>OX387622.1:10017500-12930000 GCA_947568825.1 Sphinx pinastri
GGGAAGTATCACACCCACATTTTGCCAGCTATGTTAAGTCCCATGTAATAGGTGGCGGGCCTATAGCCACTTAACGGGCACATTTCCAGACTCCGGTCTGAGTAGAAAACATTGTCCGACCCGGGGATCGAACCTGAGACCTCAGCACTGCAGTCGTACTTTGATACTACTACGCCACCGAGGCAGTCTGTGTGCAGGTGCACTTATTATACAATAATACTTATTTAATAGGATATATTATATTTATACTTAAGTTTTTATTTCACTGCCCAGAATAAGATAAACATGAAAATCGTACTGGTAAAATGTGTACAAGTTGTACACATTTTACCGTTGCGTTGCGTTGAACAAATCAACAGCCGATACATAGTAGTTTTTCCAGCTGCAAAATCATGAATAGGCGAAATAATATTAAAATAACTAGACTTAATAACTCGTGAATATGAGCTCCCTGCGCGGATCTGAAATTACGGAAAATAGTAAATGATTTACATAAAATGAAACGCAGCTCAGTGAGCTTAGTATACGTTATATACCGACACAAAATTATTCGTTTAAAACAGCACAGTCGAGTATGCAGTGAGTGAACATCATGAAAATATGTTTACACAGCCGGAGCCTTAAACACGTAAGTAACTAATACATCAACGTATGCAATGCTATTCAACATAACTATGTTTGGTTTATCGTATTTACCTTAGCGTTCAGTTAGTCCGGCGTTGAAAATAAAAGGATGCGGAATTTGTCGAGTCGCACTCATAAATATCCGTAAGCGACATCGGGGTCCGCCATTTTCCTGTTGACAAAATCTCACCCACAATACATTCAAACTTGTCTAAAGTTTCCATTGTTTATGGCTCTGACGAAGATTGTTAAATGGTTCTTCTCGGCGGCGCTTTAGTTCAATTAGAATACGTTTACTGTTCAAATTAGCGGGTATTAGTGTATTGGATTGGTCCGTCGGGAGCTTAAATCAAAACTAGTGTTTTAAATTAGAGGTAAGGTGAAGCTAGGTATATAGTTACGTCATCTCGACACTGAAGAGAATTAACAGTTTTTATTGAGGCAACGGGACATCAAGGAAGCTTCGAAACGAAAATAATCTTGATGAAATGTCGCGCTATAAAAAGGAGATATCTTGAATGTCGTCGCTTGATGCTTTCTTTGAAATAAACCGGGACATCAGAACGTCACGACTAATGTTTTATTTAATACAGCGGCATCAACGTTATTGTCTCAGACAATTATTGCTGCCAATTTCAACGTTCATTGTAGGTTTTCATTTTGTTGATGCATTTCGTTTTGTATGTAAACCATTCACGTGTGTTCCATGTGCGTTGATTAAATATAATACGGTGATTGGCGAGGGCATTTGATTAATCGGAAAATAAATAAAGTGTATTTGATGTGTACATTCCGTATTTGCGCACAATTTCGTATCGATGTTGATTTTGTAAATATTACTTTTATGCATCTATTGTATGAGCAGGATGTAGCTGTTCACTAGGTATTTGATATATTTTTATTAACTTCCGACGCAAAACAAGGAGTGTTAGGTATAAGTTGGATGATAATACTTAATCTCCGTAGCGTTGTCGACTTATCGTTTCTTACATTATTGACCGTTTTGAATGCGTTTTTGAAATTGAAAGATAATCCAAGTAAATTTTTGGGTTTCTGATCAACATGTTGTTTTATGTCACACACTACTGAGACAGAGGCAGATCAATCGCGCTGTAATCAAAACTGGCTAGAATGTGGCTCTACATTTGAATATAGTATTGTATATTATAAAGTAGCAAATTACACACGTCGAGAAAAATCCCTTATTTTCCTCGTAAGAATAGAACTGTCTAGATTGATGCTTCAGCAGGAAGACATCATGTATCTACATTACTTATCTATGTCGTGATAAACTTTACGAAGCAAGTTTTGTGCTATACAATATTAAAGAGGGCGGAGGACGGTTTCAGTGTATACTTTTAGTGTTTCTTGGTAAATCTATTACGTTTTATATAATAAATAATGCCTACTTCTTCATGACTGCTGTATGTTGTTATTAATAAAAGAGATCCCGGGTCGGGCAGTGATATTAGGTTTTTCGTTCAGTATCAGGCTGGAGTCTGAAATTTTGGCTGGTAAATGGCAATAGGCTTGTCCCCTTTTAAATTTTTTCTTCTTTTTTTTTTAACTTAGCTCGGCAAAGTGACTTCACCGCGCCTGACGTTAAGCGAAGTGAAGTCCAAAAAAATGTCAACCGGTAAGGGATAAGATTATCCCTTAACGGTCGATACAATTATGCCGGCCTGCTAATTGCTTCTTCACGCTCCGCTTGAAGGACCCCATGTTGTAAGACGGAGGGAACACGTGTGCCGGCAAACTGTTCCACAGCTTAATGGTACGGCAAAAGTATGAATTTCCGAACCTTTTGGTACGGGCCGGGATGGAGGAGACCACGAAGCTATGGTTCCGTAAGCCAGCACGCGTGGTTCTGCTGAGGAAAGGTGACATAGGACTTAACATAGCTGGCGAAATGTGGCCAAACACCTCTGCTTAATCCCTGAAAAGAAAAAAAACCTTACGCTATGTATGTAATAAGAGAATATAACATAATATGATTGGAAATAAAGAAGTGTTTAAAGAATTCCAAGTATTGTTTCTTCAATACAGTTGTTGCTCGGAGGGTATTCGATATACTGTGCTCGACTCGAAGCGATCACCATACACGTGGTGAAAATCCGGCTTATGTGGCTCATTACCACGCTGTGTCGTGACGGGTCGCTGTATGAAGCTGTCTAGCCTTTTGGGCTGATATAATTACAGGCATCATCGTGTATGACGGCGTCTTTCATTGTCACTATTACACGTGAACATTTCGCACCTTTAGGACGAAAACGACACAATTAAAAAAAAGTGTGTGTCTAATTATGTACACGCATTAGAAGTTATACTTCTTTGGCGTAACAAGATAAAAATCTTTATAAAATTTTTATCTTTCGCCTTATTCTACGTTCAAAATTCAAAAATGTTGACTATAGCTAACTTCAGGGTGTCAGTTTTTCGTGACGGTGTGCGCGCGCATCGTCACGAAAAACTGACACGAATTAAATTAAATAAAGAACCGCGATAAAATCCGTTATAATAGTTTAATTTCAATGTCTAACATTCGCGTAAACATAAGGAATCATTATAAAAATCTAAAGTTGTTTAATGAGTACATTTTAAAAAATCTGCGGTCAATATTGTGGGTGTCACAGCTACTTTACCTATTTATATTTATTTTTGCATTAATGTACTTGTGGTACTGTTCATTGATCCAAAATATCATACAAAAAAAAGTTATTCAGTGTTAGGAGATAACATAAGCGTTACAATAGTTTACACACACACTCTTACTCCTTTATCCCCGAAGGGGTAGGCAGAACAACTAGTCCTCTTATCTGACACGGACCAGAAAAATCTAATATCACTTTGACTCGTGACGCGAATTCGGACCTCAAACCCGTGGTCTACAATAAAGCTTACCTTTATAAAACTTTGTATTTCGTCTTTCACAGCTCTTTCAATGTGTCAACGACTTTATTTACTGCCAAGTATAAATTCAAATCAAAACGTGTGTTTTGGCATTGTTCGGTATGACTTATGAAGTAACATTGTATTGATTTTCTATACACTCACTCACCGACGTGCGCAATTTATTAAATAAGCTTTGTGAGTTGTATGAATTTATAAGCAGGCACACGTATTGAATATCTTGAACAGGTGTGGTGATAACACTTCCATTTTCACTTTATACAATTTTATTATATCGAACAATACCTCAGGATAGTGGTTAAACATTTCTTTTGTATTGTTTTAAAAAACTCAAATGTAAGTTAGTAAGTATAAACTCAAACTCAACATTTTCTTTATTCAAACAGTATTTTATCAGCTCTATTGAATCGTCATGAATCTATAATAATAATCTATTTCGGAATATGTTATCGCTGGGAAGAAGAAGAATAAAATTCTTCCTTTCATAGTATAAAACAAAGTAGACGGCCGCCTCTGTAGGCCATCAACTCAAAAACTACCGAACTGATTTCTATGAGTTTATGTACGGAGATAGTTTGAGTCCCTGGGAAGATTTTAGGCTACTTTTTATCACGGGAGAATATATAGCGGGACTTTTAGCCCGGAAAAACTATAAAGGCTAGTCATTTATAGAGTGGAATTTATACATATTTTAATTGTTATTATCATATTTTCTTTGACCTATCCTGCCATTATTACAGTCCACACACACACGCACACTCACGCCTTGTATCCCCGAAGGGGTAGGCAGAGGCCCAACTAGTTGCACCCACTTTTTGCCGTGCGTTTTCCGTCCCATGATGTGATAGGGGGCGAGCCTATCGCCATATCCGGCATAAACTCCAGACTCCGGGCTGATACTGAAGAGAAAAACCAATATCACTTTGCCCGACCCGGGATCGAACCTGAGACCTCAGCATTACAGTCGTACCATAATACAACTACGCTACCGAGGCAGTCCGGTCCAACATTTGGTTTTACAAGAAAAAATATTTTTAAGGACACGATTATTCCTTATTAACGACTTAAACGAAAACCAAGTCGCGATCTGCCTTTCATTCACACTCTATGATTAGAATACCAGTATAATATTACTACGGTCTACGGAGCACATGTATAGAGAAGCGACCAACTAATAATTCTACTTCTCACAAAGATGTTGAAATGTTTGTTGAAATATTCTACAGCTTTGCAACATTTAGGTTAACGTAACACGAGTGAATTCATAATTTTACATTAATATTTGTACTACAGCGGCGTTAGTTGAATAGTTATGATTTCAATGTGCTGCATGTGGAAGATGAGATTTCGAATTCTGTAGTGTTTCAACAGTATTCGAAAATTCCATATTTAAATAAAGTGCTCCTGCGGGGAAAAAATATTGTAAAAGAAGCATTACGAGCCGGGAACAATTTCTTTTGAATAAAGTATTTACGTTTGTGACTACCGCGCTAAGTATTAATAAAGTTAGGTTGAGCCGGTAAAAGCGGGCTTGCCTTGTCTATTACGGTTAATCGAAATAAATGGTTGAATTTGTTGAGTCTTATATTCGATCAGATTTAGCCTTTGTTAGACCGTTACAGGTAGATCAAATCCGATATAGGAACAGTTTAGCCAGTAGTTCATACCTAAATAGTCTCAGTCAAATAATTAAGCGCACACCTAATATAACTTAAGGTAAAATTTTAATACGCATTTATTTATAGGTACGTTCGAAACCTATTTTCAAGCTACTCAGAAAGGTAAATCAAAATGGTAGAGTGCTGCAATGATTAATAAAACTCGTCACGTGAATTGAACTGGCTATAAACTTTAAATGTTATAAAGGAGTTACACATGGAATAGTCAATGTTTAGTGGTAGTATACGCAATGACTTTGCTCTATAATTTGCTGCTAATGTTTCTAAATTAAAGCTATAAACAACAAGATCACTTCTTGCCCTGGAGAGATGGCAAGCAAATACTATCGCTCATTATTATTCATACTATTTGAGGAGTTGAATGTTCATTGCTCTGATATAAGAAGGAACGAGATTGGGAAAGAAGAAGGGGTTTCATGAGATTCAAACAATTACATATTAGTATGCCATACAATTGTATTGTCTTATCTAAATAACTTTTATATGACGTATTTTAGAATTTGAGAGATATGCCAGATATGCCTCAACATTCATTTATAAAAAACCCCTTAACAACACAATTTATCGAATTAAACATTACCCTTTGATATAGGAAAACTCTACCAGCTCTCTTATAATATATTTATTGCATAAACAATAAGTTTAAAAAGAGATTTTATATACAAGTACCAAGACTACAGATTCCAATAAAATTTTACTAGCAGGTTTTAATTGCTCCACCAATGACCAATGACCAATGAAAATTATCTTCGATATTCTCTGGCCGTACAGCCTGCAACGAGGAATCACAGATCACCACAAGGACTAACTGCATAATTTATGCATGAACCTAGGATGTCCATACATACTTTACGGTCGACCCATTCGGCAATGAGCCAAGCACGTACACATTTTACTTAACCGCGCTTCTACTGACACACCGTGATTTGAATACGTTATACATTTTAAAAGTTGCCCACCTTATCATCGGTTGTAAGAACAATGAAGACTGGTAACAACTTTACTGTTACATCATTTGGAAAGTAAACAAATAGCGCTATTTTTCTAATGTTGTTTAATGTTAAGTATTATATTGAAGGAAATGAACAAACTGCTCTATACTTGGTGCTGCTTTGTACCTTGATGCACATACCTTGTTTATTTCTCTACCACCCTAAAGTTGACTAGAAGAGAATGACTACGGCATTAAGACCGCATATATACTTTTATTTATAAATGAAATGAATAATATTGACTGAAGCGGCGATAGCCTAGTTGGGAGTGGAACGGACTGCCGAGACGAATGTCCGCAGGTTCAAAACCCAGGGGCACACACCTCTGACTTTTCTAAAAGTTATGTGTGTATTCTTTGTGAATTATCGCTTTTTAACGATGAAGGAAAACATCGTGAGGAAACCTGCATACCTGAGTTCTCTGAATTTCGAAGGTATGTGAAGTTTGCCAACCCGCACTAGGCCAGCGTGGTGGACTAAGGCCTATACCCTCTCAGTTGTAGAGGAGGGCCGTGCTCAGCAGTAAGCAGTAAAAAAACACAGGGCTGGTATGGTGGTGGTGGTATGGTGGTGACTGCTAGTAGGATGCTTGAATGCCAATTTCTTAGCTTGTGATGTCGAACAGTTGTGGAGTAAACAAAAAAATTACCAATATCAAAATATTTAATTAAATCACGATCCCGGTTGATTACTCAATGAACGGCGGAACGGAATAATTTCCGATTCGGCACAAACAATGAAACCCCGCGAGATCGTTTAATAACGCAAATATTTTACTTAAGCCAAGCAGAATGCCTACCTCAGCCCGGAGTTATGCTAACGAACTGCTATTATGTTTCACCCTCGTGCCACTGTGTGAAGGTTTTGCACTCTCGACCGAGTTATGCCGAGGGGTTGTTTCAGAAAATCATGTGTTGCTTTGGGGGAAAGGCAGTGTGAATGCGGTCGGCGGCGGGCACAGACGCGTCGCGAATTCACACGCCTTGTGATACGAATTACGAACCTTTTTCCGAAACGCATGCGACTGTGTTATCCGGTCCTAGTTCGGTGAAAAATGTGTTAGGAACTAAAATTAATTAGGACTTATAAAAACTTTGAAAACTTGTGGTTGAATTTATGGAAAATTTCATGAAACTTTAAGTGGATGATGTATATCTGAAGTTTAGAATGACTGTAATAAGTAAGTTTTTGGAAATTAAATTGCGTAAGATAAGTTAAGATGTTGTAGAAATTGTGTTGTTTCATTTTATAGTGTTTTTATCATTTTGTTTCCTTTATACTGCTATTTAATTATCAGATGTCGTAATGCATAGTAATTAACATTTTTATTTATTATCATTATGCAAATATATTTTACTTGTATTATAATTATATACATACATACATTTATTAAGTAGTATGTATACTTTGAAGACATTTTATTCCTTACTTAAAACTCCATTATTTACGCACCTGCCTTCTTGTATCTCTGCACCACTTTAGGTTGACTGGTAGAGAATGCCTATGGCATTAAGTCCGCCTTTACTCCATGTATAAAGTGTAAATAAATAAATAAATACATCAAATCATTTAAGTATATTATTGTAGCTACTAAAGCGATAGGTATTGTCGCCCACTTCATGAGTACACTAATAAAAATTCCCACATCTTGTAGAGCTCCAAGAAGTAAACTTTGCTGGTTTCTTCTGCGTCACTCCGACCTTAAAACTGCCACTTCACTTTTAATCACAGCTGGTTAGCAGGCCAAACGATATCAACATTTCTGGTTTTTATACCTTGGAATAGTACAAATTTAAATAATGCTAGATTTCTACGCTAATCCCTCCATATCTATTATAAAATATTTAATAAGAATTGTCTTATGTTAGCCTTTTGATGTTAATAAATTTGTTCAATGGTAGAGTCAAAGATGTACAGTATAATTAAGATAGAGTCAATTAATTACACCAAACTGCAAACAATAATATAATAAATTTATCAATATTGTGTTTCACCGTTGATGGGGTAATAAGAATAATTATATTAAAATTATTTCTATTAAGGTAACATAAAAAATATCACCATATTGATTCAAATTTGCTCTGTATTCTACATAGTAGACCTTGGGATATTGTTTTCTAAATTAATAAATAGGGTAGCGCCTAAATTACCTGCTCCTATCTATTTGTCAATTCAAAATGAAAAGAAGAGTGTGAGGTAGATAAAACGATTGTGCGGATTACAAACGCAGAAAACATACATGAAAATGAGAATAATATCTATTTACAAGCTTTAGAAAAGAGAAGTATCGGCCCCAACGTAATCTTATCGCTTTTTACAAAATGGTTAATTTTATAAGGCAATTGTTAAGTTCAATAACCATGGCCATGATCCTATAGGGTTTATATATATTTTAGACATAGCCATGGTTATTTAACTTAGATTCTAGGAGGTACAGAGTATACTCAATACCTCCTAGAATTTTGTACTCATATGAAAATACAAATATATAAGATACATACCACAAAAAACCCGAAAAAAAAATCTCTACTTAAACAAAAGATTGTCCAAACCGTGAAACCTTGTGACGTGACGGTCTAAGAATATTAAGAATACCCTTATCCCAAAGGGGTTGTAAAAGGCGATTGAGGGCTTTTGCAAGAATGCTTATAATAATATTGACTTTCGGCTAGATGATAGATGACTGGCATCTTCCTGGGGAGCAAGTGTGAGTAGGTACATAGTAGTGAAAACTTCGTACTTGAGGTCTTGTTTTAAGATTAACATTGTCAGATTCAGTTACTCTGTGATTGCGACAGAATTGTCATCACCGTTGATTACCATCGTTGTAGTGTTGTAATAAGGTTTTTCGGGTTTTGTCTTTTCTTTACATACGGGGTCATTTTGACATTGCGTTACTAAATGAAACCATGTACTCTTCTTTACCTCTGCTAACATCGTGCCAAATATCATCTATGAATAATTTCATCAAAAATCTCATTATTACTTTCCTGATTTTTTAATCATTTTGTAGTTTATTGCGAATATGACGTGTGCGTGAGTGTTTTTCTGACAGAAAGTGTGATGTTGCCGCTGCGACAAATCCTCTTAGAGTAGAAGTAGTGGCATTAGGGCGTGTAAACTTAAAGTCTATTTTTATTGATATTTATTTTGTTCGAAACTTACACTTTTTTATTCTATGCCTATGGTTAAAATAACTTAATGGAAATTGTTATTATTAAGGAGATAAGTATGTAGTTTCATTTAGTAACGCAATATCAAAACGACCCTGTATATGTACATCTGGGTATTTTCGTATACAGCTAGTGTTATTCTACTTATTGAGAGGTTATAGGATATTTCGTTTTGTGTTTTCTGAAGTTGTATCATTGCAAACGTTTTTGAAATGGTAGAGCGACAATGCTTTACTATTGTGCCCAGCGTTGTAAATATAGTTATCTACAACATGGATGGTCGTCTTTACTGAAGTAGTAATTGTACAGTCTTATTGAAAACTTACGTGAAACTACTGGATGCTTCATTTTGTAATAATGGTGTGAAATCTTCCAAAGTCTTTTTTCACATCCCCACTTTTGCGTATTTTTTTCTTTTAAAGCTGGACGTGCATCAATAGTGCTTTTCGAAATCCAAACCGTCTAACATGAGATTTGCATTTCTCATATTATAATTATTCTTTGAAATCAGAAAATAAACTTTAGTGGGTATTAATTTTATCATTTTTCGCCTCAACTTAAAGATAGTATGATAATAATACATTAGCATAGCCCTTAAAGTCGTCGGTAATGCCGTTTTTTTTGCTTCAAAGGATCTCAACGTTCTTGAACCAATTAAATTCCCGGTAGGATTGTTGAGTCTCGGGTTGACGGATAATTTTAACTTTGTGCGAAGTGCATCAGATAGCGCACCGAGTTGAATTGCCTCAACTAGCTTTAGATGTCAGTTCTTAATTAACGAATCTTCTATTTATTAATGTATAAGCTAACTTATGTGTCCATCAGCTTTGAGAGATAATTGCTTAAAACATTAAGTATACTTTGAGACAGTTTTTTGTTGAGTTGAGTCATAACGATATGCGGCGATAACCTAGTTGGGAGTGGAACGGACTGTCGAGACGAATGTCCGCAGGTTCAAAACCCAAGGGCACACACCTCTGACTTATCTAAAAAGTTATGTGTGAATTATTACTCGCTTTAACGGTGAAGGAAATCATCGTGAGAAAACCTGCATATCTGAGCAGTTCTCTGAATTTCGAAGGTATGTGAAGTCTGCCAACCCGCACTAGGCCAGCGTGGTGGACTAAGGCCTAACCCCTCTCAATAGTAGAGGAGGTCCGTGCTCAGCAGTGGGCAGTATATAAAACAGGGCTGGTATGGTGGTATGGATATGAATCTAAATGGATCATAGATAAATATAATGAAGCCTCAGTGTAATATATATTTTGGTGGAGAAACATTTTATGGAAATGATGACATGAGCATCTTTGCACGAAACAAAAAGCATTATACAAATGGTATATAGACTGTACTCTTTTGATATTTGTAGAAGCGTTTGCTTTTATATTACGGTGTGCTTTTAGTGTATTAGATTTCATATAGTAAATTTAACGTGGACGGTCTAGTGACAGCTTATTTGGTTTATTAAATCGTAGATATTTAAGACTCAATTTCCAGGAAAAAATTGTTTCAAATTTTGAATTCGAAAACACCATTGTGTTGGGATTTGTACTCGACATGGCTTTAGGCTCGGCTCAAATACATACCACATTGTGAGGTGGGTATAACTCGTCGAACTGTAGGTGCACTAGTTGTATTCTTGTCTCCTCACATATACATTATGCAGGCTTCAAAGTATTCGGGATAGACTATTTTGTTTACAACAGATATTTTTTCTAAATCTCTTTTATTTACTTATCGGAATCGGAATATAAGAATTCAAAAACGAAGTGAGATATACCTATGCGACAGAATATAGGTTGAGTAATTGGAACGAAGTTCCTTATTGCGCGTTGTGAAAGGGGGCTGGACGGAAAAGTTGTCACGACACTTTTTTCTATTATCTTACTAATATGAACCTTAAGTACAATGCCTAGAAGCTATAATTCTTGAAACGAGTATATTTGTATTTATTTTATTTATTAAAGTCATTAAAACCATTTCTTACTAATCTAAAATGAACCTTAAATACATTGCGTAGAAGCTATTTCCCCAGCGTTGGCACGGCACGAGTACAAAAGAATCGAACGTAACATTCTTTTTTCAAATTTTGTTGATTTATTCTAATTTGGTTACTGACATTTATCAATAACAAGACTAAACGTGCTTTGCTCGCGTTTAAAAATCTACTTTATGTGGTAAGCGTAAGATCGAATTTGTGTTTAGTCAATCAAAATTTGTGATAAAAATGCTATGCAATAGCTTTACCGCGGCAGTCCCCGAGTGCCACACGTATTTATTTGTTTTTTTCTCTAGAAACTTATGTATTGGAACGGAAATAGGAAAATATTTATATATTTATATATATACACACTCTGTTATATAAATAAAATTTTATTACAATTCCTTCACTAATTAATCGAAAGGAACTTCGTTCCATCCGGGTGTCCCTTGACACCTCTCATTGCTTTTTTACATTAATCTTACGTATCAATAAACTTTATCAATCAGAATTTTAACCAAGCATTATTTTGTTAATATATTCTTAACCTTAATGACGATAATTATCAATCAGATTTTAAATAATCATTATTTTGTTAATATCTTCTTTACCTTAATGACCTGAGAATGAAAGAAAACAACAGATTAATTCCGTTAATCACTTATTACATTTGTATAAGTGTAAGATCCCATTATCAACCAACTATACACGAATACTACCTAATAGAGGTGAATAAAACTTTAACAACGGACGAATTCGCAATTAGAGAGGTCACCCCGCCAACAACATTTACATTTAAATTTAAATTTCGCTGAACCTGACGAGATTCAAGATAAATTGGGATGCGTATTTAGCGCAATAATTCGAACCTGCCGGTTCGTGGTCTCAAAATTTAGGGGTGGGATAATTGTTTCCGTTTTAATTAATAATACACATTAATATTGTGCGCGGAATGAGTTTGCGTGTTAGTATGTGCCTCACATTTGTTCTGGTTTGGTTAATTAATACGGACGTCGGGCGGCGATTAGTACCTAGGTATACAGAAAATCAAATCGTATTACCAAACGGCTGAACTTTGTTGGTTATAAAGCATTGTAATAATCATTACACACATACACTCACTCACCCCTTTATCCCAGAAGGGATAGGCAGAGACACAACTAGTGCACCCATATTTTGCCGTGCGTATTCCGCCCCATGATGTGATAGGCGAGCCTATCGCCATATCGCGCATAAATTCCAGACTCCGCGCTGATAATGAATAGAAAACTGCAATGTCACTTTGCCCGACCCGGGAATCGAACCCGAGACTTCAGCACTGCAGTCGTACCGTAATACAACTACGCCACCGAGTCAGTCAATTAGTAATAAATAATTACTAACTGTTTTTTGTTTCGTTAAGATAATTTTGTTCAAGTAAATTAATGAGAACGACTTCTATTTCATCCTCTTATTAGTCGTCGTGAAACCGACTGGTCCTTAAGGTATTGTAAAAAATATAACAACTTTTGTTAAGAAATATTAAAAATAGTCATCAGAAATCTCTTTTAAGTTATTTGAAGAGAATTATAACGCTACCATTGTATTGCATTATTTTACTGGTGGTAGGTCTCTCATCATGTAAGAGGCCGTCTGGGTGGGTACCACCGCAATGTCTTTTTCTACCGCCAAGCAACAGTGTGCATGTACTGTTGTGTTTCAGTTTGAAGGACATTGTGGCCAATGTAACTTATGGACATAATGAGACTTAACATCTTATGTCTCAGGATGACAAGCGCAGTGGAATTCCACACAGTACTTTGTAAGTCAAGGTGCTGGATGGTGTTGCTACTGTTTATGGGTGGTTGTATTGCTTACCATCAGGCGAACGGCATGCTCGTCTCGTCATTCAATTCCAGAAAAAGAAAACATATATATACAAACGTATGTATCAATGTATGTATCTAAGGTCCTGTGCGTAAAAACAATTTAAACGGTTAAAAATACTACTTACTCAAACGTTCAATTCATTGGCGAATACTTTTAGGCTTAACTTTAATTATGTTTGTATTATATAGCTGTGTGTAATATATAAGCTGCTTGTCATTCCAATAAAATTAAAAAAAAAAAAAAACGTAATCGTCATTGGAGTTTCTTGCGCAGCTTCTTCTTATCAGCGATAACACGTTCCCAAGCGGTGGTAGATTCATGAAGATTCAAAAGAGCTTGCTAAAGACTAATTAAATAAAGAAAATGTTGAGTTTGAGTATAATACATATATGTGCCGTTACAAAATAAATAGTATCGTACCGTTAAAATAAATGTTTTATGGAAGCCAAGTTTTTGCACTTACAATAAAAGCTATCCATCTTACGTTTTATCTCAGAGACTGTTGCCTTTGTTTTCTTTCTAAGCAATAGCTTATATATTCAAGTATATTCATTAGAATTCTTCGTTGTTTATTCCAGGACTATATTGATGATTATTAAAATGAAAAAGATCTTTAGTATGATCTAAAAATGATATGTATAAAAATATACTTTTAAAAATATTTGTTGACATAATTCACATATTAATAATATTTTTTCTGTACTTGGCACACGAGGTTACTTGTTGGCACGATTGTCGTTTCTGCTCATGGATTGATACCAAAGAGTCTCGATCAACACCTCCAGAGGCTCTCAATTGGTCGTTGGGTCAAGAGCCAAATGCAGAAAGCAGTATTTCTGGACACTGCACGCATTGTGAGGAGAATCCTCACTTTGAATCCTCAGGGATCGGGCATCCTCAGTGGTCAGCCGCCGGTGGCTTGGGTCTTCAGTTTCGCCATCGGAGGGTGATTCACTTTTTATATTTTTATATGCGTTAATATATTTTTTTAGTATATATAACAATGTAAAAAAGGAACATTCGAAATAAAGAGAATAATTAAATGATCTGTATGATTTTAATATATATTAACTTAACTTAATAAAACATATCTATACTAATATTATAAAGCTGAAGAGTTTGTTTGTTTGTTTGTTTGAACGCGCTAATCTCAGGAACTACTGGACCGATTTTGAAAATTCTTTTACTAATAGGAAGCTACATTACTCCTGAGTGCTATAGGCTACTTTTTATCCCGGAAAAACTTTTCCACGCTGGCGGAGCCGCGCGCAAAAGCTAGTATCTAATATTCTAAGTATATTCTAAACAAAATATTATTGCACTTTCGAAAACACAATCAACGTTTCCACGACTCTCAATATCGACATTGAAACAAGGGAAACATTCGATTCGTTAGTCAAAAAAAGAAAATAATGCAGAACGCGGTCCCGCGGTATAGGCAATGGTTCTCATAGTGGGGATAACAAAAGAAATGCGATGGAAATATTGTTTGATAGTAGCAACTGCCGGCCGTAGCGTCGGCTCCAATCTCCGCCATTGTGTTTGAGTTGCTTGCTTCAGGCCTATTGATTAGATCGACACACAATGCTTTCGCTACAGATATTAATTAACGTGTCAAAATGTATCCTTGACAATAAACGTTATCAATCAGCGGTTTAATTATTCACTGTTGCTTTACGTTCATCGTTATTTTTATATGTACTGATATATAATATCACAATTATTGCTCTGATTCAGAGAATTCTTTCATTAGTAGAATATTGCTTATTCTTGAGTGCTTTAAGATACATTTTTGTCAGGAACATACTAGCACACCATCAAACCCGCGAACAAAATCTATTGTCACATAATTTGTAACACATAGATAGACCACTGATTAAAAATGTTATGATTAATCAAATTTAGCATTATACTCGTTTGTTACATTGATAGAATTAAAGCCAACTGCGGTCGCATAATGGAATAGTAAAGATTTTATAATATTGGAACGAAGTTCCTTATCGCGCGTTGTGAAAGGGGGCTGGACGGAAAGTTGTCAGGACACTTTTTGCTATTATCTTACTAATATGAACCTTAACTACATTGCGTAGAAGCTATTTCCCCAGCGTTGGCACGGCACGAGTACAAAAGAATCGAACGTAACATTCTTTTTTCAAATTTTGTTGATTTATTCTACTTTGGTTACTGACATTTATCAATAACAAGACTAAACGTGCTTTGCTCGCGTTTAAAAATCTACTTTATGTGGTAAGCGTAAAATCGAATTTGTGTTTAGTCAATCAAAATATGTGATAAAAATGCTATGCAATAGCTTTACCGCGGCAGCCTCCGAGTGCCACACGTATTTATTTGTTTTTTTTCTCTAGAAACTTATGTATTGGAACGGAAATAGGAAAATATTTATATATTTATAACACTCTGTTATATAAATAAAATTTTATTACAATTCCTTCACTAATTAATCGAAAGGAACTTCGTTCCATCCGGGTGTCCCTTGACACCTCTCATGTTTTTATATACATGCTTTTGCCCGCGGCTGCGCCAGCGTGAGAAAGTTTTTCCGGGATAAAAGTCCCGCTTTATATTTTCCCGATATAAAAAACCTATATCAGTCAGGAGTAATGTACCCTCCTATTAGTGAAAGAATTTTCATAATCGGTTCATTAGTTCCAGAGATTACTTCCTACAAACCTACAAACAAACTTGCAAACTTTTCCACTTTATAATATTAGTATAGATAATTCTGGTGAAAATATTTATATTATGTTAATTGTGGTAAGCGTCCTTTCATCGTTTATCCAAACTTTGTGAGGGGATTTGTTTACAATGTCCCTAATGGTACTCGGTGTCGAGATAAGCTATTTAACGACCATTCAATTTGTAATTTTCTTCATGCGGCTCGCTATAGTTAAAGTTATAGTAGCCGGTCTACTGCCAAAACAAATTATAATATACGTTCTTTAAATTTAATAAATATATCACAAATACTGTTCAATCTTTACCTACAGTAAGTTTTATAATATTAAGGCAAATCGGTCTGGAAATTATTGAGGGAGGCCAATGTTTAGCAATGGACTTCCAAAGGCTGAAGAAGAAAAAGAATAGCCTTAGAAAGTAAACTGTATAAACAAAAAAAAATATTATCTATTGTTGCGATTATTCTTTGCCCAAATCATTGTTTTAATGTAGACATCGTTAGTCATATGAAAAACCTTCACACATTCGTGCGTGTGTATGCAAATCCGAAAACTAAATCGAAACTTAGTCAGTCAGTCAGTGTCAGTGTTGAAATGAATTTCGGCGGACACTCCGATAGTAAGTAAGGTGGCACACGTCTGCAAGGGTCCGGTCTGGTTCTAATCCCTTCCTGAATATTAAGTTAGGCTATTACGGCACTTGCCGTTTTAAGCGTTTAAAATTACCTGTCACAGTTTAATACAGAGATCTTCTATTGTAATCTTACTATCTTACTAATATTATAAATGCGAAAGTTTGTGAATATGTTTGGATGTTTGTTAGAAGTAAACGCAGAAACAACTAAACACATTTGGATGAAATTTTTCACACGGCTAAGTCACGTCCTGGATTAACACCGACTCTGTGACTTGACACCGGACACCGACTACCGGGGGTACTTTTAATTCCGGTAATTTGCTCCTATCGAAAATAATGGATATTATTAATCTAATTCTTTATGTAGATGGCGCTGGCGTCGTACTGTGTTTTAGGGACTTTTGTAGCGGGAAAGGCTTTAAAGGCGGGCGAAGCCGCGAGAAACATCTAACATTATAATAATAACAGTCATACATTACTGTCCCACTGCCGGGCACGGGCCTTTTCTACTACTGAGAGGGTTCAGGCCCTGAACTTCAGGGCTTAGTCCAACACGTTGGCCTACTACGGCCATGTTCATAACTGCAATGAATGAGTAGTTACGGTTTTAAATTTACAGCAATTTTCATCATGTGTTATCACCACTAACCTTGTAATTTTTGCCAAAAGACTTACTGTCAATTAATTAATTTTATTTTGAACTAAGATAGTACAACGAGGTCTTGTGATATGACTGTTTGTCGACAATTAAAGGTTGAGGATCGATTCTTTTATCAGGATAAATGTTTGTGTGGCCCGCCAATACTTCTACCAAATCCTGGTGTTAAGAGATTGAGTGTAGATTTAAAACTCTTTTGTTGGAACGATATAACTGCGTCTCAAAAGTTTTTTTATGTATCAATAGCTGGTAAATTTTATTCATCAACTCGGAAAAAAATTAGAAATAACTTTTGCCTACCTGCAAAGTTTCGTTTGTTTTTCCTAGAAGGGAAATTTTTGAAGTGATTTTTTTTATAGTTTAGCAGACGAATAAAATATCTTGTATAAAGACTTCTGATGTTGTAGAGTCCCTCTGTAGATGATATATTTGACTACAGCTTGAGTTTCCTGGTTCAATTAGGCTATTTTGTATTATATACGATTGTGAGTAAAATTTTCAGGGATTCAAGGAATCTTCTTACTCATCTAATCTATATGTTTTTTATGGCCGGCAGCAAATCCATGATTTTCTGAAATTGTGGGTGTTCTTGGACAAAAATCACATCAAACTTATCATCTTAATAATATTATTAATAAGTATGTATATAAGCATATATATATATCTCATCAATCTTACTCCGCATGAACCACATGGTCGTTTGCCGGTACTTAACTTAATTAAGTAGAAAAGACTTGTACCACATTTTTATTATATTCACTTGTATCAGAGCAGAGATCTCCAAAACTTTCATTTCATGGAGATAATTTGATGAAGTTGATGGAAAAACTGAGTGAAATAGTTTCTTTATAGGCCTCTCAATATTGGGATCAAACAGATGTGCTCGTTTTGAAACGTTTTATTTCACCACGAAAAAGGAAAAATGAAACGGTAAATAAATTATTCATCAGTTATTGACGTCACGGGCTGTTCGACAGTGAGAGGATATACACACACATATCTATAGTTATAATATAGCCAACAAAGCGAACTATGACAGTGTGTTTTATATAACAACATAGCTAGGACTGCAAACTTGGATAATACGTATATTGTATCTTAGTAGCATAATGCTGTTTTGTTGTCCAATAAATAAATGAATAAATGTAGGGGAGTAATTTTACACTGTAAATATCGTATTTTCACAGTCCATCCTAGTCCTAGTATTGTTATAAACGCGAAAGTTTGTAAGTATGGGTGTATGGATGTCTGTATGTATGGATGTATGCATGTTTGTTACTCTTTCACGCAAAGACTACTGAACGGATTTCGATGAAATTTGGCACACGGGTAGATTATGTCCTGGATTAACACATAGGCTACTTTTATCCCGGGAAAACTCATTCACACGGGCGGAGCCGCGGGCAAAAGCTCGTTATATATAAACACCTGGCTGATGCTAGAAAAAGCAAATTTGCACCATCAAAGCATGTACTACAGAACTTTCATTGATTTAGTAATAGCGCCTTTAGTTTATATAAACGATAACGTAGCTATAGTAGAGTTCGATTCTCCGATAGATAATAAAAGAAAAAGTTTTTGAGATACGAATAAATATTCACAGTTGCCCGGGATTTAAACTGTTGATAAGGCAACAGATTCACCCTCTATTACATAAGAAAACTTAAATACGTTTTGCGAAACGAGGGGACCTTTATAGTTGTCTACCCTTTTGAAGATACAACCGTTTTACGCTATGTAATTTATTAGGCATAGTTTTCCGTGTACAATAATATATTGGTTTGATGGCTTTTCATTTTCTGCACACTCTGCAAGTAATAAATATGGGCACATAACCAGTTTCCAGTAATAAGTTTTCCAAAAGGTTTATTCCCAAAGGAATTTCCACTAAACGGCGCCTAACAAGCCCATCTAATGATCAAGGATACCCTTGCAAGAAGGCGAAAACTCAAAAGACAAACGAATGGAGCAGAACAAAGAAATTCTCATTCTTTTTCCTCAATTATGTCCGGCCGTATATCGTGAAGAACGTATCCCACATGCACTTAAAAATATAGATCAAAGATATTGCGATAACTCAATGATTTCAGTTCATTTTTTTGTATGTGGAGTGACCGTTATATTCGTCTGGATTTTTTGTTGGTTTTATTCTTATCTGGCGTAGTGTTTGGTAAATGACTAGATAAAATCCAAATGAAACTATATTAAGTTATGTAAAACATAAAATATTGAGACAAATTAATAGAAAATATACACTGAGGCTTGTATTTTTTATACTATATCTAAAACTGGTATATGACTGATAACTATTAAGGCATTTAAGGCTTCACGAATTTCTATACTTTGTTATACGTACGAAAAAACACAATAACATTTTATTTTTAAGTTACTTACTTAAAGAGAGCGTATATAATATATGAATCACCTTAAATCTCTCAATGAATTTCCATCGTCACTTGTAATATCGGTTTGCTTTGAATCTCTAAGCTAGTAAAGCTGTTACGTTGACAAACTACAAACATCCGATCGGTATCTAAATCCGAGTACGTGAAACTGCATTTGTGAAGAAAAGTTCCACGATAAAACTCCTTGGTTACACGTAAACTTGGAATCGTCGCAATACCGTCGTTGATCTCGACTCGCTTCGGATTACAGTCGCAAATAAATTGTTACGGATTATTAAGATTACGCCAGGTTTAATGCAATTGTCTATTGGCCGTAATAATGATCTGCTGAAATGGCATTCTGCGAAATTTGTTTTGGCGGTATACTTAGGTAAGGTTAGGGAGACATTTTTCGTCTTGGTTGGCGTTTTTATAGTTTCAAAAAAGGAGGTTCATAATTTCACCATTACAAGCTAATTTGTATGATTCTGTATTTATTAAATTAGTCTAATATTCAATTAGATCAATTAGTCTAATTGTACATACATACATAAACTCACGCCTTTCTCCCATTGGGGTAGGCAGAGACTATGGAGCGCCAAGTGCTACGATCCAAGCATACCTCTTTCGCTTCTTCCACAGTCATCAGTCTCTTCATACATGCTCGTCGGTTACGAGAACTCCTTATTTGACCCTTCCTTAAGAGGTTAATTTACCGGGAAAATAATTCACAAGAAGCTGGCGTGTAGTATTTCATGTACGCCTATGATATTACCGAGGTCTTGTTCCTCGGACTGCGAGAGGCTCTGCCCAAGAGCCGACTCCTGCGAGGGTTGCGGTCGCATGCTCATGTGCACCTTCAATATAAGTGAGAGAGAAGAATAGCGGGGTTTTAGTCGGTAGGACGGTTTCGACCGGTGAGTCCGGCAGAAATCTGTAAATGGATTTCCCACAGTTAAAAAAAAAATATATAATTATAATTAGCAGTGGGTATAAATGACTAGTGATATTTAGTTATCTTGACCGATACCTTAAGATACTGTAGTAATATAAAAAAAAAAGAAATTAAGCAACCTAGTATACTTCAATAATTTTGTTTGAATCAGCGACCATATAACCTATTACACATTATTTATTTCAAGTCCTTTCTTTCTTAAAATGATTTTGTCAATAAGAGAATTGCATAGCTGTCAAACGTTTTTTTGATACTGGCCATAACTGCTATTCATTCCTCGTATCCAGTTTCGGCCACGGCGGCCAATCTCAACGGAGATCAGCCAGGTACGCAGGAGATATTATAGTGCACTAGTGTGTGCGCAATACACAGGTGCACTCGCTATTCCTTCACTCTCATAGTCCGGTGAGACGGCAATCCGACATGACCGGAGAGAGATCAGGCGCAGGATCAACGGCTTTACGTGCTTACCGAGGCACGGGGGTGTCACACCGCCCACTTACTGTCTCCGAGCTACGACTGAGTAATTTTTTAAGATGGAAAAACCCAGTCACAATGTTTTTGGCTCGACCCGGGATTCAAACCCAGGACCTCAGCGCGCAAATCGTACTCGTAACGCGAACGCAATACAACTACGCTACCGAGGCAGTCAAAACTGCTATTAATGAAATATTGGAACCATTGTTTAAGTTTTAACAAATTAAAATATTTACAAATATCGAATGGTTTTGTTTATTTATTTTTTGCACAGAATTTGTTGGTGGACTGAGAAAATATGCTATAACCTTGTAAAATTTCGATGCTTTGAAAATTGAAATTTGAAAGCGGTGATCATCGCGGTCAGTATAAACTTTGTATAATTTTACAATTGTAACAGTATTAATTGTTTACAATATTCTATTATTAAGAAATATAAAATCTAATGCTAATAATTAAAAAATATTCACTAAGCTTAACAAATCACGAAACCACTAGTCATTCATTTTCTTTACAAAGTATTAAAACAATAAAGTATCTAGTAATTATTATTTATTCGATCATTAGTTACATTTGTCTGAGTTAATTTATTGTTCGTTTAGATATTGTCTTGCCTCTAGATTTGATACACCAGAGGTTTATTAATGAAACAGAAAGCGCGTTAATCTCTGTCCAGCGCACGGATTTGTGTAATGAGCCTTGAAATTTCAGCTTTACATTTTTACGCGGATTCGAGAACTAGAGATGACATTTTATTTGTAAAATAAGGATTTATGTGAAATTTAAATAATCCTCTGTTTTATTAGGGAAAATAATTTAATCACCGGTGGTAGGTCTCTCATATGTAAGAGTCCGTCTGGGTGGGTACCACCGCAATGTCTATTTCTACCGCCAAGCAGCAGTGTGCATGCACTCTTGTGTTTCGGTTAGAAGGACATTGCAGCCAGTGTAACTACTGGACATAATGAGACTTAACATCTTATGTCTCAGGATGTCGAGCGCAGTGGAATGCCACGCAGTACGTAACTCAAGGTGCTGGATGGTGTTGCTACTGTTTATGGGTGGTCGTATAGCTTACCATCAGGCGAACAGTATGGTCAGTTCGTCGTTCAATGCACTAAAAAATAAATAAAAAAATCCGAATGAATTATGAAGGTAAATGTTTATTACATTTTGAAATGTTTGCTTTGGTGTAAATGTTATTACATTTATATTACATTAATATTTTATAACATTTTTACTAATAATTACTGAAAAACGCAAAACATTTTACAATGTTGTCATTTTACATTGTTACAATTTTTTAATGAGATCATTTGCCTAAAATAAATATACAAGTCTATCGTTCTTTCGACCTTTGATCAAGTCTACAGGAATGAAAAACTTGCAAAATCTAAGTCTTGGTATTACACAATTAGTTTTCCTTCTCGAAAAATGATTTCAATAATCTACAGAAAACCTGCAATTAGTTATATAACGTGTTAAATAATAATTTTAAAGTTCTCGATAGATACAATACTTTAATACAAACGAGTAAGGTGTATTTTGGACTGCATCACTTAAGTTACTGTCAGTTTATGTCCATTATTGTATACTTTACGGTTGGATCAACCGGCAAATGCAGTTTCCAGATGCATGGGTCGTTTTAACCAAATATTTGTTGCATATAAACAGTAAATAATTATTGTTGTCATGAAAATTAAACTCAACAGATGTGCCAATGAGGTACTTAATAAAACTAAATTCATTTGTTTCCGATAATCCGGCGGTGGTTTTGATGAATTTACTGATTTTATTATTGAGTGAGTCCGCTGATTCGAGCATGAAAATGTTTCATGTTAATCACTGAAAATATACTATATCATATTGAAACTTTTTTTAAATAAGTATCTTTTTCTCGCGGATTTTCCCGCGTGACAATCTTTACATAATGAGAATACCATAGACACCGTGATTTTTAAAATTTTAAGCACATGCTTTGTTATTCGATACATTCTCAACCATGCCATCGCCAAAATGTGCATCGAAACATTTCCATATGTTAGAAGACAACCAAACACTGTGATATTTATAATATTAGTAATGATAATTTCTAACTTATACAACATACCTACATAGACTTATCCCTAAGTCCTACTCATTAATCGAAAACAACTGAAATCCACTGATTAATGGTACAACAATGGACGCATCCGTCGCCCGCATATCGAAAGCAATATTCCGAAAATTTGACGTTATCTGCGTACGTCGCCGGCCGCTGCGTAGAGCGTGCTCGACTTTCATTGACATTTCAATTATCGGCGGTTGTTTCAGCCGTCGGTCAACAATTTTGGAATGTAAAAATCAAGTGCATTTACAATCGTGTGGTTTTAATAATGCAGTAATTTATACTGTTATTGGTTTGGTACTTAATGGTACTTTGGTTTTGGTACTTGGTTTTTAATGATAACGCATGCTCACGCCTTTTATCCCCGAAGGGGTAGGCAGAGGCGCAACTAGTGCACCCACTTTTCGCCAAGCGTATTCCGTCCCATGATGTGATAGGGGGCGAGCCTATCGCCATACCGGGCACAAATTCCAGACTCCGAGCTGATACTGAATAGAAAAATCTAATATCACTTTGCCCGACCTGGGGATCGAACCCGAGACCTCAGCCTTGCAGTCGTACCGTAATACAACTACGCCACCGAGGCAGTTGTTAATGATATTGGGTTTTAAATTCAGTATCAGCCCGGAGTCTAGAATTTGTGCCTGATATGGCGATAGGCTCGCCCCCTATCACATCATGGGACGGAATACGCACGGTGAAAAGTGGGTGCACTAGTTGCGCCTCTGCCTAACCCTTTGGGGATAAAAGGCGTGAGTGTGTGTGCGGTAATTTATGTTTTTGAAATGGCGATGTTGAATTTTTGTTAGAGTTTTGCTTTCCAAAAGGGGAGTTTATTAATTTTCAGCATAAAAAACATTCAGTTTTACCACAATTTATGAATAATCATTTTCCACTTGCATTTCTTAAAGTGACTTCAAATTAGTCGGATTTTCTTTTAACTCGGTAGAACTCTTTACTTATTGTCTTTAAAAAGTAATTAAAAAAATACACAATTAAGATTACGCCTTTGTCCCCGAAGCATTCACTTTGCCGATCTTACATCCATCACATGATGTTATAGGCAGCAAGCCTCGTATATGTACTCGCATTATTTATTTATTTATTTATTTTAAACTTTATATACAGTAAATGTATACAGGTGGACTTAATGCCTGAGGCATTCTCTAACAGTCAACCTTTGGGTGATGCGGAGATGAGACAAAGTATATGAAGCATTACTCGGATATGAATTCCAAATTGCAATAAGGTGCATTCGGCTAAGTTCGGATGAGGGGTAAGATCGTATAATGCGAAAATACCGCGAAGCTCTGGTTATTTTTAACTGAATTCACAAAAATATTATATTTATCCTGCGATATAAAGATACAATCACCTATTTCCAAGCTGAAACAGGGAAAATTGATAGATGATAAAAATATCACATAAGGTAGCTTTCTGTGTGCTGAGAGTGTCTCCAAAAAACGCAACTCGTAAGTCGATGTCGTTTAATTTTGATGTTTGTGATTGAACAAGAGACCCATACGTCAGTCAAGTGTTTGTCTCTCAACCAATCCCAATAAAACGAAACGGAGTGTGTTTTTGCCACATTCTAAGTACACAGTTTGATGTATAAAATGCCGGAATCACCTAAATAGTGTATGAGAAAAGAATATATTATCGTACCACCTCTCAACTCATCGAAAAACCATCCGAACTTAGCCGAACGCACCTTACGTGTTATTTTCTTTATTTTCGCTGCGCTCGGTGGCAACATTTTATTTATTGTAATTACTTAGTTGCAAAGTGTAACTCTCTGACGGTCGTAGATATTTGGTGTTCCATACATGTTTAAATGCAACTAAAGCAACAGAAACGGAACTACGGTATCTACATTTGACGCAAATCGAAATGGAGTTATGAAATTCGTATAATAAATGCTCAATGAGTATAAGTAAATAATATGGAATAGCTATCATAATAATTATTTTTAATAGTATTTAATTAGTATTGCTAAGAAAACGTAGCAATGGTTGCGGGCTCCATTATGTAAAGAAAAAAAAGCTTAATTGTTACACGAGATAATATTTTTAATAACAGTAATAAATATATTTTTTAAATATAATAATTAAATTATTCAACTTCCGTAATGGCTATTCCATATTTCACTTCATACTTTGTTTATGTTTCCTAACTTCGCTTCTTGTTTTAGTAGAGATACCCCGGATTTCCTCCACTATTCCGCATATATTAATTAATAACAGAACCGTGCCGAAAGTAAAGGCGTCTTTAATTAAATTATTCTGCGTCGTATGTTTGAAAGGCAAAGATTAACATCTTGAGAGTGTGGTTGCGTCTACTTTGACGAAATAGTGACTTCACTTTGTGAGATTTTCAGTATTCTAAAAAGCAAGGAAGCGAGTAGGATTCTTGAGTTAAATAGTTATTATGCACTTATTTATTCGGCTGATTTCTCAATCATTAGAGGTGTTCTTTAAGAATAAAAATATATCGACGCTTGAAAGGCAATAATATCTAAGCGACAAAAATACCTAAAATGAGTTATATACATATTTGGAATCGCCAGATTTTTCTGCGTCGATTGATCCGGGTTTCGTAGCTCTAGGACAACTTTTTTGGCGGTTAGATACTAGATGATTCCGGTAAATTTCACTTTTTTTTCTCACTTACCGCCAAAATTTTTACGACTTTTTGGATTTACAGTAGTTGGTACGCTTAAGGAAATTGATTTTGAACTTAGTGTGTTTTACATGAAATCATGATATTACTGTTTTGCATTAATATATGTTTACTTGAAATAAAAAACTGCTCGCTCTTTAATTAGTTGTTTATTACCTACACAAAAAACTATAACTTTGGCATAGATATAATTTTACCTGGATCCATACTCTCCATATTTATGTGCTTAGATATTTTCAGCTTAGTAAAATATTTTGTTATTAGTACATTTATACAATTTTACCTAAAATAAAATAAATAATTATTAGTCGGTTAGATAATTTTACCTGAATAATATAAGTTCTATTTTTTATACTTAGATATTTTTACTTGACAACCTTTAACTTCAGTCATGTCGCATAGATAATTTTACCGGGTATGTTCAGGTGGTTATACTTATTGCTAAGAGATATTTACCTGTTCATAATAAAGTAAATACACCCGCTTACGAACCACCTAGTGTTTTGAAAGTGTCATTTGTATATGCGCGCGATCGTGTACAGCGCGTATTGGTTGTCGCTAAGAGAGGACAGCCGTCCGACGTTTTTATAATTTTGCCTCAATTTTACGTAGGTATAGTGAGTTTTTTTACAAATAAATATACTTTTATAATTTTAATAACATTTATTTTTGTAATAAATATATTTATGTTGCATTATTGTGTATTACAATAAGTTAATATTAATTTAATTCCAATTTTACCTATTCTCTCCGTATACTTTTTTGCCGGTTGAGGCTAATCCTGACCTACCCTTTTTGGAGATAATTTATTTGATAAATGCACGCTCTCGTTGGGTGCCCTCTTCCAGCCGTACCATCCACATTAGCTCGAAAGCTTACGAAAGGTATTTAACCTTTCATGACCTGTCTTGAATCCATCCTCTCCACGTGCCCAGACCTCTTTTTATCACAACCACTTTTATCTTGCTCACATTAATTTTCATTCCCTTCTCTTTAAAGACATCATTCACATAATTTTTCGTGCCTTGCAGCTCTCCCGTCGATGTTCTCGTACAGAGACTTCAAAGTCCTCACCAGGTGACTCTCAATCCGATATATTAAAGACAATGTTAACAATCTCTGCACCAAACTAAGGTTGACTGGGAGAGAATGCCTACGGCATTAAGTCCGCCCTTATACATTTGTATATGAAGTGCTTAAATAAATAAATAAATAACAATGTTAACAACAGTTCATTCCTCAGCATACGATCATAAGCCTTTTCCAAGTTTACGAAGGTATAAAAGACTTTTTTGGACTTAGCCAAATGTTCTTTCGCTATGCACCTTATGTAAAAGACTTGATGTGTGTAACCCATTCCTCTTCTAAAACCTGCTTGGACATTCCACACTTTTTTTTCAGTCTCATTAATCACTCTCTTAATGAGGACCTTGGCATACAATTTACTGGCAGCACAGGGAAGGCTTATTCTGCGGTAGCTTTTATATTCTTGCTGTGAAAATTTCTTCTTGGAAATGGATATAATAATGGTTTTGCACCAGATATTAAAAAGTAGCCATAACAATTTTGCTACTACGCCTTTGCCGTATCTCAGCATTTTAACGGTTACACCCAGCAGTCTTGCCTAACCTCATACTTTTCATCGCATTCACTATTCCATTTTCCGTAATCTCATTATTAGCCTCGTTTTGAGAGTAAGCCAGGTCTATAGCCTCTTGACCACCTGCTACATCCCCATCGCCTCATTTAAAAAGTCTTTTGAAGTAGGACTTCCAAGCAATACTTCCCTTTTATCTCTAAACACCCTTCCATCTTCATTTCTGATGACTCCTATCTTTGAAGTCCCCGACTCTCCCCTGATCAACCATATTTGTTTCCAGAATAGTGAAAGGTTCGCTTTGGATTCACGAGAAGGTTTGTGGTCTAGTTCCTTTTTCTTTCTTTTGCTCAACTATTTCCTGAACTCTCTTTTTCATTTTGGTATACACTATACACACTTACTTGTCTTTGCGAAGTACTATGAAAAACCTTTGTGGAAGACGTATGTCAAGATCGTAGAATGTGGTGCTCAATAGTCTTTTTCTACCCCTGTGGGTTAAGGGCGTGGGTGTGTAGGTATGTATTTGCTTTCAGCAAAAATAAATTTAGAGAGAAAATTATGAGTTTCCAACACAATGAATAAATTATAATATTATTGCTTTCGAGTTATGCTTACACAGAGATATTTAAGCAAGCCGTTGTAAATGTTCAGATAAGGCAATTTTGTATGTCCTTCCGCTCATCGTATATTTGAGGCGAGAAACTCCCTCCAAAGAAATAAGTGTTGGCTATTAACAAATTCTATATCATTATGCTATATTTTGGATGTAAGTATGTTTATCTAACAATAAAACGTTGATTATTATTAAAATTGACTGATTATTAAATAGTTCAATGTTTGTAGGAATAACAAGATTTACAATATTATGCACGTATTTATGTTTCTCCACGATCGTGTGACCCAATAATTTAGCTATAGATATTTTTACTCGATTTTATTAATATGTTTAGATATCCTTATATGATTTTTACCCACTGCGCATTTTAAAATATTTGTATTTCATTAAATTTACTTGTTACGGTATTCATAAGATGATCCATTTCGATGATTTTACCTGTTTGTAAATTTAGGTAATTTTTAACTAAGCGACGTTAACTTTTTAATTTATAATCTTCAGGGCTGTTAATTTAACTCAAAAAACGTCAAAAATTAAGAGGTTCCTAAAATAGTTACAATTATTTTTATGCAGCAAATGGTTAATTAGTTATGATTTTTTTTGTCAAAATCAAAACTTTAAAACGCTCTACTGAAAAATTTGCTAAATGTCGCTTAGATATTATTGCCTTTCAAGCGTCGATATAATACAAACAAAATGTACGATTGTCGAAATAAAGTAGCGCAATTGTTTAACTTTTATATTTAGTCAGGTTTTCTTCGCTTTTATCAAGCGCTTTCATGTGCTGATTGGAAACTCAGTCTTATGATCATTACTATATCTACTGTACCTAGGAGCTAGAAAGATTACTAGTAGGATTTATAATGCTTTATTCAGATACTTATAATCGGTCGTTTTTGATTAATTTGATTGAAATACTAGACTTCTGCTTGCGGCTCCGCCCGCGTGAAAAAGTTTTCCGGGATAAAAATATTTTTCCGGTATAAAAAGTAGCCTATAGCACTCAGGAGTAATGTAGCTTCCTATTAATGAAAGCATTTTCAAAATCGGTCTAGTAGTTTTTGAGTTTATCCATTACAAACAAACAAACAAACAATCAAATCATTACTCTTTATTATTAGTATAGATATGAATATTTAATACTGCCAATTTCAAAGAAATAGAGCAGACTCATAACCTTGAATAAAATTCACATTCGGTGTTCAGCATTGTAAGCGAGAATTTAAAATGTCCACAAAAGCTTTTTCTTCATTTCAGCTTGTTCAGAGTACAAAATATGTGTGCACTTAAGAGTCGTGACTTTTTGCTTTAGGTAGATATAGTCAAAAGATGTAAAAAAAGTTTAGCTCTACCATTTTGATGACTGTTTTTTACATAACGCACTCTCATTTGATAATGGGCCATGATTTTCACTAAATGCAAATATTGAAATTTGTATAGCAAACTACCACGTATATTAGTTTCTTGTATTTTTAACCGACTTCCAAAAGGAGGAGGTTATCAATTCGTGTGTTTGTATTATTTTTTATGTATTTACAAAAGTTTTTAATTCTGTTTACAAAAACTTTAAAAAAAAAATAGCACTGACTTCAAAAACCACTCTAATGTAAAAAATAACTTATACTTTGCTCATGGGTTATAAGGAAATTTAAATACTACCAATATTATATACACTGCCATTCGTGTGATTATATTTATGTGCAATGAATAAACCTTTGAAGTCGGTGCCTGATTTTTTGTACTAATTTGGCATGCGACTAGAATTATTTAATTCATTCTTTTGTAAAGTACATAGTTCATATTACAATTTAATGTGTCTAATTTAAGAGTATTTTTTAATAAACATATTCGTGTGAAGCGGCGATAGCCTAGTTGGTAGTGGAAAGGACTGCCGAGACGAATGTCCGCAGGTTCAAAACCCAAGGGCACACACCTCTGACTTTTCTAAAAAGTAGTGTGTATATTCTTTGTAATTATCGTTCGCATTAACGGTGAAGGAAAACATCGTGAGGAAACCTGCATACCTGAGAAGTTCTCTGAATTTCGAAGGTAAGTGAAGTCCGCCAACCCGCACTTGGCCATCTTGGTGGACTAAGGCCTAAAACCCTCTCAGTAGTAGAGGAGGCCCGTGCTCAGCAGTGGGCAGTATATAATACAGGGCTGGTATGGTATGGCATATTTATGTAGGCAGTTCGATTTTTTTATGACCGGCACCGACTCCAAAGGTTTATTCATTGCACATAAATATAATCACACGAATGGCAGTGTATATAATATTGGTAGTATTTAAATTTCCTTATAACCCATGAGCAAAGTATAAGTTATTTTTTACATTAGAGTGGTTTTTGAAGTCGGTGCTATTTTTTTTAAAAAGTTTTTATAATAGAATATATCGTATTATTTAATTGGATAAAGAATAAGAACAAAAGAGCCAAAAACGAAGTATTATATTAACTAACAGAAAAGTTTAGTATAATTACGCACTGGCATAAAAGGTGGATTAAACGAGATGTTATTTTTCGTACTCAAAGTTTTTTTTTACTGAGTAGAAGGTAAACGCTTTGTTTCCGTAGACACCCTCTTACACTCAATTAGACCTTTCCTCTTTATTCAAAGACACGTTTGAAAATCAGCTGTTGTTAATTTATAAACAAATATTATAATTTTCTTAATCCTACATTAGTTGATAAATGTAAGTTTATTCGTTTATAATTTTTAATTACTTTAATTGTTACTAAGTTTTATCATATTTGCCGTAGAAGTACTTCTAATCTGGAATAAGAGTACTCCTATAATAAAGTATATTAGAGGAAAGATATCGCGTCTTGTTGGGTTTCTTAATATCACGAGAAGCTCAATATCTCATTACTGTTAATACCATTAGTGCTCTTAGTTTTTAATCCAAGGTTTATTTAAACTAAGAAATACATCTTGTGGGATTAAGCCAGGACAGGTAACGGATTAGTTAAATACACTGTGTTGATTAAATGGGTCTGCGTCGACCTCTACAAATTAATTTCTCGCCATCATTTTAGTTACTTGTATATTTCAAGTAAAATTAGTATTTTTTATGATATAGGGGCAAACGAGCATACGGTTCACCTGATGGTAAGTGATCACCATCGCCCATGAACATCTGCAATACTAGTAGTAGTAATGTTCACTACAAAGTAATTGAAACCTTTAAAACAATGTTTAATACGAGAGAAAACTAATTACCATACAAATATACCCATCATGGTAAATCTCGTTAAATAACTATCATTTAATTCCGTACAATTTTGTAATTTAAATGTAAAGCTTGTGTGCAGATAGCCATCTTCAGCGAGAACAATTAGAATTCCCTCTACCCCGTGCCGGCACCCCACACGCCGCGCCGTGCCGGTGGAAAAAGCGACTTTTTCTTTTTATTGTCCGTTAATTGCTCTGATTGGTGGGACGGAATGAAATAAAGCCGCGTTCGAGGGGATTTGTAGGCTCAGCCACGTTCAAACTCGTCACTAATTTAGGCACGATTGTAAAACTGCTCCACACAGCCACTTCGCCGTACGTTTAAGTTGAGCGCGATATTACAGCCATTGTAGTTTCAATATAATTCCTAGGCACTCATTAATACTAGATGTTAGATGAATCGGAGACACTTTGCCGATATTTCGGGAAAAGATTAGGGCCAAAAAAAATTTGTTATTTTATGTAAAAGTAACAAAAAAATTAATACATATATCCCATGGAATATTGTATTTTAACTATGTTTATAAAGATAGCTATTATATATTCCAAGTTTCGAATATTATCAGAAAGTAATAAAACACTAGAATGTAAAAGTTCGCGAATCAAAAAGTTGAAAACGGTGTTAAAATTTCACTTATTCAAGCCAGTATCTCGAAAAGATATTTGAGAACTTGATAAATGGTTCACTGAAGAGTTTAACTTGTATAAAATAGTTTGGAATTTTATTTTAATCTATCAACGGCGATCATTTATCAAGTGACCGCACGGATTGCGCAAACCGTACTAATTAATTGTGAGAATTGCTCGCTCCGCTGGAACTATCGATTTAATAATTACGAATAGCTTGCTTCTAGTCGACGCAAGTGTGCAAATCTACACATCTATACCCCTAGCACGAGTTTACGCATTATCGTGTAGTATTTGTATCGAGTAAGTTAACGCATTAGACGATACCATACGTCAGAAATGAGACGCGTTCTGCCATTTCCCATACATTTCGACACATGCTTGTCTATGGTTACTCGATTTACTATTCGAAGTTTTCACGCGCGCAATGTTCACGCTGTCGAATTTTAGTTCCAAATACGTTCACCGGGGCGCTTTTCAAATTTCCATACAAAAATGTACTTAGTCGAAACCATTACGTTAACTATACGATAGCGCGTAAACTCGTGCTAGGCATACTGAACATTCGATATGCATATTTATTGCATTCGTTATAAGTTGGTGTTGATTAAATTTGGATTTTATATGCTATTTACTGGTAATTGATTGGTAAAATAAGTTTTTATTGCGAATGATTTTTTTATTATGTACCCTGATTTTGTTGCGAAGAGAATTATTAAAGGTATAAAATCACATTTATTCCCTTTTTATTTAACTATTGACGAAAAAATCATCTTTTGATTGAAACCATTTCAATGAAAACTGCTATATTTACAATGCTATTGTATATCGTGATAAAAAGGGTTGGGACAAAAGTAACAAAACTAGTTAATAAATAAAACCATTCACATTTAAAGCTATAATCTCGTACAATGTTGCTATATGAAACACCACGTTTCATACGCAGTAATGGAACATTAAATGATGTGATTATTCATTAAACCCGTTAATGGAATAAAACTGAGATTTTATTATCGTCTAGTTTTTCCCGCGGCTCCATTCTTGTGAAAGATCTGGAGGGAAGTTTTAAATGAAGCGTTAATAAATAGACCTGAGTATTATAGTGTATTATGCGGGACTCATACCTTTCATATTAGATGTTTAAATCCTTTTATTTTGAAGAATAACCATATTTTTTAATAAAAGTGGATGTTTTTGTTTGTTTATGAAATTCAACCTACGGGTGAATTTTCATACCACTGAACAACTTCAGTTGCAACTTGCAACCCACCATTGTTAAATTTAAAAGTTACTGCAGTATCTGTAGCAGTTGTGACAGGTGGTTCACAATTTTCGGTATGAGGTTGTTAGTTGAGCGCTAGCTAATGGCCTCGTAAAGTGCTGTTGCGCCGGCAGTACGTACAGGTAACTTAGTTTGCCAATATAACAATGCGTAACTAGGTGTGTATGCTTTTTAGCCCTCGGATACGGAAACGTCCATATATTTTGCATTTAGTTGAAGTAAAATGTTTTTTAGTGAGAAGGTTTTCAAGCTTAATTATCCTCTCGCTTTACAATTATTATAATAGAAGAATATAGTTTACAGCGAAATAATACGTATTTTTATTTCTTTGACGTGAATGATGCCACTCCAAAGTATACATCAATGTCCAAACGTACATTAAAGACTAAGATATCTACGTAATTGGTGAAATCTTTTATTGATCACAAATATAACCGTGTAGCTAAACGAGAACCGTCTCCCGAGGCGGCGATACAACTGAAACGTTTTCCCAGTATTGGAACGTAGAGTAATAAAAATCGCGACACCGCGCAGAATGACAGACACCCGGGAGGCCTCGGAATACAATAGGTACGATAGCGTACGTCAAATCTAGTACATTATACTTATGTTAGCTGTTTCTGTCTCCTGGATTCGCGCTATTACTTCATTTCATATTATAATTATTATATAATATGGATATACAGTTTGAAAGGTTATAATTTGTTTGGATATATGGGGTAATCTCTAAAATTACTATTGCGGTTTTGAAATTAGGGTTAAAATAGGGTAGTTACCTATGCTTGATAAAGAAAAATAAACAATAATAAGAAAAAGAAATCCTGTGAAATCAATATCAAAATCGGTTGAAAAATAAAGCAGTTATTCAAATTTGAAATATTGTTGTGAGCAAAAGTGGGGGTGTGGTGGGGATATCGCGCGATCTTTTTCACATGCACGAATCTTTATGGCTGGTGACACCTGATGACGTCACAGTCTGATATTACTGTTATTTGACAATTACCCCTTCCACCAAATTTCAAATCTTTATAACTTATTATTACACCAGTATAGAATAGAAAATTTTTATTCCGTTAGATTTTGGATGGCATACATATTTGTGAAATGTATTTTAAAAAAAGAATTCAACTACCCTACTCTTGCCCTAATTGTAAGCGACATTATACCTTAGTACTGAAGAGTTTCCTTTTATTCTGTAATCACTTTAACAGGGCAAAAGTTACTATACTTGTAAGAGCAGATATTTCTAGTGAGTGTCAGTGTTAATATGTATATGGCAAGGGATTCAATTTACTACCATTTTTAACGTAATAGCTGAAAATAAGATGGCCTAAAAACACCATCCTACTAAGATTATAAACGCGAAAGTTTGTAAGTATGGATGTTTGGATGTATGGATGTTTGTTACTCTTGCACGCAAAAACAACTGAACGGATTTCGATGAAATTTGGCACACGGTTAGACTATGTCCTGGATTAACACATAGGCTACGTTTTATCCCGGGAAAATATAAAGTGGGACTTTTATTCCGGGAAAACTCATTCACGCGGGCGGAGCCGCGGGCAAAAACTAGTAATTAATAAAACAGTACATAAAGCATGTAGATAAATTGTGCAGGGTTCGCAAAGTTCGATTTTCCATTTACAGTTGTTTTTGTAGTAAACACTCGGTAGTGTATATTTATTGTCTGTTCTCGGTACGTACAACGGCGCGGATTTACGGTCGGTATGCAATGAGTCCGTGGACCATTCAGAGCGGCGAGCCCGGCCTTCATTTTGCATGATATTAAACTGGGAAAAATAAAAAAGTTGGTATAAAGGGAAACTTGGACAGAGAATTATTATGAAAAGCGAGAGGCTTTCAACGTACCTGGCCAACCTAGCGAAAGATTTTTGCTATTTGAATTCTCATTTGTAGTAGGTTGTGAAGCTGAGAGTCGACATGTTTAAGAAAAGTATTGTGGACAGCGAAACGAGGTCAATTTTCGCTTTAAAAATAATGTTGAAATGTTACATTACTATCGGTAGCATGCGTTTAATTCAGTAAATAAAATTGATACGGCGAGACATATCTTTTCTTAAATTTTTTTAGATTCTTTTTATTTCACATCTCTAAAATATTATGTACAGTCAGCCACATAAGTAGCTGAACAAATTCAAAACTTTAAAACACCCCTTTAATTTTGTGTTCTTACCAATTTTAGTTTTACCTCCACAAAAATAGAATAAAAGGCATTTACTTTACATCAAGCAAAGAAAAAAAAAATTCAATTAAAATTAACGCGTAGAGGCGATTTGAAATTTTGAATTTGTTCAGCTATTTATGTGGCTGACTGTACATTACAAGTGCATAAGTTAATAGTTATGCTAATGATTTTACTTATAACTAAATATTAGTTTTGTTAAATTACTCTTACTAATTTTATAACTGCGAAAGTTTGTGAAGATGTTTCGTTGTGAAGCCACACAACATGAAAAATATAATAATATAAAATATGCACACTTAGCATATTTTGAAAACATGAAATATTTTTGAACAAACATATCTACTTGATAAGTCTGGTAATTAATCTAGTGTCTGGTGGTTAACGGCAGACTGAAAAAAACATGACGGCCCTCAATCAAAGGTCCCAATCAACACGCCGGTCCTCAAAGACAATTACACAAAATAAAACAAAACACCCTGTGCCACATCCAGAGGCATTTCACTAGGGAATATAGTAAGAACAAATGAAAGCAAGCATAGTATTCCGTCCTGGTTGTGAAATTAATCAGCCCCCTTGAAACCGGTGGGACATCCACCCCGTCTTTTTATTTTACATTTCCTTTATGTACGTAGCTTTACTGCTATAGATTTTTTCTGGAATTTCTAATAAGGTCGACTAAACCTTTTATTTCTTTTACAATCCTGTTTATCTAAATTATTCTCAACACTCTGAACGGGAAAGGCAGACAGGTAAATAGATTTTGTCGGGAAAAATCACGATGTAAAACGAATACATAGTCACTTTTCTCTGGGGAAACTTGATAAGCTCTTAAGCTTCCTTTGTGAATTCATATGTCATTTGGTTTCCGCTTCGAAAAAGTGTTTTTTTCTTTTAAATATTTTTATGTTCATTAATTTTGATGACTACTCACGACATTGGATTTGACATTACGGTGACGACGACGACATACGACATGGTTTTACTGAGAAATATAGGAAGACGTGAATTGGCACAGTATTTATTTCACATATTTTTATAGACAAAATAGGCAAAGCTGAATAGATAATGTTGTTCGCTTGATAAATTAAAAAATAATACTTGTCTCTTCTGCCGCCCTATTTCTGGCCAATGTGAGGTCGGCTCAACACAATTTTTCACGCATGTTGCTGGAACGATTTGGCTGCTTTACGACCGGCCGTCCGCCCGACGCCAATACCCTCTGGGTAAAACGTTTTAGATAAACCCTCAGAAAGTGTTGTCAGATCTGAAAATCGAACCGAGAACCTCTGAATTCGCAGCCCATAAGGTGCCAACAGCCAATAGATTAATGCTATCATATTACGCAATAACAAATGTTTGAGTTCTACCTTTTAAAACAAGAAAGTGTTTATTAAATACCCAAATGTACTTAAATCATAAATACATAATGTATGCCTATTATAGAGTTAAATAAAAATATTTATAGTCTTAACCGAAGATGTACTGCATAATTATACAATATATGTTTATTTTTCGCGGGAAAAGACGCGTCCACCACTGGGAGGTGAGTGGACGGCTATGTTGGTTTAACCGATCTTACTCTTATCTTATCATTGGAGTAGTCAAGCGAGCAGACCCCCATTGCTCGCCCCACGACTCTCGCTTACCCCATCTAGTCGCCTCTTATGAAAGGCAGGGAATGCCGTGGCGGAACTCTTCAGATGCCCCCGGGCCACAGGGCACAAGGCGCCGGTGAGTCGTCCACCCGACACATCCTTCGTCTCCTCTGGCTGCGGACGGGATCGTTCTGCTCACGATCCCGCTCGGCGTTCTCCTTCCGCGAGATGACGCACTCACAGAAGGAGGCCATCGCTCGCCATGACCTCCAGCCGCCGACCATGGTGGACACCACGGCCGGCAGCGAGAGGTCTCCTCCGACGATTGCTCTAAGAGCGCTGCGTTGTAGGTTCCAGGCTGGGCACTCCTCAAGAGTGTGTTGGACCGTGCCGTTGCGGTCATTGCCACAATGATGGTACACGGCGGACTAATCCTTCCCGATCCGACACAGAAACGAGCCGAAGCACAAGTGGCCCGTCAACATCTGTGTCAGACGGAATGTCGGCGTACCGTGGCGCCTGTCTAGACAGCTTAAGAAGACTGGTCGCTCTGCCGTGACAGTCCGCAAGCTCGCACTCGGGCTCTCCAGCCTGGTATGCCACTCCTCCACTGCAGCGCTACGGGTGGAGGACAATTGGGCCGCTACCTCCCTCGGAGCGAGTCTCCGCCCGAGACGGGATGTCTCCTCACACCAAAAGAATACTGACGACAAGGTATTTGGCATCCAAATCCCATGGCAGAGTACCGGCCAAACAATGATATTGACAGACTCGAGTTGAACAATGCTTCAACTTATTTTTTTAAAGAAAATCGCAGGCACTCCAAATAATAAAAGTTACAATTCGTGCAAAAATTCCACGGACAAGTAAATAGAGGCAAAGGTTGGGCGAAATTCGGGCGTACTTTACCCATCCCTGTAATTTGGAGATTGTAATCTGGTCGCATAGATATGGCTCGACTTGTCTCGTGATTTACAACAGTTGTGTCTAGTTAACGAGGAAAACTTTTTGCGCTATAGAACAAGCGAATAAATTAACCAAATTATGCACTCTAGTCTGATGTAAGTAGTAATGTTTGTGTTGAAAATCATATTAGTAAACTATACTTATTGTTATGTCATAAAATTTAAGATATTTTTGTCTTATAAAATGATGAAGTTAAAAACAATATACCCTATAGATTTTTAAAAACAATTATATAATTTTATATATCGAAAACTCGGTCTAGTTTAGTAATTCGCTTAGAGTCGGAAACTCGGGTATTGAAGACGTTCGTTCCCGAACAGAAATCGAGGGTAAAAAGCCACTTGGGGAGGTCGAGTCCTATCCGAAGTGGTTGAACTAGCGAGAAAAAGACTTCTACTTATACCTAATACGTGAGCTAGGAGACCAATATGCAAGAGCTACTTGACCGAATTCATAGGTTAATATTCGTTAAGACTTATTAAAATTTTCAAAATACCACAAAGTTCAGATGAAATTATTTTTCAACTATTATATTTACTGATGCATGTCAAAAGATTATTTCACACTATACTAGTAGAAAGTAGGCAAATTAAGTCATCTAATGAAAGACGATTACCGATACATATTACGATAGTAATGGTAGAGGAATCACCAACTCGTACCTAAAAAACGCGACAGCAAAGTTGCCTATTTACGTCTGTTTTGTGTTATATCGTGATACGGGTTAGCCCAGTCGGCCCATTTGTACTGCAGATAAAACTCACTACACCGTTGCTAGAGCCACACAGACTGCAGTTGACAACATAGTTGATTGTGTTAAACTTATAAAAGCTATGTTGTTAATTCTAATGAGTGTTGTTTATAGTATATTATGGGGTTGTTATATAGTTGGTTAGTATATAATATTATTATGTCATACAATATTATTATGACATAACCTGATTGCTTGTGATAGGTGAAGATGTAAACGCCTTAAGGTCATCACGAAAATGACCAAGGAGCATTAAAAAAAGGCATTTTAAGGAGTGTGTTATAAGAATTGCAAGTAATTAATTGATAAGTAGGAGGTATTGATATTATGTAACCATTACTTTGCTAGTTCAAAAAGACTTTTTGTTGGTGAACTGATAAATCTGTATATTTTAGCTTATGATTGATTGTAGACATAATAATTATAAAAACAAATACGTGTGGCACTCGGAGACTGCCGCGGTAAAGCTATTGCATAGCATTTTTTATCACAAATTTTGATTGACTAAACACAAATTCGACCTTACGCTTACCACATTAAGTAGATTTTTAAACGCGAGCAACGCACGTTTAGTCTTGTTATTGATAAATGTCAGAAATGCAATGGTCATCACAACCAAAGTAGAATAAATCAAAATATGAAAAAAAGAATGTTACGTTCGATTCTTTTGTACTCGTGCCGTGCCAACGCTGGGGAAATAGCTTCTACGCAATGTTTTTAAGGTTCATATTAGATTAGTAAGAAATGGTTTTAATGACTTTAATAAATAAAATAAATAAAAATATACTCGTTTCAAGAATTATAGCTTCTACGCATTGTATTTAAGGTTAATATTAGTAAGATAAAAAATATGTCAGGTTATTTTCGTTACGGAATTTCTGGATTCGGTCTCCACGCTCAAGGCCCGCGATAGAAGCTATGCAATAGCTTAATAAGTAAAGGAAACAAACAAAGGGAACAACATCTAATTTTACAACTAAACGTGTATCGCTGAAGAGAAATGATACAAAATACAATTAAGCATTAATCAAGTTAAGTATTACGTTGATGTACCGATAGGTTGTTCTGAGTATTGTCCTTAATTGATACACAAGCCTATTCTCTGAGTGCTGAGCATTATATAAGATAAGCTTCATAATCTGGAACTGGTATATAGTAGTGCGGAATATTACGCTATCTATGACTAAATATTGAAATGTTACAAGGAATTTTCTTTAGATACATAATACTCTTTGTTGTAGAACGTAACCTTTGTTGTGTCTGTGTCATTTTTAAGTGTTCTATTTTTATGGGTATTTATTTGTTTTCCTGCATAGTTACCTCACTTCGAAACAAACACTCGTGTCAGTAAAACATAATTTTACCTTTTAGGTACTCAACTTCATTAATTACTTACAACACTCTTATTGACGGATAAATTAACGCGAACTTCGGTTATCTAGCATAATTGAAATAAAATAAGTCTTTGTGGCAAACTTTATACTTTTACGTCTTTCATGTGTTCCGGCTGATGCTTGTCATTCTCTAACTTTCGTGACCCAGTGGCAAGTTTTGCTTGTTCTGACTTTTGTGGTAGAAATTCCATTATTATTTATTTAAAATATGACTTCAATACAAGAATAATTATTAATTCAAGTCCCCAGTCCCGGTGGAGTTGGCACGGGTAAAGCTTGCCAATACAATTTGTAAGTCGTGTCAGGTGCTAAAAACTCTACTGGAGCGAAGCGAACTAGACAGTAAATCTGGCTAAATTCAATCTGAAAAACTTTTCCATGCCCGGCTTCCGAGCAACTTTTGTGATTCAGTTAGATTTGTACTACTTAATTAATGTTACTTGCAACGCTCACGTCTGTACTGAAACGAACTTGTTGTGGTTTATTGTTTTTAGTTTTCTCATGCACAGTTAACGGTAGCTTACGATTTACGCACATGTAATAAACGGCGGAACATTATACGTACTATTTATGTTACGCTCCTGCTATAAAATATTTATGTTCCTAGATGTGTAGGTAATTAGGCTTGTTTCGCGAGCTATTTACATAGCATTATGTCTTTAAGAATTATTATAGAGCGATGTTGCTGATAAATTCTGTTGATGCAACTGTTAGCAAATCAGCTGGTGATCTGTTAAGTTATTAAGATGATTCATCTGTCAGTTTTATGGTATTTTATGAAAAGTGAAAAAGATTTATGGACAGTACATTACACTATTTTGTGTCGTGTATGGTACAAAATATTGACGGGATTTGCTTTGTTCCTTAATCCCTCTATTTTGTTATGACAAGTTATGACTACCTACTATTGATTTCATATTTTTTTCACATGGCGACGAATCGACACGTATTTACGTAATACCGTGCTTACACATTTTACTTAATCCAATTATATTTCAAATAAAATCCTATTTTAAGTCTTTTAAATTAAGATGCATGCTATCTCGAAATCAAAAACATTTACATATCTACATTTGGACGCCCCTCCTTGCTTTGAAGATGAATAATTGGACAAATTAATTACTCTCAAAGATATTGCACGAGCATAGTGCATTCTGCCAGATGCCACATTCATATTACGTATCATTATTCGTCGCACATGTGGTAACGAGATGCAAATGCACATAAACACACGTTAAGTTTGCAGTTTTGATTGGACTTTATTTTATCAGCACCTGGAGGAAATATAACAGCAAAATAACACAACGTTTTATTAGCATCTTATGGTTAGAAGGCGTAAAAAAATTATAGGAATGCAAATGACCAAGTGGTTAAGTAACCTGTGACTTCTACTACCTATGGACATCTACAGAGCCATACAAATCATGATTACATTGACAAGATTTCAGAAAGTGTATCAGGAATAAAACGCAATAGTAAAGCTACCTCTTCTTACTCTACCAATATAGAGTCGGCTCGCTGATGCTGAGAACAAAACCAATTTATATTAATAAAATATATTATATCTATAAAATAAAGACAACATACAGGGTAATTTTGACATTGCGTTACTAAATAAAACCATATATTTATCTCATTGAAAACAACACTTTTCATTAAGTTATTTTAACTATGGATGTAAAATAAAAAGTGTATTATTCGAACAGAATAAAAAGTAACTTTAAATTTACACGTCCTACCACTAGTACTACCACTCTAAGATGTTTCATCGCAACGGAAACATTAGACTTTCAGTCAGAAAAACACTCAGGCACACGCCATATTCGCACTAAACTACAAAATGAAAAGTAAAATTGTGATTTTTGGTGAAAATATTCGTTTCTTATGGATGATTTTTGGCATAATGTTAGCAGAGGCTAAGACGAGTATGTGGTTTTATTTATTAACGCAATGTCGAAATAACCCTGTATAACTGCCTCGATGGCGTAGTCGTATTACGGTACGACTGCAATGCTGAGGTCTCGGGTTCTATACCCGGGTCGGGCAAAGTGATATTGGATTTTTCTATTCAGTAGGTATCAGCCCAGAGTCTGGAATTTGTGCCCGATATGGCAATAGGCTCGCCCCCTATCACATCATGGGACGGAATATGCACGGCGAAAAGTGGGTGCACTAGTTGCGCCTCTGCCTACCCCTTTGGGGATAAAGTGTGGATAAACTGTCAAATTACATAACTGATTTTGACCTGACTCTTATAGGCTTATTTTTATCCCGTGAATGGGTGTTAACAGGAGAGGGCCGCAAGTAAAACTAGTGTAATTGAGTTCCAAAAAGTATTGGAGTTTCTGTAAGTTCTTTCCAAGTGATTGAGTTAGTAACCATGACTATGAATTTCCGAACCGGTTTGCACACAGCTTTCATAAAACGTTTCTGATTCCAATATAAAAATGGAATGGACATGATTGTAGGAACCGCTACTTATCGAAAAAGGTTGGTTATTCCTTAAAGCTAGCGAAGCGTATAAGAAGACCCCTTTAGATAATTTCAATATCATATATGCTGTATTATTAGTTTGTATTGCGGAGTTTGTACTGTTTTTATGTGATATAATTTTTTTTTAATAAGTGTATAAATTTGACTGGAATGTGATACCTGATGTTTGAAACTATGTTTAAAAAGACTTAAAATAATAATATTCCAATATATATCTATACTAATATTATGAAGAGGAAGGATTTGATTGTTTGTTTGTTTGCTTTGAATGGGCTCCGAAACTACTGGATCGATTTGAAAAATTCTTTCACCAATATAATAATAATTAATTAATTTATCAGCGAGTAACATATGCTACTTTTTATCCCAGGGAAATATAAAGCGGGACTTTTATCCCGGAAAACTCATTTACGCGGGTGGAGCCGCTAGCAGAAGTCTAGTTAATAATATAATTACGATAAAACATAATAAAATTAGGCATCCGATTTCGAACAGGCCGGCATAACTGTACCCACTGGAGAGGGAAAATCATCTCTCGTTAGTCGATGCTCTATCTGGAGCCTGGAATGCATTAACCATCAGGTGTAGAAGAGTCATTTTGGCGTGTACGTATAAAAGGAATTACGGTTATCTTTTTAGTAGAGTGATAGTTTGTAAGTTTGTTTGTAGGAAGTTATATCTGGAACTACCAAATCGAAATTTGGTATGGAGGTAGTTTAAGATCTTGCAAAGGACATAGGCTAATATATATAGTGGGAATTATAATCCCAAAAAAAAAACTTATTCACGTGGGCGGAGCTGCAAGCAAAAGCTAGTATTATATAAATCTGTAAAGAATGCCAAGGTTATTTTATTTTCGAGCCGACTCCTAAGCTATGCCTATCCTAAAAGAAAGGATTAGGCGTGGGTTGGAGTGGCTGTAAAAATAATGGGATCGAAGATTTTTAGAAAGTCTTTTCTGTGTTATACTGTAGTGAAGCTTTCAGAGTATTCTGTCAAAATTAATTCTTCACCTAAACTAACATAAAAATACGATTTAGTTTTCATCGATTCAGCGTCAATATCTACTCATAATATTATGTTTGTATTATTTTCTGAGAATATACACACACAAATAATATATACACGTTATGTATGGATTTGATGTTTTTTTCACTCTACATATCAATGTATGAAGTACAGTCATTTATCTCAGGAGATGGTAGAGTCGCAAGTGTGTGGTGTTTTAAAACCATGTCATAGGAGTGAATCTATCGCTAAAACGAACACATTTTCCATTCCACACACAGATGTACGGATAAAACCATTCATATTATCCATTCGTATTTTTAAACATTAAGTCAATAAAAATATTATATTGTTCGTATGTTAGAAGTATTCTCGATTATGCAAGTCCAATTTAGAGCCCGCAATACAATACCTATATTAACAGAATCGAAGCCATTCAAAACCGATTTTTACGGTTTTTAGAAAGTAAAACAAAAATCCGTGACAATGATTACCTTTCGCGGTGTAGAAGGCATCATCTACTTCCATTTGAACTACGAAGAAATATATGTGACGCTACCCTCATAGTTGATATTACTAACGGAAAAATTAATTTTTCAGACCTACTTAGTAAAATTAAATTCATCGTGCCAAGGAAATCACAGAGTCAACCACTATTATTATCAGTCCCATCATCCAACTCAAATTATCGCTCAAATTCTTATATTTCGCGCGCATGCAAAAACCTAAATAATCTATTAACATCTTATAGTCATCAAATCGATCTATTTATGATTTTGTCCCACCATATACGACAAAGCGTGACAAGCAGTTTCCTCTCGTCTTCTCAATCTTTTAGTCAAATTTAGAAAGTTGTAGAGTAATGTTAATATCTATGTATGTATCTAAGGTCAAGCATGTAAAAATAATTTAAACGGTCAAAAATATTACTTACTCAAACGTTCAATTCATTGGTTGATACTTTTAGGTTTAACTTTAATTATAATTGTATTATATAGCTGTGTGTAAAATATAAGCTGTTTGTTATTCCAAATAAAATATATAAATAAATAAAATATAAATAGTCTCAACTGAAATACGTCAGGTAACAACACTATCTTCGGTTTTAAGAATATCTTCTACATAGAGCAAATTAGATAAAACAATTAATTAAAAACAACAACGGTATAACTCTTTTAATTAGTAATCTTATAAAGATTGCTCCTTGTCCCATGACAAAATACGTTCTAAATTTAAATAGAAGATTCATGTTAATACCCTTTAAAGTTCATTAAGTCACAGGGTGATATATATAAATTGCGTAGACAGATGACCCTAAGCATGATGGGGCACATAATGTCCGCCATGAATATAAATACAGTTTGTAATAACAAAAGCAATTAATTATGCATTCAAACCCAAAATATCCTCGATTTATTTATGTGAATTTTCTAAATGAAAACGGCTCCGATAGCTTTGTGAACTAATCTGATTACCTAGGACGCGAAATAAAGTTATATCCATCAAGTTACAATATAAAAAGGCAGTTTAATTAAGCAAAATTTAATTAATCTGAAAGTTATAAGCTACAACATAATAAAGCAAATACAAGTAGGCGGCGTTCCGAGATTGAAATGAAACTGTATAACTTTATGTTTGTTCAAATGCAAACCGTGGCGCTGCTCGAACTCCGCTGTAACAAAGTAATGTCTTGCGTTGCTTCTTAGTTCTTACTCAGCCAGTTGGCTGATTATAATCATACCGACGCGACGTAGATGTCAACTATTTTGCCATTTTATTTCGGTCATTTCATTATTTCTGCGTACATTTTGGATTGCTAATAAATTTTGAATTAGTCCTGTCATTTGTATTGAAATACTTCCTATTTTGAAAAATCGTATTCGGGTCCGAAGCAGACAAGGTGATCTATTTGTTCGCCCACTCGGCTATCAAAAAGTGTTTCATTTATGTATTGCAGATTTAGTTGCGGCTTAGTAGATTTATTACTACTTACAATTTGAGGAGGGTATAAGCCCTCTTACGTTTCAATTACATTTTTAGAAATGTTTTCTAATTGCGTGGATCAGAATTTGTATTTATTCGGAGAGTCAGATATTTAATTATAATTTCAACTTCGTTCTTGATCTATTTGAGTATCTATTTTAATAACACGAAGATACGCCGCACCGCTAGCCTAGAAAATACTTTTCGACAACATGCATGGGGGTTAAATCGATAGGTGTTGAAGTTCCTCATTGGTCTGTTTCCATAAGTCTGGTAATGGTGATACACCATAATCTTCCGTATAATGAAAGCCTTATGTGACCGTCGCGTTGGTACGTTATATTTAGACTGTGGTAGAAAATATGAAAAAAGGGGTTCATCTAATGGTGACGTTTCACACAGTGATTCTTTCGTTTTGTTCTATATCCCAGTGAAAATGTTGATATTTTGGGGAGCACGCATACGACGTTTCGAAAATGCTGTTAAGGAGCCTTCTATATAAAAAGATGTTTAAATATATTAGAAATACTGAGAATCTCTATGTTAAATGTGTAATATCGGCATTCTCTTTGATGTGTTTAAAACGATTTTAATCGTGTCCCAATGCAGCCTAATCGCTTGCTAAAACAACATTGTCCAAATGAAGTTATTGTGATGTCACCAGAGATTTGTGCCAAAATTATTTGCATTCGTAATTGCTGTTGCGAATTGCTGTGATCTTGGAAATGAGAAACGAAACCTGTTTACATACCGAGACAGTTTCCTTTCCGAATAAGAAGCACTATAAATTACTTGTTTGTTTTGTTTAATGAAAATTTTTCAATTGCTGGTCTGACTAATGAATAAATTTATACTGTTTTCTTTCTATGTCTTTTATGATTCAATTTACTTTACTTTTCAATGTTAACAGGGATGAACAATTGCATTTGTTTCCACTAAGTTTTGTTCGCAGCTTCCCCCGCGAAAAATGCCCAGGACAAAAATCCCTCTACGTACTTTTCTGTGATAAAAAGTACCCTATACATTAAAATACGATATGATTTATTTGTTTGGCAAATAATCAAATCGGATTGGGCTATTACTTTTAAAAAAACAGCCAAACAGTTTTAAAATGCGCAATTTATATAATGATTATGTAAGAAATAAGATGAAGCTTCTTCGATATTATCACATTTTGTTCAAGAAATTCTAACGGTTGTTATTGTGATCCAATTTCTGCTCGGGTAATGTAGACGCAGCAACCGATGCGTTTAACAACTACAAGCCATAGTTGCAACAAGCATTCATCGCAATACAACTGACAGGCACCGCTATCTATTCATCGAATATGTCAAAAAACTATAAAACGAGCAATTGTGGAATGATAATCCCTGACGAAAATTTGTAACGCTTAGTGAAGGAGTTTTAAAGCTTCGGTAGTAACTCAATATAACCAAAGAATATAATAAAAAGTTAGAGAAAACACTACCCCTTGAAGTACTGCCATTTATAGTTATAAAATATTATTAATTTCCATAGCCTAACAAATATTGAGTAAATATCAAAGCCGTGTTTTCTGTCCGTATTAGATCAAGCTAGTAAACCCGAGCCAAAAATTACATGGAGCTGAATAGTTACAAACGCACTTTTTACATCACGATGCTCTACGGCGCTACCTTATGGTTTTCTTTATACATTTTATATGATATTGTTTGCATTTGTATCGGCCGGGCGTCTGTTGACCCTGATATCCGTTTAATATGATAATCCGCATGCAAACAACCGTTGGATTGCCCGGTTAAATTATTTATGCACCCCGCCCTGTGGCTGATGGCTTCACTTGCCGCCTACTGGGGCTTTATTGAGCCCCCGGGCTTTGGATGGACTGCGGACAGGTATCGCACGCCGCGCCGCGCCTCCGCCGCCGCCGCGACAAACGTTTTTTGCGAGTACTATGGAAATAAATCATGAACGAATTTACCGTCTGAACGAGCGCTGAAGTTTCTGAATTTTAAATAATAACTGCGATATGATGGGGAAGCAGTGGATTTAATTTAAACGTGTAGAGATATCCAGTGAAATTTATATTAAATACTCGGGTCTACGGTCTCGTTCAGCTGTGAAAAAATCAAACTTGTAAGTCAATGCGATCAAAAGATACGACTGTTTATGTCGCATATTTTGCGATTTTGCAAGGAAATCAAAACCTATAGGGTACTTTCCGTTGACATAGAATTATCAAATTTGGCAAGAAGGTCTAGATACCTTATTTACAAGTTTGTCGGAACCCTCGGTTCGCGAGTCCAACTCGCTCTTGCCCGGTTTTTTTTGTATAATAACAACTCAGCTTTTGTAATACCTATAACAATATGTAAAGTTATCTGTTCAAAGAATACAAATCAAAAAGATACATCCAAGTTAAAAAGAACTTTCTAATCAAAATGTTATCTACGTTTCTAAATAATTACATAATTTAATATAAAACCTATTCATAGCTCTATGTAGGCCTGCCTCGGTGGTGTAGTTATATTACGGTACGACTGCAATGCTGAGGTCTTGGGTTCGATTACCGGGTCGGGCAAAGTGATATTGCATTTTTTAAATTCAGTATCAGCCCGGAGTCTGGAATTTGTGCCCGATATGGTGATAGCCTCGCCCCTATCACATCATGGGACGGAATACGCATGGCAAAAAGTGGGTGCACTAGTTGCGTCTCTGCCTACCCCTTCGGGGATAAAAGGCGTGAGTGTGTGTGTGTGCTCTATGTAGGCCGGATTTCTTATAATAGCAAACACAACACACAAATATATTCCTATCAATTAAAACGCGGTTTCCCTATGCGTAGTAGATGGAAACCTCAGCTTAGACAGATGGTAATCAATTCGGTGGTAATTGAATCTGGTCAGGCGTGCATGCATCATCCCAGATACAGACGGCCGGTGCGACCGTCTTAATGAAATAATACTCCATGTACATAATTCGATTTGCGTGTGCGAGGGGTTTCATTACCCTGGCTATGTGGCCAGGTCATCAATGAGATACTAAACAATAACTCTATTGAGATTGTATGTCATTTGAACGAGGTAGGTGTAGGGAAATGATAATATTCTAAAAATTAAAAATCTTGATAATACATTTATATTTTTTTTATTGTTTTGAATGACGAGACGAGCGTGTCGTTCGCCTGATGGTAAGCGATACGACCACCCATAAACAGTAGCAACACCATCCAGCACCTTGAGTTACAAAGTACTGTATGACATTCCACTGCGCTCGTCATCCTGAGACATAAGATGTTAAGTCTCATTATGTCCTGTAGTTACACTGGCTACAATGTCCTTCAAACAGAAACACAACAGTGCATGCACACTGCTGCTTGGCGGTAGAAATAGACATTGCGGTGGTACCCACCCAGACGGACTCTTACATATGAGAGACCTACCACCAGTAGATATATTACAAAACAATTATACTAATCAAGAAATCTTTCATAATTATTGTGTTGTTCACATATAAAATCAGTTTAAGTGTTCTAAAACTGTTATATAATTTATTTTCCATTCTTAACTACCAAAAAAAAAAACTAAATGTTTTATCTCCGTGAACTTGATTTATAACAAACAAAGCAGATGCTTATAGATTGCATAAATATTTTCCCGATGCGGGAACTGAGCCTAGAAATAGATCTATTACTCGCCCATCATTTTATTAGCAGTATACAAGTAGTTTCTAAATGAAAGAAAATTGTACATCGAACAGAAGTTAGTTGTAAATCTAAATTAATGTTCCTTTGTCACGGGAAGGTCGATTTATTTGATATTCAAATAGTATTAGTAGTTAACCGACTACAAAAAAGAGGTTACTTATACGCCATACACACACACACACATACACATATTCGCCATATTTTTTATATTCTTCATGGATACTTCACCATTTGGCTCACATTGGTGATACAATGTCAGAATAGGGTAGTTTCCTTTATTCTATTTTGTACATTATTTTATATGCAACATAAAATAATAAAAAAGAAATTCTTCCGTCAAATCAGCACCAAAATTGCTTGAAATATAGAGCAGTTAATCATATTTGAAATATTATTATGAGCAAAAGTGGGGGCATGGTGGGGATATCACGCTATTTCTTTCGCACGCCCGCAGCTTTATGGTCGGTAACATTCGATGACGTCACAGTCTGATGTTAGTAATATTTGTCAATTTCCCTTTCTACCAAATTTCAAAGTTTTATAATTTATTATTGCGCCAATTTAGAAAATACTTTTTATATAGATTTTGGATGGTATACAATGCAATGCAACCAGCACTGTATTACATAATGCCAACTACTGAGCACGGGCCTCCTCTACTTCTGAGAGGGGTTCAGGCCTTAGTCCACCACGCTGGCCTAGTGCGGGTTGGCAGACTTTACATACCCTCGAAATTCTTATAGAGAATTCTCAGGTATGTAAGTTTCCTCACGATGTCTTCCTTCACCGTAAAAGCGAACGATAATTGATAAACAATACACACGTAACTTTAAAAAGTCAGAGGTGTGTGCCTTGAGTTTGAACCTACGGACATTGTCTCGGCAGACCGTTCCATTCCCAACTAGGGTATACGTCCACTCACATGTATATTTGTAATACCATGGAAATATTCACAGATCGCAAAAAATCGAATCGATGTTTATAAGAGTCCGTTGATCACTTACTAAATACTTTCTTCCCTCTAAAGTATTTTCTATAGGAATACTGTGTACTACCTAATACATACAACGGAACTATGAATACTTTATGTATACTTTATTTTCTTTCAACTTTAAAATACGACAAAATCGGATGAGTCTGATTACAAATGCCAATAACTTGCAGTTCTAACTGTCGGCGACATCCAATTTACGTTATTTATTTGGACGAGCCTCAGAAAGCAGAAAATCAATAAATCAAATCGCTCCGATGGATCAAGTAATTTGCGGTGAGTAGTGGTAGTACTATTCTCATTATAGTCGTTTCTGTTCCTGTTGTGGTTGTGTTGAGTTCCACTAATAAGCCGGGATTTATGCACTGTGAATGCAGGTGTTTGCGTTATGGCGTGTATATTTTTTATTACTTCGGATTTTGTTATTGCATAGCCCAAATGAGCAAGTAGGTCGCAGGCGACCTACTTGCTCATTTGGGCTACTTGCTTGCTACTTGAGGATATGACTTAATATCAGGATATTAAGTCATATCCGCCTTCAATGAACACACTTAATGAGTAGTTAGTTTATATTTTGGAAATTATATACATACATTTACACACGCTCACGCTTTTTATCCCCGATGGGTTAGGCAGAGCTGCAACCAGTGCACCCATTTTTTGTCGTGCGTATTCCCGCACTCAGCACTGCAGTCGTACCGTAAACCAACTACGTCACGAAGGCAGTCTTATAAATTACTAGACTTCTGCTCGCGGCTCCGCCCGCGTGAAAAAGTTTTTCCGGGATAAAAATATTTTCCCGGGATAAAAAGTAGCCTATAGCACTCAGGAGTAATGTAGCTTCCTATTAGTGAAAGAATTATCAAAATCGGTCCAGTACTTTTTGAGTTTATCCATTACAAACAAACAATCAAATCGTTCCTCTTTATAATATCAGTATAGATATGCTATATACATATTAGAATGGAGGAATGGAGTACCTGCGCATTTTTTTTAAATGTCATAAGATAGATGGACTTGTCCCTGAAGACATTGAATGACCCGAAGCAAAATATTGTTAGCGTTTTATAGGTCTCTCAAAATCGTATACCAGAGTGCGTCTAAAGCATCAGCCCTTTATCCATTTTTAATGCTAGGCAGAAAATTGCAAAGACTGTTGTGCTCATGTTTCGAAGACATTGTAGCCAGCGTAAATACTGGTCGTTACGATATTTAATATCTGATATCTCAGGCTTATTACAGCAGCGCGGTACTTCGCGTAACTTTGTTATTCAAAGTTTAGCGTTGTATTGATATTGTTTATGGGCATGCGTGAATGTCCGCAGCTTAGAATAATAACACATAGAAACCGTGAACATACACGCTTAGTGAGGCAAGTAAAACTAGGCTATTTAGCCTAGTAACCAAACATCCCGCGTCAGTGCTCAAGGCCGAATCGTAGCGCTAGCAGCTCTCGATATTTTATTTTAAAATGATGGTTTGTGCAATAAACTGATGTCACAGTATCTCGGATAATTTTAAGAAACATTGTAACATAACATTTCACATGCAATTATTACGATTAATCTAATATTTTGACTTAAAATAATAGCTAAAGCAAAAACAATAATTCAAAAATTTTATAGACGCCATTATATCAAAATGTTGCCAAAAAAAAAGAAATTTGATACCCCAAATGTTCATATTCTAAAATTAATATATTTCTAAAATTAACTTATTTAATTGGTACCTTTGCATGCTTTGGAATTGTGTTGCCAGTATTATGAAAATAATATTTTTCTGTTCAGTTGATTTTAATTGACATTTCAAATTTTAACAAGCTTATATTATTATTTTAAATGAAAATAGTTCTAAAATAAGGACACCTGTATCTTTTCTTTTTTAGAAATTATGTAGTTATCATTTATAATATTAACTTTTAATTTCGTCTTTTTTTCAGCAGACGTAAGCACTAAGCTTCAAATGACGTCAATTATACGGTTGAATGGTGAATGGTGATGCTGCCTTTTTTACTATGATTCGCAAAAGAACCGTAATAAAATAGAACCAGATACATTTGACATTATTGACATAAATAAAGGCATTCATTCATATCATGATCATAAAACTAGAATGGAGGCAAAGGTAAATACCGCATTCAACCGTTTAATTCACGTCATCAACGTAATTTGTTTTTAATTTGGTACTGTTTTGGTCATTCTAAGGGATTTATTTTATTATTTTTTATTTCAGATTTTTATCATTATAATTAAGGATAAAGTAATCCCTTACTGCGAACAATAATAATAATTCCATAATTAAATAATCCTAAATAATGACTTAAGGTTTTGGGGAAAATCCGATACCACTAGCAACATTATTTGCACCCTTGTGTGCGTGTGGCAGTACGTGTGACCTACGCCTACATCAATGAGTTTTATGCTTCACACTTGACAGTTTTTTGATATGAAACTATCATTCTTGGCGTTATTATTCTATGGTACGCAGGTTCAAAAAAAAAGTTATGTGTATATTCTTTGTGAATTATCGCTCGCTTTAACGGTGAAGGAAAATATCGTGACGAAACCTGCATACCTGAGAAGTTCTCTGAATTTCGAAGGTATGTGAAGTCCGCCAACCCGCACTAGGCCAGCGTGGTGGGCTAAGGCCTTAACCCTCTCAGTTATAGAGGAGGCCCGTGCTCAGCAGTAGGCAGTATATTATTTATTTATTAGAGATACCATTAGATAACACATATAATAATAATTAATATTATAATACAGGGCTGGTATGGTATGGGCATGCGTAGTGTTTAAGCGAGCTGTTTAGCGCGTAACTTAGTTATGTAGCAAAAGTAAAAGTTTTACCTGATGTTTATCTGATACATTTGTTAATATATAATACACTAAGTGATGCTCGCGACTCCGCTCGACTTAAAATATTCACGTATTTTTTTACTGCCTTAACCTGACAATTGCCATGTCGAGAAATACAATATAGATACTAAATAACTTCAAAATAGGATAGAGCATTTGCGGCTACAAACTAATGATGATGAGCTAATGACTACAGGGAATTCCAGGGGGCTTCACAAGCGTCTAGAGTTTGTTCAGTATTTTTAGGCCAACAGCTCAAGGCAAAAAGTGTCACAGTTCATTGAGAGTTTCTAATAAGCTCATTAGCGTCGAAGCTAATTAGCTTTACGGTAAACCCTCGTGATCTTTTCCTCTATTTAAGGGCTTAACTAAATCGTGTTATGAATTTACGATACTCCGATGGCCAGCGTACTGCGTAGTCCGTATGCTAATGTGGATTTGCCGCCGAACGAGATTGTCGGGTTTATAAAAATAACAGGCGAATCCACTTTCATTTTTATTCACAGTTCCGGCGCCGCGCTATTGTTGTTTATGTTACAAAGGGAGCGCATTCTGTATTTATTTCTCAACATAAACTCCGATTTGGAGAAAGCAATGCACAAACAACTTGACAGTGCAAGTTTCTTACGCAATTAATACGCGCTCGTTGAAACTGTATAGCGAGGGTAATTTAATTTATTTTTGGTTTTGTAACACATTTAATGATGTCTATGGTCTTAGAATTTAAAGGTTATTAGTGTCTGTTGGTATTTGCATTGTATAACAGAAAATTATGTAATTGGGAGCTAGAGAATTGAATTATTTATAGCTTTATGTTTATTTGTAACTTCGGAGATATTTCGCAATGTTATAACTCCAATCAGCTGGAAAAGAAGTTAATAAATTAGTAGAGTTTCTAAATTTAACATTTGTTTATTTTACGTACCATGTTATCACGCAGTTCAAAATAAATCTAAGTTTAGGTTATCTTGGCGAGAACTTAAGAAATATGTTAAAGCTTCATATGTTATCTTTAATATTAGTTTAAAATTTTCCAATAACATAGCCAATATCACCAAATTTTACCAACATAACAAGTATTGTTATCTTCTATTTTATAAGATGACACACTTTCATATTTAAATGTTTTCGATGCAAATTATTACTTACTGATACAGCAGCTGCATCACGCTTTATCAATGAGTAGTTTTGCTCGCGGCTCCGCCCGCGTATTAATTTTTTTCCGGGGTAAAAATTCCGCTTTATAATTTCCCGGGACAGAGTATCTTATCTCCTTTGTAGGATCTCAAACTATCTCCATACCAATTTCACTGAAGTCGGTTCAGTAGTTCCAGAGATTACTTCCTACAAACAAACTTACAAACTGTACCTTTTTTTAATAGTAGTAAATGTACATAGATACTGTGTCGATGAAATAAAATGAAAGGATATGCAAGGTCCATGTGTTCCCCAATAAATATTACAGTCATTAAATTACCTACGGGATAAACCAGGGGTTCAAGTTGTCCCGTTTTTTCGACTTATAGATACGTTTGTGAGAAATTGAAGGGAAACAAGTTGTTGTTTCTTTTCTTTGATTCATTTTAGTTATGAGAAACGTTGTAATGGACCCTCTATGGTATTGAATTTAATAGAATCCAAAATTCATTAATGCAAATAATCTATTTGTACCTATATAAAGAAAAAAAGTAGATGGAATAATATAATCTTGAAATCTTGACTGCCTCGGTGGCGTAGTTGTATTACGGTACGACTGCAAGGCTGAGGTCTCGGGTTCGATCCCCGGGTCGAGCAAAGTGATATTGGATTTTTCTATTCAGTATCAGCCCGGAGTCTGGAATTTGTGCCCGATATGGCGATAGGCTCGCCCCCTATCACATCATGGGACGGAATACGCTTGGCGAAAAGTGGGTGCACTAGTTGCGCCTCTGCCTACCCCTTCGGGGATAAAAGGCGTGAGCATGCGCATAATCTTGAAAAAAAAACATTTAGGCGTCAGTATCGCTCCTATTGATTAACAAGACTCTTATTAATATGTCCATTACACAATCTTTTCTGTTCGCCTCACTTCACAATATTATAATAGCCTAAACAATTAGCGTTCAAACCATTTTAAATCACTTGAATGATTATAATGGCAGTGTTACTTAATCGTATTAGGCACTATAGTGTTGTAATACATGTGTTTATAGTTAATATCTATATTCTTATATCGGTATCAGCTACAATTATTAGAATCATACCGAATTACAGGCTTTAAAACAGTATTTAACTAATTGTTTCGGTAAAAAACAAAACTACTTATGATTTTAAACATAAAATACATCGCGCGTATCAGACGTTTGTTATCCAACACAAAAACAATTCTGTATTATGTAGTTTATTTTAATGTGTATTTATATAAGTATTTAAGTTATTTCGTTTTTGTAGTTATGTAGTCTGTCACTTCTATCATTCCATTTAATGGTTTATTTACGCACCTACTTTCTGATATCTCTGCAGTACCCCGTCAGGTTGACTGGTAGAGAATGCCTATGGCATTAAGTCCGCCTATACATCTTGTATAAAGTGTTAAATAAATAAATAAATGAGCATAGTAAGAAACATTATGAGCGGATATTTATGTAGATTAGTGGAGTAAGCGTCTTCATATTAATGTAATAAACGTTGTTAAACGCTGGACATTTGATAGATCTATTCGACGTGTTAATGTTTAAATGAAAGTCCGCGCACCATAATTGTAAGTGATATAACAGTATCCGCTTATTTGTTTCTGTATGATTATGGTGCTGTTTGCGCTATGTACGAAATGTTTAGTATGGCTTTTAATTAGACGTGCGAAGTAGACAACTATGAAGCAGTAAATATAAAAAAATTTTTTTTTCTTTGTTGTTAAAATTCGTGCAGATTACGTTATTTTGAGGTTTTCTTTCTCAAAATTTTTAGCATTTTTGTAGTGCATCTTTTTTTACAAAAGGATATAGTTAAGTAGTTGAGGTTTTCAATGTATAGGAACGGGATTAAATATTTCTTACAGTAATAAATGTAATTTTCCAAACAAATTGTACAAATACAACCCTTTCGTGTTGGTTAAAATTCTGCGTTTAACAGTAGCTTAACAATACGAAGAATTTTTGCTTTATTAATTATCAGTTATTTAAAATGAAGTATCAAGTCATAATAAAATATTGCCAAATTCCGTTATATAATATACATAAATGTTAGTTCGCTATATCCACCTGGTGTTACTGTTCATTTTCGATACCGTGTAGTGGGAGGCGCCGCGGCGGTGTAGCCTTGGTGAAAGTGTGTTCGTATCGAGTGCGGTTTCACCACAGATCTCTGTTTGAGCCTCCTTGCTGATCTCCCTGCGATATTGCTGACGTCACTGTTGTCTCTACGTAATGTGTCACGTGGTATGCTTTTTTTATTCATACGACCAACTGATATAATACATAATAGCATAGTTTTGAACGATTTTGAATTTTGTTACTAATTTATACATTTGCCAGTTTACCTGTTTATTTCAGACCGACTGTTCCAGAAAGAGAGTGACTTATTTGTGATATGTACAGAGGCTTTCGCCATCTGAGCCAGTCACTTAAATTAGGGATCATTATCAAAGATTAGAGATAGACATAATATATTTATTAAAATATTTATTGGAAACTAAAAACAACGTACTTATTTCTGCTTGCAACATCTGTATTTTATACTCCTTCAAAAAACAAAAGTTCTTTCGTCAATGAGATACATATTATACTTAACTCAGAATTCCTTTATGCTTTCATAATCATGGAAATGGAGGCTACTATTCTAAGCTTTAATTATAAAACAAAAAGAACGAATCCACATCACACCTTTATCTTCGAAGGGGTAGGCAGATGTGCAACCATGGCATCCACTTTTGCAAATTTTGTTCCGTCTCATGATGTGATAGGGGGGAGCCTATCTCTATATCGGGCACAAATTGCTGATACTGAGTAGAAGATCCCAATATCGCTTTGCCCTACCCAGTATTCGAGTGCGGAACCTCAAAGCGGTAGCTTTAATTATTGCGTTATGTTCGAAAAGCGGTAGTTGGCTGTGGCTCAACAAAGTACATTTTTACAACACTATTAAAAACTACTATTAACAAAACGTTTTATTTGACGAAGATGTTTAACTTTAATTGAAGCCGTTTTAGTTTCGATTGGAGTGATGTAAGGTTATTTTTATAATAATATCAGGGTTTATTTAAAAAAAATTATGTTAGCATTGATAATGATACTGAAAATATATTATAAAAATCTCGAATAAAAACGTAATATTGAAGAGAGTAATGACCTCGTTAAAAGGGTTTTTTAAACAGTAATCAACTTTTTTTTTTTTTTTTTTTAAATGGCATTTGTGTTCACATTTTGCCAATGTCAAGTTTAATTTGTCTATTTTATTATCTGTAGTATGTCGAAGTAAAGCAGTGGCTACCTTACCAAGACTTTATCGAGGAGTTTTGGCTGCAACAAAAAAAACACTTGATTAGCACTATTATTTCACTTCACTTCATTTGAGCTCTTTAATAGAACTATATTGGATAATATACCACCATAATTATGCAATATAACACTAAGTATCACCAAAATAATGAATTAAAACAAGAGCACCTCATGACACTACCAAGTTCCCGCCAAAACTCCATCAACTTTATTATTGTTTTTTATGTTTGACATTTCAGTTATTTCATATTACTTAGTTTTTGCTTTCCGCCCATGTTAATTGCTTTACCTAGATAATAATCAGTCTCATTTTGCTGTTTTGGGAATAAAAACTGATGTATAAGATAATCCATAAGGTACTCTATCTGTGTGCCAAATTTCATCAAAATACATTTTGCTGTTTATTATAATTATACTTCTATCAAACATCCAAACATCTCTATAAGCTGTACACTCGTAGTAGAAGGTAAATTCGTAGTAGAAGGAAAATATTAGATAAAGAACAAAAGACCTAAAATAATGATTAGTTTATAAACATATTGACTGCCTCGGTGGCGTAGTTGTATTACGGTACGACTGCAAGGCTGAGGTCTCGGGTTCGATCCCCGGGTCGGGCAAAGTGATATTGGATTTTTCTATTCAGTATCAGCCCGGAGTCTGGAATTTGTGCCCGGTATGGCGATAGGCTCGCCCCCTATCACATCATGGGACGAAATACGCTTGGCGAAAAGTGGGTGCACTAGTTGCGCCTCTGCCTACCCCTTCGGGGATAAAAGGCGTGAGTATGCGTATAAGAGTTAAGAGTATGTTCACACTAGTACGAATGCAGCTAATTAAAAACAATCCAGCGAAAAGAAACTATTAGAAGATCAAATGTGACAATAACAAGATATTGCTCTATTTGATTACCCCACGTTTGAAATCCTCAACGATTCAAACACTCAATTTTATTGATACCAACAGATGCGCTGTTAAAGAAGATCTCAAAGTAACACGGTGATATGAGAGCGCTCGGCGCTAACGGCAAGTGAGTCGAACTCCACGCAAGGCACTCGACTGAAAGAAACTTTTTAATAACCACCAATTTCGTTCCAACTTTACCATACTAAAGTCTAATACTCATCCATTTTGAACGTTTAGTGATATAACTTTATTATTTGTGCGCTGGATGTGTTTTAATGGTAAATGCCAGTGAAATTATGTATAAATACTATAAACATAAAGGTGTTTTTATTTTAAGTGCTAGATTTCTCACTCCGTCTCTGTGGACTTGTTAGCACACTTTAGCCACCTACTTTTACTGCAAACTGATAATGTCCTGGGTTTCAATATATGTATAGATATCTTAAGAAACTGTAATAAAAATTATCTCACGTACTCGTTAAATACGATAGAGAGATTAGAGATTTTGGGTGTGCTATCTACAGTCTATAGAAGTCTTATCAAAGAAAACTTTATTAATTTATTTATTTATTTATTTACAATAAAGCCCTAAATACCCTGTCAGGGTGTCGGCTATTCTAATAACTAAGTATAAAAAAATATAAATCAATTGCTATTAATAACATAATTTAAAATTAAACACACTTATAACTAATGCTAGTAATGCTAATATTAATGCATGCGAAAAATAATGGGTGCATGTTTGCATTATGTGTATCTTTCTAGTAAAGTTTCCTTCATATTGCGTTCCTCTTGGTAGTTATATAGATTGACGCTATTGTTTGGTTATGTTTTTCTTTTGGTTATTTACAGTAATAAACTTTTTATATTAGTGTTTACTCTAAATTGAATAATTTTTGTGGTAGGTGCCTGTGGCGGAGGGTGGCGGGTGACGGCGTTGTCGCGGCAGCGAAGGACGGTTCCGAGATGAACGGCGCGCTAAACGCTGTGCCATCGCCGACGCCATCGCCGCCGCCGCAGCCTCCATCGCAGCCGCCGCTGTCTGCCGCCGAAGCTCTCTCCTCGCTGCTGTGGCAGCCGTACGAGTGCCGGTCGCCGCCCCTTGCGCGCTCCCGCACCGATGGCGCGCTCGCGAGCTCGACTCGCTTCGGCTTCAGCGGGGGGGACGCCGCGTGCATTCCCCAGTCGCCGAACGGCGGTCGTCATGCGCGCGCGTCATATCGTGCGATCACACTGCGCCACGAGATGCGGCTGCCCGTGCCGGCGCCAGCCCCGCTGCGCAAGTCGGACTCGGTCTCGGTGCGCGTTTCGGGGGAGCCGAGCCGACAGAACGTGTCTAATGTGAACATAGTGCAGGTGCAGGATGCACCCCCCAGTTGTAATGTGAACAGTGCCGTGCAGACCGATCGCGAGAGGAGTGTGGCGAGCGCTGAATGTCAAACCGAGGAGCCGACGCGCAGGAGGCGCGTGCGGCGCCCACGGCCGCCGCGGGTGCCGGAGCTGCTGGAGAGCGTGCCGCCACCGCCGCCGTACAGCACGCTGCCACCGCAGCAGCCACCGCCACCACCACCACACGCGCCACACGTGCTCTCGCATCCTCACCCGCACCCGCACCCGGTGCCGGTGGCGGTGCCATTGCCAGTGCCTGTCCATCCCCCGCCTGCGCCGATCATCACGCCGCATCCATCCGCACACCGGTACCCTTTCCAGCCGATTCCACTCAGGTGCGGATAAGTACTAAACAATACAACTTAAATCTAAAGCACATACTATTTATTCGTCTTCTGGTCGCATTTACAGAGTTTACGCCACTGAGTTCAATCAACTGTGTAAATTATGGAACAGCAATGTGAACCAATAATTAGCGAATGGGATATATAAACATTTAATGTACATATACCTACGTCTTATATTTATCATGATATAGAGCCGACGATAGTTCAATAACATAGATTTCGTAACGTGCCATGGGCAGGCAGTACGCAAGCTGCGAGTAGGTACGGTACCAATGCAGTCGTGGCACGGACAGGGTTCGTTGAAATCTTTTGTTCACTTTTTTATTTCTTTAATTGAAAATATAAACCCGATAGCCAGTTTCTACCAATTCGTAAGAACTACCATGAAGCAAATTAATTCTGCATGAATTTGTTTTACTATTAACATTGATTTTGTATGGTTTTTAAATCCGACGTGCACCTCGAAATTAAAGAAAAATACGTCACGATCACGTAATATTATAATTAACTATATTACGAGGATGTAACTGTATACAATGCAAACTCTTGCCAAGCTCCGTACGGAAAGTCTGAGTGAAAAGTGGAGCGGATCCACTGTGATACGGCCTTGGGAATGAAAGCTGCCGAAACACGGCCATACATAATGATTAAACTCAAAACGTTGTTCTAACGTTTTACAACACCGACTCTCTATAAAAATCAGTAAATTTGATCTAACTGAAATAGGTAAAATCCTAAAGCTATATATGCATACTAAAAGTATTAGTCAATTGGAATTAATACACATAAATTGAGTTCAAAATTACTTTCAATACACGTATTTCTTAGTCAATTTCTACGTAAAAGGGGAACGGAGTGACACAAACACGCTATCATAATGCTAGGTCTCTCGAGTTAGCTAGAAAGATATCGCAAGGCTATCTGGCTATGACATCGAGTGAAGCAATGTTTGTATGTAAAACAGTCGGTATAAGCCCGCGTCCACACGACGATGCATCACACGTTTCATTTTTATTGTAAAATAGCGTCGAACAATGAATGATTATAGATAATTATCTGTGGGAGAATTTACACAAGTCTTGTGCTGTATATAAAGTACAGTCAACTTCAAGAGAATTGTCATATAGGAGGATACTGTAAAAACGTACGGTGTTAACGGAGCCTTACTCGGACCAGTTCTAGGCGGCAAAAAATTACACATTCACTGCACGCAATACTTTTTTTATTTCGAATTGTAATTGTTTTGGTCATGCCAGCTTTTAATAATGGCTAACTATGGCCTCGTTATGTAATTAGATTGTTTACACACATTTATTCATACTGCAAGGTCGTTTGTAATTTGTATTTCGTTAAAAGGGTTTGTGTATAATTAGGTTTTAAAATATATTCGCGAATAAACCACTTGCAACGAAACTGAACGTGTAAAATATTTATATTATTACGGGATATCTGTAGGTTTTTTTATTGCACAGTCTGGTAAATAAGCAAAGGGGTTGGGACGCCTAATGTTATATTTAGGAATAACCACGATGATATAAGAATCATGCGCTTCCGGGCTTAAAAGGTAAATAGAGTTTAAAGAAGAGCGTTGGAGTCTCTGGAAGACTTACCAGACTCACTCATTACCACAAAAAAATCAGTAAATTATCACTTTCCGTTAGTTTTGTGAGATAGGTTATATTCCAATCAAGCTGATCCATACATGCTACGGAATTTATGTTTAGAGCATGGCTCTACAGTATTGGGTACGTCTGCATTAGTTGTGCAGCTCTAATTGAAGAAAACGTATAGTCCAATGTACTTAAATATCAATTATTAAGCGACTTAGTTTGTTCAAAGTATAGTATATTAATAGTTTAAAAATGTCTGCACTGCAAAAGTGTAGTTATTACGACCATAATAAAAATGTTGCATAAAACTGAAAAGAATAAAACTGTGCGAAACTTAACAATATGGTAAACAAAAATATTACGCACATTTTTATGTTCTTTTCATAAACTTTATACTCAAGAGAGTACTATAGTAAAATTAATTACCACACGAGATTTAATCTCGTGTAATGTAACGTGTGAGTTTAGGACCAAACCCGCTACTTGTGAATTTGAACATTGATTTTTTTTATAAACTTTGTAAAAATTCCGTGACTTAGTCACTAGAAATTATTCATTTGATTTTAAGATTTACTTTTTGCTAATAAAATTGAGATTATTTTAGGTAATTTGAATTATCTATAGACAATAACGGAGAAGAATATTTCTATTTAACAACCCTATTTTTTCAGTATGTATTAGCACCATATTAGGTGCTACAGTTATATTCATATATGTATTTATAAATAAAAATCGGAATAAATCCTTAACTATTATTAAAATAATATAATTCAGAATTATCATATTATAATTTATATAACAATAGATTAATTATAAAATCGATCTATCAAGGCAACGCTTTGACTTCATCCTTAATTATAAAGTATGAATTACATTGCTAAACCATTAAAAACATTAAATAAGGAGTTCTCGTAACCGACGAGCATGTATGAAGAGACTGATGACTGTGGAAGAAGCGAAAGAAGTATGCTTAGATCGTAGCACTTGGAGCTCCATAGTCTCTGCCTACCCCAATGGGAGAAAAGCGTGAGTTCATGTATGTATGTAAAAACATTAAATCAAAGTTGCCACCGTACCTGTCCTGTCGATGTACGTAGATAAAGTATATTGCACTTCGATGCGATTCAACAGAAACTGGTTTGCACCGCCACATGGTGCAAAGTGGCGACATGTAGGCTGAATGACTCCATGCATTATTTAGAATAAAAACTCTAGTTGCTTGTAAATAGTATTTAAAGTTAATCGTTTGTAGCTTAGCGGCTCTATAATTACTAGTGAATGAGAATACTGGTTTATTAGTTTCATACGTTTAGAGAAATACTAATAATTTCGAACGTATATGAATACCAAGTATTAGTACGATAAAATACTTAGTATTGATATGATTATCCTATAAATATAATGATTTATTGAACTCTATTGGTGTCAATGTATCACATTATTATTAAATATGGCGTTTATGATACTTGAAATGTAGACGCCAGTGACCGCTTATCATGCGCCATGTTGTTTCTACGGCTGGTTATAATTATATTACATAAAAAATAACATAATTGAATATTTGCACCACTATTCTTATCAGTTTAATTGATTGTTTGACATACATACTGATATTTATTATACTCGAATAACAATAAATAATTCTTATTTGGAATTGGCAATATTCTTTGCGCAACGGATAAATCGGCGTAGTTTGAAGTGTGTCGCCAAGATCAGAGTTCTATTATCGAATAGGAACAAATGACTATGTAATTCAAATATTTGTAATGTTATGAATTCTAATCTTTTATCTTCCAATATCCTTTACAAAGAAACTATACCTAAAAATGCAGAGCCAACGCTGTATGATAAAACTATAATGAATTCCTAATAATTTAAAAAGCAATTAATCGGGAATTCATTATTGGTAATGATAAAATGTCTGTAATGTATTAACAATCGAATCAGTGTGTATGTGTGCGTTCTACTAACCAGCAAGGTCCGTGTAGGTCGACTCCGCAGCCGCACACGATTGATTTAAAGCAGATGTGGGTCGAAGCAAACATATATGACTTATTTAACTATATCGAGTCTTGATTATAATTAAAGCCGAAACGAACTGGCAACTGTTTTGACATGTTCAATTACCTGCGTACCGACTTTGTTTATATTTGAATTTTGGAAGGTCAGAATTAATTAAGTCGAATAGATCACACAGGGCCAGCGTTCCCTTTAGAATAATGAGTTCTTTGAATAATATCTATGGATTTAATGAGTAAAAAGAGTTTTTGTAAGATTATTAATTGGTTTACATATGCATTTTTTTATAGTCAACGGAAGTTGCAAAAATGAACACGAACAAGATAAATAATTGTAATGTTTTGTTTTATAATAAGAAAGTTTGAAAGTAATTGCCAATTTTATCAATCGGTTACGCGTTTTGCTACATTATCAATACTATGTTCATCGTTAGCGAATTCGCATTTAAGTGTTAAACATTTAGAAATTAAATGAATGATAAAGCCAGATATTCCGTGTTCCGAAATATCAAACCTTTCACTTCCACGGTTCGCTTCGTTGGTTTTATCGATAAATTGAATAATATCGATGCATAAATCTTTGATATTATCATATTTTACACACTATTACAATTTGTGTCATTGGTGAAATTTGTCAGAGCTCTCGTAGTAAACAATGTTGTCCTCCAGTCGTAGTTTTGTCGGACGATATCGCTGGTAGTGGCGAAACCTCGTCGCGTACGCCACTCGCGATGAGAATTGGGCCTCGATTCTACTGTATCCGCATATGACGTTTTACTTTGTTGCAAATGTGTGCTGTTGAGTATTCTGTTTCGGTGGCTTACTGGTGTACATCTGAGTAATAAATGAACATAAATGTACTCTATCATGTGGTATACATTTGTTGAAAGTTTTGGCTAACGACGCCCTTGATGTTATTCTTTCCTAACATAGCTTGGTATAAAACCATACAATAATCTTGATAATGGGTTTGCCAGAGCAGGTCTCTTTTTGAATTTAAAATTTTACATATAATTTATAGTTGCCGGAACTATAATAACCTTATAGTAAGTAGAACAACTACTATACCAATTAGCTTATGAAACAGAAATCGTTACTAAGCACTCCGGTAGTAAGCAATTTCCAAGTAGTATGCATTTTACACATACTAATTTATTGTAAATATATAAAGAAGATTAACATTATTCGTCAGTATTAAGCATTAACGTGGTGTTAAATGTAAAAAAAAGTTTTCTTGAAAGTCAAATAGAATTCCACTCCGATCGACAGGACAGCGGTATCTTCAATGCCGTCTGCTAATCGCGTAGGTATTTCCATTTACACAATAACTGGCATAGCTACTATTCCTATTCTAAATCAATAAATATTGATCGGGCTTAGTGCGGAAGATGTCAATCCACGTGGATTCTATTCCGGGGCTATAATTCCTAGAATGTTGAGCTTACAAATAAATACTTGCACCTCGAGCGCTGTTGGCACGCGGCCAACATCCTAATGGCTCCGGACTAGTATTAAAGCCACCAGAAAATCTTCTATATTGGAAACTAAACTTGTAACTGAAAGTGGATTGACTTAATCTCCACTTACTAATAACTGAGGTGATGCCGATGTTCCCTGAATAACTTTGTACATAATCACTTTTAAGATACTAAGTTTAAGGTATTGTTATTGTCTTGGGGAGGTTGTTTAAGAATTGAACTGCTTCATTTAAGTTGTAGGACTAGACAGTGTTATATGTAGTGATTGGATCATGTACCTATAGTTAGGTATTTGTATGTTGTACTTTAGTTTGGTTGTATCCGTCTGGTGACTGTTACATCAACATTCAGGACATAAACTTGATGTACTAATGATCAAATCTATGATCAATTTAAACACTCATCAGCTTCTATAGTGAAATTACCTTAATTTCCAGTGATTTAGTCGAGCTACCATAAAAAGTGTATTGTTTATGTTTTATCCAATACGTCAGTGCAGCTGAACAGCGGCTCTAGATTGTTCAAACTCGTGACACAGCCGAGTTGAGTGGCCAATTATGAGCTAGCCAGCACTCGCGGCGGATGCAATCCAATTTGCGAGTGCATTGTCCATCGTTTTGCACAGATCTTTGGTTTTCTCCAGAGCATTCACATTATGATATAACATTTCTAATGATTCAATTTTGTTCCGAGATTGTACAAATCAATTTTTATTACAACCATATTTCTGAATGTGCGTACTAATTCCAGTTAATTACTTTTAAGATTAGAATACGTAACTAATTGCTCCTTTCAAATGGTATTATTTTATTCATATAGTGTTAAGTATTTTTCAATGTTTATGATTTTGCCTTCTGGAACACTCTAATCTCAAAGTCTTTCATCTGCGGTTGTTGTTTTACTGACCTGAATATGAAATTTGTAGTGTATTTTGAGCAGTAATAAATCATCTTACCGTCCTTATGCCATTACTTCGGGTCGACGCAACTTTTTTATTCATAGAGATCTGTTTTAGTTTTTTACGACCGGTCTTACCTGACTTTAACCCTCTTGGGGAATAATACAACCACCGAGGAACAGAACTGAAACAAATAAAAAAGAAACCGTTATAATGAAACTACTTAAAAATGTCTATAATATTGTTTTTAAAGTTATAAACGGTAGATAAACCTGTCTCAGTGAATCCAAGTTTCAACTTTGAAACAGATAAGTTACCTATAGAGTAGTTTGTGGCGCCTGTGGTTATACTTGCGAAATATCGATACGAGTGTTGTATTGAATACGAAACAGTGCTCTATTACAGCTGGTATTACTATAATATTACTAAGACTTAGTACGTCAAATTGCTAACAAGGTTCAATTTTGCTTTTACGTATATTTGTACAAATAATTTTATAGTTTTAGAGCAAATTATATAAAATATGTTGGTTATTTTAATGTTTTAAACTAATTCGCTTTTGAACAGCAATTGGGGGATCTTTTTATCCTGTTATGACAATAGGTATGAGGTACTGTTATTTCTATATGTTTACTCATTACTGTAAGTTTTATTATATTGTATACATACATACATGTCCCATTACGTAAATTATGTATTCTGGGTCTTTTCCTTTTATAATAATAATAGTTCGAGACTGAGGTATACAAAATGGTTTCACAGTTTGGAGTGACAACATTTTTGTTTAAATTTAACATTTTCCAAATAAAATTAATTATTAACAATTGATGGACATGTAACACACACCTTTGCAAAACGCAATGTGATTTCACAAAAAGGTAAGTTACACAATTTTGAATACTTTCGTGATAGTTATACGGTAGACAATCGTTTGATAACAACGCGTAGCCTCATTACGTGATACATGGTAACATAAAATATTGAGAAACACCGCGAATAACCTTCGTTGTAAGTTTTCTAATCGATTTTAGTTTCTAACTTTGACAGAATATTCGCAAGGTCGATACATAGAAAATATTGCGGAAGGTAGAGACTATGAATTAAGTAATATACACAGATAAGCATAAAATCACTTATCAGCATTCTAGTATGTACTATGTAGTCATTAACGGAATAGTAGAAGTCAGCGCAACACACTTTTACAAGTGTTGTGCAAAAATGATTTGGTTTAATTTTACAACCGGCTGCTTGCCTTGTCATCAATACCCTCTGAGAGATTCATTTACAGGACTTGTAATGAAAAAAACCACACACGCAAAGCATTGCCTGACCTGGGAAATGGGAATGTAACCCAGTTTACAACCCACAAGAAACCAGTACAGTTGTATTTGCATTATAGTAGTTGAGATTTGAGTCAAGATTGACCTACTGACTTAGAGAATATTTCGAACTGTAGAAATTTCTCAATTTCATGCGACTTGTAAAAGTGGTATTGAAAGTAACATTAAATATGAAATGCAAATGTCAACTAAACTTGCGAATGGAATTTAATGCTTCAACGTTAAAAGTCACAACAAACTCAGATCAGAGTATGACTTTGCATTCCCTGTTTGATAATGAGTTAGTTTTACCTAATGGAAGGCCATTAACCACAAAGTAACTATTATTTTTTCTTGTCATCATCATCATCAGCCACATGACGTCTACTGCTGAACATAGGCCTCCCCTAAAGATTTCCAGACGGACCTGTTATTTCTTATAGAATTCGGAATTAACGATATTTGCGATGGGAACATGAGAAAATGCTAAACAATTGTTGTAGGTGATAAAGCGTCGCATAATATTAGCCTAACACGTTTTCGCAAAACGCAAATTGTTGCAACACAAACACAATTTCAAATTGTTGTAGTTGCAACGCATTTCACATGTACAACGCAAGATGAAGGCAGGAAGTGGGTGACATCCTTCGCAAATACTTTGTGCTCACAATTTGCTGGACAGCGGGCATTCATATGCATATGCTCCAGTATATCATAACGATCTGCAATTGAATAACGAGGCACGCAGAGATACGTTTGTTAACAAAAATAGTGCAAATTATCGATTCCTGTTTATCGAGTAAAATAATCGACTTATAACATTAAAAAATAGTGTTTTCATAAGTTAATGATATCGATTTTCTGATGAAATATCGATACATTTTCGTATCTCCATATCCGAGACGCATTTATTTTATCGAACGTATAATTAAAGCCTATGTCGCGATGCGATGCTACACGCGATGTTAACATTTACATAAATACGCGATTAGTTTGGTACAGCTTTATACGAATTGTCATAATAGATAATAAATTATTACTTACGTTTGTTATGTTAACTGGTATAATTAGGGAATAGCCGTGCAAAGACAATTTGAAATTCAATCCCTTAGTATGAGTATTATTAAAATGTTCTTTTATATTTATAGACATAATGTTGTATGACTGGGTTTGAAGTTGAATAATTTATAGCTTTTTTTCTTAAGTTTATCGACGATTTCTTTTTCTATATTGTAAAGATATTTATTTGATTGTACTCTGTTTTGCGTCCTAGTTAAATAAACATTTAAAGGAGTGTGATAAGGGTACGAACACACAAATAAACACTACTTACAAATTACGTTATTACGTAACAAACATGGGTTGAATCGTGGATTATAATATCAATGATAACAATATCTGGACAGAACTACAGACGGTCCACAAGTAATCTGGTTGATACTCGTTGGAGAGGATATAAGAGTAGTAAGGGATTCACCGATACTGGAGCAGGTTCGACGGCCGGTCCGCGGTGCTCCGGCGGCTATTGGCCGACGTTTTCGATTGCTCCAGATTCGGCCCGCGGGACCCGCGAATATATCCGCGGATTACTTTAATACCTACCGCGAATTAATTTGATACCTACCGCGGATTAATTTGATACCTACCGCGGATTAATTTGATACCTACCGCGGATTAACTTGATACCTACCGCGGATTAATTTGATATCGACCGCGGATTACTTTGATAACACCCGCGAATAAAAATTATATCGTCCGCGGAATCCGTTTCATATCACCCGCGAGGTAGGTATGAACCACGAATTTGTTCATGGTCTACGGTTCCCTTAAGCTTGTACTTTTTCCCTGTTCGTTGTGCTTTTAACTTTCTACTTTCTATCGGCGATCCTTTTTTTTATTTGAAGGATGCAAAGGTCTTTGTCGCGTATTTCTATTAACTCGTGTTTCTACGCAAAAGCCGTTTAAAATTACTTAATAGTTACCCTTTACGCATTACGAGCATTGTTTATGATAGATAAAGCAACATTTTCCCTGTTTCGTTGTGTTATTGACTTTCTACTTTCTATCGGCGACCCTTTTTTATTTGAAGGATGCAAAGGTCTTTGTCTCGTATTTCTATTAACTCGTGTTTCTACTTAAAAGCCGTTTAAAATTACTTAATAGTCGCCCTTTACGCATTACGGGCATTGTTTATTATAGATAAAGCAATCGTTACAATACACCATACCTTTCTCAAATTCTAGGTAAAACCCTTTGGGTCTTCTCATTGTCATAATAATTACGGTTCCCATTATTCACATTACCTGATATTACGTATTCAACGGAACATTTAAGGTGAAAGTCGAAACATGTTGGATCTTGTCTGCAAGGAAACAATACTCCCTCTCCATATAAAAGACCGACTCAAAATCACATGGTATCGTATTCCACTCTGTGCTCTGCTCGAAGTGTGATCTCCAGTTGTGTGTAACAGTGAAGTGATAGTAAAATTGTGAAATAGTTAAATAGTGAAAGTGTTATAAAAATGAATGTAAGTACCTTTATATACTTTGATCTAAAAGTGTTGTAACCAGATGTTTCATTAATTGTTTATGCCATGTGTTGTCCACCAGGTTAATAGAACTCTTTGTGAATTGTGTTATTGCTAAGTATTATTGTAAATAGTTATAAGTCTTTTTAGTGTTTTTTCATGCTCATGCTTACGATTGTAAAGTTATTGGGAACATTCATAAATTGTTTGGAAGAATTATAAGTATTGTATGGGGTTATTAATCTTCAATAAAGAAAAATCATTCATTCATTTTCATATTTCATTTATTCACCTCAAAACATGATTTAAATAAACCATTTAAAAACACATCATTGCATATTGTATTATCACTAAATAATACTTGAAAATCTTTGAGACTCTTACCATAGTATTTATAATACAGATACATTAAACAGTACTCTCCACAAACTATAGTAAAGTCATTTTGAATTCGACTTGTATTGTAATTCCACATTCTAGAATTTCTCGCTAAAAACATTCGGTGGTATCCTTGAGGTGGTCGACCGTATGAATCAAAGTACTGTCCAAAACCATTCTTATCTATGTGTATGGCGACCCAGTGAGAACCTGGTTTGTTATCAGAGTCTAAGTTGCTAACTACGTATGTAGGAGTTACCACATATATTGGTAGACGATTGGCTGCATATACATTATATTCAATACTTGGATCAATTTTCTTTAAGTAATTCTGTATTTCTATTGTATTCATTTTTATTCACCGTATCGCTGCAGAATCTTATCAGGTCGAATGATAAAGTGGTAATGTCTTATATAAGGTTAACAAGACACTATTATGGTACTTATCAGCCAAGTTGACTCTTGTTGTGGGGTTGCAAGGATTATAGTAAAACAAAGAACTTAATATTTTATGAATTCGTTTTATTGGTAACTTAAATCTAACAACAAATCTGAATTACATTATTCACGCTTAATCTAATCTTAAACAGTTAATTTTGTGTTCTTAACTACTATAATCTACTGAAATATTGCGGTTTTTATCTATTTCAATAACATTATCAAACTCCGCATAAACAATGCAATTAATAGTTTGTGATAAAGCTGTTTCAAAACGCACTTCTAATCTCACACTACCATGCTTTACAAGATTCCAATGACTTGCAGAGTTTGCTGATAAATCAGGTGTCAAATCAAACGCTAACATACAATACCCTTCAGCGTATTGTTCTCGGGATATCCCATTACCTTCATTGAGAAAGTGTATACCTGTTCCAGAAAACAATGTATGATATACTGAAGTAAAAATTTTGTTCTCAAATGAGGGTTGTAAAGCCTTTGATGGTATTTGTTGACCGTCTATATATAAACTAAAAGTATTGATGTCGTAATTTTGAAAGTTAAATGGGTTCTTAGTGAGGTTTCCATTGAAAGCAGCGTTATTTACAAATCCCACTATACACCTTTTAGGTAATTGTCCTAAGAAAATGTTATCTAGAGTTTTTCCTTGAACACCTGATGGTATTGTTAAAACTTTAACTTCAGCTCGAGTAATGGGGTATTTAGCTGTGGTAGAAGCTAAGACCTTTTGATGAGCAAGTAACACGCTGGGATTGATTCGTGCTCTACGAATAATCAAAGATGCATCCGTAATAGATACCTTTAATTTAAGGTCACCTGTAGAGGCCATGAGATTGAAATTTTCTCTAGAACGAATTAACTTAACACATATATCAACACCATTGATTAAAAATTTTTCTTGATTGAATAAATCACCATGTAAGTGACCAATCATTTCCATTTCTTTACTTTCACTAGATAATTCTTGCCTCTTAGTAAATCCTTTATTAGTATCATCGGTGGAATCCATTTTTCCAGCTGTATCTTCATACCATAAACCACAGGTGAGGTGAGATTTTTTTGCTGCAGGAGCATAGTTCAATAAGTTTTTTATATACGCACGATAAGCATATGTGTTATTGGGTGGTGATACAAGTTTTTGATTTAAGTAGACATCAAGTTGACTGAAGAGTGAGTGCAACCAATTATTCACCGGAGCAACGACTGTAGATGCGGTTAGTTTGGTGTTATCTTGATTTACTATTTTCGCTTTCAAGTGAAGTAACGTATGAGATAAATCTATGTAGTCATCTCCTGCTCCAGGAATTTGAAATTCTATAGGACCATCATCGGCAAGAGATGAAATTGGTTTATAATGGATCCAAATTCCACTTTCAATGCTAGTTTGAGTTGACGGTAATGCAAACAAATCCAATTCGGACTTTATACATTCACAGGAATGACTATGTAAAAAAGACATTTTGATTAATTGTTAGAAAATATGTCCTTGATTTGTTTTTGAGTAATTTTTGATTTTTTTAGAGCTTTCACTTTCGCGGTCAACGACGGACTGACTCCAGGTAGACGTTTTCGTTTTGTTATATATCCGGATCCAGACATATTGATTTTATCTATTTTTTCATCAGCCTTGCGTTTTAAGTTGGAACCAACTTGTTTAAGACGTGCTTTTATTGAATCTTCCATTGGTCGCGCACTAACCATATCTGTCAATAGACCAACACCAGCGCTCAATGCCTCTTTACCAACAGATCGAACACCGCTACATAATAATGGTAAAACTGACCTAAACAATCCCCCAAGAAAACTACCAATTCCATGTCCTTTTTGATAAGGCGCCCCTTTATATACCACCCCTATACCTGAACCAGCCTGATGAGAATAATAGCGTTGATAAGGACATATCATGTTGGAGCGTTCAAAATGCATTATAATTTTTTAAAATGTAGTTTAACACACACCGTTCCAAATTGAAATGGTATCTTTTGTCCGGTGCTTGACCTTATATCTATTTCAATGGTATCGAATTCTCTTCGCATTACCGATAAGTAATGAGGAGGTGAAAATACATGCATTTTATTGGCACCATAGATGTATTTTGAAGGATCTAATGGTATTACTCTCAGAAGAGGTGTCATTACATCGCCTACAATTTGAGGTTCAACTATATCACAGTAAACGAATAGTTGAGATGGTAACCCTAAATGTAAATTAGCTGGACATTTAGCTAAATTCTTTTCAACAAGGTTTCTGTTTGGTTCAAATCCCAACTGTAAGCCAAGTTTAGGAGATAATGTTACAGATTTTATTGATTCGTCTAACACAGAAACAGAAACAAATTTAGATATATTATCGTAGCGGAATTTGATTTTTTCTCTTATATTATTTAATGCTGATAAAATATGGTTAATATTATCATAGTTTGTGGCAGGTATGTGAGTCTTATAATAAACTGTAGATAGTTTGTCTTCATTGGGCATTTTCATGATTTTTGTTATGTAAATAACATTCTCATGATCTTGAACAGTAAACATGGTGCATGGATATTGGAATTCAACGATTCCTACACACCATTCTCCTTCCAATATTATGGCTTTGGGTAATTTTGTTGAAAAAATTGATGTTTTGTTCTCAGGAAAATATTCCATTGAACTATTGCTAAGTAAAGTTAAATAAAAATCTTTAATCATATTTTTTTTAAACTGGAAGCTAAAATCCAACTATTAAATTTGTTTGGATAACCTTTCCACTTAACTAACACTTGTTGTCTGCTGCCAGAGTAACGAGAGCGAATTATTTTATCAATCTTGTGTTCAATGGTGGGGTCATAAATGACCTTTTGTAATTCTCGTTCATAAAACGTTCCTACTATCTCCTCACCATCTAAATCTTTTATAGTATAAACGGGCCACGGAGTACGTTCTATTATAGAAGAAATCACAAATATTTCATCGCTCCAATTAGATTCATAACCTTTTTGGAATACATGTTTATATTTAGTTATTCTGACATGATCACCGACATGAAACATAGGTAGTATAGTTTTTGATGATTTTTCAGATTTTTCATATAAATTACTCCAAACTGTCATTATATTATTAGAATTAACATCTGAAGGACACATTTTAATACTAGAATGGAAACTATGATTGTAAGAGTGTATCAAATTCTGCAAAATATCAATATATTTATGTGTATTCTTGTGTGTAAAATAGCGCCACATCTTCATTTTTAGCGTTCTTTGAAATCTTTCTACAATGCTTGCTTTGATGTCTGGATTATTTGTCGTATAGTAATTTATGTTTTTTGTTTTAAAGTATCTTTGAACATCTTTCGATACAAATTCAGTGCCTTTATCAGATTGAATGTGAGTGGGTGTAGTATTAGCTTCATTAAATATACTGTCGAAACACTTTTTTACGGTTTCTGAATTTTTCTTTTTCAAGGGTCTAGCATATGCATATTTACTAAAAACATCAATAACACAAAGAATGTAGTTGAAACCTTTATTATCTTTAGAATAAGTCCGCATGTCGCTTAAGTCAGCTTGCCAAAGTTCATTGAGATTAGAGAGAACGTATTGGTTCCGAGGGAATTTTCTATGTACTGGTTTGTGGAGTGTATACGTAGATTGGGATTGCAACCAGTTTTTAACTTCTTCCTTTTTCATTTTACCTTTCATAGCTTTTGATAATTTGTCGATATTGCTATATCCAGCTGCGTGTGATACATCATAATAAATTTGATCTATTTCTAATAAGGGGTCCATTTTTCCCAATCAATCTTTTTCTTAATTTTATTTGCGTGTTTATCTTCGCTCGTTGGCGTCAAATATACCTCTGTGTTTTGTGGCGGTTGTTCTTCGATGGCGTTTTGAAGTCGAGCTATGTACTCACGTCTTTTTGGATTGCCAATATATGTTAAAGGTACTTTTAAATCCTTTAACGCTTTAGCAAATTTTTCCCAACCAGGTGGGTCGTTGTTTTTTAATGGTCGCAGTGTATCGCTTACTAAATCGATAATGTTACTGTTAGGAATCGCTTCATTATCTACAATCACTGTGCCAGCATCATTCCAATAAATTTTGTTTTTATTTAGTGACACCGAATTCAATAACAACTCACCTTTTTTTACATATGTTTTTGGTATTAAATTTAAAATTTGTTTTGTTGAGTAGGAAGGTTTTTTTTCGAGTGTAAAACTTTCTTGTTGCTTCTCTTCATCACTCAGTGTCTGACTGACAACTACATCTTTATTCTTGATATCATTATTTATATTAAAAAATTTCCAGCTTTCAGATGTGGGTTTAATGTTATCGTCATTTGAAGTTATTATAGGGAGTTCAATGGGACGACGATCTTCTTCCATAAAGTGAAGATATCTTTGTAAAATTTGTAAGTATAATTTACACTTTTTTCGATCATCCATATTACTGTCGAGTATTTTTTCCATTTCACTATCTAAACGAGAGGTAGGATTTTCATTTCTTTTTTGATTTAACTTATCTATTAAGCTTGGATCAACTAACAGCATTTTTTTGGCGTGTTCCATTTTTAAACTAGTCCACTTATCAATCCACTCAAAATAGAACCCAATATAATCGGAAGAAATGCACCACCTTTTTGAACTATAATATTCTTTCTTATTTTATTTGTACTTTTACGTACCAATTTTCGTAGTAGATTTTTATACTTTTTTAGTTTACTCTTTGATTTTTCTTCAAGTTTTATATTTCCTTGTAAAACGTTATGAATACATTCACATATAAAATTAATTTCGTTTTCGTTACAGACTTTTAAAAGAGCTTGTTGATGTTTTGGTTTAAGTTTATAAAGAGCATTTAATAAGTGTTCATGCGTCTTTAAGCGTCGATCCATCATTTGTAAATGACGGGTATTGGTTGGTTCTTGACATATTTAAACTCTTTTGTGGGAATGTACACTGTAGAATGACCATCAGATGGAAATATCTTTGATTTAATTCGACACATGTCAAAAGTGTCTTGTTTTAGATCTATCATCAAATAGCCATGTGCTTCTTTTGTAGCATCTCTGTAAGCATCTTCTATGAATTTGCTATTTTCTGGTGATACTTGTCGTGCTAAGTAACGTATTTGAGTTTTATCACGTGGGTTTTTAAAATAAATTATGTAGTTTGAATTCAAAGAAATGTCTCTTTGTCCTTTACCTTGATGAAATAAATTTTGAGTAATGTAAAATACACTCAAGTTCCTATGATGACTACCTTTGGTAAATATGTCAACAATGCGACCATCAGATTCCCTCATGAGATCATCGATAATAATAAGGTTAGCTTCCTTTCCATCAAACATATGCAAATCTGGTATACCCTGATAATAGCTTACATTTGGTAAATTATATAAAGGCTGCATTTCATCAAAACACCAAGTAATTTGATGAAAAATTGTGTTGCATACCTCATTAATATGTTTAATAAAGTTTGTTACAAAATTAGACTTTCCACATCCACTTGGACCTGCAACTATGGCAGTAAAAGGATGATAAAAATGAAACATTTTTAAATGCACGTGTGATCTCGAAAAGCGTTTCAGAATGAATAAAACTAGAAGTTACGATTGAATGTATTATATTTGATTTTGTTTTATATACAAAGATTACATACACAAATACTTTGAAAAATGATCACATACAGTTCATAGCTGTTTTGAAAAATATTACAGTAAGAAAATTATAATAAAATAAAGTTAAATCAGGTATAACAAATAACTAACTACATACATTAAAATTTACATCTCATTTTTCATGATATTATACAAAACAGTTGTCATAGTAAAAAAATAAAAAAAAAGATAGTACATAATAAAGACAGAACTTTAAGTTATTAAAAACCACAATTAAAACACACACACACACATTAACATACATATTTTCGTTGTACAGAAATCGTTGATAAAATCAAATGTCCTTTATTTTATAATGACCCCATGCAAGAGTATCTGTTGAATTTTCTATTAAATAACGTTTTGTGTCATTGTGTGATAAAGATATTTTATTAATTTTTTGTGTATATATAGCATGTTTAATTGATTTAAATCTTATCATTTCACTGTATTGTGTTTTCTTTTCATATAAACATGATTTATAATCGGTAAGACAAAATTTTTTTGTTACACTTTTGTTAATCCCTTTTGCTTTACATATACATTTATTCTGCACATCCATTGCATACATTTTAGAGCGAAGACCTACAAACTCTTTAAGAATTTTACCGTTATTTTCGTCTTTAAAAAAACCTAACCGTTTTTTATTCAATAATGGTAAACCATATTGATTATTTGGTGGATAGTCGGACGTATCAAAGTAGTTGACTAAATCAAGTTTTATATCAGCATAATAATTTTGCGTAAATATTTGATATATTAAGCTATCGGTATCAGTATATAGTAACTTAATATTATCTTGATATTTCATTTTCATATAATCGTAATGGAAATCGTATAGTAATGTTTTAGATATATCTAAAACACAAAAACCGAGGTAAATTGGTTTATTATATAAAACGTTAGTTTTATTTAATTGTATTGCAACTAAGCTCTCTGAGAATATAGATAAACTATGGAATTCTGGTCTTGCTATCAAAGATTGAGCACCTTGAGTTTTGCCACGATTTAACCAATGATTAATTAATTTGACATTAACTCGTTTTCTTACATTTTCCATTGTTTTACCAAAAACAGAATTATTCATAAGTTTAAAAAAATCTTTCTCAAAATCTGAAGTGGCTAATGAACGCATATGAGTATTCAAGTCTATGTAACTTTTCAACCACGCGGATTGTTCAAATTTTAAAATTCTATGTACTTTAACCAATCGGAGACCATTTTTTAAACATTGCTTAAGGTTTCTATAATGAATGACGTAATTTTTTTTATTTTTTAAATTTGGGATCAGTTTCCTGTCTTTGCTGTTTCCTAAACATACGTTTTCTGGACAAAATGGAAAATCTGAATGAAAATCATGTAAATTTTTTGAATATTCTAAATCTACTTCCAAAATTAAACCATGTTTGGCATCATCGGCTATATTAAAATCTGTATTTATATCGACCCATTCAAATTTGCCTGTTGGGAGACATTGGGACATAGCCCAACCATAAAGGTTATTTGCGTCTAAGTACATCAAAAATGAAGATGGTTTATCTGAATCGTATTCCGACATAAACATGTTATTTGCCACTGCATGTCTATTGCTGCATTGTGATATACCCCCCCGAATATTATTCGCTATAAACGTAACCTTGTCGATATCTGTTAAAAGTTCCAAATTTATTTTGGTAAAATTTAACATAGCATCCCAACTTAAACCAGGTGCTGTATAATAGTGGGCAGGATCTAAACCGTATGTTTTAAGACAGACATCCCTAAAGTTTTCAAATATATCTGCTAACAACAATACATCTGTTTTTAAATACAGGTCTGAATATTCACCCATGTTTTTACAATTAAAATGATTCCACACGTCTTGAGCATGATGGTATTCACTTTCTGTAATGTGACTATCATTTAAAGAACTATAAAAATGATCGCGAGTGGGAAGAGAAGTTATTTTTAAAGAATCAAATGTCGTCATGTATTCGTATGGATAAACACCTTTTCTTATTAAACGTTTAAAATCTTCTTCACATGGATATTTTAATTTGAGTTCACGAAATTGTTCAAGTAATAAGTTCTGAGCTAATTTGTTAAGGCTACTTGACATAAATTTAAAAGAATCAAGAAATCGTAATTTTATAACTCTGTTATTGATTTGTAAAACTTTAGAAAAAGAAATATATTTTTCCTTGTTCTCAGGAATAAGTTCAATGTCACCTTTCTCGAAATCAAGACCATGCACTATGAAATGAGCGTCATAATTACTTAAATTATGTAAAAACACTGGCACAAAATTAGGAGCTTTGTATTTCTGAGAGCATACTCTATGAGCTACACCTTCATATGCACCAGTATGCCAATTATAAGATATTGTTCTATCCACGTTTAATTTAGTAGCACAAATGTAACAAGACTCACTTTGATTGATATTTATTTTATTTTCTTCAGTTAACGGTAATGGTGATTTGACAAAAGAATTCTTTTTACAAATATTTTCTAAATCTGCGTAAATGAATTGCATAAATTTTAGCGCACAATCTTGCCCTGTATAAGACCTATATACTGAAAGATTATCATCATAAGAACATTTAACATAATACCCAAAACTATACGTTTCATGTTTTTGAATATTAACAGTTGATGATTGATTTGGATTGTTAGAACAACTCTCTATTGGTTTTAAAAATGCTTCAAAGTCAGCATACACAACGAATGGAACTCTTAATTTACGTTCATAGTTGTTAAATGAAATGTGGTTTGATGGTATTAATTCATTAAACCAGTTTCTTTTTCTATCGTTTTCCGATGGTAAATTTGTGCACACATTGAAACAGTCATTTTCTTGGTGTCGTTTTAAATTATCTAATGACGTGAAATTTAATAAACACCCATCACAAATATGAACTGCATGTTCAGAAGTCGATAACTGTTTAGATAATAATCTCGAGAGGTTTTTAATACAACAGAAATGACCTTTAGAACCTTGAGATATATACAATAAGTTTAAGTGAGTATTTTTACGGTGTTTCGTAAAGTGTAATGGACCCACAACTTTATTTGATTTGCTTATTGAATCATATTGTAATCCAAAAACATTAATACTTATACTATTTAATTTTTCAAACTTATGGATGTCATTAATTTTTATAGGAAACGATAGGTTATCAAATTTTAGTTTGTTTTTGTGTATTATATAAGATGATACCCTATTGGAACTATGAGTAGCTGGAAATAATCCTGACAAAACTGCCCAACGAAAGCATTCGTGATCGTTATTTTGAACATTGATTACAGCTTTCTTATGTTTTATATCTAACGGTAGGTCTATGTATGAAGATCCACGCAATGGGTTAAATTTGTTGACATTCATATCCAAGTGATTTATTTTAACTAAACTCCATCCACTACCTTTTTTTTGGAAATTGGTCATTTTGTTTGTTATTTCGGTAATTATAGATGAGAAAATAATATCTTTGTCATCACCTTGACAAACAAGATAGTTTGAAATTTGAAAATCAAAAACATTGTGTAGATTTTTTGTTTCTTGTGTGAAATCCGCATTGAGAATAAAATTTACTTTTACAACAGAATATTCTAAGATAAATCGTTCTAGTAATGTATAAATTATTTTTTTAATATTTTGTAAAAATAATTCAGGTGATTCAAGCTGTGTATCAGAAACTAAACTAGATTTTACTCGATATGTAATAATTCTATTACCGAAAGCACTATCAATGAAATGAACATTAGGTAAATTATTATCTCTTCTAATTAAATTATTTTTATGTTTATTGCTCTTATAGTGACTGGTCATATATTTTTTTGATACATATATGTGACACTCAGGACATTCAATTTTATCATTATGCTGTTCTGTACTTACATTTAAAATGTTATCCAGCGACGATGTAGATGTCGAAGGAGCTTCAAGATGAATATTTTTTCTTCTCTTTAATGGATCCTCTTCAAACAATTCAGTTGGCGCTAATCTTTTCTTGCTGCCTTCTCCATTCTGCATAGATCTGATGGATAAGAAAACTGTTAAAAAAAATGTTATCTCACGAAATAAATATGCTACTATGTTTCTATTATTTAAATAGATACTAACATTATTTGTTATTTACACTGCAAACAATATGCTTTCATTGATAATACACCATCAATATCATCCTCATCGGAATGAGTTTGTTTTGAGATTTTATGTCCACTACATGGTGTATAATAAGGAGAAATATCAGGATCTCCCAACATTGATTCTGGCAAAACATTTAATATATACCAAAACCGTATGAAACGATGATATTTATGTAAAATTATCTTTTTATCGAAACTTGCAATCTCACTCTGAGATAAACTAGAAATATCAAGTGAGTGGTACATTTTGGTTGCACTTCAATGTTAAAAATATAAACGGAAGAAACAAGTTGAATGATTGTGCAAGATGTTCTAACCATTATAAATACTTTAAGTGTATCCCCTCTTCATGGATTCCCAAAACATGTTGCAACTAGTCTTAAAATAATAAAAAATGTTTTACTCACGTTTCAACTTGTCTTTGTTCCATTTTATCACAGAGCTCGTACAGTTCTTTGTCGTATTGCGATGACATCAGATCCATTGATTCGATGTTTTCGAGAAGTGCGACGAGTTCCATGTTGTATAAATCACAGCTTGTATCCATGGTAAGGAATGTCTCAGTAAATTTTAAGTTATTTCTACGCTTATATACTACCCAAAACAATGTAATTACATTCCAAGCTATCCACTTTTTTCCAAACAATTTATGAATGTTCCCAATAACTTTACAATCGTAAGCATGAGCATGAAAAAACACTAAAAAGACTTATAACTATTTACAATAATACTTAGCAATAACACAATTCACAAAGAGTTCTAGAATCAAAAACAAATTAATCTATTAAGTATGTAACTTAAAAGAGTACAAAGTTTAAATACAATACAATGTAAGTTAAATTTAAACAGGTAGATTCTTAAGTACAGTTAATACAATAATAGTTTCTTATTTCAATTATAGTAGTACAAAGCATATGATTAAAGTTATGATATTAAAACATTGACACGCATGGCACTTTTGTTCATTTGTCTGTGTCTATAAAATATTTCACACAATCGTCCTTACTAGCCAACTGTTTAGTTATATTGTATATAGTGTCCTTGACACTTTGCAAGTTCTTATCACTGTCGTTTTCCGCGTAATATTTAACTCGCACATCAGCGTGTTTCCAATGTTCCGTCGGTGCGATGTTTTTTATTTTATTCACTTCATACACCTCAATTTTTATGAGATGTGATGCAGAACTGTTGTCATCGCTGTTTGATCGGATGTATGAAACACCCCCGCTCGTCGATCGACCAACACTGGATGACTTTCTTGTTGTTGTCTTCTTCTTTTTTGGTTTTTCGAAGAACTCATCAATGCTGTTGCATTCGATCGGTCTTTTATTTGCTATTATCGCTTTTTTTACTTTAAAAGCGAGTGTACCTTCTTCATCACTAGGTTCGTCGATTTCTTCAGCATAATAGTAGTTTTTGAAAGTATTTTCAGAAAACTGTAACAAAATGAAATGAAACTGTTTTAATTATCGGTTAAGTAAGTACTGTATGATAAATACTTATAGGTATGCGAAGTATACATGTACACATTAGTAACAATGATAAATTAATAAGACATCAAAGATAGCTAAAATGTATTAACCTGGTGGACAACACATGGCATAAACAATTAATGAAACATCTGGTTACAACACTTTTAGATCAAAGTATATAAAGGTACTTACATTCATTTTTATAACACTTTCACTATTTAACTATTTCACAATTTTACTATCACTTCACTGTTACACACAACTGGAGATCACACTTCGAGCAGAGCACAGAGTGGAATACGATACCATGTGATTTTGAGTCGGTCTTTTATATGGAGAGGGAGTATTGTTTCCTTGCAGACAAGATCCAACATGTTTCGACTTTCACCTTAAATGTTCCGTTGAATACGTAATATCAGGTAATGTGAATAATGGGAACCGTAATTATTATGACAATGAGAAGACCCAAAGGGTTTTACCTAGAATTTGAGAAAGGTATGGTGTATTGTAACGATTGCTTTATCTATAATAAACAATGCCCGTAATGCGTAAAGGGCGACTATTAAGTAATTTTAAACGGCTTTTAAGTAGAAACACGAGTTAATAGAAATACGAGACAAAGACCTTTGCATCCTTCAAATAAAAAAGGGTCGCCGATAGAAAGTAGAAAGTCAATAACACAACGAAACAGGGAAAATGTTGCTTTATCTATCATAAACAATGCTCGTAATGCGTAAAGGGTAACTATTAAGTAATTTTAAACGGCTTTTGCGTAGAAACACGAGTTAATAGAAATACGCGACAAAGACCTTTGCATCCTTCAAATAAAAAAAAGGATCGCCGATAGAAAGTAGAAAGTTAAAAGCACAACGAACAGGGAAAAAGTACAAGCTTAAGGGAACCGTAGACCATGAACAAATTCGTGGTTCATACCTACCTCGCGGGTGATATGAAACGGATTCCGCGGACGATATAATTTTTATTCGCGGGTGTTATCAAAGTAATCCGCGGTCGATATCAAATTAATCCGCGGTAGGTATCAAGTTAATCCGCGGTAGGTATCAAATTAATCCGCGGTAGGTATCAAATTAATCCGCGGTAGGTATCAAATTAATTCGCGGTAGGTATTAAAGTAATCCGCGGATATATTCGCGGGTCCCGCGGGCCGAATCTGGAGCAATCGAAAACGTCGGCCAATAGCCGCCGGAGCACCGCGGACCGGCCGTCGAACCTGCTCCAGTATCGGTGAATCCCTTACTACTTATAAGAGTTAATTGCGGATGTGTTAAATCAGACAAAGTGGTATCAATTTACTAAGTATACTTAAACAATGAGTTTCTAGACAGTGTAGGAAGGCTCCGTGTACTATCCGATGACTACAAGAATTGTAGAAATATTGCTGAAATTGTTGATATATTTTAATAATTTAGATGAAGCAAGTCAAACATCTTTAATTAAATTGTTGTTCTTTTTTCAAGATCTTTTAAATCGGCATGTATCTAGTATTGTGCATTATTACACACTAGCTTTTGCCCGCGGCTCCGCCCGCGTGAATAAGTTTTTCCGGGATAAAAGTCCCGCTTAATATTTTCCCGGGATAAAAGTTAACCTTAGATGTGTTAATCCAAGACATGATCTACCCGTGTGCCAAATTTCATCGAAATCCGTTAAGTAGTTTTTGCGTGTAAGAGTAACAAACATACATACATCCATTCTTACAAACTTTCGCGTTTATGATATAAATAGGATTGGAGTAAAGTTTACCCATGCATTAAAGTGCTTGTTGTTGAAGTAACTGTTAGTTTCATGATCATTGTATGAAAACGAAATATCGACAACTCGATGCTCTCATTTTGTGTAAAGGCTTGGTGCAGCAGTGAATCAGTTTGCGTGACGCCTTAAGTAGACAAAGAAACTTGCAAGGAATTTAGTGTGCATTACTACACACATTAGAGCAACGCTTATCGATGCATTAAAGTGGTATAGAAAATTCGTATCATTGTTACATACATTATGACGAACAAAGCCGTAGAGTTACACAACAGTGGTGTTGAGTGAATAGATATCTACGTTCCACATAATGCTTTTCGTTTTATTCAGTTCGTTTCTATTTGATAAATAGGTGTTGCTCAATGTAAACGTTTGCGTTACTAACATCAATTGTTAAAGAAAACTCAATCTTGGGGATACACGACCTGTGTGCTTTGTTATTGTCTTCGTTAGTTTTTTTTTATTGCATTGAATGACGAGACGCGCTTGCCGTTCGCCTGATGGTAAGCGGTACGACCACCCATAAACAATAGTAACACCATGCAGCAACTTGAGTTATAAAGTACTGTATGACATTCCACTGCGCTCGTCATCCTGAGACAAGATGTTAAGTCTCATTATGTCCAGTAGTTACACTGGCTACAATGTCCTTCAAACCGAAACACAACAGTGCATGCACATTGCTGCTTGGTGTTAGAAATAGATATTGCGGTGGTATCCACCCAGACGGACTCTTACATATGAGAGACCTACCACCAGTAGCTGTATATCCAATTATATGAATGAGTTCCTATTGAAGTTGTTTAATATTGTTATTATTTATAAATCTTATTAGCGATTGATAATAAATACAAGTTAATATGATGCATGATCCGAAAAATTCTAAGTAGAATTTTGACAAGTTCTTTGATCAGTGAACTGTTGTATTTTTTTGTTCAGCCGATACGCTCAGAAGTCAACAAAACATTTTTCTAATTAAGTAACTTGAATGAGTAATGTTTATAAGTCTATATTGTTATTAATGCTATACACGGCATTTTAGAGATGCTTACATTGTTACGAATAAATTGAATCTTTATAGAATTACTTTGTTGTCTGATTGTTGGCTGTATGTCAAGTTTCTTTTGAAAGACACGGCTTAAGGTATAAAAATTAAAAAAAATAATATATATAAATATTCGGTAGTTATGTGGTAAAAATATGTTCAAGTATAACGGAGAGTTTTGGCGGGAACTTGGAAGTGTCATGAGGTGCTCTTGTTTTAATTCATTATTTTGGAGATACTTAGTGTTATATTGCATAATTATGGTGGTATATTATCCAATATAGTTCTATTAAAGAGCTCAAATGAAGTGAATTGAAATAATTGTGCTAATCAAGTGTTTTTTTGTTGCCGCCAAAACTCCTCGATAAAGTCTTGGTAAGGTAGCCACTGCTTTACTTCGACATACTACAGATAATAAAATAGACAAACCAAACTTGACATTGGCAAAATGTGAACACAAATGCCATTATAAAATAAAAATAAAAAAAAAAACGTATAACGGATTAAAATTATAAAACATAATATGAATTCGAAATAACTCTAATAAATCCACAATTTAAAATTGGGCTCTATGGGAGTTATTACGAGTTTTTGATGAGCACCAGTGGAATAAAAGTTTGCTATTATACACACGGCCAAATTTTAATTATATTTATATAATATACAATGAGGAAAATATATTATTTTATGGAACCCATGGGGCGGCAATCCTGCTCGAGCTTGACGCGTTATTTTTATACGATATCTTTCACCGTCGTTCTGTAAGGTCATTATGTAAATCACTCACAAATGCGAAGGCGATGGTAATGATGGGTCAGTGATGGCATCACGCATACGAACTGTCAGCTTAATGGTTACGAACTTTGATCTTTAATGGACATTAGTGCAGCCAAAAAATGTAGACAGTTACCATGCGTTTCTCTACGCTATTAAACGGTGTATTTTTTGTATGAGTTTCTATACACGCGTTTTATATTATATGAAAAACTATGCTCAATAGAAAACTCGAATATAGACTATAAATATACCATTTGAATGCGCTTTATCAAAAATGCTTGCCACACGAGAATAAAGTCACAGTTCAAGGTCTTACATCACTAGTCCGATGAGAGTACAATTCTCTTTATCACTATGAGCATATTAGAAACAACTGAGTTACATATTTCAATAGAATATAGATATTTTAATCTTATAAACTACTTTTAGTTTATCTTGGCTATGAATAGTCTGACAACATTGATTGATTCTCGAGTTACTTAGCTATTAAATATAAATATTGAGCTAAGAATTGATCATTGTTTATTGGCAATGTAATCAGAATTTAATGAAGCAAACGATTACATTCGATCATGAATAACGTCTGGAAGTTGGTAGCTATTCGTTATTTTGCTATTCGAACGACAATCTGTCTTCCCAGAACTAATTAGGCCATATCAAAGTTATCAAGTGTGACGCATATTGCAGCATTGTTGAAGTAATGCACTTATCATGCTCGTAGATGTCCTAGGTGATGATATATTGGAGTTATTATTTATTGCACATCTTCGTTAAATAATAGACCATATTTAAATGGAGGTTATAGTAAATTATGAATATAATATATAGCAAACATGCATGATAGTATGATTCCAATGTGTATTAAATGTAATACACAAATAATTATGCTTAAATCCTTAATTTTTTTTCTTTTTTGATTTCTTAGCTATTTTATTTTCTTCCCGCAGTTCATTATACCTACTAAGTTATTGTAAAAGTGAGTTTCGTTTCAGCGTGAAAATATCAGCAACCCGAATCGAATGCTTGTTACCGTCACTAGCTTATGTCACTTTTGTCGAATCGAATTTGGTTATCTTTATTATGTAAGATGACCTTGTCTCTTACGTAAAGAGTCAAATAGTAACATTATGTAAATGATATTAACTTCTATCAAAGTAGTAAGAAAGGTGACAGGCGATAACCTCGATGCAACATTTTGTCCTACAAGGTCTCTGAAGATGCACTAATAGCTGAGTATACGTAACTTTGTGTCTATTAATTGATTGGTAATATTATTTTCTTACTTTAGGCTACATAATACTGTTTATTTTTTATCTTCAAGTCTAGCTTTCATATTTATAATTTTATAAATAGGTTTTTTGCTTTGAACTGTAAATTGTTATCTATAAATATGTGAAGAAAACACTTTATACCCCGTTTTTAAGTACATTGCACGGACGAAAAAATTTAAGATTTGGCGTAATTAAAGATCATGAAGAGGTGTTCAAAAAAATATAATTTTGAATTGCGGTCAATATTCTACCAGTGGCCGACTATTAGTATTGTTAAATGATCTAAGTTAAGATATAAAAGTGTTAGGATAAATAATAAATATACATGTACTGTTTAAAAGATAATGATATACTTTTCAAAATACTAATTAGAATATCTGAGTTGATAACATCAAAGGAATACGACAATGAAACGGATCTAGCTGCTTGACATTTCAGTTTGGTGGCCTCGGTACGCCTGACCTGCACGCTTGCACTTTACATGCCAACTTATATTTACATTTATGGTAGCCTTTATTATTTTTGTTGCAAAGTCGAAATTGCCTTGTCCATATATTGAAAGTGACCGCACCTTGTATCGAACGCCACTCGACGTGTGCAATTTGTATCTATGACGAAATGTCTTAGTTGCTATTTCTGTTTTCTGAATGTAAGAGCTGTTTGATACCATTTATGGACATTTGTTACAGATTATTAGAAGCACGAAATTTGGTTGGTACATTCATATAAAAGTAAAAATTAGTAGAAAGATACCTATGTAGAGCTATTTCGAGTAGATTATATGAATGTAGGTAATATTGATACGTTTAGAACTGAATATAATAGAGGTCTATTACTCAAAACCTAGAATGGAATATGACATGAATTGAGTTTGTAAATAGCTTAAATCCAGGACACTGGTGGTAGGTCTCTCATATGTAAGAGTCCGTCTGGATGGGTACCACCGCAATGTCTATTTCTACCGCCAAGCAGCAGTGTGCATGCACTTTTGTGTTTCGGTTTGAAGGACATTGTAGCCTGTGTAACTAATAACTATGTAACTAATAATGAAACTTAACATCTTATGTCTCAGGATGACGAGAGCAGTGGAATGCCAAACAGTGCTTAGTAACTCAAGGTGCTGGATGGTGTCGCTACTGTTTATGGGTGGTCGTATCGCTTACCATCAGGCGAACCGCGAACGGCATGCTCGTCTTGTCATTCAATGCCTAAATAAAAAAAAACATAAAGTAGAGCTTGTCAATTCATTACTTCATGTTACGAGAGGACTATCACCATCTTTTGAAACGGTTAAGTGATAAAACTATTGTCACCAGGCAATAAAACCTATTACGGTTACCGTAACATTGTATATTTACCTTGAATATCGTGTCCGTGGTTTTACAATGTAATTCAAAACGCCCATAAAATAAAAGAATACGTAAACTTCCCGATTGTGCTAACACAAATAAATCGTAAACGGGAATAGACGAGTTTGTTGAAACAATGTGTTCGAGTATGCAGTTTCGAATCGCGTCAAAATGTGAAACCATTTTGTTTTGAAAACGGTATGAAACGGTGTTTTTTTTTTTTGCTTCTATGAACCAACTTCGCTTATACAGTTTGATTTATGTTATTGTTAGTCAATTAACATACTTTCGTTTGCTTTGCAATAGTGTTTTTCATGTACTTTCTGATTGCCTGTTCGTATGTTAAAATAAAAATGAACTGGCGTTGCTATGGCATAGAAATATTTTAAATTAGAATGCAACCTCAATTCATCTCCACTAGGATTTAATTTACATTTTGATTGTGTTGGTTAGAGACTGGTGGATATGATTTGAATGTTTGGATTATAATTAATTATGTGTTGCTATAGTAAAGCAAAAGTATTTGTTAATTAGGTATCAAATAAGTTTTTACAAAAAATTGTTTTATGAAGCAGATTTTAATTTTTTTTAAAGTAATTTATTAATATTATATTTCAAAAAACGTAAAACGACGATGAATTCAGTAGTTATACATATTTTGAGACGACAATACATTTATTCAATCATAGATTTATAATGCAACAATAATACTTTTTTGACATAAAAAACAAGTTATAAATAGTACACAGTACAATAGACCAATTTAACACCACATGAGACAAGCGATAGTTTTACATTTAATATGTTGAATATAAATCGTTGGTTAACCTATCATTTTAACCCGTGGGAATGTGATCACACAATATCGAATCCGCTGGGGCCCGGCCTGCATCCCATCCGATTGTTTTGAATATAAACCCTCGGTCAAATGGACTCGCGTGGCAACAGTTATCATCGCATTAGCAATTAACTTTCTATTGTAGCTTTATGATTAGTATTCGTGTTGAGGTCGCGTGGCTGATTTACCCGTTTTTGGGCAATGTGACACCCGCTGCTCAACCATACTCTGGAAATAATAAAAATATTTTTTTTACTCCTTAGTATACGGCTATCAATGCCGTCCTTCGATTAAATGCCCGATATGGCCAAAAAGTGGCCCGGTAGATGGAATACCGCCCAAGACCTTAAATAGTTACCATTTTAATAGGTACTATCCAGGGGCATGGTCTCGTTATAATTTAAAGGTTATAAAATCCCACCAACGCGATTAAATATCAGTTCGATATAAATTTTTAAACTAAATTTCGATATATTCGGATCGGTATAGATGCCTTCACGACTGTTAACTTAGGTATTAAGAGTCTAACGCCCCAGCTTGTTATTTTCCTGTACCTACAAATAAATTTAATTACTGTTTTTAACGATAAAGCCAGGAATATATTGTTAGTAGGAAAACGCGGTTCTGAGTATTAAATGAATATTCCTAAACCACAAACAGGGTGCCTAATTGGCAATAGGAGGAAATTCGTGCGTTAATGAAAATACATCATAGCCGTCAGAGGACATGATTAATTAATGTTTAAAAATTAAATATATTATACTTAACATTACGTTTAATTTTTATTTGTAGTTGGCAGGCTAACTAGCAAGTCACGAGTGATACTCATGATTAACTAAAATACAGATTACAGAGTATGTGTAGCCAACCGAAACAAAGACAAAAACGACATTTTGGTGTAATTTTTGCGACAAGCAATATGTTTATAATTGCTTTGGATAATAGATTAGTTCAAGTAAATGTGTTAAATGTTCTTTACCAAGGGGTTATCATAAAATATTTAGAAAGAGGTATTGCATTGTGTTTTTCGTACTTACGGAATAAGTACGAATATCTACGCTCAAAATATCCAGCATAATTTGATCAAACCAGCACTGTTAAACGGGAAAGAAAATAGTATGCTCTTCAAACTACGTAACCGTTTATTTTTCAAGGACATCAACAGAAAATCATGCAATTTACGATATGAATTCATGATTTGTTGCAATATGCGCAGTAGAAATCGTACTGGTTTATAACATGCTATTAAAAAATAACACAGATTTTCATATTCCCTTTTACTACACTTTTTCCAGCAAATAAATAAGTCAATACAATATTTTATGTTCAAACACCGGCTTTTATTTCTGTCTATACGACACTAATGATGTCCATCGCGCGACACGAAATATTATACTCTCATATACAATATTTACAGTATGGTTCGAAAGATTTACGGCCATATTAATTGTAGGGTTCTGATATAATGGGAGAGGTGGGGATTCTCAAATCCATTGTATCCTGTTATTATTTGTGCAATGCTATAAATTATTTTAACCATAATATCGTTGTATTGTCTAGCTAGCTGAGTTCTCATTGCATTGTTCCTTTGGGCATTTACAGCTGGATTACTCGCAGCGAACGATCAAGTCCCGAAATCAATTAACTTCTGTGATTTCCATCGAGGTCGAGTTTGCTCGAGTTTAGAATTCAATTAAGGACATTTTCCGGGATATTTAATGTTGTTCAACAGTGGTTAGTGCTTGAGGACTTGTAGCATGTTGTATAAAAGTTATTATTCAATAAAAGATGACTATATTTAATAGCTGATTTAGTGAATACAAAAACTTCAAATCGCTGTTAAATCTGATTAACCATTCCTATTTATTGTCCTGAACTAACACAATAAAGTACATGTAGTAAAATGTAGTTCGATCGGCTTATAATATTAGTATGGCCTTATTGGACACCCCTCATATATTTCATCTCGGGGGAAGGGCATCAATCGACCCTAATGGCGCATAGAGGGCCTTTTGTCGTCGCCTTCCTTTCACGCTTGTGATACAAACTGATACGCTGTGATCACATTGAATTTATTCCTTTTTACGCTCTCGGAAAAAGAGGATCTGGGTAACTGAAAGTATGTAATATTGAGTGATAAATATAGGAAATTGGATTAAAGGCTGATTTCTCAGTCATCAGGTAATAATTTTGCATCAAATACTTACTTGTAATGGAAATGGACTGTATACAGGTTTTTTTTTTTTTTTATTTTTTTTTTATTGCATTTAATGACGAGACGAGCATGCCGTTCGCCTGATGGTAAGCGATACGACCACCCATAAACAGTAGCAACACCATCCAGCACCTTGACTAACAAAGTACTGTGTGGCATTCCACTGCGCTCGTCACCCTGAGACATAAGATGTTAAGTCTCATTATGTCCAGTAGTTATACTGGCTACAATGTCCTTCAAACCGAAACACAACAGTGCATGCACACTGTTGCTTGGCGGTAGAAATAGACATTGCGGTGGTACCCACCCAGACGGCCTCTTACATAATGAGAGACCTACCACCAGTGTACACTTTTATACAGGTTAAATAATCCTGTATAAAAGTGAACATTTGTCTGATATTTTTTTTAATTCTGTTATGTTTTATTTTATCCTATGAATGAACTTTTGACTGACTATTGAAAAATAGGTTTTTAATTGTATTATTAAGTCTCAATCTTAACTTAACTAATATTATAAATGCGAAAGTATGTGAAAATGTTTGGATGATTGTTATAATTATGTAAACGCAGAAATAATTTAACTGAATTGGATGAAATTTGGTACTCGAGTAGGTCATGTCCTGGATTAACACGTAAGATATTTTCAACGTAGATTTCTTAACGTCTGATGCTTTAAGTAGATGGCGCTGTCATCGTACTGTGTTTTAGGGACTTTTGTAGCGGGAAAGGCTTTGCACGCGGGCGAAGCCGCGAGCAACACCTAGTTTGGAATTTAAAGCATTACAAATATGATCTACGCAATTAATTAAATAACATGTTGACGTCAATCTAGCTGTTTGAATTATTATTGTACAACGCATCTCCATGCTCGTAATTAATTACCTATATGTAACAATATATTTTTGGGTTCGTAAATTATAATTTTAAAAGATCTTGTTTACTTACTTGTCTTATAAGTTTAATACATGTTGTGGTCATCCTTCAAAACGTATAAAGCATGAAATAAATTATATTCATTTATTAATAAACTGTGTAGACATGTATTATCACTAGTATACTGTCAAAGTAAAAAAGAACTTAAACATTTTGTAGGTCTTAATTGATCATCATAACAAATAAAATAGTATTAAAACCTGTTGAATAGAATTGAAAATGTCATTGTTAATGTATAAGTCGCCTTGATGTTCAGACAACTTTCGAATAAACGTAATGAAATCGCATATTATTCAACACAAGTGAAACCTTGGCGCCACCGCACTCTATACTATAAATAAATTATACAGGGGAAATAATAATAAAAGCCTAAGAATTTAGGCTACAAGCACAGGAAATGATATATAAAAATCTACATAATATATTCTTTACAATATAGAAAACGCACAGCTTAAAGAGGTGGGCCTAGAGGCGTGAAATTTAGTAGGTACATAAGATTCACAAATAACATAGATGAGCACTGAGAAAGGGTTTTTGGAGTTTATTTCCTAAAGCCATAGACAAAAATCTCTAAAAACATTCAAAAAGTATTTAAAAATTGTCTAAAAAACTATTACGTATTGTTAATAGCCCGATACGGTAGAGACTTTATAAAGCTAAAGAAAATAGGTGACCGTAATTAATCCTTTACTTTACCATTAATAAAGTTGCTATTTATCACGGAATTTGGTAAACAGCAACCTCACGTGTTTCACTTGTTGACCGACCGGTAGAAAGTAGCTTACCTCCTGTGCCACTCTTCATTCAACCACGAACAGGTTACAACTCGTCGTGCGCACACACACAATACGTAGGCAAAGTCACACACACACACACGCACGTAAACTTGCGGGAGCGCAGGTCAGCTTTGTGTATCTTTTTTTTAGGCTTACTGGTTCTGGAGCGATAAAAAGGGTATGACTCAGGTTGGGCAGGTAAGCCTGAGTTCTCAATTTACGTTTGTGTGATTGTGTAATATTTAGGTACAGTTTTAGGATCGATAAAGATCTTTTCATCGTACGTAATGGTAATGAGATTATTTGAACATAAAAGTCGAAATAATTATAACGCTGCGCCGATTTAGGACTACAATTTGCATTTTATTCTACAATTATACATACATAATGTTAGTTCAGATATATATATATATATATATATATATATATATATATATATATATTGTGCAAGCAGTTGATATCGGTATCAGTATTTGTCAATAGTGTTGGACTAAATTGCAAGCAGGTAGTGATTTATGGAACCCACGAACACGTGTGCTCTTTGTAACATACTCGCGTCCATTTTGACGAGGGACATTTACCTGCTATAGAAATATATTTCCAGGTAGGAATCGTAAATAAATATCACAAAAGCGTAGAATTGGATGGAAGAAACTTGATAATTCATTTAAATAATGTGTACGTTGAAGACTTTGGTATATTGTATCAGACCATGATAAAATTATGGTAGTCACATTTAGAATTGCAGTATTTCCGTTCGTTTCAATATAATGTTTATAGGTACATATTATCATGTTTGGTATTTTGACAAGGCTAATCTATATAGTCTACATAAATCTACTAAAAGGAAAGTTCAGCTGTGGCTTTAAGATATTTATATCTTCGTATTTTAGTTAAAAAACAATTTGGAATAAAAAATATTTTTACATAACCGTTTCCATTATTTTCGTTTTATTTTTCAATCATGGATGTTGAATATATTTGTTGGTATTGTAAGTTCAATTTGTTTTATTAACAGGCTCTTTGCGCCGGTTATGTCATTTCCGTTCGCGGCAACTGATTACCATTACAATGCAAAGGGTCTGTACCTGCTTTGATTTTTTGGGTACGAATGATTGAAGTCCTTATTTGATTAGAATGAAATTTCTATTTCAATACGCGTAAATTTATTAGTATTATAAATATGAAATATATTTGTATATTTATAATTTCGGGACATAGATAAACATGACGCGGAAGACACACGAGAAGGAAATTTATTCCGGGCAAGGACTTGCACCGTGGTCAATAGATAGCTATGCAATAGCGCGGTGACTGGTGAGGTATGTACATGTTATATAAAGCGAAAAGAATAACGCATAATTATCTTTCTATAAACCTGCTGTATCTTCTCTGTGTGCGTCATTTTGTTTGATTACAATCTATTGTGTAATAAGAATCATTACCGTAATATGTTACCAGTTTTGTTACACCTTCGTAATTATACAAAGATTTGTGTAATGTATTTATACTATCTACTTAATTGTAACGCTACTTTGTTTTCACATAACGTTTATTATTTTACGTTGTAATGAGACCGTGATCGTTAATGGTAAAGATTTTGAAAGTTCGATACAGAAGTAAAGCAAAATCCTTGACATCCATTCTCGCATTAAACTTACTTTTCCAGGATACCTTTCTTTCGTGGCAGCCTGTATCGATACAAATAGCCTGTCCTTTTCATTACTACGAGTGGGTGATGTGTAGGAGTGGGATAGCTTCTACAAGTCGAGTTTCATGTGTCGTGGGAAACTGTTGATACAAGGTTTCTATCAGTCCTTTCGCTTCATGGCTTATATGATTGGCTTTTAAATGCGATGCTTATAGAAATACAGTGCTCTTTCTATTTAAATTGTGTATTCAAAGCTCGGGATTAAATAGGTTTTAGTGCCATACGTTCAGATTAAAATATAAGCGTATTCGTAACTGAACAATTTAGCACGATGTTATCTTTAACGTCGCTTCGTTGCGAAAACGCGACCATACGGTAACGTATAAAAAATAGATTATATTTATATATACTAATGAAGCGTTGTAGAGTATGGTATATTTGTATGTTTTTTTAATTAAAACTTATTTTCGTAATTGCTTTTTAATGGCTTGATTTGATCAGTAATTACTACCTGGGAATATCTAAATCTGAACGAACACTATTAATAATAAAATGAATAAATAAGTAATTAATTCAACAAAGAAATTCGGAAACAAAAATATGTGGGTACTCTTTTTTATATTTTGACTTTATTTCTATCATTTAAAAAACAAAATTGTTTATTAATAGGAGGTATTTCTGAGTTTCATAATGTCGAGTCTTTGAATAACTGGAGGTTAACCTCTGGAACGGGCACGCGTCGCTTCCCATACGCTGCGCCAAAACAATACGGCTGTTACTCTCATTCTATTCATGCTTTATAGACGTTTTCAGCCCGCTTGGTCGCAATAATTATAAGTTATAATACATGTGGGTTTATTATGGCTCTTCACTAAAAGCTGTATCTAATATGATGGTGTTGACTGTTTGTAAATAAATTGTGATTGAAAATCTTCGTCGTCTAATACGACGTGTGCCTAAAATTATTTTATGACTATTAATAGTATTCTAACATGAGTAGGCTTAATACATATTACAGTTAGTTTAGAATTATTAAAAACGGTATGTACCTGTTATTTTAAGCTATTTCTGTGTATGACGTTTGTAACGCACTCTTGTGGAAAGAACCGTTTATGTTGCACTAACGAAATACCCTAATTTTGTTACCAATTCCAAGGTATCTTTATGCAAAATTTCAATAGAACAGGTTCCATTTTAGTTATTCAGATGAAACAACTAATGTATTTATTATAATATATTATTCTTCTTCTTGCAAATCACTTACAATTGTCCATAATTTTCTGTGAAGTTAATGACGTTAATAAATAACATTTTAAATCCTTTCTACCTACGCGTAACCGAGTTTTGTGCCTAAACCGGTACCTGCGGGGTCGTTGTACGTCCGCCAGATGTCGCCCCTTGGACCACACATGGATAGGGATGTAGCTCCCTTTTGATTTGTTCACGACTAGTTAGAGCATGTATGTGAAATTCTTTTGGGCGCCCTTGACACAACTAAACGTGAATGAAACATTCTCAATTAGAAGTACTATTGAATGATAAAAATTGTACTAGGTCACTTTGGTAAAGCAAACTTTAGATAGAGTTGTTCAACTCTAGTGTCACGAATTTGATGGGTTATTCATTAATTTCCTAATATAGACTTTATGTAACATTAGGATAACGAAATATATGTAGAGCAATTTGTATTAATAATGACGATATTGGCACGGAATGTTTGTGTAATATTAGCATATTACGGTGATGTAATTAATAAGTTAGGTTAACAACATCAACTCTGCGAAACAATAACACAACTTTATACCTATTTATTACAATATGTATGAGGTGAATTTTAATTAAATGAACGTTATGTATTCATTTATATTTTAGTGGGTTACATTATGTCAGCAACTGACATACATGTTCAAATAATAATAATTTAACACTCACTATAGGTACGTACATTTTATTTAAAAATAATATATATTTGCCTTTAAAATATTAACATCAGGTTTTTAATTATTTACTAAATGCTTTTTTGATCTGTACTTATACGGCTTACTAAATTTGGTTTCGAAGTAATTACATGAAATAATAGGTCGGAGAAAAAGGCTTTTCGCATCTAGTATGTATAAACTTGTATTAAATCTCTTTGGCTGTGCTGTTTGTATCTGTCTGGTTCTGTCAAAATGAATAAGACTAATGAAGAAATTCGATATATTAAATTTTATTATAAAAAAGGAAAAATTGCACTGCAAACCCAGTGTTGCCAGATAGATGGTGGTTCAAGTCGCCGACTGTTCGAAGGAGCTTAAAGTCACCCAATCTTGGGTAAACTTGAAGAGCCAAAAAAAGCTCCCCGGTCTTTGATTCCTCGGTGCGGATGGTGATTTCCGTTAAAAATTTTTGATCATAAAAGCTGAAATGACCCCAAATACATCAAAAATATAGGTTTAGCCTAAATGTCGAAAAATCGCTGAATCTGGCAACACTGCGCAAACCGCGAATAAAATTCGTGATGTTTATGGACATAATGCAGTGAAAGTAAGAGTGGCACAAAATTGATTTAAGCGTTTTTAATCCGGGAATTTTAAATGTCAAAGATGAACCTCGCTCTGGTCGCCTTGTTACGGATAAAGTGGACGCCAAAAAGAGGAGCAAGATCGGCATAATATCAGTAGTTACGACATAGCTGAAGAACTGAGAATTGACCATCAAACAGTTTTGATCCATTTGAAAAAATCTGGGTACACAAATAAGCTCGATATTTGGGTGCCACACGAGCTTACTGAAAAGAAACCTAATTAACCGTGTACTCATTTGCGATTCTTTATTAAGCCGTAATGAAACCTAATCGTTTTTGAAGATAGTGATAACTGGAGAAGAAAAGTGGATCACGTATGACAAGAATGTACGAAAGAGGTTGTGGTCAAAGGTCCTTCAGGCTTCACAGACTGTAGCAAAACCTGGGTTAACTCGCAATAAGATGTGTGTATAGTGACATTGGAAGGGCATTGTTCATTATGAGCTTTTACCGTCTAGCAGAACCATCGATTCGGATTTCTACTGCCAACAACTAATGATATTAAAGCAAGAAGTTGAGAGAAAGCGGCCGGAGTTGATCAATAGAAAGGGTGTGTTCTTTCATCACGATAACGCCAGATCACACACATCTTTAGCCACTCAGCAAAAATTAAGAGAGTTTGGCTGGGAGGTGTTACTGCATCCACCATATAGCTCTGACTTTGCACCTTCAGATTTTCACCTGTTTCGGTCTCTTCAGAATTCTTTAGGCGTGAAGTTAATATCAAGTTAGTTAAAAAAAAAAAAAAAAAAAAAAAAAAGTGAGTACTGCCAAAACTGCTTGTCGCGTTTTTTTATCAGAAGTCCCAATATTTCTACAGCAACAAACTAACTAAGAAATAGGCAATTTTTACATATTTATTACTGAATTCTACACAACAGAAGCCGCAAACAAACGCAATATGTATAGCATTGAAAAAGGCGAAATCCAATAAAAGACAATGATTCCATTCAACCCTGTACATAATGATAAAAGGTCTCTTCCAGTCGGTCGCACTGGTTTCGCATCCAGAGCGAATCGATCCGTCAATTGACTGATAGTTCTTCGTGGCCGCACTTGTATTGTACGCCTCGCTCCATCCCATCTTGTTCTGTCAATGAACTTGTTCCTTTTCTTTGGCAACTGCACTAACCTAGTTTCGCACCGAATGTAGGTGTTTTGTAGACTTTTGAATTGTTGCAATTTGAGATCGAATGGAAAGCTTAACTGGGCTATTAGGTTAAATATATTCAAGAAATAATTATATTAGGAAATAGATACCACAGATACATTTTCGTTTAAAACATTGCTTCATATACAGTGCAATTAAATAAAATAAACTTTTTTTTAAACTCACGCCTTTCATCCCTGAAGGGGTAGGCAGAGGCGCAACTTAATGCACCCAATTTTTGCCATTCTTATTCCGTCCCACGATGTGATATGGGGCGAGCCTATCGCCATATCGGGCACAAATTCCAGACTCCGGGCTGATACTGAATAGAAAAACCCAATATCACTTTGCCCGACCCGGGTAAAGTGATAAAATAAATGTAATGATAGAGTTGGAACTAGAGATTTTCACGAATCAAATAAATTTGCTGTTCTCTTTCTTTTTAAAAGAAATTTTTGAAAAAGTTCTCCTGACCGTGTTTAACGTCGGATCGTTAACGGCTTGGAAGCAAATCGCGTGTAGGCATTGAACATCGGGAACCGTGAGAAACTTTTACAAAAGAATGTAAAGTCAAGTACGGGAGCCGAACTAAAGATCACCGTACAATCACGTTTGATCGAATGAAAATCTTTGTTCGTGCTCCTGTATTTTTGTATTGCTTCTGGGTTAAAATATAATTTTATAGTGATGCGGGTTAATTCTGTTGCATATATAGTTACGTCTTAATAATAATATATTAATAAGCTGATGTTATTTTATTGTAATATACAATATTTCAATCTTCTTCAAATTATGTTAAATATGGAAAATGCATTTACATTCGTGATAAAGTGTAGTCCGTATTAATATTTATTGCATTTAATTAAGTATTGCGAAGCTATGAAGGTAAATACTGAGACGAAAATAAAACTATTTTTTTTGCAAATTGCACAAATATTTTTATGAATTTTATTTCAACTTAGCGGACTCTACATTCGTAAATTTTAAATCCTTTGATTAAAGCTTTTCTATGCAAAAGAAATACATTTTACATTTAACATTCCTCGTTTTACTCTTTTATATTTATTTATGCAGGGATTTGTATCTTTCTTAAATACTGTTTCTTCACTTCTCGACTTACGTTTACTTGATTGAGTAATTTACAAAACTCGTATTTTTATTAAACTTTATTACAACAATTAATTTGACTACAACATTATTACCTCATAAGTCATAACAAACATACAAATACAAATACAAAACTCTTTATTGTATAACCAAGTTACATGAAAAGTAAATATAAGTTAACAACTACGGTACGGTTTTACAATGGGCGGTCTTATCGCTAAGAGCGATCTCTGCCAGACAACCTTAGGATGGACAGAAATGAAAGTAAAGAAGTAAACGGTGGTGTACAATAAAGATATATACATATGATCGATGTATACATATATAAATTAGAAAAATATATATATTCAAAAGAATTTCGAGTCAAATACTAATACTTAAATAAATAATAAGAATATACTAATACATACCAATGCTTATGATAACATAAATACATTAAATTAAAAGATATAATACAGCAGTAGAGTCACAAATTTGAGAGGTAAAATGATTTTAACTTACTTTTAAAAGTTAAAAGCGATTTGGCGAGTCTGATATCGACTGGCAATGCATTCCAAAGTCTGACAGCTTGCACAGTGAAGGACAGATGATAGAATTGTGATGTATGAGAAGGAGTTTTAAGTAGGAGAGATTGTGAGGAGCGAAGGGATCGAGAGTGAGAATGGTGTAGGAATTCAAATCGATCTTTGAGATATAAAGGAGTAGCGGGATTAAAAAGAATATTGTGCAAGAGAGATAAAATGTGCACATTCCGGCGAAATCGGATTGGTAACCATTTCAGCTTCTTTCGGTATTCAGTAACGTGATCATATTTACGAAGACCAAAAATGAATCTTATACAGAAATTTTGGAGACGTTCAAGTTTATTAAGCTGTTCTTCGGTTAAATCTGTATATGAGGCGTCAGCATAATCTAAAATTGGCAGTAAGAGGGACTGTGCGAGCGCAATTTTGGTAGTTGTTGGCAGAAAATTCCGTAATCTTCTCAAGCAAGAAGCAGAAGCATACAGCTTCCTGCTCATCTCGGTTACTTGCGGAACCCAAGACATCTTCCTGTCAAAAATGATACCGAGATTTTTGACGGTATCGTTGATTGGAATGTGGGTTCCCTCGAATATAATTTGTGGTAGGTGAAACCAGTCAATTTTGGAAATCATTCTTGAACTTCCTATAATGATGCATTGGGTTTTCAGCGGGTTAAGTGTTAGACCATACGATTTGCTCCAATCACCAATTTTACATAAATTATCATTAGTTGTTTTGATAGCTTTCGGTAAATCTTCAACTGATGACTGCGTGTAAATTTGCAAATCATCAGCGTAAAGGTGGTAGGTAGAAGTAAGTTGTCGGGATATAGAATTAATAAAAATTGAAAAAAGAAGAGGAGATAAAACGCCGCCCTGAGGAAACATAGGTATAAAGCAAAACATGACATTCAGGTTACAGAAATGATCCACTATATAAATAGGTCCTTTACGTCAATGTACTATAAACAGATTGGAGAAGCCAATTTCCATTTTTATTGACGTCTATAACAATAGGCCGCTGTCGTTAGCACAGATTTTTCCTGCGAGTGAAGCAGAGGCCTGCAAAAGGTCGCTATACGGAGTACTTAGGTACTTCGTTCACTACAAAGGCCTTTGACTGATCTTGTAAGGTTCTGAGATAAATCGTGTCCTTGTTTCCCTACTCTATAGTTCTATACGAGGACTTTTGATGAACTTACATTCTTGTGTTTCATTGGAGATGAATATTATCTTTTCTTTTAGTACCGCTATTCACGTTTCTTTATTACTTTTGCGAAAAAATCTTTTTACAATAATATTAAATAGGAAGTATTTTTTAAGTGAATGGATACAAATTTTTTTCTATTAAAACTTATAGAATTCTTACGCAAATCGAAAGGTTTGAACGAGAAGAAAGAATAATGGGAATGGCATAAGATGAGGTAAGCGGTGTCACGTACGAGCTGACGGTTTATTCCACTTTCCAGTCTTCACCCAGTGAATAATAAATGATAAAATACATTTTTGCTTGAACTCTACTCAGCTGAAGCCCGTCAGCAAAGCGAACGCGCTTCGGTTGCTGATGCTCGCTAACTCGGTGTCAAGCAAGACAATTGAAAAGAGCGAACATTTTTTGGCCAGTAGATAGACGTGTAGGTAGACTGAATTACTGCTAGTTCGAACGAGTCTACCCACACTAAAGTGCAACGAAATAAACTGCGAACTATGTTCGACAAATGTTACTTAGGGCGGATTTTTTTACGGTGAAATAACTTTTATCCAATAAATTTGGATAATAATTGCAGTTATTCATCCGATAGGATTTATTTGATGATTGGAAACTTAGCCCTAACTAGAGCACAACAAGAACTAAATCAACGTTTTATAACAAAGTGGGTTCAGTCGATATTGAATAATCATCACTATTTAGGAGTAACCAATGCAAGAGGCATAGAGCGTGCTTTGCGGAAAGCAGAATAGAGGTTTGTGTACGAAGGTCCCGGATTATCTTACAATGTTTTTAATTCATATCATTATCTATGAAATTTAACTGCCTCGGTGACGTAGTTGTATTACAGTACGACTGCAATCCTGAGGTCTCGGGTTCGATCTCCGGGTCGGGCATAGTGACATTGGATTTTTCTAGAATTCGATATGGCGATAGGCTCGCCCCCTATCACATCATGGGACGGAATACGCACGGCGAAAAGTGAGTGCACTTAGTTGCGCCTCTGGCTACCCCTTCGGGGATAAATGACGTGAGTATGTGTGTGTCTACATTATAATTTATGTACTTTGTCCGAGAATCTAGTCCAGTTCTCAGGGGATCGTCCGAGAGACCGATCGGCGCTATTTAGTAAGCTCGATAAATATTAATATAGGGAACCTCCTAAGTATTCATAGCAGTCTTCATAAATCTTACCAAATTATCAAGTACTTATTATAGATACCAGATAATTTAATTGTATTTAGTAACTGTGATTCAGAAATAGGTACAATACGCTCGTGAAAATTCCGTTTCTTTTGGAAGATTCAAAAATAGATCATTGCAATCAGTTTATGATTTTGATTCACCTATTCCATTTACTGTGTGTGTGTGATATATAACTGCGGCCAAGCGTTGTTTGCTCTAGATCAAACAAAAACTTTGTATAACACGTATTTTGCGCTTTAATCTTGACTCTGTAATAAAACCGAAACTGTGTTTAATCAAGTAGTTCTCGTGACAAAAAGTTGCCAGCATGCGTCATTAAAGCAATTTGGAGTAACGTTAGGGATTCGTAATCGATGCCCTGCGGGAGATGGTCCCCAATTACTTTGGTCGTGTCTGAGCCCACATACAATGGATGGCTATCTTTATCGATACTAAACATCGATGAAAATATCTGTTTAAAGTCCTTACTCCTTACTAGTCTTAATATTGATACTGAATAATATATTTCTACTTAACAACATTATGGTTCACGTTATATCATACAAATATGTTATGTTAAACACAGGATTAAGAATAATATTTTTAATGAAAAATATAAATAAGTAATAGATATTACCAATTCAGTTTGAGTTATAATACAACAACCTATTGACACACAACCTTGAATGATTTAATTATGCTTCAAAATAACAATTAATATTCTTTTGTGAGTCAACATAGCAATTTATAAAATACGTTCGACAAAGACGGTGAGGTGAATACTTTAGGCGTAAACGACTGAGCGCCGACCGGCGGGCGTTTGCGTGAAAGCGTCAGTAAATCCCGAGGGATCCAATTTACCCTACCGACTTGTAAACGCCTACCGGGCTAAGCCTGCACACTACACACTTTATATCCCTCAAATTTTGCTGAACTTCGTGCGATAAAGAATAAAATGGGCGAAAGATTTTGTTTGACACGGGAACGGAATTACTTAGTAAAATTGGAATATTCTCAGATTACATTATCGACATAATTATGTTTTATTTTGTACTGACCTGATTAATGAAAACGAATAATTTGGGAATACTTCAATGTGGTGGTATTACTAATTTAAAATAACGCAAAGTAATATAGTCCCTCTGTATATAGCCCTTAGTCTCTTATGATCCCTAAATATCTAGAGATATGTATTCATCGCCTGGCGGCACTTACGAAAAGCTCGGACACCACTCAAATTGATTTCAATCAACAGCTGTCTAACTTTCTTATATACTTAAATACAAACGAACGGATATTTAAACTGTTTGCCGAGTTTATGCATTCGGTACATTACAATACCTACAGCTGGTTTAACAACAGAGGAAGCGGCTTCCATTGTACCCGTTGTATCAAATTACTTGCCATGTTGATTGAAATCTGAGCGTACAAGATTTGTTTAGTATTATTTGATTTAACAATTATTCATTTCTTGTGGTTGTAATCTACAAGTTACAGTTGAATTTGTAGACCGGCATCTGGCGCATTGAAACTTGGCAGACCGGGTTGCCTTGATCTATAAATGTGAAGATTACTATAAGCTTCGCGTTTGTGCAAAACGTCTTGTTTTGTGTAAGAGAACACACGCTTTGCAATTTAATGGTTAATTAAAAGTTCCTTTATTTTTAATTCAATAATTTTATATCTTTAAACGCCAAGAACTGAAATCTTGCAGTCGAATTATTTCAAAGAATTTTATTAATATTTTGGAGTCTTAAATGAACTTGTAAACTATTTTGCACTATGCACAATTACGAACACCCAACTGACGTCACCTAACAAGTAGTAATTCACCTCTAAAATCTAACACGTGTTGGACTAGTCAACTAAACGACCAATAACAGATATTCGTCTCTCGCATCTACACTAATTTGTCAAACTTTGTTGATTACCACTAAACTCTACAATTTAAAGAAGGCGAAATCGTAAAGGAGATTTGGCTTAAATCTTCATTCTACTGTATAACTAGTTACATGAGAAATAACAGTGTTCCAGAAATCGAGAAATATATTGTTTATTTTCCATACTAAGTTAATATTTCACATTAAGAGCAACATTTTATCGTAGAGTCAAGTTTTCATTGTCAACGCTTTAATGCGCTGTATTGTAAGTTTATTACACCTGGGAATTTACAGCATTGCTCTCTTTAGTTTTTTGCTGTTCTCGATATAGCGTTACTTTATAATAGAGATACCTTAATTCGATTTCTTTGTACTTTTATAGTCATATTCTGCATTCTTTCGTTGATTAAGTTTATTTGTAAGGATTTCTTGTACAAAATTGTACATACCTACATTCTATGGAACAAATCAGTTTTAAATTAAATTATTAGTTGAAAATAATACTGTCATAACCTAAGGATAACTTCAAAGTTCAAACTCATATTAAAATTGATTACATTTATAAATCAAAAAGCACACCTCGTATTCCATTAATTGATCCTCAAACTCGAATTATTATTTTGGGTACACCGATAATTTAATGTTATGAAATAAATTCGCCAATAACGTTTAGATAAATCGAGATCTTCGCTTAAGTAGTCTACCCACCTACATCTGTATAACAATAATACAGAGTGAAAGGCAAACTACTACCCACGAAGCGGCTAAGTCTGCTAGTCTCATCAGCCAACGAATATTCAACTTTAACAGTTGAGATTTAAAAATCATTTTAATGAAAACCGTGTTGGTTTACTGGAAAAGGCAACGCTAAGTATTGTTTCAATATGGTGTAGGTCGGATTGTAAGTCCTTAGTCATAACATGGATTATCTTGATACAAGTTGAGAGGGCTACTAAGAATTGCCAATTTCTAGCGGTGAGCAAATATCTCTTGCTTTTGGTTATAATTCAAACTATATAATAAACAAGTTTTGGCCCGCGGCTCCGCCCGCGTGAATGAGTTTTCTCGGGATAAAGGTACTGGTAGGTCTCTCATTATGTAAGAGGCCGTCTGGGTGGGTACCACCGCAGTGTCTATTTCTACCGCCAAGCAACAGTGCATGCACTGTTGTGTTTCGGTTTGAAGGACATTGTAGCCAGTATAACTACTGGACATAATGAGACTTAACATCTTATGTCTCAGGATGACGAGCGCAGTGGAATGCCACACAGTACTTTGTAAGTCAAGGTGCTGGATGGAGTTGCTACTGTTTATGGGTGGTCCTATCGCTTACCATCAAGCGAACGGCAGGCTCGTCTCGTCATTCTATGCTATAAAAAAAAAGGTCCCGCTTTATATTTTCCCGGGATTAAAAGTAGCCTATATGTTAATCCAGGACATAATCTATCCGTGTGCCAAATTTCATCGAAATCCGTTCAGTAGTTTTTGCGTGAAAGAGTAACAAACATCCATACATCCATACATTCATTCTTACAAACTTTCGCGTTTATAATATTAGTAGGATAGGATTAATAGAAACAGATTAAACTGATGTGGCATGCGACATTGCTACGCATATATTCTGTTTCTCACGATTCACCTTCTTGCGCCCATAGTTTTTTATAATATAAAGATTGGCATATCAATCTCCGAATTGTGAAACCATGAAGTATATTTGACTTATTTAGCCATTTATTTCTAGTCATTTATTTTCCTTATCATGTAAATTACTATAGACCTTTCTAATTTCTTATATAGGTAGAGTATAAAATATGTCTTGTCTATCCTTTTATAAAGAGTTGTTGTCTCTATTTTATTTTTAAAGAACAAATAACCAATAAAAAATTGTAATATATGTTTTGATCATCGATATATAGCGGTATAATTCTGAGTTCTATAAGTGAGCAGGAAGTTATAAGACCAGCGATAGCTGGCATCGTCGTCGGTGCGAGATCTCGCGCTTTGAGGTCAACACCTGCCTAGTGTGGCAATTAGTGCATGCACACTCAACATATGGCGCTTGGTGACATGTTTTAGTTATATTTTCCAGCAAAACTAACATTTTAATCATAATTAAAATAGCGCCATGTTAGTCATAACGAAGAACTATTTTCCAACCAATCTATTAGCGATGTGCAAACCAAATATTCAACAATTTTAGGCGGATAGTTCGTTTCCATAAATTGAAATATTTTGTCAGCAAAAATTGATGCAGTAAAACATAACGAAAATATTGCAAACCTTGCAAATTATTATCGGAAACAATGCTCACGGTAAACCCTGACGTAAATTTCGTGGTCTGTGTATAAAATACAAGTAACGTTTATTTATTGTAAACAGAAGTTAAGAAGTTTCGGCGTTTCCATTGCTTAGGTCTGTTACGTATACGCTCTAATAACTTTTCCGTGACACCGACTGTTCCAAATTCTTTGGCTAGTGGTTGAAATGATTTGTTAGTTCCAGGCCTCACAATACGCCTTTCTTTTATAACTCGCTTCGTAAGTCACTGAAGTATTTTCTCGTGAGGCATTGCAGGGTAACTTTTAGCTAAAAATACGAGCCAAGTTTCCTCTTTTACCTTGGTAAAAAAATCGGCGCAAGCCCGGCGGCTGTGCATCCAGACTCGATAAAATTTACATGTTTCGCTTTCCGCCTTTATTTTATTTTAAAGGGTGAAATAAGACGGCATTACGCAAAGAGAATATTCAATTAGAGACTGCCGTAAGATTTGTGTTTGCTATCTACGCTCTCGTGAGCGTTCGAATTTGTGAATTGCTTTGCTTTTCGATGTGCCTTTTAGTTATTTCACATCAGTAAACTTAAGGAGTTTATGTTTCTAATCAATTTTATTGTTTACGTTTGTTATACTTGTTTTTATGAAAGTAATTTATTTCAATTACATTCTTAAGGCTAATTTAGGCTATTATCTATATATTTGATATTGTAATTGACTTTGAGCCTTGAAGAAATGGGAACATTCAAAAAAGAACCTTAAAGGCTGCCAACGCTTTGATTATGTCTCTGTAATAATTGTTTAATATACCATCATTGAAGTGGACGATAGCCTAGTTGGGAATAGAACGGTCTGACGAGATGGATGTCTGCAGGTTCAAAACCTAAGAAATTATAATATGTGTATTGTTTATCCATTATAGTTCACTTTAACGGTGAAGCAAAACATCGTGAGGAAACCTATATATGTACCTGAGAAATTCCCAAAAATAATTTCGACGGTATGTGAAGTCTGCCAACCCGCACTAGGCCAGCGTGGTGGACAAAGGCCTAACCCCTCTCAGTTGTAGAGGAGGCCCGTGCTCAGCAGTGGGCAGTATATAATACAGGGCTGGTATGGTATTGTATGAATGGTATACCATCATTAAGTATAGATGTTTAAGGGCGACGGTGTCAATTGTCATCAAGTAAACCACTTACTCCTTTGTCCCTATAAACTTTGTGTACCCACTTTCATGTTTTTTGGGTTCCGTACCTCAAAAGAAAAAAAGGAATCCTTATAGGATCACTTTTTGTCCGTCTGTCTGTCTGTGTGTTGGTCTGTCTGTCTGTCAAGACCCTTTTTCTTAGGAACACGTAGAGGTATCAAGTTGAAATTTATATCAAATACTTGGGTCTACGGTCTCTTTCAGCTATGAAAAAATCAAACTTGTAAGTTAACGCGATCAAAAGATATGATCGTTTATGCCGCATTTTTTGCGATTTCGCAAAGGAATCATAACCTATAGGGTACTTTCCGTTGGCTAGAATCATTAAATTTGACAAGAAGCAAGGTCTTTCAGCACATTTACCTAAAGGAAAAATCTGAAAACCGTAAATATGTACTATAATAACAAAAAAAGCGAATTTACAAACATTTAAAATTTGATTAATTTATTAATTAATTTTGGCGATCTATTGAACTTATATATTTAGATGCCTTATCTACAAGATTGTCGGAATCCTAAGTACGCGAGTCGCAACTCGCACTTGTCCGGTATTTTATTAATAGTATTGAACTTCCAATGACAACAAAACAAAACCATCGAATACATCATATGCCATTAGAAAGCTCTGGTGCCCATATTCTAACCAATAACCATCAGAATCTCGTTATCATATATCTTAATAAAAACTTGGTACAAAGTTGAGGAAACTAGAATTTTCCATTAGAAAGTTCCGGTGCTCAGTTTCAACCTTTATAGTAAGACACTAGTCATCAATATTAACAAATGGTCAGCCGACCTATCATTTACAATTTGCAAGGTCAAATTCTCATTCAAATCTTCATCATCCTACTAATATTATAAACGCGAAAGTTTGTAAGAATGGATGTATGTATGTTTGTTATTCTTTCACGCAAACACTACTGCACGGATTTCGATGAAATTTGACACACGGGTAGGCTATATCCTGGATTAACACATAGGCTACTTTTTATCCCGGGTAAATATAAAGCGGGACTTTTATCCCGGCAAAACTTTTTAACGCGGGCGGAGCCGCGGGCAAAAGTTAGTCAGACCATAATATGCTAGCTCTAATTGGCTACTCCATATGTTTTCTGTGACAATTGTATTATACATTAATTGTAGATAATGGATGTAACAGTGTGGTTCTACTGCATTCGACTTTATCTTTTTCATCGCCGGTAGTTTTTAGTTAGTGTTTTATTTCTTCTTTCTCTAATGTTACAGATTTGTAGATAATAGCTATACGGCTTATGGATAATATTAATAATATATTTCTATAATCTAATATATTGAATTTATATAACAAAGTTTGATGAGTGTTGCGGTTAGGCGGCATTTTGTAATATGATTGACAAGATTGGTTCCGTGGCTTTCAGAACACAGGCGGTACGACAGTAAATGTGCTTATGAAATTCTTTCCTACGTCGTAAGTATAACATTTATTCTCGGAAGATTGATTTGAAAATATACCGAGACAGCGTACCCGCCTCAATAATTCAATTTCCATGACTTTATTAAAAATGTCTCTAGCGGCCTGAATACAAAATGATAGATGACGAAAAATTATGTTTATTTTCGTATATTTTATTACCAGCAGATGTGTCTTGCCTTAACAACTGTTCAAATAAGTAAGTTTTAGAGATCCTTTGATGTCCTTTGAAAGTAATTATCTACTGTGATTTATTTATATACGTTTTAATTTGTAAACTCACCAAATTGTAGAACGTTATACATTAAAATGAATTACGGGCTGGAAAACATGTGATATAATTAATTGAACACATTTGGTATATTATAAATAACAATACATCTGCTCGCGACTCCGCCGGCGTGAAAATGTTTTTCCGGGATAAAAATATTTTCCCGGAATAAAATTTGCCTATACACTCAGGAGTAATGTAGCTTCCTATTAGTGAAGGAGTTTTCAAAATCGGTCCTATAGTTTTTGAGTTTATCCATTACAAACAAACAAACAATCAAATCTTTCCTCTTTATAATACTAGTATAGACTAGTATAGATTATATTATGATAAATACTTATTATATTTGTTTTGGAATTACAATACTATAATATTATAATACTAGCTTTTGAAACAGTTTTTCCGAGGTAAAAGTTCCGCTATATATTATTTTCCTGGGATAAAAAGTAACCTATGTCCTTCCCAGGTCTCAAACTATCTGTATACCAAACATCGAAATCTATTCCGTAGTTTTTCAGTTCATCGCGTTCAGACAGACAGACGCGGCGGGGGCCTTTATTTTATATCTAAGGTTTTATAATATGTAAGGAAGATATCTATAAACTCACGAGCATTTTTTAAAATCTAATCTTACTCCGTATGAGACGAAAAAGCACGTGAAAGATAATTTGCATCACAAACTCAACAGCTTTAGTAACAAATAAAGCTGAATTTGTTAATGACATTTGGAGAACTATCTTTCTGTATAAATGGTTGCTTGATCCTCTAGAATAAATATTATGGTGCGGCTCGTACAAACAGCGCGGAGAGAGCGCGGCGCCGCCGGCGCAAACAAATTATTACCACCATCGGCTCTCAAACTGAAGCCATGTTTGATTAATCTTGTTTGTTCAAGAATTATTGAAATTAGACGGCACGTTCGCGAATTTGGCTGTAGTTTAGTTACGGGGTTGTTTGTCTTTCTGTTTAGACACGTGTGAAGAAGGAGGATAATAGGTAAGCCTTTTTAGTACGGAAAAGTTATTTTTTATATTAGGAGTTAAATTTTTTTTTTGGTTATTTAGTTCTGTACATCATCATCGTATGGCGTCACATTATGGTATAATATAATAATTGAGTTAATATTCAATATCAACTTTTGCCAGCCATTCCTTGGCCTCCGGTGTCACCTGGTGTCGGCCCTGCAAACCCCCTTCGAAGCTCCTGATGGGACATTCCTCCACGATATGCTGGTTTGCTGCTCCACAGTCACAGGCTGGCGACTCAGTAATGCCCCACTTGTGCAGATGATAGTTGCACCTTGCAAAACCCGTGCGTATGCGGTTCTATGTTAATATGTTAGAGACGTAATTCTTATAGATAAAATGACCAGTTATCGATAAAAAAATTAACAAAGTCAAATCTTTTCACTCATAATTTTCTAACACCCCATGAACGACGATATTCGCTGTTGTGACATAATTGGGTCGCAAGTGGAATTCATTAAGACGCGTAGACGGAGTGAAATATTACATCCCTCCCATAATGAAGGAACCCGCCGACAGATAACGTATTTAATGAAAAATAACAGATTATTTTATAAATCCAATTTATTAAAGCTTTTCAAACCTTATTAAATGCTGATATTTGTATTAAGTGAATATCGGCGAGACAAAAGTATAGCGTATATGAAATGTTGAGGAGCAGTGGTCGGAGCGCGACGCGTGGTGACGTTCACCACGACATGTGGTTTTAATGGTGTGCACTCTAATGCAGAGATGCTCTACTTCTCCTTGCCGCTTTTATTCACGTAAGTACTTCGGGGGTCGTAAATAGTATCGCTTTTTAATACGTTTCCTCACGCTTAACGGATTTTGTAGAGCATATTCACAGTATTTATATGATACTAAACATCCGAGTCCCGTTTCCCATTGCAATGAGTAGCATACATACATAGCATACCAGCCCTGTATTATATACTGCCCACTGCTGAGCACGGGCCTCCTCTACTACTGAGAGGGTTAAGGCCTTAGTCCACCACGCTGGCCTAGTGCGGGTTGGCAGACTTCACATACCTTCGAAATTCAGAGAACTTCTCAGGTATGCAGGTTTCCTCACGATGTTTTCCTTCACCGTTAAAGCGAGCGACAATTCACAAAGAATACATACATAACTTTTTAGAAAAGTCAGAGGTGTCTGCCTTGGGTTTTGAACCTCCGGACATTGTCTCGGCAGACCGTTCCATTTCCAACTAGGCTATCGCCGCTTGCAATGAGTGGGTGGTAAAAAATAAAATGTATGACATGACATCAATCTAAGTACCTGAAACTCTTTCGAAACTGCGCGACACCGCGCTAGATTAGTGCACGGACAGCGGGCGGAAAAATAAAGAGAGGCCGAAACTAATCTACTCCCACGACCTGACTCGTCTCCGCGCAGAATGGCTGCGTATTTTAATCAGACATTCCTAAATGGATTTTTTTATAAAGTGCCGACGGAGCGGGCTCTTTCCTTTTAATTTTTTACGTCGAGATTCATCGAAACAACTGTACCTGTTAGGAAATGCGTGGAATGCTCTGTTGCCGCAGTTTACCATTGTGTTGATTAATAACGCTTAAATGCACGTGTGATATAAGCATTGTTCTCATTGCAATAACTGATTTGAAACACTTTATTGCTTTTATTATGCCTTTGACTAGCAGGTTATGAGTACGATGGGAAACAATAGGTTGTGCGTTAGATATTAAATTTGCTTACAGGATTCTTTGCGAGAAAAATTTGTTTTATTTTTTGTTGCTACGTAGAATCAATATGCAACATTGTGGGCCTTCACAAATGACATTTTAAGCCAGTGGTAGATCTAATAAATGTTCTACAAGTTTAAATTTCAGTTTATTTGGCGAAAGGATAAAAATTACGAAATAGTGTTTAGTTAAATTGATTTATGATGTTTATTGGTGGTAGGGATATTCTTATTATAATGCCCTTTTAAATATTCATACCAGCACAGAGCCTATTTTACTTTGTGATCAGCGCAACATATTTTTTTACTCAAGCTGCAAATCCGCTTTGGTTTAGTTCTGTTACTACCGACCGCCTGACTTCAAACACTGCCCAAGCCCGAGCAACAGTGTTTGACAACACCACAAAGCTTGGACCTGGGAATCGAACCTAGGATTTCTTGAATAACAAATATTAGGCCAAGAAGGCGCTCATCATATCAGACATAAAATTTTGTCAACGCTACCTCGTGCCATCATTAGTAAAGAGTCGTGAATCGAGTATTAAAAATCAATACAAGTTTAGAGGAAGGCAAATACCCATTTTTCGTTCCAATACTTATCTCATAACGCTTGAGTGAGTTACATCGCAACATTAAATGTGTGGAGGTAGACGGATCCGAAGCCCATTGTCTACGGTTACGCTAGATTTGATAATTTCGATTACAAATTACACGAAGTTATAACGAATCCATTGTTCCTTATGCAGGATTCGCTTGGTTTACTTTGTTTGAACAATGAATAACAGCCCTGTATTATATACTGCCCATTGCTGAGCATGGGCCTCCTATATTACTGAGAGGGGGGGTTAGACCTTAGTCCACCACGCTGGCCTAGTGCGGGTTGGCAGACTTCGCATACCCTCGAAATTCTTAAGGGGAATTCTCAGGTATGTAGGTTTCCTCACGATGTTTTCCTTCACCGTTAAACCGAACGATAATTGATAACAATACACACGTAACTTCGAAAAGTCAGAGGTGTGTGCCTTGGGTTTTGAACCTGCGGACATTGTCTCGGCAGACCGTTCCATTCTCAACTAGGCTATCGTCCAATTTACTTTGTTTATTTTATTCATATTTCATTCCTGCTGGTATTAGGTTTTTTGTTCCTCGATTATTAGGTCTGGTAACAATGAAAAGTCTTACTATCTAGTCAAGAAGCAATGCTAAGTTAATGTTTAGTGATCGCATTGCTGGGAAATTTGCAATTACTAACAGTTTCTGTGTGATAACAATGGAATTTACAAATTACAATTTTGTAATGAAAGAGAAATGTGTAGTTAGTTAGCTATTCTCATCAATAGGATAGCAACAGTAGACACTCATGTATTCATTTGTTTTAATTAATTAAATCAAACGCCCATAAAACCAATTTAGCATGAAACATAAAACTATATCACGCAATGAGACCTGGAAACGTAAACAGGTAAATTACTGCTTTAAATAATAAATATTTCCAGGAAAAATAACTTATTGTTTCATAAGTTATAATTAATACGTCGACAGTCAAAGGAAGCACTTTCCATCCAAAGCTTACAAACTGTTAACTAATTTTAATCTAAGAAGGACCGACTAACGACCGGATATTTTCGGATGACGCCATTCGGACGGTCTAAAAAAATAAAAGCTAACTCCGCGCTCACTTCATAATTTATGGACACCCTACTTTATCGGTTTGGTAAATTATGTTCCCCCTTAATTAATTTCTGTTTTTCTTGGGCGGTGTTTTTAGTTGTCTCTTACACGTCAAGCTGTAAAGATTGTTATGAATGTTTCATTCATGTTTAGTATTAAAATTCATTTATATTCATGCGCACCTGTTATAATTAATTTGTGTTTATAGACATCATAATAAAAATGTTTCATGTCACACATTCATTAATGTTACTTTATAGTCACTTAGGTCTAGGCACCGTACTTATGTTATGAAATCAGTCAGGATTTTTTTTGCTTCTATGGTCGGGCAATCAATGTATATATGAGATTTGTTTAAAAAACAACTTGATTTGTTTAGAGTTTGAATTTGTACTGGCATGAAAGTTTACTTTTCCTTTGTTTTCGCATTCTTTATAATATTCATTTAACAATAATTATTTTGATTTTCACACGTGAGATGTTGAGGGGTCGAGATTCTATATTAGATCCTTCAACATCATCACATAAACTAGCTTGACGGTTCACAAATGCACTGATTATGCATTTTTCGCGACGCGAATTATATTATTCAAGTTCATCCAATGCAGTCCAATGTAAAGTCACCTTTTCAATATAATTACACAAGTATTAAGTGGCACTAGTATACAACTACGATTTTTTAGGAATCCTATCCTACTAATCCTACTAATATTATAAACGCGAAAGTTTGTAAGTATGGATGTATGGATGTTTGTTACTATTTCACGCAAAAATTACGGAACGGATTTCGATGAAATTTGGCACACGGGTAGATTATGTCTTGGATTAACACATAGGCTACTTTGTATCCCGGGAAAATATAAAGTAGGACTTTTATCCCGGGAAAACTCATTCACGCGGGCGGAGCCGTGGGCAAAAGCTCGTATAGAAGATAATGTTTCCACATAAAACGCTAATCCTTCCGGCCTTATAATCAACAGTTTCCCTATGAGCTTGTGTGACAAGGTTTGCAGGTGGTCGCGAGTCGCGTAAACTGTCATTTCACAATTCACCGTTAAGATTGTCTTTGAACTCGACATTCAAAATACTCCAACATTTAACGAAGTTTAATAAGCTAGTGCAAAGTTAATCCTGTTAATTGGCAATTTATAACTTTGCCTGCGTAGGATTTATTTGTTTGTGCTGTTTCTAATTAGCGAGACGAAACAAAACTCTCAACGTCGTCACAACCCACAGCATCACCATAAACGGACTACTTAATAGTTTAACATTAGAGGAATTGGTGTAAAACTTATCAATCATGCACTGAAATGATTATTCAATTACTCAACTTGAAGAGGTTAATAGTACCGAATGTAACAGGTCTAAATTTATACATCACCGTCGCTTAGGTAGAAAATTCTGAACTTCTCTTCAAGTCTAAATTGAACAGTAGACTGACAGCTTCACATCCCTCGTTCTAACTCAGAACTTAGCTGATAGAATATTTAGTACTAACTGGCAATCTTAATTTATTTCTATTATTAAAAACTTTGTTCGCGTTATACCTTTATGAATTTATGGTTTGTGTCTATTGTTTGCGTTCGAAATTAAGCGCTAACTTAAGTGCTTTTGTTTAAATTTGTACCTATTGCTTTTAAAAGAAGCAATATGGCGTTGAATACTTATTCGTTTAGTCAGGTGTAATTATTTTTACACGCTTTATATTAGCTTCACTTGTATGTTTGTATGTTAGTATGTTTGTATGTTTGTAACTTGACCCACTTTAAACGGTCAGATTTTTTATGATCAGTCTGATATTCTTTTAGATTACAGAGTGATGATATTATTAATAGTGATATATTGTTTTAAACATTATTGTTGAGTTTATTATATCATGAGATGTCGATGCAATTAAATATAATTTCTGATAGACATAAAATTAAGGAAACTGCTATGACGTATATTAAGAAAAGTTAAATTGTAAGAGTATCTTGGGGCACATAGCATTATGTACGTAAACTGTTCCCTCCCATAAGATCTCATAAAAAAAAACTTATCTTACTTATACATACATAATTATATTATGAATGCGAACGTTTGAGAATATGTTTGGATGTTTTTCAAAAGTAAACTTAGAACTTACTGCTCAGTATCAGCTCGGAGTCTGAATTTGTGCTCGATACGGCGATAGGCTCGCCCCCTATCACATCATGGCATGGGACGGAACACACTCGGCGAAAAGTGGGTGGCGAAAAGGGCAAACGCGTGATGTGCTGTGTGTGTGCTTGGCTGAAATTACTTGACTTTTTTATTTAGACGATTACATAGTAATTAAGATATTGTAGTATTTATGTTTCTTGTCGTGAAAATGTATTTGCTCGTTCGCAAATGTACGTGTAATAAAAATGCTCGCACCTACTGAGTATCGATCTAGATCTGACCCCATTTCGTCATCAATTGCGTTCAAATAACAAGTCTGCTTATTTTACAGTCACTTACTTTAATCGAACTGGAATTGCTATATCTTTGATCTATTTTTAATTCATTTGTCTGGACTGTTTGTAGTCGTCGCGATGGGGAATCCTAATTAGCAATTCTCTGTTTTACATTTCATCGCTTTATTAGAACGATATTTTGTTCTTCCTACTAAAGACTCTTCGACTTCTCTGTTGTATTTTATTTGAAATTTATTTAAAATCTTAATATTGATTTTAATTAGATTATTTATTTATTTATTTATTTATTTATTTATTTATTTATTTTTATTTTTATTTTATAGACTAATTGAATGTTGTATATGTCTGTTATAAATATAAACGCTAGATAGTAAGGCTATGTAATTGTTAATTGTAATGCAAGTGTTTATGTTGTTGACATGCCTTATTAATAAATAAATATATAAGTAAATAAATAAATAAAGAGAAGTATCTTCTTTTATGAAAGTAGCATTTTGAGGGCATTTTAGATTTTTTGTTTTAGATGCTTTATTTTCTGATAAGGATAATTAGGTGCCACTAATGTGAAATGTATATTTACTTTGAATAAACAAGATAATTACAAAAAATATTCGAAAATGTTGACGAACTACAAGTTGAGTTTGTAATTCACTGTTTACGACCATTGTGTTCTTAATAACAGCTTCCAAATAAATGCTTGTATTTGCACACGCGATGATCCGGTACTTATGTAATAAACTAGTCTTTTAATTAAAAATACGTATGATATGCGAGCATTCCATTTTTTTTCATCATATTTGGGAGCTTGAATTTTGTATTTGTTCGCTTTATGATTGACGATTAGCGTTTACTCAGACATACTCCGACATGGTGAAACAAGCCCTTAAAAGAATGTATTGTTCATCACCATCATCATCATCATTATCAGCCACATGACGTCCACTGCTGAACATAGGCCTGCCCTAAAGATTTCCAGACGGACCTGTCAATTTTTTTTCATATTGTTACCTAATAACAATAACTGACGTGCTCCTGAATATAATACCTCAGTTACATAAAGCAAACTGTATTTACGTCACGTTCACGAAATTTAAGTGGAGAAAGTTGATATTATAGCCCTCGAGGGGAATTATAAGTGAATTTATTAAACGAATTCGTAAGACCTACGTACATATTACGAGTTAGCACTTCGTTAACTGGATACAAAGTAATTAACTGAAAAGTCGCCTTCTTCAGGTCCGAAGTTGCTGAGAACTCCTTCAAGTAATTTATTGCTCTGGCTCTTTACGACTCCTGAAAAAATGCTACTTATTTATGAAGAAACGAACTTGTAATCCAAGATTTATTAAAGCTTAATTAATTGAATTCCGTAGAGTATTGGTGATGTGCTTTTGCGAGCCTCTTAATCCTTTATACGCAAGCCTCCACGAATCCTCATGATAGAGGTTTGACTGCCTCGGTGGCGTAGTTGTATTACGGTATGACTGCAATGCTGAGGTCTCAGGTTCGATTCCCGGGTCGGGCAACGTGATATTGGGTTTTAAATTCAGTATCAGCCCGGAGTCTGGAATTTGTGTCCGATATGGCAATAGGCTCGCCCCCTATCACATCATAGGACGGAATACGCACGGCGAAAAGTGGGTGCACTAGTTGTGCCTCTGCCTACCCCTTCGGGGATAAAAGGCGAGAGTGTTGTAACCCAGTGGTTAATTGTTAGAGTATAATACATGTATCATTATTATCATATTATTATCAACATAGTATTAAATATCAATATCGATTGTAAGGAAACAGATTATGTAATAATAGAGCTGGTTGCATAATTACATAGACCTAGGCTCAGTCATTATATTTAGAATAAAAAATATAACTATTTATATTAAAGATATATTACAATTTAAAATATTGAATTCACCGGCCAGATCCATAAATTTTAAATTATACATATTATGTCTCTTCCTTTCAATATGGTCGGTGGACAGAAGACCTTGTAAAAGTCGCAGGAACCCGCTGGATGCAGACCGCTTCTGTCAGGTTGGTCTGGAAATCTTTGGGGGAGACCTATTTTCAGCATTTTCTTCTAAAGGCTGAAGAAGCAGATTAGAGATCTCTTCCTTCCAATAATGTCTTTTGTTGTAACCATCGTAACTATGAATTATATGTTAATACGTATAAAACACAATTGCGGTTGTCAGCGATCATGAAAAATAATTACCTACCTATTTGAAAAGTTGGTAGTTACCTACATATATTTTGTTAATACATTTTTTGAAACTCGCTGGTGTATACACTGTACTTATTATTATTATTTTTAATGGCATTGAATGACGAGAAGAGCATGCCATTCGCCTGATGGTAACCGATACGACCACCCATAAACATTAGCAACACCATCCAGCACCTTGAGTTACAAAGTACTGTGTGGCATTCCACTGCGCTCATCATCCTGAGACATAAGATGTTAAGTCTCATTATGTCCTGTAGTTACACTGGCTATATAGTCCTTCAAACCGAAACACAACCGTACATGCACACTGCTGCTTGGCGGTAGAAATAGAGATTGCGGTGGTACCCACCCAGACGGACTCTTACATATGAGAGACCTACCACCAGTTTTATTTGTATCGTGTTTTTTATGGGTCAGTACATATATATTAACACATGCCACTAAGTATAAAAACACGTAAGTAGGATAACAGTTACGCGTCCATTTACGATTTACTAACATTACAACAATATTCACACGGAAAATGTCGCACCATAAATCCATTTCATGTTTGCACGGAACATAATGATAGCTTTAGATGGCATCGTAACGACCGGTTGTGATCTGTCGGTCAGTTGGTCCCAACAAGGTATATGGGTCATGGTGATATTGCATTACTTGAGACAAACGTATTGCGACATAACAAGGATGTTTGTAAAACCAGTGAATACACTTCTTGTACATCGATTTATAAACTGGTTAGGTCAAATAATCTCTAGAATCCTAAGGACCTAGCCTAGATATAATAATTGTACTTCAGATCTGATGGTGACATGGATATGTGTCAGGCTATATGATAATTCACGTTGTCGAACTCATTATGAGTTAGAAAATATATCGATATATGTAATTTGTAAGGAATTTTAAGTAACATAAACGCGACGGAAAGTCGGCGAGGTAAATTATCACATGTGTATATATATCGGTTTACCTTTTACTGTTGTTTGTATATGTGACAAAGTTTGTACCGAAGGAGACAACATCAGTTAATATATTAGTTTTGTTTACCGACGATTATAAAGTCATTGTTGTTCTTATTATAATTCGATCGATATCTCATCGTAACTTTGTTGTTCAGTAAAATACGTCCAACATGGGAACATGTAAACTCTAGTCCCCGGAAATTCCATTAAATATTAGACGATATGAAACCAAGCCAAGATATTAAACCTGAATAAAACCTCTTCCCGTTATGCCGGCGTGCTGTGAACTATCCTTGAAGCTGTTCGTGCTTGACAATCGTAATGTAACCTTACGACTGACCTTAAATGCTTAGGCAAGCGTTAAGTAACATAATCATCTTAAATGTACGGAAAATTATAACACTGTGAAGGTTACTGAAGATTTTTGGTAACGTTGTTTGATGATTAATCATTTGTGACTTTTTTGTACACATGAAAGAAGGTATGTATTTATTTTACGAAATAAAGGACATGTCCAAAAACGGGCCTAAAATTCCAAACAAGACAATTTATATATATTTGGATATTACTCCTGAAAACTAACCTTTTGCAATAAATCGTTTAATTTTAAAGACCTCCGATTTTGAGATTTATGTAATTTTGTTTGGCTTGAAAACTACACTTAATATGAACTTTTAAAAAAAGTTGGTTATGAACGGAGGGGTCTAAAAATATTTTTTTAATGGATCTAAGTTCCATATTTTGCCCTATTAATATCCCTAAAGTTTGAGCCTTGTTAGATTTTGAGGCCCAGTACCCATACAAAAATCGGACATCTCCTTTAGGAAAAATATAAAACACTAGACTTTTCCTCGCGGCTCTGCCCGCGTGAAACAGGTTTTGTGTTTTTCCGGGATAAAAAGTAGTCTATGTTACTCGCTTATAATGTAGCTTTATATTGGTAAGAAATTTTAAAATCGGTCTGGTAGTTTTTGAGTTTATTCGTTACAAACATACAAATCTTTCCTCTTCATAATATTTGCGTAGATATTGTAGATTACATATTTATTTATTAAAATGTAAGATCTCATAAACCTCGTAGGAATTTGGTCAGGTGCTCTACATTCGACCACTACAGTTGAGAATTTAACTTTAAAAGTGTTCGGAACATCTAAACCAGTGCTAAATGAAAGTTAACTGACAATTACTATTTACAATTTACAAGAAAAAAAAGGGATAGGATAGGAAATGTTGATGGTAAATTAATTAGAAACGAAATGTGTTATAAGACTTTTAGTAAGAAACAATTTCGAATTGTTTGCGAATGTTTTCATCAATAGAACTCAAGAAGTCAGTTTTTGTTTTATCTTTCTATTGTGAAGTTCAATCGCACTGTTATCATTCAATGTCACAATTTATTGTAGATGACTACTTTCTACCTATAATTTTAGCTTAGAAGCACTTGTTGTTGCAATAACTTTCAAATTGTCTTGACACCGCCGGTAATAATACCATAAGATCGATTCTATTTTCTAGAGGCGTAATCGATTGTAAAATTATGTACATAATTGACGTTTTATTGAATATCGATTTCGTTGATCGATATTTCGACATCGGGGATATAAAATTTAGTTGTTTTTATGACTAAAACAAATTAATTTACCGTTACGTAATACTTTGCTATTATTGACATTAAAGATAATCGTCTTCCTACAATTCAGTGCTCACCTAACAGGTATTCCATTAGACACCGAGTTAAAAATTACTCTTTATTACTTCATTAATGACGTAAGTGATTACTGTTAGAATAATCAAACATCGCTTTATAAGATATCGAAATTATCAAACATTATTTAAATAACGCCTTACAGATAAGTGTTAGGGTAGCGAATCAATAGTCACTACATTATCATAAACCTTTTAATTTTCTTGAAAAGTTTGTAAATACATATAAGTACTTATTTTCCTTTGATTCTTAATTCAAATTGGTTTTTAGCTAAGCGTACTTATATATTCTTGAAATAAAACATCCAAGTTAGTATTTATAAATGCTTTTGATGCCCTACTTTACTTACAATTATTTCGTATAAATTTAAAATAACTTATTCGTAAATATTTGTATTGACAAATAATATTTCACACATAATAATCTATTCTAAACTTTTCTTGTTATAATTTTTAACATAAACACGATAGCCATCTTTGCGCCTAAACAAACAACGGAGAAATCGGGAACGGCCTTTTTGGGTATATTTCTCTTTAAATATTTATCTTCGTCCATACAAAGTACACAATGTGTAAATATCATATCGACTATCATTCGGTTGGGATGTCCAATAGATAACAAACAGATACAGACATTTCAAACAATGTAATCAACCATGATAAAATGGAATAAATACATGATGCGTTGGAAGGCGAATGAAGTATCACAAAGAAATAGTCCTGGAACGAAACGCACATTAAGTATTTTTAGTCACACAAACACTGACGATAAATGAACATGAAGAACATGTTCAAAAACAAAGCACAACGATCACGGATGAGATAAGAGTGGAACAACTATGATAATATTACTACGAAACGAACCAATCCGTTTTTTAACACGCTTTTATTAGCTTCATACGTATGTATGTATGTAACGGAAACTTTGGACATGGATTTGACCCCCATCAAAACGTCGGATTAAATCGAAATTTGGCATACACACGCACATACACACACACATACACACATACAAACACACACACACACACATATTCACAAACATCGAAATAAATCTATTGTCAGGAACATTACAAAACAATATTTTTACCTATAAGTATCATTGTCTGAAATTAACTGAATATCGGTCCAAAGGATGATTATAATACAAATGTAACTTAAACTTATAATTGAGAGCCTGGTGTTCTGTGTCCACAGGCTCTGCCTAGTACAGTAATATCACCTGTAATAATATGTATTTACCTATTTTCATTCATGTAATCGATGTATAGTTATTCTTCGATTATGTACTGTTGTGTTGAGATATAAACTGATTTATTGTTTATTATTATTATTATACTTATCAAGGACTGATAACAATTCAATATTTTAAACTAAAAAAATGAAAACAAATAAGTAATAGTTTAAAAAATCAATAAAAAACACGCTTTATAGAAAATCCAACTTAAAAATAGAAAATATTTTTTATCAAATTTGAATTAAGAATAGTGTAAATAAGAAAAAAAAATGTATTTTATTCTAAAAAAAAGAGTGGGGTGCATGGTGTCAATAGTTATAAATATTTTATTGATATGAGTAGAAGGATTATCATTTTGATAATATCTTAAAAGCACCCCACGCTTTTTTGTATAATAATTTTTAATTTATTTACTAATAAATAAAATATTTTCAATTTTTTAGTTGGATATTCAAAAAAGTGTTTTTTTTTTAGTTTTTTAAAATGATTATTTAAATGATAATTATATAGTTAAATTGTCATACGGCGGTGAGTAAAAATACAGCAAATGAACTAAATGAATAGTTAATAAGAGCGGTAGGTCTTGGATCGTCACGTGACGAGACAATAGCCCGCCAAGTATAACACCGCTGGCAAATGGATTTACCACGAATGCGAAACACGACCTAGTTTTACTTTTACCTGTAATAATTCCGCGCGGGTATTGTCATTTGATTTACGCAGCTATACGAACGTATTCGGTAAGAAACGTAACAAAAGTTTTTTCCTAGTCGTACTTGTTCAAGATCTTGTGCAAAAAACGGAGTTTTTGTACAAAGGAACGTTTTTGCAGGTGTTTGATTGTTCTTGTAGTTTTTGTGTATCAAGGAATGGGTATCAATGAAGCTTTAAAAAATCAGAGCGTTTTCGGAACGGAGAATCGTGGGTTTTGAATAGAAAATCATTTGCCATCACCATCGATTTAAATATTTTATAATAGAGATTACTTCTTACCTTAAGAGCTAAACATTATAAAGTTATGAATGTTTCGTAGTACATATTATTCTTTGTAGTCAACTATTATATTGTAGTAACAGTAATAGCTTATGCGGAAATTCTTGCCCAGCCGTGGGACAACACATATTTAATGAACTGTCATTCCAAACTTTCTTTATGCTACAATTACACGAAGGGTATACTGTTATAACAATTTGATGTAAACTTGTCCATATAATTGAGGTGTACCGCTTAACCTGCACGAACTTGACCCGAATACGTGTTTCAAACGTCTCAACAAGATTCGGTGAAGACCGAGGAACTATGCGTGCGCGAAAGTAAACAAAACATTTCATAATAAAACCACTACAAACAACTTAATTGAAGGAATAATTATACTAGTAAACGTATAATGATTCCTTATGTTTACGCGAATGTTAGACATTGAAATTAAACTATTATAACGGATTTTATCGCGGTTTTTTATTTTATTTTTCTCCCGACGCGACGTTTCGAAGGATTAAATATAAAACCGCGATATAATCCGTTATAATAGTTTAATTTCTAGTAAAAGTAATCGAACTTATATATTATGTATAATATGTTAATAGTATTCCATATAGTAAACAATATAGTAATGATTTAAATATAAATATTTTCATAATCATAACCACCATCTTACGAGCCTTTCGCCATATCGGGCACAAGTTCCAGGCTCCGGGCTGATATCATCATCATCATCAGCCTATATTTTAGTCCACTGCTGGACATAGGCCTCCTCCAATACGCGCCATTTTACCCGGTCTTCGGCCCGTCGCATCCAGTTTCTGCCAGCGACCTTTCGCAGATCGTCACTCCACCTGGCTGGAGGGCGTCCTACACTACGCTTGCCGACTCGCGGTCTCCACTCAAGAACTCGTTTACCCCAGTGGTTATCAAATAGAAAAACCGAATATCAGTTTGCCCGACCCGGGGATCGAACCCGTGACCTCAGCATTGCAGTCGTAACGTGCAAATCTTAGTGCCTAGTAACAAACATTCCACCAAGTAAAACAAACATAATATTTTAAAATTAACATAATCAAATAAGTTAGCGAAATATTACGATATAATCGAGGCTATATTAATAACGCATGTGTTGTAGGTCCTAACACATCATATTGTACGTGCGGTGCATCGGTAATGGTCAGCAATCTATGTGTAGGCAATCATGCGTCCATAATAACAAGGTTATTACTACCAAAGGACGAATGCATACGGATGAAATTATTACTGGCCAGGTCATTAGATCAAACGGATTATCTTATACTAGCTGTTGCCCGCGGCTCCGCCCGCGTGAATGAGTTTTCCCGGGATAAAAGTCCCGCTTTATATTTTCCCGGGATAAAAAGTAGCCTAAGTTACTCCTTATTACATCAGATACCTGCCAATAAAAGTCCCGTCAAAATCGGTCCAGCCATTTCAGAGATTAGCCGGAACAAACAGACACACAGATAGACAGACAAAAATTGTAAAAAATGTTATTTTGGTGTATGTACCGTATACATATTCATATACATGTAGTAAAAAACGGTTATTTCAATATTACAAACAGACACTCCAATTTTATTTATATGTATGTATTCAACTGTACATTGTTGGTGATAGTGTATGATGTATGCAGAACGTAAAACGACAATGCATGGCAATGTTTTTATTTGTAATTTATTATCACATCCACCATACCAGCCATTTATTATATACTGCCCACTGCTGAGCATGGGCCTCCTCTACAACTGAGGGGGTTTTTGGGCCTTAGCCCACCACGCTGGCCTAGTGCGGGTTGGCGGACTTCACATACCTTCGAAATTCCTATAGAGAACTTCTCAGGTATGCAGGTTTCCTCACGATGTTTTCCTTCACCGTTAAAGCGAGCGATAATTCACAAAGATAAACACATAACTTTTTAGAAAAGTTAGAGGTGCGTGCCCTTAGGTTTTGAACCTTTTTTTTTCGCGAGGAAATCCCTTTAAGATCCCGCGTCAGTCCGAGGGACCGAAGCGGGTATGTCGGGGTTCTTAAAACCCCGCGGTAGCCTTCGTGAACGCATTAAAGGCGGCTCCGGGGTACCATAAGATTTACCTAAGATCGCTACCGGAACAGCCTCTGCGATAAACTGCGTACACAGCCCATCGGTAAGTGGGACGCAACTGGCATCCACGAACAGCGGCGAGGTCAGCACACCAGTCTATTCCAATTCAGGGTCACTTTTGGCGAGCATACAACCTCGACTGTATGTCTAATGACCCTGATGGACCCCATTAGTCGCCTTTTACGACAGGCAGGGTTAACCGTGGTGGTATTCTATCAAGCCCCCATTCCACAAGGCTAGAGCGCCGGGTCAGACGTCATTGCCATGGCGCCTCCTTCTATTTAGCGGGCGGCGGGCGGGATCCGACCGCTCATGATCCCGCTCAGCGCTCTCCTTCTGCGATATGGCACGCTCGCAGAAGGAGACCATCGCACGATTGAACCTGCGCACATTCGTCTCTGCAGTCCGTTCCACTCCCAATTAGGCTATCGTCGCTTCTAATTTAATTTGTTATCACAAATAATAACGTATTATTTCTGTTTGTTGCAGGTAAAGCACCTATTATAAATCACCTGATAGTGAAACCTTTGTAAGCGAACTGTGACAATTGAAGGTAATCATTTCAGGTTTTATTATTTTATGATCCGACTTTCGGAGATTTAAACGACTTCTTCCTTCACAATAGCTATTCCTTTTAGGTCGGCAGTTAAATTACAGAAGGGATTGCCAAAAGAGTCAATAAGCTAAGTTGGTCTTTTAGCTACAATAAACTATTTATATAATGTTAAATGATATCTATCGCCCATAAACACTGACAATTCGAAAAGAATGATGGAAGCGCTGCCAGCCTTAGGAAAGAAATAAGCATTGGCAAGGGTTCTGGGGTGTTTGGGATTTCGGATATATCAGTTACCATTATGAAACGCAACAGCAAGTTGTCACTTCACTTCGGTCTTTTGTGAGATAGTGGTACTTTGTCGTAGAGCCACCCCATTCATGCGGTAATCAAATACGGCTAAAACGTGACAAGATATTATACGTTACGAATAAAGCAACTTCAATGAGACAGCAAAATAGTTATTGATCAACGTTTGTTAACAATAGAATTTTAGTGTATTTTTTCATCACATTAAATTATAATGTGCTATTTTAATTAAATTACATTCTTATTTTATCTGGCATTATGCCGCTCATTAACTAAATATCAGTTCATTCAATAATGTAAGTTAATAGCATTCAAATAACTAAATAAACGTTGTATACTACAACGCTTGCAAAATAATTTTATTTACAGAAAAGTTGTGTGGAATAATTTTTCACTGCCCACAGCATGTTATCTTTGGTTTAGATGAGCAATTAACTTGGCAGGTATTTGCGTTTGTTTTTACCAAGGACAATCTTATCCAATCTGATTATACAATGTCACTGTAAGGGGTACAATATATGAGTGGTAATTATTTACAACGTCAAGTCGGATTTGAACGTTCAAGAAATGAGTCGGCAAAAAACTAAAGTTCTCTATATTATTTAAAATTATGCATGTTACGCAATAAAGTTGTTACATAAAATAGTTAGATACATCTCATTACGTACAGATTATGTATTAGATGCGTTGTATGTTACTATATTGAATGCTAATGATGACAATGTAAATTCATAGTTTTTTTTTGTCTATCAAGGAGATTGTCTTTCAATAGATTTTATTATTATTTAATATTTAAAATCATTCTAAAAATGAACAAGTGTCTAATATTAGCGTAGAAACTCGATGCAGAATGTACCTTTCTCTTTAAATTACGCTTCTAAATTAAACTAATATCAGTCTGGCAGATGTCTTCAGTCAGAGTGCCTTCTCAAGCACTGACATAATAATACTAGGTTTTGTCCGCGGCTTCGCCCGCGTGATTGAGTTTTCCCGGGATAATAGTCCCTCTTTATATTTTCCCGGGATAAAAAGTAGCCTATGTATTAATCCAGAACATAATCTACTCGTATGCCAAATTTCATCGAAATCCTTTCAGTAGTTTTTGCGTGAAAGAGTAACAAACCTCCATACATCCAGACATCCAGACATCCATACATCCATACTTACAAACTTTCGCGTTTATATTAGTAGGATAGTAGGATTATCCTAGCTCACAAGCATTAAGCGACGCTATGCTCATATAAAACATATTTCATTAGTCCGTAACGTACCAACCTTGTCCCGCATTTTTGTTCTATAATATCATTAGAATGCTATCAACAATGCGATCTCAATAAGGAGACGGTGTAGAGTGTGGACATCTGATTCCAATTGTGATAGGTGAAGGTCGCCGTATAATTCGCTATTATTATTCTGTAAGTGACTACACATTTCAATTACAAATCGATTTTTGATTATAATCATTGTTGCTCTTAACAAGTCATTGTTTTGAGACAACTGTTATGATTATTTTACTGGTGACTTGTAATCATTTTAATTATAATTATGTTATAAATTCTCTAAGCATAGATTATTACAGTTGTATGTTTCTTTTTGTAATGTGTTACATAAAGAGCTATATTTAACTGAATACACTCTTGAATTTGTCTGACCATCTTGCCACGTTAATTATGGCGTTTACGCAATTAATAACGCCAGAATTTTATTAAAAACTAGCTTTTGCCCGCGGCTCCACCCGCGTGAATGAGTTTTCCCGGGATAAAAGTCCCGCTTTATATTTTCCGGGATAAAAAGTAGCCTAAGTTACTCCTTATTACATCAGCTACCTGCCAATAAAAGTCCCGTCAAAATCGGTCCAGCCATTTCAGAGATTAGCCGGAACACAAACAGACAGACAGACAAAAATTGTAAAAAATGTTATTTTGGTGTATGTACCGTATATATATTCATATACATGTAGTAAAAAACGGTTATTTCAATATAACAAACAGACACTCCAATTTTGTTTATATGTATAGATGAGCTTTTGCCCGCGGCTCTACCCGCGTGAAAGAGGATTCCCGGGATAAAAAGTAGCCTATGTGTTAAACCAGGACATAATCTACTCGTGTTCCAAATTTCATCGAAATCCGTGCAGCAGTTTTTGCGTGAAAGAGCAACAAAAATCCATACATCCAGACATCCATACATCCATACTTACAAATTTTCACGTTTATAATATTAGTAGGATGCACGAATCAAGACTCAAGAAGCAAGACTACGCTATTCCTGTGGTTGTACGTAAAATATTTGCTACGCCCGGGCGCACACAGAGAAACATTTGTCTACGAATTTCTAGTTCACATTTAACCATGCCGTACATTGCAATTTTTATGTTAATTTTATACGCTTGATGAACTGACCTGCAATAGGCCACTATAAAAACTTGCAGCAATTTCCCCATACAAAACATATAACTTTTATGTGTGAAAACTTGTTTTGGGGTACGACTATCGTGTTGAGGTCCCGGGTTCGACTCCCTAGTTGAGTAAAGTGATATGGGTTTTTTTCAGCTTAATGACAGCTCAGAATTTGGAATTTGTGCCGAATACGGCAATAGGCTAGCTCCCTGTCAGATTATGGAAATAAACACAGGTGCACTAGATGCGCCTCTACCTATCCGTTTAGAGATAAAAGGCACGAGTGTGTGTGGGCCTAAGACCTCTTTGTTGAAGTGTAAGTAATGTATGGTCGTAAGTGTTACGTCAACACCTTTCCGATAGCGTGCATTACATCAAATAGAGCTGTTCATCTAAAGAGCAATCACTTCACATCAGGAAACGCGTTCAATATTGATTACAATCGGTTCCGCTTGATATCGGATGTGGTCCGTCAACGTTGTGTAACGTGTGAGGATTTGAAAGGTATTCCCGTCAATTAGCTGTGTTTGGTGAAAATTAAACTTAATGGGTTACAGAGTTAAGGTACTTTTCTGTTTTAAACATGGTTATTGGTTGTTGTTATTTTTTTCATAAACATCGTTTTAGAATGTTTTTTACGTAAAATAGTAATGATGAGCAATAATAAAATGACACTGTATACGTAGTTATGTAAGAGTACAAAAAGATAATAATTTATTTAATAAGTCAGGTAGTACTAGGTGGTAGATTAATAACTAGTTAACACTAGGTACATATTACGTAGATGTGGTATAGTTGCAAAATAAAATGAAAACTACCAGTTGCTTGGGTTTTACAATAATGAATGTTTGTCATTACTATTGGAGCTCTATTATATCGCATGATATTATTTGCCTCAGATCCGATTTTAAAATAACGAAGCAGAAGAGTCATCATCTTAACTTACTATACTATATTTGTATTTTTGTAATAATAATATGTATTTTATGTATTCAAACGTTTATAATATTATTCATGTTATATTTATTTTTAATATTTATTTTTTATTGATTTCTATGTATATATCGTATATTTACATTTATATATGTTTGATTTGTAACTTTGTATACCTTGTTGCACCTACCTTATTTATCTCTGCACCACCCTAAGGTTGACTGCGAGAGAATGCCTTTGGCATTAAAATGCAATGAATAAATAAAATAAGTTACAACATTTCATTTATTCGCGTAAACTTATTCGTTACTATATTTTTCTTGACAATTGTGAGATAAAACAGTCGTATATTCAAGTTGCGTATTTAGCATTTTGTTTATGAACTCGTAAATAATAATGAGGCAATTTCGTCACAAACATTTTCTGCTTTCTATGCTTTTTGATGAATGGCTAGATTATGTAAATGCACGTGGATTTATGTTATGTCTGTACTCTTCGTACGTCTCTATATTATTTTGGTTATGAGTGACGAGTGCTTTTGCCTAATTACGAACTTTAGAAGATAAACTATTTGACTTACTTGTTACTTCTTCAGTCGTTACGGCAAAAGTTTGAGGCAAATAATTAAACATTTATTACTATGATTTATTTAAAACGTTAGAATATTTTTTTAAACGTTAAATACTTACTTCTGTGTATTGATGATTATTGAAGTGAAAACTTCTTTAGCGACGTTGAGCACATTTCTTGGGATGGGTATAAAATGTTAAACTCGCGTCAGGACACGTGACCTGATCGAAAATTCGTAAGACGGAGGGAGAGTTTTTATGTAACATAAATTGTCATTTTTGTGTACGATGGGTTTTTTAATACATCAATGACGATAGCGCAATAATTAAATATTGTATTTAACCACATAAATGCTAGTACTTTTATATTGATAAATAAAGCAATTCGTGCGAAATTATTCCCTAACCATTCCAAAATATTCAGAAATGCACAATGTTCAAGTTTTCACTTCTGCCGGCACTCCCGAAGTGCAACCCGTTCTTTTTTAATTTTGGCATGTGTATGAGTTTCTCGTGTTTTCTACCAACAGCAACCTGTTGTTACAAACTTAATCTCACTCAAACCTTTAATAATCAATCGGTTTAATGTTATATGTAACGCATCTGGATTGTTAAACAGTCATTACCTCGACAAAGGACATGCATAATTCATTGCACGCGATAATTAAGGGCACTCAAGCAAATGTTGATTGCCACGAGTTTGTCAATGGGACATTACTGTGTAAAGCGACGCAACAATCGACGGCGGAAGCACGCCTGCGACCGCTGATTGCAAATCCGCTTCATTTGTCCAAAACATGCCCCGTGAACAGAGCCGGATTAAGTATGTTGGAGCCCCTAGGCATTGCCCCCTTTGGGTCCCTTTTCCCTTTCCTGGCTTCTTTAAATATATTTTTTCTACCAGAACCTAATTAAAATCGTTACATATAATTTTCAATTATTTTTTTCTCGATACGAAGGGCCCTTAGGCAGTTCCCTAATTTGCCTTTAGGCTAATCCGGCTCTGCCCGAGAAGCTTCGGTGAAGTTGGAGCTACCGCAGACATGAATAGATAGTATTGTACTGCGTGATTTATCAATTACAGAATGAGTTTTGAATGCAGTCTGTTCGGGATATTTTAGGGCGGTTTTTCTTGATTTGTTACAACTGGGCTTTGATTCTATCTAAAGTAAAATTATATTTCGGAATAGATAAACTCGTATTAATATTAAACACAAAATTAATTAAAGCATAGCTCCAATAAATACTTTCCTAAATACTCTGTATTGCATTGCATCATTAATGCATCAGTGCATTGCATACAAACATTTTGAACAATGTTATCTTAACTAGACTAACAGCTGTAACAGATTCGATTTGTTAGTGTTTCGTCGCAGTTAATACGTTAGAATTTTTCAAGCCAACAAAAGTGTGGCAACCCGATGGCGCACGTTCTGACTACAGTCACGAATGTGTCGCAAGCAACCATCACTTTGGGATAGTACCCGCTCGCGCAAGTCGCGACACTGATTGTGAAATTAAAGGATTGTGTCTCCCGCCATTGTTGAAGGGTTGGGAACTTGGGACTGATATTTCTTTATCTGATTTTTCAAGAAACTGTCTATCCATTTGCTTTGCTTACAAAATTACATCATAGCAATTTATTTCAGCCAGTGTTAAATACAGCTATATTTTAACGCCAAATAAAAAATCCAACCCAGCGCGGGACTGTGAGTGAGTATGAGTGATAGAGCGCGAAATACTAAGGTGATGGGCAGGTGTGGAGTGACAGAGGATTTAGTGACCAAGATTGAGAAGGGTATGCTAGGGTTTGGGCATTTAGAGAGGATGGATAATAGAAGATTGACAAAGCGGATATATAAGGCAAATGTGGATGGATGAGACAGTAGGGGTCGACCGCACTGAGCCTTCGAATGTCAGATATCTGACATTCATCGTAAAGGCCAGGTCAAAAGTACCCTACACCGGCGGGAATGCATGAAAAGTTTGATAAAGGTGGAAAAAGTGAGAGAAGTATGCCAGGATCGAGCAAAGTGGCAATCGATAGTCTCTGCCTACCCCAATGGGATAGAGGCGTGATGTATGTATGTATGTAAGTGCCGGACAGCTTCGCGGACAGAGAATTCCGCACTCCAGAGGATGACACAAGCCTGACTCACACTTGTCTCGAAAATTACAGCCCGTTACGTATTACTCTTCAAAAGATAGAGGTCTTTTAAGGCAGGGGTGACAAGCAGTGTAAGCTTAGGAAAAAGGTCCTTTTTGCTCTAGTATAGAGAGCTAGCGTCCATTAAAAAGTGGTGCCTCCAACCGTCTTATGACCTATCCGTAGATCTATTTGGTACATCGCAATGTTTACTTGTAGATGTGAGGGCAATCGTTAAAGTATACTTTATTGCCAGTGTGTAGAAATACTCTTTTGCCCGAATTTTATTGACTCTGGTTTATTCCGCTGTACAGGGTCCATTTACGACGTCATGCGCGAACGTAAATTTTATAGGATTTTCGACTCCGTTTTAATAGAGTTTTCCGTTACCCACTGACCACGTTTATGGGTGGCCTATAAAGTGTATTTTTATGTGCAGCCAAATCTTTCATCGTGAACTAACTCTTGTGCGTCTCTTAAAAAGAAAGCGTCAGCTCCATGCATCCACAAATATTGAGCTGTTTAACGTTTATCCTCGGACATTCTAGACAAGGATATTATACATTACGTTACCGAATGGCGGTCTTAACTCAAGTATATGTCCAGCGGTTATCAGTTCTGCGGTTATTACGTGCGAACAAAGAACTAAGCAAGGCTAATTATCATGCGTGTGTAAAACATTCTTGGCCGAAGTTAATGCGTTGCGGTATTGTACAGGCGCGTGCATAATTAATACTCAAGGGGATAAATTTGAACAATGAAACATTTAATGCTCAGATAAGCAATAATTAACGTGTGTTCGTCAATGATTTGGTAATATGATATTAAACAAATTTGGAATAATAGTAATTTTGCAATTATAGATCAAGCAGTGAATAAATCTTATCAAGCGGAACGTCGGATTAGCAGATGAGAATATTCTAGATTTAGTGTTTGAATACGGATATGTACTGCTATTCCTCGAAGCGAAATTATAGCCATATTAATTAAAATAGATACATAAAACAACAAGATAGAATAAGATAATATTTCGTCTTAGTAAAGAAAAACTTATGCTATAATCCTTAAATGCCGTCTGGGTGGAACAACATATTATTATTTTCATCTATTACAATTTACTCTGTAATAGTCATAAAATTATTTTAAACATTCAAACTACACAAGAATTCTTTAACCATTACGTAAATTAAAACAATTTTTATTTCGTTCTGTGTCGTTTGTTAATGTTTAATTCTAAGTTAATGCGTAAACTTTATATGCAAATTATGAACTAGTTGAATAGTAATTATCACGTGCACACGAAACGTTTAGTATGAATCTTAATTGCCTATCTATGTAAGTAGATAATATGAGGCACGGGCAAAGCACGCTATGAATTTTCAATGTTGTATTCATAGTCTGCAATTTTACCCCAGCTGACATGGGTAGATAGGATATATGAACCGACTGCCTCGGTGGCGTAGTTGTATTGCGTACGCGTTACGAGTACGATTGCGGTTGATATGCGCACTAGGTCCTGGGTTCGAATCCCGGGTCGAGCCAAAAACATTGTGACTGGGTTTCTTCTTCTTCTTCAACCCTTAGAAGTCCACTGCTGAACATAGGCCTCCCCCAACATTTCCAGACCAACCTGTCAGAAGCGGCCTGTATCCAGCTGGTTCCTGTAACTGGGTTTACCATCTTAAAAATTACTCAGTCGCAGCTCGGAGTCAGGAAGTTGGCGGTATCACAATACCCCCGTGCCTCGGAAGTACGTAAAGCCGTTGGTCCTGCACCTGATCTCTCCGGTTATGTCGGATTGCCGTCTCACCGGACTATGAGAGTGAAGGAATAGCGAGTGCACCTGCGTATTGCGCACACACTTGTGCAGTATAATATCTCCTGCGTACCTGATTGATCTCCGTTGAGATTGGCCGCCGTGGCCGAAACTGGCTCGGAGGATTACGTTACGTTACGTATCAACAGAATTGCAAGAGTTAGCTTAGACACACACACACATACACGCCCTCACGCCTTTTATCCCCGAAGAAGTAGGCAGAGGCGCAACTAGTGCACCCACTTTTCGCCGTTATTCCGTCCCATGATGTGATAGGGGGCGAGCCTATCACCATATCGGGCACAAATTCCAGACTCCGGGTCGATACATGAAAAAACAATTGCGACCGTGGTTTCAGATGCGTTCTTCGCTTTAAATTATGATACCGTAATAGAAACATGACTTCTTTGCTTTTAATGTATTGATTATTTCGTCTATTCACATAGGTATACATTTTTATTAACTTAAAAATAAATTCCAAAATATGTATTCTTATCAATAATCTAGGTTAAATTCATTATTCATTCTAATCGTTGCCGATAATATCGTGATGCATGTCACTAATACAATACTACACTGAACATAAAAACTCATTGAAAGTACAAAGAACTCATGTTAAAAAAGAAACGAAAAACATTAGACAAAAACGCATTATGAATTATATCAACAAGGCCATAAGTTAGGTCAAACAAGTAACAAGCCTGAATCATGGGAAACTAATAGTATTGGACTTTTCGCACGGTCTTCACAGTTTTTTGTTTATATCATTTTTTGAGGATATTGTTCAAGGAAAAAAGTATACGGACTTGATTGCGATTAAAATAAATTTTTATTTTTTGGACCATTTTTCATATGGCCGAATGACGGTGATTAAGCCGCATGTTGATAAGCGCCACTATTATCCATATACATATAAGTAGCTATATGAACTATAACTTTGAATTAAAAAGCATTGTCTGCCACTACGTTATGTTCCTCATATAGTAACTATTTTCTTCTTTTAGTAAGTACAATTTTTCAAAGCATACATTTGACTGATTGGTATCAAAATACACAGTGAGGCAATACCTGGACGGACCTTTGACATACTAGAAACCATTTGAATTTAAATCGAACATTATCATCTTTGAACTGCATGAGAATAAAATTATTTAAATTACATAATACTTAGAGAGATTATAAAAAAAAAACTTTTTCAAGTCTTTATAACACTGAAGTAACATTTATGAACGGTTTACAGGTAGATTAATGTGTGTTCATAATTCTCATTTTTTGCGGCACGAGTCATGAACCGGTAACACAATAAGGCTACCTCACTTAATGCTTTTTTGTTGTAAAAACATTTGACAATGCTCATCGCAAAAAGTTTTAGGTAAAGATCACGATCACTGTCATTGCCGTGGAATCTGTAACCGCGACAAAGGCCATTTACTGACAATGTCATTTAAAGTATACACAGAGATTAGATGAGTTACTATTGTATTCAAGGTCATCAGGTAACCATACATTATTAAAGTAGCTTCTGCTTGCAGCTCCGCCCGCGTGAAAAAGTTTTTCCGAAATAGAAGTCTCAATATACATTCCCGGGAAAAAAGTAGCCTATGTTCTTCCCAGAGGCGCAACTCTCAAACTATATCCATACCGAATTTCATCGAAATCGGTTCAGTGGTTTAGCCGTGATTGCGTAACAGACACACAATCACTTTCGCCTTATAAGTACGAATGGAAGTATGTATATCCTATACTAGTGTCGCTCGCGGCTCCAACTGCGTTAAAAAGTTTTCCCGGAAAAAAAATAGCCTATAGAACTCAGGAGTAATGTAGCTTCCTTTTAGTGAAAGAATTTTCAAAATCGGTTCAGTAGTTCCAGACATTAGCGCGTTCAACCAAACAAACTTATAATATTAGTATAGATTTTACAAAATTTTACAAATGTATGATTCTAGAATTTTTATACGCGGGCATGTTGAACGCAACTCCGTTGTCCCACTCACAATCAGTGAGTACAGTGGCTGCCAGATAGATTGATAAGCGATTATTTCCCGCCAGTCGACATAATTATGCCGGGACGAAACCGGATATACACAGGCTGACCCCGGAACGCGACACACTTATGTGGGCCACTATGGCGGGTAACACCTTGTGTACGGTGATCGCTTTCCGAGCGGATACTAATACCCTACCACCTGCGTAACCACAAGCTATGTCCATTTTAATTTTTAGTACTTAACTAGTATTATGAGCGACTTACACCTAAGACAATAAACTAAATAGTTACTCTTCCGAAAATAGGCACCGTGGTAGCAATACAATAATGGATTGAAGTTTCACTATGAGCTTAAATATACGGATCTAAATGCGCCATTTCTTGAATCTATACTATTATATAAAGCTGAAGAGTGTGTTTGTTTGTTTGAACGCGATAATCTCAGGAACTACAGGACCGATTTTGAAAATTCTTTCACTAATAGGAAGCTACATTACTCCTGAGTGCTATAGGCTACTTTTTATCCCGGAAAACATTTCCACGCGGGCGGAGGCGCCCGCTATGCTAGTAAATTCATAACACTAGAATGAATTTTCAAAAATGGCGAACATTCCGTCATCCTTGACTAATATTATTCATCAATCAGGGTGGATTTGAACGAAGACCCACAACCATTATGTAGTAACGTCTTGAATCGATGGCGGACAATGTTACAGTGGACAATAGCATATCGGTGTCAAGACTATTGCCCGCTGGGGGTCCTTTTGTCTTCTTGAGGGCCAACTGCCAGCCATGGAGACAAAGCTCACATGGCTTTGGCTAGATTAAAAACAAACATATGAATGTCTTGCTAAATGTAGTGCAATAAGGTTCAAAATCTTTAACGTTGTATGTATTTATGACTAACTTGATGTGTATAATATGAATATAGACAGAGGATTAGTACGTACTGTACGTAGTACTATTCAGTAGTTTATTTATTAATAGCATATAAATATTTTTTCTATTTTAATTTATTATAACAAGTCAATAAACTATAAATCTATTTGTAAATTTAACACGTATAATCATTAAATCTAAAATTTAATTAATATCATATTCATGAAATAACAAAGTAAAGCAATATTAATTACACATTAAATTTTTGTTAAGTGATAATGAGCCGGGAACATAGCTTTATTAACGAAGTTTGTACAGGGTAATGTAAACTTCCTACAGCTTCTACTAATTATCATCAACGGCTGTTTACTTTTAAAGTGGAAGAAAACTTGAGGCCTATTGTTACGGAATACAGTTTAATTCAATCTTCAACACCTATTTGTGTTTACATTTTACAAATTGTATCCGATGTTATCTCGGTGAGGCGAAGTGCTATTTGAATGATTATTTCATTTATTAAAGTATATTTCGAATAACAAATGGCGTATTATTACGTTTGAAGCAAAACAGTAGGAAGAGGAAAAAAATACTGGTATAAATCACCAAACGCGCGTCAATGTTAAAAACATTGAAAGTTATGTTATTCCAAAAATATTACAATTTCGTCCTATCACCTCAGAATCAAAGTGGAGACCCCAACGTGCACGGTCAACGTAGTACTCGACCAAAACAATAATGAATAAAAGAAGTAATAATACTTCAAGCTTTTCTTGGAATGAAGCCCGAAAGAGTCCGCATATTAAAAGTTTCAATAGCAACCACTCAGAACTCGGTTATGAATAGAAACCTATGACAATAACTAAATCGTTAAGTATTTCGGCATTCAGCCAGGTAAGGACGGCCTATCGCCGGGAAGTGTGTGTAGGATGTCATGCTTTGACATGCTTTGGCAACAATATCCGCGTGTGTGCACTCATGCATTGTTTAAGAGGTAGGTATCTACTTAACAATTATCATCTGACTTAGGCTTTTTTTTTTTTTTTTTTTTTTTTTTTTTTTTTTTTTTTTTTTTTTTTTATTGCATTTAATGACGAGACGAGCATGCCGTTCGCCTGATGGTAAGCGATACGACCACCCATAAACAGTAGCAACACCATCCAGCACCTTGACTAACAAAGTACTGTGTGGCATTCCACTGCGCTCGTCACCCTGAGACATAAGATGTTAAGTCTCATTATGTCCAGTAGTTATACTGGCTACAATGTCCTTCAAACCGAAACACAACAGTGCATGCACACTGTTGCTTGGCGGTATATAATTCTTCCATGTTATACAATAATGCGATAGAGCGCAAGTCGGTTGCTTGATCGGTCGGTCGCAAATTTACTCAAAATGACAACATTTTATTCGTAAGGCCAAGCGATGTGTTGTAGTAGGTATAAATATACTTATCAGCATCATCATCATCATTAGCCACATATTATGAAGTCTACGTATAATTATTATATTATAATGATTAAATTTTATTTGTAAAATCAATAAACGAGCAAATATTCACCATAAACAACGAATAAAAAATAACTCAGAATTTCAAAGCACGGCTCGAGCCTGCAATGAGTTCGTCAGACTGACAAATAACATATTATCATATCCACAATAACTATTCTGATTACAATGCACCTCAAATTGCAACACAACAATGCTTGTATACTGATGCGTATCTGTAGAAATGGACAAAGCAGTAGTATCTACTCGGACGGACTCTTGCATCCACGTGATTGTATTATTTTGAGATATTATGCGTGTCGTAAATAAATCGAATGATGCGTTCCGACTTCATCACTAGTGCCTCCGCATTTGAGCAATCAACGATATTCATAGAATACGCTTATTTTAATGCTGAATAAAATATATACAATGTAGTAGGAAGTAATTATACGATATCAGCCCTGTATTATATACTACCCACTGCTGAGTACGGGCCTCCTCCACTACTGAGAGGGGTTAGGCCTTAGTCCACAACGCTAGCCTAGTGCGGGTTGGCAGACTTCACATACCTTCGAAATTCAGAGAACTTCTCAGGTATGCAGGTTTCCTCACGATGTTTTCCTTCACCGTTCAAGCGAGCGATAATTCACAAAGAATAAACGCATAACTTTTTAGAAAAGTCAGAGGTGTGTGCTCTTGGGTTTTGAACCTGCGGACATTCGTCACGTCTGTCCGTTCCACTCCCAACTAGGCTATCGCCGCTACTTAGTAATTATACCTATATCGAATCGCCTAGTTGTTCTTATTCAATAACAATATTTTATGCCTTTCATTTTTATTTCATACTGTTTACTCTCATGATTCTATCTGCATAACTTTAAAAAAATATGACCAACAATTTTAAAATTAAACTAGATAAAAAATATTTACGATATGAAAACAAATATGAATTGATTGCAGCCGAATACTTTAATTTTATCCACAGTTTTCCATTATAAATATTTGTTATTCTTAGTTAGAAATATAATTTAACATGAGGTTTCGCCATATCTAAAACGAATCCCAAAACACACAGACCCGTTTATTAACGAGAAGTCCATAAATTATTCGATGTTACAATAGACGAATGCAATAACTGTATTTAACTTTAGTACACAGTAAAACGGAATCCCAACAAGCCATGTATTTTCAAACAATACCCAACTAATTGAAGGAAGTGTACACCCTATTGTGAAACTGGTAACCTCGTTTCCATTCGATATTGATGTCTACAGTTTGCGTTACCGTATAAGTCTGGCCGTGCCTTCTGCGTTGACACAGTGTAAACATAATCCTCTTTCGTAATAACATTACTTAGTTTGAATAGAGATGTCCTTGGTGTTTTGTTTTTACGTAAACCTCTTTGGTTGCGTACATTTATGACTCGTAACTTGTAAGATCTTTGTCTCAACTGATTTTTGTTGAGACCATGTTTTAGCATTAGATTTTTCAACGTCCAGGAATTTACTTTTTGGAATTAAGGCTATTTGTAGATTTAGCATCCGCTTAGAATAGAAATAGACCGTCGCGACGATCTGGTTATAAAAGACGTGCTTTATTTACAAAGCATGGTTACTTGTGTTTTCTTATAGTTTTTCATCTTTTAGTATTCGTGCGGTCTCGAGTCAAGCCGTAAAAATTAAACCAATCCAAGCATTCATATTATTCAGATACTAAAATTATGAGCATCGTATTTTTGTATATTAAATTTATACTTAAAATTATATAAATTTAGATGCAATCGCAGATTTAAATGGTGAAAACATTGGATACAAAAAATATTATAATACGAGTTTTATATCACTACCATTGCTCACAAGAGATATGTTTCTAGTCTAATGAAAACGAAATTACAATTTCTTATTCGTAGCTTTTGCTGGCTTCAGGAATTTTCATAAAACTTTTGCTTAACTTTACTAGGCAAGTGTGGTGGACTAAGACCTAAATCTTCTCAGAAGAAGAGATGGCCGTCACCCAGCAATGGGACAGTATTTATATATAATATAAGGTTAGTATTACAAGAAAACTTTTAGCTCATGACAAAGACACAAAAGAACTCATCGGTTATACCTGTATGGTTCAGACAAAACACAGACGTTTTTACTCACAGTTTTAATGTCCCAAATCTAACACGCTTTCCTAATGCTCCTTTGGACAATGAGGTTAAATCTATAGAGACGTTTTACTCCTTTAATGAGAAGTCTATACATGGCAAAATTTGTGCTATACCTACCTATAGCTAAATACACAACTCACACAATGACATTAACTACACTGAAAAGATTAGAAGAACACTAAGATATATGATTCCTAGTTGTCAGAAAGGAATAAACATATATTAGGAACGTTCGCCCATGACCGGCCAATCGACCGCCAATGACAGCCTGTGACGCCAAGTCGAGAGTAAACTGGGGCCAAATGATTAACCGTGGGAAATGTTCCCATGATTACATAGAAATGAATCAAAGAAAACAAAAATATTAAAATAAATTGTTTATTTACAATACAATATACAAACAAGTATTATAAAATAACCATCAGGGTTGAGGTAAGATGCAGGCACTTTGTTGTTCTCGTTTAAAAAAAAAACTAATTTGAAGGACACAGACGGAAACATACTAAGAGATAAACAGAAAAATCGTTTTTTTAAATTCCTTCAAACAAATTCAATTTATTTCTTTTTTGCCTTTTGTAAATTGATTTGCAATCGGGGTTATTTTTGTGTGCGTAATGTAAGCGAACATTAAGAAATTTTTCTATAATTGCACGTATAAGGTGAATTAGGTGGTTAAAATTCGCAGGTTGCTCCATAGAATGAACTTCCAGGGACTGAAAGAGGCCTGGACAGTTTTCAAAAGATTTCAAAATCTTTATTTTTAATTTTTCTTTATCTGTTAAATCAGGTAGTATGATGTTCCCCTTTTCTTTTATATGATTCTTGAGTATTGATTCTGTTCTTAAACAAATTTTAAAAACATCTTCACTAGGGAAACAAAGACCACCCATATTTTTCAGTGTAATCAGTTTATGAAACCACAACTTTTTGTTGGAAATAAGACTACTGATGCATGTTTCACACTTCAGAGATTTTAATAACTTTCGTGAAACCCAACCAGATATGTATCCAATGATCTGATCAATAGTGTTTTTTACACTTTCACGATTTAGCAGCGTCGATAATATTTCAACATTTCCGTCGATCACATGATCAGCTTCTGTGTACTCATCACAGTCATCTAAAATGATATTTTCACTGTCATACGCACGTTTGCTCACTGTTGCATTAATATTTTGGACAGAAGAGGAACATGTCAGTATAGGAATATTTTCAAGAGGTACACAATTTCCCAATAATGACGACTTCATTTCTAAATGCTGGAGAATTTTTTTGTAAATACCTTTGAATTGAATAGCATTTGGATTGTTGTTGTACCCTCCGTGCCTCCTGATCACACCAAATAATAATTCAATGTGGTCTTGTGATAGTCTGTATGTTGCGATGTATCGTAATCGCTTTTCCTCCTGTACTAATGTTGTGTACAAGTGTTTTATACTTTGAATACACACTAGAAAGCCTATAAAACCAGTTTTATTTTTAGACTCTATGACTTTCTTTTTTACAATTTGCATTGTAATGCGTTTACGGATTACTCTTCGATATTTTATGAACATTTTCAGACCTAGTATGTATTCTTTAGCTTTTTCGCAAAACTCAAACACTTCATTTACATTTTGAGGACAAAGTGGCTTTTTTATACCAAAAAAATCAGATGCTTTTGAATTTAATATATCGAAGAGGTCGTTGAAGATGGAAATGAAATTTATTGTTCCTTCAGTGTCGGTAAACATAGAAGACGTAATAATTTCATTACATAGCTCGAGTGCCTTAGCAACGCTTCTGCTCAAAATTTGTGTTGCTAGTTTCACCTTCATAACCTCATTTCTAAAATGAATATGGCGAGGAGTAATCTTGTTGGCAAAATTAAGACCCATGTTTTTTTGTAGCTTTACTAAATTTACCAGTAATTGCCAACGAATTTCATTTCCATCATTATCAAAAAATAGTCTTTTGGCTTCGAAAGAATTTCTTACAAGTTTAATCATATGACATGCATCAAGCATGATTGCTACTTCCCGATCACAATCAGGGTGCTTAAATGTAGTTTTTAAGCAGGAGGGATTTTTAAGATTACACCCTAATAAATTAGCCGCATTTATATTTGTGGCACAGCCATCAAATGTAATTGCTACAATGTCAACTCCTACATTATAGCATTCACTTATAGCAGTCTTTAATAATCCTGCACGTGTTTCAGCCGACAGTCCGTTGACTAGAAAATATGCAATCGGGATTTTCCAGTTTTCGTTCATACAAACTACTATGAAGACATAAGCTTGAGTCGCAATTTCACTTTTTGGAGAGCCAGAACCAAAATCTACCAAGCCGGCCGTTTTTCTACCGGTCCAAATAGTTTGGTGACGAAGAGCCATCTCGTCAGCTATAAGTGTGCATAGTATTCTCTGTCCACTAGACGTGTGCTTTTTTTCTAGAATATCCAGGGCTTGTTTACTGAATCCTGGCTCTCCCGAATTGTTTTCGTACCATTTACCTATGACACGTGGATGTGGTAGTGATAAATTAAATACTTGTCTGACGTATTTGTAGGCTGCCACAGAATAGTAATGTAGAGTCACTGCAAATTTTCTCAATGCTGGTGAATATTTTTGGCGATAACCTTTATATTTGCTTTTAGCAATTAGACGATTTGTCAGTTCTACCGCTTCAGCTTTTAATTTCAATTCATTGAACTGATCTATACTAAAAAAATTCTTTTTTTTTAGCTGTGATACTATTTTTTGTAAATTAACACATTTTTCTTTGAGCCTCTTATTTCGCTTAGCCAAATTATAATTCTTCATTTGTAACTTCTTTTTTGCTTTGTTTATTTTCATGATTTTAGTTTTGAAATAAGCTTTTCTTGGCGTATCAAATATTGAGTCATGGTCCGAAATATAAACATCTTTTAGTGAGTCATCATCAGTCACATTTACTTTATCCAAATTTTCTTCGTGCTAGAAAAAGCAATACAGTACACATATTAATAGTGTAATTTAAATAAAGGGCTTGTATAAAACGGACTGTACCTACATGTACAACTGCACTCTTAGAATAGTTACAAACAACAAACCATTTTTTTTTCGTCATTCAATCCCATTATAATATTACCTATAAGTTTGTTCAATTACCTTAATTACTGGAACTGCTGTGTTTAGCAGTCTGCGAATATTTTTTTTTGTTAGATACTTGTCACTTTCCACAAAGTGTTGAGAACAAATAGTCGAGTATGCCGTTGGCATCCAATCATCTTCTCGTCTCTGAATTCTGACTATTTTTATCCATTTTTCTTTCACCAGTCCGTCTTTAGGAAATCTAAAACATATCAAAAGTCAATAGATTTCAACGGCCGTTCTCAATAACTTTATAACAAACAGAATGAATACTTTTGGTGGTTATCTGCTTTTCTATTAATTAAGATAAATAAAAATAACTTATCCTATCTATTGGGGGGTGAATGTGAAACAATATATGAAACATACATAAGTATGAGTTCCAAAAGCGTTTAGAAATGTCTCATTATGTAATTTATAAAAATCAAAAATAATTAAAGATAATATTCAATACAAACAAATCTGTAATTAAGGGAGCATAATCTCCTAATTTTGCTTCAATGACATCAACATAACTAGCTCCCATCTAAAAAAAACACATTTTAGCCACGCTCGGTATCAATAATAATCGGCGGGAACCCATATTTGATCCTTTTTGTCATATTAAAAGAATATGTAAATAAATTATAGGTCTAAAAAGCTTTTTTTATTTACATGTGGTTCTTGTGTCGATTTTGTACTGCCACAAAATGCTGTTATTTTGACAAATTATATAATATTTACAAATATCATGAATACTAATAAATATTTAATTGTTTTTATAGTGTTAAAGAATATTTAGAATTATATTATATTGACCGGAATGATTTGCCCCAATATCCTCTAGCTTCTTACGAACAATAACGCCACGTGCCATTATCGCGAGCTATTATCGTTTTCTCTGTCGCTCTTATACGTAATGCGCTATAATGTCTCGTTCGTGTCAGCGGCGAAGCGGCAACGACACAGAAGTTTATTCAGATTTAAATAAAAATGTTGATTTTCCATTTTTACTGATAAAATAGATTAAACAATACTTACAAATGAAAAGATACATCCTTCTTGTTTTTTACACTCGTCCCCGTATATGTTTTGCACTTTCTAAATACACAAGATGGCATTTTTTACAAATGTTGAGTCGTCTATTCACGTGCTGCGCCGTTGCCGGACAGTTTGGAACTAACTTGACTCAAGCTGATTACCTTGTGTTGAATTTGCCAAGCAGAGCGCGGTAAAACGTATCTATATATATAATATCATTGCCTTTGGATGTGTTGTGGCTCGTTACGAATGCTTAATGGTCGCCTCGTTTACGAGTTTTGTTTTGTGAATCACAACTCGTGTCTCGACACACTTGGTAATGTGTTGTTTGATGGCCACGTGTTTATGGACATTAATTATTTTTCTACTCCTTAATGACCTTAAGTAAGAGAATTGATAAGACCAAGATATAGGACGTAATAGAAAATCACACTCACACTGTCACGCCTATTATCCTCGAAGGGGTTGGCAGAGGTGCAACTAGTGCACCCACTTTTCGCCGTGCGTATTCCGTCCCATGATGTGCTAGGGGCGAGCCTATCTCCATATAGGGCACGAATTCCAGACTCCGGGCTGATGCTGAATAGAAAAACCCAATATCACTTTGTAATAGATAATCGTTTTTTTATTCAGCGATTGAAAGGTGGATTTAATGGCAAAGATACCTCTAACAGTCAATCTTTGCTTGTGCAGAGATAGACATAGTAGAATAACGAAATGTTTTAATTATAGTAATATTTATTTCAGTTTAGAATTGTTTTTATGTGTATGCGTATGAAGAGCAAATACCATAGAAATAGAAACGAATACTATAAAACGGCATGAACACGTCCATCTCACAGAAATCACTGTTGGAAATATCAGTTTCTGCTGGTCTACATCCAATTGCAAGGAAACTTTTAGTCAAATACGACTGGTTAGGTGGATTAGGACACCAGACATCTAGACATGCTCAATATATTCAAAGGATTTCTGACGTGAGTTGCTGATGCCGGTTGAGCAAACATGCGGAACGACCGGCCGGATATACCTACAGAGTACATAGAAATGGACAGAAAATCACATCAATCAATCCCATCATTCACCGAATGGTATTAATTTTTTACATATTCTACAAATAATTTTTAAAAATGTGTACACTACTATATAATAAGTGAATAGAAAATAGTATATTTTCATGGTGGAAACAATAGTGTTATTCACACTATCGCTTCTTCGAGATTCAAGGGCACTATGAGGTCACAATCTCATCTAAAACTCCGCACTGGAATATTTTCTAAACGAAGTGTTTTTTCGTTAATGTACCATTAAGCTTGCTTAAAAGCTTTTTAAGAAAATACGGTTGGCGTCTGAAATTTCAATTTGTTGAAGGAAGTAGACTCCAAGGATTAGATTCACGCAGGTATAATCCCGGGATTAGAGGAATCCATCCATTGTGCATTGATGCGTCAATATCGACATGATTAATATGAAGGTATTATTATTGTTCTGTGGTGTCTATGAAACGATTGTTCTCTTTGTAGTTGAAACGCAATACGATAGCTATCTATCTATACATATAATAAAGCAGTAGAAATGGTGTGTCTGTACATTTACAGAAATGTGATAAAAAAGAAAGGGGTGACTAAGGAAGAGTAATGAAACACAAATCACTGATTTTTGTAACTCTTTTCTGTATGACTGTTTTTCTGTTTGTTTGTTACTGCACATTACTGAATTGATTTCGATGAAATTTAGCACACGGGCAGATCATGTCCTGATTTACCACATAAGTTACTTTTTATAACGGGAAAATATAGAGCGGGAGTTTTATCCAGGAAAAACTTTTTCACGCGGAGCCACGAGCAAAAGCTAGTATCTAATATGTAAGGCATATCTCTATTAATATAACCGCGAAGAAAATTTCCAGATACATATATTGACGATGTAGGAAACGTAAATATGCCATTTTGGTTAGAACAGCTATTTACGAGTTGGTTAGCTAAACCAATACCAATTAGCCTCGTTTTCTTGCACAATGTTTCGTATTTCGCACCTCGATTGCTCATTAGTCATTTGTATTAATTGGAATTTAGATAATCTTGTGTATTATACATGCTATATTATGTACTTACTGTATAAGTGATATAGAGTTTATCTGCAATACGTATCAGCCTGGAGACTGGAATTGTTTCCGATAAATGGTAATAATATGGGTAGCCGGAAGGTGTCCAAAAAGGCACGACTGGCTGTCTATACAGGAGTGTTTTTACCAACTCTAATTCATGGTAGTGAAAGCTGGGTATGGCAGAAAAAGCACGAAAGTAAGATTAAAGCAGTGGAAATGAGAGCGTTAAGAAACATGTGTGGGGTGACTATATGTGACAGAGTGCGGAATACTATGGTAATGGACATGTGTGGAGTGACAGAGGATGTAGTAATCAAAATTGAGAAGGGTATGCTAAGGTGGTTTGGGCATTTGGTAAGGATGGATGATAGGAGACTGACAAAAAGGATATATAGGGCGAGTGTGGATGGAAGGGTCGGCAGGGGTCGACCTCACCGAAACTTCGAATGTCAGATATCTGACATTCTAAGTAAAGGCCAGGTCAAAAGTACCCTGAACCGGCGGGAGTGCATGAAAAGACTGATGAAGGTAGAGGAAGCGAAAGTAGTGTGCCAGAATCGAGCAAAGTGGCAATCCATAGTATCTGCCTACCCCTGTGGGACAGAGGCGTGATGGTATGTATGTATGTAAATGGTAATAGGATGGGACTTAAAATACCTGATAAAATGTGGTGTGTTAAACCTCTGCCTACCCCTGAATATAGAATAAGGCTTGATGTTCTATATCATACAAAGTATATTAGAGTATAGAAAGAACATAATTAATTAAAATAGTTTAGTAAACCACGAATAGCGTCGAAATCACGCGCCACTAATTAGTCGTCAGTCACTGAACCGCTTTGTGGATCGACAGTACTCAGTTGCGTCATCATTATTAAACCTAAAATACATTACCGGTACCGCAATTATATTCTATTAGATGTAAAGTTGTTTGAATCTGAAGATTGACTCAACGTCAATCCAGTATAAATCAAAACCAACAGCTATGTTTTCAATTTTCATGCAGATATAAGTATTCGCAAACGTTACTCCAACCAATACGGATTGGTGAAATGAGATTTTGGATAGAATTTTTAAGAACACCCTGCGGCCCTTACTAAATTTCAGAAATTAAACAACAACGTCAATTTAATTTTTACCTGAGAATACAAAGAATTTTATAAAGACGGAAATAAATTTAGGCATAATTAAATTGATGAAGCGCGTGACAACGGTATCAAATTCATAATTTGAAAGGGAAATTTTTCATCACCCCGAAGCGTCAGGAAAATTGAATTGGGGGCTACGGACTCAGTGTCTGGATAAGTCGTCGACGACATTAGCTGCTTTATATTGAATTATCTCAAGTATCAATTGCGTAAATATACGTAAAGTAATCATAAATGCATATCTTCTTCCGTTTTTTTATTATGGGATATTTGACTTTAGAATGTTGACTGTGCCTAATTTTGTAATATTTCATCTTCAAAAATAAATATTAGCACTTAATTAAACACACACTTACGCTACACACATCTCCGAAGGGGTAGGCAGAGATGCAACTAATGCACCCACTTTTCGCCGTGCGTATTCCTTCATATGACGTGATAAGGGGTGAGCCTATCGCCATATCGGGCACAAATTCCAGACACCGGGCTGATACTGGATAGTAAAAATCAATATCTCTTTGCCCGACCCGGGGATCGGACCCGAGACCTCAGCATTGCAGTCATACCGTAATACAACTACGCCACTGAGGCAGGTACAAAAATAATTAAAGTTATAAAAATAATAATCAATCAACTGTCAACCCTAAACTACGAAAATTTTAAATTATTTTATTATTATACTAGTTTCTAAAGTTTTCTAAATAATAATCGTAATGTAGTCTCACTTTTGTCTGTAAATTTATGGCGCAGGTAAATATTTTACTTTTAATTATTGCAGTGTGTTGGATTTTTCAATCAAACCTATCGAATAGAGTGGTCGAAATTGGGACATCCTTTTGGACTCGTTCAGTCAGAGTAGCCCAATAAAAAGGGGTACCTCAATTTGCCGAGATTTATACAGACTGCGATACAGTCTATCGGTCCGTAATTTACTTACTTCTAACTGCACTGTGCGAAAAGAATTTTGTTCAATCCCTTTTGATCCGAAAAGTTTATAGCTGAGACTGGATAATGTTTTACGTTCATATCTATCGTACATTTATATGTATATAGGGGAATAGTTGGTGTTTCGTATGGATACAATAATATTATGTGAAAACATGGGTAAATAGAACATACAATTGTACACATATTAATTTGTAATTATAGTAGGGACAAACTAATCTGGCCGGTATGACATGACACGGTTTTGAATTTTTTGGGTAGACGTTCTCACAGAGTTATCGCGGCGAGAAAAAGTTGAATTGTCATACCGGCCAGCTTAGTTTGTCCGAACTATAGGTATTATGAAGGAACTTTGAAGTTGGAAAGGGACTTAAAATACTAATGCATTACCATTACAATTTTCCATACGAAGAAAACTAATGAAAATAAATGAAAAATTATGAGAATATGACTATTTGTCAGCGTTTAATTTCAATATAACGTCGAAAACCGGCAACCCAATATCATGTTTATGAGATTTACGGCAAATTTTAACTGAATAGACCATCGGGGCGCATCTGGTTTCGGTTGCTCAACAGCTGCGTTCAAATTGTGTTCGAGTGAAAAAAACGCTCAAACAACCTCAAAGAAACCTAATAGAAAGCGTCCCTCGGGTTTGTATTGAACAAAAAGTAGGTAAAGGGACACGTCTTTACATTTTTTGTACGTTTATGTGTGAACAAAAAATAATGTAACTTTTATCCATTGACGTTGAATTCGTTTACCTGAGGCCTAATGTAGTGGATAGTGTTGCTTTTGTAGTACTCACATCAATTGGGAGCGTAATAATTGCCCTTCTAGATATTAGACGATATTACAAGTTACCTCTAATATACACTGGTAGAAGAATCAAAGTGAATTCTTTCTTCACACGAAATAAAAAAAAACTAAATCTTTTAATGGATGTCGCGCTGATCTTTCAACACAGAGAACGTTCAAAAAACAGAATGAAGAAGGAGCGATATAAGAGCTCTTTCAACAACTGTAACCACAAAACTGTTATGTCACGTCGGTCTTCTGTGAAACTGTAACACCCCAGTCAAGGCAGATTATTCATTTTGCAGATAAAACGGTCTTTACAGAAAATCAACATAATTTTATGCAGCGTGGCTGGCAGTCTATGTTCGTAGATAAATTCCATTTTAAGACATGCTGAAATTTTAATATTAAATATATTATCGTAACAGTCTCATTTTCAAAATATATTAATGAATTTTAATAAAAAAAAAACCGGAGAAGTGCCAGTTGGACTCGCGTACCGACTACCGAGGGTACCGACAAATTTGTAGGTAAGTCATTGATGTATTGGGTTTTTTAATACATCAATGAGGTAAGTATATAAGTTTGCCAAAATGAATGAATTAATTAATCACATTTAAAAAGCTTTGTAATTCGCTTTTTTTTGTTATTCAAGTACATATTTACGGCTTCCAGATTTTTCCCTTTACGTGTGCTGTAAGACCTTGCTTCTTGCCAAATTTTATGATTCTAGGTGAACGAAAATATGCGACATAAACGGTCATATCTTTTGATCACGTTGACTTTCAAATTTTTTCACAGCTGAAAGATACCGTAAACCCGAGTATTTGATATAAATTTAAACTTGATATCTCTACGCGTTCATGAGAAAAAGGGTCTAGACAGAAAGACAGACAAATAGGCTGACAGACCGACAAACAGACAGATAGACAGGCTGACAGACCGACAGACAAACAGACAGACAGCCACACAGACACACAGACAGACACGAACAAAAAGGGATCCTATACGGGCTCCATTTTTTCCTTATGAGGTACGGAACCCTAAAAATATGAGAGTAACTTATTTTTAACATAATAAATACAAAGGTTTTTTTTTAAATAACAAGCTTTTAAATAATGCTCTAAAAATAAAAATAAATTACTTTATAATGAATCAAACTTTCTTTATTACTATGTAGAGATAAAAGCTTGTCGCGAGCATTTAAATGAAAGCTTGTTGTGCTATTTTTTTTACTTTTTATTTATTTTTTACTTTTTAGTTATCTTTCGAGTTATTCTCAGCAAGCCCTTTCATTTGATACCCATATTATAGGAGTGCGTACAAATAACTAGGCCGCTATCTTGGGTCGTCCGCCATATTGCATTTGGAGAGAAGTCATTTTATTTTTCGTATTTTTCTCAGCAAACCCTTTCATTTGATACCCATATTAAGGACATGCACAAAAAATAACTAGTCCATCATCTTGGGCTGTCCGCCATATTGAATTCAGAATGACGTCACGTAGCTAATAATTGCATTGTCACCCAAACTGAACGGGTATGCAAAATTTCAACATAATCGGTTGAGGGTAACTGCTTCAAAATTTACTTGCAAGATTCCATCCCAACAAACATAGTTACATACATACATTGCAAGTTAAATAAAAGCTTGTAAAAATAATACCTATATTTATACATGTATGAATATTTTATTTTCAGAAACTAATAAACTCCCTTTACTCTTTATTAAAATGGCTTATGGGTGCTCCTGTTGGATTGAAACTAAACAATGCATTTAATAATATGTTAGGAAAATATTTCTCCTATCATGTTCAACTATGGTGGTTGCCCCTAGGTAAATATCTATAATGTTAAATAAATAAATATTCAGAAATATAATGTGTGAACGGCAAGATTCCACCCGAACAAACATACATACATTGCAAGTTAAATAAAAGCTTTTAAAAAATTATGGATGGAACCGAAGTTCTTAGGCAAGTATTATAAAAACTACAATAATCCTACAAATATTAAATATCTGAATAACCCAACGAGACACAACAGATTTCAGTACACTCAATTTGCTATTCACATGCTTTAAAAACCCCATTTATTCAAATCTATACTATTTGTGTCGGAAAAATAGAAACAATTTACAAATAGTACAGGCAGATAAACATCCATACGTGAGCTCGTAAATCTAACACAGTTGTTTGTAAAATACATCCCATGTGATCCACATTGGTGAATTGAACAGAAACAAATATTCGTATCAATATAGAAAATTTCCTGTAAGAAATTCAAATGCGTTTCACCCTGTTTTCTATGGAAATTGGTACGAATGAATAAAGAATGAGTCTAAAACTTTGCTCCGACACAAGCCCGGTAAGTCAGGGACTTTAGTGGCTTTGTTGTTTACAGAATTTTAAATCATCAATTTACATAAACATTTTAACGGTAAGGAAATTAAATACATCATTTAACGCTAATTTGGATATTGCCCAATCATCGGTCGGTGCTGTAAATGTGGATAACGCAGAATTCTACGTAACCGGCAAAGTCGTAATGATAGGTAATCAGTCGGCTAGTTATGAAGCGCAATTCTTGGATAGAGCATGGCATAATAAAATACCAACTAAATACAGCATGTTATTAATCATAGCAATGTGAAAACTCAGTAGCCACGCAATATTTTCAAGGTCTTTAAAGTGTATGAAGGTACTTTGGCCTGGGTTTTCTAGAGGAACAAACCACAGATGGAGGTTGAATATAATTGTTGACTTAGTCGAACTTCCTCTCTGCTTGAGTAATCTTGCCGGCAGCGTTATAAGTAAACAGTTGCTTAACTATGGCAGAATCACTTATGCCAACTGGCGACGGGAACGTTCATACACGTAAACATCCTGTGAGTTGTACGCCCTCGGTCTGGCGAGAGAAAACAGATGCGCTAGATTTATCTATTATGTTTACAAGACTCTTCCCAGTTACCGTCGGAAGTTTGTCAGTAACTATGTACTTCGTCCTTGTCAGGTACGGATAGTTTAGAGTTCAACATGCACTCGTAATTACAAATAGCTCCACACCTTAGTTTAAGAACTAACTGAAAGTGGTCAAGCAATACTATATTAGTCGAGTGATATTACCATAATGACTAAATAATTACGAGTATTTGAGATTCAAAGATATTTTTGTTATAGTATCGTTTACGCATACGCATACGAATACTCACGCCTTTTATCCCCAAAGGGGTAGGCAGAGGCGCAACTAGTGCACCCACTTTTCGCCGTGCGTATTCCGTCCCATGATGCGATAGGGAGCGAGCCTATCGCCATATCGGGCACAAAATCTAGACTTCGGGCTGATACTGATTAGAAAAACCCAATATCACTTTGCCCGACCCGGGGATCGAACCCGAGACCTCAGCATTGCAGTCGTACTGTAATACAACTACGCCACCGAGGCAGTAGTATCATTTTATTGAATTGAATCCGAAATATAGCTTCTTAGTACAAGATAACTCAATCAAGACTATAACTTTAAGAGGTCGACTTAAAATGGTCGTTGTGAATAAATCAAGTTGAACCATTGATATATAATAATATAAAAGCCTTTATTCACTGACCAAAATATAGTAAGTACAGTTTTAACGTATGTAACATTTTAAATCTAATTTGACAACGAAAATATAAATTCAAAATGTGACTACATATTCTTCAGCAACCAGTTTCTTGATCAGGTTGTCCTTCGACATAGGCCTCCCCTAGTTTCTTCCACAGATCTCTATCGCGGGTTATTTTTCTCCATCCTTATCCAGAATTGATATATAAAGAACCCCCTAAATCAATGAGTTGAACCCATTAAATTGCAAATGTGATCTGTATATGCCATTCTAAATTGCGATTTTGACATGTGTCACCGTACTCATCCACTCGTGGTTTAGTTGGATTTGGGTAAAATAAACGAGCCGACGTTATTTAGCCAGGCTTTGTATTTTTATTTAGGCCCGACCCTGCACAAAAGCAAAAACTGTTTCGAATGTGCGCACAGTATGTATAATTTTTTTTATTGTTAATCCGCCACCCGGTTGTAACAAAATATCAGCAATATTTTTTCATCAAACAAAAGGACGTCCATAATGATCGGACAGTTTTGGGTTTTTTATATATCAATGTTTGGAAGTAAAATAAAAATGGACGGATCCGGATGAATGGATTCAAAAATGTTGGTTATACGTGGTAGAACTTAACGAGAAGTCAGAATGTAAGCCCTAGTTTAGATAAAATTATAAAATAAATTATTTAGTTATTCACTGCCTCGGTGGCGTAGTTGTATTTAGGTACGACTGCAATCCTGAGGTCTCGGGTTCGATTCCCGGGTCGGGCATTGTGATATTGGATTTTTCTGGAATTCAGTATCCTCCCGGAGTCTGGAATTTGAGCCCGGTATGGCGAAAGGCTCGCCCCCTATCCCATCATGGGACGGAATACGCACGGCGAATAGTGGGTGCACTTAGTTGCGCCTCTGCCTACGCCTTCGAGGATAAAAAAAACGTGAGTGTCTGTGTGTATTTAGTCATTCATTAAATTATTTATACCAAGTACTTATAAAATACTAAACTTCTGCTCGCGGTTCCGCCCGCGTGCATGAGTTTTTCCGAGATAAAAGTCCTGCTTTATATTTCCCCGGGATAAAAAGTAACCTACGTTACTCGCTGATAATGTAGCTTTATATTGGTGAAAGAATTTTTCAAATCGTGCAGTAGTTTCGGAGCCTATTCAATGCAAATACAACAAACAAACAATGAAATCTTTATTCTTTATAATATTAGGTTAGATTCTACAGAAAAACTTATATTTCGCTGTCAATTTTATAAGTGTAATTAATTTGAGGAGAATTAAAGATATTGTTATAAGAACAATCAGCATCATCAGCCACATGAAGTCCACTGCTGACAGCTGAACATATTTCTCCCCTAAAAATTTTCAGATGAACCTGTCAAAAGCAGCCTGCATTTTCTTACACTTCACACGTTTTAGAACAATATTTAGCAGACATGAAATAAAAAAGTAAGAATATACAAATTATTGTGTAGCTCTTACATTTACTGAAAATATGGATATCGACAATGAAAGTTAATATTATATTGTACGATATACAAACGAGGTTTAAAAAGAGTGCTCAACACCCGGTAGTCAACGGCTTGGCTGTGCCTCTGGCATTGCTTTAGTCCATGGGCGAAAAAAAAAAATACAAATGCATTACATTTTCCACAAAACGCATTAGCTTACACTCGACAATGAAATTATTTCGAAAAATTCTACCGTTTCACAATTTTGTCTTATAATCGCGTTAAAAAACTAGATCTGCTCCAAACATCTCTCTTGCGTCAGAATCAGGCCAACATATGGGCAACATGGGACGTCATGTTGAAATCCCGGCGAAATAAATTAGGGTACAAGATAAGCGCTCCCTTTGACGAGCCCTGTCTTCGGATTAGGTGGTGAAAAATGAGTGCTTACTCGTACCTTCAGAATACGTTTTGCATTTACAGTACACCAGATATGAACTATTGTATGTTTTTTTGAACTTCAGAATCAGTTTTTACGTAATTATACACTTCGTTGTCATAAAAGTCCGACCTTATGGTAAAAGATAGCTTTTATTTATAGGTACGTTTATTTAGCTCGGAAATATAGAATGTTCGAAAAGGCTTAAATGTAAATAAAGGATTATACCCACATCAAGTGTGAAGGGATTGAGGGGATACGAGGACTTTCCTTTAAAAGAGTTTGATTACGACACGCGCGTTTCTTAAACATAGAAAATAATTACATTCACTTATTCAAAAGTTATAGAATCTTTTATACCGAACAGTTATGTAAGAATAACTTATATTTTGTTTCATTTGCACAACAGCAACTTGAGGATTTCAGACATTAATTTCTTTAGTTTTGCAATTTTATATTATGAAACGAAAAATATATTATAACTTTGTTCTAACACAATTTTCTAGCAACTGAAAACCCAAGAAGGTATTAGGCGAACACCATTTTAATTTAAGAACTTAGAGAAATTGTTTCTGCGCCATACATAATGAAGAATATATTCTCGATCCTCCATTGGAGAGACAAAACACGTGGAAGAAATAAATCTTCAGGGCCTGTAGCCAAGATGCTTTTCTACAAGCGTTTACGCCAATGGAATAGAAAATAATGTATGTGAATGACATGTCTTATCGACAAGTCTAGCGCAAGGACACGTCATTCGCATAGGTCATTGATGTATTAAAAACCCAATACATCAATGATAGGTACATTTGTTTCTATTCTATTGGCGTTAACTCTTGTATAAAGCGTCTTGGATATAGGTCCAGCTTTATCTATATATTTGCGTTTTAAACTAGACTAGCCACATACAGTTACGTAATTTGTTCATATCTTAATCTAACACGGTTACTTAAGTCAAAATCAAAGCAATATGAGCGTCTAATTACTAAACTTCTGTAACAAAAGCTGTACCATCAATAGCAACTGTTATGTAGTCCTCAGATTTACAGATGTACAGTCAGTAAAGTGATGCTCGACCACCTTAAGGTTCTAAATAAGACGCTTGAGCGTCATCTGTCGGCAACATGCAACTTACAATTACAGTAGACAATAAGAGATTTCTGCTATTTCCTTTGTACATCTCCGAAACGATCGCACCACCTTGGTAAAATATGAAAAATGGGCGTTTTATCTTGAGAAAGGCAATTAGCACTAAATTGGGTGATTGTACCTATACAATGTAATTTACGGTTCGATGACAGAGGGCCGCAGTTACTAATAGTGCGAACACGCGTGTGAACCGAGCGAACATTGATCCGTCCACAGTCGTGATCTTGTAATGCTTCCTCTTCCTTGTCTATTTGTCTCACCGGTGATGAATGAGAGTAAGCAAAACCTTTTGACGGTGACTGTTTATGAGTACCTTTGCCATTAAAAAGTACTTTTGTACCTTTTTCTTTGATTGATCTTTTTTAAAGTAACTCATTGAATCATAATTCATGTTGTACATACCTCAACATAAATACGTTTATGACAAATAATCTAAATTCTTTCAATACAAATCCATGACCCTAGATAGATAGATAATTCCTATAAAAAGGAATTTTAAATTACTAGGTGTTGCTCGCGGCTTTGCTTGCGTGAAAAGCCTTTCCCGCTACAAAAGTACCTAATTCACAGTACTGCACTAGTGCCATCTACTTAAAGAATCAGATTAAAAATATCCATCGTTTCCCAAGGGAGCAAATTACGGGGATAAAAAGCAGCCTATGTGTTAATCTAGGACATGATCTCCCCGTGTGTCCAATTTCAACGAAATCCGTTTAGTTGTTTCTGCGTTTACTTCTAACAAACATCCGAATATTTTCACAAACTTTCGCATTTATAATATTAGTAAGATTTAGATTTGCAAAGAGTAACTGCAACTTAAGAATCTACTCTCGTACTCAAAGTGTACTCGAATGTTCGATTAACGATCCGTTAAACCCTTTTATGATATTTGTAATGCTAGTAATGAAAGCTTCACGAGAACTATTCAACCCAATATTGAATGAGTGTTCACTGCAAACGCTTTAGATATCCCTTCGGGTTTAATTAAGTGGTAATGGCCGCAACGTTTAACCATAAAATGTAAGTCCTTCGTATTAAAATATCAAGTCTTCTTATTTAACCGGCCCTAATGAAATGAAAGTCCTTTAAAGCATTGACTCGCTCGAGTCGCGCTCGATGTTTGATGTAGTGCATTTATGAATTAATGTTGTTTATTTTTTCATGTTGAGTAGGCGCAGAAGCTATTTTATAACATTTTCAGTGGGCTTAGAATGTTACACGAAGACGCAACTCGTAAAACGATGTCGTTTAATTTTGATGTTTGTGATTGATCGAGAGACCAATACGTCAGTCTCTCAACCAATCCCAATAAGACGAAACGGAGACGTGACGTGATTTTTTGTTACATTCTAACCCCACTGGTATGTTTTTTTTTGCTATTTCTACTTGTCAGAACCAACAACATAGTTCAAAATATGTTCTACCATTTGAGGTGTTTCGATTTTGTTATATTAGAAATGTGAAAGCTTGTGAAGAGTTTCAAGTCTGTTTGAAGTCAATGTACAGTCAGCCACATAAGTAGCTGAACAAATTTAAAACGTCAAATCGCCTCTACACGTTAAGCTGTGTTTACACATTTTTATTTCTTGGTGTGAATTAAAGTAAATGTCTTAAATTTTATGTTTGTGAAGAAAAAAAAACACTTTGGTAATAAAATAAAAGTGTATAGGGTATTGATAGTTTTGAATTTGTTCAGCTCCTTATGTGGCTGGCTGTACCTATGAACCCGATTGGTTTTGGAGAAATTTGTGCGTAAATAGACCAAATCTTGGTTTTAATAAACTTACTTTTATTCCGAAAAATTACACTGATAGGCTTCCGGGAATAGAACGCCTATAGACAGTTTGTAAAGTTTTGTTGGTCTGGGTTTTTATTAATGCGTCTAAGATACTATAAATATTTAAAATAAATAAAGTTGTAACTGATCTTTATTGAATTAAAAATAACAGCTGTTATCTTTTAAGCCTTATTATATTTCCACGTATTTATCTTATCAAAGATACAACCAATTGCAATAGATTTTGTTCGTAAAACGAAGTGCGATACTGTCGAACAATGGGCGTGCTACGTTTGTTTTAGAAAACTCCATTCGTGCCGCGGCAATCGCCGGTAGCATGTTTACACAAACTTAAGAGATTGAATCTTCTAAAGTGCTCCATTTTTATATCAAAGCGGTCCACGCTATTTGTTGATGTACATCAAAATTTTCGTACTTAGGATTGCGTTCTTGAATATTCTAAATATGGGATTAATATTCAGACGTCTTGGAAGACTTGCGAGAGACGAGCTTGTCGTCGATATTTTAAGATTTTGCTTAGCTTTTTCGTCTTTTCATATTAGAATCTGGAAATTCTTGTATTATTTACCAGGAAATGTTGCCAAAGCATATTTATGAGTTTAGCAGTTTTAGAGGGAAAACATGTTATTATTGTAAGTTTCCTCGTATATATTTTCAACTGTATATTATATGAACTTCCTGAAACGGTTTTCGGTTCTATTATTATGGCTGTTAATTAATTCAGATGTAACATGATAGTAAATAACCGATATTTGACTAATTTTCAGTTTTAACCCAGGCATGACGTGATGCACTAGCCTAATATCGATTGGCAATATAAAATTGCAGATTCTGAAATAGCCAATCAAGGAAATGGCATTTTCGAAGGTGTAATAAATGTTACCATGTTGACACAGACATGTCTGTCAGTTAGATGTGAGCGTCGGCCGAGCGCTCGAGCGGTAAAGGCGCGCCCACACGCAGGATGTGGGGCGGGAAACTGACAGACATCGTGATAGGGTACGGTTCAACTTGTGTGTACCGGCTTATTTTACACGGAGTTTAAGTGCTGGAAGTGACGATTTTATCATGAGCGATGATGATTAACTGACTGAAGTCAATTATTGATTCTTAGGCGGGTTGTTTCATACATGGTTAGGTAAGTTAAGGCTCTCATCACACTGGCGAATCGGAACTCGGAAGCGATTAGTTGCTAGGTTATGTGACTTAATCGACTTCAGTTGTATTTGTTTCGCGAAATTTCTAGAATGTAGCTTTCTCTGGAAGCTTTGATTATTCATCAGATCGGCTACGTGATTTTGTATAAACCACTTGATATTGAACATAAGTTATTTATTACTTATAAATAAATAAGGAGAACTCATATTGACCCGATATAATATACCTATCGTGCTTCGAGATTTAAGTGAGAACAGGATTTAATGCTATGAAGTTATTTAGAAATCTCATTAATTAGTTATTATGGTAATATTCGAAAATACGATTAGCAACAATAAATACGGCATGGGTGGTATATTCACATATAGCCTCTGGACTAATTTAATATTTATTTTACTAAATGCCTATTATTAAATGAACTGTAATGTGAGTATGTAGTTGTACCTATTCAATAATTCCCTAGCTATGATACCGCACGTCATAACCTCGCCGTTTATAGCCATAAGCTACCAATAATAATAAAATGTTTTTTTTTTCATTAATATGTTCTTTTGACGTGATAGTCAGGTGTTTGAACCACAATATTTGTATGTGCTTAATGACTCGTCAATTTACATGCATCAGATCGCGTGCCAACAATGATTCAATGTTATTATAGGAAATACTATGTTAAACTCATTTTTATTGTAAATTATCTATTCTGACATCCTTTAATCTATGAAGTAGGAAACGTAAAATGTGTTTATTCTTTTTTTGTAGTGTACTTATATACAAAACCTGTAACAAGTCACTGCTCAACACGAAATACTTTTTTATGTTGTTAATAAGTCATATTTTTGATATTGTTAATCAATACTAATATTATAAAGCTGAAGAGTTTGTTTGTTTGTTTGAACGCGCTAATCTCAGGAACTACTTGACCGATTTTGATAATTCTTTCACTAATAGGAAGCTACATTACTCCTGAGTGCTATAGGCTACTTTTTATCCCGGAAAAACTTTTCCACGCGGGCGGAGCCGCGCGCAATGCTATAAGTCATAAAATCGCGTTTCCATTGTGTTGTGTATGCATTTTACTTACGTAATGGAATCGCGGCTTAATGTTTGTCATCCGCTATCACATCTAGTCCCGCATACATCCTCGTTTATTAGGTTTCATACGTTCTAAGGTTGATGGAGCGTGGCCCGGCCCGTCGGGCTGCGCACAAGGGGGACACGGTTGTTTGTTCGTTGAATTGCCATTTTTATGGCACACGCGATTCTCATATTGTGCCATTACCCGCTTGTCATCTTGCAACTGAGTATGTTAATGTTTTGATCCTCCGTGGAGTGGTAATTAACTTTATATTTATGTCTTAAATCCTGTTATGGTGCGGTGTTGGACTGCCTCGGTGGCGTAATTGTATTTCGGTACGACAGCAATGCTTCACATACCCTCGAGATTCTTATGGAGAATTCTCAGGTATGTAGGTTTCCTCACGATATTTTCCTTTACCGTTAAAGTGAACGATAATTGGTGAACAATACACACGTAACTTTTAAAAGTCAGAGGTGTGTGCCGTGGGTTTTGAACCTCCGAAAATTGTCTTGGCATACCGTTCCATTCCCAACTAGGCTATCGTCCACACCATATTATAGAATTTAAATCCTATGCTAAGCAAATACCTATCTCGGTGTCGTAATTGTATTTCGGTACGACTGCAATGCTGAGGACTCGGGGTCGGTCCCCGGGTCTGGCAAAGTGATATTGGGTTTTTCTACTCACTATCAGCCCGGAGTCTGGAATTTGTGCCCGATATGGCGATAGGCTCGCCCCCTATCTCATCATGGGACGGAATATGCACGGCGAAAAGTGGGTGCACTAGTTGCGCTCTGCCTACCCCTTCGGGGATAAAAAAGGCGTGAGTGTAAGTGTATATGTGTGTAGAAGTTCAATATCCCTCGCACTGTCCAATAGGTATCTGTTTTTTGCTCCTTGTTGCATATTGTCTCCATGCTATAAAATAAAACATGATTTTAATATATATTTATTTGTTTTTGCGTAGTATCCGTACATAATCTAGGGTTTGGTATCAATAAAAACTATAAATCTATAAATATTATTTCGATAAATCTATTCTGAAATTGTAGTTCCGTTATAAATCAATTGGTTTCGGTATGGAGATTAAAATGCGTTGGATTTGTATTAAAAAGAACTCGCGGTTTGATTGTGTGTATTGCAGGAGAAATTATACACCAAAACCGTATACAAATAATTTTATGGCACGTCAAGCTAATTTGTTCCATAGTTTACTTTAATGCAATGCGAAAAGTAACTATCTTAGTAAAAAAAAAAATACAAAATTAACAGTACCTGCTTCTCATAAAAGCCGAAAAGTAAATTGATCATGAAACTCATTTCGAAAGTAACAAGAATATAACATTTTTAAGGCATATAAAACACAATATGCCCTTAATCATTACCACGAAACGATCCAACACATAAATCCTTTTATCATCATAGCAAACCGTCAGGCTGAGAGGCTATTAAACTGTCAATGACAGGACTCATACAGCGCGGCTTCGCTATATGGGCAACATAAATCAGCTAATTAGCTCCTAGCCCTTATTAACGACATACATTTTGCGCTCTGTAGCACTCGAGACGTGACGTGGGCTTGATGCGAGATGCGAATAACCCTCGACGGCCCGTTAATGTACACGACCTCTCCTTGGCTTAAGTATGTTAATCTGACTCTTTGAAACCCCCTTGACGCAATTTTGAATATGCGTTCGGATTTACCCTCTCAGTTGTAGCGGAGGCCCGTGCTCAGCAGTGGGCAGTTTGTAGTACAGGGCTGGTATGGTTCGGATTCACCGCATGACAGTGTCTATGTTGTGTAGTGATGTATTCTGACTCCTTCAGAGTATGACAAGGTGTATTGCAGATGGTTAAAGTTCATAAATGTCTGCTACTGTTTACATAAATTTTACAACAATAAGTAATTTAAATAATGTTGTTATTTTGCATAAATAACGTTTAAGCCTCAGATACAACTGTAGTTTCACCCATATTTCTAAATATTTAATCAATCAGTTGCTTAATACGTCTCTGCATTAACCTTTCTTTAATGCAGAGACATACGCCATTACCATTTCTAACACATTAGAAAAATGAATGCACGGGCACGTCGCTTTCACGTAACAAAAGCGTTCAAAACGCGTAATTCATTCGTGTCTATCGCAGCAATGTTACAAGCAAGCAAAGTGGCCCAATCACCTAGTGGCAGTAAGCATGTATCAACAATGTCGCATAGAGCCCGCATCGCGTGGTCAGACCCATTTACGGGGGACATAAAATAGTGAATCATTCCATCCCCCGTTTATCGAGCCGGATCGTGGACGCAGATGGCGTCACTTAATGCACTATACTATATTACTATTTACACCCTATCCAATCGGCCCGGCGAACTTTTCTGTGATACTCGAGTGTATTATATTGTTGGACGAACGTGCTTTATCACTTTAATGTGCGGATGGCTCAGTGCAGATTAGAATCGGCGGAAAAATAGTATAGGTACTATTTCTAAAATACTTCAGATTAGTTGTACCAATTAAAAAAGGTACTACAAGGGTTTTTTAATACATCAACGTACTACAAGGAATAAAATGAATGTTGCTTCGTTGATATGTTCAGTCTGGCTTAGTTGTTTCAAGGCAGATCCTTGCTGCTTAATATTGTTGCTTGTCCTTCGACGTCTTTTGAAATGAGACATCGGCTTTAGCGTTGACTAAGCAGTTTGTTAATTCTCGTAGTCTGAATACTACCCTCCACCGGTATATAAGTCTACTTCTTAACAGACACTCCAGATAGCGGGACCGAATACCAATCATAGGTCCTTTCCATGTGATGAAGAAGTGAAGTAATTGTGTCGTCAATTTATCAAATAACCGAACGTCTCCCTTCGACAACCATCGTTTTATAAAACTCAATGAGAAATCCAGTCTTTTGCTCTTTCATTCGAGATATAGATCTGTTAAGATCACTGCACTGGAAAAGATAAACGTTTTGTCTGTGACAGGTCGGGTTCTTTGACTCAGCTAAGTCACGTTCACAGAATACTAATGTACACATTTGAGAGAATTTCTTTGAATTTGATTATTCGTCTTCAATGGAAATTAATGTTATTTGACTAGCATCGGACGAAAAGAGAATATTTTGACACAATAGCGGCTGATAAGTAATGAACGTGTTCAAAAGATTAGTCGTCGAGCGTGACAAAAATGAAAGCGGCTAGTTTTATCTTCGTGTGATGCTATTAGCTATTAACATTACAAGAGCCCTCTTCCTTTGGGGAGATCACACGAGGGCGAACAACTCGTGTGCATTGAATCGCGTGGGTCGAGTCCGCTGAATGACGCTCATTTACTATACCTATTGATATGGACGACAGAAGACGAATTAAAACTTCTAAAGAATATCTATAATGTAATATATGTGGGATTTTGTTCAATGTGGGCCAAACTAATAAAAGATTTCTTGAATAAAAGTTGTTTTATTTTCTTTTACGTCTTGCCGTCTTAATCGTGTAACGTCTTAATCCTCTGTTCCTTCCTTCCACACTCACTCATTACTAACATTCATTCTCACTCTCTTTCCTCCCTGCTTATTACACTTCTTTATCCCTTTCACTCAACTCCGTTCCATATATTCTATCAATCTTACGTTCCATTCCAATCATCTGCCATAAATCATATTGCATTCCGATCCTACATATATTAATACCAGGCCTGAATTATATCGGGCATGGCTGCTTCGGTGAGTACTTGTGGCGGGTAGTGAGGAAGGAGGTGTCGGCCGTGTGTCACCACTGTGACAACTGCCCGCTGGATACGGCCCAGCATACGTTAGAGTTCTGCCCAGCCTGGGGTGAGGAGCGCAGCGCTCTCAGAGCAGTCGTCGGAGGAGACCTCTCGCTGCCGGCCGTGGTCGCTTCCATGGTCGACAGCCGGAGGTCCTGGCGTGCGGTGGCACACTTCTGTGAGGTGGTCCTCTCGCGGAAGGAGAGTGCCGAGAGGGATCGGAGGCGCGGAGATCCCTCCCGCCGCCAGACAAGACGTAGGAGGCGCCGGGTGGACGACTGACCGGCGTCTTCCGCCCTGTGGATTGGGGGCGTTTGGAGAATTCCACCACGGTATCCCCTGCCTGTCGTAAAAGGCGACTAATAGGGGCCACCGGGGGTCGCAGGCGGGCGGCAGGGGGCTGTCCGTCTTTAATTTTGTGTTCTTAGTGGCACATTGTTGCGATCCCTGTGATGGACGACAGCGTGGCTGGTAGGCCTCACGTTGCCGTTGACGCTGAGAGCGTCCTTCGGTGTGCGGGGGCTTCTGAGCCCCCCCCAAACAGGAGACGGGCCGCACTAGGCGGCACCGCGCAGGGGCGGCTGCGGACGACAACTTAGACACTTCCGTCAGAGGAAGCCCACAGCCGTCCCTAATGCGCCGAAGATGGCCACCGCGGAGTTTTGGTTGGTATGCCGTGCGTTGTACATAGGTTAGGGACTCGGCCCGGCGGTCGCCCGATGGTTACATCTCTCCGGGCGGCTCAACGCCGGGTCGTAAGGCACGGTGAACCCAACATAACCGCTCAGTCGCCCCCCTTGAAGGCTGGGCGGTAGTAATAAGTCACTTTCTCCGCGAAAAAAAAAAAAAAAAAAAAAAAGGCCTGAATTATATACTGACCACTGCTGAGCACGGGCCTCCTCTACTACTGAGAGGGGTAGGGGGAAAGAATATCTAAACAAAGTAAAATACACTATAACCTTAACTAACTTAAGTAGTATTTACATAAAAGAACATAACGTGAGCACTGCAGTGGAGAGCAAGCTTAGCCAGCGTACGTTGTATGAGTGAGTACTAATTAGCGTGTAACCCTAGGAACAGCTTGACACGGAGCGAGCAAAAATGTCAGGACACAGAAACCCCATTAGCTTAGAATAGAGATTTGTGTGTTAACCTTAGTCTAATTAGCATTGCCCTAGATTACGCAAAACTTAGTTTGGCTGATATGATGAAAAACTACAACAAAAATGGAAGCATCTCGACTTAAATGCTTTGAATGTGTTGAAATGGGTCAAGAGTTTCATAAAGTTTTTTAATTCCATATTTTTAATTAGAACCGAGGAACTAAAAGATAGTTATCAGAATAAAAAGTTATAAAAACATCGGACTTACATAAAATGTTCAACCTATCTTTTCATGCTTGTATTAAAAGATACAGACTTAGTTTATTCTACAAATTTTCTCAGCATAGAATGATAAATATGCTTTCATGGATAGCAATCGTCATTGGTCTAATGGAATTTAGAGGAGACGTAAGCTCCATATCATGTGCAAACACGCGCGCTGTTAGGAGCATGCATAATGGAAAACTCGATCCAGTTGCCGTGGATTCATAGCAATCCTCTTCGCTGGTGATGTTTTTAAAACGAGCATTTTAAATATTTGCAGTATGAAAGTACATTTGTAAAATTTAAGATACGCGAAACGGCTTGTTCAAGTATATGAAAGTTGTTTTTTTTTAAAGAAATGGAGATTATAGCAATTCAAATATGTGATGATGAGAACATAAATATTCTTTTATATTATTCTGAAATTAACACGGTTGTTAATTAGAAGAATAGTGCCGCTATTTTTATTTTTATGTTGGAAAACACATTATAAGACAGTGTAAAGTTCGGAATTTGCTGTTCTGAAGACTTGGCTATTATAAGTTGTTAGTGCTGCGACGTAAAGTAGTTAGGTACGGCCATGGAGGATAGATATAAGAGCGATAAAATAACTTGTAAATAATACCTTTACTAATTTTTTTAGCAAGTCGATAAATCATTATATCTTTCTGTTTCAAATCTATACTAATATTATAAAGCTGAAGAGTTTGTTTGAACGCACTAATCTCAGGAACTACTAGACCGACTTTGAAAATTCTTTCACTAATAGGACACATTACTCCTGAGTGCTATAGGCTACTCTTTATCCCGTAAAAACTTTTCCACGCGGGCGGAGCCGCGCGCAAAAGCTAGTTGCATATAATACCCCATTATTGTCACTATTGAATATCAACTCTATATTATATCAAGAAAATAACAAAACATAGTTTTAATATGATGTAGTGTACAATTTATTTAACATGCTCGCATTATACGATATTTTTTGTTCCTGCACTATTTTGTTCAACATTTCTCTTGTGTACCGTGAAGTAACCAGAAGACCACCATACCCATACCATACCAGCCCTGTATTATATACTGCCCACTGCTGAGCACGGGCCTCCTCTACTACTGAGAGGGGTTAGGCCTTAGTCCACCACGCTGGCCTAGTGCGGGTTGGTAGACTTCACATGCTTTCAAAATTCAGAACACTTCGCAGGTATGCAGGTTTCCTCACGATGTTTTCCTTCACCGTTGAAGCTAGCGATAATTCACAAAGAATACACACATAACTTTTTAGAAAAGTCAGAGGTGTGTGCCTTTGAGTTTTGAACCTGCGGACATTCGTCTCGACAGTCCGTTTCACTCCCAACTAGGCTATCGCCGCTTCAAACCAGAAGACAGTGAAATAAAATTGTTAAACATTTTAACCAGGTACGGGACAGCACTAACAACATGAATGTTCACACGATAAAGAGAACATAATGCTGCACAAACGAGAAATAAGTTGTAATAGGATTACTATATGCTACGGAGAAGGTACGCCGCCGTATACTTGCATTACCATACTCCTGCAAATGGAAGTATTAAAGTCAAGTTATGTATAAATCTATTCATTTGCTTCCATTCTAGAGATGTACCTTATGTTCCTAGTTTATAGAAAGTGGAAAGCTTAAATAATTTGGAGGCGTTGTTCATTATAGAACCAAAACTAAAATTATTATAAAACGAGTTCGGCGTAGAAAGTCTTACGTATTTATAAGTCTATTCTTTATGAGTAAACAGACTCTTATAGTATCCATATTGCATAATCATTTTATTGATGAAAAGTCTTACCTAATTATAGTACTTTTAGCTCAGGTCTTCCTATTTTTAGTACCAACCGAACGTAAATTTTAATATACTTGTAATACTTGTATGAGAAATAAATAAACTTTACTTACTTACTTATTCAAAAAATAACATTCATACGATGAATTCTACATCGTCATCTATTTGTTAATACGTGAAAAAAAACTGTACCCCTTTTAAGCACATTGCGCACACCGAGGAGAGAAGAGTGAGATTGGGGGAGGAATGAGATTTGGCATAATTAAAGTTAATACAGAGAAGTGCAGAAAATGAAAATTAAATTCTACCGGTGAATTTCGACCACTGGACGACCACTTGTTTATTAATTAGTTATGTTATACACTAGAGTTATGAATTCTATAGTAAACAATGTATAATTTTGTGTTTTTTACACGTCAAAACTAAAGAACAATTTAATTTATAATATAAAACATTAATTACATAAATAAAAACATTACAATTATTGTATTTTTTTCTAATTATGAATTTTATTCCAGATCTGGCAGAGGAGCCGCGTATGCGTGTTCGGAGGCGGATGGTAACGCTCCCAAGTCGTGTTGCGGCCGGCCGCCGCTCCGGCTGTGTGTCCTCTTCCTCGGCGTGGTCGGGGCTTGCCTGGTAGCTGCCGGGGCCGTGCTAGGCGCCCTCAGGCCGCACCCTAGAGCCCCCCTCACACTGTTGCTACTCATGATAGGTGAGTCAAGTATTCTGGTCTCAAAGGTGTAATAACATTTATGTAACATGCTTTATAATGGGGGTACTTGTTAATTAGTAAATTTAAATATGTGATAGGGGGTAGATATAGAGTATAACTAGTGAACTATATTTGACTCATATTATGTATGGCTTCAAAGGATTTTCATCGTGAAGTATTATTTATGATAACGAAGGGGTAGGTACAGGGAATAATCAATGTAATTAAGTACATTTTGGTATTGTTTACGTTCGTACTTAAAAGTAAATTTGAACCTTGAAACAGAATGCAAATAAATGTTAAGTATTATTCCCTTTTTTGGAAATGTGTAATTTCTTAGGTAGCGTAGGGTACTTAGGGTACTTAATACCCGAACATACCCTCGTTGTGCCGTGTCTGCATATTAGGCAATGCCATACATCATACATCAATGTGCGCATTTCCAGGCATCGACCATCATGATGGATTTGCGTACGCTTCCTCCTAAAATCTCGTTCATAACCTCAGCCAATACACTGAAATCTCGAACGACATTTTAGAAACGAAAGTGACTTCCACACGAGACTCAATCTCGGAAAATAGCCCGATACTTCGCTAGCTCGAGAGTGCATTCTCTAGGTAGAGCTAGGTTAATTTTGCCACAGAAAAAATATATTATACTTTTGATACGTTAAAGACGTATTGTCGATTCTGATAATAAGAAGTTCTGGCAAGGTATACCGTGAAATAAATTATCATAATTCGAATCAGATGTACAGTCAGAAGTATAAATATCTGTACAAAATCAACATTTCAAATCGCCTATATACGCGTTAAGTTAAACCTAAACCTTTTTTTCTTTGTATGAAGTAAAGTAAATATCTTTTATTTTATTTTTGTGAAGAGAAAAAAAAGATTAGTAAGAACAAAAAAGTATGTAGGCGATGTGAAATTTTGAATTTGTTCAGCTACTTATGATGGTGACTGTACCTAATATTTAGATAGATGTCAAAGACATCTAAATATCACAAGTGCTGACAATTATAATATTGTAATTTTACTCTAATATCATTGGTTATAACTAAATGTTGGTCGATAATTGGCCACGGCACATAGTTTACGTGCGATATTTTCTTTTAGACGAGTAATCGTCCGACTTGCTGCGAACGTCATTATATGAATAGAATTACTGTTAGTTATTAACAAAATCACAAAATATAACCGAAGTTTTTAGCATGCACGGAAAAATCGACGCTGACCACACGTAGAATTTGGAATTATAACCAGCTACTGCGATTGTATGGCACACTATAATTGTTTTGATTACCAATTGCATTACCCATTTGTTCATTATGGCATTTACAGCCAAATCAGTAAAAAACATCCGGTAAATTGGGGAAATCTCTGCTCTAATCGGTTGTGTTATATAAGCTGTATAAGAATGTTAGAAAGTATTTACTAAGGTCACAATACTTTCACGGTGATGTCATTTGCGCTTATAAAGGAATTCACGTTCGAATTGGATAAAAAATTGACAAATTGAAATTGCTCGGCAACATCAGCCACTATAGTCACTTAGTATAACTGAGTGACTTAGTAAAATCGTCGATCGGAACAAAATCCTTTTATAATCGAAGTCTTTGATCATTTAACACTTCGCAACTCATTTCATGCTCAAGCGTATTTTTTCTTCATAGCTGATTAAAGTTATCCGCTCTGATGAACGGACCGGCAAAATGAAATAGGCGATAATTCCGCCCCGTGCTCCTACAACAATGAACAAAATAACATCGTTATATCATGTAGTTTACCGAAACACGAACATCCGACGTACCAGACGGGAATAATTAAGCATGAAACAATTTGTGTTATCTCATTTGTTATTCGTTATGCATATGACAATAACAAGTCTGGCCGAAAATGCCAAAATCTCATTACATCACTCGCACCAGCTCCGCCCTTTATTGGCCAAAATTTTCAATTAAACTTCAAATGAGTTTGGGAACCGAATTAATTGGATTTTCATTAGCGTTAGGAACAAATGATATTGTTACCGGCGAGCGATCTATTGTTGCGTCGAGGGGGCAATTTGTTCACGTCACTCATTTTAACTTCATACATGCTGTCGCGCGCAAGCCGCAGTGTAGCCAAATAACAGTTGTCCCAACCCCCCAGTTTGCTTCCAATATAATCATTATATCACATAACATGTGCTAGCTACACATCCTTACATTTTTGACATCGCTACAAACTTTTGTATTATGTTTAAATAACTTCTCACGAACAGAAAAGTTAGACACGTAAATAACTTTCCTTTTCGATACACTTTTATGTCATGTAACGGACCGAAGATATGAATTGTATGGAAGCTTTGTATTCATGTATCTTTCATAGTTCTTCTTATTAAATAAATATACAATAACATACTGATTGGAATTAAAATACCTATTGCATAACGGACTACTGACCTCCATCATTACTGTATTATTTCATAGATTCATATCGCCAAATTACAAAATCTTAATAATAAATTATAAAAACTTAATCCAACTTTTGTTGTCAGGTATAGGAGTAGTATTAGTAACAGCAGCGGGGCTAGCGTGGCGGCTCGGCGCTCGGGACGCTCCCTGCGCGTTACTGGGGCTGCGACGCGCGTCATGTCGCCGGCTGGTGCCGCGCTTGCCGCCCAGCTACGCGCGACCACACCATCCGTACGCGGCCATGCTCTACCCAGAGTTCCAATATCGACCACCGCCGCCTACATACCAGGCTTCTATGCAGGAGTATAGATTGAGGTATGGAGTTACCGAGTTTTACTAGAACAATGGATGATTGTAAAAAACATATGTTAGGGATTAAGGGGTAGGTATAAAGGCATTTTAATAAGGGCGGTAAAGGATCCTATCAAATCGATTTAAAGAACTGAATCTTTTAAGCATAATACTTAATGTGTATTGATATTCTTTCAATGTATCTGTTTCCTTTTCACTCAGAGGGAACTCTATGCTTATTTCTCGACTTGCAGAAAAGAAATATTAATTTTGCGTTTCTAATTAATTTTACGTATTCATTTTAATCATGAAACGTCCTTCACGTCCTTGTTTTACAAAATTATATATAGTTGTATCAGAATAATAAAATTGAAGTCGGTTCCATTAGGTACAGCTTACCGATTCGGCACATTGTGCTTGTGCATCAAGGTTATATTTTCTAAAAGTGAATAATATTTTACAGTGCACCGACTATGTTTCAAACATGGGAAACGAATAAATAAGTAGGATTGTCGGTGATATAATATCATAAAATATTATTTTTAACAATGCGGAATTTATATTTTTATATTGGCTCTGGATTTTTGTAGCATTCTTTATTATTTTATGTGCTAGGATCACAGCGCGAATGTAATCTGTTGTTCTCCCAAAAACCCTGTAGTCAGCGGGAGTTATATTGAACATAGTGTATATACAATAAAATATTACTCTTAATAATACGCCTCGACTACTCTGTACTTTAAAATTACAATCTTTTTTATATCTATTTTACCGTTTACGGCATTTGATAGATACAACGCCAGACTGGGAGTTCTTAAGTTCTGTAATGTTTATTCCAGGTTGCTTCTGTTAGATCGAAGCGCGCCGGCCGTCTCCCCGCCCCCCACCTACAGGTCCAACTCAGCCAGTCTAGTCAGGTACGATATTATACGCTGCTCTAAACATACTTATTACAGCGGATTTGTTTGATTTGTTGCACCAACGAGAACTGTTCAGTTCAGTTAAAAATTTACATCAATTCATTCTTTTTGGTTCCGTTACATCCTTATTTTAGTACGTATTGATCCCCAATTAGTTACAAAATCTGCAGCATTTAAGGGAATTCAGACTATGTTTCTCAAATTGTATTGTCTTTTTAGCAGAGGGTCAACAGGCGCAGCGTGGTGCGGCTCAGAATACAGCGGTCCACCGTCGTACCGCGCGCCCCGCGTCGATCCACCGGTCACCGTCACAGACGCCCTCCCAACCATCACACCGCTCGACCTTAAATACTCCGATGATACTATCGAAACTCTCCCCAAGCCCACAGAACAAGAAAAAGACCCCGATCATCACCTCGTCACTATAGTTCACACCGATGCACAACCCGTCATAGTGACCGTTTCAGGATCAACAGCGCTGAACGAGACCCACACACAACCACCTTCAGAAATTGATATACTGGCGCACTTATAACGAACCACGTCACGTAGTATAATGAATGAATCACTTCAGTCGAAATTACTGTCTTTCCCAGGGGACAAGACAGAAATTGATTGATAAAAGTGAATGAATTAAGTGGAACAGACTGAATCAATCCGGGGCTTACATCGATCAAGCCGATTTCAGATTAGATTCTTTCTTTTGTCAGGTAGAAGCAATAGACTTCGGAAGGCTTGTGATTACAACAACGATTAAAGTGATTAATAGAATGAAGATTTTGAGGGTCATGAATGAGATTTAACGTGAGCACTCAAGAAAAAATTAAGAATCTGTTATAATATTATGTGAAAAATGCAAATAATGTTTGTTGCACGTTAAATAGAAAAGACAATGAAAACATATTAAAAAGTTTTTATAAAATTATATCTCAGAAAATAAATCGCTTTTAAATTAATAAATCATGGTGTACCAAGAAGATCATTCTACTTCAAGTATATTTTAACTAATGGTTTTGAGTACCTTATTTCATTCGTAGTTAAGTTTATATTGTGTAAATATTTAATAGCACTGACATGTTATATTCGTTTGCGTAGTGATATTATTTAACATAATATGTGCCGTGTATATAAACGATGCTACAAATTACGCTAGGATAAGTACGCATTATTGCAGTTGCATGTTGCGAGTGTAATCGATTTAATTGAAAAACCAAATCCTTCACCGAGATGTACAATGTAATAACCTGTTATACCGTGTAGTGCCAACATTTAATGCTGTAAATAAATTAATTTGTACAAATGTTTTTTTCTCCTTCGCTTATTCATTTGCTATGGGCATTGTATTTCCTTTGCCATTAAAATTCGGTTGGCAAACATTCTGTTGGCTACCAAAAACATTTAAAATATATAATGTACTCTATGTTGGGATATCTTCGATAAAATTATATGATATTTTATAATAATGGTGATATTGTAATCGTAAAGTTTTTTTTTTCAGTTTTGTTATTATTTATTAATTTTTTTTAACGTATATTATTACCAAATAAAATGCTGTTCTGTCTGTTTTATCGAGTCTCTTGAAGTATGTGGATGTTATTAGCCTTGATATTACTATCCCACTGCTGGGTAGAGGTGGTTGGGAAGTTTACATATCTCGAATTTCTTATCGAGAAATTTCAGGCTACTCTATAAAAGATGACTGACTACTTAAGCTTTTTGTCTGGCTTACCTACTCTGCAAACTTTAATATAAAGTCAACACTTCACCTTATTATTATATATTTAGTTAATTCGTAGCTGCGACATAAACGATCACATGTAAGTGATTACTGTTAGTATTGTAATATATTATAATTAGTTCATAACGAAATGTAATTAATGATGTACATAACTTTATATGTAATATAAGAAATAAAGATCTTTAGTGAAACCAAAAGCTTGTTTTTATACAAAACTCAGCGCATGCATTATCATAATTCGAATGTTATTCGGAGACACTATGCGAATGTGTATGGAAATGTTCTAGGTCTGGGTTTTGCATAATCGGATTTAGTGGATCACGGTTGGAGTTTCGGCGCTCGTTCCTTAGGTGTTCGGGTTACGCTTTCACTTTTAAAATATATTGCAAATATAAGGTAATTTATTTATGAAAATATAGAGACGTGATATTTTTAATCTCAACCGTTACGACGGTGAAGCGGTTCGATATTGTGAATGTTTTTACCATATTAGAGGTGACAGGCCAAGAGAAAAGCATAGACTGGATTTTTACATTTTGTTAGGTTTTTGTTGATTACTTACAATATTTAAATGTTTTCGATATTGTAGGATGTGTTTTTTGTAGTTTTTTACAAACCCAAATTTATTTATTGGGTTTCCTAGCTTCATCGTCAGTGTATCCAATTATCATAAACCTACCTAACGAAAATTAAATATTAAACTTACTGTAAGAAATCTCTGTGTTCGTCAAGGCGAATCCGCTTGTGTTGTTCTTGAGAATTTTTTGTCAGCATGAAAGGAATATTTTACGAATATTTATGTAAAATATTGTTTCTTGACATGTTTTCTTTATAACATCAAAGTAAAGCAGCTATGATAATACTGAAAGATATTTTAGAAATCTTCGTGGGCTATAAAAGGCGATTAACTATATTTACATTGGAGTTAATTAAAGTGCTTGAATAACGTTATTTTATCAAATTAATTTAATACATATAAATAAACAAATAGTGTAGGTAATGATTTCGTATACTATACCAGCCCTGTATTAAATACTGCCCACTGCTGAGCATGGGCCTCCTCCACAACTGAGAGGGTTTAGGCCTTAGTCCACCACGCTGGCCTAGTGCGGGTTGGCAGACTTCACATACCTTCGAAATTCCTATAGAGAACATCTCAGATATGCAGGTTTCTTCACTATGTTTTCCTTCAACGTTAAAGCGAGCGATAATTCACAAAGAATAAACGCATAACTTGTTAGAAAAGTCAGAGGTGCGTGCTCTTGGGTTTTGAACCTCCGACCATTCGTCTCGGCAGTCCGTTCCACTCCCAACTAGGTTATCGCCGCAACTATGACTTCTTATATTTACGCGAATATTAGACATTGAAAACAAATAGTGTTCAACCGTCTGAAAATCTTTAGCATCTTTCTATTCACTAGTGGACTTAATGTGACTGATGATGGTGATGTTGACGTTCAACTTTATAATAAAATGCAAAATTCTGTTACTTGAGAGCAGTTTTTAATACAAAAAATAGATAAATATTCGTCCTTTTAGGATTCCGTACCTCAAAAGCAAAAAAAAAGAAACCCGTATAGGATCGCGTTGTTGTACGTCTGTCTGTAAGGAAAGTTATCTATGTATGTACAGGGTCATTTTGACATTGCGTTAATAAATGAAACCACATACTTATCTCGTTAAAAATAACGCTTTCCATTAAGTTATTTTAAACATAGATGTAAAATAAAAAAGTGTAACTTTAGAACAAAATAAATATCAATAAAAAGTAACTTTAAGTTTACACGCCCTAATGCCAGTATCACTGCTGTAGGAGAATTCGTCGCAGCAGCAACATTACACTTTGTCAGAAATACACTCACGCACACACCATATTCGCGCTAAACTACAAAATGATCAAAAGATTGGAAAACTACAAAGGGAATTTTTTACGAAAGTATTCGTTATTCATGGATGATTTTTGGCACGATGTTAGCAGAGGTAAAGACGAATATGTGGTTTCATTTAGTAACGCAATGTAAAAATGAGCCTGTATACTTAGATAACTTACCTACAAGTTTGCACGGAACCCTCGGTACGCGAGTTCAACGCGCACTTATCCGGTTATTTGAAATATTATGTTTACCCAAATAAGTAGCTTCGATATTTTAAATATGGTTTTCTACGCATAATAAATTACATTTAGTGATTTAATCTGGTTCACCTCATGTATTAAAACCGGAGATTTACATTCTTCGGTGTCTATCACAAATATTTTAAGAACATTAGTTTACATACAGATTTCATCATCACCATCATCATCATCATCAGCCACACGACGTCCACTGCTGAACATAGGCCTCCCCTAAAGATATAATTTACAGATTTGCATACCAGCCCTGTATTATATACTGCCCACTGCTGAGCACGGGCCTCCTCTACAACTGAGAGGGTTAAGGCCTTAGTCCACCACGCTGGCCTAGTGCGGGTTGGCAGACTTCACATACCTTCGAAATTCAGAGAACTTCTCAGGTATGCAGGTTTTCTCATGATGTTTTCCTTCACCGTTAAAGCGAGCGATAATTCACAAAGAATACATACATAACTTTTCAGAAAAGTCAGAGGTGTGTGCCTTGGGTTTTGAACCTCCGGACATTGTCTCGGCAGACCGTTCCATTTCCAACTAGGCTATCGCCGCTTACAGATTTAAAAATATATAATTCAAAATTGTGCCATCTAAAAAGAAATTCTACAGACTTGAAATTAAATACTTCAATGGAAATAACCATTCGCTTCTCGTGAATGATGTTTAAAAAAACCCGCATTCTAACAAAAGCAAAATTGTTTCCATTATGAATGTAAATCGAAGCAATGAGAGCGGATTCCGGAACAATGGTGTTCTGTAATTATATTGTAAAGCAATTTTGTCGCGCGTCCCCACGATGTGAAAATGAAAATCGTACAGACATTAATAAAACGTTCGCTTAATAATAGCACCCGGTAAACTGAATGTAATAAAGTTAAAGATATAAATTGATTGTTTACGGAGACTGCAATTAAAGATATTTTAATATGCGTATAAATTATGATATTGTAGATAGGATTCATCTGAGGAGATTTATGATCCCTTATTAAGTCTTTAAATCTATATCTCAAAGGTTTCAGAAACGACCTAGTCTGTTATAATGAAATGTTTTATGGATACATAGGTAATATTTTATTAGGTACAATCTCAATTGTCAAATAAGGATATTTATGATCTCCGTAAGTTTACCTACACATCAAAATAAGATTATTACGAATAAATAAAAAATGTAATGGAGAATATTTTTCTATTTCTAAAATACACTACTCAACAAATAAAGGAAGGATAGTGTTTATTTTACGCATGCTCACGCCTTTTATCCCCGAAGGGGTAGGCAGAGGCGCAACTAGTGCACCCACTTTTCGCCAAGCGTATTCCGTCCCATGATGTGATAGGGGGCGAGCCTATCGCCATACCGGGCACAAATTCCAGACTCCAGGCTGATACTGAATAGAAAAATCCAATATCACTTTGCCCGACCCGGGGATCGAACCCGAGACCTCAGCCTTGCAGTCGTACCGTAATACAACTACGCCACCGAGGCAGTGTTTATTTTAAATTCAATATTTTTTTTAACTTAGACGTTATGCGTCAATAGAAGCGTAATTTAATGTTCAATTTAATTTAGCAATTTAATAAAAGGCTTGTTACTTTTTTTATAGTGAAAAAATATTACAAAAAACTAACATAGTGCTAGAACCAAAAAAAACAAGTTCATGTAAATTAAAAAAAACTAAAGCATAAGTAAAAATTAATTAAAAAGAATATTCCTAACAACGTTTTAATAATCTGTTGACTGCCTCGGTGGCGTAGTTGTATTACGGTACGACTGCAAGGCTGAGGTCTCGGGTTCGATCCCCGGGTCGGGCAAAGTGATATTGGAGTTTTCTATTCAGTATCAGCCCGGAGTCTGGAATTTGTGCCCGGTATGGCGATAGGCTCGCCCCCTATCACATCATGGGACGGAATACGCTTGGCGAAAAGTGGCTGCACTAGTTGCGCCTCTGCCTACCCCTTCGGGGATAAAAGGCGTGAGCATGCGCGTGCGAGTTGGACATCCTAAGGCATTGGCGACGCCTCTACATCGGCGTCGCATACTGAGAATGAGGTTATGAATTGACGTCTGTGGAATAAGGCTCCATACTCTGGAGAGGTGTGAAAAAAAATATTTTTCCGTGTTCAAATTTTGGAGAAAATCACTAAAAGCTCTTCTCCCGAGCAAATTCTACGCATGCTCAATGGGATTGAGATCGGCGGACTGAGCAGGTCACACTAATACGGTGATATTGTACTCGCGGAACACATTCGTCACTAGCTTTGCGGTGTGTGCATCTGCATTATCATGCATAAATATGAAATTTTGGCTGAGTTGCTGTCGATGAGAGATGACTATAGCGTGCACAACCTCGTCACGGTATTGCTCCGCATTTAAATTGCCTCGAATTCAAACGAGATCTGTTCTTCCATCCAGGCGAATTCCAGCCCGCACCATTATCGTTCCGCCTTGGTAAGGATGAACTTCCTGAGGTTTCTGGAGTCAACCCAACCTAACAACCAGAAACTCGCAAAACACACGTACTCTCCTTGAATCAGGATGAATCCGAATCGAGACTTATACGAAAACAGAACACGTACTCACTGATTCTCGACCCAACGAAAATGTGTGTTAGCCCACAATAAACGGCGCCCTCGATTTCCACGTCGCAGGGCTTGAACTCTTAACGGACTGCGAGCGTGAAGATTGACTTCATGTAACCATCTTCTGGCAATTTGGTCACTGATAACCACTTGGTGCTGGGACTGGAGTCTTCTTACCAACTGGCGAGCTGTAATCTGGGGCTGCCTCCTTGCAGAGTTTTGCAGAAAAAGGTCTTGTCTCTGGGCAGCGACCCTGCATCTTCCTCGGTGACGTTTGGCTGCATCTCCTATAGCCCTGTAATGTGCCCATCGGTTACGCTTGGTTGTGTGTTAACAGCCTCCGCGATTTCGCGTTGACTGCGCCCAGCTTCTAACATACCCACAGTCCTAAGCATCTCTTCCCGTGTTAAATGACGACGTGACATAACGCTCAAGAGTCACAAAAATTACAAGAAAGTAGCGATATTGGTTATTCACAAGAAAAATAACCAAACCTTACAATAATCTCTCAACTTTTTACGTAAGAAAATCCCGTACGCTGTTGACCAAGTTAAATTGTTCCTCCATATTTCGAAAAGATTTTTGTCGGCGCAATTACTGATTATTTAAAACCCTTTCCAAATCGGAATTCGTTTTTGAGAAACTCGCGGTCATACAAACTTCCATACATACATACGGATCGAATACAGAACCTCCTTTTTTGAAGTCGCTTAAGAACAGGTCATTCTGGAAATCTTTGGGAGATGTTCAGCAGTGAACATCGTGGCTGATGATAAATAGTTCACATTTGGTATGTATTGAAATTATCGATTACGATGAACTAAATAAAGATTTCTCTTGTAAGTAATGCGCGGACTTTTATCTGTTTCCTCAAACTTTTCAGCTATGTCGGTATTTCAAAGGGAAGTATAAGGGAAAAGGCTTTACGTCAAATGGAATAGGCTGGAATGTATCGGGACATGCGGGCAAAAGATCCGATTACGCGATACGAGTGATGGATGCCCGTTCTTTGCTCTGCAAACCAGCAATAAATTCAGTTTTTGACTAGTTTTACCCACGGGATGGTTTATTTACTTTTTGTTCAGAGGGTTGCGGATATGTGAATGTAAATTATGATGTAATCCTCCTATCCAGCTTCGGCCACGGCGGCCAATCTCAACGGAGATCAGCCAGTTACGCAGGAGATATTATAGTGCACAAGTGTGTGCGCAATACACAGGTGCACTCGCTATTCCATCACTCTCATAGTCCGGTGAGACGGCAATCCGACACGACCGGAGAGAGATCAGGCGCAGGACTAACGCTTTTACGTGTTTTCTGAGGCACGGGGGTATCACACCGCCAACTTCCTCCGACTCCGAGCTGCAACTGAGTAATTTTTAAATTTTGATGAAAATGTCTGTCGAAACCGAAAAATGGTGGAGTATAAGAACCGATAGTTCTTATACTCCCATAATACTGTAAATATTGCTTAGTGCTTACTAGTTTGAAATAAAAGCAACAGTAAAGTTTTTAGTGATCTCTTTTGGTTTCTTAGCGGTATTTTAAATCAATCTATTCTCTATATTCGACTATTGAGACTTCACGACATTGTTACGTTTTCTTTTTATCATATCCACCTAGCTTGTAAAAAAAACCTTTTTGATTTGTTCATATATTACGCATACGCATACTCACGTCTTTTATCCATGAAGGGGTAGGAAGAGGCGCAACCAGTGCACCCACTTTTCGCCGTGCGCATTCCATCCCATGATGTGATAGGGGGCGAGCCTATCGCCATATCGGGCATAAATTCCAGACTCCGGGCTGATACTGAGTAGAAATGCCCAATATCACTTTGCCCGACGCGGGGATCGAACCCGAGACCTCAGCATTGCAGTCGTACCGTAATACAACTACGCCACCGAGGCAGTCATGTGTTCATATATTAAGTATTTATAAACAAACAGAAACTCAAGAATTTGTAGAAACTTTCGATGTTAGTAAAAGATAAAAGAATAAATCGTAGTATCGTACTCTGTAGTGGAATAGTATATAATAAAGGCCTGTGCCTTCTCTGCAACTGAGACGGTTTAGGCCTTGGTCCACCGCGCTACCCTAGTTCGGATTGGCGGACTTGACATACCTTCGAAATTATTTTAGAGAGCTTCTCAGTGTTACATAATGATGTATAGTCTGTAAGCTGTATTACTAAAGTCACATCACTATGTATTACTAAAGTCACACCACTATGTCTTGTGATTCCTGTTCCCGTCACCTCACTACGACTTCCACTTCCCGCGTCCCGATGGCAACTGCTTGGTCATGTATTGTCTAATTATAATAAATATACTTTTATTAAGTAACGTCTGTCTCATCATTATATGTCACAAGCCATCACACAAACATATTACACTCAGGTATGCAGGTTTCCTCACAATGTTTTTCCTGCACCGTTAAAGAGAACGATAATTCCCAGAGAATACATACATAACTTTTAGAAAAGTCAGAGGTGCGTACGCTTGGGTTTTGAACCTGCGAACTTTCGTCTCGGCAGTCCGTTCCACTCCCAACTAGGCTATCGCCGCTTAATAAAGGAATCTGAGGTACTCAATATAAATTAAAGCTATGTGTAGAACTAAAAAATTATTATTAATTTATTTATCGAGCATGCGTAATATTATTAAATAATCCTTTAAGCGTGTTTGGTTACACTTAATTTACCGACTTCCAAAAAAGGAGAAGGTTCTCAATTCATGAGTTTGTATTTTTTTTATATATGTACACTGATTTCTCTAAAAATTGTGTGCCTATTTACTTGATTCCTTTTTTAATTAGTAAATTAGGGTCCAAAGTCTAAAGTCAATATATTTTCGTTTAGGGTTCATCATTTTATGAAACAGACCTAATAGACCTTTAATTAGCGAATTAGGGTCTCGAATTCGTCCAAAGTCAATATATCTTGGTTTAGGGTTCATCATTTTATGAAACAGACCTAATAGACCTGAATCATACGAGTAATTAATTCATAGCTTCCGCGTCAACACGTGCCGCACGCAGAAAATTAGCAAAATATATGCAAATTCTATTTCGAATTTTTTTTTTCCTATGGAGATTTTTATCATTATGTTTAATAAATGGTCCTAATGGTATCGGTTTGTAAATAAATTATATAAAAATAAAATATAGATAACTTTTACTTTTCTTTCCTAATTTCTAAAGTTATATTATCAATAAAATTTATTTTTATGCCAGATTTTGTATCATTCGATTTTAGGAGCTATAAATGAAAAAATGTTGTTGGTTCTTCAACATCATCATCATTACACTTGTTCACTGCAGGACATAAGCCTTTTCTTTTGCACACAATTCCCTCCGATCTATAATATGTTTTCATAAAAATAAGGAAACACTTTAAAACAATATGTGTATTGATAAAAGTGTTTAATTATGGATATTTTCTAGGTCTAGGAGTAACATGATGAACAAACATTCGTCTTTCTGGATGTAATACAAAAACCAACATCCAGACGTCCATACAAACTGACATTTATTATAATTTATAAGTAACATTATTATAAGTCCAATGTAACACTGACTCTTAACAATAACATTAAGCAGATACGAAATAATACGCTCCCTTTGAATACTGCCGCGTGAGAAGCATATTTGCATATGCAGGGGCTGCGGCAGACGTAATATTTCTGACTGGAGTGAACATCCTGGCAAATCTGCAAGGTTTGAACATAAAATGGATAAAGGTTAAGTCACTTATGTAAATGAGAAAACTTTTCAAACTCGCTTTTGATATAGAGTTAGAGATTTAATGTCTGCAACGAAGCGGAGTCGTAATTCATGTCTGTAATGTGTAGTCATTGGGCGTATTATGACAAATAACATGGCTTACCTATATAAGGCGCTGCGTAGATGTTGTCAACTTGTCGGTGACACAGTAGACTTCTAGGAAACTCGAAGATGCTTCAGTAACTTCAACAATAGACAGCGAGTTAACAGCAGCGCGATGCCTAATTATAGTTATGATGAAAATTGGCATAGATTGCCATGTAAATGATAGACTTAACTCAATTTTCCGAAAGAAGCTATTAATCATTTCTGTAATTTACAATTTTTGTAATATTTAATTTCTTAATGTAAATATTCCTTTATGCTTAAAAACATACAGATATATTTAAGTAGATATGCCAAAAGACGGATTTAATACAAATTCTACATTATAATACTCACTGCCTCGGTGGCTTAGTTGTATTACGGTATGACTGCAGTGTTTAGGTATTGGGTTCGATTCCCGGGTCGGGCAAAGTTATATTGGGTTTTAAATTCAGTATCAACCCGGTGTCTAGAATTTGTGCCCAATATAGCGATAGACTCGCCCCCTATCACGTCATGGGACAGAATAGGTAGGTAGGGCGGAAAGTGGGTGCACTAGTTGCGCCTCTGGCTACCCCTTCGGGGATAAAAGGCGTGTGTGTGTGTGTGTGTGTGTTTAGATTATAATATTATGTACTTTGTCCGAGAATCTAGTCCAGCTCTCAGGGGATCGTCCGAGAGACCGATCGGCGCTATTTAGTAAGCTCGATAAATATTAATATAGGGAACCTCCAAAGTATTCATAGCAGTCGTCATAAATCTCACCAAATTACCAAGTACTTATTAATAGATACCAGATAAATTACTTGTAATTAGTAACTGTGATTCAGAAATAGGTACATACGCTCGTGAAAATTCCGTTTCTTTTGGAAGATTCAAAAATAGTTAATTGCAATCAGTTTATGATTTTGATTCACCTATTCCATTTTACTAGTTTATTCATTGATTTAATTTATCGAAAAGGATGATTAAATAAATACTTTAGTTCTTCTTTGTAAGTTATCTACTTTGCCGTGGGATATCGATGTTCGAACCTAAACCTTTAGAACGCAGGAAAGATTGATCATAGATCAAAGTTTAATACACATACCGAGAATTATGTGGAAGTTGAGATCAATAATAGGCTATTCAATATCCGAACTAAACAATCGTATTGTGTGTATCTTTTTTTTTTTTTTTTTTTTTTTTTTTTTTTTTATTGCATTTAATGACGAGACGAGCATGCCGTTCGCCTGATGGTAAGCGATACGACCACCCATAAACAGTAGCAACACCATCCAGCACCTTGACTAACAAAGTACTGTGTGGCATTCCACTGCGCTCGTCACCCTGAGACATAAGATGTTAAGTCTCATTATGTCCAGTAGTTATACTGGCTACAATGTCCTTCAAACCGAAACACAACAGTGCATGCACACTGTTGCTTGGCGGTAGAAAGTAGTAGCGGTAGTATCTAGTTGTATTGTCTACATCGTATTGTCCTACAACTTGATATATGATTTCCCCATTGATTGGAGCAGAGCCTCCTAATGTCCATTTTCGATGCCTCAATAGCCTTTCAATATCTATACACTTATAAGCTTATAGCTTTATAGTTTGTAGACGCAGTAATCAATGCCCTTAATGTGAGTTCTTTATTTTCGATCGCTTCGATATAATTGTGTTTTTAAAGCGTAGATCCAAAGACGAATAAGCGGGTCACTCTGATATTAATTGATTTACACCGCCCATAAAAGCCAACGCTCGCAGAAGAATCTTTCTGAAATGAAAGAGGTCCTTTGGGCCTCTGGAGTTCTCACTGACTGTAGATTTAAGGGAAGCTTTCCACCAACATATAAACTCATAGTCATAGATCCTTAAAAATAAGCCATTAAGGCTGCGTTAGTCTTCGAATAATATTTTTCTTAGCCTTCGCCCTTCCTCATCAATTATTCAATAGAAAGATTAGCGCTTGTGATGATAAAACTCCATGACAGCGCAGAATGAGAACAATAAATTTTAAAGTAAGTCTTTCGAGTGTTTTCAGTGGCGAACACTATTTGAAATATTAGCCTTGGTGTGTGTAAAGTTATAAGAAGATGTATAATTTGTTTCTTAGGGTTATAAATACTTTGCATTCTACTGCACAATCAAGTCACTCACCTAATGATGGGCGTCATGACTGCTCATAATAAAAGTCGTTAACAGTATCACAGGATACAAAGTTCTTGAAATCAGATTCCGCTTTGTTGCGTTGCTTACTTGGCGGCAGAATTAGACTAAACAGTAGTTAACCGAAGTTTTCACATAGGAAATACCTGCCATGTTGTAAGTATATGATGTGATTTAAATTATTATTACCTAAATTTATCCCGCTTTTGAAATGTAGAGTCCCTTTTTAAATAACTTATTGGGTGATTTTCAAATTCCACGTGTTTCGTAGGCAGAAGGTACCAAATATTTATTATAAATGATTTTGAAAACACTTTCTAGGTTAACTGGAACTTTAAAATACTTTTGATAATATAAAATCGCTATAATTGAATATTGCTGTAAGTTTTGGTTCGTAGTCCTTTTTTTTGTTAATTCTCCTTTATCTCACGCAAAACAGAGCTCAAGTAAAGCGTAATTAAGGTCACCCAGTTCTTGTCATCGTATTTTTTTAGACACTTGCTAATGATAGGCTGTGAGCTTTGAATGGAATAAAAATATTGTAAACTCAGTAAAAAAACTCAAGCCCTCAGTATTTAATCATAATTTGAATCATAGTTTAAAACAACACGCATGCTCACGCCTTTTATCCCCGAAGGGGTAGGCAGAGGCGCAACTAGTGCACCCACTTTTCGCCAAACGTATTCCGTCCCATGATGTGATAGAGGGCGAGCCTATCGCCATACCGGGCACAAATTCCAGACTCCGGGCTGATACTGAATAGAAAAATCCAATATCACTTTGCCCGACCTGGGGATCGAACCCGAGACCTCAGCCTTGCAGTCGTACCGTAATACAACTACGCCACCGAGGCAGTTTAAAACAACAGTTAGGCCTATATTCCCAAAGAGAACGTAGAATTGACCAGCATATCCATCGCATGATAAAATAGAGAGCGAAATATACATTCCTATTTATATTGTGCTTCTTTCAATAGAAAAATAAATGCAATAAACATCAGACAAAGCAATAAACACTTGCCTCCAACAAGCAAATATCTCTATAATATTTTTCATCAAAGCACCGCGCATCAATTGGCTGTTTTTGCCGAGTTCCTGATTGCATAATTTTCTTTTATTTATCGTCTACAGAACAAAAATAAAACAAACACATTGGCGAATGCTTATACAGCCGCCATTAGCGAGAGCGGACTGGAAGCCGAGTCAATAAATCATTTCCCCGCATCGGCATCTCTTATCGATTCTATTCAATAGCGATTTATTCACTCAATGCTTAATCGTCGCTCCTTGAATATGAGTGGGATCTACTTAATACGTCTGAAGAAACGCTTATAATGTGCCGTATTGGAGGAATCGACATATATATTTTTCGTTTCACTAACCTTACCTAGTATAACATAGCATTTTACACGGCTCTACTTATGAGCAAGTCTTTATCAAGAATAAAAGATCAGCGTTACACTTTTCGAGGATAAGAAGTGGACCACATGTCAATCCAGAATACAGGCTATTAGGGTGCCAACTGCCATATCATCCACATAAATTCAGATTCAGCAGTATAAATACACAAACCAATAAATATTTCAAAGGCGTAATTGATAACAATGATATTAAGACCTTAACACAAACATTTACAAAAGAATGTCAACTAACCAAAGTACCGTAATTTATATTTTGCTGGGTCATAAAACCAAACTAAAAAAATAATAATGAAGTATATGGTGATGTATCGTGTCGTGTATGCACAGTCAGCAGCATAAGTATCTGTACAAAATCAAAATTTCAAATCGCCTATATACGCATTAAGTTAAACTGAAAAATTTTTTTTCTTCGTTTGAAGTAAAGTAAATCTCTTTTATTTTATGTTTGTAAAGAGAAAAAAAGATTAGCAAGAACAAAAAAGTATGTAGGCAATTTGAAAATTTGAATTTGTTCAGCTACTTATGCTGCTGACTGTACACGGTAAAGCTGTTAGATTAGATACGCATGTATATTGTCAATTTGCTTGTTAATTCTCTTAGGTGAGTATTAACAGGAGATTGTTGGATGATTCAACCACAGTATAATACACTAGGTAATTCAGTCGGTAGATGAGTTTCGGACTTAGATCCTAATACTTGGATTGAATTAACTATAACTACTTCCTATCTTACTATTAGATATAAATGCGAATGTTTCTGAATAAGTTTTGATATTAGATAGAATTTGTTATTGCTAAATGGATTTGGACGAAATTTGGGACATAGATAAAACAAGTTTAGGATTAATATAATATTGTTATAGCCTATTTTATTTTCCGGAAAATGAACAGTGATTTTATCCGACAAAAACCTTTATGCGGGCAAAACTGCATGCAAGATCGAATTATTGCTAAACAAAGAATTATACTTTGAGTAGTTGAAACCTATTTCCCAGCTAGACTCCTAGACATTTAAATCTACCTAGATAGTCAATTTTTACATTATATAAGCAATTTCGCTTTATAATTACACCATATAAGTATTAACACTTGATAAATAACAATTCAGTAATAAACATAATATTTCGAGAGCGAATTAGCGAAGTTAAATCAGAGTTCAATTCGTAAGAATGTTTGCCAGGAACAAATAATGTGAAGCGCCTATCCTCCAGTGAACTAACTTCGTAAGCTGTTTAATGAGCCGAATCTGTAATAATAGAAAGCAAACAGAAAGCGAATACGCACTTAATTACTGTGTTAAAGCCCTTAAGAAAAGTTGTAGACATATCTTACTAATATTATACACACACACACACTCACGCCTTTTATCCCCGAAGGGGTAGGCAGAGGCGTAACTAGTGAACCCACATTGCGCCGTGCGTATTCCGTCCCATGATGTGATAGGGGGCGAGCCCATCGCCATATCGGTTATATATTTACTGGTGGTAGGTCTCTCATTATGTAAGAGGCCGTCTGGGTGGGTACCACCGCAATGTCTATTTCTACCGCCAAGCGACAGTGTGCATGCACTGTTGTGTTTCGGTTTGAAGGACATTGTAGCCAGTATAACTACCGGACATAATGAGACTTAACATCTTATGTCTCATGATGACGAGCGCAGTGGAATGCCACTTAGTACTTTGTAAGTCAAGGCGCTGTATGGTGTTGCTACTGTTTATGGGTGGTTTTATCGCTTACCATCAGGCGAACGGCATGCTCGTCTCGTCATTCAATGATATAAAAAAAGCAACATATAAATAGACGTAATTGATAATATTGCGTTGATATTTGTTTACATTTCTAGAACTAGTTAGTGAAGACTATACAGTATGTAAAGTTAGTTGAGAAACCTGTTTCAGAAGGGTATTCAGTATTCGATTCTCGTCCATATATCTATACTAATACATAAAGCTGAAGATTTTGTTTGTTTGTTTGGACGCCCTAATATCTTACTCCTGAGTGCTAAAGGCTACTTTTTATCCCGGAAAAACTTTTCCACGCGGGCGTAGCCGCGCGCAATGCTAGTATAAAATATATGGCGAGAATTTTACGAGAATTTACGAGGATTTTAGCACATAGGTATTTTTGCCTTTTTAAGCCAGGTTTGAAGTATGAAGGGAAACGAAATATTTTAAAGGCTATATCCATACGTTATAACTTATAAATAGGTCAAACACGTATATAGCTCAAGGGTGACCACATGTTCGGAGCCTTTTTACGACTTTCTTTTGAGGTTTACTATGTCATTTATCATTATTTTTTTTGTGTATATTTTTATTAGTTACGCGCAAGCATGAACTACCGAGTGTTTAAATGGGTCTCTCGACTAAAAATACACACTGGATATGCAGTTAGTCACGCGATCCCAACATTAAAAGTATCTAAATACTTTGTCAATAGACTGCGAAATATAAAAAAAAAATGAAATACACCTAAAGCATGGAATTCGTAACCGTTTAGAAATTGCTGATCATGTGCAACTAAGTTTTTTGTCATAACTAGACATAATATTATAAACGATACGTTTATTAAACACGGATCTTTATTGTAATCTCATAACAAAATCGCCTTGTAACACATTTTGTACAGGGTGCCTTTACCAAACAAAATAAAGTCGAATTATAACACGATGCATACGAACTCATACGAGAGTATACTAGGAGTGTAAATATCGGTCGCGATATATGAATTTCACGCGGCACCTCCGGACCGGGGCGGAAGGTGCGTGAAATATAAATCAGCTAGCTGTGATTTACGCGAAACCTCCCGGAAAGTTTTAATTCTGTTTGGCCCGAGCTCTCGGTCATTTAATTTATCTATTATTTATTGCGCGGCGGTAAACTTGGGCACTTTGTTTATTAGCTATTCAATTATACTTACTGTTTGATACGTTCATTAGGAACTTGGCTTTGTAAGTAAATAAGGCTAATGTCTCTAATTTGAATAAATGTCTTTACAAATGTAATGTAATAATAGTAAATTATAAGTGCAATTATTCCTTTATTTCGAGCAGTCTCATATTTATTTACAATATAGCCTTAAATACCCTGTTAGGATGTCGGCATTAATTCTATTAACTAAGTATAAAAAAATATAAATTTATTGCTATTAATAAGATTATATAAAGGTATATGCGACCGCGTTTGTGAAATAGATTCTTTAAAATTATGTTTATGCCTCGGTTTACACATATTTCGTTTGCATAAATCCTTCAAAATTGCTCTCAGCTTGCCATGGAGGATATACAATACAGCGGTGACCCTACACTGCATAAAGCATTCCTAATGAGTAACGCCATTTCTAGAACACACAGGAAATGTAATTATTTTATGTTTTGTGTACTCAGAGAACATTCCACAAAACGATTCTAGTGATAGCCGAGGATTCCACTGTGTGCATTCAAAATAACTGGCCGAATTTATTTAAGCCTCCTTCATTATACTGGTCCGGCATACGCTGCTCGTAAAAAGGTAAATATGTACACGTATATTTTGCTTCGACGTTATGTAAGTGCCCTTCGGTGAAGTTTATTGCGGGCTGACCACATGTACACCTATCCCTATGTAATACTTTATGACGTCATTGAAGGTCGTCTCTTAAGGAAGGGTCAAACAAGGAGTTCTCGTAACCGACGAGCATGTATGAAGAGACTGATGACTGTGGAAGAAGCGAAAGAGGTATGCTTGGATCGTAGCACATGGCGCTCCCTAGTCTCTGCCTACCCCAATGGGAGAAAGGCGTGAGTTTATGTAAGCATGTATGTGTGTCATTGAAGACTATAAATTAATATAAATATGTGGACTGTCTACAAGCTCATTGCTCCGTTTTGCCTAAAATTTGTATTTATAACGTAAAAATTCGCTGGTTAATCGACATTAGGTATAACGAAGTGCACTAAAACCCTCAGACAACAGGCTCTTTATTTAGCATTTATAATATTCAAATTATAATTTACTAGACATTGATTACGACAGCGCGTAGTAACAGGTCTTAGGGGGAAAGAAAGCTAACTCTAGAATGTCTCTTAGTCAAAAGGTAGAATGCCAATAAGCTCTAAATATTCGGGTTCGAGTCCATGACAATGGGATGTATTGCGTGCGCGGCACGACTAGCGCGCTAAGGTCTCGGGTTTGAATCCCAGGTCCGGTAAAGTGATAGATATAGGTATTTGGCTTTTGTTAAGTAGTATCAGCCGGAGCTTACCGCTTAAAAGGCGTGAGTGTGTGTAATAGCAACAGATATATTAGTGTGTGTAATCGGTATACTATGATGAGTAGGTATAAGTACTGGGATCACTAAAAAAAACGCAATTCCTATAATAAACTGTAAATTCATATCAAAGCTGCACAATGCGCGCTCGAAAGCGTTATGTAATGTAAATACGTAATCAAGCAACATTTGTATTTGTTCTTTTAGCCATAAGCCAACTTTTTGGTGAGACTGTACCGCAAGCGCAAACCGTGGCTGGGGATATGTATGTTGAATTAGCATAGTTTGAAGGCCCGCCTCCGGCCAGGCCACCGAGGGCAACGGTTTAATGAGAATTTACAGCTTTTACGGATGCTGCCGACGTATTTAGATATTCTGGACCACACTAGAGCCACGTACAGAGCTGATAACGAAATAAGTAATGTTCAGATATGTTTTAGTAACTTCTGTTCTTATACTATGACATGCTATGCTATATATTGGCATGGTCAGCTCCATAGAAAAAATACTAATATGTCCGCGTCTACCATAAGTTGCGGCTAATCAATCTTTTTTATAGAAGAGTAGGCAAAAGAACACAGATCACATGTATGCGGTAATTTTAAACGTCAACCAAAAGATCAAAACTCCTAATGCCCAAAACCTAACAAGCATCTACCGTTGGTAGAATGCAATACAGCACTGTTTCCTTTATCGCATCTCCCGTATTCAAAAATGTCGGCAGCATGAAGTTGTCATATTGCAGGGATTGCACGAAGAAAATATAAAACCAGCATGAAGAAAACTATGGAACCAATTTCCGCCAGGAGCATTTCCAGACAGATACGACCTGGCGACCTTCAACAAAAGAGCGTATTCCCTCCTAAAAGGCCGGCAACGCATCTCTATTCCCCCGGGTATTGCAGATGTCCATGGGCGGCGGTGATCACTAACCATCAGGTGACCCACTCGTTCATTTGCTCAACCTACTGTAAGTCCCAGTAAGTCGCCTCTTGCAACCTAGAGATAATAATAATAATAATAATAAAGCCTTTATTTTCCTTAACGTATACACACTTTAACTACTAATCTACAATACATTTACTATATTTGTATTTGTTAAGGCCCCTTTCGGGTATAGGCCTCCTCCAACAAGTTCCAAAGTTTCCTATCTTTGGCTTTTGTTATCCAATTGTCCCCCACTAGCTTTTTGATATCATCTGTCCATCGTTCCTTTGGTCTACCTCTCGCTCTTTTGCCAGCGGGGCCCGGCCAGGACGTTACCTTCCGCGTCCATCTTTCATCTGTCATCCTGGCCACATGTCCAGCCCACTTCCATTTTAGGCGTATTGTATGGTGGAGTGCGTCCAGAACATTAGTTTTCTTGCGTATATTTTCACTTCTTTGCTTGTCTTTTAGCCTAAAGTTAAGAATACTCCTTTCCATTGCTCGTTGGCCCTTTATTATTCTATCTCGGATGTAATGATTGTATATCAACCTAGAGATACCAAGGTAAAATTCCCCCAAAAGCCCCTAATCCACAGAGCGGTCGATGTTAATTACCTGTTTTAGCTTTCTCTTCGTAGACAACTTCATCCTGTATTCGCAGAGACACAGTACACATAATATCTATTTACATTGGCGAAGCTTTGTCGCAAATTCGAAGTACATATTTTATTCAAGAAAACTGCTCTAATTGATAGAGGATGAAAGCGAGATAAATGTAGAGTATGAAGGTATTATCTTGCCTTATTTTATTATAATTAGAATACAACTCTTTGAGTGGAAGCCATGAGGAAATAAACGCCCGCAAGGGAGACCACAAATACGCTGGAAAGACGATGTGAAGAAGGTAGCCGGATTAAACTGGATCAAAAGAGCTCAATGCCGCGACGAATGGACGCTGTTAAAGGAGGCCTACAACGAAGAGGTTGAAAAGGGCTAATAAAGACGAATAAGAGATTATAATTATAAATACGATTGTGTGACAATGTTTGTTAGAAGTATACATAGTAATCGCTGAATGGATTTGGATTAAATTTGGCACACGCATAGACCATGTCCTGGATTAACCTATACACTACGTTCATAATATGAACATCGAAATTAGTGGTTGTGAATTTCTCATTGCACAATAATTAGGCAGCTATAAAAAAATATAAATGTCGTTCTCTGCTTTGATCATAATCTCTACCATTATTCATGATCACAAACTCAACCAAACGCGCCGTTTATTGACTCATTTACTCGCGATTTTTCACTTTAGTGCCGGCAAACGCAAGCGATATCGCCCACATTTGAATACCTCCATCAAGCTCCATTCAGGACGTATCTCCCGCTCCCTTCGCTTATCGCCGTTTGGCTGCCAATTTGCCCGCACCCTTATGTTATAAAATTGTTAAAGATATCTTTGGGTTTTTGCTGGATTGATAAATGCTGTAGAAAAAATATTGTTCTTATTTAGGATATTTTTCGAGAGAATTGAGCAATATAAAAAACAGATTAAGAACAGGTCGGGCTACGGTCAATGTAGAGTTTCGTCAATCTAACAAAAAATGTCGTAAGCAGTGCTAGCAAAGTTCTTTTTGCAGTATTTCCAGAATTATTTTTTGAAACAGCATAAACTCAACCGTGATCGACTATAATTTATATAGTAAACTATTGAACTCCAAAATATAAGTTGGTATTTTTAAAGGCTTTTTGTCTAAGAGTTACTACTCGAGATTTACGTAGATCAATGTATTTTGAAGTCAATAAACAAAAATACCAAATTTAATTAACACAGGGGAAATTATTTCCCGCTAAATTGGCAACATAAAGTGTCCCACATGCGCATATTACATAAATGAGGTTATATCCGAGTGCACAGAAATCCGTGGGTACTCTAGCAAGACGTGCAAAATTTATGTTGTTAATATTACAGCTTAGATTAAATGAACGACCGCCACTGCTCCTGGAAACAACCTAATTTGACAACATAAAGCTGAGGTTCAATGTCAAACGTGGTTAAAACTAACGGCAATTTCACTTGTACGATAAAAATCGTATCTATGGGATAAGTTACTACTTGTGTTTGATAGTTAGTACTCAGTATCCATTTATTAATTATCTATTCTATCATTTTCAGTAATAAGATGAGGTTAATTTGTAGGTGGAAAATAATTTCTGTTGTACTCAGGTAAAAAAAAATCATACTTTGTTACAGAAAAGTACGAGCACCCATTTGCTCGTTTTAGTAACCGCTTCGGGGCTATAGGGAACGTGCACGAACTATAGGGGGCAGCACAAAATCGACACAAGAGCCACATGTGGATAAAAAAGGAACTTATCAAAGCTATAATTTATTTTTATTATGTCAAAAATGATAAATTATGGGTACGGGCTGAATATTATTGATACCTAGCGTGGCCAGAATAAGCTTTTTTTTAAATGGGAGCTAGTTATTTTGATGTTATTGAAGCAAAATTAAGAGGTTATGTTCCCTTAATTACTGATTTGTTTGTATTGAATATTATCTTCAAAACTAAATTTTCATAAATTACGTCCGATTCATCATGACCAATGAAGTGATTACGAACTCATAATTATGTATGTTTTATACAGCTTTTATTATTTTTGTTGATTTTCACATAACCATGGAATGTAAGTACTTAGGTACTATTCTTGGGAACATAATAGAATTTTACACCATTTGATATGTTCATTTATATGTTTTGGAGCATCCAGATACACAGCAATACATTATCCACAATTTAAATGTTATTTTTCATCCTTTTAATATGAATATCTTACGTCAATGCCAAGTATCGATGGGCTGAAAAAGAGTCAGATTGGGCCACGATTGGCCAGATGGCAGTGCTTACGACGTGCACGTTCCCTATCACCGCGAAAGTGTGGATCCGTACTCCTATTTTTAAAGAAGTTTGAAAACCCTTGAGCCTAATTCGCTGTAGTGTATCATAATATGATCACTGTACCTTCTTTTATTGACTACATTGAGATTTGAGATGCTAAACTAATTCCAGCATCCTTATAATTCAAGGGTTAAGGGTTAAATCTACAAAGTTCAAAGTTTTAACAAAGTTAAATTATATTATTATTACATAATGAAGTTCATTATGTGACCCGACTACACAGTCATAGGGGTGCGAAGAAAACATTTTCAATAATTAATGATGGAGCTCCAAAATGCAATTTTATACTAGTCTAATTCAAAAGCTAACTTGTTAGACGAGATTTAGCTCATAAAGAATACATTTATGAAGTACGTACTAGGATACGGGTCACGTTAATATGCGCATACATCTGGCAGTATTATACAACGCAACATTACCCGCTCTGGGAATAATGACGCGTGAACTATGGATCCACATTAGACTTTCGGTGAATGTGAAACTTATCTCATTTAACTACGTGCATAGTCTTTTCAAATAGATGAGACTTACAAAAACGAATTGTAAGTCAAACAAAGAACTTATAAATATAATAGCACTGTACTTGTACATACTGTATACATAGGTATTTATAATAAATAGTAGCAGTACGTATTTATATAGTTTATGAACCGTTACATAATTTTTTTGTCCCATGTCGAATAAATGTTTAGGGTGTAATTAGGTAGTACCTACTAAGATTTAGTTATAAAACAGACAAACATAAGTATCATTCATTTATAACAATGAAGGACCACGAAATATGGGAGTGGGTCTTTCTAAAAAACTTAAACTTATTTTACAATTAACACTTCGTAAGTATTAGTTTGACCCCAATAGGAAGGCTCTTTCGTTCAGGTTCATTTATTTTTAAAATAAAATTATAATTAATGTCTAGACACTTACAGTGTTACTTATAAAAAATTCGCTAAGCTATGCTTAGTTGCGTCTTAACTAGTTCGCTCTTAATCAATGCTTAACTTTTGTTTTTTTACACATTAATGCTTTTGACAGTATTTACTCGATCAGCTGTAATTCAAAACCCGCCATCTTGCCTTTTAAGAAGGTTTAAACTAGGCCACTGCGATATTTAATTATGACAGTTATTTAATTAGCAATGCTTAACCACCTCTTCACTCTAAAACAAGTTTATAAGTAAGACTGTATTTCTTTCCCTTCCTTTCTATTCCTATTATTAGGTATAATGTTGCCTGTCGGTCCCTACCAATGAACAAATGTGCGTAGTTCGTGACTTTCTGTATTCGGATGCATTCGTATTTTGTTCTGCTTGCAAGTTTTGTTTGGGTTACTCCCGAGAGCGCATGCATAGCATATTTGAAAAACTTTTTCTATTTAAGTTTCAGTGTAATACATATTTTGTTACCGTTTCTTGCCATTTTATCACGTGTCTTGTTCTTTGACTCTTGAGCTTGTGCGTCAAAGCTTTTATCTACATGTAATTTAAACCAAAACAATAATCCATATCCACGCCCGATAGCACAATTAAAGTTTTTGTGATCCCTATTTTGGACGTAGGTACCAGTAACGAAAAAAAATGGTGGTAGGTCTCTCATATGTAAGAGTCCATCTGGGTGGGTACCACCGCAATGTCTATTTCTACCGGCAAGCAGCAGTGTGCATGCACTGTTGTGTTTCGGTTTGAAGGATATTGTAGCTAATGTAGTAGTTACATTATGAGACTTAATATCTTATGGCTCAGCAGTGAAATGCCACACAGTACTTTGTAACTCAAGGTGCTGAATGGTGTTGCTACTGTTTATTATATGTTTATTCGGGTGGTCGTATCGCTTACCACCAGGTCTACGGCATACTCGTCTCGTCATTCAGTGCTATAAAAAAAGTCCCTTAGCTGCAAATAGTGTCCTAGAGCACGGCATAATTTCTCGAATAAAGGTACACGTAGGTGATGTACCTACCCCTTCATTATAGCGTTCCGAGACCCCAATATATTATTACTGAGCACGGGCTTAGCTAGGTATAGCTTTCACAAGGGGGGGTCCTACGATGTAAAAAATTAGAGTGTGGACATGTGTGTCATGTTTGGTAGCCCGATAATTTTTTAGAAGCTAAGGGGGGGTCCGGACCCCCTAAACCCCCCTTATAGACGCCCATGTTACTGAGTAATTACAATATGTAAAAAAATATGGGTTGCTCGCGGCTTCGCCCGGGTGAGAGGCCTTTCTCGCTACAAAAGTCCCTAAAACACAGTACAACGCTAGCGCCATCTACATAAAGAATCAGTTTAAAAAATATCCATTATTTCCCACCTGGATAAATATAGCCTATCTGTTACTCCAGGACATGGTCTACCCGTGTGTCAAATATCATCCAAATCCGTTCTGTTGTTTCTGCGTTTACTTCGAACAAACATCCAGACATTTTCACAAACTTTATAATATTAGTAAGACGTACCTAAGATAAGATTTACTTGTTAATACGTTTGGTTACAACGCTAATTCTTGCCTTCCCATGTTGCGTGTTCGCCCACGTTGTCTTCTGCACATAATTCCCAGAAAAATCATGAAGGCACTGCCGGCCATACAAGAAAGATAATTATTGGTTGTATTAATAAATCAATCGCATATTTGAGTAGGATCTTAAATAAACGTTTAAGATGCTGAATTATTTAAACAAATCTTGAGCTTTTATTTGAAAATAAACATGAAGCTCTCAAAATAAAAAGTAATCCGGATTCGCTACCAGGATCAGACTTTTAAGTTTTAAGTAACATTATTTTGTGTTTAATAACACCGATCTTAAGATAATGATTTTATAATGATTCCTTATGTTTACGCGAATGTTAGACATTGAAATTAAACTATTATAACGGATCCTAACCTAACCTATGTACAACGCACGGCATTCCAACCAAAACTCCTCGGTGGTCATCTTCGGCGCATTAGGGACGGGATTTTATCGCGGTTTTTTATTTAATTTTTCTCCCGACGTTTCGAAGGCTTTGCAGCACTTCGTGTCACTTTGGAGTCCACCGTGACCACGAAGTACTGCAAAGCCTTCGAAACGTCGGGAGAAAAATTTAATAAAAAACCGCGATAAAATTCGTTATAATAGTTTAATTTCAATACTGATTTTACTTGGAAAGTGGCAACGTATCAGTTGGCCACCTCCTTCAATGCGAAACTGCGTTGGATCTAATTATAACCATAGCAACTGCCGTGAAGTGGCAGCTCTGCGCGGCCCAAAATAACCCCTACCTGCTTTGCAATGGCAATTTGTTGCCCATCCCTGTTTCTTAAAGTTCGAGAACGCACTCACCATTTTTTCGGGTTTTATGTTTATCGTTGTCAATTATTACTAAATCCTCAAATGCCATCCTTATGAGTATTTAAAAAAATGTATGAAGGCCGGCAACGCATCTCTGTGCCCCTTGGTATTGCAGATGTTCATGGGCGGCGGTGATCACTTACCATCAGGTGAACCGTATGCTCGTTTGCCCCCTATATCATAAAAAAAAACAATGCCCATATTTCTTTATACATAAGTGCTAGGTCGGGCCTTCAATGTCTAAGGTAGAATACATATGTAGACATATTAAGCTTATTATATTAACGAAGCCATCCTATAACAATATTTTTAATAAAATATAATACAACATGATGTCTCTGATAGCAAGCAACGAGTAAACTTTGTAAGTGTGTTAAATGTTATATTTTCTTTGACATCAGAATACTGTACATCATCATCATCAGCAACATGACGTCCACTGTTGAACATAGGCCTCCCCCAAAGATTTCCAAACGGACCTGATAAAGGCGGCCCATACTGTACAATAAATAAATAAATACTGTACAGTCAGCAGCATAAATATCTGTACAAAATCAAAATTTCAAATCGCCTGTATACGCGTTGAGTTAAACTGAAACACTTTTTTCTTCGTTTGAAGTAAAGTAAATCCGTTTTATTTTATTTTTGTGTAGAGAAAAAACAGATTGGTAAGTAGACAAAAGTATGTAGCCAATTTGAAATTTTGAATTTGTTCAGCTACTTATGCTGCTGACTGTACATCTTACTTCAATCCTTTTTATACACCTTTTACCTGCAGCTTCATCAATAATAAGCCATTAAGGGGATTGCGGGGAAGCGGCGATAGCCTAGTTGGGAGTGGAACGGACTGCCGAGTGCCGAGACGAATGTCCGCAGGTTCAAAACCCAAGGGCACATACCTCTGCCTTTTCTAAAAAGTTATGTGTATTCTTTGTGAATTATCGCTCGCTTTAACGGTAAAGGAAAACATCGTGAGGAAACCTGCATACCTGAGAAGTTCTCTGAATTTCGAAGGTATGTGAAGTCTGCCAACCCGCACTAGGCCAGCGTGGTGGACTAAGGCCTAAACCCTCTCAGTTGTAGAGGAGGCCCGTGCTCAGCAGTGAGCAGTATATAATACAGGGCTGGTATGGTATGGTATTAGGGGAATTGTACCTTCGTAGTAAATAATAATAATTTCATGTAATTCATATAAAAACAAATTGATGGCTTTGACATTACCTGTTATATGAGTTGTGTGGATCCAGCGCCTGTGGATCATAAGGGATCAATTTAGTTATGATTGAATTATAATATTAAAACAAATCATGAGGAGATCATTTCCAATTTTTATTGTATAGATACATAATATTATTTGCATTATAAAAATTGTCTAGTGACATTTCCAATTATATCTAAGCAAATTTATACATAAAATTATTAACTCTATGAAATTGCCATTGCCCTCTGTTGATACAATTCTGCTAGAAGTTCATGTAAGGCCCATTAAAATCTATTTAGCAGTTACAATGTTAATTTCATACAGTATTTTAACCGGTGGAACTCATTTTTAACATTTTTAACACCGACAGAAAAAGAGGGATTATCGCTATTATATCTTTTATTAATGTTATTATATTACATATTTCATTAAGTTATATATCATAGTTTTATTCTATTGTTATGAAAAGAATTAGCTATATATTTATAATTTTTTTTAATTCATCAACTTTAAGATACAATTTAAGAAAATTTATTCTAAACACACATCCGAGTATTCCATCATAACTAAGATTTTGTGGCTAGTGTTACTGAATTACGTAAAATGTCTCATGAAAATATTTGTATATGAACGTAAAGTAATTTTTATCTATAAAAAGTGTTGCTATATTTAGTTGTGCATCTGATATAAAAAAAAGAATAACTGAATAGTCTATAAATATCAAATCCTGATAATAAATCGTCAAGTTCATCTACACATAAAAACAATGACAGAAATATCACTCAAACCTGTTCCTAACAATTATTGGGGTATTGCTTCAACAGTTATTATCTTGAAACGAATTAAACGCCTCCAAAAATCAATGAACAAACAATACATACTGAATAAATTGTGTTAGACGATGATGATTTTCTAAAAATAAGATGTTTTGACAATTTTATCACAATTGTTATGTATTCTTTATTTGTCAATGAAATTAGATATCAAAACCAAATTTGTGTAAATCTGTGTAATTATGAGAATCAAAATGGCTTGTCATTACAAAAATATGGGTTTCAGGCATTACTTATTAATTTAATTACAATATTTTTTATCTATAGTTATATTATTAACCGCTGTGAACTGTAACAGAAATCATGCATGTTGCTCAAGTTTATTAAAATTGCAAATATAAGTGTTGTTACGTAAAATTTCTATACAATACAAATTAATCTTCTTTGCAAACAAACAGAATATTTATTATAAAAATATGCCACTGGTTCAAATGATATCAAGTTAGTGTATTATGCACTATACAATTCCTTCACGGACAATTTTGAATACATAAAGTAGAATTTCCCGAACATCTGAGATATAGTAAATTTCCTTTCCATATTGAGATTATCAGCGTGCAAAACAGTTGGTTGGAACTTTCTCTTTAGTCTAGCGTCATGTAAAGTCTACCTGCAAAAGAATAATAATTATGGTAAATTAATGTTATATAATTCACTGAAATTACGTATAGACAAGGTTCATAAATAATATTTTTTTTAATGGAAATATTACATGATATCCTAATTGTAATCCCTCAAACCAAACCACTTATGGCATTTCCAATAAAAGGACCCAATTCCTTATTTTATGTCCAAGATAAGAACAAAACAATGAAGGAATGAAAGTAGCAGTTATGATTGTTATTATAATCATCTTTAACAGATGTTTGTATACGAATGTGATGTGATTATTTTGAAGCAGTAGATACTTTTTCTGATTTGTCCATTCCTGGAAAAAGATCAAGAGGGAGACCAAAAACTATGTGGACAAATATGCAAAACATCTTGGTAACATGCAATGTCTCCAATGACGTCATGGATAGGGCGAAGCAATGATATTTTAATAAAAATGTGTAGATACGACACCTTTACTGTACTTGGGTCTCAAAAACAGCACATTATCCCACACGTAGTTAATTTAATATTACAATAACAAACTATAATATGACACTTGAAAGTATTACACACATCATAATTCTCATTATTATCATATAGAACATTTTATCGAACATTCTTTAGACGTCTAACTTCAACAGATTCTGTCACGATACTAAGGCCGATTGTGCTAATTAGGTCAATTTTAGTGTGCCATTTGGAGACTGGTTATAATGATCTACACCTTTTTCTTTAAACATCATTGGGGCGAAGCATAAGAGATAGGTGAAGGCTGACCCCAACGAATAGTCATGAAAAGAGAGAGAGAGAGAGAGAGTACAGTCAGCAGCATAAGTAGATGAACAAATTCAAAACCTCAAATTGCCTACACACTTTTGTGCTCTTACTAATCTTTTTTTTCTCTTCACAAAAATAAAATAAAAGAGATTTACTTTACTTCAAACGAAGAAAAAAATGTTTCAGTTTAACTTAACGCATATATAAGCGATTTGAAATTTTGTTTTTTTACATATATTTATGCTGCTGACTGTACATAACACATGTACAGTCTACTACAGTCTAGTACAATGTACTACTAGACATAAATGAGACTGAACATCGTATGTCTCAGGATAACGAGCCCAGTGGAATGCCACACAGTACTTTGTAACTCAAGTCGCTGTATGGTGTTACTACTGTTTATGGGCGGTCGTATCGCTTACCATCAGGTGAACGGCATGGTCGTCTCGTCATTCAAAGCCATAAAAAAAAAAAAAAAAAAAAAAACATACCTTTTCTTAGTGGTGGATTCCTCCTTGGCCTTCTTGTCGGCCTCGCGGCGCTTGGCGGCGTCCTCGCGCTGCTGGCGGATGATGGCGAGCCGCGCGAGGTCGGCGCGCGCCTGGTCGGTCTTGCCCTCCGCGTGCAGCTTCTGGTACGCGGCCGCCGCGCGCTGCCTCTCTATCTCTTCCCTCTCGCGCCTGCATCATATCAATAAGCTGTTACACTCATATTCATCTTATTAAGCTTTTTCTAATACAGAAATCACGAAAAATCTGTTCATGTTTTTTTTTTTTTTTATTGCGTCGAATGACGAGACGAGCATGCCGTTCGCCTGATGGTAAGCGACACGACCACCCATAAACAGTAGCAACACCATCCAGCACCTTGAGGTACAAAGTACTGTGTGGCATTCCACTGCGCTCGTCATCCTGAGACATAAGATGTTAAGTCTCATTATGTCCAGTAGTTGCACTGGCTACAATGTCCGTCAAACCAAAACACAACAGTGCATGCACACTGCTGCTTGGCGGTAGAAATAAACATTGCGGTGGTACCCACCCAGACGGACTCTCACATATGAGAGACCTACCACCAGTAAAACCATTACCAGATATACCTTTGAAATCTGATGGAAGGTTAAATGTCAGAACTGTTTGTGACATCATCAGGAATTACGATGCGCGCGAAAGGAAGAGTTAGCGCGCTATCCCCGCAACGCGGCCATTAGCAAATTGCAATCTATACTAATATAAAGCTGAAGAGTTTGTTTGAACGCGCTAATCTCAGGAACTACTGGACCGATTTTGAAAATTCTTTCACTAATAGGAAGCTACATTACTCCTGAGTGCTATAGGCTACTTTTTATCCCGGAAAAACTTATCCACGCGGGCGGAGCCGCGCGCAATGCTAGTTTTTAAATAAAATTTACGGCTTGTTTCTACGTATTACGCTATTGCGTATAGGAAAATCGACAAAATTGAGTATAGTAAACTACCCTATTAAATATGTCTACTGAGATATCTTCTGGTAGAACCATAGGCATATCTAGATGGGGGCTGAGCACACCGTGCCCTCCTCAGAACTGTGTGGAGCCCACCCCCAGCATGTTAAAGCAGCCAACCTCAATTACAAATTTTTAAACCCACTAAATTATCATATCTGCAATAAGGACATGGAAATTGCTTGTCTGAAGTCCCTGGATAATGACTAGCTACGCCCGGCGGTATAACTGATGGATTATACACATGCAAATTCTTGTTATTAATTATCAAGTAAAATAATGAACACCTAGAAAGCTGAGGTTTCTCTCCTTCGCCTAAGTTACTCAAGTTATTCAGTTTCTTATTTTTCTTCACTACACGATTAGGATTTTCTACTTCAATCAACCCGGACACGCCCTTTGCCTTTGTGGGATGCTGTAACATAAAAGAAATATCATGATTAATTTATGCACCATATTTATTTAAAATGTATCACATTTTCTAATACTATTACATAGGAAACAGACCTGTGACCACATCAAGCACAAATTCCAATTAAAACTATTTTTTTATTGCCTGACTATCCAGGACTACTTAACGAAACTAGGGAGATCATACTATGGTATGGACACTAAGGAATTAGATCATGCATATACAAGTAAATTTAAATCCAATATCAAATAATCATGCATAGTAACAATAAATACAGTGATTTACTAACATCTTCATCAGAATCGCTGTCATCACTGCTGCCAGACCCTGATTTCTCTTCTTCAGATTCTTCCTCACTAGAGCTTTCACCACCATGGTCTTTTCTCCATCTGAAAATCATACAGTATGACTTTATTACTGTAATAAAGCATTAAAGATAATTCTTTGTGTAAAATCAATAACAATTATGGAGTAGTTAATATATCATCAAGAGTGATTGTAAACGTACATAACTAAATATGAAATTTCATAGGATATAAAAAAAATGCCATCATCAATTTTATTTCATACAGAAATGGTTTTCCCATTACCTTCCCTGGCAAACTTGATAATCGCTTTAATGCTATAGGTAATTGTTCCAAATGGTACCTAATATTATTACAAGATATTGAACTATAGAAACACTAGTTTGAATTAATGCACTTTTTTTTTATTGCATTGAATGACGAGATGAGCATGCCGTTCGCCTGATGGTAAGCGATACAACCACCCATATACAGTAGCAACACCATCCAGCACCTTGAGTTACAAAGTACTGTGTGCACTTATTATTTGAATGTCATTTACTATATCTTTTACATGTAAATTATGCCTATTTTATTTAAAGATTTACCTTGAATTATTATGATTATCATTTTATTATGAAACAGTAACTAGCACTTTATATAAATCTTATTTATACTTTATATAATTATATTGTTATTAATTTTCTTAAAACTTATATTTGCTTATGTTTTGATAATCACCAACATAATATATAATGTAAACTAATAACCAACATCATAATGTCAGAATTTAAAATAAATATTTGAATTAATGAAAACAGTGTAAAACTGCTTACATTTTGTACAAAAGCTTTTTTGTACTGCACAATACAAAAACCACAATACAATAAACATTAATGAAATTTTCTCTTCTTAGTTAATCAATATGGAACAAATATTGATTGGCAAGGAATTTTATTTATTATATTTATTTATTTGCACTTTATACATAGTAATGTCAAGGCAGACTAAATACCTAAGACATTATCTACCAGTCAACCTGAGACGGTGCAGACAAAAACATTGCAGGTTCACCAAACTGAACTTAAACATAATGTTGATACAGTTTTAGAAGGAAATAATAAAAATCGACTTATATTAGGTATATACAATACTAGTCTGGTGGGCATGGCATACTTCTATTAGTTATAATACCTACTTCTAAATTACTGTAACAAACTTAGTACACTACTAACATATAAGACAATAATTATTAGAAATCAATAATCAATCAAAACTGGAAAGTAATATGATTATTAAATACTTTATACACATACATTTAGTTCACAAAAGATACAGAAGCATTTACTACTATAAATCATAAAATAAATATGTTTTACATACTTTTTTTTCTGCTCTTCTTGCTTCCGTTGTTCTTCTAATTCCTCCGGACTTGTGAACTTGCGGTTACGACCCTTATGATTCGTGAATTTACCTGAATGAGTTAAAATAAGCAACTATGAACAAATAAGAAATATAGGTTAGGTCAAACAATCAATAGCCACAAAGAAATTTGGCATAAGTTTTAAAAATATTTAAAAAGAATAAACCAATACTCATCATTAAATACCTATTGCTTGGAACTGGGCACGCATAAAGGAATAGCAATGAATCGCATAACATTGTTCGACATTGAGAAAAAACATAACACGCAAACAAATATACTTACCACGCGGCATGTTTGAGGTAACTTGTTTTTTACTTTTTAGACAATAGTTAGATTCAAAACACGTTTATAGAGCCGTAATTAAAGGAAAAATACTTGAAATGTTGGTAAAAATTAGTCAATGGTAAAAATTGGATAAATTTAGCGTTGACGTCTTGCTTGACGGAACCGGATCCAGGGTTGCCTGAATTTGAAAATTGGAATTTTATTAAGATCCGATAACCGATTCAATCCGATTATACCGATTATAATTAGAGATGGTACTTAGAAAAGCTACGGAGGTGGTCGTTGCGTATCATGGATAGTTATTAAAAACCGCAACTTCATCAATAGCTAAATAGCGGCTTTCGTGATTCTGAAAACTATCTATTTTTGATAACTAGCGATTGTCGTTTCTGCTCATGGGTTGATACCAAAGAGTCTCGACCAACACCTCCAGTGTTGGTGTCCTCTCCTCCTCCAATTGGTCGTTGGGTCAAGAGCCAGATACAGATAACAGTACTTCTGGACACAGCACGCATTGTGAGGAGATTCCTCACTGTGAATCCCTGACTATCGGTGGCTTGGGTCTTGAGTCTCGTCATCGGAGGGTTGATTAACTTTTTTATATTTTTATATGTATTAATGTTTTGTTTTGTATACGTAAAAATGTAAAAAAAGAAAATTTGAAATAAAGAGTATGTGAAGTATCATTGCTTTATTAATGCCTTCTGTGTATTATTATACATACTCACTCACTCACGCTTTTTATCTCCGAAGAGGATAGGCACAGGTGCAACTGTGAACACACTTTTCGCTGTGTGTATTCCGTCCTATGATGAGATGGGGTTGCGCCTTTCGCTCTATAGGGCACAAATTATAGACTTCGGGCTGATACTGATCAGAAAAACTCAATATCACTTTGCCCGACCCAGGGATCGAACCCGAGACCTCAGTATTGCAGTCGTACCATAATACAACTACACCATGAAGACAGTCTAAATCAAAATATTATGAACTGAGTAAATTCCGTAACATCCTACTAATATTATAAACGCGAAAGTTTGTAAGTATGGATGTCTGGATGTATGGATGTTTGTTACTCTTTCACGCAAAAACTACTGAAAGGATTTCGATGAAATTTGGCACACGGGTAGATTATGTACTGGATTAATACATAGGCTACTTTTTATCCCGGGAAAATATAAAGAGGGACTATTATCCCGGGAAAACTCATTCACGCGGGCGGAGCCGCGGGCAACAGCTAGTGTGAAATATTGAAGAAATTAAAAGTTACGTTTATTTTATAAATCCTATAAAAAAATAATATACGTTCATTTATTCCTGTTTCAACATAAACAGAGTGAAATAGAATTTCCAGATCAATCTGAAAAAAAAAAAACTTTAAAGTAATATCATTAAATCATAAAAAAATTGAGCATATTGTGTGTGTGGTAACGCCATTTTGTGTTGAATCCGGAGCGTTCTGGATTCCGATTCTGAATTCAGTAACTAAAAAAACGGATGTATAAGCCCGGCTTTAGACTCTAGAGCATTGCTTGTTGTAAAAGTCGCATGGACCGTCCCACAGACACGGATCGCGTGGGGACCAGTTCGATCGTGTATGACTTGGTCTTTTATAATATAGCGGGTCCTATAGGTCTAGAACCACTATTATTATAATTATTTATTCATAGATTTAAAATATACCTCATAATATTGTTATCCCAGGCGCGCGACAGATCCTTGGAAGTGGACTCATAATACTTACGTCGAAGTATTTTTTTTTTTTGCATAGGCGATCCTGCAGTCAACACCGGGGGAAACCTGCGAATGGGATACTGGAGTCCCCCGGCTTGACGACTGCAGGGGCCTGGGAAGGAAGTGGAAAAGGATGATGGAAGGAAAGGTGGGGAATGGAGAAAGGTTCTCAGGATGGGTGGAAAGGAAAAGGGTGCCAGGAAATGTTCGCGGGCCCTTTTAGGCCTCAATGTGTTATGCAACCAAGAGGTATACACACTGACTGTGTGCCTCGGCCCGCGACTAATGTTCCCCCGCGCATGGGCGTGCATTGGGTGTGAAGACCCAAAGCACAAGAATTGCCTCGGGGGGCTACGTCGAAGTATTAGGCGTCTCATTATTTGGGGAATTACTTAGATGAAATAATAAATAATATCAGTTATAGTTGTTTATGTTTTATTTTCCGTGGTGATTATGACATTCACACATCGACTTTAAGCAAAGTTTAGACTTGCAAGTTTCAGAGCCGTTTACACTAGCGTGAATAATATAACAATTTTATACACATGAGGCTCGCCGCAAGTCCAGCTAGCTAAAAAAAAATGCGCAAGTCGGCTTGCCGCAGTCAACTTCCGGTAGTTTTCTTGCTAATCTAAACTTCGCTTTATCATCACGGCGTAGTACGCGAAAGAACCAATAGATGGCACTGTTGGTATATTTCATAGTTTCAAAAAATAATAGAACGTTATATCGGTTATAAATTAGGAGGTAGGTAAGTAAATACCCTAAAGAGCGAAGCACTATATAAATTGGTTTACCCAGTGATACATGTAATCTACACTAATATTATAAAGAGGAAAAGTTTGTGAGTTCGTTTGTAGGTTAGAAGGTTAATCTCTGGAACTTTTGAACTGATTTTGAAAATTCTCAAAGGAATTTACTAATAGGTAGTTACACTAATCCTGGGTGCTATAGGCTACTTTTTATCCCCGGAAAATATAAAGTGTGACTAGTATCCCGGAAAAACTTATCACACAGGCGGAGCTGCGGGCAAAAACTAGTTTATAATATATAAAAAGACTGCCTCAGTGGCGTAGTTGTATTCCGTACGCGGTATGACTACCGCGCTGAGGTCCCGGGTTCGAATCCTGTGTCAGGCAAAGTGGTATTGGTATTATGTATAGTGGTATCTACTGGTGGCAGGTCTCATATGCGAGGGGACGTTTAGGTAGGTAACACCGCGATGAATATTTCTATCGTCAAGCAGCAGTGTGCGTGCACTGTTTATTCCGGTTTGAAAGAAATTGTAACCAACTAGCCAGCGTAATTACTGGGCATTATGAGATTTAACATAAAAATACATATATCTCAGTGTGGCGAGTGCAGTGGTGTGCCACGCAGTACTTTGTAATTAAAAGTTCTACATGGTGTTGCTACTGTTTACAGGCGGTCGTATTGCTTATCATAAGGCGAGCGGCATGCTCGTCTCGATATTAAGTAGCAATAAAAAAAACAATGTTTTGGTTTTTCTTTCTTAATAAATAATAATAACTAATTTGCAGCTGGGAGTCAGGAATTTGGCGGTGTTTTGCTCCGGTGCCTCGAAAAGCATGGACAGTTGTTGGTCCACCGCCTAATCTCTTTCCGAACATGTCGGTTTGCCATCTCAACGGACTATGAGTGTCAAGGAATAAAGAGTGCACACATGTACACTTTGTATCCCCGAAGGGGTAGACAGAGGCGCAACTAGTGCACCCACTTTTCTCCGTGCGTATTTCGTCCTATGATGTGATAGGGGGCGCGCCTATCGCCATATAGGGCAAAAATTTCAGACTCCGGGCTGATACTGAGTAGATAAACCCAATATCACTTTGCCCGACCCGGGGATCGAACCCGAAACCTCAGCTACCTAGCTGATCTTAGTTTTGTTTGGTCTCGAAATTCGGCTATTTCGGAGGGAGTTTATTAAGTAGTGAAAAAAAGTAACATAATATGAATACTTACTTAGTATTTACCTACCTAAAGATTGGACATAGGATACCAGCTGCTTAATACGTGTAAGTCAAATTTAAATTAGCACGATTACTAGCAAACCTAATATGAAGGGCACAGGCAAATAACAAGGAATGCAAAGAGAATTATAATACTACTGAAAAAGGAATGTCACTTTTAGCATAATATATTTGTCTATGGTGTTTTGAATTTCAATCATTAGAATCTAAAAAAAGTTATCAGATGGCGCCAAAAAATCAGTTTTGTTTATGGCCAAAACGAAAAGAGCTGGGAATGTCAATAAATATAATATAGGTACTCTCTCTCTCTTGTCTCAATAAAAATAATATACCTTTAAACTTTCAAATTGTTTTTTCTCAAAATTATTTAATTAGGACATTCTCTGTTATTTGCCTGTGCCCTTCATATTTCCTTGCATAATCCGTGGTGTTGACTGATGACTCAGGAAAATGTAAAAGCATTGCGTCGGATCATGAATTTCGTGTGTCACTGCACTTCGTGAGTGATATGTAGAACCTACTGCGGTTAAATACTCCAAATGGACAAACATCATTTTAAGGTTGCCATTTAGCAGTATTTAGGTATTTAAAATCCACAAAAAATTACTTCACTTTTTTTTAAGTGGGTACGTCCTCTTTTTTGCATAGCCAAAAGAAAAATATAATATGGTTTGTAGGTACCTAGTACCTACCTACCTATCTACCGATGTTTGTCAGAAGTCATCTCAATAACCGCTGAATGCAATATTTTAAGTTTGAAGTTTCGTACGCAGATAGACCGATAATTTTCTTATAATTTATAGACTATTGAGTTCCACTGTGCACATTTCCTTGACAAACAGTTTATCAAAGTGGGTATTTTATTCTTTAAAAAAAAATGAAAAACCTGTAAGTATCTACCGCATAAAAAAATAATATACCCACCTATCATGGTAGTAGGTACTTAATTTAAAAAATCATAAGTTACATGATTCTAATTATATTTTTAAAGGTGATGTTGGACAACCCTGAATACGGCCGATAAATCGCATGCACATTACGGAACCATATCGATTTGATTCATGAGATTTTCGGTCACAACCTAAAACACGAGGAAACCAACGATGTTCGCTCTCTAAAAGAATTCTTTTTTTAACCGTTTTCAACCACTCGTTCATTTTTTCAATTTAGTTTTGTATACTTACCTACCTAGTACCTACCTACTTACTGATTGTTTTATCCATAATAATTATTATTTAACTAGGATAATAAGTATCTACTATACATTGGCACCATAGGCATAGTGGAAGCATAGGCATTTTAGCTCTTAGAGCACTGATGTGCATAATTTATATATATAATATTTATTAATAATATAAAATTATTAATTGTATTACTTTAAATCTTATAGTTTATATATTGTATTTAAGTATAATAATATATTAGATAAGTCTAGTAATAGTAATTGTTATGTATACACCCCTTTCTTCACTTCATATATCTCTCACAATCAGTGTAGGTTGTCTGGAAGAGATCGCTTTTTAGCGATAAGACCGCCTATTGTCGCACGATTCAGTTCTAAATCTATTTTTTATTTATTTAATTTTTGTATAATGTGGTGTGCAATAAAGAGTTTTCATTCATTCATTCATTCATTCATTCATTCATTCATTAGTCCCAGGTTGTGCATTTTCACTGAACATAAAAAATATATAATTAAACATAATTTTCTTACAATTGTAGGAAAAAATTCGAAATCCTGTGTCCAAATTGCGATTTAACTTGTGTTATGGACACCGTTGGTCATATCATACAATAATTGACTTTATGGTAGGTACTTGTACCTAAATATAATCAATTTGTATGATTTTTTATAATCCGAAAACGCGTTCTTTATGTTTGCAAAGGATAAGTAAAAATTAAATTAAAATTTAAAATAACCCGCAACACAAAAATCTCCAAAAGGTAAAGTAATAAAAGTGTCTCTGTCGTTTAAGTACCTAGTAATATTTTGACCCAAGCGTCGCGTCGCGTCGTCGCGTCGGGGGACCGCTAAAGAAGTATTTTTGTCTCCCTGGTCCGGAACTCGGTCCCCCGACGTGAGGACACTTGGCTCGAAATGTTACTAGGTACTTAAACGACAAAGACACTTTTGTTATTTTACTTTTTAGAGATTTTTGTGTCGGGGATTATTTTAATTTAATTTTAATTTCAAACTTTTTAAATTATTTATTCTCCATCATGTGGCCTTGATAATCAACTATCTAACACCTACTCGATGAGACCACCCTTATGAGCCCAAACACGCTGTATCTACTATAAGTTGCTAAGGAGTTGGGCATCCCGCAGACTACTTGATGCGGCAGCATCAGCTCACGTTTAAAAATATTGCCGAAGTCACAGTACACCAAATTTAAATTCAATCGGGCTTTTTAAATTGGAAATGAGCTGATAATCTTCAAACGCCTGAACAGATCTTCATAAATTATAACTAAGAATTATCGCGATCATAATATCAGCTTACTAACAAAAAAAACCGCGTCAAGATTGGTCCATTCGTTTGAGAGCTACGATGCCACAGACACATCCTAAACTTATAACACCCCGCTTTTTTGTCGGGGGTTAAAAATAAATCTTAATGTCAACATTAATTTTCTGCTTTTTATTTATGTTTTCACGGTCGATTTTAGTTGCGCGGTTAGAAATCGTCCAGTGTAAATCGCGCATTAGCGATGCGTTGACAGGAGCCGCTCATTTGTATGCGTGCGAAGACGCATGCATCAAAGTAACTACCTGTGTTTAGATAAACGATTTTTATTGCACTTTACGATATTTATGGCGATATTTTTGACATCGATAGCCCTGTTAATTTATTTATTGCTCACATGTATTTGTCATTTTTGTGTAAGCGAATATTCACAATGGGGTATGATAAAAAATAAAGTAACCACTTTAATAACGCTAAGTTAACCCAAATGCACTTTATAAAAATATTGTATAAATTACTATCTCGTTGGCGTAGTTGTATTACGGTACGATTGCAATACTGAGGCCTCGGGTTCGATCCCCGGGTCGGGCAAAATGATATTGGATTTTTCTATTCCGTATCAGCCCGGAGTCTGGAATTTGTGCCCGATATGGGGATAGGCTCGGCTCCTATCACATCATGAGACGGAATACGCACGGCGAAAAGTGGGTGCAGTAGTTGCGCCTCTGCCTACACCTTCAGGGATATATGCGTAAGTGTATGTGGGTATTATATAAATTTGTCGAGCCATGATGTAGGTAGACATATTTTTGTACAGCATGAATGCATCGGCTCGACCAGCGTGTTCCCAGTCTCATAGAAATCTTACTTCTTATCTTATTCTTACTGATATTGTAAATGCGAATGTGTGTGAAAATGATTGTTAGAAGAAGCGCAGAAATCTATGAACGCATTTGGATGTTTGGATCGATTATGTACTGAATTAACATACTACTATTCATCGTGGTAATTTTCTTCCGTAGAAAATAATTTTGTAAATACATGGCGCTATGATTCGCCACAGTTATTGTAGGACTTTTGTAACAGAAAAGGCGTTTTACGCGAGCAAAACCCCGAACATCAACTAACAAGGGGGGGGGGGGGGGGGAGTCCGCTCTGGGTACCAAGCACCAGGAGGTGACAACTTCGGAGATGCCAGTGCAGAGGTGCGTGGAACCCGGGCGCAGAGCCCAAGGCCAAAGAGGCGTATGTCGATCGCCTGCCAAACGTGAACGTTCATACGTGAACAATATCTATCTACTAGGTACCTACCTAAGTAGGTACTACTTTAATATACAACACACATATAGTCGCGCCTTCTATCCCCGAAGGGGTAAGCAGAGGCGCAACTGGTGCAGCTACTTTATGCCGTGCGTTTTGCGTCCCAAGATGTGATAGGGGGCGAGCCTATCGCCATATCGGGCATAAATTACAGACTCCGGACTGATACTGATTAGAAAAACCTAATATAACTTTTCCCGACCCGGGGATCAATAATACAAGTTACAACTAAGCCACCAGGCATCCTCCTCCTTGCATCGTTTTCCTCAGGGCTGAGGGTCGTGATCACCTGAACATGGAGTAATCTTTGTCTTCATCAAATTGCGCCACCTGTTCCAGCTAAGCCACCAGGCATAATTTACATTATTAAAAGGAAATAATATAATTATCCATCCCGGTAAAAATATGTTGATAAATTTACTCAGCTCATATTTTAAGCAAATATTTAATGACAAATAAAACCTTTCCGCATAACTTATTGCTAATTAGTGACACAGTTTTGCCAAAATATTTGGAATTACTTGAACACGCTTTCTGAACGGTTTATAAAACAAATCACAGACATCACAGCAATTTGTTATTACCGTATGATCATTTCTTGATCATTTTTATTTATTCCTCTGTGGACCTTAAATGGATTCATGATAAAATAAACACCAAGATTATATAAATAAATCGTGAAAAAATAGTTTTTTTTTTTATTGCTTCGAATGTCAAGACGAGCGTGCCGTTCGCCTGATGGTAAGCGATACGACCACTCATAAACAGTAGCAACACCATCCAGCACCGTGACTTACAAATTACTGAGTGGCATTCCACTGCGCTCGTCATCCTGAGACATAAGATGTTAAGTCTCATTATGTCCGGTAGTTATACTGGCTACAATGTCCTTCAAACCGAAACACAACAGTGCATGCACCTGCTGCTTGGCGGTAGAAATAGACATTGCGGTGGTACCCACCCAGACGGACTCTTACATATGAGAGACCTACCACCAGTGAAAATGAATCAATTACGTGTAATCATAATATTGTGTAGGCAGTGATTTATAGAAATTATTTCTGTCTAACGGTAGATGTCGTTTATGCCGTCATAAAAGTAACGTAAAACTTTTAATTCCCAACATGTTTTTTTGATGTAGTTAAATAATAAAATATCTTTATCATTAGGCTTCATTTATTGTAAAAAATATGGTTGCATTTTAGTTCTTCTAAAAGCCTAGTCACAAGTCCTAGAAAATGTAATTTAAAAACAGTAAATAAGTATAACCGTGTAGGGTTCGAATCGCGGGTCGGGCAAAGTCATATTTGATTTTTCAACCGAGAGTCTGAAATGTATGCCCTGTATGGCGATAAGCTTACCACTATCACATTATGGGACGGAATACACATGGCAAAAAGTGGGTGCAAAAGTTACTCCTCTACCTATCCCCTCAGTAATAAAAGGTGCATGAGTGTTTAGATAGGTATTTTAATATTGTTTTACCTAGTTACATATTATATATTATAGTAGCTTTTGCTCGCGGCTTCATCCGTATGAAAAAGATTTCCGGGATAAAAGTCCCGCTAGATATTTTCCCGGGATAACAAGTTGCATATATCCTTTCCTGGGTCTCACTCTATCTCCATATCATCTAAATCCGAATAATAATTTCATGGAAATCCATTCGGTAGTTTCTGAGTTTATCGCGTTCAGACAAACACGAGACGCTGACTTTGTTTTATAATATGTAAGGATTATAATAATTATGCAATTAATATTTTGAAATTGCAATATCGCATAGAAACTAGGTAATTATATTTGTTTTACGCCTTAGTTATTGCAACTGCTGACCCAAGCCACCTCATCTCGTGGGCGTCTGCAATCAATAATGTATTGTTTTATAATATATTTACCAAAGTAGCTATTTAACCTGGACACGAAACCAATCTTTATAAACATAAAAAAAATATTATTTATTAACGCTAATGTTTTGATCACATAATATTATGTGGTATGGCGTGATGGTTCGTTTTAGTCAATTGAACAAAAGTCTAAGATTAATACATTGGGTTCTATTTTCATATTAATCATTACTCTGCCCTTCTTGCGTTACGTGAGAAAGACGTGACATATTTTGCACCGAAAGCACTGATGCTGAGTTATCCAGTAAACTTTTTTAATGACGTCAATTGTCTAGAAAAATAATATAAATGACGTATTATCCTATTCAGCCTACCCTTACCCTATTATAATGTGGGGGCTACTTAATATACCTTATCAAGTAGGTATGCTTTAGAAAAGACATGACCTATTTTTCATGATTAGCCGCCTGCTTGACGTCAACTCTCATTATAGAATCCAGTCCTGGACAAGTAATCTTAGAAAAATATACGTTAACGTTGGCCGATTTGGGATTTGAATCCAGGTCGCCCGGTTGACAGTCCATTTTCGCCGTCACTAAACCGAAACGACTTCGACCTACTATAGATCCTGTTATTAAATGTAAAAGCTTACATGCATATCATTAATGACATTGAAATATTCTTCTGCCTTTGCGTAATATTTTTTACTAATTTGTGGACAGTGGTATTGGTTACATGTTGATGTTTATGTGTGTGCATCAGTAAGTTTATTGTAAAAAATTCGGAGCATAACTGTTTTTTTCTGTTCCTTTCGAATGAAATATAATAAATGTTTAAAGATTTAGCTCATGCAAATTTATTTGCAATAATTTTAATAAATAATATTATTTTGCTAAATATTTACAGACTGCACGTGGGTAAAGTATGCTTTAGACACTTTATAATAATCCTGTTTTCATAATTTCCCAGTGACATATGTATTTGATGACTTAAGTGATTCTTTATCTTAAATCGTGACGGATCGGTCCCCGAACGCTTAGCAAACCGATAATGTGCCTGCATTTAGGACTACCTAACTCCAAAATAACATACATTTGTTCTTTATGGGTTTCGTCTGCCAACTAATCCCTTTATAAATTGGCAGTGTTCATAAATCAAAGTAGGTATCGAATTTCTGTACTGGCTATAAATAGTAAAATGTTTTAAATTTGGTTTAGGTTATGAAGCATTTCTGAATTCGACTGAGTTATGACATACACATTTGATTCCAATATAAGTAATGGTTTTTTAAGTATACACACTCACGTCTTTTTTGTCCACGAAGGGGTAGGCAGAAGCGTGACTATTATTACTACTTTTAACTGTGTATATTCAGTCCCATGATGTGATTGGGGGTAAGCCTATCGCCATATCGGGCACAACTTCCAGAATTCGGGCTGGCACTCAGTAGAGAAAACCGATATCACTTTGCCCGACCATGATTATCTTGTATTCATTTAAGATAGGAATAAGTTATTATTTTTGTCGATGATACTTCTGATATAGTGAATACAGGTTAAAAATACTTGTAGAGGAATATGTACCACTTATGTAGCATAATGACCTGTGTTAACGCGCGCAAAGAGTGGTGCGTAGCCGCGATAAGAATTCGCCGAGTCTACGAATATCATACTTAAAACGTACGTCCGTCGAGTAGCTATAAGAAGCGGAGGATCGCAGGCTGGCTTCCACATATAGCCTCGCTGAGACCTTGTCCGCCTCGCAAGGACGCGCGCAGCCCCTGTACGAAAAACCTCCCGCCATTTTTGAACGAACGCGACCGCGGAAAGTCATCTCTAGAATAATTACTGGCAATAAAAACAATTGCCAGCATTGAAAATGAAATAGGAATTGAAAAAACGTGGATCATCAATAAGTGTTCCTTTTTTAAATTTTCAAAGTGCTCTAGCAATCGACAGCTTTTTTCAGGTATGTGCCTTAGATTAAGTTGTGATTTCTTACTGCTTACCTGTTGTTTATTTAAGTACAATGTAGATGTAAGGTGTGATTCAGTGATATAAATTGGAATAGGTTGAAAAAAGTACATACTTATGTTCTCTTTGCTGATACATAATATTTTTAGTGACTGAATAATAAAAAAAAATACTCGAGCTTAATGAAATTCTATAGAAAATCGGTATTGAATTCATGGTTTCCAAATAATCTATCTACCTTTAACTTTTTCTGTTAACATTACTTATAAACATTGCCTGAATATTTTAAACAGTTATTCCTTTAATAGTCGGGTAAAAAATAACAATCATTACAAAACGCAACCAACAGTAATAAATTATTTACGATTACAAATTTTACAATTCATGAGTTTCAAATCCAATCCTATTATGCAGTCGTGACAGAAAGCTTTGTAAGGATATTCGTAATCACAATATTAGTCGAGAAATGCATTTAGGATTTTCTCGTAAAGTGATCTTCAAGCTGGATCCCATATTAAATATCATTTAAATCGCATCAAGGTATCAATTCGGCGACTTACTGACATTCTGTATTATCCTCATAAGCTAATGAGATTAAGGCACGCTTTATTGAATAAAAGTTGATGTAAGTGTAGATAATACTGACAAAGATCCGTAAAACACTGAAATACTGGCTGAATTTAATAACGAGTAGTTGAAATAATAGGTTAATAAAATTATTAGTGATCGGGTTTATTTTAAAACACTATTATCTCAGTGTTTAAACCTAACTCTGGTCGGGGCGGACCAGCGACCATATAGCCAATAGACGTCTAATAACAGGCGATCGGTTTCGGGTAACACATCTGACTAATAGATCAGATGTAGCTTGTCGTTCAATATCTTCAAGTCAGTTGTGACCACAACTGTGAGCTGTAAACACTTCCACATTATCGATTTACTAAATTCGGACTGACGGATCACGAAGTGCTGCAAAGGCTACGAAACGTCGGGTAAAAAATAAAATAAAAAACCTGAATAAAATCCATAATAGTATGTTAATTTCGGTGTCCAACATTCGCGTAAACGTAAAAAATCATTATACCAATATTATACTATAGGTATGTGTAATAATGGAAAAATCTGAGTAAATTCCAAATACGTTGCTCCCATATTCTACAACAAAATGCTACTATTTTCTTCAAGTTTATCCAAAGCCTGATCTTCACCGTTCGTGATATAGTGAACCCATTGTTTGCTTAACAAGGACTTGTTGATTTTCTGATAGCGGCCAGAGCATTCATGATAATTCTATTGATGCATTGGCGTTCCCTTACCTCAGTAGGCCTCCATGTAGAAAAATATTTAAGTAATATATGAAAATGTATTTCCGGGATCAAAATATTTTCCCGGTATAAAGAGTAGTCAATAGCACTCAGGAGCAATGTAGCTTTCTATTAGTGAAAAAAAAATCTAAATCGGTGTAGTAGTTCCTGAGATTAGCGTGTTTAACAAACAAACAAACTCTTCAGTTATAATATTAAAAGATATTACAAAGTAAAGAACAAGTTTCAAGATATTTCTTTTCCATTATTAACTTGACGTTTTACTAAATTCTACAATTCACTTTAAATAACCAAGTTCTTTACTTGTTTTATAGGACAGAGAACGTATTATAATAGGGCTAACCCTTTTGCATGCGACCTCAGATAGCTATTTACTCTCGTAACTATGTTGAACAATAAGTTGCAAGATGAAGGAAATATTTACGTCTTGCTGCTATTATTACGTTGTTTAATTTGTAAGATTATTATTGACTTGTCATTGAATCCGTTTCAGGATCTATATTTTGCATGATTATACCGTTGAAGTAGATATTATGAAAACTAGACAATAATAGAATTATTGTACGATAAAAACGTGCCCTCTGTTATTGCGCATATCAGGCAAAGTTCGTGCAAAACATATTTTTTACTAATAGTTTGAATAGTAAGAGGTAATTTCCCGTCTTGGGATGTCTAAAATCATTGCATTTATCGTATTCAACAAAAAAAAACGTTTGTAGTCTTTACCTATATTTTAAAGAATAATGCAATGCTAAGAATTGATCTGATAAATCTCTCCAAGGAATCAAATTTACGATCTGATAATTACGATGAAAATCGAGTTACACTGGTACCCACCGGGATGCAATGAAATTGTTTTTGGGCATTATTTAAAAATGCCATTACTACTACCAGCCTGTTAAATCGCCCATTACAACGTTTTTAGGTTATTTGCGATGGTAGCCATGAATAGTCTGAGGTAGGCCAAGGTAGGCTTAAGTATATATGACGGACGGACCTATTACTTGATTATAATTATTAGTAGGAAATAAATATAATTGTAGATGGCATATAGGACAATTAGTAAGCCTGAGCGGATGCTGCAAATAGTTTTGTTAGCTATATAACTATCGCATTGTAAGGTCTAATGATCTGCTTCAATTTATGTTGTATTTAGTAACTAATTCTTGTAACGTGCATGTTTTTGGAGACGGAATAAAAATATTTTTTGGTCGTAAATAATATTGTGATTCTTAAAATTATTAACAATTATTTTTATATTATAAAAGTTCTATAAAAGAAATCCTACCCGTAATATGTCTAAATATAAAGTATACAATTTCATTATCCATTCTATAAAATGTACAAAAAAATGTTTTATAAACCTTAAATCTATTTACATAGAACTCATGAAAAAATACACATATAGTATTTCATTTTTCTAAAATGATTAATAGTTTTTACATTATAATTTATGTACTTACAAGATGACAGCTTGAAACTAAAAAGAACTTTTACAACTTCATTCAGTTGAGAGCTGTAATCAATCATTATTATTATAATATCATCATAAATAAGCAATATGATAAGCTTAAATGACAGGAGGAAAATTCTAGACATGAAATTCTTATACAAAATTTTGAGAAATCATATTGATTGCCCACCATTGCTAGAGTCTATAAAACTACGCGTTCCTAGCCGCTTGCCGCGACAGCCTATGGGTTTGTTATATCCACAACAAGCAAGAACCAAACTTAAATACAACTCTGTGTTATCCAGGTTATCCAGGACGTACAATTCTCTTAGCCAGTCTATAGACGTGTTCAACAATTCACTGAGAGATTTTGAAACTGAGCTCTTGAAGGCTTTGGATGCTAATATTTAATAATTATTTATAATTTATATAATATAAGGTAAAGCCCAAAATGTTCCTTTTTAAAATAAGCATTTAATATTAAGTACAGTTAAAATTATTTCCTCAAAATATAATATGTTAGATAATATATATTAATTTTTATATGATAATTTTAAGATTTTTAATTGTTATTTTTAAACATTTTAATTGTTTTTTCCTTAATCTTAATGCATGCTGTGGCAACTGAAGGTAATGCATTTAAAATATTGTTAGTGATTTGTAATTTTTTTTATTCATTTAATGTAATTACCACTGATTGTCCTTAAACAATAAATAAATAAATAAGGTTCAACATTCTTCTCATTTCTTAAACCGGACAATAGGCCTTAATTACTCTAGTCTCATTGTAAATCGTACTATTATTACAAATGTGAAGGTTTATGAACAAATATATATCCATACAGTATGTTAGAAGTTAAGGCAAAAAGAGCTGAACGGATTTAGAGGAAATTTGGCGCAAGGATAGGACGGTCGTGGATGGATATATAAGATTTTAATTCCGCAAATGTACACAGTAAGACTTTCATCCTAGTCTACCATGGTGACGAAGCACATATCGAACCTAGAATAAAATAAAGTAATTACGACTCGAAAAGTATGTATCATATTCTAATACGTGATACTAATATTGTAAAGAGTTTGTAAACCAAATTTGTATATAAGGGTTACCTTTGAAACTATTGATCTGATAAAAAAGCAAACAATTACGTAAAGGTCCGGTTTAGTATCGTTCGTAGAATATGTTGTTGATTGCGTGTGACAATTACAAAGGTATGCGATCGGCATCTCCGATCGAAGTTCATTTGCACTCTCGTCACTAGCGTTGCAGATAATTGTCTCTGATCACAAAGAAAGTGATTTAAATAAAGGAACTCGTGTGTTTTTATCAAGTCTGATGCGAATTTAATGAGCTTCATTTGAACTGCCATTGGACGTGGCAGCGATGATCTGTAATGGATATATGTTGGACCTATTCTTTTTCTGTAGCAAAAACTTGTTCAAAATTACATTTTCTGACCAACTAACTGGTGGTAGGCCTCTTATATGTAAGAGTCCATCTGGGTGGGTACCACCGCAATGTCTATTTCTACCACCAAGCAGCAGTGTGCATGCACTGTTGTCTTTCGGTTTGAAGGACATTGTAGCCAGTGTAACTACTGGACATAATGACACTTAACATCTTATGTCTCAGCATGACGAGCGCAGAGGAATGCCAAACAGTCCTTTGTAACTCAAGGTGCTGGATGGTGTTGCTACTGTTTATGGGTGGTCCTATCGCTTACCATCAGGCGAACGGCATACTCGTCTCGTCTTTCAATGCCATAAAAAAAAACTTATAGTCAAATAAAATATTGATACATTCAAGACAAGAAGGTAGATTACCTTCGGTTTACACAACGTGAATTAAGGAAATTGTATCTTTGTTATTATACAATAATTATATTCTGTGTATTAGGTATGTATGACTGTTGAGTTTAGGTAGCAGTTTATTTAAGATCGTTTAACTTTCAATCGTTTTTTTTTTAAGTATACAGTCTTCAATCTAAATATTAAATGATCTTCACTGAAGCTTATTATATAAACATTAATAAGAAAATAAAGTTTTTACCAGAATTGCCGAGATTTGTAAAATTATACCTGAAAGCAGACAGACTTAAAATTGTAATTGATATTCCAAAAATACCTGCAGTTCCCCGCATATTGATTTACTAGGTGTATTGAATTACAATAGGTATAAATTAGGGGTTGCTCGCGGCATCGAACGCGTGAAAAGCCTTTCCCGCTACAAAAGTCCCTAAAACACAGTACGACACCAGCGCCATGTACTTAAAAATCATATTAAAAATATCCATTATATTCCATGGCAGAAAATTGCCAGGATAAATGGTACCCTATATGTTAATCCATGACATGACTTACCCGTGTGCCAAATTTTATCCAAATCCTTTTAGTTGTTTCTGCGTTTACTTCTAAATAACATCCAAGCATTTCCACAAACTTTCGCATTTATAAAACTAGTAAGAGTAGGATAACTCAGGAATTGTTTTCTATATTCTATTTTTGAAAAAAAAAGTAAAACTGACAGTAAAGTTTTGCAAGTACCACGCTGATCTCCAATAAAATAAAATGCAACGACGAAATGGGACGAGTATACACTATAAAGTAGCACATTTATTGTGCTCTTTTTAAAATAATCGTCTTACTGTTTTCTTAGTCCTTGAATGTATAGAAGCCAGTATGAGTAGTCAATAATGCGCAAACCTGTTTGATTCCGAAGCTCCATTGAACTATGTCTTACTATCGAGTTGTTACTACAGTTGAAGTACACTCATGTGGATAAACGCGATCTCATTTAGTTTTTAACTCGTCATTTTTGGCCCCCCGTAGCGTTAATTCATGTAATTGTATTCAAATGGCTGAATGTATTTCTTCGCAAAAACTATCATAGTGATATAAAAAAGCAGGCTTAGTTATGCGGAGAGCGAAATGAATTTCTGAGACAAACATCGCGGATACGATTGCTCGAAATAAGCTCGCATTTAGATTTTTCGAATTTACATGTTTATTCATGATTTAATTTTGATGAAAAAAAAACTTGAGAGGTGTCAAGGGACACCCGGATGGAACGAAGTTCCTTTCGATTAATTAGTGAAGGAATTGTAATAAAATTTTATTTATATAACAGAGAGTGTATATATATAAATATATTATTTATATAACAGAGTGTGTATATATATAAATATTTTCCTATTTCCGTTCCAATACATAAGTTTCTAGAGAAAAAAACAAAGAAATACGTGTGGCACTCGGAGACTGCCGCGGTAAAGCTATTGCATAGCATTTTTATCACAAATTTTGATTGACTAAACACAAATTCGATCTTACGCTTACCGCATAAAGTAGATTTTTAAACGCGAGCAAAGCACGTTTAATCTTGTTATTGATAAATGTCAGTAACCAAAGTAGAATAGATCAACAAAATTTGAAAAAAGAATGTTACGTTCGATTCTTTTGTACTCGTGCCGTGCCAACGCTGGGGAAATAGCTTCTACGCAATGTATTTAAGGTTCATATTAGATTAGTAAGAAATAGTTTTAATGACTTTAATAAATAAAATAAATAAAAATATACTCGTTTCAAGAATTATAGCTTCTACGCATTGTATTTAAGGTTCATATTAGTAAGATAATAGCAAAAAGTGTCGTGACAACTTTTCATTTGTTTTTTTCCGTCCAGCCCCCTTTCACAACGCGCGATAAGGAACTTCGTTCCAACAGTGTAACACAATCATCTGATTGTTGTCCATAAGAATTTCAAACGATATAAACTCTACTAATCCGAATCAAAAAAACATGGTTCACATAAGACTTAACCTCTCCCTTCATATTATAAGGGATTTGAAGCTGAGCGTAAGATTATTTATTATAAAGTAATTTTAACATAATATCGAAGTTATCCAGTAACATTATGGCATTTGCGATAGACATTTTCAGTATTGTCTCGCTTTAGGTTTGTGGTAAGATTCAATGTTTAGATTCTGGAAATCCCCACTATTATGATAGCGTAGCAGAAAAATATAATAATTTATTATTTAGCAACAGATCATTGCAATAATACCTATTGCTTGATATCTATGAAGTTTTTATCGAATGCATTTCTTTAAACTAATAGAGCATTGTAGAGATAAATCGATACGAATAAAGGTAAAGAATGGGTTCATCCTTAATATATATCAGTTATTTAAAGTTCACTGACACGGTTCATGTTTTGACTCCTACAATGTACTTTAGCTATTGTTAACATGTAAATTATTGTAAGACGTGACGATAGATACAAAAGTATGTCATCCCAAATGATGTTAGTTAAAATTAATATATAGGTGACAGTTATAGCTGTAAATGTAAAGGTTGACTACTTTGATGCGGTAATGATAACTACTTGGAAAAGAATGTATGGAAAAAAAACTATGGAAAAGGCAACTGGGCATAGTATTGATCGCTGAGATACATATCTCATATAGTCTCATAGACTCTATAGTCTTATAGCCCAGTTTTCAGTACACTTAAAGGCGATAGAGCACTTGATATACTACAATTTAAACTTTTTTAAAACCGCCTTCTTTGAACCTACAATTATTATTAAATAAATCTACATAGCCACTCTATATCACTTTTTGTTTCTGGTGGAGTTTTTGAATAGTGATGTAACTAAAAAAATATTTTTAACGAGATATTATATCGATGTAACTTATATTCCGAAGCCATTAAATAGTTCTTAATTACAAGGAAAAGATCCTTTAAATCTGAATCTTCTGTCACAATTCAACAAACATCAACACCCTAGTAAAGGAATGACCGGTTCACAATTACGCGCGCCCCAGATAGAGATCAACAATAACCGCATATTTGAATGTATTCGGTACATTTGGCGGCACGGCCAAGTAGGTCTGGTCTCAAGTTCAATGCCAAGAATCCGCTTCTTCCCCCATAACACTATATTATATGAATTAACTATTATTCTGATCGCGATTTCTTATTTACATTGTATTAGAGCCTGTTTAGGTCACCTTGTTGGCACTAAGTGAGTTTAGTTCACCATTTTCATTTTGCGATGTGAATTCATTTGACAACTGTTGTTCACTTGATTACACGCTGCGGTTACGGTGATCGGACTATGCCAGTGTTTCTAGGTCTTTATTTATAACTAGACTTCTGCTCGCGGATCCGCCCGCGTGAAAAAGTTTTTTCGGGATAAAAATATTTTCCCGGGATAAAAAGTAGCCGTAATGTAGCTTCCTATTAGTGAAAGAATTTTCAAAATTGGTCCAGTAATTTTTAAGTTTATCCTTTACAAAAAAACAATCAAATCTTTCCTCTTTATAATATTAGTATTGATTTTATCGAACTGTGTAAGCACTATTTCTTTATTATTCGGTTAAAATATTTTTATAGGCTCTCTGAGATTATTTTTAAATGTTAGGTCAATAAGAATATTTTGAGGCTGTAATTTTTTTCTCATTACTGTCAACGCTGAAATTGTTATTGTCTTTTATTCCCATCTTTCAAATACTAATTACATTATAATAACTTCTAAGTAACACGTCTTTACCTTTAGATGTATGCTTGTAGGTATGTAAATAAAGTGGTATGTTTCGATCTTACTGGGAATTTAGATTTAATAATATAATATCTATTTGCTCTATTATTTATTTTAAAAAAGTACTTCTCTCTGTTTCAAGTTCGATACTGTCTCAACAATTTCTAACTTCTTATGGATATCTCGATCAACATCCCACTAGTGGGAAAAGATTTGTTGGTGGAATAAATAATAAAAGTTGAATTGGAGAAAATGCCCATGGTATTAAGTCCGCCTGTATACCATGTTTTATCATCATCATCATCATCATCAGCCACATGAAGCCCACTGATGAACATAGGCCTCCCCTAAAGATTCCCAGACGGACATGTTGAAAGCGGCCTGCATCCAGCGTGTCCCTGCGGCGCACATGACCATTTGTTCACGAAGTGTAAAATAAATAAATATTTGAGAATAGAATTGAGGACTAAAATTATCTAAGTAATTTAATAATTTCCTTTATCTCAAGGCTAATAGAGACATCATTGTATCATCGCGTATCCTCTTTAAGGAAAAAATATGAACAGGAAACCTTGATTAATGGACAATGAATATTCACGGTATCACTTTTGATAGGCTCTACGCTTGATAATAATGTATGATGGGTTGTGTAGAAGGGCACCCTATTGTAATAATGTCAAACCATTACTAAAATGATAATCGAAGCACCCTAGAATTATAGGAAATAAAAACAAGGAAAATAACATCTCTAGAATTTTTAATGCTGTCGAATGCGTAGTTATTTATTATTTTTCATTGTGAATAAAGTTGATGTTTTACTACATAGTAATATTTCGTCGGGGAAAGTGCAATGCCGCGTAACTATTAGCATTGGTAAATGCGGCGTAAGTGAATAAAATAGGAATAATCAATCAGGTAAATAGATATGTCAAGGTATGATAAGTAGGTAGGTTATCAATCATAAGTTTAGTGTCGTAAGTAAGTATCAATTTCAATGTCATTCGGCCTAAAAGTACGCACTTTTTTTTCTATCGTCTACACAGTCAAAAATATAGTGTCTTGAAAAACGTTTTAACACTCTATGTAAAGCAAATTTATTGTACTTTCATTATTTAATGAGTTTTCTTTGCTTCATTGGTTTTTTTGCAATACATGTTTAAGTGCATCAGGAGAAATTCGTACTATTGACCCGTTATGTGGGTAAAACTACGCAGAGTGTTTAATGCGATTTTTTTTTTTTGTATAAGGTCTAAAAATCTTTATAAATAATATTCGGCTTAATTGCATCTTAAAGAAGAAAAAACCGTGCGATCATTGTAATGAAGTTATAACAGGGTGCGTACTTTTAACCTCGTACTCTTACTCAAACAGGGAATATTTTAAACAATCACATGTTAGTTGAGACGCAATTATTTTCTAGGACAGAATTAATAACTAAAATAAATACTATAATAATCATGTAAACTCAACATAATTAACGGACTTTTGTAAACTGATGCACCGTCTAGCCATACACTTTTTTCCCAGCACAAAATATTGGTAACTAATCCTCAAAATCACGTTGATCGCCGTTTTTCGCTAAACAAGTGAGACTTGGTAAAATAGCTTGTGGCTCTGACATCGTCGCTGACGCGCCCCTGATCTAGCCGAAAAAGTGTCTGAGCCCCCTCAATAGGTTCCGAGATATTGACCATGCGAACTTTTACCCACTGCGTGCTGTTGCCCCGAATGACCCTATGCTTTTTTCGTCACCTACGCGGTATTTTCCAGTGCTAGTTATGCATTTTTGCACTATCCCCGTCGATTTGTATTAATATCCACGGGAAATTAGTTATGTACTCAAAATAAGATGACCATAACATACAGGAATGAGCAGTCAATAAGCCCACTTATCATACTTCTTAATTCCTAGATGATGTCCGCGGCAAAGGCGTACTTTGTAATGTTTATGGCTTTATGTTATAATGGTATATGCGATGAAATTCATCCAAATCCGTTCAGCAATTTCCGTTACCCACTTTTAACTTACATAATATAAAGATCTACACAAATTTTCACACACTTAAGTATTTAGCACAATAATTGTCCGATCAAATGTATATTACGAGATTGTTTTGATTCATATCCAAAACGAATCTAGAGACAATTCATGCATCACTCAAAATTCGACTTGTCACTTAACAACGACAAAGTGATCGTGAAACAGAGCAACGGTAGATGGTGACACAGAATAATGATGTACGTGTCAGCTCGAAGTCATCAGATTGAAAGGTGTGACGCTCTCCGATGATTTGCGCTGAATAATATACTTATTATAACTTGTCATAAAAAGCAGATCATGATTTTTGATCTATCCTTTGTCAGACATCATGCACTAAATTAGCCATTGTTGATGAGTCCATGACAATGGGTTGCAGGATATCTTGTATACTGTAATACTTACATTATATTGTTTCTTGTCAATCCTATAAGATCAAGGTTTTGTAGAAAACATTTAAAATATAAAATTATAACGAAAATGTTAAACTGAACTCAGTTATATACCCTCCCAGACGAATAGGGTAGTTTCCTATGTTTGATTTTGTACATTATTTTATATGTTACAGAAAAATTAAATAATAGGAAAAAGAAATTCTTTTCTGAAATCAGCAACAAAATTGGTTGAAAAATAAAGCAGTTATTCATATTTGAAATATTGTGGTGATATCGCACTATCTCTTTCGCACGCATGCAGGGTTATGGCCGGCGATACTCGGTGACGTTAGTCTCATATTACTGTTATTTGACAACTACCCCTTCCATCAAATTTCAAAGCTTTATAACTTACTAATTATTGCCGTAATTTAGAAAATTATTTTTCTATTAAATTTTGGACAGCATATATTTTTGATGAATGTATTAAAAAAAAGTAGTCAACTACCCTATCCGGTTAGGTAGATAAGTATAGGTAACATCGTCATTTTTGTTTCGTATTTACCAGGATTTCTTTACATTTAAATCGAGTGATAATTAACAATAAACACACGTAACTTCAAATAATAAAACACCAAATACAATAAAAACTGTTATATATTCACATTAATTATTTTAAAAAAATTCAAGGAATTCGATCAATTATACATAGTTTTGTATGTAAACAAAAAATGCATAAGTCGACTGTGTAATGAAATATCATCGTTGAAAAACAATTAGATTACATCTCAACGGTAATTAATTCTTGGAACATTATGAAACACGGTAGCTCATTGTTAATCGTTTGTTCTTAGCAGTCTGCGGAAGACGTTAACATTATACAAAGTATGATGTGAGGTGGTTCTAAAATGTATTTGTTTTGAGAATTGGGATCTTGAATTTACTTGGGAATATAGACCGATGTACCATGCTAAACCTTAACCTATAGGAAGGGTGGAATAAAAATTGTGGTCAATGTTGATCTTACCAAACTTAAAATGATTATAATTATTTTTGAAGTAGGGCTGAGAGAATCCGAAATAAGTTGGTAAAATGTCTTTGACAAACAAGGTTGATATTGTGCTTTCGACACCGAATGTAAAGTAAAATTCTGACCGATGCAATGGTATGTCCGAGTAGGTAATTGAATTTAGAGACTATAATGCCGAAAGCAACACTTTGTACCTTAAACAAAATTAAATATTATGAATGCTAAAATTAACACGACACACGACGCGCCCATTTCGCATCTAAATTTACTTAACTATGCACATACAGGTTATTTGCTAAGTAACATTTAGACCGAGTTACGTTGCAATTGAATAAATTAAAAGGATCATAATCCGTCATTAGCTTGTCTTTGTTTGATGGTCATTGAACTCTATATAATTTCGAAATATAATTACAACGAGATTACTATCGTGAGCCACGTACCAAATGAGGATGTTTTCTTATGTGCGTGCAACAATGACCGTTTTTTGTAGCGAATAAACCATGTAATATTAAGGACTCTTTGTTTTAATGCCGTGTTTTGCCTATATGGAGCTCGGGGCTATAGTCCATAAAAAGCAAAGTTCTCGATATGTTAACAATAGTAAACTGGTTAAACCATGGTTGGTAAAGCGTAAAGTAATATACCCAGCTTACGCATTAGAATCGGCTTCATGCTCTCGTATTTAGATGAAGCAGAAATACTGCAGCTGCTAAAATTCTAGAGATTAGTGTGTAATAACAAATTTAAAGCTACTCAAATGTGAACTTAAGCGAATGATTGGCTGAGGAACCCATTGTTGTAGATGTTCGTTCTATTTAAAGTATCTACGTGATCTTAGGTTTAAAATAGATACGAGGCTTCCAACGTGATGACGTCATAGGGATCTTCGAAACCCTGATGTGCGTTGAAGTAGACTAAAAGTAACGGAACAATTAATGAGACATGCAAACTCCGCTTAGCGGTACCATTGATTTTTAATAGACCAATTATCTATTTGAAATCCATCAAACAGTTTCCTAATGACAGAATTATTTTATTGTATTGATATAAGTGACTATAAAATGTTTAAAACAGAACTTAGCATATTTGATTAAAGTATATGACTAGATCCGTTATATGTTTTATATGGAAATTATACATTATTGTAAAACCGTCTTTATAATGTCATCGTGAATGTTTCTAATTAGGTGTTACATTGTTTTAGATTTTGTTTTTGAATAACTTAAATTACGCAATATTAATATATATTCAAAAGGAATTAATAAAGGGACATTAAAGCTTTGATTCCAAAAGGTATAAATATTTACTGGATAATTATAATTATTTGAGTAAACATTAAGATAAACTATGTTTTAATTTTTTTAGTATAAAAGAAAATCTTTGTAAATTTTTATTATAACGTTGTGAACATAATACATGAATAATATTTATAATAAACAAATTATTATTCATTGCAATTTAATTAACGTCTTTCACACAGAAAGCTAAAATAAATTAATTACCAGTGCAATTATGTGCCGTAAATTTTATTAGGTAATATATTTTAAATATTACTTCGTTTTCATAACAAATTACCGAGTTGAATGGCCATTGACCGTTTGTGTATTTTAATTTCATTCATGCTCTATAGTCTATACCTACTATCCATTCACTCATAAGCCACACGTAATATGACGTTATCTTATTAATGGTTTATATGTTCCTTATAATAGGAAAATTAGGGAAAATAGGTAGTTGACTGCCTCGGTGGCGTAGTTGTATTCCGTACGCGTAACGAGTACGATTTGCACGCTGAGGTCCTGGGTTCGAATCCCGGGTCGAGCCAAAACATTGTGACTGGGTTTTTTTTCAACTTAAAAATTACTCAGTAGCAGCTCGGAGTCAGGAAGTTGGCGGTGTCATACCCCCGTGCCTCGGAAAACACGTAAAGCTGTAGGTCATGCGCCTGATCTCTAAAGTCGGATTGCCATCTCACCGGACTATGAGAGTGAAGGAATAGCGAGTGCACCTATGTATTTCGCACACACTTGTGCACTATAATATCTCCTGCGTACCTGGCTGATCTCCGTTGAGATTGGCCGCCGTGGCCGAAACTGGCTAGGAGGATTATTAATAATAGGAATCTGGGCCGTTGTACACAACCTAATTATACTTATTCTACAGAAGTTATATTATTGTTTTTAACATGTATCAGAGTTATAGAAAATAAATATATTATTTACTACGCACCCATTGAAACATAGGCTCCCATTATGGTGACAACGATACCAATTAACGAGACTGGGCTCAACATTTTTGTAGAACCTTATCTTGTCTTATCTGTATCTCAGATAATATTGTGACTCAAGATTTTTAATATCAGAACTTTTAATTCACCCCTAGCACCTGACGTGTCAGTATCTGCAAGGAAGCATGTAACTCTAAACTCATATTTTCCCATACATCCAACCTAAAACAAACCAATTATAGCAGCCCAGTGGTGGTAGTGACGCGTGTTTTATTCCCGCGAAAAAAAAGCCAATTACAGCTGCGACCTTGCCACAATAATCTACCATTGAACCAAATACCTGACTTCACCATAATTAAGACAATACAATAAGAAAGTAGTCAGCTGGTTGCACAATGATAACGCCTTAGAATCGCCGGATGATAGCGATACCATCAGCCTCTAGCCCGTGAAGCCAGTTGCTAAACCCAAACGATTTATTTATTGCTGTTCAGCTTTAACTCACCGAGATTGTGAGATTGTCTTATATGGTTACACAGTTGGTGTGCTTTTAGGCTTCTGTTTATGCGGTTGGCCTTGCCTTTGTTGTTTTTATTTGCCATTTTTGTTAATTAGTCATTTTGTAGTCATAATAGGAAAAAAATATCTAGTTTAGACGTTTTTACATTTAAAGGATGTAAATCCTTTTTGTAAATCTTTTTGTAAAGAAAAGACCGCGTTTTTAATGTCTGAGTTATGGGATTTACACTTTTTTCAATATTTAACATAACTTTATGCGGCGAAAGTTTGTCTCTCAGCCAATGATCTCAGCGTACGCAGATTGTTAAATTGGAATTATTGAAGAGGTGAGCCTTGGTGGCGTAGTTGTATTACGGTACGACTGCAGTGCTGAGGTGTCGGATTCGATCCCCGGGTCGGGTGAAGTGATATTTGGTTTTTCCAATCAGTACCAGCCCGGAGTCTGGATGTACCCGATGTGGCGATAGGCTTGCCTCCTATCTCATCTTGGGACGGTAATTATGTAACTAGTTGCGCCTCTGTCTACCCCTTTGGGGGTAAAATGCAAGAGTGAGTGTGTGTGTGTAAAACTAATATCTATGGACTCAACTGTAAATTTGACTTTCCGTTATAGCCGTACTTATTTCACACCTAGCAAAATGCAAGTGTATTTTCAAACTAGCTTTTACTCGCGGCTCCGCCCGCGTGAATATGTTTTTCCGGGATAAAAGTCCCGCTTTATATTTTCCCGAGATAAAAAATTGCCTATGTGTTAATCCAGGATATGATCTAGCCGTATGCCAAATTTTATCGATCTGTTCAGTAGTTTCGGTCTTCGGAGATGTGCAGTAACAAACAAACAGAAAGTAATTATAAAAACCGCTGATTTGTTTTCAATTACTCTTCTTTAGTCGCCTCCTTTTTTATCACATTTCTTTAAATGTACAGACACACCGGTTCTACTGCTATATTATATGTATAGATGAGTGAAAAAATAAACTATTATTTGCAATGTAGTATTGACAATGTGCATTAGTTATGCTCTCAATAATCGCTTGTATAAATATTTATATGGAATATCTACTACTGAACAGTAAATTTTTTGTGTAATTAACGGAATATCTGGCAAATAACACGAGGAGTGAAATCATGGTTATGATTGGTCACGCTTTACCTCTCGTTTATTGTACAAAGTCGTGATTATGGGGGAATATATACTCATAATATAGTTATAGAGCATTGATTATCATCATTGTGGGTCAAGGAACAAACAGCTTGTCATACTTTTCTTACCTAAGTTTGCCAACAATTGGTAGCTTATTTCCATTTCAATGGATAAAATAAAGACTGATTTATTATATTCCTGATTTTTTATATCCTGATTTATGGAACTTAGTCCTATGCTCACGGCTTGAACGCCCCATACGTCCGCTTTGATTAGCCTGTCGAGTGTCGCCGTCCACTGCTGATGGTAGGCCTCCCCAAGTAATCGCCAACCATCCCGGTTTTGAGCAGTCCGCATCCATCTGCTACGCGCCGCCATTATTAAATATTTACTTTGGTAAAATGGGTAATAACTTTAAAGGTAGACATAAATAGTACCTACATATAGACTCAAATGTAATGTTAACTTTATTTTTATATCTATAAAATTTATTTTTGAAGAAGTTTTAGCTACGAGTTCATCATCATCATCAGCCACGTGAAGTCCACTGCTGAACATAGGCCTCGCCTAAAGCTTCGAGTATATGTAAATGAAATGGGAATGTTATTAAACCTACCCTTATAAAAGTATCTAATTCTTATGATCTCTTTACCATTAAATAAGAATCAAATTATTCAGTGTGGTCAGCAGTGCATACAGTTTTGTATATCATTATGTTTTTCTATACTAAAATGTACAGTACACAGGAAACTCAAGATGAATAAATATCTCGTAAAGTCTTCCTCTCAACAACGTTCATAACACAACAGAATAAATACAATATGATCATAAACTATTATGATTAGTCATAAACGCAAATTCTTTTGTGAAGTGTTACAATTTGCATGAATTTTATCTTAATTAATAACAAGAACATTGAAGGAAATTACGACATCTGTTTTGTTTAAAGACAAAGACTGTGTAAGATAATCATCGTGGAATAAATTTTTTGGTTAATAAACAATATTTTTATGATAAAAGAACAATAAAGTTTTTAACCTAGATCGTATAAATCATTGCCAGCTCGTGGGAAATGTTTTGTCAGTAATGCTGGGTGCATTATTATCACACTTATTATCTAAGAGTGTAAGTTGAGATGTAATGAGTATATGCCAACAATAATATAATATGATAGCAAAATAAACCTAAATCCGTTTCGTGGTGAGTTTAGAAATGTTTTGTTTGTCAAGTTAGATTTAAAACTTACAATATACTTAGACACAATTTAGTACCAAAGCCCTTAAATATGTTAATTGTTAAGACAGATGAAATAGCTCAGCCAGAAAGAGCTACAAAATTATCACTCGACTCTACAAATTATTTCTTTGCACCTTTCTGCTATCAGCACTAATCCTGTTAATATTTTCTTCAACCATAAATCAGTTAATGTTAATGGATGATGGACACAAATGTGAACCAATTCCTAAATAATTAAATTGGTTGGTTTCCTCTCTACCAAAAAATTTAGACTGACTTTTATTCCAGGAACGAATTTCTTGTGGGTATAGCTACAAACAGACACTGGCACAAAATAAATAAAGCCCAGGATTGTTCACTATCTTATTAACACAAGTCGTTTACGAGCCCGAAGCAGCTTTTGAGATGTCGCACAAATCGATACTGCGCGTATTTTTCTTTCTTTATCTACTCGATATGTTAACTCGTGTAGACCTTTATTTTTAAACCTTTTAATTTAACAGACACAGCGTTGGTGGATATTTTCAAACAATTTATACTCTTAAGTCCTTTTTAAAGGTGGTAGAATTTAGATCTTACCAGGATTTTACTTTACCTACATAAAACGCTACGCAGACGCTGTCAAATATCAAGAAAACTATTAAAACTAAGCCAAATGCCATCTATAATTTTTTTATAAGTCATTATAAAGTAGAAGAAGACTACTTTATAATGACTTATAAAAATTTGCTGCCGCTACAGTAGAGTGCGGTTTTGACAGTTTCATTCTAAGTTTATTAACCCGTTAACGCCTGCTTATATATAGATAATATACGTGGTTGCCCTATATACCCGGACGCCGGCGTCCGCCACGGGCGTTGACGAGTCAATACGTGAAATGAATATCTACTAAGATTTAGTTTGTGTAGTATTGAATCAAACTGCACACTACATGACTAAGACATTGTACTATTTTTCCTACATGTGTCAAGTGGCAGTGAACATAACAAAAAACAAGTTCCATCCGGCGCAACTGGTGATCATTGTCCCTTATTGCATATGGATGTTATAATAATTGTAATAATTGAATTCAAATTGCATAATTAATATTGTCAGGGGCATTTATTATTCACCAGTTGTCTTACAGTTGGTTAATACCAATTTGATACCATTGTGTATTGATACATCTTAACACATTTAAGTATCGTTGTGAGTCCATTCGTATAAATTACACCTTAATTCATTTAAATAATTTAATTAATACGAAGAGACTTTTATTTTCTTGTACCCTTATTCCACTCTCATATGGGATCGCTACGGTGTAATATTTACGTACTAACGCATGTCTTCACGCCTTGGTCCTCGAAGGCGTAGGCAAAGGTCCAACTAAGGCACGCGTTTTTTGTCATGTGTATTTCATCCCATGATGTGATAGGGGGCGAGCCGATCCCCACATCGGGCACATATTCCAAACTCAGGACTGATACTGAGCAGAAAAACTCAATACCACTAATTTCTACCCGAGACCTTTTTCCTGGACTTCTTCTCATACCGCACACACAATACAACTACGGGACCGAGACTTTATTTTTTTTACGCTGATGATAATCAGTTTGGTTTCACCTGCCTGATATTTACCCTTTTTGGAGGATCCCATTCCGGGTTTATAGTTCTATGAAAACCTATTTAAAGTATTCCTCAAATGGGAATCGAACCCAAAACGAGTCTACGACATATAGAAGCTGCCACTAGACAAAAGGGAAAATAATAAAACAAATGAACGTAAGAAGTATTTTAATTGTTTCATTACACAGTCCGATTATTTTAAACACGTTGTAGAACATGTAGAGTTGCGTAGTCTCGTAGCCTTGGCCGTGAACCTCTCGTAATGTCCGCCCGCACCAACAGATGGCGCGGAAAAATAAAATAAATGAAACATAAATAAATTCATGGTAAAAAACGAGCATGTCCTATGAAGATAAACGATTAAGCATCGCTGTGCAAACTTGAGCATTTTTGATGTCTTATTAAACGAGTTAAAAATTAACTACCTACGTATTTGATGATTTAGCGTCTTACTTGACGTACGCATACGTTAACCCAACATTTGAAGCAATCCGCCGTAACACTGAGTTGGGCATATTTTAAAACTGTTATTTTATAGTAAACCAGTCCTGAGTATAAGATGCCTTGCAAAAAATATCAATAAGATTAAATCCCATAAAAGATGCAACAAAACTTTAAAAATTAACATCAGCAATGTATGCGCTCAAGGTGCTCATCGTAATTTATATCAAGCCGCAATATCAGAGCTCAATCGAGTAGTCCAAAGAATGCAGAGCCAACCGCAGCCCATGTACTGGATAGGGAATCTAAAGTTGAACCTGTTTTGCAAAGCCAAAAACAGATGACGTCGTAAAGTATATATTACCATGATGATATTTTATGCGCAAGAGAATCACACACCTGTGCGTGTATTGCTGCGATATCGGTGTACTAATATTTTATTTATTCTATTATTGCACGATTCAGTACATTGCCTTCTGGTTCTACCTTCATACATAACGTCTGTAATTTATTATTAGCTCGCTAGCAATTTCTACCAACAAGAATAAAAGTTGAAACTTCGATTTATTTACGTTTAATTTTATAAATCGAACAATTTATCATTAAAGCTAGTTCAATAACGTAAATAATAAAGACAATGTATGCAAAAAAGTGGACAAATTAAATTATTCAGTCATCAAACCGATTAACTTTAATGTTATTTACCTAGAAAAATACCGTGTTATTATAATAAAAAAAAGGTCGAGTTTACTTGTTTCACATAATACGCGTCACAGGCCATCCTAGAAATGTTTTTTCGAATAAAAACAAACTGGACGTGCAGGGCCGCATTTTTGTTCTTGCTTATTTTTAACATCTCCAAGTTGTAATTATTCGTGGCAATGAACCGGGTGGAAGTTGATCTGTTCGTACGAAGGCTGCGTGGTTATTGACATGTGACCTTTAAAGCCGGGGTGGTTTTACGCTCCACATGAAATATGAGGCAAGATGCGACGGAACTTTTCGTAATGTTGCAATATCGTGAACTGGAATGAGCATGCTTTTTTTTGTTTAAGGAATGATTATAGTAATATTTATTTAAATTCTCGTTGAAATTTATTTTTAATTAAACATATTGTAGAACATGTATCATCTGTATAATAGATTTGTACATAAGTATTATGTAATTTTAAGTTAGTCGTTAGTTTTGTTTTTTTTTTTGTAATTTTTTTGTATTTTTTAATTATTCTTATATTTTTATTTTATTTTAAGAGTTTTTTTTTGTATGTTTGTTTGTAATAGATAAACTTAAAAACTACTTAACCTATTTTAAAAATACTTTCACTAATAGGAAGCTACATTACCTGAGTGCTATAGACTACTTTTATCCTGGGAGTATGCATTACCGTTAATGCTGGCAGACCCATATATAAAAGCTGGTAATTTTAATGTTGTTTAGGTAAATTACATGTAACTACAGGGAAGAAAGTAAGTGATCTCACTTCTAGCTGTAAGTTGTGCTCCTGTACATCCTATGAATTTTACTGGATGGTGACTTATTTTTAATTTATCGTTACTGAAAAACTTAAGGGTAGACGAGGTTAATAAACCGAATGATAAAGCTATTATAAAAAAATATTAATTTGAACAGATGTCTTAATCACTTAAAAATTACCTTATCTACCTAAGTTAAAGAGAATGCTTTTTATTGTTTTATCGCGGACCTGACGGCCAGTAGGCTGACGAGAGTCGGCTTTTCTGGCCACACCGGACTTTAGGGTGAGCGCTTTAGGCACTCGCAACCCTTTAATTTAAGTGACCACGCTGGGGGCAACCCACTAACGGGCTACGGACCTCGGCTCAGGACGGTCACTGGGAGAGGATGAGACATCAACGATTAGTGGGGAAGAGAATGCATTAAATTTAACAAAATAAATTACAAAATCATAAAAAAATAAATATTCAACAATAGGGTAGTTTCCTACGTTTGATTTTGTACATTATTGTATGTGTAACAGAAAATAATATGAAAAAGAAATTCTGTTGTGAAATCAGCATCAAAATAAGTTGAAAAATAAAGCAGTTATTCAAACTTGAAATATGTTTGTAAGCAAAAGTGGGGGCATGTTGGGGATATATCATATAACGCCATCTCTTTAGCACGCACGCAGCGTTATGGCCGGTGACACCCGGTGACGTCACAGTCTGTTATTACTGTTGTTTGACAACTACCCCTTCCACCAAAATTCAAAGCTTTATAACTTACATATTATTATTGCGCCAATTTTGAAAATAAATTATCCGTTAGATATTGGATGACATACATTTCTTAAAGTATCAACGCCCGCGGCGGACGCCGGTGTCCGGGTATATATAGGCAACCACGTATATATCTATATATAAGCGGGCGTTGACAGGCTAAAAATGTATTTAAAAAAGTAGTCAACTACCCTATTAACCGATGAAAATAGTGTCACTTTTATCGTGAAGCAAATTAATATGATCCAATGTGTCAGTGAGTAAAATATCGAGAATCATGTTTTATGACCAACTGATAATGATTGGCTTTAATGGGTAAGCAGTAAGCCTGCGAATATTAACTTTTATGAGAAGAGGTCAAACGAGGTCGTTGATATTGTGTCGCGCGGCCTTGACATACAAAACTTGACATAGTTATTTATTGCCTTCGTATTTGGTTTTTTTACCGTTGCACACTGGATTAATTAAATGTTAGGTTATAAATCCTTACATATAAAGCAAAATCCCACGCCGCGCTTGGCTGAATGCGATAAACTCAGAAACTACTGAACAGATTTTGATGGAGCTTGGTATGAAAATAGTTTGAAAATGCCATAGGCTAGTTTATGTCCGGGTAAAATGTAAAGCGGGACTTCTATTCTGGCAAATCTTTGTCACGCGGGTGGAAACGCGAGCAAAAGCTAGTAATTTTTATAAAGTGGAGATGGAATTTGCAGATATATATATAGATATATAATGTTTAATTTGCAATTTAAATGTTTCTTCGTGCTGCAACTTTGCGTTTTTATATTGTACTAATATTGCTCGCGCCTCCGCCCGCGTGACAACGTTTTTCCTGGATATAAATATTTTCCCGGGATAAAAGTACCCTATAGTACTCAGGAATAATGTAGCTTCCTATTAGTGAAAGAATTTTCAAAATCGCTTCTGTAGTTCCTGAGATTAGCGCGTTCAACCAAACTAACAAATTCTTCAGCTTTATGATATTAGTATAGATTCATTAATAGATAATATTACATTATATTATATGAATCGACTGTATACCCATGATATAGGTATAATATTGAGCAAAATAACTACATAGGTCTAAAAAGTGCTTTATCGTGTAGGTTTAAGGAGTAACTAAATAATTAAATGTAAGTGTTTTACGTAACTTAAGTTATATTTAAAGTTTCCATTTTATTTTCGCAGACTAGTTGGCGTTGTTTAAACATGCTACGTTTGTTATAAGAACATTACAAAATACAGCAAGAATGAACCCAAAAATAATAAGTTACTGTTTGCCAGTGTTACTACTTATCTCGATCACCGAAGCCAATATAAGTAGTGATGGTAAGTCATAGAATCCTATCAAATGTTTGTTTCTAAAATGAAAATTTCGTAATATACTTGGGTGTAAAAAATCGGCCCAAATCACTTTCCTACATTTATTATTGAATTTTGTCTGAGTGGTGTCTGAGGGTGGATCGTTTTTAGCCGACTACAGCGAAGCAAGGAAGGGTAATGATGTACGTATGTATATATGTATGTAATATGTATCCATTTTAAGTTCCACTCTTGCGTCGCTCCTATTGAACCGATTTTAACAAACGAGGTGTCCATTGATTCGTATTTATTGTACGATGGTTATAGGCTATATTTTTTAGCAAAAGTTTTTTTTTAGCACACAAGTATATTATAATATGTCTCTTTGTGGCATATAGAAGTTCAGCATAATATTACTAATCACATCATTGTAGATACCAATGTTGTTTTAAATACGATTCTATTGTTACAAAAAATACAAAAACACGAATTGAAAACCTCCTCCTTTTTTGGAAGTTGTTTGAAAAAGAATAAAATTTCATGTTAAATGCAACGTTAAGTTGGTGAATGTTGTGTGTACCTATAATTTGGCATACATACTAGACCTTAGTTTAAGTATTGCTTAATGTGTAATGTTTTATATGTAGGCTGTTGGTATACCTTTTAATAAATAAATAAATAAATAAATAAATGTTCCACTTATTGTCTTTCAATTTCAGGTCCATGACTTGTTCTTTAGGATAAGATGTTATCCTAGCTTTAATGTTTCAAAATTTTAATAGCTTTAATTTAAGGAATAAATCATACAGGAAGAACGTTAGACTTAATTAAGCCTCTACGATGATTAAACCTTAAACCACTACATTTATTTATTTCTAGGTGAAACGAGACAACCCAGAGGTAGTGGAAGATTAGTTAAACTTTATTCTGGTGTTCGACCAGACCCAATCGCATGTACCAATGAGGGTTTCAAAGGAGATCCAAACGATTGTGCCGTTTTCTATAGGTGTACGAAGTCTGGAAGAGGAAAATATATAGCTTATGGGGTAAGATAGATCTATACATTTAAAATGTTAAACAAATATTAGTTGAGTTATTCAAGAACTGAAATAAATATATATATATGAAATTAAAGGCACCTGTATAGGCATTTCGCATTGTAAAAAATCTCATATATTTAAATATTGTTATATTGTTTTGTGACGTGTCGTTGGTGTAACGTAATAAATAAATAAATAAAAGCTACAATATCGAAACTATCGGTGCAGTGAATAATTTAGTCTGTTTGTAAAACCGAGGCAAGTTTGGTCTACATCGTGTCGAATATTAAACATTATTTATGATCTTATTTACAGTTTCGATGCCCACCTGGTACTGTTTATGATCCTGACATAGAAGTTTGCAATCATCCACAAAACACAAAGCGTTCCGAATGTGGCGGATTCAAACCACCGACTTCACCTCATTACGAAGTTAATGAAATCCATGAAGTACAGGAAGTTCCTTCTCCTATCAGTACTGCAGTGCCCATTTACACCCCACTAATAACAGAAAAAGATTCAGTTGCATTAACCCACTCAACAATTAGTCAAAAACCAACGACAATTAAATGGCAAAGTTCTACATCTACAACAATTCGTTCAACTGCTACTGGACATAAAGAAATAACTGCATATCCTTGGATTTCAAATACTCAAAATAGCTTTCTAGTCGCATCATCTACAATTCCTAACAAACAACAGAATACTCATGAAGATATATGTTCCTCAGATGGTTTCATGGGAGATAGTGTGAATTGTCACAAATTTTATAGATGTGTTGGTAACCAACGAAGTGGATTTACTAAATTTGAGTTTTCATGCAGTGAACCAACAATATGGGATGATGATATAAAATCTTGCAATCACCCTTGGGCTGTCAAGAGGAGTAGATGTGGGAGGAGTAATACTGAGAATGTTAATAAGCATAGTTCTACTGGGCCTAACACTATACCCGGAGCGTCCACGCCTAATGTCAATGCAGTCGTAAATAGCACAGTGAGTTCCATTACATTGAGTAATACTAAGGAATCTGACAGAACTATTCAAAACCAGTTACAAATATCCTACGGCACTAACGTACATCAAAGTCAAACGCAAATTAGTAATAATCCTATAGTACAGAATCAAACACAAGTAAACTACGGTGATCGATTAAATAAGATTGATAAGCATAACAATAAACAAAGCCAAAACCAAATAAGCCATGGATCCGCTGTTAGCCAATCACAAACTCAGATCAGTTATGGCAATGAGGTTGTGCAGGCACAAGTTCAAATTGATCATTCGAAGCAATCAAATCAATCACAAGTACAAATAACAGAATCAACAACACTGGCAAGTAAATCAACTAAAGCCCAAGATCAAAAAGTGAATGAAAATATGCTGAACGTGAATAATACGTGCTCGCAAAGTGGTTTTATGGCTGATTCTAATGACTGTAAGAAGTTTTATAGATGTGTTGACAACGGTAGAGGGGGTTTTATCCGACATGACTTTTCATGTGGTGAAGGTACGTTATGGGACCAAACCATAGAAAGCTGCAATCATGCCTGGGCGGTTAAAGAATGTGGAGGTATGTCTTCTCGTCCTATTAGTCAGGAAACGACGACTAAGGTTTCGCCTTTGTCGACTACACATACTTATTCTACAACAACCAGCAAATCTATTGAAAATTATAGTTCCTCAACTACTGAAGTAACTCAGCCTGATGACTTTGACGACATTGGTTATAATAACAACCACGCCAGTTCATCGTCCGTAAGTGTAACGAAACCTACAACAGAAATCATACACCATGTTGAAACTAAATGCGTATCGAGTGGTTTTGTAGGTGATGCTAAAGACTGTCAAATATTTTATAGTTGCGTTGAAAATGGTAAAGGAGGTTACACAAAGTATACATTTAAGTGCAATGAGGGAACGTTGTGGGACGCTGATATTGGCGCGTGTAATCATGCATGGGCTGTTAAACGATGTGGTGGAAATGTGCCATCAACTACTATAGAAACTACTTCTATAAAACCCACTGCAACAACTTCTAAATTATCGACTAGTTCTTATATTACTTCATCTGAAAGTCATTTAGTAACGGAAAACGATGATTTTAATACAGGGTATGGTATTCATTATGAGCAAACATCATCTTCAACGTCAACATCAATAATACCACCACTGGATCATAATGTCGGAAATAAATGCCAATCCAGTGGCTTTATGGGGGATAAAAATGATTGCAAGAAGTTTTATAGATGTGTCGATAATGGAAATGGAACTTATGCTCGTTATGAATTTACTTGTGGCGATGGAACTGCATGGGATTCTAAAATTGAAGGTTGTAATCATGCGTGGGCAGTCGATTGTAAAGATAATGGCCTTTCGACTAGTACTACTGAGACAACAACCCAAAAGAAACCTGTAACAATTTACGAAGAAATTGAGGGTGGGTATAATGTGCCAGAAAGTGACAACGACATTGGGTTATCTACTCAAAAAACAACTACTACTATGAAAGTTACAGATTCTGATATAAATGACAGTTACTGTAATAAAAGCGGATTTATTGGTGATATAGCAGATTGCAAAAGATTTTATAGATGTGTAGATAAAGGAGATGGGTCGTTTATCCGGTATGAGTTTACTTGTGCTGAAGGAACTGTTTGGGATCAGAAAATAGAAGCTTGCAACCATGCAGGGGCAGTAGAAAAATGTGGCGGTAATTACGCGGACAACCACGGTGTAGCAACAACTTCTGCATACAACGTAACCATGAGTGATGATAAACCAGTAGACGGGTATCCTACACCAGGATATCCTGAACACGAAAATGAAGACAATAACAAAACTACACAAACAACGACAACTATTACATCAACCCCAGTGACATCAACTTATTGTAAAACAGATGGATTTATTGGAGACGAAAGTGATTGTAAAATATTTTATAGATGTGTTAATGATGGTAGAGGCGGTTTCATTAAGTACGAATATAAATGCGGTGAAGGTACGGTTTGGGATCAGAGTATAGAAGCATGCAACCATGCATGGGCCGTTAAAGAGTGTGGAGTTAGAAATGACACTATACATGGCATTAATGACAGTACTTCAGAAACTATGCCAATTACTTCATCGGAACATTATGTCCCTTCAACAGAGAAAACAACCTCTACAACTGATAGCACTTATGATAATGAAATTTCCAAAAACTGTGCAAAGGAAGGATTTATTGGTGATAGGAAAGACTGTAAAAAATTCTACAGGTGTGTTGATCATGGGCACGGAGGATACATTAAATATGAGTTCACGTGTGGAGAAGGTACATACTGGAATCAAATAATCCAGGCTTGTGACCATGCTTCCCCAGAAAATCCTTGCAAAGGAAACGGAAATTCTGTTGTTACCAAAGAACCTCAACACGTAAACGACGAATCGGAAACTACTACAAAAGTTATTCTCATATCAACAAGTGAAAGTCTGGGGGCTACATCGGAATCCTCAACTAAAATACCTCAAAGCATCAAAGCAGAATGTGGTGCAGAAGGATTTTTCGGAGATCTACGTGACTGTGAAAAGTTTTATCGCTGTGTAAATGACGGTAAAGGGGGCTATAACAAGTACGATTTCACTTGTGGCGAAGGTACTATTTGGGATCAAGAACTAACAACGTGTGTGCATAAAGCAGGAAATAATAATTGCTCGTCTAACTTCACTGAGATTTCTAGTCAACCTAATGGCTCACAGGAAAATGATAATTTTTATACTTCTACAACGACTAGTAAACCTCACCAAATATCTACTGAAAAACAAAATGCATCACTACAAACTTCTACAGAAAATATTTTACCAGGATCTTACCAATGTATGTCAGAAGGATTTTATGCCAATCCTAAAGATTGTAGGAAATTTATTCGATGTGTTGATAACGGTAAGGGAACGTTTACCAAATATGACTTTTCTTGCGGAGAAGGAATGGTTTGGGTCCAAGAATTGCTAGCTTGTGACCATGATGATGGATCTTCCTCTTGCCGCATGGAAATTGAGTGGACTACAAAGCCACAAATAATTACGGAAATAACAACCCAAACAAACACCGCATCAAGTGCTACTACTGTACACACTCAAGCTACGAACAAAGATGATGACAATTATCATACTCAAACGACTAAAGGACCACAAATAATTAATGTAGATTGTCAGTCCGAAGGTTTTTATGCAGATAAAGATGATTGCAAAAAATATTACCGATGTGTACAAAATAATGGCGGCGAGTACATAAAGTATGAATTTATTTGTGGAGAAAAAACAGCTTGGGATACCATCTTACAAACTTGTAATCATGATAGCGTTGTAAGTAGGTGTCATGGATCTTATCAACCCAATAATCAAACGGAATCTGTGGTACACGACGAATTATCTGAAACAACGGAAAGTAGTACTACTAGTACAACGCAGGCATCAACTACAGAATCCAAGGATATTGAAAATGGCGCAGGTGAAGATACCTGTCATAATGAAGGCTTTTTCGGAAACACGAAGTACTGTAACAAATTTTATAGATGTGTCGATAACGGTAAAGGTGGTTTTACAAAATATGATTTCACATGTGGAGAAGGTACTATATGGGATCAAGATTTGCTTACGTGTAATCATCCTCACGACGTCGTCAATCCTTCGTGTGACCACGATCAGGGTGCATCAACGGAAAGCACAACTACATCCTCCGGAACGACTTCTACTTCGACATCAGCAACACAGAGCACTCAGTCAACAACGACACAAAATCCTAGTAGTACAACAACGACACAGACTTCTGGAAACACAGCGAGCACCACAGAAAATTCCTCTAACTGCACTCAAGAAGAAACTTCAAAAAAACCTGGTAACAAAAATGTTACTTGTGATAAAGCAGGATATTACCCTGATCCAAGTGATTGTAAAAAATTCTATAGATGTGTTGACTGGGATGGTAAAGGTGAAAAATTCTCTGTCTACTTTTTCGAATGTGGTGAAGGTACTATTTGGGATCCAGCATTAGATACATGTAATCACGAAGAATCAGTTTATCCTCCGCGAGATTGCAGTAATAAGCAACCGCAAAATACTACCGAATCAACTACAACTACGAATGAAAACACAACGACTCAACAATCTACTGCAAGTGAACAAACGACAACTCAACAATCTTCTACAAGTGAACAGACGACAACTCAACAATCTACTACTAGGGAACAGACAACTCAACAGTCTACTACTAGTGAACAAACTACAACACAACAATCGACTACTAGTGAACCGACGACTACTCAACAATCGACTACTAGTGAACAGACAACTCAACAATCCACTACTAGTGAACAGACGACAACTCAACAATCTACTACTAGTGAACAGACGACAACTCAACAATCTACTACTAGTGAACAGACAACAACTCAACAATCTACTACTAGTGAACAAACTACAACACAACAATCGACTACTAGTGAACCGACGACTACTCAACAATCTACTACTAGTGAACAAAGTACAACTCAACAATCTACTACAAGTGATCAAACGACAACTCAACAATCAACTACTAGTGAACAAAATACTACCGAAGAGTCAACAACAGTCGGGAGTACGACTCAACAACCTACTACTGAAATCGAAGGAACAACAGAGGCAATAAATTCCAGCACAACATCAGACTCGACAACAACTCTAACAACCGAGGAATCAACAGTTAGCTCTACCACAACTGAGTCTTCATCTCAAGCTACAACGACGGAAAATCAGCAAGAAACAACAACTGAAAATAATTCTAATTCATCTTCATGTCCAGATACTGAAGAAGATCAATACTTATTCGTATGTCCTACATCTTTCAGAAGACATCCCAAATACTGCAATCTGTTTTACCAATGTACTGAAGAGGACGATAGTCACGAAGTGAAGGTCGCAGTATTTAATTGTCCCAATAATACAATTTACGACGAAAGTAAAATACAATGTGTTGCAGAAGATAAGGCTGAAAAGAAATGCGATGGTGAGATTGCTTCAAGACGTCGAGTGAAACGTTTAGGTGCAAGCTATAAGGAACCTGTAAGTAAATCATTATAGCATAAAATTATCTCATTTATTACATGTTATAAATATATATTCCAACATTACACTAAATAAGTCATTTAGTTTTAACTTTTATGAATATCTGTATAGTTTGGAGGGAAAATTATTCGTAAAATTTGTAAAAATTCCTCGGTCTTTGGCATTTGACACACAAATTGACCAAACATTAGATAAACATCTTTTAATCTATTTTCTGGAAAAAATGGACAATGAGACACATTTGTAGACGTCGGGCCAATACTGATCATTTTCTCTCAAAAAACCTAATTTAATTTTACCAAGCCCGTGTATCGAACGCAAGACTTAAACACAACGATCATACCGCATACGTAATACAATTATGCCACAGCGAAGTCAAATATTATATCAACTATCAATATTATCTACTTATATATATTCTGATTTTCAATTCTTTTGTTTTTTACAGATCGTGGTAACAAAAGATCCACAAAAATGTTCAACAGTTGGGCACATGCCTTTCGAAAAGAACAGTGAATGCTCTCCCGCCTTCCTTAAGTGTGAGAAATCTAGCTCAGGAAAACTACGAGGGTTTGTACATCGTTGTCCCCAAAACTACTTGTACTGGTCTATAAGTAGAAGATGTGAACGGGAAGAAGTCATAAGAGACTGCAAACGTACTATTAATAACTGGAGTGGAAGATGGGAAATACCAATAGATCGACATAATGTCGCTTGGTGAAGAACGTATTATTAAATAAACATTTTAGTAATATGAGTGAGTATTTAATGAAAAAGTGCCTTGTGATAGTTCGTAAGTATGTTTTGTGCAATGATGTTCATGTAGGATAAGAACTTAATGAATGTAAATATTTTACCTTTAATATAATAATACTAAGTATAATGTAAAAATATCAGATTGTTTTCATACAAAGAACAAAACATGTCAAGGTAGAACAGTATTCGAAAACATAAAACTGAGTTCACATCTAGTCTCGAAAATATTATTGTGAGAAAATCTGATATTTCATGAACTTGTGAACAAAATATTGTAGTGTTGTAAACAATATTTTGAGCACGATTTTTCAGTACTACAATTAATAAGTATCAAGCAATAAATTATTTGAGAGCATAATTCATTTCATTATAATATTCCCATGAAGTGTAGGTGCATTAGTTGCGCCTATATTTAACACAGAACAGAACAGAAGTTGAAGGAATAGTCTTATGTTGAACAATATTATGTCCACAAATATGTCCACCATAATAATTTCAGTTTAATACGAGAAATAATTTTATTACTAAATTTAACAATATTATTAAAGACAGCATAACAACAATATAATAAATTACAATAGAATTAATTCTATACCGCTACACGAGGATAAAACTCCACTACAAAATATCGACAATTCTTTAATAATAATATCAGATAACTTGTCATCATATCCGTAATGACTGGCGTGCGTAAATATGGTCCCTAAAAACGCATGACATGATGTTTCAGTTGCTAATAAATTGCCTTTTATATCAATTGTCAAATGTTGATTCCCGTTATCATTTTTGGATAGGTATTGCAGTGCTCCATAATTGTTTGTTTCTTTTGTGACGTCACTTATTTCATTAGCTGGAATAATCATTGGTTCAAGCCGTTTTTCGTCAACATTCACATTTTTTTTGGCAATTGGATTAGTACTGCTCTTATTTTCTTTAATATCATTGCTTTTTAAACGCTTCTCATTTAAAACAATTTGGTTTACGATACCCTTAGTGCTATTTTCCATAGAATCTTTATTTTTTTTTGGGATGGAATTGTTATGATATAAGTACTCCAAAAATAATGGTAGAATAGTCAACGTAGAGGTATCATTTTTGCTGGATACTCTTTGAATTGTATTGTTTTTTTCTTGGGCATTTTTATTATTATTTAATAGTCTTGTATTCATATCCCTCTTACTGTGAGACTTACCACTATAATTACGAGTACTTTTGCTGACTGACTTGTGCAAATTTTCGGTAACAAATGCAAGTTTTTTGCTTTCCGCCTCAGCTAACATTTCATCGCTTGAAAAATCTAGATTATTTTCCTGCTCTAAGGCGTTAATAACATCACGGATATTGTTCACTTTTCGATTCAATTTATGATGACTCACATTCATAGGGTTATGAGAATGCTTATGAAAAGACTTCACTTTATCGGAATGACCAAAAGATTTGAAAATGTTTTCTAATTTCTTATAATAATTGGGGGAAGGTGATTGTGGCGTCAAAATTATTGGGTCAAATGTAATACCACCTTTATCCCATATAGATAATGCACGTATTAAAAATCCAATTATTTCATTAGATAAGGCCCTCCAATATTTACTAACCGGTGAATTATCCATATATTTTGTCAAACTCATATGTTCAATTATAATATTAGTTGCTGTAGTCCCTTCGCTTTTCGTTATTACGTTTTTATCCCAAAGAGAATTTAAGGCATTAGCATTATTCTCTTCGGCATTCAAATCTGGACTGTCTGTCATGGTGTCGTTTACAACTACGACTAGATGGTAATTAAAAGCGGAATGTTTATTAGCCATTATTTCTATTCGTGACAAATGTTTCTTTAAATCTATTTCTTTATCATCGTTACTAAATACGTGTATGAAAACATTAGGAAACTTAGAGTTTTCTCGAGGTTTAAACCGAACGGTGCTTAAGATAGGTACTTGGGATCTGATTGGTTTGAAATGGGCTGTGGGAAGCACGGAGAATGCAAATAAGCTGTTGTAGAGAATGAACGTCATCAAACAGATCATGACTACTCCAATCCACCAGTAAGTCAGGAAACTGGACCAATGTTCTGTAAATAAGAAGTTTAATTGTGTTAAGATAATTTTTGGCGGTAAATAAGTAATCTATACATAAAAAAGCGAAAGGTCACTCACACACTCATCACGAAATCTCAGAAACTACAAATGCTTGGAGTCTCAAATTTTGCATGGGGGTTCCACTTAGGACGTGGGTGCTCATTAAGACGGCATTTTGCGAAATTAAACCCCCTAACAAAAACTACGGAACGGATTTCGATGAAATTTGGTATGGAGATAGTTCGAGACCCTGGAAAGGTTTTAGGCTACTTTTTATTCCGGGTAAATGTATAGTGGGACTTTTATCCAAGCAAACCTCTTTCGTGCGGGCGAAGCGGCGGGAAAAAGCTAGTTTTAAAATATTTATGCTATAAAAAAAAATTCCCCACCTGGCCAGCGTTTCAGGATAGCAACAGCTCCCTTCACGTTACTTCTGGCGCGTCCCTTATATTTCATATGGCGGTATTGACGAGGGTAATGAGGATTGTAATGCTCCTCATCAGATAAATCATCACAAAGCAATGGGAACTGCTCACGATACGTCTCACTCATTACTATCCATTGACTGCACTGGAAAATAACGAAACAGATATCGTAAAAAAAATGTCTGTTACATACTGATTTAGTTACTTCTGAACTGGCAAAATGAGTATTTTAGTTAAGGTCAGTTGTTTTTAATTTAAATGTTATTAAAATATAATGAAATATGTCACTGAAACTTGTTATTTTTTGTAATTTTCATATTATGTCAACCATAGACCAAATTGAAAGTGAACCAGAGTTTTTACTACCAATTTATTCATTACAAAAAAGGTAAAAATTATACGATAATGTCCAATTCAATGTAGAGAATGTTTTCATATACAGTGTGTTTATAACTTCAGATTTCATATTATGATTCATGCTGAATATTGCCTTAATGCGTACAAAATCTTTGAAAAATAATAAAGCGAGTAAAGAGGAATTAATCAGTTGAGAACTAATCGATAGCCTGAGTACAGCGACTATTTAGCCTGAATATTAAGTATTTATGTGGTCGAATGGGTTTATAACTTTTGAGTTTTAAACTATTATCTACATATTCTTAAATCATACACCACAAGCTCGCATCTTTACTTCCTAAGCGTTAGGTAAACATGCAACTACAATGCACCCATACTTCGCCGAGCTTAAATCCGTTTCTTGATTTCCCATAAAATCAATCAATGAAGAATGACATTAAATCAATTATTTTGCTAATTTTTGGATATGGAATGACGATTGTTTTTTTGTGTTAATCAAATTGATAACTTACCCTTCAGTGAGTAAATAAATCACAATTAAATTTATCTTTTTATTAATTATGTTAAACAACCATAATAGCAATCACAAATATTATGATTCAAATTCAGAAAGTTTTTTTACATTGGCTTTCCCACGGCAGTTTCAAAATATTGAACGACTGCAAAACGTATTTTGAATACTGACCTAAACATTAATAATTTCAAAATTAATAATCATTTTCTTTTAAAAAAAATATATTTAAATTAATACACTACACACGAGAGAACAAAGCGCGTGATAAAATTTTAACTAATGCGACAAAATTTGCTTCCAACATCCGCAATATTATAATAAATGACAATTTGTCGTCTGTTTGTTCACTGCATTTCAACGAGTACACTAAATGTATATTTCTGGTAGCAGTGTTATATGAGGATATTATACTACATAATGAAATAATTTGCCATTTGCGGTTTGATGGGTTACTTGAAAGAACACAGCCCGCAGAAATGTATGTGTATAAGCAAACGTTATATAGGCAAAGAACCTGTCTAAATGCTACGAAAATTTTATAAAGGTAAATAATATGATTACTTATAAAGATGTCTTCAAAAATTTTTTTGTACCTACTTGTATATTGTTTAATACACATCAATGTAGAGATGGTAATCCTTTGACCTAGAATTGTTTAAAAAATATAAAAAAATTTACAACACTAAAATTTACTAGGTACTTATTCTTTGAAACTAAGTATGTGTCTCTTGCCCCCCTTTAACCATTTTTACCTTTCTTACGGACAGAGAAACCGTGATATAACTTTGTTATATCTATGCAGCATGCTATGGTCTGTAGTTTTACTGAATAAAAAACAATAATTTTAAGCTGCAGGCGAAGTCGCGGCTTTAGCTTGTTAAAACAAATCGTCAACTGAACGTTTACGTTTTCCGCTATGATTTTGTTGATTCAACATAATTTCGCTTCACGTATAGACGTGACTGATGATTTTGAATTATGCTGGCCGAGCAGAAAGTTATGTCAAGGTAGCTTACGTAATCAGAATGATATTTTGTAAATTGTTAATGTTATTTTATAGATACTTTCACGATGAATTCTTATGAGATTGATGTGAAACAGGTATCTTGTTAATGCTCTTAGCTATGTTTGCCCCATTTTTAGGAAGTACCTACCTACACTCAAAATAGCTTAAACAACTTTTTTATTTGTTTATAAAAGGTATAACACAGAATTCAATCGAACACAAAAATACATACATTATATATATTTTTTTTGCATTGAATGACTGAATTTAATACTGTATAATAAAATAATAATCATTGAATACTGTGTGGCATTCCACTGCGCTCGTCATCCTGAGACATAAGATGTTAAGTCTCATTATGTCCAGTAGTTATACTGGCTACAATGTCCTTCAAACCGAAACACAACAGTGCATGCACACTGTTGCTTGGCGGTAGAAATAGACATTGCGGTGGTACCCACCCAGACGGCCTCTTACATAATGAGAGACCTACCACCAGTAGATATTAATATATAAATAACTAGCTGACCCGGCGAACACTGTTCCGCCTTATATTATTATATTATTATTATTATAACTTCCCTATTTTTAAATATATTAAGTACCAGGACATCATAAAACACAACAACTCACAGAAAAGGATTTTGCGGGATAAAAGTTCCGGTTTATATTTTCCCGGGATAAAAAGTATCCTATGTCCGTCTCCCGTCTCTAAGGTACCTCCCCACTAATTTTTAGCCAAATCGGTTCAGCCGTTCTTGAGTTATAAATAGTGTAACTAACACGACTTTCTTTTATATATATAATATACATATTAATAATCGGAGCTAATTCCCTCCCGGATATGCTTGCCTATGGCTGTATTTCTGCGAGCACATGTTAATAGTAATAGCACAAAGGATTTATATCGAGTATAAATTTACAATGCCCTAAAATAATAAAAAAACATTTAATCGTCATGTATTTTAAAATTAGAATGTCTTCCAAATTTCACGCTTCTGTCTAAAAAGTTTTGTAAAATTTTCACGCAAGGTCCTTCATATTGGTTTATGTTATAATTAAATGAAAAATCGCAAATAAATCACATAAAGGTAATGTATTTTTAGTGTGTTTATTGATATTGTGGTACAAATTTGTGTATAAATATTATTTATTTTAACTTTCCATCCAGAATGATGGATCAGGCTCAATTAAAACAGGATGAGCAATACCCTCTTCTGAAAGTAGAGGGGGGTGGAGGGGATAGCGGTTACTCTCAGAGTCCTTCGACCGTAGTGGCACCAGCGTGGGGGGTTAATTGTCCACCTAAGCAGTCTTGGCTTAGTCGCTGGCCAGGTGAGTCACTCTATTTACAACTAGCTTTTGTCCAAAGCTCCGCGCGCGTGGAAAAGTTTTTCCGGAATAAAGGTCCCCCTTTACATATTCCTGGAATAAAAAGCCTATAGCCTTCAGGAGTAATGTAGATTCCTATTAGTGAAAGAATTTACAGAATCGGTCCAGTAGTTCCAGAGATTACTTCCTACAAACCCACAAACTTTTCCTCTTATAGTAGGTATAGATTTTTTTTACAAATTTTGATTGTGTGAACTAGAAAAAAATATATTTTTGTACTATTAGGACTCAATTTTCCTCGGCTTACTCTACATCGCATGGTAATTTGATATCTCACGCATTTTCAGAATTCTTCTCAGCCTGCTGGATGACAATGATATTGCTAGGGATATCATTCCTCGTGTTCTATGCAATGGGTATGAGCGCATATCGACGACAACCGATAATTGTCATCAAATGCAACGAAACGAAACCTGCAAGCGATGTCTATTACCACCGGATCATACAACATGGCGCGTACGTTCCCTTCGCGTTGTACTCCGATTATATATCGACAATGGCAACACAATACCCTTCATTGCGATTCAATATTGTCTTCTTACTGGATGATGCTCTACCAACCAGTTTCCATGGCTCTAAACACAGCCGATTTATTAACAACCTTATTCCGTACGCTAGTGTTTCATATAAAATGAGACTGGAAGAAAATAACAAGCGAGAACTTAGAGAGTTCCAGTCGAAGCACCCAAACGTGAATGTTAGTTATATGCCGCTAAGTAAGTTTATGGCAATGACCCCGCTGAAGTATAAATGGAGGATGATTCCGCCAACATATCTTCCATTTTACGCTAGAGTTTTCTCTGTATGGCGGAATGGTGGTATTGGCATCGACTTAACCACGTTCAATGATCAATTCAATAACCACCAATGTGTTGATCGAAAAGTCTCGGCCGTTTTGATGCAACATAATGATGGAATTAAACCAGAAAACTACGCCAGCTCTCTGCAAGCCATAGAAAGAGAGGAAGAAAACGATATTCTAACTGCATTCTTCACTATATATCACCAAATACTGAATGAAACTCGGTCATTTTTTAACAGATCTCTATCATTTTATCCATTAACTACAGAGAGTAGCGTGCCAAAGAATATACCTTTAATCCGAATGCATAGAGACAAACGTGAATTAGGGCAAGTTTATGCAAATGAAAATGCTAGTTTCGTGAATTTTCTGGACACCACAGACAAAAACAATTCTATTCAAAATACATCGGTCATAGACCTCGGCAGAAATAATTCTGGAGCCATTACACTTGCCACGAATATGACCACTAATGACAGCAATAAAGACTTAGAAGTTCTTCAATCGGGAAGCAAATACACATCTGAAATAAACTCTTCGAATATACCGCAAATGGTGTTATTTTACGACTTTTCGATTATTTCTGACGGTTTGGGCCCATCTTACATATTACCTGAAGTGGCGATAAAATCGGAGGTCATAGACGCACCCAAGAATTCTGGATTCGTCAAACGGTCTCAATCAGCATCCCGCGTTTTGTCGATTCATCCGGAAGGCATATTTTTTGCAGCATCATCTCGTCTGCATCCATTTTTAGGACATCTTCTGACGAGCGGCTGTCAACGCATGCATCCCAAGTTTGTCATTCAAGATGCCCTTCTGACTCAATGCTCTGGTTCCTTTAAAGACGACGCTTACTGTAACAACATCTATATATTGTAATTGTTTTTTTAGTGTTTGAAGTCTGGTTTTATCTATGTGTCTAAACTGTAATTTATGTTTGTGAATTTAGTAATAAAACTTTATTTATTCTTGTAATATAAATAGTTTTATTTTTGCTGTACTCATTGAATATATTATATAAATCGACTATGACATACATATACACACGGTAGCTATTATGTAAATTACATCCCAGGATGTATCGCTTTGCAGTATCAAACACACATGACGTAAGGATCTATATCTTTACCTTCATTCCATTTTTTTTTATCGATGGCTCGACAAAGTGGCTTCACTGCACCTGGTGGTAAATTAAGTGAAGCCCAAAATAATTTCGACCGGCAAGAGATAAAAATCCCGGTTCGGTAGGCACAGTTATATCCGGCCTGCATAATTGCTTCTTCACGCTCCGCTTGAAGGACCCTATGTTGTAGGAAGGAGGGAACACGTACGCGGGCAAACTGTTCCACAGCTTAATGGTGCAGCAGAAATATTGAAATCAGAAATCCATTGCTATAGTCTCGATTGACGCACTTGTATCAAGATGTAAATCTATATTTTCGTTTCATTCCTTATAATCAAGATACGGAGATATAAAAATATATATTTTAGCTAGCGTGTGTGGTCTAACAATTTCTATGGAAAGATGCATACATACACTCACGTTTTTATCCCCGAAGGCGTAGGCAGAGGCGCAAAAAGTGCACCCACTTTTCGCTGTGCGTATTCCGTCACGTGATGTGATAGGAGGCGAGCCTATCGTCATATCGGGCACAAATTCTAGACTTCGGGCTGATACTGAATCTTCTTCTCAGTTGGACACTCTTAGCAGAGTGGTCGTGGTTGTCGCGATGGTAATACATAGAAAGATGTCAGCGTTGTCAGTCTTCTCGGCGATGATCGTAGGTCTACTACTGAATACTGAATAGTCTGAACGGTCTGATACTGAAAAGAAAAACCCAATACCACTTTGCCTAACCCGGGCATCGAACCCGAGATCTCAGCATTGCAGTCGTGCCGTAAGACAATTACGCCACCGAGACAGTCATAGATTAGAGTGCGACTTTTGTATTTGGTCGGCTATACGTTTATGTGACAAATAGTATTTATCAGCAAGCAGTGTAATCGGCCCTTAACCATATAGATAAGTTATAAGTATATTAGTGTAGTCAAAGATTTGATAAGCTGGAAGGTACGTTCTTCGACGGTTGCTAATTGCAGGTACCCATAGGTCTTAGTCATTTAAATAATTATAATAGTCTATAGGTAAATACTCAAAGTTTATAGGTCAAAGGGTGAAGACGAGCTATTCTTCATTTCAGTCATGCTCGGTATTTTGCTCATTTTAGATTTTTATTCCGGGGAAGATAAGAAAAGACTTCAACGCGCACGAGACTGTAAACACCAACACAGAACAATTACTTAATTTATTTCTTATAGCTTTTGTTATTGTTCTGAGGTAAGCTCAAGATAGTTATTGATAATGAAGATAATATTTGTGTCAGCGTTTCAGAACGAAATATATAAAAAAAAATGACATCATTGTGAACTAATCAAAAGTCAAAACATAGATTTTAAATACAAAATAATATTATTGTTTGTTTCTTTTCAAATTCTACTTATAAAACTACTGGCATTTCTGTTATTAAACAACACAATAAAAATATTATTAAAAGTAATTTTCTCTTCAAACTTTACATTGGCGAAATTATCGTATATACGCAGAGTTCTACGATTAGAACTGTTTAATGTCTTTGTATATACGTAATACAGACAATATAAAAGTATTGGATTTAAAATTTTCACTGATGTTGGGCAATTATTTTCACCTCATCCATCATGAAGTTACCTTTCAACTTTGCTTTAGGCCCTCTCCTGAAACCTTATTTGGGCAATACTAAAATGTTTTGCGGACATCCCACGTTTACTATAAGAATCTTTTATACTTACTTCTATGGGATAGTTGGTCTGGTAAGATTACTTTAATAACTATTTGTTAGTTCGGCGAACAGTGGGTGCACTAGTTGTGCCTCGGCCCACCCCTTTGGGGATAAAAGGCGTGAGTGTGTGTGTGTGTGTTTTAGTAATTAATATTAGTATTTATAAACAAGATTCTAACTTTTGCTCAACCTCGTGAAAAGTTGTAGTCACGGTGTAGACATATTTATGACGTACGACCGGGGTAATACCACAGTCTTACGGGAAAGAACGTGAAGACATAGCCTATTGTTGCCTTTAGTACTATAGTGAGTAAGAACTAAAAAGTAGTTTTGAAGTTCCAAATTACGTACTCACCATCCCTAGTGATAAGAATCAGATAATTTACATTTATTTCCTTACGTTATTTATTTTTTATTGTAGTGCCTCAGTGCGAAACATTTAAGAAATCATTTTGGAGAACCACCTCCTGATACATCAATAAATGATGGTAATTCGTATAGAAATTTTATGTTTGTTCACGATTTGAAGATAATCGCTGCGTCTATGGGGCTGGTGCAATATTTTTGCCTTGTCATTGGATGTGTTACCGTAAGCATTAAAATATTATGAACTATCGATTCTACTGTTAATAAGTAAAGTGTATTATAATTCAAATGGTCCGTCTGTATATCTATAGGGGGGGCCTATGTTCAGCAGTGGACTTCATGTGGCTGATCATGGTGATGATGATTATAATTAAGGTATCGGCTCATCTCAGAACATTGGAGCGCTGAAAGATTTTTAATGTTTTATATATCTATGTAAATAAGTCTAGAATCAACACATTCCTATGCGTAAAGGCTTTGATTAATTATATACCTAAATAGACACTGAACGTTTCAAACGCGTCGAAAAAAATAGAGGCGAACTGTTCCCCACTAAATGAGTTCGAATGAATTATTTTTTGTTGCTTTTCATGGATATAATTTTCTCCCCGTTCTAATAGAAACCATGTAATAACTGGTATCATTATGCGTGCACACAAGGATACGCAGAATGATGCAGCGATAGCGTATAACACAGCTTTCACGCATACTAGCTTAAGAAAAGTTGGCCTGTTTGTTTTAGTTTCACTGCAGCGCGTCACTCTATCTAGGTATATAATTAATCAAAGCGTAAAGGTTCACTTCAGAAATATAGCAATTCTCTTTAAATAGAAATAGCAAGCATTAACTTATCCTATTCTTTTTCCAGCATAATCCAGCTCTATTTCTACCTCATCTTGGCGGACAACTGATTTTAGTTTTCGCAAAGATTTTTCATATTCTCCTATCACTACCGCTGATTAAAATCAAAACGTTTACCGGACTAGTTCATAAGATAATATCTCTTAACTTGATGATATTTAACTGTCTTCAAGAGTTTTGTGTGTTCCGCCAATATTTGTGCATATGTGATTTGTAATAATTTCATACATTTACTATATCTTCAATAAAGTTTGATACTATTTACTTTACAAAAAAATTGTCTTCTTATAGTAAAACAAAAATAATCATGACAACAAACAGGTAAAATCGTGCAGTTCGACAATACTTTGTGGTGTCATTGGCTAACTTCGTCAAACCGAAAGAAATGCGACTACAAGAATATAATTTTCTGATACGAAGCGGCGATAGCTTAGTTGGGAGTGGAACGGACTGCTGAGACGAATGTACGCAGGTTCAAAACCCAAGGGCATACACCTCTGACTTTTCTAAAAAAGTTATGTGTGTATTCTTTGTCAATTATCGCTCGCTTTAACGGCTCGCTCAGCAGTGGGCAGTATATAATAAGGCTGATATGGTATATGGTATGGTATGGATACGCAGTACGCAGACTCCGCTTAGTGCGAAGGTAGCGAAGCCACCAGTATTAAAAGTTTATTGTTAGTGATAATAGATAGGTCATTCATATTATTGTTTACGAGGTGTAACTCGCGCCTTCACCTGCGTGAAAAGCCTTTCCTGCGGATATGGTCAGGACATGATCTACTCGTGTGCAAAACTTCATTCAAGTCCGTTTAGTTGTTTCTGCGTTTACTTGTAACAAACATCCAATCATTTTCACAAACTTTCACATTTATAATATAAGTCCTATATATAAGCGACTCAGACAATTAACGTTAAAATACTCTCCTCTAACGATTAATTTGTTTGTTGTTGTGACTGCCTCGGTGGCTTAGTTGTATTGCGTACGCGTTACGAGTACAATTTGCGCGCTGAGGTCCTGGGTTCGAATCCTGGGTCGGGCCAAAAAAAAAAACATTGTGACTGGGTTTTTCCATCTTAAAAATTACTCAGTCGCAGCTCGGAGTCAGGAAGTTGGCGGTGTGATGCCCCCGTGCCTCGGAAAGCACGTAAAGCCGTTTGGTCCTGCGCCTGATCTCTCTCCGGTCATGTCGGATTGCCGTCTCACCGAACTATGAGAGTGAGGGAATAGTGAGTGCACCTGTGTATTGCGCACACACTTGTGCACTATAATATCTCCTGCGCACCTGGCTGATCTCCGTTGAGGTTGGCCGCCGTGGCTGAAATCAGCTAGGAAGGGGATTACTGTTATGACTGCCTCGGTGGCGTAGTTGTATTGCGTACGCGTTACGAGTACGATTTGCGCGCTGAGGTCCTGGGTTCGAATCCTGGGTCGGGCCAAAAAACGTTGTGACTGGGTTTTTCCATCTTAAAAAATACTCAGTCGCAGCTCGGAGTCAGGAAGTTGGCGGTGTGATACCCCCGTGCCTCGGAAAGCACGTAAAGCCGTTGGTCCTGCGCCTGATCTCTCTCCGGTCATGTCGGATATCCGTCTCACCGGACTATGAGAGTGAAGGAATAGTGAGTGCACTTGTGTATTGCGCAGACACTTGTGCACTATAATATCTCCTGCGCACCTGGCTGATCTCCGTTGAGATTGGCCGCCGTGGCCGAAATCGGCTAGGAAGGGATTATTATAATTTGTTTGTATTATAATCCTGATAGATTAAAGGCCGATTTCACCGCTTGCTGATAAACGCTATTTGTTACATAAATGTATAAGCAGACCAAATACAAAAGTCACACTCTATAATCTATGCTCTTAAGTTAGGGTGTGATATTTGTGTTTGGTCGGCTTACGGCTAATACATTTCGCACCTTTAGAACGAAAACGACACATTTAAAAAAAAACGGAAATTGAGTTATCGTCATAAAATGACTTAAAACTTGTCCTTTTTTTATAAAAATATAATAAAAAAGGCCCGATATAACAGTTTGGTTCTTTTGCCCGCTTAAATATAGCTGTGTTTGAGCTATTGTTGTATTGAGAACTTCGTTTTAAGTCATTTTATAATGAAAACTCAAATTTCGATTTTTTTGAATAGTGTCGTTTTCGTTCTAAATGTGCGATTTATGTGACAAATACATTGATATGTAATAAACCCGAATAGCGTTTATAAGCAAGCAGTGAAAGCGGCGCGTATTATAATTTAACCAAAGGAGTCGGCTCGCTTATCCTATTAATATTATAAACGCGAAAGTTTGCAAGTATGGATGTATGAATGTTTGTTAATCTTTCACGCTAAAACTACTAAACGGATTTCAATGAAATTTGGCACACGGGTAGATCATGTCCTGGATTAACACATAAGCTACTTTTTATCCCGGGAAAATATATAGCGGGACTAACGTGGGCGGAGCCGCGGGCAAAAGCTAGTATTAAATAAGCACGATGATCCAAGACAACAATACATTTAATTATTTGTAAGGTGCTAAGGTAGATTAATGGAAAGAAAACAAAGAGCATTATACATACTTCGAAAAGAGTGTTGTATGTTATAACTTGAAAAGCTATCATGCCAAACATCCAAAGAGCATTTATAATACTACGGAACGTAGGTAGGTATAATTAAGATTAATCTATTATGTTAATACTGGCACACAATGATACTGACATTCATATTGTCCAATTTTTGAAGTATTGTTTTTATTAGTATTTTGGCGTGTCCGTATTTAAGGTTTCCAAATTCCAATTTCCATCCTCCAACAATGTGACAAATTCCATAAATGTACACAAAAGCCAACTTGTGTGATACTCGTGTAAACATTGAATCCTCTCATATCATGAAGATACATTAGCAAAGGTAATGCAGTATGGACAGCGAAAGTGTGATACTCCTGAATCAACTTTGTACACACAATGAGATGCAACCCAAATCAGTAAGTTCGTCCATAAGTAATCATCATGTTGTACTCAGCGCCGGCTCGTCAGGGGGCGTCATAGGTACCTACCTACACTCTTCGGACCTAAAAAAGATCGCAGAATAAAGATGCGCAAAAAATATTTCGCTCAGGGCGCTTCGATCCCTGGGTCGGGCAAAGTGATATTGGATTTTTCTAATCAGTATCAGCCCGGAGTCTGGAATTTGTGTCCGATATGGCGATAGGCTCGCCCCCTATCACATCATGGGACGGAATACGCACAGTGGAAAGTAGGTACACTAGTTGCGACTATGCCTACCCCTTCGGGGATATAAGACGTGGTTATTTGTATTATTATATTTTATAGAGTAATCCGTATGTTTTTATTTATATACTCATTACCTACTCGTTTCATTGGATTTTTCGCCCGATAATGTAGGTAGTTTCTTTTTTTGGATAGGCGATCCTGCAGTCAACACCGGGGAAACCTGCGAATGGGATACTGGAGTCCCCCGGCTTAACGACTGCAGGGGCCTGGAGGGGACGTGGGAGAGGAATATGGAAGGAAAGGTGGGGGACGGGAGGAAGGTTCCCGGGATGGGCGGAAAGAGAGGGTGCCAGGAAATGTTCGCGGGCCCTTTTAGGCCTCAATGTGTTTTACAACCAAGAGGTATACACACTGAACTGTGTGCCTCGGCCCGCGACTAATGTCCCCCCGAACATGGGCGTGCATTGGGTGTGAAGACCCAGCGCATAAGAATTGCCTCGGGGGGCTAATGTAGGTAGTTAGTTTTTAACTTATCAAGGCTAAGCACTTGGTGACCAAGTCAAAGTCAATTAAATATTGCATGTCCTACTAACATGCGAAGGCTAAGCAAACCCACTTATGACTTTTTTTCATTGCCTTTAAATGACGAGACGAGCATGACGTTCGCCCGATGGTAAGCGATACGGCCCATAAACAGCAGCAACGCCGCACATGACCTCGAAACTCAAAGTACTGTATGGCACTCCACTGCACTCGTCACCCTGAGACATAAGATGTTAAGTCTCATAATGCCCAGTAATTGCGCTGGCTGCAATGTCCTTCAAACCGGAACACAACATTGCATGCAAACTGCTGCTTGGCGGTAGAAATAGACATTGACTTAGCTTAGCTAGACTTTTTTACGGGGGAAAAATACGCGTTATCGCTACTACTACTGGAGGGATTAGTGGAACGGTTATGTTGGTTTCACCGGTTTTACAACCCAATGTCGACGCTCGTGAGTATAGCATCATCCGAGCGAGCATTGAGCCGAGTCCCTAACACTGTCAACACACTGGCATACGGACCAAAACCCGCGATTGACTTCATTAGCGCATATGAGACGGCCTCGGGATATCCTGTTACAAGCATTACATTGGTAACCTATGTCTGAGAAGCTGTGATTTTGTAGGTATGTTCCATATATGTAAACTGATATAGCTGTTCCGATCGATTGTAGTCATCGCATTAAGCATTGTGTATTATTCTATGGATATACCTACCATTAGATTCATTGTAATCATGCAGGTAGTCTTAAAAAAGTTGTTTGACTCGATCGTGTTCACAGCAGAGGCTGAGCAACGTTGGCGGCGAGAGCTGTGAGCGAGTTCGCATGAAACTCCGTGCTCTACTGGTAGCCCTGCTCGGAGTATCCATGTCAGCGTGTGCATTCGCTTCACAGCCGGTCGAGTTAGAGCTAGACGATGATGATGTTGCTCAAAAACTTAACAACGTCAGTTTTGCTAGAAGGTAATCAGATAAAGATGGTAGTTTTCATAGAGTAATAAAATTAAGCATCATCATAGAGTATAAGCTCTGTATTATATACTGTCCCACTGCTGGTCATGGGCCTGCTCTACTACTGAGAGGGTTTAGACCTTAGTCCACCACGCTGGCCTAGTGCGGGTTGGTAGACTTCACATACCTTCGAAATTCTTAGAAGAGAACTTCTCAGGTATGCAGGTTTCCTCACGATGGTTTCCTTCACCGTTAAAGCGCGCGATAATTCACAAAGAATACACACATAACTTTAGAAAAGTCATAGGTGCGTGCCCTTGGGTTTTGAACCTGCGGACATTCGTCTCGGCAGTCCGTTCCACTCCCAACTAGGCTATCGCTATAAAATAATATTAAGTTCCAAATTATACCGATACCACGGCCTTAAGATTTTTTGGGAACATACCGGTGTACTAACGGGATACAATGTTACAGAATAACAAAACCTACCATACGTTTGGTCATGGGTTATGGAAAGCTTAGTGCGTTCATAACCGCCGCTACCTCACTGTTGCTTCTCGTGGCTGTCATGTCAAAAGTAAGTGTTTCGTTGGCTTGTTAAGGACGCTATTACATTTTTGACATCTTCGATTTTAGATATTTGAATGACAAGAACGCGCTTTGCTACACGCGCACACATCGAAACCGATTTAAACTAGATTTTCCATTTGAACGAGCTAATCTTAATACTTGAAGTTATTATTTTACTCATGCATATTTATTTTTTTGGAATTGTCGAATGTTTACAATTATGTTTAATAATAATAATTATTATAATTTCATCATGTAGTAGACATTTTTTTTTATTGCATTGAATGACGAGACGAGCATGCCGTTCGCCTGATGGTAAGCGATACGACCACCCATAAACAGTAGCAACACCATCCAGCACCTTGACTTACAAAGTACTGTGTTGAATTCCACTGCGCTCGTCATCCTGAGACATAAGATGTTAAGTCTTATTATGTCCAGTAGTTATACTGGCTACAATGTCCTTCAAACCGAAACACAACAGTGCATGCACACTGTTGCTTGGCGGTAGAAAAAGACATTGACATTGCGGTGTCCAGAAGTACTACCTTCTGCATCTGGCTCTTGACCCAACTACCAATAGAGAGCTTCAGCAGGTGTTGGTCGAGACTCTGGTATCAACCCATGAGCAGAAACGACAAGGCCCCGATAGAACCGACCGTATAGTTCTTTGATCTTCCATATCACATCGCGTTCGCTAATACCTATCGCCATAGGTTTTCGCCAGTTCTCATTCGCCAAGGAAAGTGGGATAAATCCCTTATCCACCATGACTAAAATCTTATACATGCCTACTTCGCTGTGGAGGAAATAATTCCTGAGATTGCATACCTCGCGGTTATGCAAGTCCATTAAGTAAGCCTCAGCCCCGCATCTTCGCGGGATGTACAACCTCATCACTGACCACCGTGGGTGATGCATACGATATGCAGTCAGTAGGGTCCGGAACTTTTTTTTTTTTTTTAATTTATTTCATATAACAAAGGTTACAAACAGGGCAAGTACAGTGTTCTTAAAACTAAGGTCACAGATACAATTCGGTGAAATTAAAGCACATTACACAGTCGATAGCTAATGACTAAACTAGATTCCTAGGAATCTGTACGATGGTCATCAGCTATCTCCTCGAACAGAAGGTAACAATGTTTAAATTCCAGAGTTATAGGAGTAAGTTTTAAGATATTACGTGTATATAATATGTATATATAGTTTCTTTTGATTTATTTAAATTTTTTTTTTTTTTTTTATATATCTAGTTTTAGTTATGGCTTCAAAAAATCTTGTTACCACCTGACAAAAAACTATTAAATACTTTTGCCAGGCGGCCGAAGAAACGGTCATTCAGCGATTGTTTTACGTCGGCACTCATAATCCCCAGTGCTGAGGCATACCCAGATATTTGTAAGTTTCCGTCTCAGAAAGGGATCTAAGTCTTACAGTCTCTAAGACTTGTATGTCACCAGACACCACGACCTCTCCTCGCTTCATATGGATAGCCGCACATTTATCTACACAAAACTCCATGTTGAGTTATTTGCTACATCTTTCAGTAATTTTTAACGACTCAATCAATTCTGTTTGTTTTGATGCAAACAACTTGAGATCATCCATGTAAAGCAAGTGAGATATAAGCTCAGGAGCCCCCGTGCATCTCGGCGCTCTCGGCGTTAACGGCAGCGTGAGGCCTACCTGCCACACTGCTGTCCATCAGGGGGGTCGCAACAATGTGCTAAAAAGACAAAGCTAGAGACGGCACCCGCCCGCGACGCCCGGGTGGCCACTGTTAGTTGCCTTTTACGACAGGCAGGGGATACCGTGGTGGAATTCTCCAAACACCTTCAATCCACAGGGTGGGAGACGCCGGTCAGTCGTCCACCCGGCGCCTCCTACGTCTCCTCTGACGGCGGGAGGAATCCTCGCGTTCCAGAACTCTCTCAGCACTCTCCTTCTACGAGAGGACTATCTCGCAGAAGTGAGCCAACACACGCCAGACCTCCTGACTGCCGACCATGGGAGCGACCACGGCCGGCAACGAGAGGCCGCCTCTGACGACTGCTTTGAGAGCGCTGCGCTCCTCATTCCAGGCTGGGCAAAACTCAAACGCATATTAAGCCGTATCCAGCGGGCAACTGTCACAATGGCACACACAGCCGACACCTCGGTACCTACGATACGACACAGCTACTCACCAAAGCAGCCATGCCTAGTGAATAGTTGTGGCTGAACTGTAGTACTATAGTACTGTAGTACTGTAGTATTGAGTGTTTAGATATTTTTGTACCGGGAAAGGCTTTGAACGCGGGCAAAAACGCGAACTAAACCTAGTAAAATTTAAAAATAAATATTCACCGATACTAAAAATTAGAAATAGATAAATAGTAAATACCATATACTGCAAAACTTGTCGATTTTGTAAATATAAAAATACTATGCCATTTTAATAATGAAATTTAAATATATGCATTAAAATAAATGAATGTTTCATTAATTAAATCAAATTTGTATTGACTTATTGTAATATTAAATTTTCATACTTGCTTTTTGAAAAATAATAATTTGAAATAGTATCAACTATTTTATTCGTAGTATAATGACATCGCGATCAATTTATTACGTATTTATTTTTTGAAAAAAAGTTGTACACCCGTGCTTCCTCGGCCGCGTCTCAGCGCGGAATGACAGCCCGAAATTGGAAAATGTATGAAGAAATTCAATTCAGGTTATATTTTTTCTCTTTACTGGAAAAGTATTTAATTTGACTTGAAAATAATTAGTCATAAAGCGAGAAGACTATATAAGCCATCATATTGTTTCGGTTTTATATTAAAATATTAATTAGTTTAAGGTATAATGGTTCCGATTCCGACCCTATTTTTCGTCATTTTCAGCGATTATTGCTCCAGAATAAACGTATTTACGTGATAATGTTGTATGGAAGCATACAATTTCTATATGCTATAAGCAAAGAGGAATGTTTAATCTTTATTTATATACCAAGATCTCCTCATAAGCGTAACTCCTGATTCAATAAATGGTACCTCAAAACTACGGAAATTTGTAAATGCGCCCTTAAGTACATGCCGTAGAATTACTATTATTAAGTATAAAGGCATGTTTTGAACAATTAAACACACACACACACACACACTCACGCCTTTTATCCCCGAAGGGGTAGGCAGAGGCGCCCCTAGTGCACCCACTTTTCGCCGTGCGTATTACGTCCCATGATGTGATAGGGGGCGAGCCTATCGCCATATAGGGCACAAATTCCAGACTCCGGGCTGATACTGAATTTAAAACCCAATATCGCTTTGCCCGACCCGGGAATCGAACCCAAGACCTCAGCATTGCAGTCATACCGTAATACAACTACGCCACCGAGGCAGTCAACAATTAAACGTTATTAATATTCAGACATGTTTTTTAATTTTCAAAATTATTAAACCAGTTTTTATATTTGTTACGATGATGACCTACTTACCTATTTTATGTTTAACTAGATGTTGCTCGCATCTTTGCCTACGTGAAAAAGCTTCTTGCTACAAAAGTTCTTAATACACAGTACGACGCCAGCGCCACCTACTTAAAGAATCAGATTAAAAATATCTATTATTTCCCATGGGAGCGAATTACCGGGATTAAAAATCTGTGTGTTAATCCAGGACGTGATCTACCCGTGTGCTAAATTTGATTCAAATCCGTTTAGTTGTTTCTGCGTTTACGTCTAACAAACATCCAAAAATTTTCACAAACTTTCGCATACATAATATTAGTAAGATAAGATTATATTATAGCAGTCTTGGTGGCGAAGAGGTGCGCGTTGGTTGGCTGCACCGGCGCTACTGATGGCGGCCCTAGAAGCGGCTTCGGACGCGAGCGACGCGATGCTCGCGGCAGCATTACGCGGCTCAGCGGAGCCAGCCCAGGTCATTGTGCAGACTGTCATAGCTGGACTGCTGGTCACTATCGAGATACTTGTTTGGTATGTATTTATCCACATTTTATTGCGGTTAACCCACACATCGTGTAACTCTCTGAACTCTCAATGCAGAAACCGCCATACTGGACGGATATGGATACATACACACTCACGCCGTTTATCCCCAAACTGGCAGGTAGAGGCGCAACTGGTGACTCTACTTTTCGCCGTGCGTATTCCGTCCCATGATGTGGTAGGGGGCGTGCCCACTTTCAGACGTTGTCGCCGAAATTGCTGCGGGCAGCAGGTGCGCTCGGTCGCCTGCTGCCAAACTTGGAAGATCCCGGTAACCCTTGCCGAAGTTTATACTCTGGAGTTGTGCGGTCAATGGCCTTATACGGTTGTCCCGTTTGGGCCGAGTCCCTGAATTCTCGATGCGCCGCTCTACTGCGCAAGCCACAACGTATAGTGGCGCAGCGACTCATCAGGGGCTACCGCACAGTCTCCCACGAGGCGGCCTGCGTCTTGGCCGGTACTATGCCATGGGAATTGGATGCCAATTACCTCTCGTCAGTATTCTTCTGGCGTGAGGAGGCATCCCGGCTCGGGCGGAGACTGGCCCCGAGGGAGGTCAAGGCCCAATTAGCCTCCATCCGCAGCGCCGCCGTGGAGGAGTGGCATACCAGGCTGGAGAACCCGAATGCGGGCTTAAGGACCGTCGCGGCAGTGCGACCTGTCTTTGTAAGCTGGCTTGACAGGCGCCACGGTGCGCCGACATTCCGTCTGACACAGGTACTGACGGGTCATGGATGTTTCGGCTCGTTCCTGTGTCGGATCGGAAAAGAAGAGTCCGCCGTGTGCCACCACTGTGGCAACGGCCGCGAGGATACGGTCCAACACACTCTCGAGGAGTGCCCAGCCTGGGATCTACAACGCAGCGCTCTTAGAGCAGTCGTCGGAGGAGATCTCTCGCTGCCGGCCGTGGTGTCTGCCATGGTTGGCGGCTGGAGGTCTTGGCGAGCGATGGTCTCCTTCAGCGAGTCCGTCATCTCGCGGAAGGAGAGCGCCGGGCGGGATCGTGAGCAGAACGATCCCGCCCGCAGCCAGAGGAGACGTAGGAGGCGCCGGGTGGACGACTGACCGGCGCCTCGTGCCCTGTGGTCCGGGGGCATTTGGAGAGTTCCGCCATGGCATCCCCTGCCTGTCGTAAGAGGCGACTAAATGGGGCTTCGAGAAAGTCGCGGGGCGAGCAGCGGGGGGCTGCTCAGTCCAATATAAGCGACTCCGAGGTGGACGACAATGCGGGTGGTCGGCCTCCCGTTGTCGTAGACGCCAAAGGCGTCCTTTAGAGTTCGGGGGCATCTTAGCCCCCTTGTATAGAGAGGGGCCGCAACGGCACCGCGCAGGGACGGTCCCGTGCAGCTATCTTAGTGCAACAAGATACCCCGGGGCCGTCTCGTATGCGCCGAAGAAGGCCACCGCGGGTTTTGGTTGGTATGCCGGTGTAGGGTGTACATAGTGTTAGGGACTCGGTCCAATGCTCGCTCGGATGATGCCATACTCCCGAGTGTCGACATTGGGCTGTAAGACTGTGTGAAACCAACATAACCGTTCCACTCACCCCCCAGTGGTGGTAGCGATAACGCGTTTTTTCCCCGCGAAAAAAAAAAAAAAAAAGAGCCTATCGCCATATCATGCACAAATTCCAGACTACGGGCTGATACTAAGCAGAAAAACCCAATATAACTTTGCTTATCCCAATATTAATTTTCCTTTCAGGTACTTTATAGCAAAATTTTTCGAATATACTCCGCCGAATATTGAAGAAAGAGAAAAAGAAATCTTACCAATATCGCATTTGCCACAGAATATTATGTCAAATGCAATTCTTGATTGATAATAAAATCATTAAACATACTTGACCTTAGCAATACCTATAAGCTTTTTATTATCAAATGATTATTAGTCTTGTTTTAGTGATTATTTGGTCTTGCGCCTGATTTCTCTCCGGTCATGTGTCGGATTGCCGTCTCACCGGACTATGAGAGTGAAGGAATAGCGAGTGCACCTGTGTATTTTTTGTTTTTTAGGTAGGCGATCGTGCAGTCAACACCGGGGGAAAACCTGCGAATGGGATACTGGCGTCCCCCGGCTTAACGACTGCAGGGGCCTGGGGGGGGGGGGGGGGGGGCGTGGGAGAGGAATATGGAAAGGAAGGTGGGGGAAGGGAGGAAGGTTCCCAGGATGGGCGGAAAGAGAGGGTGCCAGGAAATGTTCGCGGGCCGTTTTAGGCCTCAATGTGTTTTTCAACCAAGAGGTATTATACACACTGAACTGTGTGCCTCGGCCCGCGACTAATGTCCCCCCGCGCATGGGCGTGCATTGGGTGTGAAGACCCAGCGCACAAGAATTGCCTCGGGGGGCGCACCTGTGTATTGCGCACACACTTGTGCACTATAATATCTCCTGCGTACCTGGCTGATCTCCGTTGCGATTGGCCGCCGTAGTCAAAACTGGCTAGGAGGATTTCAATGTCTTGTTTTAAAACATCTCAATTAGATTCCATCAAACATTCTATTTGTCAAGATTTTCCGACATAATGTGGTGCTTCAAAAACGTAAAATCGCTACCTTCAATATATAATGCACAATCTCGAGGTTGGATGACTGGCGTTCGTGTCATCGACTAGTTCAAAACTTTAGATGAGGACTGCCTAATGAAACAATTGCCTCCTTTATACTCAGGTGCACGATGCTAAAGACAGGAAAAGGTGGCGCAACTTAAGACATACAATTTCATGTTCAGGCAATCATGACTCTCAGCAATGAGGAAAACAATGCGAAGAGGTGTTGGATACTTAGGTGCAGCGATTATGTAACGCATATTGTTCGCAATGTATGCGCTATTTTCGCGAATTTACATCTTATAGGGAACGTGCACGAACTATAGGGGGCAGCACAAAATCGACACAAGAGCTACGTGTGGATAAAAAAAGAACTTTTCAAAACTATAATTAATTTTTATATACTTTTATTATTACAAAAATATTCCGGTTGAATATTATTGATACATAGCGTGGCCAGAATAAGCTATTTTTTATATGGGAGCTAGTTATTTTGATGTTATTGAAGCAAAATTAGGAGGTTATGTTCCCTTAATTACAGATTTGTTTGTATTGAATATTATTTTCAAAACATCTTTATTTTTATATATCCATGGAATACATACATAACCATAGAATGGAATGTAAGTAGATACTATTCTTGGGAACTTAATAGAATTTCAACTATTTGATTTGTTTATTTTCATGTTTTGGAGCATCCAGATACACAGCAATACATTATCAACAAATTTAATGTTATTTTTCATTCTTTTAATATGAATATTTTACGTCAATGCCAAGTATCGATAGACTGAAAGCAGCGACATATAGTCGCTGACTTTTCAGTGGTATTATAATTCTTTTTGCGCTGACTGAAAGATTCAGTTTGCGCCACCAAAGCCACCAGATCGCAGAGCTTACGACGTGCACGTTCCCTCTAGCAGCTCAGACAGCTTTAGCCCTAGACCTAGGTTTTAAAAAATGCCTAATGGGTCCGAAGCCTTATTAAAAGTACATACATATACACTCACGCCTTTTTAATCCCCGAAGGGGTAGGCAGAGGCGCAACTAGTGCACCCACTTTTCGCCGTTATTCCGTCCCATGATGTGATAGGAGGCGAGCCTATCGCCATATCGGGCACAAATTCCAGACTCCGGGCTGACACTGAATTTTAAAAAACCCAATATCACTGCCCGACCCGGGAATCGAACCCAAGACCTCAGCATTGCAGTCATACCGTAATACAACTACGCCACCGAGGCAGTCTTATTAAAAATGTAACTATTTATAACCACTGCCTTTAAAAGGAATAAAACTCATGGTCCCCAATAATATTATACAGTATTTATTGCAGTACAAAAATTACAACATAAAATTGTGACATTATAAATTATGCTAAATATATATAATTGTAATTGTATATAATTCCTCCCTATTAATAAAGGCCATAATTATTTAAGGCACTAATTTGGTATCAAATAATTCCGATAAATCTACGATATCACAATAATTTTTCACTTTCAAAGTCTGTAAAAATATATACCATTTATAGTAAAATATTCAAAATTTCAGTGATATGTTTGGATGACGCCAGGTCATTAACTTCAGTCAGTAATATTATTATGCTCTAAAATATTGCAGGAAATATATATAATCGTTAACTGGAAGCTAGCATGCTCATTTAAGGCCGTGTATAATAAGCATACTTTGATTTACACGCTAATTGCTTGCTTCTTAACTATTACAGGCTATTCCATTTTATATAATGCCTCTTGTGCTTAGAACTTCTACTTTGAAAATATAAATTGTAAAAAATACTATCATCTCACTAGTAATGTGATAACAACTACACCAATTATGCCTCACTTATCTCTCAGAAAATAATGTTTCTGCAGGCTTCTTTGAAATAATCCTACTCTTCATTTAACTACGTAACTTCGGGCTGAAATTCTATAGTTCCTTGCGATTCTCTCAACAATATTTCATTAAAAAAAAAGTTTTTTTTTCTTACATACATTTGACATTGGCGAAATCACTGACAAACGGTGGAAGCCACAAAAACTTAAGTGGAATAAAATGCATTAAGCATATCTAATGCCACCGCAGTGACACACTATTTGCTTCCTGTTTGGATTCTCACGACTCCTGCGGTTGGTTTCTTGTTGTATCCAATCTAGCAAACGATTTTTCAGCCTCAATATAGTTTCTTGACGAACCATACCGTCTTGGAAGAACTCTTTCAAAACCGCCTCTATACCATCATCTTCAGAAGTCTCACCGAATGGCCGCTTATGTTTCATATACTTAAATACAAACTCGACCACTTGTACTATCAGGTCTTGGTCAGGACTCAGTAATCTGAGCCTGGCAATGTCCTCTGGCACCAACTTTGACAGTACGTTGAGTGCAATTGTCATTAGGTTGGCGTGCACATCTTGACTAAGATTTTCCAGCATTGATGCGATTTCTTCAGTGCCAGAAGAGGTGACTCTAACAATCAATGTACCCAAACGCAGTACTTCTCCTGGTTGAATACCCATAAGAAAGCTTTCTGTCTCCTCTTCAGGTTCCCCACCGAATGAATTTATAGCCGTTGTTGATGGAGCTAGTTTTGTTGGGACATTGGGAGGCCCACCCGATGATGGTCCTATGTTAGTGAAAACTTGTGCCCGTTGCTCTTTTCCAATGCCGTATAAATCTGACGGGTTGAACTTGTGTTGCGCATTCAAGTTGACTTGACCGTCGGCTGTCATCGAAATCCTCAGCTTATGCTGGTTCACATCTTTGTTGATTCTCAAAACGTCCGCGAAAAATTGATCCTTGTTGGCGATGTTCTGGATGCCTCTAATCACTTCGGTGTTTCCTTGGATGGAACCTTGAATTCTACGCGACTCGGCACTGATTTTGTCAAATATTTTTCTGAAACGAAACGGTATTGATATTAGAGATAAAATGTATTTATGGTGTTAAAATAAAACTGGGTAAAATGTTGTTCCAAATATACAACAAAAGCCTTACCTATGCCTGTTACTGCGAAGCGTAGTGCGATATTCATTAATAGTTTTCGCTTGGGCATCTTCGATGATGTTCTGTGCAGTTTTGTTCGACACCACAGCATTACAGAAGAACAGTGTCGCTGCAGTGAATTGGAACAATTCAAGCGTTGATGGTTTCTCTCCATGAGTTTGGTACTGTTGAAATTAAAATCATTTAATTTTACGAACAGAGCATTGTATTTTACCATTTCATGAGATGGACACAAGTGTAACACGATATTTATATATAGCCCATATTTCACCAGCTTAGTGATATAGTGTATAAGTGTATTACCATACCAGCCCTGTATTATAATATACTGCCCACTGCTGAGCACAGACCTCCTCTACTACCGAGAGGGTTTAGCCTTAGTCCACCACGCTGGCCTAGTGCGGTTGGCAGACTTCACATAACTTCTAAATTCTTATACAGAACTTCTCAGGTATACTGGTTTTCTCACGATGTTGTCCTTCACCATTAAAGCAAGCGGTAATACACAAATAATACACACATTACTTTATGCATTGGCCGTGGGTGAAATGTTTAGCACAAAATTATATAATATTAGTGAAGATAATAATTTTACCTTAAATACAATATGTACAAGGCTGTTAAGAACTCCAGCGCCACCGGCGACGAGGTTCGCGTGACGTAGCACTTCCACCGAAACAGCGAGAGCCTGGCCAGTCTGTAAATACGATCATAATTAATAATCATTTCAGTATTATTCAAACAGTATTAGGATTATTTATTCATATAGACTTATTTTAAACCATAATTTGAGAAATGCAATGGCTGTAATAAGAATAAAAACATCATAAATATCTCCTATATTTTAACTAAAAAATAATTGTTTGGGCATCTTGCAGGCAACATAAATCTTCAAGGAGAATAAGAAGCACACAGGGGAAAAAATCAGGTCAATAATATCACTGACTTGGTAGCAGGGTAGAAACAACCTCGCCTATTCGCGTTGGAATTGAGTCTACAACATGGCTCTATATATGTTTAGTGGAGACGTATGCAGTCGCACAGACGGGTGACCAATTCACCTCATTGGAACTATTTAACCCTTAGTCCCAGTTTGGATGGCGCTGCCACTTTTCACTTTGGGTCTGCCCGTTTCGCCGGTATCATGCCCAAAGGCCGCATTAACCATAGGGAGTTTCGGCTCTGGCTCAGCTGGGCCTTAGAGGCATCTTGGCTCCCTTCCAGTTGTGCACTTTCAGGTTTTTTTTTTTTTTTTTTTTTGTGGGACTCTACGTCCCACTCTTGGTCCCCCTATCCAGTACAAGGGATTTTGTCTTAACATTGTATTCTTAAATAGGCTTACATTAATACTTTAATCTTATACTTGAACTGCACTTTCAGGTTGTCGATCTCTGCCCAGCTCTGTGCTCCGCTGAGGGTCCCGCCACTTTGACCTTGATTGATCACTGCGGCAGGAGCCAATGGGAGAGCTGCGCTCAGCTTGTGCGTTAAAGAACGCACCAGCTGCCAGGCCCAGTCTGCTCACATACTCTCCCACAGACGGCGTCCCCCAGTTGGATGCAGCATCACTTGGCTAGCAACAGCTGCTTAGCAACATCGCTGTATGCTTAGACCCGCGGGCCTAAATGTGGCCGCGGAAGAACTTTACATTGCTCGTGCAAGCAAATTAAAAAGTCCCCGAAACGTTGAAAAAGTTTTGCGTGCTGCAGAAAGAACGTGTCGCACGACCACCAAATCGTCTCCCCCTTTTCTTGATATCGGATTTTTATTAGACAGACTTAAAGGTAATTAAAATAGGAACCACCCGTGTGGGCCACTTAAAAATTGCTGAAGTGTCCGTTTGGCCCGCATGTTAAAACGTTGAGCAGCAATATTCTAACATAAAATAATCTTAAAAAACCTTTACCTTGGTGAGATTGGCGCCAGCAGCCGCGGACTTGGAGAGCATGGTGCTCGCCGCGCCGGCCGCCAGCCCCACGCTCGACGCCGCTATGTTTAGCCAACTGTTGCGCGCTTCCGAGTCCGTGGGGCTTATAGTCTGTGGACAGACCCGCATTTACGTATTATAAGTCGGTTTGGAGTTTTGGCGGGAACTTGGTAGTGTCATGAGGTGCTCTTGTTTTAATTCATTATTTTGGTGATACTTAGTGTTATATTGCATAATTATGGTGGTATATTATCCAATATAGTTCTATTAAAGGGCTCAGATGAAGTGAATTGATATAACTGTGCTAGTCAAGTGTTTGTTTTGTTGCCGCCAAAACTCCTCGATAAAGTCTTGGTAAGGTAGCCACTGCTTTACTTCGACATAGTACTACTACTACTGAGGATAAAAAAAGAAACATTAAATATGTAACTTCCAAAAACTTTGACACTGGCAGATGCGCAAACCGCGCCTTGCCAAAGAGAGAAAAAAAAAGTCGGTTGCTATAAACCACAGAATAAATAAATAAGCATAAATATGTAAGCATAAACAAAACGCACCTGTTCGTGAGTCTTCCTGTCGTGTAGATGAAGGGAGGAGCGTATGAGCCCGTACACGCCCGTGGTGACGGTGGCGACCACAGCGCCCGTGATGACGACGGGCGCGACGGGAGTGAACGCGGCCGCGCCCAGCACGCCCAGCGCCGCCAGTGACGTCACCGTGTTCGCCGTGTCCGCCGTGCTGAAGATCTTCGCCTTGAGCCCCAGCGCAGGGGAAGGTGCCACTGTCAGTTTCACCGCAAATGTCTTTTCACTCTGTATAATTAATATATATACATTATTTTTTTATTATTTTGGCCCTATTGCCAGTAGCCTGACGCGAGTCGGCTTTTCTGGCAACACCGGACTTTAGGGTGTACGCTTAGGCGCTCGCAGCCCTTTAAATTTAGTGACCATGCTGAGGGCAACCCACTAACGGGTTACGTACGTCGGCTCAGGACGGTCACTGAAAGAGGACGAGATATCAACGATTAGTGGGCAAGATTGGTGTTTAACCTAATCCTATCTATTTGTTTCGTCGGCAAACGGGCTGGAACTGTTAGGGAGTATATTATATAATACCAGCCCTGCATTATATACTGTCCCACTGCTGGGCACGGGTCTCCTCTACCATTGAGAGGGTTTAGGCCTTTGTCCACCACGCTGGCCTAGTGCGGGTTAGTAGACTTCACATACCTCTTCACTCTGTGCAGTTAAGAAAAATACATATTAATATGTGAAACTTTGTACCCTTTTTAAGCATATTGCGAGCACAGCTGTGTGTTAATATAGAAGGGTATGCAGAAAAGTTACAAATACATATTTTGTTTATGAGCAATTTTTGGAATGTGTTCAATTTGGTTTTCAAAACCTACATTTGGTTAGATATCAAGAAAATGAATTATTCACATTTATAAGTAAGTATACTATAGTGGAAGTTTTTATAATACTTAACTAACTCATTGAGAAATTGTTGTATATATTATTTATTTATTTATTTTATTTTAAGAAGGCTTACAGACTAATAAACAAAGTAAATATACATTATCAATCATAATAAATATAGCTAATAACAAGCCTCCATATTTGGATATAAACCAAATGCGCACTAATTTAAAATAAATTACAGAAAAAAAAAGATGTATATAACACTAACAAAATATTACTAACAAAATATTAACAAAATATTACGTCAACAACAATACTACAATGCTATGTCCGATGCAAATCAATGTCCTTAAGGTAATATTTTTTGTTGAGCCTCCTTCTCACTGTGCTAGCGTTGGTGCAGAACAGGTCAATATTTAATTCAGGTGGTAAGTCATTAAGTCATTATAATGCACATTAAGGCTAGTTTGCACAACAAATCACTAAATAATGCTACATATATTTTAATCATAGGGCTGTCTTATTAAATCCTAATGGATGACAGTAACATCACGAGGTTTTCAACAAAGTGGTTAACATATTATTAAGTAAGTTGTACAAGCAAGCTTAAATTAATTGTTTCACTAATTGCAATACCTCATTAAGCTCTCCACTGTATTCTCCATTTTCAGGAACAGTTAAAACACACTTTGGTAGTGTATTGTTTGTTAAATATGAATCCCAGTCATTGTACACTCTTGCCTGATCGTCAATGTAAATACGGCAGCACTTCGCTGAAAAATATTTACTATTAATACATGTATGTATAATGTATATACAATGTATGTTATAAAATCTCCCAAGGTTTTCAGTTAATTTTTTTTGTTAGTATATAACGGTTGATTGTTGGATGACACATGTAAATTGCCTCATTCTCAAATGCAAGATCTTATCATGAGTAAGTGTTTAGATATTTTAAATATCACTTTTTTAAATAAGTAATGATTTGATACATAAAAAAACCTCTAAATAAATGCCAAAACAATACTCACCACCCTCTGTAGTCGGAATGCACTTTCTGACTCTAAACACAGCTGTGCACCAAATATTGGAATCTGTTCGGTTGTGCAGATCCCACCAATGATTAGGTGGTTCAATTTTAAACATACCTACTGGTTTTGGCTTGGCACAAACAACCAATATCACTGACACCACAATTTCATTGTGGAAGGAGTATTTACCTGGAAAATATTATTATATTAATACCGTTTCACTCCATTGGAAAATGGGGTTGGCCACCTTGCTTTTATTATGTGATGCAGAAAGAAGGTAGCGATTTTTTTTATTTTAAGGTCAGAGTATTTAAAAAAAAAAAGATTTTAGTGTTATAATAATAAAACATAAGCTGAACGGTTTAAACATTCCACAATTTTATGAAAATAACATACTTTGTTCACACAACTTCTCATAGACCTTTGTTACTTGTTCCACTTGTCTTGTTGTGTAGCCTTCCAAAATTGGATGGCTACATCTCTTGGCATTACACAAGTCTCCTTCAGAACTGGGGCCACCAAATAGAGCAAAAGCTACATTCTGCATCAAAAAATTCCCTTGGTCCTTCTCATATCTGGAAATATTAATGTCAAAAATCATCATCTCATATTCTGAAGAATTAATTTGTTGTTACAATGCTATATAGCTTGTTGTTAGGTGGTGCGGCTACTATCAAAGAAACAAAATGTACTATAGTACCATGATAGTCATAGACCGCCTTGGTGACATAGTTGTATTACTGTACAATTGCAATGCTGAGGTCTCTGGTTCGATGCCCAGGTCGGGTAATATAATATTGTGTTTTTCTACGCAGTATCAGCCTGGAGTCCGCAATTTGTGCCTGATATGGCGATAAGTGGACGATAGCCTAGTTGGGAATGGAACGGTCTGCCGAGACAATGTCCGCAGGTTCAAAACCCATGGCACTCACCTCTGACTTTTCGAAGTTACGTGTGTATTGTTTATCAATTATCGTTCGCTTTAACGGTGAAGGAAAACATCGTGAGGAAACCTAATTACTTGAGAAGTCTACATCAGAATTTAGAGGGTAAGTGAAGTATGCCAACCTGCACTAGGCCAGCGTGGTGGACTAAGGCCTAAACCCTCTCAGTTGTAGAGGAGGCCTGTGCTCAGCAGTGGGCAGTATATAATACAGGGCTTTTTGCATTGCATGGCGATATGCTCGCCCCCTATCGCGTCATGGGCAGAATATACACGACAAAAAGTGAGTGCACTAGTTACACCTCTGCCTACCCTATCGGGGTAAAGGGTGGGTGTATAGTCATATTATGGTCTTATACGCTACCTATATATTATGGTAATGTTAATCGAAATGGACACTAGCATACCTAATATTTCCAACGCTTTGTTTGAAACAAAAAACATCAAATAAAGTTTTATTTAATTTGATAATAAAATTGCTTGTATGGTATTTAACATTTTATCTTGCAATATCAGTAAGATAGAAATTAATCAGTAAGCTTGTCAATTCTTTGTTCATTTTATATTAATGGTTAAGAAATGGTATAACAATATGTAATTATTTAATTATAGACATAGAATTTGAGAGTATTACAACAAAATTTCATTTTTGTTTTACACACCCCTAAGGTTCAAAGTATAACATACCTGACCCAATCCATATCTCCTAAATTTTCAAAGTATTCTTGTTGTATTTCTATAGGTGATAAGAGCACTGGTGAATGTTCTACATTATTTACATGTAAAGTTGAAGCTTCTTCTGTTGCATTTAATAGTTTTGTTTTGGCTGATACATTGTTACTTGTCACTGCCATTTTACTTCTGAAACAAATCATATTCAAACACATAGATTATGTGTTATTTTAAGCCTATGTTTAATCTGTCACGCCCGCTTATATATAGCTATAAGCTAATTTCCTTATATTAATGGACACCGGTGTCCACCGCGGGCATTGACGGGTTAAACATAATATCCAAGATATTTGTTTGTCAGTAAAGAGTTTATGTCAGTGATAGTGATGTGCCATAATATGGAATTCTCCACTACTTTAATTAATCCTTTTAAGAGGATGAATTAAAATAAATTCTTAGTGATCACCTGTTACATTTTAGGCTATTAAACTCGGCAGATTAAGCTGTGCATTGACTGGCAGTAAGTCAGTGTTAATATCATTATACTTAGTAGAAGATATACTTACTTATATAGAATAGCCACTTGCTTAAATATACTGAAACATTATAATTCTAGAAATAAACATTACATAATATGTACGTCACCTGGGTCCCTCATTGAAAATCAGTACTGCAGTATCAGTCAGGCTGGTACTACGGCAAGTAGCTGAATAAGGGTTCCCGTTGTTGGCACAATGGGTATAATCAGCCAATAAGGATGTTATATTTCTTTATATATTTAGTTTTTCTCACATTTTATTGTACGTGTTATACTGTGATTGTGCCAACAATAAATCTTTCTTTCTTTCTTTACTACATAACAGACTAAGATTTTCGAAGAATAAACAAATAAGACATTGATGACTAACATACAAATGATGTAATATTACGCAGTTTTATGTAGATATTACATATGGCCATGTTACACAGTAATTTTACTATCGCTTTAATAGATGTTAATGAAAGATATCAATAATGTTTCGATGGTATTAGAATAATAAAATTCTTACCTTCTTTAATACTTATCACGACTTAAGACTACCACATTCAACAAATAACTCACTACAAATGGAAAATATAGCCTTTTAATCCTTTTATGCTTATAAGGCTAGCTGCTAAGTTTAACGTCGCGTCGTCGCGATGCGTCGTAGTCAGCGTTGTAGTGATAATTGGTGATAAGTAATCTGTGGTGATAATTTTTTTGTGGAACTTCCCTTCACATGAATTTCATCATAAAGAAAATACCATGGTATAAACAAACATAGAGATAGAGGAGTCCCCAGGTTTTACTGTTATTGCAGCTGACAATTGACAAATGACAATTAATGTCACTGACATTCTCACATTCTGATCTGAATCTGACATTATGTCTAGATACTTGAACTGAATAATGACTCATTCTTCCAAAGAGAATTATAATACTACTGAAAAGAATTATAATACTACCACTGACCTCTATTATACTAGTACGCTGGACTGGACATTTGAATCGTCAAAGTGTGCCTATTTGATTTTCGCCATATTGGCGGTGATAGCAGTAGCGAGCGTCCATGGAACTAACGATAGAGTTGGGACATGGAACAGCTGATATATCGATAATGATACGAAACAGTCGATGGTTTACAAATTTTAAAAAATAACTAGAAATTCGTTAATAATAATAATTGAAAATACAATTCAAGCATTTTATCGGAACAATGATTATAACGGCAATTGGATGTACGACAGACAAATCTGTCGTTACTTATTTATTGTAGGAATAATAGCGGTTTAACCCACGTTACCACGGAATAAAAGTAGTCATGTCTTATTCAAAGTTATAAGCTATAATATGAAAAAAGGAGTGTCTTATTTCAGTTTGTAAGTTACCACCACACCAAATTCAAATTCGTTCAGCAATTAGAACGGGAAGCGGTAAAAACAAATATACGTACGAACACATTATATTAATGGAAGGGATAAGAAAAAGAAGACAGTTTGACGGTTGACCAAGTTACATTTTATTACGTCACTGACGTGCCCAAATTATATTCCGCGACAAATAATTTCGTATATTACACCTGTAATATTAAGGGAGTTATTTTTTGTTGCTGCTATAGACGAATGTCTATATATTTCGTAATAATTTGTTTTAATTATATATGCAGGTGACTATTGATGTATGGAGAAAATAAAATTAAAAACCGCGATAAAAATCGTTATAATAGTTTAATTCCAATGTCTAACATTCGCGTAAACGTAAGGAATCATTATGAAACACTAATCTTCAATCTTTTCACATGTTGAGTTAAAGTTTTGACACGAGTCTGAGAACTTCTTAAAGTTTTTTGTATTCTTTGCATAACCATTTTAGATGACCTAGGGATGGGGCGTATCGGTGATCATGATTGATATTTTCACAGATTTCGGTGTAAGACCTCTTCCTTTTCAGGGTTTCATTTAGTTTCTTGTTGTAACTTTGTTGGGTTCTGTGAAGAATATAAGAAAATATTCAATTTGATTTCGATAAGAAACAAAATGTAGGTCCACAGTTTCACATTAAATGAAGCAACAGTCAACTGTAAGACAGAAGAAAAAAAATCTAGTTATGACAGTAATAAAAAAAAAACAAAAAGAAATTATATGAAAAATAAATAAATTGAAGATGTTGATGCCTCAAAACGGTTACCAAATAAACTTTACTTGCTAAAGGTGTAAATAAAATATAATGTGGAACAATTATAAACCAGATTAATTAATAACATGTCAGTTACAAAATAATAATGAACCTTATAAATAGAATAGAGTGAAAAATGTAAAAAACGGTAATTTTATTTTTGTAAATAGGTGCATTTACTTTATGTATAAATGAAACACCTTAAACTACCTTTAAAATAATCTGAAAACCTATAAGTCTTATTTATTTATAATTTCAACTGCCTTTTTTCACAAATATATTTGTCACTTTACCTTACATTGTTTCTAAATTCATGCCGTCAACTCGGTTTTCTACGCATCCATAATTCATTAAATCAGCTTCTCCCTCTCTATTTTCCATATGGCATAATACCTAAATCTGCAATAAAAACATCACCTTTGCAAAACATGTTACAATATACTATATGTACAAAATGCGCAATACAATAATATAAATTATTATACCCACCAGAAAATATTGTGGGCACACTGTCCTTTTTTTACTGGGTTCATGAAACATGTCTTATAAAACAATCTTCCGTAAAATGTTTAAAACATAGATGACTATTGATATTCGGAAATCAATTTCCAAATTTCATGTTTCTAAGCCATAGTTTTTGTGTAGTTGAGTCAGTTGGAAATCTGTAACAATAAGTACAACATTTATAATGTCATTTTTTTTATTTTAAATTGATCTTGCCTCTCCTGGAGTAGACAGACTACATTCTTTATGGAACAATACATTCCTAACCTTATTTTATTATCAATCCTAATTAATGATTTTATAAAGGCACAGTATAAAAGTATAAATGCTAATAGAGCCAAAGTCCACTCTAAAAAATTATCGATATGCATTGTCGATATGAAACTTGGACAACCCTATCAAGATATACGTGCTTTATAAATTAGCTATTTGAGAACAAATAATCGTATAAATACGTTTAATTTGAGTTATTATTTACTTTAAAATGATAATTTGATCTTTACAGTAACTAAATTTAATATAAATAGCTAAAAGATGATGTAAATGTACTTACTTGTGAAATTTTACTCCACTACCTGTTTGGTAACGGGTTTTACAATAGACACAAACTCTCATGGTGGATTACTAAAAACCACACACAAATAACACTTTAAAAACACGTTTCACTGTAATATTTCGTTAAAATGCACTGACAAAACAGAGACATTCAAAACAATACGACGGCCATATGCATTATATGTCAAATTTAGTTCCGTAGACGCTCGAGAGGGGCGTTTCAAATCGGCACAAAATTTAGCTGTCATTTTGTATGATAAATCCTGTCCAGCGTACTAGTATAATAGAGGTCAGTGAATACTACTGAAATAGAGAACCTACTTGTACCCTTTTTCTGCCAATCAACAACTGTCAAATTATGGCATGTCTTCAAAAATTACCAACAGAGGCCACTGATGATGTTTTATTGCTGCTAAAATCCTGCAGGTGGCACTACAATCTCTTGCTTAATATTTTTGTTTACAGTTATTGTTAAATACACTGCAAAATAAGGGTTCTAAAAGTAGATTACATGACAGCAAACCAAAGAAAATTATATTTCCAGTTAACATTAATTTAAGCAATCTGTATCTGCCGCGCCATCGTAATGAAATCTCTTAGATCCCTTATTTACAGTATATCACTATCACTAACCATACATACACTTTTGAGAGTAATAGGGTGGTTAGTTAAACAAAGCTTGATTACTATCAAACTGTTTTTACGCGACTGCGTTTAATTGCGTGTTTTTATAAAGTAATAATAAATTATGAACAAAATGTAACTCAAAGAAGCAATATCAGCATGATAATCATACGTTTTATTTATTTATACGATGAATACAAACGTGTTAACCACAAACTTACTATATTTTAATATTATTATCGGCTTATGCGTAGATTGCCATATGTTGTGAAATAAGAAACCTATTAGGTATAAAATTTTGATGAACGAAATAAATGAATGGCATAAATTGGCATTGATTTAAGTTACTTCTTACAACTAAAAATCTTTATTATGAGTTTTATAATATAAAAACATAACTTATAAAATTCCTAAACGATAATTCAAATATAAATTAAATTTTAGCTTAATTTTAATATGTTTATCTAGCACCTCCGCCTGGCGCCGATATATTACTTAATATATATACTTAAAAGGGTTGTTTTTATTATACATCAATGACTTACAATCATAAGACATAATATTATATCTTTTTAATCCTTTGGTTGGAAGAATGTTCGTCAATATGTTATTCAATGTTTGATATGCTTTATTTGGCACAAAAAATCGGATTCCCACACAGTCTAAAGATTTATTCTAGTTTTATCCACAACGAAGTTACAGGGGGTCGAAAATGCCCTGAACTGCTTCGAGAAAAGGATGGTACGGCCGTGCCGCTTTTTTGCTCGACTTGGTGGGGGCACTGCCATACCCCCAGATTCAAACTGAGTGCAGGATAAACTCATAACCATATATTCTGGTGCACTCGTGGTGGTTTATTACTGTATCAAACACTTTTTCTGTATTATTATCCACATATTTGCGCCAAAATTCTATTTTATTTTAGGGTTAAGAGAATGAATGGGCATCTGTGCCTGTAATAAAATGAAACAAATTTGTTAAAATTTTAAAATAAATGCAATTTAAAATAATAAAACTTACATGTAAAGAAATATATCAATAATAATTAAGGTATTGCAAATAAAATGTAATCGTATTTTTCGACATATTTACTTAGAATAATAACACAATTATATTTAGCGATAACGTGAAAATCAAATGCATGAAAAGAAAACAGGAGTTTATTTTAACTGACATAATATTATACCTATAAAATTTAAGCAAAAAATAATTTACTTACCGTAATATTTAATACACGCAAAATATGTTTGTAATTTCCATTTCAAATAATATTATTTTTTATTACAACAAAATATGTAAAATAAATTAATTGATTGACGGTGTCAATTTGGCGCACACAAACAAAAGAAAAGAATTTTAAAAATGTCAAAACCGGAAATCTAAACAAGGTTGCAACAAAAAAGATTTTACTGTTTTGAACTATTTTGAAATTGAAATAAAACTATTTTGCGGATTTTATCGTGGTTTTTTAATTAATATTTTCTCCCGACGTTTCGAAGGCTTTGCAGCACTTCGTGGTCACGGTCACATTTTGAAATGTAAGTTTAGTGCTATCTTCAGGTAATTTAAAGAAACTATATTTAAATATGACAAGCATCTGACAGATCACTTTGACTGTCATGCCCCTGCATTCTTCCTTCAAGCCTGACAGGGGGGAGCCGTAATACCCTTTTAATAAGATGCATGAGAACGGCAAGTTTCGCAGAACTGCGAAACTGACGAAGTATTCCTAGACCATGTTTTGTACCCTATATTCAAGTTACTCTATGATGTTTTGCAATATCTAAGTTAATGCATGCGGACCGTGAAGAAGCAATTAAGCAGGCCGGCATAACGATTCCGACCAACGGGACCGGTCGATATGTTTTTGGGCTTCTCTTCACTTTACCATCAGGTGTAGTTAGGCAACTTCGCCGTGCTTTGGATAAAAATAAATAAAAAATACATTAATTAATAGCGTATACTGATAATATGCAGCACACTGTGATTATGTTTACTTTGTAAAATTTAGGATGAGCCCTGAAACGCCTGTCATTTGAAATGAAATGAAATAATGAAATAATTTGAAATGAAATAATTTATTCGAACCCATAAAATGTTATACATTATTTAGATTCCGTCAATATTAACTCTACCACCAGTTCGGAAAGCAGTTCTCACTAGAGAAGAGCGGGCAAGAAACTCTAGAGTTGCTCTTTTCAAAATCAGTTCAAGGTATAAAATACAATGCATTGTGTAGCGAAAAAAAAAATATACAATTCAGTATTTGTTTACTTATGTTTAGAGCAGTTCATTTATATACTCGCAAAATAGGTAATACAAATTTAAATTCCAACACGAGTGCATAACTATCTCAGGAATCATGTAATAATTTGATCTGAAATCTTCAAGATGTCGTTATTAATCTAAATTTAAGATATACACCCAATACTTATATATAGTAAGCGATTAAAATTACGCCTATAAAATTATGCCTCTAAAGTTTTGTATTTTTGGACGGTATAGGTGTCAGAAGTATAGGGCGACGATAGCTTTCTCTGTCTACAGTCGACGAGGATTTTAATGAACGTGATTAAAATCGGAACTATAGTTGTGTCAATTTTAGCTTGCCGGTATAACAATTTATTGGGAGTTTTGGCGGGAACTTGGAAGTGTCATGAGGTGCTCTTGTTTTAATTAATTATTTTGGAGATACTTAGTGTTATATTGCATAATTATGGTGGTATATTATCCAATATAGTTCTATTAAAGAGCTCAAATGAAGTGAATTGAAATAATTGTGCTAATCAAGTGTTTTTTTTGTTGCCGCCAAAACTCCGCGATAAAGTCTTGGTAAGGTAGCCACTGCTTTACTTCGACATACTACAGATAATAAAATAGACAAACCAAACTTGACATTGGCAAAATGTGAACACAAATGCCATTATAAAAAAATAATAAAAAACAATTTATTGACACTTCACAGAATACTATGTATAGTGAAGAGAAAAAAAAATTGGTTGCCCCAAATAAACAATTCTTAAGTGATATCGATTTCTTGTTCAGAGAGTTTATAATCGATAGTCAACAGGGTATTTTTTTTATTAAATCGTAATATACGTAGTGAATCTTTCTATTACGGTGGTCAGTGATTTTAGTATTTTTTTTATCTCGGGTTAAAATTTCACCTTTATCCTTCTTCATAAACTTACATCTATACTAACATTACAACACAATAAAAACAAGAAACCTAAAGATCACGCGTACAAACAAGCCAAAGTAAACAAAAATAACTGAATCAGTTCAAAAGTAACAGCCTAGCCGAGTCAAAAATATAAGCATAAACCAAAAATTTCTGAGAGATTATTAATTATTATTATTATTTTATTATTATTATTATTTATGTGACTAATATACGGAGCATTGACGATGGACGTGGATAAACATCTAACATTTAAATTACATTGTTATAATTTATTTTTCATTCATTTTATGAACCAGCTCTTTTAGGCCAATTAGTATGTAATAAATCCTAGAAGAGTTCGGTGCGATAATCTTAATGCGTATTCAGTAGCATTAGGTACTTATATTTACTAAAATTACATTGAAATGCTATATGAATTTTGCTACGCTCAGATGCATTAATAAAAATGAAAATATTAATTATAATTATTGTCGAAATAAATTATATATCGAATACGTTGTACTAGACTGTTTTAAAAATGCTCTTGAAACATTTTTATAAATATATGTACATAAACAGGGTCCATTGACCTGCTTCAGTTGAACACTATCGTGATATACCCTGTATATAATTTCCAAGTTTCGATTTTTCTCAGTAATTGTTTATATTTAGTTTTCAAACAATTAAAAACTTTCCCAAAGCTACGCCCGTGAACTGAAGGATACAACATTGTAAAGGCGTCGCGTTGATTTCAAAGTCAAGATTAAATTCTTTATTTCAGTATATTTTTACAATATTAATTCAAGGTTAGTACATAAATATTATAGGTACACATTGCTATAATTTATGGAGAACATGGTTAATATTTGCAATTATATAGTTGAATTTTTAACTAGTCTTTCTTTTTTTAACATGTTTTCGTTACGCAATCGACGGAAACAACACGACCTTATGTTTTTATACAGATGTATTAATGGGTTTTCTCAGTACGAGCATTTGCTAGAGCGCTTTGGGTTGTCGATACCATACCGGCTGCCTAGACAGCCGCGAACTGAACTCTTCCACCTACCACAAAGCTGAACAAATGTTGGGTATAACTCGCCCATACGTAGAATATCCACTACCTACAATGAAATCTGTGCCAAAGTGCGATATTCGATATTGAAAAAGCATTCGACAGGGTGTGGCACAACGGCTTGCTTTACCAGCTGTACACTCTCAACGTGCCCACTCAACTCGTGCACATAATACGAGATTTTTTGTCGAATCGCGGTTTCAAATATCGCGTGGAGGGTACTCTCTCTTCCCGTCACGCCATCACGGCTGGAGTCCCGCAAGGCTCCGCCCTCTCACCTTTTCTTTTCTCGCTGTACACCAGCGATATCCCTAAACCGAAAAACGCCCATCTGGCGCTCTTTGCCGATGACACCGCAATCTACGCCTCACGTAGAGACCCCGACAATGTGGTGCGCACTTTGCAGACCGCCGCCGACAAGCTCGGTGAGTGGTTCCGCAAATGGCGAATCACCGTCAATCCCACAAAGAGCCAGACTATCCTGTTCACTTTGAAAAGGAGAGTCCATGTGCCTCACAACTCAGTCCGCATGTCCAACCAGGTAATCCCCTGGACGGACAAAGCCAAATATTTAGGAGTGACCCTTGATCAGAAGTTGACCTTCATCCCACACGTAAATGCGGTACGCGCGCGAGCCGCATTCGCGATGAGCCAACTGCATTGGCTCATAAATAGGAAAAGCAAAATGTCCATCCGCAACAAGATTAGGATCTTTACCACGTGTATTAGACCGATCATGACATACGCGTCGCCCGTGTTCGCCCATATACCGCCCGCTCGTCTTAAGCGTATGCAGGTATTGCAAAACATTTTTCTTCGACACGCTCTTGGTGCACCGTGGTACGTTCGCAATCGCAACCTCCACGTGGATACTAACATGCCGACCATCAGGCATTTCATGCAAATGACCAGCAAACGCTACTTCGACCGGGCGGTTAAACACCCAAATACGTTAGTCCGCAAAGCGTCAAAATATACTCCATTCGACCGTGCCAAATGGAGACGGCCGCGTTCAGTCCTAACCGATCCAGAGGACGATATCACTCTGGCCATTCGCAGTAAGAACGAGTTCCTAAAACTCCTACACTCCACACGACCGCAGTTCCGTCCTCGCCTTTTTTGGGTAGACGTTCTCACAAAGTTATCGGGTCTCGAAAAAATTGAATTGTCATACCGGCCAGATAAGATTTTCAGAACTATAGAGTACATTTCAACTAATAGTTTCGATGGCGTAATGTTGGCACCCCTGTTTGTCAAGATGGTAGACATTATGAAGATAACTATGGAGATTTTTAATTTAAAATTTTATTAATTTATGTGTCCGAAACATTAAGAAATGGTAAAAGTCAGACGGCGTTGAAAGTTAAGAATCTTTGTGAATGTGAATACGTACAGAAACCACACTTATTCCTTTAAAATTTGTTCACGCTCGTATTGCCGCCATTTCAATTTCAAAAATTGGGTTACCAGAGGACTAATGTGTATAAAAGAAGAGTAATGGAACACAAATCAGAGATTTTTGTAATTATTTTCTGCCTGTCTGTATGTTTTTCTGTTTGTTTGTTACTGCATGTCTCCAAAATTACTGAACGGATTTCGATGAAATTTGGCACACTGGTAGATTATGTCCTAGATTAACACATAGGCTGCTTTTTATACGTCTTATGTCACGGACGTGTCAGATAAGACAGCGACTTATTACCAATTGGTAATAACTTTTGGATGTAAAATTTGGTCCTGATGTCCGGTCTATAACTAACTATGCTGTTTAATGCCTTTGCCCTCGACGACGCGCAATAGTCGTATTAGTATGAATGCATTATATTATGTTCACGTAGTCAGTATCAGGTAAGGTAGGTGAAGTTTGGGTTATGCTTCGATCTAAAACTTGCAACACAAAATAAGATAGTTATTATGAGGAACTAAAGTTCCTGGCCTTGAAAAAACCGACACGCACTGCGGGACGGCATTACTATCATTCTATTCCTTTCTCTCATAGTTAATACCTATATAGTACCATCTCTTTCTGTGGAACTGAATAGGAGCTAAACAGCAATCTATACTTCCTCTATCTACGTTCTCTAAGTAATCTGTGGTACGTATCAATTCATAGTTCCGACGGTGTCGTTTTGGGAGATGGACAAATTATTTATCAACTTGGCACTCAGGGTCCCAGTACATTTTTTTACACCACAAGAGCTTAAAGTTGAACAAGAGAAAAGTAAAATTAAATAAAAAATATTCTTTTATTTTCTAAGGCAAACAATACTGACACAAAAAATATAGATTACGTTAGATAGCACGTGTATCCATGAGTAGTATCCAAAAAAACAGACTGGAAATTTCTTTGATTTGCGATAATGGCATAAGAAACTGTAAATAAGGGGTGTCTATTTTCAAGAAAGAAATGATATTAGCCAATAAACTGATAACTATGATAATTTTACAGAATACAATTTTAATTTATTTGAACAGGTTGTTGGTCCCGCATACGCTGGTAATGGATCATTCTCTCTTTACGCCACACCCTGTATAAACATTTAAGCATACACACACAGAGAGAGACACTTGAACGCATTTTTATCCCCGAAGGGGTAGGCAGAGGCGCAACTAAGTGCGCCCTCTTTTCGCCGTGCGTATTCCGTCCGATGACAATAGGGGATGTGTATTGTGATAAGCATACAATTTCTGAAAATCCTAAATCGGCAGTCATACCACACGCACTAATCAGCAAAGCGGTACTACATCGGTCTCCCGAGCGGTCCTGGCTGTGAGATTCCTTTGGAACTAAGGAACCCTTTGAAAAAGTTTACATAATATTATGCTTTCGCTATTCACTTGGTTTAGATAGCACCATGAATCGCACAATAAGCAGTAAGTACTCTGCGTGTACGGTAGGTATTTCCAAGTGGCCTAAATTAGTTGCATCTTTTGCAAGGGGTACTGTATTTGGATTGCCCTAAAGCCACCGACTCTCTGGGTGTTTTTTTTTAAATTATTGCTAGTTAATATATCTTCAGAGCGGCTGGCATTACCCGCACTTTAATCAATTATAAATTGAATCATAATGAACATTCTAGTTTCTACCTAAGTAGGTACGGTCCTAAAGTAAAATCATTCTGAAAAGTGTATTCACCAGATTATTAACAGTAATAAAAAATATCTATTGCCTTATCGGTTACGCCAAGTGTGTGCGTATTTAGATAGGTAGGTATAGGTATAATAATTTTCGTAACTAATTGTCTCTTGGTGGTTTCATTTTCTTATGACTTGGTTTAATACGCCATAGTTTGTATACTTTTACGAGGCCTCAAATGCCAGGGTCCCTCTGGGTAGGTATCAGGCAATGTCTATTTCTGCCGCCTAGCAGCATTGTGCATGCGTTGTTGTGTTCTTATTTGAAGGACGTTGTAGGGAGTCTAATAACTGGATTCTATGAGACGGTCTTGTCTTTGGATGACGAGCGTTGAAAAGTGCCAATAATACTAACCGATTCCAGTGTATTCTGTGTACCTGGGCTCGTGAGCTGTCACGAGTCGCTGGCGCGGAATGTAAGCCTAGCTTGTATTCCGACCCGCTGGTACTCTGATTTCAGGTTTCACGGAGCGGCGTTGTTCTCGCCGTCTTCCGCGGTACGGCGTGCTGACCCCACCCACGTGCTCACCATCGCCGTCGGAGAGCTGACTCCACCCACCTCACCACCGCTGCGCAGGCCCCTTGGCTCACCATCTGCCCGGCGAGCTGTCCTCGGAGCTAGCCACGTGCATCAGCGTCATGCCGTTCGCCTGAATCGGAGTCCCCACAGACGAGTGACCTACGTTTGCATATCAGCAGCAAACCGTACCGAGTGTAACGCGGAGGTGCAAAATAAAGCTTGAACCATGTACCTACCTAAACCTTGAGTTTTTCTTCTCTCTCACTACAAATAACTATCTGCGGCTAAACACGCCGCAGTACATGGTGTTGCTATTGTTTATCGGTGGTCGTGTCACTTACCACGAGGCGAGCGGCTTGCTCGTCTCGTCTTTCAGTCGGATGAAAAAGTTACGGTTGACGTTTAGTTGCTGATTTGAGAGTGGGTAGATTAAAATAACTATACCTACTTTTTACATTTCTGGTACAAAGTCAATCAATATTATTATGTTTGGAGTGTGAACAAAAAAAAATCACCTCACACCTTTTCCCCGAAGGGTTAGGCAGAGTTGTAGCGAGGTACCTACTTTTCGCTTTTGTGTGTTCCGTCCCATGATGCGATAGCGAGCCTATCGAGCCTACGGCATAAATTCCAGACTCCAGGCTGATACTGGGCAGAAATACCTAATATCACTTTGCCCGACCCAGGATTTGAACCCGGGACCTTAGAGCGGTGTCTTACCACGCACACAATACCACTACGCCACAAATGCAGTAACCGATCTCTTTGATCATGTTACCATATAATATGTGACAAGTAAGTAATAATTTTAATGTAATTTGGTGACAAATAACATTTTAAAGCAACTACTTTGGAACTGTTATTTTTCAATCTTCTGGGAGACTGTAGGGCGTGTTGAAAATAAGAGAAGTGCACACGCGTTCTTCGCAAAATACTTTTTTTGGAATGCCGGGAGATTCCTGTGATAGGGTTGGTTAAAGCAGCGACTTCGAGGTGTGTAATAATTATTTACTCGCTAAAAAAAGGTGGAAATAATGGACTGTCTATTTTGACACGAAAGAGAGAAAAGAAGAGAAGGAGCGAGAGACCAAGATAAAAAGGAAAGATATTAGTAAAATTACTAAGTAGGCGAGTAAGTACCAACGCAATCTCAATTTCTGCCACCAAGCAAAATTGTGCCAGCACTGGGCAATGGTGTGTTCCGGTTTGGAAGACATTGTAGCCAGTGTAATAACTGGGCATCATGACGCTTAACAAGGCTAAGAACTAAACCCTCTCAATAGTAGAGGAGGCTCGAGTCCAGCAGTGCCACAGTATAACACAGGGCTCCTATCATGACACTTCACATGTAAATAACGTCTTGACGAGCGCAGCGCAATGACACGAAGTGCTTTGTAATTCAAATTTTGGATGATGTGGTAGCTTAGGTTGGTAGTGGTCGTGACGCCTAACATCGGGCGAGCATGCTCGGATCGCCATTTATCTATCTATACTAATATTATGAAGAGAAAAAGTTTGTGAGTTTGTAGGGGCTAATCTTTGGAACTACTGAACTGATTTCGAAAATTCTTTCACTAATAGGAAAATATTTATCCTGGAAAAACTTTTACCCGCGAGCGGAGCCGCGTTAAAATTTTCACAAAAAAATAAATTAAGCTTGATAATATTTCTTATAACTTAAAATGCGTTCCAAAAGTTTTAAAATATAATGTAAAAATTATAAAGGCAATAATATTATTGTCATTGGGTAAGGAGTTTATTAAATACAAATCGTTATACATAATTATTCACTTTTTTTTTTCTCGGGACGAAGGGCCCCTCGGCGATACCGGGCCCCTAGGCAGTTGCCTAATTTGCCTTTAGGCTAATCCGGCCCTGTGTGGGTTGTATTTATTATCAAACATATTATCAGTACTATTCAAAATGTCCTTGCAACTACTTATTGTAAAATGGTTTCAGCCGTCACCGGCGCTCGGGCGTGCCGCGTCTGGTTTCATTTCCGAAACAATGAACGATTTTATCAATGACTGATGTATGTATGTGGGTAAATACTCGTAATGACTGCCCATGGCGGTATTTTAACGAGGAGACTGCTCATTGTGGTTTGGCATCGTGTTCAAACTAAACCTTCTACACTTGTAACCTCATTGCGTAATAAGTTTAATCGATAAAATATGTCCACACATTGTGAATAACTGTGGTGAAATATAAAAATATATAAATAATACGCAGGCATTGAGAGATTTTTATCTAATGGAATTTTAGTGTTTTTCATTATCATATTCACTGCATTAAATTACTATGTGTTTGTAAAACGATAAGGACATTGTAATCTTTTTTCGTAGCCATTATTTGATAGCCGACGTATTTTAAACTAAATCAATGACTGATTCGTCGCCGTAGTGGCGTATTTATTAATTATTCGTATTATTATGTTATTATTAGTATTATGTATCCTAACTGTTTTATAGTAAAACAAAAAATATTTAAATTTGTTGTCGTAGTTTGCATGTGTGTGTTCGTATTGTGTGTGTATAGTTATAAAATAAGTGACGTTTATGGTGAGTTAGAAAAGCCGTTTAACAAGGAGTTAATAGAATCAGAAGAACATAATCACAAATATATTGTTGAACAATATTATAATAAACGAAAGGTGAGTTCAGTATGAATTTATTCTAAAGTAAAGCTATTATTCTTGAATGTTGTTATATTTTAGCTTTAGGGGAGATGCAAATATTATTTTATATCAAGAGGTTTGTAAGTTCAATATGTTTTAACACTAAGAACTATATTTAACTATAAACAGATACGAATACGAAACCAAACCAGTGCCATATTGAAAGTTAATGATAAAATATTTAGACCGAATTAAAAGCTTTTAAAATCAAGATAAAATATGAAAATGTATTCAGCAATTATTTTTTATTTCGGTGTTCACACCATATCAGTTCTTTGTATCTGGTCAATGTAACAGACCCTAAGAAGGTACCTATACATTAGAATTTTTATTTTTGTTGCGAATAGAGAAAAAATAGCTTTCATAATTTAGAAAAAAATACTGTCTTAGTTAAGAATAAAATGAAATTACTAAATTGCTTCACACGATATATAATTAATTTCTTGCTCTTTTAGAATCTGAAAACATCAAATTTAGGGACGATATTATTCAAAAATAAGAATCCGACAAACGTAATAAAGAAGAAAACTTTTCTTATATTAATATGGAAGCAATGGGAATGGTTGAAGAATCGTCACGTTTATAACTTCGGAACAACACAGTATGTACCATAATATGATTGTCATTTCTAGTCTAAATTAAACAAAGCTATTTTATCTATCACTGCTATCAAAACAATGGATTGCAGGAAAAGTCATAATGGACATTGTGTCAAGATTATGATGTAATCGTTTGCAGATAAGAATTCAGGTAGGTAGTGTACATATTATGGCCGAAGAAATTTAAAACTAGATGATGATGATGATGAAAAAACCCGGTGTTTTTTAATACATCAATGATGATACCAAACATTAAGGAAAAAAAAAAGAGAAAGAAACAATGAACAATTGATGACAAAAAAAGTAAGCCCGGAGTTTCTTTCTGCCTTTCTTCTTCGGGTCGTCATCGCTTAGGTAGCTAGTGAAAGGCTGGTAGGTTAGCTAGGCTAGGGCCTGTAGTGTCCTCACCGGTGAGGATCGCGACGCGTTCCTCCCATTATTTTAATAAAATGATGTCCTTTTTATATCCCCTTTCCTGCCAGCCCGAGCTGTTTTTTTGTTTTTGTTTATTTCTTATCATAGATTTACTCCCAATAAAAATGTCGGTAGTTATATAAGTGACCATTGGTATTTATAATAATTATTAATATAATCAATTTAATGTATCTTGACTTATCATAAGTGCAACTATGTTCGCCTACGTGATGAATAAAGTATTTTATTTTATTTATTTTATTTTATTCCTAAATTAAAATGATGTAGGATGTAAATTAATATAAAGTATTTATGCTTCGTATTATTAAGTATCTAGTTGTTAAATAACTTCAGTCACGGTATGGACTAATTATTCTCGCTGGCTATATACGGCTAATTGACTTAAGCGATTATTTTTTCGTAAAATTGCAACTCGTTGCATGAAATGCCGAAAAATAAACTGATTTAAAATATGTGTATAAACTGTATTGCATCAAAATGTTTCTACACTGAGCCACTCAACCATAGATTGTACTCCTGTAACCTTATATTGTATTGTCTATGATAAATACAATGACAAACGAAAGACTACGTTATTCGATGTGCGCTAAAAATATTCAGGACTATTTTCTTCGCTATATGTACGACTGTACATATAACCCCGCCAAAAACTGCCGTTATGGGGTTAGGGAGTGTATACTATATAGTCAGCAGCACAAGTAGCTGAACAAAATCAAATTAATCGTTTAAAGTGAAGTAAATCCCTATTATTTTATTTTTGTGAAGAGAAAAAAAAGATTAGTAAGAACACAAATGTATGTAGGCAATTTGAAATTTTCAATTTGTTCAGCTACTTATGCTGCTGACTATATAGTATACACTCCCTAACCCCATAACGGCAGTTTTTGGCGGGGTTTGCAACATTTTTACGACTCCCAATCAATTAATCAATTAGGTACAACATATATTCGATACCTTCCAAGTACATACATACATTGCTAAGCCATAACGTAAATATAACAAAAGAAGTTTGTTTGCAGAAACGACCCGCTGGATGGATGTAGCGCGAAAAATTGCAAGTTTACAGGAGATGATAAATCGTTACCGTCCGCAGACGCTGTTGTAGTGCATCTGCAACGTGGTCTGATCCCAGACACGAGGAACAGAAATCCACGTCAGAGATGGATATTTTTAAATGATGAATCGCCATTGAATTCTTTTTCTTTGGCGAAAAATGCACCTAAGATATCAGATCTCTACAATGTATTCAACTGGTCTATGACCTATAGGTATGGAGATTTCACTTGTCACTGCGTACCTATTTATAAAAGTGATGCTCTGTGTTTTAACTGTTATAAATTAAATATTATGTTTGTAGGGTTTTGTTCAATGATAGTATCATTGAACAAAAAAAAAAAACGAACAATGTAATGAGTAATGATTATTTTGCGTTTAGTTTAAATTTTTAATATTTTCTGATTAAACCTAAGAATTACGTAACTATTATAGAATTAATCTAATTGCGGGCCTCTTCACCGTGGCAGAAGGCAAATGACATACCTATTGACTGTAATGCAAGAGTTTTTGTTCCTTTTCTAATTCCTTATTACGTATGTTGAGTTATTAAATAAATATTTTTTTAAGACTTGAGAATACTTCTCTTAAATATTTTAGTACTCGTATTTTCACCTGAAAGGTCGACAGACGACTTGATAAAGGTCGCAGGAACACGCTGGATGCGGGCCGTTTTTGACAGATCCGTCTGGAAATCTTTATGGGAGGCTTATGTTCAGCAGTGGACGTCATGTGGCTGACGATGATGATGATGATTTTCAGTTAAAGACAAATCACGTAAAAAAACCTATCGACATGTTGATATGAAATGAAAATGAAACGTTAATTTGTATTTTTATAACGCAGAAACAAATAAAAAAATAAAACTATCAGTATATTTAGTAGTTTTCATCGATTATTTATTTGTCTACAAAATAATAAAATAAGAGTACTAGAATAAAAAAAGTTAGAAATAGACTTAAATTTTTAACATTATGACGATGCATTGCAGAACTGACGCAGATGTGCCGGTCCCTTATGGCCGCACACTACCCCTGACAGAAGCGATCTATGCAGACTCTACACCTGATAACATTATAGAACTGATACCATATTGGGTGAACAAAAGACTTGATACACTAGCCGCCATACTTATATCTAATTGTGGTGCAACGCATCGAATGAAATTTTTGGATGCACTAAAAAAATACATACCTGTAGATGTACATGGAAAATGTGGCGATAAAGAACTCATTAATAGGTACTAACAGTTGTAATTTTTTAATTTCATATTTTGCGAAAAATTACAAATAGTCGCTCCCTTGGTCTATTTGTAATAAGGATTGCGGACAAGGCGGTCCAGGGTTCGATTCCTAAGTCGTGAATTTTTTGGCCTTTTATAACAATTATAGAATACCTTGGATAAGTCTGTCATGCTGACTCTACATAATAAAATCAAGCGAGACAAAGGAATTAGATGACATAATTATTATAATTTCAATAAAAATACGACTGTCAATATTATTAACCGACTTCAAAAAAGGAGGTTCTGTATTGGATCCGTATGTATGTAAGTTTGTATGGCCGCGAGTTTCTCAAAAACTACTGATCCTATTTGAATGGGGTTTTTTTATATTGATGGTTACTATAATTCCAAGTCAGTTATGCGAGATTAAGTAAGTTGTGACTGAATAAATTAATACCTACATAACATACAATAATATTTCATTTCAGTTGTCCCGGACATTACAAATCCGACTGTAAGATAATGACAGAATATTTATTCTACTTGGTACTGGAAAACTCTTTATGCCATGAATACATCACAGAGAAAGTATTTCATCAAGCGTATGCTAAAGGCGCTATACCTGTTATTTTGGGCCCACCATTAGAAGACTGTGAAAGATTATTACCACCGAATTCCTTTCTACACGTTGATAATTTCAAATCACCAGAAGATTTAGCTAATGAAATGATAGCTATAAGTGAAAATGATGAAAAACTGATTAAATATCATGTATGGAGGAATGACTTTGCTGTCGCAAACGAACATGGATATTTTGGCTCCAAATCGTATCACCTATGCAGATTGTGCGAAGCTATGAACTATAATAACGAATCAGAATCGGTGTATGATGAAACCAGGATAAAATCGTTTTTCGACCCGAGTCAAATATGTAAACAATGAAAAAAATATTTATATGAAATCAAAAAAACATTTAATTATACAATCGACTGTTAAGAGTAGGTATAGTCTTTTATTCTTATTCTTCCACCTAACTACTTGTAATTTTAAGTACCTACGCTAACTTCATAATCATTTCCATGTAGAGCACATAGATTGTGAATGTTATGCTCACCAGAATTGCCATACATATCTGCATATCGCAATCGCAATCAGCCCTGTATTATATACTGCCCACTGCTGAGCACGGGCCTCCTCTACACTACTGAGAGGGTTCAGGCCGTAGTCCACCACGCTGGCCTAGTGCGGGTTGGCAGACTTCACATACCCTCGAGATTCTTATGGAGAATTCTCAGGTATGTAGGTTTCCTCACGATGTTTTCCTTCACCGTTAAATCGAACGATAATTGATAAACAATACACACGTAACTTCGAAAAGTCAGAGGTGTGTGCCTTGGGTTTGAACCTCCGGACATTGTCTCGGCAGACCGTTCCATTCCCAACTAGGCTATCGTCCACATCTGCATATACTTAGATATAATAAATGTACCTTAGTAATAACTTTAGAAATACAATAATTGTGTGGGGTATAGAGCTATTTAAATAAATAAATCCTTAGGCCACTCGACCAGGGCCCAATTTAAGGGCATGCCAGTCTTGAAAATGCTCAGAGCAACAAGGGCCTCGAGAGGTTGCACGAGGTACTCAATTTTCTCTCTAGGAGAGAAAATTTCTTAAGAAATCATCATTAGCAGCCGGACAAAAAAATATTTTTAATGCATTTTCTTTAGAATAACGAGGTCATGACATATGGCGTTAATGTAAGGAGCAGCGAATATTATTTTTGCCCGGAGGGGGGAAATAGCTAGATCGGACCCTGCACTCAAATGTGGGGTCGGCGTAACATACTTATTCTGTCGCAGAAGCCATTCGGCTTAGTTTTTACAGTCATGACATGGCGTCAACTCCATATGGAGGATTAAATTATCCTGGGTATTTTGCACAAGCCATTTGGCTTTTTTCAACCGGTCATCTGCCAGACGTCTTTTCTCTGGAGATCACGTCCTGGGTAAATAAGGTAGTAAGTAAGTAATCTTTATTAAGAAGTGAATAACTGCCTCGGTGGCGTATTACGTGTGCGCCGGTGTGGTATGACACCGCTCTGAGGTATAGAGTTCGAATAACACAATACAAGTATTCCTATACTTAAGGAGACGCCAAAACCTGTAACTGTAATAGATTTAGTTAGTGCCAAATAAATTATTATTATTATAATAACGGGTCGGGCAAACTGATATTGGGTTTTTCTGCGCAGTAGCAGGAATTTGAAATTTGTGTCTCGCAATAGGCTCGCCCCCTATCACATCATGGGACGAAACACACTTGCCGAAAAGTCCTGGTTGCACCTCTGCCGACCCCATCGGGGACAAAGGAGGAACATATTATAGAGGAGGAAAACATTACGCGTCGCAAAATAAGTATTACTATATTATTTTTATAATAGGCATGTACCTCGCATAAATTGAAGATATTTCCTGCCGATAATCAAAAACAAAATGGATTATTTAGGTTATTGTGTTATCAAAAAACTAATTAATGTGACGGATTAATTTTTTTCTGAGAAATCAAACAACATAAACAAGGAATTAGGCAAAAATGTTTTAGTAATATACATCATATTTTTATATATGCGTCTTGTTATATAGTTTTGCTAACAAAGGGATTGTTACTACATTGTGATAATATTTATTTCTAATGTTAGTAAACCGTTATAGTAATACGTTTTTTGATATCACATATCAAGAACTGTGCATCTTTGATTGATAAATTGATGATATTTTATGTCACAATAGTTCAATTTCACTCAAAATAAACAGTAGCTCATAGAGTCTACATAATGGTATAAATATACAAGGGTAGAGCGAATTACGTTTCGGCATGTCTAACATCATCTAAAGTAACATCATTGTAGTATTTGTGGAAAGATCCCTGTATTGCTCGACGCCGCGCTGTTTGACATTGTCAATAACTTCACCATTTTTAACTGTGCCTAGGCGGTAAATTAGCAGTATATCGAATAAAACTAAATTTAAACCAAAATCACATACTCAAAGCGATGAAATAGTTTTAAAGTGCAATAATACCCAGCCAAGAATTAATATAAAGTATAATATTATAACTGTATCCGAGTTTCTCGTTGAATTACGATACTTACAAAGAGTTTAAGAGTTCTCAATTCGAAACTATAAGCAAGCAGCAGCAATTCAGCAGTTTCTATGAAATAAAGATATTAAACTGTTCGGGATATCAATACAGTTACATTTAGATAAGGTAAGTGGTTGAATGGTCAGTATCTTTGATAAAATTAGAGTTTGGCATTACTTCCTACTTGTAATATTACAACTATAATGGATCACATTACATTTTTTTATACGGCTACGGCAAAATGACTTCACTGCACCTGATGGTAAGCGGAATTATTATTTATCTCCTCTTTCCTGCCAGCCCGAGCTTGGCTTCTTTACTTATTTTTCATTGACTTTGCTCCCTATAAAAATGTCTATGGTCATATAAGTGTGTTATTAATTAAATGTATATTGACTTATCATAAGTGCAACTATGTTCGCCTTTTTTTTTATTGCTTTGAATGACGAGACTAGCATGCCGATCGCCTGATGGTAAGCGATACTACCACCGACATACAGTCAGCAACACCATCCAGCACCTTGACTTACAAAGTACTGTGTGGCATTCCACTGCGCTCGTCATGCTGAGACATAAGATGTTAAGTCTCATTATGTCCAGTAGTTCCACTGGCTACAATATCCTTCAAACCGAAACACAACAGTGCATGCACACTGCTGCTTGGCGGTAGAAATAGACATCCGTGGTCGCTATCCGGACGGATATTAAATAATATAGGTATTACTATCCTACCACCAGCAAATACATACATGATGTAATAAAGCCGAATGTTTTTTTTACTATACTAACAACTATTGTTACAATTAAAATAAACATGCATTTAGCACGAGTAAACAATTATCTATTCGAGAAATCAGTGATTGAATTAACACCATTCGCGTGTGAGCTAACATAATGCCATTTGATTGTAGATTTTTAATATTATGAATTTGATTGTAAGAATTTTGGTGTTTTTTGTGAACATTTATCACGTGGAGAACTTCGGAAAAATCAGAAGAGTGCATGATTTAAGTAATGCACACGAGAAGATAGTTACTAGATATTATTTGCAAAGAATCGTAAGTTTGCTGATTGATATGATTGTGTTGAAAGTTAGGTAGGTTACCTATGCCTGTTTATATTTTTAGGCACTGATAACCAAGAGGTAAGTAGGTAAGTCTTACGTCAACTACTATTATTGCTGTTATTATTTAAATTTAGGCGTAATTTTAATATTTTACGCATACAGCGCGATTCTCAGTGTATATTGTGTAGTGTATAGGTACATTCTTCGTTGGAGAGTTTAGTTACACTGAAAGACTGTCTTATTAATACTCTCGGGACGGATAAGCTATAAATTCCTGTATGATGTAAATTTTAATTGCAATTATTTAAAAGGTTCATGTCATTCTCATGTTCATGTGTTTTCTTTCGTGTATCATTTCCTAAAGTCTTTGGATAAGTCATGCATGTTTTTTCAAGTCGAAAAACACACTTCAGTCTGAAGGATAGACTCTATAATATTAACCGACGTAAATATAAAAAAAAAAACATTTCAAATGCACTATAATATTTTCCTGGAAATTTACCAACGAAAAATCAGCTTTTATTCACGGATGGGTATTTATTACCTTTTGTGGCTTTAAAATCATACTCGATGTTACAGGATTGGATGACATCTAATTTAGGAACAATATTATATAAAAACATACCAGAAAATACGTGGGAGAGAGAAAAGAAAAAGTTTATAATACACATATATAAGTACTGGCGTGACTTCAAAAATCGTCATTTAACAGACCATATAACTAATCGGTAAGTATCAACCCCACACAACGACTTTTAAATAAATTTTCTCATTGATTTAAAACAAGCTATGTAATACTATTTCAAAGGATTATCATAATATTATGTGAAATATGTATTAGTTTGTGGTATTTGAATACCATTTTCTGCATTATTTCATAATCCAAATCCCGTGGCTGCGCTCCAAAAGGTTCGAAATTACTCATTTTAAATTAGTTTTCTAGATAATTGCTTATTACTATCTGATTGTCAAATCTATGATTTTTGGAAGTGTATTTTCAGGCGATCTTGACCGGTTGATTCTATTTGTCGTCATTTCCACGATCCACATCGATTAATTATCAGTTGTTAATGGTGACATCATTTTGAAATTACGTGTGAGGCAACCAATAAAGTAGTTTGCCTTGGATATTTATTACTTAGGTACTTATTTGTAATCTACTTCTTCAGTCTATATGTTCACCCAATGCTGAGTGTAGGCCTCTTGCATTGCACGCCACATTGTTCTATCCAGGGCAGTCCTCATCCAGCTTCTGCCCTCCACGAGATCGTCAGGTCCATCTCATCAAAGGCCTGGTGGTAGGTCTCTCATATGTAAGAGTCCGTCTGGGTGGGTACCACCGCAATGTTTATTTCTACCGCCAAGCAGCAGTGTGCATGCACTGCTGTGTTTCGGTTTGAAGGGCATTGTAGCCAGTGTACTGGACATAATGAGACTTAATAACTTATGTCTCAGGATGACGTGCACAGTGGAATGCCACACAGTACTTTGTAACTCAAGGTGGTGGATGGTGTTGCTACTGCTTATGGGTGGTCGTATCGCTTACCATCAGGCGAACGGCATGCTCGTCTCGTCATTCAATGCCATAAAAAAAGGCCTGCCCCAGTTTCTTTTTTTTATTTTTTTTGTTTCTATAACCATTATTATTATTAATTTGTAAATTATTTGTAATCGGTTGCATATGTTGATGATTTGAAACAGCTATAGCGGCTTACGTGTGTCGAAATCCGGGATCAGCCTGTGTATATCTGGTTTCAAAAAGGCCGGTATAGTTTTGTTAACTGCAATGTGTGTGTTTTTTTTTTTTGGTATGACATTACAGTCAGTAGCCTGACGCAAGTCGGCTTTTCTGACCACACCGGACTTTCGGGCAAACACTTTAGGCGCTCCAACCCTTTACATTTAAACGACCACGCTGAGGGCACCCCTAAGTGGGTACGAGCCTCGGCTCAGGGCGGTCGTTGGAAGATGATTGAGACATCAGCGATTAGGGGATTTTAGCGGCGTAATACACCAATCTATCCATTGTTTTCATCGGCACGCGGGCCGGAACTGCTAACTGGGTCGGGACACCGGGGGACGCGGCTGGGTCCTCGACGGCGAGGACGGTACAGCGGTCTTGAGAGGTGTGAGAGTTTCAATAACTCGTGCTTTCTTTGGATGGCCAGAGTGATGGCATCATCTGGGTCGGTCAGGATAGCAATGTGTAATCATCTCTCGTCAGTCGACACTTTATCTGGACCCCTCTTCGCTTACCATAAGGTGCAATAGGTTCACTTTGCTGTATAAAAAACATTATGACGATAAGTTTCCATTATTATTGGCACGCTATACTGAAACTTGTATAATATTGTTTAGAAATACAGACACGGTGTACATGTATATTTTTCCGTCGCATTCCGCTTCAACCTTGAGATAAGAAGAAAATTAACATGCTCGACTATCGTTCAGAGAGACATAATATTATCTTAAAACCTTATTATGTTAGAGAGCTGAACTCAGCACCGACACCAACCACTACTTACATAATTTTATGCAGTATTAATATACCATCTATTATCCTACTAATATTATAAACGCGAAAGTTTGTAAGTATGGTTGTATGGATGTTTGTTACTCTTTCACGCAAAACTACTGAACGGATTTCGATGAAATTTGGCACACGGGTAGATTATGTCCTGGATTAACACATAAGCTACTTTTATCCCGGGAAAATATAAAGCGATACTTTTATCCTGAGAAAACTCATTCACGCGGACGGAGTCGCGGGCAAAAGCTCGTGCTTAATAAAAAAAATACATACATACACACTCACGTCTTATCTCCGAAAACGTAAGCAGAGGGACAACTGGTGCACCCACTTTTCGCCGTGCATATTCCGTCCCATGATGTGATAGGGGGCGAGCCTATCACCATATCGGGAACAAATTCCAGGCTCCGAGTTGATAATGAATAGAAAAACTCAATATCACTGCCCGACCCGGGGATCGAATCCGAGACATAATCATTGCATTCGTACCATAATATAACTACGCCACCGAGGCAGCCAGAAGAGGCAGAGGCAGAATAAAAAAGATCTTTATGTATTTTCACAGCATCTACAATATTTTCTAATTATTTTATCTTTAATCTTATAAACATTTCATCCATATAAAACATATACAATTAACAACATATTTTAATGATAATTATATTGAATGCTTATTAATTATTCGTATAATTATGTATATAAGTTAGTGAAAAAAACAATAGGTACTTATTTATGTAATGAGAAAATTTTAATATTAAATTTATTGGTAATCAATAATTAACATAACAAATTTTATTTTCATGAATACTGTAATAGTCAGACGGACACTATTAGTTATAAGTAGATAATATTTATATTTCCAGGTACGATCCGCTGAAAGATTGCCCAGTACAGAATTGCGAATTTACCCAGAACGAAAACTACTTCCACACAGCTGACGCCGTAATTTTTTACTTGTTTAGAGGCCGTTTGCCTCGTCTTCGTAGGAAGAACCTACAGCAAAGATGGATTTTTCTTAGTGACGAGTCCCCAGTGAACACATTTGCTGGCGCCAAAGATAAACCGAGTTTTACTAGATTAGCTAACATATTCAACTGGTCTATGACTTACAGGTAAATTTAAGAAACTGATACTCAGTACCATCATTTGGTGAAGTAGTAATAAAGTAACGAAACCATTGATGGACCACTTCATTTTTAAATTTTAATAATATAATCATTTATTGAAGAAATATAAAGAAATCCTTTGTGTAAAAATTGCTACATACTAATACATACTCAAAAAAATCGTTGTTTTTACATTACAACACCAAAACAAATAAGAAAACATGGATGGTAGGCCATGTTAGGAACTGGGATATCTTCGATCACACAGCCTTATACCGAGTTTTCTCTCAGTATTTATATATCATGGTACATTTTTTTTCGCTTTATTTCAATTACAGGCCTAAATTTAACTCACCGCATGAATCAAACGTAGGGTATCTTTAAACCATTAATTAATAAAAGTTCTTGGTGATACGTTGTAGACTATCCACAGAACAAAGATAAGATGCTATCCCACTGTACGTATTCAGATATTAATAAATCTGGATGGTTCGTAATTCATTCATCGCCGAAAAAACCTTCTGGAGCCATATTAACTTTGAGTGTTCTTCAGCGTCCATAAACACCCACAATTAAAAAATAATCGTGAATACACTGAGGGCCTAAAAGAACAGAGCAGGGGCTAACAAAGGGCCCAACCTTCATAACATATTTTAGCTATTCCACCATACACACAGTATGCAACCTGAAAGGTACACACCTGGAAAGGAGCCACGATGCCACTAAGGTCTAGCTGAGCCGCAGCCGAAACTCCCTATGGTGAATGCGGCCCCTGGGCATGATACCGGCGAAGCGGGCCGACCCAAAGTGAAAGTGGCAGCGTCACCCAAACTGGGACTAAGGGTGAAATAGTTCCAATGAGGCGAACTGATCACCCGTCTGTGCGACTGCATACGTCCCCATTAAACATACATACATACATACAGTATCACGCCTTTTTAGATTTTGCCAGCTATGTTAAGTCCTATGTAATAGGGGGCAAGCCATTTACCGGCCACATTTCCAGACGCCGGGTTAATACTGACTACCATTCCACCATACCTATGATATTTGTTTTCCATCATTTCGTTTTAAATTGCAGAAGCGATTCAGATGTCCCTATACCGTACGGGCGTACTGTTGCGTTACCGAAGCCTATATTTCCGAAAAGAATGTCTTACGAAGACATTGCTTCGCTCGTCCCAAACTGGAACCAAAAGAAACGGGATGTTCTCATCACTATTCTCATGTCCCATTGTAGGACGCATCGGATCAACTACGTCAAATACTTACGAAGACTTATCAACATAGATTTTTATGGGAAATGTTCCTATACGTTTAGATACAGGACAAGGTATATTTTTTATTAGTAGTGCAATTTCGAAATAAACTGTTTTAATATCGTGCAGATTGAGAACATAAAGATAAGCAGGGCTTTATGTAAAAAAAAATGCAAGAAATAATAACTATAATCAAAGTTAAGTTCAGTCTCGCCTTTCTTAACTGACATCGAGCAACACATATTCTAATTTTTGTTTGACAAAAAGAACTCGGTTAACCAGGAAAATTATGCCACTTCTCTGGAGTGGAGTCATTAAATAAAATAACTTTATTTCAGATGTCCTGGACACTTTAACGCGGATTGCGATGTTACAGCCGATTACTTATTTTATCTAGTGCTGGAAAACACTTCATGTCGCCAATACATGACTGAAAAACTGTATTACAATGCTTACCTGAAAGGCGCCATACCAATAATAAGAAACCCGTCTTTGGAAGACTGTCAGAAACTGTTACCACCTAACTCATTCTTACACGCGGATCAGTTCAATTCCCCTGTAGAAATGGTCAACATGATAAAAGCAATGGGAGCTGATGATGAACTTCTCCTATCTTTCCATGCTTGGAGAAATCATTTCAATGTTACCAACGAACATGGATTTTTTCATTCAAAGTCATCACAAATGTGTAGGCTATGTCAAGCGCTAAACTATAATGACAAAAGTGTCAGATGGTACGATGAAGACGATATTAGATTGTATTTGGATCCAAAGTTATTGTGTACCGCTATACCAGATAATGACTTTGGACCCGTTAGAAAAAAAAAATACATATACACGAATAATAGAGAAATAGAATTTAAAAATATAAAATATAAGAGATATAGTTACTTTAAGTGAACCGAAACTAATTATAATATTTCGGGTGGATATTTAAAATAATTAGAATCTGTTGTGAATTACTAGATTTCTTATAATTAGGATAATCTTGAGACTAAAAGTAAGCTTGGTACTAGTTATCTTGTATACTAAAGACAAGTGGTATGACTAGTTGTCATTAAAATAAATAGTTTATCAATGTGATTACACGCGTTAAATAACAAATTGAATACATCTAACTCTATAATAAATCTAACACCGAGTCGGTACCTTATAGAAATCATAGCCTAGTTCCCGAATCTTGTTCCAGAAATGTAAAGAATATTTTTTTATGTATATATTAGTTTTCTTACTTCAGGTCTCGAAGAATGGCTTGAAAAGACCGTCGTAATTTTTTTTTACATTTCTAAAACAAGAACACAACTCTAATAAAACCATGGTAATAGTAGTAGGAATACTAATTTGATAAGCAAACGAAATGCGTTAATAGTATGATAATTGCTTTTTGTAATGGGTTGTAACTGTAATGGAGAATTAAACGTTTTATTTCATTATTTAACTGTGCTGGATGGAAGTGAAATTACTGTAATGTTTTTTTATCCTGACTGAAAATATGAAATGGCTAACTATACATTGAAATTAATAATCCATTTAAATATATTTGTCCATCATATTCTTGGAAATGAAACTTTACTTACGCTGTTCCTAATGTACAAAATGTAACTGTATTTAGTTACATGGTTTTGCGTCATTACTGAATTTTATTTTATATACGCATACTTACGCCTTTTACCCCCGAAGGGGTAGGCAGAGGCGCAACTAGTGCACTCACTTTTCTTCGCCGTTCGTATTCCGTCCCATGATGTGATAGGGGGCGAGCCTATCGCCACATCGGGCACATTATTTTATATATTACTTTATTTATCTTGGCGGAATATAAACATAGACAAGCTAAATTTGGTTCTGCTGGGCTGCAGATACTTGAGGCCTTTGAATCTCAAAAGGACGCTTACACCCATATTCACAAACAATACTATGAAGACCCATAGTGCGCCCGAACGTATAGTATCGATAATTTCATAGTTTTCTTTGGCCTTGTTCAACTTTGTTTATGTGATAGCCAACCGCAGCAAAGTGTTATCTCAATATTAGCCAATCACGGCAACCCTATGTCTACTCGCTGTGAAGGCTGCAATGCCATAAGCACTGATAAACAGACTTATTATCATAGCATTGCTCCGTACTTGTATATTTTACGAATACGGCTCTTTGTGTTCCCGCCATTATTTTATTAAAACCGCGACAATACAAATTATATTATGTTTGTAACTTTTGTTTTAGAAAACCTAACTATAGTTCGGACAAACTAAGCTGGCCGGTATGACAATTCAATTTTTTTCCCGACGCGATAACTCTGTGAGAACGTCTACCCAAAAAATTCAAAACCGTGTCATGTCATACCGGCCATATTAGTTTGTCCCTACTATAGAAAAAAGTATTTTTGCAGTTTCGTCATGCGCTCTTAAAATTATTATCATAGTGTTAATGAACTCACTTGTCTTTATGGTATACAATTGCAATTATAAGGAATTACACGTGACGAATAGGTATATTACGAAACTAAAAACAAATTAAAAGCAATTGAACGCTGAAGATCACAATCAAATTGTAAAAGAATATTTTAATCAGCGAAAGGTGAGTCTTATTAATAACTAGCTGTTGCCCGCGGCTCCGCCCGCGTGAATGAGTTTTCCCGGGATAAAAGTCCCGCTTTATATTTTCCCGGGATAAAAAGTAGCCTAAGTTACTCCTTATTACATCAGCTACCCGCCAATAAAAGTCCCATCAAAATCGGTCCAGCCATTTCAGAGATTAGCCGGAACAAACAGACAGACAGACAGACCGACAGACAGACAAAAATTGTAAAAAATGTTTTTTTGGTGTATGTACCGTATATATATTCATTACATGTAGTAAAAAACGGTTATTTCAATATAACAAACAGACACTCCAATTTTATTTATATGTATAGATATGGAAATCTTTAGAGGACCCCTTAGCAATGGACATCAAGCGGCTGATGCTGATGACGATGATGAGATTTATTTACCGACCACTAACCATTCAAAATCTTCGTACTTATCGAATATTAAGTTTATCTAAAGAATAAAATCTATATAATTATTCCCATTATCAAGACAAGGTTTGTAAGTTAGAGATCTTGAGAAGCTAAATGAGTCTAGCTCTAATTTTTACATTATAGTGTTTGTTTATTAACACATGTTAAGTACTTTATTTCTAGAAGAATATTATTAGTAAAAATAATTTTAGAAATGGAAAACATCCATGCTGGGATCGATTTTATTTCATAATCAAGCCGATTTTACTCGTTCGAGTAATACTTATCTTATATACTAATATGGAAACATTGGCATTGGTTAAGAAACCGTCATGTGTATTACTTTGGAAAGACCATGTAAGTCGAAAATTATATTTAAAGACTTATTGGAAAGCATCACCGCCTCACTTTTACGGGGCCCCCTCCCAATGTCTTATTACATTGACACAAATCTTTAAAACCATGGAGCTTACTTTTCAAATCTGCCACGTCAATCATAATTAGCACTTACATAATTATAAAATTCGACTGCCTCGGTGGCGTAGTTGTATTGCGTACGCGTTACGAGTACGATTTGCGCGCTGAGTTGAGCCAGAAACATTGTGTTTGGGTTTTTCCATCTCAAAAATTACTCAGTCGCAGCTCGGAGTCGGAAAGTTGGCGGTGTGATACTCCGTGCCTTGCAGATTGCCGTCTCACCGGACTATGAGAGTGAAGGAATAGCGAGTGCACCTGTGTATTGCGCACACACTTGTGCACCATAATATCTCCTGCGTACCTGGCTGATCTGGCTGGCCGTGGCCGAAACTGGCTAGGAGGATTACGTTTATTATTTATAACACTGAGAAATCTCTTGAAAGAGTTGGAACTCACCATAAAACATGACTTTTTTGAGTACTTTCATGGTTGCATAACTAATATTTATGAATTAAACGTATGCAGAGTAAGTCAAATCTTGATTAGGTATCTTATATTACTTCAGGCACAATCCATTCGAGGAATGCTGTGTAAATAACTGCCAATTTACGGGTAAAAAGAAATGGCTTGACATAGCTGACGCAGTTGTGGTACATTTGCAACGAGGCTTGCTTCCAAACGTCACGCAAAGGAATACACGACAAAGCTCCATCTTATGTCTACTCGGTTTCTGAACCGCCAACGATGCCTCCGACGATGGTCCATGGCGTACAGGTAAATTGACAACAACTGTTATTACCTGACTCAAGGTAGGTAATGTATTGTCATAATAGACGTGGCAAACGAAAAAGACAATGTTGGACTTTAAGTAGTACGTGCATTTTAAACACAAAAATAGTGAAACTGGTTTTTTTTACCACTAGCTATGTCTGCAATGTATTTTCGTGGACTTAGATCTATCTCAGCCTGGTATACCCTATCCGAGACATCTCCCCATAAGAAATAACATGCACGACGCGTGTGGCCCGTCTCACCTGTGTGTTCACCTGTCCCCGACATACTCTATATGTTATACAAAATAAATAGTATTCTTCTGTTATTAGGTTTTGAATCCAATGATTGGATTTAGCGTGACATGCCAACGAACATTTGAACAAACAGAAAAACATAAATAAACGTACGAAAATTTCAAAAGATGTTTTGCCAGTTTTACGTTCTGTTACCTACACCGTGCGATTACCGTATTTTATAAAATATTATTCTATTATGTATTTATAGATGTTTTCTCTTTATGAAATGAAATGAAATCTGTGATTTAGTTTCTTAACAAAGCCTAGATATTTTCATTGCCTTTTCTATTCATCGACATTCTATTATATCACAACGTCGAAGCATAGACTTGAAAGATTATAGAAGTTTTTAAAAACACTATTCAGCGTTGAAAGCAAACAAGACATCTGTCGGGAATAATTAATATCTGTCTGTTGTGCATAGAGCGAAGTTTTCTTCTCAATGGCGCCTGAGAGCTGTTCTTCAGAATGCTTAAAGTTAAAAGTGGGATTTACTTGATACTATTTAAGTGTTTATCTGTAATATTTTGGCGTAAAGTATTTCTTTGTCTTTTATATATCATTACTTTAGTAATATCTAAAGGGTAGTAATAATTTCATTCAGTGAATAATTTAATTACTAATGCATCTCTTTTATTCTAATGAATTATTGGATAACACCCCTCTTTTTTGTCGGGGGTTAAAAAGTGTATTGTTAAGACTAATGAAGTAATAGTTTAACGTTTATTAGAAGTGGACCCAATTTTGTTACACGCTTTATATTAGCTTCACTTGTATGTATGTTTGTAACCGACGCCTTTGGGCGCGATTTTGACCCACTTTAAACGGTCAGATTTTATTCAAACTTTGTAGGATTGTCGAGGACCGATAACAATACACTAATTTGATAAGATTATGCCATTATTCAATTAGCAAAATGAGATTTTTGGCAATTCATATATTTTTTATTTTTAGTGACATCTGTTGGACCATAGTAGAATTACAACTAAACTGGCTACTCTTATGCGTAAAAAAAATCATACTTGTCACAAGATGGCGCTTTCGTTTATTTAGTGACATCTGTTGGAAAATAGTAGAACAGAACTAAAACATTAAAAATAAATAATAGTTTAAAGTTTAGTTTAAGTTTATTATTTATTTTTATTTTAACTGGTACGTCTAACTGATCCCACTGCACCTGATGGCAAGCGAAGGGAGACGGATACCCACAGGCTGATCCGCACACTTACGTGGGCCACTATGGCGGGGTTAACACCTTATGTACGGTGATCGCTATCCGAGCGGATATAAACCATAATATCCTACCACCAGCAAAGCAGCAATTGCATCGGGATCAGCATGTGTATATCCAGTTTCCACAGGCCGGCATAAATGTGTCCACTGGCGAGCAGCCTTCATGGTCACGGGGAGGACTGTGGTGTTTGGTGTCCAAAAAAGTAAAAGGTACAATATCTATCTACCTTTAACAATTATAAAAGGTATTAAAATTATTAGTTTTTGACGGTCCGATTTACGCAGAATGAGCTCACAGTATCTTGAAGTCTGGCAGCCGATCTTTTGAGTTCCGATTTAATTAAATGTATGAAGGATCCCAAGCTTGTGCAAGTTTCCAACCATCTTCTCTATTGAAATTTGGATTTTTTTTTATATCAATAGACTCACGAATCCTCTTAGGAAAAAATCGGTGTTCTTTTGCAAGGATTTTTGGCTCGTCTAGTCTGAGATTATATTTGGAGCCTTCTTTCAGCAACTGCAGAATTCAGACTTTTCTATTTTAACATTTCAGATATCCTGGACACTACAAATCAAATCGTGATTAGATAGACCAGTATTTGTTTTATTTATTGTTGGAAAACGCTGTGTGTCGTCAATACATGATGGAGAAGCTATTTTACAATGCATACGAGAAAGGCGCCATATCTTTTATAAGAGGTCCTCCATTACAAGATTGTCAGGCGTTGTTACCTCCAAACTCATTTATACACGTAGACAAGATTCTCACACCAAGCGATTTCGCTGAAGAAATAATAAACATAAGCAAAGATGATGAAAAACTTCGCTCATATCATTTCTGGAGAAATCATTTTAAAGTTGTTAATGAACATGGATATTTTGGTACAAAATCAGTTCATTTGTGTAGGCTATGTGAAGCTATGAACTATAATGATGAAAGAGATAAGGTTTATGATGAGAAGGATATAAGGTTGTTTTTCGATGAAGATATTATATGAAGTACAGTACGGAATTCTACAAAATTAGACAGTCAGTAGTAGAGGAGGCCCGTGCTCAGCAGTGGGCAGTATATAATACAGGGCTGATTGCATTGCAGACAGTCAGTTTGGTATAAACAAACAAGGTAATTAGACACGTTAGGCTATGGAAAGTAAGATTTTTATTAAGATTAAAGTTTTAAATGTATGTAATGAGAGAATCTTGCTCGTAATTATGAATCGTGATGCACAGAAATATTGTAGATTAAAAAAAAAATTGTCAATAAACAGTAATGTATATTAGTAATATAGTAATACAATATTATGCATTCAAGATATGCTAAAATATGTTTTGCAAATTGTAGAACAAGTAATAAAAAAATTCATTTCATTACGTATTTTATTCTGATTTCACCTGCATCTTATTATTCTCTATTGTAACACTGCATTTATCTTTGAAGCCATTCATTTCATAAAAACGTTTGGGCCCTATTAAAATATTTTTGTACAATTGATAAACTGAATTAAATATTATCTTTGTTCGCACAAGTAGACGCAGTCCGCAAATCATTTCAAACAGTTTCTAAAGTTCCACCGAGGGTTTCTTCGTGAGATATATAAATCCTGTGCTCATTGAGTAATAAATTTCGTCGCATTGTTATTCAGAAGGAGAATAGTCGCTTTGAATTTATGATACAAGTTTGTTTTTATTACTGTCCCACACCTAAACGGTGTTAAACAACGTTCAAGTCGAAGAAGTTGAAGCAAGGGTTATTTCTATAGAAGAGACATTAACGCTATTGGGAAATATTTAATAAATAGACTAGGCCGGACACTTTCATATATATAAATCAATGTTGGACCATACTGTTCATCCGACTGCAATAAAACTTCGCCAAATTATTGTTTCCACTTGGGGAAAGGTTGTAGGCATAATACAATTAACTTATGAGAAGATGCGAGCGTCGTATCGGCGAATGTATTTGAAAAAGCATTAAAGTAGTTAGATGTTTGAATCCGTTAGAAACAAATGGGGCAGTGCGTCGGGAGGTTAAAGGCTTTTTTTTGTCGCGGAGAAATCGCTTTAAGATCCCGCGTCAGGCCGAGGAACCGAGGCGGGTATGTCGGGGTTACCGGCATGCTTTGCACGCCGGCGTACCGACTATAACCCCGTGGTAACCTTCATCGACGCATTAGAGGCGGCTCCGGGGTACCATAAGGCATTACCTCATAGTCCGTAGGTACATCGAACCACACTGGCGTCCACAACAGCGGCGAGGTCTTCACACCAATCGATTCAATTTCAGGGACATTTCTGACGTACATAAAGCCCCGAGTGTATGTCTAATGACCCTGATGGATACCATTAGTCGCCTTTTACGACAGGTAGGGTTGACCGTGGAGGTATTCTTCCAGGGCCTCGTCCACAGGCCAGGGGAGGTAAAACGTTGAGATATATCCAAGTCCAAGCGCCACGCGGACGATGTTGCGGTCACAGCTAGTATATAATACAAAATTCAACGCATATTTTCAAAATGGTAGTTACGCTCTGGATATATTAAAATAATTTTACATGCATACATAGCATCACGCTTTTTTTTCTTTTCAGGGGTAGGTAGAGGTGTATCACACCCACATTTCGCCTACTATGTTAGGTCCCATGTAATAGGGGGTGGGCCTATTGCCAGTTACCAGGCACGTTTCCAGACTCCGGGCTGATACTGAGTAGAAAAATCAATATAATTTTGCCTGACCCGGGAATTGGACCCGAGATCACAGCACTGTAGTCGTACCGTAATATAACTACGCCGCCGAGGCGTAGGCAAGTAAATTAATTCTGGCTTTAGGTTAACCTGATTAAAACCGTCTTTGCGAACACTTACTTCCGAGACTATATCTTAAAAACAATGGCAATAAAATGTTGCCTGCTAAAGCTATAAAAGCTTCCAAACACATCGTGAAACAAAAAGAATTTGCACAATAAGTACATTGCATGTGAAGAATTCGTCGTTCTTCGTGAGTTTATCTGCTTCCCCATTCCATTAAATTGTTACGAAGCTTGTGTCGACAAATATTACGGAACAACACTAACAAAGTTGTTTAAGCTAATCGGCCAGGGGAACGACAGCCATGTTAAGCCGTTACGAAAACTTCCCCTGGCATTACATTGTTGCGGAGCGGTGTTAATTGTTTTAAGAAATACATTCGCTCCGTAAAGGCTCAGCGTGGCTTTACTTGGGATAAGGCGTCGGAAAAAAATATATTACACGTAATTTTATACCTAGCGGTTCGGTACAATGAGCACGGTAGCTTAGTTGGGAATGGAACGGTCGGCCGCGACAATGGCAACAGTTTCAAAACCCAAGGCACCTCTGACTTTTCGAAGTTACGTGTGTATTGTTTATCAATTATTCGCTTTAACGGTGAAGGAAAATATCCGGGGAAACCTATATATGCAAGAATTCTCTATAAGTATTTCGATGGTATATGAAGTCTGCAAATCGCCCTAGGCCAGAGTGTTAGACTAAGGCCTAAATTCATCTAAGTACTAGAGGAGGCCTGTGCTCAGAAGTTGGCAATATTTAATACAGTTCTGACATTATTATAATAATAATAATCCCTTCCTAGCCGATTTCGGCCACGGCGGCCAATCTCGACAGAGATCAGCCAGGTACGCAGGAGGTATTATAGTGCACAAGTGTGTGCGCAATACACAGGTGCACTCGCTATTCCTTCACTCTCATAGTCCGGTGAGACAGCAATCCGACATGACCGGAGAGAGATCAGACACAGGACCAACGGCTTTACGTGCTTTCCGAGGCACGAGAATTATTATTATACATACCTACTAGGTACGATATTATTGATTTCTGCATTATTTATTTACATACGTGAAATATAAACAAATTTCGATTAATTAGTGAAGGAATTGTAATAAAATTTTATTTATATAACAGAGTGTGTATATATATAAATATATAAATATTTTCCTATTTCCGTTCCAATACATAAGTTTCTAGAGAAAAAAACAAATACATACGTGTGGCACTCGGATACTGCCGCGGTAAAGCTATTGCATAGCATTTTTATCACAAATTTTGATTGACTAAACACAAATTCGATCTTACGCTTACCACATAAAGTAGATTTTTAAACGCGAGCAACGCACGTTTAGTCTTGTTATTGATAAATGTCAGAAATGCAACCAAAGTAGAATAAATCAAAATTTGAAAAAAGAATGTTACGTTCGATTCTTTTGTACTCATGCCGTGCCAACGCTGGGGAAATAGCTTCTACGCAATGTATTTAAGGTTCATATTAGATTAGTAAGAAATGGTTTTAATGACTTTAATAAATAAAAATATACTCGTTTCAAGAATTATAACTTCTACGCATTGTATTTAAGGTTCATATTAGTAAGATAATAGCAAAAAGTGTCGTGACAACTTTTCGTGAGATTTTTTTCCGTCTAGCCCCCTTTCACAACGCGCGATAAGGAACTTCGTTCCAAAACACATTTAATATCAACCACAGTCTGTCCTTCAAATTCATTTTTCAAGCTGTAACAAAGTTTGATTACATACCTAACTCATTTTGACTATTTTATCCTTCCATGTTAGTTTATATGCTTAATACGTGAGGCGGAGAACTTTATTGGAGCATTCCTGATATTAATATCATTACATCCAGAATGTGACTTAAAATATTAATACCTGATATTATAGATAATAAAACTTTGTTGGCGTTGAGAGAGAAAGGCACTGTTTGTACTCAGAGACTTAAGAGAAAAATAATATTATGAAAAGAAAATAAAGAAAGAAACATTTATTCGCACAATATACTGGGATGCACACATTTATAACAAAAATAAGTAATACATAAAGGACGCGGGCAACGCGCGTCCCATGATACTATCGAAAAGGATCCAGTTCAGCATAAAATGCCAGGCAAGGTGTGTCTGGCGCTGGTTTTCAACTGGAACCCTCATCTAGTGGATAGTGACTCACGGATTGAGTGTATTAGACGAATAAAAACAATGAGATAAATAGTATAGTGGGAAAGGGAGTAGAATTATATGAGAGTGTATAGTAATAATGATAGCCGTATTGTTTTTACTGGGAATGTTATGTATACCGTTTACATATAAAATGTGACAGTGCTAAGAAACATATTATAGATAGAGTCACATTGTAGCGATATATGTGTAGCTGAAACCGTCTATTCCTACTCCCTTATTTCCTTTCCTTTAAGAGTTGCAGCATATCCATGACATTTCTGGAATTGTGGGTAATAAATAACTTAAAATCAAGTGATATTCAAATCACTTGCATAAACAATTTACAAACCTATTTTAGTTATAGAATGTTTTGTCTTCTTCATTCAAACTCAATTCAAAATTCGTTCGAAGAAGACAAAACGTTCAATAACTAAAATAGGTTTATAAACTGTTTATGAATAAGTTCGATAACCTTTAATGAACTTATGCTACAAAAATGTAAACCAAGAGTGTTAGATACCAAACACGTATATTTACTTTATGAAGAAACATAAGTATTATAATAATGATAATATTTACACTATACTACGAGATATTTAAACAGGTGTATCGTTTGGTTAGACCACCTGTGTAATTTAGGGTCTTTATATAAATAGGTAAGTACGTGCTCGTATTTCGTAATCAAACTCTGAAATGAGAATTGTTTACGAACTCTATTAAAAGATTCTATACCCATCTAGGAAAGTTGTTATGGGACTTCCATCGGGTATAAAATACATAATTTATTTTCATACAATGGGATTTTTTTAAAGCGATACATAATTACCAAAATAGAGTGCATAACTTATTTAAATTCTTGTTTATGTTCGGAAAATCTATCGAGGTAATAATTATTTTTAAACTAAATAAATTACATTTTGGACTTAACCCTAAATATTTTACCCACGACGCAATAAGAACTTTCGTAAGTTTTCCTGAATCTTGACATTGTTTACTTGTGATGTTTACGAACAATTAATAAGGCTCGTGTGACGTACGCAATCAATACCTATCCAACCGATTTAATTTCCAGATAGGGCCTATATTGCCTATTTAGACATTCATATTTCATAATTGATGTATTGATGTCTTAGAAGACTATCGTTCATTTGATAGCTACTTGAGAAGACGATCAAAAAGAATAAATGAAATTATTTGATATGAAATTCCCTCAACGTGATCTCCATAAGAAATCAAATCAAATCAATTTATTTTGCTATACATGGTATGTAACAAAAATGTTAAACATAATATAAATCTATGATACTTATATGAAAATGAAAAATGAAAATGAAAAATGTTTATTTCGTTCCACAATAGGCAAAAACATTAGGATAAGGTTGGGGCCTCCTAGTAGGCATAAAAAATGCCTGTATCAGGAGATCCCGCTCTCTCATAACAAAAAATACGATACATTGTGTTACCAAAATAAACTAAAACTTAATATATAGTTACATAAACAGAGGTCGTGTGTGTGTGTGTGTGTGTGTGTGTGTGTGTGTGTGTGTGTGTGTGCGTGTGTGTGTATGTGCGTTCGTGATACAATATAATATAATATATTATGCTTGTGAATTTGGGGTATTTTAGCATTTATTACATTAGTTATAAGATGACTGAATAAATACTAAAAGCTAGATAAACGCAATTAGAACCCAAAAATGACTATAAGTACTCTTATACTATATCTTCTTTCTTTAACTTTTATACACTATACATTACTCACAAAAGCAAGTACATTTCATACTGCATATTTAGAAATGAGTGCTTCGGCTTCATCATGTGTAATTGTTTTTAACCACTCTGTCAAAGATTTTTTACAATTAGAAAATTGAAGGGGGTAAATTTTTATTATATTGTTTATTTCATTATACAAACGTGCCGAGAGCGAGACAAATTGACGATTAGCAAATACAGATTTACATAGTGTTTGAGGCGCTACATAATAGTTCTTAGTCTTTCTTTTATCCATAATCCATAATCTTTCTTTTATCTTCTACGGATTAATAGACATGGATCAAACGTTGTGATTTTATGTAATTTTAATATGGCGAACAAAATATAAAGTTTTCTAACTGAGAGTAAATTACAGTATTTATATAATTCATTAGTGGGGAATCTAAATGGTTTAAAATACATTACTTTAAGGAGACATCTTTGTCCTCTTTCCACTTCCAGGAACTTCGTTTTATTGGCGCTTCCCCAAATAGATATACAATAACTAATAATTGATTGGGCTAGGGCAATATATATTTGGTTCAACAAGGTTTTAGTGGCGATATGCCTTAGCTTTTTGAAGATCGGTATAAGTTTTCTAATCCTACCATTAACATGCTCAATATGCATATGCCATGAAAGGCGTTGATCTAGCAAAATACCTAGATATTTTATGTAAGTCACCTTCTCTATTTGGGCACAATTACAATGCTCCCAATCTATACAGTTACAAGCGTGTAGCTTTAACTGGAGTTGGGTAGCCGGTTGGGTACTGTTATACTTAGAGAAACATATATATTTAGTTTTCAAAGTATTGAGCGTAAGCAGGTTACTTTGAAGCCATAAATATACCTTTCTCATACCCAATTCAGCTTTATGAAAGACTGAGTCCCAAGAACCATCTTTGAAAACAATAACAGTATCATCAGCGTAGGAAAACACATCACCTCCCTCTATATTAAGATTCAGCAGGTCATTAATATAAACTAAGAATAAAGTAGGTCCTAAAACACTACCTTGAGGTACACCAAAGGTTACCGGTGAATCTCTACTAATATAACGCTCAATTTTAACTCTTTGTGTCCGTCCATGTAGATAGCTTGTCAGTAGTTTCAGAGGCATACCCCTTATTCCGATACATCCAAGCTTATGTATAAGAGTCGGGAGAGAGACAGTATCGAATGCTTTTTTAAGATCCAAGAATACTGCTAGGCATTTATTTCCCATATCTAGTTCTTTAGTTATTAAAGTAGTGACCGCCAGTACAGCATCTTCGGTAGACTTGCCCTGTCTGAAACCGAATTGCGAGTTCGAAAGAATATTATATTTATTAAGATAATTTACAAGTCGAGTGTTGATTAATTTTTCAATAATTTTAGATATAGCAGGCAAAACGGAAATAGGCCTATAATTATCGGCATTATCTCTCTGACCACTCTTATACACTGGTGTGACTAAAGATTCTTTGAGTTGGGTAGGGAAAACACCTTTCTTGAAACATAGATTTGCAAGCCAAGAAATTGTTGGAACTACTATAGGATTAGCGAGCTTAAGGAACTTAGTGGGGATATTATCGTGTCCAGGGGCGCTATCAGTTTTTAGGTTCATAAGAACACTACGTACTTCATGAGAGTCTGTATCCAAGAGAACAAAAGACGAAAGCTGTGTTTTCAAAGACGGAATCTGAGTACTTTCCAAGGAGCGTAAGGAGTCAGCAAAGAGAATGTCTTCAGCAAGTTTTTTACCTATGCTGGCGAAAAAATCATTAACGTGATTGACGGATTCAATAGGAGATGATTTATAATTTAATAGTTCAGTATTTTGGGCTCTATTTGAGCTATGATACGTTATTGACTTTATTGTTTTCCATAAAATTTTGGGGTTTTTAACTGATTCGGCAAGCCTTCCTTTCTCATATTTTCTTTTCAATTTTTTTATTAAATTGTTGCAGAAATTTCGATATCGCCGGAATGTTATTTTAAGAATCTCATTATGGGGATCACGGCGCAGTTTAAGCTGCATTTTATTACGATTTTTTATGCAACGCAAAATACCAGGAGTTATCCACGGTTTTAATATCCGACAACATTTAGGGACTGATTTTACTATTTTACATTCCTCAAGTGAGGTAGATATTTTACTAATGAGCTGGGATATTATGAAACATGGATCATCACTGCAAAGTAAAACATTCACATTTTTAGAGCGTAATTGAACTAATGCCTTTTCATAATCAATGATTTCAATAAATTTTTTTGGATTATAAGTTTTAACATTTTGTTTACGTATGTCTAGAAAAACAGTGTAATGATCAGTTATTGAGGTAGTTAAGACAGCAACGAAAGCATTCTGTTTGTTATTGACAAGTTTTATCATGCAATGATCAAGGCAGTTATTTTGTCGAGTCGGTAGTATATGACCAGCTTGTAGGCCATGAGTAGATAGCATGTTGAGGTAACTGTGTCTGTTCACGCGTTCATGCGATGGTTCACCTTCTCTAGGGATAAGATTAATATTTATATCACCCAGAATTATAATATTAGCATAATTTTTTATTGTTTGCATATAGTTATTTAGTGAATTTATGAAATTTATTGCGTTACAATTTGATGGTGATCGGTAAATACCAAGTATGACAGTATCTTTAATCTTTATTTGTATGCACGACGCATGAACAAGCACAACCTCATTAAGACCAGTCATTAAATAATTAGCGACATAGACCACCACTCCATCATTTTGGTTAAGATTGTAAGAAGTAGCCAAAGATGAATAGCTGTTTAGGTGAGGAATAGACTTATTTGCCCTCAATCTACACTCCGTTAAAATCATTACATCGACTTTGAAGGGTAACTGTGATAAAGTAATCTGAAAATCGTCAAAATTACTAGATATACTTCTTATATTTTGCGAAATTATGGTGACGTTGCTATTCTCAGAGTTAACATGATTTTTAAGGTCTTCAATATTGCTCGTCATAGAGGTTATCATCTCTCTTTTGTCTATTTCATGAATTGTAGAGAACAAATCAGCCATAATCCAATATTGTAATGAAAAGTGCGGTGAAATCCATAGTAGGTATGATCTTTATGTGATTAACTGTTTGATCATAAATCAGGTTAGTGCTATAAAAGTTTATAAAGATTGAATTATTGGAGTTGATTCTTATGAACGAGTATAGTTTAGGAAGAAGCTTGCGGAATGAGATATTGTTCGCACAAAGTAAATGAACATGATTTGTGTATAATATTTTATATAAATTATAGATATGTATAAGACTTGTACGTGTGAGTGTGTTGTGTAGAGAGTGAGTTATAGTTTGATTAGGAGTAAAAATTGTAATTACTAACATATACATTACAAAAAAAATTATATTGGTAGAACAGACATCTGAAAGATATATATTATAAACAAAGGGTAGCAAAAAGTCTAGTCATTTATCCCCTGTAAAGCTACGAATTTGGGCCTCATTATGGATTAAGATAATTATATGCAACATGTTTTACCGTTTCAACGGCATGCAAAAATGTAACAGGTAGGTATCTACTGTCTGACCAAAATCCTTTTTTTATATAATTATTATTTCTATAGAGAGATGGTCTAGGTAATGCGCAGTTTACAATTATAATTTACTTCACAGTTATTTATCCTTACATGACAAAAATTCTTGGATTGTATAGAAACATTAAATCTATGAGCCATTTTTTAAATTTCTTAATAGATAGTGTAAGGTTTTGGCAGTCCTCTCTTCATGTTAACCTGACAGTGTCTAAAGAATTCTGTAGAGTTCGAAACATGTGGAAATCTGAAGGTGCAAGATCAGGGCTATATGGTGGATGTATTAACAACTCCCAGTAAAACTCTCTTAATTTTTGCGTTATCGTGATGAAAGACCACACCCTTTCTATTGATCAATTCTGGCCACATTCTCTGAACTTCGTGCTTTAATCTCATTAGTTGTTGGCAGTAGAGATCCGAATCGATGGTTCTGCCCGAGGGTAAAAGCTCATAATGAACAAAGCCCTACCAATCCCACCACACACACACACACACACACACAGCATCACCTTATTGCGGACTAACCCAGGTTTTACCACAGTCTGTGAAACCTGACCGACCTTTGACCACGACCTTTTTCGTACGTTCTTGTCGTACGTGGTCAACTTTGCATCACCAGTTATCAATCTCTTAAAAGCGGTTCGGTTTCATTACGTCTCAATAAAGAATCGCAAATGAGTAAACGGTTCATTAGGATTCTTTCAGTGAGCTCGTGTGGCACCCAAATATCGAGCTTTCTTGTGTACCCAGCTTTTCAAATGGGTCAAAACTGTTTTGTGGTCAATTCTCAGTTCTTCAGCTATGTCCTAACTACTGATATGTCGATCTTGCTCCACTTTTTCAAAAATGGCATCCACTTTATCCTTAACAGAGCGACCAGAGCGAGGTGTATCTTTGACATCAAAATTTTCGGATTGGAAACGCTTAAGCCAACTTTGTGCTACTCTTACTGATACTGCATTAGGTTCATATACGTTACAATTTTTTTTCGCCGTATGCGGTGATTTTTTTCCTTTTTATAATAATTTTAATACATATCGAATTTCTTCATTAGGTTAACTCATTTTGACAGAAAGAAAAAAGGTTTTTTTTTAAACAGGTTTTTATTTAAATGCTCTAAAAAAACTTAAAATTGAATCAAACTTTGTTCAATACGATGTAGAGATAAAAGCTTGTCGCGAGATTTACTTTTGTCAAGATCAAGTTACATAATTATTGTATTATCTACACGTCACTTAATGACGTCACTTAGCTAACAATGCATTGTCACCCAAACTGAACGTGTATGCAATAGTTCAACACAATCGTTTGAGGGTAACTGCTTTAAACTTGACTTGCAGGATTCCACTCTAACAAACATACATGCATGACAAGTTAAATAAAAGCTTGTAAAATAGCTGAAAACAACATTTTACTAATTTCTTTATTTTTTTGAAAAGTAACTATCACATCATGGGATGGAATCCGCTTGGCGAAAAGTGGGTGCACTAGTTGCGCCTCTGCCTACCCCTTCGGGGATAAAAGGCGTGAGCATGCGTAAACCCAGCCAGATACATATTACAAATAGTACAGCCAAAGAGATTTTAGTACAAGTTTATACATACTACATATATGCGTAAAGACTTTTTCCCCGACCTATTATGTTTATCAATTACTTTGTTCCTTCAACTAACGCCCTTTAACAATATTTTATTTTTACAAACGGCAGTTGAGCACGAACGCAATCAATTTCACTAAGAGCGCATTAAACCGCTATTTCCTATAAACTTTTCACCAAGTTCGAGCATTGCGTATTCGTTGAAGCGATTTGCGAAATTGCTCTTACAAGTCCCAAGTTCCTTTGGAATACCTGCCTCGGCTCTACTTGCTCTGCTAAAGAATAATGCTCAATATTTGAAGTTTTACAAGGAGTTTATAACTTTGAAATGATCGCTCATTTGTTGTTTCGGTGATCGGCTGAAATATCCTTAATATTTATGAGCTGTGCCTTTATAAGTAAAGTTTATGCAAATGGGAATTACGAATGAGTTTTGGTGTTATTTAAGGTTATAAATCATTGCAATGTTATTTATTACAGATGTGCTACTATCGTCTTCTTGGTCTCGTAGCAGCGTATGTTGGTTTTGTATACGTAATATCGAATACGAATGGTTTCAGTTATATTGTTCTACTAGTGTTGCTCGCAGGTCCACCTGCGTGAAATTTTTTTCCGGGATAAAAAGTAGCCTATAGCACCCAGGAGTAATGTAGCTTCCTATGAGTGAAAGAATTTTCAAACTCGGTTCAGTAGTTCCTGAGATTAGCGCGTTCAACCAAACAAACAAACAAACTATTCCGCTTTATAATATTAGTATAGATTACTGCCAATAAAATAACTTACAAAATCTCACAACTACATCTTTAATAGGGGTAGCCAGTAAAACAAGAACATTAATGATCCGCCGAGATAATTTTCATGGACAATCACTATATCGCGCACGAAATATTAAAATTAATATTACCATCAATCTTACACTTTGAAAACGGCTGGGATCCTATGACTCCACCAACATTTTTCTAAACTACAAGACCGAATTTATTATTTTAAAACATAAATACCTATTAATATTTACGTCTTGATCTCGGAATCTCATAGTTCCGTAGATTCTTAGGGGAGACCAGGGATAGTTGACCAAATTTCAGCTTGGACGCCTAAGTTTTTTTGTTTTAATATATATTGCCAAAAAAAATCTATAGGTTCGATAGGTGCACTAATAAGCTTTCGAAATAAATACCAAAAGCTCGGGATTGTATAGTGTACAAAAGCCATTTTTTGGAACGAGAAAATCAAGTCAACCTACTTCATGCCTGGGATTGGTGGAATATTCATTAGGGGTACATTGACCTGCAACAAGATACCCCGGGGCCGTCTCGTATGCGCCGAAGAAGGCCACCGCGGGTTTTGGTTGGTATGCCGGTGTAGGGTGTACATAGTGTTAGGGACTCGGTCCAATGCTCGCTCGGATGATGCCATACTTCCGAGTGTCGACATTGGGCTGTAAGACTGTGTGAAACCAACATAACCGTTCCACTCACCCCCCAGTGGTGGTAGCGATAACGCGTTTTTTCCCCGCGAAAAAAAAAAAAAAAAAAAAAAAAAAAGGGGTACATTGACCTACGAATTATTTAGTATAAAATAAGGCAATCAAATAAAAGAAAACTCCACAAGTACTTATTAACTATTATCAATGTGCTTTATTGAGACAAAATATCATTAAAATTTACATAATAAACATATAATTTGTCACTTTTTGTACGATATTCGTTATTGGGGCGGAAACAAAAATCCTACCACCAGCAGAGAGTTTACTGTTTTGATCAGTTATTCTTTTGTAAATCCACATGGTTTTGAAATAATAAAGTATTAATAAAATTGTCAAAAAACTCACTTTATTCCATGCGAAGAATATTTAGATTACTACGTAGTACATTTTCTAGGTAGTCAACTAGCCCCAATACAAACTCATATTTTAAATTGCTTGAAAGTAGATAGCATCGAGTATAAAGGCTTGAATCCAAATAATTACTCATGGGTATCATTTTTCGATACATCGCTTTTTCTCCCGGAATACGTGCGCCCGTGATGCCGTAATTTGCGGTGAAGATTCGGAAACAGTTCTTCGTGTATATCAGGATAACGCAATACTTTCAAATAGCTCGAGTTTTTGACTGTTATTGAACCTGCCCCTATAGCTAACCATCCCCGGTCTCCCGTACTGCGTCTCGATCTCGGAATTTCATAGTTCCGTAGATTCGTACTGAATATCGATGTCGATCAAATGTTTTGGATAAACAAACAAATGCACACAATTGTAAAAAATATTTTATAATGACAATAATAAATTCTAGCGTACAATGTGGCACGTAAGCTTTTATCGCCGTATAGAAATCGTGGTAATTTCCACACAGCTGCTTGTTTTACTTTACGATCTCGTAATAAAAAGTAGCTGCCATACACTCGTCGTTTCCGAAACAGGCACACGACACGTCCATTTTCACTTGGTCCGTAGATCAACGTCAAGTGCCCCCGAACTTAGATTTACTATTCCACGTCCGGAGGGCACAGGGGGTCTATTTATTTTGGATGTACACAATAGTGAATTACACCCATGTTGAGGTCCGATGATTAGGTGCGTACTCATGTCTCGTGTTATATTCTGAAGGAAAACTACTGGCCTGACTGTGGTGAACGTAAACGAGGGATTTTTCCTATTGGTTGTTTGCGTTGAATCGGAAACCAAGGGTTTCATTATTTGTTTTTGATTTTTTCTCGTGTAATCCAATATACTATCGATTGTACAGTGCGGCTGGGAAATTCTAATCGAATGTTAAATGTAGGCTATTACCATATACTATATTATAATTTTTTTAGGACATCTGTTGTTTAGATTATTGATATACTATCAGATAATATTGCGGATAAGCCCTTTTAACAATAATTATAAGAGTTCAATAAGATTTCATTTCGTGATAACAATGTTTAATCCATCAAGTATATTAATTATAATGGATTTTTTTCCGATAAGCTATAAAAGTACTGGATTTATTAAGCACCTATATACTTTCGGACTACAAACTATATAAATCCCAAACCATTTTAATGCTATGAGACTAGTTGAATGTTATAAAGCTGATATTATTATTTATTTTGGTCGTAAGTATTTGTATTCTAGAAAAATAAAACTGAACTACGCCATAGAGCTTAGTGCATACATTCTTTTTTTTTTTTATTGGATAACATAAGAGATTAAAATAAAATTATGCTACTAAGATACGTGATTAGGTATTACACAATTCATATTTTTTATACTAATGCACGCCCTTTTTAGGGGCACTTCGATACGATGGCGGATTTTCGGATCTATCATTTTATTTAGATACTAGGAGCGTATCAAGGCATTAAAATGTTACGACATTCATAAATTGCTTTCAGGTCTGTACTTTACAAGTCGAAGTTATTTACTACATTCCATGACTTTAATCACGAATCGTAGTAAAACGATGTTACGAGGGCATAATAACAGGTTATGTAATTTAAGGTGTAATGCACAATTTGGAATATAATTTTATTATTAAACTAGTATTGCGCGCGGCTCCGTCCGCGTGGAAAAGTTTTTCCCGGGATAAAAAGTAGCCTATAGCACTCAGGAGTAATGTAGCTTCCTATTAGTGAAAGAATTTTCAAAATCGGTTCAGTAGTTCCTGAGATTAGCGCGTTCAAACAAACAAACAAACTCTTCAGATTTATATATTAGTATAGATAGGTGGCGCGGCTTCACCCGCGTGAAATGCCTTTTCCGCTACAAGTGCCCTAAAACACAGTACGCCGCCAGCGCCATAACTTAAAGAATTAGATAAAAAATAATCATTATTTTCCATGGGAGCAAATTACAGGGATAAAAAGTATGTTTGTTAGAAGATACGCAGAAATAACTGAATGGATTTTTAGTTAATTCTCGACCTCCTTCGCTTCGGCAGCAGCTATGTAGTAAGTCACAAGCTAGATTGACTGGAAATACTTAAATTAAATAAGAAAACTCATAATATCTGAAATGAAAAATAAGCAATAATCCTTTCCTAACCGAATTTCGGCCACGGCGGTCAATCTCAACGGAGATTAGTCAGGAACGCATGAGATATTATAGTGCACAAGTGTGTGCGTAATATACAGTTGCACTCGCTATTCCTTCACTATGATAGTCCGGTGAGACGGCAATCCGACATTACGGGAGAGAGATCAGGCGCAGGACCAACGGCTTTACGTGCTTTCCGAGGCACGAGGGTATCATACCGCCAACTTCCTGTCTCAGAGCTGCGACTGAGTAATTTTTACCTAATAATAAAATTAATCATTAATACACTATGTAAGATGATTACTATAAGTTGCGAAGTATCACACAGAGAAGATGGCTAAAAATTATATTATGTACACACGCCTTAAAGTCACACCGAAAGCAATATAAAATTACAAACCTTCAGTTCTAAGGTCCATTACTTGTAACTATATTATTTAGTTGTTCGTGTATTCGTATTTCGCATAAATTATGCACATTTAACTTAGAGAAACATTCATTGAATTTTCATGAGGTTAGGTAGTACACTATTCACTAACAAAAACGTAAGCGTATCCATAACAAGTTTAATAGAAATGTATGATAGAGTCATCAGTGACCAAATACACTTTTTCTCGTTTAAAGCCTAATAAATTATCGCGATGGCGCCAGCAGATGGTGCAGCGAGACAATTTCTGGAGTTCGCTGTTGTTTTTCGATAGGCGATCAACCTTCCCAACGATAATATATTGCGGACCCGATCCCCTTACCGTTTTCAGCTTTTTAATCCTGTGATTTATGGTACGTACAGAAAACGATTTTTGAATACAATGAATTTCATTTTCGGTTCGATCGACGATAAATTTGTCACGGCATGTTTTTAATGTTTTCATTAGGGGTGCCGAGGTAGTTTATTGGGTGATATTGTTGCTAAGTGATACCTACGAGTATTGCCGTTCGACGCGTGAATTACCCGCAATTACAATTTACTGGTGGTAGGTCTCTCGTATGCGAGGGGCCGCCTGGGTAGGTACCACCTCAATGTCTATTTATACCGCCAAGCAGCAGTGTGCATGCACTATTGTGTTCCGGTTTGAAGGACATTAACCATACCATACCAGCCCTATATTATATACTGCCCACTGCTGAGCACGGGCCTTCTCTACAACTGAGAGGGTTTAGGCCTTAGTCCACCACGCTGGCCTAGTGCGGGTTGGCGGACTTCACATACCTTCGAAATTCAGAGAACTTCTCAGGTATGCAGGTTTCCTCACGATGTTTTCCTTCACCGTTAAAGCGAGCGATAATTCACAAAGAATACACACATAACTTTTTTAGAAAATTCAGAGGTGTGTGCCCTTGGGTTTTGAACCTGCGGACATTCGTCTCAGCAGTCAGTTCCACTCCCAACTAGGCTAACGCCGCTTCAGGACATTGAAGCCAACGTAATTACTGGGAATTAAGAGACTAACATGTTATGTGTCAGGTGACGAGTGCAGTGGAGTACTACGCAGTACTTTGTTATTCTTTGAAAGGTTATGTGCGGCGTTGCTACTGTTTATGGGCGGTCGTATCGCTTACTATTATGTGTTTGTATCGTACTACATTATATGTACGGCGATAAGGTGACTTTGTAACCTAACCCAACCTCTGCTACATTATAGGTCAGATTACAACTTGGTGCGTTATGGGTGCACTAATTGCTCCCTTTATGGGGTCAGGCGAGGTCAGATACTTAAGCTTTAGCTTGTTGTTATATTTGATAAAATAAAAAATAAAAAATGAACACAGGACCACGCTTTTCATTGTCTTTAAGGTTTGCGAGTCGGATGATAGTGTTATTTATATACTCAATGTATTTGTATATAAACAATGTCAATGTCAAATTTTAAATAAAAAATAAAATAAATAAATGGAAATATAAAAATATGTGTTTCGATCATTCGACGTTATGGTAAATATTCAAATAAAATATATAATGTTTGAGTGGAACAAAATAGAAAAAATTACATAAACATGTAAGTGTTGTATTTTTGTTATAATTATAAAACGATTTAACATTGAATATTAAAGATTATTGAAGTTGAAACTGCTTTATGCTATTTTAAAAGGTTTTGTTGTGCAATAACATTTTTATTGCTCATTATGCAGTTGATTCCTAGAACCATACGTTATTAAATAACTTGTTGAACGTCCAATAACAGAACACTCGTCTCTAAAACGTCGTTCTTATGATAAGTTCTCATATCATATACTTACAAATAATACTCGGTTTATTGAAAAACTGACACAAAAGGTCCTAAAACGCATTAGCGATTCATAGCGACATCGATTTTAAAAATTCAATTACTTTCCACGTGTGCTAACTACCGGGATAAAATTCCTATATGATAATCCAGGACATGGTCTATCCGCTTGCCAAATTTCATCCAAATCCGTTCAGCGGTTTCTGTGTTTACCTCTAACAAATATCGAAACATTTTCACAAACATTCGCATTTATTATTCTATTAGTATGAGTTAGATATTGAGATAAGATAACGCACGCATACTCACGCCTTGTATCCCCGGAGGGGTAGGCAGAGGCGCAACTAGTGCACCCACTTTTCGCCAAGCGTATTCCATCCCATGATGTGATAGGCGGCGAGCCTATAGCCATATCGGGCACAAATTCCAGACTTCAAGCTGATACTGATTAGAATAATCCAATATCAGTTTGGCCGACCCGGGGATCGAACCCGAGACCTCAGCATTGCAGTCGTACCGTAATACAACTACTAAAGTTTTTAACTCTTTCACGCAAAAACTACTGTACGGATTTCTATGAAATTTGGCACACGGGTAAATCATGTCCTGGATTAACACAAACGCTACTTTTTATCCCGGGAAAATATAAAACGGGACTTTTATCCCCGAAAAACTTTTGCACGCGGGCGAAGCAAGCGAGCAATATTCAGTATTATCATAAATTTGCTCGCGTTTAAAAGTATTTCCGGGATAAAAGTCCCGCTACATTTTTTCCTGGGATAAAATTAAGTATCCTATGCGTTATTCCAGACTATAATTTCATTCCGATCTGTTCAGCCGTTCTGGCGTGATTGAGTAACAAACATCAATCGTGACGTTCGCGTTTATAATATTAGTAAGATTAAAGTATTTTACGCTACGATATAAACTTAACGTATAATTTCGGATCATAAGTGATATTTAATTTATCATTATCTTAAAGCATTTTACCACTGTAAGTAAAAAAAATATTGTCAGACTTATTCAAAGTCTATTTCCAGTTCAATAATATTAAAATGTTAAAAACAGCATCAATTTGAAATACATTTATCCTACCGAACATTTGCACACGTTAAAATTTCAACCATTAAGCTGATTAGAAAATATATTATTCACACGCATTCCGAAATACCTCGCAATACCGAAAGGACCCAAACAGCAAAGTAAACGTAAACAAAGCTTTTTAGATACAATTAATCAGCTTAGTGGGGACAGCGTGTTCCAAAGTGCTAGTGTGCCTGAACTTAAGGCCAAGTGAAAGAAGTTCGGCCTTTGAACTTTTAAAACTTTTAGGTGTTTTAACAAAGAATTGGTAATTCTATACTGTGATAGCTATTCTTGTTTCTTTTAGAATTTATATTGTTGATTTTGTGTATGCGAGTCCGTCAGGGTACCATCATGATATTTCTGTCGCTGAGCAGCATGCGCAAGTATTAGTGTGTTGCAGCTTGATGAACATTATAGCCAGCGTAATGACTGAATATTATGAAACACTAGTATTGCTCGCGGCTACCCGCGTAAAAAAGTTTCTCGGGGATAAAAATCTTTTCCTGAGATAAAAAGTGGCCTATAGCACTCAGGAGTAATGTAGCTTCCTATTAGGGAAAGAATTTTCAAAATCGGTTCAGTATTACCTGAGATTAGCGCGTTCAACCAAACAAACAAACAAACTCTTCAGCTTTATAACAATAGACGTAAAACCTTATTCATACACAGTTTAAAACCTATTTTAGATATCGAATGTTTTATCTTCTTCATTCAAACTCAATTCAAAATTCGTTCGAAGAAGACAAAACATTCGATAACTAAAATAGGTTTATAAACTGTTAATGAACAAGGCCGTTAATGTCTCAAAGTGGCGAACGAAGGTCACGGTTTTATTAATAAAATTTCCGAGGGGATTTTCTACTATTTAGGGACTGTAGAGATCCTTAGCATTAAGCAGGCCGGCCGGCATAACTGTGCCGACCGTACGGCGTTGTTTATTTCTTGCAGGTCAACATGTTTTTGGGCTTTTCTTCAGTTACCAGATGCAGTGACGCCATTTTGCCGTGCCGTGAATAATAAAACAATTATTAGGATTAAGGGCTAATTAGATCTATAACCTTGTAAAACAGTGAATGGACTACAAGGGAATAACGAAACATAAGTTAGATTTAAAAACACTTCACACAAATAAATATATTTAACAATCGCTTACTGGTTTTAAAATTTCGTATTCAACCCTTCAGTTTTATTTAGATACCTTCTTTTGGCTATTCCAAACGTCCAATAATGCTAAATAAGAATAAGTATAAAGATTACCTATTACTATGTCACGGGAATCGATCTCTCAAAAAAAATCTCAAAACCAAACATCGCCGTTGAAATCAGACGCAAGATCATTTTGCGGTGCAGCTGCACAAAACTTAGTTCATTACATTATTGAGCCCCTTGTACAGGTGAAACGGAACAACAGTTGATAACGCAGTGCGCCGCCGATTCGCGACGTGATTGCAAATCGATAGGAAGCAAAGTTTTGCAAGAGGTAAGAAAAGGCAATAAGCACCCCATGTTTTGAACAATTATGCCGAATTCAGCTTGCTGTTACTTATGATTAAGAGCTATTTTCCTAACAAGACTGTTTAGATCTCATGCCAATTTATCACAATAATCTGTGAGTGCTAAATCCTGTAGGTCGTATGTGTCACGGACGAGAGTAGATAGCGTTGTTCCTACGCATTTGCAATGCAAATGCACTACATCAGAATTCCGTACGTATACGCTCTCGCCTTGTGACGGACTAACAACACTTTTGTTAAAAAAACTAATTGCATTCGTTTTTCTGCTGCTCGTGTAAAGATCTTCAATATAATATCAAGTGACATATCTCCTCTACCGTGCATATTTGTGCATTGATGTTATTATTTTATAAACAACCGGACAATAAACTTGCATTATTCTGAGTAAAATCTGTTCAGCGAACTTTTATATAATTAAAACTCTGGATTTGCGAACTCCGCCGCCGTTGCAGGAGCGAATAATTCATAAGAAGGTTAATTAAATTCGTTCTTCCACAGCGGTTGGAAGTACGTATAAAATTGAATTACGACCATTAATCTAATCTAGCATATTGGCTCTCAATTCTATACGGTTATGGGCACGCCACTAAACCGTTTTCAGTCTCATTATTATGTACGAAAGGCTTTATATTTAACTCCATACGGGGTTCTGCGAAATCCTCAAGTTAATTCTCGGTTTTAACTTTAAACAATTTCGCAATAGGACTAATTACAATTTAAGCGAGGCTTATCTTTAACAGCATCGTTAAATACCTTAAATGTGTATAGATAGGATTGAATTTGATTATTGGGATGCAGTTAGACAATTTGGCGAATTAACCTTATTATCAGTGCTGCCAATCCCAAGAAACAAACAAAAAGCAGTTCACTAATAAAAAAACAGCTCCTGCGGCATTCTAGTATGTACTAATTTACTAAACTGTGCACAAAATCCGGGAGAATGCATGTAAAAATCAATAAAATAAAAAAAACAGTAAAATTCCGACTCTAAACAGAAAACAGGGATGACATAGCAAACACAGTAAATCTACTGTTAAAACAGTAGGGTTAGTAACGCTGCTTATTATGTAGTATTCATTTCATGATTAATAGTTTGGTATAATGGCACAATATGCATACGCTTGGTCATCACACAAGTTGCTTCTTTGAAAATACATGCTATGTAACGTATCGTAAGTTTTAATAAAACTGTGTAGGTAATATTGGGTCCACATTTTTATCTCTGAGAAGGGTATTAAATTTTTTTGTACGAAATTTGCCCTTTCTAAACTACTTCTTCATCCTTGGTTTATCGTTATAATATTTTAAAATCTTGCCTAGATGATCCAAAGTATTTTTTATTTGCCTTCATAACAGAATAAGCCGTAAATCTATTCCAAGATGAGCAGTAGGTTTATTAGATATTTTATCACGCCCTTCGTCTCCAAAGGGGTAGGCAGAGGCGCAACTAGTGGACCCACATTTCGCCGTGCGTATTCCGTCCCATGATGTGCTAGCCTATCGCCATATCCGGTACAAATTCCAGACTGCGGCATAATATTGAGTAGAAAAACCCAATATCACTTTGTGAGACCCGGGGATCGAACCTGAGACTCCAGCACTGCACTCGTACCTTAATAACGTAATCCTCCTAGCCAGTTTCGGTCACAGCGGCCAATCTCAACGGAGATCAAACAGGTACGCAGAAGATATTATAGTGCACAAGTGTGTGCGCAATACACAGGTGCACTTGCTACTCCTTCACTCATAGTCCGGTGAGACGGCAATCCGACATGACCGGAGAGAGATCAGGCGCAGGACCAACAGCTTTACGTGCTTTCCGAGGCACGGGGGTATCACACCGCCAACGACTCCGAGCTGCGACTGAGTAATTTTTAAGATGGAATAACCCAGTCACAATGTTTTTGGATCTACCCGGGATTCGAACCCAGGACCTCAGCGCGCAAATCGTACTCGTAACGCGTACGCAATACAACTACCGCCACCGAGGCAGTTATAAATATAATATTGGTAAGAATGACGTGGTTTGATTATGAAGCTTGACGAGGGTCGGTCGAAACGTTACGCTTTATATTGAGTGCAGACTAGCAATTCTACCTAAGCCTATTATTTTCAAATAAAGATTTATTCCTTTTTATATGCTATTTTTTTTTCTTAAATTCTTGCAATTTTATGTGATAGTAGCAACACAATTTTACGCAAATAATATTAATGAAGCGCAAGTTGGGATATTGACTATTATAATAATACATAGGTACGCTATATGCCCTTATGCCTTCCATTGGTTTACTAATTTCTCTAATATCTATGAAGACATTTAACACCAAACATGATTTACAATTCAATATAAAAAAATGTAATTTCCTTTAAATCATTTTTATTGCTATACCCAGCCTTCATTTCAACGAGCTATAGCAAGTTATAGTCAATTTTCTTGAGAGCTTTGTAATATAGGTTGTCAATAGCCAGCCAGTAATCTACCATAGCGTCCAAAACAAAGGGGTTATCTGTAAAATTTATGAGCTATAAAATTGGCGCTGAACACCTTTACAGAAGAAAATATTCCATTTTGTTCGGAATAAATTACCCCAAATTGCTTGAAATTTGGATTGTGGCCGAACCCTTTGAGTCCGTAATTTAGATTATGACATACCGCAATTGGAAAAATAAAATGATAATATGACAATTTGCGATAGCTTGATAGGAGTAAAAATGGCTATAGTGATTACGATTTCGTAGTCAACCCCAAGGCACCTGAAAGTTGGATCTTCGAAAATCTCACTCTCTATCTGAAGCGACAACAAGCTTTCAGTTCATTAGTTCAGTTCAGCAACTTGCTTAAAGTAACAACCACGAGAGGGTCATTATTTTGCCTAAAATATACGAATAATTGTTCATTAACAGTTAATGGTTGTACGTTGTACATCAAATTGTAATGTAATTAGTGGCTACAGCGAGCGCGATCGTGTAAAAACTGCAATTTATTTCAGAAGCTTTCGGATGAAATATTTCGAACGAATAAACAGTTGATTTCAATATCGTGAATGATATTTTCATTATATTAATCTTGAAATATTAATTTAAACTTAAGAATCGTAATAACATAATTTAAGTGACGCGAATGTTCGTCAATTATAAGCTGCCTTTTTTAAACGCGCTTATATTCTATGACTAGCTTTTGCACGCGGCTCCGCCGGCGTGAAAAAGTTCTTCCGGGATAAAAGTCCTGCTTTATATTTTCCCCGGATAAAAAGTAGCCTATATCCTTTCTAGGGTCTCAAACTATATACATACGGAATTTCATCGAAATCGGTTCAGTGGTTCAGCCGTGAAAGCATAACAGACAGATAGAGTTGATTTCGCATTTATAATACAAGTATGGATATATGGGTTTTTTATATTATATCAATGATGGATAAGTATGGATTGATAAATTGATTCAGAATATAAAATGTATTCATGTATAATATCTTGTTCACAGTTATAAGTTGACTGAAAAATACGTCTTCTTTCTACAAACATTGTATGAACGTGTAATTACATTCAGGGGCGGATTTCCCTATAGACCGAGTAGGCCCGGGCCTAGGGCCGCAAAATTTAGGGGCTGCAAAATTTGCTCGTATTTGCGGTGGGTGAAAAAATATTTACGGTCGAAAATGAACAAGGACAGGTTGAACGCTCTAGGCATCCTCTGCATCGAATCACAGTTGCTACGGTCTTTAGATTGTGATGTTTTGATAAACAAGTTCGCTGCTCAGAATGCTTCGCTGGGCAGCCAACGTATCAAATCCGCCCCTGATTACATTCTGTATTTTGTATATATTTTTCAAATCCTAACTTTTCTACCATAGTTTATTTGATTACAAAACTAACAGAAGCTATAAATCTTTAGAGAAATAAACTAGTGAGGCAAGTTTTTACATTCGTTCTAAGCTTGTAACTCTTGCGAATCGACGTTGGGATTAATTAGGTCTATACGGAGATTTAATACTGTCCGCCATTCGGTCTCTTGATACTCACCATTTATGCGAAACTTTATGACTACAAAATGTATTGAGGACCACGCATACGCATACGTATACTCACGCCTTTTATCCCCGAAGGGGTAGGCAGGGGCGCAACTAGTGCACCCACTTTTTGCCGTGCGTATTCCGTCGCATGATGTGATAGGGGGCGAGCCTATCGCCATATCGGGCATGAATTCCAGACTCCGGGCTGATACTATAGAAATATCACTTTGCCCGACCCGGGGATCGAACCCGAGACCTCAGCATTGCAGTCGTACCGTTATACAACTACACCACCGAGGCAGTCACTGACGACCAGTGTGTGTAAAATAATCTTATTTTACGAAAGCTTGTGTATTTCTTAGAAGTAAGTCTCTCGTATGCGAGGGGTCGTCTAGCTAGATACCACCGCAATCACTATTTCTACCGCCAAGCAGCACTTTCATGTTTCGGTTTCAAGGACACTGTAGTCAGCGTAATTACTGGGCATTATGAGACTTAACATCTTATGCCACAGAGGGACGAGCGCAGTGGAGTGCCACGCAGTACTTTGTAATTCAGAGTTTATGGGCATTCGTATCGCTTATCATATGAATATATAGAATAAATACGGTTCAAGCAACCCACATCGCGAAGCGCTGTGTCAGCGGTTTACGCCACATGGATTAATTGTATTAATTTTACCAATCACTTCACGTTCGATCGTCAACCAGTTTGCGTGTCCTCATTACCATTACCATTTTACCATTTAGACTAGTTCAGTGTGAATAAACCATATTTTACCCGAACTTTAGTCGTTTACATTTACGAACCAAACGTAAATCCTTGTACGGACACCACACCCTGTACACTTTCTAAAGGACCTAGTGGGGTTTTTATTAAAGGAAATATCTATCACACGAAGTCGCGAAGACAACCTAGTCTTTTGAAATGTTCACATACGTCCTCCCTATTTAATTCTATATAAACATACCTCAGGCATACCAAATAATGAAATAATAAACGAATAAACAATGTTATCGCAAAAACCAACCGGGGAACATTTTGCAAAAGATTAGACACGAGAAATAACTAATTTTTGGCACAATATGTAAGTATGTCCAGTGTTTTATAATATTACCAATTACCCTGCATTATACAGCAATTGTGTGATAAATGACCTTTCCTAAACAAAAATGTTGAATCAAATGGAGATAATACATCAGGGTGAACCTTGAGTGCACTACCCATGAAATAGAGTAGGTCCCTATACTACATTTTTTTTTGTTTTAAAGAGATCGAAGGCATTTATATTATTGTTTTTTGCCTGTTTTAAGTTCCTTCCAAAGGTTTTATTGTATTCATTTATTGTAATCTTCATAAATTCCTAATAACATTTATAACAAATATCCATTTTTTGCCGTTGTACTGGTACTGGATTTTGCAAGCTGTGGTCTCTTATAATTGAAGAAGCACGTCACACTGTAAATTGTATAAATGCTACATTATTGTTTTTATTATGTCGTGTATCCTTCGTTGAAGATCTTTAAATAAAATAAATATGTTTTTATTTTTATTATACAGCGTGGCGGTGGGACCTCTTTGTCTGATTTGAAGCACATAATTATTCCGTATACTAGTATTTATTGATCTCATGATATTATTTTTATTGCAAGATGATTATTATAATTTTCTCCAATCATTCCAGATCGAGTGTCACGTGTAAAAAATATTTAGAGATTATAATTTAATTAAGTTAATAGCAGTGCCATTTGATTTGTGTACGTAGCGTGATAGTATGAAAATAAAGGTATAAAAATGACTTCCTAAAAATCTTAAGGAAAAATAGCGGAAATTAATAATAAAATGACGACTTCATATTAATTAAAAGCATAACACGCAATCAAACTAAATAGGTAACACATAACTTTATAGGTCCTTTGGTGGGACAATGATTGGCATTTCAATTTGGAACGACGTGCACATACCTACCAAGCCACCAGACGTCGCGTAGTGGTCCGGGAATGCGTCAATTTATACTCCAGCCAAGGCAACAAACACATTCGTTTATCTAGAGCCACTTTTTTGACTCTCGTAAATTACAATCTGATCCAATTTGCCGTAAGTGTTTTGGGAATCTGACAAAATAAACCTTGGTGCTAAGTCGTATTTGGTGAATTGAATGGGTGGAAAAGTGCTATGAAAATACGTGTTTCATGTTTAGAACACAGAAATATTGTATACGTTTCGCACGTAATCTAAACAAAAGATGTGTCTATTTCTGGCACAGAACATAATAATTCCATTGTTTTATTAGATATCGAGTTTATTATAACACAAAATTTATAGAATTAAAGAAATTTATGGAATTAAAGAAATTTATAAAATTTGTGCCCGATATAGCCTTGCCACCTATCCCATCATGGGACGGAATAAGCACGGCGAAAAGTGGGTGCATTAGTTGCACTTCTGCCTATCCCTTTGGGTGAGTGTTTGTGTGTGTGTGTGTGTTTGTGTGTGTGTGTGTGTGTGTGTGTGTGTGTGTGTGCGTGTGTGAGTGTCTGTGTGAGTATTAGGGTGGTGTGTATGTGTATGTATAACATAAAACTGGATAGATTCTTTTTTCGACCGTGCTAGTGTTTGGGACTACTTGCTCGATTTCGAAAATTCTTTCACTAATAGAAACTACAATAATCGTGACTAAGGCTTCCTTTTAGGCGAAACCGCGAACAAAAGTAGCTGTATGTTTATCAGGACATCACATTCATAACAAAGTATGCGCCCACAACAAACTTATTACAAACATTTATTTCGGCCAAAAACCGAGGGCCACGTAAATTACTTCGGTATCTTCCGAAGCAAAAACATAATTAATGTTGCGTTGTTTGTAATCAGAGAACTAAGTGATACACAACGAGCGCCAGATGGTACTCTGTTATTATTTTTACTATACGTTTTATGTAGCATTTAATTTTCTTGTATCATTTTTTGAGGAAATACTCGTACGTGAGTATTCAAGATACCTTGAGAACTTAATTCGTCATTAGTTGAATGGATTTTGCGTAGTGAAATAAATAGGTCAAGCTTGTTGCAGTCTACACAATTTCAAAGTTATATTGTATTTTAGGAGCAGGATAGATCATCTTGTAATATATATTATAACAATAGCTGACAATTCTACTAATATATTATACTTGCATTGCGCGCGGCTCCGCCCGCGTGAATAAGTTTTTCCGGGATAAAAAGGAGCCTATAGCGCTCAGGAGTAATGTAGCTTTCTATTAGTGAAAGAATTTTCAAAATTGGTCCAGTAGTTCCTGAGATTAGCGCGTTCAAACAAACAAACAAACAAACTCTTCAGCGTTATATATTAGTATAGATAGATATTATTATAATAAACGCGAAAGTTTGTAAGTATGGATGTATGGATGTTTGTTACTCTTTCACGCAATAACTACTGAACAGAGTTCGATGAAATTTGGCACACGGGTAGATCATAATATCCTGGATTAGCACATAAGCTACTTTTTATCTCGGGAGAATATAAAGCGGGACTTTATCGTGGAAAAACTTACTAAAGCGGGCGGAGCCGCAGGCAAAAGCTAGTAATATTATATTAATATCCATCATAATTCTTACTATCTTACTCTTACAATTGAAAATGTTTAAATGTTTATTAAAAGTAAACGCAGTAACTGTTGAACGGATTTGGATGAAATTTAGCATACGGATAGATCTGGATTAACATATAGGCTACTTTTGTCTCGGTAATTGGCTTTCTTGGGAGATATTTCAATTTTTAATCTGATTTTTTTAAATGATGGCGCTGGCGTCGTACCGATGACGCTATGGATCGATAGTTACTATGATTCGGGGATTTTTAGCGGGCGTTTTCACGCAGATATAGCCGCGAGCAACATCTAGTTGAAGACGAGATTCTGTTGCCTAAACCATTTTCAGGAATACAATATAAATAAAAATACCACTGGGTTACACAAACGTGAAATACTTACAATTTCAAGACACCTATATAGTTATATATTTAAGAGGGATCACGATGGAAACATCAGTTACAAAAACCCGTTCGCGATGTCTTAAAACATCAACCATACGCCTTGCGGCAATTAATCAACCTCAGATTATGTTTTAAGACGTGACGCCGTTTTAAATTTATTTATTCTTAGTACTTAATTGCGGTTTTCAGTTACGAGCTCTCGAAGCAAAAACCAGTTTGTTTTGATAATTAATGGATTTAAGGCTCGTTTACGAACCGAGCAAGCATTTTAGGCAGCTGTCTTACTTTTCAAGTTTAGAAAAATAAAGAAACCGTCTCTCTTGGAGTAAACAAGAGTGAATGGGACGGCTGACTCACGGCATCGTTTCATAACTTAAACAAAGGTTTTAAAAGTAGCGATGCGTGCAAATGTCAAACAATTTTTTGGAGCTGTTGGGTTTTTTAATACATCAATGGAGCTGTTGATGTTATTTTGTCTGCCAGTTTAAAACAAGCAAGTTCTTCGAATCATTAACATTTGATATCAATACGCTGTTATATTGACGACAATATTTTTATAACTTTATACGATCTGTTACAACCCTGCCTAATATGTAAGAATTGAAACCTCAGCATTTGTATTTGCATTGCATTGCATTGCGTAATATTCCATTGCAATAATGCTGAGTTGTGATTTTTCAATATACTTAATTCTATTTAATTATGGGCAGTTAGTAATTGGCTTCGCGACGAGTGGTACTCGCTTCTTAAGCAATCACCATTACATCAGAAATCTGGAAGTCAGGAATCTTGTGTGAAAATTGTAACAGTTTAATTTTCTTATTAAACCTGTGACCTCGTGGACATTGTAGTTTCTTTTAATTAAGAAGGACAGTTAGGATCGGTCGCCTAACAAACTGGTGTCAGAAGTGGGATGCCGAAGAGGTCTTAACAGTCACGTGGACCCTGGCATCTGAATCCTCGACCCCCTGTGAAGCTGTCTCTTGGTCGACAGTAAGTCTCATTTAATTTGAGCCTGCACTAAGCTACTCCGAGCCACAAAGGATTCGACGGTCAGTCTTCATCTTCTAGCAGGAGCCCGCAGTCCCACACACCTTGACTTCCCCGGACTTCAACCTGGTCGACGGTCAGCCTCATCTAACCAGCGTGAGCCCGCATCAGCAGTCCCCAGCCAGACTAACTCATCATCATCCCTGGTCGACAGTAAGCCTCAGTCGTCGCCTGAGCCTGCATCAGAACCCAGCACCACGTGTTCACCACCACACGAGCGCGTGACCCGTCCTTTGAAACACCGCTATTGCTGAGTGTGTTCCTCGAGCATCGCGTTACTGCGTGGTGAATATGCAACCCATTTACGTCATACTGTGAGTGCTTAATAATATATTTTTGTTACCAAGTGCAATAATATCAAAGTGAATTTATTATATTATAAAGGTTTTATTCTATTTTTAAATTTAGTCAATAATTTTAATTTGTACACATTTAATTCTATTTTTACAAAGATATATAATAATTTTACAAAGGGAAATTTACAAATTAATTATTATTCAAGAATTTATATACAACATTTTACAATCCTTATTCTATAAATTCGTAATTCTATGTGTACAAACTTAAATTTTGATTAGATTTTATACGTGTATTTTTTTTTACTATTTCATCTATTTTATGTTTTGAATTTTATATTTGTCCAACTTCATTGATGTCACTGCTTAAATCAGACGCTTCTAAATCAATTAAACCTGAAGTCAGTGAAATGTCCGAAAAAATTACACTTAACGTTTTGACCAAGTTTATTAAAGTGTATAATGGTGATAGAGAATCCCTTCCCGCATTTCTTACCAATTGCGATAATGCTATGTCCCTTGCGACAACCGACCAGAAAAATGTTCTTTGTAAATTTATACTATCCCAACTTGAAGGCAAGGCTCAAGTTGCAAGTAGTTTAAAAACATTTTCTACATGGGATGAAATTAAATCATTTCTTAAAACTACTTTTGGCGAAAAGAAACACGCCACGCATCTTCTCGTCGATTTACAAAATTGTAAGCAGTCAGCTTCTGAGGATATCACTAAATATTCATTACGTCTTGAATCAATACTAACACGCATTCAATCTGATATACATTATAGTTGTAAAAATCCAAACGAACTTCCGGGCAGAATAGCAGCCATGGAAGATCTCGCTCTCAATACTTTTATGCTGAATTTAAATTCCGAAAATATTTCTAGTATTGTGAGATGTAGGAATCCTTCAAATTTAAACGAGGCGGTTCAATACGCCATCGATGAAGAAAAACTACATAATTTATCCAAAGCTAGTTCATCTCAAAAAGTTTTAAAAAGATGTTCTGTGTGTAATAAAATTGGCCACAGTTCATCCGAGTGCTATAAGAAGAGCAATTCCCACAATAAATTTGGTACCTCATTCCGAAAACCTTATCATATCGATTCTACTAATAATTCTTCCAGTTTTGCAAAATTTTGTAATTATTGTAAAAATGTAGGTCATACGATTCAAGAGTGTCGTAAATTACAATTTAAATATAATCAAAGTGCGCATAATACTTCTAAAGCTCAAATTTCACGTGGTAACACCACATTGCAACGTCACTCAAATCCTAGCGCGCACAACAATGTTAATATACACACATGTGATTCCGAGCATAATGAAAATTTAAACGACGAATGATTTCGGATGTGTGCCTGCCGAAATCTTATAATAGAAATGGCACAATTAAAAATTATCCTACTTCAGAGTATAACGCTGATTCAAGTTACATTAAACACAATTGTTGTTATAATTATAATTCACCTCAAGCTAAAGTCTCGAGTTTAATTAATACATCTCGGAAAAATGAACCGAGTTCTTCATCTCAGAATTCTCTCAGCTTAAATAAAAATAAAGAGTCTCTGAGTTTTTGTAAAGCACCTCTGTCTATAAATGACAAGAGTTTTCCTAATTTCGTTACACCTCAACCGTCCACAAAGGACGATAAGTTGAGTCATACTATTTTACAAAGTTCATCTCGGAACAAGCCGAGTTTTTCTAAGTCTATAAACGTAAAAAATTGTACATCTCGAAAATCGAGTTCCAATTATACTATGTTTGACAAACCTCTACAAAAAAAAAGAGAGTGTTCTAAATCCTACTATATTATGTAGTGAACCTAATTATAAAAATATATTGCTAAGTTCTAATTTTGATGAAGATAATAATATAACTACCTTTTGTACTGAAACTTTTACCAAAAAGATATCTTTACCCCATATTTATTTAAATTCTAAATATTCTACGGAACAAATTTGTTTTCTTATTGACACTGGATCAAGTATCAGTCTAGTAAAGCAATCCAGTCTAAGTGAAATTCCAGAACTTTCTTCCGAGATTGTAAGGTTAAAGGGCATAACCAATTCAAAAACTATTGTTGAAACATTGGGTACTTTTCAATTAGAGTTTAATATATCAAGTGAAACATTTAATTATAAATTCCACGTCACAACGGATGACGTAAATTTAACAAATTATGACGGAATCATCGGTAGCGATTTCTTCAACTATTTTAATGCAAATATAGATTATTCGTCAAAATCGTTGTCAATCAAAGGACATTCAATACCCATTGTTTATAATCAACCGATTTACATTATACCGGCTCGTTCTGAAGCGGTTATAGAGTGCACTGTATCAAATTACTCGCACGAGCTCTACAAAAACAATGAAGCTCTCGTATTAAATCATACCTTAAGTGAAGGTGTTTATGTCGCAAATTGTATTGTCTCTATTAAGCCCAATAAAAAAATTAATGTTTCTATTTTAAATACCACAAATTCAAATGTAGAAATTACAGATTACAGTGTTCAATTGTCTCCTTTTAACAATACTTGCTCTTATGAATGCGTTAATTCTATTTTTACAACACAACCAAACCGTTTGAATAAAGTTGTAAATTCTATACGCTGCTCTCATTTAAATTTTGAAGAAAAGAAGTCACTGTTAGAGTTATGTTCTAAATATACAGATATATTTCATATTGATGGCGAGCCTTTGTCTTTTACAAATGCTATCGAGCATTCTATAAACTCAGGAGATACACCCCCTATACATGTAAAATCATATCGCTTCCCCGAAGTTCATAAGGAGGAAGTCGACACGCAAATTCGTAAGATGCTCGACCAAGATATTATTCGACCTTCAATTTCGCCATGGAGTGCACCAGTATGGGTGGTCCCCAAGAAAATAGATGCCTCTGGCAAAAGTAAGTGGCGAATAGTTATAGATTATCGTCGTCTTAATGATGTTACTGTTTCTGAGAGCTATCCACTACCTTTAATTACCGATATACTTGACCAATTAGGACATTCGAAATACTTTAGCACGCTTGACCTCGCAAGTGGTTTTCATCAGATTAGAATGAATCCCAAGGACGCTTCTAAAACAGGCTTTACTGTCAGTACTAATTCAAGTCTCTCTGGTCATTATGAATTTACGAGGATGCCTTTCGGCTTAAAAAACGCGCCTACAACATTTCAACGTCTTATGAACACGGCACTTTCGGGTCTTCAAGGTCTTCATTGTTATATTTATTTAGATGACTGTATTATTTATTCACATGATCTTGAATCTCATATTTCAAAATTAGGTCTCGTTTTTGACCGCTTAAGAAAATTTAATTTAAAATTGCAACCAGACAAATGTGAGTTTTTACGTCGCGAAGTTGCATATTTAGGACACATTATTACCGACAAGGGTGTCTTACCAAATCCTAACAAAGTTAAAGCAGTCACTGAATTTCCGGTCCCACAAAATGTTAAGCATATAAAATCGTTTCTAGGTTTAGTAGGCTATTATCGTCGCTTTATTGAAAATTTTTCAAAATTAACTAAACCTCTAACTTCTTTATTAAAAAAGGATGTACCCTTTAATTGGACATCTGAACAAGACGCTGCTTTCCAAATTCTTAAAGAAAAACTTACCACGGCTCCTCTACTTCAATACCCAGATTTTTCGGCTCCGTTTATTATTACAACGGATGCTTCAAATTATGCTGTGGGTGCAGTTCTCTCTCAAGGCGATATAGGTAAAGATAAACCTATCGCATATGCTTCTAGGACACTTAATAAGGCAGAAGGTAATTACTCTACAACAGAAAAGGAACTTCTTGCCATTATTTTTGCAGTGAAAACCTTCCGTCCCTATTTATTTGGGCGCAAATTTAAAATTGTTACCGACCATAGGCCCTTGGTTTGGCTTTTTAATGTAAAAGATCCCGGTAGTAGACTTATTCGCTGGCGCCTCAAACTCGAAGAATACGACTATAAAATTATTTATAAGCATGGTCGCCTCAATTCTAATGCCGATGCGCTTTCTCGTTGTCCCATAAACGCAATTGATATTGAAAATTTAAATAATTTGTCGTATGAAAAATACATTAAAGCTCAAATTTTAAATAAACTTCCAATTTCGAATACCGTTATAGAAGAACATTCTCAAGGTTTACATTTATCTAAATGCAACGCAATTGCTTGCCCAGTCTCTTTAGATTTTGATTATTCTTTGCCACATTGCGAAGAAATATTGTCGCAACTTGACAATTCTGCTGACTTAATAAATTCCGAACGCGAACCTCATACTATTTACACATTGAATGATAAAAATAAAACTTATTATTTTCTATTTACAAAAATCCATCATTATGAAGAAACTAAATTTAAAGATATTTTTAATTTGTTAATGAAGCTTAGAAATTATATTTTAAATAATAACCCTGTCTCAGATCTTGCAATATCTGACTTTACTGATCCGTTCTCAAAATTAGCTTATACTAAAATTTATAACATGATTTCTTATATTTTTAATGAAACTAATATTAAAATACATATTTACAAAAATCTGTTAATTTATCCAACTCCTATTGAAATTCCCAAAATATTAAAAGAAAATCATGACTCCACTATTGCGGGTCATCCAGGTTCAAAACGCATGTATAATAGATTAAAAGCCTCTTATTATTGGAAGGGCATGCGTTCTGATATTGAACAATACGTGAGGAAATGTAAATTATGCCAAATTAATAAACCTTTAAGAAAATCTAATAAAGCTCCGATGGAAATAACTTCCTCATCTACTAGGCCATTTGAACGCCTAGCTTTAGACGTCGTAGGTCCTCTACCCGACGCCGGTTTCCAAAAGTTTAAATTTATATTAACTTTACAAGATGATTTGACTAAATTTTCTAGTTGTTATCCTATGATTTCAGCAACAAGTGAAGAAATAGCTCGAAATCTCGTACATTTTATAGCACATTTTGGGTTTCCAAAAACTATTTTAACTGATATGGGTACATGTTTCACCTCTGAGTTGTTTAGGCAATTGACAGAAATATTTAAAATTAAACCCCTATTTACTACCCCTTATCATCCATAAACCAATGGAGCACTTGAACGCTCTCATGCAACATTAAAAGAGTACCTAAAATCTTTTGTAAACGAAAATCAAAATGATTGGCATTGTTATCTATTTACCGCGATATTATCCTATAATACTACTCCTCACTGTACTACTGGATTCACTCCTTATGAATTATTATATGGTTATAAGCCAACCATCCCAAACTCGCTATATGGTACATCTAATTCCCCTACTTATAATGAATACATTCGCGCATTACAATATAGAATGCAATTTAGTCGAGAAAAAGCCTTGGAAAATATTAATATCAGTAAAGAAAGATCAAAAAGGTACTATGATTCCAATTCTCATGAAACAAATTATAAAACTGGAGACATAGTCTATTTAAAGCAACATCATAGGTTGCGTAAGGCACTCTCGCCTATATGGAAGGGACCTTACAAAATTTTAAAAGTTCATAATAAACATAATGTTACATTACAAGTAGGTCGCAAACATATGAAATACCATACTAATGAAATTAAACCTGCTTCCCTTTAAATTAACACATTTTATATTTATTTACAGTTCCATTAGACATTCATAATATTCATATTTTAATTGATGTTTCTCAACTTACCTCATATTTCTATAATAGAAAGATAATATTTTTATTTGCAGTTCTGCTTATAACTGCTGACAGATTTACCATTTATAAAAATATTCCTTTACTGACTCCTCATGATGAGACACATGTTCAAACCTTTGCAATAATCCAACCTTCTAATTTTTACACTGCTTTAAGTGATGACAGATTACGTTATACTATGTTGGACAATCTCGACAATTGTTGTAAAATAATAGATAATAGTTATAGTATATGTGAACAAATTTCAATATGTTCTACAGTAACTAATCCCAATTGTGAATCAATGTTATTAACGGAAATTACTTTATCATTACCTTCCCAATGTAATTCAAAAATATTATATGGTAAAATCGACATATGGCAAAAATTGAAAAATAATAAATGGATTTATGTACAATCCGATGAAAGTAAACTAACTGTTAAATGTCATGATAATATTAATGTTTATACAATTGTGGGTACAGGTATCGCAAAGCTGTCAGAAAATTGTATCGCTTTTTCTATAACAATCCAATTAATTTCTACTAGTTCCTATTCATTCACATTAAAGTCGCCTTTGGATATTCAATTCGACATAACATCTGATGATTGTTGTAAAAAGGAAAATTTCAATCATACTTTGCCTCATCTGTCACCTATCTCTCTCAATAAAATTAATTTGGATTCATTAAAATACGCTGATCATGACATTGATAATTTACAATATGAAATAAATAAATTTCAGAAGGAATCCCATTTTATTAAATATGGCACATATTACTCTAGTTTTACATACTTCCTAATTGTGTGCATATTTTTGTATGTTGTTTATAAAGTTTATCGCTGTTGTGCAAACAAGCGTAATAATGTATGTTGCATACAAATTTTTAATCAGTGTTGTAATGTAAGGTCTAAAAAGGAAAATGTAAAAATACCTCAGTCAATTGAATTAAATGCAATGTCTATCTCTGATGATGACAGATCAATCAAATCTATGCCAATAATTAAAAGTTATGGTGAAAACATGAATAAAGTAAATTTTGTGCATTCCTCTAAAAGGAATTTAAATTTTTGATAAATTAAATTTTGATTTTATATACCTATCTAAAATTTTCGATTTTACACCTTACAATGTTTGCTTTTCTATTTAATTTTAAGTTGCTTTTGAATTTTAATATGGGTACTATCATATAAAGATAGTTAATTTTACTTTAATACTATAATTCATAGATAGTTTTAAAATATGAAAACCTGTTTTCCGAAGTTAGTTTTAATGTGTTTGAAATATAACTTTCTGTTTTTAATTTTTATATTCTTAATATTTGGATTTTTCTAATTTGTTACTTGACTTCCTAATTTCTCTCTTATTCTAATTTTTACTTAAATTACTTTTATAGACTTCGCTTCATTTTCTAATCTATGAAGCTCCGTCAAAAAGGGGGAGCTGTTACAACCCTGCCTAATATGTAAGAATTGAAAACTCAGCATTTGTATTTGCATTGCATTGCATTGCGTAATATTCCATTGCAATAATGCTGAGTTGTGATTTTTCAATATACTTAATTCTATTTAATTATGGGCAGTTAGTAATTGGCTTCGCGACGAGTGGTACTCGCTTCTTAAGCAATCACCATTACATCAGAAATCTGGAAGTCAGGAATCTTGTGTGAAAATTGTAACAGTTTAATTTTCTTATTAAACCTGTGACCTCGTGGACATTGTAGTTTCTTTTAATTAAGAAGGACAGTTAGGATCGGTCGCCTAACAGATCGTAGTCAAAAGCTAAAATATCAGGCCAGTTTTATAATCTACGAAAATTTGTTCATCGCTAGAACATGAAAAACCTATACAAGAACGCTATGCGTGATAACGTTTTCAAAATCTTCAAAATTAATAACCATATTCCGAACGTATAAAAATAAAGTATTAATTAAGCGTAAGAAGGAACGAAGCCTCAAAAATGTGTCATACGAAAGGTATTTGGGGATGACTCAAAAATTTAATAAGAGATCAGGTAGGTAACGACTCCATTTAATATCATTTCAATAATGCTGTCACGTCCAATATGTTACCATCAGGTAATACGAATATAATATGACGCAAAGTTATTGGAGACGAAAATATTGAGCTCGCGTATTTTAATGAAATGAGATTTTTCTCGTAGTTATCGTCTTTTTTCAGAACAGACCTTGTTTTGTATTTTAATATACCATGGCTTCATATACTTTTAAACACACATACTCACTGACGGTTTTTATCCCTTAGGGGGTAGGTAGAGGCATTATTAGTGCACTCACTTTTCACCACTTGTATCCCATTCCATGATGTAATAGGAGGGCGAGCTTATCATCATATCGGGCACAAATTCTAGTTTCAAAAAACTCAATAACATTACTTGACCCCGAGATCGAACTCGTGACCTCAGTTCAGCAGTCTTACCGCAATACAACTGGGCCACCAAAATGCTGACAATAATAATATAAAATATTTGTCATGGTACTGATATTGTAACCTAAAATAGTACTACTATTATAAATGCGAAAGTAACTCTGTCTATCTGTTTATCTGTTATGCTTTCACAGCTAAGCTTGAACCGATTTCGATGAAATTTAATAAAAGGTAAACTTGAAGAAAGAAAGGATATTAGTTGCTTTTTATCCTGGCAAACTACATACCTTTTATCACGTGGTCTATCACGTGGGCGGATCCGTGAGTAAAAGCTAGTTATTATAATATATTATGCAGAGCTCTCAGGCATAACTAGTTAGCTGTATTTGCATTGAACCTTCCAAACACGAATCAAAAGATTACCGTTACTTCAAAAAGGACATGGTCGTATTGTCATAAAAAATATTGTACGTTTTTTATCCATATAAATTCGTATTAGTGTTGTACCGTCACTTAGAATATTTTTAGCACTAGGTACATAGAGAAGTGGTCTTTACACACTTATATAGACTGCATAGCTATATAATAATAACCGTTGAGTTTCTAGTAATTATCATTTATAGCTAACTGTAAATTTGTAAATACTACGCAAGGTTTTCAATATGGTAGAACTGGGCTGTAGACATTTTGTCTATACCATGAGTGTAGTGCCAATGTTTCAAAGAAAACCAATTTGCCAAAACAGTTAAAACAATGATCGTTAACATCGCCTTACCTTTAGCATTCACAAATTCCACGTATTTTACATCGTTCAGGGCCTGTTTGGCAATGGTCAAGTAAATGTTAACGCATAAGGTCGGTTTGTTTCATCCGTGGTATGGTAAAGTTAAGGCTCTTATCACGCAGGCGAATTCGCAGCGAGGCGAAGGCGCTCGTCTAGTGTAAAGAGACACTTGACTTGATTATGGGTGAAACAACACGGGATAAGACAGATAATACTGAACGAAATATTCACTTTTCTGTTTACCAGTTATTTGGGAGCTTGAATTTTGTATTTGTTCGCTTTATGATTGACGATTAGCGTTTACTCAGACATACTCCGACATGGTGAAACAAGCCCTTAAAAGAATGTATTGTTCATCACCATTATCATCATCATTATCAGCCACATGACGTTCACTGCTGAACATAGGCCTCCCCCAAAGATTTCCAGACGGACCTGTCAAAAGCGGCCTGCATCCAGCGTGTTCCTACGAATATATATTGTTAATGTTAGTTTAATCTTAGTGAATATTTATTGTAATAATACCCTTTTAACGGTGCCTGACTGCCTCGGTGGCGTAGTTGTATTACGGAACGACTGCAATGCTGTGGTCTTGGATTAGATTCCCGGGTCTGGCAAAGTGATATTGGGTTTTTCTATTCAGTATCAGCCCGGAGTCTGGAATTTGTGCCCGATATGGCGATAGGCTCGCCCCTATCACATCATGGGACGGAATACACACCCTTCGGGCATAAAAGGCGTGAGTGTGTGTGTACCTTTTTAATGGTTTTTTCTTTACTAGTGCAAATATTTGATGAATTTATTTCTCTCCTCACAACTATAAAACATTGCGACGAACGTAACGAGTGACGAATGCAGTAAAATAACATTGTACAGTCTACGCTTACAGATTTTTATTACAAGCTCAAGCCGACATATCTGATCACGTAGATACAAACAAAAAAGGTTTCGTACGTATGAAAGCGGACAGGTGAATGGTTCCAAATATTGGAATCGTGAAAGCGATCGGATTGCACGATGTACGTAGTGATCCACTCTTTATTTCAATCCCTGAATTGGATCACGGAATTGGTGTAGTTCCGAGGGATAAGCACCGCCATACGTCAAGGGTGTTCTCCGGAAAAACCGGTACTACCTTTTTAGGACAGCGGCCACCTCACTTTACAACTTTACTAATTCATGAGATAATAAATAGCCAATGAGCCGTAACTTGCCAGACTATTTCGTACTCAAACGCATAGTCACAGAATACATATGGGATTAAGTTGGGAAGTAAGTTGCGAGGGTCGCTGATGTCTTCCCGTTGCAAACTTTATGTTTTTGTGTTACACGTGCCGGCTGAATCACAAATTGGAAGATGCTGACCTTTGTCTATGTATTGCATTAAGTTTTAGCAACATAAGTATCGTTGTCTGGTAGCTTACAGCTGGTAGTCAACATTTAGAGGCTGTAAGTTATTTTTTTTATCGGTTACATGTCCCGGTAATCAGATTTTGAGACAGCCACATGTCTTTATTAGTTTCTCACTATCACACCTCGGTAGAAATTATGGCCGTAGGCTCGCCCCCTATCATATTGTGGGACGGAATACGCACGGCAAAGAGTGGGTGCATTAGTTGCGCCTCTGCCTACCCCTTTGGGTATAAAAGTCTTGAGTGTGTGTGTGTGTGTGTGTGAAAAATTCAAAATTTCACGTAAACCATGATTGAGAAGCAGTTTGAGTGATACGTCTACGTTTTCGAAATTACTTGTGACTTCTAGCACATTAAAAGGCTTCTCGAAAACTATCTTGGCTGGCACCATCTGTCACCCTATCGCGTCTCCACAAACGATCTAAGTTTGTTTTGCCAGTATTCTCTCCGGTTGACTCGTTATTTTCCCAGTAATAGTTTGCAAAGTTTATATTTCAAATGTGGGAATGTAAACTAAAAGTGTCAGTACCAACCATGTATTATGAAGTTTCGTATTAGATACAAATTGTATTTACTTATACGAAAATATTAAAATTTAAATTGAGTTTATTAGATCGGTATTTAGCTATGGCCACATATTATTGATTACTTTTCAATAATATGAAAAGATGATTTGATTCTGTTATAAATTTTTAATTATGTCTCTGATCAAATTACTTTCACAATTACTCTCTATTTCTTTTTTACTTTTATCCAATGATAAATTCTTGTTCAGAATTTTGGGTTTTTTTTTGTTGTTCCTGTCTAAGCATATTTTTATTTCGTATAATTTTATACGAAAGACAAATGAAACGAAGACAATAAGTGCAAAGGTGTAAAAGAATATAATACAAAATATAAAACTTCCAACGAGTGGCATTTTTTATACATCAATGAATCATCTAATTGGTAGGGTCTGGTATCAGCCAATTACGCATTCCATTTCTTGAACTGAAGCAAATTATTTTTAGCGTTTTCGTTAAGGAATCACATTCTTTCACTCCTTAAAAAGTAGAGTTTCAAAACGACATTAAGCAATTTATTATCGAGAAAATAACGAAAAGGAACGTAAAAAATCCTTAAGAAAGATTCAATTCTTAGTTTTTTTATGTTCTAAGCGATGTCATTAATTAAAACTTAGGTGATTAGCAACAATCACTTATTCAAGACTTTAAACCCGAGAACCCTTTGTCAACTGTCTTAAAAGGAACTTTCCAGTAATTGTTTCATTTATTACCCTTTATAGAAAAGTCAAGAAGGAATTTATCGATTATCTCTCGAAATAAATTGGATGTTCCTACCAGCAGCCACCTTTGTATAGAAACAATAATTATTGTTATTTATTTATTAAATATACATAAGACAATATTAAATGAGATGTAGTAATATATGCTTTATCGTATCTTGAAAACTCCTGTTTTAAAAAATTAAAACTACTATTACTATTACTATAGTAATTAAAACTACTATTACTACTACTATTTAAAAAAATAATAAAAATTAATAAGGATGTTTTTAGAAATACATATTCCATAATTATAAATTAAACATAAAGTATATTTTTATTCAGTTTCTAATACAGAATAACTTAATATGTAGTTGAAATTCAATTCATTGCAAAAAAATTGGTTATGATGACATTATTTACGAAAAGGAAATACCTCACGCTTTATAAATAAGGTAGGTACTCTGCTTTAAAAATAGGCAACCTTTTACAGGAAAATATAATGTTACGAAAATTACCTCAGCCTGAGAACTTTTTACACATTAACTTTTTGGTACACCTCGTTTTTAGTTCATTAAAGCCTTAACCAGTTTCTCATCAAACAAAACTTTATACTTATACTCTAGAGGTCTGAAAGTTTCGTGATGAAACGTCTACAACTTGGCTTCTAGTTTGCAAAATCGCTGAATTTGACTCCATTTAGTTATAATAACTAAATTATAGTAAGTTAATAAACACGAATTTCGTTAAAATAGTAGGATTAATGAAAACATGAACATTTTTGGAGTTTGGGATGACAATCTAGTTATGTAGCCCGCTTTTGTCACAGTTTTATTAAGGTGTGCAACCAATGTTAGTAGTCTCAATGAACAAACATGCAATCATCATAAAAACTAGCAATAGTGAGTACAAATCTCTTCGTCAAAATGCCACGTGAGCTCATACAAATGAATACATGCATCAAAAAACCCACCTCGCTTGCATCTGTATTTCATAAAACTAAAAATATTAAAAATGAAACCATATTTTATAAAGGATTTTAAATACATCCCGGGGAATAAAATAAAAGCGATAATTATAATACGTGGCTTATAATGGCCTGTGGACTTAGAATGTGACACGAAGACGCAACTCGTAAAACGGTGTCGTTTAATTTTGATGTTTGTGATTGATCGAGAGACCAATACGTCAGTCTCTCAACCAATCCCAATAAGACGAAACGGAGACGTGACGTGTTTTTTTGTCACATTCTAAGCCCACTGACCCATTTTCCACCATAAAACCTTGTTTAAAACACTATTCTTTTATTTCTTTTCGCTATATCCAGACGAGTTTAATTGACTCACCTGTGTAGTGTTAGTGTGAAAACGAACCACCAAAATAGATTGACATTCGGATTGTGAAGTTATTCTGAAATGATACGAGTACAGCGGCTAACGAGAAACATCCAGTTTCAGTACAAAATTCAATTACGTCGAGCCCTGCTACTGCCATTTGTTCAAGGTACACTTTACATGTACGTATACAAATCCGTGATTCAATTTTGTCGAGTATATGAAATGTAGAAGTGATAGCGTCGACTGTTTTTCTTACAGCTGGTTTCAAGTATTGCTAGGGCTGTTTCCCATGGTGATAAATGGCCGAATAAATATGAATAGATAGGTAATGAATTATCGTTTGCACGTTTCAAATGTATTTTAATAGGAAACCTAATTCTATTAATATACTGTAGGCACAAAAAAAACTACACTCATCATCACGCTTTTAATACTTTTATACGACCGAAGGGGTAGGCAGAGGTGCAACTAGGGCACCCACTGTTCGCCACGTGTGATCTATCTGCTTCAGTTCCGAGTTGAGAATACGCCACCGACGCAGTGCACCATATAAAATCTGAATACTGTACCTAATTTATACCTTTCAACTAATTTTGAAGAGAGTAACCCTAGAATATCTTGCCCGTTCTTCTGTGGTGAAAATTGCTTTCCGAACTGGTGGTAGAGTAAAAATTTACTGAATTTGTTTCGAATATTTTTTTAAATTTCATTTCATATTATGATTAACATTTTGCATGTTAATCATCTGCTCAGCCTACCTCGATGGCGTAGTTGTAATATGGTACGACTGCAATGCTGAGCTCAAGTTCGAACCCCGGACCGGGCAAAGTGATATTGGGTTTTTCTATTCAATATTAGCCCGGAGTCTGGATTTGATGCCCGAAATAGCGCCCTATCACATCATGGCACGGAATACGCACGGCGAAAAGTGGGTGCACTGGTTAAGTACCCCTTCGGGGTTAAAAGGCGTGAATATATGTGTATATGTGTGTATTTCACATGTTCACTGTTTAGGTACCTAATACTCATGAATTTTAAAGAAAATCAATGATTAAATAATATCAGCTACGTGAATATCATATCGACATAGTATTATAGCATAAATATCTTTCTTGAAGCTCATTAAATTTAAAAATTCAAAGGAAAAGCAACAATATATGTGTTAAGCCTAGATATGTAACACAATAGGCATATGTTACGCTGTAACATATTCACAAGCATAAATGTTTATTACTAAAGATTTTCGAAGTGCGAGCCAAGATTTTCGGTGTACAAACCTTCGATATAACAAACACTGTATATGTTGAAATATTCTTATAAACCGGGTTGTCACAAAAACTCTTGTAAGTACCTACTCTATTATTTTATTTTAAATCCAGAACTATGTGACGCGTTAGCGGTGTATTGCAAGTTGCAACAACTGTTTTAGTTAAATAACTGTTGGAAAAATTTGAATCGTAAAAGTGTCCTATGAATAAAAGCAGGATGTCGCTCTCACGTCGAATTGAAAGGTGCACGAAATTTTGTGGGCAACCTCATACGGAAAAAAGAACTAATAAAATGTCAAAAGACTGAAGGACCATGTGCGTTGAAAATTTTACGGACACGATATGAGTACGTTATGTTTTATTGCCAGTTTCTGGTGCTTTAAAAGAAGATCATGTATTGTTAAGCGATAATATTTTCATCACAGATATATGTCAATCTAAAATTTAAAGAATAAGGAATCTAAGAGCATAGATTAGAGTGCGACTTTTGTATTTGGTCGGCTTATACATTTATGTGGCAAATATGATTTATCAGCAAGCGGTGAAATCGATCTTATTGGTTTGTTGTGCAGGTAAATCTTGAGTTACTAATGTTATAGATAAGAAAGTTTGTGAAATTTGATTACTTTTCTTGGATATTTGACTCCCAGAAACAACTGAATCGATTTGCATAAAATTTGGCACATAGATAGACCATGTCCTGTATTACCTTATATTAGGTTTTAAGGAAATTTTGCCGTAAAAGGTTTTTAGGCGGATGGAAGCGCGTCAATATATTTTAGAAGCCTACATCATTATAATTATATATTTTTTTCATATTATAATGTTTATGGAACTTGTTGTTTTCTTTATCTAGAAGTAACATATATTAATAATTAATTTGTTCAAAAGGCTTTTTAAATAAATTTCGCTATAAAAAGGTTTAATCTCTAGATATCTATGTATCATGTGCGTCATTTATATTATGTTTTTAACTTATAGACGCTGATGTTCGGGAGTCCATTGTGCTTGCTTACAAAAATATTTCCTTGTCAGACATTGTGTGAGAACAATAGAAGAGTTATTTATTCTTCCTCGGTTTCCATACTATGGCTGCTAAAAGGCGAAAGCTCTTGAAATGATTACGAAATCTTGCGCGCGTTGAGACCATTTTGTTTTTATAACAAGAATATTTTCTTGAATTTTCATCAAAAATGTTTTCGTCTCTTTAGTAAAATCATCTTTTATTCAAGTAAAACATTAATTTATATATCTTAAACATATCTAACACATTGATGTATTGTTTTACAATAGATATACATTTATTAACGCAATATCAAAATGACCATCAAATAAACCATGATTTATTACAGTAGTCCGATCTAGGAATCTATTCCAGAAACTTCCTGTTCACGATACATAATAATATGCTAGCATTGAGAAAAGAAAACAAACAGCTAAAGTATATTTCTTATCAGGCTTTAGTCATAAATCCGCAGTTTGCTGAAGGTCGGATATTAGTTTCCAGGATGGGTAATGTACAAGGAGTAAAACACGTCATAAATCTATACTAATATTATAGAACTGAAGAGTTTGTTTGTTTGTTTGAACACGCTAATCTCAGGAACTACTGGACCGATTTTGAAAATTCTTTCACTAATAGGAAGCTACATTACTCCTGAGTGCTATAGGCTACTTTTTATCCCGGAAAACATTTCCACGCGGGCGAAGCCGTGGTTCATATAAGTGTGTCGTGCTCCAGAATGCGCCTGTGTATATCTGATTTCGAACAGGCCAGCATAATAGGGTAGTTATCATTTTTTTTAAAATAAGTTTATATAAAAAAATTAAGTCGTCTCTAGCGGAAAATGAATTTTTAAAATGCAAGCTATAATAAATGAGTTATAAAGCTTTGAAGTTTTTAGTGGAAGGGGCATCTGTCAGATAACGGAAACAGCAGAATGTGACATCACCAAGTGTCGCCAACCATAATGCTGCGTGCGTGAGAAAAAGACAGTGCGATATCCCCACCACGCCCCCACTTTAGCTCATAAAAATATGAATAACTGCTTTATTTTTCACCCAATTTCGATGCTGATTTCACAGAAGATTTTATTATTCGTATTAACTTCTGTTACATATAAAATAATGTTCAAAATCATACATAGGAACTACCCTATTGTGTCGACTGGCACGGGATAAATACCTCTCGTGAGCCGATACTCTATCTGAACACTTCACTTACCATCAGGTGCGGTGGAGTAACTTTCTCGTGCCCGCAAAAAAAAAACACGATTTTAAAAGCATTTTATAAAACATGGCCTCGTGAATTGATCTGATGGATTAGGTACATCTGCTCGAACAAATGAACCTTGGGTAGATAAGGTGGGGTCATTATTCATTTTTTGTTTACTTTGCGCTTCCATTTTCCTTGGTTTTGAACGGGAAAATACATGAAGTCAAGTTTTAATATTTCATTCTTTATTTCTTTAGAGTATATGGTTATTTTTCATTAAGTTACCCAGTTTATAAATTTTTAAACAAATTAAATCTCACTACTATATAATTAGTGAAACACACGTATTTATAGAATCGAATAATTAATACTTATCAAATTAGAAACTGGATGTGAATTTTAGAGGGAATATGATACCCTTTTAAAAGATTTCACTAGGACATGGAATTTCACGAATAAATCATGTATTTAACTTTAATATTTCTTATAGCCTTTGTTTTAATTAAATTAAAGTCTATATTAAACAGGAATTAACTGAAAATTTACTAAATAGTGTACCGTAATTAAGCTTTGATGGTAACGATACTAATGCCCGATACCTCGAACATTAAGTTACACGAGGGAACTTAGAGTAGGTAATAGATATCCGCCCAGTGGCTTCCACCTAAGTGTTTAAATGGACTATGTTAACGTTTGTAGAGCTAATACGTGTAGTACAAGCTCGTTACTTGTTTACTTTACTATAATGTTGTGTTTGTGCACATTAAACAATTATTTTATTATTAATTTAGCCTTTGATTAATTATATACCTAGATAGAGTGACGCGCTGCAATGAAACTAAAACAAACAGGCCAACTTTTCTTAAGCTAGTATGCGTGGCATACGCTATTGCTGCATCATTCTGCGTATCCGTGTGTGCACGCATAATGATCCCAGTTATTACATGGTTTCTATTAAATTGAGGAGAAAATTATATCCATGAAAAACAACAAAAATTAATTCACTCCGAACTCATTTAGTGGGGAACAGTTCGCTTCTATTTTTTTCGACGCGTTTGAAACGTTCAGTGTCTATCCAGGTATATAATTAATCAAAGAATTTAGCTTAGTCCGCACCTCACCGCACCTTCTGTAATTTACACATATAAGGGCGCATATTTTGGAATGCAATCTAGTTTTAATGTAAGTCTGCATGTTATATAAAACTGTCATGATTGTAATTTGTTTTGCGTCTTAATTAAATATATAAATAAATATAAATAGATTCATACTCACATAGTTCTAATGCTATGAACTTGGAATAAGTTTTAACGAAGATACTATGGCAAAATGGGTATTACCCTTAGTAATAAAAAAAACATAATGCCATTATTAACAATAATTATTTTGCACATGCACGCTAATTTTCGACATTAAAATACAACTACTTAATGGATGAGAATTCTCCATAAGAATCTCGAGGGTATGTGAAGTCTGCCAACCCGCACTAGGCCAGCGTGGTCGACTAAGGCCTAACCCCTCTCAGTAGTAGAGGAGGCCTGTGCTCAGCAGTGGGCAATATATAATACAGGGCTGATGATGATGAATGGATTCTTTAGCGACTAATTGTTTAATTTTTACTCCAGACTTTTCAAAGACTCCGTCCCGTGAACATTAACGCTGTAAAGTCTTCGAAATATCGAGAGTAATAATGAAACAAATTATCGCGAAAAAATACATTATTTCAATAATATGTTTAATATTCTCGTTCCTTATTATTATTGTATTGAATGACGAGACGAGCATGCCGTTCGCCTGATGGTACGAACACCCATAAACAGTAGCAACATCATCCAGCACCTTGAGTTACAAAGTACTGTGTGGCATTCCACTGCGCTCGTCATCCTGAGACATATCGCACCTTTAGAACGAAAACGAAACAATTCAAAATGATCGAAATTTGAGTTATCGTCATAAAATGACTTAAAATTGGTATATTTCTTATTAAAATATAATAAAAAGGGACCGATATAACAGTTTGTCCTGTTCCCGCTCGAATATGGCTGTGTTTGAACTATTTTTTTATTGTGAACTTCGTTTTAAGTAATTTTATGACCATAAATCAAATTTCGATCATTTTGAATTGTGTCGTTTTCGTTCTAAAGTTGCGATAAGATGTTAAGTCTCATTATGTCCAATAGTTATCAGTCGCGGTTGGTGGATCATAGAAGTGGTGTTTCACTTTACCAGCTCACTAAGTATTTGAATTCGAAATTGTAATAAAACAACATTTTGTCTACACAAGGTATTATTTAAATACCTTTTTATTTTTTATAAATTAAATCACGCTAATTTTCACAATGAGTAATTCACACAAACTGTCTAATATAACTCAATAATCACTCAACCTCAATCCTTGCAGAATGTAAACAAATATAATAAAAACAAATCAAATGCGTCCGCAAATTTTATTGTAAATTGACACTTTTATATCAAGTCGGCCGGCGCCGGCAAATTTCGTCAAACCTCGTCCGCTCTCGGTAATCTTCCGTTCGCTCGTGCGGCGCACGAGAGCGGTCCTATTTCGCCGTACATTTTTTATTGAACTATCTCTGTCCCACGCGCCAGGCGTTTTCGCTCGTAGCTCGTAGAAGTTATATGAGCACTCGCCGTGCGCTTTGTAGACCGCAAGGGGAATATTTTTTACAGCGATTTTCGAAAAATACGTCTTAATATTTAGCAAAGAGCTTCAATTGTTGCGTCATAATTTCGTTATTATTGAATAGATCGTTAATTAGGTAGTATAAAACATTTATTGTTTTTTTTTTCTAAACCTATTAACATCTGGTAGTTCAGCGCACGAGTGCACTTAAAGTACAGCCGCCCCTGGTAGTTATACTGGATACAATGTCCTTCAAACCGAAACACAGCAGTGCATGCACACTGTTGCTTGGCGGTAGAAATAGACATTATTCTACCTTTTAGTCAAGTAGGTATATGTATTTATGCAAGTATGATTCCCGTAAAGAGAACTAAATGATAATAAACAAATCAATAGTGAAACGTTTTAGTAATCACGGATTACTCCGAAGATTAAGGCTTCATGTCATTCGATCTACGGGTTGATTAGTTTACTAGTGTGTGGCACCTGAACATTATCAGATTTTCGGATTAACCGCAGCTTAATTATGTTTCATACTTATAATAATTGTCTTTAGTAATCCTAACAGAATTAGGACCAGTTTCACCGCTTGCTGATAAATTCTAATCATCACATAAATGTATAAAAATAAGCCGACCAAATACAAAAGTCACACTATGCTCCTAAATAAATGGTACTATAATCTACTAAATAAAAAAAGAATCAAGGAAATAGGCTCACAATTTTCCGAGAAATTAGTGTACATACATAAAAAAGTATATACAAACACACGAATTGGGAACCTCCCCCTTTTTTTGGAAGTCGGTTAATGAGTACTATGTACGGTCAGCCACATGAGTAGCTGAACAAATTCATAACTTTAAATCGCCTCTACACTTTTTTGTTTATACCAATTTTTGCCTTCTCTTCACAAAAATAAAATAAAAGGCATTTATTTTATTTTAGGCCTCACACAAAGAAAAAACAATGTTTTACATAAATTGAACGCGTCTAGGAGATTTGAAATTTTCAATTTGTTGAGGTACTTATGTGGCTAACTGTACATACATTCGCTGTTTAATACGATAACTGTCAAATAAAATTTACTTGAAGCCTGTGAAACTCGCACTAAGAGTTGTAGTTAGTGTGGCAGATAAATTGCAAATAGGCTATAAGCGGCGATAGCCTAGTTGGGAGTGGAACGGACTGCCGAGACGAATGTCCGCAGGTTCAAAACCCAAGGGCATACACCTCTGATTTTTCTAAAAAGTTATGTGTGTATTCTTACTGAATTATCGCTCGCTTTAACGGTGAAAGAAAACATCGTGAGGAAACCTGCATATCTGAGAAGTTCTCTATAGGAATTTCGAAGGTATGTGAAGTCTGCCAACCCGCACTAGACCAGCGTGGTGGACTTAGGCCTAACCCCTCTCAGTTGTAGAGGCCCGTGCTCAGCAGTGGGCAGTATATAATATAGGGCTGGTACGGTACGGTAGGCTATCAGGGACTTTATCAGCATGTGGTAAAATGTGACCTAAGTAGTAATATTAAAACGCATAACAAATTCCAATACAACCCACGTATTTCTTATGCCAAAATTTTTTTGTTCATTTTAAGTGTACAGAGTCTACTATAATACTATAAGTATAGTTTGTTTGCTTCATGGTAAGTTCTAATAGTACTACGTAACTTCGTTTTTATAAAGAAAAATAAGCTTACAAAATGTCGTTATGTCTAGTGTCTACTAACTACTAAGACATGACTTTGGATATACAGAAATTTATTGGACTGATTATTAGCTTATACACAACTAGTTTTTAATATCGAAACATAAAAAAAAAAGTTATCTGCCACAGTTTCTGAACACATTATATTGTGTCCTTACCTATGAAATTGCCGTTTAGTATACAGAAAGTTAAAGTCATTTTTTTTATTTCTATCGATCAAAATAATTGCACCCATGCTATCGATGCATCTCTGCCAGCGCAGTGGTAATTTTTCAATGCCCTTCTTGAAGAAGTCAGGTATACGGGAGCCAACAAACTCTTCAAAGGCATTTTGTACTGCCTTTTTTATATAGCATTGAATGACGAGACTAGCATGCCGTTCGCCTGTTGGTAAGCGACCACCCATAAACATTAAACAGTAGCAACACCATCCAGCACCTTGACTTGCAAAGTACTGTGTGGCATTCCACTGCGCTCGTCATCCTGGTACATAAGATGTTAAGTCTCATTATGTCCAGTAGTTATATAATATTCTCGGCTATTCAATTTTTTCCTGCCAAAAAGTTGTCTAAACTTTGGATAAAGTAGAAGTCTGTCGCATGACCTGGCGAGGACGGTGGATGACGCAAAACTTCCAACCCTAACTCTTGTAGCTTAGAGACACGCCATGTTCATTTTTTTAAATTACAAATAAAATGTATGAGAAAATGAATTTTGTTCATAACTTCCTTGATCGTGAAATTTTTCCATATTTTTATAGTTATTCTGCTATTCGGAACGGATACGAATCCAAAAAATCAAAGAACATGATAATCGGCGCGGCCGTTCTCGAGTTATAATGGTGTAACTACACAACTTTCTTATATATATATATAGATGGTTGTGTCCATAATTTTATGAAGCATTTATGAAAATTTTTACTCGTCATAGCTTTGTCATATACATATAAACAAAAATACTGACTATATATTTATCATGTCTTCATATCATTTTTTTGGTAATTATAAACTAATACTGTATATTTAAAAAACTCATATTAGCTATTAATCTATACTAATATTATAAAGAGGAAAGATTTGATTGTTTGTTTGTTTGTAATGGATAAACTCAAAAACTAGGGGACCGATTTTGAACATTCTTTCACTAATAGCAAGCTACATTACTCCTGAGTCTTAGAGGCTACTTTTATCCGGAGAAAATATTTTTATCCCGGAAAAACTTTTTCAGGCGGGCGGAGCCGCGAGCAGACATCTAGTAACATTATAAATCTCTTGTGTGACCAGAACCTCAAAGCAAATAACATAGAGGAAAAATGATAATACAAATATAGCTTTGATATTTTATGTTTAATACAAATATAATACTTGCAAATCAGATTAGAAAGAAATCTACACAAAGACGATTAATGAAAAGGAATATCATCTATCGATAAAAATGAAAGATGGCTGCAACGATATCATTAATTAAGCCGAATAAATGAAGCAGAAATATTATCTCTATCGGGAATTGGTGTTTGTTTTTAATTTAAGGAACATAAATGCGATACGCGTTTGCTTAGCAAATTACACAATATTTTACGTTGTAAGTTAATTAGTAACGAAGCAGACTTTATCCTCCGGGTGACGTAAGATTAGCATAAGTAAATTCTATACTTTCTGGCCGAAAACCTTTTGGGACCCGTTCTAATTCGGATCGCGTCGGAATATTTACGGAATCGTGTTACATTTTTATCCTTTTAGGATTGCAAACGTACATTTGAATAAGTGGTGAATACAACCCTCTTTATTTCATCCTCAGCAAGTGTAAAGCATTCATTTGAATTGATTCTGAGGGAGTTTCAATAAGTTCTACGAGTTTCAAACAGTTGTTCCTTTATGCCCGATTTGGCGATGCCTTTATTGCAAACCTAATGAATTGTACTTGTTTTAAAGTTTCTTGTATCACAGGCTGGTATCGGATTCAGATCGGAACGAGGCCGGCCCTAATGACGCCCCGACAAGAAGTTAAGTCTTACTTTTTCATTGCAGCTTCGGTTTTAATTAAAAACCACCATGTTCGGGAGATTCGAGGGGATGGGCGACAAAGTTGTCCGTATTGATATTGGGTGGCTCTATTGCACTTCTATTAGGATGAGTTTGGACCGGAGGTTAAGCTTAAGCTACGGGTGAATTGGTTCTTACAATCCTCCTGATAGTTATATTGCCTTTTGTAATTGCAATAGTTCGCAATTCACAACAAACATGTTGATGCACTAAAATGCTTTCCTCGAAGACGCTGAATTCGCCGGGCTCTTCGGTTCAATCAGCATATAACGAATTAGCTTCATTGGCATCAACAGCTTAGGAGACTAATACAGAAGTGTCTTTCTCATCGTCAGTCTGATGGCTCTAATAATCTGTTTTATTCATACAACCCAGCATACAGATACACGTTCATCTAGAACCTGAAGCCACGTTCCTACATATGTATGAAATTCACATGTACGAGCGAAACGGGACTCAATTCACTGATTTGACTTTGAGGTTTTCGTGATACAGGTTGAAAATAAACCGAAATAGAAGACTTACATTTTCATGTGTTCGATGTATCTATTGATAAATATGTAGTATAAATTTATTTTTTTAGAAAAGTTCAAGTACGTTAATGATTATAAATAATATTATCGTGCATTATTTTATAAGGATTTCCACTACAGATTTTTGTTAATTTACAATATGAACTCGTTTATCATTGTAAAGAATAATAGATCAATAAAATTATTGTACTCAATTAAGAGCAATTTTGTTTAATTAAATTACTGCGTAAATTTTAAAAGCTTTAAAGCTTGTGAAATTATGATAGTCATGATTCAAATAACGATTGGATTTAATGTAATATTGTAATATATCCTGCAGCCGAAATTTGCTTGCGCAGAAATTTACACTCTTTGAAATCACTTTTGCCTAGTGCTTTCCAACTTTCCCGTGGTTCCTAAATGCACGCATTTTATAATTTTAAACGAATGAAGCAATTTCGTTGAAGAGCTCATCAATTTTTTAAGTGATGAATAAAGTTTAAGCTTTATGAGGACTTTGATGAGATCTTGGAATTGTCATTTTTATTACTTCGTAAGACACTTTTGATACTGCCTAGGTATGACAAATTAAATTGCTCTTACTTTGAAATGGTTTTGCGTGAAGCCTGAGGAAGCCCTACACATTTTTTTTAAATCTTAGTAAAGTTGGTTTTTTGAGGTGTTAGCGGGGCGGTCGGTATATAATACAGGACTACTAGTTGTACTAATATTAGTGAAATAATTTTTTAAATAGGTCCAGTAGTTTAAAGCTACATTATGCGCGAGTAACATAGGCTACTTTTTATCCCGGGGAACTTTGATTAATTATATACCTAGATAGAGTGACGCGCTACAATGAAACTAAAACAAACAGGTCAAATTTTCTTAAGCTAGTATGCGTAACAGCTGTGTCATACGCTATCGCTGCATCATTCTGCGTATCCTTGTGTGCGCGCATAATGATACCAGTTATTACATGGTTTCTATTAAAACGGGGAGATAATTGTATCCATGAAAAACACCAAAAAATAATTCACTCGAACTCATTTAGCGGGCAACAGTTGGCCTCTATTTTTTTCGACGCGTTTGAAACGTTCAGTGTCTATCTAGGTATATAATTAATCAAAGCCGGGGAAATATAAAGCTGGACTTTTATCCCGGAAAAACTCATTCATGTGGGCGGAGCGGCGAGCAGAAGTCTACTTATATAGGTCCATTTGTATAATAATAAAGTGATTTTAAAGGACTTCCACGTGGACGAAGTCCCGAGCAACATCTATTTTATACGTAATACTGATATAAAAATACAGCCTTCAGCTCTAACTTCATTATTTCTAAATATTAAGTGATTCTGAGTTCTGATACAATAAATCACGATGAATTTAGGTTTTCGAAATACGTTTTTATGAATTTAATAAAAAATGTTTGCTTTTATTATTTTACGCTTGCAAGATTGGATCCATAGTTACTCGCCTCGGGATAAAATATCAAGCTTTACCTTATTATTGGGATTGGGACAGACCGTTGCATTCCAACCGACTCCCAAAAAAGGAGGAGGTTCTCAATTCGACGTGTATGTTTTTTATGTTTGTTACCTCAGAACTCCGTCATTTATTAACCGATTTGGAAAATTCTTTTTTCATTACAAAGAATATACTTCCAGATTGGTCCCGTAACTTATTTTTTCATCAAAAACGGTTGAGTAGTTTGGTTTAAAACCAAAATAACTTGAAAAAGTATGTCGTCCAAGTATACGAAATTGTGAATTTTGCTTTTTTGTGACACTTTCAGTGGTGTTTTCGCGTTGGACTTTTGTAAATTATTTTTTAAAAAGTATAGTGCATATATGCCACGTACTGAGGTAACGAAAATGAATGAGCAAGGCGTGAGTCTATGTTTATATTTGGGGCATTCCATAGTGGCTGGTGGGATATTTAATAAAAAAAATATTGCATAGAATGACGAGACGAGCATGCCATTCGCCTGATGGTAAGAGATACGATCACCCATAAACAGTACCAACACCATCCATTACTTTGAGTTACAAAGTACTATGTGGCCCGTGCTCAGCAGTGAGCAGTATATAATACTGGGTTGGTATTATTATTATAAAGCCGAACTGAGACCACTTTCAGAGATAAGTTGACATTATGTAAGAGAAATACGTAATTACATTCAGAATTTAGATGGATAATTCAAATCACGTTTTGTGTGAAAAAAATATTCCCAAGGTTTTCACCTAATAGATATTCGGAGACGTTAGTGCTGGATTTGTTTCAATGCTTAAATGTATTCAAAAAATCTGTCGGTTTTAGGCTTTCATTTATCATGGAAATGTGACCGGCATACTTTGTCGCCTTTTGTACCTTCTACAAAAATGTAATGTTATTTTACCTTAACTTTGTTTATCTGAACTACTTTCAAAAAGGTTATTTGTCCTTATGCTTGATCTTGGAAGATTTTTTTTTTGAAAATGGAATAATCTTAACCTTTATACACCTATGAGCACCTGCCTCTATTTTTTGAAACTGGAATAAGCTAAATCTATTCGACTTACGATTTCAACTAACATGCCATTAACGTACGCGCCATAATGTGCGAGAAATAACGTAACTGATTTGTATAATGATGATTAATGTAACACCCGTGAATCATTTGCTTTAGTGCCACGCTCGGCGAATGTGGAGAAATCATTGCAATTAGTTAGTTCAATACAATACACGAATTAGCCGTTGTTTCAATAAATTCAAATTGAAATTAGTTGCAAAATAATAATTTTATGTTGTTATGTAAGTTTTAGTAGAATTTGCTCTGTATTGGCTCTGAATATTTGTATCGGACGGGAACCATAAGCTCCTATTCCTATCCAATGTTTTTAAGTTACCAAACGTGATTTGGCCCGGATTGTATGTTATATTATAGCTTCTTTACAATGATTTCAAATAATTGCTTAGCATGCAAAACAAAAAAAATAGTTCAATATAGTCTAGTTTATTAATAAAATCAAAAAGTGCTACGGACTTGGCTATAAAACCGTTCCAATTACTTTAATCAAAATTTAACTTATCGATATTCCATTTACCTTCAACTGATATTAAGAAAATTCAAGCACTGATTTGTTTTTAATCTAACCGTCGAGTAATATGAGTAGCGGCAACCTCATGACAAAACCATTTAGGTGAGGGTCGGTGAAAAAGAATCTCCATTAAGTTAATTGGCGAAAGGTCTGCCTTATCAGTTTTCCGCCCGAGCTGATTAACGATTTACGAAAATAGCTTCGTATACGCCCGTATCGTGCGATATTTAACGTTATCGAACTGACAACCGGCGACAAAATTTCCACTCGTGAAATTGCAAGTATTTTTACTGTGATTTAATTAACATCTATAGAGTTGTCAATTAGCGTATATCGAATCGGCAATTACGTGTATTATTCGTTTAGATTGAGTTTTTGTTCACTATTTATAGTATTAAATAAGCGAGGAATTACAGCTTCAAGTCGAAATTTATATTGGTGTTTGAATTCGACATTACCGATAGGAGGTAGCGTAATGTAATGTGCAAATAAGTTTCGCTAACAGTTCGTGCGTTATTTGCAACGCCGTCTACGTCTTCAGAGATATGAGCGTAAGTATATGCTTTTGTTGGTTGGTCTGGAAATCTTTGGGGGCGGCCTATGTTCAGCAGTGGACTTCTAAAGGCTGAAGAAGAAGAAGATATGCTTTTAAGTATAACGTGAATAAATATTAATATATGTTGAACTGTGAAAATAACTTGTTAAAAATTGGTTTCTTAGATTGTCATTAATAAAAAACAATATGTTGCTGTAGGTTTTTTAAGTGATATTCCATACTACTATTAAAATATATTAGCTTTTAGACCTGTTTAAACTGCACTTAAGATGTGAATGGGTAAACTGTGGGGGTTTTAATATCTAAATTGTAAAGAGCTGTATGTAGCAGCCTTGCCCTTTATATTAAGAGGCACTCTACAGAGGTCGGAACGGGAACTAAGGAATATTTTTTACTACATTACTTGTACTTCACAAAGTCGTAAATACATTTTTCCTACGTTTTAACCCATTGAAATAACACTAGGTAAATGTTTTTATCAATCTGTTTTCATTCGTTAAATTGCGCAAATAAACTGATTTTAATCGTAGAACTGGCAACAGATGGGGTAGAAAAGTTCTCGAGTGGTGGCCACATACTGGCAAGCGCAACGTGGGACGTCCTCCTACAAGGTGGACAGACGACCTTGTAAAGGTCGCAGAAACCCGCTGAATGCATGCCACTTCTGACAGGTTGGTCTGGAAATCTTTGGGGGAGGCCTATGTTCAGCAGTGGACTTCTAAAGGCTGAAGAAGAAGCAGAAATTGATTTTGCAATGTACCTACATGTTTCCATTGTAAAATGAACACATTTGTTTATTTATTCCTTTTCAAACTCTGTTCCATATTCAATGACTACGAACATGTCTATGATCAACACGCTCCTTAGCTTTTTATACAAGTTCTAGACTTGCCCAGTGCCCCAAAAAATTGATTCAACTGAGGACACAAGTTTGTTCTGCACTTGTATCCCAATTCTCAAGAATAATCCATGTGACCGAGACGCCAGCAGTGTCTAAGATAATTCCAGTATTGTCATTTGCATAGCAACGAATGCCACATAACTTTAATTAATAAAGTATTCATGTAATTCAGAACTGTTACAAAAATAACTAAACTATAGGCACATAATTAATTATTTTTTATGGGACCATCGTGGCGGTTTCATTTACTGAACAACATAAGAAACACAAAAATCGACGAACAAATATCAGAGTAATCGGTGTAAATACATAAAAAAGACCCGTCGAATTAAGAACCTCTTTCTTTTTGAAGTCAATAAAAAAAAACTGAGTGGGACCATAGGAATGTAGGCCAGTGTTAAAGTACTCACACTATTCGAAGCCGTTGACCTTAATGAACCGCTCTTTAATGAAACTGGTGATTCAACCGCAGTTCGAAAAACCTGCCGCTTGCTAAACGTTCACAGAAGAGTCGTGTAATCCTTTTAGGTTATACATCGCCCAAGCGATTCAACAGAGTAGTCGTTGAAGTTGCGTATACTTATGTAGGAATATATTAGTGTATTATACTACTTACCTACATAGGTAAGTAATAAGTCGTATACATTAAATCAATACAGTTTTATTTAATTAAAATAAGCAACAAAACGTTCGCGTTTCACCTGCAATTTAATTCATGAAAATCCCGCATTATAAAGGATTACATTGTAAGCCAATAATAAAAGAAACGTGATAAATTAAAGCCGAAATTCAAAAAGGGTTACTTATACGTTTTTGTATTTAAGCTACGCTTAAACGATTTCAACCGAAAATACCTAATCTACCTAATAAAGGCAGACGGAATGAATAATAAAAGATCAGATTAACTACATAAAGAACAATGGGGCTGATGAGACCTTATTTAAATGCTGTGTTTGTTGCCAGGAAATTTATTGAAATTTTGCTCGGTAAAAACATTTTATGCTTTTATTCGAGTCGAACCACTATAATGGGCAGACTAGTCGGTTTAAATATAACATTTAAAATATTCGATGTCGTTCAATATTGGTTGTTCGATACAGATTGTGATATATGATATGTATTTTTCTATATACACCTATAGCACTACTTTTTGGATTAATTGTAAATTGTTCTTTTCTTGCCAGGTCAAAAGTACCCTGAACCGGCGGGAATGCATGAAAAGATTGATGAAGGTAGAGGAAGCGAAAGTGGTGTGCCAGAATCGAGCAAAGTGGCAATCCATGGTCTCTGCCTACCCCTATGGGATAGAGGCGTGATACTATGTATGTATGTTCTTTTCTGTATTTGAGCTTTACAATTTTCTGAAAAATAATATTTCGAAGAGCATTACATTAGCAGTAACTTTCCTTGTAATTGTAGTGCTATGGAGACGCGAAATGATTGTCGGAAAATAACAACAATATTTATTTCTTGATAAATATATTCATGGTAGTTGTACGGAAATTGTGTCCAATATCTGCAAACGCGATACCCCATATACATTTAACGTTGCATTCAGCTCCACAAATCTGAATGCTGCCATTAAAATTCCCTTGCATTACGTTTTAATTGCAGAAACTCTTCACGTTGTTACTTAATATTCTTTTAACAAAATTCTTAATTGGCTGCATTGATAAATAATAATTGGCTAAATATAACAGGGTAATTGGATCAAAGCCCGAGTGGGAATTATTGAAATGTAAAACAACATTTAATATACTTAGCTAATATTTATATATCATAATGATTATATACCTAAATAATGCATAAATATTGTAAAGACTACATCATACCTTTCGTGATATACAACTTCAATAAAGTGCCATTGTTATTTGTTTTTGATTTGATTGTGTATTTAAGGAGTGCCTTCAAGGCGACGAATTCGCAGAAAAGAAAAAGATACGTACGCTGAAACTTGCGCTTGATGTCGACTTTACCTCCGAGAAACTAGCTACGAGCAATAAAAACTTCCTTAACGCAAGAAAAATTTCCATATACAATTCTTTTTGTGCATTTCTAAGTTTGCACCGCAATGTACATACTGAGAGCTCGTCTCTATTTTCAAATTAAATTTATGTATCAATATTTCGAAGACATTTAGTACTCTCAGATTGAAAGGGGATGGCAGGTCTTTACAAAACGAGTTACATGTTATCACGGGCGTAGCTATAGCTTTCACATAGGGGGGTCCTGGGATACCAAAATGTGAGTGGCGTAGCGTGGGTTCTTGCCGCCCATGACACCAAAAAAAACCTCCTTTCAACAATTAAGTCACGTATACACCCCAGCCAAAAATAGGCATTATAATGTGTACATGTTTTGTGGCCCGGATGATTTTTTCCGCATCCATTCAGACACGCAAGTCAATGAATACCTGGTATTGTTATGTTATCCGCATAGAACACCTGCAAGTTAATTAACGAAGACCGGCTGTACAAAGCAAAGGTCAGCGCATCTGATTGAAGAGCCTAGCAGACACGTTATACAAGTTAAAGCGCTACAGGGTGGAGTTAGAGGGGCGAACTTTTACCGTATTCTTAAAATTTTACGATAATCGACCGAATTTTCATTTCACTATACATTGCTCACTCACGTTGTATCATTCGATGATAGCATCTTTATGTAGCGGTAATGTATTGGAGAAAATAGCGAACCCCGTAACAGGGGTTGGAATAGAAGGTTATGGGACAACGGGTTTTCAGGCTAAAGGCTTTCCAAAGCCAGTCGGGTTCGGGATACCGAATGGGAAGGTCGTGTTTCGTGCTGCGTTATCGTAGCGTACACAACAAAGTTTGTGAACGGAAACTAAGATTCAGTTGATTTGAGTTCGAAGACGACATCAGGACTGTTCGTTTGCATTAATAAGCGTTTCTTTTATATCTAGGTATGTATAAACTTTTACACTGGCGTGTTTTTTTTTAATGGCTATTGTAAAATTATATTTTAAACATTCAATGAAACTCTATAAATTTATTGCCAAATCTGTAATATTGCATTTTGGAATCTACATTTAGATTTGTTGTGTAAGATTTTGTCATCGTTTATGTGGTACATACAGTAATTTATAATCTTTTATGCTATTTTGTATCCAATATGATTTTTCAGGAATAAGACAAAAATGACCTAAGTACTTAATTTGACCTTTTATAAAATCAAGTAGTTAATTTTCGTTTTTCCTACTATTAAATACTTTACAAACACTTTTAATGCTATTCTCTGTAGGGGTTACATTATGTTTTAATATGTTTAATGTAGAAAGTCTAATAATGTGTTTCATTTATATTTATTTAATAGAATATAGAAGAGTAAGTGAATTATTATTAATACCAGAAATATATATTTGATATCACTTTTATCATTACTAGGTATATTATACAAAAAGTAGAGAAGAATACCACGAGATATATATATTACAGAATTAAATATTTGCACTTCGTTTTACTCTACCTATATGACAAATCAGCTGGCTCGCTTCAGCTATTTATTTTTCGGTTCTCCTGAACCGGGTTTATAAATGGAATCAGCAATGCATTACTTAGTTCAATATAAGGATAGCATCTAAAGTAGTTCTCTTCTGTCAATATTTGTTGCACTCTACTTATTACCACGTATTTTGATCAAAATCGCCCAAAAAATATATTGCCAATGTAAGTTTTTATTAGTGATAAATTGACCATATTGCCTTCATTGCCTATCCATATAAAAAAAATAGTAAAATATATCTGTATCTAAAGTTGAAAATAACACTTTTATTCCATACTTGCCAACAGTATCCCGGCTGCCATAAAGATTATTATTGTCCTATGTGGGACAATGTGTATTATTGGATTTTACTTACTTCTCGTCCAGCCAAGAACCCTGGTCGCAAGAACTATTAAATTATAATAATATGTCCAGTTTCCTAGTGTATGTCGACGTTTCATAAAAATAATAATACAATTATTCCATAAAACCATCACAATTTTTTTCAGTGTATATGATATTTTTTGTAAAGTTACAAGTCAAGTATATAAATAGTATATAAAAGATCATAGAAATATAGTTCGCTTTGTAGAGCTCTATATCATAATGCAATGAGGTTGATGTTTGTGGAATGTTTTAATGACCCATATTTGTCTCGGAGACTTACTACAGCCTCTTCTGGGCCATAGTGGCTTTGGCCCAAAAGCCTCTTAAGCCTGCATTTGCCAGAGGCACAAATATATTGCACAGAAAGGCTACCGTGACACGCCTCGTTTATCTAATTCATTTTTCTTTGAAGCAAATTTTTAAGAAAGCGAGTGGAATTCTTTCAAGCAATTTCTTTGTGCTATTGCGATATAGCCAAACATTGTTGTAGAGCTTAAACTGTTGTTTGTTTTCTCCTATAAGGAACATTACCACTTTGTGAAACCCTGATTAGGCTCTTACATAAATAAGTAGGTATCGTGGCGAAGAAATAGCGGGCTGAGGCAATTGTATTGGTAGGTTGTTTCAATAATTGATAGCGGCGATAGCCTAGTTGAGAGTGGAACGGACTGCCGAGACGAATGTCCGCTAGTTCAAAACGAACCAAGGCCACCTCTGACTTTTCTAAAAAGTTATGTGTGTATTCTTTGTGAATTATCGCTCACTTTAACGGTGAAGGTAAAACATCGTGAGGAAACCTGCATACCATGTATGTGTAGTCTGCCAACCCACACTAGGCCAGCGTGGTGGACTAAGGTCTACATCCTCTCAGTTGTAGAGGAGGCCCGTGCTCAGCAGGGCAGTATATAATACAGCGCTGGTATGGTGGTATGGAATGATATTTCACAAATTTAGTTTACTTCAATGAAATAATATAAAGGTTTTTAAAATATACTGATTAATTCTCATTTACATATCATCAAGAATTGAGTAGGGGAGACCGGGTACAAAAGTTTGCTATTACCTTGGTTTCTGGCTAGGTATAATAATGTAATGTATGTAATTTTAATGTAATAAATGTAGCTATTTATAAATTCCATTTATATTCTTTACATTAAAATCGTGATTTACCTTATTATTGTGTATTTTAAATGAATCACAGAGTCTTTAAAAAAAATCGTCAGTTGTTACTTTCGTCCACGTAGGCAGGTCGAAAGTAACAGGACAAAGGAATTTATAATGAATATAATGTGACATTTAAATCATCAAATTATTTATTCGAAGACTTTGTATCAATAATACAGATAAACATAAATACATTTTAAATGCTCAAATTATATATATTAAGAATCTTTGTTGATATTCTTTTCCACTGCGTTTTATCCGTGTCAGTAGTTCCTCTTGTGGTAGTTTTTATTCGTTGTCTTTCGTTCTGTTTCATTCTGTTCAAATAAATACACACAACAATATTAAGTAAATAGATCAATACGGAGACAAAAGTAACGTGTACTTGTGTACCCATAGGGCTATATTACTTTTGTACCCGACCACATTTTTGTTAAAACATGAAAGATAAACTTAAAATGGAACGTGCTATACAAAAACTAATTAAAACACTGTGTAATCAATCTAATCAAGAATTAATATGCAAATATTCATATTCGTACCATCCTTTTAAGACTACGAAAACATTAAATAAGAAAACGTCAAAAAACTTACTTTTGATTTGTGAAATCACATATAGTCCTCTCATACAACCTAAGAGCGCGTGGCACGCGTGGCGACTGGATGCAAGTGAGGGGGGCGCCACCGGCTATCACCTTACGGCAGCTAAGCGGTCTTTGGCTATTGGATAAACCTACAGAGCCGATGCTACTTTCGACTCGCCGTTACTTTTGTACCCGGTCTTCCCCACGTAAATCACTAGTATTATATTGCCTAATGCCCAGTGAACGAAGCGCAAGAGTCATGTAATTCTTCCTTTTTTATGCAAATGAATGACAAGACGAGCAATACGCCAACCTCAAACTTTGTATACAAGAGACAAAAAAATATGTAATAAAAGTTTTGAAATGCAATAGTTAGAATGTTTTAAATAATATAATTTAATAGTAATTTAAAGGAATAATTGTATAGGAAGTTATGAGAATCTTGTACGCATCCTCCTAGAGTGTCGAGCGACAAGAGATGATTATATTTCTTCAGTCGATACGATTTTGCCGACTGTTTGAACCAGATATACACCGGTTGATGTTGAAATGCGACACAATTATTTGAGCCCCTATGGCAGAATTTAAGCAAGGTGGTCGCTATCCAGACGGATACAAAATAAAGAAATAAATCCTACCATTGGCGCGGACTAACAAAATTTATCTTGTATTATGTAAAATGAAAATTCACTCGAAATGCGCTGTAGTTGCACTGCTGTACGGATTTTGAATAAACTCATAAGTTTAAAAGCGCCTTACTTTAAGCCTACGGCGCATGAAGTAGGTCATTCAGTACAAATAAACACTAAGCCGGTAACACACATGAATTGAAAAGATTCTGTGATGCCAATGAATTAGCCCGTATGTAATGTGAAAAAGCTAGTGAAGTCTTAGCTAGTGAAGCTAATTTAATCCATGATGCACTCCTCTATCAACGGATGCTTCCACTCCGCCAAACATCGAGGCATAAGGCGACGCATCACGAAAACGGCAGTTCAACAATAGGCCCAAATATAATCACGACTGCGAAGAATGTAATATAATATTTAGCCCGCATAATTCTGCCGAGAGTCTCACATGCAATATCTCTTGTAGGTTTGCATGATATCCTATTTACTACGAATTGGTGGTAGGTCTCTAATTATGTAAGAGGCTGTCTGGGTGGGTTCCACCGCAATGTCCATTTCTACCGCCACGCAACAGTGTGCATGCACTGTTGTGTTTCGGTTTGAAGGACATTGTAGCCAGTATAACTACTGGACATAATGAGACTTAACATCTTATGTCTCAGGATGACGAGCGCAGTGGAATGCCACACAGTACTTTGTAACTCAAGGTGCTGGATGGTGTTGCTACTGTTTATGGGTGGTCGTATCGCTTACCATCAGGCAAACGGCATGCTCCTCTCGTCATTCAACTGCAATAAAAAAAATAAAAAATGTTATATTTGTTTGTATTAGATACATGTTATACTACTTATTCTACCAATAATAAATATTTCTTTCTTTCTTCTCTTCTTCAAAATCGAATGAAGATACTTAAAAAATATTTAGTTGTTAAAATGTACATTAGAAGTAAACACATAAACCGCTGAAAGGATTTGATTTGGAATAAAGCCGATAAAAAGGCAATTTTGCTCACCTTTATGTTTCAGCCCTTTATATAAAACGTCCTAACTATCACGTAATCTATATCAATTGTGACTTTCAGTATATTTCTTAGATAGGCATCTAGGTCAATTGGCTACTATCTAAACTTACTTAAGCATTTGTTCGTCCCCAAGGACGTATTTGTGGTGTACTTTATCTACCCATTTGAATTCTAACTGTATTTTAATGAAGGTTCATTATATCCCTTTGAATGGACTAGTTGGCAACAGATAATTTATTATGAAATAATTGGAACTTGTGTGAATAATAAAAAAATGGTCACAACCATACAGTACCATACCAGCCCTATATTATATACTGCCCACTGCTGAGCACGGGCCTTCTCTACAACTGAGAGGGTTTAGGCCTTAGTCCACCACGCTGGCCTAGTGCGGGTTGGCGGACTTCACATACCTTCGAAATTGAGAGAACTTCTCAGGTATGCAGGTTTCCTCACGATGTTTTCCTTCATCGTTAAAGCGAGTGATAATTCACAAATAATACACACATAACTTTTTAGAAAAGGTCACAACACATCAATATAATTCTATTATGGATTCGTTCGATAATGTTTGTTGTGCCATAGTTTGCCGGGTATAAAATAATAATTAGCTAAGCATTGGTATGGTCATTGACGGCGATTAATCAATACTAATACTTATTGTAAAGCTGAAGAGTTTGTGTGTTTGGTTGAACGCGCTAATTTCAGGAACTACTGGACCGATTTTGAAAATCTTTTACTAATTGGAAGCTACATTACTCCTGAATGCTATAGGCTACTTTTTATCCCGGGAAAAAAATTTCACGCGGGCGGAGCCGACACAAAAGTTTAAAGGTGATTTAATAATTTTGAATTTGTTCAGCTACTTTTGTGGCTGACTGTACATACATGGGCTATTATAATTAACAATGTAAAAGCTGGCCATAAATTCTCACCAATTATAGAACAACCACATAGAATAAGTTGTAAGCAACTGAGTGGTGCGATACAATTCTTCAAAATTCTCATATAAAAGACTTGATATCCCTATCAACTTACAAAGTGACTACGTAATATTGTTTTGGGAAACATGACCGATACACTAGTCATACGTACTTATGTCATATAAAACTTTACTTTAAAACAAAAATAAGAGATTGTAGGTCGTTAACCACCATCGTCAACTACCTCGCTCGTATTTTGTGTAAACAAAATATGCGAATAATTAAAAAAAGAGTAAAGCGCCAGGTGTGAAATATGGCAAGGGCACGTTTTAATAAGAGGCGAACTAAGCGCAAAAAAGATTGAAACAAATTAAAAAGTCACCACATCTCTCAACTTTCTACGCTGCTCGGGGAAATTTTCATAAATCCAATTTTAACAGACCGCCTATGACGTTCGCTTCGAAAATTTGCTAAGTTGTAAAAAACCGCATTAATTTTTACCAAAGATGAAGTGACAAAATTCAGGAAATATCTTTTTTAAAATCGCGTATCATAATTATTACATTAGATTTAACTTTCTTACAATAAACCTTCAAAGAGGTCTTTGAACATTGTAATTATTAAATAGAAAAAAAAATTGATTTACTTCATCATCAGCCATAATTATGATGTCCACTGCTGAGCATAGGCCTCCTCTAAAGATTTCCAGGCGGCCTGTCAAAAGCAGCTTTTTAATTAAATTTATTTACTTACCCTGTAAATTTACTTCATTTTATGGTTTTTGTTTTGATAAGCATACTTATGATTTAATCATGAGTTTATTGTTTTCGAGATCTAGATACTTACTTGGGTTATTTTTTTTAAAGTCGCGCTGGATTAAAATTTGCCCTATTCATTAGGTAGGTACAGTCAGAAGCATAAATATCTGTACAAAATCAACATTTCAAATTGCCTATATACGCGTTAAGTTAAACTGAAACCTTTTTTTCTTTGTTTGAAGTAAATTAAATCTCTTTTATATTATTATTTTGAAGAGAAAAAAAGATTAGTAAGAACAAAAAAGTATGTAGACGATTTGAAATTTTGAATTTGTTCAGCTACCTATGCTGGTGACTGTACAGTCAGCGGCATAAGTATCTATACAAAATCAAAATTTCAAATCGCCTATATACGGGTTAAGTTAAACTGAAAAAAATATTTTCTTCGTTTGAATTAAAGTAAATCTCTTTTATTTTATTATTGTGTAGAGAAAATAAGATTAGCAAGAACACAAAAGTATGTAGGCAATTGGAAATTTGGAATTTGTTCAGCTACTTATGCTGCTGACTGTACACTATAAAACTAGAAAAATTTTAACCTACACAAAAGCGATATACAATATTACTTTAAATCACGACAAAACCAGACACTGAAACGCCACAAATCGTTTTTTAATGGCATGACAGTTCACCAATTAAAAAAAATATGAAACAAAAACGTTTAATGACTGCAAAACAAAATTAACTGGTGGTAGGACTCTCATATGTAAGAGCCCGTCTGGGTGGGTACCACCGCAATGTCTATTTCTACCGCCAAGCAGCAGTGTGCATGCACTGTTGTGTTTCGGTTTGAAGGACATTGTAGCCAGTGTAACTACTGGACATAATGAGACTTAACATCGTATGTCTCAGGATGACGAGCGCAGTGGAATGCCACACAGTACTTTGTAACTTAAGGTGCTGAATGGTGTTGCTACTATTTATGGGTGGTCGTATCGCTTACAGGCGAACGGCATGCTCGTCTCGTTATTTAATGCAATAAAAAAAAATAAAAAAAATTACTGATAAACAAATCACGTTTAATTTTTCTTCCACAAACAGTCGTGTGAAACAAAGCGCTGGCTGTAAGTAGAGTCAACAGAGAGTTACATAATCCTTGTAATTTTGGTCAAACGTTCAACAATGTTTTTAATACGAAATTGTAAAAAGGTTTTGCTTTTATTATGCCAGGTAAGGGGTTACATTTAAATAGATGGTAATCATTTTATATTTTATGAAAATTAAGATATGGATAGGTCAGTAGACCTGATGAGACTTGCAGGCAATTGCTAGATATAGTTCGTTTCCAATGGGTCGGACTAGGAATCTTAGAGGAAGGCCTATGTTCAGTAGTGTCATTTTGTACCTGATGATTTTAAGATAAACTTCAGAATATTGTCGATGCGTTGAAATTGTTAGGAAAAAAATGTATGAAAATATTTCCAAATTGGAATGTACACAGTTGCTGTATCGTGGGTGTTATTTATTTATTTATTTAATTAAGACGCAAAACAGAGTACAATCATGAAAATTTTATATAACATACACGCTTACATTAAAACTAGATTGCATTCCAAAATATGCACCCTTATATGGGTAAATTACAGAAGGTGCGAACTAAGATAAATTAAAAGTATTGAGTTGTATACAGTTAACAATCAAAATAAAACAAATAACAACAGTATGTGGGTAACTTAACAACAACTATTACCAGTAAAAAATATTTTTTTAGACCTCTTGAGAATGATCCAAATCTGCCATTCATAACATCAAGGTGTTTGTGTTTTTTCGCCAAATCATTATACGAGCGACACATACGAACCGGGTTCAATCGGGTTATAGAATGAGGTGTTGTTCCTATAAGCCTGCAACGAATGTTATGAATCTATGACTGTCTTTAGGGCCCAACAGTTTTTTTTAAGTGGGATTTGAGCCTACGGCCGCACGCATTACAATCACCTTAGTATCAGATAAAAATATCATAGCCTTCTAAAAAGAAAAACACATTTTTGCAAAGTTCTAATAACTTATCAAACAAAATATGTTCATACCGTGATATTGTACAATATTAATAACCCTGAATATTATTCACTTATTATGGTTTCATTTAGCCTTTGATATCACCGGTAAATTAAAATGGCACCCCAAGAGACTCTTGGTAAAGTGTATGCTAATTAGTTCCAGCATTTTATGGGTTTTACTTACGACCATGGAATATTTATCTGTATTCACAACAATGCATTCTCTTTTGTTTCAGAATCTAATTATAGGGACGAAGACAATGGCTAAATGTGTCCTGCAGAATGCGTGTTATATAATTATCTTTACATTATGCCTGGGTAAGTTATGAAGTATAAAATCTCATACTTAAACAACCTACATGAATACTGTAGTCATAATATTTTTATTCAGTATGATACAAGCATTTCGTCCATTATCAACGATATGTTAGTGCTACCTGATGTTAAATCATCACCACTCATATCACCTGATGTTAAATCATCACCACCAATCATAAACCTACGCAAGCGGCAATAGCCTAGTTGGGAGTGAACGGACTGCCGAGACGAATGTCCGCAGGTTCAAAACCCAAGGGCATGCACCTCTGACTTTTCTAAAGTTATGTGTGTATTCTTTGTGAATCATCGCTCGCTTCATCGGTGAAGGAAAACATCCGGAGCAAACCTGTATACCTGAGGAGTTCTCTATAAGAATTACGAAAGTATGTGAAGTCTGCCAACCCGCACCAGGCCAGCGTGGTGGACTAAGGCCTAAACCCTCTCAATTGTAGAGGAGGCTTGTGCTCAGCAGTGGGCAGTAAATAATACAGGGCTGTTATAGTGGTGGTGATAAACCTACGCTACCAGAAGAATTAACAGATTAAAGAATAAGTATTACGAATTACCATGCTACTCTGTAAATCCTCGAAATCCACCTTCAGTAATGATAGGTATGTCTATTACAATTATTAGGCAAAGAAATGTTGTTATATCATGTGTTTTTAGTATATTAATATATAATATAATAGTTCCTAAATCACTGAAGCTATTTGATTAAAAATTAAATCAACATTTACTATGGGAGCTAAATCCGTTCAGAGGTTATTGAATTTACTTCTTACAAGCAGCCAAATATTTTCAGGCACTTCGCATTCATAATATTAAAAAGAAGTAAGAAGTAAAATAAGATAGATTCAATCGAAGAAATACACAATGTTTTTCAAGCAGTAAAGCACCAAATAACATTGAAAGCTTGCGTAATGTTGTAACAACAGTAAGAAGTAATATATCTTTAATTTATTTCGAACAGATCGAGGCGATGGCCATTGGAAGGAAAATGATAGAGAAAATCTGCGACGCGAGATTAATTCATATAAAAGGATGGCAGGTAAATGAAATATTTCTACAAAGATATCTAAAAGGCAAATGAATTTCTTTAAGGGGATCAGAATGTACCCAAAGATGCTTTGTACTGCATTTATTTCGTGACTGTTTTGTCGCCTTACTTTCGTTTTATGGATACAAGCGAGCATTATTGGCGATTTTACTGGTACTGGTAGGTCTCTCATATGTAAGAGTCCGTCTGGGTGGGTAGCATCGCAATGTCTATTTCTACCGCCAAGCAGCAGTGTGCATGCACTATTGTGTTTCGGTTTGAAGGACATCGTAGCCAGTGTAACTACTGGACATAATGGGACTTAACATCTTATGTCTCAGGATGACGAATGCAGTGGAATGCCACACAGTACTTTGTAACTCAAGGTGCTGGATGGTGTTGCTACTGTTTATGCGTGGTCGTATCGCTTACCATCAGGCGAACGGCATGCTCGTCTCGTCATTCAATGCCATAAAAAAAAATGACATAATTTTAAAGGATTAAAGGTGCTCATAATTCTTTACTTGTGTTACAGTACAACAGAATTATTTAGGCTACTTTAATGATTTGAAACAATCTTTCTATGAATTAAGAAAATAATTAACGTATGACTAAAAGTTATTATGATTTTGTTACATTTTAAAGAATAGTTTATAAAGGCGTTATTCGCATACTGAACAATGCCCGAAGTATACCAATTTTAAGCGAAAGAAAACGTTGGAAGCACGCCAACTACGAAGGCTTTTACAAAATGCTAGTTTTTATTCGAAGGTCAGATGAAAATTGTTTGGCGCATACTGAAAAACAATGTTAAAAAACGATGAGATGTGAAGCACCAGGGAGCGAGATCACAGGTCACTGACCTCTTTGAGAATTATAATGATGCTGAAATTTTAATAGCGTTTAAATTGTTTTTGAGTATGATATGAGATATAATATTATCAAAACTTATGTTTGGAACAAAGTACGTTTTTGCTTCATATGATGTCATGTTTTTTCGATATAATCTCATCTAATTTAATTTAAAAGTATATTCTTTATAATGAAATATAAAACTGGCAACACAATATATTGAATTTATGAGTTTCACGCTGAGAAAGAAATGAAACGATATATAATAGTTTAAGATAGTAACACTAATAATATTAAGTTAACGTAAGATTTTAATTAATAGAATACTCTATACCAAATAAAATCTCGTTTTCACTGTTGTACTGATTTAGATTTCACGTAAAAAAATATTCAAGATCCAGGCTCGATTTTTAGTATTACAATAGAAAAGATATAATTTTATTTTTTTCATACTTTCATGAACCTTTTTGATAACCGATATGCATTTTGTAAAAATGTTATCATCCCTATTTTCTCTAACACTTACGTATTGATAACGTAATTCAATTTTCTTCACAGAAAAAATCGAGCGTGAGATAGAGGCCTTTTACGATGAATATCCAGGGGAGAAACTTGGAGATAATATTGAAACAATACATTACAAGCATCGTGCAAACACTCTCCGTCGTGGCGCTGAAACGAGTAAAGTTAGAACAAAAGATGAAAAACAAGAGATTGTTTTGTCTACCATTGCCACACATTTAGAAACGCCAAGGGACAAAAACGAGTCAACAGCAGCAAATGAAACTAAATGGCCAAAATTCGAAGAGATACTTCTAGCGATTGGCAAGCAATACGATTGGAAGAATGACAGGTGGATCAAAGTTAAAGTCAAAGAAAAAGTGAAAAATATTGACGACAAAGCCTACAAAAATAGATCAAAAGATAATGAAATTAATGTGGTTCATGAAAAACACAAATTTTATTATAAATTTGTAAAATTAAACAGAAGTAAGAACAGGAGAAGCGTCGTGGTGGCCGTATCAGCTGTAAGATAGGTGCAGAGAGCAACAGAAAAGAATATATTTTTTGTAAGATACGGGACCAACCGGGGTACTAAGCGCCGTTTGACTGCACCGCCGGGGTGGAAATGAAAGCGTTTATAAAAAACTATAAATGCGTCTAAAATATACATGACCCCATACCATGCCTCATTCCCCATAATGAAAATCGTAATAGAGCCTGTAGCGTTCATTAAATATACAGATATATGTTAAATGTTTAAGTAGCTCAATAGAATTATTTTTATTAAAACAATTAAATACGGTAACATAAACAAGTTTTGAATTGAATGGATCTTAAGTGTACAAACTATACTGAGGCGTTAGACAATAGCTACTAATGGCCCTTGTTAGTTGAAAAGTTTGTATTACTGTATTTCTCATAAAGCCGCTATAGATCTTATTTCACGACTGGAAATGTTATAAATATCAAGTTTCACACTGGTTTAAGACGAATCGTTGAGAAATAAAGATCATCAACTATTGTGTTTGTTTTATTTTTGTGACGTTCATGTCGAGCAGTGGCGGTCCTTTCATAGAAGCCGAAAAGCCTGGCTTGCCCTAAAATTATTTACCTAAGTACTCAAAATCGAATATGAAACAATAACCAACATTTTACGGTAACAAAACGCATCGAAATAATTTTCTTTAAAATTTTAAAATTCCCGCGCTACGGTTCGCTGAACCGGTTCGCCTCGAGCGCACCTAAAGACACACCACTACACCTACATACACACAACCACATCCGCGCCGTACACTCATTTCATATTTAATACAAAACAGCTAGATGCGCACAAAATATACTCATCACTCTCTCTCTCGTTGGGTTTTACCTGGCTTTTCGCCGCCATATTTTTCTCATTCACACTAATGGATAAACTACTACCACATACGTATAGCTATAGTAAGTTTCTATAGCAATCAGTACTAGAAAATAATCCAGGCTTAATGCATCCATAGAAACTGTATAAAATACAGGGTTGCCAATTAAAAGAATTACCTCTAATATGGTTGCATAATTTTGCTTATTTTAATGTGTATTTTTTATTTATCATGAATATGTAAAGATTTTAGTGATAATATAATTAAAATTACATATCTGATTATAATTATTTAAGGTATTGTACTATAATTTTATTTATCAATAAGTTTTTCTCACAGTTTTAGCATTAATTTTGTGGTGTAATTTTGATTCCAACTAGGCAACATCAGTTATTTGTTTTGATTGAGCCGGCGATCTACATCTTGAAGTATTTGTGTTTATTAAGTGGTTTTTGAGTTATTTTAAACTTTTAAGCACAATAAAGATGAGTGAATATATCTCTTGTAATAGTTTAAAGTGTGTGAAAGTTTTTATCGGCGAGAATAAGTTAAATTTGTTAGGTTATGATGGAAAAAATCAACTTTTAACGAGCTGGCGAATGGCGCGAAATGTGTCTGAAGAATCATAAAAGGTATTTAGATCAGTATACAACAAAACTTATTGTCTTATTGGATGCTCTAATACGTTATACGACTACGTATTAAGTTGTATTGTTGGTGTTTCATATTTTTCTCGAACAAAACAAGTGTTTGGAATAGGTAGGTACATACATCTGGCTAGTAAAATGATTTAATTAATCAGTGTTATCAAAAGTAATTCCAATTCACAAAAACATATGTTAAATGCATTCATTTCATTTCATAATTTCGGTAAACAGCGAATTATAACCTGATTATCTCGTCCAATTAAATAGGTACAGTAGCTGTGACGAAATTTGAAAATTTCTAAACAAAACTTGTGCGTCGACAGTAATAATGATGATTGTAGTGCTTTTACTTTTTTAAAATTGCTTGATACAGGTAAAATCTATGTAAATAGTTTATCTTTACAAGAACTTCGTTCAGAAGTCGCGATGGGTCAAAATTGATTTTAAATAAAGGTACGTAATTTCGAAAAGGTAATTAGTCGACTCGCTGGCGTTGTTGTATCGCGTACACGGTTCGAACATTGTTTTGAGGCCCTGGTTCGAATCCCGGTACGGGTAGTCATTTTTATTTTTAGATATTGCTTGTCTTTCTTATAGTTGCACATTTTATATGTATCGGAGGTGCGAATTTTTTTTAGGTCTGCTTTGGCTTGCCCTCATCCAAAACACTAGGCACGCCACTGATGTCGAGAACCTATTAAAGGGCATGTTCAAAAACGGGCCTGAAATTCTAAACAAAACAATTTATATATATTTGGATAGAACTCCTGGAAACTAGCCTTTTGCAATAATATGTTTAATTTTAAAGGCCTCCGATTTTGAGATTTATGATTTTGTTTGACTTGAAAACTACACTTAAAATGAACGTTTTTAAAAAGTTATTTATGAATGGAGGGGGTCTAAAAATAATTTTTAATGGATCGAAGTTCCATATTTTGCCACTTTAATATGCCTAAAGTTTGAGCCTGGTTAGATTTTGAGGCCCAGCACCCATACAAAAAGCGGACATCTCCTCTCTTTTGTAGATTCTTATACTCCGTCCAACCATTTATTTAACTTTTATAAAACAATACAAAATGTTGAGTAAAAATAACATTTCAATCGATCAAAACTTTTTCATAAATTAAATCGATTGTTACAAGAAATCGAATCGGTAACGTATTAGTACATCCCCAATTGATGAGAAACCGAACTGTCAAAGTTAAATAAATAGTTGGACGGAGTATAGGTAGATTGGGACTGAAGTAATATAAATTTTCAACTGGTTTAATCTTCATAATAATTGCATAAAACACAAACTACTCAGTTGTAAATTGTAATTAAAATTTTAAATGTCCAATGTTTTCTTGTTTACCAGTCTGTTTGAGTTAGGTTTCTTAATTCGGTAATTTATTTGATATGTAGATCATTTTCGATACTATTCTATTTATAACTAAGAACATAGGATAACAATATAAATTCTTATTTGAGATAAGATGTTTAAAAAATTCCAGCACAATATTCACTAAAACGTTTAGTTGAGAAACCATAAAAACAACATTTTGATCACCAAAGGCGAAGTAAATGAGAATTCGATAGAAGAAAACCTTAATAAAAATTCTGTAAACATTTCACCGTGAGCCATTTTCTGTGCCTTTGAAGTGGCACGCGGGTAAGGCAACTCATTGTACAAGACAAAAAATAATATTGTATCTGGCAGTAAAAATTATAAACACTAATCATTGTCAATTATTATAACATTATTTTTGTAACACTTAACGGTATTAATATTCCATTTCAAATTATTTTGGACAGCTTGAAACAAAATTTATTTAAAATACGAGTAAGTGAAGTTATTTTGAAAAAAATATATTATAAACAAAAATCTATCGTTCCGTGTGTAATATTATGAAATCACTTTCAGCTGCCAACACATTTATAATTAAGTTTATATTTGTTGAAGGTTTTATATATTGCACCAATTTAGTGTTGGTTGATTTTAATCTGTCAGTATGTTGTTTCCATAACGATGTTCAGTAACAAGAAAATTGTTCTTGCCGTTATACACATTCGATGTAAACCAATGTAAACTCTGCTAATAGCTAATAAATAATGTAACCCAATTACGATACTTTTAACAGGTTATGGGCCCAGAACGCAAGTAAGCGAAAAGTATCAAGTTATTGGGGAACCGTTAAAAATGAACCAAAACTACATAGAAAAGTTGAACGGCGTAAATTATGATACTTGGAAAGTGCAAGTACAGGCAGTACTCACGAAAAATCAAGTATGGAAATACGTCAATGGTTCGTTACCTAAACCGGACACTATAATAGAGGCGAGCGCATGGTCTGACAAAGACGACATGGCAAAAGCTGATTTAATTATGGCGATGTGTCCAGGTGAGCTGAAACACATTAGAGGGTGCGACACTTCGCATGATATGTGGAGGAAACTGGAGAAAATTTATTTTTCTAAAGGACCCGTAAGAAAGGCAAGTCTCTTAAAGAAATTAACATTGAACCGTATGAAGGAAGGAGATGATGTACAAAGTCATTTGAATAATTTCTTCGAAGCCGCAAATATGTTAAGCGATATGGGTGTAGAAATACACGATGACATGCTGTCAATTTTATTATTATACAGTTTGCCAGAAAGTTACGAAAACTTTAGATGTGCTATAGAGAGCAGAGACGAGCTACCGAACGTTGAAGTGCTTAAAATAAAAATTTTGGAGAAGGCAAGCACAAGTGCCAATGAAACTCAATATATTGAAGGAGCCATGTATGCGAAGAGAAAGGAATTTAAAAGGGACTCGAAGACTAAGCAACAAAATGCAAAGAATTGTAAATTTATGTATAAATGCTTCAAATGTCATGAGTTTGGACATAAAGCTTCAGAGTGCAAGATGAAGCGAAACAATGATGACGCAAGATGTGCCACGAATTTAGAAAAAGAGGACAGTACTTTTGATATTCTTTTTAGTTGTGCCAATTTTTCTAAATGTTTACAATTTAAAAAGAATGACTGGATCCTCGATAGTGGCTGTACTTCGCATTTGTGTAACGATTTAGATAAATTTACTGATAATTTTTGTATTTTACAGGATAAATTAAACCTAGCATCAAATCTGTCGACGGATATAAAGGGCATAGGTGACGTAAGGTTGTCAGCATCATCAGGCAGGAGGCTAACTTTTCAAAATACTTTGTTTGTACCAGATCTTAGGAGCAATTTGCTATCAGTAGCGAGAATTGCGGATAACGGGTATGAAATTCAATTTACTAAAGATAGGGCCTGTATAAATGATGTGAGTTCAGGTAATACTGTGATGACAGCTGAACGTGTAGGAAATCTTTATCTTTTTAAAGGGCTGGGTGAACAAATGTGTTCTTTTGTTGATTCAATCGATATAGTGACTTGGCATCAGCGTATGGGTCATTTAAATGGTAAAGATCTCTTAAAACTATTAAACCATTGCGGATATAATACGAAAGGGGCAGATTTGAGAAAATTATCCAACTGTGATGTATGTGCTAAGGGAAAAATGAGTTCGTTACCATTTTCGAGATCGGGTGGACCGTGTAATGAGTTATTACGAATTGTACATTCCGATGTGGCAGGTCCTTTTAAAACGCCTTCGATTGGCGGAGCAAAATACTTCGTGACATTTATTGATGACAGTTCTCGATGGTGTGAAGTATACTTACTCGGACGGAAGAGTGCTGTTTTCAACGCATTTAAGCTCTACAAAAATTACGCAGAAAGATTGACAGGTAAGAAAATAAAATTCCTTCAATCTGATAATGGTGGTGAATATCGGAATCGTGAATTTGATGATTTTTTAAAGAACGAAGGTATCCAAAGAAGGTTGTCGATTCCAAGGACTCCTGAAATGAATGGAGTCAGTGAACGCAAAAATAGAACTTTAATTGAAATGGCTAGGTGTATGTTATTATCTTCCGGTTTATCTGTAGGTTTTTGGGCGGACGCTGTTGTAACTGCATGCTATGTACGTAACCGTTGTCCGACTAGCAGCCTAGGTGGTGGAATCCCATTTGAAAAGTGGACAGGCACTTCTGTGAACTTGTCAAATATACAAAGTTTTGGGACGAAAGCTTATGTTTTGGATAAGACACCAGGAAAAGATAAATTTGATGCACGTGCCAGAGAGGGAGTATTAGTAGGTTACCCTCGATCAACTAAAGGATATCGGGTTTGGATACCATCTGAACATAAAGTCATTGAAGCTCGTGATGTTAAATTTGTTTTAGGTGAGAAGACAATGAAGAATCATGAGGAGATTGAATTAGAAGTTAGAGACACACATTATAGAGAAAAAGATCCAGTTGTTGCAGATGTGTATATACCCAACCAAGTCATATTTGAAACCCCTTCAGGTGCTGGAGACCAAGTGAATGAGAACGATCGTATAGTCGGCACACCAAATATAGTAGAAATCGACTGCAATGGCAGTGGAGATGTTCGTGGTGGAAATATACATTTGGAAGAGGTCGAGCAAGTAGGTGAAGATAATAGAAGACAAGTTATCTTGAAAAGAGGTCCAGGTAGGCCAAAGTTAGTAAAAGGAGAAACTGGACGTCCCAAGAAGGTATATAATATGGTAGAAGTAGAGGTACCAACTCAGGAATCGGAACAACTTAGACAGAGCACATTGAGACAATTTGGAGAGACAGACCGACAAACCAACAACGAAGAAATGCAGGATAGTGAGAATCAGGATGAAAATGATGAAGAATTTTTCTCTGCAATGGCTGAAATGTCTGTTGAGCAAGCTTTATCAAGCGACGATCATGAAGAATGGCGGGAAGCAATTCTATCAGAAATCAAAAGTTTAGTAAAGAACGAGACGTGGGACATTGTTAAGAAGCCAAGGGATCGGAAAGTTGTAGGCTGTCGTTATGTCTTGACGACGAAATTAAACGTCGATATGACAACAAAGAAAAAGGCTAGATTAGTAGCAAGAGGATTTAGTCAACGTTATGGTATAGATTACCATCGAACGTTTGCGCCAGTAGCGCGACTTGAAACGATTAGACTACTTATTGCACTAGCTGTAGAACTAAACCTGGAAGTCCATCAATTGGATATAAATACTGCGTATTTAAATGGCCGACTCGATGAAGAGGTATACATGCAAATACCGAAAATATTAGAGGAGAGTTTGATTACGCTAATCCAGAGGGAGAATGCAAGTTCCGCAGTTATGAAGCGTGCTAAGAAAATGTTAGTCGACCTTAAAGCTGGAGGCAACGCCTGTTTATTGAAACGTTCGTTGTATGGCTTGAAGCAAGCGGGACGGCAGTGGTATATCAGACTAGATGAGAAATTGCGCCGAATGAACTTCAAACCAACTGAAAAAGAGCCGTGTCTTTATCACCAGCGGAAGGAAGATGGAACCATTTTGATAGTAGTTATATATGTTGACGATATTTTAGTAGCTTCAGATAATCTTATTTTGATACAGGAATTTAAGAAAGATTTAGCTGCTGAATTTGAACTGAAGGACTTTGGACCAGCGAAATACTGTTTAGGTATAGAAATAGAGAAAAAGAATGGTGAAATAAGTCTGTCACAGCGAAAATATATTCAAGATGCTTTGAATAGATATGGTATGGCGGACTGCAAGACTGTATCCACACCCTTCGAAGTGGGATTGAATTTTGCAGTACCAAGGGACCATCGTGAAAATGATAAGGAAAAGGAACCGTGGCCATATCGCGAACTCATAGGAACACTCATGTACCTTAGCGTAGGTACAAGACCCGATATTTCTAATACGGTTTCTAAGTTAGCTCAGTTCACGACCTGTCCAAATCATACACATTGGATTTCGGCTAAGAGGGTTCTTCGATATTTAAAGAAGACAATTGACTACCGATTGACATTTCGTAAGACAGGGAAATCGTTAATAGGATATTCAGATGCCGATTGGGGTAATTGTTTGATCGATAGGAGATCATACTCAGGCTACGCGTTTATGTTAGGAGGAGCGGCTATTGCTTGGCGATCTCAAAAGCAAAGAACTGTAGCTACATCTTCAACAGAGGCCGAGTACATTAGTGTTAGCGAGGCAATGAAAGAAGTTCTCTACCTTAGTAGTTTATTGAAAGAGATAGGATTAGATAGCTTATCGAAAACTGTCGTTTATGCTGACAACCAGGGAGCTATATACCTCGCAAATGATCCTGTGTATCATGCTCGTAGCAAACACATAGATATAAAATATCATTTTATTAGGGATGTACTCAAAGGCTACGCTATAGCGATGAAATACGTGTCGACAGATCTGATGGTAGCTGATATCCTCACAAAGGCTTTGCCTGTTTGTAAGCATTATAAATGCATGGTAGGTTTGGGGATGGTGTAGCTAAATTGAGGGGGCGTGTTGAAGGTTTTATATATTGCACCAATTTAGTGTTGGTTGATTTTAATCTGTCAGTATGTTGTTTCCATAACGATGTTCAGTAACAAGAAAATTGTTCTTGCCGTTATACACATTCGATGTAAACCAATGTAAACTCTGCTAATAGCTAATAAATAATGTAACCCAATTACGATACTTTTAACAATATTTATGTTTCGTTTTTTACTTTATTTCATCCACACATTAATTTCAATCATATATTTCTGAATTTACAAAGAAAATGAAAGGATCGAATTTATTTTGTTTCTACAAAAATACCACCTTCCTTTATCTCACACCTACGTGGATTCGGCGTTACGAGTTTTTTTAGTTACCGAAAGGTTTTGTGAACTTTGTTATTAAACCGGTTGCCTGACGTCAATCCAATCCGTAAAATCCAAGTTCGATAATGTCACACGAAGTGTAACTTGACAGTAAATGTCACCAGATCTACTGGGTTATGCCGGAATATGTCTAGATAATGATTATACTTTGAAAAAAAAATGATGAGTGTTGTCTGATGATGACTTAAGAAAAGCGTATTGCAAAGGCCGCATGTATGTACCATAACGGTCCCAAAAACCTATAAACCGAGTGAATCAAAACCGCGACTCGCATGGTGTCTTTTGAGACAAGACAATATATTATGCACTAAAGCGTCATGATCCCGCAAAAAGCAAATGATATTTAAACGTACGGAAATTAAACGCAACAAATATGCAACCTATTCCACGCTACATATTTACGATTTGCCAAAATTTCCACTTCATTAAAACTTTGCTAGACACCGCAATGGACTCAAAATTACGCATTATCCCCGAAGGCGTAGGCAGAGGCGCATCTAATGCACCCACTTTTCGCCGTGCGTATTCCGTCCCATGATGTGATAGGCGGCGAGCCTATCGCCATATCGGGCACAAATTCCAGACTCCGGGCTGATACTGAATAGAAAAATCCAATATCACTTTGATGACCCGGGGATCGAACCCGAGACCTCAGCATTGCAGTCGTATCGTAATGCAATTACGCCAAAGAGGCAAACTCAAAATTAAAATATGTATAAAAAAATATTGCAACACGCCACAGTTCATATTTGTTAATTAACATAACGTTTCATTTCACTGTGGTATATACTTTAAATAAAATAAATATTTTCGTCGGATCCGATGGTTTGGTCACATAGCAAATATGAGAATACAGAATAGCCGTAGTTAGGTCTCATTTATTATACAGTCCAAGTAAACGGTAATTGTTTCTCTCTTTCTATATAATTTGATCCCGTGACGAGAAAGACACTCGCCCGACGGCAAGCACGAAACTGCCCATAATCAGAGGCAGTTCCACACACACGAATTAAAGAACATTACCATTAAAATGAATGAACGTGAAAACTCATTACCTGCAGCCAGTATAAATAAGATATTGTAGTTTTTAATAGGACCTATATTTTTAAAGTATGTACATCGTATTGAACCGTTACTATTTAATCAGGAGTGTCAGACTGTATACAAAAAGAAAGAAGCAAAATCTAATAGGTTAATTGATTTAAACCATACTCTCGCGGATGTGACAATGCAATTTGGAAGAGAGCAAATTGTTTGTGTTGCGGCGGAAAGTCGAGACAATAACTCGAGCAACAAAAAAAATATTTGTTTACTTGTAACTGGTAGCATTTCCATCAACGCCCAACACCCATTCTTGTGATCTCTTATCTCTGAAAAGTACAATGTTACGAGTATGTCTTCCCACATAATATTTCCGAATGGAGTTTACTTGGATTAAACTTTCTTAATATTTTGCTTTTTAGGTACCTTTAAAGTTGAATGAACGTTATGTTTTTTTTATTCAATATGATTTGGAATTAATTTTTTTTGACAATTTAGTCGCTTAAACTTCGGTGGAATTTTTACACCACGTACGTATGTGAGGTTTAAACTTTTTAGATTTTTTTATTGCACACAATAATATCTTTATATATCTCAGTACAAACAACAAGATAAACAATGCAATAGCAATTAAGAATACACATTGTAAGCAACACAAAATACCACAATATTTTTTGATGCTCACGATTCAATAACATTACTGCGCTTTGTTTTCGCTTTAATGCTTCGTAGTTCGTAGATTACTTGTAATTGTTTTGTTAACTGCACTTCACCTTGCGTTTAAAATACTTGCTGCTACATTTTCCTTGTGTATTTTATTGCCAAAGGTGTATCTGCAACATTTTACAAGATTATATAATTTACGCCCAACTAATAAAAGAGTTTCAAAAACATTTTCCTTCAACCTTTGATCATTAATTAAACCAAACATTTGGTTTGATCTTGGGTTTTTCGGAAGCAATTATTATTTTGTAACGCGGGCTTTTTCGAAGACCTCAAACAAGGGTGTGTTGATGTTGGCAGAACTGATCTCGGGCAAACTCGTCAGCACCTTTGGTAAACAGCCGTATTTGCATTTCCTCGTCCTCAGAGACCTGTGCAAATAGTAATATCCGAGGCTCTTGGGATAAGACACTTGAAAGGTGAGCCTAGGCACAAGAATGCATTCACACGGCATATCAAAGAGGTGATGACGCTCATGGAAAATTAAAAAGTATTTTTGTTTAGCCATTGTTTATGGTTATCGTCAAGCTTCCCTTGAAAGACAAATATAAAATTATTTCTTATATTATAGTATAAATGATAATTATAATCAAACGTCCGTAGACTGTAGGATACATTTTACTCGATACTGGCACGATGGTATCCGAAACGAAAAAAAACTGCGAGGAAAGTCCACAGATCAATTTTTCATGGACATGCTTTTTTACAACTGCCGCGAAATTCGGCAATTTATCAAGCCCATATGTGGCGGGTGTTCAACAAAAAATCACAGATTAGGTCCTTACAAAAAAAAAGAAACAAAGGGAACGTGATCTCGTTCGAGTACGTGACTCGAATTGCGCCACGCGAAAATGTGAAGTTTATGATTTTTGTACGACCTCCTTTCTGTTTGCGAATGGACCTTTACAAACTCGACGAGTAAAGTGATTTTAATTCGTACTCAACACTTTCGGCTTGTTAATACCAAATTCATTTAGGCCGAGTATAAACTTCGTATGAAACTATGTTCTTTATTTGCATTAATGAATATTTAGAATTTACTAAATGAAAATGAGTAATCTGAAAATCACTATATTTTACGTACACATAAAGTTTAAGTCACAGTGCCCCTTTTATAGCAGGAAATAAATTATATTACAGCTTCAGCGGTTTTATTATCGAGACGGATTTTTCGCTACATTTTGGATTGATGGGTGGAATGATAAAAAGTATGAATCTAAAACTAGATTCATCATCACCATCATCAGCCCGTTGCAGTCCACTGCCGGACATAGGCCTCTCCCAAGGTACGCCACAGAGCCCGGTCTGCTGCTTTATGCATCCAGTCGCTGCCGGCCCTCTTGATTACTAAACCAGATTACTTCGAGTTAATCAGATAGTACTCTACTACACAGTTAAATATAATAACTGTTCATTTAATAGAACTTATGTGGTGGACTAAGGCCTAAACCCTCTCAGTAGTAGAGGTGGCCCGTGCTCAGCAGTGAGCAGTATATATACAGGGCTGGTATTATTATTTAATAGAACTTATACTGTGTTTTTATGAAGTATTTATCATACCAAGTCTTCTTCAGTGGCATAGTTGTAGGTATACCGATTTAAAGATTTTCTGCTCAGTATCAGCTTGGTATCGTAGCCAATAAATGGCAATAAGCTCGCCTCCCACTACATGAGATCTAACAAAGCTGGCTAAATGAAACATCTCTGTCTGCCAATAGGGACAAGGCGTGATGCTCTGTATTTTTTTTAAGAGCCTAAATGATTTCCAATATACATTCAAACAAAGAACACGTTGAATAGATAAAGTTTCAGATTGAATTCGGTATGGAATTGGTTATCCCAGATCTTGTCATCCTATTGAGGTCTGATCCACGCAGGCCGAATGTATTTCGTAGCATATAGAATACTTTGTGGCGCATACATTGAATTTGTTAACACGAAATGCGTGTATCACAAAAAACATACTTTATGAACTGACTGCCTCGGTGGCGTAGTTGTATTACGGTACGACTGCAATCTCGGGTTCGATCCCCGGGTCGGGCAAAGTGATATTGGGTTTTTCTATTCAGTATCAGCCCGGAGTCTGGAGTTTGTGCCCGATATGGCGATAGGCTCGCCTCCTATCACATCATGGGACGGAATAAAAATGGCGAAAAGTGGGTGCATTAGTTGCGCCAATGTACTCCATACTAGTCTATATATTTTAAAAAATATGAAATTTATTGAGGGTCCGTCCGGCCGTTCTATCCAACCGATTTGCTTTTTTTTAACCCTGGAGGAAAAAGAGGGGTGCTATAAGTTTAAGGTGTGTATCTGTGTATCTGTATGTCTGTCGCATCGTAGCTCCGAAAAGAACGGACTGATTTCCATGCGAATTTTTGTTTGAAAGTTGAAGTGATCGAGATGGTTTTTATTAGCTATAATTTGGAAATTCATTAATGAAAAATACTGATTGACAGATTTGACATCAAGCATTTGAAATTACCTAGCTTTCATCCTTCTCAAGTTATACTCAAACGCTATTTCCTCCTGTAGCTACATTTCTTATATTTTCATAGCTTTATTTCTCCATAACTCCGGTACATTTTTTAGTAAAAGTAATAGAAAGACATTTGGAACATTCCGTTTCCAAAAATTTTGTCAAAAATAGATGTAGGTAATAATGAGTACATTGCCTGAATAACATGTAACCGATTCCAAAATTCTATCACTAATAGTAAGGTACACTTATCCCAGAATAAGACGCTATATTTTGTTATTTCCCGGATAAAAAGTAGCCCATAGCACTCAGGAGTAATGTACCTTCCTATTAGTGAAAGAATTTTCAAAATCGGTCCATTAGTTTTGAGTTTATCCATTACAAACAAACAATCAAATCTTTCCTCTTTATAATATTAGTATAAATAGTATAGATTACTAACAAAACGCGAACGGATCTGCAGACAAGTACAATACAAGTATAAAATGTTGTATACTGCTTGCGAAACGAGCGTAACATGTATATATATCGGAGTATCGTCAGTTTAGATGTCAAGCTATCGTGCGGTCGCCGGTTTTGTTTTCTACATTCGTTTCAATTTATGTTTACGCGATTCCAATCTCGCCTGAGTACCCGCAGATTGGATTCTGTGTAGATAACAACAAAATAACAAACAAAACATGTTTTTGCAAATGTTTTTATTTGTCGTCATGCTAGTATTGACAATTGTCGAATATGTTTTGTTCATGACGGGTCACTATCCGTTCTTGACCGTGTAAGAGTGCGTTTGGGTTATGCAGAGTAATGGTAATTTAATTAGCTCCAAAGTCTAATGTTTTATTAAATGAAAGTAAATACACTTATAATTTGTCTATATATGGCAGTGTGCTGAAAGTAAATCGTTGGTTCAATAGTTGTACATACGTAAAATAAAATAGATTTTTATATTTTAATAACTAAATTAATTCACAAGATCAAATATTTACTAGAAAACTTTAACATTTTTCAAAGATAAATGAAAATCATAATTGTTCACCTATTTTCTAAACTTTGTGGCAGATACGTGAACCATGACATTCAGAGTTCAAGCACCAAGTCAAGCAACTGAAAGCCCTCGACTAAAAACATGATTTGCCTACAATTTGATTCACGGGCAGGTTTGACTTAACGATGACGGATGTATTGCGAATTGGTATAAAAGCCGTATCCTCGATATTTCCTGCATCGTGTGAAGATGAGATATACATTTATTTAGGTCCTGTTGTTGCAATGATCTGAACTCTAAATAAAGCTGATTGTGGCTGAACTCGGAATATCATATAAGTAGATATAATCTAATAATAGTTATGGAGGATGATTTTCGTAGGTCCACGCGGCAATTAATTGATATTTCAAAGAAGTCTCCTTGTAACTGTGGGAGATGACCTGATTGTGGAACAAGAGGCCATAGATTTCGTTATCGGGTTGATAGGATTAAAAGTCCTATAGTTTTTGGTACTACCACCACCATACCAGCCCTGTATTATATACTGCCCACTGCTGAGCACGGGCCTCCTCTACAACTGAGAGGGTTTAGGCCTTAGTCCACCACGCTGGCCTAGTGCGGGTTGGCAGACTTCACATACCTTCGAAATTTCTATAGAGAACTTCTAAGATATGCAAGTTTCCTCACGATGTTTTCCTTCACCGTTAAAGCGAGCAATAATTCACAAAGAATACACACATAACTTTTTAGAAAAGTCAGAGGTACGTGCCCTTGGGTTTTGAACCTGCGGACATTCGTCTCGGCAGTCCGTTCCACTCCCAACTAGACTATCGCCGCTTAGTAGTTTTTGGTACCTGCAATACTAATTCGCTTTTAGGGTGTGCTCCGCATTATATGTGAGATTGTGAGACACATTTATACAGTATTTTTGCATATGTTTGGATAATATCATTACCATATTATATTGCGGGTCTTAGCCTGAGCGATAGCTCAACATTTACCTACCTGCTTGAGGCAATAACATATTTGCGAGGCACGTATATTAGGAAAAGCTTTTACCTGAAATGAAACGTGGAAATATGGGAACTCATGTGTTATATTGACAGATGGGACTACTAATGAAAATGGACCTTAACGATACGTAATAGTGTCGCAAATACTCTGTGGGGTATAGAATGAAAATAAACAATTTGGAAAAATGTTTTCCTCATTATGTTAATGCTGTATATTTTAATATTAATTATTGGCAACTCCTTGAAGGAACGTAGATTTTAAATATAGAGATGATTGTTATGCTGTTGATAAGGTACGGATTATGTTTTCTGTCCGTCTGTCACTTTCTTTTCGACGAGTAAGCACTCTAGCATCTTTAAAAAAAAATATTGCTAATGTTTGACAAGGCGAACATTATATTATCACTACATATAAGAATCTGATCCGTAATGTCCTTAATGATTCAACTTAAGCTAAATTTATCACCAATTTAACTTTGTCATACACCATTTTAACTTTTGCTTGTATTCTGTATTCCACTTCACAAACTTATTTTAAACATAACTTCCTAATTGAATTCATGGTATAACCCATTGAAGTTAGCATTATTAGTTACGTTTAGTTCATTTTACCTTTTTTATCTCGTTAACACTTAATATTAATTCCGGAACACAAGTTTTTGGGTTATAATTATGTTAAAAAACTTCAAACATTTCTATATATAATGTATACCCGATTGTAACCTGTTTTATGTGTAATAAATATAATAAAATAAAAAAATACTATTTATTTTATTGACCTTGCATTTTAAGGTATACACTAGCCTATAATACGTTTAAATTTCATTCAAATCCATTAAATGGTTGATAACTGCTCAACATTTCATTTCCTTTTATTTTGCAGTCGTTTTAGGTATACGACTTCTTTTAAGTGTTCTGAATGTCTGATACAAGTAACCCTTTATCATTTGGACGTGTTGATTACCACTTCTCAAATTCCTATAAAGGCGAATTTCTTAGAACTTTTCCATGGTCAGATTTTCGCAACAAATCTCTTTGTCTTTTAATGGCAGCTAGAATAAAAATATTCAAGAGAAATATACGATGTGCATTGAAATCTTTAGTATTCTTGGAAAAGCGTCTACGGCAAACTTTGGCGTGGTTGATGTATGAATTATGGTATAGGAAAATATTTTACTCTATAGTCTTACCTTACTGTATATTTTATATGAATATTAGAAATGCGAAAGTTTGTGAATATGTTTGGATGTTTGTTAGAAGTAAACGCAAAAACAACTAAACGGATTTGGATGAAATTTGGCACACGGGTAGTTCATGTCCTGGATTAACATATAGGGTACTTTAAATGGATATTTTTAATCTGATTCATTAAGTAGATGGCGCTGGCGTAGTACTGTGTTTTAGGGACTTTCGTAGCGGAAAAGGTTTTTCACGCGGGTGAAGCCGCGAGCAACACCTAGTATGTAATAAAATCTTAATTATTCATAAACTTCTAATATTATAGCTGAAATGTTATACGTAATTGAAGCATAAGATAAGGTTGTATAATTGATTGATTATATATAAAAAACCGTGATGTGGCAAGCCTAATTTTTTAGTATGATATTTGACTTTATTTCGACCTACTGCAGTTTATAAGGTTCATTTATTACGATAATGAGATTTGCCATTAACCTTAACATGGCCTCAACGTCATAGTGAACCAAAAATGAGTGAACTGAATAATATTAATCATTTTAATAGATAACGCTGTCAGTTTTGAAGGGCGTATGTAGCACTTAGCAAACAATGCACCGTCCACGTTAACGAAACTGGCGAACAAAGAAAATTACCTCGTCAGAGAAACAGCTCTGCAAACAGAGCCGAGCTGGATAATGAAATATTTTCATTAGACCACTACCGCCGCGCCGTCGAGTGGACAAACATGACAATTGCCGAACTACTCTACCGAAAATATGAGAATTCCTACGTGTTTTATCTAAATTCTTGTTAGTATTCCTGATTCTCGTATGTTTTTGTTTCTAGAGAATTGTGTGAAAACGTTTCGAAATTCGACGTATCGAATGTTTATAATATTAACCCCTAACCTAAGAAGATACATTTTTTTAATCGTCTATGACATGAAAAAAGCTTGCAGTAATTATATTTAAGTGAGATATAGGATAACTTACTTGTCCAATAAAGACAGCTTTAGGTATATTGGGACAAGAACGTTACCGCTGTGGAAGTTCACGCCTCAAATTACTAGTCACAAATTGATTTGCCACACGACAGCGTCTGGTTTATGAGCCAATCACGACATTGATAAGCAGAGACCGGATTATTTGCAACATAAAAGCCTGCAATATGCACAAAAAATGCTTAAAATATGCATGAAATATCAAAATATGGAACATAAATAATTTATGCCACATAACAAATTATTAGGTAGCTTAAAATCTATACTTCTATACTAATATATAAAGCTGAAGAGTTTGTTTGTTTGTTTGTTTGAACGCGCTAATCTCAGGAACTACTGGACCGATTTTGAAATCTATACTTAATATTATAAAGCTGAAGAGTTTGTTTGTTTGAACGCGCTAATCTCAGGAACTCCTTGACCGATTTTGAAAATTCTTTCACTAATAGGAAGCTACATTATAATATATAAAGCTGAAAAGTTTGTTTGTTTGTTTGAACGCGCTAATCTCAGGAACTACTGGACCGATTTTGAAAATTCTTTCACTAATAGGAAGCTACATTACTCCTGAGTGCTATAGGCTACTTTTTATCCCGGATAAAATTTTGCACGCGGGCAGAGCCGCGCGCAATGCTAGTGTAGTATAAAATTTGCGAAAGCAAAAATGAAACGGTCCCCGATGGCAACCACTTCGTAAGTATAACATGGCTTCCTGTTTAACAGAGTGATAATATAAAAAAAGTCCTCAGTATAATACACAAAATACTCCGCATACATTTGTATTTTACTTATTTTTAGTTATTTTCATGAAAAATAATATCGCCTAATATAGCAAGAATATGAACCATCCCATAATTTTTGTCATTATATGCAAAAATTGCCAAAATATGCAAATGCATAATATAATCTCTTCTAATTATTAAACGATATGAAGCGACGATAGCCTAGGTGGGAATGGAACGGTCTGCCGAGACAATGTCAGGAGGTTCAAAACCCAAGGCACACACCTCTGACTTTTCGTAGTTACGTGTGTATTGTTATCAATTATCGTTCGCTTTAACGGTGAAGGAAAACATCGTGAGGAAACCTGCATACCTGAGAAGTTCTCTGAATTTTGAAGGTATGTGAAGTCCGCCAACCCGCACTAGGCCAGCGTGGTGGACTAAGGCCTAACCCCTCTCAGTAGTAGAGGAGGCCCGTGCTTAGCAGTGGGCAGTATATAATACAGGGTTGATTGCATTGCATTGCATTGCAATTATTAAACAACCGTAGAACGTTAGCATCGTGCCCAATATTTGGCTGCCGAACACACGTTGCTTGCATATTTCTATTTGCACACGTTCGTACAATAGCATCATAGCTTTTTCGTTTTCATCGGTAGGCCGAGATGTTATCACATTTCGCCAGCTGTTAGCCCCGATGTAATAGGGAGCAAGCCTGTTTCTATATACCAGGCACAATTCCAGGCTGATACTCACCAGAAAACCTAATACAGGGTCATTTTGACATTGCGTTAATAAATGAAACCGACTCGAATTTACCTCTGCTAACAGTGTGCCAAAAATCATTTATGAATAATGAATACTTTGATCAAAAATACAAGTTTTAATTTTCTCATGTTTTGATCATTTTGTAGTTTAGTACAAATATGGCGTTCGTGGGAGTGTATTTCTAACTGAAAGTATGATGTTGCCGCTGCGACGCTCCTTAGAGTACCTAATAGTAAAGGCATTATGGTCAGTGGCGGTCCTTTCACAGAGGCCGAAAAGCCTGGCTTGCCCTAAAATTATTTATCTAATTATTTACAAAACCGAGTATGGTACAATAATCAACATTTTACGGTCAAAACGCTCCGAAACAATGTTGTTTAAAATTGTAAAATTCCCGCGCTACGTTTTGCTGAACCGGTTCGCCTCGCACCTAGAGACACACCACCACACCCGCATTTCATTATCAACACAAAACATAGCTAGATGCGCACAAAATATATTCATCACTCTCTCTCTCTCTCTCGTTGTTTTACCTGGCTTTTCTCCTCCATATTTCTATCGCATTCACACTTACGGATAGAATACGGATAAACTCCTACCACATATGTATAACTATAGTATGTTTCTATAGCAATCAGTACTAGAAAATAATCCAGGCTTAATATTTAGGGCGTGTAAAATTAAAATTACTTTTTATTGATATTTATTTTATTCGGAAATCACATTTTTTTATTTTACGTTTATAGTTCGAATAATGCGCTGCTTGCGCCGAGTAATGGAGTTCTTTGGACACATAGCCAGAAAGGATGGACATAATCTCGAACAACTGATGGTTACTGGTAAAACTGAAGGCAAACGTCCTAGAGGTCCTAATCCCATCAGATGGTCGGACCAAATCCGCTCTACTCTAAACACCAAACTTCAAGTTGTGCTTCACGATGCTAAAGACAGGAACAGGTGGCGCAACTTGATGAAGACAAAGTTTACTCCATGTTCACGGGATCACGACCCTCAGCACTGAGGAAAACTAGGCAAGGAGGAGGAGTTCGAATAACTGGAAATTGTAATTGGTAGTGTTATTTTCAAGAAGATAAGTGCGTGGGTTCATTTAGTAACGCAATGTGAAAATTTCTCTGTATACCCAAATTGGGTGTCGAAGCTGGGACCTCAGATTAGCAGTTGTACCGCAATATACTGCGCTACCGAGGCAGTGCAAGCATTGTTAGCAAATTTCCATTTACTTTTGAACATGTAACGTTAGCGGTCGAGTCAGTCAGTATAAGAGAAGTTTAAAATTTAATCACAAACTTGCTGCACTACTTTCTAATGAGACTTCAGAATTCGAACGTTACTACTACATCCTTCATATTAGTAATAAGTAATATACTTGCTTCATTTTGTGGTTCAAAATAGTAATCTATTTTCAATGAAGTGGATTTAGTCTATCGAATTGACTGAATTGGTTTCGTAATTTGTAGGAAAAGGTTTGCTAATTTGTAGTACATATAGAAGGTAATTTAAAATAAATAAATATTTAATCCTAGTTAACAAAGGTTAGAACTACATACAGTATGTATGAAAATTGGGAGTGAATAAATTAAAAACCTTTGAAGATATTTATATGATTTATTTTCAAAAAACTGAATTTACATATTGCCATCGTCTTGGAACTATTTTACAGCGAAATTTACAGGAAGGTCTACAGAGGGAGGTTCAAGATGTAATAATAATTGTGGTCACGCAAAAATATCAAATTTGAAATATCATTGTTAAAAACTAAATCATTCAAAATGAGCAAACATTTTTTTTATGTATCCATAACTTTAAATAAGATAATACATACCCTACTAATTTTGTTGTGCACCTCTTCAGTTTTAACATAAATACACACATTTGGCTTACTACCATCAAATTTAATTAATAGTTTTAACATAAAAATACAAGATTTTGTTGTTTTTAAAGTAAACTCAATTACGGGAAGGTAAATATTTAACTCAGAAAGTCGTAAAGAGGTCTGAATTTTTTGTACGCACAAGTAATTTCCCATGGGTTGAATTCTTTAGAATTTATTTATCCTGGCATCCGTGAACACAGAATATAAAATGTTTAATTAATTCCACTGATCTAGAGCTACGGAGTAGTCATCGAAATAAGCCCGTGCATTTATACAGTACAGCATTAGTTTAATTTATTTACTAAATCTTTATGCTTTTAACAGATAACTTCTTAGTGCCACCACATTCAAATACGTTTATATTTACCAAATTAGAGTTTTTTGATACATTATAATACTTATAAGAAGTGTATAAATTCTCTAATGGGTTAGATACAAACTTATTTATTACATCGTCTTTAAAAGCGTAATGTCAGAATTGTGACATAGTCTAAAAAATGTATATTTCATTTTAAATTTAAAGTAAACTATAATTTTAAATAAAGTTTTCATTAATTAAGGCAACTAAATATGTCGGATAAAACATCGTATCTGTATTCAATGCCTCGAAAGGGTTTTGGACGACAACCAAGATTTTGTGAAGTCGCTCCTAATCTATTAGACTCTATTAACCCCGACATAAAACAACAACGTGAATACTGTTTACGTAATCCTGTGCACCATTATGCTCAAGCAACAGAACCACAGGTAGAGCATGATGTTAATACAAAGGTATTTGAACTACAAGAGCAAGGAGTCAATCACGAAGAAGGTGGATGGCCTAAAGAAGTTAATTTAGCTGACGAGGAAGTGACCACACGGTATCGCCGTCGCTACGAACGTGAAGATGCTTATGTTGATGCTGTATTGGGCCTGTATCCAAATTTTATGCATTACGTAAACCAAAACAATGGTATAGAAATATACGAAAAGTTTTTCAAAGATATAACACCATTGAAACCTTACGAGACACCATCTATACGTGTAAATAATGTCCTTAGAGATCCAGGTAATCGCCCCATCGCATGTTTGAGTTGGACACAAGAAAGCAATTCAAAGTTAGCATCGGCGTATTGCAGCAAAAAATATCCAATAACAAAACCTGTTAATACTAATGTTTTGTGTTACATTTGGGACATTGAAAATCCATACAATCCGTCCGACGAGTTTCAACCTCCCACCGCCTGCTGGCAAATTGCATGCTCTCCTGTTCACCCCGCTATTATAATAGGTGGATTGGATGATGGCAGAGTGTGTATTTTTGATATTCGTGCTAAAAAGGAACCTACAAATTTAAGCTTATGTTATACAGCACACAGAGATCCAGTTTCCGCACTACTATATATACCTTCACGGCATAATAACGAATTCTTTACCGGTTCTACGGATGGCAGTTGTAAATGGTGGGATGTACGAATGCTAACAGCACCAGTTGACACTTTGGTCACGTGTATACGTATACCTGAGGGACAGCAGATTAGTTTGGCTAATTCTGAAGGAGTTAGTGCCTTGCAATATGATCGTTCATTTCCCACAAAATTTATATGTGGAACCGACACTGGTTTTGCAATTAGTATTAACCGTAAAGGAAAAACCTATAAAGAAAAGTTCCACGCGGTGTTTCAAGCTCATAAAGGGCCAGTCAGAGCTGTCCATCGTAGTTACTGCACTTCAAAGATGTTCATCACATGCGGTGATTGGACTGTGCATATTTGGAGCGAAGACATTCATTCTTCTCCTATAATACCAGGCATGACGCACCGCCATCAAATATTAGATGCAATTTGGGCACCTGAAAAATTCTCGTGCTATATGACGGCTAATGCTGACGGAAAATTTCGATACTGGGACTTGCTACGTAGATATCATGAGCCTATTGCTACATTGCCAGTGTCCAAATATCCATTGCAAAAAATTAAATCCCACGAAGATGGGAAATTAATAGCAATTGGTGATGATAGAGGTGGGTTATTCGTTTTGTCTTTATCGGATAATTTGGTTGAAGCTTGTGACGGAGATAAACAATTGATGACACAAATTTACGATCGTGAAACACGTAGAGAACACATATTAGAAAATCGTGTGAAAGAAATACGTTTGAAATTAAAAGCTGAGGAGGGTGTAGTAGTGGATGCACAATTGGCCATTGTTGATGAAGAGGCTTCGATTCAAGCAGCTGACAGTGAGTACAAAAGAGTTGTAGCAGAAGAATTGCGACTGGCTGGTAATGCTCCACCTTACAAATATACGGGTATTCGAGACGATGCTATGCGCAAACGTTAAATAACTAAGAATATTCTTAACTTTAACGAACAACGTTTAATATTTTAAAATAATAAATAAGCTTGTTTTGTTTTTATTAAGAAAAACGTAATTTATTTTAATACAGCTTACCGTTATATTCTTTAATTAAAACTGTACGTGACCTTAGGCGAAGTTTTTGTGACTTGTTTACACCCTGTTCTTAGAGCGTAAAAGCAATTCCTAAATATTATTTTGCGGTGTATTCCTTCAAAGGTTTTTTTCACCCTGTAATTCTTTACTTCTGTCTATAGTTACTTTATTATTATTTGCCAATGGAGTTGGTGTAGAAAATTCGTATTTATGCAAATCCGTTATTACTTAGCTAATTTTAGGACACAAATGCTATTTTATTGAATACCTTTAAGTATTATTTTTATCGTATGTAGATACGTCATACGTTGGGACTTACGAAGGTTTTAATTTTTATTGTTATCTGTTTGAATTAAATATATAGTGGAGTTAATGAAGCATTTTACTCATAAATCCTAAGGTGATAGGTAGTGCTTGGTGATAAATCAGTGCATCAATACGTTTCATGGAAAAAAAATACATATCGATTGAATAGAACGTCTAGAATTTTCTTTTTAATAAATAGATGAAAGTCAAGTCGAATGTTCACACCTAGCTTCCCTTCAACGCAACCAATTTAAATGGGAAAAGGTCAAATAAAAGAGCCCGTTCCAGCGAGTGTTCTAAGGCCAACACGAACGACGTAGAACCCAAGATATAGAGAAAACTATGAAAACATAGGAAATGTACAGGAGGGAATCGCGTTTGAATGTAACTTGAGAAGGGAAAAAGTTAGTTGATTTCTAATGCTTGTTAACAAATTTTTATATGATCACCTTTCATTAAAGCAAATCGGTTGGATAGAATAGCCGGACGGACTCGTAATAAATTTCTTTTTTTGATATATTATAGAATTATTTCTCCCCTTCGAAAGTTGGCCGATTTTCAATAATATAAAAAAATCACCAGAATCGGAGCTGTTCCTGAGGACTTCCAGGGAATTCCTATTTTATGTATTCATTGACGCGACTAATATTTTTATCAAAGGTCTAAAAAAGAAGATTCTATGCGTTGTAAATAGTTTTAATCCTGAAAGCTATCTTTAATCTTTAAATAGCCTTCGGGATTATCTAGTGATTACTAAAACCATGCTCATATTTTTAAAGTTCTTCACAAAAAATTCTACGTGAATGTCTCCGAGAAAACATACCTTTAAATAGTTATTTTGGTTACCTAATAACTAGTAACCAATTGTTTTTAAAAGTTATTTACCAATTATAATTACAAACAATACACTTTTAATTACGCCAGCCTTTGTCAATTATAATATGTTTCAATTAAAAAAGTTACGGAATATATAATTCTTTTATGGTATATCTTTGAAGAATTTAAGTAAATTTAAAGTAAGGACTAAAAGTACTTTATAATAATGAATAATTAATAAAAGGCGATTATTTTTAGCTGGCTTATTTGATGAAGGTCTAAAGTTTGCTAGTGGGCAGACGTTTTCCCGCCACGGACCGCCTTCTACATATACAGCATTTTATGTCAACTACCTTTAACGTTTTGAGATTTCGATAACAACGTCACCTATCGGGTCCAGAATTATTCTATCTTTCGAACTGGAACCAACCACACACATTAACAAAATTTCATTGAAATTGGTTAAGTGGGTGGGAGATAAGTGTGTTGGAAAAAAGATTTTCATACAAAAATATCGTCCCAATTTCAAACATTTCCGTCTTGTCCTGGTGATTTCCTAAAATTGTTTTATGCAAGCCTTGTCTTGACAATTACGAATACTACAAAAAAGGAATTAGTCAAATCGCCCGAGACATTCGCAAGTGATGACTTCATTTGACCGCGCGAAATGGAGACGTCCCCGTTCAGTCCTAACCGATCCAGATGACGCGATCACTCTGGCCATCCAAAGAAAGCACGAGTTATTGAAACTCTCACACTCCTCAAGACCGCTGTACCGGCCTCGCCGTTGAGGACCTCGCCGCGTCCCCTGGTGTCCCGACCCAGTTAGCAGTTCCGGCCCGCGTGCCGATGAAAACAATAGATAGATTGGTGTATTACACCGCTGAAATCCCCTAATCGCTGATGTCTCAATCATCTTCCAACGACCGTCCTGAGCCGAGGCTCGTACCCCGCTTAGGGGGTGCCCTCAGCATGGTCGTTTAAATGTAAAGGGTTGGAGCGCCTAAAGCGTTCGCCCGAAAGTCCGGTGTGGTCAGAAAAGCCGACTCGCGTCAGGCTACTGACCATAATGTCATAACAAAAACGAAAAAAAAAAGCAAGTGATGCTTCTGCATAGATGCAGCAGATTTTTAATTTTGAAGAGTTTTCCATAGACCTGTATTTTGTGTACGGAAACAAATTAAAAAAAGGCTGTAACAATATTTAAACAAACCACAGTTACAATATCTCTATGAGGCATGTGCACACTTAATACTATAAGCAATGCAATGCAATCAGCCCTGTATTATATATTACCCACTGCTGAGCACGAGCTTCCTCTACTACTGAGAGGGCTGAGAAGGTTTATTACTATATATAGGTACAAAAATATTATAATGTGCGTTTAAAGATAAGTAAGTGTCCCTCTTGTACCTAGATATGTTTATGTGCGTCCGGAGGTGGGCGTTGCTACCTGCGACACAGTTATCTTTTTAGCTACTGTAGTTAGCAACATACAATTTTACTCTGTCACTGTAAAGTTTTTTTTTGTTCTAAATAAAAATAAAAATAACCCCTTTTAATACCCCTTTTCGCTATTTCTCTTATCTCCATCCCATGGTTGTCTGTAAGAGATTGCCTTGTGCGATAAGACCGCCAATTGTACCACCTCTCTGCTTTTATTATGTTGAAATGTTATATTGTGATGTACAATAAAGTTATAAATAAATAAATTAATTAATTAAATAAGAAAAAAATATGATATCCTACTATAATAATATTATATCTCTCACAATCAGTGTAGGTTGTCTGGAAGAGATCTCTTTTTAGCGATAAGACCGCCTATTGTCGCACGATTCAGTTCTAAATCTATTTGTTATTTATTTAATTTTTGTATAATGTGGTGTGCAATAAAGTGTTTTCATTCATTCATTCATTCATTATAAACGCGAAAGTTTGTAAGTATGGATGTATGGATGTTCGTTACTCTTTCACGCATAAACTACTGAACGGATTTCGATGAAATTTGGCACACGGGTAGATTATGTCCTGGATTAACACATAGGTTACTTTTATCCCGGGAAAATATAAAGCGGGACTTTTATCCCGGGAAAACTCATTCACGCGGGCGGAGTCGCGGGCAAAAGCTCGTTTAATATAAAATTTACAAATTGAATCCTAATGGATTTAATATAGCCAAGGAACATACAATTATTTTATAATTAGCGTATACTTCTATGTTCTGCCAATTACGTGTTACTGTGTGTTATATTATTGATAATACTTAGAATAAATTACTTAGACGCCTAAGGCACGGTACCCTGATAGTATTGGCTTCTTACTTCTAAATAGGAAAAGTCTAAAAGAATCGTTTCCTTAACGGGTGTATCTATTATTATTCTTTATGTAGCAGGTAACTTATTACACGCTCCCACAATTCTAAGGAAACATTTCTATTTGTTATCGCGTATTCGTTTGTATTTCATTATTATACCTTGTAGCTCCGACTAGCTATTTCATTGAACTAATTTTATTTGTACTTACTTTTACATATTTCTGTAGATTGCTTTGTTAAGGAACAATGTAGAGATCATTTTAAAAAAGGAGTTACGAAGAATATTGTTCAGGTATGGTTTCGCTAATTATGTTATACTAGGAGTTGCTTGCAACTCCGCCCGCGTGAAATACCCATACCGCTACAAAAGTCCCTAAAATCCAGTACGACGCCAGCGCTATCTACTTAAAGACTCAGATTAAAATATCCATTATTTCCTATAGGAGCAAATTAACGGGGATAAAAAGTAGCCCATGTGTTAATACAGGACATGATATTACCTGTTTGCCAAATTTCATCCAAATCCGTTTAGTTGTTTCTGCGTTTAGTTCTAACAAACATACAAACATCCAACATTTTCACAAACGTTCGCATTTAAAATATGAGTAAGATTTGCGAACATAATTTTTGTAAATCTCAAACAAATTGTTACGGTAAGAACTCATTTAGTATAGCTTACACTCACAGAAGTATAACAAGAAACTTACACTAGATAAAACACGTTGTGTTGTAATGGAGCTACAACCATTTAATCATTTCAGAACCACTTAACAAAGAACCTTAGTACGCAAAAATTTAAGTAAATAGTCACTTAACATAATGCAAGGCACTCCCACTAGCTCTAGTTTCTTCATACATTTACTGTAACCATTAGTGAAAGCGTGGTTTTGTGAGGGGCGAGACACGAATAAATAGAGCTCTTCTGTCCCAACACTTCATTAATCTTCGTAGTATATCTTCTTTACTTTCTAAATAAATGGTGATGTGTTGGTAATTTGTGTTATTATTCTGTTTTAATTTTTACCCCCTACTACCGTTCTCTCAATCCGCATCATGGGACGGAAGTGTAGTTACTGTATAGTAAGTGCACGCTATGCATCTTTATCTCTAGGGATCCAGACTAACTATAATAATATAGTATATCGCAGGTACTAGGTGTAGTGTTTGTATCTGTTTATTAGATACTATACATTGTCTCACGTACACCAGTAGAGAGTTGCCGTCAATCTGTCAATCATAGCCGTCAGTCTGTGGGGGTCAATACAGGCGCGGTGCGGATCGGGTGTGCGTCTGCTCTCGGAAGATGGAACTGCTGTAGTGGTGAGCCAGTGAATTATAGTAATTAGCGTCCTTAAATGCCACATTTATAAGGACAAGCAAACATGACACTAGGTATAGTATAAGGCTGCTCGTACCCAGCTGGTTTACAGACATATATGTTACATATTTGATGTTAAAAAACAAAATGACAAGTGGAACTTTCTTGGTATAAAACACAAACTATAACTTGTTTACAGCAATAAGTTTGATTAAAATCGTAAATGTTTAGCGTGCAATGCTAGAGATCGAATTAAATAAGTTTATTTTTATAGAAAGTTTGAAACTAAACATGCGAAAACTTAGTTGAAGTCGCGTGCAAAAATTCTCTTATAACGTTGGAAATACGGAATTTTTATTTGACAAGGAAATGGCGTGACAGAGAAACCACTTTAAAGTGTCGGCTTTACAAAATATTAATGTAATTATACAGTGGCCGCTATATTGTAATAGAACGCTTCAATAAGGCAAGTGGCAGGCACTCGGCACCCCATTTGGCTCCCTTTGATCGTGTGCTCGCGCTAATTTATGCAATTACGTCTTACTCGGCAAGTTGGCTTGATATCAAGAAAGTGTGGTGAATAATGCTGAACATTTGGATAGTTCTGAAAGTCTTCGTATTTCAGATTCTTTTAAATGATTCTTTTAAACGACTCTGTATAACCTGTAATTAACGCTCCATGACGTAGTTCCTGAGGAAACCGCGCTCGATGCTAACTGAGACAAGACTATACGTTTTCGTATAAAGTTGCGAGTACACTTCCTTGGTTTATCGTTCACAATAATACAGTCCTAGCTATTATCGTTCGATATACAAATATTTAGGTTAGTGACTACCTTATAATTGTTTGTTTTGTTAAGAGCAGTTCATGTATATACTCGCAAACCAGGTAATATTTTTTTTATTCCCATACGAGTGCACAACCCTCTCAGGAATCATGTAATAATTAGATCTGAAATTCTTCAAGATATCCCCTTAAAACTTAGAGTAAGCGAAAAGGGCAGAACAGTCCACACAAGGTAAAAGGCGATCCTAAATCTTAATTCAAGTGTGCTGTGAATATCTTCGGGCTTCGTTGGCATGTCCGGTGTCTTAGGTATGTTTTCATTAAAGCTATGAATGTAGTGGGAATCGGATTACAGCGTCACAGCTTTGATCACAACCGTGAAGGCGCCGCCCGGATCTCGAGCCACGTTAGACGGAGGGAAATTGTGACGCTAAGTGCGATGCATCGAGCTGGGCTATGCGGGAAGATGTAAATAAGACTATATTACTTTACTTTACTATTACCAAGGTTGGATCCAGAGGGGGTCATTGGGGTCATCATCCCCCCTAGGCTGGGTCTAAGTGACCACTGATAATCTTATTAATTTTATATGAATGAATAAAATTTCTTTTGTAATTAAATTATTATTGTAATCAATTTGGAGTCTGCCCTGACTAGACTTCGAATATGTACCCACACCTGAATCAAAAGCTGGATCCACCCTTGACTATTACTCTTTACCAATATTATAAATGCGAAAGTTTGTGAAAATGTTTGGATATTTGGATGTTTAGATGTTTGTTAAAAGTAAACACAGAAACAATACTGCGATACGGGCCTGGAGCCTAGTGCAGTGACCGCTGTAAACCGTTTTTGTAATAATTTTTTTTGTGACAATAAAGATTTATGTCAACTAAATGGATTTAGATGAAATTTTGTACACGGTAGTTCTTGTCTTGGATTAACACATAGCGTACTTTTTATCCCGGTAATTTGCTACTATGGAAAATAATGCATATTTTTATTCTGACTCTTTAAGTAGATGGAGTTGGCTCCTGGCATTGTACTGTGTTTCAGGGACTTTTGTAGCGCGAAAGGCTTTTCAGGCGGGCCAAGCCGCGAGCAACACCTAGTAAAACTATAAAGACTTATTATCTAACCTTCATTTTTGATTCTTCAAATAGATTTGTAATTTACACTTAATTTAAATTTTCATTTCTTTACCGGCGAATATTTCTTTCGCTCGTTTTACCATGTCTGAACGCGAGCTTCACCTTATTTATTGGCATTGTATAAAGATTAATGTGCTGTATAATTTTTTCAATTAAGGGCACTTTTTTCGTTTCATTGCGATTTAAATTTTATGCAGATTTGTCTGATGTATTTAGTGAAATGAAATGAAATGTAAACACTTTATTGCACACCACATTATACAAAAATTAAATAAATAACAAATAGATTTAGAACTATGAATCGTGCGACAATAGGCGATCTTATCGCTAAAAAGCGATCTCTTCCAGACAACCTACACTGATTGTGAGAGATATATGAAGTGAAGAAGGGGATGTATACATAACAATTTAAAATTAATAGAGTTATCTAATATATTATTATACTTAAATACAATATATAAACTATAACATCGTAATACAATAAATAATTTAATATTATTAATAAATACTATATATATACGATATCACTTAATAGTTACTTAAAGAAAGATAGTGACTTTTCACTCGTCTAAAAACGTATAGTGATGGAGCTTTCCTGATAGGTAAGGGCAATGAATTCCATAAGCGAACAGCCTACACAGTAAAGGAACTGTCAGAGAATGTGCTGTCATGCAGAGGAGTCTTGAGTTTTAGGTTTTCTGACGACCTTAAAGAATGGGAATGAGAGTTATGAAGAAAATTAAAACGTTCTTTGAGATAATGGGGAGAGGAGGGATTAAACAAAATATTAAATAGAAGAGAAAGAATGTGAGTATTCCGACGGAAACGAATAGGGAGCCACTTGAGTTTAGAACGAAATTCAGAAATGTGATCATATGGTGTGCTGTCTTTCAACCGACTGTAATTTTTATTTACTTATATTCTAAAATACTTATCTGTGGAAACTTATAATTGGCTCTAAACTTTTATACGTAAGCACCTGTAATTTATTTGTTACCTAGCTGTTAGTTTCCCTAAAAATAAAAATAAAATAAATAAATATTTGCGCAAACCAAATATAAATCGTATACAAAAATTCTGGAGACGCTCAAATTTAAGTGATTATGAGGTAAAGCACTTTACTTACAAACATATTTTCGTAGATGATTATATAATCATCAGCTCTGTCAATATCTTTATGTTGCCGGCCGAATGATTCATTAAATAAACTACCTCGTCTGTTTACAAGTGAGCTTTGGCGTTTACGAGCCGCCGTGGCGACATGCTCGTTTCGCTCGCAGCTCACAATTCTGATCCAATGCATTTAATTAAGCCCCCAAATCCGAACCATTTTATCGTCATCACCATTTTCATTATGAGTGTTCTGGTAAAAACTGGAATCAAATGGTTATAATAATATTAAAAACAAACCCGACAAGTGCGAGATGGACTCGCGTACCGAGGGCTCCGTATAAACTTGTAGGTGAGGTATCTAAGTATATAAGTTCAATAGTTCAACAATATTAAATAATAAATTAATCAAATTTAAAAAGGTTGTAATTTCGCTTTTTTGTTATTTAAACTACAAATTTACAAAGGCGTGAGTGTATGTATAGTTAGAAACAGAAGCCATTTTGATTTAAATAAAAACGATTTATTTCTGTTTTTACATTAACACATTTATCACTGGTTTTACATAAACACATTTAACAGAAATACTTTTACAAAGATATCAGCAACTAGCCGACCAGCATGAAAGTCAATGATCAACTTACTGAACTGCTACTAAGACTCAGCACGAATGAGCAGAATGAGCCGGAATGAGCCACAATGAGAGTGCACATCGATACGGCAGCCTTTTTATACACCCAACTGACACTTCCACTATTAGTTTGACATTTCGACTGATTTTCATATCTGGTTAGCACGCTACAAATACCGTTACAAAACTTTTATCCTAACTCGGCCTCTCCTGACGGGAGTCCGTCCTCGGGCTCCATCTTCTAGCTCTGAAGATCAGTCTCCAGAATTGGCAATGAAGTCGCCGAAATTTCTTCACTCGCCACGACGCTGGATGGTGCAGCAGGCTCTTCACTCTGCGTTCCGGACGTGCTTGGTTGATGCTCGCAGACGCCACCAGGTGTTTAGTTTTCAGAAGACTGCGTCGCTAGGAGCGCCAGCCTCCTCAAGCTCATCATTTGCATCTGCGTACAAAAAGAACCAAAGCACAAAAACATATCCAAAAAGATAACAAAATAAAGTAAGACAGCTCGTATGACATGAGAAAAATTACTCAATAGTTCAACGTAATAAAATCTAAGCACAACGGATATAAAACATCTTGATATCTGTACCAACCACCTGAGGCAGGACCCGTCGGGGGAGTGCCTCTCACGACTCGTTAGAGGTCTACGTGTACTTACGTGAGACATAGCTTTGCGTGTGTGTATCGGTCCCACATAAAAACATGCTTCAACCCAACCTCCCAATATAAGACAAACGATGTTTGCCAAACAAACACGTCACACATCAGCGGCCTGTTCGTGACATGTACTACGGCGTATTACAATCTAAGCACAACGGATATAAAACATCTTGATATCTGTACCAACCACCTGAGGCAGGACCCGTCGGGGGAGTGCCTCTCACGACTAGTTAGAGGTCTACGTGTACTTACGTGAGACATAGCATTGCGTGTGTGAATCGGTCCCACATAAAAACATGCTTCAACCCAACCTCTCAATATAAGACAAACGATGTTTGCCAAACAAACACGTCACACATCAGCGGCCTGTTCGTGACATGTACTACGGCGTATTTACACGGCTCCAGGACCACATGTCCGAGCAATTCTCGACAGTGTCCGAGCACACAAATAAAACACAACCACCCAAAGTACGTCCCATGTACTAGGATCACATGCCCGATCACACTCCAAAGCAGTATCCAATAACATGAAACCATACCTCACTTGAAGTGTATCCGTCGATCAGGATAGCATGTCTGACATAAAACAAAAACTATACTGACCGCAAGACAAAACTTCCCTTAAACGTGTTTACCCCTCAAGAAACTTTAAAAACATTTCCATAAAAACTTTAGTCATACAAAATTAGACAGCACCCAAATAAGTTTTTCCGCAATCACCTGATATCCGTGCCACTCTAAGCATAGTGGAGCGCGTCGTTCCGCATTCGCGCAGCCTGCAGCGCCAAGAGCGCGCAGTTCAGCAGCGCCAGGAGCGCGCAGTTCAGCAGCGCCAGGAGCGCGCAGTTCAGCAGCGCCAGGAGCGCGCAGTTCAGCAGCGCCAGGAGCGCGCAGTTCAGCAGCGCCAAGAGCGCGCAGTTCAGCAGGCCAAGAGCACGATGTTCAGCAGCGCCAAGAGCGCGCAGTTCAGCAGCGCCAAGAGCGCGCAGTTCAGCAGCGCCAAGAGCGCGCAGTTCAGCAGCGCCAAGAGCGCGCAGTTCAGCAGCGCCAAGAGCGCGCAGTTCAGCAGCGCCAAGAGCGCGCAGTTCAGCAGCGCCAAGAGCGCGCAGTTCAGCAGCGCCAAGAGCGCGCAGTTCAGCAGCGCCAAGAGCGCGCAGTTCTGCAGCGCAGCCAGAGGCGCGCAGTACCGCAGCGCTAGAAGCGCGCAGTTCTAGGCGAGCTGGAGCGCGCAGTTCCGCGCCGCTCCGCATTGCGAAGACAGTGCACACACACTGCATGGATCTCCAATTCCTGCAAAAATAAAAATCACAACAGCAACATACCGTTCGGCCTATTCTGACCTTAACTAAAATCTGGCGTTAAACTTTCTGAACAGCCATCTCATTGCTAAGACAAGTGAATCTACATGCGAAGCGGTTTGGGCAGATTCTCCAGTCACCACCACGTGGTAAAACGAGATCCCAACATTTGCGGAGATTACGAAGAAATAAAGGAAACCATAACCCTCAAGCGAGGATTACGGGTCATACGATACCACACTTCTTCTACAGTCACCGATGAATATTCTATGCCACGCAGCAGTAAGCATTTAACCGCTAGTTGACAGCCCGCTCAATTTGTCCAGAACACCAGCTGCGACACACCATAGGCAGCACATCTACCGGAACGCTTGAGCACCAATAGGAACGTTTGTACACCAACAGGAACGTTTGCACACCGGCAGGAACGTTTGAACACCGGCAGGAACGTTTGAACACCAACAGGAGCGTTTGAGCACCGACAGGAACGTTTGAACACTAACAGGAACGTTTGAACACCAACAGGAACGTTTGCACACCGACAGGAACGTTTGAACACCAACAGGAATGTTTGAACACCAACAGTTTGATCGCAGTACACCAACAGTTTGATCGCGGTACAACAACAGTTTGATCACGGTACACACGCAGATCCTTGTTCATTTGAAGCGGTATGCACATGACTTCAGAAATGAACATGCGATGGCTATGTTTCACACTTGTCCACTTTAATCCACGTTGTAGTCTAGTTCTTATTCCGATATTACTCAGCGCAATTTCTTTTTTCACGTAAATTGCGGGTAGTCAAATATCTCCATCGTACGATGTATTCCACATAGCGTACATATGTAGTGAGCACAATCTATTTCTGTGGGCATTGATTGTTTATCCCACTTCTGAAGTTAGAAACAGAAGCCATTTTGATTTAAATAAAAACGATTTATTTCTGTTTTTACATTAACACATTTATCACTGGTTTTACATAAACACATTTAACAGAAATACTTTTACAAAGATATCAGCAACTAGCCGACCAGCATGAAAGTCAATGATCAACTTACTGAACTGCTACTAAGACTCAGCACGAATGAGCAGAATGAGCCGGAATGAGCCACAATGAGAGTGCACATCGATACGGCAGCCTTTTTATACACCCAACTGACACTTCCACTATTAGTTTGACATTTCGACTGATTTTCATATCTGGTTAGCACGCTACAAATACCGTTACAAAACTTTTATCCTAACTGTATATATACTCACGCCTTTTATCTCCGAAGAGGTAGGTAGAGGCGCAACTAGTACACCCATTTTTCGCCGTGCGTATTCCGTCCCATAATGTGATAGGGGGCGAGCCTATCGGCATATGGGGCATAAATTCCAGACTCCTGGCTGATACTGAATAGAAAAATTCAATACCTCTTTGCCCGACCCTGGGATCGAACCAAAAACCTTCGCATTGCAGTCGTTACGTAACACAACCACGCCACCGAGGCAGTCGTATACGTACATATTTGCTTCTTGCCGAATTGCATGACTAGTTTAACGGGAAGTACCCTATAGTTTGTTTGAGCAATCGCAAAATACGCGAAAATATGCGATATAAACGGTAATATCTTTTGACTGCGTCGACTTACAAGTTTTAATTTTTCACAGCTGAAAGAGATCATAGACCCGAGTATTTGATGTAAATATCAACTTGATATGACTATGGGCTCTTGAAAAAAAAGGGTCTTGGTAGACAGACAGACAGATAGACAACAAGGTGATCCTATAAGGGTTTCTTTTTTCATGTTGAGGTCCGGAACTCTAAATATCGAGAAATTTACAATTAAACTTCTGCTTTTACAAACCTGAACCTTTGAAAACAAACTACATAATTTGTACAATTCCGAGTAACACAATTGGCCGAGGGAATAGACGGTTGTTTTTTCTAAAAATCTCGCATATTTTCAGAGAAATGTATTCAACTATAGAAGAGTACAAGTCCATTGAATTGGGCACTTCGCAAGGGTGAGGTAAACAACCACTGTCATCGTTACTTTAGAGCTCATTAGGGCCTCGTTTTATGTTCGGAAGATGGCACCCTTTTCACCTCGTGCCGGACAAATGTCGCCTATTTAGAACCGACCCTTTCAAACTTCAATAGTCAGTTACGTAAATTCAAAGGATGTAAAGCGGATTACATGAGTATTGGAAGTAAGTGTACAGCAATAAGTACTTTGAATGCTAATGGACCTTTTTTTTTTTTTGTTTTCGCGGAGAAAGTGACTTATTACTACCGCCCAGCCTTCAAGGGGGGCGACTGAGCGGTTATGTTGGGTTCACCGTGCCTTACGTCCCGGCTTTGAGCCGCCCGGAGAGATGTAACCATCGGGCGACCGCCGGGCCGAGTCCCTAACCTATGTATAACGCACGGCATACCAACCAAAACTCCGCGGTGGCCATCTTCGGCGCATTAGGGACGGCTGCGGGCTTCCTCTGACGGGAGAGTCTAAGTTGTCGTCCGCAGCCGCCTCTGCGCGTTGCCGCCTAGTGCGGCCCGTCTCCTGTTGTGGGGGGGCTCAGGAGCCCCCACGAACCGAAGGACGCCCTCGGCGTCAATGGCAGCGTGAGGCCTACCAGCCACGCTGCCGTCCATCACAGAGGTCGCTACAATGTGCTAATAGAACACAAAAATTAAAGACGGACAGCCCCCTGCCGCCTGCGACCCCCGGTGGCCCCTATTAGTCGCCTTTTACGACAGGCAGGGGATACCGTGGTAGAATTCTCCAAACGCCCCCAATCCACAGGGCGGAAGACGCCGGTCAGTCGTCCACCCGGCGCCTCCTACGTCTCGTCTGGCGGCGGGAGGGATCTCCGCGCCTCCGATCCCTCTCGGCACTCTCCTTCCGCGAGAGGACCACCTCACAGAAGTGTGCCACCGCACGCCAGGACCTGCGGCTGTCGACCATGGAAGCGACCACGGCCGGCAGCGAGAGGTCTGCTCCGACGACTGCTCTGATAGCGCTGCGCTCCTCATCCCAGGCTGGGCAAAACTCTAACGTATGCTGGGCCGTATCCAGCGGGCAGTTGTCACAGTGGTGACACACGGCCGACACCTCCTTCCGCACTACCCGCCACAAGAACTCACCGAAGCAGCCATGACCGGTGAGCACCTGCGTCAGGCGAAACGTTGCCGCACCGTGGCGCCTGTCCAGCCATTCGGCAAAGACAGGACGCACTGCCGCGACGTCCCTGAGCCCCGCTGACGGGGCCTCCAGCCTGAGACGCCACTCCTCCACGGCGGCTCGCCGTAGGGAGGCCCTCATGGCCTCCACCTCCTTCAGGGCCGGATGTTGCCCGCGACTGGACGCCTCCTCCCGCCAATGAAAGACATCGGAGAGGGATTTGGCGTCCAGAACGCTAATGGTCCTGAATATTTGTTTAATAGCTTTTATATAACTTGCAATGTATGTATGTTTGTTCGGGTGGAATCTTGCAAGTCAATTTTGAAGCAGTTAACCTCAAACGATTGTGTTGTAATTTTGCATACACGTTCAGTTTGGGTGACAATGCATTGTTCTATAAGTGACGTCATTCTGAATCCAATATGGCGGACGACCCAAGATAGCGGCCTAGTTATTTTTTACGCATGACTCCTATAATATGGGTATCAAATGAAAGGGCTTGCTGAGAGTAACTCGAAAAATAACTAAAAAGTAAAAAATAAATTAAAAGTAAAAAATAATAATTAAAACCAGGTTTTATTTAAATGCCCTAAAAAGAAAAAATAGAAACTTTAAATTGAATCAAACTTTGTTTATTACTATGTAGAGATACAAGCTTGTTGCGAGATTTACTTGTGTAGATAATACAATAAATATGTAACTTGATCTTGACAAAAGTAAATCTCGCGACAAGCTTTTATCTCTACATAGTATTAAACAAAGTTTCATTTAATTTAAAGTATTTTTTTTTCTTTTTAGAGCATTTAATAAAAGCTTGTATTTAAAAAAAAATATTTAGATATATAAAAAAAATATTATTTAGCTTTTATGATCCCGGAAAATATTACTTTTTTACAGCCCATTTATCCATGATAAGTATAAAAGTGCCTCAATTTAATATATCCGGAGACATACGTTACTGTGTCTTTTGTATCCCAAAATACCTACAATTCTTTTGAATAAATCCCTAATAGTTCGTGGAATTAGAAGCTTCAAATCTTTGAATGCTTGACGGTACTTTTTTTCACTACGACTGGCATTAAATCATCAAGGCTAGTAATTAATAATAAATGTATTATTCATACAATATAATATGAATTCAATATTGGAAAAATATTTATAACAAAAAAAAGCACCCGAGATAAAAAAAAATACTTTCCCTAGAGGCGTAAGTACCTTTATAGCATAATCAATAACCCAAATAATGAACGAAATTATTCTATGTTTCGCAATATACTATAAGATACAGAAATCGAGTCTTCAGGGAAGCAATTTGACAAATTACCATTATCGTAACAAATTGAAACACAAATTGGGTCATTATTTAATGTAATCTTTAGGAAACAAAGTGGTTGTATATTGAAAAACATAATTCATAACGAGCATTTCTTCACAAAATCTAAAGTGAAGCACAGAGTTAAAAATTAAGTCAACTAAGCATGGACGAATTAAAGTCGCGAAACTTTTCTTTGAGTCAACGTAAAAAGCTTCGCGAAAATATTTACCTTGCATGTATAAGTTTTAAATTAACTGGACACGAAATTCATATTTATATCAATAAATGAATTTCATTGGAATACATTATTAATTTGTTAATTATTTTGAGAAATAAAATAGTTGTATGATGTGTATCATTTATTGCTTTTCCATTCTGAATATCTAGAAACGTTGCGCAAGTTATGTTTGTTGTATGAGCTTTTGGCAGAATAAAGCGAAGTAGACTTAAACTTTCTTTATTTAATAAAATGATACATATGTGCTTAACGTTAAAGCGTGTCCTACAGACTGAGTTCGAGTCTGTCTTCCTGTCGCACGCACACACTTACACACTCACTATAACACCCCCCGCACTAGTTGGAAGCCCTTTCTTCTACAGAGAAAAAGGGTTGACCACGAATATTTGACGATCCACTGGTTTCTACAATCTCTATGGCAGGTTTCCTTGTTTTCAACCGGTAAATAAAATAAGCCAATAATAACATAATCATCATGATGTATATGGGTGCTGTCCAATAATGATAATCATAATTATATGGAATTTTGTCTAGGTTCAAATAATTTTCTTTCTCTACCAATGCTTCCAATTTATGAATCTGGTCCAATGGAACATTCTCTAAGAGCAGTGGTCTATCATCGTTTTTTATGCTAATGTTTAATAAGGGGAATGACAGCAACTTTATCGGTGATCCCTTTTTTTTATTTCTATAATTTTTAACATTGTATTTATTTGCAGAAATGCTGCATCCTTGTGGTATTTCAATTAAATAAGTGCCATGAAGAGATTGATACGACTCTTTGTTACAATAAAACTGTACTCCTGTAGGGTTGATGAATGTTCCCGTGTGGAGTTGCTGGTCTCCCATCGGGCGCGTCTCCCTGGGTGGCGGATAGGGGAACGCCCCCTAAATTCGGGGGGTACCGGAAACGGCGTGGACCAAAACCAGCAAAGGGGGTTCTTCCACGTTCTCTCTGTTTAGCAGAAGGCACAGTGGAGGAACACAGACGGGTTCCGTGTGCATTCACACTGCCGCGGAACAGGCTTGGGTTGAATTCTTCTCCCGGGCCACCGCCGGTCTCGGAACCTCAGGGAACACTGTGGTCATGTTTCGCAGTGTCTCCTGGGGCTGAGGGTCTTGGCTTAACCGCCCGGACTGCGAGGGAGAAAACCTCTATAAAAGTTACCCCGAATCTCAAGCGGCGGCGCACCGCGAGGGGATGCATGGCCGATGGGTAGTTCGGTCTCTAGTGCGACCCCCGCCGGAGTACCGGCCGACACTCTTGGTGGGTTACCTGTAGGCTTACCCAGGTACAGGGGGCTCTGCCTGGGTGGACTCTTTCTTCCCCCATACTCGTGGGACCAATAATGGTATTAAAAAATAAATTAAATATAATGAAGGAGAGGGCATCTGTCCCGGGGGACGACTCAGTACCCGGGCAGATAAATGATGCTAGGCACAAGTCCACAAAGGAGCCAGGCGAAATAATAGCATCCACCCCGGTCGTATCCGAACCAGGGCCGAGCGGCATTTGTTTACGGTCGAAGCGGGGACGTCCGGTTCGCTCGACTAAAATAGTTTCGAGCGACAGCGACTCCGAGCCGGCGGTAAAGGTGGTCGCCGCTTCTGCACCGCCATCAGATGCAGAAGAAGACGAGATTATGGAGTCGGCGGAAGCGCCAGTCGACCAGTTAGACTGGCGCCTGCGACTGGCGGAGGTAGTTCGGGGCGTATCCCAAAGGTCCCGGAATTTAAAAGGGACGGAGCAGCGGAAGCTGAACTTGGCGGCCAAGGAATTGGTGGAGAGAGCCGACGAAACAGCTTCCGCTGAGGTGGCCCGCCTAGTGGCAGAAAAGGCCGCAATGGCTCAGCGCATTACAGCCCTTGAGGCTTCCCTTGCGGCCCAAGGAAAAATCCTGGAGGAGGTGTTAGCGGCTATCCGTTCGCCGGGAGAGTCGCAGTTGGCGATTGAGGCAGGAGCTGCCTCTGATAAAAGTGATCGCCAAGATCAGTTTGAGCGCCGTCTCATCTCTATGATGGACGCGCGCTTTGAGGCGATCAATATGAGGCTGCCTCCAGAGCCAACAGTTCGTCCTCCTCTGGCCGCCGATAGGGCTAGAGCTAAGGAAGCCGGTCGTCTGTTGCCCGCTGACGAGCCTTTAGCAGTACTTACTACCGTTGCTGGGCCATCGCGTGATCCACCCGCAAAGGGTACGGGAAAAGGGAAGGGCAAGGGGGCCGCCCGGACTGCCCCTGATATCGTACCGGTGGCCACACCCACCGTCAAACTCCTCCCCCAACAACACAAGGGGAGGAACAGAAAGAACTCGCGTGCTACCCAGGCTCAACCCCAGATGGAGCCTCGTCAGCTGCCCCCGGCCCCAGCGTCTATGGACGAAGGGTGGACGGTGGTGGCAAAAAGAGGGAAGAAAAATACCCAGCCCGTGTCGAGTGCAGCTGTGCCAGCTACACAGAGCCAGGAACAGCAGCAAAATCGGCGAAGTCGGAGGCCTGAGCCAAAACTTCGCCTTCCCCGTAGGGCAGCTGTCGCCCTGACGGTGATGCCTGCTGCCTTAGACCGTGGCGTAACATACGCTACGGTCTTAAAAGAAATTCAGCGGAGGGTGAATTTGGCCGGTCTCGACATTGCTGAGACTCGAGCGAGGCTGATGGCCACGGGGGGGTACCTCTACGAGGTGCCTGGCCCTGACTCGGAAGCGAGGGCCAACTCCCTCGCTGAAAAAATGAGGGAAGTGTTCCGCGGAACGGAGCTGGCGGAAGACGTTCGCGTCTCTCGTCCGTTCAAGACCGCGGACCTGCGAATATCCGAGTTGGACCCGTCTGCCGACCCGAAAATGGTCGCAGTGGCCCTCGCAAGTGCTGGGGAATGCACAGCGGAAGATATTAAGGTTGGGGAGATCCGCCCCGACCGTTCCGGCCTTGGCGCAATCTGGGTGCGTTGCCCAGCCAAGGCAGCGGAAAAAATTGTTAGGGCCCGGCGCGTTCTGATTGGCTGGGTGGCGGCACAGGTCCGACTCCTTGAGCCCCGGCCTATGCGGTGCTTCCGCTGCCTCCACAAGGGGCATGTGCGGATGCGCTGCACCGAAGAATGTGACCGTAGCAGGATCTGCTACCGCTGCGGTCAAGAGGGCCATAAGGCCAAGGAGTGCTCTGCAGACCCACACTGTGCAATCTGCGCAGCTGAGGGCAAACCTGCGGGGCACCACGTGGGCGCCAAGGCATGTGTCGCCTCCTCGCGCCCCCGTCGCGTTAATCGCGGAGGGGGCGCCGGGGTTGTGACCCAGCTGGATCCGTCCCGCCGAGAGACCGCCATGGAAGTCGCCCATTAATATGGCGCAACGATTCCTCCAGGCGAATATTAACCACTGCGCCAGAGCACAGGACTTACTAGTTCAGAGCCTGGCACAGTGGTCGATTCAAGTGGCTGTGGTCTCTGAGCCGTACTACGTCCCACCCAGGGATGACTGGGCAGGGGACTTGGATGGTTCGGTGGCCGTCATCACACGGGGCGCTGCCGGCTCCCCGCCTTTCGAAAAAGTAGCGAAGGGCTCGGGATGCGTGGCGGTTCTGTTAGGAGGGGTCTGGATTGTGGGAGTATATTTCTCTCCTAACAGACCTCTGGCCGAGTTTGAGCATTTCCTCACTCGGCTAGGGGCCCTGGTGGTGCAAGGCAGTCAGCCTCGCCCCGTTCTCGTCGCCGGTGACTTCAACGCCAAGTCTTTGGCTTGGGGCTCGTCGGCGACGAACGCACGTGGCGTGGCCCTGGAGGAATGGGCGATCGCGTCCAGGTTGGCCGTCGTGAATCGCGGGTCGGTGGAAACATGTGTGCGGCACAATGGCGGATCGGTGGTGGACATTACGTTCGCCACCCCAGCACTTGCCCACCGTGTCCGAGACTGGAGGGTTCTGGTGGGCGAGGAGACGTTGTCGGATCACCGATACATTCGGTTCGATGTCTCCTCGATTCCCTCTCCTCGGTCTCGTGGTGATTTAATCGCCCCGCGATCGGACGGCCCGCGTTGGGCGCTAAAGCGCCTTGACGTCGACGCCCCGAGGGAGGCTGCTCTGGCCCAGGCGTGGCTACCCGTGCCGGCCGGACCAGTACGGGTCGAAGAGGAGGCGGAGTGGTTTGGGGCGACGATGTCGCGTGTCTGTGACGCGGCCATGCCCCGAGTCCGACGCCTTCCCGAGAAACGCCAGGTGTTCTGGTGGTCGGCGGAGCTCTCGCAGCTGCGTGCATCGTGCGTAGCTGCCCTCCGTCGAGTTGGCAGGCACCGTCGTCGCCGGATTCGTTTACCCGGTGACGAGGACCAGGAGCGGCTTCTTCACGGCCTCTACAAAGAGGCCAAGAGAGCGCTGCACGTGGCAATATTGAGGGCAAAGTCTGCGGCACAAAAAGAGGCCCGGAGCACTCTCGATAACGACCCGTGGGGGCGCCCATACCGTCTAGCGATGAAGAAATACCGCCCATGGGCGCCTCCGCTAACGCAGAGTCTCCGGTACGAGCTGGTGGAAGAGGTCGTCGCTACTTTGTTCCCCGCCACTGAGGATGTCACTCCTCCACCGATGACGTCACGATCGTCACCGCCATCGTCGCAGAGTTCGGCAGGGGATATTTCGGAGGTTTCGCCCGCAGAATTTAGGGCGGTAGTGCTTCGGTTGCGGAGTAAAAACTCGGCTCCGGGTCTTGACGGCATACCCGGTCGTGCGTGGGTTTTAGCCGTCAAGCATCTGGGTACGAGGCTCCGCAGCCTGTTCTCCGCGTGCATTGAGCAGGGCCTCTTTCCATCTCGGTGGAAAACTGGGAAATTGGTCCTGCTCAAAAAGGAGGGTCGACCCGCAGAGTCGCCATCGGCCTACCGGCCTATCGTGCTGCTCGACGAGGTCTGCAAACTTTTCGAGCGGATTATTCACGCTCGCCTCGTCGAGCATCTCGAGAAGGTCGGGCCGGATTTGGCAGACTGCCAATACGGTTTCCGGCATGGCCGATCCACGATCCATGCGATTTTGCGGGTCAAGGCACAAGCGGAGGACGCAATCGCCCGGGGTGAGGTGGTCGTGGCGGTGTCTCTTGACATCGCCAACGCGTTTAACACCCTACCTTGGGCGTGCATACATGAAGCACTGCGGTACCACGAGGTGCCACCATATCTTCGGCGACTGGTGCAATCGTACCTATCTGATAGGTATATTGTGTATCCAGGCGCTGATGGGTGGCACCGAAGAGCAATGGCCTGTGGTGTTCCACAGGGCTCAGTACTGGGCCCACTCTTGTGGAACATCGGCTACAACTGGGTGCTCCGTGGTGCCAACCCCCAAGGCGTCGCTGTTGTCTGCTACGCGGACGACACACTGGTGACAGCGACGGCTAGGACCTTCCAGGACGCTGCTCTGCTCGCCTCCTCTGGTACCGAGCAGATGGTAGGCAGAATTCGGCGACTGGGCCTGAAAGTAGCCCTTAACAAAACCGAGGCCCTTTATTTTCACGGGCCTCGTAAGAGGCCACCTTCGGAGACCCATATAGTAGTGGAGGGGGTGCGGATTCCCATCGGCTCCACAATGAAATATCTGGGCTTGGTGTTGCACAGCCGGTGGGACTTCCGTGCCCACTTTGAGATGTTGTCGCCGAAATTACTGCGGGCAGCAGGCGCGCTTGGACGCCTGCTGCCAAACTTGGAAGGTCCCGGTATCCCATGCCGAAGTTTATACGCTGGAGTTGTGCGGTCCATGGCCTTATACGGTTGTCCCGTTTGGGCTGAGTCCCTGAATGCTCGTTGCGCCGCTCTACTGCGTAAGCCGCAGCGTTTAGTGGCGCAGCGACTTATTAGGGGCTACCGCACGATCTCCCATGAGGCGGCCTGCGTCTTGGCCGGTATTCTACCATGGGAATTGGATGCCAAATACCTCTCGTCAGTATTTTTCTGGCGTGAGGAGGCGTCCCGTCTCGGGCAAAGACTGGCTCCGAGGGAGGTCAAGGCCCAATTGGCCTCCATCCGCAGCGCCGCCGTGGAGGAGTGGCATACCAGGCTGGAGAGTCCGAGTGCGGGCTTGAGGACTGTCGCGGCAGTGCGACCTGTCTTCTCAAGCTGGCTTGACAGGCGCCACGGTGCGCCGACATTCCGTCTAACACAGATGCTGACGGGCCACGGATGTTTTGGCTCGTTTCTGTGTCGGATCGGAAAGGAGGAGTCCGCCGTGTGCCACCATTGTGGCAACGGCCGCGAGGACACAGTCCATCACACTCTCGAGGAGTGCCCAGCCTGGGACCTACAACGCAGCGCTCTTAGAGCAGTCGTCGGAGGAGACCTCTCGCTGCCGGCCGTGGTGTCCGCCATGGTCGGTGGCTGGAGGTCATGGCGAGCGATGAACTCCTTCTGCGAGCGCGTCATCTCGCGGAAGGAGAGCGCCGAGCGGGATCGTGAGCAGAACGATCCCGCCCGTAGCCAGAGGAGACGACGGAGGCGCCGGGTGGACGACTGACCGGTGCCTCATGCCCTGTGGTCCGGGGGCATCTAGAGAATTTCGCCACGGTATCCCCTGCCTGTCGTAAGAGGCGACTAAATGGGGCTTAGAGAAAGTCGCGGGATGAGCAGTGAGGGGCTGTTCATTCCAATTCAAGTGACTTCGAGGTGGACGACAATGCGGGTGGTCGGTCTCCCGCTGTCGTAGACGCTATAAGCGTCCTTTAGAGTTTGGGGGCATCTGAGTCCTCTTGTATAGAGAAGGGCCGCAATGCGGCAGCGCGCAAGGGCGGTCCCGTGCAGATATCTTAGTGCAACAAGATACCCCGGGGCCGTCCCGTATGCGCTGAAGAAGGCCACCGCGGGTTTTGGTTGGTATGCCGGTGTAGGGTGTACATAGGGCTAGGGACTCGGTCCAATGCTCGCTTGGATGATGCTATACTCCCAAGGGTCGACATTGGACTGTAAGACCGGTGAAACCAACATAACCGTTCCACTGACCCCCCAGTGGTGGTAGCGATAACGCGTTTTTTCCCCGCGAAAAAAAAAAAAAAAAAAAAAAAAAAAAAAAAAAAAAAGGGTTGATGAATGTTAATATATAATGGTAGTCATCCAATTTCTGTATTATCTCGCTTTTCGCTTTAAAATGAATGAAGTAGCAGGTACTCGATATTTTCTGTTTTAGTATCAGTTGATATATACAATCAGTAGTCTTAGAGGTGTCTGATATGTCGCCTTCTGGACAGTAATATAATTTATTAAAGGTCTTGCATTCTGTATCCATATAGTGATGGGTATTTTCATTAATCGCCAGATATGGTTTTGGTGGAATTAATATAGTATTATTATAAGTTGGTGTAGAAAACAGATGATAATATATAAATGAATCGGAATGCATTATGGGGAACTTCAGAGCAAATACAATCATATTGTTAACATAATAAGAGCCACACTCTATAATTTCATAATAATCTCTTATCTCAGTGTATTCGTCCACTAGTAATTCGACTCTATCGTATAACTTCGATAAGGTAGTGAACATGTAGTTTATATTTTCGGAACTTAATACACTGTGATAAGTTACAGATAGTTTACAAAAAGAAATAGAACTTTCTAATAAATTTATATAATTCAAAATGTTTTCTAGATTTACTTTTAGCAGACTAAATAAACTATTTATCTTTACATAATCATAGAGCCTGATATTAGTAAAGTTTACATTGTTTGTTATCTCAATTAGCTTTAAATGAATCTTATATTCGTTAGATGTGATAGTAGACAATGACATATTAAACGTTTGCAACATCTGTTTGTTTAAACTAATCCCTACATTTAAGCTGTTTTTTATATTATCTTGATTATTTTGTAAAATATTCAGGACTCTGTTATAGTACAAAGCATCTTCGTGATCTAGATTACCAGTAATACCTTTTATAATGGAACCCAAACCATCTATAAGTCCGCGTTTTTGTCTTGGTTTTTTATACAGGGTATCAAATTTCTTATATATGGTTTCTAGCATATTTACTAGTACTTGATTTGTCAAATGTAAAGTGTCGCCGAAATAACTAAGATCGCTTGATTTTATATAATCTATATAACTACCAATATAACCTTCTACATTAATAATAGACTTATAAAGCTTATCTAACTCATAATAGTGTAAAAATACGTGTTCCGTTTTTTGGAACTTCACATTACCTAACTTAAAGGGAAGTATACCTGGATTATTCACTAATTCCGTGGTTACTATTTGTTGGCACCGGATCGTTGTCACGATCCTGTAACAGAGGTTTTTGCTGTGTTAGTGGTTTCCTTAATATACGTTTATGGTGGGTAATATTTCTATCGTCTATAACTTTTATATCCAAATTTTTCTTTACCTTCCTACCTAAGTATCGAGGTTTTGTTTTGTGACGAAGTGCCAATGGATTTTTAACATACAACATTTTACCCTCTTCATATTGCAAAGGTTCGTTTCGGTTTCTATTGGCGTATGAAATAGATTTTTCCTGTGTTTCTTGTAATTTTTTATTTATTTCCTTATATAATTCAATGACAGTATCTCTATGCTTATTCAAATAATTTTGCAAGTATGTATTTTCTAAGTTTATATCAAAAGGGTCGTGACTACCAGTATGTCCGTTGATAATATCTACGGGTATTTTCTTTGTAACTGAATGTATACTATTATTATAACCTATTAAGGCATATAACACTAGTTCCTTGGTGGTAAATTGTGGGTGGCTTATGGATAATATACGAATGTGTTCAAGAATGGTGGAATGAAACCTTTCTATAGCTCCATTAGATTGTGGATTATTCACACTTATAAAATGTAACTGAATTTTATGTAAATTGGCAAACTCTTGAATAGGTAAATTTTTGAATTCGGTACCTTGATCAGCAGTTATATTCTTTGGAACTCCGTGATGAGATATGTACTTTAATAACGAATTTAACACACTGATCCCTGTCATAGATTCTAAGGGATAAGCTTGAGCATACTTAGAGAAAATGTCAATTATAGTCAAAAATTTCTGCTGGTTAATAGTCAAAGTATCGATATGTAATATTTCGAAAGGCTTATTAGGTATAGGTACTATCTGCAAGTGTTGTTTATGAGGATTTCTTTCATATTTGCATGTCTGACAAATATCACAATTATTTATATACTCATTTATATGTTTTTTAATGTTAGGCCAATAGTAATTTGACTTAATACGTTGTTCTACTTCTAATATTCCACGGTGATTGGTTTTTCCTTCATGAAAATTTTTTATTATTTTATGCTGTTGTTCTTTACATACCACGTCTTGAACTTTAGTCTTACAAAAGGTTAATTTATAGGATGCACTATCAAACACTCTTTGCAATATTGTGCTTATTTTGGGAATAGATTTAACATCCGAAATATATAAGCCATACTTAATACCTGGTTTCAAATATTCTTTGAATAAATTGATGAGAGTGGAATTCAAATCACTTTCAGTTATTTGACCTAAAACTCTCTTCTTGCCAGGAAAAATCTCAATAGTCTTTGGTTTTGAAGGAGAGTGATGAACAATGTCTAAAAATAGCTGATTATCAAAAACATTAACATGTTTGTCGGATATTGGTATTTCTAACACTGGATTTTCTAATGCAGTGTGAACAGTACTCCTATCACTGTCTCTGTCCATATTAACAGATTTTGTAGAATGATTTACTAACATTGATAGTGGTAAGTCATCTTCATCCTGTGATGATGAATTACCAGCATCGATATTATTATTATGAATTTCTATTCTAGACAAAGCGTCGGCATTCGTGTTAGATTTACCCTTTTGGTACGTGATTTTGTACTCAAACTCCTCTAATCGTAAGCGCCACCGCGTTAAACGACTATTCGGTTCCTTAATATTCATTAAATATTGCAAAGGTTTATGGTCTGTAATAATGTTAAATTCTCTACCATAGAGATACGGTCTGAAATATTTTGTGGCCCAAACAATGGCGAGTAACTCCTTTTCGATAGTACTGTATTTTACTTCACTGTCATTTAGGGTACGTGACGCATATGCAATCGGTTTATCGGAACCTAATGAACCCTGTGATAACACAGCTCCTAGTGCAACATTTGAGGCGTCAGTGCGTAAATTAAAGACTTTATCAAAATCGGGATATTGCAAAATTGGATCATTCATTAACAAATTTTTACATAGATTAAAGCACTCGTTATATTCTGGTGTTAACTGAATTTTCGCACCTTTTTTTAAACAAGCGGTCATGGGTTTGGTTAAATGGGCGAAATTAGGGATGTACTTCCGATAATAGCCTATAAGGCCTAAAAATGATTTAATTTCTTTAGTGGTGCGAGGTATTGGAAACTTTTGAATAACTTCTACCTTAGCTGGATCAGGTTTAACACCTTTAGCAGTAACAATATGACCCAAAAATGGAGTTTCCCTTTTCATAAATTCTGTTTTATTCAATTGTATTTTAAAATTCGACTCCCTGAGCCGCTGGAAAACTTCCTCGAGGTTCCCCATATGTTCTTGTAATGAGGAGCTATACACAATTATATCATCCATGTAAACGGTTACATTTTTCAAACCACGTAAAACATTGTCCATGACCCTTTGGAATGTGGAGGGGGCATTTTTTAAGCCAAAGGGCATCCGCAAAAATTCGTAATGGCCTCGATATCCATCATCTATATTAAATGCAGTTTTTGGAATGTCCTCAGGATTCAGTTCTATTTGATGAAATCCCGATTTCAAATCTAACACAGTAAAATATTGGCTTTTACCGAGTTTATCTAAAATGTCACTGATATTTGGAATAGGATACCTATCGCTTATAGTTTTTTCATTAAGCTTCCTAAAATCTATAACCAGACGCCAATTAATTTTTCCAGACGCATCCCTCTTTTTAGGTACCATCCAAATAGGGGATGACCATGGACTGTTTGAAGGCCTAATAATGTTTTGTTGTAACATTTCTTTTATTTGTTTTTCTACTTCAGGTTTATGACAATGAGGGTACCTATAAGTACGGGTGAAAACGGGAATCTCATCCGTTGTTTTTATATGGTGTTTGATTTTATTAGTAAATGTTAATGCGGAGTTCTCAGTGTAAAATATATCACTATAATTATGGCACAAACTTAAGAGATTGTATCTTTCTTCCTTGTTTAGATGATCAGTTCGGATTAACGACTCGATGTCCATAATATCTGTTTCATTAATAGCCTCAAAATTATATAATTCAAAATTATTGTTAAGTGTATGCACCTTAAGTGGTTTCATCAAACTTATGATGATGTCATTGTTTGTTGGGTTTGTTATCTCCAGGTGCGCGTAGCCTAACGTGGCTCGGGTTACCGATGGAGGAATATAACAACCGTCAATGTGAGTGTAAGGAATAAAGATTTCGTCGTTTTGGACATTAACAGGTATTTTAATCAAACATGATGAATTTGATTTAATTAAAGCTTCAAAAAGATTGTGAATTCCGGAATCTAAAATTTTGATAGGTAATTCTGTATTCGGTGTGTGTAATTTCTTGTTGTGAAGGTCAACAGTTGCCTTCAATGATTCTAACATTTCAAATCCGATCAGACCATCAAAAATATTATGAAATTTATAAATATAAAACTTTGAGGTGCCATTTTCATTAAACTCTCTGAAGGTAGGTATATCTATCGAATGGTTATTACTGGTGGTATAATTTATGTTCGTAACAGCGAAAGGTTCGTAATTCAATGGCTGATTATGATAGTATAAATGAATTACTTCCGGAGATAAAAATGACTGATTAGCACCTGTATCTATTAACAATTTAAGAGGCGGCTGCTTGATTTCTATATATGGTAACTGTCGTTTTATATGAACATTTATCTCGGTTAGGTGTTTATATTTTGGTTTGAATCCTGATAAAAATTTTGGTTGTCTACGGTATGTGAACTAGATTGTTCACCATACTGGTTTGAATTCGAATTATAATCATCTCCATTGGATTGCTCTGTGTCACCTTCGTAGACACAACATAAGTCGTTGTTATCGGATACGTAGGCGTCTGTGTGAGTGTCACCGACTGGGGTGGCCTCTGTCATATGTATTTCCTCGAAATGATCGCCTTCAATGTTATGAAAGTTAGTTGTTGTTGGGCGTAAAGGAATCTGTGCAGAACGATAAGAGATTCCACTCATAGGCTCAGGTTTATTATGAGGTATCCCATGGGGAATTGGTTTTGGTCTATATAGGGGTCGATTTCCTGAACTATTGTTATTAATATTAGGTCTAGAAAAACTTGGATACTGATGTTGAAAATTGTTATTCTGCTTATTGAACTGCGGTACATAAGGTCTAAAATACTGCATATTGTGCCTGGGTATCGCAGGTTGCAAAGGTTTGTTTAAATTGGGAAACATAGGTTTATTATCATTCATATATGATTTATCGAAACTTGATGGTTTGTTAGACGTAATTAATGTAGTACTTCTTTTCTGCATATATTGAATATTTTGCTCTTCTTTTATGTAATTTAGAGCTGTTGGCATGTCTAAGGGTCTCATTGCTCTAATAGTAGTACCCAAGGGCTCTTTCAGTCCAGCCAAAAATGTTTTTAGTGTCTGAGCCTGGAAGAAACTCCTTTTACAAACCTTTACATCCTCATTAGATTCATGAAGATTTACGTAGTTAACAATCGTATTTAAAATATGCATACAACGATTATAATATTCTTGAGGCGTTTCGTTTTCCTGTTTCATGTTTACCAAATCCCTATTAAGGCAATTCTCGTCCCTTTGGTCCCCAAAATTCTTCAGTAACACATTTTTTATGTGTTCCCATGATGAAACTCCGTTAATGTTAACTATTTCCTCAGCTCTACCCTCTAATTTATTAAGTATACTATGCAAGATAATAGAGTTATTGAAAGAATTGGGATTAGCGGTATCGTAATATTCCGTTAAAACAGTTTCGCAAGTAACAATAAATCGATGTAATTGATTAGGGTTACCATTATATTTGGGTACTATGGCAAGAGCAATTTTAATTGCAGGTTTTGTCTCCATTTTGTGAATCAATAGAATTTATAACAATAATTACAATATTTGTAAAATGACACAATTTTATCTGTAGCCGTACTCTATTATAGAGTTTTATAACTATTAAAATAAAAATACACAAACAACTCAAAATGAAAAAATATGTCTGAAGCTCACCATAATATATTTAAGTAAGAAAAAAACCAAAGGCTTTGGACTTACGATAGGAGGAAAGACCAGGTCCACTGCATTCTGAATGAAGCCACTTCACTTGTCTGAAGCTCAAGAGCTCGGTTTCGATTGTTGAAGAAAGATGAATTCTTGATTGTCGAAAAGCTCAAATTCCCGTCAACAGCATCCGATACGACTGCGCCAGTTATGTTTGTTGTATGAGCTTTTGGCAGAATAAAGCGAAGTAGACTTAAACTTTCTTTATTTAATAAAATGATACATATGTGCTTAACGTTAAAGCGTGTCCTACAGACTGAGTTCGAGTCTGTCTTCCTGTCGCACGCACACACTTACACACTCACTATAACACGCACGTATCGAAAGGTGAGAGAACATTGTTTTTTTTTAAGATAAAAATAATATGGTTAAATTTTGTTAGTAGCTTTTGCTTGCGGCTGCGCCCGCGTGAAAAAGTTTTTCCGAGATAAAAGTCCCGCTTTATATTTTCCCGGGATAAAAAGTAGCCTATGTTCTTTCTCAGGCTATCTCAATTCTATCCAGACTTATACAAAGCGAAAGTAACACCATCTGTGTACCAAATTTCATTTAAATCGGTTCAGTAGCTTTGGCGTGAAAGCGCCACAGACAGACAGACAGACAGAGTTACTTTCACATTTATAATATTAGTAAGGATTTGTTCACGCATGGAGTAGGTATACGGCATTTTCAAATACAACGAAAGATTAGCAATTGCAGAAGCCATTTAGAACTACTTACCATACAAAACAGTATGACTATTACACGTACAGTATTTATTAGTAAGTCGGTTAGTATATTAAAATCGAATGGTATTCATTTGGAAATAGTTTTCAATAAATCTAAAAAGCGTTGTATAGAATTAACTTACCTATCCAAGTATTTCGTCGATGAATAGGTATATCAATGTATAGCAATTAATTGATCGCCTTTTAAATTGTTTGGATCTTTTCAGTAATTTGAATCTTTGAATGTAAATTCTTATGATGTGGGTATTTTTCAAACTATTTTATCTTCGCCAAGATCGGAAGCAGCTAGATTGATTTATGTACATGTACATAGGCTTCTTAGAAGTTAAGAATATTATGTTTTAAATACAATTTGTAATTACTATGAGACTGACATAGTCAGAATTGACTCAAAGTCTCTTAAATAAAAAAAGAATAAAAAAAAAAAAAAAACTTTTCAGTAGTATCGCCATAGAATCACTGGATAGCGTTATTTCAGTCTCTATAAAGGCAATCACTTCAGTCAGTTTTACTGTTTACAATCTTCTCCCGCTGTTATTGAATTAAATTTCTTTAAAAAAATAAATTTTATCACGTGTTACAGACATCTAACGCCTAAATTAATTAAACTTACTATAGTTAATACTAACATAGCACTTAGTTTGATATTGAAAGTGTTTCTGCTGTAGACAGGTGTAATTAAAACGGGGGAGGATATTTCATAGATGATCAGGTAGCGATCATTTTATAAGCCACGATTATAGCTCGTTCCAATTTATATACATTATCCAGTAAGCCGGCATAATTTTGGCGACCGTCAGACGATGCATAATCTCTCATTACTAGCATTGTAGATTTAGAACTAAAAATTACAATTGAGTGTAATGTTAATGTTACGCTGTGCCTGGACGTAAAAACATTCCGCTTATCTGAATATTTTTTTAAGATGTAAACTTAGTTAAATTACGTATATGAAATTCTATCCATACTTATCAAACAAATCCGAAAGTAACTGTGTCTGTCTGTTTGTTACGCTTTCACGGCTGAACCACTAAACCGATTTCGACAAATTTGGCAAGGAGATAGATATATTTGAGACCTTGGGTAGGATATAGGCTACTCTTATCCAGGGAAAAATATACCACGTCTTTTATCCCGGAAAACCTTTTTCACACGGGTGGAGCCGCGAGCATAAGTTAGCAGCCCATAAAACAAATCGAACAGGATAGTTAGTTGCTGGATAGTGGATACTGGCTTCTTCCAACGGATCGGTCTGGATAACTTTGAGGGAGACCTATGTAAAACGTTGGACGTCTTGTGGCTGATGATAATGATCTTATAGAAGCTAAATCGTTCTTACGTATCGTAAATACAAGCACAGGTTTTATGTACTGCAGGATGGAAGTGAGAAGGGATGCGCTCGTCAAGTTGGTGTTCAGGTGTGTTGGTGCACCTGCCGGAGTTGCTGGCCGCGCTGCAGCTGTGCGTGCCCAGCGGCCGCGTCATCACTCGGCGTCTCCCGCCGCTGTTCCACCTCCGAACACCACGAACTAATATGCTTAGGTTTGCGTCTTTGTCGCGGGCCATACGAATGCTCAATACTATTTCCGAGAACGTGGATTTATTCAATCTGCAGGAATTCACAGAAGTGGCCTACAGGTGTATTGAGGTCAATAGCAAATAACTTTGTGCAACACCGCTTTAGTAGATCTGTAATGGTTTTGTATATTTGTATTGTATATATATGTATAAATAAATAAATTATCAAGTTGATTACATGGGCATACTGCGACCATTTGTCAACGAGATAAGAGAACTGCTAACAATACTCATGTGCGTAATATTTTCATGTGAAAATGTAACAGGATAATTTCAACGCTGTAATGTTCATATGCTATTTATCAAGGGACATTGGAAATTGTCAATTCGCATTGACTATTTCCAATGTCCTCCGACATAATACCCAACTGGGAAGATGGATTCTGGGTGCAAATAATTCTATACACACACTCACGCCCTTTATCCCCAAAGGGGTAGGCAGAGGCCCAATCAGTGCACCCACTTTTCGCCAAGTGTATTCGGTCCCATGATGTGATAGGGGACGAATCTATAACCTACTGCATATAAGTAAGAAAACTATACATTCTGCCAAATGAAACATTTTTTTCCGCAATTACGTTCAAGATGAGGACAAAGATAAATAAAAATAAAAGTAGAATTACAAGCATCGGTAAATGAATTTTGGACATTATCTGACACCGAACATTAATCTTCTGTACCAGACAGAATTCGGGAGATATTTCGGCTTGCATGTATTCCGTTCACGTTTAAATTCATTGCAATAGGGTAGTTTCCTATGTTTGATTTTGTAAATTATTTTATATGTAACAGAAAATAATACGAATAACAAATTCTTCTGTGAAATCAGCAATATAATTGGTTGAAAAATAAAGCAGTTTTTCATATTTGAAATATTGTTGTGAGAAAGAGTGGGAACGTGGAGGGGATATCGCGCTATCTTTTTCGCACGCACGCAGCGCTATGGCCGGCGACTCTCGGTAACGTCACAGTGTAAAATTACTGTTATTTGACAACTACCCTTTCCACCAAATTTCAAAGCTTTATAACTTATTAATTATTGCCCCAATTTTGATTTTTTTTTCCTTAGAATTTTCTTTAAAATATGTCTAACTATTGTAGTTGTCTCACAATAAGTGTTTTCTTTTATTTTTTTTAATAATTTAAATGCCGTCGCTTCGAAAACTCTTTTTTTGTACCTTGGTATTAATCCTTATCATATAGTAGTATAGATATAGTACAGTATTATTAGTATAGATAATCTATCTATACTTATTATATAAAGCTGAAGAGTTTGTTTGTTTGTTTGAACGCGCTAATCTCAGGAACTACTGGACCGATTTTGAAAATTCTTTCACTAATAGGAAGCTACATTACTCCTAAGTGCTATAGGCTACTTTTAGCCCGGAAAAACTTTTCCATGCGGGCGGAGCCGCGCGCGAATGCTAGTGTATTAATAAAAAGTAGTCAACTACCCTATTATGACTGCTAAATCTATATAAACATATACTGAGTTTCATTAAAGCTGTAATTTCGAATCTTATTTCAACACCTTACAATCCCAGTAATAAATACTCGGAGCCCGAGAAGGCATCTTTTATTGAAAAACTTAGAGTGAAGGTAATATTTTATCGCAGCGGGACACGGTTAAAGTCACATTAGAGTAAGTGAACACGTGGTTTACCTCGGAATAAAAGGATTGTTAAATGTGCCGTAAGTGTGGATTAGGTATCGTAGGGGAAAATCAAGCGGCAAATACAAGAACCGTCGTTGCGTTTCCCTATTTTGTTTATCTATGTGTAAGGAAATGGATCAGTGATTTCGCGAAGACTCTAAGAATATGTAAATACGTAATAATATTATGTTTTCGAATGCTTATTTAAAAAAAATCCTTTAGTCAATCAATACTAACAGTTACTGATTTGGAAAGTATTTAGATTATTAAATTGCGATAGATTCGTTATTATTCGTTATCACCGAGATTTCTAGAAAAATCGTATAGTTATTTGAGGAATAGAAGTTTTGTGTTGGCACGTTTGTGTAATAATCAATGAATTATGTTGCTTCGAAATATGCTCCTATTTGGTCAACTTCCCTAAGCTATCATATTCTATTCAAGTGGCATATATAAACTTTTGATACTTTATTTATAATGAATGTATATAGAATTTCAGGTCGTGTGCGACTGAGTTTTTACCTAAAGGTGAAGAGTAGGAAGGTTTAAATTGAAATCGATCGTAGGTAAGTATATTTTAAACTTTCAAACGAATATCAAATTTAATCACCCTAACAATGTAATCGGAAACTTTATTTTCATGGAAGTAAAAACATAACCCACGGTTGATATTATTTACGTATAAAATCATTTAATCTATACTAATATATAAAGCTAAAGAGTTTGTTTGTTTGTTTGAACGCGCTAATCTCAGGAACTACTGAACCGATTTTGAAAATTCTTTCACTAATAGGAAGCTACATTACTCCTGAGTGCTATAGGCTACTTTTTATCCCGGAAAAACTTTTCCACGCGGGCGGAGCTGCGCGCAAAAGCTATGGAATAATAAAAGTAACGTCCAACATAAATAAAAACAAGAAACACATTTTTATTTAAATGCTTACAATAATCCATATATTTTAATGTAAAAAAATAATATTAAGGACATTCGAAAACGAAAAATACTAAAGGCGGAAGCAAAATTTGAGGCTATAAATCATCGTCTTCTTCTTCTTGCCTTTATGCTAGTCCAATGTGGGGTCGGCGTAACGCACCTTTTCGCGCAGGTTTCCAAAACTCTATAGCTCAGTTATAACAACTGGTCTGTCTAATATGAATTTCCTCTTGGTCTCAACTCGGGCAAATCGTTTTATAAAAACTTACACAGTGTTATCAAATCTGGCAATTTAACCCAACATATCGCTGTCCACATCTCATATAATATACAACCAATAAATCAAGAGATGACCGAAGCAATCGATAAAAATAACGAAACGAAAAGGAAATAGACATTTGTAACAATTTGCTTATTTTATGCTTGAAGTAATTTATGGACGCGCTCTAGCTTGAACCCACTCTAATGAACCTATCTTGTTGGAAAAATGCACTATAATTTAATAATTCATTTAATATTGCGTTCGAATCTTAACAAGAATAATAAATTTCTTCTTATTATGCAACTAAAACATTATTGCTAATTGTACTCACTACATATTAATTAAAAATTACAATTTCCATGAATGGTTTGCTCTTCATTTATATTGAATTTCGAGGATATTTGCTTTATTGCTTTTTTTTATGATATAATATATTATAAGGTCTTGCATATAAATAACATTAGCTGAAATCTGAAGCGAGCAAGTCAAAATTTAAAAGATCGTTAACAATCTTATTTCAATATGCGCAACACTCATTTTTCATTGATAAATTCTCGACATATTGCTAATAGGTTTTTTCTTAACCTTCAAACCTTGAGCTTAACTATCCAAATAGTAAGCGTGAGTAAATAAGCTTACGGTACCACCTCACGTTATAGCTTCATCAAGGCTCGGTCGGGGTGAGTGGCCCTTATTACGAACCGTCATCTTGGTCTACCCTTGCTTACTCTTGGGATTTTACTACTTAATTCTTTCCAACAAGGAAATTTTGGTTAGCTACCGTTGGTTTTAATTAAAACGTTCCAATTTACTTGAAAGATTTAAACAGGTGAAATGAAATTTAAACTATATTAATATTGATTTACGGTAACAATTTTAAGTGTCAAAAAATAAAAGGAAAATCGCGAGTATGGGTTTGTCGTCAAGGATTTGGAATTTATGGGAAGTTTACCGTCCCTATTCTAATGTCATCGTGATGGATCGTAGACCTTTCCCTTTTGCCGTAGAGGGAACGCGTGCAATGTGTAGGACAAATAATACAGAGCTGATATTTAACATATAATATCAGTGTATTCTAACCTATTTCGTAAATTGGTTTTCACTTCGAGAATTTCCTTATATTGCAATTAATAAATATCTATGACAAAATATCAATGTGAGTGTGAGAGTGTGTAAGGTCGCGCGCGCGCGTTGGTGTGTGTGTGAGTGTGTGAATTGAAATATCGAAAGAAATCAGGTATACAACGAGGAAAAGAGGGTGTGGACACTTATCCCGCGTATGCAATGCAATTGACATCAAACGCTTTTTAAAATTCTAACGTAACGTAAGTTCTAGAAGTAGGAAAACGCTGGTCATAGACGCATGATACCCCCTTCACCTAACTCCTCCCCCTCGACAGATCTAATGTTTGAATGGAACGCCTGTGACAGCGTCGCATGTTCAAAGTATGTTTGGAAGTCATCTGTTTTCATACAAATTTTAGATATCATACATCATATCATAGACAAGAGTTTAGATATCATAATCCGTTGCAATCGTGGCGTACCGCCGAGCGTGGACGCAGTCTGTTTGTATCTTAACACTGTTTAATTTTTGAACACACATTCTTCATTCAAACATCCAAGCCATGCAATAAACTAAAATAGATTATAGCTACATTAAGGACTGCCTTGGTGGCGTAATTATATTGCGTGCGCGAGTCTACGCTCTGAGGTCCCGGGTTCGAATCTCGGGTTGAGCAAAGTGATATTTGGGTAACAGCCCGAAGTCTGATTTTTGCCCTATATATGGCGATAGGCTCGCCCCCTATCACATCATGTGACGGAAAACATAGGCGAAAAGTGGGTGCACTAGTTACACCTCCGCCTACCCCGTCGGTGACAGTGAGATTTTTACTTTATAAACTAGTAAATAATATTATTATATTATACTGTAAGAAGATAATTTCTACGAATTTCAATTGAAATAGAAACTTTACAATAATTATATAATTTAATAAGATACGATACGTGTCCAAGTTTCTCGATTCAAATTAAATAAACATTACTATGCTTATATAAACTATGCGTTGCGTCATTCAAAATCAATAAAATTACAATAGTTTTGAGTTGTTTTTTGTAGGGAATAAAATACATATTTAACTAAATGTTTATTTTCCTTTGGAAATAGTTTCCGTGAATCATTAATTTAATATAAACCATACATTATAATTTATTTACGTAAATATGTGGCTATTTGACTCTATTTACACACCCAGTACTATCTATTTTAGGTATCATTTATTTATGATTTATGCTTTTTAAGTAGTCTGGGTAATGAGATTTTTTATTGAGCAGTTCATGTTATAAGAAGTATGGAATTCCTTCAATTTTGAGTAAGTTATGTGTGTGATTCTAATGTATGTAATGCATTAATTTACTATAGTTTCTTTTCATCGTTAGGTATTTCTTATTTTTTAGAGATATACTCTTATTCTACTAAAATAGTTCTTCGTAGATTTTCTTATTTTAATTATCTTTACGTTTTTCCAATTGCTGATTCTATAGAAAATAATCTAGAATTTGTGTTCTTAATAACAGATTTCTAAGGTAAAGAATAAGCGAAAATTCTTGAACAATTCATTTTCCAACTATGAAACTATAACGAGGTTAATGTAATTAGGGTAGACAGGCGGTATCGACATCTGCTATTCAAGACACTTGGTAAACTGTGCTTGAAACTCTTGGCCTTTGTAGCTCAGTGTTCTCGTGTCCAACTTTATATTCAAACACCGGAGTCACTTTAAGTGATCATGCAGCTTGTGCACCTTGATTTTGGTGAAATATTTTATTACACGGCAGATTCCAAATTTCACGCTTCTGGTTTTCCGAAGTAACTTTCATCTAGTTTATTTCTGAGAAGTTTGCAGGCAGTCTTCTCCCAGTCTTACTGCATTCCCTTACTATGATCGTTATTAGTTATTACAGACGGAAGATAAAATTATTCCTTTAACATTTTCTGCAAACTATACCTACATGACTGTGTTATAGGTAAACTTGGTTAACTCTAAGTACCTACTCAAATTGCCCCCTTCCAAAAAAAAGAACGAGTTGCACTCCGGGAGTGCCGGCAGAAGTGAAAACTTGAACATTAACGTTGTGCATTTCTGAATATTTTGGAATGGTTAGTGAATAATTACGCACGAATAGCTTTATTTATCAGTACAAAAGTACTAGCATTTATGTGGTTTAATGGTTTTTAATACATAAAATATTTATTTATTGCGCTATCGTACACACAAATGACAATTTCACTAATTCTTTATAAATCAAAATTTGAAAAAATAATGTTACTCTCTTTTGTACTCGTGCCGTAGCAACGCTGGGGAAATAAATAAAAATGTAGTCGTTTAAGAATTATAGCTTTTACGCATTTTATTTAAGGTTCATATTAGTAAGGGATGGTTTTAATGAAGTAAATAAATAATGATGTAAACGTTTAAGGATAATAGCTTCTACGCATTGTATCTAAGGTTCATATTAGTAAGGGATGGTAATACCTCCTACGCATTTTCGATCGGTCAAGTGATCCTGACGCGAGTTTAACATTTTATACCCATCCCAAAAGTGCTCAACGCCGCTAAAGAAGTTTTCACTTCAATAAATATGAGCTTATTTTATGTAAAAACAACAAGTAAACAACAAGTTAACAGCGAGTGTCTTTAAAGTCTCCAACAGCCGCAGTCACCTAGATTATGTCCGAAAATAGCTTTGAAACATAGCAACGCGTGGATATGTGAACAATTGTCCCGCGCGAGGCCAACAAACAAAGGGAGTCTCGCGAGTATGAGGAAGAAATTAGTGCCAGAAGAGAGACCTATATATAACGCGGTAGCAGTGTTCCGTGAGAGAGGGTGAGTCGTTCTTAGGGTTGCCACTAATTCTAGATCGTTTTAAATATTTTCTAGGTCAGATGGATAGTAACAGTTTCGTACTTTTTTAAGTCAAAATATTGTAGGATAAAAAACATTAATTTATTGACTCAATGGTATATGGTTTTGCTGAATCTATCATAAATAGTAGACCTACGAACATCGCCGAGGAGACTCACAACGCTGATATCTTTCCATGTATTACCATCGCGACAACCACGACCACTCTGCCAAGAGTGCCCGACTGAGAAGATCATAGGTTAAGAGGGTACTTAATATATTTTGAAATTGGGAATCGCCATAGTGTTTCATTTGAACGAGTCCATATTCTGTGATGTAAATCCGATAGGACACGTCAGCGTCTCTGACGATCATCGCGACACGGTGCGCTTCTAATTAGTTGTCAGTATACCATGTGGATTACACTGGTAGAGGCAGTCTAGAATAAAAAATAATTTACTATTGTGAGTGTTTATCGGATCCATTGTATAAATTCTCTAAATAGAAAATAGTTACGAACAAAACTTCAAACTATTACACACACTGTAACATAACAAAATATCGGAAACCGGCGAAAGTTTCACGCAACCCCGTCCTCACGAAGCAGTCAGAATGTTCTTGACTTGATGCTGTAATTAGCTTTAAGAATTTTTAATCCTATAAAGAGGAGGTAGTAAATGAAATTCCTTTTATTTAATCCTGGCTCGAAGTTTGTCTGCGTGTACGAAGTGCTACACTGTATTTGATCAAGAGCAATTTCTTCACATGTTTTTCTTAATATCTTTATCCAATATTCTATCTATCCTGCTTTCTATTTCTAAATCTAGATCATGCTTACTGAAATTAAACCCTAGGTCTTTGATTAATTATATACCTAGATAGAGTGACGCGCTGCAATGAAACTAAAACAAACAGGCCAACTTTTCTTAAGCTAGTATGAGTGACAGCTGTGTCATACGCTATCGCTGCATCATTCTGCGTATCCTTGTGTGCGCGCTTAATGATACCAGTCATTACATGGTTTCTATTAAATCGGGGAGATAATTATATCCATGAAAAAAATAAAAAATTATTCACTCGAACTCATTTAGTGGGGAACAATTCGCCTCTATTTTTTCGACGCGTTTGAAACGCTCATTGTCTATCTCGGTACATAATTAATCAAAGCCCTAGGTAGAATTTGTGGATCAAATTATGATTCACCTGGACCCATCAATAATTATATAATATGATATTTTACAACTCATTAACTTCCTCAATTCACAAACAAACAAATTCAATTTGAAAAAACATAGCATACAATCCTATGAAAACAATATTACGATTATCAATTTTGTGACAAATATATTTCCAACAATAATTTCGACAATGTTCTTCCAGCAATTATTTGCAACGTTTGGAACAATTCGAGAAAGCTATACAAGCGTACAACGAAGCGCTGCGGTGGAATGTGAGTTACTGCAAAACAAACTGCTTCAGATTCCATTTCCGGTTGGTAAACATGCAATTAGACGTAGCCTACGCTGATAATGTTTGTATCCCATTCTAATGGCGCTCCTTGCTTCTAGTCGCCTATCAAAATTAAGACCATCTCGACTTTGGAAATAGCATGTATTGCGTAAATAATATTACTTTAGAAATCCTTAGTTATGATAAATAATTGGCATGTATTTTGTTAATGAAATTCACTATCAACTGTCTATATTTATTCTTAGCTGTGATAATTGCCAAATTGTTTTTATACTTTTGATTGTCATCAATCATCACATACTAAAATTTACACGTGAGCGATTTTATCGATTTCTTTGCAGTCAATTTGTTTGGCGCTATGCCGAGAGAAATTAGAGGACGGATTATCACAATCCTATTCACTTCATATTATGTTCTTCAACCTTAACTAGTTTAGACCATATATGTAATGTGGGTCGAAGTTCTGTATCTAGTCATGATATATTTTTTTTATTCGGGCACGACAAAGTGACTGCACCTCGCCTGATGGTAAGCGCGATGCCAACCAGATAGAGTATCGAATAGCAGTAGATGGTTATCTCATGCCATTCGACACAATCATGCCGGCCTACTAAGCTGCTACTTCACGCTACGGCGAAAGGATCCAGGATTATAGTTTGTTGTACTTTTGTGATTTACTTGGCCTTATTAACGTAGTAAACGTTAGCATGATGTATTTGAGTTAATAAATATATTTTTACATGCATGCCTATATTTTTATGTATATCTATTACAAACAGACCATGATTGTACAGTAAAAGACCGCATATAAAATAAATATTGTTTTATTCACAACGAGTAACTTTAAAGTAGGTTCATTTAAGTATATTTCTAGGTAACCGTGCAAAAAGTAACTTTAAAGTAGGTTCATTTAAGTATATTTCTAGGTAACCGTGCAAAAAGTAACTTTAAAGTAGGTTCATTTAAGTATATTTCTAGGTAACCGTGCAAAAAGTTATCGCAGAGTTTATGTGTTGAAACTGCTTAATCCACTTAAATTATGTTAGAACATATTTGGATGTTTGTTACGTCGAACTTTCTGAAAGACTAATTCAAAACTTCGTACACGGGCAGTCCATATTATGTTAAAAACTTTTCTCTTAGCGCTACCATAAATTAAGAGTATGTAGCACTTTAACTTACAAGTATTTCCATGAAGATCTTTATAACATGTTTTTGTAGAATCAATTGCGATTGTTTGCAACCAAGCTTTTAGATATCACATAATTTTCAGTCAATCAATTAGCCTGCACCGTTCACTGCTGAACGTAGGCCTCCCCAAGTGAGCGCCAACCATCCCGGTCTTGAGCAGCCCGCATCCATCCGCTACCCGCCACCTTTTTCAAGTCGTCGGTCCATCGTGCAGCAAGACATCCTACACTACGTTTACCTAACCGCTGTCTCCACTCCAGCATCTGTCTGCTCCATCAACCATCCGTCCGTCTGCAGACATGGCCGACCTACTAACACTTCAGTGTGCTTGATAAACTTTAGACCACATTATTCTCTAATACCATGTTGGAACCATTATGAAAGGAATTGATCCTCAAAACTGTTATTGGATTGTAAATCACATATTAACATTCTATTCACAGAATGCCGATGTCCGCTCTCTGTTGGGGCGGAGCGTGTCGCGAGCGAAGGCAACACATTACGCGGGTGCTTTAGCAGACGCCGCTCGAGCCGCTGGTACTTATCTGTTAATTATGCACTTTAATTTTCGTTCTATCAAAGATTCAGCAGTTCCATAACTTCAGGTTAATGTTGGAATTGTTTGCAGTTTCCATTTTAATGTAGTGCTTCGTTTACTTAATTGTAAATTTTTGGATCGTAGGATTTAGAATAGGGTAATATTGTTTTGTTCTTCTGATTTGTTCAAATAACTTGATTTGAAATCTAATTTATAAGTCCGTTCAAGAGTAATACACATCTATATTAGAAAACTTAGAATCTCTTGTATGAATGGGATGCTATATTGAAGTAAGTACCTACATAAAACAATCGCTAATTCTAATGGTATTATGCATTCAATATACATAGATCGAAAATATTATTTTAACCCTTCCAATAATTGCAAAACGATTCCGTACTATATTATCTATGAATTAAAGTGTAAACTGGAATGGTAGACACGTTATATTGGGAACAGATGTACTCTAATCCGGGAATAGTAATGCATAAATAGAACATGCTTACATTCGGCTAAACTAGATAGACGGACTTAATTAGTTTGTCAATGCATTGGAGCATACTAGTATTGCTGTTAGAATCGATAACATATCTCGCACGAGAAATTGGTTGGCTAATAGCTATGTGATTACGCTATAGTACAACGTATAGGGAACGTGTGAACGATAGGTGGCATCACAAAATCGACATAAGAGCCACATGTGGATAAAAAATAATCTTTTTAGATCAATAATTTACGTATATATTCTTTTAATATGACAAAATATGGGTTTCGGCCGAATATTAAAGATACCCTACGTGGCCAAAATATGCTTTTTTTATATGGGAGCTAGTTATTTTGATGTTATTGACGCAAAATTAGGAGGCTATGTTCCCTTAATTACAGATTTGTTTGTATTGAATATTATCTTCAAAACTTCTTTATTTTTATAAATTACGTAATAAGACATTTCTAAATGCTTTTGGAACTCATATTTATGCATGTTTTATACAGCTTTTATTATTTTTGACTATTTTAACATAACCATGCAATGTAAGTACGTAGGTACTATTCTTGGGAACGTAATAGCGAACGTAATAACGTAAAATTCTATAACAACTTTTACACAATTTGATTTGTTTATTTTTATGTTTTGGAGCATCCAGATACACAGCAATACATTATTCACAAATTAAATATTTTTTTCATCCTTTTAATGTGAATATTTTACGTCAATGCCAAGTACCGATGGGCTGAAAGGTTCAGATGGCGCCACCACCACTATAAACAACGGACAATTGTGCCAGCCATTTGCTTTACAACTATCGAATGTTATGACCTTTGATTCATTATATACCTAGATAGACACTGTACGTTTTAAACGCGTCGAAAAAAATAGAGGCGAACTGTTCCCCACTAAATGAGTTCGAGTGAATTAATTTTTGTTGTTTTTCATGGATATAATTTTCTTCCCGTTTTAATAGAAACCATGTAATTACGGGTATCATTATGCGCGCACAAAAGGATACGCAGAATGATGCAGCAATAGCGTATGACACAGCTGGCACTCATACTAGCTTAAGAAAAGTTGGCCTGTTTCTTTTAGTTTCATTGCAGCGCGTCACTCTATCTAGGTATATAATTAATCAAAGGTTATGACATTGAAATGGGAATTATTGCTGGTGGTAGGATATATTTTACGAGGTATTAAAACCCGCCATAGTGGCCCACGTAAGTGTGCCGCGTTCCGGGATCAGCCTGTGTATAGGCGGTTTAAACAGGCCGGCATAATAGTTTCGACTGGCGAGGGATATCATCGCTCGTCAGTCAACACTCATCTGGACCCCTCCCCGCTTACTATCAGGTGCAGTGGCGTCACTTTATTGATCGTATAAAAATAAAATATAGTACTGTTGTGTTTGGAAATATATACATTACTAGTATTGCGCGCGGCTCCGCCCGCGTGGAAAAGTGTTTCCGGGATAAAAAGTAGCCTATAGCACTTAGGAGTAATGTAGCTTCCTATTAGTGAAAGAAGTTTCAAAATCGGTCCAGTAGTTCCTGAGATTAGCGCGTTCAAACAAACAAACAAACTCTTCAGCTTTGTAATATTAGTATAGATTACAATTGACTAGTAGTAGTAGTACTAGCGTAGTTGTATTACGGTACGACTGCAATGCTGAGGTCTCGGGTTCGATCCCCGGGTCGGGCAGTGATATTGGGTTTTTCTATTCAGTATCAGCCCGGAGTCTGTAATTTGTGCCCGATATGGCGATAGGCACGCCCCTTATCGCATCCTGGGACGGAATACGCATGACGAAAAGTGGGTGCACTGGTTGCGCCTCTGCATACCCCTTCGGGGATAAAAGGCGTAAGGGCGTAAGGTGTGTGTGTAACCTTAATAATTATGGGAATAAACGCTCAATATGACAGCCAGGATTTATAGCATTTCACATCAAACTATTAATCATCAATTACATTATTCAATCAATTACATTCACTGGTGGTAGGTCTCTCATATGTAAGAGTCCGTCTGGGTGGGTACCACCGCAATGTCTATTTTTACCGCCAAGCAGCAGTGTGCATGCACTATTGTGTTTCGATGTGAAGGACATTGTAGCCAGTGTAACTACTGGACATAATGAGACTTAACATCTTATGTCTCAGGATGACGAGCGCAGTGGAAGGCCACACAGTACTTTGTAACTCAAGGTGCTGGATGGTGTTGCTACTGTATGTGGGTGGTCGTATCGCTTACCATCAGGCGAACAGCATGCCCGTCTCGTCATTCAATGCAATAAAAAAAAACAATATCTCAAATATTAGTCATTATTTCAAATTAGTACCTTGTTTAGTCCTTTCGAAAGTTTGACATTAAACTGGCCAACAACATCCTTATAATGATAGGGTGGTATCTGCGAGTAATAGCATGTAATTTTCCTGTAAAGCTTTGAAATATGGCGAAAACGACGCGTCATTTTGTATTATGTTTCCTTAATATCAGAACATCGAATAGAAAAACGTTTCACTTGTCTTGGAAAATAATGAGTCTTGGATAAATTACAAAATAAATAATTTATCATTTGAAATGCTGGTGGAATGCAAAAATACAATTCGTTTGAGATGATCAAACAATAATTAAAAGCTATTGTATTATTTTCGTAAAGCGAGCTAAAGACACAGCAACACATTGCAACTATTGAATTTTCTTGAATGACTAAGCACAGAGGAAACTTCAAAATGCAACACTCATGCAACTTAGTCTTGCTTACATTAACACCAAAGTAACATCTGTATGCCGTAAGTTTTAACACAGCGTATTGCTGTTCAACAATCCTCTAAGATAAAACAAGGCAAAGTTTAGTAAACTATATATGTAGAAGTTAACGTATATAGACATCAACTAAAATGATAAAATAATTTAAGTTAAATATTAAACAAAAAATATGCTATAGTTTTATTTGTTTTATAGGTAAAACGGGGTGAACGAAAACGGTGGAACGTGGGGGTGTAGAAGAATTAAATTTTGACCGAAATTATTTTATCTAATTAGAAATAAGTTACTATTAATTAGTAGTAGTGGTAATTCAGTTTTGACAGGTCCGTCTGGAAATCTTTAGGGGAGGCATATGTTCAGCAGTGGTCATCATATGCCTGATGATGATGATGTAATTCACTCTATTTTACGAAAGGTATCTAAAGGAGACAAGCATAAAGATGTGTATAATCAGCGCGCGAGTATAATCATTTTACGTTATATAAAGCATTCCATAACGTTCGTTATGAGTTCGCTAACAGCTTGCCAACGCTGATAATTGAAATTTATTACAATATTAATACCAAAATTACACTACATGTTATTGCATATTGTAGTCAGAACAGCTCTAGTATAGTCTATGACTATGTAAACTAGTACAGTTCCAGATAGTAATTTTATTGCGCCGCTCCGTTCCATTTCAACTTAGTCACTATGTTATTGAGGATACGAATATTAATTAATTATATGCAGAATTGGAGCCGGAAAATTTGACAGCGCTGCAAATTCGTGCACAAACGGAATACGAAAAGTGCGCGTTTGAACGTGCTTTGGTGTTAGCTCATCCTGGTCGACGATTCAGAACGTTCCCACCTAATTTTGCTGAATGTGCTGGTCATGCTGAAGAAACGGTAATTATATTTCAATTTCTAATATTAATAAATAGATACGAAACATTACCCATGAAGGAACATGACATAGAAATTTAAATAGTCTAGTCGTTATTTCTTTTTAATTATAATTAACGTTTATCTAACACCCATTTGGTAAAATGAGAAAAAATATTTTATAGAACCTAGTCATTGATGTTTAAAACTGATTTTGAGATGAAACTTTCTAGTCTAATTAAAATTTCTAGTAAAATTGCTAGTTTTTTTATTTGATTTGGCAATTATGGTTATATGTGGAATAAAAGCTACTCTAGGCATCGAGATAAGAGATTTCTGCCTCTACGGAGTCTTCCTTAATACGCGGTTTTCGTCCCTCTAGCTTAGTGGATCGTAACTGTTTCCGGGTGAAAATCCATTATTCTCAACAGACGTGACAAAAACTACACATGCACTCACGCCTTTGTCAAAAAAGGGTTAAGCAGAGTCGCAACTAGTGTATCAACACTTCGACAGTTTATAATAGATATATAGAAATGACATCTACCTTAAATAAAGTAAAAATGTGTTTTAAGCGGTGACCATGGATTTAACAAGGGTTAAACGAAGTAATATTAAAGCTATAGTAGATTAATTCATACTTAAAGAAGATATGTAAGAAATGCTAAATTAAATTTGATCTAAAACTTGGTAACAGTAAATTTGCACATTGCCTTAGATCGCAATCTAATAATGTACTTCGTGCCGGTAGTAACTATTCTCAGGTGTCAGCGTACGTAAGTAATGATAGAGTAAACTCTGTTGTAACATCCATTTTACATTATGGGAGTCGTTCCTATACCGCCATTTCAGTATACAGCATTACAATGTGTTTTAATTGTAGGTTCACAGTTAAAGTTACGGCCCAAATTGAATTTAGTTTTTACGCACATAGATGCGAGATTGCGTTGGCAGGAGTGCTGGCAAGGTGCTATCGACGGTTGTTACACTTCAGAGACGAGTGGAGTTAAAGAAGGAATCAATAGACGCCGATGCCCCCGCAAAACCGATACGCCGCAGCCGGATGAAAACACAGCAAACTCGCCAGGTGACTAACGAAATGTCAACATTAAACAATACAAAAGCGACGAAATAGGCCAGAAAAATGTGACAACGTATTTATTTGAAACAAATGTTTTACTTACATTGTTAACAGAAAATATGTAGGCAATAACCGTAATTCTAGGTTCAAGAAACGTCTCGTGCGGAAAAACAGAGAGCCGAACAAATCTCCCGTTTAATGGCTTCGAAATATTTGGAACGAATGGCACATGACAAATATTTCTTAACAGCTTTATGTAAGGATGAACGACTCGCCTCAGCGAATAAACAAGGATCGAAAAAACTACAGGAATTGGCTAACAATGCTCTTGCCGATGTGGAAAAAAGACAGGTTATTCTCTTTTATCAGTTTGCTATTCATCCATTCGTATTTATGTCCCGGTATTTTCAATAAAACATTAACTAAGATGTCACACGGCAATAACATATTGTTATGTCTTTGTTGTATGTCACAAACATGTGGCTAATAAAATTATTTTTTATTGTGTAACGGTCTTTGTGTTCCCTTTGAACGTATTGCTTCACGTATGCGTTATTTTTCTCTTTACCTATACAAATCACATAGTAGATTTAACTTTTATAAATATTAAATTCCCCATGCGCTAGCTACTATTGTGTTTTAAAAAAATCTGCGAGATCAAATATTTAAAGGGAATGAATACATTTCATCATAACTATTTATGAGAATTAGAAAGTATATAAAAATTAAGTATCTACTTACTTCTATACCAATATTATAAAGAGGAAATGTTAGTATTTTTGTATGTATGTCTGTAACGAACAAACTCAACAACTACTGGACCGATTTAAAAAAATCTTTCACCAATATAAAGCTACATTATCAGCGAGTAGTATTTTTAAAGATGTCTATACTCCATATAAACTTCATGTGAGACAAAAAATCATCGATTCAATCAATTTCTAAGTGCGCCTAGTTATTTGGTATTCCAATAACTCCCACAAGTTTTCGTGTAGTCTTTTTACGCGCGGTCCATTTATATCAGAAATACAGCCAATATTATCATTTAAATTGCCTGCCGAGGCGTATCGATAGATATTCACGTTCTATTTATTTTTTATTTCAACCGGCATTTTATGGATGTTTTAGGCGGTACTTCGTGAACGACGACCACTGTTTGCTGCAAGAGCTTCAGAGGCTGAGGCAAGAGATCGATTATCGAGGGCCAGAAAAGAACAACTGTCAAACGCCCAGCGGCAGTACACTATTGACGCATGGCGTCTTCTAAAAGCAGCACAGACATCGTACGAAGAACACGACACCTCCAAATGTCTAGAAAACGCTGAATTCGCCATGGAACAAATTTCGAAAAAACCAACCCATCTCCTTCCCGGAAAGGAAAAATTCCTGCAGCAGCTTCATGACATTGTTGCCAACACCTTTCTAGATCAGGTCCGTTACATATTTATGCTTTTAAATACTGCTGCTCAAAAAAATCTTGGAGTGTAAGCCAAGTCACGTAGCATGAGAAAGATTGGATTCTCTATTTTATTTTCAGAAACGGGTTCGAGAAACTATGAGCGAGTCAGATCGAGAGAAGCGGGCATTTATTCTTCTCGGCATGTCGTTGTCACGGGAACCGAGTCGTGACTCAGTGCTGCGGGTCCGCCCGCCGGCACCGCCGCGCGATGCCAAGTAATTTGCATAGTCTCATCTTAAGTTCCACATTGGAATGAACCCAATTCAACTAGTCTAGCTTGTTTCAAGTACGTGACGATATCTGCAACAGATGTTTGAAAGCAACTCTTGGATAGAAGACGAATGTTTTGACTTAAAATATTACAGCTTCCGCTGTTTTTGTTAGTTTTTGTAAATTGAAATTACACCTCTTCATGAAATTGTGACAGTGAAATGCTGCATGTTTTAGTGACATGGCACTGTTGTATTATATCCGGTTTATTAGACGACTTACACTGTGGTTATAAACTACCTCTTGCCATAACAATAATAATAAGTTATTAAACGAATAATATCCTAGATCATAAATATTATTATCACAATAACTTATCAGTAAACAAGTATTTTATAAAAAGTTGCCAATATTTAACATTCTGTCATACTCGTAATTGTATAAATAACAGAAAACACATATATTCAAACATTTGACGCAAGCACCGACATTACGTCTAAGATTTATTGAAGAAGTTTTTCCTAATTCTTCACTGTTCTAGCGTGATTGGTAAACATTTACTTAAGTGCGATTTCGGCAAATAATATCTTTATGTAACACGTTACAATATTTTTACCTTTTACTTTAGCTTAGGTGCTGTGGATTTCACCTATATTTATTCCATCTATTGTTCCCTAATGCAGTTAGATAATTAATTTCACAATATTCATCTCTAAATTGTATATCAGCCAATGAGCTCGATCCCGTCCCAATGTCTATACAATTAAACTTTCTCAGTGGCATTCGCCATATAATACAGGTACAGTCAACCACATAAGTAGTTGAACAAATTCAAAATCTCAAAGCGCCTGTACCTTTTTGTGTTCTAAAAAAAATCTCTTAAAAAAAAGTAAAATAATAACGATTTACTTTACTTCACACAAAGAAAAGAAAATGTTTCAATTAAACTTAATGCGGATTGGCGATTTGAAATTTTGAATTTAGTCAGATACTTATGTCTGACTGTAGGTACATTTTTTTTATTATATTATGGTATAGGTGGCAAACGAGCAAACGGTTCACCTGATGGTAAGTGATCACCGCCGCCCATGAATATCTCCAATACCAGGGGACATAGAGATGCGTTGCCTTTTAGGTGGGAATACGCTCTTTTTTTGAAGGACGCCAGGTCGTATCTGTCCGGAATTCATGTCATGAAATATTGTCAACCTTAATTTTTTGTCATCAGACGTCGCCTCCGAGCTCTGACACGCGCGCTAACATTAAGCACCCGAACATCTGAGCGATGCTACTTGCTACACGAAGTGACACGCCTGCATGTTGACACTAAGCAGCCCATAAAAGCTCGCTTTTACGCTACCAAATGTCAAACTGGTATTATCTTTAGGATCAACGAAACATTGATTTAAACTCCCTCTTTCAAGTAACCACTTGACGTGAAGTTGTCATTGGTTTTTAAGAGGGTGGTTTTATCCATGTTTAGCTATATAATACGTATTTATTCAAAATTTCAGCCATTCCTGCTAAATTACTTTAACAATTCAAAGCGCCATCTGTACGGTGCTAGCTTTATATACCTACGTAGAAAAACAGATTAAAAATCCAAATACGCGACCAAATTAGATATCAAATATAAAGTCTATATGTTAATTCAGTACAGGGTCTATCCGTGTGCCAAATTACATCCAAACCCGTTCAGCGCTTTCTGCGTTTCCTTCTAATAAACATCCAAATATTTTCACACACTTTAATAAGATAATATCAGATGGATTTCTTCATTATTATATAAAAGAGTTTACATCAAGATAAATGTAAAAAGTGTAGGTATGTCCCCTGGTATATCCTAATTCAAACCAACGTTACGTTCATTATTAAGATCTAAACAACCCTTTCAGAGGCTCGCAACGCAAACCAGCGCGTGTGGGTACTTAACGCGGTATTCCTCCTTGCCCGTTGCCACTTACTGCAGAACAATCGGCCGGAAGCTCGAGCAGTACTCATAGAAGCGGCTGGTTTAGCTAGATCGTATGGCTTCGATGATGTGGCTGCGTTCTTTGATACGGTATTGTACGACTCAACTTTCATTGCGACTTTACCGTATTTAAATATATCTAATAGGATGTTCCCTATTGTAATAGTCACATTTATAACTATTATAGTTTATAACCTATAGGCACTATAAAACTTTAGGTTCATTAACCTTTGACGGTGCTTGGTCTCTGACATTTTGAGCCATCACAGTAATCTAAACTTTTTCAATTTAATTTTGCCATGCTTGCAGAAATAGATCTGCATTTCGTTGAATTTTTAATATCTATATCTGTTAGTGTGTGAACGTTTCACTGGAAGGAGATGTGGCGTTCACGGAAGCCCCTCTTGAGAAACGGGAAAGGGACATGGTCAGTTTAATGCAAGACGACGACTTGCGAAGCGCTGCCGAGCACCTCTTCAGGAGAATGTCTGTCATACCCGCTGCCAGGTAAATATTTACCTGCTCGCTCGATTGTGTTCTTAGAATATAACATCTAGAAAGTAAAAATATGTTTAGTGGACTCTCTATCCCTACGAATTCCTACTACAACAAGACTTTGTTTTGAAATAAAACACCAAACAAACTATTTGGAATGAATTATTGTATGTCTATATTTATCTAAACTCTTTTAGGGATATTGATAAAAAATGACCCGCTTTCTATTTAAATAACGCCAGCAATCTGCGGTTTTTATTTGAAATATTTAATAACATGCAATATTGTACCAAATTTCTCTTTCAAATAAAACTATACATGGCATTGCTTTTCAACGTTATGAATGCGACAAAACACTTAATGCATTTAATGAAAAACTCTTTGTTTATCGTATTTTCGTTCACATTTCCCATTAAGCTGCACCGGTTAAATGATATATCGATATGGCTGTTAATTAAACTTGACGTGTGCCTAGGGTTGCCATATGCAAGGCGTTTGCTGCATTTTACAGGCATTTTAAGGTTGAAATAGGCAAGAGGCTACCATTCGTCTGAGACAGGCATTTTTGAAAACTCATCCAACTTGATTTAGTAACGCAATGTCAAAATGAACCTCTATATCAGTCTTCATAATGAAAAAAAAATGTCATAATTATTATCTATTGTCTTTTCCTTATCAACTACAGCTTTTAAACTTGACAGGATTTTTTCTGTAGATTCAGTCATTTTAGGCATTCTAGACAGGCATTCCCCATTTAAAAATGGTAACCCTACGTGTGTCATTACAGGCGGTTCTCGATAATGCCTGGTACGCGGGTGGAGGACTCGGTGCCGCAGACGGCCGCCAACCGACGCATTTCCATCATACCACGCAACCAACAGCCCACGCGCATCACCCGACGGCAACAACACCCATTGGGATTCCAGAATTTTGATATTTAAATTTCTTTTAGATGACGTATTTATTGTGGTTTATTTTTGATGAAATATTTTTACCTTTAAATATGATTTAAAAATCTTTATGTTGTGCATATCTGTGGTTAATAAATGGTCTGATAAGTTGTATCAAAACGCACATAATATCAATAAAATTTACGCACTAACCGTTAGTGCGTAATGATAATGCATAGTAGTAGTAGTGGTGTTTTATTTAATAACTGTTTTAACACGTTGTTGACCTCGTCAAATTTGAGAGTCCAAGTCAAACTAGAAATGTTATTAAATCAATTATTGACCTATGTTTTTATTATGATTAAATAATAATATCATTATTGGTAAAGTCATAACTGTACAAAATTTCCTGAATGCGCAGACGCAGTGCGAATGATGCGCTGTTTAAAAAAAATACCAGCTCTGTATTATATTATACTGCCCACCGCTGAGCACGGGTCTCCACTGGTACTGAGAGGTAAACTCCTTAGTCCACCACGCTGGCATAGTGCGGACTGGCAGACTTCACATACCCTCGATGTTCTTATGAAGAATTTTCACGTGTACGTAGGATTCATCACGATTTTTGCTTTCACAGTTCAAATGCGACCTATCATAAAAATCTGCCACATGACTATCCATCTAATGCTCGGGAGTTATGACACAACCACGAAAAATTACACGTACCTTTAACCCTTCGGTACATTATTACGCTTGTAAATAAACGGTAACATTTTCTTAGTTTTTGATTCACGAGTTCCCGTTTGTCGCTAGAAATAAACAAATATCTCAACCCACTTTCTTAGCTACGTTGTCAGAAGTTAACAACTTTTCCCAGATAAGGCGAATATATTACTCAAGGCACCATTTTTCCGCAGAGTAGTTCTTAGATAGTTGGAGAGTTTAACAAGGTAAACATCTTACTAAAATTCGTGTCACGTGGAAAGAGACGACACTAAATCATTCGAATCCCTGTCCAAACAAGGAACACGCAATTAACCTCGGGATACATTCACAATGTCGCCCGACATTTTAATTTCGTACGGAGAGTTTTGATTATTTTTTTACCTCGGCAAATATGTGTTGTGAACAGATATTAAAATACGTGAGGATTGAGGAATATGACTAACGTAAGACGGAGTTTGAGATATTTACTTACAGTTAACAAGATAAAAAATTTACTTACAGGCAGGTATTGTAGGTTTTTATGTTGAACGTAATGCTCATATTTATAAAGTAATGTATCTATTTACATTGTACGTAGTGGTATTTCAATTTCATTCGCACGAACTGTGAATCGCACTATTGTTTCAACGTAATTTTCTTCGTCGGAATATAAAGAGAGATAAGCTTCATTGTAGATAAGAAGTAACAAATAATATTATACATTAAATATTAACTTAAAATACGACTTTTAGACGCTTAGAAATTTACGACACCACGTTTTTTTCTAATCTTATTTTACTACTAATATTATAAATGCGAAAGTTTGTGAAAACGTTTGGATGTTTGTATGTTTGTTAGAAGTAAATGCAGAAACAACTAAACGGATTTGGTTGAAATTTGGCACACGGGTAGATATTCCGGTAATTTATTCCCATGAGAAATAATGGATATTTTTTATGTGATTATTTATATAGATGGCGCTGGCGTCGTATTGTGTTTTAGGTACTTTTGTAGCGGGAAAGGGTATTCACGCAGGCGAAGCCGTGAGCAACACCTAGGTACCTATGAAAATGGTTGTTTAAATAACAAATACACAATTTGAATATGGGTTAATGTGAAACGCTAATGCATTGTATCATTATACTTAATTCGTACAAGACGACGTATGTAGCTTTGTGAGATGTGACACGAAATACCTCTACTACGGATTTCGGAATTGCAATTGTCTTTTCTTCTACGCCTTATATTATATAGTACAAGTTGGACAATGAATAACACACTGTGCTTAGAAGATAACATAAAAATCGGAGTAAATTAGGACGGTAGAGGGTTTTGTGAACCAGAAAAGGATATTCCCATTGTGCGATGAATGATGATTGAAAAAACGAATGACAATCATAATATAATAAAATAATATTTATAATAACTAAAGTGCACAAAGGATTTATTAATCGCCTAGAACTGGTAGTCTCTATGCTAATTTTAATACTAAATATATAACTAAATAAATTAATACTAAATTACATTATAAAGACGTCAAAGCAAGATTGCAGAAGCATTACAAGGCAGGCATTTAGCAATAAAATTAATATCAACTTTATGAACAAAATGGACTTTCACTACATGATTACAATGTACGATTGGATTCCCAGAGTCGCAATATGTAAACGCATCTATAACTCTGAGGTAGGGCCCACGTAATACCTCTGTCAGCTTACACTAACACCAGGGATACCTTCATCACAATCGCTGGTATTTGAGTAAAACCTGGGCTTTGTGTTTTCAGATGTTTTGTTTTAAGAAAACATACTGAATGTAATCAAATCTAGACATGTAAAGTTTTACATTATCATAACGGAATTCTAATATTTTGCATGTTACACATAAATAATGTTTTATGAAATCCTCCATTTGAAAAGTAGCTACTACCCGCGGCACTGCCCGCGTTAAAATGTTTCAATTTTTTTTGGTTTAAAATAAGCTTCTATGATAATTCATGACATGAGTTATCTACCAAATTTCATCTAATTCCGTTCCGTTGTTTCTGCATTTACTTCTTACAAAAATCTTCACCAATTATTATCTTCACTTCAACATTCGCATTAATCATATGAGTAAAGGTTTTAAAACAAACCATGCTTTTTTGACTGATATGTTTACTAATTATTATTATTTTATATGATATAGGGCGCAAACCAGCATACGGTTCACCAGATGGTAAGTGATCACCGCCGCCCATGAACATCTGCAATACCATGGGGCACAGAAATGCGTTGCCGGCCTTTTAGGTGGGAATATGCTCTTTTTTTTAAGGTCGCCAGGTCGTATCTGTCCGGAAATGCTGCTGGCGGCAATTGGTTCCATAGTTTAGTAGTACGTGGCAAAAAATGTCGGCTAAAACGTACCTACAGTGGTGGATTGCCAACCTCCGAGTTGATGTGGATGGAATTTGGAGTTCTGCCGCGATGTACGGTGATGGAACTAATATGTTAGCGTATTTCTCGCATGTACAATACATAGGTAGATAAATTTTATTTTAACAAAAATATTGACTTCTACCTGTAACTGCAACAGTCTTGCAAGTTGGTTCACGTGAACTGAATAATTCACACGGTACAATATGTACATGTAATTCTTTGAACCAACATAAATATTATCATGCCAAAATCCCTCAGAGTGACTCTCTGTCGGCACATCATACAAATATCTCATAAACTTTATTATTAATAGCATACAACATGCTATTTAATTCTACACCATAACAATAATACAACATAATACATTTTGATTAAATACCATTCGTTACATTAAATGAAAAATAAAAGTCTATTGTGTTAGTCCGTGTAAAAAAAATTCGTGCTACCTAACAAATCTTAACCTTGTTCCTCTTTCTTCGGATATCATCTAAATGGGTCGACCTCCAGCATTGTTACAAAACTCTGACTGCGCGAGATTAACAAAAATGTTTTTTTTTTCTTTTTTGTACGTTTATTATTTATTTATTTATTTATTTATTAAGGCGCATCAACAATGTGAACACAAACATATAAATTAACTATACAATAACATCCTATTAACTAGTGCTTACATTTTTGACAGATGTGCACAACATTTTTAACAAACTAAAGTAAAAACTAAGTTTTCCTCCTTACCAACCCCTCTCCCTGTCTCCCATTCTAATCTATAATACGACTCAGAGAGAGGTCTGAATCAGGAGAGAGAAAGAGAAGAATAAAGAAGATATAGCAAACAATACAAACAAAAACAAAGAAAGACAACAAATGCGACATTCATGGGAAGAATACTTCCCACCTAGATCACACTGCTTAGAGTTTTATTCCTGAATGACGTGGTCCGGTCATGAAAAATATCAAGATCAAGCAGTCTGTGCCAATTATTATACGTGGTAAGTATTATTTAAACGTATTAATTATAAAGCGGAATATTAAATTATAGCAATGTTCATATTAAGTTTAATGCTATATTTAATTAAAATGGTTACCCAATCCGTAACTATAATTCGCGGAAAATATGAACGCAGCAAAACCAATTAGTACTCAAAAATTAACCCTAAAAATATTCGTCAGCCCAACGGTAAATGTTTACAGCGTTAATTGGCAATCGGAGTGACGTATTGATGTGTGTATCTCATTCGATTCATAATTAATTCATCCATCGGAGAAATTTATTGGAAAATTCACAAACACCATTAACTTCTCTTAATAAAGTGTCAACTATCGTTCAGTCATTGACGCTGCTGTTTGACATGACGGTATGTGTGTTTCTGAAATTTAAATCTCTTAATGACTCTGCAAACGAGATGGCTATATGGAAAAAAATAAAGGTGATTTTACTACTCAGATCTTTAAATTGAAACGTGAATTTTAGTAAAATTATTGATATCATATATTTTTGATTGGTGGTAGCCGGTAGGAGTCTCGTATGCGAGTAGCCGTCTGGTAGGTACCACCGCAAAGTCTATTTCTACCGCGAAGCTGCAGTGTACATGCACTGTTGTGATCTGTGGGGTTACTCCTGACACGTTCGAATCCTAAATCAAATCGAGTCTGATTCGGTTTCAAGCGTTTTGGTACTCCCGAAATCTACACTAGCGCACGATCGAGCCGTGCCTCAAATTGGAACTTACTTGGATCAAAAAAATCCGTTAGGATCGAGAAATGCTTACTCTCCACTCGTTCGTACGATCGTGAATCGAGTTGTCAATTCGACTTTATATGTCAAATTCTACGATTGCTAAATAGGTGCCGTGTACGGTTCAAGTGAAGTTGTTTTGTGTTTTGGTGAGAATTTTTAAAAATATCTGTGCAATTATGGCTAGACTTCAATCATTTTTTAATGTTCTTAAAGAAGCTAACCGTATTGACAATCGAAGAAGAAGAAATTTGCTTAGGATGGGCCGTTTTACTAATCGGGCAATTAATATGGATTGCGATGAGTTTCGAAGTTTGCATAACTGCCCATCTCTTATTATTATTGCTGAAGACATGGAGACAGACATTGCAGACAATGTCATACATGCCTCATTATCATCTCGAAATGATGAGCTACGAAGTAGGCAAAATGCACGGCAACGTCTTGTTCAAAGTCTGTGACTTATTGTTTGATTTTTTTAAATTTAGTTGTTTCTTAGTTTGTTATAAAATAATAATATACATGTTAAGACAAAAATCTACTTTTTCCTTTTATCTCATTAAGCCCTGTTACATATTTTTTATGAAATGCAGTCTAATCTCGACCACTGGGTGAAGTCTAGTTCTTATTATATTCATATCATAACCATTATAATCATTCTGATTTACAAATCATAGTATGTTCAAATTTTATTTAAATGCTGATACTGAAAAAACTACATTTTTTTTGTTTTTGTTTTCACTTATAATAAAACCATTTTTGAGCCTAGAACTTGCCTGTAACTTTTTTAGGAAACTGATATCAATTTATTTTTATCTTTACTCACACACATACTCACGCCTTTTATCTCCGAAGTGGTAGGCAGAGGCGCTACTACTAATGCACCCACTTTTCATCGTGCGTATTCCGTCACATGATGTGACAGGGGGCGAGCCTATCGCCATATCGGGCACAAATTCCAGACTCCAGGCTATAAACAATATCAACACTATCCAGCACTTTGAGTTACAAAGTACTGTGTGGCATTCCGCTGCACTCGTCATCCTGAGACATAAGATGTTAAGTCTCATTATGTCCAGTAGTTACGCTGGCTACAATGGCCTTCAAACCGAAACACAACAGTGCACGCACACTGCCGCTTGCCGGTAGAAATAAACATTGCGGTGGTACCCATCCAGACGGACTCTTACATATGAGAGACCAGTAAATTATTACTTTACTTATTTTAACCATATAAAAATAAAAATAATTCGATATTAGTTTCCAAAAAAATATATTTTCTAAGCTTGAAAATGGGTTTGTTATAAGTGAAAACAATAAATAATCCAATTAATGCCAGTTTTGACCTCAAACTCCTGTTACAAGATTCTAAATCTTAACCAAAAACTGTATTTTGAGTTTCCCGCTACGACTTATATAGTTGTGACGTGACGCTGACAATGTCAGAGATTTTGATAGTTCATAGCATAGACTAAATAGATTTGGGCAACTCAATTTATCTTTGGTTGCTGAATTATTACAAAAAACTCAATAAACAACGTAATAATTTCTTATATTTATATAAATATGTATGTAACAACAACTGGAGCAACGTTTTATAAGTAAAATAAATTAAATATAAATTATTGTAATGAAATTCTCCATAGAACATAGCCACATAAATATGACGTGATCTACAGGATACAGCTATAATCTGTGAACCAATACTCGATCGACGAGTTGATAACGGCCGTTTTTGATCAGCTAGTCGATCGACGTCGGGAGTGCGCATTTCAAGTTCGAATCGAGATCGAATCGAGTTCGAATCCAGGAACAATCGAACAATCGAATCAGTTTCAGGAGTTACCCCACTGGTTTGAAGGACATTGTAGTCGGCGTGACGATCGCAGTGGAGCGCCACACAGTACTTTGCAATCCAATGTTCTGTGTGGTATTGCTACTGTTTATGGGCGGTCATATCGCTTACCATCATACTCGTCAGTCTACACTTATATTATTTTGTGAAGATATATCCTTGTTGGAAATATACGTTTAAACCTCTGAAGAGATAAAATTTGTCATACAAACGCTGTTCTGGATTAAAATAGACGCTACCTACTTTTTATACCGGAGAGAGCACAGTAACACAGTAGCGACGCGACATGGAGAATAAAATTTAGTTACACATTACACACATCAAGCCTTTATCCCGGAAGAAGTAGACGGAGGTGCAACTACATCCACCTTTGCTGTTAGGCTGTGAGGATTCCGTCGCAAGATCAGCCAAGATGTGATGGCCTATCGAGTCTACCGCCATAATTCAGGCAAAAATTCCATGATCCGGGCTGACACAGTGAAGATAAATAGGATTTAAAAAATAAAATAAAATATTTTAATTGTTCTCTTCTGTGAAATAGTTAATATATGTAGCATGTGAATTAAGGGATATAATGTGAAGCAAATATACCATGATATTTCGAGTAAATAGAGGTTTTCTACGTTATTTTAATTCATAATTGCTTTGACCAACAGTGTTCCCTTATCCATCTCTATTTACGTCTACTTAGCACTAAACAAATAACGTAACGTGAATTTTTACGTCATTTATATTCACTACAAAGGCAATAATCGAAGTGAATTCATCACCGCTACATTGTGCGACAACAATGACGTAAAATTCAAAATACTCATTAATCACATAACGTTGCGAATTTGTCAGGCGATGTTCTAACACAATATTAATGAAGCATCCACCAAGCGAGTAATTAGGCTGTTGGGTCAATGCCATTTTTTATTGCTATTTCACGCCAGAATTTGTTTCGTAGAAATATGGACGATGCTCACCCCCTCTTTACGCTTTCATTTACATAAACAGACAATCGGAATAACAAAAAGATGTTATGATGAAAACTCATTGTCATAATTTTTCGATATCTGCGCTGCCAAGTGTAGTTAGTTGTGCCAATGAGACGGCATTCTTGTCGTAATGGTGCTGCCTAAAGAGATTATTAAGACGATGGGAACTAATAAACATTTTTACTGCTCTGATTTTTTGGATATTGAATAATAAACTTGGCATCGTTGAATTCATTGTGCATTATAAAATAAACATGAATGATTAAGACACAGGTGCTGTGAACTTTTTTCCAAGAACAACACACTATCAACAACCCTCAGGCCCGTATTCACAAACGTCATTTAGCTAGGTACGGCGCAATGCTGTGATAATACGGTCCGTGTTCACAAATGTTACTTAGATAAGGACAGCGCAACGGTATGATAGTAAGTCTATTCTCAGTGCTTTCGACATGACAGCCTTCGCAGTGCGTGGCAAAGGGGCACTATACCACCACCACCATACCAGCCCTGTATTATATACTGCCCACTGCTGAGCACGGGCCTCCTCTACTACTGAGAGGGTTTTAGGCCTTAGTCCACCACGCTGGCCTGGTGCGGGTTGGCGAACTTCACATACCTTCGAAATTCAGAGAACTTCTCAGGTATGCAGGTTTCCTCACGATGTTTTCCTTCACCGTTAAAGCGAGCGATAATTCACAAAGAATACACACATAACTTTTTAAAAAAGTCAGAGGTGTGTGCCCTTGGGTTTTGAACCTGCGGACATTCGTCTCGGCAGTCCGTTCCACTCCCAACTAGGCTATCGCCGCTTCAAGGGGCACTATGATTGGCTAATATTGAAAAACAATTTCGCTTTGTTGGCTATCAGATAAACAAAGCTGGACAAAGCCAAAGAAAACTATGAAATAGGGTAGGTTCCTATATTTGATTTTGTACATTATTTTATATGTAACAGAAAATAATACGAAAAATAAATTCTTCTGTAAAATCAGAATCAAAATTGGTTCACAACTAAAGCAGTTATTCATATTTGAAATATTGTTGGGAGCAAGAGTGGGGGTGTAGTGCGGATATCGCGTCATCTCTTTCGCACGCACGCAGCGTTATGGCTGGCGACACTCGGTTACGTCACATTCTGCTGTTTCCGTTATCTGACAGATGCCCCTTACACGAAACTTCAAAGCTTTCATCATCATCAGCTACATGAAGTCCACTGCTGAACATAAGCCTCCCCTAAAGATTTCCAGACGGACCTGTCAAAACCGGCCCGCATCCAGCGTTTTCCTGCGACCTTTATCAAGTCGTCTGTCCGCCTTGCAGGTGGACGGCCGACGCTGCGTTTACCAGTACGTGGCCTCCACTCGAGAACTTTTTTGCCCCATCTACCGTCAGTTCTTCGAACTACGTGCCCTGTCCACTGCCACTTCAGCTTGCTAATCCGCTGGGCTATGTCAGGTACTTTCGGATCTCCTCATTTCTGATTCGATAGCGTAGAGAAACACCTAGAATAGCCCTCTCCATAGCTCGCTTAGTGACCAAAGCTTCATAACTTATTTATTAGTGCTTGTATTTAAAAAAATATATCTCCTCCAGTTTTTCAAGACATAAACTTTTGATAAATGTATTTTAAAAAGGTAGGCAACTACCCTATGCGTTCGGGCGTTGTGAGTCCTCATAGTACTATTTCTGAATAAAGGTGTGTGTTTCATTAGAGTTCAAAGAATTTTGGTACCAAGTTAGATTTTACATTATCATGAATTCGTATTCTAATCTTTATTACTTTTACTATTTAGGTAGTAAGTACTATTCTGTATTCTGTAGGTTTATATCGCAGAAATTCGTTAAACATTAATTGCAAAGAGTTTGTTGGGTCTTCTTCCATAATTGAGGCAACCATTACGTAAGATACAAATTAAATTTAAACTATTCATGGAATGTTAATTGTTGCGAAATTGGTTTACACTCTCTTAGTTAAAAGATTACATCTAAGGTGTATCCTTGAGTTAGAAACAGTGGCTAGAATGCTATTAGTCCTCGCCCACCTATCTGGTGCCGGAGTAATTAACTTACTAAACAACTTACACCAAAATAATATGAGTTTGCTTCATACAGGAGAAATGAGTTTATTAATGTGCTGTATAAGTAATGATTTATAGACATTAGTGTGATGATTAACTCATACAATTATTATAATAATAACTAAATATCAAAGTTAACCTTTTATTTTAATATAGCTCGTAACTACTTTTTTCCAATTATTTTGTAATTTAACATAGATATGTGTTTGTTTTAGTCGAAATTAATGATTTAAAGTAGGTATTAAGTTTTATAAATATCTGTCAATTTTTTTATGAACGTCTAACAAAATATACAAGACTAAGGGCCGATTTCACCGCTTGCTAATAAATGCTACTCGTCATATAAATATATAGGCTGACCAAATACAAAAGTCATAATCAAATCTACGCTACCAAATTAATTGTAATAAAATGAGTACTATCTACATTAGCTGTTAATACGATAACTGTCAAAAATTACTTGAAACCTGTGAAACTGGGCCTAAAATAAAAAGTAGTTAAATGCACACCACAGTTATAAAATCCACCTTTGCTAGATAAAGGAAGTACACCTAAAACCATATAAATAAAAATAGGACAACTGCTCAGCTCTGATTATACTATATTACAGCTAGGATCGTAGCATTACGCCTTATTCTCTTTTCAAGGTAGGACTTCCAATCCCGCATTTCCTATCTTCAATCTCGGTATTTACGGGACCGAAAATTTTTGGAAATCGATAGCTACTCTAGACGGTCCTCCACTTACCACCAGGTGCAGAGGAGTCACTTTGCTGTACCCGTATAAATAATATAGAGATCGTATTCAGAAAAAAAATTGACATACCTACAATGAAACAAAAACCATTTTCAACTGAAAGTTTATAAAACTATTTAGGACTTTGATTACTATGTTCAGCATTCAGTTGAAAATGCTTGCGAAGAAAACAGAATATGTCCGATGTGTCATTTCCCGCGGGATCCCGCGCCGGTAATCCCGTAGCACGCGGGAAAGCACTGGAAAATGACGCGGGATCCCGGAATACCGGGATCACAGTATTACGGGATTGGAAGCCCTATTTCAGGGGTTAGCACATTATGCGATCTATGTTATACTTAGGTCCCAGGGCGAGCCTATTGTCTGTAACGGGAGCAGTATAAGACTCCAGGCTGATTAAGCAGAAAAAACTTTTATTTATTTACCCGAATTGGGGATCGCGCCCGAGACCTCAAGCCTATGTACAGAGAATACTCTTAGGTTTATTGTACTGCAGCAAATTCGAGAAGACAGATGCTGCAAGCTCTCACGTGCTAAATAGTCCAGACTCCAGACAATGCGCCACGTTAATGTGATGAAGATTGAATGGACAGTGATCCTGTCGGAATGTTGCATATATTAGATTGCCCTATTGTGCTAGGAACGCGAGGTGCACGTTTGATGTTTGATTCATAAGTATTGTAGTTGATTATATTTCGCATGTCCCAATGAATGTAGCAGGATCAAAAAAATAATATTTTTTGGGTTATTTCGTAAATAAATTAATCTTATATTGGGATATGTGTTACGTACTTTTAAAAATATATAATTATTATAATATACAGTTATATAATTATTGAAATACATTATTTATCATTACTAAGAAATGACTATATCCTCTTCTAAATTTTCATTAAAAATAAATAAAGTTATGCACGAAAACGTGTGTAATTTCCTCTTATAAAAAGCATATCAATTTCACTTCATTGTTCATAGGGACATGAAATTTGTAGTACAATATGCTAAACTTTAATAACTATAGTAATATATTGACTATTACTTCAAATAAAATTGGTACATTCTTTTTTTTATTCATAAACCATATTTAAAAACTCACATTTGAAATAACTTTTAGACGCATACAAATAAAACATAAAACATGTTAGCTCCGTTTGTTTGGTTTAGAATTTTTCCGACTGTATGAATATTTACCCGTGAAGTTGATGTGTGGGCTTGCGGTACAAATCCGCAAACTTTAATTTCCTGTCCGCGAACGCCAACGAGATTCGCATCGTGCACCGGCCGAATAACCACGCACATCCTACAATACAAATATATACAAAATACGTTGTTATAAATATGCAGAAGCTGCATACTGTGAAAAAATTTTGGACTGCTTTATGTGAGTGAGTATATATAATATAGTTATTGTGACTGCCTTGGTGGCGTAGTTGTATTACGGTATGACTGCAATGCTGAGGTCTCGGGTTCGATCCCCGGGTCGGGCAATGTGATATTGGTTTTTAAATTCAATATCTGCCCGGAGTCTGGAATTTGTGTCCGATATGGCGATAGGCTCGCCCCCTATGACATCATGGGACAGAATACGCACGGCGAAATGTGGGTGCACTAGTTGCGCCTCTGCCTACCCCTTCGCTGATAAAAGGCGTGAGTAACCGTGTAAGTGAATTATGGTAAGGTAAAAACTGATTTTAGGCGAGGTCTAAGTTTTTATAATGATCAAATACTTAAGGAATATAGAAAAAAATATATGTTCACGCTATATTTTAAACATGCCAAAATACCAAAGCATTTTTAAAATATAATCCTCCATGAGTCGACCTACATAATGAAGGGTACGAGGCGACATTAAGGAGGTCTCAAAAATATAGCCTGCTGAGTTCACACAACCCTACGGTTATTCAGATAGCAACCCTTAAACGGTCACTTATCGTCATACGTTAGAACAAAATTTATCACAAAATTATAAACCGTTTTTATAATGTGAATGGTGTTTACGAAGATATAATTTTCATATAAAATCATGGAGATATTTTGTATCTACTTATATAAAATACATACTCATTAAAAATATCGCATAAAGGGTCATCAAGAAATATCTATTCTGCTTTCTAGGTACTACTTTTTAACCAGTTTAATTTAGTTTAATTTCAGTTACGCCACAAAAAAAAAGCATTCGTATTCGTTATTTTATCTTGATAGTTGATACCACTTAATCTATTTATGTTTAGGTACCTTATCTTCAACATTCCTTTCATACAACCACTCAAATAAATAACTCTGACCCGGGGTCTTGTGCAAGAAACGCTCATATTTTATTGAAAAATGTATTATGATCACAAACCACGTCGCGAGGTGCGATTCTATGCTTGTAAACCTATCATGCGATGAAGACTGCACTTATATGTCCACAATACATGCATACCAAGCGTTTTAAACTTTTATGCATTTTTTATTTGTAAAAAATGATATTTTACTAATGTCTAGATAATATTCTTATGTAAAATTTGGCATTGCAGCTTTTAAAAAATGCTTTGAAATTAATAGACTTTTAAAATCCTTTAAAGTAATGACTTCTTATATTTACGCGAATGTTAGACATTGAAATAAAACTATTTTGCGGATTTTCGGGAGAAAATATTAATTAAAAACCCGCGATAAATCTGCAAAATAGTTTTATTTCATCATTTAAAGCGTAACACTACAAAAATGTCATATATTCAATTGCGTCTAAATGTAAATAAGTATTACTGTTTTTTCAAACTTATCTTTCAGATTTGTATTGTGAGGCTAACAATATTTTCTCATAAGATCTTTGAGAAAATTATAAATTTATCCTTGAACGGTGAATAATGGCTATCTACTAAGACTAGAATAAGCAAAGACATTTGGACACTTAGATAAAAATTGTATTAAAAAGTCGGTTAACCACGCACATTTGCGCCGCGATAAGACGGCCTTGTTGGTATTTAATGAAATTGGCCGGATAGAAAGGATAGCTCGTTTGGCGTCTGGACAAATGAGAGTGTTTGTGGGTTCCTTTTTTTTAACAAAAAGGTTTGGGAACAAAGAAAGTAATAAAATACCGTATTGTTTTTGGGATTTAACAACGCGGAAAATTTAATACAAGGCTTGGTGCAGTTTCTGAGACGCTTAATTTTATGTTTTGTTAGTTCCTTTCTGGATTTATTTTTCAAAAATTTCTCTCCGATACCTGATCACTACCGTTGATAATTAAGTACAAGAAAAAATATTGTTAAGATAACAGTTTGTATAATAGTATTCGGTGAAATTGCGAGATTTACTGAGCAGATTTAATAAATTAATTAACAGTGATATTAAGCCTCAAATTGCACGTCAACTGAGCGATAGATTAAGCATGGGTGCTTTACAATGTAACTGAGGATTACCGGTTACATATTGCCGTAAAAATTTGATCGTATGTAAGCTCCATAGCTCGATAAAAACACGGCGCGACGTGTTGGCCGTTCCACATCAGCAATGTATCAGCAAAACCTTGGTAGTTTTCATACAGAATCACAGTATTTTAATCTGCCTAGAGTCTGCTAAATGCATTTCAACACGCAATTTCAACTATACAATAGCACATGAAGTCAAATAATGGTACACAGAAAAATATATATCAAACGTTAATGATTATTTCTACAATTTACCAATCAAAACCAAACGGTTATACACACAAGTCTCAAAAATCAATAAATTTCAAGCAAATAAAGATATTAAATTTGAATGAAGTGAATAATATTATAGAACGCAACGGTTCGTTTACTTCTCATTCGGATTTTTCCGTCTCTCACGGAGCTAAGTAAATTTGCCTTTGGCTAAGCTCATACAATCTGGATGGAGTCAATATATCGGGTGGCTGTTATATAACCGTATTAAAACAGCGTATCTAGCGCTTAGGTACGAGTAGTGAGAACAAACAAGGAGATGTAAATAAAGCTATGAAGCTGCTTTATGGGAAAATCTATGTGATTGGACGTACGCTTGGAAATGTCTTTCCCTTCTTTCTATGTGGAGTAATAAACGATGAATATAATAATATTTTATAATAGTATTATGGACACCATCTTTTCGTTTTCGTATATTTAACATCCATTATAAATAGGTAAGTTGTTTAGGTACTAACTACAAAGCAATTGTTCACTGATAAATAAAAATAATGTTATTAATAAAATCTCTTTTAAATAATGAACACACTAATGTAAGGGTTTATACACTAATAACTATAGTGTATATAACCTTTGTAATATACACTATAATTCTACAAAGCCACGGGCAATGTCTTCGTACGCAACGATTTATTAAGTGCCTATTTCTTGGATTTCTAATTAAATTTTTAAAAGCATTAATAGTTTCGTAACGTAGGACAAATCTAACATAATGTAGTTTAGACGATACAGTCACGAACAACACGCATGGCACGGACATTAATCAGGCATAATTGTATCAACTATCGAGGGATATTTATATATCTCGTCAGTCAATACTTGTATTCACTAAGACTATGAGGACGCACAGTACGTCCGAATGCATAGTGTTTCATAGTTTTCTTTGGCTTTATCCAGCTTTGTTTGTCTTTGCTTTTTTATGGCATTGTATGTCGAGACGAGGAAGCCGTTCGCCTGATGGTAAGCGATACGACCACCCATAAACAGTAGCAACACCATTCAGCACCTTGAGTTACAAAGTACTGTATGGCATTCCACTGCGCTCGTCATCCTGAGACATAAGATGTTAGTAGACGGATTATGTCCAGTAGTTACACTGGCTACAATGTCCTTCAAACCGAAACACAATTCTGACAGTATGTTTATTGTTATATACCCAAATATACTAGGCACATATTTGTATTGATAAGTCTAACTATATTTAGACAACGGTATCACAAAGGTACGCCGTATTCTTAATAATATTAACAAAGACAAAACCCTAGAGAATACTTATTTAATTAAGACTACAGCTGTGAGTAGTTGCTATATCATAATCGATCAGTTATAGGAGGGCCCAATATTATCTACTAGGTGTTGCTCCCGGCTTGGCCCGCGTCATAAGCCCAGCAGCTTTGTTACAAAATTCAGATTGAAAATATCAATTATTTTCCATGGAAGCAAATAACCGCAAAAAAGTAGCCTATGTGTTAATCCAGGACATAATTTACCCGTGTGCCAATTTCATCGAAATCCGTTCAGTAGTTTTTGCGTGAAAGAGTAACAAACATCCATACATCCAGACATCCATACTTACAAACTTTCGCGTTTATAATATTATATTAATTAATTAATAGGATTAGTAAGAAGTAAGATTTTACGTTTTTTATCCAAAACTTACATTCTAAACATGTTTATTATTAAGACCAATTATACGTTTCCACTAATAGTTTCTTCTTTAAAGTTCACGTGCAGGTACCTATTTGAACAGATATTTCTATCCACTATATTAATAGTTAATTGCATCCAGTTTTATTTTATGGCTATAATGAACGTTATTCAAATTTCCTTTCAACTCGTTCCTCAAAAACGCTTTTTGATTATAAAAATATTCACTGGTATAGCTTTTGCTATTTACCACAATATAACATTTATTTTCATAACAAAAGTAAATGCAACCCACAAGTTTGCTGACAATGCTACGTTTTTGGCACATAAAATTGCGTTACGTATACAAATACTTCCCTTAGCTATGTATATAAAGCTATTTCCGCGAATTCCGCTTTGTTAAAAGATAGCAAACAAGTCAAGTCGCCACTCACGATCTCAAAAACTCTCGTCGGGGTCTATTTGGCAAACTCCCGGGGCCTTGATTGTTATTTTAAACATCTAATTTAACTTTATACAAATGTTTTAAGACGACTTCCATTCCTGTACGTTAATTCTCTTGGGGTTTATGTTCGTGAAACTATTACTTTCTGGAGTAATTATGAATAGTTTGTTTTTTATATTCTTAACACAGAAAGTATATTATTTAAATAACCTTTGGAATACCAGTAAAATTAAATGCCATATTTTGAAAGTTTATTTAGTGTATATCTAAGTATAGTATATAGTATTATTAAATATATACACTATACAGATTAGTTAATTGTTGTTGTAGGAGTACCTATTAGATGCAGATCATTGCAAAGCGAACACAATAACACTAATGATATAAAACCTACCATAGGTACCTACTGGCAAGGTAAAGATATTACTGGCTTGTTTCGAAAAATCGCATTGTGGGGTCAACCTGTCCAGTAAACAGTATTATTACACTGGATGAGCGCGCAATGCATTCGCCTCGCTGTGAATTCGCTTGGAATTCGCCAGTGCGATAAGAGGCATAACTTTACCTAACCATGAATGAAACAACCCGGCGTTAGTATCAGCAAGTTATCATTCTATAAGCGTTTAAAGGGGTAAATATATACGTATAACATACATTTCCTAAACTACCATTAAATAAGGTATATTCACTCGAATCTCGACAGAACCAGAGCGTAGCCATTTAGAGTCCCCGACCGTCGGGCGGTCCACAATATAATACGCTTTTAACACAAACTTGAAATACTTCGAGAAACCTCCGAGATTTTAAATGGAAAATATAACGTACGTGCCAACACGGCGTTGTTATTTGAGTTCGCACTATCGTAGTCGTTTCGCACGAGTCGCACAAATCTTGCTTCATAACAGTACAATGGACATTCCAATATAGATTTATACCATCTATTCGGCTGCATTCCGCAAAGATATATCGGCAGCGCGATGCGGAAAAATATTTTTCAACAGCCTCACACATTACAAAAGCTCTGCTGCGCCGAAAATAAATGATAGGTATACCTAAATATACAACGGTCACTTTTTTGCAGTTTCTATAAAAACGTTGAACATCGATTTGGCTATTTTCATGTTGCTCCATTCAGTTTTGCTAGTTGCCATGAGGTTTAACGTTCTTTTTTTACGGATTTTTAAATTTACGGTTGAATAGAATTAGAGTTTCTACTTTTATAACACGTTTGATTTCCGGAAATATTGTTTACACAAATATAATTAAACACATTTTTGTATAATAATAAGTAGATATACCTATTGGCCTCGTATTTTGTTGTCCAGTAAATAATTAAACATTAGAGGTTGTGAAACAGATTCAATAAAAATCAATTTTTTGGTTATTTACTTAATTCATACAAATTTGGCGATTTAATCTTACCCACTAATATTATAAATGCGAAAATGTATGAAAATATTTTGATGTTTGTATGTCCTTTAGAAGTAAACGCAGAAACAACTTAACTGATTTGGATGAAATTTGGCACACGGGTAGATCATCTCCTAGATTATTTTTTGCTTCCATGGGAAATAATGGATTTGACTGCCTCGGTGGCGTAGTTGTATTACGGTACGACTGCAATGCTGAGGAGATTGAGACTGCAATCTAGAGTTCGATCCCCGGGTCGGACAAAGTGATATTGAAATTTCTATTCAGTATCAGCCCGGAGTCTGGAATTTGTGTCCGATATGGCGATAGGCTCGCCTCCGATCACATTATGGGACGGAATACGCACTGCGAAAAGTGGGTGCATTCATTGCGCCTCTGCCTACCCCTTCGGGGATAAAAGGCGTGTGTGTGCGTGTGTGTGTTTCAATCTGATTCTTTAAATAGATGGCGCTGTCGTCGTACTTTGTTTCAGGGACTTTTGTAGCGTGAAAGGCTTATTTATTTATTTATTTAAAAAAGGTACATCAACAGTACATGTATATTCAATACTCTAATACACTTTACTTAGGCTTAAAACTAATACATGCACCAATTACAGATGTACACAACATTACTTAAAAAATATATAAATTATGATAGTACCGAGCTTAACCGCAGGAGTTCCGGGTAAACAGTATAATATTACACATGTTGATCAAAAGGACACACAAGCTTTGCACACAGGCGAAGCCGCGAGCAACACTAAGTAAATAAATTGGGTAGAGTCTAAATAGTGTACCTACAGTTCTCAGAGGTTTCCATTCTCTAATGTGGTGCCTTGACTTGAAATATCACCGATTGTGTGAAAATGTAGTCGTATCGATCGTAGGTAAAATTTTAACATTTTTTGACTGGTGGCACTCCTTCGAGAGAGCCTGACGTAGTACCACCGCAATGACTATTTCTGCTGCCAAGTAATATTGTGCATATACTGTTGTATTCCGGTTTGAAGGACATTGTAGACTGTATAATTACTGGACAGCATGAGACTTAACATCTATCAGGGTGACGAGCGCCGCGGAATGCCAAGCAGTGAATTGTGATTCAAAGCTCGGATTGTGTTACGGACTACGGTATTATATATATATATATATATATATATATATATACTATGAGTGTTTTTAAGATGGTGTGATGGGTAGTCTTACTGCTTATCCTCAGGCGAGCGGATTGCTAGTCATTTATTTGCATAAAAAAATTAACATCAGCCCTGTCTTTCATACCGCCCACTGCTGAATACAGGCCTCCACTATTGAGAGGGTTTGTTGAGAGCTAAGTGAAAAATATTGGGTAGGCCAAAACTAAGCGCGTTATCTACTAGACTTTTGCTCGCGGCTCCGCCCGCGTGACTGAGTTTTTCCGGGATAAAAGTCCCGTTTAATATTTTCCCGGAATAAAAAGTAGCCTATGTTACTTGCTGATAATGTAGCTTTATATTGATAAAGGAATTTTTAAAATCGGTTCAGTAGTTTTAAGTTTGTTACAAACATACAAAAACACAAAAAAAACTTTCCTCTTTATAATATTAGTATAGATTATTTAGATATTTGTAGTTTTAAATTAAAACTGTGTCAAACTACTAAATCTTGTAAGTGTAACATAATACCAAAATAAACCATCTATATTGGATGAGTCGGGTGTGCCCTCTTACTGTGAAAATGGGTTAATAAGGTGTACTAGGTAACGGTTAAATAATGGATGTGTTAGACGTAGCTTTGTCCACAGGTTAAAGTTGATACTATAAATTAACTTCACCCAGCCCACTTGCTATATTTATAAAGCCATAATTATTCATTTTATAATTCAAAACCAAATTAATTTACCACAATAGTCTAACCAGTCGTTTAAAACGTTGCTTCAGCAAATGAATTTCATAATAGTGTAGTGTCTCTCAGCAACAAGTTGAAAGCGTATAAGATTTTTTCTTTGATTTTTTGTCCTTAAAGGACATCAGGATCACAAAAATCATACATTTATCACGTCCCATAATAACGTGTACTTCTTCATGATTTTTAAATTCAACCATTATGTGCTACAAATGCTTCTACTAATGGACATTAAAAAAGGAAGCTGTTGGCAATTACTCTACGACATAAATACGTATTGATGTAATTAATGTCGCGAGCGCTGCAGCCGGTGACTGATGATAATGTGACCATTTGTCAAGTTCTGTGTTAATATGATTCCCGCTTGGAGGGGATTAGGAACAATGGACCGAAATTTCTAGAAAAAAAAAGACTTTTCCGAGCGTGTCTGTTGACTATTGATTGTCTTTAGTGCACATTTACCATCGTTACTTAGCTAAGTACGGAGTAAAGCTACGATAATAAGTCTGTTTCTCAGTGCTTACGGCATGACCTTCGTAGTGTGTAAGCATAGATTCCCTGTGATTGGCTAATATGGAGATACAACTTTACTCCAGTTGACTGTCAGATAAACATAGCTGTACAAAGCCAAATAAATTTATGAAATTGCCGACACTATGCGTTTGGGTGCACTGTGCGTCCTCATAGTATTGTTTATGAATAAGGGTATTTTTCTTCATTATCTGAATAAATAACAATTTTTGATAAGGTAAATAAAGGTACATTAAACCCCCAATTATGAGTACACCATTGTTGAGATATTTTTGGATTTAATAGTACGTACGGACAGCCATATAGGTAGCTGAACAAATTAAAAATTTCAAGAAAAGAAAATTGAAAATTTAAATGAACTTTTTTTCTGTGAGTGAATAAATCCCTTTATTTTGATTTTGCGAAGATAAAAAATATTGTGGTAAAAACTGTAAAGAGTAAATTCGATTTAAAGTTTTGAATTGGTCCAGCTACTTATGAGGCTGACTGTACCTCCTTCGATGGAGTTGCGTTCGGAGATCAGCAAGTATACTTACATATTGATTTTTCACAACTAGCTTCATAAGGACTTTGTAGGTATGTTAATTCTGCCAACCTGCACTAGGCCAGCGTGGTCAACTAAGATATTGTAAACCTGTTCAAGAGTATATGGAGCCCGTGCCTAGCAGTGAGCTGGTATTATCGCCGGGTGGACGACTGACCGGCGTCTTCCGCCCTGTGGATTGGGGGCGTTTGGAGAATTCCACCACGGTATCCCATGCCTGTCGTAAAAGGCGACTAATAGGGCCACCAGGGGTCGCAGGCGGGCTGCAGGGGGCTGTCCGTCTTTAATCTTTGTGTTTTATTAGCACATTGTAGCGATCCCTGTGATGGACGACAGCGTGGCTGGTAGGCCTCACGCTGCTCAATCGCCACCCGTGTAGGCTGGGCGGTAGTAATAAGTCACTTTCCCCGCGAAAAAAAAAATAGTGAGCTGGTATTATAATATTTATAAAGAAAATATGAACGAAAGAATTTCCATTACTCTTTCATAGTGTTTCAACTTTGCTTCGCGGCGATAGCAATTTTATGCTTCAAGAATCAACCAGAAATGTAAAATAAACTCTCAGGTTCACTAAAAGAAAGCAACATTTAGTTTCAACTTGCGTGTTTTATGACTTAAGAAGGTTTTATTAAATTCTTATGATGAATAAAACGTAATTTTATGTGAATAACAAGCTTAGAGAATTTTACCAAAATAACAAGAGGTATAACATGATCTTGTTATTCAAGATTTTCGAAGGCTATTTAAATATTTTGTGATACTCCAACAGAAGCTACGGCATGTGTTGAACGTATTTTTTTTAATTATACATTTTTACCATGGCATAGAAATTTAGGGTAATACGGTTTTAGAAATCATACATGGCGGCTTGCTACGCAGAATTCAATAACACGAAAAAGATAAACATTTCACTTAATTTAATGTTATATTCTACCTTTTTTCTAAATGTCTCCGGGATAAACAGTAGCCTTTGCACTCTGAGATAATATACCTAGCTTTCAAATAATGAAAGAATTCTCGGAAAGGACACAGTAGTGTCAGAGTATACCATGTTCAAAGTAACAAAAAAATTACCTCTATAGCTTTATGTTCTGACTAAAAGATTTTTCCGATTTACAAGTCACATCCTGTTTTTGGAATTAAATGTAACTTAAATGTTCACCCAGGATTTTATCTCTTTACCAAATTCATCCAAATCCGTACAGCGATATCTGCGTTTATGGATCTATCAAACATCTTCATATACTTGCATGCATGCTCACGCCTTTTATCCCCGAAGGGGTAGGCAGAGGCGCAACTAGTGCACCCACTTTTCGCCAAGCGTATTCCGTCCCATGATGTGATAGGGGGCGAGCCTATCGCCATACTGGGCACAAATTCCAGACTCCGGGCTGATATACTTGCGCATTTATAAGTAATACCTAAGATATAAAACTGAGAGAGAGACGAGTACGTCGCTAGTGTGAAATGGTAGGCAGCACGCCTACTTCAAAACAGTCTCATATTTCCCACCCATTATGATATAGCCTCAATCTTCTTTATACAGATTACGACACCGCTCATTTACAACATTAATATTTTTTTTTAACTACTAACAATACGTCTGCTATCAAACGATATTCAGGTAAAAAAAAAAATAAAAAAAAAAAAAATGTAAATGAGCGGTGTCGTAATCTGTATAAAGAAGATTGAGGCTATAGACACCTCGGTATCTACCCGATAAACTTAATCACAGAAGGTACAGTTAACAGCATAAGTATCTGAACAAAATCAAAATTTCAAGTCGCCTATATACGCGTTAAATTAAACTGAAACATTTTTTTCTTCGTTTGAAGTAAAGTAAATCTCTTTTATTTTATGTTTGTGAAGAGAAAAAAATATTAGTAACAACACAAAAGTATGTAGGCAATTTGAAATTTTGAATTTGTTCAGCTACTTATGCTGCTGACTGTACATCAAACAGAAAACATACTCATACACAAATTACATCATAAAAAATACCCATCCATACGAACTAAAAATAATGGCTTTCTAAATCATATTTACTGTGAGCAGTTGCACTCAAGTGGCATTGTTTGTAAGCCGGACTTGGAGCGACCTCGTTTGTTTACTAAAATATCAAGTTGCTTTTCTACGGAATACGTTGCGTCGACTAGTAGTTGCTTAATGGACGGATAGTCACTAAAATGTTTCACTCTTATGCTATATTCAGTTTTAACGGAATTTTAAAGGCCTAAATGAAGTTTTGAATCGTGGCTGCTGAGCGAAACTCAAGTATTTTGATGCTAAAGATTTGAGATTAAAATATTTGAGACTCACTCCAGGTAAGTAAATGGCATGATAGCTTTTAGAAATACTAAGTGGGTCACTAACATAAAAAAATATAAATCTTTTATAACTCAAAAAACCATCCGAGGACAAAGTGTGAGTACATTACTTAATGCATTGCATTCATGTATTAAAAAACCCATGCTTTGGCACAATAAAATACACGTATCAAAATCGGAATTTTAATACACGAATATTTAATCAAACTAAAACCAAGCAAGTAGAATGATAAAGGTAGCAGAGATGGAAATACATTTTAAAGTGAATAACCTTTGCATACGCCCTACGTGTTCCATTTCCTTGGCTGAGTAACTCGGTCACATGGCAACAGAACTTACGTTTTATCTAAGCCTTTGCAACATCTTGAATACGTGACGTAGCGTTGAAGTTTTGAAAGAAATACGACGCTTTGTCTTAAACCACTCTACGGAGAGCATAAAACTAGAATTTGAAGTGCCGTTAAATTCAGTACTTTCAGCTTTATGATGTTTGCGTCTGTGATTTGATTGTTTTTCGTTCCATCGTATATCCTAGGTATTGGTGAAATTACTATTTAATAGCCATGTTTGTTTGTTCTTAGTCATATGTGTTATTTTATGATATTTAGTGTAGTTTATTTTCTATATTTATAGTATTGTTTGTTTTGCGAATAATTTTGGAATATATTATCTGAGAAACATAATAATTTCAATAGTACCAAGCGATTATATCGAGTCTTTTATTTATTTCTATTTATACCAACTGTAAAAATAAATTAACATGTTTTGTGTCAGCTGGATACTAGGTATAGGAGAAAATAAATTTCAATAATTCCAACATAGAGTAGACTAAGTACCTATATAGTTCAAACAACCAAAACCATAATACACCTTAAGGCAATTTTTTTTAACCATCCAATTAACTTTTTAAATATATACCTTAAGGCTTAGATATTTACTTCTATTTTACAAGTCATACTAAAGAATAAAACAGCCTAGAAGTTTTTTGTTTGATTAAGTTTTCGTAATTCGTAATTTCGTATGATTAGAACAGCCTTGATTTTCATGTTATAAAAAATGTAAAAATCTTTTTATCATTCATAATTATTTTAACTTAATGTCTTAGGTAAATAACTCAGATTCAAGCACAATAGAAAGATTTTGAAATCATAAGTAAATGTTACAGAAGCTGAATATTAAACAATGGCCATGAAAATATTCAATTCAAATAAATATCAAATGAATATTTTACACTAGCAAGTACTTATATAAAATCTAAATTACTGTAGCATTTCGTAGTTTTATAGAATGTGGGTATTTATAGGTGGTGAAGATTACTTAAGATCAGGTAACCCTTTTTTTTTTTTATCCCGGGGAAAATCGCGTTATCGCTACCACCACTGGGGGGGTGAGTGGAACGGTTATGTTGGTTTCACACAGTCTTACGGCCCAATGTCGACATTCGGGAGTATGACATCATCCGAGCGAGCATTGGACCGAGTCCCTAACACTATGTACACCCTACACCAGCATACCAACCAAAACCCGCGGTGGCCTTCTTCGGCGCCTACGGGACGGCCCCGGGGTATCTTATTGCACGAAGATAGCTGCACGGAACCGCCCCTGCGCTATGCCGCATTGCGGCCCCTCTCTAAATGAGGAGGCTGAGAAGCCTCCGAACTCTAAAGCACGCTTTTTGCGTCTACGACTGCAGGAGACCGACCACCCGCATTGTCGTCCACCTCGTAGTCGCTTACATTAGAGTAGTTGAGCAAGCAGACCCCCACTGCTCACCCCGCGACTCTCGCCACCCCATTTAGTCGCCTCTTACGACAGGCAGGGGATGCTGTGGCGAAATTCTTTAGATGCCCCCGGACCACAGGGCACAAGATCAGGTAACCCTATTGTTAATTTACCGGTCAGGGCTATAACAGAAAATGTATTGATGTCAACTATCTAAAATATTAACCCGCAATGAGACCAAATATGTAACTTGTAAATTCATCGAAACTAAATTGAAATGATATAAAAGTTATATTTATACGCTTCAAAATACTATCTCTGACTCTTGTCTGTCAAACGAGAGAAAAACGGTCTCGCAGTTATGGAGTCTGCCCCTTATATAAAATGCATAACAGGCGAACATATTCTTTCAAGTTATAATTACAACATTAAATATTGTATAGTGTAGAGCTTTGTTGTGTATGGGAGTGAGAGCTCTAGCTTGTTGTAATTAAAACTCCAGAGATGGCACTTGTATATGTTTATATTAAAGACTTCAGAGTACGTATATACACAGCGGCGTACTTGACGGTAACAGTAATAATTTGTCAGACGTACTGAATAAACAAATGCGTTTATTCAATTCGTAGTAAATGTCGCTTATATATGGGAGGCATGGTTGACACAGCGTACCCCCACAACTTCATACGTGTACTTACATATCTGCGCAAGTGTGTGTCCCTACATATGGTTTATAAAATTGCTATCTTGTTTCTATTTATTACGTCCATTCATTTTCGTAACGATATTATTAATGTTAAATTGAAATAACTTTATTTGTCAAATACTTTAACCCTTCAAAGACAAATGCGTGGTACAGAAAATAACCTGCTCTATCTATCTCTGAAACTTATTTCGGTTCTATAAATTATGCGTAAAGGTATAGCATATTGACAAATTACGATCCATTCCTGTTAAAACCTATTACAATGGTAACTAATTACCGAGATTACAAGTTAAAACCGAAGCTGTAGGCATCCTACGTAGGTATTATAAAATGGCACGGTATTTTACGCGAACGTTATGCGTTAATAAATGAATTTGACACTACTGTTAACTCCATGGCTGTAATGCAACTGTCTGTCCGTAAATTATGAATTAATTTATGCATTTTTATGGTTATAACACTGCAAATTGGTATGATTTTGAAAAATAACACTAAGTACATACATAAAACAGGCGTTAGAAAATATAATTATTACCTTACTCTATGTTTGTACTTTGTAATGCCATTTAAACGTTTTTAAAACAGTATAATGTACAGTCAGCAGCATAAGTAGATAAACAAATTCAAAATATCAAATTGCCTTCATACTTTTTTGTTCTTACTAATCTTTTTTTTTCTCTTCACAAAAATAAAATAAAAGGTATTTATTTACTTTACTTCAAACGAAGAAAAACATATTTCAGTTTAACTTAAGGCGTATATAGGCGATTTGTAATTTTGATTTTGTACAGATACTTATGCTGCTGAATGTACAATAGTTCCCATTTCACAGAATTCTTTAAATGAAACAAACCTTATTAGAGTCAAATAGTTCGTGCGTTATAAACGAAGTTATGCTTGATTGATTCCAAGTAAATGTTAGGGAAAATAGTTATAGCGCCTTTACACGCTAAGGCTTAATTGTTTATTTGTTTGAAATAACAGTTATGGTTCTATATGTATAACAAGCTTGTTCGAATCTAAGCAGCAGTGTGCATGCACTGTTGTGTTTCGGTTTGAAGGACATTGTAGCCAGTGTAACTACTGGACATGAGAATTAACATCTTATGTCTCAGGATGACGAGCGCAGTGGAATGCCACACAGTACTTTGTAATTCAAGTTGCCGGATGGTGTTACTACTGTTTATGGGTGGTCGTATCGCTTACCATCAGGCGAACGGCACGCTCGTCTCGTCATTCAATGCCATAAAAAAAATATATGCAAAATCTACTGAACGGATTTCGATGAAATTTGGCACACGGGTAGATCATGTCCTGGATTAATACAGGCTACTTATTATCCCGGGAAATATAAAGCGGTACTTTTATCCCGGAAATACTTTTTAACGCGGGCAGAGCTGCGGGAAAAAGCTAGTTCGCTCATAATGCTCTATTGACAAAATAGTATCATAGAACATGGCTTACGGAAAGTCTGCACATCATTCCTATAATTTCTTATTAAAAGTATAATTATATGCCGACATAAGTAGCCCTTAAACCTAAAATTATTTATGCTTTGGACCATTATGTATAAATTTGTAGCTAAGTAATAGCCCTCGTTCGCCTTAAGTTTGCATTCCATCATGCTTGGAGTCAGTCTTGGCAAATTTACAAAGCTATTGAATGCGCGGGTAGTGTGTGGGAGTGTCCAAACTACTCCATCTGGCAGCCAACAATGGGGCGCAATAATAACGTTTTATTATGCTAATTTATTGCCTCTTTCTCTTTTATTGTATCATCGAATACAAACATTTGAACCAATGTTCCACAAGGAACGTTTGTTGGTTTGCGCATTTATTCTTTTCTAATTCAATGCATCATCTAGACGCTTTGTTTATCTTTAATCAAAGTTTGAAAGCACCCAATTACTATAGCAGATTCTGCATAAACAGCTTTAAAATTTGAACAGAATTGGGGTCCGAGCTTCGCTGAAACATCAATTCGTTTGTGCTCTACATTGTTATAATGTTCAATGTAATTGAACTCTCACACTTTGAAATTGTTACAAATTTAGCTACATCATAATTTACTTGATTGAATTATTTGAAGATTAATCTGTAAATTGGCTTTGCTTTCTTTGATCAGGCTTATATACTAATAATTTTATGATCGATTAAAATTTGATTAATCTTTCGTCGTTGTGAATTCTCAACGTTGTTATTTGTTACATTATTTGTCCTTATGTATTCTTTAGAAGTAAATAATTCTTTTCCACAATATTGATAATTCATATTTAAATAACTAATAAGTACCCCAAATTGCCTCCAATATTAAGTGAATTCCCGACTACTTACATAATAAAGTACAAAACTTTCGTCGTTGATATAATGTACTAAGAGTTTTCGACCAGACAAAACGCAGATCCAAAATAAATAATTGCTGACTGTTCAAATGTTTGTCCAGGGACGGGGATCAAACACACGGTCTTTCATTTCAATCGACTCAATGCCAGTTACGTCAAAAATAACCTCAAATGTTATTCTCGTTTCGTAATAATTTCAAGAAAAACCATAAATGCATAATATTTAAGGGTGCCAACCCGCACTAGGCCAGCGTGATGAACTAAGGCCTAAACTCGATTGTAGTAGGGGAGGCCCGTGCTCAGCTTTTGTCAGTATATAAAACATGTTGGTATTATTATTTATATGACAGTACGCGTACACAATAATATCACATTACTACTCAACTCGGTTCAAAAGAAAATATTTTTCCTAGATTCCTATTACTGTTACAACAGTTCCATGATTAATTTAGATACATAGAGATGTCACATTGTTTGGGCAGCTTCCAGTCCAATAAATAAAATATTCGTTGACAAAATTACGTTGCGGTATATGCTCATGAATAACCAAACCTCGATGACGCGTATTTTGATAACATTAATATCGTAATTTATTGTACAGTCAGCAGCATAAGTAGTTGAAAAATTTCAAAATTTCAAATTGCCTACATAATTTTGTGTTCTTGCTAATTTATTTATTTTGTTTAAGGACCTCCAACGAAGAATACATGACATATTATATAAACAATGATGTAGCATTTTCACAATTTACAGTGCGACGTGCTTCTTCAATTATAAGAGACCACAGCATGCAAATTTGAGTACCAGTACAATGGCTAAAAATGGATATTTGTTATAAATATTATTAAGAATTTATGAAAATATTATGATGATTACAATAAATGAATACAATAAAACTTTTGCAAGGATCTTAAAACAGGCAAACAACAATATATCATAACAAGAAATAACAAAACATAATAGCATCTTATGTGATAGTATGTGCTAGTGAATGTGATCAATTATAACTTATTCTAATTTTTTTTTCTCTTTATTTTAATCTTTATTTTCTCTTAAAATAAATAAAATAAAAGAGATTTACTTTACTTCAAACGAAGAAAAAAGTGATTCAGTTTAACTTAAAGCGTATACAGGCGATTTGAAACTTAGATTTCGTTCTGCTACTTATGCTGCTGACTGTACACTAAGTAACACGTGTAACTAATAATTTAATACTAACAGTTATTTTTATCATTAATAACTTTTGACCGCGGCTCTGCCTGCGTAAAAAGGTTTTCCGGAATAAATATTTTCCCAGTATAAAAAGTAGGTCATAGTGAAAAAATATTGAAATCGGTTCAGTATTTCCAGAGATTAGCCCCTACAAACCTACAAACTTTCTTCTTTATAATATATGTAGTTGCAGGGACTTTTAATTAACACTAAAATGTTTCGTGGGATCGATCGACGATTGTAGTTTTTTGTTATCAAAGATCATATTCAAAGACCCTGAGTGGTCTAGCTACTTTAGATGCATGTAGGTACTTCCATTGGCTTGCGTCTAGTCTTATACAACGCAGACATTACATTTCCACTGCATTTATATTTGACACACAAAATCCATTACGACTTAGGTCCCCACCGAAAACCTTCTTAGAACAGAAAGAAACCCCTCGCGAATGCTGAATATTTAAATCGGCCGCGCGTCAAAAAACCTTTGACACAATAAATCTTTTTGATTTCCATTTATAGGACAATCGAATCCAGAATATTACGTCCACAATTCCATTCAAATTTCGAACGGATCAGCTGACGCCGCAGCAAATTGTTGTCTGGTTAGATCCAAATCGCATTTTCATTTCGGTGGCTTCCTTTGTTCCAAGCAAATCAATTGCTGATAAATCTTTGTCGATTGGATTTTTAAAATGGACTTCGAATGAAGTTAATCATGAAATATTTATAGCCTTTTGGTTCTATTGCTTTGGATTTGGTTTCGTGCTTAGATGTCTGTCGTAGATCCTTTTAGTTTGTACTGGTTGTAAAAAATATTTGTTTCAAATTCCGGCGAAATACCTACCTATGATATATGTCAAATCAATTTTACTTGAAACCAGTGAAACAGGCTATAGTATTTTAAAATCTGACAAAAGTAAACCACGTTAAATGATTTTCGAAGGTGTAATTGACTTCTGGAAGGGCGGATCATAAATAGCAAAAGTTACTAAATGGCCGCTCTTGACAGGTCCGTCTGGAAATCTTTGGGGAAGGCCTATTCAGTAGTGGACGTCATGTGGCTGATGATGATGATGATGATGACTAAATGATTTTTGTAAGTTTTTGGATGCTTTAGAGGTATAAATCTTCTAAATACTTTTTTACACCTATACTGTCCTTTCTTACATTTACATAGCATTTATAGATATATTCGTTTGTTCTCGCGGCTCCTCCCGCATGAAAGCCCTTTTCCCCAATAAAATTCCTGCTACATAACAGGAAATTATAATAAGCGTTTTGAGTTTACTTATGACATACAAACTTCCACATCTGTGATAAAAGAATTCATAACTTAAGATGTTTGTCATACTCGTTCTTATTAGCTATATCTTATAACTTGTAAAAGTTAAACAAGACAGTATATGCCGTTGTTTTTATCACATTCATTTTTTATACAGCAACATCAAGCGGCACATGCTTAAATTACTTTTGGCTCATAGCCAAGCTCGGTCAACCAGAGACTCCACTAAACACAACATTTCTCTGCGATCTTTAGCGACTAGACTACGTTCTGTACATCCAGTGTTTCTGTATTCCCTTTTTGGTGCCTAATGACTTGAAACATTTCAAATAAAACGTCGAAAATTCAGATTCCATTGGCACCATCCAATTACATAATTATATTATTAACTTTAATACAATAATTCTAATTGTAAACCGTAATTAGATTTGTGATTATAATCCAATTAATTGATTTCAATATTCAAACCATAAATTATAAGTTATCAGCAAGCTTCACACGCATAACAATGCTCTTCAATGTATGTGTAACTAGGTCCGTATCAATACTATCTACTAATTATATCGAGACATTAATGGATTGAATTGAATTCGAATATGCTTTTGTATTCATATCAATATGGCATCGCACAAATGGATTTCGTGCATCCTTTAATGTCTATTCAGGTGTGTGTTCGTGTATTGTAAAGCAGTCGTCAATTATTCACTTGATTTACGTTCTTAATTAATATTATTTTGGGTGAATATACACACATACTCACGCCCTTTATCCCCGAAGGAGTAGGCAGAGGCGCAACTAGTGCACCCACTCTTTGCCGCGCGTATTCCGTCCCATGATGTGATAGGGGGCGAGCCCATCGCCATATCGGGCACAAATTCCAGACTTCGGGCTGATACTGAGTAGGAAAACCCAATATCACTGCCCAACCCGGGGATCGAACCCAAGACCTCAGCATTGCAGTCCTACCGTAATACAACTACGACACCGAGGCAGATTATTTTGGGTGAATATTTTATTGAATTATCGATTTTTCCAACCTGATATGACCAGCGATCACTGCCGCTAAAACAATTTTGTACAAAATCGGCAATTAAATGATGCTTAAATTATATATTGCGAACAAGTTGGAGACATACAAGGTAAGTGCATAATATAGTCTGGTTAGGCCCAAAACGAAAACCATGGTAGTGAAACTAGTAATATAATAATGGATTCCTATACTATGATTAGTATTAGTGGATTTACTATTACTACATATGTAAGTGTACGGGAGTGTAGTGATAACTGTGCAGAAAACAAAGATTCCAAGCAGCCTATCTATGGTGAAGTTATTCAAATAGTTATATAAAATCCCATGGGCCATGATCGATATCGTCCATATGATGTTAAGTTCATAAACTGTAGTCACAGTACCCAGAACATATAAATACAGAAAACTTTATTGATCTTCACTGAGTTAATCACACTCAATCGTGTTGAGTGATACTCAATAACTACATTAGCTATAACATTCTTCTGTTGTCATCGGTGATAAAAACATCCTAAGAATCGGAACATACTACTTGAACGCTACTGAAGGATCGAAGGTCGGTCGGAAGAATAACGAAGTCGATTAGTATTACATTCCCCGCCATGTAAGCAATCTTGAAAGCAGACGTAGCAGATATAGCAGATATCTATGAAAAAATAAATGTGCTTAAAGTAGGGTATCTCAAATCTAAAACACATTACACAACTCTAACTGGATTTTAAGTATTCCATTTAAAATCACTGAAGCATTAGCATACCACCGTATCGCTATTGCGAATAGCGGATGGTCACGCGAGAGTTGCATCTACATTAGAAACTTTGGAATTTGTTGGAAATTTTGGAATTTTGTACTGCCTCGGTGGCGTGGTTGTATAACGTGCGTAGTTCGACCAATGAGGTCCAGGCGCGGGCAAAGTGATATTGGCTTTTTCTGCTCAGAATCAGCCCGGATACTAAAATTTGGGCCCGATATGTCGATAGGCTCGCACCGTATCACATCATAAGCTGGAACACACAAGGCGAAAAGTGGGTGTGCTGGTTGCACCTCTGCCTACCCTTTAGGGGATGGAACCGTAATGTGTGGGTGTGTTTTGGAATTTCATAAGTTAAATCCATTAGTTATAATGCATGGATCAGGTTGGCTTTCAACAGGAAAACTACTATGGGAGGTCAAAGCTCTATGTATGAGAGCTTGCTTGAAAAGGTCTACTATGGCCAGTAGAGTAAATCCTAACTGCTCGTGATTGCTTTAATCTCAAAGGTCGGGGACGCGCTTTAAACACCAGTATTCATTATCATCAGCCACTAGATGTCCACTGCTGAACATAGTCCTCCCCTAAAGATTTCCAGACGGACCTGTCAAAACCGGCTTACATCCAGCGTGTTCCTGCGACCTTTATCAAGTCGTCTCTCCACCTTGCAGATACAATATTCATTTACCATAAAATCGTCCACTTGCTTCTTGTCTGACCTTCTGTTACACAACGTTATTGATATTAAAATGTCATTTGGTAGATCTCATATTAAAAATATGAAAAGAGTATTGCTACAAAATGTTAACAATATTTGCAATGCGAACATAAAAATAGGAATGGATAACATACAGTTCTTTTTAGTCAGCGTATAAACCGACCCGAACAGCCTGTACAATTCAATCGTATTAACTATTCAAACGGTATAAAAATCTAGCTCTATTTTTTCATCGTAGCCACGCGTAGTTTCTTTTTCGTGATTCGGTATTGTAGATTTGGTATATTTCAACGAAAATCTAATGATGAAGCATAATCTTAAGGTAAATAAACAAAAGCGTGCTTATGCTATGTTATATATCTCTTTTGGTTTGGAGACTTTTAACTTGTCTTTTTAGGGTTCCGTACCTGAAAAGGAAAAAAAGGAATCCTTATAGGATCACTTTGTTGTCCGTCTGACTGTCTGTTTGTCTGTAAAGACACTTTTTCTCAGGAACGCGTAGACATGTTGAAATTTATATCAAATTCTCGGGTCTACGATTACTTTCAACTGTGAAAAAATCAAACTTATAAGTCAACACGAGCTAAAGATATGACCGTTTATGTCGGATATTTAGCATATTTTGCTATTTCGCAAGGCAACCAAATACCATAGCGTACTTTCCGTTGACCTAGAATCATGATATTCTATTGCCAAATGGCAAGAAGCAAGGTCTTACAGCACATATAAAGGGAAAAATCTCCGAGCCGTAAACTTACATACTTTATTAACAAAAAAAGCGAACCTACAAACTTTTGGCGAACTATTGAACTTTATACTTAGATACCTTACCTACAAATGTGTACGGAACCCTCGGTACACGAGTCTAACTCGCACATGTCTGGTTTTTTACAACTTTTCTCATATAGATCCCCGAAAATGTGACATTCCAAATTTCCCATTGATCTAGCAAATTTAGACACTGGTTCCAGTTATATTTTTACCTTCATACGGACTGCAGCTACATTAATAGTTATCAATAAGACATCTAACTCTAGCAGCAAGTTGAAAGAGATCAGTAGCGACTATTAGCATTATCCGGGTATAATAAACGGTGTTCTGTACGACCGTTTGGGCTTGATCGTGACTGGCTTGCAGAGTGGGACCGTAAACTTTTGCTGTGGCAAATTCTTTCCGAATATATTAGTTTGAAATACGGACAACTTGAATGGCAATGGAAAAGTTATTCTAGAGTTTAAGTTATTTAATTAAAATAGTATATTTTGTACGCTTCCTAAAAAAAAGACGCAAGTATCATCAATAATTCGTTAAAACTAGATATTTGAGGACATCCATGGCATCACTTCGAACTATTCAAAGTCGTAAAATAAAAAGAATTATTTGCTCTCATTCCAACAACGTGTTGTCATTTTTTACTGGTGGTAGGTCTCTCATATGTAAGATTCAGTCTGGGTGGGTACCACCGCAATGTCTATTTCTACCGCCAAGCAGCAGTGTGGATGCACTGTTGTGTTTCGGTTTGAAAGACATTGTAGCCAGTGTAACTACTGGACATAATGAGACTTAACATCTTATGTCTCAGGATGACGAGCGCAGAGGGATGCCACACAGTACTTTGTAATTCAAGGTGCTGGATGGCGTTGCTACTGTTTATTGGTGGTCGTATCGCTAACCACCAGGCAAACGGCATGCTCGATTCGTCATTCTAGGCAATAAAAAAAAACATATTTTATTAAATTTAGGTTCATTTTCACAGACTCCTGTTAAAGTTTCATATAACATTATCTATCAAATATAACAGATTAGTAGTGACTTTTTCTGTTAGATATTTCTATTTACTGCCTCAGTGGCGTAGTTGTATTACGGTACGACTGCAATCCCGAGGTCTCGGGTTCGATCCCCGGGTCGGGCATAGTGATATTGGATTTTACTATTCAGTATCCGCTCGGAGTCGGGAATTTGTGCCCGATATTTTGATAGGCTCGCCCCCTATCATATCATGGTATGGTATACGCACGGTGAAAAGTGGGTGTACTTAGGTGCGCGTCTGCATATCCCTTCGAGGATAAAAAAGCGTGAGTGCGTGTGTGTGTACATTTCTATTTAAGACCTGGTAAACCAAAAGTTTATCCTTAGATGAGGCCTATGTTCAGTAGTGGACATCATTTGGCTGATGATGATGATGATGAGACCAAAAGTAATAGTTTATATGGTGAGTTCCAAATAGGCTATCAGGATTTTTATCATCATGTGTTAAAATCGGCCCTTAACCCGTCAACGCCCGCTTATATATAGCTATAAGCTAATTTCCTTATATAAATGGTCACCGGTGTTCACCGCGGGCATTCAGGGTTTACGAAACTTATTACTTTCACATAACATACTAACAACATCGTTAGTGCTCGTAATTCATCATACAGTATTCTAAAGCACTGCAGTATTCTGAATACGATTCCCAAACGAATTTACCGTTTCTGCCAGTTGCTATTTTAGTTCCCCTGGAGGTTTTTGTTACTTCCAGCAGAATAATATAATATGAAACGTAGAAGTTATATATTCACTGCAATACAATGATAATATCTATTTCTTACATGCGCATAACGACACAAACTTTCCCAACATTCTAGTTGCGACCAAACTCAACAATATGTTGTAAAAGTTTGTCTAGTTATTGAATTTCGGATGCATCCGCCGCGCCTGGTTTTGCATTTAGAACACTACAAAATACGATAATGCCTTTAATTTTAGACGTATGTTTTGCAATTGCATTACAATAAACGAGTTAGGTTCCACCACCATCCACCATACCAGCCCTGTATTATATACCGCCCACTGCTGAGCACGGGCCTCCTCTACTACTGAGAGGGTTTAGGCCTTAGTCCACCACGCTGGCCTAGTGCGGGTTGGCAGACTTCACATACCTTTGAAATTCCTATAGAGAACTTCTCAGATATGTAGGTTTCCTCGCGATGTTTTCCTTCACCGTTAAAGCGAAAGATAATTGATAAACAATGCACACGTACTTTCTAAAAGTCAGAGGTGTGTGCCTTGGGTTTTGAACCTCCGGACATTGTCGCGGCAGACCGTTCCAGTAGAGTTAGGTTCGTTTTACATTTAAATTTGTCTGAGTTCTCAGAACTTGTATTTATTTGAGTAGATAACTCCATTGATATTAATATCATGTAATAAATTAATATTAAGGGGCAAAACGATTTTATCAAATAATCAACTGAAAATAAGAAATTGCATTTAACTCATACAGATCTTTACATAAAATAATTTACAGCGATTTTTTGTTCGAACAAAATAAAACGTAGTTGTGTATAGAGTAATAGTAATTTTGTACGTTTCATATAAAGGACAATATTTACATTTCGTAACTTCGTTGAATGTCTCATATTATTCTACAAAATAAACGTGTTATCTTTTCTCTACAAAAGCTTGTAATAATTAAGTATCTTTTAAATAAAGGGTAGAATATGTGTCCATTGTAAATATGACTTATATGACTATTTATATTATATTCAAATAAAAATATATTCTCGTACAAACAGTTAATCAAGACGGTGTGATCATCCAACGATTTCATGTAAAATTTGTAAAAACAATGTTTTGATATATTTTATTTACATTTTTAAATAATTGTTAAAAGATACTTTGATCATCCGATGGTCTCTTAAGAGTGTCACCTTTGAGAAGGGTGACACGGGATATGAAGGCAAACTCGTTGACTCGACTCTCCAATGGCACTTAGATCGTCAGTCAACGAGGGGTCCTCGAGACGTCCACTATTTTATAGAGCAGTTCATGTTAGTGGCTTCGACGTGAATCAAGTAGAATTAACAAAAACTAGGTCGAGATTTATCTTTCGTAATACGTCTCAATACTAGCCTCGTTAACAATAAACGTTCTTAAGGAGTTAACTGGACTGGCAAGTAGATAATATATATTTTTTTATTCCATTGAATGACGAGACGAGCATGCCGTTCGCCTGATGGTACGCGATACGACCACCCATAAAAAGTACCAACACCATCCAGCACCTTGAGTTAGAAAGTACTGTGTGGCATTCCACTGCGCTCGTCATCCTGAGACATAAAATGTTAAGCCTCATTATGTCCAGTAGTTACACTGGCTACAATGACCTTCTAACCGAAACACAGCAGTGCATGCACACTGTTGCTTGGCAGTATAAATAGACATTGCGGTGGTACCCACCCAGACGGACTCTTACATATGAGAGACCTACCAATATCTTATTCTGACTAATATTATAAATTCGAAAGGTTATGAAAATGTCTGTATGTTTATTAGAAGTAAACGCAGAAACAACTGCAAGTATTTGGATGTTTGGCACACGAGAAGACCATGCCCTATGTACACCCTACACCGGCATACCAGCCAATTGCAATTAATAATTTATTGGATAAATCGCCTCGCACGGTGCCACTATTAGACGAAGCTCACCGCTTACTGGAAACAGAATATTTCACGCCTTTATTATTTATTAATACTAATTTCTTAATATAACGGCATGCGACTACAGTTTAGTTATACCCTATTCCTGGCTTCACAATAGTCGGGTAAAAAGGAGTATAATTATTATGTTGTTTGATACAAGAAACAGAATTTTAAACACAGCTTTTGATTAGAACGTGACTAATGGACTATAACATTAAGTATAATAATTATGTTAATGGTTAATGGATAGCCCTAAAAGGAAAGGAATTAAAAAAAGAGTTTAGCTCGAGGAAAATGGTATAAATGAAAAAATATTTAGGCTCCACCCAGACGCAAATTTCCACCAGACGATAAAAATACACAACATGGCGGCACATATTGAGTAATTAGCAGTTGCTTAGACTTAGCTCCTGTTGTTTCATCAGTGGTCAAGACTTTAGGTCTTATAACACTGGAGGAGCGCGCAGAGCTTTCGCCTCGCTGCGAATTCGCCAAAGTGATAAGATCATTAACTTAACCTGATCATGATTGGAACAACCCTGCCAATAAATCGATTAGTCTAGCAATATAGTTGAAACAACTGCTGGTAATAATTGATGGAAAAATAAATATTGATAGTTCAACTTTGCAACTAATTTGTGTCTGGTGCAACAAGTTTAAATTGATGATAGTAGATATAAGTGCAAATTAGAAGAATAGAAAGACATAATCCTATGACATTCATAAATAGCATAGAATGAAAAATTACAACATCGCGCGCAGTTGTTAGCCTTCACTACATAGTATGAAACAAAGTCGCTTCCCGCTGTCTGTCCCTGTGTATGCTTAAATCTTTAAAACTACGCAACGGATTTGATGCGGTTTTTTTAATAGATAGAGTGATTCAAGAGGAAGGTTTATATGTACTTTTATCCGGAAAAACTTATTAACTCGGGCGGAGCCGTGGGCAAAAGCTAGTTTAGTAATAAAATTAAGGAAGCTTCGGAACTAAATTAACTGCTACTCCCATGTAGCAACCATTACCATTAACGGAGTAACATTTCAAGCGAGATACAAAATGTCCTCCTTTATCTGCTAAATATGGATCTATCCGTTTTCGACCCACGTCACTTAAGCGCAGTAATCATGCCATTCACTTGTTATTGGTTTAAAATAGGTAGGCGATGAAATTAGAAAGAGATTTTAGATGGTTTTGCAATTTAGTTGTATTACGGTACGACTGCAAGGCTGAGGTCTCGGGTTCGATTCCCGGGTCGAGCAAAGTGATATTGGATTTTTCTATTCAGTATCAGCCCGGAGTCTGGAATTTGTGCCCGATATGGCGATAGGCTCGCCCCCTATCACATCATGGGACGGAATACGCTTGGCGAAAAGTGGGTGCACTAGTTGCGCCTCTGCCTACCCCTTCGGGGATAAAAGGCGTGAGCATGCGTATGCGTTCGTTGATATATGCACGATAGTTTAGTTGGGAATCGGACGATCTGCTGTGACGAATGTCCGCTATCTTAGTGCAACAAGATATCCCGGGGCCGTCTCGTATGCGCCGAAGATGACCACCGCAGGTTTTGCTTGGTATGCGGGTATAGGGTGCACATAGGGTAAGCGACTTGGCCCAATGCTTGCTTGGATGATGCTATACTCCCGAGTGTCGACATTGGGCCACGAGACCGGTGAAACCAACATAATCGTTCCACTCATCCTCCAGTGACGGCAACGATAACGCGTTTTTTCCTCGCTATAAAAATAGTGTCAAAACCTCAAGGCAGATACCGCTGATTTTTCAAAGTTACATGTATATTGTTTACAATGATTGTTCGCTTTGAAGATGAAGCAGAACATCGTGAGGAAACCTACTTAGGTACCTGAAAACTGCAAAAAGAATTTCGAAAAATCCGCTCAAAATTAATGCTAATAATTTGTTAAATATATGTATAGGGTGTCCCGTTAATAATGGATTATACATAAGGGGCTGATTCTGCAGCTCATTATCTAAAACTAATTTGGTTACTATTCTTCAAAACCCCAGGGTTATCAAAAAACAAGAAATAATAACTTTTTTTAGAAAATCACGTCGACTTACGGTCCTCTACAAAATAACTAATGCTGCTCCTACAAGTATTTATATGTTTGAAATCTGTTTTTGCTAAATATTGTCTAATAGTTAAGTAAAATATTAAAATAGTAAATTTATTACCCATTGTAATTCATATAATAAAAGGACAATTAAATGATTACTTTTCTAAAATACGTTTCGTTTAAAAAAAGTAGTAAAGTGTAAACGTCCCATCATGTTAAAACCTTCTGTATTTTATAAGGTTTTTAAATGGTACAAACTTTGGACCTAAACTTCATAGTCTCAAAGATATTGCTATAAATCTGTGTAAGGAGCTAGTTTATCAAGAAATTATTTTAAATGAATTGATGATATTATACTTTAGTTTTTGTGTTGTTAATACTTTATTGGGGTCTTATAAGGTATCATGATTTTAAGAAAAATAAAATAAAAGCAGTGATATCCGAAAATTACATTTATTAAAATTAAAACCATTAACAAAATCATCTTCTAATATCGTTAAGTTTTTTACATCATAATATGCTTGAAATGACGTCCTCCAGCAGTTATGCATGCCCTGCATCTTCGTATAAATGAGCCTCTTAAACGTGGACCAATGTTTTTATTGTTGGTCTACGCTACGGCTTCGTTAATCGCTAACGATTTAATGTACATAAAATTAGTCACTATTTCATGATTACAGTATATCCATTGAAAACCGCAATTTTAATGTAGTATCCCTACATTACATGTTTAATTAATAAATACAAATTAATGTGAAATTAATTATCAATACATATTAATTAATAAGCAAAATTAAGCTGTGGTGAAAAGGACTAATCCGCGCGACTTTCCTGGAATGAAACATGCGGTTCAAATTCATTGAAACCTAGAGTCAGACTGCGGCCTTAGTTAAATTTCAGTGAGTTACGTGTACCGCGTGTAGCTGCCGTGATGTTGAGTAAACCATATCAGACATACAAACTATACTATAATATAAGGTTGAGGGAAAACTAAGATAATTTGAGTGGAAGTAACGATTTGAAGTAAACTATTTAAAACTGAACAATAACGCATCAAGAGTCAATACAAATAAGACTAAAACCTAGGTACCTACTGCGACTAAAATCTTTAATTTTGTCATATTAGTCGAATGGATAATACATGTTCTGACTTCTGAGCAAGCGCTACGCCATGCCATTTTTTTATTTCAATACACTAAAACCAGTCAAGCAGCTAAAAGTGATTATAACTCGGATCGACAGCTAACGAAACCTTTGAATGAAGTAAGAAGACTTGCTTTTTAAACCCAATCAAACAAATTTGAGGCCATTACAGAAACGAAATCTACTAGCCTTTTAATCCTAACAGAGTTGAAACTAAGCACTACGCAGTAAGTATACACACTCAGCACAATAGTGTTTACTAGTGACCGGTCCCAAAAACGTTATATCGTCACGTACGAGTGACCAGCAGCCATTCATTATGTATACCCACATTAATCCGACCAGTCTATTGGCTTCTGTCGCCATAGCCCGGAAAACTGAGGCTAACGAATATATCACTCCAAGGGGCGTCTCAAAGGATATACGAGCAATCTTTCTATAGAATACATTCGTAGCATCACGCCTTTTTCCCTTTTCAAGGGTAGGCAGAGATGTATAACACACATTTCGAAAGCTATATTAGGTCTCATGTAATAGAGGTTGGGCCTATTGCCATTTACCAGGCACGTTTCCAGAAAAATCCAATATCACTTTACCCGATCGGGAATCAAACCCGAGAACTCAGCACTGCAGGCGTACCGTAATACAACTACGCCACCGAGGCAGTTTCTATATAATAATGTATCAATAATCAATATTATGAACTCATTTTCGACACATTGCATTTCCGAATTTAGCTATGATGTGATTAGTAAGAAGATTCGTAAATGTTTTGAAAATACCTAACAACGTTGGTTGGGTGGACGCGTAATTTCCATAATTGATGCCGAGCTAATAGCGACATTACAGGCTGCCATATGACAAGGTTTCTCGTTTAGACCTCTCAAACACCATTAATCTCACAGTGCCACGTGATTCTTGCATCAATTTCGTAACTTACGCTTGGTTGTGCTACAATGATTTCGAAGAGCGTTCATTAAATAGAGTGTTCGTATAATTCACTTAAATCCTGACTGTTAAAATAATCTTAATGCTCGACGAAATACTTTAAAGGCATGACAAATTTATAGCGGACGTATTTACCAAAGTTTATGAAGATGAGTTGGAGAATTTAAGAAATTTTAACGTGAGAATGTATATAATTATTAGTTTTTAATATTTTAGTAGTATATAAAGCATTATATACTCTATAATATTCAACATAAATGTATAATATTAATGAAGAACAAACACAATTGGTGTAAAAGTATTCACAGAACCAGAATTACGTTAATTAAACCCCTAAAATAAGAAGTTAAGTCCACTATCACCGCTGACCTATGGATCTACTTAACCTCGGCCCAATTTAATTAATTCTATGTAATCAGAACCCTACTAAAACTAACAACAAAAGTACCATTTGAAAGATAAACAGAGAGCCCCTAGGAAAAGTTTGATATTTTGCGTATTTGTTATGATTTGGATGTCACTGAGATCCATTTTAGATACGGAGTTAATGTTTGGGTACACTTATGTATTTTACATGTCACCTGTCTTTGTTGGGGTTAATGCAAACATGTTTTGGTTAAATTAAATCTGGTATATTTTGTAAACAGTTAGCAAAACATACGCTTATTCATCGTAAATATGTATATGTAGGTCAATATTACCTTATATTCTACTAGTATGTACAGTCAGCAGCATAAGTAGCTGAAGAAATTCAAAATTTCAAATTGCCTACATAGTTTTGTGTTGTTACTAAAATTTTTTTGCTCTTCACTAAAATTAAATAAAAGAGATTTACTTTACTTCAAACGAAGAAAAAAAATGTTTCAGTTTAACTTAACGCATATATAGGCGATATGAAAATTTGATTTTGTACAGATTCTTATGCTGCTGACTGTACATACATAAATAGGTATAACATAACCGTTGTTCTCAGTAATCTATAGCTATACAAAGCCGTTGATATCTTGTCTTATCTTACTAATATTATAAATGCGAAAGTTAGTGAAAATATTTGTATGTAGAAGTAAACGCGGAAACAACTAAATGAAGATGGATGTTAGGCACACGGGTAGATCATTTCCTGAATTAACACATAGGCTATTTTTATTCCGATAATCTGCTGCCATGGGAAATGGATATGATTTTTTAGTAGATGGCGCTGGCGTTGCAAAGTGTTTAATGGCGGTATTAATAAATCAATCTCAAGTTTCAGTTACATCTCAAGTAGATATAATGTATTAATAGTTCCATACATTATGTCTACTTGAGATGTTACTCAAACTTGAGATTGATTTATTAATACCGCCCTAAGAGACCTTTGTAGTAGGAAAACACACACTCACGCCTTACTTATAGCCCAGAATTACTCGTGGTAGGTCTCTCATATGTTAGAGGCCGTCTGGGTGGGTACCACCGCAATGTCTATTTCTACCGCCAAGCAACAGTGTGCATGCACTGTTGTGTTTCGGTTTGAAGGACATTGTAGCCAGTATAACTACTGGACATAATGAGACTTAACATCTTATGTCTCAGGATGACGAGCGCAGTGGAATGCCACCAATACTTTGTAATTCAAGGTGCTGGATGGTGTTGTTACTGTTTATGGGTGGTCGTATCGCTTATCATCAGGCGAACGGCATGCTCGTCTCGTCATTCAATGAAATAAGAAAAAAAAAGTTAAATATGTAATTTATTTTTCTCTACAAAATTACTTAATTTTGGCATTCAATGGATTAGATGTATAAATGTAATAAATAATAGTTTAAAAAAAACTAAACAACACGCTTTATAGAAAATCCAACTAAAAAATAGAAAATAAATTTGAATTAAGAATAGTGTAAATAAGAAAAAAAAAGGATTTTATTGTAAAAAATAGCGTGGGGTGCTTTTTAAGATATTATCAAAATGATATATAATTCTTCTACTCATATTATCTGTCAATAAAATATTTATAACTATTGTCACTATCCACCCCACGCTTTTTTACAATAAAATACATTTTTTTCTTATTTACACTATTCATAATTCAAATTTATTTTCTATTTTTTATTTGGATTTTCTATAAAGCGTGTTTTTAAGGTTTTTTTTAAACTATTATTTATTTTTAATTTTTTAGTTCTGTTCTACTATTGTCCAACAAATGTTACTAAAAAATATATAAATTGACAAAAATCTCATTTTGCAAATTGAATAATGGCATAATCTTATCAGTAGTAGAGGAGGCCTGTGCTCAGCAGTGGGCAATATATAATACAGGGCTGATGATAATCTTATCAAATTAGTGTATTGTTATCGGTCCTCGACAAACCTACAAAGTTTGAATAAATTCTGACCGTTTAAAGTGGGTCAAAATCGCGCCTAAGGGGTCGGAGTCGGAGAGTTACAAACATACAAACATACATACAAACATACAAGTGAAGCTAATATAAAGCGTGTAAAAAGAAGTAGATTTATTTAAAATAAAAGAGGTTTAAATATTATTCTGTTATGCAAAATCCTCAACATTCGTCCCAATCAAACTTAGTCTACTTTTTTCTTCAAAATATATTCCTACGATCATAACATTATTATATTACAATTTAAATAAATAAATGGAGAGCTATATTTTATATAAAAATGTATTCAAATGTAAACTGAATATATTTATTCCTTACGGCCACATTAATTCTGTTCTATAGAGTAGTTCATGCGAGAATATTTTAGACACACACACACACACACACACACACACACTCACGCTTTGTATCCCCGAAGGGGTAGGCAGAGGTGCAACTAGTGCACCCACTTTTCGCGTCCCATGATGTGATAGGGGCGAGCCTATCGCTATATCGGGCACAAATTCCAGACTCCGGGCTGATACTGAATATAAAAACTCAATATCACTTTCCTCGACCCGGGGATCGCACCCGAGACCTCAGCATTGCAGCCGTTCCGTAATACAACTATGCCACCAAGGAGAATAATATTTTTATGTAGGTATTATTTAAAATGCATGTTTTTTTTTTTTTTTTTATACATATAATGGCAACTAATTCCTCTGAATTGATAAAATGCATTTATAGGTAGATCTCTTTTATACGACTGTCCATGTAGGTAGGGTACTGCCGCATTATTTCTGCCGCCGAGCAGCAGTGTAAGTACTACTGTGATCAGGTTTGAAGGACATTGTACCCATTGAGGGCGTAATAAGATGTCTTATGTCTCTAGATGATGAGTGCAGTGCCGAAGTGCTTCGTAATTTTTTTTTTTTTTAGCATTGAATGACGAGACGAGCATGCCGTTCGCCTGATGGTAAGCGATACGACCACCCATAAACAGTAGCAACACCATCCAGCACCTTGACTTACAAAGTACCTACTGTATGGCATTCCACTGCGCTCGTCATCCTGAGACATAAGATGTTAAGTCTTTTGTCCAGTAGTTACACTGGCTACAATGTCCTTCAAACCGAAACAATAGTGCATGCACACTGCTGCTTGGTGGTAGAAATAGACATTGCGGTGGTACCCAACCAGACTGCCTCTTACATAATGAGAGACCTACAACCAGTAAATTGAAAGACAATGGTGATGTCGCTATTTATAGATGTCGCTTACCATCAGACGAGATATTAGCTCGTCTCGTCAGTCAAGATAAAAAATTGCATCAAGAGAATTTCAATACCTCCGACATGATAGCTTTTTAAAATTCCTCTTATCATAAAGATTTAAATGTTGAATGAATACCAGTTATTCTGAGTGTAGATCCTTCATCAATCAATTAGTCACACGCCATCAACAAAAGAAAACTTCAACTTGAAATCTATCCGGAAATTCCTAGGTATTTTCAAATCTTTACTGTGAACGAAATCAGAAATTGCGGATAGGAACTAAAATGTTAAAACGGTACAAAATATACCTATTACAGATTTTTTATATTTCAATAGTATAGAGATTTATAAAAGAAAAAGCGTCATTTTCTAGCATTTCAACCTATAGATCTTGAACTCTCGAGACCTGAGTGTAATAAAAAATAGTCATATGAAATACCCACAATACAAAGGAAATTGTAGGTAAAAGTTATTTTTTGAAATGATCGTGGTCTTTTGAGAATCCCATACACCGTAGGAATTGCGAGGGCATTGCAGTCAGTTCTCAATATCTGCAACTACTTGGCCTGCTTAAAGGTAGCAACTTCACCAACCTTAACGCATTTTTTATTCTTCGAAACAAAATTCGTCTTCAGTCCAATAAACAACATAGGGAATAGCCATATCTGGCGCTTTTCGTTCCCCAAGTACGTGCAAGTGAACGTGTTGTAGCTGATTTTCGATCGGTTTGTTTGAACACATCACGCAGTTCGTTTGGAATGCCTAAGTTACAGCCAAGTTAATTAGTTTCCCAAGTAGTTCGAGCTAGTCTGATTCGTTGATTGTTTGCTTTGTTATTGTAATCAGCCTGTAACAATTATGTTAAGATAATTGTTACAGGTCTGCGTGATGGTGACTAGGGTTAAGGATAGGATTTCCACAATACGAGTACTATTTAATTTTATCAACAACCTAAATATATATATAATAAAGCAGTAAAACCGATGTGCCTGTACATTTAATTTAAAGAAATGTGATAAAAAAGAAAGGGGGCGACTATAGTAGAGACAAATCAGCGATTTTTATAATTCTTTTCTCTCTGTCTGTTTTTCTGTTTGTTTGTTATTGCACATCGAAACTACTGAACGGATTTCCATGAAATTCGGCACATGGGTAGATCATATCCTGGATTAACACATAGGCATAGACTTTTTATCCCGCGAAAATATATAGCGGGACTTTTATCCCGGGAAAAAACATTCACGCGGGCGGAGCCGCAAGCAAAACCTAGTATTTGAATATTTTTAAAGAGTCAACGCAGAAATAGAACGTATTTGGGTGAAACCACACAATACTGAATAGTATTATGTAGTAAAACTTCAAACGCAGATAGACCATGCCTTGGATATTATCACCATGAGTAATAAATATTTATACCGGGTAACAGCACAGTGAGGCTTTAATTCACGGAAAATTCTTTCACGCGACCGAAGTCGTGAACTAAACCTAGTACCTAAGCTAGGTAATAGTTGTAGGTAAGATGCATATAATATGTAAAGGTCGCAGGAACCCGCTGGTACCAGGCCGCTTCTAACAGGTTGATCTGGAAATTATTGGCTGAGGCGTATGTTCAGCAGTGGACTTCTAAAGGCTGAAGAAGAAGAAGAATATGCATATCGCAAGGAAAATGTTATACAATTTTTCCATCTTTTGGGTACATACGGGTTCTAAATCCGTATGAAACAATGTAAAATACTAAAAGCAACTCAGTTTTTGCCTTGAAATAAGAGTTCATAATACGGCCCACTGAAATAATCGCGTCATAAAATGTGTTAATGGTTCAAGAATTTTAATATTGCAAGAATTTCATTTCGTTATTCTACTATAAAAAATGACTTGGATCATACGTCGTCTATGTATTATTTTTATAGAAGTAATAATAAAAAAAACTCTTTTACTGCGATATCGAGATTGTGATTCCATTATGACACCTGGCACTAAAAATCTGGTTCATAGCAAATTTTTCCATTTTGAGCTGGGTCGAGTCCTGACACCTGCAGAAAGTTGTCAAAATACTAATTGCGCTGAGTTAATAACTATTGATGGGCGATAGCCTAGTTGGGAATGGAACGGACTACCGAGATGAATGTCCGCAGGTTCAAAACCCAAGGGCACACACCCCTGACTTTTCTAAAAAAGTTATGTGTGTATTCTTTGTGAATTATCGCTCGCTTTAACGGTGAAGGAAAACATCGTTTGGAAACCTGCATACCTGAGAAGTTCTCTGAATTTCGAAGGTATGTGAAGTCCGACAACCCGCACTAGGCCAGCGTGGTGGACTAAGGCCTAAACCCTCTCAATTATAGGGGAGGCCCGCGCTCAGCAGTGGGCAGTATATAATACAGGGCTGGTATGGTATGGTAATACCAACTGAGCTAATTATTTGACACGGATACTCCAACATCAGTGGCCTGTAAGAACCAGCGTCAGTCTAAGCGCCTCTTTCACAAGTTTGAAGTAAATTTTATTCGGACAGTAAAATTATAAAATTGCTAATGTAGATTGTACTCATTCAATTGCCATTTATTTAGGAGCATAGATTAGAGTGTATCTTTTGTATCTGGTTGGCTTATACATGTGACGGGAAGCATTTACTCCGAAATTGTTTCGGGCCCTCAATATCGCAAATGACTACCGACGGTAAACTATCAGTCACAAACGTAACTAAACTACTTTAAGTTTCCCGAATTGATTTAGGTAAACTAATTACTTAGACCTTTTGGATTAAGCTGGAATAACAAATTAGGCATGGCACCTTCATGCTGGTGCGTGAATCGATCGGTTTCATCCCAGCCTGGTGAGTTCATACAAAATACAACACACACAGTCTCACGCCTATTATCCCCGAAGGGGTAGGCAGAGGCGTAACTAGTGCACCCACTTTTCGCCGTGCGTATTCCGTCCCATTATGTGATAGAGGGCGAGACCATCGCCATATCAGGCACAAATTCCAGACTCCGGGCTGATACTGAATAGAAAAAATCCAATATCACTTTTCCCGACCGGGGATCGAACCCGAGACCTCAGCTTTGCAGACGTACCGTGATACAACTACGCCTACGAGGCAGTCTACAAAATGCAAGTTTTGTATAAAATCTTCTATACAGGCACGGCATAGCAATGCCCCTGCATCTGATAAGTGGAGTGGATAGAGTATCGATTGTCGAGACATTATCCCTCATGAATGGATACGATAATGCGACATTGTAGCCAGTGTAACTACTGGACATAATGAGACTGAACATCTAATGTCGCAGGATGACGAACGCAGTGGAATGCCACACAGTACTTTGTAACTCAAGGTGTTGGATGATGTTGCTACTGTTTATGGGTGGTCGTGTCGCTTACAATCAGGCGAACGGCTTGCACGTATCGTAATTCAGTTTCATAAAAAAAAAGTCAATGTTAATTAATTAATTGTAATATGATATGGACATCCCAAAAGCCTAATGTCACTGTCCTGTACATCATGTCAACCTTTGAAAATTATCTAAGCGTTAGTGGAAACCTCATCATATTAACATCAAAATCCATCAAGTAACTAGCACAAAGCGGATGTATACACATATGACTTAGTACCTACTTTATACATTACTAGCCCAGGCTTTACTCGGATAGCACTAATTATACAAAGTCAGCCAATGACAAAAAAGAAACAAAAAGCCAAAACAAAATGATTGATCCGATCACTACGAAACTTCACAGGATTACCATCATAGACTAATATGTATATTACCTAAACACTTCGTTAAAATCGCTCCAGCAGTTTTCAAGTCCATAAGGAACATACACACATTTATTTTTATACTAGTTTTGCCCGCGACTTCGTACGCGTAGATATCTGATTTTTATTTTAAATTTACTCCGAATTATACTTTATCTACCTTTGCAAACTGCACGAAAATTCGTTACGGAGATGTGCGCTAACAAACAGAAATACTGACAGAAAATAATTACAGAATCTCTGATTTATGTTCTCTTCTTTAGTTTCTCTCTTAATTATATAAATATACAGACACACCGGGTTCTGCTGTTTCATTATAAGTAATATGTATAGAAAGGGAGCTTCCACAAGCGTCTAGCGAACACAATTCCGTGAGGATGTAAAAGCGGCCAGTCTTCGTTAGTGTTTAATGACAACGGATAAAGCCAATAAACTGTGCAAGGAAGCCCATGAGTGGCTTTAAACATAAACACACTGGGTTATACACAGAATCAAATTAAGTCGTGTCGAAGGAAGTTATAATAAAATTATTTCGTACTTGTAAGGGTTTAAAGTCATTTTTTATTATTTATAATACAATATTATAGTATTATTAGTATACACAGTCGCATAAGTAATGTTACAAGTGACGGCAAGTAGCAAGCAAGTACTTATGAGAGCCTTAGTTGCATTTTTTTCCATTGCAGTTTTCTTTTTGTTTTATACATTGGGTTGGAATTTGTGTTCAAAATAAAGAATCTATTTACTAATCTTATTTGTTAAGGAAAAATACCCTAAGAACCTTCAATCGATGATTTTTTATATTTTCCATCACGAAAAATGTTATAGAAGTACTTATACTTCCTTAGAACATCTATATTCCCCACGTGCAACAACTGCAGCGCCTATAAGTAATATCAATTTGCACTAACAGCTGCTTTGTCTTTTTAAATTAACCCTTTATCAACCGCAACGCTCTGTAATTACGCCACTAGACACCCTCTCATTTATAATTTACTGACGGCTACGACATTTAATCAATAGTTAACTAAATAAACGTTGAACGAAATGAGCGTGAATTGTAATCAAAATTCCAACTCCCAAGAGACAAGAAAGAAAGAGCGGAGCGCATACAATATTCACTGTTTTATTTAAAAAATCTCTTTTATTATTTTATTTTTGTTTACTTTTAATCACAGTGTCTGGGACCGTCTAGGCTTCTTTTTGTTGGATTTTGTCAGCAATTAGTGTATGTAAATTGTGTCCTGCTAAGACAGGGATTAGGTCTGCCCTATGCCCTAAGGCGATAAGAGATAACAGCTACTGTGTCGGCTCTCTGTACTAAGAGACGGCTTATAGACACTATCGTCGCTAAAAGACAAAGGGGCATCCAAATGGGATGTATGGACTATACAATCCGACTGTCAATTAGACGTTATTAGCAGAAAGGACTCAATCCGCAACAAAAAAAAATTGTTCATCTATTTCTGTGATTAATATAAAATGGTGGGCATTGGGAAACTAAGAACTGGGGTGTCGTGGATGGTTTCGTCATCTGTATGTAGAAATTATTAACCTGCAATTATGGTAACTATTTATAATATCATGGATGCATACAGCAGCAGACCGGGCTCTGTGGCGTATCTTCGGAGAGGCCTATGTCCAGCAGTGGACTGCAACGTGCTGATGATGATGATGATGATTTATAATATCTAACAAGTTTTACGAGGTTATGCACTGAATACTTTCTGCTTAAATAAATACAATTACACAACACAACATAAATCCTAAAAACATCACTGTGTACTCTTCATAGGTTTTTGAATATGTTAAGGGAATTTTACAATATTTATAAAAATATAATGTTCATGTTAACAAAGTATGGAAGGTATTAACATCGACGAAAGAATGCAGATGGGTTTGGCTTTGATCCAGAATATAACATGTTCCTTAAGATTAAGTAGAAAATATGGCCGATTTTGCTAAATTACTCTTTCGGAAGCCATGTTAGTTAAAGGGACTTACAATAACATGAAAAAAAGGCAAAAATTTTCAAGCCAGAAAAAACTAGTTTGGAACATAACATTTACTAATTTACTTTTATTTATGTATACAAACACACACACTCACGCCTTTTTATCCCTGAAGGGTTAGGCAGAGACGCAACTAAGTGCACCCACTTTTCGCCTTGCGTATTCCATCGCATTATGTGATAGGGGGCGAGCCTATCGCCATATCGGGCACAAATTCCAGACTCCTGGCGGATACTGAATAGAAAATCCTATACCACTTTTCTAAAATCCAATATCACTATGCCCACCCGGGAATCGAACCCGAGACCTCAGGATTGCAGTCGTACCGTAATACAACTACGCCACATACGACAGTCTATGTATACTTATCATAAAACAGAATTTTTGCTATAGATTTCTACAGCATAAAATATTCGAATATCTGCTATAGTAACCATATATTTCATAGTAGCTTTACAAAGTCGTTACTATCAATTTCACGTGGCCTCATATGTTCAAGTGCGATTATAATTATTGTCCCTCCAGAATATTTTGTGTATTACCTGTAAGCCTTGTTCAATAGTTGAACACGTTTTAATTATAATATTTCACCGAACAGTATTTCGAGCGGCGATAGCTTAGTTGGGAGTGGAACGGACTGCCAAGACGAATGTTCGCAGGTTCAAAACCTCACTTTTTTAAAGTCATGCTCGCTTTAACGGAGAAGGAAAACATCGTGAGGAGACCTGCATACCTGAGAAGTTCTCTATAAGCATTTCGAAGGTATGTTAAGTCTGCCGACCCGCACTAGGCCAGCGTGGTGCACTAAGGCCTAAACCCTCTCAGTTGTAGAGGAGGCCCGTGCTTAGCAGTAGGCAGTATATAATACAGGTCTGGTATGGTATTGTATTTCGAGGCGAGTAATGTTTTGTATTTTACATGACGTAATGAAAAATGAATTACCAACTCTACGCTCTAAATATCTAGAATCTAAATACCTATATTTGTCTTTAGACAATAAGGGTCTGTATCATGGCTTCTAAATAAATGCTACTCGTCACATATGTGTATAAGCCGACCAAATACAAAAGTAACACTCTAATCCATGCTTCCAAATAAATAGTAATAAAATAAGTACTATCTACATTAGCTGTTTAATATGATAACTGACGCATATAATTTACGAGCTTTTGCCCGCGGCTCCACCCGCGTGAATGAGTTTTCCCGGGATAAAAGTCCCGCTTTATATTTTCCCGGGATAAAAGGTTGCCTATATGTTAATCCAGGACATAATCTACCCGTGCGCCAAATTTTATCGAAATCCCTTCAGTAGTTTTTGCGTGAAAGAATAACAAACATCCATACATCCATACTTACAAACTTTCGCGTTTATAATATTATACTAGGATTAGTAGGATTTGAACACGGGCTTTTGCCCGCGGCTCCGCCCACGTGAATGAGTTTTCCCGGGATAAAAGTCATGCTTTATATTTTCCCGGGATAAAAAGTAACCTATGTGTTAATCCAGGACATAATCTACGCGTGTGCCAAATTTCATCGAAATCCGTTCAGTATTTTTTGGGTGAAAGAGTTACAAAAATCCATACATCCATACTTACAAACTTTCGCGTTTATAATATTAGTAGGATTGTAAAACAGTCACTGAATTTTTAATCAAAGCAGTATTAACTATTGTTCAGATATGGCATATCTATCGTTTTGAATATCATTGTTCTTGGCGATTATTCTAGTTAAACAGCGTGTTTGTTAGACGCAAAGTACAAAACCGCATGTTTATTACACCGTGTGCCAACTAGTAAATGTGCATTGCTCGGTTCACTTTGTATCCAAACTTAGTTTTGGCACGCGTGTATTGGCAAATATTTATCTTTATTGTTTCGGGTATATTTTAGAAAAGTTACGTGTTTTGCTGGTCGCTTTTCTTTCTATCGTATCTGTTAAAAATGTTAATTATGGAAAATTCGTTCATAAAATGGTATTAGGTACTTCTTGCTACTTGGCATCCTTGATTTTAGGAATGCCTTTTCCAACGGTACCTGAAGGAGACAATTTAATTAAATTTTTCGCGTACTCTGCAGTTTATTTTATGAGGATGACCGCGCTTCAAAGCACTCGCTTTCTTGCATTATAATTATACTTACGTTAAACATAAGTATAATTATACACTTGATTAAACAGGACGACGGATCATACTCACATATTTTAAAACAAAGTCCCCCGCCGCGTCTGCCTGTCTGTCTGAACGCGAAACTCATAAACTACTGAACGGATTTCGATGAAATTTGGTATGGTACCTAATAATTTCAGACCCTGGAAAGGTCATGGGCTATTTTTATCCTTCAAAACTCTTCCACACAGGCGAAGCCGCGAGAAAAAGCTAATTAAATATAATCTATTCTACTTATATAATAAAGGTGAATCGATTTTAGAAGTTTGTTAGAAGTTAGGCCGATAAATGGATTCGGGAGAAATTTAGCACAAAGATCATTGATCTATTAAAAAACCCAATACATGAATGACAAAGATACAACAATCAATAGCGGATTACTTGACAGTTACGTTTACTAATTGCTAAACTAATCCGAACTTTAATAGTTGTCGCAACTTTTAATATCGTAATAATTGAATGTAAACGAAATTAATTGTCCGTTGCCGTTATTATGTCATTATATAATTACAATTAATTTAGAGTTGGACAGCCACAGTAAAATACCATATCTAAATATATTCGCGGTATTTTCAATCTAGATATTGACCGACGACGACCTCAGACGACCTTTTAAAGGCGAAAGGAGGTCACAAGTTGTCAGCTTTTAAATCCTAACCTAATGACCCATATAACGTGGATATTACAGAATTTCCAATACATCACACTCTGCAAAATGAAAGGTATAGTACCTTTCCGCCGAAGTCAGTGATATGTATTAAATTAATTACTTATCTGGGTATGAAACGAATCTCGACTTGATTTCTGAATTATAACACTACGGGAAATACGTGCCATAATTTAATAATTAACTTATAGTATTGACTGCTTCGGTGGCGTAGTTGTATTACGGTGCGACTGCAATGCTGAGGTCTCGGGTTCGATCCCGTGTCGGGCAAAGTGATGTTTGGTTTTTCTATTCAGTATCAGCCCGGAGTCTGGAATTTGTGACCAATATGGCGATAGGCTCGCCCCCTATCACATCATGGGACGGAATACGCGCGGCGAAAAGAGGGTGCACTAGTTATGCCTCTGCCTACACCTTCGGGGATAAAAGGCGTGAGTGTGTGTGTAAGTTATAGTAGTTATTTCAGGTAACACTTTTACTGTAGATGTGCTATTTGTAATCTTATTTGGGTCATTATTCATTCTTAACTTAATATTGTTTTATGAATGTTATTCTGTCGTTCTTATTACTTTATTAGTCTGATACTTAGTTTCAGATGTGAACCGTGAGATCTAAGATATAATTTACGAAATTGGAATTCTCAACGGTTATTTCGAATTAAATAACCATTAATATATTGCTGTCGGGTGATATAAATAAATATAAATCTTTAAAGGAAGCATACAAATCTTAACATATTATTTCTTATATTGATCATAAATAATAAACTAAATATTAATAGTTTACAAATATAGGATATAAAAACGAATTGAGTCACGATCCTACTATAATAATAATAATAATAAAGCCGTTTTATTCCATAACCCTTGATTTTTAAATTTCAAATGTTGTTAGTAATTAGTAGATTTGTTTAGTATCTAGTGTTAGTTGGATATAAAAATAAAAAGTAATTAGATTTAGTTCTATTTCTTAAAGGATATGGACCCCATTTTGGGTATAGGCCTCCCCCAACCTTTTCCACCTTTCTCTGTCGCTGCTCTGGGCAATCCAATCTCTCCCCATCGCCTGCACAATGTCATCTGCCCATCGCTGCATTGGTCTGCCAGTTTTTCTTTTGCCTGATGGTCCTTTCCATTTGGTCGTCTCTATTGTCCACCTTCTATCTGTGCAGCGTGCGATGTGACCAGCCCATTTCCACTTTAATGTTAGTGCATGTCTCAGTGCGTCCGTTATCTTTGTTGTCTGTCTTATCTCTTTGCTTCGAACTTTATGTATTTTTCTGATCCGTAGTATGCTTCTTTCCATTGCTTTTTGTGTATTCTGTATTTTCTCTTTGATATTCTTTGTGAATATCCAGGTTTGACAGCCATATAGGAGGCATGGCATAATACAGGTATCCATCACAGTTTTTTTGATGTATAGGCTATAGTTGCCTTTTAATATTTCTTTTAACGACCAAAACTTTTTCCATGCTAACGTTATTCTTCTCGTTACTTCTTCTAAGTTACTATTTGGATTGAATGAGACTTGTTTTCCCAAATAAATATACTTGTCAACACACTCTATTATGTGCCCGTTTACTTGTATTGGTCTTTTATAACTGTTAGTCATTATTTTTGTCTTATTTGTGTTCATATCAAGTCCGACTTTTTTACTTTCCTGATCGAGAGTCGTTACCATTTCCTCTAAGTCTTTAGGTGTTTCAGCCAGTATCACAATGTCGTCTGCAAATCTTAGATGATTAAGGTGCTTTCCATTTATCATTATGCCTTTTTGTGCCCAATTTATTTTGCTGAAAATCTCTTGAAGAACCGCTATAAAAAGTTTCGGTGACAGCGGGTCACCCTGCTTTACACCTCGTTCTATTTTGAAGGGTTCTCCACTGGTCTCAAGTTTTACTTTGCTTGTACTGTTTTCATACACATTTTTTATTAATTTGATATATTTCTGGTCTATTTTTAGCGAGTTCAGTGCCATCCAGATGGAGCTGTGACTGATGCTGTCGAAGGCTTTGCTATAATCTATGAACGCCACGTAGAGGGGTCTGTTAAATTCTCTGTATTTTTCTATTATTTGTTCGAGTGTTTGTAAGTGATCGATAGTACTGAAACCTGAGCGGAAGCCCGCCTGCTCTATAGGTTGTGCGTTGTCGATTTTTTGGGTTATCCGTTTGAGTATTATTGAAGCAAAAAGTTTGTAGGTACTTATTAGAAGACTTATTGGCCTGTAGTTTCCTATGTCTTGAGGATTACCCTTTTTAAAAAGTAGAATTATATCTGACGAACACCATTTTTTGGGAACTTTCTCTGTCTTCAGGATCAGATTAAATAATTGAGTTAGATGGTATAGTAAGACTGGTGCTCCCATTTTTATAGCTTCATTGCTGATTCCATCTGGGCCAGGGCTTTTTTCACTTTTTAATTGTCTTATGTGTGTGTACACCTCTCTTTCATCAATTGGTTGAACAGTGTTATTTTTTATTTGATTGTTTGTTTGGTTTCCAGTGATATCATAGTCTTTTTTCTTGTACAGGTTTCTGTAGAAGCTTGTTGCCTGTTCTATCACATTTTTTCTTGTGTCGTTTCCCTTTGACATATGGTTAAGGATATTGGTTCCGCCATAATGATTCCACATTTAACAATAAAACGCAATTATTGGTTGGCAGCCTAATCCTTGTCCTTAGTTCCCTTTTCCGCACCTCTTTCTCCCTTACTCTTGCACGCCTACCTATCTGTGTCTCGCGCGCACCGCGCCGAACAAGCTGCGCGAGTGCCACACACTTCCGTCAACGCCGCCGCCGCAGCCACATTAATGGCTGTCTAATGATTCGCTAATCCGCTTTAATTTGGTGCATAACTCGCATAAAAAGCACATGTAACGCTAATTGAACTGCTGAATGACCAGTGCTTGGTGTTGGTGAAGTTATTTCGTGTGTGAATCAAGCCCTTTTGCGTGCGCGTCGTATATCTACAGCGACGCCATCGCCGGGACCGCGTGCGCCGCCTGATGCAGAATCGTCAAGGTAAGGCGTGCATATAATTACCTTATACCGCCAACCAAACTACTCCTCCGCGAACCAGCCCCTCCGAAGGAGATCCCTAAAATACAGTCCACAAACGCCAGGGTCATTGTTGGCCCAACGCACCGAGGCTTAGGACTCGGCCGGGACAGTTTCGACTGTCCCATTTAATTCCCCCGCTTCTCTTTTCCCCCTTTTTTTATTTCGGAGGCCCATTACGTGGCGCCTCCATTTTTGGTCCATACGAGACGGATTAATATCTGGTCATCGGACTACGCCGCTTATTAATTAGGGCCTAGATTCGTCTAGATTTGCCCCCCTCCGCATTTAGTATATTCCGTAAGTACCTGCCTAGGTACCTACTCTTCTCGCTTAGTTGTTTTCAACCTTGGTCTTAAAGGGGTTACATAACTCATTTAAATATCATTGTTAAAAACAAAAACGCTTATTCATTAAAATACCTATTTACCTTTTATTTCTATACATAGAGGGTAAATCTTATAAAAGTATTTTGTTGCGAACGCTCAGTTCGAATAAAACTCCGGACGCATAGTGAATCATCGCATTCATAAATATAAGTAAGTAGCTGTTATAATATTCGCCGCGCACAGCTGTTGTGCCTATAGATACTTATTAGTTATATCGGTGTATAATATTTCGGTAAAATGTCGCGTTCGAAGCGAATAGACACCGAGTCACCTGTACAAAATACTGAGCTTATGTTGTTAGAAAGTCAACGAAATACCTATTTCGCAATAATTCAAAATGTGTTCGAGAATTCGCAAAGGGTTGACACTAGTCAGGAATGTCTGGAAACCTTTCTTAGTTCAGTCGAAACAATTGATGACACTAGGTCTCAATTTAAAGAAATTCTTGTTGAATATAACCGCGTTTTACTTAAGACTGATCCTACTAGTAAGCCTGATTTTCAGTCCTTAATCTCGTTTGAGGATTTATATTGTCGTATTAAGCGCGTATTATCTCGTGTTGATTCCAAGCCTTCGAGGGTGGACACAGTTTCCAAACACAGTGGTATAAAACATAAAAAACCATCCTTGCCGTCACTCGAAATTATGGCGTTTGACGGTGACATACGAAACTGGCCCCTATTTTACGCAGGATTTAAGTCCATGGTACATGAGAATCCGTTGTTAACAGATGACGATAGGCTGTACTATTTAGTGAGTAAACTCTCGACTAAGGCTAAACACGTGTTCTCGGGTATTACACCGTGCGCAGAAAATTATGACACTATATTACAATGTCTAATTGATAGGTACCAAGACACTCGAACACTCGCATCTACTTATTTAGATCAAATGGTTAACTTCAAGAGCACTGGTCCCGCCTCTGCGTCTAAATTCCAAAGCTTCTTAGAACAGTTCATAACTGCTGCGAGTGCATTAAAAAATCTGCACCTTAATGATCTAGCAGACTTCATGCTGCTGCATCTCGCTTTGCGAAGACTGGACGCCGAGACGGTCCATGCATTCGAGGAGCGATATCGCGATGTAGAAATGCCTACATTCATAAACTTATCTGATTTTATTCGTAGTCAGTTTAAAATTTATACTAACACGCAAATTAATTACGTCGCTCCCAGTGTTTCGCGTAATAATAATTCTAGTAAAAGTAAACCCCGTAGTCACGTACCCAACCCGCAGACTTACACGTCAGTTTCAACACCTAATAACAACAAATGTCTTTGTGATAATTTCGCACATAATCATCTCTTTAAGTGTCCTACATTTAATCAATTAGAGCCTTCCGCACGATTTAAATGCGTAAAGGATAATGGCGCTTGTATTAACTGCCTTAGTTTATATCATAAATCGCGAGGGTGTAAGTCTAATTTTAGATGTCGTAATTGTAACTCAAAACATCACTCATTGTTACATTTCAATGAATCAAATTCTCAATCCATTTCGCAAGCGCAACGTAATGTAAATTTGCCTGCGTCGGGAACCGAACCCGCGCCAGGCGCACCCGCAGTCAGCGCTCGGGCTTCGTCCACTTGTGGCGTGAGCGCCGCCGGCCCGCCTCGTGCGCCGCCGCCGCCGCCCGATAGTGCACAGAGCGGCAACGTCTCCTCGCTGCACACATCCATCGCTGTGCCAGTGCCGAACGCAACCGCTTCTAGTGGCTATCTCAAGCGATGTACGCAATCCACTATATTGTTGTCGACAGCGCAAATTACTATCTATGATCGTGGCGGTCGGGCGCATTTAATTAAATGTCTTCTTGACTCGGGATCGCAAAGTAACTTTATAACATCCGAATGTGTTGCGCTCTTGGGTATGAATTACGACAAAAATACGCAAACTATTGTACGTGGTTTCGGTGGTACGGAAAAATCCATTAGGGGTTCCACACGCTTTAAAGTACATTCGCGTCATAATAATAACGTTTGTTTTGACGTATCGGCACTTATTGTCGACCGCATCACGGACAACCTACCTTCGGTGCCCGTTGATAAATCTTTGTTCGCGCGTTATATTAACTCACTCCCGCTTGCGGATGGTAGCTTTGCCACACCGACCGAAGTGCAAGTACTTCTCGGTGCTAGTATTTTTCCACACCTGTTAATACCGGGTACGGTTTACAGTGTGGATGGGTTGCCGCCCGCTATAAATACTGTTTTCGGATACGTTATAATGGGTTCCGCTCCCGTTTTACTATCCAAAACTTTCGCTTTAAGGTCGACCTCGGCTTGCTGTGCTGTTGTCGATCAACCTCCCTTGGACCACCTTCTTAAAAGGTTTTGGGAACTTGAGGAGGTTTCCGCTCCGCCCGCTCAAGGTCATGATGACCTTGAGTGTGAAAACCATTTCTGCGCCACCACTACGCGTGATGCTAGTGGTAGATACATCGTCGCTCTGCCGTTTAGGGACGATGCTCATAAATTAGGTAATTCTTACCACACTGCTCATAGACGCTTCTTGTGTTTAGAGCGTAAGTTGCAGTCGTCTGACATGTTGCGCGCCGCCTACAACGATATCATTCGCGAATACGTTGCTAAGGGTTACATTACCGAAATAAGAATAAATAATAATTTCGATCTCGCCGCCGCCGCATCCTATTTCGTTCCGCATCACTGCGTGCAACGTGAGGACAAGACCACTACTAAGGTCCGCATGGTGTTAGATGCCAGTTGTAGGACAAGTTCAGGGCTGTCGCTGAATGAAGTTTTACATTCAGGACCTAACCTTCAAGGTGACTTGAATTGTATTCTTCTTAATTTTCGCCTTTTCAAAATTGCTGTTTCCGCTGATTATCGTCAGATGTTCTTGCAGATCGGTATGCAAGAATCCGATCGTAGGTTCCAGCGTATTCGTTTTCGCTTTCGCACTAATGACCCAGTGTCAATTTTCGAATTTAACCACGTTTGTTTTGATATAATTTACCGTTTTTCAAAAATATTACCGAGGCGACCTTCCGTCACTCGTTCTGACTTAGATTACGCTGAAGGTAAAATCATACTAGCTCTTCAAAATGTTTATTTTGCTGACGACATTCGTAAATTAAAAAACAAACAAATTTGTTCACCCGCTTTGCAAAAATTAAATCCGTTCTTGGATAGTGAAAATATAATACGCGTCGGCGGCCGTCTATCGAATGCTGCCGTCGAATATACGCAAAGACACCCGTGTGTGCTCCCGCGACGTGATCACGTAGTCGACATGATCATCGATTATCACCACACGAAGTACTTACAAGCCGGTCCTGAACTACTGATGTCCTTACTTAGGCGTCATTATTGGATACTCGCCGCTCGCCGAGTTATTCGGCATCGTATACACAAGTGCAACACTTGTTTTCGGGCAAAGCCGCGCCCTACATTTCCCATGATGGCCGATTTGCCCGCGTACCGCGTCAACCAGGTTGATAAACCATTTTCGCATACGGGTTGTGATTACGCAGGCCCTCTGCAATACACGCCTGTGCGTGGTAGAGGTGTCAAAAGCCGCAAGGCTTGGCTCTGTATTTTTACTTGTCTCACGACGCGTTGTTTGCACGTTGAGATAGCCACGGAACTGAGCACGGTTAGTTTTCTCGCTGCGCTTAAGCGTTTTCTTTCTCGCCGCGGTCCGGTTCAGTGTTTATACACTGACAACGGTACCAATTTTGTAGGTTGTCGCTCGTACCTACGCGACCTTTATAAGTTCCTCGACGAATATCGCCCGCGCCTTGAACAGGAATTAACAGAAAGTCGCATTGAATTCAAGCAGATTCCGCCTGCTAGCCCTCACTGGGGTGGATGCTGGGAATCCATGGTCAAGGTTGTAAAGTCTCACCTCTTCAAGGTCATAGGGCAGCAGCTGCTGTCCTATGAAGAATTACTAACCGTACTTACGCAAATTGAGGCACTTATAAACTCGCGCTCGCTTACGCCCTTAAGCAGCGACCCCGCCGAGCCGACGGCGCTCACGCCGGCTCATTTCCTTCATACCGCTCCGCTTTTTTCATTACCCGCGTCTCACATAGATTCGTCTAAACTACGTGAGAGACATTCGCTATTGGATAAATTGGTCCAATCCTTCTGGCAACGCTGGAGGATAGAGTATTTGCATCAATTGCAAGCTCGCGCTAAATGGACCACGCCATCCACTCCGATCCAATTAGGAACGGTAGTGGTCATTATTGTAGATAATTCGCCGCCGCTTTCTTGGCCTCTCGGTGTGGTGGTAGCTGTCCACCCCTCGAAGGATGGTGCAACGCGTGTTGTCACAGTTAGGACGAGCAAGGGCAGCTTCGTGCGCCCTGTCGTTCGGCTGTGCCCGCTGCCCAGTCAGTAAATATTTATAACCCACGGTTGCTCGTAGGCCTAGGATACCTAGCGGCTGTGGATACTAGATTCACAGCCGATGCCAAGAGCCCGTGGGCGTAATTCTTACGCTTATTTCGTTAATTCGCTCATCTCGCTTAATGTACAGGTAGGAGTAGGCTTACGCTCTATTTCTTTTCTCTTATAAGGTAGCGTTTTCTAAAGGTAACCCTTTAAGGCCGGGGGAATGGTTCCGCCATAATGATTCCACATTTAACAATAAAACGCAATTATTGGTTGGCAGCCTAATCCTTGTCCTTAGTTCCCTTTTCCGCACCTCTTTCTCCCTTACTCTTGCACGCCTACCTATCTGTGTCTCGCGCGCACCGCGCCGAACAAGCTGCGCGAGTGCCACACACTTCCGTCAACGCCGCCGCCGCAGCCACATTAATGGCTGTCTAATGATTCGCTAATCCGCTTTAATTTGGTGCATAACTCGCATAAAAAGCACATGTAACGCTAATTGAACTGCTGAATGACCAGTGCTTGGTGTTGGTGAAGTTATTTCGTGTGTGAATCAAGCCCTTTTGCGTGCGCGTCGTATATCTACAGCGACGCCATCGCCGGGACCGCGTGCGCCGCCTGATGCAGAATCGTCAAGGTAAGGCGTGCATATAATTACCTTATACCGCCAACCAAACTACTCCTCCGCGAACCAGCCCCTCCGAAGGGGATCCCTAAAATACAGTCCACAAACGCCAGGGTCATTGTTGGCCCAACGCACCGAGGCTTAGGACTCGGCCGGGACAGTTTCGACTGTCCCATTTAATTCCCCCGCTTCTCTTTTCCCCCTTTTATATTTCGGAGGCCCATTACGTGGCGCCTCCAGATATGTATCCATTTTTTGTGTGTGGTTAGGTCCTTGAATGCTCTTTTTGTACTTCTGAATTTATCTAATTTTTTAGTTATGATGTTGTATCTGTAGTTGTCGTAATCGTTTCTTATTGATTTGTTTGTTGTTTTGAACAATCTGCTGAGTTCAGTTTTCATTTCATTGGTTTTGTTTTTTGTTCTTATTAATTCTGTGCGTTTTTTAATTAGTAGTTTTGTGTCCTTGCTCAATATTTTATCTGTTTTGACTTCTGTTTTTTGTTGTGTTTTTAGGCTATCAAGTATGATTTTTTCAAGCTGATTATAGTAAGTTTGTACGTCGGTGATTTGGCTTAGTTTGTCTGAAGTTTTCATAATCTCTGCAAGAGATTTCAAATATTGGTCAACTTCCTCGTTTGATTTGGGTCTGCTTGTCATGTTTCTAAAGTTTCTCCTGGACAATTTTGGTGTTTTCAGGGTAACAGTAGCTCTTACAAGCCTGTGATCAGACGGAAAGTTTAGATTATTAATAACCTCAACGTTCGTTACAATTTTTGAAACATTTGTTATTATGAAATCGATTTCATTAGTAGTTTTTCTATCCGGAGATATCCAGGTCCATTTTCTATTATTTCTCTTTCTGAAAAAGGTATTCATTATTGCTAATTTGTATTCAGACGCGTATTCTATTAGCCTTTCACCTCTTTCATTTCTTTCACCGAAGCTGAAACGCCCTATGGTTTGGTTATTATCAGTTCTTTGTCCTATTTTTGCGTTGAAGTCTCCAACTACCAGAACTGTGTCGTTTATTAGAGAGTGAGCTTGGCTTAGATCTTCGTAGAATTGACGAATTTCGTCCTCGTTTGATCTTTCTGTTGGTGCATAAGCCTGTATCAGAGAGATCGGAGAGTTATCAAATTCCAGTTGTAAGAGGGCTACTCTTTCTGAGATTCCTGTAAATTTAGTTATTTTGTTTTTATGCTCTTTTTTGATGAGGAATCCTACCCCGTGTAGACCTTTTGTTTGTCCTATATAACACAAGACATAGTCCTGGTATTCTTCAATGTTACAGCCCACTCGTCTAACTTCTGACAGGCCTATTATGTCACAGTTGATATTTTTGAGAGCGTAGGTTAATTCAAGATATCTTTCGAACGACGATAGGGATCGTACGTTATAGGTGCAAATTTTAAGTGTGTTTCGATTTGTCGTTTCGTTGTCATTTTTGGTTGAAGGGTAGCGGTCTTCTTCCCCCACGGTGACCGGCCGGATTGGGGTGCGGATTCTTTTTGTGGTATTATTTTTGTTTGTTGTAATGTTCTTGATCCGGTTGTCGGTGTTATTTCGATCCACGATCCTACTATAGCTTCTCTAAAATTAGTACAAAATTTTCAATAAAAGCCTTGCAAGTGACGTCTACGCAATGTAAAGTCATATAAGGCTGGAAACAAATCGGTGAAGATTTTGCGGGAGTTCGCTTGGAGAAATATTATTCTAACAACCATATTATTTGACTGTACTAAACCATGAACCTTTTAGGACGCGTCGGCTTTTGACTCTTAACAGCAAAGCAGTGGGCTTAGAATGTGACACAAAGACGCAACTCGTAAAACGATGTCGTTTAATTTTGATGTTTGTGATTGATCGCGAGACCAATACGTCCGTCACGTGTTAGTCTCTCAACCAATCCCAATAAGACGAAACGGAGGCGTGACGTGTTTTTTTGTCACATTCTAAGCCCACAGGTTTATTTTGGGGAACAGTAGTACTATCAGTCAAGCAGTAGCCCTAAAACAAATTTATGCGTTATAGTATCGTTAACGTAAACGTTTTTCGTTTAAGTAACTTTTTAAATGAAAAGTGTAATAGCAGCGCATGAGCGTATTTCTTTTTAATTTAAGATACAAACAGAATACAATTAAAACATATAATAATGACTATAGCTAGGGTTAGTACTTAATCTAGATTGCATTCCAAAATTTGTGCCCAAATCATGATATTGTGTTAAAAGTTAATTATAATAACTGTAAAGATTAAACGAAACCGCCTATTTAAGTCTTTTTTAATACAATATTAAAATTCTATAACCAATTCTGAATATTTAAAACACTAGTTGACGTAATCTTATGATAAACTTTGCTGAGTTGCTGTTCATAATATCAATTTGTTTATGTTTCTTAGCCAAATATTTATAGGACAGTGTGTACATATCGCGCGTGTAAGTTTCGAATAGTAAATCGGGTAACCAAGAAAAGCATGTATCAAAATGGAAATCGGCAGCACGTGTCTTTTTTTTTGACGTATAGCATCGTCTTTTTTTTTAATTTTTATTTTTATTTTTTTATAGCATAGAATGACGAGACGAGCATGCCGTTCGCCTGATGGCAAGCGATACGACCACCCATAAACAGTAGCAACACCATCCAGCAACTTGACTTACAAAGTCCTACAATTACTAAATATGTTAATACGAATTCTTGACGCAATTCTTTATTTTTCGTGGTAGGATGAATTTAAGACCAAACGCTACAACGCTCTATCACCGCAAAAAAAGTAAAGCAAAACATTTTTTTTACATAAAAACGACTAAGCACCCATCTCGGTGACCGTGATATCTACTAGCTACTTTTGTCTCCAGCCTAAGACAGGTCGATAGGTCGTCCATCTGTCTCAGTCAACCGGCAGGTGGGCCCATAAATACGACCCGCAGACATCACCTCACGATATACTGGCGTCTAGGGATTTACTGAATTATGCTTGTAGTACGCAAGGATGCTATTTGAATTATGTAGTTCGAAGAGTAATGTTTACGCAACAATTATTTATTTAAGCTCGACCGAAGATGTCTTCGGACACCTATGTATGTACCTTTAGGACGAAAACGACGCAATTCAAAAAAATCAAAAATTGGGTTATCGTCATAAAATGACTTAAAACTGGTCCCTTTTTTATGAAAATATAATAAAAAAGGGACCGATATAATATTTTTGTCCTTTTCCCGCTTGAATATGGTGGTGTTTGAACTATTGTTGTATTGAAACAATCGTTTTAAGTAATTTTATGACGATAACTACATCTTCGATTTTTTTTAATTATGTCGTTTTCGTCTTAAAGGTGCGATATGTACTCTTTTTGTGTGTGTGAATCCGTAAACCTTATTCAGTTGAAAATGAAAATCAATTACGTATGAGCATCAAACTCATGTAGGTATACGTTCAAAAATCACTTGTTTCTATTCTAAGCTTTTGGCAGTCGGTATGATGAGTTTTACCCAATTACGTAGCTACAGTATCAATAGTGATTTATGATCTATAATTTAAGTTTTTTTTAATCTAAGGTAGCAAAGTATCTACTTCATTAAAACACACAAAATCCAAACAAATTGCACTTCATACCTTCTAACTTTCACTATTAAATATAAATTTTAATATCGGCCTTAACGAGTCGAGTATATCGTTTATCCGATAACCGATATCGGATCCAAATTACATGTAGATTTACCAAATGCATAAAGATTTTAATTTAATCCATATATCCATTTCATTGAAACCGCCAAACCGCAAACATAGTAATTGGGTTAGTCAGGTAGTCAAACATTGTAAAATATGCATTCGAATTCGTAATGCATTATAAATGAAGGGAAGCGACCTATTATGTACTCAACGTTTAAAGCATAGGGAAAGGGGATTATTATGATTGTATTTAGTATTCCAAATACGATTTAATAACAATAAACATTATTTAATATAATAAAACAACAGAACCCGGTTCGTTTGTACATTGACAGAAAAGAAATAAGAAAGGAGGAGACTAAAGGAGAATAGTCATACTCTGTTTTTCTGTTTGCTTGTTAGCGCACATCTCCGAAACTACTGAACGGATTTTTATGTAGTTTTCACAAGTAAACAGGGTTATGGGACTTGGGAGCAAAATAAAGTCACTTTTTAATATAATTTACAAAACGACATAGGTACTGATGAGTTAAAACCATTACTATGTTTTCTTAGTAATGAGTAAAGCTTTAAGGAAGTAATCAATTCATATTGGCTTTTTACTAGTTTAGCCAAAGGTTGGTATAACAAGGTAAAATAAACATTAGGCTATTAATTAAAAAGTCAAGGATAAACAATGGGTAATCTTTTGTAAAATAATTTAACAAATACTTAAGCAAAATAGTACTTATTAGGTCACGGATTAATCGCTGAGGGAAACAGGTAAGCCAGCGTTTCCACTTTTGGAATCCGACCAAAGTTTTGTTCAGAACTAAGTATGTGACAGAGAGCCGAACCTTTATTTTTACAGTAACGCCAAACTATAATTGCAACACAACACAGTATTTTGGATTATGTTTTAACGTCGGTGTACTAATTCTATTAAATAATGTTATTGTATACTGTTAACTGACTGACTGCCTCGGTGGCGTAGTTGTATTACGGTATGACTGCAATGCTGAGGTCTTGGGTTCGATTCCCGGGTCGGGCAGTGATATTATGGGGTTTTTAAAATTCAGTGTCAGCCCGGAGTCTGGAATTTGTGCCCGATATGGCGATAGGCTCGCCCCCTATCACATCATGGGACGGAATAACGGCGAAAAGTGGGTGCACTAGTTGCGCCTCTGCCTACCCCTTCGGGGATTAAAGGCGTGAGTGTATATGTATATATATTGTATACTGTTAAGAGCTATGCCATTCTCTTAATTAAAATGTGTAGTAGTTTAGTTATAAAACCAATCCTTATATACATCCTTACATTAGAGAAGTCCTCCCGTCGCGTCTGCTTGTCTGTGTGTCTGAACTCTTAACGCGATAAACTCAAAAATTACCGAATGTACCATACCATACTATCTATACCAGCCCTGTATTATATACTGCCCACTGCTGAGCACGGGCCTCCTCTTCAACTGAGTAGGTTTAGGCCTTAGTCCACCACGCTGGCCTAATGCGGGTTAGCAGACTTCTCATACCTTCGAAATTCTTATAGAGAACTTCGCAGGTATGTAGGTTTCCTCACGATGTTTTTCCTCAACCGTTAAAGCGAGCGGTAATTCACAAAGAATACACACTTCACTTTTTAGAAAAGTCAGAGGTGCGTGCCCTTGGGTTTTGAACCTGCGGATATTCGTCGCGGCAGTCCGTTCCACTCCTAACTAGGCTATCGCCCCTTGTTAAAATATTTCGATTTTTGACATGGAGATAGTTTCAAACCCTAGGTGGGACATAGGCTAATTTTTATCCCGGGAAGTAAATACCGGGACTTTTATCCCGAAAAACTCCTTCAAGCGAATGAAGCCGCGAGCAAGAGCTAGTATAAAATAAATAAACGTTTTGAGTGAATAATGTAATGTAGTTTTAGAACAACAAAATCTGGGTTACAATCCATTACAAAATCACAAATCTATTTTCAATACATTTCCTTTAGCCATATATTAATCTTAACGCTATACAAAAGTGTTACTATTTTCACACCGAGAACGTTCAGGTGATCCATCTTTCCATGAGTAGTGGCCTTTCGACAACATTCATACTCATACGATCGCTTTGAGCATACTTCAGCACGATTTTAATATTTGCATTCCTTTCCACCAGTTTGTTCCCGTAGTTTGTGAACTTATTGCTTGAGAAGCCGATAAATCTCATAATTTATTTTCAAAATCGATGAATAAAGAAGTAGGTACTGAAGGATACAAATTATAAAACGGAATTACTATATTTCTATCATATACATAATAACTAGGTATATTATTGTAAATAGTGCCTCGGTATAATGACTGCCTAGGTGGCGTAGTTGTATTACGGTAGGTACGACTGCAATTCTGAGGATTCGGGTTCGGTATCCGGATCCTGTGTTTTTCTACTCAGTATCAGTCCGGAATCTGGAATTTGTGCTCGATATGACGATGACCCCCCTCCCCATCGCATCATGGGACGGAACACGCACGGTGAAAAGTGGGTGCACTTGTTGCACTTCTGCCTACCCCTTCGGGGATAAAGGGCGTGAGTGTGTGTGAATTATAAATAGTATACTTTCGGTATGTCATTAGGCTACCCCAAGGCCCTTTCGTGATAGTATACCGTGGTATTTAGTCAACACCTAATATGTTGATGACTTGTTAGAAGTGTGGTCGACCTTATCCGCTTGCTAAGTTGACTAACGAGACTATCCCGCTCTCATACTGCAACTTATAAGCCAGGATCGACAATGGCGCGTATTTTAATGACATCGAGCACTGCAGCTCGGCGATGTTGAATGTTTAAGCTGTCTTTAACACGCTGCAAAATTAATCAGAATGTAAAAATGAAGAGTTGGAAATTAATTATGGTCCACTTCCCTCCATAGCAAAGTGGGAGATAAAATGTTCTAGAGAGATAAAAACCTCGCATATAACCTACTGGTTATTGGCATTGTTGCTAGTATGACTTGCTACTGCTAGTCATACTTGCAGCAATGCCCCGGTTTGCCTAGATATAAAAAAACAAATCTAACAGTGACTTCGACCCAAACTCAGAATTGGCATATCAGGTCACATAAACTTAGTATATCAATAGGAGATGAAATTCCCGTTAAAACATTTTCATATACGCTCGGAAGACTGGATAATACCATAAAGGAACTTGATAAGTCCTAAAAATATATCGTATTTTTAAAATAGTTCATACCCACACAGTCACACGATTATGATCCACGCCTCGATTTGCTTGAGATTGCTCTCGTAATTTGCGGGTTGATATTAATGTGTCGTCTGCATGCAATTTCCGCGTAAACTTCATTGCCGCCCTCACCATCTGCGGTAGTCCAGATCGCAAACGGTGTAGTTAAGTGAAATCTACGAAACTCGTTTTATATGCATTAGAATAATATGTGTTAAGCGCACGTCGAATATTTTTTTTTTTATTTCCTTGAAGGAATAAAGTTTTGAGGCCAACTGTAGATATTTTATTTCTGCTATTCAGTTAGTATAACAACTATCTATCGGTTCGGTTGCACCTTGTTGGGAATCCCGGACGCATCGTTATTCGTTTTTAACTGCATACAACTTCTAAAACATTTGTGTCGCGCATAAAAATTTTGCTAAAAAAATATCGCAATGAATTCGAAAAAGCTTGCTCTTTGTTCAATTTTGATTCAGAATCAGGCACCGACAGCTCAAATAAACGTATGGCTGGAAATTGCCAACGCCACCTAAATTGAAATTAGCATTTCATTTATTGCACGTCCAATTTGCATAAAGTATAGGCGCGTCCCCACATATTATTTACATTTGGAAATCATTCGGTACTAGCTGTCACCGATCAGTTTATTCACCTGAAATCCGGTGGTAATATTTAGAAAAAATATAGATGTTTTAGATTTTTAACATGCACATGTAGGTATAGACTTTAGAAGAATAACGACGGCATAGGCAATATCTTATGTCTCATTTAGACTATTCGAATATAATTCGCCGAATAACTTAGCGAAAAAATATGACTATGAATTTTGAGTAACGAATACACCCGAATAATCTGTTTACACACTTATTTTCGTGACTATTCTTCTGTACTCGCCAAGTATCAAATCAGGTGTTACATTAGAGACTTGAACAAATCATTATTTGTTATGTAAAATGCCTGTTAATACATTTTAAATAGTGTATCTTCTTTTTACATTCATAATTTTAATCATAACATCGTGAAAATATACGTACACTTCACATTCTCGTGGTATTAAAATATAAGTTGCATTTGCTCTCGTGGCAACCTGTTAGTTGCGATGCTATCAATTATATTAAAGAAAATTCTTTATGCAGTATTTAATATCTGTCTTATACAATGAATTACATCTTACGTTTTACAAATATTATAAATCTATTCTTACCTCTCAGCTCAATTCGTACTTATTTATTTATTTATTTATTTATTTATTTATTTATTTATTATTTAGGACAGCCAGTAGTTGTTACAATGTTGCTTACACTAGATAAAAGAAAAACAATATTATCATAATATAAGAGTAACACCTTCTCAAGGCAGTCACAACATGCACTATTTGTGATAAAAAAAGAATATTTGCAAAAAAAAAAACACATACTTATGGCGATTAAAACAAACACAAATACCTAATAAAAATTAAACAGATTCTAAACAAATGTATAAATTCTAAATATTATAATAAAAAAAATAAAAAAGTTTCACTAACTAAAACAATTATGGTAAGTTCTAGAAAAAAAAAAAAAAAAATTTTAGAATATAACATAAAACAAAAAATTGAAAATAATAAAAAACAATCAATTATAATTGTAAATATGGACTATGAGTTAGACTGGCTCCGTAACAGCCGTACGACCTCTCTTTTGAACTTATATCGAGAGTCTCCGAAGATGTCCACTGATTCACCAATCAAGTTATAGTTACGGCACATTCTTGACACGGCTGAGAACTGCTTTAGGTTAGTCCTGGCCGGCGGCGGTTGGAACAGCCCGACATATCGCCTAGGGACGCGCCGTGGGACGTGGATGCCTATGAGATTTACCAGTTGGGGACAATCGATTTCATTTCTGACAATTTTAAACAACATATTAATGTCTAATAAGTTCCGTCTATCTGTGAGACTATCCATTCTATAGAAATGAAGTTTGGATTCGTACGATTTCAAACTGTTACCAAACCCAACTTATCACAATAAATAAGATGTCGAAGGAATCTTTTTTGAATTCTCTCTATCCGTAACTGATGAGTTTTATAGTGAGGTGACCAGACTGAGCAGCAATACTCCAGAACGCTTCTAACGTAAGCATTGTACACACTAACTTTAGTAGCGGGATTCTTAAAAACCTTACTATTCCTTATAACAAAGCCTAGGGTTTTTGACGCTTTAGAGATAATTTGATCAATATGTGGTACGAATGTCAATTTTGTGTCAAAGTAAATTCCCAGGTCCCTGATTTGATCCATCTCTTTGAGTATAATTCCGTTGATGCTATAATTGGTAGCTAGAATCGACCTATTCCTTGTAAATTTTATGTGGTAACATTTACCAGTATTCAATGCCATATTATTATTTTGACACCACCCATACAATTGATTAATGTCTTGCTGAAGTAGTATACTATCAGAATCACTTTTAATTACTCGGGCTAATTTTAAGTCATCGGCATATAAGAAAACTTGACTATGTTTCATATCGGCGGTAATGTCGTTTATAAATACGTTGAAGAGCCAAGGTCCCATGTGAGATCCTTGAGGAACTCCGGACGTTGAGATATATGAGTCAGATTCAAATCCTTTTACAACGACATATTGCGATCGGTCATGCAAATAAGAGGTGAACCAATTCAAGAGCGGACCACAAATGCCATATTTAGCGAGTTTTTGTACTAAAGTTTTATGACAAACTCTATCGAAAGCTTTTGATAGGTCTGTGTAAATAGCGTCGACTTGTAAACCGCTATCGACAGCTTCTGCAAGTATGTTGTGATAGAGTACCAGGTTCGTGTTAGTAGATCTGCCCGCAACGAACCCGTGTTGGTTGTCTGTAAGAAAATGTTTAGCATAAAACTGCAAATGCGGGTAAATAACTGCTTCAAGTACTTTTGCAAAAATCGAAAGAATAGAGATTGGTCTATAATTAGAAATTATATCAACTTTGCCATCCTTGTGTATAGGAACAATCCTTGCCATCTTCCATTTTCTAGGGAACTGCCCAGAACTTAGAGATTTATTGTATATTTGTGTTAAAGGAAAGCTTAATTGACGTGCGCAACTAGACGCAAACACGGCTGGAATACCGTCCGGTACTAACATTATAAATGCGAAATTTAGTGAACACGTTTGGATGCTTTTATATTTAGATTTTTGTTAAAAGTAAAAACAAAAACAAACACGAATTGAGAACCTCCTTCTTTTTTGGAAGTCGCTTAAAATTACACTGCTGAACGGATTTAGATGCAATTTGGCACACGAATAGACCATGTCCTGTATTAGTATGTAGGCTCCTTATTATGGCGGCGATTTGACAGACTAATTTTTAATCTGATCTTTAAATAGTAGCACCGGCGTCAAACGGACGCAATGGTGCTATGAAATGCTATGTACAATGATTTTGTAACTTTTGTAGAAGGAAGGGCATTTCACGATGGCGAAGCCGCGGCAGAACCTAATATTTTATTATGGGTAGGAAAAATAAATAAAAATCATGTGCCAATCATTAAAAAAAAAAAACTTGCAAGAGAACATTAAATAATCTAATTAAACGTCAATGTACAAGATAGTATAACTTTACAAAGGTGCAGAAATTAGCAATGGGTTGAAACTGAAAATTATTGATAATTTTACTGTCCTCTTGAATTGAAAATCAAGTAATGAGCTCATGTTCGACAATGGTACCAAACAGCCTAGTCGACTTACGCGGTACGCCTGCTTTTATACATACTTATATTACACATTTACTAGAAGTTATATCTCCGAATTTATGATAGTCAACAAGCCGCGCGTTTTCTATTCCTTGTGTCTGAATAGTAACGATCCCATATTAATAAAAGTCTGAATATAAACATTTGTAAAGGAATGCATTTCTTCAAAACAGACTCTGCATGCGAATCTATAATATAAAACCGAAAGATCACTCACTCATGCATCACGAAATCTCAGAAACTACAAGTGCTAGGAGTCTCAAATTTTACATGGGAATTCCTTTTAGGACGTGGGTGCTAACTAAGACGGGATTTTGCGAAATTTAACTCCTAAGGGGGTAAAAAGGGGCGGCAAAGGTTGTATGCGATAAAGTCAAAAACTACCAAACAGAGTTCGATGAAATTTGGTATGGAGATAGCTAGAGACCCTGGGAAGATTTTAGGCTACTTTTTATGCCGGGAAAATGTAAAGCGGGACTTTTTTCTAGGAAAAAATTTCGTGCGGGCGAAGCCGCGGGCAAAACCTAGTATATTAATATTCGCATGTAGAATCAGTTCTGAGGGTTCTAAATCGATTCAAAACTCGATTTCGATACTTTTTTGCTTCTTTTATTTCCTCGCATTTTAACGTTAGAACAAATCCAAACTGCAAAAAATTCTTATTTACACCACTAAATATCTCCGAAACGTCCTCGATACTAACGAAAACGGACCTCGGAACGTCAAACGCAAACTAAGTTAACGATTTTTGAAACGGAACATTCGAAAAATAAAGCATCGTAAGCGATACGCTTGTCTGGCTCGTGCCCATTAAAGGTAACTGAAAAGGTCCAGAAATAACGTATAGTTAGGGACGCATTGCAGCTTTAACTTACCTGTTAGGGGTACGTTTATGCAGCCGTATTCAGTGGGGGGTCATTTTTAATTGAGATAATAATATCAAATAACATATTACACTTATGTGTTAAAATGAAAATTTTAGCTAATATGTTTTTTTAATGTCACGTGTAAATAACAACTAATCCAAAGAATAACCCATTCTCTGGAGACCAACAAGCTTCTTAAACCTATTAATGGCATAAGTGAACATGTTAGTTTCTAGGAACGGCTTTATAAAGTGACAGCGACTATCCGTCCTTGCGATCCTCAAGGGAACATCTACCATTTAACTGTTTACGATCTTTGAGTTACAAACAAGACCTCACTATCGAAGAAAAAACACTAACATGATTCAGAAAAATTAATCACCTTGACAAATTTTTTATCTATACTAATACTAATAATATAAAGAGGATTATATTTGATTTATATTTTTGAATGTTTGTAACGAATAATCTCAAAAACTACTAGACCTATTTTTTTTTAATTATTACACCAATATAAAGCTACATTATCAGCGAGTAACATAGGCTACTTTTTATCTCGGGAAAATATAAAGGTGGACTTTTATTCCGAAAAAACGCATTTATGCGGGCGGGGCCGCGTGCACTAGTCTAGTATAGCAATATTATGAAAGATTGTCTTTACCCAAGCAGATGTAATACAACTAAGTAAAACAGATAGCCAACTGCTCTGACCAATATGAGGATGAAAGGACAAAACACATTTCAAATTCTAAGCACACAAATATCTTCATCCCACGTCGTTACGGCTAACATTGGAGTCCAGTTAATCCTTCACTATAGATGGCATTTCGTTTATATTGATGACTAGAAGTCCAATTTCCACGTTATAGTATTGTCTGTATTGACAAACTAAAACTCGTAGAAAATCTAGCAAGTTTTACTATATAAAATCGCAGACTTGGTCATATGTTGCCCACAAAACTAAAGACAAGACATTATTATTCTTTTTTTTAATACGTCTCTACATAATTCGATTTTAAGACACCAAAAATATTTCTAAATGCAAATTAAATACTCCGAAGTTTGGTATTCACGCAATGAATAATTTCAATTCTACATCATATTAGCATCTAGAATTCGCAAACGCAAAAGCATTAGGGGCATATGGGACCTTGCAAAAGGTCGAATACTTACCTGGCAATTAAGCGAGTGGACTTTGATGCTAACAGTTCCAACGGATTCATTTACAAAGTCAATGTTGACACTGAACGGTGTATTTGGTAATTTGATGCGGTGCAGATGGTTTATGGCCTCACTGTTATCATTCAATACTTGAGCTTTGATATTAAATACGAGCTTTTGCCCGCGGCTCCGCCCGCGTGAATGAGTTTTCCGGGGATAAAAGTCCCGCTTTATATTTTCCCGGGATAAAAAGTAGCCTATGTGTTAATCCAGTACATAATCTACCCGTGTGCCAAATTTCATCGAAATCCATTTAGTAGTTTTTGCGTGAAAGAGTAACAAACATCCATACATCCAGACATCCAGACATCCATACATTCATACTTACAAACTATCGCGTTTATAATATTAGTAGGATTTAACTTAATTATGTAATGTCATTGCATACTAGAGGTCATGCAGTGCTCGAAATTCGACATATAATGAATAAATTTATTTTTCTGCACTCCTTCTCTATATGAAATTTAATTATTATGCCAAATCTCCACTCCTTGCGCCAAATGTATAAGCACAAAATGGGTACAAAATTGTTTCTTTACAAGTACTTCTTACTGCTGTATTACCAGCTATCAATGTTTTCTTCAGGAAAGCGAAATTGACATTTATGTACATACATAATACATAATATATGTATGTATTTATATTTCAGGTACAGTCAGCCACAAAAGTAGCTGCACAAATTAAAATCTTCAAATCGCTTCTACACATTAATCTCAGTCAAAATATTATTTTTTCTTTATCTAAAATAAAGTAAACCCGGTGAAGTTTATTAAGTGAAGAAAAAACGATTGTTGATACTGACGCAAAATTTTAAAGTTGATTTGAAATTTTGAATTTGTTCAGCTACTTATGTGTACATCTGAGAAAACCGTCAGCGTCACCATGCGTTACGAACTCACCAGAAAAGGATTTCGGAATGTAACGCTAGCCGAGCTACAGTGTTCATTATTGTATTGTATCTATAGAACTGTTTATCAAAATAAAACATTCTGATGGACATCGTTCTTTTCTTGTAAAAAAACCGACTGTATTACATCCGGCGCCGAACGATTTTTTTAATCTATTTATGACAAATATCCACTTAAAATTATTTATAGATTCCATCTCAATAAATATCAAGTATGTCTCTGTCATCCTTGTTAGATTACAGATATACTAATTTATCGTAAAAAAAAAAACGTTCAATATTTCTTCATATTATTAATTGTATTTTTATTTATACACTACAAATTATGTGAGAGACAGACTCTACCGGCATTGTGAAACTAACAAACGATTGGAAAAATTAAGTCGCATTTCACTGACGGTAAAACACGGTAGTTGCTCGATAAATCCAGCTGCCACTGCGTAAAGTCAAACCGCTGGTGTTGGAAAAAATGTAACACCTCGCCACTAGTTAGACGTACATTATAAATTAAATTTTAATGACGTAGGTTTTCTCACGCTCGCTGGCAAGGGTCTACGGAAAAATGAGAAATATTTTTTTACGAAAATGATTTTACATTTTTAATCTAGATAATGTTTGACAGTCTAGATTACAAAAAATACAATGTAGTGCATTTTTATGTGAGCAAAATCGCAGGCAACAGTCTAGTACAAAAAAGATTAGAATGAATAACGCTACAAAATTAGAAGTGCAAATAAAACCTATGTGTCATATTATTCGGTTTTCTTTTATTGGCAGCTAACTAGTCTCGTAATATTTTAGTAGAAAAAAGAATCCCTGAATAAGCTTATGAGAGTCAATGTACGTCCTACATAAATAATATATTTCTGGTATAACCTGCGAAGCCGTTGATCGCTTAGAAGGGTCACGAGTCTATTGTGCAGGTTTAGAGGGTCTCAGTATCTGAGAACATTTTTATAATGTGCTTACTTATGCGTGAAAAGTGCCATTGAATTTTGGTTCTTAATATAAAGAACTGATATTTGACTACTAATTTTAGTGCTAGATGAATAATTAAAGATTAAATATAATTATGGAACCTAGTAAAGATACATGATGATAACAAGCAAAGATAGAAAAATACTACCATAATCGCAAAGTTGATTTATAGTACGCTTAAGGTGTTCTGATTGGAAGGATTGGCTTAATTAAAATGAATACCCACATCTACAATACAACTTTGATAAAATTGAGCTAAATACACAGAACGGTTCCCTACGACGTATTTTGTATCTACCAAATAGACTGAAGCTGCTAAATGATGAAGAAGTTAAAACTTAAAAGGCGTTTTGACCTTTCTCAATCATTTTATAAAATCATAATTACTCAAAAGTCATCATGTAAGTGGATCATTTTGGTATACCTAGGTTCACTTATTAGTTCTGCATAATTGGATCTAATTAAGCGAGGAAGTAGAAAACGATGTCGACTAACGAGATTTATAACTCTCATAGGAGTATATGTCTTTGGAGATAGAAAGTCACGTACTAATGATGTAATGCGTTCAACATATTTCAGTAACGGTAACAGAATTCGTGCAAATTATTCTATTTTTGAACCGTTCTTCTATTTTAAGATGTTTTTCGGACAATTGTTCCCCTGGTACCTATTTATACTTATACTATTAAAGAACGATCATAGATTTATACTTTTTATTTTATAACTAACATACAATCAGAGGAGCATCGATAGCTTGTTATTCTATCTAAGATAGATGAACTACTTTTAAAATGTACCTAAAACTAAATAAAGAGAAAAAAAACTAACATACAAAAGATTTTTTATTTATGGCATTGAATGACGAGACGAGCATGCCGTTTACCTGTTGGTAAGCGATACGACCACCCATAACCAGTAGCAACACCAACCAGCACTTTGAATTACAAAGTACTATGTGGCATTCCACTGCGCTCGTCATCCTGAGACATAAGATGTTAAGTCCCATTATGTCCAGTAGTTACACTGGCTACAATGTCCTTCAAACCGTAACACAACAGTGCATACACACTGCTGCTTGGCGGTAGAAATAGACATTGCAGTGGTACCCACCCAGACGGACTCTCACATATGAGGGACCTACACCAGTAATTAAAAGATAAAAAAGGTAAGATTAAAAAACTTAATTCAATAATTCTATATTTCTTCTGAAATTTTAAAGATAGAACATTCAAGATAACAGTGAGGGCTTTATTGACCTTCTATAGTCGCTATGGCGGGATAACTTTGCCAAAGACTACACAAAACTCATAAACACTTATGCTAAAAATCAATATACTCCCCACAACACAACTGAATACGTCATTCATTCCCATTCTATACGAATCTTGAGAAAAGTTTATACAAAACATTAGCATAAAAACAGTAAACGTGAAATCGTGACGAAAGGGAAATGAGGGGAGGCTTGCTCAAATTGTACGTACAGACTTTTTTGCGCAGCATTCGCCTGATAAAGGTATGATAAATGAAAGTAACTCGCTTCCAGAAGTGCTAATATTCACGTTCAATGGTAAATTACGACGAAATTCTGAGTAACGACAAACATTTCTTATGTTCGTTGATATGTTGAATGCTTCGCATTGTGCTCCGGTGCTTGAGGATATTAAATGGGTAAAGCTTTTCAGAGAAGATTTGATGTCGCGATGACGAGATTGCAAAAATCTATAGAGTCAAGTGGTTACGTTTAATACGTTCTCGTTTGCATCTATAGAAAAATAAATAACAGATAATAAACGAAGGAAAATATTTTAGCAGCAACACCTTAACCTACCTATTAACACACCACACCTATTCACGTGACTCAAATACACGAAAAGATTTTTGCACAACATATACAGATTCTGATAATAGCTCAAATAAACAGCACAGACATCCGGTTCATACAAACGTAACGCGGGTCGTCCGGACTTCGGCCTGATCGAGCGACAGTATTCCCGACTACCTAGCTTTTGAAGATCTTGAAAAACGACACATAGCAAAATGTTCTTTGGAAGCAAATAAAAAATATTCTAGTAGATCTCTTGAGTGTGAGAGACTATCAAAGCAAATACTAGCGTTTTGCCTATTTATGAATAAGTTTGCACGCACTGTTGTATTTCGGTATATAGGATGTTGTAGGTTGAGCTGAACAGTGCAGTGTTATGTTGTATATTGTGTTGGTATTCCTATTGTTAAAGACAGTTGCGTTGCCGTTAATAAAGTATAATGTTTATTTTATCCATCACTACAACAAATAAAATAAGATCTTAATTAGCTAGTTGATCTGATGAAACTATGCAATCAGAATTCCACTGAACTGATCTTAATTAGCTAGTTGATCTAATGAAACTATGCAATCACAATTCCACTGAACTCAAATTATTTCAGATTTGAATATCTATGAAAACATTGAGTATCAATGTTGAAGTTCAAATGCCGATCACGTATCGGAAGGCGGTGTGAGCATTAAACTTTCTAGACGGAGCATTGAACTAATTAAAACAGACAATATTGCTGGCGCTTAAGGAACTGAGATAGTCTGACAACCTCCCTCTAGCTTATTCAGAAGTGCCGTGAAGAATTGAGTGAGGTAATTCAAATTGATTCGTGAGATGCTTTTTCTCGTTACCAGTTCGAGAGGGAGTTAGCCTTTAGTAATAGACTCCAGACTGTGCTGTGTGCAGTACCTATTAATGATTTGGTAAACATCCATTTAAGTAATAATACCAGCCCTTTATTGTCTCACTGCTGGGCACGGGCCTCCTAGACTATTGACAAGGTTTGAAAAATAAATAATACCAAAACCTATATTATACAGGTGGATTTTTGAGATGGTCCTCCTAAGTTATATCAAATATCTAATACCTACACATTAACTCGTTAAGACAAAGATGTGGGCTTAAAGTTCAGAATCTGCAGACTGTGGTCTCTGAATTCAGTTTCATCCCCAACTAGGCTGTATCGAATCAGCTCGTTTCATTGTTAGTCAATGAGTTCGCTATCTTTATCTTTCGCTTGTTTTCCATAACATTTTCCTTTATGTTTCAGAATTACATAACTACGTTCATAACTCACTGAATACCTCACTCTGGGTATTTTATCTTTGGTCTTCATCTACCCTTCCACATTCATAATCAACACTCTTTGTTATATGGCACTCATTCAATGGACTCATTTCGCTGGCGCTGCTTTTAAAAGAAACCTAATGAAAACCGAAACCATTTATACATGCTCCAGTATATTAAAACCTCATTCTTAAATAGGACACATTCTTTAACGAAGACAACTTGGGAGTTGAGTTCTGCTTTTTTATAACTGAGCGAACACTATACGGAACCTAGATAATATGATTACTATATCTCAACACCTCTAAACGACAAATGTGATGAAGGAAGATAAAAAATTAAATATGCAAGAGTGATAATCATTCTAAGCACGTTTCAACCGCGCGGATTTCATGACTTTCTTGCCGCCACATAGCTAGATTTTAGCTATAAATAAATTCAGACGTGCATACCGACCCCTACTATTGTAATAGTGTTCATAAAAATGTTGACAAACAGTCGGGGAATTTATTAATGCTGCCAAGTGTTTTACGAGTTTTCTTTAAAGGAAAGTGCTACGCGTTCGCAGTTTGCGCGAATTTATTTTGTCCAACAATAACTAAATGGAAATGATATTTTCGTATGTCGTACTTAATTGATTTGCTTTCTAAAGTAATTTAGTTGTATAATGCTTATGTTATGTGTATCGGAAATATTGACTATGTGCATTTGATTCTAAGCTCCTTACGCGACTGAGACGCGACTATAAATGGTATGGCGGTTACTTATGAGCAACTGTGACGCGTTCATAATTTCGTGTTGCTTGACAGATGCGTCGCGTCTCAGTCGCGAAACTTTTGAATATCTCCGTGGGAGAAGAGCCTTAAAATAAATATTATATAATAACCTAAACCTAACTAACTATACTGTTTAATGTCTTTGCCTTAACCCAATAATATAGATACACAAAAACTCTGAAAGCAAAAATAAGAAACAAGTAGGTATATAACCTAAATAAAATTATAACTGTACTTTTAAGTATCATTAAAAGCAGTTTCGCGTATACAACATTAAGTAAACACAAAAAAGATTCGCTATACAACACGAATACCAAGCTCGAAAGTTGAAACTAACACAAGGAGCCAATCCAAGTTATAACGAACGCAGCTAAAAACTATCCGACATGACAAATAAGAGACACTCAAACGAGAACAGAATATAAAGTACAATTATTACTTTTGTATTGAACTATTGAGCCTACAGTGTGTATTACATTACACATTTTACGATGAAAAAGGGACCCTTGGGTTTTATTACACTAACTCGCTTCCTTTATGTCTTTACTCGTAAAATAAATTCATACGTGTGCTGAAATAAAAAAAAGATATATATTTTCGATGTGGTTGTTATGTATATTTCGATAGTATGTAAAAATTACATACATTTGTCGTGGTCATGAAATTTCTGTTCAAAGAACCGAAGACATTTCTTTTTACGTAAGCTTAAAACAAGAATAAATCTGTATTATAATATAAAATTTTATTTTGTTCTATAAAGAATCGAATCCCTTTCTTCTGTGATCGTACGCGAATAGATTTAACGTCGAGAAACGTTACGATCTTATAGATCTTAAAGGATAATTGAAACAAATGGTAGGTGCTCAGAAATCCATTACATTTTACGAGTTTATTTTATGTTTTCGAACGCCTATCCCAATTCGACACTTAATTACATTCAAAATTACCATTTGGAATATAAAATAATCATGGTTTCTTAGAATATTGAACTTGTAATAACTTGAGTCACGGAATATTAATAAGATTTAATAAGAAAATATTAATTCAGTGCTAAAGTTTATATATTAGCTAAGTTGAGCTCTTATAGACAAACTTTGAAACTTTACCACCAATTTACATACCACCATTAGTTTTATACCTGTCTTTTTTGAACTTCATCATCGAGATCTATCTAAGCAGACCTATAACTTGTAAATTCTACGTTTACTTTAAATAATAATTGATGTTTCCAAGTATGAAGTTCATGCATATTTATAGTAAATGAAACCTTACAAAAACATTTTCTTAGACAGACGGCAAACCGAGCCGAGTTTGCTTTACTAAATCAAATTCATAATCATCCAAATTGACATTAATATAATTTGCTTAACCCCAATATCCTGACGTCAAGGTGAAATCTCGGTCCATTATTCAGTCCACCGCAGTCGAAACAAAAGCGTTGATCTAAAACGTTAACCCTTTGTGACTGTTTAAGGATTCATCTGTGCGAGGAATAATTCCGACTCCCTATTAAAATTCATGTCAAGGTGTCTGCGAGCTTATTATTTGCCGGCTTCAAGCCATCTCAGACTAATCCATTTTGTCATGTCTACTATGCAACGGTTTCGTGCAGAATATTGTCTAAATTACCTGATTCCTGCCAGATTGATGTTCGGATTACACGATGTAAGATGATGGTCAGAATCAGGTAATTTGAGAACAACTATGTTATAGAGATGAGATAAACATGGCTTGTGTACATCGAAATACACCTGGCGCTGAAGCAGAGGCATTGTTATATAATATTATGTACTTTCTGTTATTATTATACCTAATATGTTAAAATAAATTTCTTACTTAAAAGAAACTAATATTACAACATTAAATCGACAATAACATCTTTGTTCAGGTAGGTTTATAAAACAATAAGAACTTAATTTATCAACTAAACCCCTCCTTGCCTAGAATGCATACATACATAGCATTATATGTTTTTCTATTTTCAAGGGTAGGCAAAGTCGTAGATAGTTATCAAATATTTAGCAAGTTGTGTTAGGTACATTGAAATAGAGTGCGCACCTATTGCCAACAGGCAGAATGTGGTCTGGAATTCCAGAACCTGGCTTAATATTGACCAATATACCCTACATAAATTTGCCCAACCCGAAGATCGAACCCGAGACCTTTACACAAAAGTCGTACCTTAATACAACTACGCCACCGAGACGGTCGCGGCTAGAATTCAACGACATCGTAATATCAATAATTCAAGGGAAATTGGCTTAAGAACTTTGCTTTCGGAGTAAAACACAAGCTGTCACATTAATACATAGATAATAAGACCTATTTCAGATAACTAAAGACCTAGTACGAACGGTAAACAAATAGGTTGTAAGTAAATATTTGCCTACGAAATAGAGACAGAACTTCGCGAGCTGCTAGCAATGTTTACCATTGTTGTTCCGCGAAGGAAGTTTTGAGGATGTTTGTAAATCGAAATGTCTAAATAATTCAGATAATTTTTAACACCTCACTCACTAGCGGTATATTTCCTAAACAGTGGAAAATAGCGAAAGTTGTACCAATTCCTAAAGCTGATCCCAAAGATATGGTTAGTAGCTATAGACCAATATCTATTCTTCCAACCATAGGTAAAGTTTTCGAAGCAATATTATGTCCGAAATTGCAGGTCTACTTCAAGAAATATGTCTCGAATCAGCAACATGGTTTTATATCAGGAAGATCTACATGTACTAACTTGGTAACTTTTGTTGAATACATCTTGGAATCTTTAGATTCGAACAAGCAAGTTGATGTTGTATACATGGACTTCACTAAAGCGTTCGACAAAGTCTCCCATGATTTGTTGATACAAAAGTTATTGGTGTATGGAATTTGTGGCTCGTTATTAGAGTGGTTGAAGTCTTATTTAATTGATAGGTTCTTCTATGTTGTTGCGAACGGGTATAGATCTGACATCTTCAGTATCACTTCTGGTGTACCACAGGGCTCGCATTTGGGACCCTTGCTGTTTAATATTTTCATAAATGATGTCACACATTGTTTTGTTAATACCCAGTCCTTTCTTTTCGCTGATGATCTAAAGATCGCACGTGTTGTGGAATCTCAGCAGGATGTAGTGTTGCTTCAAGGTGATATTGACAGATTCCTGGATTGGTGCGCCCGCAATTGCATGGAATTAAATATTAAAAAATGTTCTCAAATAAGTTTTACGCGTAAATTAAATTCTTACACCTTTGATTACAATTTTCATAATGTGCCACTGACTAGAGTCGATTCCATTCGCGATTTGGGTATTATACTCGACCAAAAATTGACATTCCTTCCCAACATAAATTATATCATAAATAAAGCCTCGAAGACCCTTGGCTTTGTAATGAGAAATGCAAGAATATTTCGTAAACTTAAAACTAAAGTGATTCTGTATGAAAGTCTGGTTCGTTCGTTGCTCGAGTACTGTGTGGTTGTATGGCGTCCTCACTATGCAACCCATAGCTTACGACTGGAACGCATTCAGAAACGCTTTTTGAATTATCTGGCTAATTGTTCACCTGACGCTAAAGGAACAAGTTACGTTAAGAAGTTAGAATTATTTGGGATTAACTCTTTAGAAAAGCGTCGAGATTTATTAGAACTCACGTTTTTATTCAAATTATTGCGTGGGAATGTGGATAGCTCGGAATTGCTGTCTAAAATTAATTTCAAAGTTTCACACCGTCTGCCTAGGCATCCTATAAAACTCCTAAGTCAACCATTTCGTAAAACTGTATTTGGGTCGAATTCACCTATTGCAAGATTATGTAAGGTCTATAATGAAAACTCCAGTAAGATTGACCTGTTTGGTACGAGTCTCTTTAAATTTAAAAGGCAATTAAAACATCTTGGAAGCGTTTAATCGTATCATAAGATTAGTTTTGAGTTGTATCTGTATTCTTACATGCTTTATAGTCAGTGTTGCTTAGACGTTGTCCATAATTTTATAAGTTATTAAGTAGTGTATTTTTTCTTTTCTCTTTCGAGATACTATGTGCTCTTTATATTTTGTATGAAGTGTTCACTTTTTATGTTGTGCACTTAGTTTAATTTAATTATGTACTGTATGTTTTTTGTATTAAAATTCGGTGTAGCAACTGTTTGTGAACCTATTAAAATAAAATAAATAAATAAATAAAGCCGTGTTATTATACAATGAAATTAAAAATATAATATAATATCCGTGGAATATACCGTATTAAATATTATAGAGGCACCAGAAACAAGTCCTTTAAAAGTAAAAAATATTTTAGTGAATTATATTCCATTTTCAAAACTTTAAAAACGTAGTGAGCTTTTTAAATCGGAAAATATTTTTCCACTTTAGATCACGCAAATAATAAAACCGCAAAAATATAGATTCATCATAAATATTTGCAGTATTTTTCAAGTAATACTTTGATCAGTCATGTTTTAAATTGCGATATAAACGATTTTTCTGCCAAGCTAAGTCCACCAGAGGCTCCTGAGATAACTACAGCATGTGTCAAGCTCGATAGATACATTTAGGTTACCATAGAATGTGAGCGAATCCTTTAAGTCTGTGTGTCTTACGTAATTCACCGTGCCTTTATTTGTGTTTTAAAGATCAGAAAGACATCGAACAACACCTTAAAAAGAGTTTCTAAATTCTTTTAAAATAATTTTAAAAAATCTGTACATAATCAGAAAATTAAGTTTATTTTATTGCCGCTGATTGACGAGATGAGCATGCCACTCGCGTGATGGTAAGCGATACCCATAAACAGTAGCAACACTCCACTGCGTTCGTCACCCTAAGACATTAGATGTTAAGTCTCATAATGCCCAGTAAATATGCTAGCTACAACGCACACAAGCAATAGCGTTTAATAGGCCAAACTGTATACACAACGATTGATAAATTAATGCATATTTTATAAAATAATTATAATAACTGAATAACAAGGGTATTTTATATTAACTGTCCATTAAATTATTCCCTATTCCCTAAAGTTAAAAAGCGGAACGGCGCGGCATTGCGAAATTCGCTTTGTAAACACAATCCAAGTGCGAACGTAACGTCTGGAGTGAAGAAAAAGTATTGTTACTTATGTAGAGTCAACCGAGCGTTTATAAATAATGAGCTTTCTCGTTATTGAATCGCGTCAAATAAATTTAAGTAAAAGCCAAATTGGCAAGCATTTTCCATGATGCTCAATTGTTACCAAAATTACAGTACATTACATATTTTATCAACGTAAAATGTATTGCTGATGAAATATTTAAGCACATGTGAGATTTTAAGTCACGTTTTCATAATATTTCGATTTAAATTCAGGTCGTACCAACTACCTAGTCGTTTGTGTCCGAGATATCACTACATATGATGAAACAAAGCCCCCGTGGCGTCTGTCTGTCTGCCTGTATGTCTGAACGCAATAAACTCAAAACCTACCAAAAGATTTCGATGAAATTTGTTATGGAGATAGTTTGAAGTCCTGGCAAGGACATGGCTACTTTTATCCGGGTAAAATATATAGCGAGACTTTTATCCCAGAAAAACACAGCGTGTTCCTGCGACCTTTATCAAGTCATCTGTCCACCTTGCAAGTGGACGGCCGACGCTGCGCTTGCCAGTGCGTTATTACAGATATAATTATAGTAATGTGTGAATTGCTCAGACAATAAATTTTAAACAAGGAACAAACTACACGGACATGAAGTTTATTTGTCTACAATTTATAAAATGTAATATTTACACACGTCCAATTTGTTCAAATTAGAACAGCAATTAAGAGTGTGCAATTTCGTTCTAAAAAAATTACAATGTATTTGCAAAGGAATAAAAATAAAAAAGGACTTACCGAATACATACGACCTGCAAAGCAGCCCTGCTGTCACATTACGGTTTTGGGACATAATTTATTAACACCCGAAGCGGTTCTGTGATTTCCGTACCACATAAAAGTGTTAGTGGAAGCACGTAATATCGCCCTTGTGATGCCATAGAATGAAAATATGCGGACGAATAAATGTAACGAGTAAATAGTTTAGAAAATCAATAGTCAATACCTAATAATAATCAATTTCCAAATTCGACAGTTGGATTAATGTACTTCAACAGTGGCGTAGCGTAGGTTCTTGCCGCCCGCGGTGGACCCAAAATTTGCCGCCCCATGGCACCAAAAAAGGTAATTTCAACAAAAAAGAGTCACGCATGCACCAAAACTTAAAATTTGTAGAATGTTTTTTTCTAGCATTTTGCACCCTAAAGCTGGGTGTGCATTTTTATTACCTATGCACTTCTTTACTATATTTATTCCAGATGCGTAGAGTCATCATAGTCACATTATCAACAGCAAAGACATTCAACAATATTAATCTTAGAACTCTTTGACAGCTACCCACGTTTTTTACTCCGTACATTAAGATGACTATCACCCGTAGATTATTCTTTTGTAATGTCATCTACCCACTGTCACTCCCCTAACTAATATGAATTAAGCGACTCATCATTTATCACAAGCGAAAAACCCGCCAAGGCTTCAGAGAGCGCCAAATGAAACGACTCACACATACTCATTTAGACATGCGTAGACACATTAGGCACAGGACCGAAAAAACACCACTTCTTTCATCTTTCTATCCGAAAACAATATTAAGGATCACTTTCATAACTTTCAAGCAAATTAAAATTTTGACAGTTATCGTATTAAACAGCTAATGTTAATAGTACTCATTTTATTGACATTTATTTGGGGGTATAGATTAGAGTATGACTTTTTTATTTGGTCGGCTTATACATTTATGTGACAAATAGCATTTATCTGGAACCGGTGAAATCGACCCTTAACCTTTTATTACAATACTAACAATTTGAACAACGACACATATTAATTAAATTCGTAAAAGTCATGCATTAAAACAAAATTAAATTACCTACTCAGTCAAAAGGTAACTGCAAAAAAGTTCAGTGTAACGAATTCAGCTGTTTAACATCAAAACTACATCCAATTAGAGTGATGTCTACGTTGTTAAATGTTCGAAACGGAATCAACTCACAAACAGGCAGGCGGTTTTTTTTTTGTGTTACAAGTGTTCTGGTGTCTGGCTCAGGGGGAGAGAGTAGGCACGATGAGTTTTGTGAGGTATCCTCTTTTGTTTGCAGTACACGGTTTTATGCTCTTTTTTGTAGTCGAAATTTTTATTACAGCCAAGGGTTGAAACAGTCAATACGCCGAATTACGAATGAACTGTCTTCGAAGATTAAAGTTATTGTTTTGTATTCTCCACGAAATTAGTGGGTCAGCAAGTCCAATATATGCAGTAAATTTTACGTTTTCCTCTGCTCTGTGTTAATAATCCGTATAGTAGACTGCCTCGGTGGCGTATTTGCATAACGGCACCTCTGCAATGCTGAGGTCTCGGGTTCGATCCCGGGTCGGGCAAAGTAATATTGGGTTTTTAAATTCAGTATCAGCCTGGAGTCTGGAATTTGTGCCCGAGATGGCGATAGGTTCACCCCCTATCACATCATGGGACGGAATACGCACGGCGAAAAGTGGGTGCACTAGTTGCGCCTCTGCCAACCCCTTTAGGGTAAAAAAGGCATGAGTATGCGTTGTTAGTATATCTATCAATAAAATATTATGTTTATAGAAGCATTCAATTAATCATAAGGATATTTAGAATCTGTTATGGTTTTATAAATTCCTTCATGACCAATGTAAATAGGGTAGTTGACTACTTTTTTAAAAATACAATTATATAAAATGTATGCTGTCCAAAATCTAATGGAAAAAGAATTTTCATAATTGGCGCGATAGTAAGTAAGTTATAAAGCTTTGAAATTTGGTGGAAGGAGTAGCTGTCAAATAACAGCAATACTAGCTGTGATGTCACCAAGCGCCGTTGGCCATAACGCTGTCTGCGTGCGAAAGAGATAGCGCGATATCCCCGCCACGCCCCCACTTTTGCTCACAAGAATATTTCAAAATTGAATAACTGCTTTATTTTTCAATTGATTTTGATGCTGATTTCACAGAAGAATTTATTCTTCGTATTATTTTCTGTGACATCTTAATAATGTACAAAATCAAACATAGGAAACTACCCTATGTAGAGGAGTTTTTTATTATAAAAACGAATAAACTTATCATATTTATGCACCCTAATAACATCAGCACAAAATAAATAGCCAATAATAAACTCCGGAGGATTGTGTAACTCAATTGTCTTTGTCTCTGGCACGTTATAATATTGTCGGTGTACGCTTCCGATAATTCAAGGAGCGAACGCGACGCCTGGATAAGACAATGTTTAAAGCTATTTTCCGTAATTGAATAAGACGAAAACGCCAGATTGAAGGGAATATCAAAATTTTAAATATATCCGCACCGACGTATAAACTTAAACTATCTTACAGTTATGTAGATAGAATGTGCTCGTGGCATTAGCTTTCCGATATTGAAAATATAAATGGTTTACCTACTCACTTTATGATTTGTAACTAAATGAGATAATTATGGCGTTCAGTATATTTGCATATTCGATTAATATCTTTAATAATTCACATCTAATATCAACATGGCATACCGTCACGCTCATATCCACGAAGTTCGGCAGAAGTATAAGCCAATAAGCCAGTATTTTAAAATATCTTAAAACTCAACATATTAAGTATATATTTTCTATATAACTTTTATAATATCTACTTTTATACTCATAATAAATCGTATACTCTCAGTGTCTGTTGATTAACAATGTTGTGCAAAAAATAATTGGAAGTCGGGAGTACGGAAAAGTGATTTTTTTAAAACTTTGTTTGTTTGTAAGCCCAGCTCCCGAAAACTTTTACTGGTGGTAGGTCTCTCATTATGTAAGAGGCCGTCTGGGTGGGTACCACCGCAATGTCTATTTCTACCGCCAAGCAACAGTGTGTATGCACTGTTGTGTTTTGGTTTGAAGGACATTGTAGCCAGTATAACTACTGGACATAATGAGACTTAACATCTTATGTCTCAGGATGACGAGCGCAGTGGAATTCCACACAGTACTTTGTAAGTCAAGGTGCTGGATGGTGTTGCTACTGTTTATGGGTGGTCGTATCGCTTACCATCAGGCGAACGGCATGCTCGTCTCGTCATTCAAAGCAATAAAAAAAACCAATAAATTTTAAGTATAAAAATTAATTTACCAAACTATTATAGCATAAAAAACCCTCCTACTTTATTATTTTTGATACGGAACCCTACAAATGCGCATACTGCCACAACGAGCTGCGAACGTCAGTTTTTCTTATCTTCCGACGTTCACCTGCCAAGAGTCGTGTCTGGCGGCATGATTGATTGAAAGACAAGAGGACTCACCTCCATCTGTCATTTACGGTGTAACAGTTGATTGAATGCCTTGATTTTTGCCGATCGTCGCTACGGTTACACTCGAGTAAAATCGATAGTTAAGATTTTTATTTGGAAATCGAATTCCGTATTTATGTCTCTACTCTCCTATCTGGGTTTAGGATAATTTTACTATCTGGCTTGTTGAGCTTAGCAATTGCCATAACATGATTTCTTATTAATTTGAGCACGCCTTTATTGGTTTGTAAACTGTAATATTATTTGCAGAATACACAAATTCAAAAGTTTTGCGTACCTAATGAAATTTGGGCTATCTTAACAACTATTTATTGTACCAAAAACATTTTTTTAATAAAACTTATGCAATGCAATGTAATTAGCCCTGTATCATATACTGCCCACTGCTGAGCACGGGCCTCCTATACTATTAAGAGGGGTTCGGCTTTAGTCCACCACGCTGGCCTAATGCGGGTTGGCAAACTTCACATACCCTCGATATTCTTATGTAAAATTCTCAAGTATGTAGGTTTCCTCACAATGTTTTCCTTCACCGTTAAAGCGAACGATAATTGATAAACAATACACACGTAACTTCGAAAAGTCAAAGGTGTGTGCCTCGGGTTTTGAACCTTCGGACCAATGTCGGACAATTGCCGAGACAATTCTCGGCAAACCGTTCCATTCCCAACAAGGGTATCGTCCACTTTTAATAAATAAAACTTATAAGAGCTACTAATTGCTCTGGTCGTTCAGGCGCTAAAAAGACATTCGACAAACTTGACATTTGTGTTCTTCTTCTTCTTCAGCCTTTGGAAGTCCACTGCTGAACATAGGCGATTAAAATGTATCTCCTAGACCCAAACAGAACAAAACTCCCAGAGTAAAAAACCATAGAGAAAATAAACACAACAATAGGATAACTTATTTACAAATGATTGTCAAACAAAAACTCTCCCCTTTATTGGATTGTTGATGAATTCGTTTCTAGTTCTCTTCTCGTTACGAGTTTTTTATAATTCCAATCACATCGTCCGCCCAATCGTGTTTTACAAGGTAAATACATGAGGTGAAAAAATATTTTGTTACAGATAAAGCAGGCAGGTGGCGTACATAATGAGTTTTCGCACCCAAACCCGCTTTTTACGTGTGCACACACCGCCGACAAAGGCGGAAGGAAATTGTTTTCTGATTGGTAAAGATGCCTTCGCATGAGATAAGGGTTTTTTGCCCTCTGTCGGTTTTTCGATGAACAGATGTATGTATTTTAATAAGGTTGATAGATTTAAGTCTAAACAGATAAGTGAAACAAAATATTATAGCCTAGATCAGTGCTTTCCAAATTATGGGTCACGACCCACCAGTGGATCGCAAGGGAATATTGGGTGGGCCCTGAGAAATAGAACAATATATCAACCGAGCGACACAACAGCCGGGTGGCCAATGATGGACGAGAAAAGAAACAAAATTCTCGAAAAAGGTATTAAAAATTACTTCATGACGGCCAAGAATTTGGAAGTTTTTGTAAGGTGGGTCGCGGCTCATTCAACTTTGGGAACCACTGGCCTAGAGGCATTATTTTTATGTGATAAAAATTGTACATTATTTGGTTAGGTCATAATTTATTTGATGGGCAACTTTTATCAGACCCCAGTCAACAACATGTGAACTTATATTGTATCCTGTATGTGTTCGACTTTACGTCGATGCTGATCAAGTATGCTACTTAACGTCAAAACAAATATTGTACCTACCTATATTTGAACATTTTAAAAACGTTCGTTCACTTATACTGCAATAAAAGCAAACATAATATAAACAGTTCCGACTCTTTTCGTGGCAAATAGAATTTATATGTGCTACATAAAATATTTGCCCCAAGTGTTTCCTTGCCGCAGACGTTTCACTATTTACGATATGTCTCCATGTATATTTATCTTCAGAGATATTAACTTTCGTCTTTCTAGTCGCATCTGGCACTCGCTTAACGTTGTACAAAATTTATTTTGTAATGTAAATACGTGAGATTTCGTATGCAAATTGTTGGGAAAAGTCGCGTGATTTATTGCAGCTCGCTACTGCAACATTCCGAAGTAAATCCAGGGATTGTTTTCATTTGCAACTGTTTTTATTGCATTAACGGTATTGGTAAGTTCACAATGGATGTTTTGGAATACTTATATTTCTTTAAAATTAAACAACGATTTAACAAGTTAGTGAAGTTAGTGTCAAAAAATAATATGATTCAGGGTAATGAATGCACTTTCACACTAAATTTAATTGAATTGAATTTTTAAAATGTATACTTCTTTTTGCCAAATTTTAAATTATCTTAATTAAAGTCAAAGTTTCTAAGAAATTAAAATTTCAAATCTTGTGGCGAAATGTTTTCTTATTAGCTCTATAAATCATATTTTTAAATACCTTTCGCATAAAACGGGGCACTTTCAGGTGCTGTTTGAGACCAAGTCTAAAGGCAAGATAAAATCGCGTAGGTATTAATATTGAAACATTAGAGTGGCAAAGAATAACGCACTTAAAAATGATGAAAAAATTCAACGCTGCAGTATTGGTTAGGCAGTACTGCAGCATATAGCTGAATAAGGGTTCCCATTGTTGGCACAATATTATAATATATTATTTTTGTTACATTTTATTATGCAAACTTGTAAGTTTATTGTCCCAACAATAAAAACAAAATCTTTCTTTTTTTTTTTAAATATAATGCTTTCTTAAAATAGCTTTTGTCGTGGGTTAAATCTATAATGCAAATAAGAAACTATGTGTGTCCTGTGTATGTCATGTCAAGTGTTGTGTTTGTACCATGGAGTTAATATGTAGTACAACGTTGACATATCTAATACTAGTTTATACTTTTTATACATCTGTAGCGACACACGTATTGATAATTGCATAGTTGCATTTTTATATGCAGGTTTATTTAGCGCTGTTAAGGTAGTGTAGTTACGCCCGGCACAATGCAGAGTCGTTAAGTAATAAATGTTATAGTATATATACTAGTTAAATCTATAATCTTAATATATATAAATCTCGTGTCACAATGTTTGTCCTCAATGGACTCCTAAACCACTTAACCGATTATAATAAAATTCGCAAACCATGTGCAGTTCGATCCAACTTGAGAGATAGGATAGTTTAAATCTCAAATTATAGTCGCAATTTTAATTTATTGCTAATTATTTGTCTGTTATTATTTGACAGTCACAATTATCTTAACTCCAAATGATTCTAACAGATGTCGATACCTTTCGACTGGGTTGAGTAAGTAATCAATAGATGGCGCTGCTATGAATGATTCTAACAGATGTCGATACCTTTCGACTGGGTTGAGTAAGTAATCAATAGATGGCGCTGCTATGGTAAATCTACGAACGTGTCATATAAGCTACATTTTAAGCGGGACTTTTATACCGGGAAAACTCATTCACGCGGGTGGAGCCGCGGGCAAAAGCTAGTAATATTATAAAGCTGAAGATTTTGTTTGTTTGTTTGTTTGAACGCGCTAATCTCAGGAACTACTGGACCGATTTTGAAAATGTTTTCACTAATAGGAAGCTACATTACTCCTGAGTGCTATAGGCTTTTTATCCCGGAAAAACTTTTCCGCGCAATTTAATACAATCAGAGACTTTTATTTAACACACCTACACTAAAGAATACTAAAAGTGGTGACCCCGACGTGATTACATGTTAACGTTACTAAATAAGGTAAAGAATCTAATAATAGGTTTATAAATTAAAAAACTTAAAAATTGTCATACTTTATCTGACTACTTACTAGCGGGCTTACATTTCAATATTCGCAGATTAGGCGCTAAGCCGTTAATACATTCGCTAAAAACGGCACCATATATACTGATTGAATAATATTATTATTATCTACACCCAAATTAAATGGATTCACTGTTTATTCAATACTTAAGTTATCCTGTTTCCCACCCCAACGAATGCCTAATAATTACGTAATTTTCCGTAAGGCTTTGAGTTTTACGTTTCATCAATTCAAAAGATCGGTTATCAAAGTTATCGAATATTATAACGGTTGTGTAAATAAATTCTAGCTTTGGAATATTTTCTCCATCATTTTCAATTATGAAGATTTTGTTTCCCATGTTTTACGTATTTGCAGACCAAATATTATATAAATTTAATACATACATTACATTAAAGCTTACTGATAAACCTTTAGAATCACCGATTAATTTTATCAATGTTTTATCTCGTTGAATCTGAAATTATTTGGCTTATAGTTGAAAATAACAGAACAGTAGTTAAATCGAAATATTTAGTATTAAAACATGTATTGAAATATTAAACCTGGATTAAATGTTTATTGCCTACTATGCAACGTCGCAGCGAAGTTCATTTCTATTGTTCGTTGGCTGATTGACTGATACTAGTGGACTCACAGGATTGGTTTCCCTTTACCCAGCTTTTTTATGTTTGTTTCGTGTGTATGCTCTAGGCATTTTCGTTCGAATACTGTTTGCATAACTACGCCGAGGGAGTTATCTAGCAAACCACCTCGATTGCTTTTTGTTACGTCATTTAGAATAAATCTGTAAAACGGTACAAGGCTCAAGTTAATGTTTTTTAAAGCTATTGCATAGCTTCTATCGCGGGCCTTGAGCGTGGAGACCGAATCCAGAAATTCTGTAACGAAAATAACCTGACATCTTTTTTATCTTACTAATATGAACCTTAAATACAATGCGTAGAAGCTATAATTCTTGAAACGAGTATATTTTAATTTATTTTATTTATTAAAGTCATTAAAACCATTTCTTACTAATCTAATATGAAGCTTAAATACATTGCGTAGAAGCTATTTCCCCAGCGTTGGCACGGCAAGAGTACAAAAGAATCGAACGTAACATTCTTTTTTCAAATTTTGATTTATTCTACTTTGGTTGTGATGACCATTGCATTTTTGATATTTATCAATAACAAATCTAAACGTGCGTTACTCGCGTTTAAAAATCTACTTTATGTGGTAAGCGTAAGATCGAATTTGTGATTAGTCAATCAAAATTTGTGTTAAAAGATACTATGCAATAGCTTTACCGCGGCAGTCTCCGAGTGCCACACGTATTTTTTTTATTTTATTGCAATTGAATGACGAGACAACCATGCCGTTCGCCTGATGGTATAAAAAGTAGCAATGCCATCAATAAATTTGAATTATAGAGTAATGCATGTCATGCCACTGCGCTCGTCACCCTGAATCATGATGTTAGGTCGCATAATGTCAGTAATTACACTGGCTACAATGTTCTTCATACCTACTGAAACACAACAGTGCATGCACGCTGCTGCTTGGCTGCAGAAATAGATATATTTAAGGGGCCGTCTAGGTAGATATCTACCACACACACACACGCCTTTTATCCCCGAAGGGGTAGGCAGAGGCACAACTAGTGCACCCACTTTTCGCCATGCGTATTTCATCCCATGATGTGATAGGGGCGAGCCTATCGCCATATGGGGCGCAAATTCCAGACTCCGGGCTGATACTGAATCGAAAAACCCAAAATCACTTTGCCCGACCCGGGGATCGAACCCGAGACCTCAGCATTGCAGTCGTACCGTAATACAACTACGCCACCGAGGCAGTCAGATATCTACCGACTGCTATACTCAGACCTAACAATTATTTAGCTGCCTATTAACTTTTACCTAGTGCGGTCGTAACTTAAGCTAACGAGAAATTTTCTTGAAAGCATGAAGTTTGTATGCAGTTCCCTCTAAAATCTTTCTCGCAATTTTATATGAATTTAAAATTTGTCCTACCTAACGTAGGCAACAGGTAAATGCAAATTAAATGTTAAGAAAAATGGAATTTGCTACATTTTGTTTCATGTAGGTCTTGTTTACAAATTTCTTTGTATTTTCTGCTCACTCACACATATTATAATGTTACTAAAAATAAAATACCTTACCTACTAGCCATGTGAAAGAATACGAATCAAAATAAATAATTAAAGCCATCACTCGGCTAAAACCCAAATCGCTACGAACAGTGAAAACTCTTATTGTACAAATATCGGAACAAGTATTTTTACCCCTACAGTTGCGGCACGTACCGTTAGTTCACAGACGCTGTGGCTGAAATAACTCGCAGCTATAAATTCAAACCGTGAATTGTACCACAGACCTTGTGAATACGGGTAACGGGTAACTTCAATTGAAATAAGAACTCGAACAAGCTGCACCATTTTACAACTATAAACGAGCTCTCTCGATGGAAAAACTAAAATTCTTTGCGTATACGGTTTCGTTGCCAGTTGAAAATTGCTTTGTAAACTGATTAGGACTGCAAAGATTAGTTCTACACAGCTAAGTGCTTAAGTTGAAGAGCATAATTTAAAAACTGGTAGCTCTTGATCTTATAACTCCGTAAAGTAGTATTTTCCTTATAGTTTTCAAATTAATTGTACAGTTTATAGATTACTATAAAAGCCGGTAAATCTTAGGTCATGCTAGTAAATGTAAGTAAATAGGAGACAAAAATAAATAAACCAGTCAATGGTGGTAAAAGTTCAAAACAGAAGATTCTGTGGGCTTAGAATGTGGCAAAAAAACAAGACGCGACTCCGTTTCGTTTTATTGGGATTGGTTGAGAGACTAACACGTGACTGACGTATTGCTCTCGATCAATCACAAACATTAAAATTAAACGACATCGTCTTACGAGTTGCGCCTTGCCACATTCTAAGCCCACAGAATATTTCTGACGTTTGGCATTTAGAATAGGCAATTAGATTTTACTGATCAATCTTAGGATTTACCGTAGCGGGGTTTTACTGTAACATATGTATATACTTACATTGACGGAATCTAAATAATGTATAACATTTTATGGGTTTGAATAAATTATTTCATTTCATTTTATTACAGAGTTTTATTCCGAAATTGTTCATCTATTTAGAGGAATGAAAATGAAACTCTATGTAACTTTTAAAAATATGGTTAATTTATTAAGCAAAGAATGCCGCAACATAATTTGGACCGATATCATAACACCTAATACCTATTAACTTTAAATATCTAAGTTCAAATTTTGCAGACATTTTATTATTCCAGCATCTATATTTAATAGCGAGCTAAGAAAACACCAACGCTGTGGTACTTTAATTAAATATACAGAGCAAAATGCTGAATCGACCGAGACAACGGTACGTGCCACAACATATTATGGCAGATGGTTTACATACCACGCTCCAATAACCGACTCCATTTATCATTCAAACAATACTTGACGAGTTTTCACTTGTTCTGTCTCCCCTTCTATACAAAACACGATTAAAACTTGAACTGTCACCCGGGTTCAGTTGGTTTCTGAAAAGTATATTTTAATGATAGGGTTATCTTTGGCGGAGTTTTCTTTATACATACAGGTTGTTAATAAGATGTTACTTATGCGTAATTACTATCTAGATGGTATAAAAGTAAATCCATAATAATTATGTCACAAACACGATTTCTTCCACAAGCTCTTTATAAGAAAAAAAACTTGAGAGGTGTCAAGGGACACCCGGATGGAACGAAGTTCCTTACGATTAATTAGTGAAGGAATTGAAATAAAATTTTATTTATATAACAGAGTGTGTATATATATAAATATATAAATATTTTCCTATTTCGGTTCCAATACATAAGTTTCTAGAGAAAAAACCAAAAAAGCGTGTGGCACTCGGAGACTGCCGCGGTAAAGCTATTGCATAGCATTTTTATCACAAATTTTGATTGCCTAAACACAAATTCGATCTTACGCTTACCACATAAAGTAGATTTTTAAACGCGAGCAAAGCACGTTTAGTCTTGTTATTGATAAATGTCAGTAACCAAAGTAGAATAAATCAACAACATTTGAAAAAAGAATGTTACGTTCGATTCTTTTGTACTCGTGCCGTGCCAACGCTGGGGAAATAGCTTCTACGCAATGTATTTAAGGTTCATATTAGATTAGTAAGAAATGGTTTTAATGACTTTAATAAATAAAATACATAAAAATATACTCGTTTCAAGAATTATAGCTTCTACGCATTGTATTTCAGGTTCATATTAGTAAGATAATAGCAAAAAGTGTCGTGACAACTTTTCGTTTGTTTTTTCCGTCCAGCCCCCTTTCACAACACGCGATAAGGAACTTCGTTCCAATATAATCAGATTTTGGGTCTTAATAAGACACTCTAAAAAAAAACTAATTAATTAGCAAATTGTAAAAAAAAAAAATATTTATAAATTATGCACTTTAAAGTGATTTTCAAATACTTTATTATTACAAAGCAGAGCATACATCAGTAAGCACTTTGCGAATATTACGAAATGTGTGTTTTCGGTTGTATACAGGACGTTGACAAAAATATTTTAGTTGCTTCAGTAGGATCAAGGAAAGTTCAGAATTCAGATCTGTTTCTACACGACCGCGTACAAATTCGGTTAAAACCTGTATAAATTGGTTTACACAAATTTAACTTTAGCCTAATTGCTGCTACATTATTTACATTAGTTCTAACTCAGGGCTTCTATATAAGCAGTATAGGATATCTCATGACTTACTCTTGACACTAGCATCCGTTTGAAATTTAGGATTGGAATCGAAAACTTGATAATTCGTACCCTTGAATGCTACACTAGGTTATTTGAAGCCACGTTGTTAGTGATACAACACTTAAAATCACCTGATAAAAATGGTCAAATTTACACAGATATAGTTAGGTACGTGAAACTAATGTTATGTATGTAATGGTATATTTATAATACATTGGTACGGTTTACACGTGACTCACAATAAGCTCCATTTCTGAAGGTGTAAGTAGATCTCTACTATAGTTAACCAAAATTTCTTTGACCTTATATCCGCCCCATAATCTGGTCAGCCTGTCGTCCACATATTATCCGCCACAAATTTAAATTTTATGTGTGTGTGTTTTATTAAATGAAGAAAGGAATTTTTCGCATCATACCGGCATATTATTTACCCTATTTATTTCATATTTGATTCAATAAAATAAATTATTCTCATAGCGTTATTTGCTTCAACGTGACAACTCCCACAAAATATTCACATCACGCGAACAGAAAAGTAAAAATAAACTGCACATTACATAACGTATTTTATTAGGAACCCACTAGGGAGACGCGGCGACGTAAATTCCGAATAGAAATTCATGCCACATAAACACCACTACGCAGATTTCCGACAAAGAAACATCATTAATATTTGAGGTGGTTGCTTATTCTGCCAACGTCTAAAGTAGATTAAATTATTCATAGCAGGGGAACATTGAACGTTGATAACGGCACATCAAATGGCTGTTGCTTTGCTTTCCGTATTGAATAAATTATTTGGTGCATATTGCACTTGAATGTAGCTATATTAGATGCCATTTTACGTGCACACATTCTAATAGAGTTATTAGTGTAATCTCTATAATGTGGTACACGTCACGCTTGAAAGAATGTATCGTAATTATGGCTATGGTATAAATCATACAATTAAAAGTAAAGAAATGTAAATTATAATATTTCATATAATTTTGTATAGTGGAATAAAGGACTTAACTCGACTCAAAATACTGTCCTAAAAAGGTCGAAAACCCATTCCCGCTACAAAAGTCCCAAAATAACTGTGGAATACTCCAATATATATTACTATTGATAGTACCCATAAGCCCACCAGTACGATGCCAGCGCCATCTATTTACAGCACATAAAAAAACTGTTATTTACACCGGAATAAAATTACCGTGATGAAAGTAGCCTACATGCTAATCCAGAACGTGGTCTATCCGTGTGCCATATTTCACCTAAATCCGTTCTACAGTGTCTGCTTTGACTTTTAACAAATATCCAAAAAAATTTCACTAACTTTTTCATTTCTAATACTAAGTCACACACACACATACACACACTCACGCCTTTTATCCCCGAAGAGGTAGGCAGAGGCGCAACTAGTGCACCCATTTTCGCCGTTATTCCGTCCCATGATGTGATAGGGAGCGAGCCTAATACTAAGTCAGATAACATAATATTACTTATGCAATAAAACATCGATCTAACATCACACAAATGTTATGAAAACCAAGCTTAATTTTCTGCTAGATGTACTGGCGTTATGACAATTTTTTTGGTCGAAATGTATGTAAATCTTTTACATAAAATTACTTAAAGGACTTATTCACGGTCCATCTTGACGTACAGCCAACCAAGGTCATGCACGATGCAAAACGACTGTGAATAGTCTCGACGTACATCAATTATTATTATTATTAGCTCGCTGGACTTGCACGATCCAGCGAGTGCATCCATCACCAGTGTTGCCAACTGGCACGTCTACTATGTATCTAAATGCATCATAAAAACTTACTAAATTCATCATTTTTTATGGCAAAAAATCAATTAAAATAATAATATTAAAAAGCCTTGTTAGGCCAATGTTAGGCTTGATTTGGCATTAGGTTTGTGTGAAATGCCCTAATAAAGTAACACAATTGTTTTAAAATACATTTTAGATTTAATAATATTATATATTCAACGAGTGACCCCGTCACTCTGAGCATCCTGCCGATAGACAATAACTACTCGTTTAGTCCGTAACCGAAAAATACATCTAATTCTTTATAAATTATTCACGAATTGTAAATATCTGTAGGTATAAATATCTGCATTCATTTCATATCTGTATGATGTGTTAAAAATCTGTATAAATACCATTGACCAGAGAGTAAAGATAAATATAGATAACTGAATACCTGGCAGCACTGTCTAGCACGCACGATAGTGCGTATGCTACGTCCAGCGCCGTGACGTACAGCATGCTGTACATCAAGATGGACCGTGAATAAGGCCCTTTAGTTCAATAATATTTCTTTAGTTTCAGTCTGCGATTATAATTCTTTTTGGGTCTGCGTTGACATCAAAGAGTATAATATATAGTACGTTGACATTTTTAGCTGGTCATGAGTTGTGTCAAATTATGTCAAATAAAAACCATGATAAATAAATTTATCAAAACAAATATATAATCACAACAAATTGGAAAACAAATATTCCGCACTCGTATATAATGGCTTCAAATAGCAAAAAAATTACACCCAACATATACGGACGCGTTTCAAATCCACCAGACGCGAGACACATAAACTTTTGCACGGATTTCGATAAGTCGATAGTTGTGAACAGTTTCTTGAGACGTGGTTGGAAACAAGTATCGCCCGATGAAAATTGGCACATATACTGGGCTAACACGGTAAATTGCCGGACTCTATTCAGCTTGGACGGCGGGTGCAGACTGAACGATAATCAACTCATCAACCACTTCCCCAACCACTATGAATTGGTACGAAAAGATTTACTCGTAAAAAACATAAAACGATACAGGAAAGAACTTGAAAAGGAAGGCAATCCCCTCGCGGAAAAAGCAGAAACGAAACTCCCTGGCGGACAAGTGATCACACGCTATTTATATTTAGATTTTATCCCCCTTACATTCATTTTACCGTCAGACTACACCATGTTCGTCGAAGAATACCGAAAACATCCGCAAACGACGTGGATTCTAAAACCTTGTGGCAAATCCCAAGGCGCCGGCATTTTCCTCATAAACAAACTGTCAAAACTTAAAAAATGGTCGCGCGAATCAAAAAAATATTTGCAGCATCATCTCACGAGCAAGGACACTTACGTTATATCGCGGTACATAGATAATCCGCTGTTGATCGGGGGGAAGAAATTCGATTTGAGGATTTACATTCTCGTTACATCGTTTCGCCCTTTAAAAGCATACATGTTTCGCAACGGATTTTGTAGGTTTTGTACAATGAAATACGACACGAGCGTCGCTGAGCTCGACAACATGTACATTCACCTCACAAATGTGAGCGTGCAAAAACACGGTGAAGATTACAATAGCCAACATGGAGGGAAACTCGGCCTGCAAAATTTAAAGCTGTATTTGGAAGGCACGCGCGGCCGGAAAGTCACCGACCGGTTGTTCGAAGAGATACAGTGGCTGATAGTTCATTCGCTGAAGGCGGTCGCACCTGTGATGTCAAATGACCGCCATTGCTTTGAATGTTACGGCTACGACATCATAATCGATGATAACTTAAAACCCTGGCTTATCGAAGTGAACGCCTCTCCGTCGATGACTGCGACGACTGCCAACGATAGAATACTCAAATATAAGCTGGTGGAAAGTATGTTGTCGGTAGTGTTGCCTCCTGACGGAGTGCCGGATGCCCGCTGGAATAAATCGCCCACCGAGGAAGCTTTGGGGGATTTCCAGACTCTTATCAACGAAGATTCCATATACAAAGGAAATTTTGATCTGCAACGTCGTGAAAGTAAATACATTCGATTCAAGCCCAACTGAAGTTTTCGTTGTGAAATAAATATGAAATGTTTGGAGTTTTAAGTCATATTTTATTTTTAAATTATTACAATATTGTCAAACGAATAAGATTATTATAAAATTATATTTTATTTATTATATCGATGGAATTTATTATACCTTGAATTTGCATCGTCCCTTTCCATTAGTTCCTCGTCAATCAGAACTTCGAAATCTCCAAGCGCATCGGCGTTAGGGATTTTGTTCCATCTTGCATCTGGTATACCGTCTGGCGGCACCACAACCGACACGATGTTATCGATTAATTTGTATTTTAGAATCCGATCGGTATGTGTAGTCGACTGCAGCGAGGGAGAAGCATTCACCTCCACTAGCCAAGGCTTTAGAGTATCGTCTATGATAATATCATATCCATAACATTCGAAACAATGTCGATCGTTCGCCATCACAGGGGCGACCGCTTTCAACGAATGAACGATAAGCCATTGTACCTCGGAGAACAATTTCTCGGTTACAGTGCGTCCTTTAGTGCCTTCTAAATATAATCGGAAATTCTGTATACTCATCTTGCCGCCATGAAGACTATTATAGTCTCCGCCGTGCTTTTGCACGCTTACATTAGTCAAATGTACGTACATGTTGTCTAATTCGGTAACACTAGTATCATATTTGACGGTGCAAAATCTACAGAACCCGTGCTGGAATAAGTAAGCCTTCAACGGTCTAAAAGACGTCACCAAAACATACAATCTAAGATCGAATTTTTTGCCGCCAATCAAAAGAGGGTTGTCTATGTAGCGCGATATAACATAACTTTCTTTACTGCCGAGTTGCGGATGAAAAGGGGTTTTCGCCTCGCGCGACCATTTCTTCAGTTTAGAAAGTTTATTGATCAAGAAAATTCCAGCGCCTTGAGATTTCCCACAAGGTTTCATGATCCACGTGCTCTGGGGAGATTTTCTGTATTCCTCAACGAACATATTGTAGTCTGCGGGTAGGACGTAAGTAACTGGAATAAAATCTAAATGCATGTAGCGCGTGACAACTTGGCCATTGGGGAGCGGCACATCCACTTTTTCAGCTAACGGATTGCCTTCCTTCTCTAGTTCCTTTCTATATCTCTTGATGTTTTTCACGAGCAAATCTTTCCGCGACAGTTCGTAGTGATTAGGGAAGTGATTAATCATTTGATTGTCGTTCATCCTGTAGCCACTTTCGATGCTGAAGATGGACCGGCAGTTAGTTGTAAACGACCAGTAGAAGTTCCACTCTTCTTCGGGTCCAACTTGTATCCATCCTCGCCGGTCAAAATTAGTTATAATAACAGATTTTTCTAAATCAGTGCAATACGTCACTCTACTTTTTTCCATCGGGGACGGTGATAATCTACCAAAAGGGTGTGATGATAATTTTCTAGTATCTTGGGTCATGTCTTACATTATAGAAAACATTTCAATTAAAATGTTTCGAAATGATTGTCTTTATAGAAATGTCATTCCGACAAAGATTCGTTCATAATGTATAAAGAAAGGTGTGTTATCAAGTAACTAAAAATACCAAACGATACAATAGACCTTTTTACTCGTTATTGCTGACATTTCCCCTCGTCGTACAAGGAAGGTAGGGAGCGAAATTAACTGTGAGCTACTAACAATAAAAATCTAAAAGTTTTATTTGTTATCTATTGGAGAACTGAAGACAATTTCTTACAAACTTAATGTTAGTAAACCATGAAAATACAAAGTTTCTGGGGATAACGGATAAACTTTACGCAAGCAAAGCTTTATAGAGGCCAAACTGCACAAATCTTGATTGATGGTCATGCGATAAAAAAGATTTTTTCAGAAGCCACGCTTAAAATTAAGGTAAAAAGAATGAAACCCATTGTGTCTTCAGTATACCATCCAATTTTAGTGGAGGCGACTTCAATCCCCCGAGGAAATCTCGTTCAATATTTTCTTGTGTTTTGTTTGTTTGTATTATTTTCTCTAAACTACTGCGATCACCCACCTAGAAAGGTGGATGAAATGTGGAAATATAGAAATGGTATTTTTGTTATAATGCAAGAAACAAAATAATGTTTAATAAAACGTATTAATAAAACGGCAGAGGCGCAACTATTGCACCGACTTTTCACCGTATGTATTCCGTCCCATGATGTGGTAGAGCGAGCCTATCGCTACATTGGGCACTAATTCCAGACTCCGGGCTCATACGGAATAGTAAAATTAAATACCATTTTGCCCGACCCGGGGATTGAACCCGAGACCGTAATACTACACCACCGAGGCATTCATTATTCCGGCTAGTATTATTATATTACTAGCATTGCGCGCGGCTCCGCCCGCGTGGTAATTTTTTTTCTGGGATAAAAGTAGCCTATAGCTCTCAGGAGTAATATAGCTTCCTATTAGTGAAAGAATTTCGGTCAATCAAAATCGGTCCAGTAGTTTTTTGTATAGCATTGAATGTCGAGACGGGCATGCCGTTCGCCTGATGGTAAGCGATACGACCACCCATAAACAGTAGCAACACCATCCAGCACTTTGACGTACAAAGTACTGTGTAGCATTCCACTGCGCTCGTCATCCTGAGACACAAGATATTAAGTCTCATTATGTCCAGTAGTTATACTGGCTACAATGTCCTTCAAACGGAAACACAACAGTGCATGCACACTGTTGCTTGGCGGTAGAAATAGACATTGCGGTGGTACCCACCCAGACGGCCTCTTACATAATGAGAGACCTACCACCAGTTCCTGAGATTAGCGCGTTCAAACAAACAAACTGACAACGTATAACGTAAAGGACAAATAATTGTATCAGCACACTTTCCAGCAAATTTTTAATAAAAAAATATCCAGTTCGCGAGTTCCATTAAAATATATTGCGAGGTTTATGAACAAACAAACATTATAAACACATTTAGATTCAAAGACATTTAAATACTCGATACTGTTTTAGGGTTCAGTAACAAAATATGAAAACCTTAAACTTCATCCGTTGGTCAATGGTCCGTCTGAATACCATAGATTTTGTTTTCAAGTTCAAGTAAGTACTATAAGAGACTAGAGAGTTTACATTTTGTGTCTTATATGACAAACGCAGTGCAGGGCGAGGCAGTGCTTATTAATTTAAGTTCTGAGTGGTGTTACTACTGTTCATGAGTATTTGAGACATTATCAAGCAAGCGGCAAACTCATCTCGTTCTTAGATTTTTAAAAAAACTTTGTAAGTACGAAATTAGTTGACGAAATATTGTTCATAATATTTTTCTTTTAACGTTTGTTAGCAGCTACGGAACTCTACACTAATCATGCTCCCACGTAATCTTGATAATGTTATTTCGAAATTCACCCACGGCCTCGATTTAATATAGATATAGAAAACAAACCTAAATTTATATGGAGCTATGGTAAAAAAAATATGCAAATAAAAGGAATAATGTAGCCGAAATGGGTTATTTATCGTTGAAAAATTCACAATCTCAATACGGCGACCCCAATCACATGTAATCAAAGGATCTGCATCAAAAAGGATGACAGCTGCGTGATGGAGGCGAGTGGTGACTGTAATTTTCTTTGTGTCATTCACACACATTCAAATATTTTGTGTGAACAATGTTTTAAAATTATTATGTTCGGTGTTTGTGGTAAAAAAATGTAATCCTGCTAGCCAGTTTCGGTCACGACGGCCAATCTCAACGGAGATCAGTCAAGTGCGCAGGAGATATTATAGTGCACAGGTGTGTGTGCAATACACAGGTCCACTCGCTATTCCTTCACTCTCTTACTCTGGTGAGACGGCAATGCAACATGACCAGAGAGAGATCAGGCGCAGGACCAAGGGCTTTACGTGCTTTTCGAGGCACGGGGGTGTCACACCGCCAACTTCCTGACTCCGAGCTGCAACTGAGTAGTTTTTTAGATGGAAAAACCCAGTCACAATGTTTTTTTTGGGTCGACCGGGATTCGAACCCAGGACCTCAGCGCGCAAATCGTACTCGTAAAGCGTACGCAATACAACTACGCCAACGAGGCAGTATAGAGTGTTTGTGGTAGGTACATTACGTAAAAAATAACGCACGGTGTGTCCAATTTTACTTTATGAAAATATCACAAAATCTAGCATCCGACAGAACTAACTGAATGTGACATTAAATAGGTAACTACGATGTTATGTTATCGATAATACTGCTCGAAATAATATTAGCTAACCTAAAGACTCGTTTCACATGTTTACTGGTGGTAGGTATGTCATAATATGTATGTATGTATATGAAATTATATTTTTAAAGATTCTTCATAGATGATAGTTATTATTATGCTGCGTAACTGAAAACTTACTTCTACTGGTGGTAGGTCTCTTATTTGTAAGAGTCCGTCTGGGTGGGTACCACCGCAATGTCTCTTTCTACCGCCAAGTAACAGTGTGCATGCACTGTTGTGTTTCGGTTTGAAGGACATTGTAGCCAGTATAAATACTGGACATAATGAGACTTAACATCTTATGTCTCAGGATGACAGCGCAGTGGAATGCCACACAGTACTTTGTAAGTCAAGGTGCTGGATGGTGTTGCTACTGTTTATGGGTGGTCGCATCGCTTACCATCAGGCGAACGGCATGCTCGTCTCGTCGTTCAATGCCATAAAAGAAAAAAAATGTTCTAAAGGCATGTTAAGAAAATTGTGTATACTATAATTTCGTATTTTCTGTAAGAAAATACGCATAAGTTGTAGAATATACGAACGAATTTTAAACATGCGATTCACGATAGATCTGAGCAAAATAGAAACACGTTTAAATTAACTTTAAAAGAATACTGAAAAATATTAAATAAAATATCACGGTTTCTACTTAGACTTCTCTTGAAAATGAAACCAAATAAACATTAAATATGAACGTGTAGACGAAACGTAAATTGCTTTACAAATATTATAAGCAAAACCTCGCATTATTAAGGTATGGTTTCTTTATAAAAAAATAAAAAAAACATAATATTATGTACAGTCAGCAGCATAAGTAGATGAACAAATTCAAAATTTCAAATTGCCTTCATACTTTTGTGTTCTTACTAATCTTGATTTTCTCTTTACAAAAATAAAATAAAAGGTATTTACTTTACTTCAAAAGAAGAAAAAAATGAAAGGTGTCAAGGGACACCCGGATGGAACGAAGTTCCTTTCGATTAATTAGTGAAGGAATTGTAATAAAATTTTATTTATATAACAGAGTGTGTATATATAATATAAATATATAAATATTTTCCTATTTCCGTTCCAATACATAAGTTTCTAGAGAAAAAAACAAATAAATACGTGTGGCACTCGGAGATTGCCGCGGTAAAGCTATTGCATAGCATTTTTATCACAAATTTTGATTGACTAAACACAAATTCGATCTTACGCTTACCACATAAAGTAGATTTTTAAACGCGAGCAAAGCACGTTTAGTCTTGTTATTGATAAATGTCAGTAACCAAAGTAGAATAAATCAACATTCTTTTGTACTCGTGCCGTGCGAACGCTGGGGAAATAGCTTCTACGCAATGTATTTAAGGTTCATATTAGTAAGATAATAGCAAATTTTTTCCGTCTAGCCCCCTTTCACAACGCGCGATAAGGAACTTCGTCCCAAAAATATTTCAGTTTAACTTAATGCGTATATAAGCGATTTGAAATTTTGATTTTGTACTTTGTATTTATGCTGCTGACTGTACGCTATGAGCACTTATTATTCGCACCGTACTATTGACTAAGGTTGTATAAAACGTATTCAATTTCTTTTTTACTCAGTAGGCTTTCAGCTATTCATTAGTGTACGTATATAATTTGGTATCATAATGTCGGCCCCTTGACCTGGTAAAAGAATAAATAAATTTTCATCTTTTTCGGCGGTTGAGTGGAAAGACTCCGCAAATTGGGGTACTGTCTAATGGATCGTGGAAACAGTTGAGAACCCTCGTGATTGCGAAGCAAATGGAGTGTTGTTCGATTTGCTTGTCAGCACTTTCGCGCTTGTAAGTAACAGGTGAATGTTTTATGGAGTTTTAATCATCTCCGTTTACGGAATCAATAGCGGAATTCGTGGAGCGACAAAGAAATACTTATAAAATAATGGTTGCGGCAGTTAGGCACTTATAGCTAGACGAAGGCGCCTAATTCTCCGAAGGACGTCACCAAGGATTTTAGAGTTTAGAGTGTGGACTGTAGGGATACAGGTAGGTACTAAGTGTTAGGGATTCTTTTTTTTTTTTTGGCATAGCATGACTAGACGAGCATGCCGTTCGCCTGATGGTAAGCGATACGACCGCCCATAAACAGTAGTAGCACCATACAGCACCTTGAGTTACAAAGTACTGTGTGGCATTCCACTGCGCTCGTCATCCTGAGACATAAGATGTTAAGTCTCATTATGTCCAGTAGTTACACTGGCTACAATGTCCTTCAAACCGAAACACAACAGTGCATGCACACTGCTGCTTGGCGGTAGAAATAAATATTGCGTTGGTACCCACCCAGACGGTCTCTTACATACGAGAGACCTACCACCAGTAAATTCGACCTACCACCTGATTCGGCCGAGCAGTCGTCCGTTGTCCAACTCTCCAGGTGCCTTAACGTTGGATCGAATGACCTGTGACGCCCTCGCTTCTGAGGCCTGGACGCTAAGGTAATACCACTCCTTATCCAAAAAAACGATTTCTTGATAGAATATAATCTTAAGTAGCCATCCGTATTTGTGTTCAAAGACCTGCTAAAAAAATAAAACTTGAGAGGTGTCAAGGGACACCCGGATGGAACGAAGTTCCTTTCGATTAGTTAGTGAAGGAATTGTAATAAAATTTTATTTATATAACAGAGTGTGTATATATATAAATATATAAAAATATATTATTTATATAACAGAGTGTGTATATATATACATATTTTCCTATTTCCGTTCCTATACATAAGTTTCTAGAGAAAAAAACAAATAAATACGTGTGGCACTCGGAGACTGCCGCGGTAAAGCTATTGCATAGCATTTTTATCACAAATTTTGATTGACTCAACACAAATTCGATCTTACGCTTACCACATAAAGTAGATTTTTAAACGCGAGCAAAGCACGTTTAGTCTTGTTATTGATAAATGTCAGTAACCAAAGTAGAATAAATCAACAAAATTTGAAAAAAGAATGTTACGTTCGATTCTTTTGTACTCGTGCCGTGCCAACGCTGGGGAAATAGCTTCTACGCAATGTATTTAAGGTTCATATTAGATTAGTAAGAAATGGTTTTAATGACTTTAATAAATAAAATAAATAAAAATATACTCGTTTCAAGAATTATAGCTTCTACGCATTGTATTTAAGGTTCATATTAGTAAGATAATAGCAAAAAGTGTCGTGACAACTTTTCATTTGTTTTTTCCGTCCAGCCCCCTTTCACAACGCGCGATAAGGAACTTCGTTCCAATAGTAATTTTGTCAATGTCGCCTTTATTCATAACGATGGTAAAGCCAGTTTTGACTAACTCAACCGAGTTCGGAGGCCAGTTACTAAAATTAGATTAAACGGCACAGACATCTAGCGTCTGGCGTCGCTGTTCTTGCAATTTGTACATTAATTCTATTGTCTTAATACAATTAGCTATGTATTTAAACAATCTTGCATCCGGTTTCACCTACGCTAACCATTTTTGTTGCTACAAATTGTAAAATATGCAATATTATCATATAATAATAGGCGAAAATTGTTTGATTCTTGCATATGTAATTTAATTGATCTTTAAAATTACAACCACAAAGCAATTAATTTCAAAACTTCTTACACGAAAACTTCTTACATGATGTATTCAGTGGTTTTCATCATATTCGTTGACAGTGTCGAGGAGAGGGTTGAACAATTATTGCCTAAAATAATTACACAGTCGACATTAATTTCTTCCACGTATAAAGTAATACTGAAGTTATTTATTATCAACAGAAATATTAAAATTGGTTTTGAATGTATTAAAACGAAATCCCAAATAGCATCATAGATCACAACCCAAACATAGACATATAGGTAATGCTATACAAATCCAAAATATAAACGTACATATAGCTCATTTTTAACTGTACTCGCTATGCATAAGGATCCGAATGTGTTAATACAAAATTTGATGCTTAAAAGGTCACTAGAATCAATACAAAACCCCATCAAGACAATTATAAAGCAACTTCCTCCAATATAATATCGTCTGATCCAACAGCCTATTCGAGGTTTACGTAGCTGTGTGCCTATTACGATTAACTGACAGGTAGAAGTGTCGATAAACTGTTGCTGGGAGTCTCAAGGGACATCAATGGGGTTGGTGTTTTCAAAATGGCGGCCGAAGTAGATTCCCGGCATTGCTAAAAATATACTAAAGCCTTGGAGTATTACATGCTTATAACTACATATACAGAGATAGTGTGGAGTGCGTTCCTATTTATGTGTCAAGTGAATATTGGCAGAAAAGTGTTGTTCCGGAATTCTCTACAGGCTTGCAGGATGATTTCTGCATATACCTCAGTAAAGGCGTACAGAAAAGAGACCTATTGGCCGCTCAATGACTGCCTTGTATTCTACAACGTGGTTAATTTTGAGACGATGTTGCTCAGTTCCATATTCATGCTTAAATTAAACTAAAACCGTACCACAGGTATGAAAGGTATAACCCTTACGATAGATGACAAGATGAAGTAAAATTCGCGATTACTCTTTTTTCTTTTACTAAATTGGAATACCATGTTTATATTTACTAATATCTTGGTTTCCAATATTATGATTCATATTTCATACATCTATCTATACCTGGTGGAAACGTACTTGGTGTATAAATCATGATCTTGGTAAATAAGATTAATAAAAACCGACATTTCGCACTTTTTACTAGAGTGCCTATTTACCTTATTAGTTCTAAAATATTTACGGTATATTTGCTGTATTTAGATACAAAAATAACAATTCTATAAAATACTAGATAAATACCATTAATATTTTAGAATACAAGAAAAAATCCTTTTGGCAAAAAGTTCGAAATGTTAATTATGCTGTTCTTCCCGTAAAAACTCTATATATTCACATTCATTTAACAATTAAAATATATTCATATTATTTTTATGCCAAGTTTCAGTCGATAGACCTTGAATCCTTAGCACGCAAAGAGTTCTAGGATTATATAGAGCGGACATTGGGAAAATAGACATACAAAAATTTTGAGCCTGTTCGTCAGTAACTCAATCTACCGTGAAATATCAAAACACCTATGTAAAATGCACTAGAACATCCTGTGACGTGATCGTAGTGTGCAAATTGGTATATTTTTTTTCCAAAATATTGTTTTCTTTACAAAATATAAGCATGCCGAGACATCTTGTCACATGGACGTGTCAGATAAGACAGCGACTTATTACCAATGGGTAATAACTTTTGGACGAAAAATTTGGGCCTCATGTCCGGTCTATAACTTGTCTTTGTTAGCACGGCTCACGGACACGTATTCCACGTCTTAAAAGCGACAGAAAACATCAACATTCAACCCTCTTGCATACGTGATAAGAATAGCTAAATCGGGGTAATTTGTACTCGATTCAACGGGTAGACCTGTCATCTTAGCATCCGATATAGAACGCCACTAAAATTGGAAATTCAATAGAATCTATATCAACGCGATGTTCTATTAGTGATCACACTGTTGGATTACAATAGAGAATGTTTCCATTCTGTTTGGATGTGATTATTATAGAATAAATGTGTATATTTATACATTATTAGTACTGCTCGCGGCTCCGCCCGCTTGAAAAAGGTTTTCCGGAATTAAAATAGTTTCCCGGGATAAAAGCCTATAGCACTCAGCAGTAATGTAGCTTCCTATTAGTGAAAGAATTTACAAAATCGGTTCAGTAGTTCCTGAGATTTAGCGCGTTCAACCAAACAAACAAACTCTTCAGCTTTATAATATTAGTATATATTGTGTGAACCTTACAGTAAGAGAATATTATTATAATGTGTGGAGAACAATATCGCTTTTGTTAATAATAATAATAATAAACCCGCAGGGGCGGCTTTGTGGCGAGCCGTCGGTGAGTGGCGACACCGCGTACCCCGATTCCGTGGGGGCTAAATGAGACCCCCTGACCCTTGGCTTGCCTTAACTGGCCGGCTAGGGGTGGAAATCGCAAGAGCTAAAACCTGAAGCTCCAGGGTGGAAGTGCTCAAGCTGCGTAATAGCGAGGAAACCCGCTCCGGGACGCGTTAGCGACCCGCGATGGTGAAATCGGTGCACACCTCTCGACACCCTTTAGCCACCCACACCGATGTTGCGTCCTTGGCATGCGCCGCTTTTGGGATGCCCATCTAGTGGCGGGCAAGTCACCGTCTGCCTTGAATACAAATGATTGAGACATTTTACTTGGCAGGCGTCCCGTTGTCTCAATCAATAGCCCAGCAACCAGTCCAGCTAGATCCCATCCATAGACCCAATTAATTCCCATCTACTCTGCAATAGTCCTTACACCTTGCAGGCGCTGTCTTTGGTTGTATTTCTCCCATAAATGCAGACAGAGAGAGTACCTACAAGGTGTACACACCCCAACTAGAGTAACGTATCTTAAAGGGGCCTCTACGTGTTGGATCCATATCCCCACGCAAGCCTTCCAAAAGGACCGGCCTTCGTGCCGTGATTTCCCGCAGGAAAGATACAACATAATAATAATAATAATACCAGCCCTGTATTATATACTGCCCACTGCTGAGCACGGGCCTCCTCTACTACTGAGAGGGGTTAGGCCTTAGTCCACCACGCTGGCCTAGTGCGGATTGGCAGACTTCACATACCCTCGAAATTCCTATCGAGAATTCTCAGGTATGTAGGTTTCCTCACGATGTTTTCCTTCACCGTTAAAGCGAACGATAATTGATACACAATACACACATAACTTCGAAAAGTCAGAGGTGTGTGCCTTGGGTTTTGAACCTCCGGACATTGTCTCGGCAGACCGTTCCATTCCCAACTAGGCTATCGTCCAAGCTTTTGTTAATACCATGTATGAATCCGTCAATTTTATTTTATATAAATTCGAACAAAAATAAAGGATACTGATAACTTGAAACATAAAAACGGTTCAAAGAAAATATTTTATAATACACATCGAAACCGTTAAACAAGAGAAATATATTAAAGCCCGAAGTAAACGGTCCGTGTAACGCAAACAAAGTTATAAAAACTTTTTATCTTGAAACCTAGGCAGATTGCGCGGGGTAAATTAATATATTTCTAATAAAACAAAGGAATTTTCATTAGTGAGCCCTCATCAGTCGGCCGATGGACTAAATTTCACACTTATTCGCGAAAACATGCGGAACTGTAGTAAAAATAAAACTTGATATCTTTCTTGATGAGTTTTATGTTGGCAAATGGGGAATTTCCTAATACAGTGTCTACTGAATAAGCCGTGAACTCTGTTTGTGAAGTTATTACTGTAGGCGTACAATAAACGGGAACTTTGCACATCGTACAAAGGATATTATCATTACGTCCCTAATTAGATTAGTCTTAAGCAGATATAGAATGTATTCTATATTTCTCTGTGACAATTTCAGATAATTGAAATTAAACTATTATAACGGATTTTATCGCGGTTTTTTATTTGATTTTTCTCCCGACGTTTCGAAGGCTTTGCAGCACTTCGTGGTCACGGGGCGGACTGAGGTGTTGGTGGTCCGAAAAGTTAGTGTTACAAATCTACCTTCAATTTACAATTATACAATTTAAAGATGTTAGTCATTGTTTGCGGTCCGGTCTACGCAGTAAGAGCTCACAATGTCTTGAGGTCTGGCAGCAGGTCTTTTGGGGCCCGATTTAATTAGATGTATGACCGGGTCCCAGGCTTGTGCAAGTTTCCAACCATCTTCTCTATTGAAATTAGGATGTTTTTTGATCTCAATAGCCTCGCGGATCATCCTAGGCAGGAATCGGTGTTCTTTGGCAAGGATTTGTGGCTTGTCGAATCTAAGGTAATGGTTGGAGCCTTCTTCTGAGTGTTCAGCTACTGCAGACTTCGTAGAGCGTCGGTGTTTAACATCAGCTATATGTTCTTTTACGCGGGTCCCTATATGTCTTTTTGTTTGTCCAATATAAGAGAGGCCACAGTCGCAATCTATCTTGTATACGCCCGGTTCTTGTAGAGGTATATGGCACTTGACAGGTGGTAAAAATTGACTAATCTTCTTAGGCGGCTTAAAATAAGTTTTTATGGAAGCGCGCTTCAGGATGTAGCCAATCTTGTCAGTGACTCCTCTTACATAAGGTAATACAACTGGGACACGATCAACTGTGGCTGGTTTCACTCGGTCTCTGTGACGGCGGCGTGGAATTTGGAGCTTGTTGTCTCGCAGTACTTGCTTGACATGTTGCAGCTCAGCAGCCAGGTGTTTCTCGTCACAGATTCCTTGTGCTCTCTGAAACAAAGATTTGCCCACGGTAGCTAACTGTTTTGGATGGTGATGAGATTCACCGTTCAGGTATTTATCTGTATGGGTCGGTTTCCTATACACAGTGTGGCTTAGGGACTGATCAGGATTACGGATGACTAAAACATCTAAGAAAGCAAGAGAGTTATCCTGTTCCAACTCCATGGTAAATTGAATTTTATCATTAATGGAGTTGAGATGATTTAAAAATGCAGTTACTTTGTCAGATGGTAATATTGTGAAAGTATCATCTACGTACCGTTTGTAAAACCTTGGTGAGACCGGGGCTGTGTTCAGGGCTGTCTCCTCGAAGTCCTCCATGAAGATATCGGCGACTACTGGAGATACAGGTGAGCCCATCGCTACCCCCTCAACTTGTACATAGAACTGATCATTCCACAACATATAGCCAGATGTGAGGCAATGTTGGAGTAGTTCTGCATATTCAACAGGGATGTTATTTTCTGCTAACCTCTTAGAAACAATTTTAATGCAGTCTTGTACTGGTAAACTTGTGAAAAGTGACTGGACATCAAAACTGACCATTGTTTCATTGTCAGCTAATTTAAGGTGTTCAATGTCGCTGACAAATTGGTATGAATCCTTCACAGATGCTCTAGTGTTTCCTCTGAGCGGTGAAAGCACTTTAGCTACGTGCTGAGCCAGTCTGTAGGTTGGTGTGTCGATCTGACTCACAATGGGACGCAGCGGAGCATTAGCCTTGTGAATCTTAGGTAACCCATACAGTTTAGGCGGTTTTGCACACGATGGAACGAGTAAGTCTACGTCTAGATTTAACTTATCGGAGTGATTCTTGATTAAAGAGCTAGTTGCCTTTAATATTTTGTTAGTCGGGTCTGTTTTGACTATTTTATAAGTACTTACATCCGATAAAAGTTGTTCGATTTTGTTGTTATAATCCAACGTATCCATTACTACTGTCGCATTCCCTTTATCTGCACGGAGAATTATAATGTCCTTCATTGATCGCAAGTTCTTTAAAGCGATGTATTGATGTTTTGGGAGATTTGGTTTCGGCACTTTGTTTTGACGCAATACTGACGAAATGTCTTGGCGTATGGCCTCCGAATCTTCCTTTTTTAAATTATTTTTGAAGAGATTATTCTCAACGTTGCAGATAATATCTTCATACGGCATCCTTCGTGGTGTTACAGCAAAATTTAAGCCTCTCGATAAAACCTGAATTGTGTTTTCATCCAATGTTTGTTTTGACAGATTTATGACCGCGCGTTGTTCATGGTTTACGCAAGAGTGTGTATGATCTATGGTCGCGCGCGTTCCATTCCTACACTCGGTGTTATTTAGTTTTTTGGTATTTGATTTTGATCGTAATTTGTCATATTTAATTATGTGTTTATTTTTGCATTCATTATATTTAGATGTTTCGCGCCTATTAAGAATATCAATGCAATTATTAAAATCAAATCCTGATAAATCTGTCTTTAACTCATTGGATAAAATCTCAACACAATTATTTATGTAACTGAGGTCAAAATTGTTTCTAAGAGGTTAGCAGAAAATAACATCCCTGTTGAATATGCAGAACTACTCCAACATTGCCTCACATCTGGCTATATGTTGTGGAATGATCAGTTCTATGTACAAGTTGAGGGGGTAGCGATGGGCTCACCTGTATCTCCAGTAGTCGCCGATATCTTCATGGAGGACTTCGAGGAGACAGCCCTGAACACAGCCCCGGTCTCACCAAGGTTTTACAAACGGTACGTAGATGATACTTTCACAATATTACCATCTGACAAAGTAACTGCATTTTTAAATCATCTCAACTCCATTAATGATAAAATTCAATTTACCATGGAGTTGGAACAGGATAACTCTCTTGCTTTCTTAGATGTTTTAGTCATCCGTAATCCTGATCAGTCCCTAAGCCACACTGTGTATAGGAAACCGACCCATACAGATAAATACCTGAACGGTGAATCTCATCACCATCCAAAACAGTTAGCTACCGTGGGCAAATCTTTGTTTCAGAGAGCACAAGGAATCTGTGACGAGAAACACCTGGCTGCTGAGCTGCAACATGTCAAGCAAGTACTGCGAGACAACAAGCTCCAAATTCCACGCCGCCGTCACAGAGACCGAGTGAAACCAGCCACAGTTGATCGTGTCCCAGTTGTATTACCTTATGTAAGAGGAGTCACTGACAAGATTGGCTACATCCTGAAGCGCGCTTCCATAAAAACTTATTTTAAGCCGCCTAAGAAGATTAGTCAATTTTTACCACCTGTCAAGTGCCATATACCTCTACAAGAACCGGGCGTATACAAGATAGATTGCGACTGTGGCCTCTCTTATATTGGACAAACAAAAAGACATATAGGGACCCGCGTAAAAGAACATATAGCTGATGTTAAACACCGACGCTCTACGAAGTCTGCAGTAGCTGAACACTCAGAAGAAGGCTCCAACCATTACCTTAGATTCGACAAGCCACAAATCCTTGCCAAAGAACACCGATTCCTGCCTAGGATGATCCGCGAGGCTATTGAGATCAAAAAACATCCTAATTTCAATAGAGAAGATGGTTGGAAACTTGCACAAGCCTGGGACCCGGTCATACATCTAATTAAATCGGGCCCCAAAAGACCTGCTGCCAGACCTCAAGACATTGTGAGCTCTTACTGCGTAGACCGGACCGCAAACAATGACTAACATCTTTAAATTGTATAATTGTAAATTGAAGGTAGATTTGTAACACTAACTTTTCGGACCACCAACACCTCAGTCCGCCCCGTGACCACGAAGTGCTGCAAAGCCTTCGAAACGTCGGGAGAAAAATCAAATAAAAAACCGCGATAAAATCCGTTATAATAGTTTAATTTCAATGTCTAACATTCGCGTAAACATAAGGAATCATTATGCAAACCAGTACGGACTGGAAATTGCCAACAAAATACGCCGGTTGGAGAATTTGAAAACCAAGCGCGCAAGAATCAGTACATCCTTGAATTTCTTGAAGAGATGCCGTGACCATAATCTCATTCCTACGTGTGTCAAGATATCACCAAAGAAAAACATACGAGGGAGCGCTAAAATTCTAGACCAGGCGAGTACAAAACTGTTACGAGCTACCATACACGAAACTCGATCCGACCTCAGTTACATAAATAATTGTGTTGAGATTTTATCCAATGAGTTAAAGACAGATTTATCAGGATTTGATTTTAATAATTGCATTGATATTCTTAATAGGCGCGAAACATCTAAATATAATGAATGCAAAAATAAACACATAATTAAATATGACAAATTACGATCAAAATCAAATACCAAAAAACTAAATAACACCGAGTGTAGGAATGGAACGCGCGCGACCATAGATCATACACACTCTTGCGTAAACCATGAACAACGCGCGGTCATAAATCTGTCAAAACAAACATTGGATGAAAACACAATTCAGGTTTTATCGAGAGGCTTAAATTTTGCTGTAACACCACGAAGGATGCCGTATGAAGATATTATCTGCAACGTTGAGAATAATCTCTTCAAAAATAATTTAAAAAAAGGAAGATTCGGAGGCCATACGCCAAGACATTTCGTCAGTATTGCGTCAAAACAAAGTGCCGAAACCAAATCTCCCAAAACATCAATACATCGCTTTAAAGAACTTGCGATCAATGAAGGACATTATAATTCTCCGTGCAGATAAAGGGAATGCGACAGTAGTAATGGATACGTTGGATTATAACAACAAAATCGAACAACTTTTATCGGATGTAAGTACTTATAAAATAGTCAAAACAGACCCGACTAACAAAATATTAAAGGCAACTAGCTCTTTAATCAAGAATCACTCCGATAAGTTAAATCTAGACGTAGACTTACTCGTTCCATCGTGTGCAAAACCGCCTAAACTGTATGGGTTACCTAAGATTCACAAGGCTAATGCTCCGCTGCGTCCCATTGTGAGTCAGATCGACACACCAACCTACAGACTGGCTCAGCACGTAGCTAAAGTGCTTTCACCGCTCAGAGGAAACACTAGAGCATCTGTGAAGGATTCATACCAATTTGTCAGCGACATTGAACACCTTAAATTAGCTGACAATGAAACAATGGTCAGTTTTGATGTCCAGTCACTTTTCACAAGTTTACCAGTACAAGACTGCATTAAAATTGTTTCTAAGAGGTTAGCAGAAAATAACATCCCTGTTGAATATGCAGAACTACTCCAACATTGCCTCACATCTGGCTATATGTTGTGGAATGATCAGTTCTATGTACAAGTTGAGGGGGTAGCGATGGGCTCACCTGTATCTCCAGTAGTCGCCGATATCTTCATGGAGGACTTCGAGGAGACAGCCCTGAACACAGCCCCGGTCTCACCAAGGTTTTACAAACGGTACGTAGATGATACTTTCACAATATTACCATCTGACAAAGTAACTGCATTTTTAAATCATCTCAACTCCATTAATGATAAAATTCAATTTACCATGGAGTTGGAACAGGATAACTCTCTTGCTTTTGTAACATATTTATTATGTTACCACAGATAATACAGACATTTAGTCTGATTTAACGATTTTGAACGTCACATCTCTAGTGCGCGCGAGTGTCATTTCGGCGGGACGTCTCTAAAAACGTCACTTTCCTTCCATTTGCTCGAGAGTCAAGATCGCTATGTGAAAATCTAAAGTGATCCTCTAATTGAATAGTAATTATAAGCCTACAATGGCTTAGTTTGATATTAGAACATACAAACCAAAGTGGTGCGGTGTTATTTTTATGGTGAGTCCATTTATTCCAAAATTTTGAATATAACGTTGGTGACGTTAACACGAGTTGATGAATTAACGTTGTCGTGCTCTTTGCAGTTGGTTGCTGAACTCAAGCACCATTGTTTCGGCTGAATTCGAGAATTTTTAATAAACGGCCGGTTCGTAAAACTTTGCTTTTAATAAAATATTGATTAAATTGTGAATCACGCAGCTGTAGCCATTACTAAAGTAATGATCTTGTTTCAGCTCAGCGGTCGTTTCGTTTGGGTTTAGTTTTGGATTACGTTTACGTTTTAGTTACGGTTTACGTTACGTTTTGGATTTATCTACGTTTTACTACGTATTTGCTTGGAAATTTATCGCCTGTTCTGCAATCTGCTTGGTCGGATTATCTGCGCTTTGGCTGCAGATCCGCCATCTTGTGAAGAGGCCTGCATGGATTGTTAACTGGCTTGCTGTCTGGCTACTTCATTGCAAGAGGATAATTCTTCTGAATCTCGCTATGAGTATGTTAGAGGTAACCTTTTTGTTGCCATGAGGTATGTACCTTTTAATTGTTAGAACGCCTTCAGCGAACGTGGACTGGATTATCCAGTGATATTTGCGTAATCACAAAGAGTGCACTAATGACAGATCTAGGTTTAGAACTAATTGTAAATTTGGGATAAATAATAACATCAAAATTTCTATAAATAATCATAATTTTAATATATATAAATGTAACAGTGTCTACGGAAATATAGCCTAATTAATTAAACTAATTTGGTTTTAATTTTCCACTCCCCTAAGATCAAAAGCTAATGCGCCGACTGACTATTATCTGGCTTATTTTGTTTAGTAAATCGGCAATAGTAGTCTTGTGAGATTGCTCTGCCTGGCGCCCGAAACCCGGTGTTTGTTAACCTTAAAACACCCAAATAATATATTTTTTTATTTTTTTATATTACAATTGGCGCCCGAACAGGGACTTGAGTAGATACTGTCATATTTTAGGTCATTATTGCACTCTAATAATTGTGAGTACATAATAGCTGTAGCTTTATTGACGCTATTAGCATGTTGTATAATATAAGCAACTAGCTTAATTGTTGACTGACACTTATGCAGGGATTTATTAAGAACTCCATTTGCTGTTCATGTTCATGCTTATTTCTAGCTTTTGAGACTTTTATATAAAGTCATTGATTAATATTTAATAATTTGACCATAAATAATATTGCTTGTGATTGCAAAATGCATAATTTGCATATTATAACGTTCGGGATGTGACGGGGTTACTGTGTACTTTTCCTTTGTATTGTATAGAATCATAGCTCTAAATAAAAACAACTACTTCGAGAAAGGCGTTATCAGCACAACAGTTCATGTATGTATAATAGTTTCTGACTTTGTAGATCTTATAATGTTACTTAACATTTGTGTTTAAAATTAACCTGTAGATTCAGTTAAACATTATTCTAACCTCATAATATACTTTCTGTGTATAATGATTAAGACAGTGTCAAGTCAACTAATGTTGTTATTACTTAAATATAACACTTATATTTCTGTGTTAAAACTTTAGATCACGGTTAACATAAGTTAATTCTGTTAAGCCGGGAAACCTGTTCCCATTTATTATTGATAATATTAAAACATTGTAATTAATTTAATATTACAATTTTGTAAGTCAATACTGCACTCTTTAAACTTAAACAATATAATTTCTTAAAGTTTAATATAACAATTTTACAACATTTTTAAACATTTTCAAAAATTATTGATATCTTACTCGTGGTTACTTAATTGCATTCTAGAGAAGTTTTAATTCAGATTATTGTGATTTCACTTTGAGATTTCAAATATGGATGCCGAGACTCAGACGGATGGTCTTTTCGAGACTAGGGAGAATTTGGTACCTTCTGTTGCTCCTGAAATTTCAAATATTTTACCTGATACTAGGGATTTGATAACTTTATCTCATATTAAAGATTCTTTGCCCCCATCAAAAGAAAAACTAATTAGTTTCCATCGATCACGGATTTCTAAGAAATCGCCTAGTGTATCAATGGCTATTAAAAATTATGAACTTAAATTCCCATTTAAACTTAAAAAATAAATTTTCCAATTTTGTTGCTAAATCTTCATACGCACCTGATGACAATACTAGAAGAAAATAATTTTCTGATTGGTTAGATTATTTAAAAGTTTTCTTTAAAATTCATAGTTCTGCTCCTATTATCTTTTCAACTCCTAAAGATACTAGACCTTATTTGAAATTCTTTATTGATAATATATGTTATTCCGGTTTACTTGATAGTGGATCTAATAGATGCATTCTTGGTTCAGACTTTCACTTACACTTTGTCAAGTTCGGGTATTATGATTAATCCAAAAAAAAAGTAGACTCTCCTATGTTATTATTGTCCATGGATATAATTGGTAATTTACCTAAAACTTATTCCGGTTATCGTTACATTCTTTCAATTGTAGATGTTTTCACTAAATACTGTTGGATTTTCCCCATGAAAAATGCTACTACTAGAATTATTTGTAAAATTCTCGAGAAAGAAATATTTCTTAAATTTGGAACTCCTCAGTCATTCATTCTTGATAATGCTTCTCAATTTACTAATAAAGCGTTCGTGAATTTCTTAAAAAGCTATAATATAAAGAAAATATTTTACAACACTCTATACACTCCTCAAAACAATCCCGTAGAGCGTTATAACAAAGTTATAGAATTTTGTATATCCTGCTATGTTAAGGATGACCATAGGTCTTGGTCAAACTTTCTCCCACATGTACAACTTGCTCTCAATAATAACGTTAATTTAGCAACTGATTTTACGCCCAATTATCTCATGTTTGGTCGTGAACTTATTTTTGACTCATCTCTTCATCGATTCAGTGGATCGATTGACGATTTAGCGCAGCTTGAGTTAGGTAGTCGTAATTGTTATGCTTATTCATTAAATTCGTTGAGTGAAGTTTACGCTAAGGTGCAAACGAATTTATTAAAAGCCTATAAGCGTAACGCTTCTTATTATAATAAAGGAAGGAAAGTCATTTCTCTTTCGGTTGGTGATATTTGTTGGAAACGTAGTTTTGTACATTCTAATGCCCCGGCATATTTTTCGGCGAAACTTGCTCCTAAATTTATAAAATGTGAAGTTTTAGAAAAAGTTTCTGATAACGTTTATGTTTTGAAAGACTTGGCTAAAAGCTATACTGGTCGTTACCATGTCAAAGACATAATTAAATATTAAATTTAAACTTTTGGTATTTCTTTGAATTAAAGTTTTTGAATTGTGTATTTTGACTGAAGCAGGACACTGTTTGTGGATGGATTAGAAGATAGCATGTTTGTGGTTGGTCCATTGAAAGAGATGTATGTTAGGAAACTTTTTGTCATAATATAGAATTCTATACTTATTTTCTACTAAAGATTTTTAGGACATTTTGGAATAAATAAACCAGCTATGTTCTTACAAGGAGTTATTCATTAGCTCAATTCCCAACTGAAATAGATCTTATATCTATTTTATATTTTGTTGTACAAAGATGTTGTCGTTTTGTACATAATTATTGTTAAAGGAAAATACATACATATTTTCTTTTTGTCTTCTCTGTTTTTACAAATATATATTTTGTAACAATTTTAGAAGTAGTTAGATATATCTACTTATGTAAGCTCTGTATGCACCAGCATCAGACCTTTTGGTTTTGCTCTGTGTACTTTTGTCTCAGACCAAAGTTTGTGCTGTGCTCACTTGAGGCAGACAAACAATTTTTGAACTTCAGCTTATGCTTAAGTTACCTTTGTTCCCACATTATTAGGTACGAAAAGTCGGAGTGTGTCGGCCCTAATAATTGTGTTTCTTTTGTGAGATGTTTTGCTCTCAGATATTTGGACTGGTCACAATTTTATCTATTGCGTTCGGAAGGTCGGAGTAGAGTTGTGCCGATCGTAATATGATATTTTTGCAATGCTTTCGCGTTCAGAAAGTCGGAGTAGGGTTGTGCTGACCGCGGAATGTCATTTTCTATTATAGGAAACATTTTTTCTTGATGCTTCACTTTTGAGAAGTACGCTTCGCTTCACAATGTTTTTGAGTTTTAGATCAGCGGAATTTTTCCTAACTGATATTGGTGTGTGTGTTGAGTTGTATAGGTGAGACGGTGGCTAATTGGCCTAACTGTTTTCTTAGAAGAGAGTTGGAAGAGTAGGTATTATGAGTTAGTGACAGTTTTGTCTAACTAATCTCCTAGGTTTGAATAAGTTGGTTTTCGTAATGGTTAGAGTTAGCGACAATTTTGTTTAGCTAATCTCAAATGGTGATTATGTTAGATGTGTAATTTAGTTAAGGACTTTTAGTCAGGAAGATGTCTTGATTAACTGTAGGTTAATAATTTTCATTGATGACTTGGAAGTTGACTTGCATGATCTTCTTTTACAAGTTTATCAATTTATTTTATAAAGATAGTATAAGGTTGGCTATTTTCCTAGAATTTCAAAAAACTTAATTTAGCATTTTCTCGTTTTTAATTATTCGGATTTTATCTTAAATTTCAAGTTCATAAAAGAACTTTGTTCTTTTATTTTTTGGGAAAGTATGTGATGTAACATATTTATTATGTTACCACAGATAATACAGACATTTAGTCTGATTTAACGATTTTGAACGTCACATCTCTAGTGCGCGCGAGTGTCATTTCGGCGGGACGTCTCTAAAAACGTCACTTTCCTTCCATTTGCTCGAGAGTCAAGATCGCTATGTGAAAATCTAAAGTGATCCTCTAATTGAATAGTAATTATAAGCCTACAATGGCTTAGTTTGATATTAGAACATACAAACCAAAGTGGTGCGGTGTTATTTTTATGGTGAGTCCATTTATTCCAAAATTTTGAATATAACGTTGGTGACGTTAACACGAGTTGATGAATTAACGTTGTCGTGCTCTTTGCAGTTGGTTGCTGAACTCAAGCACCATTGTTTCGGCTGAATTCGAGAATTTTTAATAAACGGCCGGTTCGTAAAACTTTGCTTTTAATAAAATATTGATTAAATTGTGAATCACGCAGCTGTAGCCATTACTAAAGTAATGATCTTGTTTCAGCTCAGCGGTCGTTTCGTTTGGGTTTAGTTTTGGATTACGTTTACGTTTTAGTTACGGTTTACGTTACGTTTTGGATTTATCTACGTTTTACTACGTATTTGCTTGGAAATTTATCGCCTGTTCTGCAATCTGCTTGGTCGGATTATCTGCGCTTTGGCTGCAGATCCGCCATCTTGTGAAGAGGCCTGCATGGATTGTTAACTGGCTTGCTGTCTGGCTACTTCATTGCAAGAGGATAATTCTTCTGAATCTCGCTATGAGTATGTTAGAGGTAACCTTTTTGTTGCCATGAGGTATGTACCTTTTAATTGTTAGAACGCCTTCAGCGAACGTGGACTGGATTATCCAGTGATATTTGCGTAATCACAAAGAGTGCACTAATGACAGATCTAGGTTTAGAACTAATTGTAAATTTGGGATAAATAATAACATCAAAATTTCTATAAATAATCATAATTTTAATATATATAAATGTAACAGTGTCTACGGAAATATAGCCTAATTAATTAAACTAATTTGGTTTTAATTTTCCACTCCCCTAAGATCAAAAGCTAATGCGCCGACTGACTATTATCTGGCTTATTTTGTTTAGTAAATCGGCAATAGTAGTCTTGTGAGATTGCTCTGCCTGGCGCCCGAAACCCGGTGTTTGTTAACCTTAAAACACCCAAATAATATATTTTTTTATTTTTTTATATTACACTTTCTTAGATGTTTTAGTCATCCGTAATCCTGATCAGTCCCTAAGCCACACTGTGTATAGGAAACCGACCCATACAGATAAATACCTGAACGGTGAATCTCATCACCATCCAAAACAGTTAGCTACCGTGGGCAAATCTTTGTTTCAGAGAGCACAAGGAATCTGTGACGAGAAACACCTGGCTGCTGAGCTGCAACATGTCAAGCAAGTACTGCGAGACAACAAGCTCCAAATTCCACGCCGCCGTCACAGAGACCGAGTGAAACCAGCCACAGTTGATCGTGTCCCAGTTGTATTACCTTATGTAAGAGGAGTCACTGACAAGATTGGCTACATCCTGAAGCGCGCTTCCATAAAAACTTATTTTAAGCCGCCTAAGAAGATTAGTCAATTTTTACCACCTGTCAAGTGCCATATACCTCTACAAGAACCGGGCGTATACAAGATAGATTGCGACTGTGGCCTCTCTTATATTGGACAAACAAAAAGACATATAGGGACCCGCGTAAAAGAACATATAGCTGATGTTAAACACCGACGCTCTACGAAGTCTGCAGTAGCTGAACACTCAGAAGAAGGCTCCAACCATTACCTTAGATTCGACAAGCCACAAATCCTTGCCAAAGAACACCGATTCCTGCCTAGGATGATCCGCGAGGCTATTGAGATCAAAAAACATCCTAATTTCAATAGAGAAGATGGTTGGAAACTTGCACAAGCCTGGGACCCGGTCATACATCTAATTAAATCGGGCCCCAAAAGACCTGCTGCCAGACCTCAAGACATTGTGAGCTCTTACTGCGTAGACCGGACCGCAAACAATGACTAACATCTTTAAATTGTATAATTGTAAATTGAAGGTAGATTTGTAACACTAACTTTTCGGACCACCAACACCTCAGTCCGCCCCGTGACCACGAAGTGCTGCAAAGCCTTCGAAACGTCGGGAGAAAAATCAAATAAAAAACCGCGATAAAATCCGTTATAATAGTTTAATTTCAATGTCTAACATTCGCGTAAACATAAGGAATCATTATGCAAACCAGTACGGACTGGAAATTGCCAACAAAATACGCCGGTTGGAGAATTTGAAAACCAAGCGCGCAAGAATCAGTACATCCTTGAATTTCTTGAAGAGATGCCGTGACCATAATCTCATTCCTACGTGTGTCAAGATATCACCAAAGAAAAACATACGAGGGAGCGCTAAAATTCTAGACCAGGCGAGTACAAAACTGTTACGAGCTACCATACACGAAACTCGATCCGACCTCAGTTACATAAATAATTGTGTTGAGATTTTATCCAATGAGTTAAAGACAGATTTATCAGGATTTGATTTTAATAATTGCATTGATATTCTTAATAGGCGCGAAACATCTAAATATAATGAATGCAAAAATAAACACATAATTAAATATGACAAATTACGATCAAAATCAAATACCAAAAAACTAAATAACACCGAGTGTAGGAATGGAACGCGCGCGACCATAGATCATACACACTCTTGCGTAAACCATGAACAACGCGCGGTCATAAATCTGTCAAAACAAACATTGGATGAAAACACAATTCAGGTTTTATCGAGAGGCTTAAATTTTGCTGTAACACCACGAAGGATGCCGTATGAAGATATTATCTGCAACGTTGAGAATAATCTCTTCAAAAATAATTTAAAAAAGGAAGATTCGGAGGCCATACGCCAAGACATTTCGTCAGTATTGCGTCAAAACAAAGTGCCGAAACCAAATCTCCCAAAACATCAATACATCGCTTTAAAGAACTTGCGATCAATGAAGGACATTATAATTCTCCGTGCAGATAAAGGGAATGCGACAGTAGTAATGGATACGTTGGATTATAACAACAAAATCGAACAACTTTTATCGGATGTAAGTACTTATAAAATAGTCAAAACAGACCCGACTAACAAAATATTAAAGGCAACTAGCTCTTTAATCAAGAATCACTCCGATAAGTTAAATCTAGACGTAGACTTACTCGTTCCATCGTGTGCAAAACCGCCTAAACTGTATGGGTTACCTAAGATTCACAAGGCTAATGCTCCGCTGCGTCCCATTGTGAGTCAGATCGACACACCAACCTACAGACTGGCTCAGCACGTAGCTAAAGTGCTTTCACCGCTCAGAGGAAACACTAGAGCATCTGTGAAGGATTCATACCAATTTGTCAGCGACATTGAACACCTTAAATTAGCTGACAATGAAACAATGGTCAGTTTTGATGTCCAGTCACTTTTCACAAGTTTACCAGTACAAGACTGCATTAAAATTGTTTCTAAGAGGTTAGCAGAAAATAACATCCCTGTTGAATATGCAGAACTACTCCAACATTGCCTCACATCTGGCTATATGTTGTGGAATGATCAGTTCTATGTACAAGTTGAGGGGGTAGCGATGGGCTCACCTGTATCTCCAGTAGTCGCCGATATCTTCATGGAGGACTTCGAGGAGACAGCCCTGAACACAGCCCCGGTCTCACCAAGGTTTTACAAACGGTACGTAGATGATACTTTCACAATATTACCATCTGACAAAGTAACTGCATTTTTAAATCATCTCAACTCCATTAATGATAAAATTCAATTTACCATGGAGTTGGAACAGGATAACTCTCTTGCTTTCTTAGATGTTTTAGTCATCCGTAATCCTGATCAGTCCCTAAGCCACACTGTGTATAGGAAACCGACCCATACAGATAAATACCTGAACGGTGAATCTCATCACCATCCAAAACAGTTAGCTACCGTGGGCAAATCTTTGTTTCAGAGAGCACAAGGAATCTGTGACGAGAAACACCTGGCTGCTGAGCTGCAACATGTCAAGCAAGTACTGCGAGACAACAAGCTCCAAATTCCACGCCGCCGTCACAGAGACCGAGTGAAACCAGCCACAGTTGATCGTGTCCCAGTTGTATTACCTTATGTAAGAGGAGTCACTGACAAGATTGGCTACATCCTGAAGCGCGCTTCCATAAAAACTTATTTTAAGCCGCCTAAGAAGATTAGTCAATTTTTACCACCTGTCAAGTGCCATATACCTCTACAAGAACCGGGCGTATACAAGATAGATTGCGACTGTGGCCTCTCTTATATTGGACAAACAAAAAGACATATAGGGACCCGCGTAAAAGAACATATAGCTGATGTTAAACACCGACGCTCTACGAAGTCTGCAGTAGCTGAACACTCAGAAGAAGGCTCCAACCATTACCTTAGATTCGACAAGCCACAAATCCTTGCCAAAGAACACCGATTCCTGCCTAGGATGATCCGCGAGGCTATTGAGATCAAAAAACATCCTAATTTCAATAGAGAAGATGGTTGGAAACTTGCACAAGCCTGGGACCCGGTCATACATCTAATTAAATCGGGCCCCAAAAGACCTGCTGCCAGACCTCAAGACATTGTGAGCTCTTACTGCGTAGACCGGACCGCAAACAATGACTAACATCTTTAAATTGTATAATTGTAAATTGAAGGTAGATTTGTAACACTAACTTTTCGGACCACCAACACCTCAGTCCGCCCCGTGACCACGAAGTGCTGCAAAGCCTTCGAAACGTCGGGAGAAAAATCAAATAAAAAACCGCGATAAAATCCGTTATAATAGTTTAATTTCAATGTCTAACATTCGCGTAAACATAAGGAATTTCAGATAAGACAATGAGCTGGGTGCATGGCTTCGTAGCTTTGTCTCAATAATATTATGTCTATTAATTACATTGTATGGAGAATAGCCTCATAACATATTGGTTAAAATAATAATAATAATTCTGAATTATATGATATCCCACTGCACGGTACGGGGTTCCTCTACGAGGAAGAGGGTTTTTATATAATACTAGGTGCTGCTCGCGGCTTCACCCACGTGAAAAGCTTTTCCCACTACAAAAGTCTCCAAAGCACAGTACGACATCAGCGCCATCTACTTAAAGAATCAGATTTAAAATATCCATTATTTCCCATGGAAGCAAAATACCGGGATAAAAAGAAGCCTATGTGTTAATCCATGACAAAATCTACCCGTATTCCAAATTACATCCAAATCCGTTCAATAGTTTCTGCGTTTACTTCTAACAAACATCCAAATATAGAGACATCCAAACATTTTCACAAACTTTCGCATTTATAATATTAATAACATTATAAATACCCACGTAACATAGCAAAATTTTACGTCAACTATTTGTAATCCAAAAAAATAATAGTTGTGGACTTCAAAAATATAATATTACCTATTTTTTTTGGTTGTATGATTTTTTTTCACGAGGTGAATGTTGCGATCGTCACGTGTGTCAGTAAACTACCATTTTCGCTTGTGTGCTCGGGAAACTTTTATGACCGCTTGAAAAAGCTCGTTATTCTGATAGCAACCATCGAAAAACCGTGAGTAATATACCATTCTGTTACACCATTCGTCACCTCTATGAAATAAATACTAAATAGTACCGTAGTAGAGATGCGTATATAAAATAGAATATTATTTATTAAACAGCATGACACCTTTCTTTCTTAAGGATAGACAGAAGAATAAGTAAGTTTAACACACCATATCTCAGCAGTTGCTAGGTTCCATGGTATAGGGCCTATAGCCAAAAACCAGAAATATCCAATATCACTGCCCGAGAATCGAACCCGAGACCTGTCCCATAGTCGTACCACGTACGCAATACAACTACACCACCGACGCAGTCACTACGCCAATTTTATATCGTGTCAATTAACAACGTAATTGACTTGTCAAATGTCAAAGCTATAACCCAAAGTGACACGAAAATTATTGCATGCCGCAATTCATTTTAACAATGTTTTTATTAAGTGTCATATTATCGAAACGAAATTGACACTTGGGGTGTGACCAGTGGGCTTAGAATGTGACACAAAGACGCAACTCGTAAAACGATGTCGTTTAATTTTGATGTTTGTGATTGATCGAGAGACCAATACGTCAGTCTCTCAACCAATCCCAATAAGACGAAACGGAGACGTGACGTGTTTTTTTGTCACATTCTAAGCCCACTGAGGTTTATATTTTACAGGATATCATAAAATCTCCTTTTCACAGTGTTTCTTTTATCTTACTGTTAAAATTAAAGAGGCATTAAGGCAATGCTTTTTGGCTGGTATAGAGGTAGTACTAGCATGGATTCCCAGCCATTGTGGTATTTCTGGTAATGTAACCGTCGATATATGCGCTCGTAATGCAATCTTTTCTGGAAATATTATATCCCTACAGGCACTATTTTACTCGGAATCATAAAAACAACACTAAACCAGACCTAAATAAACCCATGAGATCTCTGGTAGTCTTCTAGGTTAACGAAAGGAATCAATTGTGGCTCTATACAACTTTCACTTCCTACGAAAACCTGGTTCTTTAAATTTCGTAACTTCAGCAAAAAAGTAATTTCGGCCATTATCCACCTACGCTTAGGGCATGTATGTACTCCTGTTTTTCTCGCTAAAATTCGCGTCCGTGATCACTCCCTCTGTGAGTGTGGATTGGATGAAGGTTCCCTAGAACACATCTTCTTTACTTGTCCAAGAATTCGTTTTCCTATTTATGACATGCTTCCTGCTTAGTTTCCCCTTTAATTTTAATGCCATTATTAATGAATCACACCGTATTCCCTTATCCTGTTCTCTATCTATTTTAATCGCCTTTTACTACGCCTCGCCTTTTTCAGTATTCTTATTTTGCCAACAAAAAGCTATTATCACTACCAATTCTCATGTATAAATTAAGGTTTTTGTTGCCTCTGCTTTTGCAGTTTGATATTCTTTGTTTCTATGTTCCTTAGCTCTATCTCCATCGTTCCAATCTATAAATTTTATACTTGTTTTGCTATTTATGCTGTACGCTCCTGTCACCTGTGCTTGGTTCTAAACGGGTTCCGAAGTTGTCTAAAGTTTTAATGGTATTCACCATAACTAATGTCAAATGTTTTAGTTATACTGCTCTTTGCTGCCATCGTTTTTTAGTTCACTTCGGGTCAAAAGTTATTCTAAAAAAGTTATGATATTATTTTAACATCTACCCACTTGATATTGGCAAAATCACCGATGAAACGGTAAAGCCATTTTTAAAAGAAGACGAAGACCTCAGGTTTGAACTTATGACACTGCTATGAAACAATAGGTTTTAATTATACTAATTTTTTTTTTCATACTTAGCTCAGCAAAGTGACTTCACTGCACCTGATGTGAAGCAAACTGAAGTCCAAAAAAAATGTATAATTGATAATAATTAATGTATAATTGAGTAAGAGTAACAATTATTTACTTATACAATTACTAAAAAGCTTTTGTCAATTTACATCGTAACTAACAATGGAAAAGCCTTACATTGTTTTTCTACTGAGTATCAACCCGGACTCTGGAATTTGTGCCCGATATAGCGACAGGCTCGCCCCCTATCACATCATGGGACGGAATACGCACGGCGAAAAGTGGGTGCACTAGTTGCGCCTTTGCCTACCCCTTCGGGGAACCCCATCGGGGGAAGCGTGAGTGTATATATGTGTTTGTGTAACTAAAAAATATGACTGTATATTAGTGAAAGTGTCTCCAATTATAATTGCGCTTTCCAATTACAGTTGCAGTTGAAAGGAAATTTAAAGAAGAATCTTGTCACTCTAAGGCGTCGTGCGAACGTTGTCAATTTGTTGCCGAGATTCAGTATTGAGCCTCATTTGGACGGGATGGGACGGGTTTATGATTGCTAGCAATAATAGCATGCAATTATTGCTTAAAAGGTTACCCTTTTTGAACATGCGCAATGGTGAGGCAATTCTCGTCCGCATTAATGTATTCGTTTGACAGATATTCAAAAGACGATTAGATTTGCTAACTATAATTGCTCCGTCTAAATCAGGCTTTATGTTAGAAACAGGTGCTGAAGCATAGTGTTTCTCGGCAACAAGTTGAGAGTGTATGGGCGACGCCTAACTCTAACATAAAGTACTACACCTCACGACGCCGCACATTCAATAAATCCACACTGTACAAATGTACTCAGAAACCACATCCATAACTTGCAACTACTAGAAACATCGAAAACTTGGAAATATAGCAATCAAGTACGAAACTACAGTCGATGTTTAAATTGCATTTGGCACGATAAGGCACGTGCGGCTTGAGTTACGGTACCACTGCAAACCGTTTTATGACGATGGAAACTACCATATCCGGTATAGATACTGGTTATTGCAATTTTGATTTCATTCTATTCCATAAAGACAAATAGATACTGGGAAGAACAATTAAACTCATATATCCATTTTATACCTTCGTCTCATAAATATATTCATTTGATAAGAAACCTTATGATCAAGATACCCAACGAGTTATTTCCTAGCATTTATGGTAGACTATCTGCGCCCGCAACTTCGTCTGTGAAACATCTATATGAGCCTCAAAATTTTGAAGTAAATCTATAAGTTAATATTATAAAGAGGAAAGATTTGATTGTTTGTTTGTAATGGATAAACTCAAACTACTGGACCGTTGTTGAAAATTCTTCCACTAATAAGAAGCTACATTACTCCTGAGTGCTATAGGCTACTTTTTATCACGGAAAAATATTTTTATCCCGGAAAAACTTTTGCACGCGGGCGTCAGAAGTCTAGTTTCAAATAACTTAAAACTTTTTTTAAAAAAATAGCACCGACTTCAAAAACCACTGTAATGTAAAAAATAACTTATACTTTGCTCATGGGTTATAAGGAAATTTAAATACTACCAATATAATATACACTGCCATTCGTGTAATTATATTTTATGAATAAACCTTTAGGTTAATTCATTGCACATAAATATACAAATTTCTTGCACTCTTATCTTTGCTCCCAAATAAATATAATAAAATGCGTACTACCCACGCTCTTTAATACATTAAATGTCACTTAAATAAGCTTCTTAATACGATAAATGTTAAATTAAATTTCCTTGAAACTTGTAAATCAGGCCCTTAATATCTTCAAACAGAATAGGTATCTAAATAAATAAACCGAAATAACAGAACATAAATCTGTCTTTCATGTCTGAGAACTTAAATTGAGACGGAAATTAAGTGATCTCCATCGACAGTTCCAACCAACCATCAGCTTTCAAAAATATTTGTACATTCATAACTAGTGTCATCAAAGAGATTCTTAGTAGCAATTTAGTTGTAACCATTCAATTATACTGAAATAATCTGATGGCTACAAAATAATGTACAAAAAGATTTATATCTAAAAAAATATTTACCGTATTATGAAATATTATTGTGTTTAATTTTGTATGTATAAATTTATCTTATAATTGTTAAATTTTTGAAGTGAAACTTCTTTATTGACGTATGGGAGATATCTATGTTAAAAAATCGTCACAGAAAAATCGTCACTTTTCACAAAAAAATGAATTGATTGAAAAAGTTTCACTTCATACGTATGTACATTAACACACACACACACAATCTTTCTTTTTACACACAAATATACTGATGGATTAAATCTTATTGATCCGATTTCTGTGAACAGTAAAATCGAATTCCTTTACAATATATTGTAAGACAAAATCGTTACATCTTAAAAGCATATCTTAATTACGTTATAGTAATAATTATTCTATGTTATAACAATACTATACACATTTAGTAATATTCGCATTAAATTGGTCACTACGTAGTCCATAATACATTAACCTATACCACTCTGATTACAAAGCTCTCCTCTTATGTCAGAGGGTCCATTAAGCTAATTCCAGACAGTCGATGCTAGAGATTGGATTCCGTCAGTGTTTGGCTTTCAGGCTCGCAATTAAAATTTTAAACCGTTGTGTTCGCATACACTATACTTAATAGTGAAATAAAGGTTTTTTTTTTATATACTTTGATTAACCCTATAGAGACTCACGTAAACATAACATACAAAACAGCATAAGTTTTTCGATGTGATTACTCGTTTGGCTTTACAAAAAATAAGAACAAAATTAAATACATCAATGCAATAACAATTCAAGTAAACGAAAACATAACGATAACGATGTCAAAAATAATAAATTAAACCTTGCTACGCCCCTACGCAAAAGCCAAATTAAAAAAACGTTCTGTACGTAGTCATTGTACGCGTCGCGCTACAATGCTACGGCGCGACGTAGCAGTGCTACGGACGTGCTCTGACGCGGTGAATGTCATTACGCTCGATTACCATGCGCTTTGTGTACTCACATACAAATTTAGCTACGCAATGAGTGCCGGTGTAGCTAAACGCGGATGTTAATTAATGAAACACGGCTATAGTGAATTTTTGAGCATATCCGCGTTTCCGGGAAATCATTGAATAATCAATCACACACACACACACACACACACACACACAATCACGCCTTTTATCCCCGAAGGGGTAGGCAGGCAACTAGTGCACCCATATTTCGCCGTGCGTATTCCGTCCCATGATGTGATAGTGCCTATCGCCATATCGGGCTCAAATCCAGACTCCGGGCTGATACTGAATTTAAAAAACCCAATATCACTTTGCCCAGGGAATCGAACCCAAGACCTCAGCATTGCAGTCATACCGTAATACAACTATGCCACCGAGGCAGTCAATCAATATTATAAAGGGCTTATCCTATAATGAGAAATGTATTTATTTTTATTACAAGGTTTTATAGTATAGTATAAACGAACAAATAGCTCTCATATTGTTAAGTGATCTCTACCGCCCAAAAACACAATACCAGAAGTAGGTTGAGTATGAAGATAAATAATTGTTATTGAAGTCGAATACAAATATTATACGAATCGACTGTATTATTGTACTACTTATTTTAAACACCAATATAGCACAATAAATAATGCAACATAAATATTATAAAAGTTCCAGCACGAAAATTGAATGTGAATACAGTTTTCATACAGTCGTCCGCACGCTGTATATTCCTAGTATAGGTATTCCTAATGTAGGCACGGGACGGTGTCGCCAATTGAGTGCAATTTCCGGCAATTCGCCTTTACCTTTCAGCACAGGAATGACGAATGTAAATATGTATATTTGCGCAAAGAATGTTTTTGAATTTGGAAAATGTTACGCGGAATTTAAACTTTCTTCGGTATTGTATTCATTTATACGGTAAATAATTAGTTATTTTAGAAACTGAATTTTATATGAACAAACGCTACGTAAATTTTTCAAATGTGTCTTCATTTTCAAAAATTCTTAGGATCAATTATGATTTATAAAAAAATGTCGTACCTTTACAAACTTCGTAAGTTCTCAAATGACTTATCTTTTATTATGATAGTGACTAAATCTAGCACCAATAAGCACCTTTGTTGGTTATGGTTATAAGGAAGTTGTGCTATGTTCGATACTTGAAAATAAATGCGTGAGCTGAGCGACTGAAGCGAGTGTGTCTCGGTAGCGGCTGGCGAGCGCCAGTGCCATCGTCATTTTACAAAATAGCAAATATTTTAAAGGGACAAATAATATACGAATAACTATAATATACATATTACATTGAAATATTGTTTTTTTACGTAATTTAATTCTTAACTAACTACCTGTCACACAACGCGTAACTTGAACAGATCACAAATTAGATATATTATAGTAATAGAAAAGGATTTTAAAATTGCATTCATAAAGCGTTTAACCAGATTTAACTCATGAGAACTGCTAACAAGCTCATAGCTAGAATGAATTAAAATTCGAGTTATAATAAATAAACTCAAACACCACACCTAAATTTAACCACATCCCTCCGTTGCTAAGCTCGCGAAATGACAATGAGTTGTTGAGCTGTGGGACAAGTGAAGGATTTATTACGAGACAAAAACTCGAAAGTGATGCGTGTGTCGCGTTCATTATAACGAAGTAGACAGAGTTGAGAACGCCACTGTGCCGGGAGTCGGGCCTGTGGGCCGTAAATATACTACGCCATGATTAATAACTTTGATGGTGACGCGGCTCTTCTCGGATTTTTCAATCGAACTTCCACCAAGTTTCTAAGCCTCGCAAAAACGTGACATTAAAATATTCACGAGGCCGGTCGCTTTAAGTCGATCGATCAGGGAATAACCCATCTTGCGACGTGATTTTTATGGTAAAAGATTATGGGTTGTAAAAAGCGGAAAATGGAAAATTATAGCAATCCAAATAGCTTTTGTAAAACGATTGTAAAAACAGAGTAGCGAATGTAGATATCCGACTAAGTATTTTTGTGCAACACAAAAATATACTACCGCAGTCGCCTAATGGATGAATAATAGCGAACCAATGCTGATGTATGAATTCGTACACTAAGCTTTAAATGAAAATCTGAGTGATTATAATTAACCTTGTTGTATGGTAGTGCGGATTACGAAGCTGCAAAGGGAAGCGGAAAATTTAATACATTATTATGTCACAAACACACTCACGCCTTTTATTCCCGAAGGGGTAGGCAGAGGTGCAACTAGTGCACCCACTTTTCGCCGTGCGTATTCCGTCCCATGATGTGATAGGTGGCGAGCCCATCGCCATATCGGGCACAAATTTCAGACTCCGGGCTGATACTGAATTTAAAAACCCAATATCACTTTGCACGACCCGGGAATTGAACCCGAGACCTCAGCTTTGCAGTCGTACAGTAATAAGATATAATAGACATTATTATGTATTGTTATTTTAATTCTATGTTTAGTTTAGGTACAAGGTATTCAAAATATGGATGACATTTATTATAATATAATGGGTAAATAACTTGAGCAACCTCTTCAATTACTGTTCTACCTAATATAAACTATTATGTGTGTGATAGCACACAGTCAATTACGTAAGAAATATCTGTAGATCGACATTATCTATGTTTCGACGCTTGAAAGGCAATAATATCTAAGCGACATTTAGCAAATTTTTCAGTAGAGCGTTTTAAAGTTTTGATTTTGACAAAAAAAATCATAACTAATTAACCATTTGCTGCATAAAAATAATTGTAACTGTTTTAGGAACCTCTTAATTTTTGACGTTTTTTGAGTTAAATTAACAGCCATGAAGATTATAAATTAAAAAGTTAACGTCGCTTAGTTAAAAATTACCTAAATTTACAAACAGGTAAAATCATCTAAATGGATCATCTTATGAATACCGTAACAAGTAAATTTAATGAAATACAAATATTTGAAAATGCGCAGTTGGTAAACATCATATAAGGATATCTAAACATATTAATAAAATCGAGTAAAAATATCTATAGCTAAATTATTGGGTCACACGATCGTGGAGAAACATAAATACGTGCATAATATTGTAAATCTTGTTATTCCTACAAATATTGAACTATTTAATAATCAGTCAATTTTAATAATAATCAACATTTTATTGTTAGATAAACATACTTACATCCAAAATATAGCATAATGATATAGAATTTGTTAATAGCCAACACTTAATTCTTTGGAGGGAGTTTCTCGCCTCAAATATACGATGAGCGGAAGGACATACAAAATTGCCTTATCTGAACATTTACAACGGCTTGCTTAAATATCTATGTGTAAGCATAACTCGAAAGCAATAATATTATAATTTATTCATTGTGTTGGAAACTCATAATTTTCTCTCTAAATTTATTTTTGCTGAAAGCAAATACATACGTACACACCCACGCCCTTAACCCACAGGGGTAGAAAAAGACTATTGAGCACCACATTCTACGATCTTGACATACGTCTTCCACAAAGGTTTTTCATAGTACTTCGCAAAGACAAGTAAGTGTGTATAGTGTATACCAAAATGAAAAAGAGAGTTCAGGAAATAGTTGAGCAAAAGAAAGAAAAAGGAACTAGACCACAAACCTTCAAGTGAATCCAAAGCGAACCTTTCACTATTCTGGAAACAAATATGGTTGATCAGGGGAGAGTCGGGGACTTCAAAGATAGGAGTCATCAGAAATGAAGATAGAAGGGTGTTTAGAGATAAAAGGGAAGTATTGCTTGGAAGTCCTACTTCAAAAGACTTTTTAAATGAGGCGATGGGGATGTAGCAGGTGGTTAAGAGGCTATAGACCTGGCTTACTCTCAAAACGAGGCTAATAATGAGATTACGGAAAATGGAATAGTGAATGCGATGAAAAGTATGAGGTTAGGCAAGGCTGCTGGGTGTAACCGTTAAAATGCTGAGATACGGCAAAGGCGTAGTAGCAAAATTGTTATGGCTACTTTTTAATATGTGGTGCAAAACCATTATTATATCCATTTTCAAGAAGAAATTTTCACAGCAAGAATATAAAAGCTACCGCAGAATAAGCCTTCCCTGTGCTGCCAGTAAATTATATGCCAAGGTCCTCATTAAGAGAGTGATTAATGAGACTGAAAAAAAAGTGTGGAATGTCCAAGCAGGTTTTAGAAGAGGAATGGGTTACACACATCAAGTCTTTTACATAAGGTGCATAGCGAAAGAACATTTGGCTAAGTCCAAAAAAGTCTTTTACACCTTCGTAAACTTGGAAAAGGCTTATGATCGTATGCTGAGGAATGAACTGTTGTTAACATTGTTATTTTTTTATTTATTTAAGCACTTCATATACAAATGTATAATGGTGGACTTAATGCCGTAGGCATTCTCTCCCAGTCAACCTTAGGGTGGTGCAGAGATTGTTAACATTGTCTTTAATATATCGGATTGAGAGTCACCTGGTGAGGACTTTTGAAGTCTCTGTACGAGAACATCGACGAGAGAGCTGCAAGGCACGAAAAATTATGTGAATGATGTCTTTAAAGAGAAGGGAATGAAAATTAATGTGAGCAAGATAAAAGTGGTTGTGATAGAAAGAGGTCTGGGCACGTGGAGAGGATGGATTCAAGACAGGTCATGAAAGGTTAAATACCTTTCGTAAGCTTTCGAGCTAATGTGGATGGTACTGCTGCAAGAGGGCACCCAACGAGAGCGTGCATTTATCAAATAAATTATCTCCAAAGGGTAGGTCAGGACCAATCCTGTTTTTAATCCTGTTAATTCTGAGGCTAACCTCAACCGGCAAAAAAGTATACGGAGAGAATAGGGAAAATGGGAATTAAATTATTATTAACATATTTTAATACACAATAATGCAACATAAATATATTTATTACAAAAATAAATGTTATTAAAATTATAAAAGTCTATTTATTTGTAAAAAACTCACCATATCTACGTAAAATTGAGGCAAAATCATAAAAACGTCGGACGGCTGTCCTCTCTTAGCGACAACCAATACGCGCTGTACAGGATCGCGCGCATATACAAATGACACTTTCAAAACACTAGGTGGTTCGCAAGCGGGTGTATTTACTTTATTATGAACAGGTAAATATCTCTTAGCAATAAGTATAACCACCTGAACATACCCGGTAAAATTATCTATGCGACATGACTGAAGTTAAAGGTTGTCAAGTAAAAATATCTAAGTATAAAAAATAGAACTTATATTATTCAGGTAAAATTGTATAAATGTACTATTAACAAAATATTTTATTAAGCTGAAAATATCTAAGCACATAAATATGGAGAGTATGGGTCCAGGTAAAATTATATCTATGCCAAAGTTATAATTTTTTGTGTAGGTAATAAACAACTAATTAAAGAGCGAGCAGTTTTTTATTTCAAGTAAACATATATTAATGCAAAACAGTAATATCATGATTTCATGTAAAACACACTAAGTTCAAAATCAATTTCCTTAAGCGTACCAACTACTGTAAATCCAAAAAGTCGTAAAAATTTTGGCGGTAAGTGAGAAAAAAAAAGTGAAATTTACCGGAATCATCTAGTATCTAACCGCCAAAAAAGTTGTCCTAGAGCTACGAAACCCGGATCAATCGACGCAGAAAAATCTGGCGATTCCAAATATGTATATAACTCATTTTAGGTATTTTTGTCGCTTAGATATTATTGCCTTTCAAGCGTCGGTTTGAATTATAATTTCCAAGTGTTTAATATCAATGAATTAGTTTGAGTTATTGTTACATAGTGGGTAGGCTTAAATTAGCATATACAGGTCGTACATCCTAGAAAGACGTTAATTGCTTTATAGTTATCTTTGTTAGTGAAACCAACCAACATGCTTAATTATTGCAAAGAAATAAATTATTAAACAAAAGCAAACTCAAAGGATATCAATTCAGAAGTTACCAACTGTCCAGAGAGTAACAAGCGCCAAATTTTAAAGTTGGTTATGGACAAAAGCAAGTTCCAGCGGTGGACGAAACTTGCAATATTAACCGCTCAGAAGTTCTTTGCTGCTTAGCATATAGAATAGCATGCCGCGTGGTGTTATTTTTCCACGGGCATCAACATTAAAATGTAAATATGCGTCGTATGCACAAAATCCAAATGAGTGGTTTTTTAATGCACCACTATGTAAGTTCTAAGTAATTTTAGACACTGCACATAATTTTTTACTGGCTGGCGTGTGAAAGCAACGGTATTTATGTTTATACTGCAGGGATTTTACATATTTAAACTTTTATTTAGGTCATGATTTGATTTATATTTAAAATTCTAGCGTTAACGTTTCATCTTGTTTTATTTTTATTTGATCGTCCCGCGTTATTAGCGGCTTCGTCTTTCTCCAAAAGTTCTTCGTCAATGAGCAAATCAAAATTCCCTAACGCGTCTGCGGTGGGCAGTTTGTTCCAGCGAACATCTGGAACACCGTCTGGCGGCAAAACGACCGACAAAATGTTATCTATCAGTTTGTACTTTAATATCCTGTCGTTGACGGTTGTCGAGGTAAGCGACGGTGACGCGTTCACTTCCACCAGCCACGGCTTCAGTTGATTGTCTATTATTATATCGTAACCGTAACACTCAAAACAGTGTCTGTCGTTTGCCATTACCGACGACACAGCTTTTAGAGAATGCACAATGAGCCACTGCATTGCAGCGAATAACTTTTCAGTCACAGCCCTGCCTCTTGTTCCTTCTAAGTACAGTCTAAGGTTTTGAACCGTCATTTTTCCTCCGTGTATACTGTTGTAATCGCCGCCGTGTTTCTGCACACTAACGTTAGTAAGATGCACATACATGTTGTCCAACTCCGTCATACTAGTATCGTACTTTACTGTACAAAACCTACAGAAGCCAAGTTGAAACAGATAAGCCTTCAGAGGTCGGAAAGAAGTCACCAACACGTAAAGTCTTAGATCGAACTTTTTGCCCCCTATTAGCAGTGGATTGTCTATGTACCGTGATATAACGTAACTTTCTTTGCTAAGCTGCGGGTGGAAAGGCGTTTTCGCCTCCCGGGACCATTTCTTCAACTTCGAGAGTTTGTTTATAAGGAATATTCCAGTGCCTTGGGATTTTCCACATGGTTTCATAATCCAAGTGCTTTGCGGTGACTTTCGGTATTCCTCGACGAACATATTATAATCTGCCGGCAAGACGAATGTCACAGGAATGAAATCTAAATGCGCATATCGAGAAACAACTTGACCTCCGTGCAAAATGACGTCCGTTTTCTCAGCTAGAGGATTGCCTTCCCTCTCCAATTCCTTCCGATATCTTTTTATATTCTTCACCAACAAATCCTTACGGGAAAGTTCATAATGGTTTGGGAAATGGTTAATCATCTGATTGTCATTCATCCGATAGCCACTTTCGACACTGAATAGGTTTCTGCAAGTTTGCGTCGACGCCCAGTAAAAGTTCCATTCTTCGTCCGGCCCGACTTGGTTCCAGCCGCGTCGCTCGAAATTACTCATCAAAACTGACTTTTCCAAGTCCGTACAGAAGTTTACGCGGCATCTCTCGACCGTGGGCGCGTTCACTCGCCCGTACATAGTGCTTGCTATTTTCTTCGCTTCGTGATTCATGTTGTAGCGATACTCGAAATGCTCGGTGTATCGACCAAACCTTGCAGAGCAGGTGGGGCGCGACGTTGTCATAGCTTTTTGTAAATATCGTCCGCTATTGGCCGATATCCAATCTCGTTCATTTCGCTATGACTACGTGTAAACATTGCCCCTATTGATTTTTAACGAGTTTTTTTTGTTTAACAGAGTGGCGATATAGGACGCTTGCCAGAGTTTTTGGGCTTTCTATGTGATGAGGTTATTGCATAGTCTCTGGGTCTCTGTCGCAGATTAAACAGATGAATATTTATTGGTATCATGTACATATTACAGAAAATATATATACCTCACCGTCTAGATAATATTTCCTCGCCAGGTAAATACAAAGTATATATATTCAAAATAAAATAATTATTCAGAATATTGACTTTTACTCCAATGTACCGAAAGATTAATGTGGTTATAAAAAGGGGTAAGGCGTTTTATGTGTTAATATCGTTTTGGAGTTTTATGATAGGCAGTGGGCATACTGCAACGTTAGGCCACTAAATTGACTTGAAAACAATAATGAGACCAATATTTAAATATTAAATTTCGTTAACAACCATCAACAGCTTTTTTTTCTATCTTCGGCGCATTAGGGACGGCTGCGGGCTTCCTCTGACTGAAGTGTCTAACTTGTAGTCCACAACCGCTCCTGCGCAGTGCCGCTTAATGCAGCCCGTCTCCTGTTGTGGGGCACATATTATCTTGGAGCGGGCATCTCCTTGCGTACTATCCGACACAAGTACTCACCGCAGCAGCCATGCCCAGTGAGTACCTGTGTCAGGCGAAACGTTGCCGCACGGTGGCGCCTGTTTAACCATTCGGCAAAGACTGGACGCACTGCCGTGACGACCCTGAGCCCTGCTGACGGCTTCCAGCCTGAGAAACCATCAACAGCAACATCAACATTAACCTAGTTAATTTCAATGCAATAAAACGGTTTTAGTACAAATGTTTCAGGCTTCTACTTAGGAAATGTTACCCAATACTAACCCAAGCAGTACGCCACAATTACTATCTAGGAGAATCCCTAGACCGCTTGATCCTAGATCTAAAAACAACATTTTATTAAACCAGTATAGCCTAATGAAAGTTTTGTCCAGAATAGTCAAGTCTATATCGTAGGATGAGAGGATACACAAAGGCTATAAACATGTATTTTCACACCCGACAACACAATATTTACATAGAGAAATGGAAACGATGTGAAAAATAATAGAAATAACAATTTTTTCCAATATCTTTTATAAACTATGTGTATATTTATATCATTCAGACGCAAAACATTTCATTTACGACTAGTTTTTGCCCGCGGCTCCGTCCGCGTGAAAAAGATTTTCTGGGACAAAAGTTTTCTTTATATTTTCCCGGGATAAAAAGTAACCCGTGTCCTTTCTAGGGTCTCAAACTATCTCCATACCACACAATTTCATCGAATCCGTTCAGTAGTTTCGGAGATGTGCAGTAACAAATAAACAGGAAAACTAACAGACAGACACAGAAAAGAATTATAAAAATCGCTGATTTGTTTTCCGTTACTCTTCTTTAGTCACACTCTTTCTTTTTTATCACATTTCTCTCAATGTACAGACACACCGGTTCATATTATTAGTGGAACTAATAATTTCAATCGAACGCCTTGTTTACGTTAATTACCAAACCCATCAATTACAGATAGCCCTGTTTATTCTTAACATAGACTCGGGTCTACCGGAGTGGAGTCGGCTCCATATTTAAGGAAAAAAAATTACATATCTACCCACTTTTTAATTATTTGGAGATATGTAATGTATTTTTACACTTTATAAAACTTTACAGGCGGAACTAATACAATAGATTTTCTGAACTATATTTAGTTAATTTCCTACCTTCACTACATCTTTCATTCAAATTGTTAGTCTTAAACTAAAAAGGGAACTAAATTAAGTATCTACGACTCATTCTCCCAAGAGTTTTCATTTCCCACGTACAAGCGAAATGCGAACCGCTTGTTTCGAAGACCCAACTTAAGGGTCGGTAATAAAACACCCATTCCCTCCTTACATATGGAATGATTTAATAAATGTTTATTTCCTGCACGGTGCGTACTCTTGAGACTTAAGGTAATTTGTTTACTTCTTCCGGATCTAGCGCCTACATAAATTAGGTTAATATTTTATCAACTTGACTGCCTCGGTGGCGTAGTTCTATTACGGTATGACTGCAATGCTGAGGTCTTGGATACTAATCCCGCGGCGGGCAAAGTGGTATTGGGTTTTAATTTCAGTATCAGCCCGGTGACAGGAATTTGTGCCCGATATGGCGATAGGCTCGCCCCCTATCACATCATGGGACGGAATACGCACGGCGAAAAGTGGGTGCACTAGTTGCGCTTCTGCCTAACCCTTCGGCGATAAAAGGCGTTAGTGTGTGTGTGTGTGTGTGTTGTCTGGCAATATTCAGTTAAAGTAATGTTTTCTTGGCAATTGAACATAGTTTTTATTTTTATTCCACGTTGGCTGTCTGTGGTTCTATAAAATAGCAGAAAGCACACAGTTCGCATAACTGACGGCAGGTCAAAAAAAATATCTAGTGATGACCACGTACCGGTAAGCACAGCGTTAGACGTCCACCTGCAAGGTGCACAGACGACTTGATAATGGTTGCAAGAATACGCTGGATACAGGTCGGTTTTGATAGGTTCTTCTAGAAATATTTAGGGGAGGCCTCAGCAGTAGACTTCATATCGCTGACAACGATGCATAATAATATGATAGGAATTAGATTCCTTAGAGAGAGAGAGAGATGACGGCACGCCGACAGCCTTAGAGCATTTAACATTTAACCCGGCAGCCGATGATAAAAACTACACCAAATCATTTCATTAACTTGTTCGAAAAATAGTTTTGGACCAACCCTTCGATGAAGTGCAATAAAAGCATGTAAAAAGAATAAAGGTTCCTTAAATTAACACGACAAATTGTTAGTACAAAACGTCAAAAGCCTTTTCCACTCGACAACGCTCTTTGTTTTGGACTGCCATGCATTTAATTAAAATCTCATTATTCAGTGCAGTCACATCTTAAAGCCTTTATTCATGGCTGTGTTAAAGCCCGATAAAAACTTTCGTAGCATCATAACCTCACTTCTGACGTTAAAAGGCCTTATTCTGCGGGTATGAGTATTCAAGTTTTAATCAAAATAACAATGTACGCAGTTATTTCATCACACATAACTAAGTAGCAAATTACAACATTTTATCAAGTTTATTATGATAACCTTTAAAGTTATGACCGACAGTAACGCTGATGTTAATAATAAAACTAAAATAATTTTCAACAATGTTGGGAAGATAATTATTTTGTATGACGAATAATGTATTCTATACATTAGTTCGACACCTTCGGGACTCATTTGAAAATCATGACTGTTCGTGTTGCTAAAGGTAGACTGTGGGTGGAATCCGTTGATTTTTATATCGTTTGTTATTACACATTACACATTACGCAATTGTGGAAATATTGTAGTTCGCAACATTGCTATGCATGGGGGAAATCGTTATAAATTATTTCTCACCTCCGACTCAGTTGCAAGACAATATCAGTTGCTCTCGGTATAATTAAAGGCCACTGGAATTGCCAATGAAATGAGAGTGCTAATCCCATTTTTATTCTCATATTTTAAGAATCAAGATATATGTATAACAAATTTCTTCATAATCAGTTCGGCTGTTTAGTTTCTCTCTCATCCATAAGTTTGGTGTCAATAATTGTATTACTGGGGTAGTATAAAGTGAATTGGTATTTTTTTATGACCAACTGGCACATTTGGCGGTTTAAAAAATCAATAAAATATAACACAAATGTATTGCGATTTAAATTTCAACTACGAACTATTTAAACGACGATAAAATTATAAATAAAACAATTCAGGAGTAATCTCATTTCATAGAAGGAGAAAAAACAAACAAATCAATTCGCTTTTCTTTATAATATACGGAATTAAATATACAATCCGCAGTGCTGTAATCAAGCCCTGCCCCTGTGCATCGTTAGGTGACTACATAATAGGGTCAGCTATTAGAGTACTCTGACCTTTCCTTACCCGTAAAAGGTTTTCCTAATAAAGACCACAGGTAAATTGTGACCGGGGACTAAGTAAATTTTTATCAAATGTAAAGTACTTACTTCGCGAATACCTTATAAATGTATAAATTAGTGAAACGGAGCTAATGTGTGTCTCTAGATCTAATAAATCGTTTTTCTTTCTTTCTTTCTTGATGTGATAGGGTTCGAACCTATCGACATACGGGACAAAAATTCCAATACCGGTCAATATACCTAAGTGTGTTTTATGGCATCGTAATACTCTTTAAAGTGGACGATAGCCTAGTTGGGAATGGAACGGTCTGCAGAGAAAATGTCCGGAGGTTCAAAAGCCAAGGCACACACCTCTGACTTTTCGAAGTTATGTGTGTATTGTTTATCAATTATCGTTCGCTATAACGGTGAAGGAAAACATCGTGAGGAAACCTACATACCTGAGAATTCTCGATAAGAATTTCGAGGGTATGTGAGGTCTGCCAATCCGCACTAGGCCAGCGTGGTGGACTAAGGCCTAACCCCTCTCAGTAGTAGAGGAGGCCCGTGCCCAGCAGTGGGCAGTATTTAATACAGGGCTGGTATTATTATTATTAATACTCTTTTGGACCCGGAACAGTTTAAAGTCCAAGTAAACTGCGACTAGAGCGATGAAACGGTAAAAAATTACTAATAATATTATGATAAAAGATATCTTATCAAAGTTCAATAAAAATTACTCTAAGGTTCTAGTAGAATAACTTGTTTTCAAGTATCCAACGGCTTCACTTGGTCTGAAAACTCATAGCTGTCTCAAAACGCACGTATTTTACATTATATGTCAGCGCGAAGAAATTCTATTCTATTAATAAGAAATCGCTTCGGCTGACCGACCCACAATAAACCAATCACTACCATACCATACCATACCATACCATACCAGCCCTGTATTATATACTGCCCACTGCTGAGCATGGACCTCCTCTACTACTGAGAGGGTTAAGGCCTTAGTCCACCACGCTGGCCTAGTGCGGGTTGGCGGACTTCACATACCTTCGAAATTCAGAGCACTTCTCAGGTATGCAGGTTTCCTCACGATGTTTTCCTTCACCGTTAAAGCGAGCGATAATTCACAAAGAATACAGACTAACTTTTTAGAAATGTCAGAGGTGTGTGCCTTTGGGTTTTGAACCTGCGGACATTCGTCTCGGCAGCCCGGTCCACTCCCAACTAGGTTATCGCCGATCGCCGAATCACTAAACCAAGTTTAAAACCAGAAATGGCCTCAAATTTTGTGTCAGTCTGGCCACTTGGCTAAATAGAAAAGTAAAAAATATACGATTTAATATTCACATGAGGGTATTCCATGGGGCTTTTATCCTCCGTCAATCCATCGCTGTAATCTACTGAAGTACTCTCGTGGAATATGAAGGGAGGCTAGTGGACGGTGTGTATTTAGGCCGACCATTTCAATTGGTCATCCTCATATCACTTCAATTAGTTATAGAATATAATTTATTAATGTGCTGTTCTCATTCTTTCTATACCATTTTATGGCTTAAAAAAATACCGCACGTCTATACTAATATTATTAAGAGGAAAGATTTGATTGTTTGTTTGTAATGGATAAACTCAAAAGCTACTGGACCGATTTTGAAAATTCTTTCACTAATAGGAAGCTACATTACTCCTGGGTGCTTATAGACTACTTTTTAACCCAGGAAAATATTTTTATCCCGGAAAAACTTTTTCACGCGGGCGGAGCCGCGAGCAGAAGTCTAGTTAATATTTTTTTTGAATATCTTATTTTATAACATGACTGAAACATATAATACATGAGTCATTTCTATTGTCTAACGAAAATAATATCTGCAGAGAAACCACCTGCGTCAACAATATACTGGAGAAAAACAAAGTTCTTATACATAAAACATCTCGAACAACATCATAAATATTAAAGAAATATTGCATCTCCCAAGCATAATATATAAACATTGTAAATTAGTAGGAACACATAAATTCGCATGGCCCGCCGAGCACAAACTAAGATGAGATGCGACACAATATAATGGTATCTTATTTGAGATAGTAATTATGTTTGCAGATAAATATGGAAACAGATAACTATATACGAATAAGATAAATTTGGTCCTCCTTCACATACATTGCTATAAATATATGTATGCAACGTATTTTTTTAACAAAGTCCACCAAATAGTAGAACAAATTATCGAGACGCAAATAAATAAGGATCTCGTGTAGAATTTCGAACTTTTCTAACCCTTAAACTGCTATGTGTTCATTTGTCTGTAATTCAAAATGGCCAAAACGATTTCCGTCCACCTGCAAGGTGGACAGACGACTTGATAAAGGTCGCAGGAACACTCTGGATGCGGGCCGCTTTTGACAGATCCGTCTGGAAATCTTTAGGGGAGGTCTATGTTCAGCAGTGGACGTCATGTGGCTGATGATGATGATGATGATGGAAACGATTTTGTCTGGAATGTATCATATATACTCGTTAAATGGTGGAAGGTCTCTCGTATGCTAGAGGCTGTCTGGGAACGTACTTATTTTTTTATTTTTTTTTACCATCGCAATACCTATTTCTACCGCCAAACAGCAGTGTGTATGCACAGTTGTGTCCCAGTTTGAAGGACATTGTAGCCAGCGTAATTACTGGGCATTATAAGACTTTACATCTTACGTCTCATGAAGACTCAAATTTGTGTATGTTGTTACAGTTTATGGGCCGTCGTATCGATTACCATCAGGGGCATGCTCGTTTAGTCATTAAAATGCAGTAAAAAGTGTGTGTGGTCTTATTTACACGCGTTAGAAGTTATACTTCTTTGGCGTAACAAGATAAAAATCTTTTTAAATAACGTAAGTTTTTAAATAAGTATAACTTCAATATGTTTTGCCTTATTCTACGTTCAAAATTCAAAACTAAAATGTTGACTATAGCTAACTTCGAGGGTGTCGGTTTTTCGTGACGGTGTGCGCGCGCATCGTAAAAATTTACTCTCATCATTATTCCCTAACGCGCCAAAAGAAGTATAATTTCAAAAATAAAAATACCCAAATCCATTCATAGGTCTATGCTTAATACACATTGAAACATGATAAATATTTTAAAATCCAGCCATCTTCACACAATATATTCATATTTTTATTAAACATACAAACATCCACTTTTTTGATAAACTAATTTACATACATATAAACTATTTACAGTCGATTGTCAAATAAAAGCTAAAATTAATTTAAACTAACAAGTTCACTTTATATCAGGCAATCAGATTTTTTATACCGTTATTATAAATTTATATCACATTTCTTTTTATTTTATTGTATAAGTCTGCCTAATTTCTTATTCATTTGAATGTGGTTTGAGATTAAAAAGCGACAAAACGAGCGAAGCCGAGGGTAGTTTCTTCATAATTTCGCAAAAGTTTAATTAAAGCGCTGAACTCGGATTAATAAATCTAGTCTGCACAGCTTGCACTTTGATTTCAAATATTTGTGCAAACAATTATGAACTTGTCATAAGATAAATCAGAAGTTATTCGGTTTGTTGCTTGCTTTCCATTTTGTTATATGTTTTATTATTTCAGATAGACGAACAAAGTTTTTTATAAAGGCAATTTATTAGAGAACTAACCAAATATTCGAGCAACCGTCTGCTCCTGCCAAAATTCTCAATCGTATATAAAAAATATGACCATTAGTATGTCTGTTTGCTACCTCTTCTTGAATGAATTTCCTAAAGGCATCTCTGACAACGGACATAATTAAAACACCACCCGTATCTAAATGACAAGTAAATTACTATTTCGACAATTTCACTGAAGTTTAGTAAGTGACATGACCTTAAATGAAATTTTCCACAAAATTATTAGAAGCAACGCCACGTGCATCAGCTAGTAACAAGATATATGAGCAAAAATTAATAGATCGCGATATCGGAGCCTGAGACATAGCTTCGCCAACATTTAATTTATCTGAGAATAGCTCCGACGATTTATCGCTCTGTCTACCCAGGAACTTTCTCTGGGCGGGAGCCAGCATGGAAACAAGTGATAACTCTGCCCACAACTGAACAAATTGTGCTGAGAGTCATCAACAAACCCCACAACTTCGAAGCCAATGAGTGCTTAAACTAAAATTCCTTTTGGCAAACACACGTGAATAATTCTGATAAATTGTGGGTTGTTAATTAAGAGTTAGAGTTTGTGTCGCCCACGTTATTGGACACTTTAAATGTTCTTGAATTAAATATTTAGGTATTACTAGTAGTCAAAGGTACTTATTGAAACTAAAGCAATTTGTTTATGGGTACAAGTATTTGTAGTGTATGGAGTACTTAGTACATGGCAAGTGAAGTAGGGTCCAGATAAAGTATCGACTGACGAGACATGATTACCCCTTACCAGTTGAGACAATAGGGTAGTTTCCTATGTTTGATTTTGTACATTATTGTATATGTAACAGAAAATAATACAAAAAAGAAATTCTTCTGTGAAAGCAGCATTAAAATTGGTTGAAAAGTAAAGCAGTTATTCATATTTGAAATATTGTTGTGAGCAAAAGTGGGGACGTGGAGGGGATATCGTGCTTTCTCTTTCGCATGCACGCAGCGTTATGGCCGGCGACTCTCGGTGACGTCACAGTTATTTGACACTGTATTTGACATATTACTGTTATTTGACAACTAACCCCTTCCAGCAAATTTAAAATCTTTATAACTTACTAATTATTGCCCCAATTTTGATAATTTTTTTTTCTATTATATTATGATGGCACACATTTTTGATAAATGTATTAAAAAAGTAGTCAACTACCCTATTATTGACATGTTTGAAATCGGACATCATTTATAATAGTCTATTTCATTGCTTTTTTTTTATAAAATTTCGCACCTATTATTTACCCTCCATAAAATATTGGTACCAACTGATTGTAAAATTGCAATCTTCCGTATTAAAGACTATAAAACTATAAATGAGCGCACAACGTTGAACACGTTGAGGAAATCTGTTATAGGGCCATGTGGTAGTTCTTATATAAAAATTTCTAAACCTGTCCTTTATATTTTGTAGTTCGACTAAACTATAAAATATGGCTTAATAATCATTGGCTGAATACATAAAGTTCCAGCGTACAGTTTCTAAATCCTTTGTGATTTACGAATGACTTAATAGTTCGATAACTCTGTGTATTAGTTATTTATTACACGCCTTTGTTACTTGCAACGTTGTGTATTATTATTGTTGTATGCAAGTCAGTTTCAAACTAGATTCCCTTTATTACGCACCTAAGATTGATATATCATTTCTTCTGGCGTGAGGAGGCATCTTGTCTCGGACGGAGACTGGCCGGGCTGGGCCTTGACGAGGAAGGTCAAGGCCCAATTGGCCTCCATCCGCAACGCCGCCGTGGAGGAGTGGCATACCAGGCTGGAGAGCCCGAACGCGGGCTTGAGGACCGTCGCGGCAGTGTGACTTGTCTTCTTAAGCTGGCTTGACAGGCACCACGGTGCGCCGACATTCCGTCTGACACAGGTACTGACGGGTCACGGGTGTTTGGGCTCGTTCCTGTGTCGGATCGGAAAAGAAGAATCCGCCGCGTGCCACCACTGTGGCAACGGCCGCGAGAACATGGTCCAACACACTCTCGAGGAGTGCCCAGCCTGGGATCTACAACGCAGCGCTCTTAGAGCAGTCGTCGGAGGAGATGTCTCGCTACCGGCCGTGGTATCTGCCATGGGTGGGAGCTGGAGATCTTGGCGAGCGATGGTCTCCTTCTGCGAGTGCGCCATCTCGCGGAAGGAGAGCGCAGGGCGGGATCGTAAGTAGAACGATCCCGCTCACAGCCAGAGGAGACGTAGGAGGCGCCGGGTGGACGACTGACCGGCGCCTCGTGCCCTGTGGTCCGGGGGTATTTAGAGAGTTCCGCCACGGTATCCCATGCCTGTCGTAAGAGGCGACTAAATGGGGCTTCGAGAGAGTCGCGGGGCGAGCAGTGGTGGGCTGCTCAGTTCAATTTAAGCGACTCCGAGGTGGACGACAATGCGGGTGGTCGGTCTCCCGTTGTCGTAGACACCAAAAGCGACCTTTAGAGTTCAGGGGCATCTTAGCCCCCCTTGTGTAGAGAAGCGCCGCAATGGCATAGAGCAGGGACGGTCCCGTGCAGCTATCTCAGTGCAACAAGATACCTCGGGGCCGTCTCGTATATGCCGTTGGTATGCCGGTGTAGGGTGTACATAGTGTTAGGGACTCGGTCCAATGCTCGCTCGGATGATGCTATACTCCCGAATATCGTTATTGGGCCGTAAGACCGTGTGAAACCAACATAACCGTTCCACTCACCTCCCAATGGTGGTAGCGATAACGCGATTTTTCCCCGCGAAAAAAAATAAAGAAGATTTTTATATCAATAATTGTGGGTTTCTCGTTTCAGCTCGCCAATTAGTTTGCTCCTCAATGCGCCTTACACAGCGTATGTTGCACCACCGGTTGATCACTCACGAGAACAATTCACTATTGTTTTACCTTGATACGTACGAAGTAACAATATTATAGCTATTTCCATCGGCAGCATTAGTTGACTGGCTATATCAGGGTCATACCATTGTCTCCCAGAAAATCAATGTGAGGCAGTAGCTTTGTGGTTAGACTGTACGATCCGGGTGATTACTGGAGACTCAGTAAAACCTAACTAATCATTTTTGAAACACGTTCTAATATAGTTACTTATAGAATGACAATTTTTTTGGTATTGCGAGTGTTAATTGTAGACAGTTATCTACTTCCATTAGGTGACCCGTTTGACGTAGGTAAAGAACTTAATTCCAGACAAATTAACCTAAAAAAAACTACATTAAGTATTGCCATACTTAAGAATAAAAGCCAAACAATATTTCCGCAATTTCTATTTCATGCACATAAATTCCTCGGTATGTCGCAGCATCTTCGGGTCACGTCGCATTATCAATGCTCGCTTTAAGTTCAACTATCGCGATTCCGAACCATTTAACATGGTGAATCACCACCCCTCACTGAAGTTCCTGTAACATATTACCACATACATTAACGGGTTGGGAAACACCACTAGATTTATTGTCTTTTGTTGATCTATACTATCATTTGGAAACGAGGTTACGAGTATCTTGGTCAAGACAGTTTTGAGCTGTTTGAATTAGAAATTGTGAATTACGACCATACGTACCTACTACCGACATTGTTTTACGTAATTATTGTTATTTTAATTAAACTCGCCTATAATCAGAGACATCAATCACGAATAGAACAACATAATTATCAATTATATGTTATATTGATAGACACTGACGTTAATTGAGTTCCATTATATTCCAAGAATATTGCATTGCCGAAGTTCCCAGACGTACAGTAGAGCCAATATAATACAAAAAGTAGAGTAAACAATGCTTGGTTTAATATGGAATAAATTCTTCTCTACCAGGATTTTATATTAATCCTCTAATTGTACCTTGGGAAGTCGCATTTGAATTTTAAGACTTGCACCAACGCGCAACGCAAAAGAAGGTTTATGTTTAGAACTTTAACTTCCAATCAACTGGATCCTTAAATAGGAATTAAATCAAATTCGTTCTGAGTCGGATCTTATCGTCTTCTGACTTTTGTCTAGAGCAGAAAAGACTGACTTGTAGCGACAACGTAGCACTTAGTTTCACGTAGATACCTACTTAGATAAGTTATGTCACGTACGTCACATACCAGATTAGTATATAAGCACCATTTGTACATAGAATAAATCAGACCAAAAACCATCTCGTGTCTCATTAAATCCCATGCCATAAATATCTGGCATAGACTCATCTAAGATGGCACCGCTTCTTAACAGACAAACAGCATTGAGTAACAGCTTTGTTATTCGTTTCCTACGATCATGGAAGTGCTGGTGCTCAACAAATTCCCTTCCTGTTCCCGATTCCCATAACAATACCATTTCCGTAATCTACACTGCCCACTACTGCACGGGCCTCCTCTAGTACTGAGAGGGTTTAAGTTTGGTCCACCACGCTGGCTTAGTGCGGTTTGGAAGACTTCACATACCGTCGGAATACTTTTGAAGAATATTCAGGTATGTGGGTTTCCTCACTATATTTTCCTTCACCGCTAAAGCGAACGATGATTGATAAACAATGCAGACGTAACTTCGAGAAGTGTGTGTGTCTTGGGTTTTGAGGCCATGGACATTCACCGCGGCAGACGTTCAAGTTCCAATTTATATTATAGCTATCGTGCACTTCACGATTCCAATTCCTCTCCCTAAAATGTCGAGAACCGGTTTTTAGTGGTGCAGGGCATGAGTGGACGTTACTAATGTACCATCTAATACGCGAAAAATTCCTTTCGTTTTCTTTAAATAAGAAATTCAAAAGAATTTAATTACACTTCAGCTATGAAGTCATACAATTTAAGCTAAATCAGAATCATTTATACTGAGAGCAAAATCGTATATTGTGATTTTATTGTTATTGTTTGGTAATACAATTAGATGCTCGAATGTCTTGTTATAGTTAATATTACGTTATTAACGCAATATAGTATACAGGGATTTGTTGTATTGTATGTTTTTGTATTATGTACGCCACTAATAATACTCATGTCTTGAAACAAAATTCATAGGAATATGAAGTCTTGCCGACGCTTGTGTCAACAATACTAAAGCAAAATATTATGTTTGGGCATCTCGACCTAATTTGGTCTTGACAAATAGTTGTTTTTAGGGTCCCGACCCTCAAAACCCTTATAGGGTTCCTTTGTTGTCCGTCTGTCTGTCTGACTGTCTGTCAAGACCTTCTAGAAGAAGTCTAGTCTAGAAGTATTTTTCTCAGGAACGCGTAGAGATATTAAGTTGACATTTATATCAAATATTCGAATCTACGGTCTCTTTCAGCTATGAAAAAATTATACTTGTAAGTCAACGTGATCAAAAGATTTCTCAAGGGAATCAAAACCTATAGGGTACTTCCCGTTGACCTAGAATCATGAAATTTGGCAAGAAGCAAGGCCTTACGGCACATGTTGAGGAAAACATACACTCGAAAAACATAACCCTCCTTCTTTCGCAGTCGGGTAAAAATCTGAAAACCGCAAATATTTTGTTCTTCAATAACAAAAAAGCTAATTTACAAACTTTTTAAATTTGATTAATATATTAATTAATTTGGCGAACTATTGAATTTATATACTTAGATAACTTACCTACAAGTTTGTTCGGAACACTCGGTACGCGAGTGCAACTCGCACTTGTCTGGTTTTTTATTTATTAACAGTTTACTGGTCGGTCTCTCGTATACGATAGGCTATCTGGGTAGGTACCTCCACAATGTCTACTTCTAGCACCAAGTAGCAGTGTGCATGCACTGTTGTGTTTCGGTTCGAATGACATTGTAGCCAACGTAATTATTGGGCAATATGAGACTTAACAACATACGTTTCAGAACGACGATTGCAGGTAAGACCAAAGTACCAGGCAGTACTTTGTTATTCAGAGTTCTGTGCGGTGCTACTACTATTTATGGGCGGTCGTATCTCTTTTCATCAGGTGAGCATACTTGCCTCATAATTTAAGTGCAATAAAAAAACCTTGCAACAATAAAGTATAACTCTCAAAGCATTGTCTCCTTAATAACAAAGGGTGGTCAAATACACGATTTCTTTACCTATACCATCTTATGCAAATATTAAAAATCAACAGATAGAACCTGGCAAGAACCACATGTTCTTAATAAAAAGAGACATTTTCCAGTAAATATCGCTTTCTCTCTATATTGCTTTAACCACAGCCACTGCCAAGTGTTGTGGTGTGAACGCAATATCGGATACAATAGTCAACGCAATAAGTTTCAATAGCATTCAAACTTATTTTGTGTGGCGGTGTTTTTATACGAAAAGAGCCAACAGATGTTCCCGGGTACATTATGCGAAATGAGATTTACAGTTGGTATATTTGTGTTTTATGCGAAGGGCGTATTAAAATGTGTAAGTGAATGTCGTAAATCTTTCCTCAGCTCTGATATTTTTTTGAATATGCTCGTGTATAAAGGGTGGATGGGTTGTAATAATGGCTCAAATCTACCTCCAAAACGGAACGCTAGGATATTTTTTGTCTTAAATTAGAAACATTAAACATTCGTTGATAATATTACGAAGTATTTAGTTTAGCGATTACGTAAACAAATATACGTATTTGTACCTAATTACGTAAAAATATATTTAATTACTAGCTGTTGCCCGCGGCTCCGCCGGCGTGAATGAGTTTTCCCGGTATAAAAGTCCCGCTTTATGTTAATCCAGGACATAATCTACCCGTGTGCCAAATTTCATCGAAATCGAAAAGTTATTAAATTACTAAAATGGCTTTTAAAAAATAGGGGTTAATCGCAGAGGGTTGAAAATTTAGGGTTGTATGTATTTTTTAATGCCCTATCATGGAAAAATAAAAACAAAAATTTTGTCCAAAAATTAAAAAAAAAAATGTTAAGGGTGAACAACCCTTATCACTTAGGGGGATGAAAAATAGATAACAACCTATTCTCGAACCTACCAAGTGTGAATATAAAATTTCACCAAAATCGGTTCAGCCGTTTCGGAGTAGTACGGGAACGAACATTGTGACACGAGAATTTTATATATAAGATTTCATGCTTAAGATGAAATCTAAACAAGTTCATGTTACCAAGAAAACAGTAACAAATAAACAATTATATTTACGTTACCATTACAAAAAAGAAAAGTTCTTTTTTCGCACCGTTTGTTACCTTAACGACAATCTTTAGCGATAAATAATGTCACCGAATCGCTAGTTTCCGAATCATTAGGCAGATCGAATTAGGACGGCAGAAAATTCCATTGAAATATGACACCTGTTAGAATTGATCACACTCCAAGGAATATCGTGACATAGGAGTCTCTAATGATACGTTTTTTCAGCTCAGCATTTTTATTTTCATCTTTTCGTATAATTTATGTGACGAAGTTATAAAGGTTGCCTAGTACGCAAATGTGTTGTATACTTGTATGTATTTGAGTGTATAATCTTGAATGCAAATAAATAATAGTGTTATCGCAAAATACTGAATTGTGTTCACACATACTTACGCCTTTTATCCCCGAAGGGGTAGGCAGAGGCGCAACTAGCGCACCTACGTTTTGCTGTGCGTATTCCGTCCCATGATGTGATAGTGGGCGAGCCTATCGCCATATTGGGCACAAATTCCAGACTCCAGGCTGATACTGAATAGAAAAAAACCAATAACATTTGCCCGACCCGGAGATCGAACCCAAGACCTCAGCATTGCAGTCCGTAATACAACTACGCCACCGAGGCAGCGGTTATTTCCACACAGTAGTACATAACGATATAATATGTCCTTAGATAACAAGATAATGTTCTCAAACATCTAAGCTACATAATATATTATTTGTTTTGTTTCCACATTTTGTGATAATAACAAACGTTGTAGAACATTATACAACTGCAATATAGAAACACCACAATTGTCGGCTTATCTTGGGAATAGTGGTCATTTCAAAAAATGTAAACACGACTAAAATCTAAAATAATCCGTTCTTAAAACGTCATCTGCTTAGCGTGGCGTTCCGATGCTCAAAAGTGTTCAAGGCCACTCAAGATCCTCCAGTATCCAGTATTCAAAGCTTTAACGCAGTGGTCATACTGTATATTTTGTTGCCAAACTAACACAATATTCATTTTAATTTAATTTGTAATCACACCGTCACATGGGCGTTAGGTAAAAAATGTATTCACTGTTCATTATTTTTCTGTTATACAATAATATGGTAGTGTCCTATGTTTGATTTGTACATTATTTTATATATAACAGAAAATAATACGAAAAAGAAATTCTTCTGTGAAATCAGCATCAAAATTGGTTGAAAAATAAAGCAGTTTGAAATATTGTTGTGAGCAAAAGTGGGGACGTGGAGGGGATATCGCGCTATCTCTTTCGCATGCACGCAGCGTTATGGCCGGCGACTCTTGGTGACGTCACAGTGTAATATTACTGTTATTTGACAACTCCCCCTTCCACCAAATTTCAAAGCTTTATAACTTACTAATTATTGCCCCAATTTGGAAAATTATTTTTCCGTTTGATTTTGAATGGCATACATTTTTGATAAATTTACTAACGATAAGTAGTCAACTACTCTATTCTTGTAGTAATAAAACGGCAAAGACACATATTTTGACTAAGGTGTAGAGTTTGCGAAGTTAGGGCTTGTAGAGTTACAAGCTTGGCTCTACACGAGATCTGATAATTTTTGACAGTGCGAGCCTTATTATGATCTCGTCTTGGCAACAGAGTGACTTTTACATGAAAATGTTTTTGATGGGATAAGTTATACCTAAAAAATCGCAATATCTCGAACAGTTAGGATATATTCGGGAATGATGGATGTAAAATAAGAAAGTGATCCCTCATAAACCCTCGCCATAGACTTACGCCCAACCATGCCGACATTATTCAAATGATATATCCGTACAAGCATAAAACGCAGACAATATTTTGGTCAAAGAAAACTGAAGAAACGTAGGTTCGAATTACTAAATACACAAAAATACTTTCAACAGTTTACAACTTTAAGCCGATTAAAGTCCGTGTTTATTTTGCAACGCAATTTAATTTTTTAGGTGTAAACCTTCTGTAGCTTTCCCATTTCACGGTTCGCTTCAGTGTCAAAGGGACGTGTTCTCAAAAGGTCGTAAAACGTCCTGGAAGGTTAGCGTCGGATGCGATTTCAGGATTTATGCCTCATCCCCAATGTTGTATGGAAGCGCCCGATAAAGGGTGACACGCTGGAAACAAGTCTCGTTTAGCTTTTACAGCTAACATGTTTCGAGATATACCGTATTTGGTTTTGTAGCGACACTAAAAACGAAAATTGTTTCTGTAATACAAGTTTAAGAGAAATGAAATGTTTCGGTGATAGTGAATCAGTTTTGTGACTGTGTTCACGATATTCCAATCTTTCACATTTGGACAGTTTTTTATTGATGGAACCAATTTTATAGAAAGTAATAAATGTGAATACCGTTAGAGTTTAAATTTTTATCACTTATAATTTTTTACTTTTAAACTCACCAATAACATAGTCATCCATTGACCTTCGCTAGATACGTTAAAAAGAGCACAGTTTGGCAACATTCGCTAAGCTTCTGATGTGAAATGCCAAGCACTTTACTCGCGACTCAATCACGGATCATTAGAGATTTTTTCGCCTCTAGAACTCCTCGCCAATGCCATCCATCAAAAACTCTATAATTTATCTCGACCGAGGCTCTTAGTTGACAACAGTGAGGTGACACTTCGCAAACTTATCTACTTCGGCTCCGAAGACTTTTATAGCGTTTAAAGCCTGACTTTTAAGTCTTTTAGAATGATTTAGTACGTATTGTTTATGAGAAGTGCCGAAGTGGTTTTCGAAATTGATATCGAAAGCTAAAGTCTTACTTTATGAGCAAAGGTTGCGTTAAAAAAATAAAAAAAAAAATCTAAATAATCTAATAAAATTTAAGTTCTTTTAGGAAACGACGTGATAGTTTTGCCAAAAAAATCAAATAAAATTTATTTTCATTTAGATTATGTACTACATAACCATTTAGTCTGTCGATCTACTGAAATAAAATGTATTTTATTTTACGTAAGGATCAAAATATTATGGAACTTATGAAGTTAATTACTAACCTAAATATTTTTTTAGGCGAACTGATCACCCGTCTGTGCGAACGCATACATCCCCACTAAACATACAACATACATACAACCTAAATATGTTGTATGTATTAACTTCGGATTATAGTGAAAATGCAAATAGAGAGCCTTAAGTTTGTTTTTTTTTTTTTTTTTTTCGCGGGGTAAAAACGCGTTATCGCTACCACCACTGGGGGTGAGTGGAACGGTTATGTTGGTTTCACACAGTCTTACGGCCCAATGTCGACACTAGTTTGACAACTTTATTCTAATAATTACATATATTCAACCCACTGAATTTAAACATACAACAAAATCCAACGGCTCACTCAATCTAGTTAGGTATATAATTCTAAAGCTAGTGAACTGTACTAAAATCATCGTCGACTAAACATCTGAACACAATAACTCGTTTGCACGGGAACGTTGCAGTAAATTTAACTATTTCGCACACATGTACGATCGAATGTGGACGAGCTAGCAGTGCCATAAACATATTAGTGTTCGCGAACAATTTCCTATCCATTACGTTCAAAAGTGAAGTGCTCCCTCGGGACTACGTAAGTTGTAATACAATGCTTTGTTCTGCTTTCCAAATTAATTTTGTGTATTTAGTGTGCATTGTTTGAGATTTACTGGATCAGTGATAGTTGCAGTGTTTAGATTAAAGTTTATGACGATTTAGATCCGTTTGATAGGATATTTCTTTGAGGATTTACGATTAGATTTTTTTTGAATTTTCTGACTCGAATAACATACACTCTAAACTTGTTTGTCATTGGAATTTGTATTGTAAATGAAAATAATAAGACTGATTATTATAATGGGATGGAAATAACTGTGTGAATGTATTAATTGGGCTTCTTTTATCCCTTTGGGACTAAAGGCGTAAAGTTATAGATTTCATATTGAGAAAGAAAATATTTGTTTTTTACTCAATATTATTTCAACAATACTTTCCTTAAAATTCGCTGGTGCATGTTATACTTAGGCAAAATGTGTTTTCATAACCCTTATGTTATTTTTTGCGATGAATCATTGGCGCTCCGAGGTATAATGCCTCTGCAAAAAGTGATTTAATCATATCCCTGTAACTGATATCTTAAATTACCTCAAAAATATTCCATTCTACTTAATAAGACTCACCTTAAACGACTATGTCAAGAAAACTTCCCACTTGAAGCCTTATGATGATAATAACGTACACATTTGATTAAAACACACTTCACGTGAGTTCTAATTCAAACCATTTAGGATACTAAACGAATAGTATTAATTACTTGCGATAATTAATTTTAGATGGATTGTATAACATGAATGAAACACAAATTTGAATAATTACTCCGCACGCAAACCACTGCTATCACTCGATTTTTTTTTAACGGTAGGACACACACACACACACACACACTCACGCCTTTTATCCCCGAAGGGGTAGGCAGAGGTGCAACTAGTGCACCCACTTTTCGCCGTGGGTATTCCGTCCCATGATGTGATAGGGGGCGAGCCTATCGCCATATCGGGCACAAATTCCAGACCCCGGGCTGATATTGAATAGAAAATCCAATATCACTTTGCCCGACCCGGGGATCGAACCCGAGACCTCAGCATTGCAGTCGTACTGTAATACAACTACGCCACCGAGGCAGTCACCGGTCAACGGTAGGACCTTTCAAAAAAAAAACTCGATTTTCATATTATGACAGCCATCACCTTTAGTATTAAATATTATAAAGCTGAAGAGTTGCACGCGCTAATCTTAGGAACCACTGAACCGATTTTGAAAATTCTTTCACTAATAGGAAGATACATTACTCCTGAGTGCTATAGGCTACTTTTTTCTAGGTGTAAGCAGAAGCGTATCATCCCTATATTTTGCAAGCGATATACCTTAATAAAGGGGGTAAATATTTTACCATTAGCCCTGTATTAGTCAATACACCTAGTGGAAATGCCTGATTAGTGAAGGAGACCTATCAAAGGCCTGTGGTGCACGAAACAGACTTTCAAAATTATTCAACAAGTATCCAGGTTTCCTCGCGGCGATTTGATGTTTCTATAAATTCCTATTTCATACGTAACTTCGAAAAGTGTGTCAAAAAGACTGAAATCGTCACATAAGGCGATGAGCCGAATCTTCACAAAAGGTTAAACCATAATTGTTTTCATACGCTACTCCGAGATTTCTAGCATGATCGATCTTTCTTGACATAAGTAAAATTCAGATAAATTAACTTTCATTTTGTTTCGTAGTAAACTTTACGTTCATCCGTTTACTCTACATTCATTCGCTGTACTGTCTGCGTTCACTATTAGTTAACATAGTATATACCTTTAGTTTCAGTACCTACTGTTGAGCACAAACCGTATCACACAATAAAACATTTATACCCAAATCATTTTATTTGTTAACGTAGGTACTTACTTAGACCGATAAATCCACAATAACCATAGGAATTAATTAACGAAATATACTACATTAACCTTAATTCTCGTGTGAATATTTTTTTTATTATAGCATTGAATGACGAGGCGAGCATGCTGTTTGCCTGATGGTAAGCGATACGACCACCCATAAACAGTAGCAACACCATCCAGCACCTTGACTTACAAAGTACTGTGTGGCATTCCACTGCGCCCGTCATCCTGAGACATAAGATGTTAAGTCTCTCTATGTCCTGTAGTTATGTATATGAATAAAATATTAATGTTTGAAAGTAATAGTGAGTTTCATAAATTATTGATAAAAGCGGCTGGATAATTGACATAATAGTCGTACGAGCATGTATAATAATTATAATATTACACGAAGGTAACGGTGGTTATTTGAAAATTGTAATTATTAATTACCAGTCATTATTATTAATTAAAAAGCGGCGATAGCCTAGTTGGGAGTGGAACGGACTGCCGAGACGAATGTCCGCAGGTTCACAACCCAAGGGCACACACCTCTGACTTTTCTAAAAAGTTATGTGTGTATTCTTTGTGAATTATCGCTCGCTTTAACGGTGAAGGAAAACATCGTGAGGAAACCTACATACCTCAGAAGTTCTCTGAATTTCGTGGTAGGTATGTGAAGTCCGCCAACCCGCACTAGGCCAGCGTGGTGGACTAAGGCCCTAACCCTCTCAGTTATAGAGGAGGCCCGTGCTCAGCAGTGGGCAGTATATAATACAGGGCCGGTATGATTATTAATTTGGTAAATATAATAAATGTTCAAAAATAATGTACGCCAAGAGCATTAACGACATAGTTATAGTCGCCTAATGACACCTAATGTCACCCAACATCATCTAATGTCACCAAAACATGACCCAACGACACTTAACGTCACCCAACGTCATCTAACGTCACCCAATGTCGTCCAACGTCACCTAATCATCTAATGTCAGCTAATTACTTACAGTTTTATTACAAACTAGACTTCTGCTCGCGGCTTTGCCCGCGTGAAAAAGTTTTTCCGGGATAAAAAGTAGCCTATGTGTTAATCCAGGACACAATCTACCCGTGTGCCAAATTTCATCGAAATCCCTTCAGTAGTTATTGAGTTTATTCGTTACAAACATACTTACATACAAATCTTTGCTCTTTATAATATTAGTATAGATAAGTTAAACACGTAACTAAAAATCCTTCTATTACAAATTCATGTTTAATTGGTAAGAGTTAGACATTGTTAGACATGGTCTAGACATTGTTTATATTTAAACACAAGCCGACGGTGGTCTAACGCAGGTTTAATCCTAAAACCTCTTTGTGTTGGTAGTAGGTAATAGTCTATGTTTCGTGACTTCAGTTCAGTTGAGTTTAGTACAAAGAGTATAATATATCGCACCTTTAGGACGAAAACGACACAATTCAAAAAAATCGAAAATTGAGTTATCGTCATAAAATTACTTAAAACGAAATTTTCAATACAACAATAGTTCAAACACCACCATATTCAAGCGGGAAAAGGACACAACTATTATATCGGTCACTTTTTAATTATATTTTCATAAAATGGGACCAGTTTTAAGTCATTTTATGAGGATAACCCAATTTTTGTTTTTTTTTAATTGCGTCGTTTTCGTCCTAAAGGTGCGATACACTACGGAAAGTTTAGTAATTGGAAAAAAGGCCTGAGTGATGGATCTAAATCTTATAGATTACGTTGACATAGAAGATTTAGATTATAAAGAGAGCTTTCGCGATTACAGTTATTTAAACAACGATTTACGAATGAATACTCACAATTCCCACGTAGCTAATACAATCTTTGACGCACACTGACAGGCATGACAGGCACATAGAGGGAAAATAGAGTAATTTGATAGCTGACAGTCAAATATTTTGCAGTGTTGCTACAATTATTTTTTTTGTTAGTTTAACGGGTGTTTAGATAAACAATGTTTAAGCTCTGTTTTGTAATACAAAGATTTTTAATTTAACGGGTGCTTAGATAATCAATGTTTTTTTTTTTTTATTGCATCCAATGACGAGACGAGCCTGCCGTTCGCCTGATGGTAAGCGATACGACCACCCATAAACAGTAGCAACACCATCCAGCACCTTGACTTACAAAGTACTGTGTGGCATTCCACTGCGCTCGTCATCCTGAGACATAAGCTGTTAAGTCTCATTATGTCCAGTAGTTATACTGGCTACAATGTCCTGCAAACCGGAACACAACAGTGCATGCAATCTGCTGCTTGGCGGTAGAAATAGACATTGCGGTGGTACCCACCCAGACGGACTCTTACATATGAGAGACCTACCACCATTGTTTAAACTGTGTTTAGAATTAGACACTGTTTAGCTAAACACGTGTTTAAACTGCGTCTAAAGTATTTTTTGTAATAACACTGCTAATGTCCAATGCTGTAAACAGAAATCCTCAAGTTGGTTATGTTACGTCAAAGACATAATTATAGTTAGTTATAGGTATATTAAAATAAAACTTGGAATTTTATTTATAACTTCTTACGCTTTATTTCACACACAAGTACCTAATTGTCATCAGTAACTACTTAAACACCTTTCTGACCCACAACATACAGTCTTGAAACATATAACATAATATATTTTCCAGGAGACAAAGTTTTAGCTCAGTGCGGAAATCAAATGCGCGCGACGGCCGTTCACAGACGGCTCACTGGTTGATTGAGCTGTAAAATTACTGAATTCGATTAACACTATTGTATTAAATCAAATCCATTTTAAAAGAACTCGATATCTGTGATTTATAATACCCGTGTTATTGTGTATAATACCTACCTATATCATGTTGATATACTTTTTAAATTAAATAGTAATAAATAAAAGTCTTTTCTTTTCTATGCAAGGATAATTCATTCTATCTGGACACTTTGTTGTGTTATTTAATTATACATAGTTAGATCCATTTTGAAAATTTTGCAAACTTTCGTATGGTAGGTACTCTGTCTTATATCCAAAGATATTAAACAGTCAAAGACATTAAACAGCATATTATACCTATCCTTTTCCATCCCATCAAGTGTTCGAATATTATGCAAAATATTCGAGTTACAACATCAAAATGAAAATAAAGATTAAAATACATCCATATTCTACACGCAGGCACAGGATTATGAAACTAAAGACACGAGTAACACGACTACTAGTGCTGTAGATTACGGCTTCTAAAAGACATAAAAGTAGTTGGCACGCGACAAAAGGACCACAAAACAAACGGTATCGGGCCAACGGTTGTAAATGCAGCCGCAGCTTGTTCCGGCTTTAATGTAAAGGAGTGTCAAACTAGCAGTTAAATGAGACTTGTGAAGTCTAGTGTTTCTCAGAGTTGTTCTTTATTTTTATGTCGCACGTACACTGTACAGCATGGCGAAGGTGCATTAGTTCCTCCTCCGCCTAACTTTTCGAGGATAAAAGGCGTAGGTGTGTGTATTATTTATAGAAAACTATGTGTTGCTAGCGGCTTCAACCACGTGAAAAGCGTTACCAGCTTAAAAAATCCCTAATTCTGTATAGCGACCCATAGCGCCATCTGAACCGACGCCTACGCAATCCACTTGAGAAATCAAATATAAATTCAAATATCTCCCATGGGAGCAAATTACGGGTATATAATGTAGCCTATAAATTAATCTAGGACATGGTCTACCCAAGTGGCAAATTTGATATAATTCCATTCAGCAGTTACTGCGTCAACATTTGTAGCAAATATCTAGACATTTTCACAAGCATTCGTATTTATAACTAGGTGATGCCCGCGGCTCCGCCCGCGTGAAAAAGTTTTTCCGGGATTAAAATATTTCCCCGGGATAAAAAGTAGCTTATAGCACTCAGGAGTAATGTAGATTCCTATTAGTGAAAAAAATTTCAAAGTCGGTTTAGTAGTTCCTGAGATTAGCGCGTGCAACCAAAGAAACAAAGAAACAATCAAACAAACTATCTCTTCAGCTTTATAATATTAGAATAGATGATGGATTAGAGTGACTTTTGTATTTGGTCGGCTTATACATTTGTGACAAATAGTGTTTATCAACAAGCGGTGAGATCGGCCCTAAGTAATATAACTATCATCATTTTTTTTTATATCTGCATACAAATTACTGACTTGATAACGCTGGATCATAGGTAACTAAAAAATATATAAATAATATTGGACGGTCAATTTTACGAGGCAGCATTATTCATAAAAACGTGCTTCAAAACGAGTCTGGAGTGTCAATTAGTGGATTTTATTGTTACTCGATAAAGCACAGTCTATTAGTTTCTTGTAATTGCTGAATGGCAAATCTGGAATTTTCAGACTGGGCGATTACTTCCTTTTGGAATTATTATCGGCGCTTTTATTCTTAGGGTCAAGTGGATTGCGTAGGTTCACTGTGTGTGTGTACTAAAGTCTAGCTTCGATTAGTATCCGAAGCATCTTCATCAGCCGCATGGAGTCTACTGCTGAACATGGTTCACTGGTGGTCTCTCATTATGTAAGAGGCCGTCTGGGTGGGTACCACCGCAATGTCTATTTCTACCGCCAAGCAATAGTGTGCATGCACTGTTGTGTTTCGGTTTGAAGGACATTGCAGCCAGTATAACTACTGGACATAATGAGACTTAACATCTTATGTCTCAGGATGACGAGCGCAGTGGAATGCCACATAGTACTTTGTAAGTCAAGGTGCTGGATGGTGTTGCTACTGTTTATGGGTGGTCGTATCGCTTACCATCAGGCGAACGGCATGCTCGTCTCGTCATTCAATGCTATAAAAAAAAAAAAAAAAAAAAAAAAACATAGGCCTCCCGCAGACGGACCTGTCAAAAGCTGCCTGCAGCTTTTGACAGGTCCAGGCATCCAGCGTATTCCTGTTCGTGTATCTCAAGCCATGACATATTAATTGTATCTGAGCGTGCTATCAATCAATCTCAGTGCTGATCTTAATTAAAAGACTTGGAGAAGTCATTCTTTCAATTCTGCATTATTTTAATAAATATCAATAAATTCAATAAAACATCATTTTGTCAGCAATGTTTTTAATCATATATTACATTATCAATTATAATTGATTCAGACATCGAGAGCCAATCCCGTTAATTAACCGCACTGAAGGTTCCGAACTGACCTATAAAATGGCGAAATAAATGGACATAATCGATTCAATATAATATTATTATCAGCTTCTTGGTAAAATGTTTCTGTCCTGAAATATATGAATATGGGTAGGTAAGGTAATTTACAAGTCTATAAGAAACAACAGACTTTTAACGTAATTATACAAAGGTATAGTGATGTGAAGTATAGTACCTCCCTGCTGGGGTGAATAAAATGACGTGTCTGCACACTATTCCATCAGTAGGTAAATGTGATTTGAAACTACAAGGTACTGAACTTAAATATTATTGAAGTTGTAACATTATACAATTAATATACCCTATGTTTATTGATTCAGAAAATACAGACAACCATCAATATCAATGGCTAATAATTAATAGATAGGTACGAAATGTGACGACACAGCTGCGACAAAAACTTTAGATACCTAAAACATAAATCAAACATTTCCAAGAGATAGGCGCAGAGAAAACGATGTTTTGATTGTAAACCCATTTTGCTGTCACTTAGTCTTGGAGGGTTAAGGCATTTGTATAGGATAGGCAAGCCAAAAGGTCCGCACTCCGTAGTAACAACTTGCCGAACCATCTGCCCGGCAGACCCGCCTAAATTACTTTAATCTAATAACTAATCCTTTTACCCACTCATAAATGTTTAAATCCCTTCAAATTCCTAACATTGCTTCCAAATTTAAATTAATGGGAGGCGTAATCATCCTTTCGCAAAAGGGATGAAATATCCATTTTTCTGAGTTCGTATGTCATGTTTCGTTTTTTGGCCACAAATATAAATGGTGGACACATTTTTGACATTTAATCTTCGAGAAAAATGATTTCTGAAACGAAGTATTCGCAGACCGCCGCTGGACGGTTACAAAAAATGTCGGGGCTGAAGTGATGTATTGCATATTATAAAATATAGGTACGTTTTCGCAGACATCACGACCAAATCAAATACCTACCTCAAATAAGCAAATATAAATTAGAATGTACTATTCTATAATTGAAATATAATACAATCCAGTGTTAATAAAATGATGTTGAATTTTTCTTCTTGATAACAACGAAAGTAAAAAGTTTTACGAAGTACGAAGAAAATAAGCAAATTACTCTATAAGTACACCCACATGGTTTCTTCAACTTTGACCGTGTAAAGGTCTATTCATAATGTCTACCTACTTTTATTTTAATTTCGGCCTAAGTCATATGCCTAATACCTTTTAGTTCATATTAAAAACACCCACAAAATTATTTTCATGTCCCTTTGAAATAGATAATTCAGAAAAAACCATCCATTTCATTTCACATCAAAGGAATCCATGATGAATGGAGTAGGTAATCCGCGACCATAACCATTCAAGTCTTCGACAGCACTAGATACTTATTGATATAATACACTGGTGCCTAATATGAAATTCATAGAAACGAAAGAAGCTTGCCAAAGCTTTGTACAATGTAAAACGAGTATTGGAATATTATAATATGTTATTTTTTGTACCGAATTATCCCTTGTGGGTATAGATAAGCGTGTGCGTCGTGCTGGCATAGATACGTAACTATTTATGTCAATTTTAGTCACATTATACTGATATTAATAACAAATAATGTAATTTAGTTAGAAGTTAATGTTATTATCTATACTATTTAGATTGAAGATTAGTTTTTATAATAGCCCAGGCTGTGTTTGATACAGCACCACCAACGAAATGAGGCGCTACAGGCGTATAAATTATTAAAATAGAAATCCAAAGTAGTGATAACTTAGCTAACGATACAGTTAATGAATATACCGCAAACTTATTAGAACTCTCCAGTCAATGTACAACCAGAAGAGTGAATGCTCGACCACCTTAAGGTTCTAAGCAAGTCGCTTTCGCGTTATTTCATTCAACCACATGCAACTTACTACTAAAGTAGACAATAAGAGTTATCTGTTATTTCCGCTGTACATCTCCGAAACGATCGAATCTGCTTGGTATAATATCGACGGTTAACGGCCAAAAGGGGATAACCGCCACTTTACAAATTTTACAGGAGAGTGGTTTAAAGTTGAAAATAACCGAAAAAAAATCATATAAATTTTTCCTTTGATTCCAAAAGTTTCAAAATTTTACCATATAGCTTTTAAATGGTTTTCTTCAAAACTGCATTGTTTAATTAATATAAATCACCGTTTTAACACTATTTACTGTCGCTTACCCTCAAATGTACCTGATTTTACTAACAGGAAGAACGTCGTAAATGAGATAACTCACTGATCCTCTTCCAGCCTAAATGATGTTACTGCCTTTTTCATTTTGTTTAAATGATGGAAAAAGAGCATACTGTGAGTTTTTTTGTTTATCAAGTAGAACGAAATATCATATAACCGACTCTTGGCTAGTGACAAACAGACAGGGAAATTGTAATAAATGAACAGTTTATAAAACTTACATTCAGCTCCTTAAAAAACAAGAAAGCACTTTGTGTGATTTTCTTATAAAATAACCATAATTCCATAGGATCTGCACTCAGAGACCTGGGATATAATAAAAATATTGTTTTTCTTAAATGTCTTTATTTTCTCTAGATTATCGAAGTAAAGTTTTCTTCGAGTATGGAGGCATATGTTTGATTTATGTAATGCTTTGCCGATAATGTCCGATGTCCGATGTTTTTGAGACAAAATGGGCTGCCTGAAACGGAAAAATCTTGTCTTACTATAATATAATAATCATTATTAATATTAATGCGAAAGTTTGTATGAATTTGGATGTTTGTGAGAAATAAACACAAACTGCTGAATGGATTTGCATAATATTTGGCACAAACATAGACCATATCAGATTAGCGTATGTTATGCTACTTTTTATCATGGTTAATTGCACTCGTAGGCAATATTTGTTTTTTTTTTATCTGAGTATAGTAATTGATGTTGATGGCATCGCACCGATAACGCTATGGATAGCTACAGTGAAAAGTACACAGTAGGATTTTTACACCGTGAAATGTCTTTCACGCGGATGAAGTCGCGCAACACCTATACTCTATGGGTTTACGTACTAAATGGGTGTATGTAACTAAACTAATTAGGTATATACCTATATTAATACTACTACAGATAACTATCTAAAGCGGTACATTATGATTTAAGTACTTCAATTTTTAACCCCCGACACAATAGCGGGTTGTTATAAGTTTAAGATGTGTATCTGTATGTCTATGTGGCGCATCGTAGCTCTCAAACGAATAGACCAATCTTGACGCGGTTTTTTTTTGTTTGAAAGCTGATATGATCACGATGGATCTTAGCTATAATTTATGAAGATCTGTTCAGGCGTTTGAAGATTATCTGCTCGTTTCCAATTTAAAAAGCCCGATTAAATTTAAATTTGGTGTACTGTGACTTCGGAAATATTTTTAAACATGAGCTGATGCTGCAGCATCAAGTATTCTGCGGGATACCCAACTCCTTAGCAACTTATAGCAGATATAGTGTGTTTGGTCTCATAAGGATGGTCTCATCGAGTAGGTGTTAGATAGTTGATTATCAAGGCCCTATGATGGAGAATAAAGTAATTTAAAAAGATTGAAATAAAAATTAAAATAACCCCCGACACAAAAATCTCTAAAAAGTAAAATAATAAAAGTGTCTTTGTCGTTTAAGTACCTAGTAATAGTTTGAGCCAAGCGTCTTTACGTCGGGGGACCGAATTCAGGACTAGGGAGACGAAAATACTTCTTTAGCAGTCCCCCGACGCGACAATGCTTGGGTCAAAATATTAAGTAAGCAAGTAAGTAAGCCCTTCCTAGCCGATTTCGGCCACGGCGGCCAATCTCAACGGAGATCAGCCAGGTGCGCAGGAGTTATTATAGTGCACAAGTGTGTGCGCAATACACAAGTGCACTCACTATTCCTTCACTTTCATAGTCCGGTGAGACCGCAATCCGACATGACCGGTGAGAGATCAGGCGCAGGACCAACGGCTTTACATGCTTTCCGAGGCACGGGGGTATCACACCGCTAACTTCCTGACTCCGAGCTGCGACTGAGTAATTTTTAAGATGGAAAGACCCAGTCACAATGTTTTTGGCCCGACCCAGGATTCGAACCCAGGACCTCAGCGCGCAAATCGTACTCGTAAAGCGTTCACAATATTACTACGCCACCGAGGCAGTCAAAATATTACTAGGTACTTAACGACAAAGACACTTTTATTATTTTACTTTTTAGAGATTTTTGTGTCGGGGTTTATTTTGTCTATATAATATTGTATAGCATTATATAATAGGTACAATATCACAATCTAACAAGTGCTAAAATATCAAGGATACTCTCCAGGACTAGAAGATAAGGTATCCTACCAATCTACCAATTACTAATCAAGTGTTTTTCAAGACGTCACTAATACTACGTAATAGCGAGGTATATAGGCACATATACAATAGTATACATACTTACTTACATTCGAAGGTAGGGAGAGGTGTTCTCACAGCAATTTTTCACCCAGCTATGTTAGGTCCCATGTAATAGGGGGCGAGTCAATTGCCATTTACCAGGTTGATACTGAGCATAAAATCAAAATATTATTTTACTCGACCCAGGAATCGAGTCCGAAAGCTGAGCATGAGAGTTGTACCGCAATACAATAATGTCATTACATCACCAATACACTAAAGCGTTCAAAATGAGTGAATCAGCTTCCTAGCAGAATGTTTTTTATCTCAATAAAATCGTTACAGTAACACAGGAAAATTGAATCTCCTCCTCCTCCTTGCATCGTTTTCCTCAGTGCTGAGGGTCGTGATCCCCTGAACATGGAGTAATCTTTGTCTTCATCAAGTTGCGCTACCTGTTACCACCTATTCTAAAGATACAGTATACATACACTTATACTTCGTTTTCTAGCTAAAATAATGATGATCACAACCAAATCAAAGCATAGCAAAGCTACCTAACAAATAAAGCATTCAAAAACTAATATAGCGTATACGCATTTAACCACTCATATTGACATTATATGTGATTTATATCTAAATAAATAAATGGCAATACTTACATACAATTATTATCAATAAGACAAACTATGAACTTACCTTTTCAACAGTTTACGTAGACACAAGACCGCGTGCCAAAATGACTCACGCGCACATGTGGTGCTTATGCCGTAGTCGTGTGAGCACTGGATGTTCGCTGTTCAACTATAACCCCATTTGATTCAAACGAGTGAAAGAGTTTCATTTTTGTTGGACAAGCCAATCGCCAAATTCTTCACGATTAGATTTATTCGAATTGGGTTAACTATTAATTTTCGTTTTACCATTTTATCTAACCACCATTCTGTTAAAATTTATCGGGGGGAAAAAAAAGGATAAGCGACAATATGTTAGGTGAGGTTTGTTTGAGCGATTTATATTAAGCGTCATCGATAATTGACATAGGGACTCGAAAAAAAAGGACTAAACGCCAAATAAAGTCTTGAAAATTCGGTCTAAACGTATTAAATGAAAATTATTTTTTTCTAAGAATGAGACCTAATGTCCTAAGCAGAAATTTAGACCAAGAATATGTAAGCAAAATTGGAGTAATCTATTTATTTGTAAAAAATGTTTCCAGCCCAAACAGGTTAACGTGCAAGAAACAATATTTTACATAAAGCCTAAATAGCATAACTGTCAATTTTGAAGAACTGTTTTCGTCCAACTACCATAATAAAAAAAAACACAAATATGTCCGTCGTTTACGACGACAAATTTAATGGTATTGCCATAAATTTGTGCCCGCTTAAGCGACAAAAAAATTCTTGTAGCGTCATGAAACTTAGACCAAACGACGGAGAAAAAAAAGCCGATTCTAACTGTATATATAACTCTATTTCGTAAAAAATGTCGCTTACGACGTTTTGGCCGTTAACCGTCGATATGAAAAATGGGCGTATATCCTGAGAAAATGAATTAGCACCAAACTGTGTGATTGTATATCAATAACCTCTACAACAATTTCACATGTGTTTATCTTATACTGTACAAAATTAGTATGTTCACAAAATAATACGTTTTATAAACTCGAAAAACTCTCTTAGGGTATACCCTAAGAAAAACTATATCCAACTATATATACTTTTTGGATATATCCAAAAAGTTTACTGGCAACAAAATTTAATTAGCAAACTACTATACTATATCAATACAATGTTTGTGTTACCAGGCTGACGCACACTGGACAACCTACTGTGGTCGCGGGATGCGACCGCTATAATACATTGGGCAAACATAAGCTTCTTTCATTATAGAAATGTAGCATGAAAGGATAAAAGACAAACAGATAACTACTGGATAAGCTGTAGTTGTAAGCGAGCCGCATAATGTTACCCTTTTTCAAAAGAGGATTACTTAAACGGTCTCGTGCAAATAAGAGTAAAATTACCATTTGTATTTTGTACCGCGTTCCCTGAATAGTCATTTACTATTAATATAAGTTCCGTTTGGGGTCATGTCTAATAATTACTATTTTATTAAATAATGCATGATTGGTTATATTGCATATTATGTTTGGTTTTTTATTGTCGTTTCGTTTTAATAAAATTTCTTTTGATTCCAATCAGTAAGCATACTCGCGCCTTTTATCCCCGAAGGGGTAGGCAGAGGCGCAACTAGTGCACCCACTTTTCGCCAAGCGTATTCCGTCCTATGATGTGATAGGGGGCGAGCCTATCGCCATACCGGGCACAAATTCCAGACTCCGGGCTGATACTGAATAGTAAAATCCAATATCACTTTGCCCGACCCGGGGATCGAACCCGAGACCTCAGCCTTGCAGCAGTACCGTAATACAACTACGCCACCGAGGCAGTCAGGCAGGCAGTCGAGGCAATCAGTAAGCGGCTTGGGTATGACACTGTCTGTGCCTGCGGCGGCGTTGTGTGCCGGTTCGGCACTTCTCTGTAATATGGTTGAGGAGCCCGATGGCTGGCACATGCGTCATACTCGTGAACGGGTGCTGCTTGTGTCGACTGGTCTGCCCTTTTCGTTTACTACATCTAAGTATTAGGGGTATGTATATCTAGAAGAATTTATGATCAAATTATTACATGATTCCTGAGAGGGTTGTGCACTTGTATGGGAATTTAAAATTTATTAAGTACTTACCTATTATGCGAGTATATAATTAAACTGCTCTGAAAAAATAAACAAACATGCATTGTATTTTATTATATACCTTGAAATGATTTTGAAAAGAGCAACACTAGTTTCATGCCAGTTCTTCTCTTGTGAGAACTGCTCTCCGAACTGTTGGTAGAGTTAATAGTGATGGAATCTAAATAATGTATAACATTTTATGGGTTCGAATAAATTATTTCATTTCATTTCATTACAAAAAAAAATCTTTATCGCAAATCGCGTAAATAGATATTTTATAACCTAGTCATAAACTACATTAAACTTCAAAGTCAAAATCACTTTTTCTGTAGCCGTAAATCAAATTGCAAAAATATTACTCGAAGGGACCACTTTATCCATCTAAAAACTTTAGGGAACAAAATATGATAATGAAGCCAAAATTCGCTCAGAAAAATGTAAGGTAAAGTTTCAAAACACGATAATGTTGACGCGCATGTCGTCGTTTGAAAAACTATGTTTTCGTCGATATGTCGTTCCAGTAGGGCGCTTATACTTTGACATTACAGTCAAGTTAGGGTTTTATTACAGTCATTTATAATATAATATATACTTAGGAATTTACCTCAATTTTATTTAAAAAAAAATATAAATGATTACAAGCCTAACCTTATACTTTAATTAATTATAAATTATTATAAAATTATTATAACAGACAAAGATTCGACACGATATTACAACGACCGTCTAATTCGGATGCCACGAGCTAAGTTCAGAAGTGGGATTCGTTGCTCACTTTCGGTTGCCCATTCGGTTATATTTTTAGCTATCGGGGTAGTCGCGAATAAAACTTGCACACTTTTTGTAACTATGGCGGATAAATCGAAACAGAGAAGTTGTAGGCAAAGTCGACCGTCTATTCCTGCCTTGGAACAACAGCTTCAAGCTATCGTGGATCGCTTGAACGCTTTAGAAGATCATTCTCAAGATCGGCGCGCGAGTACCGACAGTGGGGTGGCGGGTCCATCGCGTGAGCGGCGCGACATGTTGGCGCCCGACCCAGTCGCCGTGCCAGTGCCGCCGACTCCGCAGCGTGAACCAACTAGCGCGCTGGCTGTACCTTCGAGCGGCGCTTCTTGTACGGCTAGTTCGGATATTCCGAGCGACAATCACCACCGCACAACGGAGACGGTTATTAGTGAAGTAACCGACAAGTTGGTAAACGCATTTAACGCAATGCCGGTAAGATCAAACCATATTTTCATACCAAATTTTGACCCGTCTTTACATGATTTTGATATATGGTGTCGAGACGTTGATCATATGTGTTTATTAAATAAGTGGGACGATCGCGAGTGTTTATCGCGTATCGGTATGTGCTTAAAAGGCGATGCACGGCTTTGGCTTCACGAATGGGCTAGTAATGATCGTAGCTGGTCTAATTTTAAACGAGAGTTTAAAGCTTTGTGTCCCCGTCGTTTGGATTTTGCAAATATTTTATTCGATGTGATGAAAACTAACTCTGATAAGTACCCTACCTATGCAGAGTATGCCCGGCGTTCTTTGTTACGTTAACGTATAATTCATGGGTTGAGCGACGAGTTGATTTCAGCAATAGTCATCCGTGGAATAACAGATCCCACTTCTGAACTTAGGAATTTACCTCAATTTTATTTAAAAAAAAAATATAAATGATTACAAGCCTAACCTTATACTTTAATTAATTATAAATTATTATAAAATTATTATAACAGACAAAGATTCGACACGATATTACAACGACCGTCTAATTCGGATGCCACGAGCTAAGTATATAATACCAGCCCTGTATTAAATACTGCCCACTGCTGAGCACGGGCCTCCTCTACTACTGAGAGGGGTTAGGCCTTAGTCCACCACGCTGGCCTAGTGCGGATTGGCAGACTTCACATACCTTCGAAATTCTTATCGAGAATTCTCAGGTATGTAGGTTTCCTCACGATGTTTTCCTTCACCGTTAAAGCGAACGATAATTGATAAACAATACACACATAACTTCGAAAAATCAGAGGTGTGTGCCTTGGGTTTTGCACCGCCGGACATTGTCTCGGCAGACCGTTCCATTCCCAACTAGGCTATCGTCCACTTCATTCATTCACCATTCCACTTCAGTCATTTATTAACACAAAATAAATATACGTTACGTTAAGATCTATTTTACTGAAATAGATTTATTTGTAATTTTCAGTTTATAACATACTTAGGTAGATACTCATATAAAAGTAAACGCCATATAAAGTAAGTTAAATAATTAGTTTATATTTATTGCTTTTTGTTAGTTAATTGTGGAATGGTGTAAACAATGTATCATGGATATACGATTGCAGCATTCACGGGTCATCTGCAGTTAGTTATTGAATAGTTCCATTGTCTATCTCCGAAGATCTTCATCTGATCCTAATAAATTATATACTAAAACCTTCCCTGAAAAATATACTTTTGAATAACGAAAACCTCATCCAAATCGGATGAGTAGTTTTTTTTTTAAATCACGGCCATACAAATTTACATACATACATACGGGACGAATAACGAACCTCCTTTTTTTGAAGTCGGTTAATAAATATCATAACTGATTAAAATTAAATAAGAGAGGAAGTTTCGTTAACCCTGGACATACCTAATCTATACTATAATATTATAAAGCTGAAGAGTTTGTTTGTTTGTTTGTTTGAACGCGCTAATCTCAGGAACTACTGGACCGATTTTAAAAATTCTTTCACTAATATGAAGCTACATTACTCCTGAGATCTATAGGCTACTTTTTATCCCGGAAATTTTTTTCCACGCGGGCGGAGTCGCGCGCAAAGCTAGTGTAAATATAATTAGCGAAACCTAAAATAAATAAATAATTTATAACGCTACGTGTTGCAGCCGCGTATTTTTAATTCAATAAGTTTAACAATATTTCGTTTTAAATACAGTTTCACGATGATCTAGCCCTACTACTTTTTTTTTATCGCGTATATAATCCAGTTGAGGGTGGTCTTGTCGTCGCCTGCCTTCTCGCTGGATCACTCAGTGGGAGTCTCGGATGCGCGCCCGAACGCATGGTGCGTGTTCGTCGTTTGAATAGAACTTTCGCTTAATTTCGTTCGTTAATTGTGGAAAAACTGGTACAAGATAGTGTCTGGTGGATCCAACAACAACCACCATCGTCGGCGCCGACCATCTAGCTTCGAGAACGGGACTCCGGTGAGTTGGCTTTGACGTATTTCAACCTTTCGACTGGATTATCGTTTTCGTATCGTTTTGTATCGAATTTAGTGTGTTCAGCATATTTTGGTAAACCATTTTTTGGTCCTTCGAGCCGGATCACTCAGTGGGAGTCTCGGATGCGCGCCCGAACGCATGGTGCGTGTTCGTCGTTTGAATAGAACTTTCGCTTAATTTCGTTCGTTAATTGTGGAAAAACTGGTACAAGATAGTGTCTGGTGGATCCAACAACAACCACCATCGTCGGCGCCGACCATCTAGCTTCGAGAACGGGACTCCGGTGAGTTGGCTTTGACGTATTTCAACCTTTCGACTGGATTATCGTTTTCGTATCGTTTTGTATCGAATTTAGTGTGTTCAGCATATTTTGGTAAACCATTTTTGGTCCTTCGAGCCGGATCCTTCTTATGGTGGAAACAGCCAAGCTGTCCCATCATCAGAAGTGACGTAATACCACGCGGTTTACATACATAGCATTTTCATCGTGAAACTGTTTGGTAATTTCGTATCGTATTGTTTCGTACTTATTTCGTATGGGAATAAGTAGGTGCATCGTGCCCTAAGCTTATTCTTCCATAATTTTGTTATCGTTATTTGCAACATAATATCGCCTCACAAATACGTCGTAGTCAATTCGCATGAACTAGTAGTGGTACCCACGTTCGTAATTTCTCAATTTCGTTTAGTTATTTGTCGTATTAAACACAAAACAAAAAACTAACAAAGTACAGGTTGAATATGAGTTAATAATTAATTGCGTTAATTTCGTTAATCGTATTTATTTCGTTAATATTATTTAAATAGCCACGCGGTCCCATTATTAAGTGACCAATTAAAGTAGTACACCCATCGCACGTACATCGCCTAAGAACTGAATTGTTATCGCATCGTTTCGCGTATGGTAGGATAATATCGGTACGGTATAATCTGTAGGTGCGTAATTATATTTGATATAACGATCTCAACACGAGTCGAGCTGCGGACAGGCGCTAAACGTACCTACCTGCATATGCATATTTATAAAGTGTACGAGCATTGGGAACTGTTGTTGTTAATTGTTATCTATTGATTCTTTTTCCCGTTCTTGTTACATTATCTCTTTGTTAACTATTTATTTGAATGGAATACAATTAAGTGTTCACTCCTATTTAAAGATAGTAGCTGTAACACAAATTGAACATATTTATTTGTTGTTAATAAATCAATTATAATCTAATAACTTATTATCATCAATTAATTTACACAACTTATACATTTTATTGATACTGAAATTATAATTGAATTATAGTTATAGTATTTCCGCAATTTCATAATGAAAGCGAGACTTACTCATAGCTTCAGTTTGCCATTTTAAAATAATATACAGTTCGTTTTATTTATACAATTTATACACTTTATTTACCGTTCATTTTATCTTTACAATATATGCATTTCATTTACAGTCCACAGTTCATTTTTATTTACACAGTTACATTTTACATTATACATAATATTGTTATCGATTTTTTTAGAAAAATAAATATAAGATGTCGAAGGCCGCAGTACGCCGTAGTTTTGAATTGAAACGATCTATTGCTATCCGTCGGATTGATGAATGTTTGTCGGCAGCCTTAGAGGCTCAAAATGACGTCGCACGTTTACAGACTTTTTTGACTCGGTTTAGTCGTCTCGAAAATAATTGTGCTAGCTTCGAATCGCATCACTTGAAGATTTGCTCCGAAATCTCAGACGCAACATCTTTGGAAGAAGAAGATGTTATTCGGCAAGAGGTCGACGATAAATATTTTAAAATCATCGAAATTCATTCGATGCTCACGGCATCTCCCCTATCAAGTGGGCAGGAACTCGATACGTTCAAAACTGACCTATCTGTAAAACTACCTCGTTTGAACTTATTGCATTTTGACGGTGATATCACGTTGTGGAGCTCGTTCTATGACATGTACAATACTATGGTACATCATAACAAACGGTTATCGAACATCGAACGTTTCTCAATTTTGATTTCGCTTCTCTCAGGGGAGCCTCTTCAACTATTGAAAGGTTATCCTCTGTCAGAAACCAACTACTTGGATGCCTACTCAGCATTGGTTGATCGTTATCAATGCAAGAGAAAGTTAGCCTTTCGTTATTGGGAGGAGTTACAAAATGTGACCCTCAAGTCTAATTCTCCCAGTGAATTGCGTCGCCTCGTAGATACTTTCAACGAAAAAATACGCGGCTGCAACGTGCAAAATATCGCGGTTTTGAGAAATTTGAAATTGCCGGTCAAGGATTGGGACTTTCCTTTATTTTATTTGTTATTTAATAAACTTGATCACGATACTCGACAGCGTTTTGAGTTACAAAATGACAACAAGGATATTCCCAGTTTCGACTCCCTTCTGGAGCACCTTCGAGCGGCTAGTGAAGCTCTTGAACTGGCGGAGCCCCCTGCAAACGCAGCGCGTCCCCTTATTCGATCCTCTCGTCCTGGGACTTCCGGCTCGGCGACATTCCCGCCTTCGGTCTCAAACCAGCGCGCTGTCCTCCCTACAGGTACACAGACGAATTATAACCGACGCAATCCTACGCCTGCCACAAAATCCTTGGTGGTAAACTCACAGATGAAATTGAACGACGCATGTGTTTTATGCAAAGAACATCACACGTTATCTAAGTGTCCTATTTATCGTGACCATAACCCACGTAATAGATTCGCTATAGTTAAGGAGCACAACCGTTGTGTCAACTGCCTTCAGCATGGGCATATTGTAAGATATTGCTGCTCCAAAATTCGTTGCTCAAAATGTGATGCGCCTCATCACACCACATTGCATTTCGAAAATTCTGTGCCATCTAAAGTCAATGACGCGCCCCCTTCTACATCTGCAACTTCGAATGCTAATACGGCCTCACTCGTAGCCCCGTCATGTTTGGTGGGCGGTTCGATGCCCTCTACGCACATTTCACTTCTTCCCACAGCCTCGGTTCAGGTTTTAGACAACTATGGCACCTATCGCACAATTCGCATCGTGGTGGATAGTGGCAGTCAAACAAACTTTATCACTAAGAAGTGCGCCCATCGACTTGGATTGGCCTTAAAAAGGACTACTTCATATGTCGAAGGCATTGGACAATCGACATCTGTGGCGACTGATTCCACTTCATTCCATATGCGCGGTGGACCTTCTGGTTCAGATATACTTGTTGAGGCCCTCGTTATTCCGAGCATCTGTAATGAGATGCCACATGATAATTTTGATATCGCTCAATGGCCACAGCTAAAAATTCTTACATTAGCAGACCCTAATTTTAACACACCTGCTCCAATTGACGCGCTGTTTGGCGTTGACATATTTGGTCGAATATTTGTAGGAGAGCGTCTTGATTGTGGGCCGGACGGACCCACAGCTTTTAAAACTAAGCTCGGTTGGATAGTGATGGGCAAGATTTCCTGCAATTCATCAACTCCACGCACCTCCCTACTTGCTTCGATTGATAGTTTAGATTTCCAAATTCGTAAATTTTGGGAGATTGATGAGCTACCCAAATCCTCGCTAATCACGGACGAGGAATTGCGTTGCGAACGTCTATTCGATGAGACACATAGTAGAAACGCCGAAGGAAGGTACATTGTCCGCTTACCGTTTAAGACACCACGGCCCGAGCTCGGAGACTCATACCATCTCGCCTATCGTCGCTTGATGTCTCTTGAGAGACGTTTGTCGGGTAATTCTCAACTTCGTAAAGAGTACAACGCCTTCATGAGAGATTACCTCGAATCTGGACATATGGAAGTGGTCGACCAGCCACGGTCGGATCACCCATATTATATACCACATCACTGCGTGCTCAAGCCGAGCAGTACGACCACAAAACTGCGAGTGGTTTTCGATGCCACCGCTAGGCCAGCCAATGGGGCTGCGCTTAACGAGCAGTTACTTGTTGGTCCCCGAATGCAATCGGACATCGGGTCAATTCTCCTTCGTTTTCGTTTACACTCTGTTGTATTTACCGCGGATATTAAGCAGATGTATCGCCAGATACTGGTGGCCGATACTGATCAAGACTACCAACGAATTTTGTTTAGATTTTCCCTTCAGGATCCTATTCAGGAATTCCGGCTAAAAACCGTCACTTATGGTATGACGTCTTCAAGCTTCTTGGCTCTTCGGACCATTTTGCAGGTGGCAAAGGATGAAGGTGGCAATCATCCCTTAGCAGTATCTGCATTGACTGAAGACATGTACGTTGACGATATAGTGACAGGGGCCAGCTCCTTAAATTCGGCTCGCGAATTGATGAAGGAAATCAGTGATATCCTGCGTAAAGGGTGTTTCGAGCTAAGGAAATGGACAAGCAATTGTTCTTCCTTGCTCGAAGACATTCCTCCTGAACATTGTCACGACGTTCGGAATTCGCTTTCATTCGATTCGGATCCCTGCTCATCGGTCATGATTCTTGGATTGAGGTGGAAGCCTGACGTTGATGCATTCTCGTTTACCGTCACATCGCTTCATGAACAGTGCACGAAGCGAAATGTATTGTCGGAATTGGCTCGCATTTTTGACCCGCTTGGTTTTCTGACCCCACTTACATTCGCATTTAAATGTATCGTACAGGATCTTTGGAGTCTCAGGCTTGATTGGGACACAGTTGCACCTGATAGAATTAGTCAAACTTGGTCTCGTTATCGCTCGGAATTTAATGCAATATCGTCCCTCGTTATTCCTCGTTTCGTTTCTGCATCAAATTCAAATAGTACCGCGATACACGGCTTTTGTGACGCCTCCGAGCTAGGCTATGCAGCTGCAGTGTACTTTCGCATAAAACATAGTGACAGTCGCGTCACTACGTGCTTAATCATCTCTCGCTCCAAGGTCGCCCCTCTAAAAAGAATTTCCATTCCTCGTTTAGAATTGTGTGCCGCAGTTCTCTTAGCAGATCTTGTCGCATACATTCGCGAAGTGTTCCAAAACCGTATTCACTTCGATGACATCTTTTGTTGGTCAGATTCGACTATCGTTCTTGCTTGGCTAAAATCACCGTCAGCTCGATGGAAGACTTTTGTTAGCAATCGTGTTGCTCGTATTCAGGAGAAGCTTCCATCCTCTCACTGGCACCATGTTAGCTCCTCCGACAATCCCGCCGATTGCGCTTCACGCGGACTTACCATCGGTAAGCTTCTTGATCATGCCTTGTGGTGGCATGGACCACATTGGTTGTCCCAGGACATTGTTCATTGGCCTGTTTCACAGCATGCCATTGGGGAATCTCCTGAAATGATCTCTGAACAACGCGATTCCAAAATCTCGTTATTTGTCGTCGTCGATAAGTTTGATGAGTTTCTAAATAAACACTCGAGTCTAATTAGAGTTCAACGCATCGTTGCTTACATCCTTCGTTTCGTTTATAATTGTCGCAATCCTAAAAATCATAAGTTGGATCATCTTGTCGCTTCGGAACTTCAGCAGTCGTTGCTGATGTTGGTCAAGCTCGCTCAAATTGCCAGTTTTGGTAATGAGATTAAGAGTCTACAGCAAAGCATACCCTTGTCTAAACCGCTGCAAAAATTGTGCCCCTTTCTTGATGAAGATGGTTTGATCAGGGTGGGCGGTAGACTGACTCATTCGAATCTGGATTACGACTGTAAGCATCCGTTATTACTACCTCGTCAACATCGCTTAACTTCACTCATTATCGATCAATGTCATAATGACAATTTACATCCTGGACTTCGAACACTTAGTTTTTTGCTAGCACAAAATTTTTGGATCTTGTCACCTCGTCGTGCTATTCGTAACCGTCTATCGAAGTGCATAAAGTGTTACCGCACCAACCCAAGGCCCTTCATTCCTCGTATGGGAGATCTTCCTAAATTAAGGGTGTCGGAGCTAAAACCTTTTTCGTGTGTCGGTATTGATTTTGCTGGACCTTTTCCTACGCACATACAACGTCGTCGTGGGGCCAAACCTTTTAAAACTTACGTTTGCTTATTTATTTGCTTCGCAACAAAAGCGGTGCATATTGAGCTTGTTATTGGTCTGACAAGTGAAGCATTTCTGGGTGCACTCCGCAGATTCATGTCTCGGCGTGGCCGATGCCAACGTATTCATTGCGATCATGGTACTAATTTTGTCGGTGCCCACAATATGTTAGTGTCACTCATGAAACGAGCTGCCGCTTCTGAGGCAATCGAATTTTCATTCATACCCCCCGCTGCGCCACACTTCGGTGGCCTCTGGGAGGCCAATATTAAATCATTCAAAACACATCTCGCTCGCGTTATTGGTCATCAAATCCTAACTTACGAAGAATTCTTGACTGTGGCAACACAAATCGAAGCATTGCTTAACTCTCGTCCGTTGTGTGAAATGGGATCGGATCCCAATGACCTATCGGTATTGACTCCTGGTCATTTTCTCAATTTGGAACCACTGACATCGCTTCCAGAATCTGATGCTTTGAACGTCGATCCTAATTGTTTAAATCGTTGGCAACTAGTGCAGCAAATCCATCGGGATTTCTGGAAGCGATGGCATGTGGAGTATTTGCACACGCTAAGTCAGCGCGCCAAGTGGCTTACTGACACCTCGGAACCTAAGTTAGGATCTTTAGTTGTTATTAAAGAAGAGCAACTTAAACCTCTTCGTTGGTCCCTCGGTCGTATCGTACAATTGCATCCCGGAAGAGACGGTATCTCTCGCGTCGCTACCGTCAAGACACAAACAGGTCTATTGCGACGACCGTTAGTCAAATTGTGTCCTCTTCCAATAAGTAGTTAATTTGTAGCTTTAAAATACTTCGTATTTTGGTGGGCGGAATGTTGCAGCCGCGTATTTTTAATTCAATAAGTTTAACAATATTTCGTTTTAAATACAGTTTCACGATGATCTAGCCCTACTACTTTTTTTTTATCGCGTATATAATCCAGTTGAGGGTGGTCTTGTCGTCGCCTGCCTTCTCGCTGGATCACTCAGTGGGAGTCTCGGATGCGCGCCCGAACGCATGGTGCGTGTTCGTCGTTTGAATAGAACTTTCGCTTAATTTCGTTCGTTAATTGTGGAAAAACTGGTACAAGATAGTGTCTGGTGGATCCAACAACAACCACCATCGTCGGCGCCGACCATCTAGCTTCGAGAACGGGACTCCGGTGAGTTGGCTTTGCCGTATTTCAACCTTTCGACTGGATTATCGTTTTCGTATCGTTTTGTATCGAATTTAGTGTGTTCAGCATATTTTGGTAAACCACTACGAATAACAGTAAAATAAAATAAAGTAAATAGAAAATGCATTTTAAAGTACCATAATATTATTATTCGTATTTATTTATTATATAGCTTTTGCTCGCGGCTCCGCCTGCCTGAAAATGTTTTTCCGCGATAAAAGTCCCACTTTATATTCTCCTCGAATAAAAAGTAAGCTTATGTGTTAATCCAGGACGTGATCTACCCGTGTGCCAAATTTCAACGAAATCCGTGCAGTAGTTTTGGAGATGTGCAGTAACAAACAAACAGAAAAACAGTCAGACAGAAAATGTATTCCATTACTCTTCTTTACCCCCTTTCTTTTTTATCACATTTCTTTAAATGTAGATACAGACACACCGGTTCTACTGCTTCGTTATAATATGTAGGTATAGATGAAGAAATAAGCGGCGATAGCCTTGTTGGGAGTGGAACGGACTGCCGAGACGAATGTCCGCAGGTTCAAAATCCAAAGGCACGCACCTCTGACTTTTCTAAAAAGTTATGTGTGTATTCTTTGTGAATTATCGCTCGCTTTAACGGTGAAGGAAAACATCGTGAGGAAACCTGCATATCTGAGAAGTTCTCTAAAGGAATTTCGAAGGTATGGGAAGTCTGCCAACCCGAACTAAGCCAGCGTGGTGGAGTAAGGCCTTAACCCTCTCAGTTGTAGAGGAGTCAGGAGGCCCGTGCTCAACAGTAGGCAGTACTATATTTAAACTCAATGATGAATTATTTTATCATTTAGGTAATGTAATTTGATCATAGCAAAAATATAGTTATTAATTAAAATGAATGCAGTGAAAAATTGTAATCTTCACAGCAAAATGACCTAAAAATACTATGGGATAAAATTCACTCTTAAAACGAGGTATTTACAAACAAAATAAACATTAAATCCTGATGAATATTCAATAATGATGTATTCGCAAAACTGTCACCTGAGCAAGTGTATTTTAAACTTGCTTCATTCGTATTCATTTCACGGTGCCAATTTGATTGGTTCTGACTGCGATGATTGCAAATTTCAAATATACCGAAAATCCATCTCTATTCCCAATACGAGCAATTTGTAATGCATATCGTCTGGTAAACTTAGTGCTCTTACGTTACTCTTGTTTGGCAGGCTAAGTTTTTTTTTTTAGGTAGGCGGTACTGCAATTGAATGACGAGACGACCATGCCGTTCGCCTGTCGCCACTTTGAATTATAGAGTACTGCATGTTATTCCACTGCGCTCGTCACTCTGAATGAAGATGTTTTTTTTTTAGGTAGGCGATCCTGCAGTCAACACCGGGGGAAACCTGCGAATGGGATACTGGAGTCCCCCGGCTTGACGACTGCAGGGGCCTGGGAAGGAAGTGGAAAAGGATTATGGAAGGAAAGGTGGGGGAATGAAGAAAGGTTCTCAGGATGGGTGGAAAGGAAAAGGGTGCCAGGAAATGTTCGCGGGTCCTTTTAGGACTCAATGTGTTATCCAACCAAGAGGTATACACACTGAACTGTGTGCCTCGGCCCGCGACTAATGTCCCCCCGCGCATGGGCGTGCATTGGGTGTGAAGACCCAGCGCACAAGAATTGCCTCGGGGGGCTGGCAGGCTGGGTTTTCTACGTATGGGCAGCTTTGCGGACTTGGAAATAATCAAACCCATAAATACCAGTTATTTAAAGTTTCCTATATCATCGGGTTACATAATATTACTAGGTGATGCTCGCGGCTCCGTCCGCGTGAAAAAGTTTTTCCGGGATAAAAGTAGCCTAGAAACGAGTGCACAAGTGTGTGCGCAATACACAAGTGCACTCACTGTTCCTTCACTCTCATAGTCCGTCGAGACGGCAATCCGACATGACCGGAGAGAGATCAGGCGCAGGACCAACGGCTTTACGTGCTTTCCGAGGCACGGGGGTATCACACCGCCAACTTCCTGACTCCGAGCTGCGACTGAGTAATTTTTAAGATGGAAAAACCCAGTCACAATGTTTTTTTTTTTTGGCCCGACTCAGGATTCGAACCCAGGGCCTCAGCGCGCAAATCGTACTCGTAACGCGTACGCAATACAACTACGCCACCGAGGCAGTCAGCATATAAGCACTATAATATCTCCTGCGTAGGTACCTCGCTGATCTCTGTTAAGATTGGCCGCCGTAGCCCAAATCGGCTAGAAAGGGGTTTTTTTCACTCTCAATTTGGCATCGGTTCAATGAATGATCTTAGCATGATTGATGGCAAATTCATCAGGCACCATATGGGCTGATTGATAACTATGATCAGAATGTAGTGTAACGTTGCTAGGAACGTTAACTCTCTTCGTAAACGTTATCGTTTACGTCAGTTTAACTACCAATCGAAACTGTTAATGTTTCGTATTGGCTGGTTAAACTGTCACTAGTTTTGACGTACGTCTGAACGGCGCTCGTATAAATAAGCGTGCAATGTCACGCGCGCCCTTTTTCTATAATCTTCTTCGCCGTAGCAACACTACCAACTAACTGCGTGTTGCCACGCATACCGTTGTTCCCGCTGGGGTGAGTGTGCCAACGACTACTAACCGCTTCCAGGTATTCTGTGCATCTGGGCTCGTGAGCTATCACGAGTCACTGGCGCGGAATGTAAGCCTAGCTTGCATTCCGACCCGCTGGGATTCTGATTCCAGTTTTTTTTCTACGGTGCGGCGTTGACCGCCGTATTTCTATGGTACGGCGTCCTGACCGCCGTGCTCCACGCACGGAGTGCTGACTCCGTGCTGACCGCCTTCTCCACGGTGCGGAGTGCTGACTCCGCCACGTGCACACCACCATCGTCGTCGCGGGTGCTGACCCCGGCCACGTGTGCACCATCGTCGCGGGTGCTGGCCCCGACCACGTGCTCACCACCACCATCGCAGTCGGGTGTGCTAACCCCGACCACCTCACCACCGCTGCGCAGACCACGTGCTACCATCTGCCCGGCGAGCTGCCGCCGGAGCTAGCCACGTGCATCAGCGCCGTGCCGTTCGCCTGAATCGGAGTCTCCGCAGGCCAGTGACTCGTTTGCATACCACCAGCAAACCGTACCGAGTGTAACGCGGAGGTGCAAAATAAAGCTCGTACCACGAACCTAAAACCCTGAGTTTCTTTTCTATCTCCTAACTATCTATCTGCGGCGCCTCACGCCGCAGTGGCGCCTAACTTAGGTTTACGTGGGTTTTTGCATCTCCAAATTACTGCTCGGTACTCCTCACAGTCCCGTTGCACAGTCTACACTGTGTAAGCGAACGGTAACACTAATTGCGAACAGGTGAGTCAATTTCTTTAATAAGTGAAAGTGTTAAAAGTGTTTAAAAGATCTAAATTATAACGGTATCATGTTCTAGTGCATTGTTCGCAATTTTTGTCCGACTACCCTCCCATATTATTTTATCAAAAATTTTATTTGTTCTTTCGTGTCACTAATCCATTTATTTTCTATAATGGGCACTCACCCTATTACCTTCTTCCTACTAAATAAAAACGAACTAAGCTATGAGGTTATTATCCGTGGTGAAGATCCGGGTAATACCGTATTACAATTGCGGAAGCAAATACACAAACTTTCAATTTTATATCCCTCCGAAGATATCGATGAGTCTGGTCTCGATATTGATTCTGATTTTAATAATCTAAAATTATCCCTTGCTGAATTAAATTCTAAAATTCTAAACTTAGAAAATAAATTCGAATCGAATATTTTTAAACGTAGTAGTGCTTTATCTAATCATATTTATCATAGAATTCGTAGAATCAAACCTCTCACTTCCGATGACAAAAAATTATTGCATACAATCCTAAGTGACTATAACATTTTAGTTAATAAACTCAACAAATTGAACTCGAGTGTCGATTCTAGTCTACCCCCATCGGTCGATAATAGTCAAGTTGCACCTTATTTATGCGAGCGCATTCGTATGTCTGATTTTAGACTATTGAAATTCGATGGTTCCACTTGTGTTAGATTGTTTTTGCAAAAAGTTAATGATTTCAAAACTTCTAGAAGTATATCGTCTTCCGATATATTAAAATTTGCTACCGAAATTTTTTGTGGTAATGCATTACATTGGTTCCGCAGCATAAAAAATAAAATAAATGACTGGGACCAATTGTCTAAATTGTTAATTGAGGATTTTGGTCAATTCGATTACGACTATCGCTTAGTTTCTGAAATTCGCAACCGTACACAGGACGAATCTGAAAATATAACTATTTATCTATCTATAATGTCTGAACTTTTTTCCCGTCTTTCTAGACAACTACCAGAGTCTGAACAACTAGAAATCTTATTGCATAATATTCGGCCTTGTTATTCTAATGTTATTGCTTGCTCATCAAAAATTTCTACTATTGAAGATCTACGTTTAGTCTGTAAAAATTTCGAAAATGTCCAATGTATGACTGCACAGTATCATAGACCACCACCTATCACTAATAACACTTTAGCCCCAGATTTGGCATACACTAATTATAAATATACTAAAAATACTAATACTCAATTTAATAAATCTACACGTTTTCAAAATTCATATAAATCTAATAATTATATTCAACAAACAAACACACAAACTAACCCTATATATACATCTACGAATCCAAGTAAACCGGTCGACCGCTTATCGCTCGAGAACAAAAGCCGCTCAGGTAGTCAGTGTCCTCGCTGCCGTACTAATGACCATACGCTCGCTAATTGTAAACAACATAGGTTTCCGATTTGTTTTAAATGTGGTACTACGGGCGTTATTTTTCCTAATTGTAAAAAGTGTCATTCTAAATCGAGTCCAAAAAAACTTTTAACGCTAGATTGTTGTAATGTGTCTTCTAAAAATAATAATTTCGATAAAGAAGACTGGGAACGTTGGCTTTCCACTATTAAAATATTTTTTTCTACCTATAATATTACATCAATCTGGGAACGTAAACCTGATAATGATTCGCGTCCGTATGTTAACGTAAATATTGGTGAAATTTCTTTTTGTGCTTTATTGGATTCTGGATCTTCAGTGACTATACTGGGGAACAATTCACATAAATTATTGGTATCAGCCGGTTTTAAATTGTGTCCGGATACTACTGATACATACTTTGTTGCCGCGGGCGGCCAACTATTAAATTCTATTGGCTATATAAATATTCCCGTTAGTTTTAAAAATAATTTTCACATTCTTAAAGCGTATGTGATACCTACAGTATCATCATATTTAATTTTGGGTGTTGATTTTTGGACTAAATTTGAAATTTGCCCTAAATATTTACAGTCTATAACCATGGGTAATTCTACAACTAGTAGTATTTCTCTTATAAATGATAACAAAACTAAATTGTTATCCTATGATGATTTAACTAAATCACAGCGTCTAAACGCTGATAACACTATAGAATTATTTAGTTCCATTTCTGCTGAAAAGCGAGGTCTAGGCAGAACACATCTCATAACACACCACATCGACACAGGCAACTCACCGCCTATTAGACAACGTTACTACAGACTTTCTCCGGAAAAACAACGCGTGTTATGTAACGAGCTGGATGATATGTTAGCGCTTGGTGTTGTAGAACCTTGTGAGAGTCCTTGGTGTTCACCTGTTTTACTAACCCCTAAAAAAGATGGTAAATTGAGATTTTGTTTAGACAGTCGTAAATTAAATTCTGTTACTAAAAAAGATGCCTATAAATTACCGTACATGTCAGAAATTTTGGATAATTTGAGTAATGCTTGTTATTTAAGTTCTATTGATCTATCGAAAGCTTTTTGGCAAATACCTATTCAAGAGTGTGATCGCGATAAAACAGCATTTTATATTCCATCACGCGGTTCGTTCAGGTTCGTAACTACTCCGTTTGGCCTTACTAACGCGCCTGCTACTCAACAACGGTTAGTTGATATCTTATTTTATGGGCCTGAATTTGAATGGAAGGAAGTTGTACCTCAAGAACTTCGGTCCCCTATTATTTTTGAAAACCATAGTAACCCTTTAGCTGGACATCTTGGTATTTTCAAAACGTACAGAAGGCTGGCACAAAATTACTACTGGCCAGGCATGCATGCTAGTGTAGTCGATTTTGTTTCTTCTTGCGATATTTGTATTTCTCACAAACATCAAAACCACTCCACTTTGGGTGAAATGGGCAGACCTAAGTCATGTTCCAGACCATTTCAAATGTTAAGTATAGATCTTATTGGACCTCTACCTTGTACTAGAAAGCAAAATTGTTATATTTTTGTTGTGACTTGTTGTTTTTCTAAATATTGTTTACTTTTTCCCTTAAAACGCGCTACCGCGGAAATTATAACTAAAATCCTAGAAGAAAATGTTTTCCTTGTACATGGCATTCCATCAACCATTCTTATGGATAATGGAAGGCAATTTATTAGCTCCACTTTAAAACAGATGTTAGAAAAGTACAAAGTTCCTAACATACACTATACACCTAAATATACTCCTCATGTAAACACTGTCGAACGCTATAACAAAACTATCATGACCGCTATTTCCACCTTCATTGAAAATGATCAGCGAGTATGGGATCTCTTGATTCCCAAAATACAGTTTGCTATTAACAACTCTGTTAATGAGGTGACTGGCTACACTCCCTCATTCCTAGTGCATGGTCGTGAACTAGTTACTTGTGGTTCACACTACTTAGACATTAACGTGGATCAGGACATTGTTTACATACCTAGAGATCATTATGCTGAAAACTTAGGCGTACTATCTAATATATTTAACAAAGTACAGTCTTTACTTTTGCAAGCTCATAAGAGGAATAGTGCTAACTATAACTTGCGAAAGAAATCTGCAGAATTTAATGTTGGTGATGTAGTTTGGAGAAAAACATTTTATCAAAGTGACAAAGATAAACATTTTAGTAAAAAACTTGCTCCTAAATTTATTAAATGTAAAATTATTTGTAAAAAATCACCTCTAGTGTATGATTTAGCAGATATGAATGGTAATCCACTTGGTACCTGGCATATCAAAGACTTGAAACTTACTAATTATAAATGTTAAACTATACATTCTACAAGTCTTATATACAATTTAAATTATTAAACTCTTATTTAACAACCTATATTTTTTACTAATAAACTAAATTATACACTTAACTAAATTATATTTCTATAACTTATACAAACATTTAACTAATTAACTTCACTACACTACAACTGTGCAACATACATAATATCTCTTGCCATTTTAATAACACCTTCTACTTGGTATTTTGAATAATGTAGTATGATACAATTATTCTTTTTGTTGTTTTAGGAGAGTCCTTTAATACTATAAAGTACTTTCTGTTAGATAGGGTCTCGGGTCATATATTTTGATGCTAGACAGTTTGTTAGAAAGATGTATGTTAGAGGATGGAATGAATGGATGAAATAACATGAATGCTAGGTAGACAGACGGATTTTACTTATATTCAGTTATAAGTAAAATCCTGGTCTTTTCGGCGGGGTACTGTAACGTTGCTAGGAACGTTAACTCTCTTCGTAAACGTTATCGTTTACGTCAGTTTAACTACCAATCGAAACTGTTAATGTTTCGTATTGGCTGGTTAAACTGTCACTAGTTTTGACGTACGTCTGAACGGCGCTCGTATAAATAAGCGTGCAATGTCACGCGCGCCCTTTTTCTATAATCTTCTTCGCCGTAGCAACACTACCAACTAACTGCGTGTTGCCACGCATACCGTTGTTCCCGCTGGGGTGAGTGTGCCAACGACTACTAACCGCTTCCAGGTATTCTGTGCATCTGGGCTCGTGAGCTATCACGAGTCACTGGCGCGGAATGTAAGCCTAGCTTGCATTCCGACCCGCTGGGATTCTGATTCCAGTTTTTTTTCTACGGTGCGGCGTTGACCGCCGTATTTCTATGGTACGGCGTCCTGACCGCCGTGCTCCACGCACGGAGTGCTGACTCCGTGCTGACCGCCTTCTCCACGGTGCGGAGTGCTGACTCCGCCACGTGCACACCACCATCGTCGTCGCGGGTGCTGACCCCGGCCACGTGTGCACCATCGTCGCGGGTGCTGGCCCCGACCACGTGCTCACCACCACCATCGCAGTCGGGTGTGCTAACCCCGACCACCTCACCACCGCTGCGCAGACCACGTGCTACCATCTGCCCGGCGAGCTGCCGCCGGAGCTAGCCACGTGCATCAGCGCCGTGCCGTTCGCCTGAATCGGAGTCTCCGCAGGCCAGTGACTCGTTTGCATACCACCAGCAAACCGTACCGAGTGTAACGCGGAGGTGCAAAATAAAGCTCGTACCACGAACCTAAAACCCTGAGTTTCTTTTCTATCTCCTAACTATCTATCTGCGGCGCCTCACGCCGCAGTAGGTATTTTGATTTGCATTGTCAATCTCGGCGCCACAGCTTCACTAGTTACTCAATATCATGACTGTTATAAACAGATAGTCGGACGGACGCACGCAGCTTAGCTATTGGGTTTCCGTAATGGAGCTTCCATCAACTTGAATTATTGAACGTGTAGGTAATAGTTATAATTTCATTCCATACCAGCCCTATATTATATACTTATTTACTGGTGGTAGGTCTCTCATATGTAAGAGTCCGTCTGGGTGGGTACCACCGCAATCTTTATTTCTACCGCCAAACAGCCGTATGCATGCACTGTTGTGTTTCGGTTTGAAGGACATTGTAGCCAGTGTAACTACAGGACATAGTGAGACTTAACATCTCCTGTCCCAGGATGACGAACACAGTACTTTGTAACTCAAGGTGCTGGATGGTGTTGCTTATTATAGGTGTTATTGTTTTGGGTGGTCGTATCGCTTACCATCAGGCGAGCGGCATGCTCGTCTCGTCATTCAATGCCATAAAAAAATGCCCACTGCTGAGCACGGGCCTCCTCTACTACTGAGAGGGGTTAGGCCTTAGTCCACCACGCTGGCCTAGTGTGGGTTGGCAGACTTCACATACCCTCGAAATTCTTACGGAGAAATCTCAGGTATGTAGGTTTTCTCACAATGTTTTCCTTCACCGTTAAAGCGAACGATAATTAATAAACAATACACACGTAACTTCATAAAGTGAGAGGTGTGTGTCTTGGGTTTTGAACCTCTGGACATTGTCTCGGCAGGCCGTTCCATTCCCAACTAGGCTATCGTTCACTTGTAACTTCATTCAATAAATTGAAATGACTATTATAAATCTTACCTTCCTATGATTGTATCCACGTCTAGCTTTTTTCTTTACTGCATGCCATTATTATCGCAACATAATCTTCCGGTCTCCATTAGTTATACATTGTTCTCAGCTCGGATTCTTGACAAGACTGGCATCAGATTTAGCTTCTAATGTTGGCCATCAATTTGTCAATCCACTTTGGTAAAATGTTTATCAAAGTTCACAGATTGAACTGATATCTTATTTCCTGACTAATGTTCACCTTACAGTTTTATCCGCTTCCAGCTTTGAGTATTCACAAATACTCAAAGATTTCCAGTCACGTACAGTCAATCACAAAAGTATCAGTATTTTTTAATTATCGCCTATACTCGTTCAATTGAAACATTTTTTTTTCTTTACGTGAAGTCAAGAAAACATTTTTATTTTTATTGGTAAGAACTCAAAAGCGTATAGGCGATTTGAAGTTTTGAACTTGTTCAGGTTTTTATGTGCATGACTGTATATTTTATTTTATCCACATATACAGTTAGCCACAAAAGTAGCTGAACAAATAAAAAAAACTTCAAAACGCTTCTGCACGTTCACTCCAGTCGAAATATTCTTTGTTCTTTATCTAAAATAAAGTTAACCCTATGAAGTTTATTTTAGTGAAGAAAAAACAATTGTTGATACTGACGCAAAAGTTTAAACGTAATTTGAAATTTTGAATTTGTTCAGTTACTTATGTGGCTGACTGTACTTAATATTTTTTTGTGTACCATAAACAATGCCATCTGTGTAAACTCATAAGGGGTAGTAAAGATTTATGATTTCGTATATAAGGCGCCACCTTTGTAGCCATTCAGAATTTGTCGTAATTCTTATTATATGGTCTTACCCGACCGTCTTCGCCCCATTGCCCTTATTATAAGTCTTGACCTCATACATAAACTACGCATGCTCACGCCTTTTATCCCCGAAGGGGTCGGCAGAGACCCAACTAGTGCACCCACTTTTAGCCAAGCGTATTCCGTCCCATGATGTGATAGGGGGCGAGCCTATCGCCATACCGGGCACAAATTCCAGACTCCGGGCTGATACTGAATAGAAAAATCCAATATCACTTTGCCCGACCCGGGGATCGAACCCGAGACCTCAGCCTTGCAGTCGTACCGTAATGCAACTACGCCACCGAGGCATACATAAACTAACTCACATTTTACCGAAAACTAGCTGCACTAAGTATTAGTCTGCAAAACAAGTTATCGACTTGAAGTCAAAGAACACTTAGGCGTCTAGTTTTTGGAACACTCTATACACATCAAGAAACATTTTATCGCGTATAAACTTACTTTTATTGTTGTATCATAATGTTTATATTTTCTTCGGGATAATTCTACTTTGTTTATCTGTCAATATTACATAACTGAACTCTTCCACCTACCACAAAGTCGAACAAATGTGGGGTTTAACTGGCCCATGCGTAGGATATCCACTACCTACAATAAAATCTGTGCCAAAGTGCCAGATATTGACATATTTTTTGATTCCCTAAATATTTTCAAAAACAAATAAAAGTTATAATATTATACTGTTTACCCGTATACCTGCGGATAAGCTCGGTACTATCATAATTTATATATTTTTTAAGTAATGTTGTGTACATCTGTAATTGGTGCATGTATTAGTTTTAAGCCTAAGTAAAGCGTATTATAGTATGGAATACACAGGTACTTTTGATGTGCCTTTTTAAATAAATAAATAATAATGTACCATTCTTTATAAAACCACTCGTTGTATTTTCGCAGTTTACCATGTATGTTTGAAACTTCTCAAGCAGCATCTATACAAAGCACATTAATTGTCTTTAAAACGCCAAGATAATTTCAGACAAATGTAAATCTACGAGCAACATCCAGACCATTTGCATAAACACGACCAGCCCGCTACACTGTACAGAATGTGCAGACGTGGAATATGTATCATCGTTGTACCGACTCGCCTACTTCGGCACCCACCAACGTATTTTGTTTATTCACAACGGCCGTCCAAAGACATCTGTTTTGAATATATTTGAATAGAAATGCCTATTCTGTATAATGCTTCGATTAAGTGAACTCGTGAATGTGCGTCGTGTGTTTGAATAACGAGCTTTAGAGCCCTTTTGGATTGCAAGGTTCGGTAGTATATATAATATATATATATATCCTCGAGGTCAATGTTATATCTTTCTGAGTTTCCTTGCTAATAGTAATCTAAGTATTTTACAGAGTTAGTAATACATAATAATGACAGCGCCGAAAAAAACCGCAAAATCGATGTTTAAATTTGAAAAATTAAAGTTTGTGTCGACAAACAAAAATAATTACATAATTTAACGGTGGTAAGAATTATAGCATGTCAGAGACCTGTGTGAAGTTGGCAAGTGAGTTTCAAATATCCAATTTTAACTATTTCCATGGGATTGTACCAGGTTTGTACCGGATTGTACCGTTCTTTAATTTGTTTGTACCTCATGGGGGTAGGAGATATGGTATAATTAAAGTATGGTCAATCAGCGCCTTGAGTGCACTTATATAAACTCGCGTCAAATTAAAACCTGCTGTCATTTTGATGATTTTATGACCGCATACGATATAAAAATATGTTTCGCAGAGGTATAATACCATTCCGTTATTGTACGAGCCGTACCCAAGGAGTACACACGTTGGAAATGCACGAAATTTAAAAAAACTTTTTTTTTTCGAAAAAGAACTGCCATTTTCAAACAAATAATGATTGGGATGATTAAATGGCTGAAAACAACAGATGAATATGTCCCTCAGAGGTACAATCCCTCTCAATCATTGTAAGACCCGAAACCAGGGAGTACAAACGACTGAAATGCACGAAATTCGTAGAAATTTATTATTTATCGATAAAGTACAGCCATTTTAAAACGAATCATCATTGTGATGATTTTAAGGCAGAATAGAATATAGGAATATGTCCCTCAGAGGTACAATCCCTCTCGATCATAGTAAGATCCGAAACCAGGGAGTACAAACGACGGAAATGCACGAAATTCGTAGAAATTTGTTATTTTTCGATAGAGTACAGCTATTTTAAAACGAATCATCATTGTGATGATTATATGGCGGAATGAAATAAAAGAATATGTCTCTCAGAGGTACAATCCCTCTCGATCATAGTAAGATCCGAAACCAGGGAGTACAAACGACGGAAATGCACGAAATTCGTAGAAATTTATTATTTTTCGATAGAGTACAGCTATTTTAAAACGAATCATCATTGTGATGATTTTCTGGCTGCATGCAATACAGGAATATGTCCCTCAGAGGTACAATCCCTCTCGATCATAGTAAGATCCGAAACCAGGGAGTACAAACGACGGAAATGCACGAAATTCGTAGAAATTTGTTATTTTTCGATAGAGTACAGCTATTTTAAAACGAATCATCATTGTGATGATTATATGGCGGAATGAAATAAAAGAATATGTCCCTCAGAGGTACAATCCCTCTCGATCATAGTAAGATCCGAAACCAGGGAGTACAAACGACGGAAATGCACGAAATTCGTAGAAATTTATTATTTTTCGATAGAGTACAGCTATTTTAAAACGAATCATCATTGTGATGATTTTCTGGCTGAATGCAATACAGGAATATGTCCCTTAGAGGTACAATCCCTCTCGATTATAGTAAGATCCGAAACCAGGGAGTACAAACGACGGAAATGCACGAAATTCGTAGAAATTTGTTATTTTTCGATAGAGTACAGCTATTTTAAAACGAATCATCATTGTGATGATTATATGGCGGAATGAAATAAAAGAATATGTCCCTCAGAGGTACAATCCCTCTCGATCATAGTAAGATCCGAAACCAGGCAGTACAAACGACGGAAATGCACGAAATTCGTAGAAATTTATTATTTTTCGATAGAGTACAGCTATTTTAAAACGAATCATCATTGTGATGATTTTCTGGCTGAATGCAATACAGGAATATGTCCCTTAGAGGTACAATCCCTCTCGATTATAGCAGGATCCGCAACTAGGGAGTACAAACGACGGAAATGCACGAAATTCGTAGAAATTTATTATTTTTCGATAGAGTACAGCTATTTTAAAACGAATCATCATTGTGATGATTTTATGGCTGAATGCAATATAGGAATATGTCCCTTAGAGGTACAATCCCTCTCTGTTATAGTACAATCCGAACCCAGCGAGTAAAAATCATGGAAATGTATGATATTCGTAAAAAAATATTAATTTTCGATAAAGTGCAGCCAGTTTGTAACTAATCATCGTTGTGATGATTTGATAGAGCTAAATATGAAAGACAAATATAGCCTTCAGGGGTACAAACCCTCCTCATCATAATATGATACGAAACCAGGAAGTACAAACGACAGATGTGAATGAAAATCGCGCATAATAATATCGACGGTTAACGGCCAAAACGTCGTAAGCGACATTTTTTACGAAATAGAGTTATATATACAGTTAGAATCGGCTTTTTTTTCTCCGTCGTTTGGTCTAAGTTTCATGACGCTACAAGAATTTTTTTGTCGCTTAAGCGGGCACAAATTTATGGCAATACCATTAAATTTGTCGTCGTAAACGACGGACATATTTGTGTTTTTTTTTATTATGGTAGTTGGACGAAAACAGTTCTTCAAAATTGACAGTTATGCTATTTAGGCTTTATGTAAAATATTGTTTCTTGCACGTTAACCTGTTTGGGCTGGAAACATTTTTTACAAATAAATAGATTACTCCAATTTTGCTTACATATTCTTGGTCTAAATTTCTGCTTAGGACATTAGGTCTCATTCTTAGAAAAAAATAATTTTCATTTAATACGTTTAGACCGAATTTTCAAGACTTTATTTGGCGTTTAGTCCTTTTTTTTCGAGTCCCTATGTCAATTATCGATGACGCTTAATATAAATCGCTCAAACAAACCTCACCTAACATATTGTCGCTTATCCTTTTTTTTCCCCCCGATAAATTTTAACAGAATGGTGGTTAGATAAAATGGTAAAACGAAAATTAATAGTTAACCCAATTCGAATAAATCTAATCGTGAAGAATTTGGCGATTGGCTTGTCCAACAAAAATGAAACTCTTTCACTCGTTTGAATCAAATGGGGTTATAGTTGAACAGCGAACATCCAGTGCTCACACGACTACGGCATAAGCACCACATGTGCGCGTGAGTCATTTTGGCACGCGGTCTTGTGTCTACGTAAACTGTTGAAAAGGTAAGTTCATAGTTTGTCTTATTGATAATAATTGTATGTAAGTATTGCCATTTATTTATTTAGATATAAATCACATATAATGTCAATATGAGTGGTTAAATGCGTATACGCTATATTAGTTTTTGAATGCTTTATTTGTTAGGTAGCTTTGCTATGCTTTGATTTGGTTGTGATCATCATTATTTTAGCTAGAAAACGAAGTATAAGTGTATGTATACTGTATCTTTAGAATAGGTGGTAACAGGTAGCGCAACTTGATGAAGACAAAGATTACTCCATGTTCAGGGGATCACGACCCTCAGCACTGAGGAAAACGATGCAAGGAGGAGGAGGAGATTCAATTTTCCTGTGTTACTGTAACGATTTTATTGAGATAAAAAACATTCTGCTAGGAAGCTGATTCACTCATTTTGAACGCTTTAGTGTATTGGTGATGTAATGACATTATTGTATTGCGGTACAACTCTCATGCTCAGCTTTCGGACTCGATTCCTGGGTCGAGTAAAATAATATTTTGATTTTATGCTCAGTATCAACCTGGTAAATGGCAATTGACTCGCCCCCTATTACATGGGACCTAACATAGCTGGGTGAAAAATTGCTGTGAGAACACCTCTCCCTACCTTCGAATGTAAGTAAGTATGTATACTATTGTATATGTGCCTATATACCTCGCTATTACGTAGTATTAGTGACGTCTTGAAAAACACTTGATTAGTAATTGGTAGATTGGTAGGATACCTTATCTTCTAGTCCTGGAGAGTATCCTTGATATTTTAGCACTTGTTAGATTGTGATATTGTACCTATTATATAATGCTATACAATATTATATAGACAAAATAAACCCCGACACAAAAATCTCTAAAAAGTAAAATAATAAAAGTGTCTTTGTCGTTAAGTACCTAGTAATATTTTGACTGCCTCGGTGGCGTAGTAATATTGTGAACGCTTTACGAGTACGATTTGCGCGCTGAGGTCCTGGGTTCGAATCCTGGGTCGGGCCAAAAACATTGTGACTGGGTCTTTCCATCTTAAAAATTACTCAGTCGCAGCTCGGAGTCAGGAAGTTAGCGGTGTGATACCCCCGTGCCTCGGAAAGCATGTAAAGCCGTTGGTCCTGCGCCTGATCTCTCACCGGTCATGTCGGATTGCGGTCTCACCGGACTATGAAAGTGAAGGAATAGTGAGTGCACTTGTGTATTGCGCACACACTTGTGCACTATAATAACTCCTGCGCACCTGGCTGATCTCCGTTGAGATTGGCCGCCGTGGCCGAAATCGGCTAGGAAGGGCTTACTTACTTGCTTACTTAATATTTTGACCCAAGCATTGTCGCGTCGGGGGACTGCTAAAGAAGTATTTTCGTCTCCCTAGTCCTGAATTCGGTCCCCCGACGTAAAGACGCTTGGCTCAAACTATTACTAGGTACTTAAACGACAAAGACACTTTTATTATTTTACTTTTTAGAGATTTTTGTGTCGGGGGTTATTTTAATTTTTATTTCAATCTTTTTAAATTACTTTATTCTCCATCATAGGGCCTTGATAATCAACTATCTAACACCTACTCGATGAGACCATCCTTATGAGACCAAACACACTATATCTGCTATAAGTTGCTAAGGAGTTGGGTATCCCGCAGAATACTTGATGCTGCAGCATCAGCTCATGTTTAAAAATATTTCCGAAGTCACAGTACACCAAATTTAAATTTAATCGGGCTTTTTAAATTGGAAACGAGCAGATAATCTTCAAACGCCTGAACAGATCTTCATAAATTATAGCTAAGATCCATCGTGATCATATCAGCTTTCAAACAAAAAAAAACCGCGTCAAGATTGGTCTATTCGTTTGAGAGCTACGATGCGCCACATAGACATACAGATACACATCTTAAACTTATAACAACCCGCTATTGTGTCGGGGGTTAAAAATTGAAGTACTTAAATCATAATGTACCGCTTTAGATAGTTATCTGTAGTAGTATTAATATAGGTATATACCTAATTAGTTTAGTTACATACACCCATTTAGTACGTAAACCCATAGAGTATAGGTGTTGCGCGACTTCATCCGCGTGAAAGACATTTCACGGTGTAAAAATCCTACTGTGTACTTTTCACTGTAGCTATCCATAGCGTTATCGGTGCGATGCCATCAACATCAATTACTATACTCAGATAAAAAAAAAACAAATATTGCCTACGAGTGCAATTAACCATGATAAAAAGTAGCATAACATACGCTAATCTGATATGGTCTATGTTTGTGCCAAATATTATGCAAATCCATTCAGCAGTTTGTGTTTATTTCTCACAAACATCCAAATTCATACAAACTTTCGCATTAATATTAATAATGATTATTATATTATAGTAAGACAAGATTTTTCCGTTTCAGGCAGCCCATTTTGTCTCAAAAACATCGGACATCGGACATTATCGGCAAAGCATTACATAAATCAAACATATGCCTCCATACTCGAAGAAAACTTTACTTCGATAATCTAGAGAAAATAAAGACATTTAAGAAAAACAATATTTTTATTATATCCCAGGTCTCTGAGTGCAGATCCTATGGAATTATGGTTATTTTATAAGAAAATCACACAAAGTGCTTTCTTGTTTTTTAAGGAGCTGAATGTAAGTTTTATAAACTGTTCATTTATTACAATTTCCCTGTCTGTTTGTCACTAGCCAAGAGTCGGTTATATGATATTTCGTTCTACTTGATAAACAAAAAAACTCACAGTATGCTCTTTTTCCATCATTTAAACAAAATGAAAAAGGCAGTAACATCATTTAGGCTGGAAGAGGATCAGTGAGTTATCTCATTTACGACGTTCTTCCTGTTAGTAAAATCAGGTACATTTGAGGGTAAGCGACAGTAAATAGTGTTAAAACGGTGATTTATATTAATTAAACAATGCAGTTTTGAAGAAAACCATTTAAAAGCTATATGGTAAAATTTTGAAACTTTTGGAATCAAAGGAAAAATTTATATGATTTTTTTTCGGTTATTTTCAACTTTAAACCACTCTCCTGTAAAATTTGTAAAGTGGCGGTTATCCCCTTTTGGCCGTTAACCGTCGATATCATTTTTCGATAAAGTACACTATGTTTTCACACGAATGATCATTATAATGATTTTTTTAGTGAATACGATAGAAGAATATATGCCTCAGAGGTACGATCCCTCTCGATCATAGTAAGATCCGAAACCAGGGAGTACAAACGACGGAAATGCACGAAATTCGTAGAAATTTTATTATTTTTCGAGAGAGTACAGCTATTTTAAAACGAATCATCATTGTGATGATTTTATGGCGGAATGGAATACAAGAATATGTCCCTCAGAGGTACAATCCCTCTCGATCATAGTAAGATCCGAAACCAGGGAGTACAAACGACGGAAATGCACGAAATTCGTAGAAATTTTATTATTTTTCGAGAGAGTACAGCTATTTTAAAACGAATCATCATTGTGATGATTTTATGGCGGAATGGAATACAAGAATATGTCCCTCAGAGGTACAATCCCTCTCGATCATAGTAAGATCCGAAACCAGGGAGTACAAACGACGGAAATGCACGAAATTCGTAGAAATTTATTATTTTTCGATAGAGTACAGCTATTTTAAAACGAATCTTCATTGTGATGATTTTATGGCTGAATACGATAGAGGAATATGTCCCTCAGAGGTACAATCCCTCTCGATCATAGTAAGATCCGAAACCAGGGAGTACAAACGACGGAAATGCACGAAATTCGTAGAAATTTATTATTTTTCGATAGAGTACAGCTATTTTAAAACGAATCATCATTGTGATGATTTTATGGCGGAATGGAATACAAGAATATGTCCCTCAGAGGTACAATCCCTCTCGATCATAGTAAGATCCGAAACCAGGGAGTACAAACGACGGATGTGAAGGAAAGTCGCGGGTAATATTATTATTTTGCGATAAAGTACAGTATGTTTTCAAACGAATAATCATTATAATGATTTTTTTAGTGAACACGATAGAGGAATATGTCCCTTAGAGGTACAATCCCTCCCGATCATAGTACGATCTGAAAGCAGGGAGTACAAACGACGGAAATGCACGAAATTCGGAAAAAAATATTATTTTTCGATAGAGTACAGCTATTTTAAAACGAATCATCATTGTGATGATTATATGGCGGAATGAAATAAAAGAATATGTCCCTCAGAGGTACAATCCCTCTCGATCATAGTAAGATCCGAAACCAGGCAGTACAAACGACGGAAATGCACGAAATTCGTAGAAATTTATTATTTTTCGATAGAGTACAGCTATTTTAAAACGAATCATCATTGTGATGATTTTCTGGCTGAATGCAATACAGGAATATGTCCCTTAGAGGTACAATCCCTCTCGATTATAGTAAGATCCGAAACCAGGGAGTACAAACGACGGAAATGCACGAAATTCGTAGAAATTTGTTATTTTTCGATAGAGTACAGCTATTTTAAAACGAATCATCATTGTGATGATTATATGGCGGAATGAAATAAAAGAATATGTCCCTCAGAGGTACAATCCCTCTCGATCATAGTAAGATCCGAAACCAGGGAGTACAAACGACGGAAATGCACGAAATTCGTAGAAATTTATTATTTTTCGATAGAGTACAGCTATTTTAAAACGAATCTTCATTGTGATGATTTTATGGCTGAATACGATAGAGGAATATGTCCCTCAGAGGTACAATCCCTCTCGATCATAGTAAGATCCGAAACCAGGGAGTACAAACGACGGAAATGCACGAAATTCGTAGAAATTTATTATTTTTCGATAGAGTACAGCAATTTTAAAACGAATCATCATTGTGATGATTTTATGGCGGAATGGAATACAAGAATATGTCTCTCAGAGGTACAATCCCTCTCGATCATAGTAAGATCCGAAACCAGGGAGTACAAACGACGGATGTGAAGGAAAGTCGCGGGTAATATTATTATTTTGCGATAAAGTACAAAAGGTTTTCAAACGAATAATCATTATAATGATTTTCTTAGTGAACACGATAGAGGAATATGTCCCTTAGAGGTACAATCCCTCCCGATCATAGTACGATCTGAAAGCAGGGAGTACAAACGACGGAAATGCACGAAATTCGGAAAAAAATATTATTTTTCGATAAAGTACAGCTATTTTAAAACGAATCTTCATTGTGATGATTTTATGGCTGAATACGATAGAGGAATATGTCCCTCAGAGGTACAATCCCTCTCGATCATAGTAAGATCCGAAACCAGGGAGTACAAACGACGGAAATGCACGAAATTCGTAGAAATTTATTATTTTTCGATAGAGTACAGCTATTTTAAAACGAATCATCATTGTGATGATTATATGGCGGAATGAAATACAGGAATAGGTCCCTCAGAGGTACAATCCCTCTCGATCATAGTAAGATCCGAAACCAGGGAGTACAAACGACGGAAATGCACGAAATTCGTAGAAATTTATTATTTTTCGATAGAGTACAGCTGTTTTAAAACGAATCATCATTGTGATGATTTTATGGCGGAATGGAATACAAGAATATGTCCCTCAGAGGTACAATCCCTCTCGATCATAGTAAGATCCGAAACCAGGGAGTACAAACGACGGAAATGCACGAAATTCGTAGAAATTTATTATTTTTCGATAGAGTACAGCTATTTTAAAACGAATCATCATTGTGATGATTATATGGCGGAATGAAATACAGGAATAAGTCCCTCAAAGGTACAATCCCTCTCGATCATAGTAAGATCCGAAACCAGGGAGTACAAACGACGGAAATGCACGAAATTCGTAGAAATTTATTATTTTTCGATAGAGTACAGCTGTTTTAAAACGAATCATCATTGTGATGATTTTATGGCGGAATGGAATACAAGAATATGTCCCTCAGAGGTACAATCCCTCTCGATCATAGTAAGATCCGAAACCAGGGAGTACAAACGACGGAAATGCACGAAATTCGTAGAAATTTATTATTTTTCGATAGAGTACAGCTATTTTAAAACGAATCATCATTGTGATGATTATATGGCGGAATGAAATACAGGAATAAGTCCCTCAAAGGTACAATCCCTCTCGATCATAGTAAGATCCGAAACCAGGGAGTACAAACGACGGAAATGCACGAAATTCGTAGAAATTTATTATTTTTCGATAGAGTACAGCTATTTTAAAACGAATCATCATTGTGATGATTTTCTGGCTGAATGCAATACAGGAATATGTCCCTTAGAGGTACAATCCCTCTCGATTATAGCAGGATCCGCAACTAGGGAGTACAAACGACGGAAATGCACGAAATTCGTAGAAATTTATTATTTTTCGATAGAGTACAGCTATTTTAAAACGAATCATCATTGTGATGATTTTCTGGCTGAATGCAATACAGGAATATGTCCCTTAGAGGTACAATCCCTCTCGATTATAGCAGGATCCGCAACTAGGGAGTACAAACGACGGAAATGCACGAAATTCGTAGAAATTTATTATTTTTCGATAGAGTACAGCTATTTTAAAACGAATCATCATTGTGATGATTTTATGGCTGAATGCAATATAGGAATATGTCCCTTAGAGGTACAATCCCTCTCTGTTATAGTACAATCCGAACCCAGCGAGTAAAAATCATGGAAATGTATGATATTCGTAAAAAAATATTAATTTTCGATAAAGTGCAGCCAGTTTGTAACTAATCATCGTTGTGATGATTTGATAGAGCTAAATATGAAAGACAAATATAGCCTTCAGGGGTACAAACCCTCCTCATCATAATATGATACGAAACCAGGAAGTACAAACGACAGATGTGAATGAAAATCGCGCATAATAATATCATTTTTCGATAAAGTACACTATGTTTTCACACGAATGATCATTATAATGATTTTTTTAGTGAATACGATAGAAGAATATATGCCTCAGAGGTACGATCCCTCTCGATTATAGTAAGATCCGAAACCAGGGAGTACAAACGACGGAAATGCACGAAATTCGTAGAAATTTTATTATTTTTCGAGAGAGTACAGCTATTTTAAAACGAATCATCATTGTGATGATTTTATGGCGGAATGGAATACAAGAATATGTCCCTCAGAGGTACAATCCCTCCCGATCATAGTAAGATCCGAAACCAGGGAGTACAAACGACGGAAATGCACGAAATTCGTAGAAATTTATTATTTTTCGATAGAGTACAGCTATTTTAAAACGAATCTTCATTGTGATGATTTTATGGCTGAATACGATAGAGGAATATGTCCCTCAGAGGTACAATCCCTCTCGATCATAGTAAGATCCGAAACCAGGGAGTACAAACGACGGAAATGCACGAAATTCGTAGAAATTTATTATTTTTCGATAGAGTACAGCTATTTTAAAACGAATCATCATTGTGATGATTTTATGGCGGAATGGAATACAAGAATATGTCCCTCAGAGGTACAATCCCTCTCGATCATAGTAAGATCCGAAACCAGGGAGTACAAACGACGGATGTGAAGGAAAGTCGCGGGTAATATTATTATTTTGCGATAAAGTACAGTATGTTTTCAAACGAATAATCATTATAATGATTTTTTTAGTGAACACGATAGAGGAATATGTCCCTTAGAGGTACAATCCCTCCCGATCATAGTACGATCTGAAAGCAGGGAGTACAAACGACGGAAATGCACGAAATTCGGAAAAAAATATTATTTTTCGATAGAGTACAGCTATTTTAAAACGAATCATCATTGTGATGATTATATGGCGGAATGAAATACAGGAATAGGTCCCTCAGAGGTACAATCCCTCTCGATCATAGTAAGATCCGAAACCAGGCAGTACAAACGACGGAAATGCACGAAATTCGTAGAAATTTATTATTTTTCGATAGAGTACAGCTATTTTAAAACGAATCATCATTGTGATGATTTTCTGGCTGAATGCAATACAGGAATATGTCCCTTAGAGGTACAATCCCTCTCGATTATAGTAAGATCCGAAACCAGGGAGTACAAACGACGGAAATGCACGAAATTCGTAGAAATTTGTTATTTTTCGATAGAGTACAGCTATTTTAAAACGAATCTTCATTGTGATGATTTTATGGCTGAATACGATAGAGGAATATGTCCCTCAGAGGTACAATCCCTCTCGATCATAGTAAGATCCGAAACCAGGGAGTACAAACGACGGAAATGCACGAAATTCGTAGAAATTTATTATTTTTCGATAGAGTACAGCTATTTTAAAACGAATCTTCATTGTGATGATTTTATGGCTGAATACGATAGAGGAATATGTCCCTCAGAGGTACAATCCCTCTCGATCATAGTAAGATCCGAAACCAGGGAGTACAAACGACGGAAATGCACGAAATTCGTAGAAATTTATTATTTTTCGATAGAGTACAGCTATTTTAAAACGAATCATCATTGTGATGATTTTATGGCGGAATGGAATACAAGAATATGTCCCTCAGAGGTACAATCCCTCTCGATCATAGTAAGATCCGAAACCAGGGAGTACAAACGACGGATGTGAAGGAAAGTCGCGGGTAATATTATTATTTTGCGATAAAGTACAGTATGTTTTCAAACGAATAATCATTATAATGATTTTTTTAGTGAACACGATAGAGGAATATGTCCCTTAGAGGTACAATCCCTCCCGATCATAGTACGATCTGAAAGCAGGGAGTACAAACGACGGAAATGCACGAAATTCGGAAAAAAATATTATTTTTCGATAGAGTACAGCTATTTTAAAACGAATCATCATTGTGATGATTTTATGGCTGAATACGATAGAGGAATATGTCCCTCAGAGGTACAATCCCTCTCGATCATAGTAAGATCCGAAACCAGGGAGTACAAACGACGGAAATGCACGAAATTCGTAGAAATTTATTATTTTTCGATAGAGTACAGCTATTTTAAAACGAATCTTCATTGTGATGATTTTATGGCTGAATACGATAGAGGAATATGTCCCTCAGAGGTACAATCCCTCTCGATCATAGTAAGATCCGAAACCAGGGAGTACAAACGACGGAAATGCACGAAATTCGTAGAAATTTATTATTTTTCGATAGAGTACAGCTATTTTAAAACGAATCATCATTGTGATGATTTTATGGCGGAATGGAATACAAGAATATGTCCCTCAGAGGTACAATCCCTCTCGATCATAGTAAGATCCGAAACCAGGGAGTACAAACGACGGATGTGAAGGAAAGTCGCGGGTAATATTATTATTTTGCGATAAAGTACAGTATGTTTTCAAACGAATAATCATTATAATGATTTTTTTAGTGAACACGATAGAGGAATATGTCCCTTAGAGGTACAATCCCTCCCGATCATAGTACGATCTGAAAGCAGGGAGTACAAACGACGGAAATGCACGAAATTCGGAAAAAAATATTATTTTTCGATAGAGTACAGCTATTTTAAAACGAATCATCATTGTGATGATTATATGGCGGAATGAAATAAAAGAATATGTCCCTCAGAGGTACAATCCCTCTCGATCATAGTAAGATCCGAAACCAGGCAGTACAAACGACGGAAATGCACGAAATTCGTAGAAATTTATTATTTTTCGATAGAGTACAGCTATTTTAAAACGAATCATCATTGTGATGATTTTCTGGCTGAATGCAATACAGGAATATGTCCCTTAGAGGTACAATCCCTCTCGATTATAGTAAGATCCGAAACCAGGGAGTACAAACGACGGAAATGCACGAAATTCGTAGAAATTTGTTATTTTTCGATAGAGTACAGCTATTTTAAAACGAATCTTCATTGTGATGATTTTATGGCTGAATACGATAGAGGAATATGTCCCTCAGAGGTACAATCCCTCTCGATCATAGTAAGATCCGAAACCAGGCAGTACAAACGACGGAAATGCACGAAATTCGTAGAAATTTATTATTTTTCGATAGAGTACAGCTATTTTAAAACGAATCTTCATTGTGATGATTTTATGGCTGAATACGATAGAGGAATATGTCCCTCAGAGGTACAATCCCTCTCGATCATAGTAAGATCCGAAACCAGGGAGTACAAACGACGGAAATGCACGAAATTCGTAGAAATTTATTATTTTTCGATAGAGTACAGCTATTTTAAAACGAATCATCATTGTGATGATTTTATGGCGGAATGGAATACAAGAATATGTCCCTCAGAGGTACAATCCCTCTCGATCATAGTAAGATCCGAAACCAGGGAGTACAAACGACGGATGTGAAGGAAAGTCGCGGGTAATATTATTATTTTGCGATAAAGTACAAAAGGTTTTCAAACGAATAATCATTATAATGATTTTCTTAGTGAACACGATAGAGGAATATGTCCCTTAGAGGTACAATCCCTCCCGATCATAGTACGATCTGAAAGCAGGGAGTACAAACGACGGAAATGCACGAAATTCGGAAAAAAATATTATTTTTCGATAAAGTACAGCTATTTTAAAACGAATCTTCATTGTGATGATTTTATGGCTGAATACGATAGAGGAATATGTCCCTCAGAGGTACAATCCCTCTCGATCATAGTAAGATCCGAAACCAGGGAGTACAAACGACGGAAATGCACGAAATTCGTAGAAATTTATTATTTTTCGATAGAGTACAGCTATTTTAAAACGAATCATCATTGTGATGATTATATGGCGGAATGAAATACAGGAATAGGTCCCTCAGAGGTACAATCCCTCTCGATCATAGTAAGATCCGAAACCAGGGAGTACAAACGACGGAAATGCACGAAATTCGTAGAAATTTATTATTTTTCGATAGAGTACAGCTGTTTTAAAACGAATCATCATTGTGATGATTTTATGGCGGAATGGAATACAAGAATATGTCCCTCAGAGGTACAATCCCTCTCGATCATAGTAAGATCCGAAACCAGGGAGTACAAACGACGGAAATGCACGAAATTCGTAGAAATTTATTATTTTTCGATAGAGTACATCTATTTTAAAACGAATCATCATTGTGATGATTATATGGCGGAATGAAATACAAGAATATGTCCCTCAGAGGTACAATCCCTCTCGATCATAGTAAGATCCGAAACCAGGGAGTACAAACGACGGAAATGCACGAAATTCGTAGAAATTTATTATTTTTCGATAGAGTACAGCTGTTTTAAAACGAATCATCATTGTGATGATTTTATGGCGGAATGGAATACAAGAATATGTCCCTCAGAGGTACAATCCCTCTCGATCATAGTAAGATCCGAAACCAGGGAGTACAAACGACGGAAATGCACGAAATTCGTAGAAATTTATTATTTTTCGATAGAGTACAGCTATTTTAAAACGAATCATCATTGTGATGATTATATGGCGGAATGAAATACAGGAATAAGTCCCTCAAAGGTACAATCCCTCTCGATCATAGTAAGATCCGAAACCAGGGAGTACAAACGACGGAAATGCACGAAATTCGTAGAAATTTATTATTTTTCGATAGAGTACAGCTATTTTAAAACGAATCATCATTGTGATGATTTTATGGCTGAATGCAATATAGGAATATGTCCCTTAGAGGTACAATCCCTTTCTGTTATAGTACGATCCGAACCCAGCGAGTAAAAATCATGGAAATGTATGATATTCGTAAATTACCCACGACTTTCCTTCACATCCGTCGTTTGTACTCCCTGCTTTCTGATCGTATTATGATCGAGAGGGATTGTACCTCTGAGGGACATATTCTTGTATTGCATTCAGCCATAAAATCATCACAACGATGATTCGTTTTAAAATAGCTGTACTCTATCGAAAAATAATAAATTTCTACGAATTTCGTGCATTTCCGTCGTTTGTACTCCCTGGTTTCGGATCCTACTATGATCGAGAGGGATTGTACCTCTGAATGACCTATTCCTGTATTTCATTCCGCCATATAATCATCACAATGATGATTCGTTTTAAAATAGCTGTACTCTATCGAAAAATAATAAATTTCTACGAATTTCGTGCATTTCCGTCGTTTGTACTCCCTGGTTTCGGATCTTACTATGATCGAGAGGGATTGTACCTCTGAGGGACATATTCCTATATTCCATTCTGCCATAAAATCATCACAATGATGATTCGTTTTAAAATGGCTGTACTTTATCGATAAATAATAAATTTCTACGAATTTCGTGCATTTCAGTCGTTTGTACTCCCTGGTTTCAGATCTAACTATGATCGAGAGGGATTGTACCTCTGAGGGACATATTCCTGTATTCCATTCCGCCATAAAATCATCACAATGAAGATTCGTTTTAAAATAGCTGTACTTTATCGAAAAATAATATTTTTTTACGAATTTCGTGCATTTCCGTCGTTTGTACTCCCTGGTTTCAGATTGTACTATGATCGGGAGGGATTGTACCTCTAAGGGACATATTCCTCTATCGTATTCACTAAGAAAATCATTATAATGATTATTCGTTTGAAAACATACTGTACTTTATCGCAAAATAATAATATTACCGGCGACTTTCCTTCACATCCGTCGTTTGTACTCCCTGGTTTCGGATCTTACTATGATCGAGAGGGATTGTACCTCTGAGGGACCTATTCCTGTACTTCATTCCGCCATATAATCATCACAATGATGATTCGTTTTAAAATAGCTGTACTCTATCGAAAAATAACAAATTTCTACGAATTTCGTGCATTTCCGTCGTTTGTACTCCCTGCTTTCAGATCGTACTATGATCGGGAGGGATTCTACCTCTGAGGGACATATTCTTGTATCGTAGTTACTAAGAAAATCATTATAATGATTATTCGTTTTAAAACGTACTGTACTTTATCGCAAAATAATAATATTACCCACGACTTTCCTTCACATCCGTCGTTTGTACTCCCTGCTTTCTGATCGTATTATGATCGACAGGGATTGTACCTCTGAGGGACATATTCTTGTATTGCATTCAGCCATAAAATCATCACAATGATGATTCGTTTTAAAATAGCTGTACTCTATCGAAAAATAATAAATTTCTACGAATTTCGTGCATTTCCGTCGTTTGTACTCCCTGGTTTCGGATCTTACTATGATCGAGAGGGATTGTACCTTTGAGGGACTTATTCCTGTATTTCATTCCGCCATATAATCATCACAATGATGATTCGTTTTAAAATAGCTGTACTCTATCGAAAAATAATAAATTTCTACGAATTTCGTGCATTTCCGTCGTTTGTACTCCCTGGTTTCGGATCTTACTATGATCGAGAGGGATTGTACCTCTGAGGGACATATTCTTGTATTCCATTCCGCCATAAAATCATCACAATGATGATTCGTTTTAAAATAGCTGTACTCTATCGAAAAATAATAAATTTCTACGAATTTCGTGCATTTCCGTCGTTTGTACTCCCTGGTTTCGGATCTTACTATGATCGAGAGGGATTGTACCTCTGAGGGACATATTCCTCTATCGTATTCAGCCATAAAATCATCACAATGAAGATTCGTTTTAAAATAGCTGTACTTTATCGAAAAATAATATTTTTTTACGAATTTCGTGCATTTCCGTCGTTTGTACTCCCTGGTTTCAGATTGTACTATGATCGGGAGGGATTGTACCTCTAAGGGACATATTCCTCTATCGTATTCACTAAGAAAATCATTATAATGATTATTCGTTTGAAAACATACTGTACTTAATCGCAAAATAATAATATTACCGGCGACTTTCCTTCACATCCGTCGTTTGTACTCCCTGGTTTCGGATCTTACTATGATCGAGAGGGATTGTACCTCTGAGGGACCTATTCCTGTATTTCATTCCGCCATATAATCATCACAATGATGATTCGTTTTAAAATAGCTGTACTCTATCGAAAAATAATAAATTTCTACGAATTTCGTGCATTTCCGTCGTTTGTACTCCCTGGTTTCGGATCTTACTATGATCGAGAGGGATTGTACCTCTGAGGGACATATTCCTCTATCGTATTCAGCCATAAAATCATCACAATGAAGATTCGTTTTAAAATAGCTGTACTTTATCGAAAAATAATATTTTTTTCCGAATTTCGTGCATTTCCGTCGTTTGTACTCCCTGCTTTCAGATCGTACTATGATCGGGAGGGATTGTACCTCTAAGGGACATATTCCTCTATCGTGTTCACTAAGAAAATCATTATAATGATTATTCGTTTGAAAACATACTGTACTTTATCGCAAAATAATAATATTACCCGCGACTTTCCTTCACATCCGTCGTTTGTACTCCCTGGTTTCGGATCTTACTATGATCGAGAGGGATTGTACCTCTGAGGGACATATTCTTGTATTCCATTCCGCCATAAAATCATCACAATGATGATTCGTTTTAAAATAGCTGTACTCTATCGAAAAATAATAAATTTCTACGAATTTCGTGCATTTCCGTCGTTTGTACTCCCTGGTTTCGGATCTTACTATGATCGAGAGGGATTGTACCTCTGAGGGACATATTCCTCTATCGTATTCAGCCATAAAATCATCACAATGAAGATTCGTTTTAAAATAGCTGTACTTTATCGAAAAATAATATTTTTTTACGAATTTCGTGCATTTCCGTCGTTTGTACTCTCTGGTTTCAGATTGTACTATGATCGGGAGGGATTGTACCTCTAAGGGACATATTCCTCTATCGTATTCACTAAGAAAATCATTATAATGATTATTCGTTTGAAAACATACTGTACTTAATCGCAAAATAATAATATTACCGGCGACTTTCCTTCACATCCGTCGTTTGTACTCCCTGGTTTCGGATCTTACTATGATCGAGAGGGATTGTACCTCTGAGGGACCTATTCCTGTATTTCATTCCGCCATATAATCATCACAATGATGATTCGTTTTAAAATAGCTGTACTCTATCGAAAAATAATAAATTTCTACGAATTTCGTGCATTTCCGTCGTTTGTACTCCCTGGTTTCGGATCTTACTATGATCGAGAGGGATTGTACCTCTGAGGGACATATTCCTCTATCGTATTCAGCCATAAAATCATCACAATGAAGATTCGTTTTAAAATAGCTGTACTTTATCGAAAAATAATATTTTTTTCCGAATTTCGTGCATTTCCGTCGTTTGTACTCCCTGCTTTCAGATCGTACTATGATCGGGAGGGATTGTACCTCTAAGGGACATATTCCTCTATCGTGTTCACTAAGAAAATCATTATAATGATTATTCGTTTGAAAACATACTGTACTTTATCGCAAAATAATAATATTACCCGCGACTTTCCTTCACATCCGTCGTTTGTACTCCCTGGTTTCGGATCTTACTATGATCGAGAGGGATTGTACCTCTGAGGGACATATTCTTGTATTCCATTCCGCCATAAAATCATCACAATGATGATTCGTTTTAAAATAGCTGTACTCTATCGAAAAATAATAAATTTCTACGAATTTCGTGCATTTCCGTCGTTTGTACTCCCTGGTTTCGGATCTTACTATGATCGAGAGGGATTGTACCTCTGAGGGACATATTCCTCTATCGTATTCAGCCATAAAATCATCACAATGAAGATTCGTTTTAAAATAGCTGTACTTTATCGAAAAATAATATTTTTTTACGAATTTCGTGCATTTCCGTCGTTTGTACTCCCTGCTTTCAGATCGTACTATGATCGGGAGGGATTGTACCTCTAAGGGACATATTCCTCTATCGTGTTCACTAAGAAAATCATTATAATGATTATTCGTTTGAAAACATTTTGTACTTTATCGCAAAATAATAATATTACCCGCGACTTTCCTTCACATCCGTCGTTTGTACTCCCTGGTTTCGGATCTTACTATGATCGAGAGGGATTGTACCTCTGAGGGACATATTCTTGTATTCCATTCCGCCATAAAATCATCACAATGATGATTCGTTTTAAAATAGCTGTACTCTATCGAAAAATAATAAATTTCTACGAATTTCGTGCATTTCCGTCGTTTGTACTCCCTGGTTTCGGATCTTACTATGATCGAGAGGGATTGTACCTCTGAGGGACATATTCCTCTATCGTATTCAGCCATAAAATCATCACAATGAAGATTCGTTTTAAAATAGCTGTACTTTATCGAAAAATAATATTTTTTTACGAATTTCGTGCATTTCCGTCGTTTGTACTCCCTGCTTTCAGATCGTACTATGATCGGGAGGGATTGTACCTCTAAGGGACATATTCCTCTATCGTGTTCACTAAGAAAATCATTATAATGATTATTCGTTTGAAAACATTTTGTACTTTATCGCAAAATAATAATATTACCCGCGACTTTCCTTCACATCCGTCGTTTGTACTCCCTGGTTTCGGATCTTACTATGATCGAGAGGGATTGTACCTCTGAGGGACATATTCTTGTATTCCATTCCGCCATAAAATCATCACAATGATGATTCGTTTTAAAATAGCTGTACTCTATCGAAAAATAATAAATTTCTACGAATTTCGTGCATTTCCGTCGTTTGTACTCCCTGGTTTCGGATCTTACTATGATCGAGAGGGATTGTACCTCTGAGGGACATATTCCTCTATCGTATTCAGCCATAAAATCATCACAATGAAGATTCGTTTTAAAATAGCTGTACTCTATCGAAAAATAATAAATTTCTACGAATTTCGTGCATTTCCGTCGTTTGTACTCCCTGGTTTCGGATCTTACTATGATCGAGAGGGATTGTACCTCTGAGGGACATATTCTTGTATTCCATTCCGCCATAAAATCATCACAATGAAGATTCGTTTTAAAATAGCTGTACTTTATCGAAAAATAATATTTTTTTCCGAATTTCGTGCATTTCCGTCGTTTGTACTCCCTGCTTTCAGATCGTACTATGATCGGGAGGGATTGTACCTCTAAGGGACATATTCCTCTATCGTGTTCACTAAGAAAATCATTATAATGATTATTCGTTTGAAAACATACTGTACTTTATCGCAAAATAATAATATTACCCGCGACTTTCCTTCACATCCGTCGTTTGTACTCCCTGGTTTCGGATCTTACTATGATCGAGAGGGATTGTACCTCTGAGGGACATATTCTTGTATTCCATTCCGCCATAAAATCATCACAATGATGATTCGTTTTAAAATAGCTGTACTCTATCGAAAAATAATAAATTTCTACGAATTTCGTGCATTTCCGTCGTTTGTACTCCCTGGTTTCGGATCTTACTATGATCGAGAGGGATTGTACCTCTGAGGGACATATTCCTCTATCGTATTCAGCCATAAAATCATCACAATGAAGATTCGTTTTAAAATAGCTGTACTTTATCGAAAAATAATATTTTTTTACGAATTTCGTGCATTTCCGTCGTTTGTACTCCCTGCTTTCAGATCGTACTATGATCGGGAGGGATTGTACCTCTAAGGGACATATTCCTCTATCGTGTTCACTAAGAAAATCATTATAATGATTATTCGTTTGAAAACATTTTGTACTTTATCGCAAAATAATAATATTACCCGCGACTTTCCTTCACATCCGTCGTTTGTACTCCCTGGTTTCGGATCTTACTATGATCGAGAGGGATTGTACCTCTGAGGGACATATTCTTGTATTCCATTCCGCCATAAAATCATCACAATGATGATTCGTTTTAAAATAGCTGTACTCTATCGAAAAATAATAAATTTCTACGAATTTCGTGCATTTCCGTCGTTTGTACTCCCTGGTTTCGGATCTTACTATGATCGAGAGGGATTGTACCTCTGAGGGACATATTCCTCTATCGTATTCAGCCATAAAATCATCACAATGAAGATTCGTTTTAAAATAGCTGTACTCTATCGAAAAATAATAAATTTCTACGAATTTCGTGCATTTCCGTCGTTTGTACTCCCTGGTTTCGGATCTTACTATGATCGAGAGGGATTGTACCTCTGAGGGACATATTCTTGTATTCCATTCCGCCATAAAATCATCACAATGATGATTCGTTTTAAAATAGCTGTACTCTCTCGAAAAATAATAAAATTTCTACGAATTTCGTGCATTTCCGTCGTTTGTACTCCCTGGTTTCGGATCTTACTATAATCGAGAGGGATCGTACCTCTGAGGCATATATTCTTCTATCGTATTCACTAAAAAAATCATTATAATGATCATTCGTGTGAAAACATAGTGTACTTTATCGAAAAATGATATTATTATGCGCGATTTTCATTCACATCTGTCGTTTGTACTTCCTGGTTTCGTATCATATTATGATGAGGAGGGTTTGTACCCCTGAAGGCTATATTTGTCTTTCATATTTAGCTCTATCAAATCATCACAACGATGATTAGTTACAAACTGGCTGCACTTTATCGAAAATTAATATTTTTTTACGAATATCATACATTTCCATGATTTTTACTCGCTGGGTTCGGATTGTACTATAACAGAGAGGGATTGTACCTCTAAGGGACATATTCCTATATTGCATTCAGCCATAAAATCATCACAATGATGATTCGTTTTAAAATAGCTGTACTCTATCGAAAAATAATAAATTTCTACGAATTTCGTGCATTTCCGTCGTTTGTACTCCCTAGTTGCGGATCCTGCTATAATCGAGAGGGATTGTACCTCTAAGGGACATATTCCTGTATTGCATTCAGCCAGAAAATCATCACAATGATGATTCGTTTTAAAATAGCTGTACTCTATCGAAAAATAATAAATTTCTACGAATTTCGTGCATTTCCGTCGTTTGTACTCCCTGGTTTCGGATCTTACTATGATCGAGAGGGATTGTACCTCTGAGGGACATATTCTTTTATTTCATTCCGCCATATAATCATCACAATGATGATTCGTTTTAAAATAGCTGTACTCTATCGAATAATAACAAATTTCTACGAATTTCGTGCATTTCCGTCGTTTGTACTCCCTGGTTTCGGATCTTACTATAATCGAGAGGGATTGTACCTCTAAGGGACATATTCCTGTATTGCATTCAGCCAGAAAATCATCACAATGATGATTCGTTTTAAAATAGCTGTACTCTATCGAAAAATAATATTTTTTTCCGAATTTCGTGCATTTCCGTCGTTTGTACTCCCTGCTTTCAGATCGTACTATGATCGGGAGGGATTGTACCTCTAAGGGACATATTCCTCTATCGTGTTCACTAAAAAAATCATTATAATGATTATTCGTTTGAAAACATACTGTACTTTATCGCAAAATAATAATATTACCCGCGACTTTCCTTCACATCCGTCGTTTGTACTCCCTGGTTTCGGATCTTACTATGATCGAGAGGGATTGTACCTCTGAGGGACATATTCTTTTATTTCATTCCGCCATATAATCATCACAATGATGATTCGTTTTAAAATAGCTGTACTCTATCGAAAAATAACAAATTTCTACGAATTTCGTGCATTTCCGTCGTTTGTACTCCCTGGTTTCGGATCTTACTATGATCGAGAGGGATTGTACCTCTGAGAGACATATTCTTTTATTTCATTCCGCCATATAATCATCACAATGATGATTCGTTTTAAAATAGCTGTACTCTATCGAAAAATAACAAATTTCTACGAATTTCGTGCATTTCCGTCGTTTGTACTCCCTGGTTTCGGATCTTACTATGATCGAGAGGGATTGTACCTCTGAGGGACATATTCCTATATTCTATTCTGCCTTAAAATCATCACAATGATGATTCGTTTTAAAATGGCTGTACTTTATCGATAAATAATAAATTTCTACGAATTTCGTGCATTTCAGTCGTTTGTACTCCCTGGTTTCGGGTCTTACAATGATTGAGAGGGATTGTACCTCTGAGGGACATATTCATCTGTTGTTTTCAGCCATTTAATCATCCCAATCATGATTTGTTTGAAAATGGCAGTTCTTTTTCGAAAAAAAAAAGTTTTTTTAAATTTCGTGCATTTCCAACGTGTGTACTCCTTGGTTACGGCTCGTACAATAACGGAATGGTATTATACTGCGAAACATATTTTTATATCGTATGCGGTCATAAAATCATCAAAATGACAGCAGGTTTTAATTTGACGCGAGTTTATATAAGTGCACTCAAGGCGCTGATTGACCAAACTTTAATTATACCATATCTCCTACCCCCATGAGGTACAAACAAATTAAAGAACGGTACAATCCGGTACAAACCTGGTACAATCCCATGGAAATAGTTAAAATTGGATATTTGAAACTCACTTGCCAACTTCACACAGGTATGTCAGAGCTCGTTCCCACTTGTCGGATGTCGGGTCCGAAAATATATCGGGTGATCTAGTGGCTGAACATTTTATAAAAAATGATGTTGGATAAGTATGAACAGCTTCGTATAAAATTTTCTACCACTAGAGCATTCGATATATTTTTGGACCCGACATCGGACAAATGGGAACGAGCTCTCAGGATTTACACTGACAGCTCGTCCCCACTCCTCGGATGTCGGGCGCCGTATTTTAATCGGCTGTCGGAGCCTCTGTTCACACTAGTCGTCTGTCGGACACAATCAAAACCGTAGCCTATTTTTGTCAGTCGGCGTTTTCGTAGTATTATAATGCTCTTTGGTAGGCGTGCACGCCGCCATGTATGTGCACGACGATCTGCGACAGGCGAGGCGACGGGCGGAGGAAGGGTTACCGGGCCCGACATCCCACAAGCGTGCGCCATACTCCCATAGGCGAGCGAGATACGACACGTGTTTTGTTGGACGTACGGGGCTGCCAAAACACCCGACATTTCTTTTCGTCGACGACAAAAAACCATGTCCGATAAATGTGAATAGATTCATATAAAATGTTCTGCCACTAGAGCACCCGATATTTTGTCGTGCCAGACATCCAAGTGGGAACAAGTGGGAACTGACTGAACCCGGAACGAGCTACTATAGCGGGATTTTGATCATTCGGACGGTCGCAGTATGTAGTCGGATACAAATCCGCAACTGTCCCAGCAACTTTTTAATTCCAGGATATTTTTTAGGAAATAAAAATAAATCCACATTTTAACATTTTATTGTACATATTATATATTTGACCGATATAGAATACAACGAAAATTCATTTGCGGGTCTTTTGATGACGGTAAAAAACATTGAATATATTATTACACCAATTAATTCTTATAAACGGAAAAACGTCCATGGTCATGGTCACACATAATGTAACCCCGCGAGATCAATATCATACTATTTCCATCTTATACCGTTCAGAATTCTTAGTACAAAGATTGATTTTCGGTGCACATTATTTCTTTTAAGTACAGTTATTTAGACAATTCTATAAGTCTTAGTGCCTCATATATCTCCTACCAGCCAACCAAACGGTGGATGAAAAAATTAATCAAGGTCATTATCAGCAAATAATTTTATCACCTTACTCCTCGCGTTGCATTTACTACGAGGCGATACAGATCCAGCGCTAGGGTGATGTGTACCAAACCTAACCTATCATAGTAGAGGAACTATTTTTTAAACTGCAGAGAGTTTGCGTAAATCCCCTTATCCGGAGAATAACAAGGTACTTATGTTTATAGAACTATATAGTAGCTTATTTTACATTACGTTTATAAATACACACACACTCACGCCTTTTATCCCCGAAGGGGTAGGTAGAGGCGCAACTAGTGCACCCACTTTTCGCCGTGCGTACTCCGTCCCATGATGTGATAGGGGGCGGGCCATATCAGGCACAAATTCCAGACTCCGGGTTGATGCTGAATTTAAAAAACCCAATATCAATTTGCCCGACCCGGGAATCGAACCCAAGACCTCAGTATTGCGGTCATACCGTAATACAACTACGCCACCGAGGCAGTACTTACGTTTATAATTGTTAGATATTTTTCCGTAATGTTGAATAGAGTGAGACAATATTATTTTATGGGTAATCTTGAACCACCTCTTGAGCTTAGGTTTACAGCCAAATTTTAGATTCAAGAAAATATAAACGGTTCCTTTACTTTTAATGGAAAAAACACTTCATCTGTATTTAATTATAAAAACGATAATATATATATGTAGTTCATAAAAATAATATTTCTGTAATATTTCCTATTATCTATATATTCTGCCGTGCTAAGCTCAAAAGTCATATATCAAAAGTATCGAAAACTTGATTTTTATGACATCAGATACCTTAAAATATGCACATCTAATGAATAAAATAGCCAAATAGAGGTATTATTTTAACACATGTAAAAAAACATAAGAAAAAGGTCTATGTCTATTGTTTCATGTCAGTTTTACCTCAAATCACAAAGTGTGAAAAGAAAACTATATTTACAAAACCTCCATTTTCTCGAAACTAGCGCTCCTTGACATACTGCTTTAGCACTTAGCACGGCAGTATTATGTATAAAATTAATCTAAAACCACAATCCATCTTCGGGTTCCTCCTCACTATCCGTGACTTGGAGATCGTCTTGAATGGCCGGCTCCGGCTGTGGAATAATTATGTCCTTAGATTGTTTGTTCCTATAGTCCTTTTATGGGATTGTATTAAGAAACATACATATATTATCACACATTAGGCTCCAATATAATGTTATAGCTCGACCAGGAAAATATAAAACCTGCCCCCTTATTCTGCACGACACACGTTATTTTCGCCGCTCGTAACAAGCGCGTAACGTAACTCATCGCGTTTATCACTATGGAAATTGGCATACAGCATACCATTTAACGTTAAATACACGAAGTTAACATAACGCGGCCGCGTTACGAGTTAACACTGTCATAGAGACTAAGGGGACTGCTTTGGAAGCGCCATTTTTAAACTTACGTTATAGATAATCTTATCCACGATGACGCGCGCTAGCAATTATGGAGCCGGGATTTTGCGGGTTAAGAACTTTGATTATTCATAGTTATGTGTGTTCACTAATACGTATTTAGTGTGTATTTACAGAAGTAAAACATAAGAAGGGTACCCACTTCCATGGGCGTATATAAGGGGGGGCTCGGACCCCCCTTAGCTTACAACAAAAATAATCCAAGCCACAAAACATGGTACACATCATAATGACTATGTGCACTTCTAACAAACATTTTCACAGAGTTTCGCATTTATAATAAGATGCAATAGACGCAAAAAAACCCAACGCAAAAACATCTAGGCGGTACATTTTGGTACCTCGGACACCCCCCTTCTCCCTATGTCAAAGCTATAGCTACGCCCGTGCCCACTTCGACTGTAAGCAATTAGGAAACTTAGTGGGGCGCGTCATCGTGGATGACATTATCTATGTCAGTACAAGAAATTTGTTCATATTTTAGCACAGAATGTGGCACAAAAACACGATACTACTCCCGTTTCGTTTTATTATGATTAGTTGAGAGACTAACACGTGAGTAAAGTATTGGTCTCTCAATCAATCACAAACATCAAAATTAAATGAGATCGTTTTAAGAGTAACGTCTTTTTGCCACAATCTAAGCCCACAGGCTGTATTTATAAGCGATCCCAATAATTTTTCTACCCATCGCTAAAATGGACCAATCACAATATACTTTGTTTGACGTGCTTACAAATTACTCATTTTGATTGGTTTAAACTCAGGAACGTATCAAAGATTAAGATTGGGATGGTTTATTGCAAATTACAGCCAATGTAAATAAATGATCCCAATCTTTGGATCAAACGCGAATTTGGACCTATTTTGATTGGTTTATTGTAGGGATCGATCTATATATATAGCCATTAAGATCGTTTATTGATTTCAGCCGACAATCGTTCCGTGATATACGGTTCCATTGTCTGTCGAAGATTCATCATATCATCATACCAGCCCTGTATTATATACTGCCCACTGCTGAGCACGGGCCTCCTCTACTACTGAGAGGGTTTAGGCCTTATCCACCACGCTGGCCTAGTGCGGGTTGGCAGACTTCACATACCCTTGAAATTCTTATGGAGAATTCTCAGGTATGGAGGTTTCCTCACGATGTTTTCCTTCACCGTTAAAGCGAACGATAATTGATAAACAATACACACGTAACTTCGAAAAGTCACAGGTGTGTGTCTTGGGTTTTGAACTAGGCTATCGTATACTTGTCGAAGATTATTTACATAAATTCTGTATAATATTAAGATTTTAAAACTTAACATTTTAATTTGTATCTTACCTGCCAATTTTCCGGTGGTTCCTCTTTGAACTGGGGCGGCGGCTCCAAATGTCCTGTCTCCATCATTTGTTGATCCATGCCCATGTCAGGTTCAATAGGCTCCTCCTACAAACACATCGTTTATTAATAATGTTTATCCTCGTCTTAAAGAAATGCGAGTATCGATATAAATGCAAGTGTAGTTTAAAATACAGTCTGTTTTGATTTTCATTGAAAAGAATACAGGTTTCTGAGAATTTTAATGTATGTGATCCTGATTGACTGCCTCGGTGGCGTAGTTGTATTGCGGTACGACTGCAATGCTGAGGTCTCGGGTTCGATCCCCGGGTCGGGCAAAGTGATATTGGGTTTTTCTATTCAGTATCAGCCCGAAGTCTGGATTTTGTGCCCGATATGGCGATAGGCTCGCCCCCTATCACATCATGGGACGGAATAAAAATGGCGAAAAGGGGGTGCATTAGTTGCGCCTCTGCCTACCCCTTCGGGATAAAAGGCGTGAGTATGCGTATGCGTGATCCTGATTTGAACATAAACTACTTTTATTTGTATTTAATAGAACCTGTGGATATATCTTAATTTAGTGATCGAGGTACAGTCAACCATATAAGCAGCTGAACTTCAAAACATCATTTAATTAATTACAGTTTAAGCCGAATATATCGAGAAGTTTTTTTTTTATTTCTTATGTCGAGAAGCGGATGGCATTCTACATCCATGGTAACTGCTCAGCACACATCTAAGCTAACAGCAAAAATTTACTAGGTACGGACAGTTTTTTCATTCAAAATAATAATTAGTTAGTGTTACTTTTTTCAAAATTATGTCGTTTGTGTTGTGGCATACCTTACAACTTTGAATTAAGCTTTTAATTTCATAAAGAAAGTGTAAATGATACGACTGAAGGCCGATTTCACGACTTACTGATAAAATCCCTGATAACCTATGCGGATTATCTGCCATATAAACTACAACTTGTGCTCGCTTGGGTCTCGAATAGAAATATCTGGCAGAAAAAGTCGCTAGCAATGTATGAGATTTATCTGTTAGATAGCGTTAAATGTCTGATAGTTACTAGACTATCCCGCCCTCACACCCGCCACTGTAACTCCTGTAAGCCAGGATCAGCAGTGGCACGCATTTTATGACACCGAGCGGTGAAGCTCGGCGAGTCTCAGGGAACACTAATATGTCTTAAACCCGCAACGAAATTAATCAAATAGAAGGATAGGGAGGAGTTGGAAATATTAATTGTCCACTTCCCTCCATAGCAAAACGGGCGACAAAAATAATGAAATAAGGAGGTATTTTAACCTCAAGTTTAGAGACGCTTACAACTAGAAAAGCCAGTTGTAAAGCACCACGGATAAAATTTGAATGAAAGGGTCCTATCATATGAGCTGTCAGATTTGATTCCAATAATAGGCATGGCAAAAACGCCGGAAAGCACGGAAATTCCGTCTAGTCTCTACAAGGTCCATGTAGTATACAACCCCAGATGTTATTTGCATACTATCCAACATGATGTTGCGTTCATCATGCCAAAGACCACACTCCCAAAGTACGTGATGTGCAGATTGTTCATATACGTAACCAGGTGTCGAGCATGGGCACACAGGAGAGTCAACCAGCCTAAATGAAAATAGTTTGCCCTTAAAATTACCGTGGCCGGTAAGAAATTGCGATACACAATGATCTATTTCTAGCCAAGTTTTAGTTAGACGATCGCGAACGCACGGAAAGTATTTATATAAATGACGCCCTTTCGATGATACGTCCCACCGATATTGCCATTCGTTTAACAGCTCATTGTGTACATCAGTTTGCGGTTTAAATAATCTATTGATTTTTAAGAGCTCACGCGCCGTAAGAAACCTTTTGTCCATATCCTCTCTAGTGGAGAAATACATAGCGGCACGACGCTGTACCTCCAAATCGACTGGGAGTACGCCCGCAAGGACAGGTAAAGCTTCCGTACTAACAGTTCTATACGCCTTACACAAGAATATCAACGCCAGACGTTGACTCTGGAGCAGTTTTCTGCGCACAGCACCGATAGTAGCCCTATCGGCCCATACAGGTGACCCGTATGTAATACATGCTAAGTAAGTCGCTCCATAAATGACTTTGAGTGTAGCGAAAGATAGTCCCCACGTAGAAGTCGATATCCTTGTCAAAGCGTAAAAGTTCCTTTTTGATTTTTCTCCAACGTTTCTTATATGTTCCAGAAAAGAAAAATTTCTCTCTAAGATTAACCCTAAATAACAAACCGATTCTTTTCTTTTGACGGTGATATTATTAAATTTAATTCGTGGCGGTGATTTTAATATTCCTTTTAAAAGCAGTTGGAACGTTTTCTGCGGTGCGAAGGTAAGGCGGTTTCTTTCACCCCATTCAGATATTAATTGTAAACACGTCTCCGCCAAACTTTCGAGCCCCGATCTACTATTTGACTCTATGAGTAATAGGCCGTCATCCGCATATCCGGTCAAAGTGCACCCCACGGGTAAAGGAATCGAAAGAAAATCATCGAAGCCCAAATTCCATAAATAAGGACCTACAACCGAACCTTGTGGACATCCCATCGTCAGCAGCTTCGACACGGCGTGGTGGCCAAGTTTCAGTTTGGTTGTTCCGTACGAGAAGTATGTGTAGATAAGGGAATATATATTCCTATAACAACCTCGTATTTTTAACTTGAGAAGTATCATAGGCCACCAAGCATTATCGAAGGCACCGGAGATGTCTAGGAAGATACCAAGTACATATTTATGTTCCGATGTACTCACCGTTCTTCTAACCGATATGTCTGATAGTTAGCTGAAACCGGTGAAACGCTTGCCGATAAATGTATAAGCCGACCAAATAAAGTCACACTTTGCAATCAGCCCTGTATTATATACTGCCCACTGCTGAGCACGAGCCTCCTCTACAACTGAGAGGGGTTAAGGCCTTAGTCCACCACGCTGGCCTAATGCGGGTTGGCAGACTTCACATACCTTCGAAATTCAGAGAACTTCTCAGGTATGCAGGTTTCCTCACGATGTTTTCCTTCATTGTTAAAGCGAACGATAATTGATAAAAAATACACACGTAACTACGAAAAGTCAGAGGTGTGTGCCTTGGGTTTGAACCTCCGGACATTGTCTCGGCAGACCGTTCCATTCCCAACAAGGCTATCGTCCACTTAGTTAAGTCACACTTTGCTCCCAAATAAATACTACATTAGTTGTTCAATACGATAACTGACAAGTAAAATTTAACTGAAACCCGTGGAACAGTTCCTAAGTATATACCTTAACAACAGGCGGGTAGTTGAAGTCTGTGTGTCCGCGGTCGAGGTCCACGAAGTCGTCGGGCGCGCTCTCCTCGGGAGCCTCGCGCTTGATCAGGAACTCCGACGTGTCGAAACCCAGACCCGACGAACCGGCCGCCGGTTGATCGTCTTCGGGAAAAAACAAACAGCAAGTGATAGACTAGTGATAGATAGTGACTGCCTCGGTGGCGTAGTTGTATTACGGTACGACTGCAATGCTGAGGTCTCGGCTTCGATCCCCGGGTCGGGCAAAGTGATATTGGATTTTTCTATTCAGTATCAGCCCGGAGTCTGGAATTTGTGCCCGATATGGCGATAGGCTCGCCCCTATCACATCATGGGACGGAATACGCTCGGCGAAAAGTGGGTGCACTAGTTGCGCCTCTGCCTACCCCTTCGGGGATGAAAGGCGTGAGTATGGGTATGCAAGTGATAGATTAGGAAGATAAACGAAATAAAATATTAATTATTAGTGTTTGGTCGCGCCTCCACCCGCGTTGAAAAGTTTTTCCGGGATAAAAGTTCCGGTATATATTTTCCCGGGAAAAAAAGTAAACTATGTCCTACCAGACTATAGTCTATCTCTGTGTCATATTTCACCCAGACCTGTTCAGCCGTACCGGCGTGAATGAATAAATAATCGATCCAAACTTAATCTTAGTATAGATTAAGAACTACAACTTCACAAGTTTTATGAGGTTGTAACTTTTTGATGAAATATAAAGAACCTTATACAATTTTTTGGGATTATTTTACAAAAATTACATACCAGGCTGTACAGAGAGTTGCACCATCGCAATGGCGGCATCTTTCTGCTCCACTTCCTCCAATCCAGAACTGCCACTGTCAGAGTACTGCAGGTCTGTCGAGAATAACATCAACCTTTTAGTTCATTACATATTAAAAAAACTTGGTGCTTGGGTAAAAGCCCGATAAACGCTCATAAAACACCTGAACAGTTCTTATGAGCCCACACACGCTATATCTGCTATAAGTTGCTAAAGAATTGGATATCCCGCAGACTACTTGATGCTGTGGCATCAGATCAAAGTTAACATGTCTTAAAAATATTGCCGAAGTCACAGCACACCAAATATAAAATCAATCGGACTTGTGGAATTTGGTAATGAGCTGATAATCTTCAAACGCCTGAACAGATCTTCATAAATTATAGCTAAAAACCATCTCGATCATATCAGCTTTCAAACGAAAAAACCGCGTCAAAATTGGTCCATTCGTTTGAGAGCTACGATGCCACAGACATACATACAGATACACAGATACACAGATACACAGATACACACCCTAATTTTATAACACTCCTCTTTTTCCATTGGGGGTTAAAACACAAGTATACCCGATTTAAGTAAATTATATATTAACCAGTCAACGCCCGCTTATATATAGCTATAAGCTAATTTCCTTATATAAATGGACACCGGTGTCCACCGCGGGCGTCCAAGGATTAATTGGTTGTTAATCACAAATCTCATACCTTCTTCCAGGCTGTTTTGATCTTTCCTTGGCCTTCCTCGTTTCCTTGGCGTAGCCCCTGAAAGTTGAAATAACCATATAGCCATGACAAATATATTTTTCTTATAAATGTGAAAGTTTGTGAATATGTTTGGTTATTTATATAGGTATCTATTACTATTAATGATTTGTAAACGTGGGTTAATGCATCATGAACGCCAATATATTTTTATTTGGTTGCTTCCAAATAGTATTTTATTTATATCTTAGGGCTACATCCATGCATACATTAACCTGTGTAATAATAATACTGCCAAATATACATTTGAAAAACAATGAAGAAAATCATGACAATTGATGACGAAAAAATTAAGCCCGGAGTTTCTTTCTGCCTTTCTTCTTCGGGTCGTCATCGCTTAGGTAGCTAGTGAAAGGCTGGTAGGTTAGCTAGGCTAGGACCTTTTTATCCTCGCCGGCGAGGACCGTGGCGTTTCCTTTCCTCGTAATGTAAAGATATTCCTTCCCTTTCTTTTATATCAGCTCCACTTCTCCTTACCTAGCCCTATTCCCGTCCCCAATGTCCGTGTCCTCTGTACCTATCAGCCCGTGCTGGTTGTTCATTATTTAATCTAGGTACTTTAAATTATTTAATTGGTATATGTACCTTTGTTATTGTCTCTACCTTGTCATGACTTGTCATAAGTGCTTTTTTATAAGCCTACTTGATCAATAAATGTTTTTTTATTTTTTATTAAATATAAATGCTGTAACCGCTGAACAGATTTGGACAAAATTTGGTATTCAGTTCATGGCCACCTAAATAAACATAATAATAAAATAAATAATGTAGACTACATTTCATCCTCGAAAATTGCACAGTGGTGTAAAACATTGACAAGGAGACCAAAGAGTTCTAAGATTATATAGAGCGGACATTGGGAAAATTGACATACAAAAATTTTAAGCCTGTTCGTCAGTAACTCAATCTATCGTGAAATAACAAAATACCTATCTAAAACTCCTTAGAACATACTTTGACAGGGCCGTAATGCGTAAATTGGCATATTTCCTTCCAAAATATTGTTTTCTTTACAAAATTTAAGCACACCGAGACGTCTTGTTACACGGAAAAATCAGATAAGACAGCGACTTATTACCAACGGGTAATAACTTTTGTAATAAAAATTTGGTCCTGATGTCCGTTCTATAACTATACTGTTTAATGTGTTTGACACGGGCAAAGCCGCAAGTAACGCCGGCTCCACACGTTGGCGCCAGCGTTAGCCCCAAGTCCCAGCGGTACTTGTCCCACCGACCTTCCGCAGTGGCGGGCACCTGCGGCTTGTGCTTGCGGGGCCGGCCCCTGCCGCGCTTCTCGTCGGGCGGCGCGTCCTCGCTCTCCTCGGGGGACTGCTCCGCGTCCTCCAGCATCTTCTGCTGCACGCGCGATATGTTCGCCTCCAGCTGGCTCACGTGCTCGTCGAACTAAACAAATGGGAGAATAAAAAAAAATCTTGTGATGTAGTATGTATAATTCACACACACACACACACACACACACACACACGCCCGCACGCCCGTTATCCCCGAAGAAGTAGGTGCAAATAGTGCACCTACTTTTCGCCGTGCGTATTCCGTCCCATGATGTGATAGAGACTATCCCGCCCTCACACCCGCCACTACAACTCCTGTAAGCCAGGATCAATAATGGCACGCATTTTATGACACCAAGCGGTGAAGCTCGGCGAGTCTCAGGGAACACTAGTCTGTCTTTATCCCGCAACGAAATTAATCAAATAGAAAGATAGGGAGGAGTTGGAAATATTAATTGTCCACTTCCCTCCATAACAAAGCGGGAGACAAAATAATGAACTAAGGAGGCATTTTAACTTCAAGTATAGGGACGTTTACAACTAGAGAAGCCAGTTGTAAAGCACCACGGATAAAAATTAAATTAAAGGGTTCTATCATTTGAGCTGTCAATTTTGATTCCAATAAAAAGCATGGCAAAAACGCCGGAAAGCACGGAAATTTCGTCTAGTCTCTACAAGGTCCATGTAGTATACAGCCCCGGATGTTATTTGCATACTATCTAACATTATCTTGCGCTCATCATGCCAGAGACTACACTCCCAAAGTACGTGATGAGCGGACTGTTCATATTCGAAAGCAGCTGTAGAGCATGGACACACAGGAGAATCAACCAGCCTAAATGAGAACAGTTTACCCCTAAAATTACCATGGCCGGTAAGGAATTGCGATACACAATGATCTATTTCTAACCAGGTTTTAGTTAGGCGATCGCGAACGCACGGAAAGTATTTATATAAATGACGCCCTTTCGAAGATGCGTCCCACCTACATTGCCATTCGCTTAACAACTCATTATGTACGTCAGTGTGCGGTTTAAATAATCTATTGATTCTTAAGAATTCACGCGACGTAAGAAACCTTTTATCCATATCCTGTCTGGTTGAGTAATACATAGCGGCGCGACGCTGTACCTCCAAATCGACTGGGAGCACACCCGCGAGGACAGGCAAAGCTTCCGTACTAACAGTTCTATACGCCTTACACAAGAATATCAACGCCAAACGTTGACTCTGTAGCAGTTTCCTGCGCACAGCACCGATAGTAGCCCTATCGGCCCATACAGGTGATCCGTATGCAATACACGCTAGATAAGTTGCTCCATAGATGACTTTGAGCGTAGTGAATGAGAGTCCCCACGTAGAAGTCGATATCCTTGTCAAGGCGTAAAAGTTCCTTTTTGATTTTTCCCCAACATTTATTATATGCTCAAGAAAAGAAAAATTTCTTTCTAAAATCAACCCTAGGTAACAAACTGATTCTTTTCTTTTGACAGTAATATTATTAAATTTAATTCGCGGTGGTGATTTTAATATTCCTTTTAATAGTAGTTGGAACGTTTTCTGAGGTGCGAACGTAAGGCGGTTTCTTTCACCCCATTCGGATATTAATTGTAAACACGTATTTGCCAAACTTTCCAGCCCCGTTCTACTATTAGACTCTACAAGTAATAGGCCATCATCCGCATATCCGGTCAAAGTGCACCCTACAGGTAAGGGAATCGAAAGAAAATCATCGAAACCCAAATTCCATAAATATGGACCTACAACCGAACCTTGTGGACATCCCATAGTCAGTGACTTCGACGCGGCGTGGTGGCCAAGTTTCAGTTTGGTTGTTCCGTACGAGAAGTATGTGTAAATAAGCGAATATATATTCCTATAGCAGCCTCGTATTTTTAACTTGAGAAGTATCATCGGCCACCAAGCATTATCGAAGGCACCGGAGATATCTAGGAAGATACCGAGTACATATTTATGTTCCGATATACTCACCGTTCTTCTAACCGATATAGCCGCGTCAGTAGTCGACCTACCTATTGTAAATCCGAATTGATTTTTGTGGAATACTGGTCCACCCGGTAGCAGACGAGGGACAATAAGACGTTCTAAAACTTTACCTAGAGACGGTAACAGCGTTATAGGTCTATATGATTTGGGGTCATCGGGAGACTTATCGCCACTTTTGGGTATTATTCGAATAAAACCAGAGCGCCATATTCGCGGAAATATATCTTCAGCAATACATCGGTTAAAGACAGTTAGTAATGACTCGCCGGCTGATTTACACGCTTCTTTAATCATCTTATTAGACACTTTATCCTCTCCGGAGGCTTTGTTTAGCGGCAAAGATCTAACGATGCTAATAAATTCATCAAACGTTGCGAGGTTTGAGACTGGAGAGTTTGGCAGTTCCGCGGCCCACATTCTAATTTGGTTGTGATATTCGTTGTCGTTAAAAGTGTCATCGGGTATTAGGGAATGTAATAGAGCTTCCGATGAATCCCATGATGTGATAGAGGGCAAGCCTATCGCCATATCGGGCACAAATTCCAGACTCCGGGCTGATACTGATTAGAAAAATCTAATATCACTTTGCCCCACCGGGGATCGAACCCGAGACCTCAGTATTGCAGTACCGTAATACAACTACGCCACCAAGGCAGTCATCAAATATCCAGTTAGATTAATAAAACCTAATCATAAAACACCATACCTGCTCGAGAGATTCTTGTGTGACCTTCAATATCGCTTCAGCCTGCCTTGTGAATTGTGAGTTAGGTCCGTTGTACGCGCGGCAATTGTTCACCAACAGTTGTACGTCGCGTAGGAACTCATCGCGACTATGATACTTGTGCGCTGGTAATAAGATTTAAAATTAAGAAACTAAATAAAAAAACACTTTTATTACAGTGATTGATCAAGGAGGAAGAAAATGACTTATGTAGAAGAAGCACAAATCTATAAATAAATAGTATTATTCATGGCTCCGGCCGCGTGAAAGTTTTTCCAAGTAAAAAATATTTTTCCGGGATAAAAAGTAGCATATAGCACTCAGGAGTAATGTAGCTTCCTATTCATGATCATCATCATCAGCAACATGACGTCCACTGCTGAACATAGGCCTCCCCCAAAGATTTCCAGACGGGCCTGTTAGCTTCGTATTTGTGAAAGAATTTTCAAAATCGGTTCAGTAGTTCCTGAAATTAGCGCAAGCAACCAAACAAACAAACTCTTCAGCTATATAATATTAGAAGTGAATATTAACATAAATGTAAAAACATTTAATTATGTTTTAAAATCTGGTATTTATTATACCTTATATGCCTTATATACCTTATATATATGAGAATGTCTACATGTTTTCAACATCGTTTATATTTAGTGAGTATTCTTTGTCAATTATCGCCCGCTTTAACGGTGAAGGAAAACATAGTGAGGAAACCTGCATACCTGAGAAGTTCTCTATAAGAATTTCGAAGGTATGTGAAGTCTGCCAACCCGCACTAGGCCAGCGTGGTGGACTAAGGCCTAAACCCTCTCAGTTGTAGAGGAGGCCCGTGTTCATCAGTGGGCAGTATATAATACAGGGCTGGTATGGTATATTTCGTAAAAAAAATGTATTTTTATTCATAATAATTAATCTCACCTTGTATCTTCTTTCCCATAGTTTCCATATCAATAGGCTTCTTGATGACATTGTAGTAATCTTTCACTTGTTTCTTGTTGACGGGCTTCAAGAACGGCCACGCTTCCGACATCACCTTCAACTTTGTTGTCAATAGATTCTCCAATATGAACGACAGCGCCACCTGTTGCAAGGATTTGAATCAGCAATATGTACTTGAATAAATTGTATTACAAAGTTACAAGTTAACCTAATTAAGCTGCTGCCTCTGACTGGCTGCCTCGGTGGCTTAGTTGTATTACGATACGACTGCAATGCTGAGGTCTCGGGATTGATCCCGGGGCCGGGCAAAATGATATTGGATTTTTTTAATCAGTATCAGCCCAGTCTGGAATTTCTGTGCCCTATATGGCAATACGCTCGCCCCCTATCACATCATGGGACGGAATACGCACGGCGAAAAGTGGGTGCACTAATTGCGCCTCTGCCTACCCCTCCGGGGATAAAAGGCGTGAGTATGCGTTACCTAAATAAATTATACATAAGGGCTCATTCGGTCAGCGTTATTATACGTGCGGGAAATCGCATCAAACGCAATAAAACGCGCAGTAAACGCATCAAACGCGCACATATCAAAGGTGCGTATAATACACGCCGTGCTCAGAACACAAAATTAATGAAAATTAACTTTCCAATGTATTGAAAGCCAGTATAATCATGCGGAATGAGTTTATCAGCGACATACGTCATTGTTACATATTTGCAATGCCTCATTATTACAAGAACATCATTCACCTGTTCCCCTACTATTGCTATCTCTATTTACCTGGTCATTATCATCAAGTAGCGGATTGATTTGCTTCTCCAGTTTCATGAGTTGTTCTTCCTTCTCCGCCAGCTTTTCAACACAACGCTGCAGCATTCTCTGTGCGGCTACAGTAAGACTGCTTGTCGGTCCTAAAGTTAAAACATATTTGCACTAGAATCTAGATTATTTAGTTAATACAAAAGATTCCATATTCTTATTAACCACATTGAACGAACAATAAAATGCTAATTTATATTGCTAGAAATAATTTATTGGGCATATATTACAAGCATAATATATGTCTGAGGGTAATAAACAATCTGTATCAACATATCGATTTTAAAATTAACTTATCAAAATAAGCAGTATCGATATCGAACTTTGTTCTGATTGGGCTATTTTGTTATCGATTAAAATAGTTAAATATTTATATCAGATAATCGTGGGACGGTTTTGATTAACCAAAACCACTACTGAAAATCTAGTTTAAGATTTTCGACTCAGAATTACCTAAAAGCCAATACAACACCCACCATTATACAGGGTGCTGTTTTCAACAATCTGGTTGACGTCGGCAAGGAACTCCTCCCTGCTCTGATAGTGTTTCTGCCGGAGGTTGTCCCTAATGGTCTGCAGGTCCATCGGACGCGTTACGATGCGGTGGTAGTCAGCCACCATCTGTTACAAATAATAAATACGATAATATAATTTTAATTAAGGTGTCTAAAGTCTCGCTTTGGGTAAGCGTTGTAGAGGTTTTAAAATTGTTAAAAAAAATGTTTTGTATTCCAAAATAGTTCAATATTGTATTCAGGAAGCGAAAAACTGAATGTAATTGTAGTATTTTATTGTCTTTTGTACTTCAAACTTTATAAATTATAATGATAAGACAGATAATATTATTAAATTTAGTTTTGCCTTACCTTAATTTGATATTATAGTAATATTTTATTTTCATTAATGTGAAAAGTGTGTTAGGTATGTATGTATTAGTTAATTGTGTGCATTAAACATAAAATTCCTTAAATGTGATTTTCCGATTCCCAATGAAAGCAAAGCCCGATATACCCAGTGTAAGCAACCGTAACTTTGCCCATCGTAAATACTTACCTTAGAGTTGACTGGGAAGAGGAAGGGCTGCACGTCGGGCAGGTGCCGCATGTGGTTGAGCACGTCCTCCAGCAGCGAGGAGAGCGTGACGAGCGGGTCGGTGCGGCGCCGCTCGGCCGGCCGGCGCACGAGGTACTCGCACGCGGAGCGGCGCCGCGCGCGACCCCCGCGCTCCCCGCGCTCCCCACGACGCGACCCGCGCTTGCGCAGCTCCTCCGCCGTTTGCTGCAGAGTGCAGTCAAACATTACACAGTAGTTACTGGTTTACTTTTTTACTGGTGGTAGGTCTCTCATATGTAAGAGACCGTCTGGGTGGGTACCACCGCAATCTCCATTTCTACCGCCAAGCAGCAATGTGCATGAACTGTTGTTTCGGTTTGAAGGACATTGTAGCCAGTGTAACTACAGGACATAGTTAGACTTAACATCTCCTGTCTCAGGATGACGAGCGCAGTGGAATGCCACACAGTACTTAGTAACTCAAGGTGCTGGATGGTGTTGCTACTGTTCATGGGTGGTCGTATCGCTTACCATCAGGCGAACGGCACGCTCGTCTCGTCATTCAATGCCATAAATAAAAAAAGTTATACACCGGACATCAGGCCCAAATTTTTCGTATTACCCATTGGCAAGTCGCTGTCTTTTTTGACACGTCCATGTGACAAGATATCTCGGCATGCTTATATTTTGTAAAGAAAACAATATTTTGGAAAAAAAGTATACCAATTTGCACATTACGATCATGTCGAAGTGTGTTTTAATGCATTTTACACAGGTTTTTTGATATTTCACGGTAGATTGAGTTACTGACGAACAGGCTCAAAATTTTTGTATGACAATTTTCCCAATGTCCGCTCTAAATAATCTTAGAATTCTTTGGCTGCAGTTTACATAACACACATCACACCTTTATTAACGAAGCTGTCTCAATTTGATAGCAGGCGAACCTATCGTCATATCTGGCGCAAGTGCCAGACTAAGGGATGATACTGAACAAAAAAAATCAGTATCACTTCAGACTCGGGATTCGAACCCTCTACCTTAGAATGGTATCACGTACACACAATACCACAACGCCACTGAGTCAGTCAGTAACATTTTAATTTTCAGTTCAGTTTATATTTTTTTGTATATGAACTCATAGTTTTTTTTTTTTTTTTATTGCATTGAATGACGAGACGAGCATGCCGTTCGCCTGATGGTAAGCGATACGACCACCCATAAACAGTAGCAACACCATCCAGCACCTTGACTTACAAAGTACTGTGTGGCATTCCACTGCGCTCGTCATACTGAGACATAAGATGTTAAGTCTCATTATGTCCAGTAGTTATACTGGCTACAATGTCCTTCAAACCGAAACACAACAGTGCATGCACACTGTTGCTTGACGGTAGAAATATACATTGTACAATAGTATTTTTTACAAGGAACGACATGTAACTAACCAAAGTATAGATAGACACTTGGTAGCAAATTCGATGCAGGCTAATTTGTAAACACTCCAACAAAATAACCCTATATCACTTTTACTACAAGAGATGTCATTATCACGAGTAACGCGTCATTAATCTATACTAATATTATAAAGCTGAAGAGTTTGTTTGAACGCGCTAATCTCAGGAACTACTGGACCGATTTTGAAAATTCTTTCACTAATAGGAAGCTACATTACTCCTGGGTACTTTTATCCCGGAAAAGCTTTTCCATGCGGGCGGTGTACGATAAAACAGCTGCAAACACCTCACCTTGACAACCTTGGACGGCAGCGTGAGCTTGGTGCCGTCGACGTAGCCGAGGTCGTCGTCGTCGGGCTCGGGCGCGGGCTCGTCGGCGCCGGGCGGGGAGGCGGCGCCCGCGCCGGTGTACAGCGGACACGCCTTGTTGGTGCGCATGTGACCCACCTGTCCGCACGCGCCGCACTGCACACACACACACATTATAGTTTTTTGGAACGAAGTTCCTTATCGCGCGTTGTGAAAGGGGGCTAGACGGAAAAAAATCTCACGAAAAGTTGTCACGACACTTTTTGCTATTATCTTACTAATATGAACCTTAAATACAATGCGTAGAAGCTATAATTCTTGAAACGAGTATATTTTTATTTATTTTATTTATTAAAGTCATTAAAACCATTTCTTACTAATCTAATATGAACCTTAAATACATTGCGTAGAAGCTATTTCCCCAGCGTTGGCACGGGACGAGTACAAAAGAATCGAACGTAACATTCTTTTTTCAAATTTTGTTGATTTATTCTACTTTGGTTACTGACATTTATCAATAACAAGACTAAACGTGCTTTGCTCGCGTTTAAAAATCTACTTTATGTGGTAAGCGTAAGATCGAATTTGTGTTTAGTCAATCAAAATTTGTGATAAAAATGCTATGCAATAGCTTTACCGCGGCAGTCTCCGAGTGCCACACGTATTTATTTGTTTTTTTCTCTAGAAACTTATGTATTGGAACGGAAATAGGAAAATATTTATATATTTATATATACACACTCTGTTATATAAATAAAATTTTATTACAATTACTTCACTAATTAATCGAAAGGAACTTCGTTCCATCCGGGTGTCTCTTGACACATCTCATTTTTTTTATGATGTACCGACTATGAGCAATACATCATTATGATAACAATCTAGCCTTATGACTAATAAGTTATTTTAATTTAACTTAAACTTCTAATGAGACTATGACTAAGAATATGTCCAATAACACTTTTCTTATTGTCTCTATTAACATTATATTGTAAAAATAATAGTAGTAAATGGTATTCCAAAGTATTTTAAATATTTTAGATACAGCTGTAAATAGGTTAAGTAAACTGAAATAGCTTAGTCCATGATTTTTAAAGCTATACTTCTTTTGGCGCGTTAGGCAAAAATGATGAGAGTAAATTTTTACGATGCGCGCGCACACCGTCACGAAATCCGACACCCTGAAGTTAGCTATAGTCAACATTTTAGGTTTTAATTTTGAACGTAGAATAAGGCGAAAGATATTGAAGTTATACTTCTTTTGGCGCGTTATTTAAAAAGATTTTTATCTTGTTACGCCAAAGAAGTATAACTTCTAACGCGTGTACATAAGTACACACACACTTTTTTTTTTAAATACAATAATATACACTGCCGTGATTGTGGTGAATTATAATAGTTTTATTATTCTGTATAAGTGAAAAAAGCAAATATGCTGCACATTTCGTGTGCCTATCATATCCCGCATTTCGTATACAAAAGTATATACGAGATTAGAACATAATTTGTCACATTACTAGCTTACAAGCTTAATTTTACTCACGTATTTTTGGTCAGAATCGCCGACCAGGTTCGACCTATTAAGTAGGTCATCTTCAGAGGCGAGTGCTGAGACTGATGACTTTAATAGGTCGAAACTGGTCAGCGATTCTGACCAAGAATACGTGAGTAAAACCGTGCTTGTAAGCTAGTAATCTGCTATGTTTCGCGTAAGTTTTAATAATATTATAATTTGTCACCTTCAGTTTCAAATCAGGCTTCAACTTGGCGCGTCGGCGTGACGATGACGACGAGTTGCTGGGCGTGTACACGTCGGGCTCCTGTTTGATTTGTCCAAGCGGTATCAGACCAGGCGACGGCGACCCTAAGTCATTAAATGATGACGATAGACTCATCATACCTGTAAATTAGTCGTATTTTAACATCTTATGTCTCAGGATGACGATCGCAGTGGAATCCCACACAGTACTTTGTAACTCAAGGTGCTGGATGGTGTTGCTACTGTTTATGGGTGGTCGTATCGCTTAACATCAGGCGAACGGCATGCTCGTCTCGTCATTCAATCCCATAAAAAAAAAAAAAAAAAATCTTTGTCTTGAAATTGCGGGCGTGAAATACTATTTCGTTTATGTACGAATCTGACTTTAAAATTAAATAAATATTTAGGCCCCCCAGCGTCATAATATTACAAAAGACGTGGTTTGAAATGCTGGAGTCTTGATTATGTGGATTTTTCTTTACAACGCCATTGGTCAGTACTCATTATTCATCCTCTCCATTTTCGATTAGTATATACTTTAGTATCTACATGACTAGTAAATTTTCACTTATTTTAGTATTTACATTACTAACTAGAACTACATTCTCCTGAATTTTCCTTTTCCATACAACATTAAATTAAATAGAAAAAATATTACATCCAGATTAATAAAAATATTATGCTACTTACTATCAATATTGCTTGTTCCAGGTACGGGGACGTTACCAGCCAGTCTCTCTCTTTCTTGATTCCTCTTGATACGTCTTAATTGTTCCTACACATAAGAAACAGCAGAATTAAGATAACAGTCAAACGACAGTAATATTTGCAATTATAATAACCACCATATATAAAAATATTTTCAAAATGTCTTCCAGAAAAATATACCCAAAAAATTAGGAAACTAGAAGGTGGACGGACGACTTGATAAAGGTCGCAGGGACATGCTGGATGCAGGCCACTTTTAACAGGTCCGTCTGGAAATCTTTAGGGGAGGCGCATGTTCAGCAGTGGACGTCATGTGGCTGATGATGATGATGATGATGAAATTAGTAAAGTATATAACCACTCCCTATCACACCATTATTAACCTTACATCTTTTTTTTTTATGGCGTCCCCGCATACGCGATGATTCTGCCAATGTCGAAGTATGAGTCAAAACTCAAAATCAGTACATCAGAGTCGTGTCAAACGAAGAAAAGGTCTTGAACATTTTTGCCAAGAACAACAAGGTTATAACAGAGATAAACATTGACAGAACGATTATCTAAATTTATTATTAAAATCTCAGTCTACCTGAATCCTTCTCTTTTCTCTCTTCATCTCTTCTTTCTGCGTCTCGTCCATGGAGGCGAACTGTCGTATGAACATTTCGTCCTTGGTCGACCGGATCTTGACGTACGCCTCTATGACCGCGGCCTTACGCACCAACTCCACGCGAGTGTACCGCTGGCCGGACGCGTTGCGGAACGTGCGCACGATTCGGAGAACACGGCCTACAATTATTGGAATTTAATTTTATGGGGGTGGAATTATTTTACTTATTTAATTCACATCTATACATATAAATAAAATTGGAGTATCTGTTTGTAATATTGAAATAACCGTTTTTTACTACATGTATATGAATATATATACGGTACATACACCAAAATAACATTTTTTACAATTTTTGTCTGTCTGTCTGCTTGTTCCGGCTAATCTCTGAAATGGCTGGACCGTTTTTGACGGGACTTTTATTGGCAGGTAGCTGATGTAATAAGAAGTAACTTAGGCTACATTTATTTTAGTTTGCATAAAAAGCGGGATTTTTATCCCGGAAGAACCCTTTCACGCGGGCGGAGCCGCGGGCAACAGCTAGTATACTAATATAAGGAGGAAGTTTGTGAGTTCGTTTATAGGTTTGTAGCGGCTAATCTTTGGAACTACTGGACCGATTTTGAAAAATCTTTCACTAATAGAAAGCTACATTACTCCCGAGTGCTATAGGTTACTTTTTGTCCCGGGAAAATATAAAGCGGGACTTTTATCCCGGAAAAACTTTTTCACATTAAAAATGGCCTAATATAGAAATCGCGTAAATTCAATGTAGTGCCTTTTAGTTTAACTCTATTTTGTACTATTCATCTCCCAAAATCTAGTCAAGAAACAAATATTAGTACACAACACACATTTGACGCAGAGCAGAAATCGAACCGACAGCCTCTTATTTTATGGTACAGTTGCCAAATATAGCAATTTCGATATACCTTGATTTGAGGATTGTTGTTGATCAATTTGATTGATTTGAGGTTTCTTCTCAGATTGACCCATTATCATTTTACGCAACTCTGCTCTTTCCGCTTCCTCTCTTTCAAGTGATAGCTGTAACATAAACTTACATTAAATCTGTACTTGTGCCATCAATAAAGTTGTGTCCAAACACGTAAAGCCGTTGGTCCTGCGCCTAATCTCTCTCCAGTCATGTCGGATTGCCGTCTCACCGGACTATGAGAGTGAAGGAATAGCGAGTGCACGTGTGTATTGCGCACACACTTGTGCACTATAATATTTCCTGCGCACCTGGCTGATCTCCGTCGAGATTGGCCGCCGTGGCCGAAATCGGCTAGGAAGGGATTTTATTTAAAGTTGTGTATGATCACACTAAAAAATGCTCCAACCACAATAGGTGTACCCTTTGATTAAGTATATACCTAGATAGACACTGAACGTTTCAAACGCGTCGAAAAAAATAGAGGCCAACAGATGTCCACTAAATGAGTTCGAGTGAATTATTTTTTGTTGTTTTTCATGGATATAATTTTCTCCCCATTTTAATAGAAACCATGTAATAACTGGTATCATTATGCGCGCACACAAGGATACGCAGAATGATGCAGCGATAGCGTATGACAAAGCTGTCACGCATACTAGCTTAAAAAAAGTTGGCCTGTTTGTTTTAGTTTCATTGCAGCGCGTCACTCTACCTAGGTTTATAATTTGTCAAAGGGTATACCATTGTAATAATAGTTGTTGTTGCTGAGTTAGTTTGATGCGTTGCTTCGTCTTCACAGCGATAACACGTTCCGAAGCGGTGGTAGATTCATGACGATTCAAAAGAGCTTGTAAAATACTATTTGAATAAAGAAAATTTTGAGTTTGCGTTTTAGAATATTACATAACCCTTTGTACTTGTCTAAAGGTAGGTTGTTCGATCCGTTTGTTCGTTTTTTTTTACAGCAGATTGTAGGAACGTGTACCGCTGTCTGAGGGTCAACGCCCATACCAAATACCTACCTGAGGCATTATAAGACCCTTTACGGGAAGTAGAAAGAAGGGTATTAACTACTGGCAGCATTAATTAAAGAAATTATTATAAGCTAAATTCTGAAGTAGTAACAAGTTATTTACCTGCTCAGTGGTCTTCTTATTAGCCAACATGTTTTCGAGATTTTTACCCATCTCTTCCAAATCAGACTCCTCGCTGACCGAGCTCTCGGCTTCGTCCGTACTCAGCACTTCTGTACTTTGCAACACGCGATTTTGCAACTCAAATATACGTTGACATTCTTCTTTGTATCTGTGATTAAATAAATAAAATATTTCTTATGTTTACGCGAATGATAGACATTTAAATAAGACTACTACTTTTCGGACAACCAGCACCTCAGTCCGCCCCGTGACCATGAAGGCTGCAAAGCCTTCGAAACGTCGAGAGAAAATATAAATTAAAGAACCGCGATAAGATCCGTAAAATAGTCTTGTTTCAAATAAAATATTCATTTGTTTTTTTAGGGATTGCACTATAACACATATCGATACATTTTCATTCGATAGCAGTTGTCCAGTATCGATATTTTTATAGACTTGAAAGCTTAAATCCTTACATGATTGGGAACACAATTGCAACCTAGATTATAGCTTGCTTTATTATAAAAAGTTAAAGCTTCTGAAAACAACATTATTACTGTACAGTCAGCAGCATAAGTAGCTGAACAAAATCAAAATTTCAAATCACCTATATACGCGTAAAGTTAAACTGAAACATTTTCTTCTTCGTTTGAGGTAAAGTAAACCTCTTTGTTTTTATTTTTGAGAAGAGATAAAGAAGATTACTAAGAACACAAAAGTATGTATGCAATTTGAAATTTTGAATTTGTTCAGATACTTATGTTGCTGACTGTACATTGGCCACATACCTTTCCTGATGTTCGGCGATAGAGAATCGATTTCCTCTAGAAAACTTTGTCATGCCTTCTTCGCCCGCTTTAGCTTTCTCTGTCGATAATGTTCTGACAACGTCAATGACTTCCCAACGAGATAGTTTTTTAATCTACAGTAAAAAAAAATACCAATATATAATATATTTTTGGTCCTCGCTGGGAATGTGTCCAATTTAATCCCTTGTTCCGATAAAAATAAAGTTCAAAATGTCACCTCCTCTTCAGGCACGCCGAACTTCCTCAACAGCGCCTTAGCGTTATTCAAACTCAACCTTCTCAAGTCGGCGTCGGTGCCGGTGACCGTGCGCTTCGGTTGCTGTTCCTCGTTCGGTTGGAGGGTCGGTTTGTTCGGCACCCGCACGTACGAGAACCCTTCGCCGCAGCCGGTGGGGTCGGCCGGGCCCGTCAGCTGGAGGAGGCACTTCCCTCGCATGGCTTGGATGTAGGCGCGCGTCGTGTTCCACGGGGCTACTTTTACCTAAAATATGGGAGTATTTTTTTTATATCACACATTTATAATTTAATGTATCAATTTTTTGTTAATATAATGTAATTTTGTTTAACTTATTAAGTAATTTGTATCTTATTTAATTGGCAAGAAATATAAGGCTTTTTTATTTTTATTATTATTTATTTATATCACACATAAGCCTAGACCAAAATAATACATTGTACGTTTATTTATATCTGACAACTTTTAAAAGTTATTTGAATTTGTGACATAAACCATACGACATAATTTAATTTGCTTGTGAATAAACTTACAGATTACCTATTGAGCCAAAACTCGGTATAAATATCACAACACCATAATACTATAATAGTTTGTCATTGAACTTGCCGAATACTCGAGCACAGCCTTGTAACGCGGTTTACGTCCATGTTCAATAAACGATATCAATCTTAATCTTCGATCCGATCCCGAGAATAAACTAATCAAAATAAGTATTTTGCAAGCATGTCAAAATAAAAGATAAAGGTCGCAGGAACACGCTGGATGCAGGCCGCTTTTGACAGATCCGTCTGGAAATCTTTGGGGAGGCCTATGTTCAGCAGTGGACGTCATGTGGCTGATGATGATGATGATGATGAAGCATGTCAAAAAATCTGATTGATCCATTTTCGCGATGGATCGAAAAAAAACGATCGGGAACGTTAATTGAAAATGACGTATAGTCGATGATCAAACAGCATACACCACCACAATTTAATATCTTATATCCGCACTAGGCCAGCGTGGTGGACTAAGGCCTTAACTCTCTCAGTTGTACAGGAGGCCCGTGCTCAGCAGTGGGCAGTATATAATACAGGGCTGGTATGGTATATCAATAACAAACCTCATCATCCATTTTCAGCTGCAACTCTTCGTCGTCATCCTCTTGCGGGGTGAATATGAACTTCTCTCCGTACCCCGCGTCCTTGAGCCTCTGTTCCGCGGACGCCATACTGAAGTACGCACAGCACTGCTCGGGGGAGACCATAGCCCGAATTTCTTCTTCGGATGGCAGACGGAAGTCTGGTTTTATTACCCACCTAAAGCAGTAAAAAATGATAATTTGTAAGAATATTTATGATGACAGGAGATATTTCATGATTGATTTTTATTAAAAAAATGATTTAAGACTGACACTGTTTCTTTAATAACTTTATTTAAATAAGAAATCCTTCCATATAAACTATCAGAACTACTTTATTGTCATTGTATGAAATATCGATATTTTATCGAAGTGTTGTACAGTCAGCCACATAAGTAACTGAACAAATTCAAAACTTTAAATCGCGTATACACTTTCATTTTATTACCAAAGTGATTTTTTTCTTCACAAACATAAAATTTAACACGTTTACTTTAATTCACACCAAGAAATAAAAATATTTCAACTAAGCTTAACGTGTAAAGGCAATTTGAAGTTTTGAATTTGTTCAGCTACTTATACGGCTGACTGTACTATCTTATGAAGAATAACATACCAATTAGAATCTAATCCAGTACGTTTGAAATCAGCGCACAGCTTGAGACGTTTTCTAATAGAACTTTCAGAATGCGAGGGGAACGCTCGTTTGATGACATCCATTTTTATACGCCTCGGTTTGTCGTGAGATTTCCAGAATAGTCGATATATGAACACCTGGAATACAAACCATTCACATATATTGTGTAAGTATGAAGGTTCAACATAAAAGTAATTTTACAAGAAATTCTTTTTCTTTCTCCCATAATTGCAAAAATAAGCAAATTGCTAATACCACTGTTATAAGCCAGGAGGTAAGGAATTCAAATATAAATGTAACCACATTAACAAAAATCATTATTGGTAGTTTCACAGCTGTAATTTTTTTTAACTAGAACCTTATTGATCGTCCATTAGTCACGTGATGTTTTTTAGCCCCCTCTGGTGATATGTTGTGAGGTTTTAGACTACCCCCACCCCATCAGAGATCACGTGTATTTTTTTGTACAAGTATCTTCAAAATGTTCGTGTATTATCTTCAAATACAGGTTAAAGTTACATATGGCATGGCATCGCCGATTCCATGAGCAGCGGTGGCCGCTTACCATCAGGCGGGCCGCTAGCTCGTCTGCCTATACAGGCAATAAAAAAAAAAAAAAAAACCTAATCTAATGTAATTTAAATCGTGCGCGAAGAAATAAATGCGTGCAAATCACTTTATTTCGTGATTTTTGCCGAACCCCCTACCCCCGCCCCCCTTTCGAGCCTCACGTGATTAATGGACGACCCCTTATGCACCGCTGCGTAAAACGAGGTCCGCTTAATTGACAGGTGACGTCATGGCCGAATTTGGTCAAGCTTATAATGACCGGTTAAAAAGATAACTCACTTGTAAAAAGTCTCGCACGAAGTTGTTGGCCCGCTTCGAGTTAGGACCTGGCACTTCATACAGTGGACATTCCTGGCCGGCAACGAACACCGCATCTACCTCGCGTATGTAATAAGCTTGCCTACAACATACCAATGAAGGTTTTAAAATATCTATGGTAACTATAAATACTTTTTCTATCTGTGGTGGCTCGTGATTGGCTTATTGTATTTAGTTCTTAATTTTGTTTATTGTTATAGTTAGCTGTGAGCCACCCAAATAAACTAAAATAAAAATAAAATAAACTACAATAGTTCATAGTGCATAAGTCAACATAATATACAGAATGAGTTTCATTTTGAGCTCCAAATGACTAAAAAAATTAGTGTGATTCTAAACACCTAAAAAGCAATCAAATTCCAAATTATAATTTAGCTATATCTATATTTAATTGTAATAAAATACATACATATACACACTCACGCCCTTTCTCCCCGAAGGGATAGGCAGAGGTGCAACTAGTGCACCCACTTTCGCCGTGCATATTCCGTCCCATGACGTGATATGGGGCGAACCTATCGCCATATCGCAGTAAAATGCATAATATTTTTAGCATGCCGTAAAGACTGATAATACCTGTATCTATAACATAATACCTGGTCCTGATGAGAAGGAAGTCAGTTAGTGACATGGTATGCTCGTATATGGGTGCCCGGTACATGTTGTTCTCGACCACCGGCTGGGTCGCACCCGGCGGTAAGATTCCCAGGAACGGTGACGTATGAGCGTACGCCACCTCACCGTACTTCAACGGCTTAGGACCGTTATCCTATATGGAATTAAACAGGTATACTAAGTATTGTAAAAATAATATGTAATCAGGTGAAACATATGCTCGTTTGCCCACTATAAATTAAAAAAAAATTGCTTGATGAAGTCTCAAATAGTCAATTAAGGTCATGGCACAATGTACCGGCACCGCAATGGCAATTCTACGGCACGGCGCCGCCTGAAATTTGGGCTACGGCTACCCGTTAGCGCGGTAAGTACGCGCCGGCCGCGAGGTAAAACCTTGATGTCATCACGAACACAATTTTTATATGGCATTTGTGATTGAAAAGGAGTGTGCATGCACTGTTGTGTTTCGGTTTGAAGGACATTGTAGCCAGTGTAACAACTTGACATAATGAGACTTAACATCTTATGTTTCAGGATGACGAGCGCAGTGGAATGCCACACAGTACTTTGTAACTCAAGGTGCTGAATGGTGTCGCTACTGTTCATGGGTGGTCGTATCGCTTACTATCAGGCGAACGGCATGCTCCTCTCGTCATACAATGCAATAAAAAAAAATAAAAAAAAACTACCAGACGTCGTCTCGCTGGAGACTCGGATCCGGCGCGTTATAAGCACGTAGCCGCTCGCTAGCAGCGCGCGGGCTGCGAGTCGAGTTGTATGGTAGCAGAAAGCGCGCCGACTGCACGCCATTGGCTTTTTCATATTGATATTATGAAATATATTATACGACACACGATTTAAGGTCCTAATTTGAATGACAAGCTAAGTGCTGGGTTGGTATAATATACCATGACCTTAATTCAAATAAGATATTGTATGATGCAGTGAGGGTTAAATAGAAATTTGTTTAAACTTATGTTAATTATCTTGGTTCGCAATACAGTATTAAAAAAAATACAATTTCGACTCCGGGAGACGAAGTAGCAACAGAGGAATAAGGCATACTAACACAGGCAATAAATAAGGCATTTTGTCAGAAAGGTTCAGACCAATCAAGGTCAATATTCCGGAAAATATGATTACCTTAGTGGCGGTTCGTTTATAGTAATTCTTGATCTTAGTGCACATGCCCACTTGACTGATGAGAGGCGGATGTTCCTCGCAGAATTCCACCAGGATCAGCTCTCCATCCCTTCCGCTCAGATCCTCAGGAGTTCGCATGAAGAACACATCACCACCACCAGACGCAAGACGTTCCGCTTCACGTTGCTGTAAACAAATCATGTTATTAATTTGTATTATTATTATTAGAAATAAGTATGAAGTTTAAGGAGTTGTGGTGTAAGTTAAATATAATCATCCTGGCAATGCTAAATTACTACACTGCATCTAACTAGTTCTCGTTTTGGAGAGGAGGGGTCCTAGCGGTCGGCCGGTGCACCAGATCCTAATGAAAGCGCCATAAGCTCAACCTAGATAGCATTAGTTGGACTGATCATCAATCAACAGAAGATGTGCTGTGCTATACTCCACCGGTTTAGGTAATTAAGTAAATGTAAACAAATCTTAAAAAAGTTATTTTACCGGTCCATTTCCCTTTACAAAATACGTCATTCCTAAATAAACGTCTTCATACTAATAACCTACACAACACTTAGCACTGCTATTCCCGTTTATTAAAGTTGTTTGGTTATTATAAAGTTATAGTTATTAATTAATAAATGCGAACACAATTAACTATCATAAATTACTATACTTTTATAAAGGATCTCGATCTGCCAACTGTAAAAGAGCTAATATTACAGGCACGCTAAATATTTTTCCAATGGGTCGTAATAGATAACCCTACAAAATTCAACAATACGACTTTTACGTAGCACGCCATTATAACTGACCAACATTGTCATGTCAGTTTTTGTTTATATTTAGTTAAATACCTATACCGATGGAGTATAGTTTTTTTGTGATTATTTCTTTGTGTCTGGCTGTATTTATTTACTTTTATTTGGAGTTTACAACAGAGAATACACATTTTTTTACATGTTGCAATATTACGGAATAGGATAGCAGTGTTTCTCTACTTACAGTAAACTTCAGCATGCAAAACTTAACAGTACCAATGAATTACAAATTAGTGTTAGACAAAGGTCGTTACAAAGCGACGATGGCCTAGTTGGGAGTGGAACGGACTGCCGAGACGAATGTTTGCAGGTTCATAACCCAAGGGCACGCACCTCAAAAAAGTTTTGCGTGTATTCTTTGTGAATTATCGCTCGCTTTAACTTCTCTATAGGAATTTTGAATGTATGTGAAGTCTGCCAACCCGCACTAGGCCAGCGTGGTGGACTAAGGCTTAAACCCTCTCAGTTGTAGAGGAGGTACGTGCTCAGCAGTGGGCAGTATAAAATACAGGGCTGGTATGGTGGTATGGTGGTATGGTGGTTATAAAAAGGAACCAAGGAAAAAAAATACAAGGATAATACAAACAGTGATAGATACAAAATGTGTGTATGTATGTGTGTGTGTGTGTGTGTGTGTGTGTGTGTGTGTGGGATACCTTGGCCTTCTTCTTGATGTGTTTGAGCAGCGGCTGCACGGGGTGCGGGCCGGGCGCGGAGATGGGCGCGTGTCGCAGCTCGCGCAGCGGCGGGCGGTGGAAGGCGCGCAGCCGCGCCGGGCCCATGTGCGTCTGGATGAACGGCGCGCGCAGCTCCACCACCGGCGTGCTGTGCTGGATCAGCTGCCCGCCGCTCACCTTCAGACGAGGGTTCTGCGACTTCGGCTGGTAGTAACTGCACAACAACCCCGTACTCTTATACACACACACCCACTCACGCCCTTTATCCCCGAAGGGGTAGGCGGAGGCGCAACTAGTGCACTCACTTTTCGCCGTGCATATTCCGTCCCATGATGTTATAGGGGGCGAGCCTATCGCCATATCAGGCTCAAATTCCAGACTTCGGGCTAATACTGAATAGAAAAACCCAATATCACTTTACCCGACCCGGGGATCGAACCCGATACCTCAGCTTTGCAGTCGTACCTTAATACAACTGCGCCACTAAGGCAGTCCACACACAGTGTCTTATATACACATCACGCCTTTATACCCGAAGGGGTAGACAGAGGTGAAAGTAAAGCAAAAGTGAAAGTAATTTTCCAGATGTGCAACCAGGGCACCCACTTTTTGCCTCAAAGCGGTGTCTTCCCCGCACGCACTACAATTAAGACACCCAGGCATTCTCACTAATATTACAAATGCTAAAGTTTGTACAGTTGCTTGGGTGTTTGTTATGAAGAAACGCAGAAACAGCTAAACGAATTTTGACAATATTGGGCCTACAGCTATACCGTGTGTATATTAACATAAAGGGTGTAAGGGGACCGCTACTAAAACTAATATTTATTCGATTGTGATTTTTCTAGTGTCATCGTGTCAGAAATCACCAGAAGCATCGCTTGTCTTCGTTTTCGGAAGCAGTCCCCTTACACCCAGTATAGCCTATTATTTTATCCGAAAAAATACACAACAAAATTACCAGATGGAGCCACGATCAACATCTCGAAGTAGGTATTTATGTTCCATTAGACAAACTAGCTTCATTTATTATTACATTTAAAATGCATCTAAAGCAACAACAAAAATTATAAAAAATAATTCTTACACATCATTAGAGATATTGAACGGATCTCTGTCGGGAGATTTCGGCGGCGGCGGAGGGGCGTCCTCTTGCATGACGTTGATCACACCAGCTTTGCCGAGCAATATCTTGGATTTTTTCACGTGCGGATGTGGTATCTTTACTTTTGGTTGCGGTCCTCTCTCTACAAAGCAACAGAACGATTTTATTGTAATATGAACAAGTTTTTTTGTTGTTTTTGTCAAGCTACCTTTGTGCAACTCGGACCTTTAGAACGAAACGACACAATTAAAAAAAAAACGAAAATTGAGTTATCGTCATAAAATGACTTAAAGTTCTCAATACAACAATAGTTCAAACACAGACATATTCAAGCGGGAACAAGACAAAACTGTTATATCAGTCCCTTTTTATTATATTTTTACTAGCTGACCCGGCAAACGTTGTTTTGCCATATAAATTCTTTTTAGAGATTATTTTCAGATCAGTTACCGACCGGAGTTAAAAGTTATTAAATTACTAATATCGCTATTAAAAGATAGGGGCTGATGGAAGAAGGTAGGGTTGTAAATAATAAAAAAATAAAAAAAATCTGACCGAAAAATAAAAAATTAAATTTGGGGTGGGCCACCCTTATCCCTTAGGGGGATGAAAAATAGATAACAACCTATTCTCAAACCTACCAAGCGTGAATACAAAATTTCATCAAAATCGGTTGTTGCCGTTTCGGAGGAGTATAGTAACAAACACTGTGACACGCAATTTTTATATATATATCGTGGACGCGACAGACGTTGTCCTGCCCTAAAAAAGAAATAAAATCCTAGAACCCGAGTACAGCGCCACCTACCGGATCCAATTGTTAATCTAGACCATTCTCGAATCCACCTAAAGACACAATAAAATGTTGTCCTGCCCTAAATAGGAAATAAAATCCTGGAACCGAGTACAGCGCCACCTACCAAATCCAAGTGTTAATCTAAACCATTTTCGAATCCACCTGAACACACACAAAATAATCATTAAAATTGGTCGAGCCGTTTAGGAGTTCAGAGACATACACACGCAAAGAATTATATATACAACCTCTTTGACGATATTTGCAGCACGCATTATGTCAATGTTATGTCTAACGCCATAAGGTTGAATTAAAAAAGTTTATATTGTCAAAAGCGCTAAAGTTACATTTTTAATATGGTGATTATGTATTCTTAAATTTTCCGCGCAATTTTCTTAATTTTTTCTTTCATAAGAACCTTCTCCTGAAACAAACACATAAAAAAAAACGAAATCGGTCCAGCCGTTCACGCGTGATGCCGTGACCGAGGGATAGCTGACCCCGCAAACGTTGTTTAGCCATCAGTTACCGACCGGGGTAAAAAATTATTTAAAAAATTGGGGTTGATCGTAGAGGGTTGAAAATTTTGGGTTGTATGTATTTTTAATGATGTATCATAAAAAAATAAAAACAAAAAATTTTATCTAAAAAATAAAAATAAATATTTAGGGTGTACTACCCTTAACATTTAGGAGGATGAAAAATAGATGTTGTTCGATTCTCAGACCTACCCGATATGCACACAAAATTTCATCAGAATCGGTTGAGCCGTTTCGGAGGAGTTTAATTACAAACACTGTGACACGAGAATTTTATATATTAGATAATAAAGGGACTAGTTTTAAGTCATATTTTTATCACGATAACTCAATTTTTTTTCTTTTTTTCGTTCTATAGGTGCGAACTAATTTTTTTTATATACAATTATTTACACAAGATAAGCAAATGAGCAGGTGGATCACGCCTATACAAAATTATCAATGACTTACCCATCAAGGAACTTCATAGATAATCGAAAGGCAGAAAAAAACATTGAGCCTTTTTAGCAATGGGATACGTGAAATAGGCTCTGAGATGGTTAAATGAATCCAAAATCAACCAACCTCTAGTAATCTTGGACGGATCAACATCATCAGGTATGCCGAGTATAATGTTCTCATCGTTAGGGTCTAACGTCAATATCTTCGGTTTGGGTATCGTGGTCATGGACTCCGCGTCCCAGATGACCTCGTCCTCCCACGTTCCGTAAACCAACTCCTCATTTTCCACTGGGAATATGCTGTACCATGTGTTGTCTTCACCGTCTGTTTGAGAAGAGCCGGGCTGGTTCGACGATGATGATGATCTGTGAAGATCAATCAATCAAGTTATTGAAATTATAATATATACTACTTTGTATTAAACATAGTAAAAAAAATCGACGATGTAAAAATTTAGACATTCTGTATTTAGTTTTGATCTACCTCTCTATAATATCTCAATACTATAATCATACCGGAATCTATTTAAATCTATTTCTGCAGCACAATATAATAATTATCTTTCTGCCTTACCCTTACTACTACTGATATAATGCCACTCACAGTCAGTTATATTGAGCACATAGTGACATGATATACATTCTATATTTTAGTATAACACAATGCTTATAAGTACAGTCAGCCACATAAGTAGCTGTACACATTCAAAACTTCAAATCGCCTATACATTTTTGTATTCCTACCAAATTTCTTTTTCTCTTCACAATTATAAAATAAATGGGAATTACTTTACTTCACACAGAGAAAAAAAATGTTTCAATTAAACTTAACGTGTATAGCCTGGTGGTAGCTTTAACTGGTGGTAGGTCTCTCATTATGTAAAAGGCCGTCTGGGTGGGTACCACAGCAATGTCTATTTCTACCGCCAAGCAACAGTGTGCATGCACTGTTGTGTTTCGGTTTGAAGGACATTGTAGCCAGCATAACTACTGGACATATTGAGATTTAACATCTTATGTCTCAGGATAACAAGCGCAGTAGAACGCGACACAGTACTTTGTAAGTCAAGGTGCTGGATGGTGTTGCTACTGTTTATGGGTGGTCGTATCGCTTACCATCAGGAGAACGGCATGCTCGTCTCGTCATTCAGTGCAATAAAAAAAAAGAAAAAAGTAAAAAAAGACGATTTGAAATTGTGAATTTGTTCAGCTACTTATGTGGCTGACTGTACATAATAATATACGTATAGAATACATACGCCTGCGGCTTCGGCTGCAACGGCGCCGGCGGTTGCGGCCGCGGGTGAGAGAACTGTTGCGCGGTACGGCTCACCGAAGTGGGCACCCACCCCGCTGCGTTACTTTTGCTGTTCAAACGAGCTAGTACCTGGTAATATATAATTACTTGTTACGCTATGAATTCCAATACAAATTCATGCGTCAGACACAATTAAAATCTTAAAAATAAAGTTACAACTACATTTCTATTATTAAAGCGACATTTAGCGAATTAGAAAGAAAATAGGGCAATATAAATTAACTGCTTATAAGAAAGATCAAAATTTTAAAGTCAGTAACAACAATAAAGATATAATACTGATATAACATAACAATGAACAGAAAAAATAGGAATCCTTTGAGCCCAAAATATATTGAGATAATCAAATATAACCTTATGTTTGATTTCACTTCCATCCCATATCACGTCGTCTTCCCATTGCAACTGCGACACCATGAGGAACGAGTCATCGGGAAACCCTGACTCTGAGCTATCTTCTTTCTCTTCATCCTTAACATCTGATTCAGTCTCATCCTTTGGCTTTTCCTCTCGTTCGGGCGATGGTGGCTGCAAAAAATAGAAGTATTTTCAAATTGGTATTCAATTTATTTTATCGCAATTATTCCTTTTTTTATTATCCTTTTTTTACCCTATAAAGCGGCGATAGCCTAGTTGGTAGTGGAACGGACTGCCGAGATGAATGCTGCAGGTTCAAAACCCAAGGGCACATACCTCTGACTTTTCTAAAAAGTTATGTTTGTATTCTTTGTGAATTATCGCTCGCTTTAATGGTGAAGGAAAACATCGTGAGGAAACCTGCATACCTGAGAAGTTCACTGAATTTCGAAGGTATGTGAAGTCTGCCAACCCGCACTAGGCCAGCGTGGTGGACTAAGGCCTGAACCCTCTCAGTAGTAGAGGAGGCCCGTGCTCAGCAGTGGGCAGTATATAATACAGGGCTGCTTATGTTATGTTATGTATTCCTTTTTTAAGGTTGATATGAAGCAAAAAGAAACAAGACTATAGTTACTAATAACCTTATTATTACCTATTACCTAAATTACTAAATTATACAAAATCTGCGATAATATATATATATATATTATATCTAGCCCTCCCATAACAGCTGCAGAAAATAATTCTTAATGAAATTATAATTGCCACATGATACATTTTGTTCAATACAATGAATTACCTTCAATTTGAAACCATAATCAAATCCCTCTCCAGTTTCAGGTACATTTAGCATGTCATACCAAACTTGTGCAGGTCCGAAACGCCAATGAGCAGGCGTCGGTCTTTGGGATTTGTCTCCTGAACCTGAATTCTTATCTTCGGAATTTGAATATTGTGTCTCTTCCATTGGTCTAATAAAAAGTTATAATTTGCATATGAAATTTGTCAGTTTCCATGAGAGATTTGTCTCATACATTTTATATAATATTGTTTATTATAAATGAAATTAACAAGTTATTTGTTTCAAAACATTACAAAATCATATATAAACACATCCAAAATAATTTACTTGAGAAGTTTATCCTCATCGTCACTAGCATACTGTGGTTCTTGGTTCTCTGGTTGCTGCGACGGTGTGTCACTGCCAGTGCTGCCACTGCGTTTGCGTCTCCTGCGTTTCCTCACGCCGCGCCATATTTGGGGTAAACTCGACAACTTACCCGGTCCAAATAGACGAGAAAACAGTAGGACCTAGAAATGGATGATGGGTTTATGATGTGTTCGTGATATTGTCTGGAAACTCTCTCGAAACATTTTATCCTAAATCCACAAGTAACCAAACATAATGTATTCTGTAACATTTGTGTTCATTACTATTAACTTACTTTATCAGGTCTAAAGTCTGGGAACAGCTCAGTGACATCAACATTAGCATATTTAGACGGAAGCATTGCTGCCAATGGTGTCTCTAACTTCTTAGGCTTCTCAGATTTATGGCTTCTGCAAAAAATATAAAACAAGAGACTTTAATTGATAAATGAATAACAAAGTATGTAAGTTCAGTGACATGATTTACTTTAAATCATTAATAAACAGCCATAGGCTTATTAATCACTAATCACAACTTACGGCACTGTCGACGGTGGGGGCATTAGACCACCGTCACCCTCCATGTCACCCTCATACCCCTCATCGTTAGTACTCTGACCATCTTCTTTATAATAATTGTCACTGTCCTTCCAGGTATCAATGTCATCTTTGGCAGTATCTCGTCCACTCCCAGAGGGTTTGTCAGTTCTTTGTTGTATAGTTGTTTCGGAAATATCCATGTCATTATCCTCACTTTTAATTGTTTCCTCTTTTAAATTCTCCTTCATAATTTCATCTTGTTCTTGCTTCACGAAAATGAAAATTTTATTAATATACATTAAATGTAATTTTATAGCTCAAAGAATAAAACTTAAGGTCTATTAATCATAAACTTTATTGTATGTCTAATTAATGAAATGATCCCTATGACTATTGATACATATACTAACTTAAGTTGTCTGGTTTGGGAATCAAACTGACACTATCATGATCAGAAAACCAAATATACTGCCACTAAGTTTTATTAAACCAACATCTGACCCAGCTTGGAAACTAATTACCTTTATAATCACTAAATAAATAATGCGGGTAGCATGGACATGTCTGTATGGCATTTCGCATCATGGAATAGAAGACCCAAGTACAATTATCCATTATTAAGATATTTTAATAATATTATGTCTTACTTTAATATCTTCAGCTACATCATCTGTGTCAAAGAAATCAATTGCCGATGGACTTTTCTCCGTGTAATCTGTAAAGAAAAGACAATGGTGACCAAAATGTTAATTCATTGACACTAAATTTGGTTGGTTTTAATTGTGGATCTCAGAAGCTATCTCAACAAGTTTGTAACTTGTATTATACTCCATCGGTTTAGGTATTTAACTAAATGTAAACAAAATATGACATATGATTCCCGAGTAGTCAATATTTTCTTACGAAAGAATTTACGAAGACTGTTGCGTCAATGAAATTACGGCGTACAAAAAACACTTAAAAAAATTATATTCACTTTAGAAACAAAACAAATAAATAGTTACTAATTATCAAGAACAAAGCGAAAAAATAAATAAATAAATTTCTACACTGCGGAAATGTATTGATAATTGGTGTCTAGTTAAGCCATTACATTGAACGGCGGTCAGTTTTATTGGCATGCTATGTGACAGCGGTACATTTAAATTTTGTATGGTTATCTATAACAATCCATTGGAAAAATGTTTAGCGTGCCTGTCATATTAGCTCTTTTACAGTTGACAGATTGAGTTCCTTTATAAAAGTATTGTAATTTATGATAATTAATTGTGTTCTTATGATAATTAATTGTGTTCCAGCTGATTAATGAATAACTATAACTTTATAATAACCAAAGAACTTTAATAAACGGGTATAACAGTGCAGTGGCGAAGCGTCCATATAACCCGATTCCTACCGGCTTCCCTTTTAAGTTTTGGGTACTTCACAATATATTAGTTAGTAAATTATAAATTTAGAAAATACTAAGCTAGGAACAATAATAATAGTTACAACTAACATTAATGATCACTTAATAATGACATCTATCGGCCATCTGCCTGTTGTTTGTTAACATAATCGATATCGATGTGTTATATTAATAAACAATGTTTAAGTAACGTTAGATGGCGCGCCTTGTATTTTTTTTCCTAGAAATTCCGTTACCAGTATGAAATTGTGGAGCCACGGGCGCGAGGTAACCCGCTGGCCACCGGGTTCATGTCGTAGTATGTTATTGGACATAGGTGGCAGCACTTTCTAAGACTTTCTATGACTTGCTATCTCTCTCTGTTCGTCGGAATCGCGCCAAAGATATGGGCAAAGGGAACCCGAGCCTGCTCGGCTTCACGTTAACCGACTATGTATTGTTGTCACTTTTTACGTCATAATTTATTATGATACCGATTTACGATGTCTGTGAATTGTCAAATTCTATTTATTTATTGACAGTTATGTGTTGTTTAGAAGTTGTTTTTTAATTAGTAAATACAAATTAATGTAGTGCATTGTTATGGAAATTACTGTTTGTGATTAGTGTAGCGTCTCCTTTCACGTAAGTATATTATTTGTTTGTAAATCTGATTAGTTTTTAATTTGAGACATGAAATGTTTGTTAGAAGTAAATAATAGTGATATTTTATGAATTTAAAGGGCACGCCGATACCAAGTAAAACTTTGCGAATAACGTTGATTATTTATATAGATAATATGAGGTATTTATGAACACATTAACTGCTGGTCTGTTTGACGAATAACATATATTTTGTTAGTAGAAATTACATTTACTTAGAAAGTTATAACAAATTAATAAACAAATGTAGGTATTAGATATCGTGATTATATTTCTAATACTTACTTATGCTGTTCTTGTAACAATTTAGATTGTTGAATTAGAATTAAGACTAATCCACTGTCGAAGTTTTAGTTTTCCGTTAAATTGACCTATACCGCGAATACCGTGCGATATGTTAACTGAGGCAAAAATAGGTTGCCTCGGGTTCCCTTTTGAAAAATTTCACCCTTCGCCACTGTAACAGTGCTAAGTGTTGTGCAGGTTATGAAGAAATTTATTTTGGAATGACATATTTTGTAAAGAGAAATGGACAGGTAAAATACTTTATTTATAATTTGTTAACATTTAGTTAAATACCTAAACCAATGGAGTATAGGTCTTGTACACACAGCTATATAAGAGGTGAACGACCTTCACCTAGTATAAACATGTTGGGGTAAGTACCGACATAGGTATAGTTGGGTATACTTAATAAAACACACAATGAATGTCACCTCTTCAACTCCCGGTTTATTGGTTGTTCATTACGTAGTTGAATGTTCAGAGCACAATCACTATGTCAGGATCCACTAGAAACCTACTTATCACTTACTACCTTGAAAACTAAACCAGAACTAACATAGTGACCACCTAACAGTTAAATGAACACTGCACTAGACTAGTCTCGCTCTGTGGAAAGATAAACATTGATCCGAACTGAACTACTACTAAAATAAGACTGCATCACTTCAATTGCAAGGCACCCTATTTATACTCGCAACTGTCACTCCATCTAACTAGTTTTACATTATTGTTATTTCATAATACCCGACGTTTATATGTCCAGATACCGTCTAAATTTTGTCATGTATATGTTATTTATCAATCTCAATGTCGATTGAGATTGATAAATAACATATACATGACAAAAATAATTCTTATAATACAATTTCTACCGGCGCGACCTGCCAAGCTTGATAACTGTTCACTATTGCTATTGTAGTCTGTACGTATTAGCGCTGATAGACTTCGTTATTTTGGTGTATAAAACTAACCTTTTTCCTCGTCGTCTTTGTTGGGTTCCTCATGTTCCAACACTTCAGACAGAATAGAGCCCAGTCCCAGACGACTGAGAGATGATAACATGCGCTTGGAATCGCCGTCAAGCAGTCCATCATCTTCAAGTTGACCGCTTTCATCAACGTTACCAAACAGGAAACCTATCAGGTCGCCGCCAGGGTGGCTATGTTCACCAGGATCGTCGCTGTCACACATTTTTACTTAGGAATAGAAAGTTATTAATAATTACACAGTCTTTTGTACAGTTTCACAAAATTATTTACGACACTACACACGCTCAAAAAATTTTATGTTTTGACAACTGAGCTGAAAAATTAAAATATGAAATGACAACTAAAAAAATAGGCAATGGCCGTGCGTGCCGCTAATGCTTATCGACTATCGATAGATACATTATATTGTAATATATGCACTCGATGTCCTCTTATGATTTTTTTCATTTACATTATATTTAAATTATGGTTACATCGCGTAACATTAGGTAATTCGGTATGCAACTTTAAACTTCGTATTAATGTTTATTTGATGATAGGTGCCTACTTATTTTATAATTCTTCATTGTGAGAATAGCTTTATATTTTATAGCATTGCGCGCGGCTCCGCTCGCGAGGAAAAGTTTTTCCAGGATAAAAAGTAGCCTATAGCACTCAGGAGTAATGTAGCTTCCTATTAGTGAAAGAATTTTCTAAATCGGTCCAGTAGTTCCTGAGATTAGCGTGCAAACAAACAAATTCTTCAGCTTTATATAATAGTATAGATTACTAGGTATATATACTTCGGTTTACAACTTTGTGACTAACTAAAATAAAGGTAAAAATATTTATCTAACAAGTACTTATTAGTAATAAATAGGTGATAGATTATTGCTTTAAAAATTATTAAAAAAATAATAATATGCTTACTTGAATTATCCAAACCAATGGAGTAAGTATCGACACCACATAAAAAAATCATTTAATTCATTTTACTCTTTTTTCCATATATCTAGAAAAAAAGACCCTGTTTTTCTTTTGATACCTAGATATTATCTAGATATTATGTTAAATATACCATACAATTGTTAACGGAACAAAACTGCCGATGGCTCCTGCCTTTAGCCTGTGGACTCATTCGTTCAGTATCCTCCCCAAAAGAGCGGGAAGTTTAAATGTTTGCGCTTATTTACTGCTACGTGGTATGTCTATTCGCATAGGCGTACTTACGTACTACAGGTTTATTTATAATGTTATGTGAAATATACAGTAAGTACATTGTTATCGTAATGGGTAAGTAAAATTAGTTGACGGAATTATGTTTCAAAACTGACCATCCCAGTGCAGACTGCAATGTAATTACAAAGTGTTTGATTGCGTTTCTTTTTTTTTTTTTTTTTTTATTGCATTGAATGACGACACGAGCATGCCGTTCGCCTGATGGTAAGCGATACGACCACCCATAAACAGTAGCAACACCATCCAGCACCTTGACTTACAAAGTACTGAGTGGCATTCCACTGCGCTCGTCATCCTGAGACATAAGATGTTAAGTCTCATTATGTCCGGTAGTTATACTGGCTACAATGTCCTTCAAACCGAAACACAACAGTGCATGCACACTGTTGCTTGGCGGTAGAAATAGACATTGCGGTGGTACCCACCCAGACGGCCTCTTACATAATGAGAGACCTACCACCAGTTCTACTGGCTATGTACGGGTGTGTAGGTAGGTAGGTGAAACTAATGCATCTGAACATTAAATTTTTATAAAAAATATTGTTACCAAATATTATGTATTTGAATAATTATAATAGGTATTATAATAGGTATTATAATTTATAATTATAATTTATAAGTGTGCGTTGTAAAAATATCATAGTCAGGAAAAAGGTTCATAATGTTCCATAGAACAGTTAGATGCTTACATAAACTATAAAATTATTACAGATGCCTGCTAGAAGCCCAGACGTACTTAGGTACTTATATCTACTACGCATCTAGATTCCAGTGTTGACTCTAGCCCTAACATATTACAATAAATGAAATGTTATATACATAGCCTCCTGCTTCAGAGCCCCTTATCCCACTTCAATATAATCTTATCTAGTCACACTTTATTGAGCACTAGGTGTTGCTCGCGGCTTGACCCACGTGAAAAGCCTTTCCCGCTACAAAGTGCCTAAAACACAGTACGACGCCAGTGCCATCTACTTAAAGAATCAGAGTTAAATATCCATTATTTCTCATGGGAAAAAATACCGGGATGAAAAGAAGCTTACTATATGTTAATCCAGGACATGACCTACATGTGGGTCAAATTTCATCCAAAATCCGTTTAGTTGTTTCTGCGTTTACTTCTAACAATCATCCAAACATTTTCACAAACTGTCTCATTTATAATATTACTAGCATTTGCCCGCAGCTCCACCCGCGTGTAAAAGTTTTTCCAGGTTAAATATTTTCCCGGGACAAAAACTATAGCACTCCGGAGTAGGTAACGTAGCTTCTTATTAGTCAAACAATAAAACCTACTATTAAAAATATAGAAGATTCATACAAAATTTGCCACCCCTTTTTACCCCCTTAAGGTTTGAATTTTGCGCAATGGCATCTTAGTGAGCACCTATGTCCTAAATGGAACCCCCATATAAAATTTGAGACTCCTAGCACTTGTAGTTTCTGAAATTTCGTGATGAGTGAGTGAGTGAGTGACCTTTCGCTTCTATATAATATACAGATAGTGAGATAAGATTTGCAGTAAGAATTTAGCTTGGTTTTATGACCAACTCCTGCTTGACATGAATTCACGCTGGGGAATTTAGGCCTGGCCGAAACTTATTAGGAAAAACATATTATATACTGTGGCCTGACCTGGGGTTCGAACCTAAAACGGTCCAAATTCTGTAGGTATTTACTGCCACGAGACTAAGCATTAGCTAGCTATTAGATAGGTACAATAGATGCATAAGGTTAGGCCAGTAATACTGTGGATTCATACCATAAAGGGAAGCCTTATTTATTTAATAAAAATTGTCTCGAGTTGTTTTCATTCACTCCAAGTATGACACAAGAGAGTATAAAAAGGTCGGAATTTTATACCTTTTTGTCAGATCATTAAGCTGTGACGACTGTCGGCTTACATGCTCCATCCTTCCTGCAATATTGGATCCTAAGCGAAGCGTGAAAAGCAATTATGTAGCTCGCAATAATTATGGTGACTATAGAGTATAGAGATTAAAAAGAGTGTGTAGTCGTTTGTCGGGCTATAAAATAGTTAAGAGAACCGTAAACACATTAAATGATACTAAAAACCGTGTCTTATGTCTATGACGTAAGACGAAAGATTTTTAATGCGGCACTTATTTATGTTTATTTTATTTTATTTAAACTTTGTACACATGGTATACAGGCGGACTTAATACCTACCATAGGCATTCTCTCCCAGTCAACCTTAGGGTGGTGTAGAGAGGGACGGAGGCAGGTGCAATAATAAATAAATCTTAATAATAAATATATTATACGATATTTATGCTTAGATACGTAAGCTTTTTGCATTTGCCGCCCCTCTTTTACATACCTTTCAAAATGTTGTGACAATCTACGGATGCTAAGTGACCATTTGTAAAAATCATATGAGCATAAATATGTTGAAAATTTCATGGCAATTTTTGTACAATCAAAACTATTTTCGAATGGCATACAAACACTATTTTTTAATTTACCTTTTACATAAAAAGTCTATCAACATATTTACATCATGTGAACCTATTTCGCAGTAATATTCTGTGCCGTAGGCGAAGTCGTAATAGTTTAAAGTTTTTATCGTTAAGCGCTGGGACATTCTGTGACGTCAAACGCTAAATAATATCCGGTAAATTTATAAATAGAGTGAATGGTCGAACAGAACCCTAAATACAGGGTGTAGTTCTCAGGTCGAGTAAGCCTTTGTATAAATCTGAAAACACTAGGAATATATTTCTGAACTATGTAATCCTTATATAATTTATGAGGAAACGAAAATACTGTTACCGACATATGGGAGCATTAATTTTATATTTCTCTAAATCGCCGTAATAGTATATGAAGCGGTTACTAATTAAATTGCCACTGTTCAAAAATACTACTATTAACTACGTCAATAAACAAAACATGTTTAGTAATATAGCCCAAATCAATGAACGAATATGCCAAAATATGGTAATGAATTCCATGGAAATCTATGGTAATTAATTTCTGACTTGATCGATGAACGTCGCAATGCGAAGGTATTTTCTGGCGCGTGCCAATTGTGTATAATTTATGTGGCTGTGGTAGACAGGTCGGCTTCGTATAAGCCTCTGTATTCCGTAATCTGTACCTATCTGTACATGAGAGCACAATAGGTAACCGTGGGTAACATTCCAAATGACCGCAACATGCGTGTGCTCGCATTTACCATTATTACCTAGCCACTTAGTCCAACACTAGGTACGAAGGTACATCGTTTCCTCATGTATCAAGTTGGTAATTAAACTAACGTGTCAAATTAATTACCGCTTTGTAAACATTTGTTATACCTGTCGTGGTATATTAACATACATAATGGATATCATGAATAGCATAGATGATTATGATCATTTTAGGTCACTAGGGTAGAAAGTTATGAGATCACATGTGTTCTTATTGGACGATATACTTATTCATTATTTTTGTATTTGAACCATTGTAAATACCATGATTATTGAATATATTATCGGTTATAATAAAATATAACGAGTTCTTTCATATAAGAAAGTTATTCAGTTCAAGCTATTATGGCCACGACGGCCAATCTCAACAGAGATCAGCCAGATGCAATGCAATGCAATGCAATCAGCCCTGTATTATATACTGCCCACTGCTGAGCACGGGCCTCCTATACTACTGAGAGGGGTTAGGCCTTAGTCTACCACGCTGGCCTAGTGCGGGTTGGCAGACTTCACACACCCTCGAAATTCTTATGAAGAATTCTCAATTATGTAGGTTTCCTCACGATGTTTTCCTTCACCGGTAAAGCGAACGATAATTGATAAACAATACACACGTAACTTCGAAAAGTCAGAGTTGTGTGCCTTGGGTTTTGAACCTGCGGACATTGTCTCGGCAGACCGTTCCATTCCCAACTAGGCTATCGTCCACTTTTATCAGCCAGATACGCAGGAGATATTATAGTGCACAAGTGTGTGCGCAATACATAGGTGCACTCGCTATTTCTTCACTCTCATAGTCCGGTGAGACGGCAATCTGACATGACCGGAGAGAGATTAGGCGCAGAACCAACGGCTTTATGTGTTTTCCGAGTGAGACGGCAACATGACTGTAATAATTGTCTTCCTCCATAATTTTATTTTGTCGTAGAACTATAGGTACTGCGTGACTAATATTTGTGTGATCTGCTCGGTTGAAGATCGATTCATGCGGCACAAGTAATCGTCACGTGGGAGTGGAATCCATTATGTGTCCATTAATATAACAACATTGCCACTTATGTGGTTACGATTAGTAAAAACTGTGATGTCTTTATGCATATTATGAATCCCAATAGACCCATATACTAGCGTTATATAGTATAGCATAGCGTTGGGTGGTTGTGCCTCAATTGTTTAATACCTACTAAAACCAGCCGAGCAAAGAGCATTATAATACTACGGAACCAGTCGAGGGTCTGTGTTTGGCTTACGCAGACGTTAGGTTAGCTCCAAATCGAACTCCATCCTTGCGCTTATCCGAATTAAGCCAGTGCTACTCCTCCCAATTGATAATAGTCGGGTTCGACGGATTAACGTTGTATGTTGGAGTGCTAGAGAATTTATTTACAAGGGTAGTTTCAGACAGAACAATAATAAATGAAACTAAACAACCAAATAAATAAGCGTAATAAGTCCACGGCAAAACATAAATAAAATAAAGTTTGCCATAGCAATGTAGTCGATTTGAATCCAAAACTCCAAACAAAATTAGATGGCCGTGACCAACCATAAAATTGGATGTCATAACCATTCCAGTATAAGTGGGGATAGCCTAGTTGGGAGTGGAACGGACTGCTGAGACGAATGTCTGCAGGTTCAAAACCCAAGGGCACACACCTCTGACTTTTCTAAAAAGTTATGTGTGTATTCTTTGTGAATTTTCGCTCGCTTTAACGGTGAAGGAAAACGTGATGAGGAAACCTGCATACCTGAGAAAGTTCTTTGAATTTTCAAGGTATGTGAAGTCAGTGTGCCAACCCGCACTAGGCCAGCGTGGTGGACTCAGGCCTTAAGCCTCTCGGTTGTACAGGAGCCCTTGCTCAGCAGTGGGCAGTATATAATACAGGGCTGGTATGGAACCATTCCAGAACTCAATTCCTGAGGTAAGCTAGTATAACTGCTATTCTACTCAAACCGTTTTTCAAACAGTAACTACAGGTCCAACCTAAATATCCAGCATTTCATACTGTGCATCTCACAAAAGATTACCCGAAGCGCGCATGTTCGAGAGAAAATACAAAAGGAAAATGCAAATTAACCACCATCCGGCAAACGAAAGGGTATCAGGCGAAAGTTCTTTCTGAAGCCATCATGCGATTAAAGAGCTGCTATAGTGATTGATATCTTTTCGTAAACATTTTGGGCAATTTACTTCTTCCGTAACGATGTTTTATTAGCCTTTTGGTGTGAAGCATTTAGATCTGTGTTTGCTAAACGCTCTACGGGATCTCAATCAGTAATATGAATATAATTTATTCTTTTTTTCTCTAAAGACAAGGCATAGTGATCTGTCTGCATTTGATATTTAGTGAAATGGAACCCAAAAAAATGTCGACCGGTAAGAGATAAATTATACTTACATCACCAGTCGGCACAGTTATGCCGGTCATTTAATTACTTCTCGCTAATATTCAATATAATATTGTTTTCCGTTGCCATAAATTTAAACTAGGAACTAAAGCATACCTAGTTCCTGAGTAAGAAATTTGGTGCCGCAAATTGTTTATTAGTTCATATCTTTCCGCCTAGTCGTATACCTAATAATGCAACGCCACAGAACTAAAAAAACAATACAGATTAAAGTACTGTTTTATTTTGTACTAGATTGTGCTCGCAGCTATGTCCGCATGGAATTATTTTCCCATAAAAATTATAATCAAATCAAAATAAAATAATAATTTTGCTTTAGGTCAGAGTTGCTCTGCCTGTATTTTAATTATAGCACTTCAGTAGCTAGCCTTACTAATACAAACTTGCAAAATTTACTTCTTTAATATATTTGTATGGATTTGGTTAAGTAATCGTATTGAAAAGTCTTTGGTTTGATTCCTAGGCAACACTTTATGTACATTTCGAAAGGGGTTTGATGTCAGACAGGCGACTTGTAAATTTGTGCATCATAATAATTGAAAAAAGCTGCTGCGCCGACCCCACATTTGTTATAAGGGCAGCTGGGAGAGGTATAAACATGTAGGTATTAATACTCTTATATTACCTTTTTTTTTTTTTTATTATTAATGGGCTCACGTTTGTCCGCTATCCGCCTGATGTAAAGCGATGATGCGGCCTAAGGTGAAGCACGCTTGCCCAGAAGAAACCGATTCACTCAAATACTGCCTCGCTGGCGTAATTTAATTGCGTGAGCGGTACGACACCGCTCTGATGTCTCCGGTTCGAATTCCGCATCGGGCAAAGTGATATTGAGTTTTTCTGCTTAATATCAGCCCGGAGTCTGGAATTTGTTATCGATATGGCGATTGGCGATTAGCGCGTCATGGGACGGAACACGCTCGGCGAAAAGTGGTTGCCATGGTTACATATTTGCCTACCACTTCGGGGTAAAGGTGTGATGTGTATATGTCTATAACCAATATGAGTATACTCTATAAAATATAAATACATAACAATTTTTAAACGAAGTAGTCAGCTAGAATACAAACTCACGAGGATAGTGCATGATCAAAACTAAGTGTAATCAATCGGTCGTGACATCGGTTGCGATAACGCGCGGTTGCACAGAGTTCAGGCGTCCCGAAGCTCCAATTGTAGTAAGTCTGTCGCTCCAGGCGTATTCGAGCAACTCTCTGAGGTCAAAGAAACGGGTTACAGTTTTTGCAGCATTTCAAATGTTATATTTTAGTGATTTCGTTTAATGAGATCAACAGTAAATTTTAAATTATAAATGTTAACTAGATACTTCTAGTTTTATTATTTTTTACTTTTACTATTCTGTTCGTTCGTGGTCAAGTTACAGAATAAATATTATGATACTCAGGTATATGAAGAATAATTACAATTGATACCCATTATTTTGTAACACCTGTTTTAATGTAACTACACCGGTTTCATTAATAGTTACCAATAAAAGTTTGCTATTTTTATATATTCAAATAATGCTTTCAAAATAAGAAAAGACAAAAACAAACTGCCTATTATCGTGCAATAAAAATCCGAAAAGACATTTATCCCAATTTCTTTGCCTCATTCCGACATCACTGCCACTTCCTCAATCATAGATTTCACAATCTTCGCTTCTACGCGCGCTGAATAACACGAGATCGTATTTTCCCAAATCGTTTATTTTGGCTACTTTTGTAATCGTACCCTCTACAACAACTTTGAAATTCCAATATATATGTACCCTACATTTATTTAGTATTTGATAACAAACCGCTGATCCCAACCACGAGCGCTTGGAAAATGTGTTTAGATTAGAGAAAGTATTTTGATAACCTCATTTCCTGAGAGTGCTTTTACAAAATGTTAGCATCAAAAAGTGGAAAAGTAATACAGATACTAATCCACAGATAAGCGCTGAATAGGATTATGCTGCTACATTACTTTTAAAATTTTTAATTTGGTAACGAGAACAACTTGCACAAGAGGGCCGGCAGCGACTGGATGCATAAAGCAGCAGACCGGGCTCTGTGGCGTATCTTGGGAGAGGCCTATGTCCAGCAGTGGACTGCAACGGGCTGTTGATGATGATGATGATGATCAACCAGAACAATATCTCATACATCAGCACAAACAAAATAGTATCACCCAAAGAGATATATTTCATGATTTTTTCTTTTCAACTGGCTTATAGACATATGCTTCCGAAATAATACTAAATAAATAATAATACGCTGCTGTGCCAAGGCTCTGTAGGCAGTATAACGCTCTTGCAAAAACCCATGATCTAGACATCACGGACATTTCTAAGTATAGGAAACAAGTCCTGCAATTATTATGTTCTTCAAATAAAATAAAATAAATTAGAATAAGTTATAATTGATCACATTCACTAGCACATATTATCACGTAAGATGTTATTATGTTTTGTTATTTCTTATTATGATATATTGTTTTTTGCCTGTTTTAAGATCCTTGCAAAAGTTTTATTGTATTCATTTATTGTAATCTTCATAATATTTTCATAAATTCTTAATAATATTTATAACAAATATCCATTTTTAGCCATTGTACTGGTACTCAAATTTGCATGCTGTGGTCTCTTATAATTGAAGAAGCACGTCACACTGTAAATTGTGAAAATGCTACATCATTGTTTTTATATAATATGTCGTGTATTCTTCGTTGGAGGTCCTTAAATAAATAAATAAAATAAAATAAAATATTAATGTTGAATATATTACATAACATCATGAAAAATAATCCCTTGCCCTTTGATTTTCAAAATTCATTTCACACAACCATAAAACTTTTTAAACACACCAACAAAAGTATTTCGTCACAAACAAATACTTCGGTTTATTGACTCCGCTCCTTTACTCGCAAAAGTTTTTCCATGCCAAAACAGTTTCCGCTATATTCACACAGATCAAGTCTGCTGTCCCACGGTACAGAACGTCTAAATTGCACCAGATAAACTTCAGAACCGTTTTTTGTTAAATAATATATTTTATGACTGACTGCCTCGGTGGCGTAGTTGTATTACGGTACGACTGCAATGCTGAGGTCTCGGGTTCGATCCCCGGGTCGGGCACAGTGTTATTGGATTTTTTCATTCAGCATCAGCCCGGAGTCTGGAATTTGTGCCCGAAATGGCGATAGCCTCGCCCACTATCACATCATGGGACGGGATACGCACGGCGAAAAGTGGGTGCACTAGTTGCGCCTCTGCGTATCCCATCGGGGATAAAAGGCGTGGGTGTGTGTTATGTTTTATGATGCAAAGTAACTAAATACAAGGGAGAATTGTGTAGTTTATAAATGGCGTAGAACATGTTTCTATAAGTGAGACTTAGTTTTTATGAAATGCTGGAGTATTACTGTCTGGCTTTATTGGTTTACAATGGGTGCTTGGATGATGTTAATTGCATCAATTCTTAATAAGTTTATAATATTTTTTTTTATACAGACAAAATATAGATTTTTGGGAAAAGTTTTTGAAGTAGAACTAGAACTGTCTGCCTCCTCACCAGAGAGTTTGCCTACGTTTTTTGAAATTTATAAATCTAACATAAATTATATTGTACAAGTACGGAAGCTTATCAAATATTATACGAAGCAAAAGGATAAGAGGGCTTGGAAGGGTCAGCGTGGTAAACTGTACGAACTAATTTCACTAATCGGATTACGACTATTATGACCGGTATATTTCAGTGAAGTGCTATGCTCGCCCGGATGATCTACTAAATTGGTGTTCTCTCTAAACTCTCGGTATGATGGCCTTTTGATCGTACTGTTTTAGTTCATTTGAATTTGAATTTATAACCTACTAGGTTTTACCCGCGGCTTCGCTCGCATCACTAACAGTTTTTCCGAGATTAAAGTCTCACTATTTTTCCGGGGTGAAAAGTAGCCTATGTCCTTCAAGGTTTCAATCTATCTACTCAACATTTCATTGAAATAAGTTTCGTAGTTTTTGAGTTTATGACGTTCAAACAGACAAACAGACCCGGTTGGGAGACATTGTTTTATAATATGTAGGGATATACTAATGAGAATGTTTTATAGCTCTCTGACCATATCAAAAAACGGAACCTGTGTTACTAGGCCTAGTAACATTGTATCGAATAATATTACAAATGACTCTCAAATTATAGAAGTTGTAACATTTGTCGTTGAAATAGACTAAATAATACCAACTATTACTAGATATAAATGATTGCAACATTTTCAATTTCCTCATACATAAATACATTATTAAGTTTAATATTGGTTCCCTGGACAGTAGATATAATATTATGGACTTTAATATAGCGAACGGTATTATAAATATATTAAGCCTTTCTAACGTATTATGGTCGAAAATTATATCCCGATTTTCTAAATACTTACTTCACTCTAATACTTCTTTATAGCATAGCAAGAAGAAAGTCGTTCGATAATTACAGTACATGTTAAGTAAAGTTAAAAGCCGGGAACATGGCATCGGGTAATTAACTCCTTGTGAATTTGGCACCTTATCACTTTAAGTACGTAGTAAATTCCCGGCGGGAATCAAACAAGACGTAAAAGGATAAGACATTTATTAATAAAACCTGGGGCATTATAGCGCGACAATATTAAGATCGTATATATAAGGTATTGGATCAGTGTTACCAAAAATAACAGGATACACAGAATCCACTTATACTAATTTATATTTAAACTTAAAAAGGAAGTAGGTACAGATTCGGCCCAAATTAATAATTTCACAATTCGTCCGTAAGCTGAGCTCCGCGCTCCACCATACATATCAGACCGGTCGCGAGACCTATAGGTAAGTACATAACATTTGGTCGCTACGACGCGATGGTGGAACACGACTGTCGTGAGACTGAGCAGTGAGCGGCGAGGGAAGTCTGCGCCGGCTTCGACGCGCGGTCTAAGAAATCGATAAAATTATCGACTAAATTAAAGTAAATCTAGTGAATTATTAAAATATTACTTCAAAAATAAAATAATAATAATGCTACGTTAGTCGGTTTTATCGGGCCCTTCACGTGCCTGATGTGGACCAGCTTGCATCCGTATCTTGGCTACGTTTTGGTAACCTATTTGGGGAAACTGAGGGTTTTGTCTTTGCAATTATGGACGAAGTTATGAAGACGAACAATTATAGGAAATACATCATGAAGGACGGTACGGTCGATATCTGTCAGGCATGCCACCGTCCCGGCGAATCAATCAGGCATGTGATTTCCGGTTGTTCGTATCTTGCTAACGGCGAGTACTTGCATAGACACAACCTAGTAGCCAAGATCATATACCAGCAAGTTGCTCTTCGGTATGGTCTTGTGACTCCTGAAGTGCCATATTACCAGTATGTGCCTCAACCAGTTCTCGAAAATGATCATGCAACGCTGTACTGGGATCGATCTATTATCACGGACAGGACTATTGTTGCCAATAAGCCTGATATTGTAATAGTAGATCGATTGGCGCGCCGGGCAATACTTGTTGACGTCACCATTCCGTATGACGATAACCTTGTTAAGGCCGAAAAGGCCAAATTGCTAAATATTTAGATTTGGCTCAAGAGGTTACCGACATGTGGGAGGTGGACTGCACAATTATTGTTCCGATTGTAGTTTCTGCTTAGGATACCAAAGAGTTCTGGGTTGATACCAAAGAGTCTCGACAGACACTTCCTGAGGCTCTCAATTGGTCGTTGGGCCGAGAGCCAGATGCAGAAAGCAGTACTTCTGGACACGGCACGCATTGTGAGGAGATTCCTCACTTTGAATCCCTGACCACCGGTGGCTTGGGTCTTGAACCTCGCCATCGCAGCGTGATTCACTTTTTTATATTTTTATAATATGTATTATTGTTTTTTTAGTATATATATAAAAATGTAATAATGGGGATTCAAACCCGGATCGGAAAATGCAATGTCGTATCCAGCACGCAATTCGGTAACGCTAAAAATATACTTTCTACCATAGACTTTCTACGATATCTTTACTCACTTTTAAAGCAACTAACTTTATCACCACGTATGCGAACTCATTGAGACTGAAGACTATATACAGAAACAAGTCGCTGTAACAGAACTCGTCAAGCGGATATTATTGTTCTACAGACAAACATCATAAGACGTACACATCTATATCAATCGTAACAACAAACCACAGTTAATAAGTTCTATAGCCTTGGAAATGGAATGTATTGTTCGCAACCAAAATCATAAATTCTTTCCTATAAGTACGAAATCTCTTAAGTACTTATACGCACTGGTCACAGACAAAAGTATTACCACTAAATATAAATAAAAACTTTTACGTTTTAAATGGCTTTAACTAAAATTCTCAACTACCAATTTAACAAACTCAAAGCGCCCCATCTGCTTCAAAATATATTTACTGCAGGCTTAGTTCCAGTCGAGTGCTGAAAATAGTCGGCGCAATATTACCCTTTGTTCTCTACTTACTATACGGCCGTGAACGCACTACCGGCTATAATCTCCGAGGATGCCCGGAGGTATTATTATGTTGCGTAAGTTGCTGAGCCTCTCGATATAGTATTGTGAGAAACTTCACCCATTTACGTGCGGATGTGGCGTAATTTAAAGTTAGCAGGCTAGGTTTAAACAAATATTCCTTGATGGTGAATAAGAAATATTAGGTATACTTTTCTTAATGGTTTTATCTCTTGGGTATATTTTTAAGGAATAAAGACGGTTCTGCCTCACGTAACAGACATTATCCAATAGAATTATCATTCGAATCTAGATTCATTTACAAAATTACAATTGAATTGATTACACCTACACAATATTTTTAAGAAGAATTTTTTTACCATGATGATGAGGGCACCTTCCTCTTATTTATAAAACACATGCTCCACGAGCCATTTTGACGACATCAAAGTAATTCACAAACTTTGTAGAATGTTGGTACTTACCAAATTATGTGGATTCTTTATTATGTACGCTAAAGGCAAAACTTGCGTCCATTGTCGTGTAATGGAAGGGGATGACCGAGATGGAGTTTCCAAGTGCGAACTCTCAAGGTTCATAGCCATAATGCGAAAAGGCCATTTTTATTTACGTTGATATGATTTTTTTCCGTTACAGGGGTAGGCAGATATGTATTACACCCACATTAATTCAACAGCTTTGTTAGGTCCATGTACCAAAGCTGTTGAATTAATGTGGGTGTAATACATATTAATTCAACAGCTTTGTTAGGTCCATGTACCAGCCTCCCTAAGCAGGCCGGCAGGTGGCGGGCAGGCATCCGGCTACTGGGAAAATAATGCCCAAGAGGCTGGCGTGCAGAATTACATGCACGCCTATGATATTACCGAGGTTTTGTTCCTCGGACTACGAGAGGCTCTGGTCAAGAGCCAACTCCTGCGAGGGTTGCGGTTGCATGCTCATGCGCACCCCGCGACTTTCGATATAAGGGAGAGAGAGTAGAATGGCGGGGTTTTAGTCGGTAGGACGGTTTCGACCGGTGAGTCCGGCAGAAATCCGTAAATGGATTTCCCCGTGTTAAAAAAAAAAAAAAAGGTCCATGTACCAGGAGACACGCCTTCTGCTATTTATTGGGTACGATTCCAGGCTCCGGGTTGAAAATGATTAGTAAAACCTACTTTCAAAGCACTAGTCTACATCAATACCTATAATTCAGAACCGATTCGAAAAATTAGAAAAACTTTACAAAAATATTTTTACCCTATTAACTTGAACTTTTACTTCATACGAAAAAAACAGGTGAAAAATCGATAAACATTTCAGTCGCACCATACAGGTGAAGCCGCAACCAAAAATTCCTGGAAAAATGTGAAGTGTGACCGACAAAACGCATGAGCCTGTAGCGATCCCGCGTTTGCAGAGAGTGAATTTTCATAGCAGCGCGTAGGCGACCGCGACATCGTTTACACAACCGGCTTTGGGAATGCTTAGTCAGTACCGGGTTTGGAATTGGATCGGCACTGACTCTACAATGGGATGGACCGGGATTTCTACGTAGCATATTTTGCTCGAAAGACACTGCTAAGTTTCCATTATACTTCTATGTACTTCAATATGGGCTCCAATAAATTGAAAAGGCGGAAAGACAAAATATAAAATGATTTTGTATCTACATACCTGTAAGAGTTGGCACTCATCCCAATTTAGGTAAATTGTCATGGTAGAGTTAAATTTGTATCTCTTGCACCGGGGTTGCTGCCAGGGCACCATGCTCTTAAAAAAGAAGTTAATGATTAGGTACTATTTTTTTTCAATTCGTATCCAATATACAAACATAACATTTTAGTATAAACCAAAACCGGCCCTGCCTACAGCGTTTTGGGACCGCGAGAAGTGTCATCGTTTAGTTAAGCTAATTTTATAAATAAATTTCAACCGAATCGAGTGTTCGGTAAAGCAAACATTTACCCTATTGTTCACTTGAGCACCCATTGTCTCGTTCAACGTTTTAATACTGTTATATTCCTTAACCATTTAGGTAATTATATTTTCAATGGATAATAAGGATAATAAATTATTAGTAATCTTCATAAGTCTTCCAAAATAACAACATTTACGTTATAAAAAGAAGAAAAATAAAACAATGTAGATGGAAAAAGGTGTTGTAAAGGTCACAGGAACCCGCTGGTAGCAGGCCGCTTCTGACAGGTTGGCCTGGAAATCTTTGGGGGAGGCTTATGTTCAGCAGTAGACTTCTAAAGGCTGAAGAAGAAGAAGAAAGAATTTTCAAAAGCGGTCCAGTAGTACCTGAGATTAGCGCGTTCAAACAAACAAACTCTTCAGCTTTATAATATTAGTATAGATATCTTAATATTTAACTCCACTCGAGATAACCGCCTAGTTTCTGTACACAACAAAAGCTAAAATTACCTGCAATAATATTAGCAACGCAGAACGTTTACACTACCTCATTATTATTCCAATAAAACAAACACCTGTCAGCAAAGCTTTTCAAATAATAAACACCACTATAAATTGTGATTTATAGTCACAAACGTGTATTTAGCACGCTAATGGCTACTATAATAGACAAAATAAAGTGAAAACGCCATTTTATCTATTTATAACAGTAATAACATTTTCAAACGTAAAGTTCTGTGAGAAAAAAAATAACGTTCTTAGGGAATTCGTTATCAACATTAGTGTCATTTGAGGACAAATTAAGTCTTTAATTAAATTAAGAGTTTAACTTGCCATTTTCGTATCTCACCAACATTTAAAGTTTGCATAAAGTATGAAAATAAAAACTGACACTATAGTTCGGACAAACTAAGCTGGCCGGTATGACAATTCAATTTTTTTCCCGACGCGATAACTCTGTGAGAACGTCTACCCAAAAAATTCAAAACCGTGTCATGTCATACCGGCCATATTAGTTTGTCCCTACTATAATAAGCATTGATGGGCTTTTCCGAAGCACTGGTAGAATCTTTTAGATGATAATAACATTGTAAAAAATGACGTGTAAAAGTGCCCTTAGGGGCCTAATTACTTAATAAATGATTTGAATATTTTGATGTATTAAAAAACCCTAGGTAAATATGTCACAATGCGCACTTATAAATTGTAAGTACTTGGATGTCATAATTGAAAAGGATATGTGGATAGTTTAATTTACCATTCGACATTAGCCACTATTTTAACTTGTATGTCATGAAGTATAATGTGTGTTGTAGACTCCGAGGTCTTTGATTCCATTCTCAGGCAGTGCTTAACATACCTATTTTTTTTTTCAAACAAAGTCTCTCTGTAAATACCTACATTCAAAAAGTTGTTGCTATTTCAAATCCTCACGATAATAATCACGGAGCCTTTCACAAATAGTCTGATGTAAAAGTTTATTCGGTAACCAAAACATTAACGTGTTGTTTTTACGTCTATAAGCAACTTTTTGTTTGCACACGACGTTCCGTAAGAGAATTTCCCGTCACTTCAGTTACGCAGGCGAAAATTTAAAGTTCTCTACTTTAGTACTCAAACTTTATGCGAGGAGCATGTTTGTTTTACCAGGTGCTTCGAGTACGCCAAACAGTTTAAAAATGTATGATGAAAATATACGCTAAAAGTTAGTAAAACATTTCACGTAGATGAGTAAAAAAATATTTTAGAATATTCTTTGACAGTGCTGAGATTTATACGGGTTAGTGTAGTGGGAATCACAGAACCCTCTGAAGGCCTATTCTTTTGAAAGTGCTAGAATATTTTCCAATAGAATATTTTCCAATAGAATATGCACAAACTGTACACAAACTGATATGATATATTGCTAAATTGTCGTTATGTAATTGGTAGTATTGGAATAGCTGAGGAAAAGGATTAAGTTTACTGACATTTAAAATAGAGGAATGGAGATTATGGAGAAGTAATTGAGAGGCCTCTGTCAATCGCAACGATTTATGAACTGGCGTAAATCGTTGCTACTTTAGAATTTAGCCAACCCGTTTTTAGGGAGGGGACAAACCATGTATCACTCTATCGTTTACAAAATATTAAGGGCCAAATTCACCGGTTCCTCATAAAGTTCCAGATAATCGTCTGTCATATAACGCTATCCAACAAATAAATCTAATACACTACTAGTCACTATATCTGCCAGATATTTCTATTCGAAACCTGTGACACCAAATTTGTAGTTTATATGGTGGATAACTTCCGAATATGCTGCAAGGGACTTTATAAGCATGCGGTGAAATCGCCTCATAAAGTCTAAAATTAATTTGAAACTAGGATACAGCGGAGATAGTCTGCACATTAGGATTGTTAACAGTCTATGAAAAAACAAGTTTAATGTAGAGTAAAAATATTACAACACAGTTCGCCAAATCTCTTAAAAAAATTATTCGTTGTCAGCAAGCACTCTAGTAATTTAGAAATGGTAAACAATTTATAATAATTCCCAGGCTAATAGCAATTGTAAATTAATTGTTCCCTAATTTTATTTTCGGCGATTACAGGCGGAGCGAAAACTGGATGTCGGAGGATAAGAACGAAGATTGAAAATAATAATAACCATTTTCTATCTCGCTGTTTTCTATAGCATTCATATACACCCACAAATCAATTTAAAAACAAAAGACATACGCGAAATCGTCATTCGTCCCGCGCGCCACCAGTTAGTCCCAGTAATGTGTGTTCCCAACATTTTTATAGCTGTTAACTGCGATAAATATAAACAGACGCTTCACAAGGCTTAACCGCTGATGTATTGTAGCAAACTGACCGAGGTTGTTACGCGGACGGTCGCACGGGGAATACTTTAAGCTATCGACCCTCTGCGAGCTCACTTAATGTATCTTAAGTACGCTGAATAAGCTATGTTGCATCGATAACAATATCTAGATACTAGTTATCGTTGCTTGGGAACTTTACAGTGATGGTGAATGGAGCATCGCTTTGTTTTAACTTGTTTCATTCAACTTGATAGTTGCTAGTGTTACTTTTTTTACTGACAAGACGATCAAGCCACTCGTCTAGTGGTAAATTGCACGATTAACATAATATTAATATGTAAGACTAGCTTTTGCTCGCGGCTCCGCCCGCGTGAAATAGGTTTTCCGGGATAAAAGTCCCGCTTTCTATTTTCCCGGGATAAAATGTAGCCTATGTGTTAATCCAGGACATGATCTACTCGTGTGCCAAATTTCATCGAAATCCGTTTAGTAGTTTCGGAGATGTGCAAACAGAAAAACTGACAGAAAAGAATTATAAAACTCGCTGATTTGTGTTCCGTTACTCTTATTTAGTCACCCCCTTTCTTTTTATCACATTTCTTCAAATGTACAGACACACCGATTCTGCTGCTTTATTGTATGTATAGATAACTCGCAATAAGAATTACAATGTAATTAATTCTTTGTAAACTGATTACATCACCTGAACTTTCAATTGTAATCAATTGCTATAAGTATTGCGTGGTAGTACACTGCCTTCGTTACCAAGAGACAGAGACAAGTAATTATAGTGATTGCAATGTATTTCAAACCGGAACAGAAAAGTGCCCGCACAATGCTGTTTAGCGGCAGAAATAAATATTGCCCTTAGTTTACCTACAACTAAAACGTTTTATAAAATTGTCTTAATTAAGTTGAGATAGAGATTTTGTGATATAACATCGTTAATATCAGCGTAGTAAGAAATTACATACATTATTACTAAAAAAAACTTGATCATAAGAACCCAAGGAGTGTTCAGTGTACTACAGGCTAACAAACAAATTTATCAAAAAAAAAATATTATCATTTAGTAAACACATTTAAGCCAGAGACTGGAAACGTCTACTTAAAAAGAAAAATAAAAACAAATATATCTAACAGCCGTAAGGAATTTATCTTTGCCGAAATAAATCTCCCGTAGCACAGTGTCTACGGCGCGGCGTAGCTTTTTACTACGAAACAGTCTCGTTTTATCATGTTTTTGTGTTGGAGCGTAATTTTTAATCTTCTTACACTTATATTCATAGTGGTGTTAATGTTTTTCATATATCAGGTGTGGGTCTTTAGCGATATTGTACTTTCATAATCGGTGTTTTGTTTGCGATTCTCCAACTAAATGTCTGTGGGAAGAAAATCTGGAAATCTTTAGGGAAGGCCTATAGAGAACGTGCACATCGTAAGGTCTGTCATTTGGTGGCGCAATGTAAATCTTTTAGCCCATCGATAGTCGGCATTGACATAAAAAAATAACATTTAATTTGTTGATAATGTATTGCTGTGTATCTGGATGCTCCAAAATATAAAAATAAACTCATCAAATGGTGTGAAATTCCATAACGTTCCCCAGAATAGTACCTAAGTACTTTCCATTCCAACATTCCATGGTTATGTGAAAATCGACAAAAATAATAAAAGCTGTTTAAATATATAAGTATGAGTACCAAAAGAATATAAAAATAAATAAGTTTTGAAGATAATATTCAATTCAAACACAATATCTGTAATGAAGGGAACATAACCTCCTAATTTTGCTTCAATAACTTCAAAATAACTAACTCCCATCTAAAAAAAAGCATATTCTGGCCACGCTGGGTATCAATAATATTCGGCCGGAACCCATATTTTATATTTTTTGTCATATTAAAAGAATATAAATAAATTATAGATTTGAAAAGTTTCTTTTTTTATCCACATTTGGCTCTTATGTTGATTTTTTGCTGCCACTGGTGGTAGGTCTCTCATTATGTAAGAGGCCGTCTGGGTGGGTACCACCGCAATGTCTATTTCTACCGCCAAGCAACAGTGTGCATGCACTGTTGTGTTTCGGTTTGAAGGACATTGTAGCCAGTATAACTACTGGACATATTGAGACTTAACATCTTATGTCTCAGGATGACGAGCGCAGTGGAATGCCACACAGTACTTTGTAAATCAAGGTGCTGGATGGTGTTGCTTCTGTTTATGGGTGGTCGTATCGCTTACCATCAGGCGAACGGCATGCTCGTCTCGTCATTCAGTGCAATAAAAAAAAAAAAAAAAAAAAACTTATAGTTCGTGCACGTTCTCTATAGTCAGTTGTGAACGTCATGTGGCTGATGATGATGGGAAGAGTGTAAATAAACTTATCGGTTTCCTTGCTTAAGTTATAACCCCTCAAATTTATAATGTTATGTAGAAGTTACTATACGTATATGGATAGTGGGATTTTGAAATATTATGATGTTTGATGGCAAACTGAATTTTTAACTTGAACTTTGTGTAAACCTTTTTTTCTGTATATATTCACCATTATCATTTTTATGTTTTTTTTTTTTGAGTAGAGGGTGTTTGTGGTTGTACATATAGGCGCAACTTAGCGGGTAGCGGCAGTCGCTGGCGAACCGTATAGTTGATTAGTAAATCAATAAAAGAATAAATCTCGATTACAAAACAGTACCTAAATAATATTAGATAAATCTCTTGTCAAAAAGCGCCAGTAAAATAGAAATTAATAAGCTAAAATATTTCTATATAGACCAACAACAAATTACAAAAGCGGGATAAATAAAGTAGAATATTTACAACGAAACCCCGACGCCACCCATCTCGTTATAAACCTATGTTACCGGAGAGCAGCAACTGTACACCACTGCATTAGCGACTAAGCCACAGTCAATTTTATTACTAAATACGGCTGCGAACATACTTTGTATAATTTAAGTTCTCTGGACGTTAGCAAAATTTTCGGTCATAGGAAAAAAAATACAAAGTGTACACAAAGCTCATTAGCTATCGGAGTTCATTAACTCTATCCGTAAAGTAGCATGGAAAATTTTAGGCAGTCGAGAATAATTAAAAGAGTTCGGCTTAGCAGTTTCAAAGCTGATTTCGTTCACATATGTTCGTAGGATCGAGACGTGTAGCCTCTGTATCCTTTACTGCCGAAGCGGTTTTACTTCTTTTGGTCACGGTTCATCGAATCCCTTTGAGCTCGATCTACTTTAACTTAATACCAAGTATCAGAGGATTTAGATTCGGAAACAGTTTGCTCTCCGAGGATGTACTTTTAAAATTAAATGTGCATTAAAATGCTTACCTATTTCATTTGTAATAGAATTTAATTTAGAATGTGATTTTGGAATTCGATATGCTTATTTCCAATGTGAACGCCCACATCCGCTCTACATAGAAACAAGATACATTAATTTAACAAATAGTTGGTACAATTAGGTTCCAACCTTTGATTAATTATATACCTAGATAGAGTGACGCGCTACAATGAAACTAAAACAAACATGCCAACTTTTCTTAAGCTAGTACGCGTGACAGCTGTGTCATACGCTATCGCTGCATCATTCTGCGTATCCTTGTGTGCGCGCATAATGATATCAGTTATTACATGGTTTCTATTAAAACGGGGAGAAAATTATATCCATGAAAAACAACAAAAAATAATTCACTAGAACTCATTTAGTGGGCAACAATTGTCCTCTATTTTTTTCGACGCTTTTGAAACGTTCAGTGTCTATCTAGGTATATAATTAATCAAAGGTTCCAACAGAGCGTTTGTTTACTTAATTTTGTTACTGGACAAACAAAGGTGCATTTTCCGTTGTCAATAGTTAAATCGGCACCGAGCAGAACTGTTTCATTTTTCGATGGAAACTTTTAGCTTTTGAAATGTTCAATAACAACAGAGAGAATGGTACGAGTTATTTGATCAACTATACTGTTATTTAGTTTGGTTCGATGAACGTTTTTGTTTATTTTAACTCGTTTTAAATTGACTTTTGCTTATCTCTATTGAAATGTGTACGTTATTTGTAGTTCGATTCGATCACGTTTTTTCTAGCAGACGACTTGTTTCTGAAGACATGTTGATAAAATATTGTTTTTACAGAGGTGACTTTTGTAGAATATTGAGTAGGTATTGCATCAATAGTTATTTAAATAAATATTCGTTACATTTTGTTACACATTGTATTATTAAATTTGAAAAAAGATGGTAATATGATACGATGGCTGATAAATTTGTTTGGTAGGTAGTATTCTATTACTTTCGAGTATTTTTCTGCAAATAAAAGTCACACTATGCACCTTTTAGGTATAAGAGCATACAATCTAGGGTATGGTCTATCTTTTAACCATAAGAGATTTGTTGCCACCATACGCCCACCCTGTAGATATTAAATGCTGCCAAATTTTTAGAAAATGTTTGTGCTATTTTTCACAGGGAGAAATTATTTTTCATACTATTGCTATTTCAAGTTGGGAATGGAACGGTCTGCCGAGACAATGTCCGCAGGTTCAAAACCCAAGGCACACACCTCTGAATTTTCGAAGTTACGTGTGTATTGTTTATCAATTATCGTTCGCTTTTACGGTGAAGGAAAACATCGTGAGGAAACCTACATACTTGAGAATTCTCCATAAGAATCTCGAGGGTATGTGAAGTCTGCCAACCCGCACTAGGCCAGCGTGGTGGACTAAGGCCTAACCCCTCTCAGTAGTAGAGGAGGCCTGTGCTCAGCAGTGGGCAATATATAATACAGGGCTGATGATGATTGCTATTTATAAAATAATCTTTACAAATATTATAAATGTGAATTATTTGATTTTTTGTTTGTTTGTGATAAACTCAAAAACTACTGGAACGATTTTAAAAATTCTTTCACCAGTATAAAGCTTCATTTATCAGCGAGTAATATAGGCTACTTTTTATCCCGAAAAAATATAAAGCGGGAATTACTCAGTGTACGTAAATAGTATCTATACTTACGTCTTTTGTCAAAATTGAAGATTGCGAAAACTTTCTCGGCAGCTTGCTTTCAACGGCAAAAGCATCAGAGCATATGAAAATACGTCAAAATATATCCATGCAATCGAGCTGCTAAAATGTTATTGAATAAACTCCTAACTTAGTTCCCTAGTGGAGGCAATTTAAAGTGATGCATCATACTGCATCACTCAGCCGTTTTTAGTTTGAAATGTACCTACAGTTTGCTACGAAGAGCGAGACATATTTAACTTACAAAGTTATAATTTATTTCTTGTTTAAATACTCGTAAGTCCTCCACACGGAATAAAGCGTGTAATTAAATTTAATGAGCGATTGTGTGCAATTATAATATTGTTGGGTATGTGTTTTTTTTTTAAGTTTTTTCACTCACTCACACACTCACACCCTTTATCCCCGAAGGGGTAGGCAGAGGCGCAATTAGTGCACCCACTTTTCGCCGTGCGTACTCCTTTTCATGATATTATTGATATTATTATATTATTGATGTTCACTATATTTCTATGTTCTCATAGTACTCTTATCAGATATTGTTACATCTAATAGTTTTTTAATTACAGTAATATTGTTATATGTACTTAGGCTTTTTCTATTATTTTAAAGATTGTGGTTCATGCTGTGATTGCTTATAACCAGACTTGCAATTACAATAGATATATATATAAATATGTGTTGATTTTAAAAGAATTATTGTAAACTCCGTTAGCAATCCTTAACCAATAATAAATAAAATAAATAAATAAATGATGTGATAGAGAGCGAGCCTATCGCCATATCGGGCACAAATACCAGACTCCGGGCTGATACTGAATTTAAAACCCAATATCACTTTGTCCAACCCGGGAATCGAACCCGAGATCTCAGCATTGAAGGCATACCGTAATACAACTACGCCACCGAGGCAGTTGTAAGATTTTTGTTACCCGGTAAGACCTATTTCTGCTATCCCGTGCTATTCATGGTATGTTCTGAAGACAGCTGCAGATACCCAAATATACTTCATGAAAGAGAGTGATGTGCCCGGCATTATAATTCATTTTACTCACCATCATTTCATGACTAATCAATGTATTGATAATTATGCAATTTCAAGACCTAAATTATAAAATTTTTAGCCTTTTTAAAATAGTTATGACAATACTGCCTTCAGGAGGGATGGATACCAAAATAGATGAAGTATGAAGGTAGAGGAAGGGAAAGTAGTGTGCCAGAATCGAGCAAAATGGCAATCCATAGTCTCTGCCTACCCCTATGGGACAGAGGCGTGATAGTATATATTATGTATGTAATACTGCGTTCATAGATACTTTATAGAAAAAACAAACCATTATTTGTAGAGCGAAATAGAAGTTAAACTGTTGGTTTTCCTCGTTATTAGTTTTGAACTGAAGCTAACATGTTTTATGAGAAAACATTGTGTACAAGGGGTTAACGGCGCCCTCGTGTCACAGATAAAACTTTCATATTGCGCACACAATTTAATGCTTAATATACTTAATATTTAGAGTTTATTATATTCTAAAGTATACAGCGTAATAAATAAGTGAAGTAAACGAGACGATAATAGCAAATTTGAGCATTTTGCTACCTTCATGAACTGTAGAGTACAGACTATTATTATTTATTATCTTAATATATATAAATCTCGTGTCACAATGTTTGTCCTCAATGGACTCCTAAACCACTTAACCGATTATAATAAAATTCGCACACCATGTGCAGTTCGATCCAACTTGAGAGATAGGATAGTTTAAATCTCAAATTATAGTCGCAATTTTAATTTATTGCTAATTATTTGTCTGTTATTATTTGACAGTCACAATTATCTTAACTCCAAATGATTCTAACAGATGTCGATACCTTTCGACTGGGTTGAGTAAGTAATCAATAGATGGCGCTGCTATGAATGATTCTAACAGATGTCGATACCTTTCGACTGGGTTGAGTAAGTAATCAATAGATGGCGCTGCTATGGTAAATCTACGAACGTGTCATATAAGCTACATTTTAAGCGGGACTTTTATACCGGGAAAACTCATTCACGCGGGCGGAGCCGCGGGCAAAAGCTAGTATATTGTAAAAAGTTTAATGTTTAACGCTGATATAAAGTAAACATTTATCGTCTTGCTATTTTAGAATTTGTAAAATACTGCATAATAAATAAAACAACGAGAAAATATGCCCCTTTATTTTTATTTTGACGCAGCAAAGTTTCAACACTGCTGATGTTACAACACAGGTATAGGATTATCAAAATATAGTGTTGGTCAAATATATCTTTATTCGTTACTATATGAACATTCAAAACTTAACAGCGTCATAAAAAATCGCAGACACGTGCTCAAGATCGATTCCCAATAATTTTATTTCTCATACCATTTGCTCAGCACTAACCCTTCACAAATTGATTTCCGTATAGGGAACGTGCACGAACTATAGGGAGCAGCACAAAATGGACACAAGAGCCACATGCGCATAATTAAAGAACTTTTCAAAGCTATAATTTATTTTTATTGTCAACAATTATAAAATAAGGGTTCCAGATGAATATTATTGATACCTAGAGTGGCCAGAATAAGCTTTTTTTTAGATGAGAGCTAATCATTTTGACGTTATTGAAGCAAAATTAGGAGGTTATGTTGCCTTAATTACAGATTTGTTTGTATTGAATATTAACTTCATAACATCTTTATTTATGTAAATTACGTAATGAGACAATTCTAAATGCTTTTGGAACTCATAATTATGTATGTTTTATACAGATTTTATTATTCATGTCGATTTTCACATAACCATGGAATGTAAGTACTAAGGTATTATTCTTGGGAACATAATAGAATTGCACATTTGATTTGTTTATTTTTATGTTTTGGAGCATCCAGATACACAGCAATACTTTATCAACAAATTAAATGTTATTTTTCATCCTTTTAATATGAATATTTTACGTCAATGCCAAGTATCGATGGGCTGAAAAGTTGTTAAATACTCTAAGGCTTTTTTTTTTTTTTTTTTTCGCGGGGAAAAACGCGTTATCGCTACCACCACTGGGGGGTGAGTGGAACGGTTATGTTGGTTTCACACAGTCTTACAGCCCAATGTCGACACTCGGGAGTATGGCATCATCCGAGCGAGCATTGGACCGAGTCCCTAATACTATGTACACCCTACACCGGCATACCAACCAAAACTCGCGGTGGCCTTCTTCGGCGCATACGAGACGGCCCCGGGGTATCTTGTTGCACTAAGATAGCTGCACGGGATGCTGAAAAAGAGTCAGATTGCGCCACCAGATGGCAGAGCTTACGACGTGCACGTTTCCTATCCAAATGTTAATTAGCAGTGCGTACCTGCAGGACGCTTTGACCGTTAGAGACCCAATTAAAAATATTTCAACACGGACGTGTACTTTTTAGTTTTAACTGCTGCTACGAGTATATCTATATCTAGAATTGTATGTTTGTTTTCATACTAAAATCAAGTGAACCGTAAGTTACTGTGAACGTTTCGGGATGTATCGTTTAATGAAAGTTACAATAAAAAATATTATTTGTTAGATCCGGATGATTTTATATACGATCAGTCTTCACACAATATCATTACGAGCTTAAATGTCGTGTTAAATAGTATTTAATATTTAACAGTTAATTAATTATGAATGATTACTACCTACATAAACTTGATAGGTAGCCGCGTTATATTTCTCTCTACTAAAATGTCGGATGTCATTAAATTTGCTCTATCTACAAACAAACAAGTATCATAATAAATTATCGAGATGGTTTCCTCATTTCCTAATGGTTGGTGAAAAAACCTTTCAAATATTGTGTAGTCCCTTCTTGTATATAGAGTCTAATTAAATTCGTATAAAGAAATTCCTAAAGCAATGTGCATTTGAGTAGCTTCAATAAATATCCATTTCATCAGAAACACTTGAAAGCGTGCAAAAAATGTGTAAATTACATATTCGAACGAACAAATCAAACAAAGTCGAGATAAACCGAATCGCATCCAGCAATTTTATTTTATATGGAAGTACTTGATCGCTGCGCACACAAGTCGAGAGACTCGCCTATCTCAGGGGCACTTGAATTAAGCAAAGTCGCTGATATAAAATTTATGAGCCCACATAAACTGGGATTAATTTGTTGGTGTGTCAATATACTTTGTGAAATTAAAGTTCTTGCCTCCTTGTTGCGTAATGTTGTAAACAAGTGCTACTTAGTTTTCGGATATGTGTACTGTGTTTTCGGTAAAAGAATTCTTATTAGAAAATTTAAATATACATTAAGGAACAATTTCTGAAAGTGTGCAAATAAATAGCCAACGCAAATTTTACCAAGCGTTTGGGCTTTGATAGTTTGTTACGCGGGCTAAAGCCGGCTCGCGGCTAGTTTTTTAGTGCAATGTATCCCTACATCATAGAGTAGGTGTTTTCATACATGTGTAATTTCATATTGAGCAAAACTTTTTATTTGATATACCAACTCTAGCGCTAATTACTATAAAAATATTACGTACGTAGCAAATATTGTCATAGCAATTTAAAATGATATCTACGAGATGCTCGGGGCTCCGCCCGCGTGATAAAGTTTATCCGTGAAAAATATTTTCCTTGTATAAAAAGTAGCTTTTAGCACTCAGGAGTAATGTAGCTTGCTATTAGTGAAAGAATTTTCAAAATCGGTTCAGTAGCTCTTGAGATTAGCGCGTTCAACCAAACAAACAAACTCTTCAGCTTTATAATATTAGTATAGATTTAATTCGTGTCATCTGTGCAATTTTTTTACAATACTAAATACGTGCTACAAAGGCTTTATTTATACATCTAAATGAGAAACACGCTGGCCTGATTGTGAGCACCATAACATATTGTTAGCACTACTAACAGTAGCGTCATTACTCATTACTGAGAACTTTGAATTACAAAACACCGCGAGGAACAGCACTGAGCTTCTCACTCTGAGAATTAAGATTTTAAGTCTCGTGATGCCCAGCAATTTCGTAATTTAAATTGGAACACTACACTGATTTGCGAGATTTTCAATTCAAACACAACTGTGCCTGGGCTTGAAAATGTCCAATCTGGGTATTGTCTCGATATCTAAGTTTAGACTAGCAAGTTCTCACAGCAATATATTGCGCAAGAACTTCCAGATGCAGTTACATTAGCAACCATATTTGAATAATTCTCTACATATGCGACTCGCAGTAAGACCGGCAAAATTTGCAGAAGTCAGCTTGCCGTGACTGTCGACACGGTAAAAATCGTTTGCGGAAGATAACTCATGCAAGTGCTAATCTAAAGTTTAGATTCTGAGCCCCGCTTTACAATTCACTGATCTTCTAGAGATGTAGCTCTGGCTCACCCATAGGGAATAAGGGATCATGAACGATGTTAGAAAGAACAGCGCGAACACGAGCCAACTACGTTTAACTGGTAGTTCCCGTACGGGCGCTCCATCACAAAATAATTTCATAAAACTACACTGCCTAAATTAAAATTTTGAAATACCGCTCACATGGAACTACAATTTCATGTTGACTTTTTTGTGTTAACAATAAATGTTATAAATGCGTGTTTGACATTAAATAGATTAAACGCGAAAACGAAATAAAAAAGTCACTGAGGAAATAATTTAATTGTCAAGCGCAAATACCCATACGCCTCAGACCATCGCATTATAACAGTAAAAAGAAAGTGGAAACGAATGAATTTTTATAATCTTATGCGGTAAGAATTTTACAAAGCATCGCAGCAGGGGAACCGTAAATTTATATTCGAATGCTGCTAATTAAAGCCGACACGATGCCGACTTTGCAGATGTGCGGAGCATCGTCCAACCGTTATATTATTAAGGCCCTCTCCATATTTCACAGCATTTAGAGGGAAAGAGGAATGGAGGGAACACTGTTGTTTACCCGCGTACGAATATAAACAGGAACGTTCACTTAGGACTCACATTGCGTTTAGTGAAAGATCTATTTGAATAGCTTATAGGCTTCATAAGGCTAAAAGGATTATGACCTGTGCGGTAAAAAAAAATATGCTATTTTCTTTTTAGCTGTAATTGACATAAATGGTACGGAAAGAATTTATGGTATGTTCAGAATAGTTCCTAAATGAAGAAGAACGAAAAAACAACTTAAGAAAAATATTGTACATAGCAGAAGGCAAGAGGACATTTTATTTATTTTATTTTATTTTATTAGGAAAACAAACAAGTGTACAGATATATAATAAAATAAAATTATCTTAAGATTAGGTTAGTGTACACTCCACTACGTTTTCACGGATTACTTAAAGTACATAACATAAATTCATAAAGGTACAGTAAAAATTAATAATACAGTATAGGGTCATTCGGGGCAACAGCACGCAGTGGGTAAAAGTTCGCATGGTCAATATCTCGGAACCTATTGAGGGGGCTCAGACACTTTTTCGGCTAGATCAGGGGCGCGTCAGGGACGATGTCAGAGCCACAAGCTATTTTACCAAGCCTCACTTGTTTACCGAAAAACGGTGATCAACGTGATTTTGTTTATTGGTTACCAATATTTTGTGCTGGGAAAAAAGTGTATGGCTAGACGGTGCATCAGTTTACAAAAGTCCGTTAATTATGTTAAGTTTACATGATTATTGTAGTATTTATTTTAGTTATTAATTCCGTCCTAGAAAATAAATGCGTCTCAACTAACGTGTGATTGTTTAAAATATTCCCTGTTTGGGTAAGAGTACGAGGTTGAAAGTACGCACCCTGTTATAACTTCATTACAATGATCGCACGGTTTTTTCTTCTTTAAGTGCAATTAAGTCGAATATTATTAGTAAAGATTTTTAGACCTTATACAGAAAAAAAAAATTCTCATTAAACACTCTGCGTAGTTTTACCCACATAACGGGTCAATAGTACGAATTTCTCTCGATGCACTTAAACATGTATTGCAGAAAAAGCAATGAAGCAATGTACAAAAACTCTTTAAATAATGAAAGTAGAATAAATTTACTTTACATAGAGTGTTAAAACGTTTTTCAAGACACTATATTTTTGACTGTGTAGACGATAGAAAAAAAAGTGCGTACTTTTAGGCCGAATGACCCTAAGCACATGCGCCTTACGTGTTTTGGTGCGTCATTAAAGCATCTGTAATTTGTTTTTTAAATACGTAATTTCTTACAGCGAATATAATATCTATGTTAGTAAAATATTCATTATAGATTTTAGCAAGTCTATGAAGGGGCGCACGTTCACCCGCATTTGTACGACACGTAGTTGTAGCAAAGAGCGGGTAGACGCGCGCTTCTCGTCTTATTATAGTCCTAGGTACAACATAGAATATATTATTAACTAATTCTGGACAATCAAATTTATTATGTATTAATCCATGGAGCATCATTGCCTGGAGCAACAAGCGTCTTGATTTCAGAGTTAATAATCTGTGCTTTGCGAGTGTATCTTCATATGGTATAATATTATGTCTCTTATTATAGCATTTATATTGCAGGGTTCTAACGAATTTCCTTTGAATTTTCTCAATTTTCAGACCGTATTTAGCATAATATGGATCCCATATCATACATGCGTATTCTACCTGTGGGCGTACCAGAGAGTTGAAAAGATAACGATAGGTGTTTTCGTGTTTAAATCTGATGATGCTCTCATAACAAGGTTATACATTTGGAACGCTTTGGCCACTATTTTATCTACGTGTAAATTTAAATGTAATTTGCCGTCCAGAAGGACGCCGAGGTCGCAAATTTGAGTATCCCTAATTAATATTTCATTACATAACGAGTAATCGAAATTCATATTTTTTTTATTCTTTGTGAAATTAACATATTTACATTTACTAATACTTAATTTAAGATTATTTTTATCACAATAGTCAGATAGTCTATCTAAATCATTTTGCAAGAGTCGGCTGTCGTCTAGAGATTTGATGGTTCTAAACACCTTGAGGTCATCTGCGTATAATAAAAATCTGCTGTTATGAAAGCAGTTATTAATATCATTTATGTAAATGATAAATAATAACGGACCTAATATCGATCCCTGTGGGACACCAGACGTAGCCAGGAACGAATCGGAATGAAATCCATTACACACCACAGTTTGAATTCGGTTGCTAATATAAGATTGAAACCAACGTAATAAGTCCCCTTTGATACCATTATATGAGATCTTGCTTAAAATAATTTTAAGATCGACTCGTTCGAAGGCCTTTTTAAAGTCAGTGTAAATTACATCTGTTTGGGATCTAATATCCATATTTTTAAATAAATAGTTTGTAAAAATAATTAAATTAGTCGTAGTAGATTTTTGTTTGACAAAACCGTGTTGTTCGGGTATAATATTTTGTCTGAAGAATGGATAAATTGCCTGATGGATAAGTTTTTCAAATAATTTAGCCAGACTACAGAGAAGAGAGATAGGACGGTAGTTTTCTACATTTTGTCTGGAACCTCCTTTATGGATGGGAATAATATTTAATTTTTATAGTACATGATGGAGATAGAGAGAATTAAATAAAAAAAAAACGAGGCAAAAGTATCGGAGATGGATTCTTTAAAAAAATATATCTATATCTTAGAGACCGAGTAGAAGAAAAGGTCTCCCGCTTCTGGCGGTCTCACATTTTGAATTAAATTACAATGGTACAAACATTCTATAACTTGGTATTTCTAAAACAAAATTAGAACGTCCAAGTGTTTGCCATGTATTATTTAAAAGCTTTTGGTCGCGGCTCTGCCCGCGTGAAAAGTTTTTCCGGTATAAAAAGTAGCCTATATTATTCGCTAATAATGTAGCTTTATATTGGTGAAAGAATTTTAAAATCGGTTCAGTATTTTTTGAGTTTATTCGTTACAAACAAAAATCAAATCATTCCTCTTTATAATATTAGTATAGATTCACAAAACTGAGCAGATGGCCGCTTGGCTACCTTCAGTTGCCTCTTACATCTCCCTAGGGATATCTTATTGTATGATTTAGCCACACAATCCTTATACAATCGATATGTATTGTATACACATTATAAGATTGTTTATAAAAGTATTTTCAAAGATAAAGTATCAAGACTTTAGTATAAAGTTTCAAGATAAGTTTATTTTAAATTTGTATTACAAAGTAAAATACAAACGAATCTAGCTCACATAATAGAATGAACCGCAAATCTCACAAATGAAAGTTCTAAGAAATTATGATGAATTAAATAAGTTTGATGTTTGTGGGAATTTGTACATTATAATGAAATATTGCTGGATCTTATATTTCATGTAAATTTTATAAATATAACCTAATAACCTAGAACAGTTGGGTGTCGTAACGTAAATAGGTACTGCCCAATACCATATGGTTAGCCAATAACCTTTTACTTTTACCATGAAAGTACAGCGAATCGTTTTAGCAATAACCCAGCTATCAACACGATATTGCGCGAAATGAGAACTGATTATTGAACCGTAAACTGGCTAACCAGTCAAAGCTGTAGGCAGTTACTAGAAAATTGTATAATAAAGCACTTCGCCTATTTTTGTCACGAACAGGTCGTTATTACTGATCCTTGCGATAAAAAAGGTCCTTATTAATTGTAAACATTGTGTTAGAAGCCGATAATAACAACGTAAATAAATGAATTAGTATTTCTTTCTATAGTAGACTGTATAGGCATCCAACGATCGACTTGTTCGTTCTGTCATTTATTAAAATACGAAAAGAACATAGTTACAGGCAATAACTTTAATCAATTATAAACTGACTATTACAATACATTTTTTTGCAGTTAAATGACGAGACGAGCATGCCGCTCGTCTGATGGTGAGAGATACGACTGCTCATCAACAGAATCCATGCCATACAGAACTTTGAATTACGAAGTGGAACCTCCCCAGACGGTAGACCCATTATATTCATTAAAACATCTATTAAAAGCAGAAAACAATGTTTACCACGCCCATAAAAATAATTTTAATAAAATTGTTTTCCGCTAGCTCTTGCCAGCGTGATATCAGCGAAAGATAAGCTTTAAAATGCATCGGTAATGAGCTTGCACGGCCCAACTAACTGACTGAGTTAAGGGGATTTTTCGTTTATATTTTCATCAATTTAAATGTATTTCAAAATGGAAAATATTTTTGGTTTATTAATTTAAAAAATGCATTTTTAATCAAACTCAAAACGCAACTATAGTAGGGACAAACTAATATGGCCGGTATGACATGACACGGTTCTGAATTTTTTGGGTAGACGTTCTCACAGAGTTATCGCGGCGAGAAAAATTTGAATTGTCATACCGGCCAGCTTAGTTTGTCCGAACTATAAGATACTCGTAAACGTGATACATAGGTACATAGGTATGACTGCCTCGGTGGCGTACTTGTAGGTATTGCGTACGCGTAACGCGGGTTAGAATCCCAAGTCGAGCCAAAAACATAGTGACTGGGTTTTTTCATCTTGAAAATTACTCAGTCGCAGCTCGGAGTCAGGAAGTTGGCTTTGTGACACCCCGTGCCTCGGAAAGCACGTAAAAGCCGTTGCTCCTGCGCCTGATCCTTCTCCAGTCATGCCGGAATGCCGTCTCACCGGACTATGAGAGTGGAGGAATAGCGAGTGCACCTATGTGCTGCGCAGACACTTGTGCACTATAATATCTCCTGCGTACCTGGCTGATCTCCGTTGAGATTGGCCGCCGTGGCCGAAATAGGCTAGGAGGATTTCACATAAGTACAGTCTGAAATACTTTTGATAAATTTAAAGCGCACATACTTAACTATGTGTGCGCGAAAACCTGAGGAGTTTGCATAGAGCACGCACGTATCACAAACGCGCCTCTTCAGCTATTTAAAAAAAAACGTCATGTTCGTAGGCACTAGGCACATGGTAGGCAGTAACGCCTAGTCCCTTAATAATTTAATTCGCATTTAAAAGCTCATTACAGTGGTGTGCACCCTACTAACTAAAGTAAATTTAATATTTAAATGGTTAGGGTCTACGATTAATGGCCACTTTTAGCTAAGGATAGATCTTACAACTAATTTAGGATGTTTACTTGTCATTCCTAAAAGTTTTAGACTAGAGTTACGTTATTAAACACCCATGTTGAAACATAGTCCATGACATTATGCTAGTTATGAAATTACCAAGTCAATATATTTTTAAATTGGAATTGTTTATGGTCTTATAGATCAAAACCTTTAGAGAAAAGTATTACCGAAAGAACAGCAATTTTCCAACTAAAATTATACTTCACCATATACAAAAAAATCAAAATATTTAAAATTTCAAAATATTTATTTCTTCGTCTAATAATTACACATAGTAGAACCGTATTTGGAGTCTCCTTTTAAGTATATATCATACTTGTGTTAGGGCACTCCGCTCTTCCTTAATCAGATATATATTTACAAGATGTGTACTTATTATTAAAAAATAAACAATAATATTATATCTCTAAACAGGTGTGCGTTTGTATGTGTGTGTATGTGTATGTGTGTGTGTGTGTGTGTGTGTGTGTGTGTGTTATGTATGTGTGTGTAGGTATTATTTTATTAAGTTATGTTTCTCATAAGGTACTCAATCTCATCATAAGTCTTAGTTTTTAGCCAAGTTATCAATGCTATTTTACACTTATCCTGAGTCATGTAATAACACATTACATATTTATTTATAACATTATACAAAACACAGGACTGTCTACTATATTGCCTGTTAGCAAACAAAGTGTTCACTCTGTCAACTGGGGCTACATCGCTTTTCCGTCTTTTACTCATGATATGAATGTCGTAGCTTAGAGATTTGTGCAGTTTACATATTAAATGTAAGATGTATAATTTCCTAACTGATAAGAGGTCATATAATGAGTATAATCTATCAGTAGGGTATCGGTATGGTTTGAAGTACATCACTTTCAAAAGAAGCCTCTGGGCTCTTTCCAGTTCTAAAAATTTTGTTTTTGTAGCTCCGCCCCACACAGGTATACAGTATGTTAGGACCGATTGCGCTATAGACACATATATATATTTTGATTTAAGAGGCTTCTTGAAGCAATATGTCGCAAAGTCTTAAAAGTCCACATGAGTTTTCTAATTCTGTTCATTAACAAATCTATATGATCGTGCCAAGACAACCGTTGGTCAAGTACAATTCCTAGATATTTCGTTTTGTTAACTTTAGTGATTGTGGTGCAGGGACAATTTAAATTTAGATAGTTGTCACACATATGAATCCTTATCCGAAAGTTTGTGTCCGGCTGAGTTACATTGTACTTGGTGAATGTTATATATGGTGGTAGGTCTCTCATTATGTAAGAGGCCGTCTGGGTGGGTACCACCGCAATGTCTATTTCTACCGCCAAGCAACAGTGAGCATGCACTGTTGTGTTTCGGTTTGAAGGATATTGTAGCCAGTATAACTACTGGACATAATGAGACTTAACATCTTATGTCTCAGGATGACGAGCGCAGTGGAATGCCACTCAGTATTTTGTCAGCAAGGTGCTGGATGGTGTTGCTACTGTTTATGGGTGGTCGTATCGCTTACCATCAGGCGAACGGCATGCTCGTCTCGTCATTCAAAGCAATAAAAAAAATAAAAAATATAATTAGTCTTTGAAACATTTAGTGTAAGTAGATTTGCTTTTAACCAGCTTGCAATCTTAGCAAGACCTTTTTCTGTGGAGTTTCGTACAGCATCCCAAGTGTTACCAGTGAAAACAATAGCGGTATCATCCGCATATGAGTAAATTTGTCCTTCAATATCTTTTATGTTACAAAGGCTAAATGTAAATTAAAAATAAAAGCTAAATGTAAATTAAATATAAAGGCTAAATGTAAATAAAATGTAGATTAAAAATAATGTAGGACCTAGAACACTCCGTTGTGCCACACCATAAAATACATTTAATTCTTTACTAATGAATTTATCAATTTTAACACATTGTTTGCGCCCGTTGAGATAATCTTTTAAAATAGTTATAGTGTGTTAAGTGTTAATTCATGACATAATTATATACTAAAATAACCGATATACGCCACGATATTTTTAAGTAATACCATTTCTAAAAGTTTACTTATTGAGTTCTTCGTAAAAACATTCCAACTTTATTTCACTCTATAATAATTAAAACATACGCTGTTCTAAGAATATCGAGTTTGAATTTCCTTTCGCCGACAGTTTTGCTTCCCTGAACGGATGTTACCGTGACCTAAGTATTCTCATTTCCAGTACTATTTAATATCCTTTCAACGTTTTGTAAAATGTCGTTCGGTGTATTGCGAAGCTGAGAAACTGTTAGACAATATAGATTTTCACTACACTTTTAGTTTGATAAAAGATATTATACATTACAATATTAAATTTAAATCGTATTTCGTAGTCTTTCAATGTAAATTTTACTATTCTTCATTCTTGTACGGACTTAATACTAAATTTAGTCAATATTTGATAATGGAGTTCTCTATGGACTCATTTATGTTAAGGTGCTTGTTCATATCAAAGTTTTGGTAATCCAAAGTGAAATATTTATTTTTATCATTCTCTTAATTACGACGCGACGCGTGGAATTCGCATTCTTGTACATACTACTTTATATTGTTCGTCTATAAACTTTAAAGGAGTTAGGACCTTTATTTCAAGTGTTCTTGAGTTTAATTTCGTGACATGACTGTTATGTACCATTTTGTCGGTGCTTGAGTTTTACTTTTGATAAGTCACTATGCCACCCAAAATAGATATATTATATTTATTTCCTTGATGAAAGGAACCCGTATAAATTTTATGCCTCTATAGGCACCAGATGCGGCAGCCAGCGATAGGTAACGTTTTTTAAGGAATATTACTCCATTCAAGCCTTAATTATCAGGCTTACATTTCGTACTTCATTTCACATTCGTACCTAACTTTATTAATATGGCTCATTTATACGAACGAAAAACAAGAGTTAAGCACTATTCTTCTCCGTGAAAAAGCTAAATCTTAAAGAAAATGCGCCCAGTGTATCTAGTTTACACTCGAACAAGTCAAGATCTGTTATCGGCAAAGACGTCGCGTTTGATACTAAATGATGTTTTCTTTTGTAGTTTTGTCTTTTATTTACGATAATACAATGTGTTTGCTTGAAATCTAAAGTTTCTTTTCTTCATTTAAAGCGATTTATAGTGGGATTATGATAATACGTTTTTTTAGCTACTATGTTGCAGTCAAATTAGTTTCCAAATACTATTTTGAAGATCCAAATTCGATGTATGGAAGCCGATATGGCGCTTGCAGGAAAATACTAATTGGGCAAACCACACAGATTTCCTCCGGTTTCAAATCGCATAAAGGATTCGCACGCTGAACCTTAATTCAATATGACCGTGGAATTTTGTTATTCGATATTTATAACATAATATGATGAATTGACGTTGTTTGTATATTAGGAAATTCCATGTGGAATCAAAATTGTTTGAAGGAATACTGGTTTAGATTTATATGAGGTAAGTATATATTACGCAAGATTGGCACGTGGGCGTGTAAAACTCCTTTAATGTCGTCCCAACTGGTTTCTGATGATTGATCTTGAACATACATAAATTAAGTATTAAAAGGTTTTCGTGATACCTAAATATAAAAAATTATTTTTAAATGTAAAATGCCTCATATTTTCCCTTGTTAATATTGTTATTGGTCTTCGAAATTTAAATGTGCCCGAGCCCATGGAGTGCACCTATATCATAAGATTCAGGTATAATGTACTTAAAACCTAATATGATACTATCATAGACGTTTACATCAATCCTTTTAAATGAAGAGCCTGCCGTTCGCCTGATGGTAAGCGATACGACCATCCATAAACTGTAGCAACACAATAGTGTTGCTACTGTTGAATGCAGCACCTTGAGTTACAAAGTACTGTGTGGAATTCCACTGCGCTCATCATCCTGAGACATAAGATGTTAAGTCTCATTATGTCCAGTACTTACACTGGCTACAATGTCCTTCAAACCGAAACACAACAGTAAGTATCTAGGATTACGTACATAGTCGCATCAAGAATTTATTTAATGTCTATTCTTGAAGGGTATGAGATGTAACAGCTGGTAATTTAGTTATCGAGGGAACCTTACACAGTCACAGGTTCCGATGATCACACGCGCGGGACAGGGCAAATCAAATTGTTTAAGGATTGTATGTGACAGGAAGACTGATTCGCTTATTGAATTGTTCTTTGTTTAAAACTTGTGGGTAAAGTATTTTGGTCCGCTTCTGTTGTGGTTTTAATAATAATGGCTAGCGAATTAAATATATTTTCTTAAAATGAATAATGTTATTTTTATTAAACAATTTCATTACTATTTTGCGCTATACTATAACGTATTTATATACATTACTATGTTGCATACATAATGTACTTTTTATTTTCCGTGTCAATATATCGACGGTAGAAAGCGGAAATGTCGTATCTCGGAAAATGGCCAAAATGACTTATTACTATATTATTCATCTGAAAAAAAAGCCGCATCGAATGGTCTAGGTCTCGTCTTCTTACGACGAAAAAAAATTAAGATACGCCATCGATTTTTTTCTAGTTTTTGTACAGTTTATACAAAAATTTGCTGTAAATAGAGAAAAAAACGTTACTTTTGAAAATAAAAGAGATACAACAATACGCCCAGTGTAAATAATTGTTACAACATTATTTTTCAATTATGGAGATTGATTTTCGGAGATACAGCATTTCTGTCGGCCCAAATTTTTACGTTGCCAGAGATGTGCGTATAATTATTGAAAAGTTACTACATTTCAAACATTGAATCGGATAGCGAAAATCACACTTACGTCATAGGAACAGAGTATTGTTTTTTTGTACAGTGATTAATACTTTGTCAATACGTCACTCTAGCCAGACCCGCTCCCGTCACATCGCTCCTACCCCAGCGTGTACCTTACCTACGCCATTCCGAACCAGCTTCTCGACTTCCAAAGCACTTCTTGAGCGACCGCTGCATCGCTCTCTTGCTAAACCCATAGTTTTGGCGTAGCGGGTGATCAAGGTGTACCGCACAGTTTCTTTCGAGGCGGCTTGCTTGTTGATCGGTTTCTTGCTTTGGGATCTGGTCGCCCTCTTCGATTCTTTTCATTGGTGGGAGGAGGCATCCGGACATGGGCAGCATCCGGCCCTGAAGAAGGTGGAGACCATGAAGGCTTCCCTACGTCGAGCTGACGTGGAGGAGTGGCGTATCAGGCGGGAGGCCCTGACAGCGGGGTTCAGGGTTGTCGCGGTAGTGCGCCCGGTTTACTGCGTAGCTGGACAGGCGCCATGGCCCGGCTACGTTTCACTTGATACAGATACTTATCGGGCATAGCTGCTTCGGTGAGTAACTGTGTCGAATAGTAGGCGCAGAGGTTTCGGCTGTTTGTCATCATTGTGACAACTGCCTGCTGGATACGGATCAGCACACATTGGAGTTTTGGTCAGTCTGGGACGAGGAGCGCAGCGCTCTCAGAGCAGTCGTCGGAGGAGACCTCTCACTGCCGGCCGTGGCCGGTTCCATGGTCGGCAGCCAGAGGTCATGGCGTGTGATGGCCCACTTCTGCGAGGTGGTCCTCTAGCAGAAGGAGAGTGCCGAGAGGGATCAGGAGCGCGAAGATACCTCCCGCCACCAGAGGAGACGTAGAAGACGCTAGGTGGAGGACTGACCGGCATCTCCCACCGTATGGATTGGGGGCGTTTGGAGAAGTCCACCACGGTACGGTACGGTGCCTGTCGTAAAAGACGACTAATAGGGGCCACCGGGGGTGGCGGGCGGGTGGCAGGGGGTACTATACCATACCATATCAGCCCTGTATTATATACTGCCCTCTGCTGAGCACGGACCTCCTCTACAACTGAGAGGGTTTAGGCCTTAGTCCACCACGCTGGCCTAATGGGGGTTGGCGGACTCCACATACCTTCGAAATTCAGAGAACTTCTCAGGTATGCAGGTTTCCTCACGATGTTTTCCTTCACCGTTAAAGCGAACGATAATTTACAACGAAAACACACATAACTTTTTTAGAAAAGTCAGAAGTGGGTTTGGCCAGAACCCTTGGGTTTGGAACCTGCGGACATTTGCCTCGACTGTCCGTTCCACTCCCAACTAGGCTATCGCCGCTTCAAGCAGGGTAGTTCGTCTTTAATGTTGTATTATCTTTTAGTACAATGTTGCGATCTCAGTGATGGAAGATAGCGTGGAATGTAGGTCTCACGCTGCTCTTGACGCCGATTTTTTCCAACTCCTCCCTATGTTTCTATTTGATTGATTTCATTGCGGGTTAAAGACAGATTAGTGTTCCCTGAGATTCGCCGAGCTTCACCGCTCGGTATCATAAAATGCGTGCCACTGCTGATCCTGGCTTACAAGAGTTGCAGTGGTGGGCGTGAGGGCGGGATAGTCACTGCCATTGATGCCGAAAGCGTAGTTGATGCTTGGGGTATTCTGAGCTTGTATGTTAGACGTGGTTTTTTTCATAAACTAGTTCGATTAAATCATATACAGCAAAATAAACATGATTCGCATGGTTTTTATTTGAGATACAGCAGATCCGTCGCATCGAAATCTTTATGTATCTTAGTTGGTCATACATTTCACCTCACAGATAAAACATTTCTGCTGCTCGACATTAAAACATCGACTGCTGTAACTAGTACAAAATCAATGAAGTAGTAACTTTAGGATATTTCGGTTAACCGTGGAAAGTAAGGTTTAGATTTTTGGAAATATGTTCCAAATCTCAACTTTCTATCTTCATAAATTTACGAGTTATGAATTTATTTAATTGTTTTTTGGCTCTGGTGTAAAGTTGGATATTTCGAGATACGATAAAATGGCTTTTTATAATCGATATATAGAATTGATTTTATTAGTATGTCAATAGGAACATTTCTTAGACTAGGTAAAGCCTTTGGTAAATTAAGTACCGCGCAGACTTGTGGCATTTTTGTGTCCTGTGCTAGGCACAAAGCGCAAAAATGCTAATCTAATTTAATTACTTTAGGAATTCGAAATTACTATACGATAACATAATAATAATAATAACCCCGCAGGGGCGGCTTTGTGGCGAGCCGACGGTGAGTGGCGACACCGCGTACCCCGATTCCGTGGGGGCTAAATGAGACCCCCTGACCCTTGGCTTGCCTTAACTGGCCGGCTAGGGGTGGAAATCGCAAGAGCTAAAACCTCAAGCTCCAGGGTGGAAGTGCTCAAGCTGCGTAATAGCGAGGAAACCCGCTCCGGGACGCGTTAGCGACCCGCGATGGTGAAATCGGTGCACACCTCTCGACACCCTTTAGCCACCCACACCGATGTTGCGTCCTTGGCATGCGCCGCTTTTGGGATGCCCATCTAGTGGGGGGCAAGTCACCGTCTGCCTTGAATACAAATGATTGAGACATTTTACTTGGCAGGCGTCCCGTTGTCTCAATCAATAGCCCAGCAACCAGTCCAGCTAGATCCCATCCATAGACCCAATTAATTCCCATCTAATCTGCAATAGTCCTTACACCTTGCAGGCGGTGTCTTTGGTTGTATTTCTTCCATAAATGCAGACAGAGATAGTACCTGCATGGTGTACATATCCCAACTATATTAAAGTATCTTTAAGGGGCCTCTACGTGTTGGATCTGTATCCCCACGCAAGCCTTCCAAAAGGACCGGCCTTCGTGCCGTGATATTCCACAGGAAAGATACAATAATAATAATAATAATAATGAACTCTTTATTGTATAACCAATAAACATACAGAAATAACATTTCAACAACAACATAAAAAAAAACAGAATGCGAGACATGGTTCTACAATGGGCGGTCTTATCGCTAAAAGCGATTTCTTCCAGACAACCTTTGGATGGACAGAAACAGATGTAAAATGTAGATGGCGGTGTACAATAAAGAGAAAAAGGGAGAGAATAAACAAAAAAAAACACTTAAATTATTCAATGTAAAATACATATATATTACGAACACACATATATACAATATATATATATATATATATTAATGCTAATACATATTAATAAAGTACAAGGTATCTATAATAGATAAACATACATATTAAACAAGTTCATGTTACAGTGAAAGAAAGTGATGCTTTATCATTTTTTTGAACGATGGTAGCGATTTTGCTCGCCTGATTGTTAAAGGTAGTGCATTCCAGAGCCGGACAGCTTGTACAGTAAAAGATAAATTATAAAATTGAGACGTATGGGAAGGTGTTTTGAGTTGGAGAGTCTGGGAGGAGCGCAAGGAACGGGAATGTGTGTGGTGTAAATATTCAAAGCGATTTTTAAGGTAACAAGGAGTAGTTAGATTAAAGAGAATATTGTACAACAAGGAAAGGATGTGCGCATTTCGGCGAAAGCGGATGGGTAACCATTTCAGCTTCTTTCGATATTCGGAAACATGATCATATTTGCGAAGGCCAAAGATGAATCTAATACAGAAATTTTGAAGACGTTCAAGTTTATTGAGCTGTTCTTCGGTTAAATCTGAATATGAGGCGTCAGCATAGTCTAGAATTGGGAGTAATAATACTTGTTGGCGTAATTTTGTTTCGTCATTCTAGTGCATGGTTACGTGTGCATGGCGCCTTACAGTAGTGTCTAAACCGTTCTCAAAAGTTCGTAACGATATGGATGTTCCGGGATGTATCGTCTAAGAAGTTACGCTCGGTTCTACGAATTGCGTTCAGAAAAATTCCAAAGAGAACTCTACCATGATTTTTACCTAAATGTGTCTAGTGAAGGGGAAACATAGCCTATAGCGATATATTACAGCGGCCTAAAATGTTAAAAATTACAACTGTAATAAAAATGTATACATCTGTAATCCTTGGTCAATTAGTAATTCATATCTCAGACTGACTCGGGGGCGTAGTTGTATGGCGTACGCGTTACGAGTACGATTTGCGCGCTGAGGTCCTGGGTTCCTGAATCCCGGGTCGGGCCAAAAACATTGTGGCTGGGTTTTTCCATATTAAAAATTACTCAGTCGCAGCTCGGAGTTAGGAAGTTGGTAGAGTGATACCCCCGTGCCTCGGAAAGCACGTAAAGCCGTTGGTCCTAATCTCTCTCCGGTCATGTCGGATTGCCGCCTCACCGGACTATGAGAGTGAACCTAGCGAGTGCGCCTGTGTATTACGGACACACTTGTGCACTATAATATCTCCTGCGTATCTGGCTGATCTCCGTTGAGATTGGCCGCCGTGGCCGACATCGGCTAGGAAGGGATTTTATTTTTATTTTAATTCATATCTATGTGTTTCAAAGATTAAAATTATTTTAAAACTTTAAAACGATGAATAAAATAACTACTATCTACCTACGAGTAAAACATTTACCGTTCTATAATCCAATTAAGAACTTTAACTACCGCGTACAGTACAGAATTTTCCTAGACAGGAAACAGGAGTACCTTACCGCAGGTAAAAGATTTAAATCATGGAAGGTATAAACAGCGCTTAAAGTTCTTTTGTAGCTGCTACCTGGATAGCTGACTATCATCGTTAACTGCGGTTTAGTTAATTGTAAAATATGCATTTTTTACAATATTCTTTTAGTAATCTTGGTTTAAAGATTTTAGTGGTAGCGTACTCGGGATGTTAATCGATTCAAGGTACCATCCTCAGAGTGAGTTAAAAAAATCTATTAAAAATCCACAACTGTCTTGTGCGTAGCGATATTCCTGATATTTCTGCCTGAGAAGGCATGCTTCTATCACATCATAGAACGGTGTAAGGGGAAATGTGACTGCCCTAGTTACGGATCTATCAAACCTTGGTGTTTGCCACAATTGTCATACTAATCTATACCTACATTGAACTAATGACTGGCATACGTTAAATAAACATATTTTTTAATATATCAAATTAATAAGGAAACATTTACTTCTTGGGTATTTGTAGATTTTAATGACAGCATTGTAATCTAGTTTTTGCATGAATATCATAGGCCAGCGTGATGAAGAAAATCCTAAACCTCCTCCCTAGTACAGGAGTCCCGTTCACAATAGTGGATTACAAATGCATATAATATAGGTACATAAAACATATAATAGGACTGCCTCGGTGGCGTAGTTGTATTACGGTACGACTGCAATGCTGAGGTCTCTGGTGCGATCCCCGGGTCGGGTAAAGTGATTTAGATTTTTCTATTCAGTGTCAGCCCGGAGTCTGGAATTTGTGCCCGCTATAGCGATAGGCTCACCCCCTATCACAGCATGGGACGGAATACGCTCGGCGAAAAGTGGTTGCACTAGTTGCGCCTCTGCCTAACCCTTCGGGGATAAAAGGTGTGAGCGTATGTATGTATGTGTATGTATAAATAGGTATTCTCATTGTCACTTTAAACTGAACTATAACTTAACAATTTACACAGGCTATTCAACCAGAACTCCGAACGGCTGCCATGTGAAAGAACCAAAAGATTTACGTCTGTTATTATTGCGAAACTTTTTGACTCGCCACACATTTTGAGCAGAATAAAATCCTTAACGACTTTATTCGGCGTATTGGCGTTCAACTTTAGTAAATGGCTTATTTATTTTAAGTTGCATGAGAGGATGCGATATGATTTTCTTGCTTATGCCGACAAACAAGCTGGTTATCTGGGGTGATCTCCTACAGCCATAAACACCCATAATTAAGAAAGGTTGGGGGTTAATTAGGCATAGCATATACGTCGTATGATTATGACAATACTTGCAAGATAAGGTGTAAGAGAATCTTTTCAAAACTATCAATGTACGGCCTAAATTTATTTCTATGTCATTACAAAGTATGGTAATAGAATTTAATACATTGATATTACCGTATAGGTACTAAACCACTCAAATTCCGTTCTCCTATTATAAATGCGAAAGTAACTCTGTATATCTGTCTGTCTGAACCAATTTTGATGTTTAGCACGAAGTAACGGCTCAGAGCTCATGTGTTTATGTGTATGAGCCCTAAGTATGAACTAAAAAATCCAGGGAGTAGGGGAGACCGGGGATAGTTGGCCAAATTTCAGCTTGGACACGTATATTTTTTTTTGTTTTAGTATCCCAGATTATGTGCGCCCGCGATTCTGCGTTTGCGGTGTAGATTCGGAAACAGATAACATTTTTTCGCGCATATCAGGACAACGCAACACTTTCAAATAGCTGGAGTTTTTTATTGTTATTCAACCTGTCCCTATCGCTAACCATTCCCGGTCTCCCCTTGTTATTCACGCGGGCGGAGTCGCGAGCAAAAGCTCGTACTTAATAAAATAACACGGGAATAAATAGAAACCAGCTCTAAAATTGTGAACACTGTGTCACATTCCAGTCGACAATTGAATACCTTTCAAGTCTAAATGAAATATGAACACAGATTTTAGATTAGAACGTTTTACATATTGGGTATTGGAAATAGTTTTGTATTTTAAAGCCTCAATGGAAATTAATCTATTACTTCTGTAACTTTTGTATTAAATCCTTATGCCTATGTTATGTCTACCACACTCAATATATCGTCGGATATAGAAAATAATTTAATACATAAATTGGGATACATTTACACAGGTCATATAAATTACATTTTCGTTTTCATAATAAACATTCTTCTTCTTCAGCCTTTAGAAATCCACTGCTGAACATAGGCCTCCCGCAAAGATTTCCAGACAAACCTGTCAGAAGCGGCCTGCATCCAGCGGGTTCCTATGACCTTTACAAGGTCTTCTGTCCACCTTGTAGGAGGACGTCCCACGCTGCACTTGCCATTACATGGTCTCCACTCGAGAACTTTTCTGCCCAATCTCATCTATCCATAATAATTATATTATCAATATCAAATATATGATTACCCACCGAGGATTTCTGATTACAACATTACATGAAAATTTTCCTATACTAGTTATAAATTAATCAATGGATAATGGCCCAGGGTAATGGTATAATAATATCGTACTAAATGGTAAGCATGCTATTCAGTTTTTGTTAGTGTTCGAGCCACGTTGCAGTATGATAATACTGTTTCATAGGTTCCAGTTAGATGTGTCAAATCGCCTAAGGTGGAACAGACAGAAAATGAATATGAATTATTAATTAACCATAGAGGAAAGACTACTAATTAACATCTATAATAATATCATTGGTTTTACTGATGCAGTTTATGCAGTCAGCGGGTGGCGCAAAGAGCATTATATAACTACGGAAGGGTGGCGATAATTGTAAATGAATCAGTCAATCTTTTATATCTCTGGGATTTTTCATAGATTTAGAATGTGGTATCCTAGACTTTGGATATAAGATCCAAGATAGAATAGGCTTATTCAACGAACATATTCTGTCAAGAAAAGCAGTTGTGGCATATAAACAAAACAAGAGACATTAAACCAGTATAGTTATAGAACGGACATCAGGCCCAAATTTTTCGCTCAAAAGTTATTACCAAAGAACGTTATAATACTACGGTTATTACCCAAGCCCATTGGTAATAAGTCGCTGTCTTATCTGACACGTCCATGTGACAAGATGTCTCGGCATGCTTATATTTTGTAAAGAAAACAATATTTTGGAAGGCAATGTGCCAATTTGCGCATTACGAACAGGCTGAAATTTTTGTATGAAAATTTTCCCGATGTCCCCTCTATATAATCTTAGAACTCTTATCATATAAACTATATCACTATATCTCCATGGTATAGCATACAGTTTCCAAATAAATCTTTTGGCAACATGACAAATATCGAAACCTCTTTACTCTTTAGTGTTTCTTCCTGTGTCACTTTCCATATGTATTATAATTCTCTTTGAGTGTCACACTCCGTTCTGACGTTTAATACAATTGTTGTTTTACTTTTGGAGTGTTTATTTAACAAAATCCCGGAATGATGGTTAGATTTAGGTGTGAATTTATTGTTTGTTTATTTTATTGAACAATATATTGTTTTGGTAGCGGGGTTGTGGAATTAATATCGGTGCCGTATCACAATATTGTAGGTTACGCTGTTTGCCGAGTGGTCGCTTTTGTTCTATAAACACTTTCGGTCGTGATCAACATGTTTGTGGATTTGCATATTTTTCGTCCTTTATGCCTTGTATTTATGTATTTAGACGTGCATATAATGTATAAAAACCAACAGCAATGTACCTACGCTGAATATTCTTCTAAATTGTATAAGCTAGTCGCTATCAGATCTAAAAAAACTTTGTACCCCCTTTTAAAGCACATTGCGCGCCTGGAGGCGTGTGAGATTTGGCATAATTAAAGTTCATGTGGAGGAGTACAAAAGCAAATTATGATTGTGTTACAAATATATTAAAATAGACAGCACGTGCGATCGCAGTCCGAAATTTTGGAGGGGTCACTAATAATAAAATCGCGGCTAGGGGCAGAAAATGGCGTGAGCATGCGTTTTTTTTTTTTGTATCATATTTCTCGGCCTATTCGTTGTAAAATCGTCGCGCGAAATTGTAGCTATACATGCATGCTCACGCCTTTTATCCCCGAAGGGGTAGGCAGAGGCGCAACTAGTGCACCCACTTTTCGCCAAGCGTATTCCGTCCCATGATGTGATAGGGGGCGAGCCTATCGCCATATCGGGCACAAATTCCAGACTCCGGGCTGATACGAATAGAAAAATCCAATATCACTTTGCCCGACCCGGGAATCGAACCCGAGACCTCAGCCTTGCAGTCGTACCGTAATACAACTACGCCACCGAGGCAGTCGATGTGGCATTGAAAAATACATACAACCCAAAATTTTCCTTCTTTCATTATCCTCTAATTTTTAATTGCGATATTAGTAACGTAATAACTTTTGACCCCGGTCGGTAACTGATTATTCTTTTTTTTTACTAAAATAATCTCTAAAAATAATTTATATGGCAAAATAACGTTTGCCGGGTCAGATAGTTTTAATATAAAATGTTGATTTTCATAATAAACAGCTAACCCTTTCTATTTAATTTCAGTATGTTGATGATGACATCGTTTTTAATTGGACTGTTCATGTTTTCCGCCGGTAATGTATTGTAATTACTCGGTAATGAAACTATTTACGAACATTTCAATGTTTAATAGAGTGCGTTGATTATTTCAGGCGTGGCATGCATGTTCAAGGGTTTGGATCTGCACAAAAACAACGATATACAGAACAGCACGATAGTTATAACTATAGGTACTGTATTAATCGTATTTGGACCTGTTATAATGGGTATGAATTGTTTTTGAAACCTATTTTCATTATAAGTAATAATTATCTAAAATTGGTAGTAATTCAAGGCCAAGTATGAGAAATTTAAAATTTAGCTTAATGTTAATGCAACAGTCAGGTATGACCATATTTTTTCAATGTTCTATAAATGAACAAATTTAGGGTTTAATTAATGATTGATCATTCCAATCAGGGCCAGCCTTACCTATTCGGGCGCCCCGGTCGAAATATTTTTACGCATCTCTTTTTATGGTTACATTTCTTAAGACTAGCTGTATATTTATAGGCAATAGCATATCGTTGATTATGACATTCTAGCCAGAGACTGTGGCGCCCCCTTAAGCCTTCGGCGCTCTCCCTAGAATCTGGCACCCCGAACGAAGCACCCGCTCAAGGCGTTTCATTCCAAATTCCAATGCATGCTTGTACCTACAGACATACCTATGATACCTCTTTCCATGATCGCTTTTCAAAGTCAAAAATCTCTCGACTTTTCAAACAATTTTTTTTTTTTGACAACTATGAAATCCGCCCAAAATTGAAATCCACATTGTGTCAGAGGAAAACTGCTCGATATTCTAATCTGCGTTCCATATTTAAAAATTTGATGTGTATTTTTGGAATGTTGTTCTGACTGTTAAAATATATGGATCAGTAAAATGGAATAAAGTATGGTATTTTTTAATGGAGGTTTGGTTGTGTATGTTCAAATGTATGTTGTGTTCTTATCCATGAAATGCTTAGAAAAAAATAAGTACTAATTAATTATTGTTTTCAGCATTATCTGTAATTTACTGGACAATGACTGCAAAGAGTATGAGAGATGCAGGACAATGGTGTTAAAGAAATCCACAAATCGTAGAGTCCTATAGTAAATATAAGCATCTCAACATAATTAAAGTAATGTACTAATAAAATGCGATATTATTATATTATGTAATGTGTGTACTTACTTAAATGTAGACTTAGATAACGTTTACTGTTATTGTTGAGCATTAAATAAACGTGGTGATCTCACACATTTTTTTACCTAGCAGTATGAATAGGACAAAAAATACACTCTAAAAATCATTAGGTACTGAAATAAAACTATTTTTCGGATTTAATCGCGGTTTTTTAAATTATATTTTCTCAATGTCTAACATTCGCGTAAACATAAGAAATTATTCATCAGATGGTACTCTAATAGCTCTTCGTCAAACCAACGATGCAGATTCCAGCTCCAATTAAATTTCAATTTTAATAATCGAACGACATTATACAACAATCCCGTCAATAATTTGTGTAAATTTCTCCTAACCCTATATAATTGTGGTATATTTTCATATCGTGACGCGTAAATAGTATGCACAACGCGGTTATTATAATTCAGACGTACTAGTGTTAATAGATCACATAATGAATAAACATGTCCGCAAAATTAACTCTCATGATCGAAATAAAGTTCAATTATGCTACTGTACAGAAAACATAAGTACTGATATAATTGCAGTTTATATGTGGAAATAGTATTGCAGTTTGCGTACACACGCACAACATCGCGCCTTTATGCGCAAAGAGTTAAGCAGAGGTGTAACCAGGGCGCACCTACTTTTCGCCTGTGTGTTCACGTCCCATGATGAAATAAAGCGCGAGCCTATCGCCATATCGGGCACCGGACTGATACTGAGAAGAAAAAACCTATATCACTTTTCTCGACCCGGGGTTCGAACCCGGGACCAAAACAAAATAATATTATAGACGCGACTGACGTATGCAGTCGCACAGACGGGTGATCAGTTCACCTTGTTGAACTATTTTACCCTTTTTTTTCCCTTAGTTCACCATGTTGAACTATTTTACCCTTAAAAATAATGTTAGTACTTATAATATTTAAGAAGAATTTGCATACTACTACAATGAAGATTAATAAATAGTTTAATATGATAAGAAAATAATGTTCAGCGTCGGAGCAAATAATTTAAGTTGCAGATTATAGTAATTTGTTATCAGCTTATCCGCCTCGTCACTTTGAACGATGAAACTTGAGCCTTAAAGTGTTTATTTGTCAAATACTTTTACTATGCAATGCAATGCAGTCAGCCTTGTATTATATAATGCCCACTACTGAGCACGGGCCTCCTCTACAAGTGAGAGGGTTTAGGCCTTAGTCCACCACGCTGGCCTAATGCGGGTTGGCAGACTTCACATACTCTCGAAATTCTTATGGAGAATTCTCAGGTATGTAGATTTCCTCACGATTTTTTCCTTCACCGTTAAAGTGAACGATAATTGATAAGCAATACACACGTTACTTCGAAAGTCAGAGGTGTGTGGCTTGGGTTTTGAACCTCCGGACATTGTCTCGGCAGACCGTTCCATTCCCAACTAGGCTATCGTCCACTTTTGAACCTCCGGACATTGTCTCGGCAGTTATAATAATGTTGCTGTATATTTCTAAATGCCTTTCACTATTTTGTTACCGTAACTTCTGTAACATTGAACAGTTATTTAAATGTAAAAGATTTAAAACAAATCACTTATTGACAAAAAATACTGAACAAAATCATAGAGCAAGAATCTGAATAGACAATTCCATATTCAGTAACTGCATATTGGTAGCGAAAGCATATTTCGCTGTTCAAATTTATTCCAATCTTGCCCTTCGTAGCCGCATACGAAAATACTTGCGGTTAAAGTTCTAGAATCCCACAATTTTAAACGTAAACCCTTGCACGAACTAAAATGATAGCAAATAAATTACCACTTAACAAACTAAACGATACTTATAAATTGAAATAAAACTATTCTACGGATTTCTCGCGTTTTTTTACCCCCATGTTTCGGAGACTTTACTGGTGGTAGGTCTCATATGGAAGAGGCCGTCTGGGTGGATACCACCGCAATTTCTATTTCTACCGCCAAGCAGCAGTGTGCATGCACTGTTGTGTTTCGGTTTGAAGGACATTGTAGTCAGTGTAACTACTGGGCATAATGAGAATTAACATCTTATGTTTCAGGATGACGAGCGCAGTGGGATGCCACACAGTACTTTGTAACTCAAGGTGCTGAATGGTGTTGCTTCTGTTTATTTATGATCGTATCGCTTACCATCAGGCGAACGGCATGCTCGTCTCGTCATTCAAAGCAATTAAAAAAAAACTTTGTTTACAAACTATATGTACACGAGGTAGACAATCGCGAAAAAATCAGTAAACTGATTTTATTTCAATACTTATAAATCTACATAATTTCTTAGTTTGAGTTATGATGATGTAACTCAAACATGAGATTGATTTATTAATACCGCCCTTACAGCTCCATAAATAGGAAATATAACTATAACTAGATGCTGGAGTTTCACACTATTAACTACAAAAACCTATTGCCTAGTTCCAAGACTGAAACCGCAAACTAGTTATTTTTATGAACATGTTTTTGTTAAAATGCGTCACTGATGGCGAACGTAACTTGTCACTTGTCAGCCAGTCAATAGCTAGTAACCACTAACCACTAGTTATTTAAAATACACAATACCACTGACCACAGTAGCAGAATTTGAATAATCTGGTAACTAAAATTACGAAAAAGGAACCCATTTAACGGCTTTTTTCAATAAACGATACCAATTTCAATCCGAACTTCGATTCGATCTCGAATAAACCAATCAAAATACGTCATTTATGAGAATATCGAACAAAGCTTAGTTCTGATTGGTCCATTTTCGCAATGGATCGAAAAAATCGATTGGGACGTTTATTAAAAACGGCGATATAATACTAGTTACTTAAGGTTTCATAATATATCATATAGATATAACATAACGACCCACAGCTAACATCAACTATGCCAACATCACTATGTCAATTATTAACCACGCAGACCAAAACAGCAACTACGATCATAGACAGATGCGCATATTATTGAATCACTACCACTCAAAGCTTTCAGGGGCGATTTTATAAAAGCATTACGTAAAAGGTCTCTTAATAAGTGCAGATTAAATTTTAACCCATTCAATAGAGGCCGCGCCAAAGAGGCTTTTTGCAAGCGAAATTATTTAATTACTCAACCGACCTTCTGTGCGTGGAGCAACAAAACCGCTATGTCGCTAGTGCTTTTTCAGTTTTTAGTTAATTTTTCACGGCCCCCGGTCGTCGTGTTTAGCTTTGTAATCATGCTATGTTTTAGTAATCACCATTTTGTTTCGCATATGTAGCTTTCACTGAGTTCTCTTTTATTACAGTCATAACGGATAAAGTATAAAAGTTCATATTAAAAGGACCTTGTTTAATTTAAATCTCAACACTGTTTTAAACCGACGCAAACAGAACGGTGTTATAAGGCTTAGTAAATCTTTTTTAAACAAAGGTTACAATAAACTAATATTATATTTGGCTATTGGTCATGTCGGTCGTTATTTACTTTAGTATGTAAAGATATTTAGTGATCTAGAGTGGATATTCCTTTGGTCCCATAAAAAGACTAGATCTTGATGGCAATCAACGGATTAGTACGCAAATGAGCTTCCCTTCATATGTCTTGTTATGTATATAGGTAATGATGTTTAAAGGAAAAGGTGTAGATGCGTTATAAACAGTCTCCAAACGGCACCCGAAAATTAAGCTAATTAGCACAATCGGACTTAGTATCGTGACAGAATCTGTTGAAAATAGACCTCGAAAGAATATTCGATCAAATTTTCTATGTGATAATAATGAGAATTATGATATGCCGTAATACATTCACGTGTAATATTATAGTTTGTTATTGTAATATTAAATTAACTATGTGTGGGATAATGTGCCGTTTTTGAGAGCCGAGTACAGTATAGGTGCCGTATCTACACATTTTTATTAAAATATTATTGTATATAGGTATAAGCATAGCGTGCTGCGTACACGCCCCTGTCGATGCGCCAATAAAACGAGCCAGCGTTTGTTTCACTCGTGTCCCGTATTGCATACTTAGTACATCTCTTTCTTGGCCATTCCAAAGGTACACTGTACCTACCTTTTTTAAGACAGGTTTATGTTACTGATGTCAAGTTAGGCTCTTATCACATTGGCAAATTGCGAGCGAATTCCCAGCGGAGTAGATGCGCGACGATCTCGCCGCAAATGAAATTTCTCGCAACCTGCCAGTGTGATAGGTCTTATAAAAATAATTGCTATAATAATATTTGAAAGAATTAATAGGTATACCATTGATTTATTTGTGTTTTTTTATTCAGTTTCCAAAATTACAACTTCACTTCTATGTTCTTCTTCTTTACAAATTATACTTAAAAATAGCCTTCTTTACAAATTATACTTAAAAATAAATACAATTTGCTCGATATATACCGCAATTAAAAAATGTTAATGTGGGGTGGGTTCTATAAATAAGACGAAGTACTTGCCTATCTCACTGTAAACATTTTAGGCTAATGGTAAAAGGAAAAAATAAACATTTTCACATTACTATGTTATTTTTAGGGACTTAGTTTTAAGTCTCTTGCAAGTATTAACATGTTAATGAACCTTCTTTTTACTTTACTATGTGTGTACATTTTAATTATAAAGGATGCGGTATTAGCATAATCATGTTTTTATTAAAAAGCCATTTTAGACTGCAAGCATGTTTGGTGCTGTGAACTGTGAAATCAAATTCTCATATTCATTTCCATACATAAATTAACTGGGTGCATAAAAACACTGTTATAACATGTACTAAAATACTACGTGTTGGTTTAATGGCTTTTGTTTACCGATACTAAACGTATATGCTTTATACCAACAACTGACGAGCATCGGATTTATTTAGAAAAAATATATTTACAATTGCTTCTACCTTACTCGACTGCCTCGGTGGCGTAGTTGTATTACGGTACGACTGCAAGGCTGAGGTCTCGGGTTCGATTCCCGGGTCGGGCAAAGTGATATTGGATTTTTCTATCCAGTATCAGCCCGGAGTCTGGAATTTGTGCCCGATATGGCGATAGGCTCGCCCCCTATCACATCATGGGACGGAATACGCTTGGCGAAAAGTGGGTGCACTAGTTGCGCCTCTGCCTACCCCTTCGGGGATAAAAGGCGTGAGCATGCTTCTACCTTAACATCTACCATCAGAAGCAACAACGAATTGTACATCGTCTTCCTAATTAAATTATCACAGTCCTAATTATTCAAACTAATAAATACGTAAGATAATAATAAGTTCCAGATACATTTAACCGTATGCCTAACCCAATGGTAACCTTTTACATAAGATCTTACTACTTTTAATAAATTACTACATCCCTATTACTAAAAATAAAAACGCTGTAAGATAATACTGGCTGCTAGATACGTATATGTACTTATGGACTTGGTCCCTAAAATTCCTAACCTCGCCGTACCTTTTACATAACTTTCTAATCTACTAGAGTACATTTTTGATTTATTTATGCCGACGCATGACGAAGCACCCCGGCTCAGGTGGCTTCGACAGCTGTGAAAAAACAAAAAGAAACAACTTTTGGTCCCCTGACACCGCAACTAGATACGTAAAATTAAACAACTATGTCCAAAATAGTGTACACACTGCACGAGATTTCGTACAAAATAGTTTTAACTTCGTAACGTCAAGTTAGTTGTATTATTTTTTTACGGATTTGAGCGCATTCATTAGTTCAGAGTTTATAACTGACCGAATTTTAAGACCTAAAAATCATGTTTTTAAAGTTATGATTTAATAGTAGAACTCATAATAATAACAAAGAAAAAACTTGAAAGGTGTCAAGGGACACCCGGATGGAACGAAGTTCCTTTCGATTAATTAGTGAAGGAATTGTAATAAAATTTTATTTATATAACAGAGTGTGTATATATATAAATATATAAATATATTATTTATATAACAGAGTGTGTATATATATAAATATTTTCCTATTTCCGTTCCAATACATAAGTTTCTAGAGAAAAAAACAAATAAATACGTGTGGCACTCGGAGACTGCCGCGGTAAAGCTATTGCATAGCATTTTTATCACAAATTTTGATTAATAATAATAATAATAAACCCGCAGGGGCGGCTTTGTGGCGAGCCGTCGGTGAGTGGCGACACCGCATAACCCGATTCCGTGGGGGCTAAATGAGACCCCCTGACCCTTGGCTTGCCTTAACTGGCCGGCTAGGGGTGGAAATCGCAAGAGCTAAAACCTGAAGCTCCAGGGTGGAAGTGCTCAAGCTGCGTAATAGCGAGGAAACCCGCTCCGGGACGCGTCAGCGACCCGCGATGGTGAAATCGGTGCACACCTCTCGACACCCTTTAGCCACCCACACCGATGTTGCGTCCTTGGCATGCGCCGCTTTTGGGATGCCCATCTAGTGGGGGGCAAGTCACCGTCTGCCTTGAATACAAATGATTGAGACATTTTACTTGGCAGGCGTCCCGTTGTCTCAATCAATAGCCCAGCAACCAGTCCAGCTAGATCCCATCCATAGACCCAATTAATTCCCATCTACTCTGCAATAGTCCTTACACCTTGCAGGCGCTGTCTTTGGTTGTATTTCTCCCATAAATGCAGACAGAGATAGTACCTGCATGGTGTACATATCCCAACTATATTAAAGTATCTTTAAGGGGCCTCTACGTGTTGGATCTGTATCCCCATGCAAGCCTTCCAAAAGGACCGGCCTTCGTGCCGTGATATTCCACTGGAAAGATACAATAATAGTAAACACCGCACTTGGCCTAGGCCCGTGCTAAATATACCTCCAAACTGGAGAGATTTAAAAATGATAAATATGAATAATAATAATAATCCCGCAGGGGCGGCTTTGTGGCGAGCCGACGGTGAGTGGCGACACCGCGTACCCCGATTCCGTGGGGGCTAAATGAGACCCCCTGACCCTTGGCTTGCCTTAACTGGCCGGCTAGGGGTGGAAATCGCAAGAGCTAAAACCTCAAGCTCCAGGGTGGAAGTGCTCAAGCTGCGTAATAGCGAGGAAACCCGCTCCGGGACGCGTTAGCGACCCGCGATGGTGAAATCGGTGCACACCTCTCGACACCCTTTAGCCACCCACACCGATGTTGCGTCCTTGGCATGCGCCGCTTTTGGGATGCCCATCTAGTGGGGGGCAAGTCACCGTCTGCCTTGAATACAAATGATTGAGACATTTTACTTGGCAGGCGTCCCGTTGTCTCAATCAATAGCCCAGCAACCAGTCCAGCTAGATCCCATCCATAGACCCAATTAAGAGGCTATGTCGAAAAATTTAAGGTTATTTAAATTCAAATTTCTCGTAAAGTACTAAGATCGGAAGTTTGATTTTTGGGTATGTGTAAATTGAACATATAACTCAATGATTTTCGAAAGCCAAAACACAATTACTACAAATTTTCTCGATAGAAAAAAAATCCAAAGTTACCTCTGATATTTTCTTTAAACACGCTTTATCTCTAAATGGTGTAATATATACATTCGTAACTTGATTTAAATACAAGAACTCAATATTTTCTAAGGTCACAAAAAGACGCAATCAAACTAAATTGAATAGTATAATCACAATTAAAAGAAAATTGGTTTGGCGCTTACGCCATTTCATTTCGGCATACGAGTGCGCTTCCCGTCTCTTCCTCTCATCCGCGACGGCTAAATACGCCATCACTGTCATGGGAGTGGCCCGTGCCGACTTCAGTCGCCCGGAATCTTTACTGACGACGGACGTGCGCTCGACATTTTTGGGCGCCTTCAAAGTTCAAATTACCCGTTTGGTATAGGGATGCGGCCGCGCTGCCGCCGTGACACGCGCGGCAAATTTGAAAGTGCCCTTCAAATTCTATTTTACAGTATATCCAGCTCACGTCCGTGTGTCAATATAAAATTATAGGCTCTATTAGATCTATGAGATAGGTAGCAAGCGTAATTATTACATCCTTTCACCTTTGTAAATTATTTCTTTTCGGAGACCTACTTTAGTTATAATGCGTGATCGGTACGACTACCGCGCTCCCGGTCCCGGGTTCGAATCCCTGAACGAAAAAAAATTGACATTGGGTTTTTTTGTATTATTATTTATATTTCGTAATCCAGAGCTAGGGACGCGTAATACCTGGAATGCCATGCTGGGCCAATTTTGCGTAAATGACGCTTGCGTGCCGGTCATACATTTGAAAAATTCGGATTTTGGGTGCAAAGGCTGTTCAAATGTTTACACCATAAAATTATTTTATTATGAATTTTTATATTACTTATTTATTTATTTATTATGGATCAATAGTCACTAAAATATTCAGAGCCAATGTTAGAATTGGTATACACGGCCGCCATTTTGAATTTCTTTGTTTTAAGGCCAATCGACCTCAAAATCGATATCTGGCTATAACTTTGGTTACAAAAGACTGATCCAATGTAGCAATTGAAAAAAGTGGCCGCCATTTTGAATTTCTTCATTTTAAGGCCAATCGGCCACAAAATCGATATCTGGCTATAACTTTAGTTGCCTAAGACTAATTCAATGTCAGAATTGAAAAAAGTGGCCGCCATTTAGAATTTCTTCATTTTAAGGCCAATTGGCCACAAAATCGATATCTGGCTATAACTTTAGTTGCCTAAAACTAATCCAATGTCAGAATTGAAAAAAGTGGCCGCCATTTTGAATTTATTTGTTTTTAAGGCCAGGCCACGGCGCAGCGTCGGCCGTCCACCTGCAAGGTCACATAGATTTTAAAGCCAATAAATAGCCCTTAAAACAAGAAATATCTAAATGGTGGCCACTTTTTTTAATTCTAACATTAGATTTGCCTCTTGTACACAAAACAATGCCCAGATATCGATTTTGAGGTCGATTGGCCTTAAAACAAAGAAATTTAAAATGGCGGCTACTTTTTCAATTGTGACATTAGATCAGTCTTTAGTAACTAAAGTTATACACAGATATCGATTTTGAGGTCGGTTAGCCTTAAAACAAAGAAATTAAAAATGGCGGTAACTTTTTCAATTCTGACATTGGATCAGTCTCACTATGTCGGCCACTTTTCTCAATTCTAACATTACCTAAGTCAAGATCTTGCTTTCAACGGCAAGCCAAAAATAGCGAAAGAAGAAACAACCTGTAGATGTTCAGTTTGATATATATTTTGCAGAAATTGGCCCGAGCGGACATGTACGCTCTCAAATTCAAGATGGCAGTCACTTTTTTGGCATTAGGCTCACCCTCTGGGGCCAAAGTATGCCTAGATAACAATTTTGAGGTCAATAGGTATAAAATCGGATCTGACCTTTGTAACCAAAGACGCAAAAGTATCGATTTTAAAGCGAATTGGCCTTAAAAATGAAAACAACATGGCAGCCACTTATTCCACCTTGTACATTAGACACATGTTTTATTGTCCAAAATTTGGCCAGGTATGGATTTTGAAGCTAATTGGTTCGTAAATAAAAATGTTCTAGATTGGTAACGGCCACCTTCACCATTACAAACATTTATACCCTATCTAGTGACCATTGAACCATTATAATGTTTTCAAACTTCATATCAAACTAATTTTATGGTGTAAAAATTTCGAACGCCTTTACACCCAAAATTCGATTTTGTATGGCGGCACTGAAGAGTGAAGCATCATTTAGACCCGGCAAAACCCGGTAAAATAGACCCGGAATTCCAGGGAAGAGGTAGCATAGTGACTGACTTGTCGAGAGTCAAGACTACCTCGATGTCGTAACTCGTAGCTGTATTGCGTGCTCGGTACGGCCTCCGCGCTGAGGTCCCGGGTTTGAATCCAGAGTCAGGCCGTAAAATAGTGACTGCATTTTTTGTATTATTATTTATTTTGTGTCAATCAAAGCTAGGAAAGCCTACAAAAATAAATCAAAACGATGCAAAATATAATTTAAAATGTATTATAGAATTTTCATACTGCTCTGTTTTTTATATACCTACGTACGTCCGAGACCTATTTACCACCATACCAAATTTTACCGAGAAAGTGAATAATACTTTCGATGAGTTTAAATAACTTACAATGTCATTTTACATAATGTTCAAGTAATTAGGTAGTATAGTGACATAATAATGATTCTATAGGCGAATTAAAATAAATTACATGTTTTATAAGTTATAAAACATAGAATTTATTGGAAATTTTAACTATAATATTTATAACGCAGCTGTGTATTTGCATTTGGAATGACGATCTTTTCGCGGGCTTGAGCGCAACGACCTGATGCGATGGCGGTGCGACGCGCGCGATCTGTCGCAGCGGGTCGGCGGGGCGCCTCGCACTGGAAATACGCTAAGCCACGCCCATCACCGTCCAATATTTTTTCGACATAGCCCCTTAATTCCCATCTACTCTGCAATAGTCCTTACACCTTGCAGGCGCTGTCTTTGGTTGTATTTCTTCCATAAATGCAGACAGAGATAGTACCTGTATGGTGTACATATCCCAACTATATTAAAGTATCTTTAAGGGGCCTCTACGTGTTGGATCTGTATCCCCACGCAAGCCTTCCAAAAGGACCGGCCTTCGTGCCGTGATATTCCACAGGAAAGATACAATAATAATAAAAATCATTTATTGCACACAATTCACAAATAAAGTTAGGTACAATAAGTATTAACAAAAAAAAACAAAGGGAACATAACACAGTAACAAAAACGAGAAAAAAAAAATATAATAACAATAATACAGAAATAAAATGAAAAAACAGTAGCAACGTTGAGTTGAGTGCATTGTTCCGAATGTCGTTGTTTGTGTGCAAATGGATCTATTCAGCGAGGAGCCGCGTGCTAGCCGCGACGCACTGATCTTGCATAGACCCGTGAGACGATGAGAGCGCACGGACGTGTTGTTTAAAAAAATAATAATAATAAAATAATAATGATTGACTAAACACAAATTCGATCTTACGCTTACCACATAAAGTAGATTTTTAAACGCGAGCAAAGCACGTTTAGTCTTGTAATTGATAAATGTCAGTAACCAAAGTAGAATAAATCAACAAAATTTGAAAAAATAATGTTACGTTCGATTCTTTTGTACTCGTGCCGTGCCAACGCTGAGGAAATAGCTTCTACGCAATGTATTTAAGGTTCATATTAGATTAGTAAGAAATGGTTTTAATGACTTTATTTATTTATTTATTTACACTTTGTACAGATGTATAGTACAGGCGGACTTAATGCCTAAGGGCATTTTCTCCCAGTCAACTTTAAGGAGGTGCAGAGAGACGGAGGCAGGTGTAAATTATAAATAATGAAAAAAAAAAAATGAGAATAAATATACAATGATAATTATTTAATAAAATATATGTATATATACATATGCTACATATATAACTGTGTACATAAATAATTATTTAAAATATATACATAAACAATTACGTACATATTATATACGTATATTAATAAGCTAATGAGGAGAGTCTGCTACTTCGGCGAGGAGTAATTGCCAAACTCTCATTTTGAATGCCACCCGTGTTGTACACGACCTGATTTCGAGTGGGAGTGCGTTCCAGAGAAGGATGGATTGGATAGCGAAGGAAGAGTGAAGGAAATCAGAGCTATGGGGAGGACACTTAAGAAGGAGATTGCTAGACGAACGCAGGTTTCTATCATGTGTATCACAGCGGTAAACAAAGTTGGAAGACAGATAAGAAGGAGGGGTAGGAGAGGTAAGAATAGAAAAGACGGTAGTGAGCGCACGCAACGAACGGCGTTGACGGATGGGAAGCCATTTTAACTGTGATCGGTAAGAAGAGATGTGATCAAACTTACGAAGATTATAAACGAATCGAATGCAGTTATTAAGAAGACGGTCGAGTTTGTTGAGTAAATCTGCATTCAGATCAAAGTAGCACACATCACCATAGTCAATAACCGGGAGGATTAAGGTTTGCACAAGCATAGTCTTGGTTTTGGACGGAAGGAAATTCTTCAGGCGATACAGAGAGCGAAGAGTACCGATGACTTTCTGACTGACAGAGGTCACCTGGGGTCGCCAGCTCAGAGTGGCGTCGATTTGGACTTTAATAAATAAAATAAATAAAAATATACTCGTTTCAAGAATTATAGCTTCTACGCATTGTATTTAAGGTTCATATTAGTAAGATAATAGCAAAAAGTGTCGTGACAACTTTTCATTTGTTTTTTCCGTCCAGCCCCCTTTCACAACGCGCGATAAGGAACTTCGTTCCAATAAAAAATTGTATTTACCCAGCGCGACGTAGACGAACGATCGAATTAAAAATAGTTAATTTAATGTTGTTATTTATAGTTTCATGCGTTATATTTGGATTAAATCAAGGCATAACATCACATATAACAAAAATTACTATGATAATACACAATAAAAATAAATTATTCCTTCACAAGATCTAAAAAAATCTAACGTATTTATAACGATGTTACATTATCCTCGGTATACATAAAAGATGAACAGTATATTTTGTATTGCTGGAACGGTTTATGTATTTTAGGACGCCGGGATCGAATAGTATCGATCAGTGCCTGTGACACGGCACTCGATGAATGTTGTTTTCTTAATTGACACGCCAATAATGTCCAGTTGCAATATTTACTCTAGTTATTATCCTTTTTGTTTTTAATAATATTAACACAGAGAAAGTTCTTCTGGTTGTATACGGTACCAGAGCAAATGAGCATTTACGATTATTAAGTAAGGAAAGAAACAATGGAGGAGGGAGGAAAATAAAGCAAAATGACACTGGGTATCGCCGCTGAACCGCACGGGTCATTGATTCTATAGTTCAAACTGGCTATAGTGTGGCTTAACCACTCATAAAATCCCACACCTTAATCTTATGCGTCAAGGAAACGATCAATAAAATATGACTACATTCATGTATAAACTAGTTTTAGAACTCCGTCGCACTTACGCCTTAAAGTTTATTAGATATTGAGGAAACTATCTGTTTTCGTAACTATGAGCACCTGTACCAAATACATATACCAATCTTACGGTACTTCACACTAGCCGGTAGGCATCGCATAAGTGCGTTACTTAATTAAAGATATTTTTTAGAATACGAATTAAAAAATCTTTGCTGTCATTTATCTATAAATTTCTCATTAAAATCCTAATAGCATTTTGTTTTAAAGCAAAGGAAAGACAAACTATAAAGCATTTCATCGCACAATGCTGTACAAATTGGGCTATCCCATTATGGTTTGGCAGACCAGTGGTATTTTTAAAACTGTACGATTTAGAAAACCTATTTCTACCGTGAAAGCCGCTAACTTTTCGATGGATATTTATGTATGTGTTAAGATATCCCATATAACGGTCATGCGCACTAATGTTCTAAAAAATAGTGATTGCAAGACACTTCACAAACGGAATCCGAATAAAAATTAACAGTCCTTTTTATAACTTGCTTCTTTTACGCTATAAGCAAACACGCAATTCATTTAAAAACCAGTGCATTAAGTTTGTTTAGAAACGTTATTAAGGCAGTAATAGCTTTTATTTACATATGCAGTGTACCACGTTAGTACTTTTTTCTTTTTACGCTGTATATCAAACAGCGAGCAAAGCCTTACTTTATTTTGCTGGACCAAACATAGTTTTCGAATGGACCCGTTATTTTTCTCTTTTAGAACTTAACTGTGTGAAAATAGGAGCTGGTTTTTAAACTCCAATTAAAATGATTTATTACTTTCTCTAAAGCGAGTTTTTTTTTATTGTACTATGAAAGTTAGCTTCTACGACAAATTCGATAAAATTTGTAGAATCGAAAGTAGCATTTAGTTGGACCTATTTGTAATAAGCGCCACAATACACAAGCTAGGTCTATTTAGAATGGATTTATACACTTACTACCGTTCACTTATAAAAGTGTTTTATCTATACTCTATACACATATAAATAAAATTGGAGTGTCTGTTTGTAATATTGAAATAACCGTTTTTTACTACATGTATATGAATATATATACGGTACATACCCCAAAATATCATTTTTTTCAATTTTTGTCTGTCTGTCTGTCTATCTGTCTGTCTGTTTGTTCCGGCTAATCTCTGAAATGGCTGGACCGATTTTGACGGGACTTTTATTGGCAGGTAGCTGATGTAATAAGGAGTAACTTAGGCTACTTTTTATCCCGGGAAAATATAAAGCGGGACTTTTATCCCGGGAAAACTCATTCACGCGGGCGGAGCCGCGGGCAACAGCTAGTTCAGTAATATATTCTTCGGGGAAACTGTAGTTACTTTTATTCTACTTCATAAAAAGAGCTTCTAAGAAAGACCAGTGTATTGAATAATTTATATTTTCTTAAACAATGTCACTCAGAATTGTATATTGAACTCGCATCTATCTTTATAAAATTATTACGGATAACATTTTAATGCAGAAAAATATATACTTCGACCGCCTCGGTGGCGTAGTTGTATTACGGTACGACTGCAATGCTGAGGTCTCGGGTTCCATCTCCGGGTTGGGCACAGTGACATTGGGTTTTTCCTTTGATTAATTATATACCTAGATAGAGTGACGCGCTGCAATGGAACTAAAACAAACAGGCCAACTTTTCTTAACCTAGTATGCGTGACAGCTGTGTCATACGCTATCGCTGCCTCATTCTGCGTATAGTTGTGTGTGCTGTGTTTCTATTAAAACGGGGAGAAAATTATATCCATGAAAAACCAACAAAAAATAATTCCCTCAAACTCATTTAGTGGGGAACAGTTCGCCTCTTTTTTTTCGATGCGTTTGAGACGTTCAGTGTCTATCTAGCTAGGTATATAATTAATCAAAGGGGTTTTCTATAGCTGGCGAATTGTGAGTTTGTTATGCCTGTGCCTACCCCTGAAAAGGGAAAAGGTGTGATGCTATGAATGTATGTATAGTAATATAATTAAAGAATATTGTAGTCTGTAATTTCGAGTCGTTATGAGACATCATCTGAACATTTATGGGTGGTCCTGTAACAAGGTAAGTGCCTTTCTCATCTCATCATTTATTTTTATAAGTATATTACATTTATTTTAAACAGAAAATTAAATAACAATGATACAATTTCGTTAAATGTATGGTGTATCTACTGGGCGGCCTTATCGCTACAAGCGATCTCTTCCAGGCAACCAAACCAAAATAAAATAAATCAATTATTATTCCATGGCATTGCTGTTAGAAATTGCACTTATATTTAGAATTATTAGACGTGAGTTACGGATCCCAACCTGTTTACCAATTCAAAGAGCTAAAATAGTGAGCCAGCGCGTCAGTGCTCTCGGGCGCGCTATACCAATTTGGTCGCAAATACAAGCAGACAGGGTATCGAAATAAACTGTGTCGACCAAAATGACATTTTGTTAAAAACTTTGAAATATTATTAACTAGCTTATACATAAATACACATAAAACATAAGTGCTATAGGGCGAAGTGCATATTATGCATGTATTATGCATATAATCCTCTTGAATCACTCTATCTATTAAAAAAAATCGCATCAAAATCCGTTGCGTAGTTTTAAAGATCTAAGTATACCTATATATGCTTAGATCTTTAAAACTACGCAATGGAAACGCAAACATCCCTATAGACATAGGGACAGACAGCGGGTCTCGACTTTGTTTTATACTATGTTAAGATTAACATAGATAGCTACTCAATAATATCTCAATAATATTATAAATGCGAAAGTTTGTGAAAGTGTTTAGATTAATATATAGGCTAGTTTTGTCCCGGTAATATGCTCCCATGGGAAATAATGGCATTTTTAATCTGTTTTTTTTTAAATTGATAGCGCCGGCGTCGTACCGTGTTTTAGGGACTTTTGTAGCGGGAAAGGCTATTCACGCGGGTGAAATCGCGAGTAACACCTAGTTTCTTATTCTATATATTATTCAAGGCTAAAATTCTTCATACAAGTATTGTAGAAGAATGTTAAATCGAACCCTAGGCTGCTTAAGTGTTTTGATTTATAGAAACGAAGGCAACAATCGATAATAATATAAATTAACACATGATGACAAATCAATATCACAATGAGAGCAAGTGACGTCATAATCCGGTATAAAATTATGAGGCGTCGGTAAAAGTGGCGAGTTGTTGATGGCCCGAACATCAAAGCAACCACCTGAGCTCCATGAAATGTGGACCGCATTACGCGCTTCGGCAACGGCATTAGTTCCCAGCTTTTATTTTAAGGACACTGTTTATTTTATACAAGACGACTGGCTATTTGTTAAATTATGCCAACGTACATTATTTTAATGGAATTTGTTTTTAATTTCGAATTGGATATTGTATCATAAATATAGAACTCTCCAGTTTATAAAAGTAATTTAATAATGCTAAGTGACTTCGTAAATTCACAGCATATTTACGAAATAGACTTTGTATGAATATCGAAATCTGGAAATATGAAAAGTGCATCCGCTCTGATTCTGATTTAAATGCAAAGCCTTGAAATCGAATCGCGTCGTCGACAATCCCATCATTTATCGGATCTCTCTATTGTTGAGGACCGAAAGTGCTGAAGATTGAATCATTGTCATAATTTCTTTCATTGCAAGTTCCAAAAAAATTTAACTTGGGAGAGGTTAAATTTCATGTTGTTTGCATTTATTGCGACCTCGCATTCATAGAATATAATTGATAAGGATTAAAAAAGTAGAATTTCTTAAGACGGTTTGGGACACCGCATTAGAATATGTAAAATTTTAATATTTTTTTAATCATGTGTCTGAGATAATTAACACTTAAATAGCTGGTTAACGTCCTTTATGACGAACATTGCCGTTTACACTGTCTGATGAAAATATACAAAGTTAAAAATAAACATTGGCCGGGAAATTAACCGTTGGGCACCTGTGTTTATCAACCGCTTAAGTCATTTTGCAACGGACTTTTCGCCACTTCGAGAATTTTACTTGGCGTAGGTATTTACAAAAATATTAATGAAACACAAATCCTCTAATACGACCATTTATATGTGACTGCCTCTGTGGCGTACTGCGTGTGCCGTACGACACCAGTCTGAAGTCCCGGGTTCGAATCCCGGGCCGCGTAAAGTGATATTGGGTTTTTCTGATATCAGCCTGTAGCCTGGAATTTGTGCCCGATATAGTGATCGGCTCGCGCCCTATCACATCATAAGACGGAAAACAGTGCGAAAAGTAGGTACCCTAATTGCACCTCTGCCCACCCTTTCGGGGGCAATGGCGTGATGTGTGTATGACTATTTCCCGAAATAATAACAATTGTCGAAATAATCAATAGCACAATTCACCCCGTACCAAATTCATAAATAATGTAATTAAGTGAACATAATGCTCCGAATATTATTTTGTCGCTATTTAATGGCGCTGGACGCAACACGAATAGTCATGAAAGGTAATAACGCCAAAAATGTGACAGCAAAATGTTATCGAAGCAAATTGATCAACGATTACTGCGGTACGGGAATATCGGCGCAGTATTATATCTCACTGCTGGGAACAGACCTCATGTACTACTGAGATATAGCTCTTAGTCTACCACGTTTGCCTTGTGCAGGTTGGCTGACTTCATTCATCATCATAATCATCAGCCACATAATATCCACTGCTGAACATAGGCTTCCCGTAAAGATTTCCAGACGGGCCTATCAAAAGAACAGGCTTCATTATATCTTCGAAATTCTTATGTAGAATTCTTTGGTATACACCTACACCTATAGTAGGAAGGTTTCGTCTATAGTAGGTTTCGTCGGGATCTTGTTCTTGACTGTTAAAGCAAGCGATGTTGAATTCTTTCTAAAAAAAATTTGGAAAGAATACAGGATAACAAATATAGGAATCTTTCCTATAAATCGCAACTTACCTATCGGTCTTTAGGCTTGACTAGTACAGCAATAGGTACGTATACTATGAGTTGGTACTGCCCTGTCTTTCATTTCACTTATTTATTCGAGTGTATTTTTAGAATGATTGAAGATTGTTTGCGCAGATTATCTGAGCTGCGGATTGAATAACAATTATTGGTATCAGCTGAATCACGTTCACTAAATCACAACTTAATTCTCTCGTTTTAGAACTGGCTTCTAGAATGTAGAGGATTTTTTGAAATCATTAATTTATTATTACAGAAAGAAACATAATTATATCTATTCTAAACGAATAGACTACATTTTGGCAAATATTATTTACATATATCACAGCATCGTGCCCTTTTCCCTTTTCAGGGATAACTCTGCTTACTCTGTAACACCCAAATATCGCCAGCCGCCGCCGAGAACGAGACGAGGGCACAGCAAAAATATTATTTGATTTATAAAACACACATTTGAGTTGTTTATGCTAAATTAAGTCCCTTTGAATGCCAAAAATAACAAACGAGAGTAGATAAGCATCTCTCGCCAGCCACCATCGTTATGCTAATCAAATAGAGACGCCAAACAAACAGACGGCGCGGCAGGCCTAATGGTACACCACCGGTCACCGATGAACAATTTCACTCGTTATGTCCTTTATAAAACTGTTTGTTTGATATGTCCTTTATAAAACTGTTTGTTTGATTTGATGTACATTTTATACGCCATTTTTGAAGTTATACTTCTTTTGGCGCGTTAGGGAAAAATGATGAGAGTAAATTTTTACGATGCGCGCGCACACCGTCACGAAAAACCGACACCATGAAGTTAGCTATAGTCAATATTTTATTTTTGAATTTTGAACGTAGAATAAGGCGAAAGATATTGAAGTTATACTTCTTTTGGCGCGTTATTTAAAAAGATGTTTATCTTGTTACGCCAAAGAAGTATAACTTCTAACGCGTGTACATAAGTACACACACACTTTTTTATTTGTATTTACTAAGCACATAAGCATAGTAAAGTATACATAGCATAATGTCAACACAGTATATTTTTAATCAAAGGGTAAACCTAAATTAGTTAAATCATAAATTAATTGATCGCTGGACAATAATCGCATTAGTTGCTAGTAAATATTGGATTTTTCATTCGCTGCATTGTACGGTAAGCGCGTCGTTGCACACGAATAAATGGTTGTTTTTATTTAAATGAAAATACGTATTGTGATTAACAGCCATGGGTAATTCGGTTCTCCCAAATATGATTTAACCGGAGTTCCACTGACAAATTACTTTTCGAAATTTCATATTGTGTAACTGCACCGAGCCTTTTGTCAAACCAGTCATAAATTATACATTAAAATTTATTATTCCATCCACATTCTGGATTTCTCACCACTTGCATTTACGGTGGGAATAATTATTATGTAAAGTTCCTGATTGACTGAACGACACTCAGAGCAAAATATATTGTAGATCATTACAAGACGTTGCTTCATCATTATGAGCACCGCACCATATTTATTATAATTTATTTAATTATACATACTTCTGCGCCCATTACTTTAAATTTCGTTTTAACGACTTTTTAGGGGTAAGTTGTGACCTCAAATGTGCCGTTAGACAAACGCTTAAGGCTGTTTGCAACTAGATAATAGCTTATACTGTTATTAAGATGTTGAAACTAGATAAAAACATGACCACATACTGTATAAGTCGAGTGTTTGTAAATTACTCTTCTATGTGGATTCTTTAAACTGTATTTACGAAAATTCGGACTAGGGATGTTCTGAAGTGCCAATTATAATTGGTGATTATCAAGAGTTTATTCTTTGATTAATTATATACCTAGATAGACACTGAATGTTTCAAACGCGTCGAAAAAAATAGAGGCCAACAATTGTCCACTAAATGAGTTCGAGTGAATTATTTTTTGTTGTTTTTCATGGATATAATTTTCTCCACATTTTAATAGAAACCATGTAATAACTGGTATCATTATGCGCGCACACAAGGATACGCAGAATGACGCAGCGATAGCGTATGACAAAGCTGTCACGCATACTAACTAGCTTAAGAAAAGTTGGCCTTTTTGTTTTAGTTTCATTGCAGCGCGTCACTCTATCTAGGTTTATAATTTATCAAAGAGTTTATTATTAACTAAATGGATTTAATTCGGTTGTAGATATTTTTGCATCGTAATATTATTTGTTTTATTATATATTCGCTTAGTTTTTACCAGCTGCTCCGCCCACATTAAGTCCATTCCCGAGATAAAGGGTAGCTCGTAATACTCAAGGATGAAGCTTCGATCTACTTCGGACTATTAGTTTCAGAAATAATGCTGTACATACAAACTAAACATGTTTACATTAGTATCGATTATTTGAAGGTTTTTTTTATAGGGGAATGTCAAAGTGACCCCACTGTAGCAAAGAGAGGTCCAGATAGAGTGACTGACGAGTGACGATTATCAGTCAGTCGACACAATTATGCCGGCCTGTTTAACCCGATATAGACAGGCTGATCCCGGAACGCGGCACACTGACGTTACTTGCTCGTTTCTAACAATATTATACTTTCGCGGAATAACTTTGTTCCTAAAACACATGAATAAATAAAATGGTACTGAACATTTCCACTGTAATTATAAAAGGGAAGTTTATTTAGCGCATTTAGCTGAGCTGATACTAGTGGCGTTTCCTTTCCTCGTAATGTAAAGATACTCCTTCCCTTTCTTTTATATCAGCTCCACTTCTCCTTACCTAGCCCTATTCCCGTCCCCAATGTCCGTGTCCTCTATACCTATCAGCCCGTGCTGGTTGTTCATTATTTAATCTAGGTACTTTAAATTATTTAATTGGTATATGTACCTTTGTTATTGTCTCTACCTTGTCATGACTTGTCATAAGTGCTTTTTTATAAGCCTACTTGATCAATAAATGATTTTATTTTATTTTATTTATTTATTTTATAATCAGGCGCCTTCGCCAGCGGAAAGGCACGACATAACTCACCTGCACGTTGGTCGGGGTAACAAATGGCCTGCAATCTAATTGAATTATGTCACCTGAACAGTAGTCTCGTCTTAATTTAGCCTAATTTATTAACTAAACCGCACAGTGACTAACTACTGGCCAATCGGTCCGGCTAACTGTGCAAGGGTAATCGAAAATAATTAACTATTGAAAGTTTATTTGTAAACGTCCGTCTCAACTGAAGACTAATCACTCGGTTGGCTGTTTTTGCTGTGATGTATTTTCTAGATACTTTGTGACGTATTTTCTAGATTCAACTGTATTTTTCTTCGTAGTTATAGATTGATTGTCATAAAGATAGACTCTAAATTACAAAGGCTGGTATTCACAAACGTTACTTAGCTAAGTAAGACTCCACCATATCATACCAGCCCTGTATTATATACTGCCCACTGCTGGGCATGGACCTCCTCTACAACTTAGAGGGTTAAGGCCTTAGTCCACCACGCTGGCCTAGTGCGGGTTGGCAGACTTCACATACCTTCGAAATTCAGAGAACTTCTCAGGTATGCAGGTTTCCTCACGATATTTTCCTTCGCCGTTAAAGTGAGCGATAATTCACAAAGAATCCACACATAACTTTTTAGAAAAGTCAGAGGTGTGTGCCCTTGGGTTTTGAACCTGCGGACATTCGTCTCGGCAGTAAGACTCAATGCTATTATAATGGGTCTGTTTCTCAGTGCTTACGGCATCACATCCAACGCAGTGCGTAGGCATAGGAACGATTGGCTAATATTGAGATACAACTTTAATGCAGTTGGCTGTCAAATAAACAAAGATGAACGTAGTCAAAGACAACTATGTAATTGCTGACACTGTACTTTCAGGCCCAGTGTGCGTCCTCATCGTATTGTTTGTGAATAAGAGTATATATTATGGCTATCAACAATTTACGGTTAGCCTTACGCCTTGTTCGTTGTTTTTAGACTACACTGTGTTATCAAGCCCACCTTAAATTTTTTAACGGTCGAAATTAAACCGCGTTTCCGCAGAAAGAAAGAAAAATATGAGAACAATTTGAAATAGGAAAACGCGGAAATGAATCCAATGATAACATGCAGTGGGAACTCGGTAGCAATGTAAAATAACGAGTGAAACTTAAGTGTCTATGGTTTTATTATTTCTCGTGTTACGTTATTTGTGTTCTATTGTTTATGTCGATCATACTATATGTTTTTGTAATCGAATATTGATTTACTTATTGAATTAAACATGTGTTTTTGTTGTATAAGTATTTTATGAAACATATAAACAATTCGTACTGAGTCTATTATAATAAATTACACTGACACGGGACACCCGTATTTGAAAAATAATACTATGTGTTCCCTAACGCATAGTGTCGGCAATTTCATAGTTTTCTTTGGCTTTGTTCATCTTTGTTTATCTAACAGCCAATAGTAGTAAAGCTGTCACTCAATTTTAGCCAATCACAGCACTCCCATCCCTACGCACAGAGAAGGTTGTCATGCCAAAAGTATTGAGAAACACTTATTATCATAGCATTGCTCCTTAAATAGCTAAGTAAAGTTTGTGAATACGGACCTTAACATACAAGAACTTTGTCGCTTAATCGAAAGAGTTTAGATAGTAAAATAATTATAAATAACACTTACGAAATATATAATAACTTAACAAATACACATGGTAGAACTATGTCACTAATTAAAACATAAATATTTTTAAAAACAGTCTTAACTAATAAAAAAACCATTCCAAATATACTTAACCATATTTTCTTCTCACTCATTCGTATAATACTTTTGATCAAACGCACTTGTCAAAGTACATGAGTCGAACACCGCAGTACCAAAATAATTCACGTTGGATTTTCTTCGACACTCGCATTACCGCTTTCCAGGTAATGGATCAAAGGTTTATACAATTTAGAGTTGCTCTCGTGCTAATTGTAAACCAGCTCTTAATTCGGTGGCTGGGCACTTGAGAGCCCGCCGTGTGATAAAGGCTTGTAAATAGGTGTTAATGTCTCTGAGGCGCGCTTGAGCTAAATGAAGAAGCTGTGATTGTGTTTATTAGTTTTAGGCCTTTTTCATAATGTTAAAGTAAATTTTATCTGCTAGTTAACGATAGCCTAGTTGGGAATGGAACGGTCTGCCGAGACAATGTCCGCCGGTTCAAAACCTAAGGCACACACCTCTGACTTTTCGAAGTTACGTGTGTATTGTTTATCAATTATCATTCGCTTTAACAGTGAAGGAAAACATCGTGAGGAAACCTACATACTTGAGAATTCTCCATAAGAATTTCGAGGGTATGTGAAGTCTGCCAACCCGCACTAGGCCAGCTTGGTGGACTAAGGCCTAACCCCTCTCAGTAGTAGAGGAGAGCCGTGCTCAGCAGTGGGCAGTATGATACAGGGCTGATTGCATTCCATTGCATAACGTATACGACAGTTACGACCGATTTCATCGCTTGCTGATAAATGTTACTTGTCATACAATGTTATGAGCCGACCAAATACAAAAGTCACACTAATGTTAGATGGATAGATGGCCCTTAATGCTGAATGCACTTTTTTGTTCACCATTTATTTAGGAACTTGACTCTTGTATTTCGTCGTCTTATCATATTCGATGATAAGCATTTATTCAAACATCGTGAAACAGACAATTATTGCAAGCACGTTTTAGGCTGTATGGCAATATTACCGGAAAGTAATTGACTGATATAAAATTAATGGTCTTGACGCTATGACAATGATTATTTTCTATTTACCTTAAAAAAATATCTGGTTTATCTATAAAATTATGAATTTTATGTTTCCAGTAAAACGAGCCTAATTATTCCTTGGGACCATTGAAAACGGCGTTTACGTAATATGTCGACAATGTTTTTTTATTTACCGTCCAATTCAATGTAACCATTCGGCTATGATAAATAATAGCAATATTACAAAAAAGAAGAAACGATTCGCCTAGCAATTCGCATAACACCTTCGAACTATTTTCGCTTATACCTGAAAGCGTCCAGTATTCCTAATTATATTTTATCTCACATTTCCTTATAATTACATCATTAAAATAAAGTGCTTTATTCTTGAACGTTATTTACAAGACCCAATTACTCTTGGTTAGATTTTGTCCGGTAATTTTGAGAGCCCGACGATGTTAGGGTCGTTCTCTGTACGACGTAAGTACTAATTAAATAATAATAAACTTAAATTTCATAGCAATACGATCTTGTGTCGTGTATTTCGGTCAATTTAATAAAGTTTCGGAACTGTTTTTATACAGGCAGGGCAAAATGACCCCACTGCACTGTGTAAATAATGTCATCCACGATGACGCGCGCTACTAATTTCTGAGCTGAAATTTTGCGGGTTAAAATGACGTTGATTATTCATTGTAGTATGCGAATGCACTTACAAGTAATAAGTGTGTATTTACAGAACAAAAGACAAACGGAAAGTTACCAAGTTTGACTGTAAGCGGTCAGAAAAATTTTGTCAAGCGCGTCATCGTGGATGGCATTATCTATAAGTGGCGTAAGGTCCTGTTAGAGTGTCACTGCTGAGAAAGGATTACCATTTCCTCACCAGTCGACATTATAATGCCGACCTGTTTGGATACGTATAGGCTGATCCCAGATCGCGAGTCGCGACACACTTAGTTTGTTAATAGTGTATATATAATATTTTATAAATAGTTATAGTATAGGTACAGCTGTTGTATGTTTATGTTATTTTGTGATAGTCCCACCAGTTCGAATTGGGTATATCCTGTAATGACTGTGTGTATTGAATAAAGAATAAGTAAATAAATAAATATCAAAAGTCTCTTTAAATATAATTAAATTTTCATTTTTATACCCACACGCGAATTCATAAAGTTTGTTGAAAAAATATCTAAATTCAAAGCTATAGTTATTAAAAATTATAATTGAGAGTAATAAAAAAATATTTACAGTCGGGTTTTTTTACATCAATGACAGTAATATATAATATTCATTAAAAAGTATTTAAAGCTATCAAAAGAAACCTATTAAATAATAAGGTAGTCAGCTTTAGCCATACGCTTACGGTTAGCAGTGACATTGTATAAAATATTTGTTTAACAAAGTGAAAATCAAGTATAAACGAAATCCATTCTATATTTTAAACACCCTATATTCGTAAATTTTTGCGGTGTTCATTAGCGAAGTCTGCTGTAAAAGACATCGTAAACAACAAACGCCGTACATGTCAACATGTACTCAACTTATTATAAACTTTGGCAGCGAAAATTTTGGACCAAGTGCCAGCGGAGGTCTTTGTAGGCGTTATTGGCAGCCCTTTTCTCTTTAGAGACCCCGCAAACTTGGGCTATTAAACGCCGTAGAGGCTCAAATTTGCCTGCAAGTTGCATTAAGCAGAGATAATGGTACGACTTGCTCCGCAGGGACATTTATACCCCTTTACCCTTGTGCTAAGAGTCGACAATGTTTAACCCATCCTAAGTGGTTAAACTCGCCACCAGGGAGTACAGAATGTTTTAATAACAGCACTGGGAGAGAAAAGGGATATATAAATGTTATAAAAAAAATATATATTAAAGTTTTGACTTGTTTAATAAAGATTCTAGTGAGGAGTTCTTCAAACCATTTGTTAGAGTACTAGCAAATGGTTTTAGCATTTGCCTCAATTAAATAAATACATACATACATACACTCACGCCTTTTATCCCTGAAGGGGTAGGCAGAAGCGCAACTAATGCACCCACTTTATCGCCGTGCGTATTCCGTCCTATGATGTGATAGGGGGCGAGCCTATCGCCATATCGGGCACAAATTCCAGACTCCGGGCTGATACTGAATAGAAAAATCACTTTGAAACCAACCAACAAACAAACCAAGCCAACCAAGCCTTGTTAGTATTATTACGTTGTAGGTCCAACTCGTATTTTTAAGAGACAAAGAATATTATGTTCAGTATTTGTTTGTATTTTCTAAATTGAAGGTATATTTGTAACACTAACTTTTCGAACCACCTACACCTCAGTCCGCCCCGCGTCCACGAAGCTCTGCAAAACCTTCGCAATGTCGGGAGAAAAGTAAAATAAATAACCACGATAAATTCAATTTATCATCGATGGCTAAACACATTCTTGCAATTTTGATAAATAAGGCGTATAACTTTGAACAACATTACACTAAATCGAAGAAACCGCCCTAGACACAGTTATTGTGATGAATTTAATTATATTAGTAGGGACAAATAAATATTACAAAAAGTACCATCAGCTTAATAAATTCAATTTTTGAGTCAAAAAGTCGTGAATCAGTCACGATATCCACTTCGAATTTCATTCCATTCAAATTCGCAAAACCGTCAATACTTTTACAGTTCTCGTAACAAATAAAAACCCACCAAATTAATTGAAAGTGGGAATGAGGATGCGATTTACATAAAGACATCAGATTTTAGATATAAAAAATTAATAAAATAGGTTAAAATAGGTTCTCCCTGTTACATATTTGAGGCCTATCAACCGCGAAATGCGAACATCTACCTACCTCCCTCAAGAACATAGGCACAAGAATGTGTCATAAACAACAATGACTATATTATATTTAAGTTTTGAGTACATCGAAATACCAAACATAATATTTATTGCTCTGAATATTTTATTTTGTACTTGAGATATTTTATGACCTATAAAAACATACTGAAATAGAAATTCCGGTTCATACCGATTTAACTAGCGAGATATAATTAAAAGCCTTTCCATTTAAGCTGAACAATCCCTATTCTGTCCTTTCTAAACAGTGAAATATTCAATTATCTAATTTAGGCTCAAATTGGAGGTGAAATGCGTTGACGTAGCTAGGGCAGTCCTCTCGGGGGCACAGCCCTCGACCCCTCTTAGGGTGAAGGCATTTCCATATTTTCCAATCAGCTGTCCATAAAATGTTAAAGTATTTTATTATTTTAGAAAGATTTATTAAATTCGGCACTATTTTAACGCCCTGAAGATTAAATAGCCCTCCCTCTCTTTCTATTCTGAATAATATTTCACACCACCGCAATGTCTATTTCTACCCGCAAGCAGCAGTGTGTATGCACTATTGTGTTCCGGTTTGAAGGACATTGTAGCCAGGTTAATTACTAGGCATTATGAGACTAAACATCTTATGACTCAAGATGACGAGCGCAGTGGTGTGCCACGCAGTACTCTGTAATTCAAAATTATGTATGGCATTGCTTCTGTTGATGGGCAGTCGTATCTCTCACCATCAGACGAGCGGCATGCTCATCTCATCATTTAACTGTAATAAAAAAAACATTCTGTCCAGTATGTATCATCAATTCATCATCATCATCATTATCCATTTAGACTTAATTTAGTGTTTCAAATTATATTGTGCAGCAAAAATATCCAAAAAGGGGATATTAGAAGATTTGGAGCGCAGAAGAATATCTGGGGGATAGGCCCACAAATCCCTCATTACGCCCACATCAAAACTACCTGGTTGTGAACGGTGAACCGCAAACTAAATTGCGGATTGCAGTGCACAAGATGTGTGGAAAAGCGGGCAGATAAACCGTGTAATTAATTTATAATACCTTGATTTTGTGGTTGAGCTGTCGTTGGCAATCTCCGCGTGATTTATTGCCGGTTTTATGGGACGTTATGTTAAATGTGTTTACAATTATAATGAATGTAAGATTTATTAAAATTGCTCTGAACACATTAAAAACAAAATGACATTCGGCACTAAATCTCATTTGTTTAATACGAAAAGTAAGTAAATAATATTTTACAATAAATAATGAAATATAAACAGATTTAAATTTGTTCAGGGTATTAAAAGGATTGGACTATTATTTTCAGGCGTTAAAATATGGGAAATAGTCGCAACAATATATTTTAAATGGCACAGTTGTGTTACTACAGAGACTGGGTAGAGACCAGGCTACGATTTCCGTAGCACTGCTACGGCGTAATCGCATTTACCGAACTTTACGACTCAAATGAATTTACTAGCTATGAGTGCTAGGATTAATAGTTACTTATTATAATTTAAACTAAGTTATTCTATGGATATATATATATAAAAAAAAACATAAATTATATTACAAATGCTTATAAACTTTTTTACATCAGCATTTACTCTTCATAATAGAGCCGAGAGCGCATTCTCCCTTAGGGCCTTATTCACGTTCCATCTTGACGTACAGCTAACCAAGGTCATGCACGATGCACGATGCAAAACGATTATGAATAGTCTCGACGTACGTCAATTATTATTATTATTTGTTTGCTGGATTGGCACAATGCAGCGAGTGCCTCCATCACTAGTGTTGCCAACTGGCACGCCTACTATGTATCTAAATGCACCATAAAAAGTTCCCCCTTTTTTCTGCTAAAAAATCATTTTTTATAATTAAGGAAAATACTGAAATAATAGTAATAATACAAAGCCTTGTTAGGCCAATGTTAGGCTAGATTTGGCATTGGGCTTGCGTGAAATGTCCTAATAAACGAACACAATTGTTTTAAAAATTCATTTTAGATTTAATAATATATCCAGCGAGTGACCTCGTAACTCCGAGCATCGTGTCGATAGACAATAAATAATCTTCTAGTCCGTAGCCGAAACAAACATCTAAATTGGCAAAATCTGTATAAATTAATCATAAATTGTAAATATCTGTACAGGTATCTGCATTCATTTCATATCTGTATTATGTGTTAAAAATCTGTATAAATACCTACAAATAAATCTTTATACCTGACAGCACTGTCTAGCACGCTAAATGCCTGCACGATAGTGTGTATGTTACGTCCAGCGCCGTGACGTAGGTACAGCATGCTGAAGGAAGTAGGCTAATCAAAAACCGAATTCTACAAAGGCGAAACCGCCAGCAAAAGCTGGTAAGTAAATAAATTAAATACAAATTTTAGTTCGTTTCTCCTGGTTTTTCTTTGACTAGTTTCCATGAAAATATTAATGCCATTGTCATCAAATTTTAATTTCGTAAGATATATATTTGTAGAACAAGCAAAAAAGCGAAATGTTTCCTAACTTTCATTGTTTAACAAGGGATCATAGTAACTAAGGGAAAATAATCAAAACTCTGAAAGATAATTCCCGAAGTTTGTTTCGTTACTCTAATGATTTCTTTTTCGTCTTACGCCTTGTTTGGGGATAACTTGTTGGTTAACAAAGCCTTAAAGTATAACACTATTATTTCTAATAGTTATCATATCTCCAACGTGAGGTCGGCACAACACATTTTCATTTTACCGGCGGCGGGTAAATTTTCCTTTATAATAACTTTAAGAGTGTGGGTTGCAGTTGGTGCTGCGGGCATCGCCGCGTGTACCGCTGACGTCACGCGTCTCTCGCTTTATAGCTCAGCAGATAGCCCCAATGAGAAGTGACGTGGCACGCAACTTTTTGTTCGCATTAAGTGTGTCGTTGATTTCAATCAGTTTTCAATAATGATTAAAAGATTTTAAATGTATGTGTATACTATCATCTATACTATAAAGCTGAAGAGTTTGTTTGTTTGGTTGAACGCGCTAATCTCAGGAACTACGGAAACGATTTTAAAAATTATTTCACTAATAGGAAGCTACACTACTCCTGAGTGCTATAGGCTACTTTTTACCCCGGAAAACCTTTTTCACGCGGCCGGAGCCGCGAGCAATACTAGTAATATTATAAATGCAAAAATTTTGATGAATTTGAATGAATGACTGAACGCATCTGCATGAAATTTGGTACCAAGATAAGTTATAGTCTGGAATAGCACATAAGTTACTTTGTATTCCGGGAAAATATATGTAAGGACTTTTATCCTGGAAAAACATTTACACGCGGGCGGAGCTGCGAGCAAAAGCTAGTGAAAATAAATTGAATAGAAAAGAAAATTGGAAGTACGAGTGGGATTTGATGCGGCCACTTGCATGTTCGAGCTACTTGAGATCGCCCGCGCCCTGCCCGCTAACTGTGGCTCTTGCAGTTGCACTTTGCCGTGTCTTTTTAACACGCGTTTAAACCAATTAAGCGCTAACTTTATTAGAGAGAATCCGTTTTTTAACCTTACTTTATATTACAAGCAAGAATAAAACAAGTCGAGATAGACTCAAATAAAGCAAACTGTTCAGAAATGGCACGATAAATCAAGCAGCGATATTTTGGGTCGAATAGGACTTAATTTTAAAGGTAGCACGCATAATTCTGTTGTTATAAGGAAAGGATGTGTTAATATAAGATAATAATACCAGCCCTGTATTATATGCTGTCCCACTGCTGGGCACGGACCTCCTGTACTACTAAAGGGTTTATACCTTAGTCCGCCACGCTGTCCTATTAATGGTAGTAAATAAAAAATGTATTGCGTCCGTAAAAGCAATTACAGCACTTTAATCGCATTATTCTTTCCGTACCAACTTAAGTACGTTTAATTTTACGTACAAATAATCCTTTATTCTCGTATTCGAGAATAAAATACGTGTAAACTGTAGGTGCCCGACTTAGGTTAATCACAGTTCGTCTGTTCGGCTACTTGTTTATTTAGGTCGTCTACGTATTTGTTTCTTATTTGTTTTAATTAACGACCTAATTCAACACTGTTCGCCTTGAATTTAGTTATTGAATTTCTATTGGGATGGTGAAAATTTTGTTATTTATTTTTTTGGGTGTACAGGTGATATTCGTAGTAGATTTAGGGCCTGTTTCACAAGTTTCAAGTTATTATTTGACAGCTATCGCATTAAACAGCTAATGTAGATAGAACTCATTTTATTAACATTTATTTGAAGATAGATAGATAGATAACACTTTATTTTACACCACTAACATACAAAGAAATTAAAAATCAAACAGCATACTTATTAGCTAGATATAGCTAGATGAAGCATAGATTACAATGTAACTTTTGTATTTGGTCGGCTTATACGACGAGTTATGTGACGAGTAGCATTTACTTAGAAGTTTTGAAACAGGTATTTGTCATAGGATTGTCACGTCTTAAAAACATAGGAAAACGTACTATATACTTAGGTCGGTTAGCTAAAGCTGGCACGTTCACAGTACTCACACAAATACAATTACACAGAATGTTAAAGAAAAAAAAAATTATTATAAACTAGACTTCTGCACGCGCTCTGCCCCCGTGAAAAAGTTTTACCGAGATAAAAACTAGCCTATAGCACTCAAGAGTAATGCAGCTTCCTATTAGTGAAAGAATTATCAAAATCGGTCCAGTAGTTTTTGAGTTTATCCATTACAAACAAACAATCAAATCTTTCCTCTTTATAAAATTAGTATAGATTCATAGGTGCAAACAAAACATCAGCTATATTTGCTATTATACACATACACACCCGCACACACACTCACGCCTTTTTATCCTCGAAGGGGTAGGCAGAAGTGCATCCACTTTTCGCCGTGCGTATTCCGTTCCATGATGTGATAGGGGGCGAGCCTATCGACATATCGGGCACAAATTCCAGACTCCGGGCGGATACTGAATTCCAGAAAAATCTAATATCACTATGCCCGACCCGGGGATCGAACCCGAGACCTTAGGATTGCAGTCGTACCTTAATACAACTACGCCACCGAGGCAGTCAGCCTATATTACTGGCTGATAATGTAGCTTTAGTATATTGGTAAAAGAAGTTTTAAAATCGGTCCAGTAGTTTTTGAGCTTATAAGTTACAAACATACAAAAATGCAAATCTTTCCTCTTTATAATATCAAATTACCAATACTGGTGGTAGGTCTCTCATTATGTAAGAGGCCGTCTGGGTGGGTACCACCGCAATGTCTATTTCTACCGCCAAGCAACAGTGTGCATGCACTGTTGTGTTTCGATTTGAAGGACATTGTAGCCAGTATAACTACTGGACATAATGAGACTTAACATCTTATGTCTCAGAATGACGAGCGCAGTGGAATGCCACACAGTACTTTGTAAGTCAAGGTGCTGGATGGTATTGCTACTGTTTATGGGTGGTCGTATTGCTTACCATCAGGCGAACAGCATGCTCGTCTCGTCATTCAATGCAATAAAAAAAAAAAAAAAAATTACTACAAATAAGGCACCCAAACTCAAAATGTGTTCCGCGGAGTCCCAGGGCTCCGCGAAGCCTCTGTGGAAGTTATGCAAAAATATTGCCCACAATGAAATATAATGTCAAATAATCCGTTTATTAATCTATACAAGTAATAAAGCAGTAGAACCGGTGACTACAGAAGAGTAATGGAATACAATTCAGTGATTTTTATAATTATTTTCTGTGTGTCTGTCTGTTTTTTGGTTTGTTTGTTATTGCACATCTCCGAAATTACCGAACGGATTTCGATCAAATTTGGCACACGGATAGATCATAACCTGGATTAGCTCATAGGCTACTTTTTATCCCGGGAAAATATAAAGCGGGACTTTTATCCCGGAAAAACATTTTCACGCGGGCGGAACCGCTAGCAAAAGCTAGTAAAGAATAAATATAAAACCTTACAAACAAATCTGTCATTACTTCAGGACTTTGTCAAATATTTAATTTTGTAAATGGGTTCCATGACCGGAACAGTTTAAGAACGTCTGATATAGAGTATCATGCTGATTCAATGTGCACCAGCGAGGAAACATCCATTCTTTTACCGATCACCAGAATTTTGCATCCCGTTCTGAATGATCGCTGAATGGCTGAACCTGGAACGTAACTAGGAAATGATCCGTTATGGCGCGTATTTAATGATTTCATATGCATCTCATGTATAAAATATCAGCTGTGTTGTTTCTAAACTAAAATAAACAATCCTCGATTGCCTTTTTGGATTAACGTTTGTATGATTTTTTTTATAACACACAAGATTCCGGGTTTGGGTTTTTGTCTGATAAGTCACTCTATTACCCGATATCACTTTACCAGACCCGGAGAAAGTGATATCGGATATTTACCGACATTCACAAGGCGAAAAGTGAAACGCTAGTTACCTCTGCGTACCCCTTCGAGTATAAAGGCGTGATGTGCTTTTTATTATTTTTTTACTGTTACTGGCAATGAAGGAACGCCATCAATGCTTTGCACTACAAATGACATTTTTTAAAAACAGAACAAGCAGTTGAACCATTCATTGGAGCTTATTTAGTATTCAGTCACCAATCACATCGCGTCGGCAGAGTGCGCTCAAATACTTCATTAGCTCACTTCACAACCCACCCCGTTCCCCCCGATGGGTTAGATTATATGAATATCTTAACATCTGCCGATAAAAATGATTTATGGCTATCGGAGTTTTCACGCTGCTTTGAATATAAATATGGCCGCGATTTTTGTTTATATCAATTTGTTTTAGGTACAATTTATGTAATCAAGATTATTATGGTCGTTTAATCAGTAAGATGCCGATCCAATATACCATATTTATTATGCTGGAATTATCATTGAACTGAATACTTTACGAAAAACTAGTATCACAAAAGTATTTAATGCAAATATATTACATAAGCGCAATTTTTTCCGTATATAAAACTCAAAGCCCCTAAATTTATTAAGGCTTATTTAAATCACATGAAACGTACATTTCAAAGCTCCCAATTCTGAATGCAAAGAGTGTTTGGCATCCAGGCTTACAATCGAACGTAGTAATACTGAGGCATGGTAATCTTTTGTTCCAATCATGTAGGTTTTATTTGTATTGATCATTGGAAGTTCTCCAATTTCTGTATTGGAAATTTTAAGCGACGTATGGTTTCCATCGCTTACGTAGTGGTAGCTTTTGTTCACGACTTTGTACGCGTGATTAAACCTACCGCTTTTATATGGAAAACTGTTTTTCCAGGACCCCAAATGGCCAGTTTGTTCTGTTCATTCGAACGATGTGGTTTATTCCATTGATTTTGGAGGGCTAAGTAGTTAATATTTTATACAAGAGAGGCCGGAAGAGCACTTAAATGGGTTGTCTGATAATTATCATAAAAAGAATATTATAAGATTAGTAGACCTTTAAGGCATTAAAAACGACTGCGTTTTCAGTGGTCCATTTAATTAGATAACAAAAATGGGCTAGCGAAGATAATTAAAACTGAAACAACATTTTCAAAGCAAAGCCATAAAATATCTACCGCATAAGAGCCACCAAATAAGAAAGTAACGTTATTTTTCGTGCTGAAAATGTGCCAACTGTAGATAAAATAAAAACAGAAAGATTCGTACTCATATCTCTAAAGTTACTTGTAGCATTAGTTTGTTTGTAACTCAATTCTAAATACTATCTCGACACACTCTGCCGAGAGTTGAGAGAACTCGTTTTCAGTTTTATTTTGAAGACTATTTACACAAATATTATTTATTTATTTATTGGTTAAGGATTGCTAACGGATTTTACAATAATTCTTTTAAAATATACACATATTTATAGACTGCCTCGGTGGCGTAGTTGTATTGCGGTACGATGGCAATGCTGAGGTCTCGTCGATTCCCGGGTCGGGCAAAGTGATATTGGATTTTTACATTGAGTATCAGTCCTGAGTATGGAATTTGTGCCCGATATGGCGATAGGCTCGCCCCCTATCACATCATGGGACGGAATACGCACGGCTGAAAGTGGGTGCATTAGTTGCGCCTTTGCCTACCTCTTCGGGGATAAAAGGCGTGAATGTGTATGTTTGTGTATATTTATAGCTATAGTCACTTACGTAATTGTACACTATTCAATTGTACACTAACAGATAACACTATAACAGTATTTAAATAAAGAACGGGTTGCACTCCGGGAGTGCCGGCTGAAGTGAAAACTTGAACATTAACGTTGTGCATTTTTTAATATTTTGGAATGGTTAGGGAATAATTTCGCACGAATTGCTTTATTTATCAGTATAAAAGTACTAGCATGTATGTGGTTAAATCATTGATGTAAATACCTGAATGGGTTAAATACAATATTTATTTATTGCGCTATCGTACCTACACAAAAATGACACTTTCACTATTTCTTTATAAATCAAAATTTTAAAAAAGAATGTTACGGTCTTTTGTACTCGTGCCGTGCCAACGCTGGGTAAATAAATAAAAATGTAGTCGTTTAAGAATTATAGCTTCTACGCATTGTATTTAAGGTTAATATTAGTAAGGGATGGTTTTAATGACGTTAATAAATAAAAATGCACTCGTTTCAAGAATTATAGCTTCTACGCATTGTATTTAAGGTTCATATTAGTAAGGGATGGTTTTAAAGAAGTAAATAAATGAAAATGTAAACGTTTAAGAATTATAGCTTCTACGCATTGTATTTAAGGTTCATATTAGTAAGGGATCGTAAACCTCCTACGCATTCGATCGGGGTCACGTGATCCTAACGCGAGTTTAACATTTTATACCCCTCCCAAAAGTGCTTAACGCCACTAAAGAAGTTTTCACTTCAAAAACTATTTAAATATAACAATATGTGATAGAGCACCATGAGAAAATATAATTTAATAATATTTATATAATATTTCAAATATAAAACAAAAAAATAACAGACAAAATCAACCAATGTACGAAAGGAAGTTTAAGTAAATTGTTATTTTGGGTTATACGATTTTTTTTTTATTTTTTTTTTTTTTATTTATGATTATGATTTGCGGAAAATGTTCAAGGTTCAAGACGTATTTCACAAAGGATCCGGTCAACCGAGAGTATCACTCGCTCGTCGAGTTCTATTTCAAACTCCATAAATAGGCAGACAATCCAAGCTACAAGGTTTACTTTTAAACTTCTCTGAAACCTATACAATTAAAACAAATAATAAATTCTCATACTATATTTACGCCTTGATGCTCATGAGAATTTTACCCATTTTCGTAGGTGATAGATCTACCTACCTTCTGCTATAAAAATAAATCATACATTTTTATTTATTCATCATTACCATCATCATCAGCCACAAGTCCGCTGCTTAACATAGGCCGCCTGTAAAGATTTCCAGACGGACCTGTCAAAAGCGGACACTTATAAATTTTACACCTAAGTAAAGGAAAATAAATGTAACCACCGTTTATTTGATATTTTTTATCTACAAGCACAAGGTAACATTTCGAAAACTTATGTTTTTACGAAGTCAAGTCTGCGTATATAGCAAAAGTTGCCTCTCTTTTAGCAAACTTGAACAGTAAATCAACATTCTTTTCTCATAACACACGGTGTAACATGTGGTCTGTTATTTTACAAAGTTACTTGCGTTCTAATATGTTTAAAATACGGCTACAACTTACTTTAATGCCGCGGGAGAAAGAATGATAGAATACAGATATTTGTTAACTCACCTCTCGGGACAAAAGTGTTTTTATTCCACTTCATTATTTATGAAATGAGACCATGGCAAGCATATTGCATTCGGTAATGTAAGCCTTAAGCCCATCACTAAACTAATACTTAGTATCTCAGAACGTCTCAGACCTAAGGCATCTCTCATTAAACCTCGGGATAGAGTGCTGGTTCAAAATGACCTCCCGTGGCAAAGATATTGGCTCATTCCCACTCTAACGTTGCGATTATTTTTCTCACATCAGCTATATTGCACTGAATGTACACATAAGATACAGACATTTTATCGAACCAATAAAAAAAAATAGACATAGATTTTATGTTTAGTTAAAACTGTGCCGTTGTTTGGGGAATAAAATGTTCGGGAACGTTCGCTTGTGATACGATATGTCTCTAAAAAGATATTGCCTATTCTGATACCGATATGGGGCTAGAAAAATACGATAGGAATAAACGAGAATTATTTTATTCGGCTGTATTTAACTTGAATATTTTCTATACTAATAGACCTTAAAAACACTGAATATTTTCATTTATGTCTATATATTTGGACGACGCTGCCGCGGCTAAACGTGGTGTCTCTTCTCTAATTGTGAAACATCTTTAATGCCTATGTGAGTATAATCATGTTCTTACAAATAAAATGTCTTATCTTACCGTTAACACGTCACAATTTATTAAACGTATGTTGAAAATGCCCCACTTGCCTTGATGATCGTTACAATTATGCCGGTCGTACTAATTGCTTCTTTAAGCTACGTTTAAAAGATCCAATATAGTCAGAGGGCGGGAGCGCTGTAGCTACTGGAGCTGCTTAACCTATTGGTCTACGTCGAGTACCTATTTGTCATAGTAAATAGCGTTATATAGAAAAAAAAGAGAATAAAGTCGAAATACATTTTAATAATAATGTGTATTGTATTCACGATTAATCCACTTATAGGTACTTAATTCATATAAAATTGAACATTTTCACATAAATGCAATAACAAAATACAAGCTACAATAGCCTAGCAAAAGTGGAAAAGGCTACAGAGACAAAAGTTTCCAATCACGCACCTCTGACTTTTATCATGTGTTTTATCATTTATCATGTGTGAATTTACTGTAAGCTACACTTTTGCTCGTGGCTCCGCCCGCGTGATGAATTATCCGGGATAAAAAGAAGCCTATGTTACTCGGTGATAATGTAGCTTTTTTTTTTTTTTTATTGCTATGAATGACGAGACGAGTATGCCGTTCGCCTGATGGTAAGCGATACGACCACCCATAAACAGTAGCAACATCATCCAGTACCTTGACTTACAAAGTAGTGAGTGGCATTCCACTGCGCTCGTCATCCTGAGACATAAGATGTTAAGTCTCATTATGTCCAGTAGTTATACTGGCTACAATGTCCTTCAAACCGAAACACAACAGTGCATGCACACTGTTGCTTGGCGGTAGAAATAGACATTGTGGTGGTACCCACCACAATATTGATGAAAGAATTTTTTAAATCGGTCTGACTGTAACTTATTACAAACATACAAAAATACAAATCTTTCCTCTTTATAATATTAGTATAGATATTATAGATTATTGTGTGTATTGATTATATTATAGCCGGTATTGTGAATAGCTCGCCTAACGTAATCCCAGAGAGAGCCTTTACCATCCACTAGGACAATTAAATATATAGTAAAAAATATTAAGTACTTTTGTCTCATTCTTATTATTAAAATCATTACCATGTTTCTAATTTAAAGGTCTATTTTAAATTTGTTAATTATTTCGCCAAGACCACCCTATTTCCTTTATCAAATAATTATTCAAATGAGCTTAATTGTTAGCGCGATAAGTCAAAACATTCGCAAACCTAATTGAAAACGTTTATTTGTTCGCAATTTATAGTTGTTACAGCGAACATACGTGTTAAGCCTCGGAACGAGGGTATAAATATCGGCAAGGCATGATATATGGGGTTTAGTTGAGTTTGAGCGAATTTGAACCGTGTTTCCTATACGATGTTTTTGCTGCGATCTATTACTTGCAGGTATGATTGTTAATAGAGATGTTTTATATGACAACTTGGTAACTTCAAAACTAAATTACATAAATATGTTGGGCTTAGAATGTGATAAAAAAACACGAAACGACTTAAAAAAAATGTCTTGCGCGTTTCTTTTTATTGTGATTGGTTGAGATACTAACACGTGACTGACGTATTGGGCTCTCGATCAATTACAAACATCAAAATTAAACGACATCGACTTACAAGTTGCGTTTTTTTGCCACATTTTAAGCCCAGATTGACGAAAACGCAGTAGTTAGGTAGGGTAATGCACAGTCAGCCACATAAATAGCTGAATAAATTCAAAATTTCAAATCGCGTTTAAACTTTTGCGTCAATATCAACAATTGTTTTTTTTCACTAAAATAAACTTCACAGGGTTAACTTTATTTTAGATAAATAAAAAAGAATATTTCGACTGGAGTGAACGTGCAGAAGCGTGAGCCACATCGTGACATTCTCTGTACAATTTCGACATTCAACGGCGGTACGTCGCTCCGTAACTTCACGTATATTCGACGTGCACCTGTATAGAACTAAACATCAAAAGCGTATTTCGAATCTTGCTTGTTAAAGACACTACAATCCAAAAATAATTAAACTTTTATACGGCCTAATAAGAGATTATTTTATTTTGGAACGAAGTTCCTTATCGCGCGTTGTGAAAGGGGGCTAGACGGAAAAAAATCTTACGAAAAGTTGTCACGACACTTTTTGCTATTATCTTACTAATATGAACCTTAAATACAATGCGTAGAAGCTATAATTCTTGAAACGAGTATATTTTTATTTATTTTATTTATTAAAGTCATTAAAACCATTTCTTACTAATCTAATATGAACCTTAAATACATTGCGTAGAAGCTATTTCCCCAGCGTTGGCACGGCACGAGTACAAAAGAATCGAACGTAACATTCTTTTTTCAAATTTTGTTGATTTATTCTACTTTGGTTACTGACATTTATCAATAACAAGACTAAACGTGCTTTGCTCGCGTTTAAAAATCTACTTTATGTGGTAAGCGTAAGATCGAATTTGTGTTTAATCAATCAAAATTTGTGAAAAAATGCTATGCAATAGCTTTACCGCGGCAGTCTCCGAGTGCCACACGTATTTATTTGTTTTTTTCTCTAGAAACTTATGTATTGGAACGGAAATAGGAAAATATTTATATATTAATAAAATTTTATTACAATTCCTTCACTAATTAATCGAAAGGAACTTCGTTCCATCCGGATGTCCCTTGACACCTCTCAAGTTTTTTTATTTATTTATTTAGTAACGCCAACGTTACATACATTAACACATAATTCATTATTTCATTACTTCCACAAGCAATGTAATTTTCTCTCCAAACGTTTACCTATTTGCACACAAAATATTTTTTCGAAGGCGATGCATAATTTTATAAACGAAAATTGGTTAATTTGGTATATTTACTTAATATAATCAATCGGTTTAATGGTTTAAAACAGACCACGCGGTAAAAAATTTACGCTAAAAAATACTAATTTAACAATCACTAGATAACCTATGGAGTCGGTTAAAGATGTTTAGGGATGCCACATAAATACTATTCGATTTTATACTTACACCTAAATAGCGCGACGAGTATGTCGCTCCTCTGACAGCGTTTAGGCCTAATTTATTTATTTATTAAAAAAAAAAACTGATATAAGCTTACGGTGAAGAATACACCAAAACGCTTATATGACAGTTAAATGAACATTACAACAAGAACATTAAATTATTGTAGGTGCAGTTGACTCACTATAATTCATATCACTTAGGAACAAGTACATTTTTACTAATAGTATGAACTCCATCAGCAAATATGTCGGCATCCAATCCGCACTCCAAAAATGAATTTATTTATTTATTTATTGGTTAATGATTGCTAACGGAGTTTACAATAATTCTTTTAAAATCTACACATATTTATATATATCTATTGTAATTGCAACTCTGGTTATAAGCAATCACAGCATGAACCACATTCTTTAAAATAATAGTAAGCCTAAGTACTTAGTCTATCAATTGTATACTAACAGATAACAATATTACTGTAGTTAAAAAAAAAACTATTAGATGTAACAATATCTGATAAGAGTACTATGAGAACATAGAATTCAATAATAATAATATGATATTTCAAATATAAAACAACATATATATTATGTAGATATATAGGTAAGAGTAACAAACTTAAATCAAACGCTATACTATAATAATTAAACAAAAAAAAACAAAAAAAGAAATACATAGTTAAATTCAGCAATGGCTAATATTTTTAAATTGTGATAACTTATCACAGAATATGTCAATGTCGTAACAGACACTAACTGTGTGATTGTATAGACAGGACAGGCGAGGAACTGGTGCTTGCTTCCCTGTGTTTGTTCTATAGAAACGAACATGAAATAAGGGTCCAGGTTTGCGAGTTGGTCTATTAGGAACCTTTAATACAAATTTGTTTAACAATGATGGTGCGTCTATTACACCATTCATAACTTTATGAAGGAAGAGCAAGTTCAAAAGACCTCTTCTCTCGCTTAGAGATTGTAATTTAAAATGTTGAAGTCTATCCTTATATGAATTTATGTGGGCAGGTGGTCTAAAACGATGAGACATATGATAGAGTAGTTTTTTTTGGACTTTCTCTATTCTATTAATGTGTACTTTGGAGACCAGACAGCACTGCAGTAATCTAACTTATTTCTAACATAGCTATTGTATAACATCATTTCAACACATTTATCAAAGTGATTGCCTTGGCGGTCGGGCTACTGCTAGTACACGTTAATCTCCATGTGAGAAGACGATGCTTCCTTCGCCCCGTAGCACGCATATAATGCTCCGGAATGTACAAATGTATATAATGAATAATAAAATAATAAAAATTATAAACTATTATAACGGATTTTATCGCGGTTTTTTTATTTTATTTTCTTCCGACGTTTCGAAGGCTTTGCAGCACTTCGTGGTCTTCGAGTCCGCCTCGTGACGTCGGGAGAAAATAAAATAAAAAACCGCGATAAAATCCGTTATAATAGTTTAATTTCAATGTCTAACATTCGCGTAATATAAGGAATCATTAAAAAATAATAATAAAAAAACTAAACTTTTATCACACCAACTACCGAGTAAATAGAATTAGCGCGCAAAATGCGTTCATTACGAAGCGCAATCTGCTAGCTTGCGATAAATACAGTCCGGGTGACAAGCGCGCAACACGTGTTGACTGTTCCCTACATTCGTTATATTCCAAAGTCATTAGGCATGTGCCACATCGGTTTCATAGGCAATGCATCTAGCGCACGTAGCGATTCTTTATCTTAGCATGGCGTGGTACAGTCAGCCACATAAGTAGTACTATGGCAGATTTTTACCGTGTCGAATTCGATCATATCAACTGCCTCGGTGGCGTAGTTGTATTGCGGTACGACTGCAATGCTGAGGTCTCGGGTTCGATCTCCGGGTCGGGCAAAGTGATATTGGGTTTTCCTACTCAGTATCAGCCCGGAGTCTGGTATTTGTGCTCGATATGGCGATAGGCTCGCCCCCTATCACATCATGGACAGAATACGCACGGCGAGAGGTAGGTGTACTAGTTGCACCTCTGCCTACCCCTTCGGGGTTAACGGGCGTGAGTGTGTGTGTGAATTCGGTCATTATCCACGGAGTACAAAATATCCAACAACTAAAATCGCAAACGTACATAGTCACAAAAAAATGCGCCAAAACTACCGTTGGTTTAATCCAATAACAAACCTTATTAATGGCTTTTGAGGCAATAAAAGCTTACTTTTAGTTATACCGTGTGGGCTTGCGTTATTCGCGAACAAGTACGGCGAGAATGAATATCAACAATTTGATTAAGTTATCAACTTGTGCTTTGGCTTTAAGTAAAAGTTCGTCTTAGCTAGGAACTGCAGGACGTCGGTACACATGGAGTTTACTATATAGATCATATAACTTTTAATTAATTGTATATTTTAATACCTCTGTTTTACTTAAGTGACAAATTGTATCATATTTCTCGGCCTATTCGTCGTAAAATCTTCACGCGAAATTGTAGCTATGCAAATTCTTTAAAATTCAAACTTTGGTTGATTTTAGAAATAAGTAGGAAATAGTGGCGTAACGTACCTAGTTGAGGCAGTACTTTTAGAAAGACGGCAAAATACATGAAATAAAATCCTTAAAAATATTTTTTGTCGCATGTACAGTCAGCCACAAAAGTAGCTGAACAAATTAAAAACTTCAAAACGCTTCTGCACGTTCACTCCAGTCGAAATATTATTTTTTCTTTATCCTACTAAACGCGAAAGTTTGTAAGTATGGATGTATGGATGTTTGTTACTCTTTCACGAAAAAACTACTGAACGGATTTCGATGAAATTGGGCACACTGGTAGATTATGTCCTGGATTAACACATAGGCTACTTTTTTTCCCGGGAAAATATAAAGCGGGACTTTAATACCGGGAAAACTCATTTATACGTGCGGAACCGCGGGAAAAAGCTAGTGTAAAATAAAGTTAACCCTGTGAAGTTTATTTTAGTGAAGTAAAAACAATTGTTGATATTTTGAATTTGTTCATCTACTTATGCTGCTGACTGTACCAGTGGCTAAGGGGCACGCGAGACTCTTGTTTGTTGTAATGACCATAAAAAAGAATCCATTCAAATGAATGAATAAAACCACTGGAAACCATTGGCAACAGTCCATTAAACAGATTTGCAAAATCTACATCATAATAGCTCCTCATTTGACAGAGCATTTATTGTTAAGTTTTACGTTACGCATTTATTAGACTCAATTTTCCTTTTATAGAGCGCGTTGGGGTTCTTTTAAGAAATATAGTACGATGCAGATTCCAATGATATAATTGCTTTTCTTTTAATGGCCAGACTAATATCAGAATTCTGAAATAAACAATAACATTTATTAGTGTTTTTAAACAAGAATCTAGCATTGTAACACTTAGGGCGATTTCACCGCTTACTGATAAATGCTATTCGTCACATAAATGTATAAATGCCGGCTAAATACAAAAGTCACACTCTAATTTATGCTCCTAGATCATCAGCAAGCCGTCCTTGATATTTATGTATATAAACCGTAATAATAAAAAGTTACATAGCTAGAATAGCCGAAACAAATGCATGGGTTAGACTGCCTCGGTGGCGTAGTTGTATTACGGTACGACTGCAAGGCTGAGGTCTCGGGTTCGATCCCCGGGTCGGGCAAAGTGATATTGGATTTTTCTATTCAGTATCAGCCTGGAGTCTGGAATTTGTGCCCGATATGGCGATAGGCTCGGCCCCTATCACATCATGGGACGGAATACGCTTGGCGAAAAGTGGGTGCACTAGTTGCGCCTCTGCCTACCCCCTTCGGGGATGAAAGGCGTGAGCATGCGTAAATGCATGGGTTAGGATCGTTTGTTTTTCCCACGCAAGTTAACTCTGCGCGATAAATCCACACCCGTCGAAAACAGGATGTTTGAAGTAGTTTCGACAGCGTTGCAAATGAAAATACATGTGTGACATAAAAAAACCGGACAAATGCGAGTTGGACTCGCGTGCCGAGGGTACCGACAAACTTGTAGATAAGGTATCTAAGTATATAAGTTCAATAGTTCGCCAAAATGAATTAATAAAGTAATTAAATTGAAAAAGCTTGTAGTTTAGGATTTTTTTTAAGTACATATTTACATTTTTCAGATTTTTTTCTATACATGCACTGTAAGACCTTGGTTCTTGCTTAATTTCATGATTCTAGGTCAACGGGAAGAACCCTATAGGTTCTGATTCCCTTACGAAATCGCAAAATATGCGACATAAACGGTCATATCTTTTGATCGCGTTGACTTGTAAAGTTTGTTTTTTTCACAGCTGAAAGAGACCGTAGACTAGATTATTTGTTATAAATTTCAACATGATATCTTTACGAGTTCTTGACAGACAGATAGACAGACAAAAAAATGATCCTAAAAGGGTTCCTTTTGAGGTCCGGAACCCTAAAAAGCAACTATCGTACTCCTAATCAATGTTGGTGACATGTAACATATTTGAAACATAACAGACATACCTAAATTGTTTAAAAGATGAACTCTTTTATTTTTCCTAGATAATCTTCAGATATAGAACTTTTAAAATATTCATGTAAAATATTTACAATTCCAAAAACGGAATCTAACTGAATTTCTATATTGCTTGCTTAAATACCAATTCTGAATACATAAAATAAATGCAGAACTGAAAAGGTTTGATCATTATAACTAAGCATTGATTCAATCAAGTGAGGTTTCGAGAATTCGCGGAGTGGTGACAGGGCTAATCTCTAGCGGACGCTTGTTAATATTCAAAAGGGGAAACCCTGATGAACCGAACACTTCAAAGACATTATTTAAAATGCTTCACAAATAGATAACTGGCACGTGCCGTCAATGAGTATCCCTTCTTACAATGATTGAATGATTGCGTAAGTTTGGATATCTATTGGTCAAATCTATTACAAATGCTATGCTTGGATAACATTAAAATCTTTTATAACAATTACCTGAGTGGACCGATTTTATTTTTGAAAAACTGAATACAATTCGCACCTTTAGAACGAAAACGACACAAATCAAAAAAATCGAAAATTGAGTTAGCGTTATAAAATGACTTGAAACGAAGTTCCCAATACAACAATAGCTCAAATACAACTATATTCAACCGGGAGAAGGACCATTCTGTTATATCGGGGCTTTATTATTATATTTTTATAAAAAATAGACAAGTTTTAAGTCATTTTTTGACGATAAGTCAATTTCCGATTTTTTTGAATTGTGTCGATTTCGTTCTAAAGGTGCGAATTGTTATAAATCGGGGCTTACCCACTTAGCGTATTCAAAAGCTCGCGTCAAGAGCTCTACATATGCTGTTTTACGACAAGTTGTTTCTGTTGACAATTAAACACTGAACCTTGCATTATTGTCAGCTAGAACGTGTAATGTGTGCATCAGAATATATTCAGTAAAACTTGATCTAAGGTTATTGATTGAACATAAGGTTTCCAAGCAAATATGCTTTTACTAGTAATAGATAATAAGTAAATTGTTATGGTTGTCACGACGCCGCTGTCACTATCTATCTCAGCCTCTTAAGAAATGAAATTATAGAAACCGTTATCTTAATGTCTAAAGACGTATATCGAAGCTTCTTACGGCTTATATTAATGCATAAACAGATAAATTGTTGTTAAAAAAAATTGCCCCGTTTCAAAGTCGTGTCACACGGTACGTGCCAATATAAAAATTGAATAACCGTATAACCGATTACTTGGCAAAGAATTTCAAAGTATCGCACAATAGAATAAAGTCAGAAGCGTTGGGAACGTAAAATTCTCATAGCTGAAAATTAGATTCCATTCGTTTTGTATAAAAACTTGTCGCCTTAGTTATTTCGAGAGCATGATGCGACCGCTTCCACTTACAATGAGACGCACTGTTGTGCCTCAAGGCATAGACTCCAGCAACAAACTTTATTTTAAGGAAAATTATTTCCTCAGTACCTACTTAGTAACATACAATTGAAAGTTTTTTGTTTGAGAAAATTGAAAGGGACCTTTAAATCCAGCATAATTTCGACGCTTGCAAAGTCTAAAGAGTTATCTACAAAATAGCTCCTTTGCAGGTAGCTCCTTTTACTTTGCACCAGTCGATTTGAAAGCCAATTAAAAGCAATATTACCACCGTACCAATAATTCATAAACCACTATTTCACAAACATCGTAAAGTTACTTACATGTTGCATTTCGTGCAAATAAAATACACAATCGGAAACATTCCTTTCGCTAAAGCCCGCTAACGAGCACATAAATCCTCTGGCAAAGAGTATCCAAAGGTGGTGATCATGAGATGACCTAGTTATTCGTTTATTGGCTTCCTATAAACCACATATTTTTTTACAATAAAAACTTTGATAATCGCTCTAACGAAGTCTTTTCAGGGGTAGGCAGAGGGAAGAGTAGGTGTGCTACATCTCTGTAGCACACCCACACTTCGCCAGCTATGTTAGGCCCCATGTAATAGGGGGCGGGTCTATTTACGGGCACATTTCCAGACTCGATCAATCGTAAAGCGTGCATTATTTAGAACTTTTTCTGAGCTCAAACACTAAAGACGAAGTTTTAACTTGTGACTGGAGAGATTTTTGTTACAAATGGAAAACTCATTTGGCGATTTCACACGGCAAAGTATTGATGTGAATGCGTTACAATCCGCGCGTAAAATATATTTTACAAGGTTCTGCCCGCGGCTCCGCCCGCGTGAATGAGTTTTCCCGGGATAAAAGTCCTGCTTTATATTTTCCCGGGATAAATAGTAGCCTATGAGTTAATCCAGGACATAATCTACCCGCGTGCCAAATTTCATCGAAATCCGTTTAGTAGTTTTTGCGTGAAAGAGTAACAAACATCCATACTTACAAACTATAATATTAGTAGGAAGTAGGATATACAATTCGGAATAAAAAGATAGAAATAGCACAACCAAAGAGTTCTAAGATTATATAGAGCGGTCATTGGGAAAATTGTCATACAAAAATTTTTAACCGGTTCGCCAGTAACTCAATCTACCAATCTATGGTCGTAATACATATATTGGCATATTTCCTTCCAAAATTTAAGCATACCGGGACGTCTTGTTACATGGACATGACAGATAAGACAGCGACCTATTACCCATATGTAAAAACATTTGGACGAAAAATTTGGTCTTGATATGCGGTCTATAACTATACTGTTTAATGTCTTTGAGCACAACGAAGGTTAACATAAACAGAATTAGTTTCCAATAAAAATCAAATAAAGTAAGTCGGGAATAAAATACGTAGAAAAACTATTAAGAGAGAAAATAACGAAGTGAATACAAAAAAAACATCGAATAAATTTTAATACTTATACCTAAAACATTTTCTTTTTATCATGAACTTGAAGCTGATATGGACTGTTTATTAAAGAAATTTATTCAAGTTGAAACAAAACATACAGCGCTGTGTGCATAACTTCTGCAAATACATTTTAAAATATTAAAAAAACACTTCGTGTGTCACCCATTGCAATTTTAATGAGATTTTTAAGTGCTCGAAGCTCAATTAATAAAAGAACTTGGTAAAGTTATACGAATTCTCAATCGGGATAGGATCGTCTTCACTATCTTGAGTTTAGGTGTCTTTTTTGGAATTGGTGGAAAATATTTCGTATTTCTGCCACAAATAATGCAAGCACTGACTGTTTTCGTTTTAAAGCACATTGAAGTCTATTTGAGTATTAACTAAGGTAGAGTGTGTATTGTTTTAAAAATGTTGAGTAGTGTCGCCATCTATACTAAGTCCTAGCCCCGAGCTTCGTCCTTATCTATCTATATATCTATAAAAATTTCGTGTCACAGTGTTTGTTACCATACTCCTCCGAAACGGCTAAACCGATTTTGATGAAATTTTATATTCACACTTGGTAGGTCTGAGAATAGGTTGTTATCTATTTTTCATCCCCCTGAGTGATAAGGGTGGCCCACCCCAAAATATATTTTTATATTTCGGACGGTTTTTTTTTTTTTTATGATGTGGCATTATAAAATAAATATAACCCTACATTTTTTACCTTCTACAATCATCCCCTATTTTTTAATAGCGATATTAGTAATTTAATAACTTTTAACCCCGGTCGGTAACTGATCAATTATTTATTTTTTCTACTAAAATAATCTCTAAAAACAATTTATATGGCAACACAACGTTTGCCGGGTCAGCTAGTATTACTATAAAGGTCAATACTTGAATGAACTACGCACAAAATAGCAGATATAAGGACGTGAGCAATAAGACGAAATGCTGCATGATATCTAAATACAGGCAAAATAATTGTCGACAGGCGCGTGTCGGAATCATATAATTCATTTTAATATTAAAGAACATACTTACGCAGCACTTGGATTCTTATATAAGATATTATTCTGTGAATGACGGAATAATATTTGTAGAAAATAAATTTACCTAAATCTCTTTTCACTGGCTGTTGTTTGTACAATATTTATATTTCTCCCATTGCGCTGTCAAGTATAACCGGTTTGTTTCTGCAAATGAAAGTTCTATAAGAAATGAACAATTTTCTATAAAGTTTCTAACGGCCGAAGAAACGACCGATCACAGGATCTTATAAAGTTTGTTTTGCATTCTATCAAATGTTCGCGACTACGTTTCCTAGTATTCGTGATGGTTGTACTTAAATAAATTCCAAGAAAGCGAAGAGTGCTGCTTTGAGAAAACTGACGTGATGTCACGTCCAACAATATAAAATAAAAGAGTACTATTTTTTCTATGATAATTATCAATGATGATAATACATATAACTACTCATTTATTAGTTTTATCACAATCATAAAATTGGGCATATTACTGATTGCCATAAAATAATACTACGCCATACCATACCAGCCCTGTATTAAATACTGCCCACTGCTGAGCACGGGCCTCCTGTATAACTTAGAGGGTTTAGACCTTAGTCCACCACGCTAGCCTAGTATGGGTGGGCAGACTTCACGTGCCTTCAAAATTCTTATAGAGAAGTTCTCAGGTATGCCGAAATAATAAGTCCTCTAGAAAGGTGCTCTAGGACCTTTTACTATCACAACCCGAATTTCACGCCGGCTAAGCCGGGAGAAAAAGCTATCCTAAAAACAAGCACTTGCATCGTGCTATTTTGAGACAGAAATGCACAAAACTATGGTACACAACCCGCACTAGGCCAGCGTTGTGAACTGAGGCATAACTCCTCTCAGTAGCAGAGGAGGCCAGTGCGTAGCAGTGGGCCATATATAATACAGGGCTGATTGCATTGCATGGTACATAAACTTTATAATTTCAATCATTGTGTCATCTTATCTTACTAATAAATAATAATAATAATACGAAAATTTGTGGAAAAGTTTAAATGTTTGTTAGAAGTAAACGCAGAAACAACTAAACGGATTGGGATGAAATTTGGCCCACGGAATAGATCTTTGATTAATTATATACCTAGATAAACACTGAACGTTTCAAACGCGTCGAAAAAAATAGAGGCCAACTGTTCCCCGCTAAATGAGTTCGAGTGAATTATTTTTTGTTGTTTTTCATGGATACAATTTTCTCCCCGTTTTAATAGAAACCATGTAATGACTGGTAACATTATGCGCGCACATAAGGATACGCAGAATGATGCAGCGATAGCGTATGACACAGCTCAGTGTCACGCATACTAGCTTAAGAAAGGTTGGCCTGTTTGTTTTAGTTTCATTGCAGCGCGTCACTCTATCTAGGTGTATAATTAATCTAAGGGATAGATCATGTTTTTATCCCGGTAATTTGCTCCCATAAAAAGTAATAAATATTTTTTATCTCATTCTTTAACTAGATAGTGCTGCATCGTACTGTATTTTAGGGACTTTTGTATCGGGAAAGGCTTTTCACGCAGCCGAAGCCGCGAGTAACATCTAGTTTTTAATAATTCCCATAACAATCAGTATCACTTTAGTTCTATAACTTGGACCCCACATACAAAGGTAATAGTGCAACCAACAGTTCCATTCTGTTGAAGCCGATTACGACTTTCTATAAGCCCTGTTACATCGTCCAATAAGAGCGCCCGATGGACTCCACACGTGAGCTCGTTCGGAAACATTGTTATGGGCACATTACCGCTTCTTCTGTCTAATGCACGGTTTAATAGTAAAAACAATATACTTGCGATTTTTTTGGCCTCTTGATATAGACTGAATAAAAGGTCTAGTACCTACTTATATTCAACAGCCATAATTAATCTTACTAATATTATAAATGCGAACGTTTATGAAAATGTTTTAATGTTTGAATGTTAGCTTGAGTAAACGCAGGAATAACTAAATGGATCTGGATCCAGATCAAGTCTTGAATTAAATTATTTTATAATATATTTATTAAATTAAAGTAATTTAACATATTTTTTTTGGTAATTTTCTCCCATGGGAAATAATGGATATTATTAATCTGATTTTTTAAGTAGATGGCGCTGACGTCGTACTGTCTTTATGGGACTTTTGTAGCGCGAAAGGCTTTTCACGTGGGTGAAGCCGTGAGGCACGCCTATTAGTTAATAAAATATAGAAACTTTACTTTGTGAGTAAAAAAATCTATTTACGGTTTCCGTGAGTAAATTGATTTTTTTTTCTTTTTTTTTATTATAATTTTTAATACTACTACGACTCCATTAAAAATATCGTAGTTTTGCACCTACTACCACAGAATACTGAATAGTAAGTACTACGTAGTACTATTACTTAACACGGTATGGATGAATCGCACCGCTTAAATTATCATCAAGTTATCTTTTTTACATTTTAATATACAAGTTATAAAATTACATATGAAAAAATATTATTATCATTATTTTATCATATTACACGCTACTATCTTTTGTATCCGAGAGGTCATAATCCCATCAGATGGTCGGACCAAATCCGCTCTACTTTAAACACCAAACTCCATGTTGCGCTTCACGATGCTAAAGACAGGAACAAGTGGCGCAACTTGATGAAGACCAAGATTACTCCATGTTCAGGGGATCACGACCCTCAGCACTGAGGAAAACGATGCAAGGAGGAGGAGGATCTTTTGTATATAGAAACTTGCAGAACAGTGGAAAAATCTTTTCGTGAGTTTCAAAAGGATTTTCAATTACTATCTTATACATTGTATATGAGGAAAGGCCGGCCGAATAACACAAATCACTTAAAACTCAAAATAAATTAATGAATCAAGTTATATCATTGTTAAATGTTAAATGCTCTAAGCATTGAAATGAATGTGAATCATAAAATCGGTTATGATTTCATTGCATTCAGCGAATTTCAGTGGTTCGTTGGAATGCTATGAAAAGCATTTCTTTCAACTTATCGCGTGGTAATCTTATTATGTAAGTAGCGTGTACTTTAAATATAAATTTTATTGAATACGTTAATTTTGCAGAGTCTTTGAAGTTTTCAAGGACCGTTTTTATTTATGTAGCCGCGTCGGTGGCTTCGCGTGACGATATTTTTGATACATGCAAAATAGTACGTAATATTGTATCCTAACATAATGTCTCATCTATGAAGTGTTTTCTCTGATTTGTCAATACGTCTCATGCGTACTTTCCTATTACGTAAGTATATGTACAGTCAGCCACATAAGTAGTTGAACAATTAATTCAAAACTTTAAATCGCCTATACACGCTCTTACCAATATTTGTTTTGTCTCAAAATAATGAAATAAAAGGGATTTACTGTACAACACACAAAGAAAAAATATCGCTTCAGTAAAAGCTTTACGTGTGTAGGCGATTTGTGTAGCACCTTATGTGGCTGACTGTACCTATTAAGCTATCTCGCGTCCTACACTTTCTACACACTTTTATTAATAAGGAGGTAAAAAGTGTAGGACGAGGGCTCAAAAACAACTCCGATACCACAAAGTTTTCTAATTTAAAAAGTCCCACATCGCTTTGCTTTACCTGAAAATAAATGGAGCCTCGCAGCCACTCACGTGTGCTGTGCTATTAACAGATAAGAGATGTATTTTGACTGCATCGGTGGCGGACTTATATTTCGTATACGGTACGAGTGACACGACTGACGCGCCAAGGTTTCGGGTTCGATTAACGGGTCAGGTAATAAAATATTGGATTTTTCTAATCAGTAGCAGCCCGTAGTTTGGAATTGTGCCCGATATTTGGCACTCGCTCCAGTACATTGAACCTTAACCTAGTCAAATACGGAATACACTTCTCACACTCTACCCCTAAAAATCTAAAAGCCATGATGCTATTAACAAATCAACTAGTTTCCACAAATACATTACATATTTAATGCAAATAAACTTCTACATTTGGGTTTAACTGTGTTCCGCACTAGCACTCAGCAAGGTAAATCTGCAAGAAGGCATGTCTACACGTCTACCCGCGTCAACACGATGTTTACCTACTAACTCAGTAATATTACCCTCTATTATTAGGTTTACCCTTTTCCAAATGGCAAATACGATAGACGGCAACGAAACCGATTTGTAGATTCACCTTGTGTGAATGTTATCTTAGAGTTCTAACGTAATATATGTACATTGTACATAGGTCTCTTGTCTATTAGTTTCACTGGTGGTAGGTCTCTCATATGTAAGAGACCGTCTGGGTGGGTACCACCGCAATGTCTATTTCTACCGCCAAGCAGCAGTGTGCATGCATTGTTGTGTTTCGGTTTGAAGGACATTGTAGCCAGTGGAACTACAGGACATAGTGAGACTAAACATCTTATGTCTCAGGATGACGAGCGCAGTGGAATGCCACACAGTACTTAGTAACTCAAGGTGCTGGATGGTGTTGCTACTGTTTATGGGTGGTCGTATCGCTTACCATCAGGCGAACGGCATGCTCGGCTCGTCATTCAATGCCATAAAAAAAAAAAAAAAGTTGTCTCAGTCACTTTGTAAATGGAGTACCGAGAAGGAACATTAAAACTATTTTGTTTTGGAGAAGCAGGTACACTACCCGTAAGACGTAACTATTATAATGATTAGTACGATCAAAATCTTATATTAGCTATGTTGGCAAAACAGTATAAACTAAAAATATCACCATTAATAGTCCGGCCGCTATGATCCGAATCTTAACTTTTCTTTTGAAGTTATTCTTAAAGTTAGTTCATTATGACCGTCTAAGCTGAAGTCAGTTCCAATTCTTATAGAAAATAAAATATAACTCTAACAGAGTTGGAAGGTCGCAAAGTTTCATAGACTGGCCGCCACTTCGCAGTTCACACATCATAATATGCAGCCCGACATGAGAGCACTAATTTAAACTTTATCTCAAGTACAACTATTAGATTTCTAACCAATGTGGCAGGAAATGTGCCTTATATACTGAGAATCAGCAAGCAATATTTACAAAATATATTTGAGTGCAGAAATTCAGATTAGAATGAGACAGCATTTGCCGTACAAATAATGAGTCGGTCTGTAGAAGTATTGAAGCCCTTACAACGATAGAATTTCCCCAGAAATTCAATGGCGCTTAAAGTTCGTGAAAAGAGTTTTTTTAATGTTGAGTTATACTTTTTGTATTTAAACTGGTATTTAAAAGGTTAATAAAACATTCCTCCTATATTGCTAAGGCTTAATATAAAATTAAAAAGCAAAAATTCGCTGTGAATAGAAGTTATATATACATCATTTTGACTGCGTACTGCGTAGGCCGTTTAACGAGGTTGTTCACCCAATACTTTACACCAAGTACTTTATTTCAGCATGGTGATTGGTGATGATTCAAGTCCTTAAAATAATTATTTTGACTTTGATTACTGGCATATCACAATATTAAATGTGAACAAGAGGAAGAAACAATAACAAAACATCCAAAATGGACAATCGGACACTACGCATGGAAAGTTAGAAACTCTAAACCATTTTTTTTATTCATGTCGCAGCGGCCAGTGTTCAGGACCAATGAATTTGTATGACGTAGATAACGCGTTTATTGTCACAGTTAGTAAATAAATTCTCTCGCATGGACCAATCATGTCCAGGGATCACGTAGCTCGCCGCTCCGGTGAAAGGTATAATCCAATCAATTATTACGCTCGTATTTCATTCTGCACTGAAATGCAAAGGATAAAAGATTTAATGCCTCGAAAATACTTCAAAAACAATTCTGTGAATTATAGAACACGTTTTGTTATTAGCATAACGAATAACGGCATATTTGTAAGCGCGTCTGTATTCTCGAAATGGTACATAATTACAAATTATAGAGTTTTTAAGCTAGTTTTAGATCGATTGAAATTAGCGATATTTGTTACAATATTTGTACATATAAAACCATCTTTACTTAATAATGAAATAAACACAATTTTATACGCACGTTAAAAACGAGATCATTATGAATAATCTGGTCTGCAAAAAAGCTATTATTAAGTTTGTAACAGATGTCGCCGGTAATTTCATCAAATTACTACAGAAAATGTTTTAATGGTGAGTCGTTAGTTTAATGTGTTTCGTTGGATCTCTGTAATGTGTAAATTTAAGACAAGTTTCATAAAATGTATGTTAATCTGATTGTGGTAATGAAGCTTTTCCGTGTCCGTCCACTTTCCTGGCTATTAATAATTTAATGATATCGATCGACACATTGGGCTAGTTGTGTAATTGAGCTATGAAACGTAAGGTACTAGTTTCAATTCCTAGATTGTGCAACTATGTGTCTTTTTATTCGTAAAACATGGGTTACCTAGTATTTATTATTTAAATTTATGCTTGATATGGCGATAGGCTCCTCCCAAACATATCATGGGACAAATATATACTCAGCAAAGTGTGACGCATAAATTGCGCCTCTGCCTGAGCATGTATGTTGCAGTAGGTATTATAGATCAACGAGATGATTGTTTTTTTTATTTTTTTGTTTTATTGCATTGAATGACGAGACGAGCATGCCGTTCGCCTGATGGTAAGCGATACGACCAACCATAAACAGTAGCAACACCATCCAGCACCTTGAGTTACAAAGTACTGTGTGGCATTCCACTGCGCTCGTTATCCTGAGACATAAGATGTTAAGTCTCATTATGTCCAGTAGTTACACTGGCTACAATGTCGTTCAAACCGAAACACAACAGTGCATTCACACTGCTGCTTGGCGGTAGAAAATAGTATTGATTTTACAATACTTTCGCAGCAAAGAGTTCGCAGTAACTTTTAATTGGAATAAATAATTTTGAGCTGTAAAATAGACGGCAAATTTTATTCAATGATTTAAGTTTGAATAGAACAAACCTTTAAAAATCAAAAATTTTCAGTAAATAGACCGTCTCATTAAGTTTCTCAAAGACATATTTATTGTAGTGACACTTCTGTCAATTTTGCAATGATGTGCAGAAATTTAATTCCACTCCTCGTATTAAAAGTTTAAATGCGAAGCTATGTTTTAAAGGAATAAGTAAAGTGATTTGCTGCAACTGTTATTAAATTGTACTCGAAACTTTTCTTTTAATGTAAATTTCGTTATGAATTCCCCAAGGGGCAGTTAGTTAAGTTCGTTGTCATCCCATTGCCACTGTTGGCAGCATTTCACTCTCTGAACCTTTTGAATTAATAAGTGCATTCGTAAAGACCTCGGGCAAAGTTTTATTAGAATGGAAAAATGTAAGCTACTTTCAGGATTACATGAACTTTGTTCTTTGTATTAATTTTTTTATAGCTGGTTCTGTTGCAAAACGACAAAAATTAAGAATAATATTATTTATTTATTAATGAATACGTCATTAAAACCGTCTGCGCGAGAATGAATACAGGGAAACCCCCGGTGTTGCAATTAGTGTCTCTATCAGCAAGCTTGTCTGGCATTATTGTGGTATACAAAAAATACTGAATCATTAAATATGTCTCAAGTATGAACCCTAAACTCCTATGTTCAATTTAATTTAATTTGTATATAATATACAATTTTGTAATATTTGTAATTCTCGTACACTTCTTTATACACAACACATAAATAACATTTTCCACTCAGGAAGTCCGCAAACAAAAAGCAATACAGGTACAAGACAACCATAAAAGATATATTAAGGGCAAACAAAAATATTTGCAAACCCAATTACTAGGGGGAAATGTAAGTAATATTCTGTGAGCTCCCGGAAAACAAACGACGTGCCCACCGGACAGCACGCATCAAAAGGAGTTTTTCAAGGAAATGAGCTAACTTTCGCAAGCCGCAGTCTAATTCAACAAATTACTGCGGCTTAGAAAGTTGTTAATACGGTTTCATCATTCCATGGAAAAAACGAAAAAATTTTACTCTCATAACGTGGGGGAGTAAATTGCGGTTGCAGTGTGATGTAAGATTTAGATTTTAATTTTAATTTACGCCTTTCAAAACTATATACTTTTCATAATGAACGCCGCAAGGATTTTATAAACCTACAGTGAGTTAATGGCGTGCCATTAGGACGAAACACAATTAGGCGTCACGCAGTCCCTGTCAAGTTATTGCAGAGCTGAATAATATTAGTGATACCAAAGCCCTTCTGCCACGGAGATTTTGTACCCTATAAATTCGGTTACCGCACACGGCGCTACCCAAATACGAAATTCATTCCTTTCTTGAGCCATCGAGTACGATTTCGAGTGACTAGCGATGAAGATTATGAAATTTATAATTATTACTAAAATAGGTACGATTTTTGGGGACCCGTTATTAGGAAATTAAAGCATGTGACCATGGTATTTAAAGTTGTCAGATTAGTTGGAATATAAGATTTAATATTGTACTATAGTCACTAAATTAAAACACTTTTCAATAAAATAAATTATAATCACATATAATACCACAAGAGCTTCAAAATTATCGGGTATTTTCCGATAGGTTCGTTGCAAACAAATGAAGGAGTTTTCAGGTTAAAAAATCACGAGCGCGAAGCGCGAGTGATTTTTCCTGAAAAACTTGACGACTTCATTTGTTTGCAGGGAACCTTGAGGGAAATGCCAGATAATTTTGAAGCTCGTGTGGTATTCGGGGGATTATTTTTCCGTCCCAAATGTCGGCCAATAGAATTGCACCATGAGATGAAATGAACAGTCAACAAATAAGAATTTCATAATATATAGTAACGACCAGAGAAAATATTCAAAAAAAATTGTTTCTTATTATATAGTAACGACCAGAGAAAATATTCAAAAAAAATTGTCAGTATAATACCATGTAGGTTGTACCACGTGACGTCGAATGGTGCAATTCTATTGGTCGATATTTGGGTCGGAAAAATAATCACATATAATACCACAAGAGCTTCAAAATTATCGGGTATTTTCCGATAGGTTCGTTGCAAACAAATGAAGGAGTTTTCAGGTTAAAAAATCACGAGCGCGAAGCGCGAGTGATTTTTCCTGAAAAACTTGACGACTTCATTTGTTTGCAAGGAACCTTGAGGGAAATGCCAGATAATTTTGAAGCTCGTGTGGTATTCGGGGGATTATTTTTCCGTCCCAAATGTCAGCCAATAGAATTGCACCATGAGATGAAATGAACAGTCAACAAATAAGAATTTCATAATATATAGTAACGACCAGAGAAAATATTCAAAAAAAATTGTTTCTTATTATATAGTAACGACCAGAGAAAATATTCAAAAAAAATTGTCAGTATAATACCATGTAGGTTGTACCACGTGACGTCGAATGGTGCAATTCTATTGGTCGATATTTGGCTCGGAAAAATAATCACATATAATACCACAAGAGCTTCAAAATTATCGGGTATTTTCCGATAGGTTCGTTGCAAACAAATGAAGGAGTTTTCAGGTTAAAAAATCACGAGCGCGAAGCGCGAGTGATTTTTCCTGAAAAACTTGACGACTTCATTTGTTTGCAGGGAACCTTGAGGGAAATGCCAGATAATTTTGAAGCTCGTGTGGTATTCGGGGGATTATTTTTCCGTCCCAAATGTCGGCCAATAGAATTGCACCATGAGATGAAATGAACAGTCAACAAATAAGAATTTCATAATATATAGTAACGACCAGAGAAAATATTCAAAAAAAATTGTTTCTTATTATATAGTAACGACCAGAGAAAATATTCAAAAAAAATTGTCAGTATAATACCATGTAGGTTGTACCACGTGACGTCGAATGGTGCAATTCTATTGGTCGATATTTGGCTCGGAAAAATAATCAACTTAATTTATCCTCTGCTGGCTTAAACCACTTATTTGACAGTTTTACATGCGCTTGGAAAGAAAGCGCTTAAACTCCCACCATACTGAATACAACGATTTGTTGGACGTCCTCCTACAAGGCGGACAGATGAACTTATAAAGGTCACACGAAAATTCTAACCGGTTGGTCTGGAAATCTTTAAGGAAGGCCTATGTTCAGCAATGGATAGTGATAGAAGAAGACACTGAATACATCATCTGGGAACCACACCCACGTTGTTTTAGAGTAGAGAATGCATATTACTAATAATGAATAAAAAAATACCATGAATTGCACCGAACATATGCTAACAATTAAATCATACGTCACTGATTAAAACAAATGTAATTGTAAGAAATTGTAACAAAATGAGGTCATTACGTATGCAGATTTAATCATGTTGATTTTCACAAATAGTTGTATAAAAACATTTAAAAAGTAGTTTTAAAAAGCATAAAAGTAACCAATGTTGCTAGCTTAAAAGCCATTTGGGATTCTGTATGAGAACCACACATGGCAATGCATAAATGTTTTTAAAACATTCATACAGCATACTTTATTGCCGCCAGGTGTTACTTTGTTGCAAGCATTAATAACTCAATATACAGAATAATTTTTTGAATGCATTTTTGCTAAGCAATACGTACCTTGCGCGAGCAAATTCTCATTTTTATTCGTTCTATAAATGAGTTTCGTGCCGTTAAACGGAGTACATAAATGCTGCCGAGGTTAGTCTTTGTTTTTGAACAGCTAGACCAATTATTGCGTTATTTATGAGAAATCGTATGGTACGGAAAAGTTAATCGCTACGATTGTCTAACTTTATGCAGATGAGCTAGGAAAGATTTCACTGTAAACAATAATATTAGTCTCCATTAAAGCTTGGTCCTGGACCTGGGTCTTACAACTGACTTGGCACAAATATTTATATTCTTACTATTCTGGCTATTCTTGTGAGTTGTGCTGATTTAGTCAATAGTAGTAATATAATGTGTACATTCGGTGTCCATTTAGACTAAAGAAATGATTCAGTATCCAGAGCCACCTGAGATAGATTTTATCGCCTATCACTGTATCGCTCATCTTAATAATGGATTCCAAGATACCTATAACTACATTTACCATTTTCTCGACAATTAGCTAATACCTTTCAAATAGGTAGTACTACCATTAGAAGACGGACGTTGGCCTAGTTGGGAATGGAACGGTCTGACGAGACGGATAACCGCAGGTTCATAACATACCTGAGAATTCCTAAAAAAATATTTCGAAGGTATGTGAAGTCTGCCAACCCGTACTAGGCCAGCATGATGGACAAAAGCCTAAACCCTCTCAGTAGTAGAGGAGGGGCCCGTGCGTAGCAGTGAGAGTATATAATACAGGGCTGGTATGGTTAGTAAACGGAGTAATGTCGGTTATAATATAACTCAATAGGCTATTAGGAAATATCACCGGTACCTTGCCATTTAACAGGCTCGTTTGGTTTAATGAGGTAGGTTAAAAGGTCGAAGGGAGAATATACGCGTCATAGTTTGGAACAATTGGCGTTATCATAGCGGATTGGGTCATGATGGCTCATGGCTCTATTTATTGTATGAACGACGGTTAATGAGTTGGCAAGTATGGGGATTTATTTTAACAGTCCAATAAAACTCGTGGCCGCCATTCTGAAAGTTACCTACATTATGAGTTCGCGATTTTCGTATTTCAAAAATAATCGCAATATACTTCGACTATCTATACTCTAATTACTATATACCTATCTGTATTTACATAGTATATTGTATGAAACCCGAACAAACAAAGAATACCACAAAACATAGTGTCTCATTCAAAGCATACCAATCCCTTACCTCTAAGAACCTAATAGCACAAAACAATAGCAGCCACCACACACTCTGTACCTTTCAATTATTAACATACAGATAGAAAATGTTCAGCTTGGCTGTAATTGATTAGCCGGCGAGACCTCAGTGTAAACTTGCCCATTAATTGCGAGGGCTTCACGCTGCGGCAATCGGTACCCCCTGCCCATTAACAATCCACCTAGTACCCTATCCTGGTAAGATTAGATTTCACCAGTATATTGAGTACGTACTATAAATCTGACTGTCCTTAGTTTAGGATATTTTAGGGGCGGATTAATTAATCCTTCATAAGAAAAAGTGGAATTAATTTTTGTTTTAATTTTAATGAAATGGCCCTTGTTTTGTAATTTCATGATTACAACAATATGACGCCTAATAAGACGCAGATATACGTCAAGAAATAATTTTGCTTTAACCTTTTTCTAAGGAGGTGAGTAGGAAATAAAAAATCATAAGTACTTACATATCTGGTGATAAGTGAATGCTTTGATCTTGGATACGCGAAGACTGTTATAGAAAACTGGCGGTATTATTCTTCTCCATTCACCATAATTCACTTGTGTTGTATGTTTGCTTCAATTTTGCAATTGTAATTAGATTGAGTATTATTAACTTGCACGCAGCATATACATATTATCTGGGTAGGTAACTAGGTAAGTAGACGCTTACCAGCCTACAATAGTCTCATCAGTATTTTGTCCTTTTTTTATACTTGTACTTTAGGGTGACCGCACTGGCTGCACCTGATGGTGTCAGTCGGCACTCTATCTGCCCTAAAACTCCGCTTACCGAGTGTCTCACAAATTATATTTAACGCAAGAATATTAACACAACAGTGTTGAAATAAAAATAAATAAAGTTTTATTGGATATTTTAATGCAGCAACAATAAAATATTTTTGTATATAATATTGCTGGATATGAAATATCTGAACTAAACATAAAACCTCGTATAATATATTTAACACATAAGGTTAGTAAATAAACTGTATATACTAAATTTTTGTCGTGAATATTTTCGAAACTAAATGGTTGCCGAGTTTATTTATGTAAAGTAGGTCTGTGAAATGTATTTGAGGTTTTAGTATATCTCCATGGCTCACGCAAAAAACTTTACCACTGTAATATTTTATAGCACGGTTATATTTTACAATATTTATTAGAACCTGCCAAAAGGTAAATTTATTTATTTTTATTAATTCGCCGAGTATTGCGTAAATAGCCAGATACAATATGTGTGCAATGTAGATATTAAAATTAGTTGTAGGGAATTTTAATCCACTTGTGTATCATGTATGATAATTATTAATACGTACTTACCTATGTAATATGAAAAATTACTGCAATAGGTATTACTAAAAATAAAAAATACATAATAGGTAGGTACTATGCATAATCCCCGCCTTATAAATATTGGGAAAATGTTTATTATATTGTTTTATTCTTTTGTTTACTTTCACATTAATTAATTATTACAAAATATTCTTCATTTACGCTTAGTCAACAGAAAATAAGTTCGTATTTCAAACTTGCAAGTAGGTGTATAGATTTTCAATTACAAAATTTATCAATATATTAATCACCTAGATACAATTTTATTTACGTTTAATACGCCTGTTCCTACTTGTTTCATTATTGACCAAAAAAAAATGTTATAAGGAGCTATGCCCTTTCATTTTAATTTTTACCAACAATAACTTATTGTAACATCTCGTAAAAATCATTTAATTTTTTTTATCTGCGGACGTTTGCTAAGCTACATTTTTATTTATGTATAAATAAAAGTAACCAAATTTCTTGAACAGCTTTTGAGGCAATAAACCAGCAACGTTCGTCCTGTATACAGCCTGTTAAGTTTCTTTCAAGCCATACACTTACATTTTTCATTGTTTCTCAAGACAAAGACTCTCGGATGTACTTACACTGTGATATTGCTTCATCAAGATTTCCTTTATGTGTGACGCCAGCTACTACGAAGAAACTTTGTACATTAACGTTTTGATCGTGATAGGCAATATTTCGAAGCGATATTGAACCCTCTTCTCTAAGACCTGTACATTACAACATATCATCTTCAACTTTATGGTACAGGATTTAGATATGCTTGAGGTTTAGTGTTCATGTAAGAATTTTTGTCCGCTTTCATACAATAAATATTTTATTGAATAGGCTACTGAACCTATCTGCCACCAGAACACGATTATGCGAAACTAGTAACTTTATTTACATCTACATTTGTAATTACCGTTAGGACTGCTCCAACGACTTTGCATGATAACTAGCATAGAGGTTAATACTCTATTTTTGTTTAGGACTTTAGTATTTAGTCTTCTAGTCTTTAGTTTATTTTTGTTTAAGACTAGCCTAATTACAAATAAAAGTAAAAGTAATCATGTCGGACCAAATCTGACTATAATTAAATCAGTTTCGCTACAATTTTGTAATAAACACTTCGGTCACTATGAAAATCATTTATTGAACCGCAGTCACATCCATTGATAGGTTCAAACTGGCCGCAAATCCGCTTTATAAAGCATTTCGTTCTTTTTCCCGATGTGCACTCCGTTGCGATCGAATAAAGAATAATCGGCTTTCATTAGGATTCTCAGCTGATTCCTCAGAGGAAGTGATCAACTCCCAGCTTACGACTTGAAATGGGGTTTTACCTCGTAAGCAAAGTTGAAGCTTGGAACTTACGTAGATCATTTACCATTTAATAGGTTAAATGTCAGCAAGTTATGAGTTAATGCGTTTATTTTACGAACTCTCTTTTTAATGGTCGTGTTGCGTGTTTTTACCTAGCGTCTACGGAGATAAATATTTCTCTTTCTATTATTTTCAGTGATGGGCACTGAAAAAATATTTTGTTTATGAAAAATTCCTTACTAATGTTTTATTTAATCTTGCATACATTTTCGGTTGAACTTGAATTATCTTGTGAACAATACCTATTAACTGATATAGGCAGTTTACGGTTCTAATTTAAATAAAAATGGATGTTTATACATGTATGTTTTTTTGTTTGTATGAAATTTTACTTCCATAAAATATCAAAAACAAAGTACCATTTGGTACATCACATAAAACATGAATGATATGTTAAATGAAATTTAGCTCACAAAAGATAAACGCGCCATGGCAAAAAGGTATGAGCAACGAGGAATCTTTTATTTTAACAGAACTCTAAAGTAGAAACTTTTTGGTCAGATCTGACCGACTTTCTGTTTTCCACGACAGTGGCTGTACTGGGCTTTACGTTGTCCTTTTACATTTTTTGTAATGTGTTGCTTTGCTCAACGTGAGGTAAGTTAATCAACTAGCATACGTTATTTCATAGTTCCATTTTTGTTAGCAGCTTTTCAATTTTAAATTGCTTTGCAATTTTGGTTAGTATGGTTCTGCAGCCCTTTCCTGTGCGATAAATGTGTAACATACTATATCTGTTTTCTGCTATATTCGTAGTCAGTTAGCGTAAAGAACATATTTTACATAATGTACAGTCAGCGACATAAGTACCTGAACAAATTCAAAATTTCAAATCGTCTATACGCGATAAGTTTAATTGAAACTTCATATTTTCTTTATGTGAAGTAAATTAAAGCCCTTTAATTTTATTATAGTGAAGAGAAAAAAAAATGGTAAACACACAAAAATTTATTATAGGAGGTTTGAAATTTTGAATGTGTCCAGCTACTTATTTGGCTGACTGTACACATAATATACATAAGCTCACGACTTCATTCCCGATGGGTTAGGTAGAAGTGGAAGATTTTCTTGAAGCATTTATATAATAATATTATTATTATTTATATTTATTTGTATAACACGCTCGTTCATTAGGAAATAAATAAATCAACACAGTTTAATACTATTTTATTGTTTAATATGTAAAAGACTATGTCTTCTTCACAATTATATGTTATAGGTACAACTGCCTATAATTTTATCTACTTTATAAATACAATTTACAATATTTTATAACCATAATAACTATTTACAATTTTATGCATATGATATTATGTGACGTGTTGGCCTTTTTTCATTGACTTGAATAGAAAATTATAACTTTTAATCACTCATTCCACGTAAATAGTTACAGAGTCATTCTGACTTTGCGTTAATAAATGAAACCGCATACTCGTCTTTACTTCAGCTAACATTTTGCCAAAAATGATCCATGAAAATATAATAATTAATAATTAATAATTTAATAATTAATTAATAATTAATTTTTATTATTAATTAATTTCATAATTTATACATGTACCCACATGTATAACACGCTCGTTCATTAGGAAATAAATAAATCAACACAGTTTAATACTATTTTATTGTTTAATATGTAAAAGACTATGTCTTCTTCACAATTATATGTTATAGGTACAACTGCCTATAATTTTATCTACTTTATAAATACAATTTACAATATTTTATAACCATAATAACTATTTACAATTTTATGCATATGATATTATGTGACGTGTTGGCCTTTTTTCATTGACTTGAATAGAAAATTATAACTTTTAATCACTCATTCCACGTAAATAGTTACAGAGTCATTCTGACTTTGCGTTAATAAATGAAACCGCATACTCGTCTTTACTTCAGCTAACATTTTGCCAAAAATGATCCATGAATAATAAATATTTTTAGCAAAAATCCCGGTTTTACTTTCCAGATTTTGAGATAATTTTGTAGTTGAGTGCGAATATTGCGTGTGCATGAGCGTATTTCTGACTGAAAGTGTGATGTTACCGCTGCCTCGAATTGTCTTAGAGACGTAGTTCTGGCATTAGAGCGTGTAAAATTTAAGTTCCTTTTTATTGGTATTTATTTTGTTCGAAAACAACACTTTTATTTTACATCTATGGTTCGATTAACTTATTGGAAAATGACATTTTCAAGCAGATAAGTATGTGGTTTCATTTAGTAACGCAATGTCAAAATGACCCTGTATAACTGTCTACTTATAAGTCCTGCGGAATGATTGCGACTTATACAAAGACATTCAATGGAATCAACAGTTTAGTTAGTTAATATAAGTCTGTTTGGGTGTTACAATAATTAATGGCTAATCTGTCACAAATTTCAAATATGTAGTATGTACTATGTTTCAGACTTACTATCTATACAATATACATATAATAAAACAGCTGAACCCGTGTATCTGTACGTTGAAAGCAAAAGAAAGGGTGTGACTAAAGAATAACAGTATATAATAAGTAATAGAACACACGTCAGCGATATTTAGAATTCTTTTCTATTTTTCTGTTTATCAGGGCACACCTCAGAAACTACTGAACGGATTTTCATGTAGTTTTCACAGGTCGACAGAGTATAAAACAGACATGACGACTCTTTACCGAAGGGGTAATCACTTTTCACAATGTGTGAAGAAACTCAAAATTGACCATTAAACCTAAATACGAAGTTGCTGTCACGTAACTGTAAAGATAACCCCCGGAGGTAATTCTTGTGCGCTGGGTCTTCACACCCAATGCACGCCCACGCGCGGGGGGACATTAGTCGCGGGACGAGGCACACAGTCAGCGTGTATACCTCTTGGTTGTAAATCACATTGAGGCCTAAAAGGGCCCGCGAACATTTCCTGGCACCCCCTCTTTCCGCCTATCCTGGGAACCTTCCTCCCTTCCCCCAACTTCCCTTCCATATTCCTCTCCAACGTCCCCCCCAGGCCCTTGCAGTCGTTAAGCCGGGGGACTGCAGTATCCCATTCGCAGGTTTCCCCCGGTGTTGACTGCAGGATCGCCTACCTAAAAAAAAACTGTAAAGATAAAACGAGAAACTAAATAAAACTAAACTATATTAATTTTTAAAAAAAGTCGATTCAAAAAAGCCAACAGTAATGATATGTCAATTCTAGTAACAGAGACAAATAAAGCGATCGCAACAAAATAAATAAGGGTTAACTGAGTACACCAGCCCGGTACAGCAGTATTAAATTTACAATGATTGTCGATATAGAATAGCAAATTGTACCTAATGTATGATAAAAACAATCTTGTTCTGCAAAATGGCCTTGGCACTTGGCAAGTTAGATTGACCTACGAAATTTTTTAAACCCTAAAGCGGTTTGACCTGGAAAATAAAAGAAGACAGGAAAGTGTTTTTTTTTAATTATGACATTTATATAATAATTATTAAAAAATACATAATATTTTATGTTCCAAATGCCACCACATAGCAAACGCTAAATTAATTACGTACTTGTAACAGTTTTTAATAGATTTAAATAAAGACATAAAGGACAAGATGATTTTCCTAACTTTGATCATCTACAAGCTATCACAGTATGTTCTAAGCTAAGAGCTGTTTCCAAAAGGTCACAAATATATTTACAATGATACCACAAAGCCTGCAAAATAAGCTTCTTATACGATGGAAATTTATCTAACATAATATTTTAAACATAATTTCTAATTTCAATAGAAATTAAAATAAATTAAACATTTCTGGTAACCAATCGATATTTTCTTAACAATAAAATCATTTAGCACATAATTTATGTATTAAATTGTATTAATGTATAGCTTTAAACATTGTATACAATCCAGTCCCTTATAACATACTACCGAGTATAGTTTTGAGCAATATTATAAAATAAATTAAATCAAAATCTGTATTGCCAAAAGTACAGTCAGAAGCATAAGTATCTGTACAAAATTAACATTTCAAATCGCCTATATACGCGTTAAGTTAGACTGGAACCTTTTTTCTTTGTTTGAAGTAAAGTAAATCTTGTCTAAATATAATCTTGTCTTGTCTATTGAATGTCTTTTTCTACCGCCAAGCAACAGTGTGCATGCACTGTTGTGTTTCGGTTTGAAGGACATTGTAGCCAGTATAACTACTGGACATAATGAGACTTAACATCTTATGTCTCAGGATGACGAGTGCAGTGGAATGCCACACAGTACTTTGTAAGTCAAGGTGCTGGATGGTGTTGCTACGGTTTATGGGTGGTCGTATCGCTTACCATCAGGCGAACGGCATGCTCTTCTCGTCATTGCAATAAAAAAAACTTTTTTATTTTATTTTTGTGAAGGGAAAAAAATATTAATTAGAACACAAAATTATGTAGGCGATTTAACATTTTGAATTTGTTCAGCTACTTATGCTGGTGACTGTACAACGAAACTTTCAGTAAGTTTCAAATAGTATGAACTTATACGACGAACACAAAAGGTGATTACTCAAAGGTTCTTTCGCAGACGACCGGCTATAAATCGCACGAAACCGTCAAACAAAAATCAGGCCGGTTGTCATTAATCCGTATTATTTTCGGTGCCTGATCTGAACTAGAGCAATTTAATATAAACATTTAGTTATCAAGCTTTCCTTGAAAAAATGTAACAAATTAATAGCAAATAAAACGAAAAAATCTTAGGTTTTTATTATTAATTAAAGGTTATGTCGCTAATAACTCCAATAATTTACCATGAATTCTGCAATAATAATTCGACCGATAAATCTGCCGTCTGCGAAAGTCTTGATCTAATCACTTATAATTTAATCGCGTTCTAAATGTGCACAGTGTAGAAGCAAAATAAGATTTGTCTTAAAAAATATTTTTAAAAAATCTTTTAAACATATAAATCTACGTCCGTTGGGAATTTGACCCGTCAACGCCCGCGGTGGACACCGGTGTCCATTTATATAAGGAAATTAGCTTATAGCTATATATAAGCGGGCGTTGACGGATTAAAAGGAATTGGAATTACTTTTTATAGTTTCCAGAACCTAACGAATTTTTCAAACTAAAGCGTCCAAATTAAAAAAAAACAGTATTTCGAATATCTAAAATAGTGATATCAATAAATATTTTTATAATTTTAACAAAAACGTTAACATATCTTCTCCCCACTGTTCCCGTTGATACATAAAAACATTTTAGAATTGCCTACAAACATTATAACTAACCAAATAATGATTTACTTTGCTCCGCCCTCGGATTTCACAAATTCATATAACAACTGAACACCATACAAGTACATTTACAGAGATAAAATAACCACAGAGATTATCGGTTCAATAGTTTAATTAAAATAAATAGTTTTGGTTCAAAACCAAGGAACTGCGACATACACCCGCTTTCTTTCCTAGTTGCAGGGCCTGATTTAGGATATTGATTAATTCGGGCGGTTATAGAATACATGTATTATCTCGTTATAGAAAACTCTCGAAGACTTCATAATAACCAATATCCTTGCAAACCAAGCATTGTATCCTTTTATCGGAATCAAGTCCCAATAATATCAAGTTGTAACCATGTATAGCAAAACCCTAAATCAAGCCCTGACGTTAACATTCCAGAATATAAATTCACGCACAGCGTCCCTTCATTGTTTATTATTTACGTGGGTACTAAGCTCTGAGAGCTGAATGCGTGTAAGGCCGTTACCGCACTGATAAGCAGGACGCTGTGTGTGGCGGTCATCCCCTGACCAGACAGCCCGCATTCTTGCCCTCGGTACACGAAGCAAAAGTTCTGTAAGGAAAAGTTCTTTATTATAATTAAGTAGCTACGTCGGACATGAAAATACCTGCATTTAATTGTAGCATTAAATTATTAACGTTTTAAGTATTTATATGTAAAATTTGAAATAAAAAAAAATAGATGAAATTGTCACACAGTGTGCAATTAAAAGGTATGGCTGAGTGATTTTTAAATATAAATTGCATTTTTAAATTTAGTTAAAATGCAGCCTAGAATCATTGGGATTTATGAATAATTTGGAGCTTTTTATGTGTTCCGTACTTCATAAATACTTTCCCTTCGTTATCTGTGTATTATTGGATACATGCACACAAAGTATGAATAAAATGAAATAATCCATTTTAATAATAACACTTTTAGCTAGAAACGGTTTGGATGACCAAAGTTCACACCAGTGAGGATTATTCCTATGTTAGTAGTAAGGGATTCACCGATACTGGAGCAGGTTCGACGGCCGGTCCGCGGCGCTCCGGCGGCTGATCGCCGACGTTTTCGATTGCTCCAGATTCGGCCCGCGGGACCCGCGAATTAATCCGCGGATTACTTTAATACCTACCGCGAATTAATTTGATACCTACCGCGGATTAACTTGATACCTACCGCGGATTAACTTGATACCTACCGCGGATTAACTTGATACCTACCGCGGATTAACTTGATATCGACCGCGGATTATTTTGATAACACCCGCGAATAAAATTTATATCGTCCGCGGAATCCATTTCATATCACCCGCGAGGTAGGTATGAACCACGAATTTGTTCATGGTCTACGGTTCCCTTAGGCTTGTACCTTTTCCCCGTTCGTTGTGCTTTTAACTTTCTACTTTCTATCGGCGATCCTTTTTTTTATTTGAAGGATGCATAGGTCTTTGTCGCGTATTTCTACGCAAAAGCCGTTTAAAATTACTTAATAGTTGCCCTTTACGCATTACGAGCATTGTTTATGATAGATAAAGCAACGTTTTCCCTGTTTCGTTGTGTTCTTGACTTTCTACTTTCTATCGGCGACCCTTTTTTATTTGAAGGATGCAAAGGTCTTTGTCTCGTATTTCTATTAACTCGTGTTTCTACGTAAAAGCCGTTTAAAATTACTTAATAGTCACCCTTTACGCATTACGGGCATTGTTTATTATAGATAAAGCAATCGTTACAATACACCATACCTTTCTCAAATTCTAGGTAAAACCCTTTGGGTCTTCTCATTGTCATAATAATTACGGTTCCCATTATTCACATTACCTGATATTACGTATTCAACGGAACATTTAAGGTGAAAGTCGAAACATGTTGGATCTTGTCTGCAAGGAAACAATACTCCCTCTCCATATAAAAGACCGACGCAAAATCACATGGTATCGTATTCCACTCTGTGCTCTGCTCGAAGTGTGATCTCCAGTTGTTTGTAACAGTGAAGTGATAGTAAAATTGTGAAATAGTTAAATAGTGAAAGTGTTATAAAAATGAATGTAAGTACCTTTATATACTTTGATCTAAAAGTGTTGTAACCAGATGTTTCATCAATTGTTTATGCCATGTGTTGTCCACCAGGTTAATACATTTTAGCTATCTTTGATGTCTTATTAATTTATCATTGTTACTAATGTGTACATGTATACTTCGCATACCTATAAGTATTTATCATACAGTACTTACTTAACCGATAATTAAAACAGTTTCATTTCATTTTGTTACAGTTTTCTGAAAATACTTTCAAAAACTACTATTATGCTGAAGAAATCGACGAACCTAGTGATGAAGAAGGTACACTCGCCTTTAAAGTCAAAAAAGCGATATTAGCAAATAAAAGACCGATCGAATGCAACAGCATTGATGAGTTCTTCGAAAAACCAAAAAAGAAGAAGACAACAACAAGAAAGTCATCCAGTGTTGGTCGATCGACGAGCGGTGGTGTTTCATACATCCGATCAAACAGCGATGACAACAGTTCTGCATCACATCTCATAAAAATTGAGGTGTATGAAGTGAATAAAATAAAAAACATCGCACCGACGGAACATTGGAAACACGCTGATGTGCGAGTTAAATATTACGCGGAAAACGACAGTGATAAGAACTTGCAAAGTGTCAAGGACACTATATACAATATAACCAAACAGTTGGCTAGTAAGGACGATTGTGTGAAATATTTTATAGACACAGACAAATGAACAAAAGTGCCAGTGCGTGTCAATGTTTTAATATCATAACTTTAATCATATGCTTTGTACTACTATTATTGAAATAAGAAACTATTATTGTATTAACTGTACTTAAGAATCTACCTGTTTAAATTTAACTTACATTGTATTGTATTTAAACTTTGTACTCTTTTAAGTTACATACTTAATAGATTAATTTGTTTTTGATTCTAGAACTCTTTGTGAATTGTGTTATTGCTAAGTATTATTGTAAATAGTTATAAGTCTTTTTAGTGTTTTTTCATGCTCATGCTTACGATTGTAAAGTTATTGGGAACATTCATAAATTGTTTGGAAAAAAGTGGATAGCTTAGAATGTAATTACATTGTTTTGGGTAGTATATAAGCGTTGAAATAACTTTTTAAAATACTGAGACATTCCTTACCATGGATACAAGCTGTGATTTATACAACATGGAACTCGTCGCACTTCTCGAAAACATCGAATCAATGGATCTGATGTCATCGCAATACGACAAAGAACTGTACGAGCTCTGTGATAAAATGGAACAAAGACAAGTTGAAACGTGAGTAAAACATTTTTTATTATTTTAAGACTAGTTGCAACATGTTTTGGGAATCCATGAAGAGGGGATACACTTAAAGTATTTATAATGGTTCGAACATCTTGCACAACCATTCAACTTGTTTCTTCCGTTTATATTTTTAACATTGAAGTGCAACCAAAATGTACCACTCACTTGATATTACTAGTTTATCTCAGAGTGAGATTGCAAGTTTCGATAAAAAGATAATTTTACATAAATATCATCGTTTCATACGGTTTTGGTATATATTAAATGTTTTGCCAGAATCAATGTTGGGAGATCCTGATATTTCTCCTTATTATACACCATGTAGTGGACATAAAATCTCAAAACAAACTCATTCCGATGAGGATGATATTGATGGTGTATTATCAATGAAAGCATATTGTTTGCAGTGTAAATAACAAATAATGTTAGTATCTATTTAAATAATAGAAACATAGTAGCATATTTATTTCGTGAGATAACATTTTTTTAACAGTTTTCTTATCCATCAGATCTATGCAGAATGGAGAAGGCAGCAGGAAAAGATTAGCGCCAACTGAATTGTTTGAAGAGGATCCATTAAAGAGAAGAAAAAATATTCATCTTGAAGCTCCTTCGACATCTACATCGTCGCTGGATAACATTTTAAATGTAAGTACAGAACAGCATAATGATAAAATTGAATGTCCTGAGTGTCACATATATGTATCAAAAAAATATATGACCAGTCACTATAAGAGCAATAAACATAAAAATAATTTAATTAGAAGAGATAATAATCTACCTAATGTTCAATTCATTGATAGTGCTTTCGGTAATAGAATTATTACATATCGAGTGAAATCTAGTTTAGTTTCTGATACACAGCTTGAATCACCTGAATTATTTTTGCAAAATATTAAAAAAATAATTTATACATTACTAGAACGATCTATCTTAGAATATTCTGTTATAAAAGTTAATTTTATTCTCAATGCGGATTTCACACAAGAAACAAAAAATCTACACAATGTTTTTGATTTTCAAATTTCAAACTATCTTGTTTGTCAAGGTGATGACAAAGATATTATTTTCTCATCTATAATTACCGAAATAACAAACAAAATGACCAATTTCCAAAAAAAAGGTAGTGGATGGAGTTTAGTTAAAATAAATCACTTGGATATGAATGTCAACAAATTTAACCCATTGCGTGGATCTTCATACATAGACCTACCGTTAGATATAAAACATAAGAAAGCTGTAATCAATGTTCAAAATAACGATCATGAATGCTTTCGTTGGGCAGTTTTGTCAGGATTATTTCCAGCTACTCATAGTTCCAATAGGGTATCATCTTATGTAATACACAAAAACAAACTAAAATTTGATAACCTATCGTTTCCTATAAAAATTAATGACATCCATAAGTTTGAAAAATTAAATAGTATAAGTATTAATGTTTTTGGATTACAATATGATTCAATAAGCAAATCAAATAAAGTTGTGGGTCCATTACACTTTACGAAACACCGTAAAAATACTCACTTAAACTTATTGTATATATCTCAAGGTTCTAAAGGTCATTTCTGTTATATTAAAAACCTCTCGAGATTATTATCTAAACAGTTATCGACTTCTGAACATGCAGTTCATATTTGTGATGGGTGTTTATTAAATTTCACGTCATTAGATAATTTAAAACGACACCAAGAAAATGACTGTTTCAATGTGTGTACAAATTTACCATCGGAAAACGATAGAAAAAGAAACTGGTTTAATGAATTAATACCATCAAACCACATTTCATTTAACAACTATGAACGTAAATTAAGAGTTCCATTCGTTGTGTATGCTGACTTTGAAGCATTTTTAAAACCAATAGAGAATTGTTCTAACAATCCAAATCAATCATCAACTGTTAATATTCAAAAACATGAAACGTATAGTTTTGGGTATTATGTTAAATGTTCTTATGATGATAATCTTTCAGTATATAGGTCTTATATAGGGCAAGATTGTGCGCTAAAATTTATGCAATTCATTTACGCAGATTTAGAAAATATTTGTAAAAAGAATTCTTTTGTCAAATCACCATTACCGTTAACTGAAGAAAATAAAATAAATATCAATCAAAGTGAGTCTTGTTACATTTGTGCTACTAAATTAAACGTGGATAGAACAATATCTTATAATTGGCATACTGGTGCATATGAAGGTGTAGCTCATAGAGTATGCTCTCAGAAATACAAAGCTCCTAATTTTGTGCCAGTGTTTTTACATAATTTAAGTAATTATGACGCTCATTTCATAGTGCATGGTCTTGATTTCGAGAAAGGTGACATTGAACTTATTCCTGAGAACAAGGAAAAATATATTTCTTTTTCTAAAGTTTTACAAATCAATAACAGAGTTATAAAATTACGATTTCTTGATTCTTTTAAATTTATGTCAAGTAGCCTTAACAAATTAGCTCAGAACTTATTACTTGAACAATTTCGTGAACTCAAATTAAAATATCCATGTGAAGAAGATTTTAAACGTTTAATAAGAAAAGGTGTTTATCCATACGAATACATGACGACATTTGATTCTTTAAAAATAACTTCTCTTCCCACTCGCGATCAATTTTATAGTTCTTTAAATGATAGTCACATTACAGAAAGTGAATACCATCATGCTCAAGACGTGTGGAATCATTTTAATTGTAAAAACATGGGTGAATATTCAGACCTGTATTTAAAAACAGATGTATTGTTGTTAGCAGATATATTTGAAAACTTTAGGGATGTCTGTCTTAAAACATACGGTTTAGATCCTGCCCACTATTATACAGCACCTGGTTTAAGTTGGGATGCTATGTTAAATTTTACCAAAATAAATTTGGAACTTTTAACAGATATCGACAAGGTTACGTTTATAGCGAATAATATTCGGGGGGGTATATCACAATGCAGCAATAGACATGCAGTGGCAAATAACATGTTTATGTCGGAATACGATTCAGATAAACCATCTTCATTTTTGATGTACTTAGACGCAAATAACCTTTATGGTTGGGCTATGTCCCAATGTCTCCCAACAGGCAAATTTGAATGGGTCGATATAAATACAGATTTTAATATAGCCGATGATGCCAAACATGGTTTAATTTTGGAAGTAGATTTAGAATATTCAAAAAATTTACATGATTTTCATTCAGATTTTCCATTTTGCCCAGAAAACGTATGTTTAGGAAACAGCAAAGACAGGAAACTAATCCCAAATTTAAAAAATAAAAAAAATTACGTCATTCATTATAGAAACCTTAAGCAATGTTTAAAAAATGGTCTCCGATTGGTTAAAGTACATAGAATTTTAAAATTTGAACAATCCGCGTGGTTGAAAAGTTACATAGACTTGAATACTCATATGCGTTCATTAGCCACTTCAGATTTTGAGAAAGATTTTTTTAAACTTATGAATAATTCTGTTTTTGGTAAAACAATGGAAAATGTAAGAAAACGAGTTAATGTCAAATTAATTAATCATTGGTTAAATCGTGTCAAAACTCAAGGTGCTCAATCTTTGATAGCAAGACCAGAATTCCATAGTTTATCTATATTCTCAGAGAGCTTAGTTGCAATACAATTAAATAAAACTAACGTTTTATATAATAAACCAATTTACCTCGGTTTTTGTATTTTAGATATATCTAAAACATTACTATACGATTTCCATTACGATTATATGAAAATGAAATATCAAGATAATATTAAGTTACTATATACTGATACCGATAGCTTAATATATCAAATATTTACGCAAAATTATTATGCTGATATAAAACTTGATTTAGTCAACTACTTTGATACGTCCGACTATCCACCAAATAATCAATATGGTTTACCATTATTGAATAAAAAACGGTTAGGTTTTTTTAAAGACGAAAATAACGGTAAAATTCTTAAAGAGTTTGTAGGTCTTCGCTCTAAAATGTATGCAATGGATGTGCAGAATAAATGTATATGTAAAGCAAAAGGGATTAACAAAAGTGTAACAAAAAAATTTTGTCTTACCGATTATAAATCATGTTTATATGAAAAGAAAACGCAATACAGTGAAATGATAAGATTTAAATCAATTAAACATGCTATATATACACAAAAAATTAATAAAATATCTTTATCACACAATGACACAAAACGTTATTTAATAGAAAATTCAACAGATACTCTTGCATGGGGTCATTATAAAATAAAGGACATTTGATTTTATCAACGATTTCTGTACAACGAAAATATGTATGTTAATGTGTGTGTGTTTTTTAATTGTGGTTTTTAATAACTTAAAGTTCTGTCTTTATTATGTACTATCTTTTTTTTTTATTGTTTTACTATGACAACTGTTTTGTATAATATCATGAATAATTAGATGTAAATTTTAATGTATGTAGTTAGTTATTTGTTATACCTGATTTAACTTTATTTTATAATAATTTTCTTACTGTAATATTTTTCAAAACAGCTATGAACTGTATGTGATCATTTTTCAAAGTATTTGTGTATGTAATCTTTGTATATAAAACAAAATCAAATATAATACATTCAATCGTAACTCCTATTTTTTTTCATTCCGAAACGCTTTTCGAGTTCACACGTGCATTTAAAAATGTTTCATTTTTATCATCCTTTTACTGCCATAGTTGCAGGTCCAAGTGGATGTGGAAAGTCTAATTTTGTAACAAACTTTATTAAACATATTAATGAGGTGTGCAACACAAATTTTCATCAAATTACTTGGTGTTTTGATGAAATGCAGCCCTTATATAATTTACCAAATGTAAACTATTATCAGGGTATACCAGATTTGCATATGTTTGATGGAAAGGAAGCTAACCTTATTATTATCGATGATCTCATGAGGGAATCTGATGGTCGCATTGTTGACATATTTACCAAAGGTAGTCATCATAGGAACTTGAGTGTATTTTACATTACTCAAAATTTATTTCATCAAGGTAAAGGACAAAGAGACATTTCTTTGAATTCAAACTACATAATTTATTTTAAGAACCCACGTGATAAAACTCAAATACGTTACTTAGCACGACAAGTATCACCAGAAAATAGCAAATTCATAGAAGATGCTTACAGAGATGCTACAAAAGAAGCACATGGCTATTTGATGATAGATCTAAAACAAGACACTTTTGACATGTGTCGAATTAAATCAAAGATATTTCCATCTGATGGTCATTCTACAGTGTACATTCCCACAAAAGAGTTTAAATATGTCAAGAACCAACCAATACCCGTCATTTACAAATGATGGATCGACGCTTAAAGACGCATGAACACTTATTAAATGCTCTTTATAAACTTAAACCAAAACATCAACAAGCTCTTTTAAAAGTCTGTAACGAAAACGAAATTAATTTTATATGTGAATGTATTCATAACGTTTTACAAGGAAATATAAAACTTGAAGAAAAATCAAAGAGTAAACTAAAAAAGTATAAAAATCTACTACGAAAATTGGTACGTAAAAGTACAAATAAAATAAGAAAGAATATTATAGTTCAAAAAGGTGGTGCATTTCTTCCGATTATATTGGGTTCTATTTTGAGTGGATTGATAAGTGGACTAGTTTAAAAATGGAACACGCCAAAAAAATGCTGTTAGTTGATCCAAGCTTAATAGATAAGTTAAATCAAAAAAAAAATGAAAATCCTACCTCTCGTTTAGATAGTGAAATGGAAAAAATACTCGACAGTAATATGGATGATCGAAAAAAGTGTAAATTATACTTACAAATTTTACAAAGATATCTTCACTTTATGGAAGAAGATCGTCGTCCCATTGAACTCCCTATAATAACTTCAAATGACGATAACATTAAACCCACATCTGAAAGCTGGAAATTTTTTAATATAAATAATGATATCAAGAATAAAGATGTAGTTGTCAGTCAGACACTGAGTGATGAAGAGAAGCAACAAGAAAGTTTTACACTCGAAAAAAAACCTTCCTACTCAACAAAACAAATTTTAAATTTAATACCAAAAACATATGTAAAAAAAGGTGAGTTGTTATTGAATTCGGTGTCACTAAATAAAAACAAAATTTATTGGAATGATGCTGGCACAGTGATTGTAGATAATGAAGTGATTCCTAACAGTAACATTATCGATTTAGTAAGCGATACACTGCGACCATTAAAAAACAACGACCCACCTGGTTGGGAAAAATTTGCTAAAGCGTTAAACGATTTAAAAGTACCTTTAACATATATTGGCAATCCAAAAAGACGTCAGTACATAGCTCAACTTCAAAAAGCCATCGAAGAACAACCGCCACAAAACACAGAGGTATATTTGACGCCAACGAGCGAAGATAAACACGCAAATAAAATTAAGAAAAAGATTGATTGGGAAAAATGGACCCCTTATTAGAAATAGATCAAATTTATTATGATGTATCACACCCAGCTGGATATAGCAATATCGACAAATTATCAAAAGCTATGAAAGGTAAAATGAAAAAGGAAGAAGTTAAAAACTGGTTGCAATCCCAATCTACGTATACACTCCACAAACCAGTACATAGAAAATTCCCTCGGAACAAATACGTTCTCTCTAATCTCAATGAACTTTGGCAAGCTGACTTAAGCGACATGCGGACTTATTCTAAAGATAATAAAGGTTTCAACTACATTCTTTGTGTTATTGATGTTTTTAGCAAATATGCATATGCTAGACCCTTGAAAAAGAAAAATTCAGAAACCGTAAAAAAGTGTTTCGACAGTATATTTAATGAAGCTAATACTACACCCACTCACATTCAATCTGATAAAGGCACTGAATTTGTATCGAAAGATGTTCAAAGATACTTTAAAACAAAAAACATAAATTACTATACGACAAATAATCCAGACATCAAAGCAAGCATTGTAGAAAGATTTCAAAGAACGCTAAAAATGAAGATGTGGCGCTATTTTACACACAAGAATACACATAAATATATTGATATTTTGCAGAATTTGATACACTCTTACAATCATAGTTTCCATTCTAGTATTAAAATGTGTCCTTCAGATGTTAATTCTAATAATATAATGACAGTTTGGAGTAATTTATATGAAAAATCTGAAAAATCATCAAAAACTATACTACCTATGTTTCATGTCGGTGACCATGTCAGAATAACTAAATATAAACATGTATTCCAAAAAGGTTATGAATCTAATTGGAGCGATGAAATATTTGTGATTTCTTCTATAATAGAACGTACTCCGTGGCCCGTTTATACTATAAAAGATTTAGATGGTGAGGAGATAGTAGGAACGTTTTATGAACGAGAATTACAAAAGGTCATTTATGACCCCACCATTGAACACAAGATTGATAAAATAATTCGCTCTCGTTACTCTGGCAGCAGACAACAAGTGTTAGTTAAGTGGAAAGGTTATCCAAACAAATTTAATAGTTGGATTTTAGCTTCCAGTTTAAAAAAAATATGATTAAAGATTTTTATTTAACTTTACTTAGCAATAGTTCAATGGAATATTTTCCTGAGAACAAAACATCAATTTTTTCAACAAAATTACCCAAACCCATAATATTGGAAGGAGAATGGTGTGTAGGAATCGTTGAATTCCAATATCCATGCACCATGTTTACTGTTCAAGATCATGAGAATGTTATTTACATAACAAAAATCATGAAAATGCCCAATGAAGACAAACTATCTACAGTTTATTATAAGACCCACATACCTGCCACAAACTATGATAATATTAACCATATTTTATCAGCATTAAATAATATAAGAGAAAAAATCAAATTCCGCTACGATAATATATCTAAATTCGTTTCTGTTTCTGTGTTAGACGAATCAATAAAATCTGTAACATTATCTCCTAAACTAGGCTTACAGTTGGGATTTGAACCAAACAGAAACCTTGTTGAAAAGAATTTAGCTAAATGTCCAGCTAATTTACATTTAGGGTTACCATCTCAACTATTCGTTTACTGTGATATAGTTGAACCTCAAATTCTAGGTGATGTAATGACACCTCTTCTGAGAGTAATACCATTAGATCCTTCAAAATACATCTATGGTGCCAATAAAATGCATGTATTTTCACCTCCTCATTACTTATCGGTAATGCGAAGAGAATTCGATACCATTGAAATAGATATAAGGTCAAGCACCGGACAAAAGATACCATTTCAATTTGGAACGGTGTGTGTTAAACTGCATTTTAAAAAATTATAATGCATTTTGAACGCTCCAACATGATATGTCCTTATCAACGCTATTATTCTCATCAGGCTGGTTCAGGTATAGGGGTGGTATATAAAGGGGCGCCTTATCAAAAAGGACATGGAATTGGTAGTTTTCTTGGGGGATTGTTTAGGTCAGTTTTACCATTATTATCTAGCGGTGTTCGAGCTGTTGGTAAAGAGGCATTGAGCGCTGGTGTTGGTCTATTGACAGATATGGTTAGTGCGCGACCAATGGAAGATTCAATAAAAGCACGTCTTAAAGAAGTTGGTTCCAACTTGAAACGCAAGGCTGATGAAAAAATAGATAAAATCAATATGTCTGGATCCGGATATATAACAAAACGAAAACGTCTACCTGGAGTCAGTCCGTCGTTGACCGCGAAAGTGAAAGCTCTAAAAAAATCAAAAATTACTCAAAAACAAATCAAGGACATATTTTCTAACAATTAATCAAAATGTCTTTTTTACATAGTCATTCCTGTGAATGTATAAAGTCCGAATTGGATTTGTTTGCATTGCCGTCAACTCAAACTAGCATTGAAAGTGGAATTTGGATCCATTATAAACCAATTTCATCTCTTGCCGATGATGGTCCTATAGAATTTCAAATTCCTGGAGCAGGAGATGACTACATAGATTTATCTCATACGTTACTTCACTTGAAAGCGAAAATAGTAAATCAAGATAACACCAAACTAACCGCATCTACAGTCGTTGCTCCGGTGAATAATTGGTTGCACTCACTCTTCAGTCAACTTGATGTCTACTTAAATCAAAAACTTGTATCACCACCCAATAACACATATGCTTATCGTGCGTATATAGAAAACTTATTGAACTATGCTCCTGCAGCAAAAAAATCTCACCTCACCTGTGGTTTATGGTATGAAGATACAGCTGGAAAAATGGATTCCACCGATGATACTAATAAAGGATTTACTAAGAGGCAAGAATTAGCTAGTGAAAGTAAAGAAATGGAAATGATTGGTCACTTACATGGTGATTTATTCAATCAAGAAAAATTTTTAATCAATGGTGTTGATATATGTGTTAAGTTAATTCGTTCTAGAGAAAATTTCAATCTCATGGCCTCTACAGGTGACCTTAAATTAAAGGTATCTATTACGGATGCATCTTTGATTATTCGTAGAGCACGAATCAATCCCAGCGTGTTACTTGCTCATCAAAAGGTCTTAGCTTCTACCACAGCTAAATACCCCATTACTCGAGCTGAAGTTAAAGTTTTAACAATACCATCAGGTGTTCAAGGAAAAACTCTAGATAACATTTTCTTAGGACAATTACCTAAAAGGTGTATAGTGGGATTTGTAAATAACGCTGCTTTCAATGGAAACCTCACTAAGAACCCATTTAACTTTCAAAATTACGACATCAATACTTTTAGTTTATATATAGACGGTCAACAAATACCATCAAAGGCTTTACAACCCTCATTTGAGAACAAAATTTTTACTTCAGTATATCATACATTGTTTTCTGGAACAGGTATACACTTTCTCAATGAAGGTAATGGGATATCCCGAGAACAATACGCTGAAGGGTATTGTATGTTAGCGTTTGATTTGACACCTGATTTATCAGCAAACTCTGCAAGTCATTGGAATCTTGTAAAGCATGGTAGTGTGAGATTAGAAGTGCGTTTTGAAACAGCTTTATCACAAACTATTAATTGCATTGTTTATGCGGAGTTTGATAATGTTATTGAAATAGATAAAAACCGCAATATTTCAGTAGATTATAGTAGTTAAGGACACAAAATTAACTGTTTAAGATTAGATTAAGCGTGAATAATGTAATTCAGATTTGTTTTTAGATTTAAGTTACCAATAAAACGAATTCATAAAATATTAAGTTCTTTGTTTTACTATAATCCTTGCAACCCCACAACAAGACTCAACTTGGCTGATAAGTACCATAATAGTGTCTTGTTAACCTTATATAAGACATTACCACTTTATCATTCGACCTGATAAGATTCTGCAGCGATACGGTGAATAAAAATGAATACAATAGAAATACAGAATTACTTAAAGAAAATTGATCCAAGTATTGAATATAATGTATATGCAGCCAATCGTCTACCAATATATGTGGTAACTCCTACATACGTAGTTAGCAACTTAGACTCTGATAACAAACCAGGTTCTCACTGGGTCGCTATACACATAGATAAGAATGGTTTTGGACAGTACTTTGATTCATACGGTCGACCACCTCAAGGATACCACCGAATGTTTTTAGCGAGAAATTCTAGAATGTGGAATTACAATACAAGTCGAATTCAAAATGACTTTACTATAGTTTGTGGAGAGTACTGTTTAATGTATCTGTATTATAAATACTATGGTAAGAGTCTCAAAGATTTTCAAGTATTATTTAGTGATAATACAATATGCAATGATGTGTTTTTAAATGGTTTATTTAAATCATGTTTTGAGGTGAATAAATGAAATATGAAAATGAATGAATGATTTTTCTTTATTGAAGATTAATAACCCCATACAATACTTATAATTCTTCCAAACAATTTATGAATGTTCCCAATAACTTTACAATCGTAAGCATGAGCATGAAAAAACACTAAAAAGACTTATAACTATTTACAATAATACTTAGCAATAACACAATTCACAAAGAGTTCTAGAATCAAAAACAAATTAATCTATTAAGTATGTAACTTAAAAGAGTACAAAGTTTAAATACAATACAATGTAAGTTAAATTTAAACAGGTAGATTCTTAAGTACAGTTAATACAATAATAGTTTCTTATTTCAATAATAGTAGTACAAAGCATATGATTAAAGTTATGATATTAAAACATTGACACGCACTGGCACTTTTGTTCATTTGTCTGTGTCTATAAAATATTTCACACAATCGTCCTTACTAGCCAACTGTTTGGTTATATTGTATATAGTGTCCTTGACACTTTGCAAGTTCTTATCACTGTCGTTTTCCGCGTAATATTTAACTCGCACATCAGCGTGTTTCCAATGTTCCGTCGGTGCGATGTTTTTTATTTTATTCACTTCATACACCTCAATTTTTATGAGATGTGATGCAGAACTGTTGTCATCGCTGTTTGATCGGATGTATGAAACACCACCGCTCGTCGATCGACCAACACTGGATGACTTTCTTGTTGTTGTCTTCTTCTTTTTTGGTTTTTCGAAGAACTCATCAATGCTGTTGCATTCGATCGGTCTTTTATTTGCTAATATCGCTTTTTTTACTTTAAAGGCGAGTGTACCTTCTTCATCACTAGGTTCGTCGATTTCTTCAGCATAATAGTAGTTTTTGAAAGTATTTTCAGAAAACTGTAACAAAATGAAATGAAACTGTTTTAATTATCGGTTAAGTAAGTACTGTATGATAAATACTTATAGGTATGCGAAGTATACATGTACACATTAGTAACAATGATAAATTAATAAGACATCAAAGATAGCTAAAATGTATTAACCTGGTGGACAACACATGGCATAAACAATTGATGAAACATCTGGTTACAACACTTTTAGATCAAAGTATATAAAGGTACTTACATTCATTTTTATAACACTTTCACTATTTAACTATTTCACAATTTTACTATCACTTCACTGTTACAAACAACTGGAGATCACACTTCGAGCAGAGCACAGAGTGGAATACGATACCATGTGATTTTGCGTCGGTCTTTTATATGGAGAGGGAGTATTGTTTCCTTGCAGACAAGATCCAACATGTTTCGACTTTCACCTTAAATGTTCCGTTGAATACGTAATATCAGGTAATGTGAATAATGGGAACCGTAATTATTATGACAATGAGAAGACCCAAAGGGTTTTACCTAGAATTTGAGAAAGGTATGGTGTATTGTAACGATTGCTTTATCTATAATAAACAATGCCCGTAATGCGTAAAGGGTGACTATTAAGTAATTTTAAACGGCTTTTACGTAGAAACACGAGTTAATAGAAATACGAGACAAAGACCTTTGCATCCTTCAAATAAAAAAGGGTCGCCGATAGAAAGTAGAAAGTCAAGAACACAACGAAACAGGGAAAACGTTGCTTTATCTATCATAAACAATGCTCGTAATGCGTAAAGGGCAACTATTAAGTAATTTTAAACGGCTTTTGCGTAGAAATACGCGACAAAGACCTATGCATCCTTCAAATAAAAAAAAGGATCGCCGATAGAAAGTAGAAAGTTAAAAGCACAACGAACGGGGAAAAGATACAAGCCTAAGGGAACCGTAGACCATGAACAAATTCGTGGTTCATACCTACCTCGCGGGTGATATGAAATGGATTCCGCGGACGATATAAATTTTATTCGCGGGTGTTATCAAAATAATCCGCGGTCGATATCAAGTTAATCCGCGGTAGGTATCAAGTTAATCCGCGGTAGGTATCAAGTTAATCCGCGGTAGGTATCAAGTTAATCCGCGGTAGGTATCAAATTAATTCGCGGTAGGTATTAAAGTAATCCGCGGATTAATTCGCGGGTCCCGCGGGCCGAATCTGGAGCAATCGAAAACGTCGGCGATCAGCCGCCGGAGCGCCGCGGACCGGCCGCCGAACCTGCTCCAGTATCGGTGAATCCCTTACTACTTATGTTTAATTTTAATACAAGAACTAAACGAATGTATTAACCTTATACATTTAAATTCATATAAAAAAACGCATTATACCAATATGTTACATGGCCTATATATAAATAATAAAAATATATTCCCTTTACAAGAGAAAGCATTTTCTTTGCCACATAATGTATGTGGACTAATATTATTAGAATAACCGAAATGTGTCCATTCACTGCCTTTGACAAAACACGCGTCTTCCATTATCCCCAGAGGCAAAATCTAGCGGAAAACACATTTTAATTAAATCTTCGGCAAAAGTACACACAAATAGTTTTTGAGTCACGAACTTAACTGAAAACTTGGTAACATTTTACTTTCTTGTTTGGTTTCCAAAGTTTTAATCTTATCAAAGAAATAATAAACTTTGTGGACTTTGAAAAAGCTCAGTTCGCGTTGTCCCTCTGTAGTCGAATGTTTCTTTGTAGAACTCACAAGTAACTTTTTACCTTACGAAATTCTAAACTTCAATCATTCTAATTGCCTTTGAATATTTATTTTCGGCGTTGTATTTCGTGACCCCACTCTTTTTGCGTTTAATTTCTTTACAAATTCTTTCTATAAAAAGTGATTTGCGTTATTTACGACGTAGAATTCTCTAAAAAGAGGTTAAGATTAGCGAGAAAACTTGCAGAGCTTTCTGCAAGCTATTTTTACCGTGTAATCACGGCAAGCCGACTTCTGCAAATTTTGAAGATTCCCGGACTTGCAATCGCATGTAAATATACGTATTGAAATATTGTCGCTACTTTAAACTTAGCATAAGACGTGTTGAAATCTGACTGAATCTAGTAATTATGGTCATTAGGAAAGTTGTAGAGAATATTATAATATAAAAACTTTTTCCTCCTAATCATATAGGTTAATAGGAGATAATAAGTAGCTGAATTCATATTACTGCATGAAATATTTAATTTACTGAAACGTAATTAAGAATATTTTTAACGAGACGCGCACAATGTAAAGACTTTAAATGGTTTGAATATTGTTAACAAAAGGCATAAAACCGGGCTTCATTAATGAATATGTGTATGAAAGATATTACTTTTTCATTAATGCAGAGAATGGCAAAACGATAAACATTTATTTATATAGTCTAACGACCTTGTTCATAAACCGTTTATAAACCTATTTTAGTTATCGGATGTTTTGTCTTCTTCGTACGCATTTTGAATTGAGTTTGAAGGAAGATGACAAAACATTCGGCAGCTAAAATAGGCTTATAAACTGTTTGTGAATAAGGTCGTAAGTCTACAAGCCATGTTTAAAACCCCACAGAAATTGTAGACCGACCACATTTTGGAACCACGACTTTCTGCTTTATGAGCCATAATATAAAATACCATTAGACCACTGAAAAAGTCCCTCATACTACAAATTACAATGTGTATATTATTCACCAATGAAAAACCAATATTTTTGTTAACCTCAAGTAATCAATTAGAATATTTCTCTAGTGCATTCCAAGCACTAAAATTCAAAACTTACCTTGTTACTGATTCGATATGACTTACCTTAATAATGTTGGAAGCCATGCGCTTGAGGAATGCACTGGTGAAGAGGGCGGCTTCGTCACCACATGACTGCTGCACTGTCCGCTCGGAACAAAGCAGGTACTCTTGGAATGAGCTGGAAATAAGATATTGTTAATAATAATCTGTAAACAGTAATATTCTTTAATATATTCCTGGGCAGTAAATAATAATTTATGTACAGTCAGCAGCATAAATATCTGTACAAAATCAAAATTTCAAATCGCCTATATACGCGTTAAGTTAAACTGAAACATTTTTTTTCTTCGTTTGAAGTAAAGTAAATCTCTTTTATTTTATTTTTGTGAAGAGAAAATAAAAGATTAGTAAGAACACAAAAGTGTGTAGGCAATGTGAAGTTTTGAATTTGTTCATCTACTTATGCTGCTGACTGAATTCGCCGATTGCGATAAGACCATCATTTGTACTTCTTGTTTAAGTGTAGTCTCTATTGTATTTTAATATTTTTCTTTTATGCCTTGATGTAGAAACAAGAGTTTAAATAAATAAATAAGATGCCTTTCTACAATCTTTAACGCTGATAGAAAACAAAAAATATACGGGAATGACATATCCTAGCAATAGTCTTAGCCCGTGTTGTTTCCTCCGTAGTCAGGTAAAATTAACGGTCTTATTACACTGGACGAGCGTGCAGCGTCGTCGCCTCGCTGTGAATTTGCTTGCAATTCACCAGTATGATAAGAGCCTTAACATTACCTGATCACTGATGAAACATCTTGCCCTAGTCGTTATATGTCGGTCCCATAAATATTTCCATTGTCTTTTAGCTGTAAAGATTTTATTTATTTATTTATTTTGCACTTTATACACTAATGTACAGGCGGACTTAATGCCGTAGGCATTCTCTACCAGTCAACCTTAAGGTGGTGCAGAGATAATCATGGTAGGTGCATGTAACGTAAAAATTAAAAAAATTAAATAAAAAAGTGTTCAACTACATAGATAACATACATAAACATAAATACACGACGAATACGCAATCAATAATACATAATAAGTAAAACTAATATAGGTACATATATAAGAAATAAAAACAAATAAGTTTAAAAATAAATACATACTATATAATATATTATAATTAAAGTGGTGACTCTTTCACTTCATTTAAAAGTAATTGCCGAACTCTCACTTTGAACGCAAGCCTTGTGTTAGACGCCCTGATTTCGAGAGGGAGTGAATTCCATAGGAGAATAGATTGGATAGTGAAAGAGGAATGAGTGAAGTCAGAGCTATGACGGGGACATGTAAGAAGATGATTATTAGATGAGCGAAGGTTTCTGTTATGGCTATCACAAAGATATTTGAAGTTTGAAGATAAATAAGTAGGAGGGGTAGGGGACATGAGCAGAGAGAAAAGGGTGGTAAGTGCACGCAAAGAGCGGCGCTGGCGTATAGGTAGCCATTTTAAATGCAGACGATGGGAGGAAATGTGGTCATATTTACGAAGATTAAACACGAATCGAATGCAGTTATTAAGAAGCCGGTCCAATTTGTTGAGGAGATCTGCATTCAGATCAAAATAGCACACATCACCATAGTCAATAACAGGAAGGATTAAGGTTTGTACAAGCATAGTCTTGGTCTTAAGCGGAAGGAAATTCTTCAGGCGATACAGAGCACGAAGGGTACCGGTGACTCTCTAACAGACAGAGGTTACCTGGGGCCTCCAGCTCAGGGTGGAATCGATATATAGGCCGAGATCTTTAACATTAGAGCTCCACGGGATAATGGTGCCATTAAAAATGACAGGAGGAATGTTCGTTGGGTCCAACCTACTGATAATTCTTGAGCTGCCAACAATAATGGCCTGACATTTCAGAGGATTAACTGAAAGGCCAAAACTGTCAGACCAACCTTTAATATAATCGAGGTCCCTGTTCACCCTATTTACAGCTGCAGATATGCAATCTAGTCCATCCTGAGAGTATATTTGCAGGTCATCGGCATAGAGATGGTACGCACATTGAAGGATTTTACAATAAATATCTTGTTTACGGTCCCTGATTTAAAATATCAAGAAAAACAAATCGATTGTGAATCTTCTATCGGGACGCCACTCACACTCACTCCCCTCCACTTATCATAAGGTGCAGTGGAGTCAGTTTTACCCATATAAAAACCCTGCCGATTTTAAAACAATCTAAAAACATATAAAAGAGTAAAAATCCGGCATCAGTCAGTATCATAGCGGCTCAAATAATATCTAGTTGTTAAAGTCCATGCAAGAATATCATCAAGCAAGAATCGTGGTCCCAACGAACAAGTATACTGAGCCAAGCAGACAGCAGCTCGAAATCCCATAGCTGTCTTTTACGAGCCAATCGAAACTTACAGGGGCGAGTTTTATTTTAAGGCCACCTCCCCACGGTCCACAACTCGAGGTCTGCCGCAACGCATATCAGGCGTAAAAAGTCGTTCGAAATTCATACATTTTGTATGATATAGGCCACAGTGCTCGCATCCTAACAGCCTGAGGATTTTTTTGCGATTTTGGTGCCAGAATAATGACTTCTGGTACGGCCCGTAACCTCGTTTCACGGAAGCTTACAAGCAGCTTAATACTATGGTTTATAAACATAAAAGTATTTAAACTTACAACGCATATAAATTTACAGCACAGATAAAACAATAACGTTTTAATCATGTAACATATTCGCTATAAAATTTTAATAACACTCATCCATAATTTTACCTTCTTTTTAAGGAAAAAAGTAAATTAAAAATTACCATCAACGAGATTTCCTATGAGAAATTGTTTAATATTCCAAAAGTTTGATACATTGCAAACCTTAATAGAACAACTAGTCTACAATATGGTACAAGCACTCAAATAACATACGGCTATTAGATTTGCTGCAGGTAGCCGTAGTCCGAAACTCTGGCTTACTGCGGTTTCAATCGTTTATACCCATTTAAGTACTCGGTTATAACGTGAATTAGCGCTATTTCCATTGAAGAGGGCATTGGATTCGTTGGTATATAAGTCCAATGAGTCCTTCGCTCTCGCTCGATGATATAAAATTTATGATTAAGTAAATATTCTCGTAATTTTATACAGGTGCAGTGAACTGAAATTCAGGGATATTTATAATAACATCTAAATCATACTTTCCTTAGAGGAAAATTATAATTTACTTCTTTGATTAATTATATACCCAGATAGACACTGGCCGTTTCAAACGCGTCGAAAAAAATAGAGGCGAACTGTTCCCCACTACATGAGTTCGAGTGAATTATTTTTTGTTGTTTTTCATGGATAGAATTGTCCGTTTTAATAGAAACCATGTAATAACTGGTATCATTATGTGCGTACACAAGGATCCGCAGAATGATGCAGCGATAGCGTATGACACAGTTGCCACGCATACTAGCTTAAAAAAAGTTGGCCTGTTTGTTTTAAGTTTCATTGCAGCGCGTCACTCTATCCAGGTTTTTAATTAATCAAAGATTTACTTATTATTTGAAACTAATGCCAATTAATAACAATATAAAAGGAAAAGTTACGCCTAAAGTTGCTTTTTAGGGTCATTCAGGGTAACAGCACGCAGTGGGTAAAAGTTCTCATGGCCAATATCTCGGAACCTATTGAGGGGCTCCACCTTTTCGGCTAGATCAGAGGCGCATCACGGATGATGTCAGAACCACAAGCTATTTTACCAAGCCTAAATTATTTGGTGAAAAACGGCGATCAACGTGATTTTGTTGATTAATTAACAAATATTTTGTACTGGGAAAAAGTTTATGGATAGACAGTGCATCTTAATCTTATTACTAGATTATTATCTTATTTATTTTAGTTATTAATTCTGACCTAGAAAATAATTGCGTCTCAACTGACGTGTGATTGTTTAAAATATTTCCTATTGAGGTAATAGTACGAAGATAAAAGTATGCACGTTGTTATAACTTCGTTACAATGATCAAACTATTTTTTTAATCTTGAAGCTGCAATCAAGTCGAACATTATTTGTAGATTTTAGACTTTGTATAGAAAAAAAATTCGCATTAAACCCTTTTAAGAGTTATTTTTAAAGTACATTAAATATATCTAAATGCCGTGAATGTACGCAGGGAAAGAACTACAAATAATAATCAACAAACCACTAAAATCAATTAAGTAAACCTAAAAGGAGAAACAACAACAATAACAGGACTAAAGTAACATCATAAGTTCCTAAAAATACATTGATCATTAAAATCACAAAAATAATTAAAGTTTATTAAAAGTAAAAGTATAATATTTTTTCAAAAAAAGATTTTCAGTTTTGTATCTATTGATGTATTCAAAAACCCTTTGTATCTCGAAATTTTAATTTTAAAAACATTTTGCAATATAAATACGAAATAAACTATTCAAAACAGTTGAAAGGATTAAATATAAACAAGAGTGTATTCACTGAATATTCGAAGATATTATTTCAGAGAAAATGAAATAATATTATAACCGCATGGGTATACCAAAGAATATATAATTTAGATAATCTAAGGCCAGAATATTTATTAACAGTTTTTTTTTTATTATGCTGTTATAGTAATGCGCCTGAATTATATTGCATAATGCACATACATATTAGACTCAGATTAATATAAATTTAATTATTGGTGATACGTACTCCTTACATTTTCAATTTCCTCGGACAAAACCCAACAATAGAAGTAAACCCAATACAGCTCTCATAAGCAACACCTAATAATGAGATTACACGAAAATTCAATAACAAACACGTCGTAGGACCAAATCGCACATTATATGTTCATAAATGAATGATCAAATGCCTAAATTGAACAAAACAAAGAACACGGTAGTATCCCAATGTTAATTATCGGACTGGATAGCCCGTGGAACCTGCCAAAGTGGCTCATTTCGGCGATTCACGTCACGGGTCAGGCGCTGCACATATAGTCTTACTTATAAACTTGTTTTATCGTAAAGAGGATAACTGTCAAAATTAAACATCGCCGCAGCCTAGTTTAAACCTACTTATAAGGCAAGATGGCGGGTTTTGCCTTACAGCTGATCGTGTGTGTCAAAAGTTAAGCATTGCTTAAGAGCAGACTAGTTATTTTATAAGTAGACTGCTAGTTTATTAGGCAGGCCGGCATAATTATGACGCTCGTCAAGAAAAACAATGTTAGTCAGTTGATCAACGTAGTCGTGTGCACCAAAATAAAATTTACTTTACCGTGCATGAAAAAATATAATTAACAATTGACTAAATTGAACTTTCATTACATATTCTTACAATGTATTATCGAACGATATCACAGTTCGCACTTCGTGATAGTTTTACTTTTTTCGCAGTGAAATAGTGTTATTGTTCATCTTTCCATTGTGTCAGTGCAGGCCCAGCGATGCATGAATCCCGTGATAGTGTAGGAATATTTTAACTAGAAAAACCTGACCAATCGCACTAACGTTAACAATGAAATTGTAGCGTTGAGCACAGTTTTTGCTCGAAGCTATAAATTTTCCTTAAAAAATCTGCTCATTATCGCCTTTAGCATTTTTTACTTGTACCAATATCTACGAAATGCTTTACGTGCTACTTATAAAATAACAAGCACGCATGACATACAATTTAAGTACTATCGTTTATTGAAGTCAATTTGCAGTCAGCCACGTTTATAATTGCCAATAACTAGCATTATCGGTGGAGCGAATAAGGCATTTTATTACGCAAGCACTTATCCTGTAGTTACAAAAAGATGGTGAAATTATTGATTTAATTGCACTAAACGAGGAGGATAAAGAAGTCGTTAAAATACCAAAAAAATCCTTAAGTGTGCCAGTTAATCCAAGTCGAATCTTAATCAGACTTTAATGACGTCGCTGAGAGCAAAAAAACGTCTTGCCGACGGTTTTATCAGTTTGCGTGGAGAATTTGGGGAAATATTAGGTAAAAACCGATAGAATTAACGAAGGATCATTTACATTCATTATTTTCATGTTTAGCCCTCGTTTTTCGTGGAATACAAGGATGCTGGGATGTATTAATGACATGATTATTCTAATTCATTCTGTTGAAGAAAATATCGTGGCCAAAATACAATCTGCAATTTGTAGTTTTAGTACACAATTTCGGTAAACCGAATCTGCCGGGGACTTATTTGTCCACTCACATTTTTTTATAAAGAATAATATAATATGGATTTTTACACCAAATAAGAAATGCCAATAAAAAATTACATTTAAGTGGTAATTGGTTAATACGAATATCGAACTCGACTGCCTCGGTGGCGTAGTTGTATTACGGTATGACTGCAATGCTGACGTCTTGGGTTCGATTCCCGGGTCGAGCAAAGTGATATTGGGTCTTGTAAATTCAGCCCGGAGTCTGGAATTTGTGCCCGATATGGCAATAGGCTCGCCCCCATCACATCATGGGACGGAATACGCACGGCGAAAAGTGGGTGCACTAGTTGCGCCTCTGCGTACCCCTTCGGGGATAAAAGGCGTGAGTGTGTGTGTTTGTGTGTGTGTGTGTGAATAGCGAACGAAATCACGCCACGGCTATGCCACGATTGAGTAATTAGTACGACGCAATGGTCGGATGGAACCGGTTCAATTTGTTGAATATTTTACTAACGCGGACTATTCAATATTCAAGACTACCCGTCTCTTTGAAGCGCCCACCCCAAGAGTTGTCTTGATAACTTCCATGACAGTTTAATTTGCAGAAGTCAATTTCAGTGACGTCATTCATGGGAAATGTACGATAAGATTGTTTATACAACGATTTATTGTAACCCGTATATTTCATATGAAATAAATAAACAGAAATGTGAATAAAATACTAAAAGGCAATAGATGCCTATTATATTTAAATAAATAAATGATATATAAAGAGAAGTAACAAAATATACACATAGCAAAATATACTTCTTATTCCGTATTTGTAAAAGCTCAAGTTAATAACCAATTGGAAATTTATTTATTTATAAACTCTTTATTGTAAATCTAAGGCAAAGTGAAAATAACAAATATTCAATATAAACTAGGCTAAACAATAATAAGTACAAATGGATTAAAAATATGACCAAACAAATAGCTAAATCGTGGAACGTAAAGCGATGAGTTGTTTGTTTTTCCTGTCATCATTGTTATTACGATAATAGAAAATAAGAGAGAAGTGGAACTCTATTCGAAGAGGGCGGATGCAGTATTATCGTATCATTATAACGAGATTGATCAGAATGGTTATGAGAGACATAAGACATGTAAATATTCATACAACTTCCGTGTATTGCAAAATTAATATATTCAAGTGTTGGACAGTTATTATTTTATTCTATAATGGATTTTTCTAGCATTTCTGTCCACATACAAGTCGATTTTAAACAACACTCACGAAGCAAACTTGTTTAAAAACACATAACTACATTTGCATCATCTTATGGCTTCTCGCAATTTTATATGAACAATAATTCATGGAAAATGACTGTCGAAAGTACATCAATCTTTAAAAGTTGCAACGGAATGTCGTCGGGTACGATTTTGATATGAGACAGGTTTGGTTGCGTTTAATATATTTTCGGTTCTAATTAAGGCAAATTTACAAGGTTTATTCAATGCTTGTTCTGATATATTTTGTCTTTTACACATACTGTTTCAGTCCTGCGTTTACAAAAATATTACTTAATCTACAAGATTCGATAACTGTTAATGGATTGGTTCGTTCTGAGCCCAATTATGTAATATAATATTGTAAGAATTAAATAAACAATTGAAAATAGGGCTTAGAATAACCACCTGGGTCCCTGGCTCAAATATTTACCTTATATGTTTCTAAATTATAGCACACAATTTTGTAACGTTCATTTTTAAACCATGCTACAATAGACGTCAGCTTATATAATTTATCCCCTATTACATGGGACCTAACATAGCTAGCGAAATGTCGGTTTGATTCACCTCTACCTACCCCTGAAAAGGGAAAAGGCGTGATGCTATGATTGCTATGTATATAGTTTATCAACATTAACTTACCAACATACGGTCCTCATATATTCCTCATGGGTAGGCGCCATGCTGTTCTGATCAGTCTGGTACTCAGTCTGTTGGCTATTGCTCAGCGTAGTGAGCGTCACCTCATACGTCTTGCTGCAGACCTCGTACTCAGGCCGTACTGTCTTCACGCAGTCCGCGTGACGTAAATATTCGTCCTGGTATTCCCCGCGGATACACAAGTCGTGGACCACGTCAATGATACCAGCGTAGATCTTTCGGAACACTACTTGCTCCTGCTTCTCCATGCAAACGTTTGTGAAGTTGTCTATGCATTTTATGCCGGCTCGTAGTTCACTGAAACAAATACAATTGTAAGCTACTAATATTCTAAATGGGATAGTTTTTGAACATGTTTGGATGTTAAAAGTAAACGGAGAAACCGCTGAACGTATTTGGATGATCATTCAGACCACTTTATATTCCGGATAACTACATGGTGGGATGTTTACGCGGGGAAAGTTCTTCACGCGAGCGACGCCACGAGCTAGATCTAGTCTATCATTTACAATCTAACAATGGATGCTCGCGAAAATTTTTGTATAACTGTTTAGAAACAAGAAGTTACCATTCTGAATATTTTATATTTAAAGTCTTAGAAAATGTACCGAGAATTCAAACTTCCTTTTTATACTTTGGAGAGTAAATTCTTAATTTGAACCTGCGTAACAAAACGACATGACAGGACGTCAGCCCCAAGATAGCTTTAACTTTGACCTTAAATTTTGCTCATCTTTAATGAAATTACTAAATCTTTTGGTAATGAGAAATTCTTGAAATTTAAATGCAATAAATCTAAACCAATACAAACAATGTTTCTAAATATAAATTTAATTCAAATCCATAATATACCCTGCACGGCATACAGAGATGCAGGCATTGTCCGTTCATAGCATAAGGCGTCGAGTGAAGTTAGACAGTCGGACAACCAGTTTGAAATTGCTATTTACCGCAAACAAGAGCACTAAATTAAGATGAGCTAACTGCGTGCCGAGTGCCGACTGATGCAAGGTCGGAACTTAGCCGCCTCTGACGCGACGAATCGCGAAGTCTTTAACAAAACTTAGCCACTTTTCACTTTTCCCACCGGAACGTAAATTAAAGCTCCAACTTTGCCCTAATGCTGTTTAAGTGAAAAAGAGTCGGGTGGATTATTCTCAGCGGCGCGGCGGAAAAAACTGGGCTGTCAATTTCTTGTTTTTAATGTCGGTATATTTTTATGCTTAATTTTTTTTATTCTCAATATTTTGTAAACGAAAAGTTGTATTTAAAACTTTATACTGTTTTTATTGTAGTTTTTTTTTAATATACGGTCACGGTAAAGTGAACCCACTGCCTGATGATAAGCGCACAAGGATCCAAATAGAGTGTCAAATAAAGAGCGTTGATTATGCCTCGTCAGTCGACACAATTATGCCGGCCTGTTTAAACCGTATATACACAGGCTGATCCTAAAACGTAGCACACTTACGTGGGCCACTGTGGCGGGTTTTAACACCTTATGTACAGTCAGCAGCATAAGTAGCTGAACAATTTCGAAATTTCCAATTGCCTACATACTTTTGTGTTCTTACTAATCTTTTTTTTCTCTTCACAAAAATAAAATAAAAGAGATTTACTTTACTTCAAACGAACAAAAAAATGTTCAGTTTAACTTAATGCGTGTATATGCGATTTGAAAATTTTATTTTGTTCAGCTACTTATGCTGCTGACTGTACGGGGCTCGGTATCCGGGCGGATACTGAATAAATCCTACCACCAGCATTCTTTCATTTATTAGTTAATATAGCACATTATAAATGCTGTATCCATCATTGCCACTGAGACAACAAAAAATTGATCTTTCGTTTAACTTCAAAATAACTTTAACCTTTACAAACAGGTTGATTATACAAAGTAATCAAAATATGTAAACAAAACACTTGACCGCCTTCCGCATATTTTTTTCCATATGAATAAAAATGTATTACCACAAACGAAGGACAATTAAGAGCAATCCTATATGTATAATATGTAATTATATTTTTTACGAACGTATTTTTTATTCCTTTTAGCGCGGCAAAGATACATCGCGGAAAATATACTATTTACTTCGTAACATGAATTCGTGCATGAAAAGATTGATGAAGGTAGAGGAAGCGAAAGTGGTGTGCCAGAATCGAGCAAAGTGGCAATCCATGGTCTCTGCCTACCCCTATGGGATAGAGGCGTGATACTATGTATGTATGTACTTCGTAACATTCGATTGCCCTAGAGTTTGTGGAATCCGGTCCAGATAGCTATTGAGTATTTATGCAATATTTAAATCACACTGTTTTTTTTTTAATCAAAACATTATTAAGTATACCTGCCACCGAAAATATATTTTTTATTTCTAATCAATTTCATACAAAGAAAGCGCAATAGACAGTGCATATCCCACAAATTAGTAATTAAGTTACACCTTCATGGATTGACAAAATACTCGGTAATTCGGTAAAATCTGTTATAAGATTATTATTGCACAAATTTTAATAAGGTTTTGTAACAATTTTCGTAATTTTAAGCATAATATATTGTAATCTTGAGTTTACAATCATCTTAACATAAATAAATAGCACCTAATGCTGCTTTTATCTTAGATATGCCGCGAGGTAAACTTTGTAAATACTCGTGTCATCTCTTTGAACGAGCACATATTTAATTCGAATGTTTTACTGACAAACAATTAAATAAAAAATGATAATAAAGTAAATTATTATTTTTGTTATAGGCGACTATCGGTCAAACTTATACCACATTTTTTTTACCCGACTACGCCGAGGAAGTAAAATGATTTACATTTTACAGCATCAGCAAACGAATAACTAGGTCATCTAATATTAAATGATCTTTACTAATAACACGAACAATACCAAAGGAATCATGGTTGAATTGTCTGCCTTAATGGAGAGGAATATGATTTTTCTATACTCGACAGCAGGGGTCGGCAAGTAATTTCTAACAGGGTCCGGATCCCTTTGGTAATTTTTTTTCGAGGTGCAAAAAAAATCGCATAATAATAAATGAAAGTAGAGGTAGTTATATAAAAATGAAATTTAAATTGAATAGGTAGGTAGTTATATTTATAAATATTCGGCGGTCCACGGATGACCTAAAAAAGCGGCGATAGCCTAGTTGGGAGTGGAACGGACTGCCGAGACGAATGTCCACAGGTTCAAAACCCAAGGACACACACCTCTGACTTTTCTAAAGTGTTATGTGTGCAATCTTTGTGAATTATCGCTCGCTTTAAGGCTGAAGGAAAACATCGTGAGGAAACCTGCATACCTGAGAAATTTTCTGAATTTCAAAGGTATTTGTAGTCTGCCAACCCGCACTAGGCCGGCGTGGTGGACTAAGGCTTAAAGACCCTCTAAGTTGTAGAGGAGCCCCGTGCTCATCAGGTGTGAGTATATAATACAGGGCTGGTATGGTATGGTTTTTTTTATGGCATTGAATGACGAGACGAGCATGCCGTTTGCCTGATGGTAAGCGATACGACCGCCCATAAACAGTAGCAACACCATACAGCACCTTGAGTTACAAAATACTGTGTGGCATTCCACTGCGCTTGTCATCCTGCGACGTAAGATATTAAGTCTCATTATGTCCAGTAGTTTCACTGCTACAATGTCCTTCAAACCGAAACACAACAGTGCATGCACACTGCTGCTTGGCGGTAGAAATAGACATTGCGGTGATATCCACTCAGACGGACTCTTACATATGAGAGACCTACCACCAGTAGGTATGGTAAGGATCGACCCTCCGCGGTCTGCATCCGGCTGTTGCCGACCGCTGCTCTACAGCATTGCTCTACCATTTTGAACTATATGACACTGTAAGTTGTAACATTGTAACCCGATGGTCATTACATTTATACCGTCCAACTCCAGTCTAATTGAGTATAGTATTCGTATCGAGTAAGTTGACGTTTCACTCTTTGATTAATTATATACCTAGATAGAGTGACGCCCAGCAATGAAACAAAAACAAACAGGCCAACTTTTCTTAAGCTAGTATGCGTGACAGCTGTGTCATACCCTATCGCTGCATCATTCTGCATATCCTTGTGTGCGCGCATAATGATACCAGTTATTAAACGGTTTCTATTAAAACTAGGAGAAAATTATATGCATGAAAAACAACAAAATATAATTCACTCGAACCCATTTAGTGGGGAACAGTTCGCCTCTATTTTTTTTGACGCATTTGAAACGTTGTGTCTATCTAGGTATATAATTAATCAAGGTTTCATTATAAGTAAAAAAAACAGATTCGTTCTGTCAATTCCCATACATTTTACGTTTACCGTAACATGTTTATTATCCCAAGTTTACCATACCATACCAGCCCTGTATTATATACTGCCCACTGCTGAGCACGGGTCTCCTCTACTACTGAGAGGCTTTTAGGCCTTAGTCCACCACGCTGGCCTAGTGCGGGTTGGCGGACTTCACATACCTTCGAAATTCAGAGAACTTCTCAGGTATGCAGATTTCCTCACGATGTTTTCCTTCACCGTTAAGGCGAGCGATAATTCGCAAAGAATACACACATAACTTTTTAGAAAAGTCAGAGGTGTGTGCCCTTGGGTTTTTCAAACCTGCGGACATTCGTCTCGGCAGTCCGTTCCACTCCCAACTAGGCTATCGCCGCTTCCGAAGTTTACACGCGCGCAATAATCATTCTACCGTATTTTAGTTCCGAATACGCTCAATGTGGCGCTGTTCAAATTTTCATACAAAAATTTACTTAAACGAAACCATTACATTAACTATACGATAGTGCGTAAACTAGTGCTCGGGGTACTAATAAGATAGTAGTTATTAGTTGTCGATATTTCATTTTTCTTCGTTGTTATTTTCCGCAGTATACTTAATTAGGGCATATAATTAAAGAAGACAATCTAGATCAAAACAATTGAAATTATTTTGATAAATATGTTTGATTGTGTTCTGTTTTATGGCTTTAATAAATAAATTTTAAAAAATGTTAAGAAGGAACCGTAAGCTGTATGGATAGAAAAATATACTCACACACAGCTCTTATCCAGTTCTTCTCTCGTTAGCGCAAAAGATATATCCGGTGAACTTAGCACAGGTAGAGACATTGCGCATCGCTGAAGAAGATCCTCTTCCTTATTGCAATGTCCTTTAAGAGCACCTGTTAACAATACAAAAATGGTTAACATTATATTTAAAGGTGCTTCAGTGTTATACAACTCAACATGATAATCGCAAAAGAAGGAATTATATACATTTTACTAACAGGAAAAATAATCCTATGCACATCACATGAATTTTTAGCGTTTCACTATAGAATTTGTCAGTAGTTCTTCACTATGCATGAGTAAGCGAGAAGTGTAATTAACATGACTTATAGCATTGTGAATTAATTTACAGTTGCCAAATGTTCTACGTAACAAGATTCTTTGATTAACTAACTACAGACAGCACACCAAAACCGATGGCTCTAGGAACATACATTTTAATACATAACGAAGATTTAAAAAGTCCATCCTTCATAAGGGTTAAATATCACCGAACACACGGCTAGTAGATAATTTAGGGAAAACCGCAAAAACTACCGGCAACTACAACATCGTTCTGTGAGAAATAATTGAGTTTTTCCTTCTTGTGAAGTGACCAATTTCATCGTAGAATATTAAACAATTTTAACATCGAAATTTGATCGTCTATAGACCATTTGGTTGTTTATAAACAAAATCTTTATTTTTATATTTTACTTTATTACTTTATAAATACGACCTATCAAAAAAGAATAATTAAATCCCCAGTGATCATAATATCAAAAGTAAACACGGAATAAAAGGTTAAAAAAAATCAAATAGTCACGCGAATGTTGAACATGAAAATTACTTCAATCTGCAAATATCGTTCATTCGCTGGATTTTATTTGGCAAAATCAATTCAGAACATTTTTCAATATAACCATTTAAAACGATTGGAAATAGTTTCGTTGGCTCTATTAAAAATATGAATGCAAATATAATACATCTTATTTCGGAATCCATTAGTTAATATTAGATTTAACGGTTTTTTTATATTTGGTGCAAACAACTTTAATGCAAAGGACATGTCCAAAAACGGTCCTTAAATTCTAACCAATACAGTTTATATTATATATTTGGATAGAACTCCTAAAAACTATCCTTTTACAATAAATCTTTTCATTTTAAAGACCTCCTATTTTGAGACTTATGTAATTTTGTTTAGGTTGAAACCTACACTTAATATGAACGTTTTTAAAATAAGTTAGTTATGAATGGAGGGGTCTATAAATATTCTTTTAATGGAACTAAGTTCTATATTTTGCCCCTTTAATATCCCTAAAGTTTGAGCCTGGTCAGATTTTGAGGCCCAGCACCCATACAAAAAGTGGACATCTCCTTTTGCATGATTGCATATAATAAATGATTGAATATAATATGATATTGAATAGAAAATATTCAATATATATCTAATTATTTAAACATTATGTTATATTTCTCTAATTTTTAAGACCATGTTTCTATATTACCTATATTTTTGACAATATGTTTTACATTTATTAATATTTATTATAACTATGGCTTAAAATCAAGAAACATAAAATTAATTTTACCTATATTATCCAATAAATATTTAATGTGTTGACTTTCATTTGTAATTAAGTAAAATATGCACAGCTGTCTTTTCCGTACATAATATTTTGTGTAAAATATGTATTGGGGTCAATGATTGGGGTTACGTTATGTGAGTATATTAAAAATAAAAACAACTGAAATGTTGGATTACTAATGTGTTTAATAGTTCTTATTAATACTTTTTATGTAGTTTAGAAATTTCATATAAAGTAAAAATTACAATAACGATATTCAGAGATAATTTCAATTATAATATATTTCCACCAATTTACTTCAAATAAATAATATGTACCTATATTTTTCGGGACATTCTTAAACAAAAATTACTCAGTTTGGAAGATAATTTTATGATGGTTCTCCAATTATTTTTTTAATACAAATTTAGTACTAATGAAATGCATATGCATGAATTGGTCATAAGTTTTGATAATGCGTTATATTCAGTCAATTTTATATCAATAAATCAATTCTTTAATCCCAATCACAAGAAATATTATCCTTTAATCAGTAGTATATTCCATATTGAGTCGTATAGAATCAAAGGCGGCTATCTCCCATTTTTGTGAAAAATAAGTTATTTATATGGCAAGACAGGAAACGTTGAATAGAAACGGTTACATTTTTCGTTACTTATCAAAAATAGCTATTTTACTTGTAAAATGTCATCAAAGTTTCGATTTAGGATCAAACACGGCCATTTTTTAAATTGTTTTTTTCCGGCTGTCATAATTAATGTTTCAACCAATCACAGAGCTGTGTTTGGCAAAATTTGGCATGATTAAATGGCGAATTCTAGTCTTTGTAAGGAGTACTGTGATTATTATTTAAGTAATTTTATACGTGCAAAAGACATCAAAACAACATTATTTTTTGTAAACTTTGAACATGGATACTCCCTTGACACTTTTAAATAATAGATATGCAAGAAAACAACGAAGAAACCCAGAAAACTGGAAGAGAAACATAGCTAAGAAATGAAGAAAGTACTTAATTAGGGTTGGCAATTTTTTTAACGCATTAACTATTTTAATGTACGTTATGTTTAATATTTATTTTGGCAGAACAAATTTTGTTTTTTTTTTATTTGACCTGAAATTTAAAAATTCATATATTTATTGTTTAAGGTATTCAACAAAACGCACACCCGAAAAAGTGTTTGATCATTCAACTAAATCATTCAAGTGCAATTCTTTAACAATGACTAATTTAATGGCTTTACACACAAAATTTTATAGCTAATATATTAACAGATTTCACTATGCTAGAGACATAGTAACTGATGAAAGGCGCGGCGGAAATCACGAAGATCAGAAATATGGGCCACAAAGAGAGCAGAAGAGAGAGCATAAATTCCTTCAAAAATTAAAATGTGTTGAGGCACATTACTATAAATACTATTATATTTATATGCCTATGTGGGAATCCAGAGTGTTGGCTACCTCCATACCAATATTCATCAAAATCGGTTCAGCCATTTGAGCGTGAAAGAGTAACATACATCCATACAAACTTTCTTTTTTATAATATTAGTAGAATGAAGTACAAATAAATTATATAAGAGATTTGATTCTTTTGTTATTTACATATTAGTAAGATTTTTATATAACTTCAACCGAATTCGTTATTTAAACTCATAGTTCAAATAATTAGTAAAACAAAATTAAATTATATCAATATCTTTTGACAGCCCTTGATCTTAACACCATCATGGTTGGTAAGTTAGAATCAAATATGGTTATCTTCGAAGGAGCTTGGTATCAAATGTGGCCATTTTTGGTAGTTAGTATCAAATACGGCTATTTAAATTAAAAAACCGCCAGTATTTGCTTATTTTTTAAGTTTGGCACGTTGTTTTTGTGATACCGAGTTAGGGAAATACCCATTGATTACAAAATCGCTTATCTGCCAGTAATTATTGCTACATGTTAAATAAAAAACGTTTTTTTTACATTGTCAAAAATCAGCTTCAGTGTAGATAGCCGCCTTTGATTTTATGCGACTCTTATATAAGCCAACATTATTTGCGAATATAATCTGTGATGATTTTGCGTTTTTAGAATTGACAAAGATTGAAGAGTTGCAAAGTAACACACAATGATACCTTATCATTATGGCGTGGTTACGTATAGATAGTGATCTAGTGCAATATCAAGGTGATATATACATATACATTAGAGTATTGTATTTTACTCATTGCAAACGTTACGTTTACAGGTTCAAAGCCAAAACATCCTACTTTTTATTATTTACTTATCGGTGGTAGGTCTCTCATATGTAAGAGTCCGTCTGGGTAAAACCGCAATGTCTATTTCTACCGCCAAGCAGCAGTGTGCATGCACTGTTGTGTTTCGGTTTGAAGGACATTGTAGCCAGTATATCTACTGGACATAATGAGACTTAACATCTTATGTGTCAGGATGACGAGCGCAGTGTTATGCCACACAGTACTTTGTAACTCAAGGTGCTGGATGGTGTTGCTACTATTTATGGGTGGTCGTATCGCTTACCATCAGGCAAACGGCATGCTCGAATCGTCATTTAATGCAATAAAAAAAAAATTGCCGGCTACGCGAAAAATTTTGATTTATAAAAATAAAAAATGTCGGTAAAATTTTTCAGGTATCCCTACGGAGAAAATTACTTATGTGACCCTATTATTAGCTCATTGCTGTGCCGTTTCACATGGAATGGTACAGCGGTGCACCGCGTATTAATTCGTTATTTTTAATTATTTACTAACATAATAAATGATTGTACTTTCTACTAACACCATGGATGTTTAGTTACTCGAATAAATAAATATATATATATATATATATATATATATATATATATCTGGATTTGCCGCCTATACGTGATAACAGATTCTATTAAATGAGGTGTGGTTAGACTAGTTTCGAAAGAGCCACTATCCAATATGGGGCCACCTGCCGTCATAATATTATGCTAAACAAATGATATATTTTATAGGTACCTTTAAAATAAAATAAACTGCGCAATGATCTATGTAGTGATTTAACTTTAGCCCCAAATTGAAATTCGATTAATAGTCAAATATAATTATTATTTATTTAGATCTAGTTTTTGACCATCGCGGCTGCGCTCGTATGAAAAATAATGTTCTATCCTGGACCTGGAATAAAGGACCTCTGGTGAACTTCTCCGAGGTATAAAATAGACTATACTTTCATCCAGGACTCACTCTATCTATTTGTTAATTTCATCCAAATTTATGAATTATCGTCCATTTTTCGTTTTTCATAATTATTATTTTAGATTTATAACGTGTGATATTATTTATTTATTTATTCATTTACACTTTATACATGGAGTAAAGGCGGACTTAATGCCATAGGCATTCTCTACCAGTCAACCTAAAGTGGTGCAGAGATACAAGAAGGCAGGTGCGTAAATAATGGAGTTTTAAGTAAGGAATAAAATGTCTTCAAAGTATACATACTACTGAATAAACCTATGAATAAAAATAAAAAATACTAATAAAATAATACAACAAAATACTAATAAATATACGTATAAATAACATATACATAAATATTATGCAATATATACTATATAAGTGATGATAATCACGCCAATTTTGCTGACAGTAGTTCTCGAACCTTCTTTTTGAACACAAAACGACTTGTAGACGTTCTTATTCCCAGGGGGAGTGCATTCCGGAGTAGGACACTTTGGACAAGAAAAGAAGAATGAACGAAGTCGGAGGTGTGAGAGGGACAAAGATATTATCCTTCTAAAGAATGAATATAATAAAAATAAATATCAATTACTAGGTGAGAAACTTCCATTATTTCCCATAGGAGCAAATTACCGAAATCAAAAGTAACCTATGTGTTAATCCAGGACATGGTCTGCCCGTATGCCAAATTTCATCCAAATCTGTTGTTGTTTCTATGTTTACTTCTAACAAACATATTTACAAACTGTCGCATTTAAATATTAGAAGGAAGATTATTGCAATTTCCAGCATACAAATGGGGATTTTAATAGCATGTTATCGTTCCTGCGTCAGAGGAGGTTAGAGTATTCGTAAAAAAATATTTTAAGTGTATTAGGGCAAATGTGTAGACATAATTATTAAAATGAACGTATGGAGCTACATAGACATAACATACGACAAAGCTCCTTAAAGTGAGATTTAAAAAAAACCATTCAAAACAACTTGATGTCAACAATGAGATGGAAAATTTTAGAAACCTTCTGTTTCAAGGTGGTTAAATTATGACGTGCGCGACATTGTTTTACGTGTGGTTTTACGCAAGTCGCAATCACATCCGACGTTGGATGTAACTTTTTTTTTATATATTTATTCTGGTCCATGGATACAAGTCCTTCAGACGCATACTTGTTTCTTTTTTATCCTCAGTAGTGTGTTGAAGTAAAACAGTGGCTACTTTACCAAGACTTTATCGAGGAGTTTTGGCGGCAACAAAAATCCACTTGATTAGCACAGCTATTTCAATTCACTTCATTTGAGCCCTTTAATAGAACTATATTGGTTGACGTTACGTCTGCACGTGGTGTTGCTAGGGGTAAAGATAAAAATTACAGGAAAAAATATTTAGTAAGCCGGTACGCAGCGACTTGGTTGTGCCCCTGGCATTGCTTAATGACCACGGGTGGCGGTTCCCGCTTGCTATCAGGCGGACCGCTTGCTCGTTTTTTTAATTTGTTTTTTTGTATTTGCATTGAATGACGAGACGAGCATGCCGTTCACCTGATTGTAAGCGATACGACCACCCATAAACAGTAGCAACACCATTCAGCACCTTGAGTTACATAGTACTGTGTGGTATTCCAATGCGCTCGTCATCCTGAGACATAAGATGTTAAGTCTCATTATGTCCAGTAGTTACACTGGCTACAATGTCCTTCAAAAACCGAAACACAACAGTGCATGCACACTGCTGCTGGGCGGTAGAAATAGACATTGCGGTGGTACCCACCCAGGCGAATATAACGGGCTGCATGAAAACCACACCCACAGTAGCATTAGAGGTACTGCTGGGGCTACCACCCTTGGATCTTTTTATCCGACAGGAGGCCGCCTCGGCAGCTATCAGACTACATTCACTAAAGCTCTGGGGTTCAATGAAAGGGGCTCACAGCGATATCCTTGAGGAGGCTACAAACTACCAGTCACTGATAGCCGCCCCCAACGACAGAGTGCCCAAACAACACATCTTCAACAAAAGCTACACTGTCCAGCTTGCTGAAGAACAACAAGACTGGTCTGGAACACACGAACTGCGAATATACACCGATGGCTCAAAGACCAGGACAGGCTCGGGCGCAGGAGTGTTCTCACTGGATATCAACATTAATTTATCAATGGCCTTAGGCGAGCACAGCTCCATATATCAATGCGAATGTATCGCCATCACACAGGCTGCCAACGCAGTTGACAAGCGGGGTCTAACAGACCATAAGATACGCATAGTGTCAGACAGCGCTGCGGTACTGCGAGCCCTTGACAGTGGAACTATCCAGTCTGGGCTCATACTAGAGTGCCACCTGGCATTGGAAGGTATAAGTAGGAATAACTCCGTTACCCTACAATGGATCAAAGGGCACAGTGGCTCTCTAGGTAACGACGCAGCAGATGAGCTGGCTAAAAGGGGGTCAAATCAGGTGGTATTCGGACCTGTTCCAATAGTACCACTACCCTTCTATCAGCTAAGATCATGGCTGCGCCGCAGAACACAAGAACAACACGCGGATCAATGGGCAAGTACTAGTGCATGTAGACAGTCCCGGGAAACAGTGCCACACCCGGACCGACGTCTAACGAAACGCCTTTTGTCTTTGGACAGGGCCTCTCTACGCACAATGGTGGGTACGATCACCGGACACTGCTCATTAAACAAACATTTATATGTTTTAGGTATCACCGACAGCCCCCTCTGTAGGGGATGCCTGTCGGCAGACGAAACAGCCTCCCACGTTATCCTGGAATGCGAAGGAGTAGCTGCACAACGGGCTGAAATCCTCGGCACTCCGGGGTCACTCCGAGAAGCCTGTGAAGGAACCAGGAAGATCCTGCGCTTCTGGAAGGAGTTGGGCTGGCTAGACTTCTAGCTGGCACATGACGCACAACGGCCCGACTTTCTACGGGCTAAGTGCGGAAAAAGGAGCCCCACAACAGTAACAGTAACAGTAACCCACCCAGGCGAACTCTTACACATGAGAGACCTACCACCAGTGAATTGAATTCTCGTTTGCCTACGTAGGCAATAAAAATAATAGTATGTGTGTATTTTTAATTGAGGAACCTATACAAACACAGTTTATGCTTGTGTACACATACATACACACACTTACGCCTTTTATCGCCGAAGGGGTAAGCAGAAGCGCAACTAGTGCACCCACTTTTCGCTGTGCTTATTCGGTCCCACGATGTGATAGGGGGCGAGCCTATCGCCATTTCGGGCACAAATTCCAGACTGATACCGGGCTGATATTGAATAGAAAAATCGAATACCACTGTGCCCGATCCAGAGATCGAACCCGAGACCTTAGCATTGCAGTGCATTGTATGCTTGCATGTAAACAATAAAAATATATGTAAAATAAAAAAAATATAAATGACAGAGTAAGCCTCAAAACAAAATCGAAAATGTCTCCCAACGTGTGGGTACCCTTGTGCTAGCTAATTGTTTGAACTATCTTATGGGTTATTAGGTATGAATATGACCGTCAAGTATAATCAGTTTCCCTTCATACTTTAATCCTGGTTTAAGACAAGCAACAATACCTAGGTGGTAAAATTCCAGTAAAAATAAGGTCATATATTTTTTATGTAATATATTTGGAACGAGAATCGAACACTGAATACCCTCCCTAGGCAGGTCCCCCTACCAACTTTACATACTATCTCAAATATTACCTTGGTTCCGTACTGTTACAATAATATATTACTTATTTACTAAATGTTACATAACATGCTTTAATTTCTTGAAAACTTATAAAAATGGGTATTAATAATACCTATTTAACAAGTTATCTAAAATTATAAAATTTAAATGAACAAATATATCACTCGTTTAAAAAAATAAACGACGCGACGCCAATTATCAGCAGCAATATTTAAAAAATCAAGTTTGGTGAATTTTATTTTTACCAGTGAATTATTTTAAAGACTGATTGTGTTACTAAAGCTTGTTATTTTTTCTGGTATTATTTTAAATACCTTTTTCAAGTTATTCAAAGAAGTTTTAAATCAACATTTGGGTCTTACAGGTAACAATACGTAGTTCTTTTGCCCACATCATAATTCCATATTTATTTTATCATTTTGATTAAATTGGTTTAGATCTTATTTTTTTTTTTTAAAGGGTCAATTTATTTAAAATAAAAATACCCGGCCACGTTTCGGATTTCTAATATCGAAATATTATGTAAATCAAGGCTGTCTGGCCACACTATTAGCGCTGCGTTATCTGGCGGCAACCGGCACGTCACATGTTCACAATTCCAGTTTAACGCGTCCGCGTCGTCCACGCAAATATCCAATCTTACATGTGATTGGAAAGTTTTAATCCCGCAACAACATTGTATCGATCTTAGATAAATGCCTTGTGAAAATACATAGCACATAATGTTTACTAATCTCATGGCATCGTCTTAGTTAATGCGCATTACATGTTTCTGAGGACATATATTTTTCAAAATCTATTTACTAAAACGTGGAATCTGCGTTAATTCGCCAACGTCGACATCCTGAGACAGATAGAGCACGACATGATGTCATAGCGTGTGTCGTTTAAAACACGTTGTTATTTTTAACAGTACCATTCTGAGAACGTTGCATTCCGATGGTATGGTGGGGAGCCAAGCCCACCACGCCGCTGGCGCTCATTGGTCAGTAGGCATCGTACGATATTTTTAGATGTGTGCGTGCTGTGTGTACAGCTGCACACCATACACTCACTCAATAGCGGAATAATCGAGCAGCAATTTAAGAAGCATCGCTCCGAACTCCGGACAACCGTCAATTGTCTGATTGAATTGCTTTGATGCCTTAGGAAGTCATTCTTGCCTTGACACACTAGAACTGCTCTATTTGTTAGGCAGTGCTGACCTCGCATTATTGAACAATTGTGCACTCTTGTTTGTTACAGAGCTGTAGAACTTGTTGACGTTTTTAAAATTGCTCACAGTACAAACGACAAAACTACTGACAATATTGTTGAGAACGCTGCAAAATACGCTTATTATTATATCTACAATTAAGCTTTATAAAATTACATAATGCGGTTCTCGTGTAACAACAAACATGACAACTGGGTAAAAGCGTATCCAGAATTCCCAGAGCCTTTAGATGTTACTTCAATTAAACGTTTCTAGTTTTGATGTTTCGTGCTTGGAATTTCAAAGAGAATATTCTATTAATAGGCGTTTACATATTAATTAGAATACCTTATTTGAATAGGGAACAGTTACTCATCCACTTGAATAAGTTCGTTTGAAAAGGAGAACTTACAGTTGTAAAGTACACCAATCATGCATAAGTCTTCATAAGCGCCCTGTATTCCACATTTGTTTTATATAATCCCCTTTACTAATGTTCGGATTGGACGTAGTTTTGCCAAAGAGAACCAATTAGTGGCTTAAAATCGCGTGTAATAAAACCCAAGCTACTAAGATATTCTTGTACGTTAAAATGTGTACTGCGGCTGTCTCGGTGGCGTAGTCGTATTACGGTACGACTGCAATGCTGAGGGCTCGGGTTCGATCCCCGGGTCGGGCAGTGATATTGGGTTTTTCTACTCAGTATCAGCCCGGAGTCTGGAATTTGTGCCCGATATGGCGACAGGCTCGCTCTCTATCACATAATGGGACGGAATACGCACGGCGAAAAGTGGGTGCACTAGTTGCACCTCTGCCTACCCTTTTGGGGATAACGGGTGTGAGTGTGTGTGTGTGTGTCTTAAAATGTAATTACAAAAATTGGTAATTGGTTGCTCTACATTTTTCCTCAATTATGTCAAAATCTCAGTCTGTGTTGACTGTTGGTTCCTCTTGGGATAACTAGATTCAACTAATATCGCCCCATTGTAAAATGGATGAGATCCTAGATTAACACGATCCTCTGTACTACGTTTGATTCTCTAGTCGGAAATCGATATCTTATACTTTAATTCAATAGAATTCTTAAAACAAAGTAAATAAACAAAACTTTTACTTAAAATTTCTTGTGCAGCTTGTACATGAAAATGTAGATGAAAAACGTCTTTAATCCATTTGTAATTGCTTTTATACTAAACCGCAAATCTTTAATTAAATATAGACACGATCTAGTTATACAAATATTAATTATTATATATAATATTATAAATAGAGTTCGTTTGTTTGTTTGGTTGAACGCGCTAATCTCAGGAACTACTGAACCGATTTAGAAAATTCTTTTACTAATTCCATTAGCCCTGAGTGCTATAGGCTACTTTTTATCCCGGAAAAACTTTTTCACGCATACGGAGCCGCGAGCAATACTGGTAAATTATGAGAATAAAGTTTATTTGTATACATTTTACAAAGGGTATATTGATATAGATTATATTATTAAGTTCAAGCAAGTTTTCCCTTCAACATAATAAGGAGGTAATAGCGCGACAATTCGTGTCACATTGGGGTTTTAATGGCTACTCTTTAAATATAAAGTGGAATTATTTAAATTAACTGGTATTTCGTTCTCCATTTCATTTATTGTAAATTAGAATTTCGATAGACGCAGACTTTAGCATAAGATTTTAGCATGAATATTTAATGTAGCCACGACTGCTTTGAACTTTCATTTTTATAATTTTTAGACTTTAAATATTCAGATTGTTTTTAGAGGTAAAAGGTAAAAATTTAATCCTGTTATATTAACGGCATAATGGACTACCTAATAGACGTAATTAACATATCTGATAGTGAATTAATGACAAGAAATCCGAGTTAGAATAATGTTTTATTACGTATACTGATAACAGTTTCTAAATACAAAAAATGTTTTATATTTTTTCGAGAAGCACGTCTGGGGCATAAGACTACGAAGCTGTTCAAATTAACACGTTCGGCCCAGCAACGTGTAATAACGTCATTTTTATAATAACCTTAATACAATGATGTTTAAAGAAAAAGGTGTAGATGCGTTATAAACAGTCTCCAAATGGTACACTAAAATTGAGCTAATTAGCACAATCGGCCTTAGTATCGTGTCAGAATCTATTGAAGTTAGACGTCTAAAGAATGTTCACTTATAATACCACAAGAGCTTCAAAATTATCGGGTATTTTCCGATAGGTTCGTTGCAAACAAATGAAGGAGTTTTCAGGTTAAAAAATGATTTTTCCTGAAAAACTTGACGACTTTATTTGTTTGCAGGGAACCTTGAGGGAAATGCCAGATAATTTTGAAGCTCGTGTGGTATTCGGGGGATTATTTTTCCGTCCCAAATGTCGGCCAATAGAATTGCACCATGAGATGAAATGAACAGTCAACAAATAAGAATTTCATAATATATAGTAACGACCAGAGAAAATATTCAAAAAAAATTGTTTCATAATATATAGTAACGACCAGAGAAAATATTCAAAAAAAATTGTCAGTATAATACCATGTAGGTTGTACCACGTGACGTCGAATGGTGCAATTCTATTGGTCGATATTTGGGTCGGAAAAATAATCGATCAAATTTTCTATATGATAATAATGAGAATTATGATATGCCGTAATATTTTTACGTGTCATAAAATATTATAGTTTGTTATTGTAATATTAAATTAACTATGTGTGGGATAATGTGCCGTTTTTGAGAGCCCAGTACAGTATAGGTGCCGTATCTACACATTTTTATTAAAATATTATTGCCTTAATACGTGTAATCACGTCTACCATAAATCTGCATTGCGTGTTAGAGGTAAAAGATTGTGAGTATCTGACTAGGACGGTATTAGACCGAACGTGTTAATTAACGTTCATGCATAGTTTTATTTCTAGAGATATACAATAACTGATTTCACAAAAAATCGCAATACAGGCATCGTGCATGTCAAATTATCACATGCGCAATCTTGTCAGGCGGCGGAGTGGTCAACTTGACGCTTTTACGATATTATCTCTTATCAATGTCTGCTTTTTCTTTATTTATAACTACAAATATATAGCGTGAATCCATGCATGAGTGTGTCGGTGGCGTAGTTGTATTGCGTACGCGTTACGAGTACGATTTGCGCGCTGAGGTCCTGGGTTCGAATCCCGGGTCGGGCCAAAAACATTATGCCTGGGTTTTTCTATCTTAAAAAATTACTCAGACACAGCTCGGAGTCAGGAAGTTGGCGGTGTGATACCCCCGTGCCTCGGAAAGCACGTAAAGCCGTTGGTCCTGCGCCTGATCTCTCTCCGGTCATGTCGAATTGCCGTCTCACCGGACTATGAGAGTGAAGGAATAGCGAGTGCACCTGTGTATTGCGCACACACTTGTGCACTATAATATCTCCTGCGTACCTCGCTGATCTCTGTTGAGATTGGCCGCCGTGGCCGAAATCGGCTAGGAAGGGGATTATGTTAATTACGCGATTACTGTGCTAAGGCCTCGGGTTCAGTTCCCGGATAGGGTAAAGTGATATTGCGTGTTTCTGCTAAGTATCAGAAGTATGCAATTGTGCCCAATAAATATTTATCGGCTTGCTTTCTATTACATGGGATCAAACGTAGCTGATGAAATGTGGATGTATTGATTAGAAAACCCTGATTTCGCCTGAAAAAGGAAAAACAGGTGAAGGTGTGTTTGATTTTATACTTTACCAATTTTATTACAATACTAGCTTACTCAGGGACATTCAAGTGAGTCCGTAGGTCCAAAAACCCCTCTCTCTTCACAAAATCCCATCCTTCCCTTTAAAGCCGGCAATGTGTCAAGTCTGGAAATGTGGCCGGTAAATGGCAATACGCCCGCTCCCTATAACATGGTACCTAACATAGCTTGGAAAATGTGGATGTGATACACCTTTGCCTACCCCTGATAAGGGAAAAAACGCGTGAAGCTATATATGTATGTGTCATGATACTTCTGATATTGTTCGCGTTCATAAGCAGTAGATATCACTTATCATCAGATTTAACATCACTTATCTATTGCCGCTTTAAGTATTAAAATAACTCATGATAATTGCATAATTATATTGAGATTATCGGCTCATCAAATTTATCGAAAATCAATTTGTTATGTATTTATATGCGTTATAATGATTAATTCGTGTTTTTAATTAACTATAAATAACGTTTTTGAAAAGATTCTGGCTCCCGAGATACAGTTAACACTAGTTCGGCAGTCATGGGATTCAAATAATATTATGAACCAGTAAGGCAACCTAACGATTAGATTATTATTATTTTTGCCAATTACTTTTATGAGTTTAATTCGTAGCGTCAAAGAATTTACCAAGGATATCATCCTTTACTCGCGAGTCAAAAGCAGCTTCCCTGCATATATTTTGTAAGCTACAATTTTTTATTTTTTTTTAATTACGTACCTTAAAAGGAAACATTTATTGTTGGAACAATAACAGTATAAATGTACAAGAAAATGTGAGAAAAAATATATAAAGCTATATACCTAACACAAATTATACTCTTGTGCCAACAACGGGAACCCTCATTCAGTTCCTTGCCGCAGTACCAGCCTGACTGATACTGCAGCGCTGATTTTCAATGAAGGACCCAGGTGACGTACGGATACTAAGTTGGTATAAAACACAGAAAAAAAAACGTGTAAACTTTACCCTAGGAATAACGGTGTTGTTATTAATTATCGGTATAAACGAAAAGAATTAGGTATATTTCCTTTTAAATACATGGGCGCCGGGAAAATGTAAGGGGGTGCAGTTGCACACGCCTGGTGAAAAGGAAAACATAGAAAAAAAAATTGGGCAGCAAGACAAGCAATTCCACCGACAATTGTAATATTACTAGTAGCACACTGTTGTGTTTCGGTTTGAAGGACATTGTAGCCAGTGTAACTACTGGACATAATGAGACTTAACATATTATGCCTCAGGATGACGAGCGCAGTGGAATGCCACACAGTACTTTGTAACTCAAGGTGCTGGATGGTGTTGCTACTGTTTATGGGTGGTCGTATTGCTTACCATATGCCATAAAAAAAAGCTATTGCCCGCGACTTCGTCCGCGTAGAAGTCGAAAATGGTTCTAATAAGATTTTTAATTGGGTTTTTACGTTATTAATTTTATATTATACTAACATTGCGCGCGGTTCCGCCCGCTTGGAAAAGTTTTTCCGGGATAAAAAGTATATAGCCTATAGCACTCAGGAGTAATGTAGCTTCCTATTAGTGAAAGAATTTTCAAAATTGGTCCAGCAGTTCCTGAGATTAGCGCGTTCAAACAAACAAACAAACTCTTCAGCTTTATACAATAGTATGATAGATAATATAATATGTAGTATAGATTATGCATGTATTATATATTAGTTCTTTAACAGTACCCGTTATAATTGCAAGCACCAGGCGACAATTAACTGATACGGATCGAGAGATCTTGCAATATGGTCGGTCAGCGACACTTTGATACAAAACGCCTTTCCGTCCAATATAAGTAGATCCCCGACTTTTGTCAGAAAGATACTCGCAGTCACAATAGAACATATAAATTGTTTTTCTATAATATTATGCATGTATCCTACTAATATTATAAACGCGATAGTTTGTAAGTATGGATCCATACATGTCCACGTCCGTATGGATGTGTGGATGTTTGATACTCTTTCACGCAAAAACCACTGAACGGATTTCGATGAAATTTGGCACACGGGTAGATCATGTCCTGGATTAACACATAGGCTACTACATATTTTTATCCCGTGAAAATATAAAGCGGGACTTTTATCCCGGAAAAACTCATTTACCCGGGCGGAGCCGCAGGCAAAAGCTAGTTATACATATAAACCTTCCTCTTGAATCAGTCTATCTATTAAAAAAAAACCGCATCATAATCCGTTGCGTAGTTTTAAAGATCTAAGCATACATAGGGACAGACAGGCAGCGGGATGCGACTTTGTTTTATACTATGTAGAGATAATAACTAAACACTGCATCGCGCGTAATTGTACGACTGCAATGCTGAGGACTCGGCTCGAGTCCCGGTCGGGCAAAGTGATATTGGGTTTTTCTATTCACTATCAGCCCGAAGTCTGTAATTTATGCTTGATATGGAAAGAAAGAAAGAAAGAAAGAATAGGATTAGGAATAATAGGTTCGCCTCCTATCACATCATGGGACGGAATACGCACGGCGAAAAGTGGGTGCACTAGTTGCACCTCTGCCTACCCCTTCGGGGATAAAAGGCGTGAGTGTGTATGTGAGTGTGTGTGTATGTATGTGTGTGTATGTATGTGTGTGTGTGTGTAATAACTGAACATTACACGGTATTTATGATTCCTATATTCGATTACTTATAGGTTTTTATTACGTTGTATTATAAATCCACGTACTTAATTGATTCTATAGGAAATTTCCTGCATTATAGAGATAAAACATTGCAAATAATATCTAGACGTACGACAGCCTTATCTCTGAAATTTAATTGTTATCTTGTTTTTATTGCGTTTTTTAAGATTATTTAATACTACTAGATTCTGCTCGCGGCTCCGCCCGCGCAAACAAGTTTTTCCGGAATAAAAATATTTTCCCGGGATAAAAACTAGCCTATAGCACTCAGGAGTAGTGTAGCTTCCTATTAGTGAAAGAATTTTCAAAATCGGTCCAGTAGTTTTTGAGTTTATCCATTAAAAACAAACAAACAATCAAATCTTTCCTCTTTATAATATTAGTATAGAAGTATAGATTACGCATTAACTGTTACGGGTACTTATGAGACATTCAATTGAAATCCACATAATATCACCTATTATTGGTTACAGTAACAACTAATCAGATTATGATGTCTTAAACATATGCTTAATAGAATATTTTTATCTTACAAACAAAAATCATAATACGGGACTCGGAAATCCATTCAAACTTCTCATTGAATACGTGTGTAAAAGAACACAAAACAAAGAATATAGCGTCAGTTTGAGCAAGCTAAAAAGTCCGTGAACCATACCTACAACCTACGTTTGAATGCGATTTACATAATACTTGATGACGCGTGAACACCGTGTCAAAAGTCTCAAAACTGAGTTTAAAATAAAAAAAAAGTGCAAATAACTTTGCTACCTATTACATCACAATAGCGACTAACCTCTGAATAGACAACAATACCGATCGAATACGATAGAGCCAAAAGAAAAAAGGATGATCGACGTGTTTTGAAAAGATTGAGCGTAAACTTGCAGAAAGGTCACAAATGACTCGATGAAGGCATATCCCTAGGGAATGTTCGGGTTACAAATTGTCCATTTGACCAGCCCGCTCCCGCTATCGCTTCGGCACCCGCTCCCACGCCCGCGTCGCTCATTTGTCATCTTCCGCTAAAATGGGGTAGCTTTTTGCCCGAACCGCTGACTTCATCCTAACTTTTGTAAGTAAATCGAGTTTTATTATCGCGCCGCTAATGTGTTCCAACGTTGTCACTGATCCCATTTGTTCAACTGGTTTGATAGAAAATTCGTAATGCGTACGCAATACAAATACGCCACCGAGACGGTCAAGGCAGTACTTAATACTTACTATATCTCAACAGTGAGGAACTGAGAAAAAGTTGCCGAAACGGCCTCAAATTATGTTTTTTCTATAATCATTATGATTCAGCCATTACCACCGCGAATATTGTTTGATATTTGACCGTGTTAGATAAAATCGTCTTTTTAAACTCCTGCTGCCTAATATTTTATTACTAAGCAGCTGTTTGTACCAGCTGTTGCAAAAAAAAAAAAAAAAAAAAAAAAGCTCTATGAGCACTTGTGTAAGACGTATCGTCCACGTGCTGCAGAACGAAAGACAATTCAATTTGATTGTGACGTTAACCCTAAACGGTAAACATATGTACCCATTATTTCATTTATTTATACAAACGGTATCTGATTTTCGCGGAAAATATTTAAGCTGGCCCCTGTGGGCTATAAATTTGGATAAAACAATTTCATCTGACTGGAATAGCACCCCAAACTATGCGGCTTACCTCATAAATCCCGATTAGGCTCCGGGTGAAAGAATGAATCAATAGATTATCCTGCAATAATATTTGTTCAACAAATAACCTATCTATCGAACATTTCAACGAAATTGCTTTGTTTTTATTAATTCTTTGGCTTTCCCACAAATATAGGTGAGGTAGGCATGAAATATTATTCTGCTTGCGACTACGATTTCAACTTTAATATTACACTGTTTTTTTTAAAACAACATATTTTACGTAAATTACTGTACGTCCATAAAATTACGATAAAAACAGTAACAATAATTAAATTTTCTTCGATTTAACAGAATTATTTTTATTATGCAGCCAGTTATTAAAATATTTTGTCGCTTAGCGAATATACTGGGAAGTTAAGAATATATTATATTATAATATTATTATAGTACAAACAGCCCCTTGAAAATCAACAGCGGTCGCTCGTACCCGCAGGGGAGTGATTCGGTCGCTGAGGCAATCATGCACCTTTTCAGCGGTAAGGGTTAGAAATACCTTTAACCCTTCGTATACGATATAATACACATTTTACATACCGGCTCGATTACAAAGAAAACCAACTCCAAGCGAGATTTAGTTATATTTACACAAAACAACTAGTGGTCCAAATTCAACCGTCGAATTTAATATTATATTTTAACATATTATAAATCTATATACATATTTTATTTTTCTGTACCTCTATATGAAATTTAACTGTTCCAAATCTCACATCCTCCTCCTCCGTAATAATAATTTGTTTAAAAAATGATGCCAAGTTGTTTCTTCACGAATTCATATATCTATCTATACTAATATATAAAGCTGAAGAGTTTGTTTGTATGTTTGTTTCTTTGTTTGTTTGAACGCGCTAATCTCAGGAACTACTGGACCGATTTTTAAAATTCTTTCACTAATATGAAGCTACATTACTCCTGAGTGCTATAGGATACTTTTTATCCCGGAAAAACTTTTCCACGGGGGCGGAGCCGCGCGCAAATGCTAGTGTATAGATAAAAGATAAATTATCATTTTTTAAATGTAAGCACCACAGGACGCCTCCAATGTTTATAGAGTATCCTGAATCCGCCTGTTACTGAGACTTTAAATAAATTATCTTTGCCAAGTTTTAGCTATTTCTTATGGTGGTTTATTCATTTTTAATTTATTAAATAGATATTAATTTTTAATAAACATTTTATGATGATAAAATAACGTAAGAATTGACAAAAGAAAATTTATAATTTCATTTACATCTTTAACCTAAATATTGAATACATGTCATGGCCTAAATAAAATAGTGAAACAGTTGTTATTTTCGCGAAGAATGCCGACAATTTAAAATCTTTTTGAAGGAATATTCATACGACAAAATCGTTACCATGTCTATGCAACGAACCACCGAGTGTCCACGTGTCTAGAGATTCCTCTTTATAATATTAGTATAGACTATAGATGCAGGCTTTTACCCTGAGGGGGTCCACATTAGCAGGAGATGAAATTGCATGAGTAGTAGATTTATTATGGTTACTTAGTAATATAATTATTCAATTTCAAATTAATTAATTCTATCTACTCTATCTAATTATTGTGGAATTAAATAAAGCTATTTTATTTATTATTTTATAGATGCAGTCATTATGGACCATTAGTTTTTAATACAAATAAATAAATGTAACGTATATATAAATAAATAAATAAATAAATAAATGTAATTTTTCAATTCTTAATCGACAAATGCCAATTTTAAATGCTTCTTTTAAGCTTGTAAGCAAGTTTTTTTTTATGGCATTGAATGACGAGACGAGCAAATCGTTCGCCTGATGGTAAGCGATACGACCACCCATAAACAGTAGAAACACCATTCAGCACCTTGAGTTACAAAGTACTGTGTGGCATTCCACTGCGTTCGTCATCCTGAGACACAAGATGTTAAGTCTCATTATGTCCAGTAGTTACACTGGGCACTGGCCACAATGTCCTTCAAACCGAAACACAACAGTGCATGCACACTGCAGTACTGTCGCATGACCAAAGACACTGCTATGAAATATATTTTGAATCGCATTGTAATAAAAATAAACTATGATTCTTACACGTTTTATAGGGCATAAAATATGGAATGATGTATTTTATTTAAACATTAACTTAATTACAGTAACTTACTTTTATTTGATATCTAAACACAAAAACATATTTTTCCTAACAAAGTTAAACGCACGTAGAATTAGTGCGCTATTTAAAAAATATTTTAATAAAAAATAGGTATTTAGTTTAAAAGTAGCGGTATAATAAAAGAAGGGCTGTTTTCACCGCTTGCTGATAAATACTCTTCGTCACATAATGTATAAGCCGGCCAAATACAAAATTCACACTCTAATCTATGCCCCAAAATAAATAGTAATAAAATATTTACTAACTAGTTACTACTAATATTTACTTGGAACCTGTGAAACTAGGCCTAAAATATGATATTTATTACATGTATGTATGTATTTATGTTAAATTTATTCACACTAACACCGCATCAACGGGAAAAACGGTTTTTAACTAGCTGCCTCTTATCTCATTACAAAAGCGATATAATAATAAAATTCCGTGAAATTTAATTTTAATTGACGCTACGGGATTTCGCCTGATTTAATATTATTAAGTGGGTAGGTATATTAATTTATTACTTAGTTACTAATTTGTTCGCAGAGCTAGTTCGCAGTTTCTACTGGTGGTAGGTCTCTCATATGTAAGAGTCCGTCTGGGTGGGTACCACCGTAATGTGTATTTCTACCGCCAAGCAGCATTGTAGCCAGTGTAACTACAGGACATAGTGAGACTTAACATCTTATGTCTCAGGATGACGAACGCAGTGGAATGCCACACAGTGCTTTGTAACTTAAGGTGCTCTGGATGGTGTTGCTACTGTTTATGGGTGGTCGTATCACTTACCATCAGGCGAACGGCATGCTCGTCTCGTCATTCAATGTCATAAAAAAAAGATCCAGATAGTCCACGGAATAAAAATCCCAACATAAGCGGTTTCGACCAATATTAAAACACGCGTTAGCATTATTCTAAGTTTATCTTTTTCTATAGAAAATAAGAGCCAGTTTCACCGGTTCTTGATAAATTTTCACATAACTCTCTGACATATAACGCTATCTAACAAATAAATCTGACACATTACTAGCGACTTTTTCGCCAGATATTCTATTCGATTTGTGAAAAAACGCTGTAGTTTATATGGCGGATAAGTGCGGAATAGGCTATCGGGATTTATCAGCATGTGGTAAAATCGGCCCTAAGAGTATTATAAGTACATTATTAATGTTAATTGTCAAAGATAGTTGAGAAAACCCGCATTGCACTTCCAAAATGTCAACGGTATAAAACCCTTTTCCCCCAAAATGAGTATCAAAAGGATATATTTGACATGCATCGGCCATCAATACGTCAAACCCTGAAATTGATTAATCATCCAGCGCCGGCCGAGTCCATTAATTCTATGTATTTAGGATATATGTTTAACATAATTCAGTACATTTCGAATGGGTCATCATCGATATTCATCGCAGAGTCGCTGGATCGAATAGGGCATAATTACACGCCACTGGCGAAGTGAGTCTGCGGAAAAAACCACCCAGTACGCGGTACGATTTATTAACATCATAATGTTGCGACTGTTGTAAATATACAGATTTTATTTGAACCGCAATGTCATACAGTGCATTTTGTCGGTTTTTGAAACAATAAATGGAATGGTAAACGGCGTGGAATAGAATTTGATAAAACCAGAATTTTAATGTAATGCCCAGAGAGAACAATATTCCGAACTTAAAGATGAGGGCAATCGGTATTCCGAATGATACATTAGTTCTTGCAAATTAGTCCTTCGAAAATATGCACTACGATTTATTTTCCAACACAGAAGTCGGTTTCTAAAATAAAATTTAGATTTTTAACTCAAGTCAAAAAATAATAAATGTTACGTGTAACTAAAGTGTTATTGAAGATATTGTACTTCTGTAATCCGTGTTTTGTAAAATAGTTATTCCAAATAGCTAATCACGATCAATACGAATATTTATGGATGTTTGAAGAAAAAATATTTTTATTAGGTTGGGAAAAGTTTCTTCGCATTTTATATGAAAACTAAGACTTCTTTTTTTTAAAGTTTATTTACATTTAATTAGAGTATATGGGTGTCATTTTGTTCCATGACTTTCTGCCATCTTGTAGGTAGTGCCATGATCCCGTTGCTGTAGAAATTTCTGGACTTCTGATAAAAAAAACGCGACAAGTAGTTTTGGCAGTCCTCTCTTGGTATTAACCTGACACTGCGTAAAGAATTCTGAAGAGACCTAAACAATATGGAAATCTGAAGGTGCAAGGCCATATATGGTGAATGAATTAAACACCTCCCAGCCAAACTCTCTTAATTTTTGCTGAGTAGCTAAAGATATGTGTGGTCTAGCGTTATCGTGATGAAAGACCACACCCTTTCTATTGATCAATTCCGGCCGCTTTCTCTCAACTTCTTGCTTTAACCTCATTAGTTGTTGGCAGTAGAGATCCGAATCGGTGTTTCTGCACGATGGTAAAAACTCATAATGAACAATTCCCAAACCCTTCAAATCCCACCATACACACAGCATCGCCTTATTGCGAGTTAACCCAGGTTTTGCCACAGTTTGTGAAGTCTGACCGACCTTTGACCACGACCTTTTTTATACGTTCTTGTCGTACATGATCCACTTTTCATCACTAGTTAGTAATCTCTTCAAAAACAGTTCGGCTTCATTACGTCTCAATAAAGAATCACAAATGAGTACACGGCTCATTAGGTTTCTTTCAGTGAGCTCGTGTGGCACCCAAATATTGAGCATTTTTGTGTACCCAGCTTTTCAAATCGGTCAAAACTGTTTTGTGGTCAATTCTCAGTTCCTCAGCTATGTCGTAACTGCTGATAAGTCGATCTTGCTTCACTTTTAATAAAATCAGCTAAAAACAACATTTTAGTAATTTGTTTCATTTTTTTGAAATTTAACCTTTTTAATGTCATCAAAACCAGCCAGATACAAACAGTACAGCCAAAGAGATTTTATTACAAGTTTATAAACACTATATGCGAAAAGACTTTCCCCGGCCAATTATAAGCCTACTATTAATAGCAGAAAAAAAAGAAAATGTTTACTTTGAGCCACTCTGTACTTATAGGACGTCATTGTATGACGTCTACGAAATCAACAGTCAAGAAGCCAATTGAGACAAGTGGGTGGACCGAGATTTAAGATAATAGATTGATATTGAGGAAAATAAATTGAATTAATTCACTGATTAATATATTCCCCGGAACTATGAGGATGGGTATCAGAATAGGAGTTTTGGAGTAATCTATGAAGCAAAACGGCTTTAAATGGATGGGTACCACCACAATGTCTATTTCTACCGTCAAGCAACAGTGTGCATTCACTGTTGTGTTTCGGTTTGAAGGACATTGTAGCCAGTGTAACTACTGGACATAATGAGACTTAACATCTTATGTCTCAGGATGACGAGCGCAGTGGAATGCCACACAGCACTTTGTAAGTCAAGGTGCTGGATGGTGTTGCTACTGTTTATGGGTGGTCGTATCTCTTACCATCAGGCGAACGGCATGCTCGTTAAGTCATTCAAAGCTATAAATAAAAAAATAAATAAAAAAAAATGGCGAATGAGGGCAGGAAAGTATTCAACGCGCGCCCATGTATTTTCCTTTATAAAGAGAAAAGTAGGCTTTCGTTATTTTTGATCAATAACCGTTTTTACGATTATTAGAAAAAGTATTACACTACAAATTATAGTGACGATCCAGTCTACTATACATTTATGAAGTCTACTTTGGATACTACGCTATCATGGTAGGCAATTCAAAGAAGTTATAACTGTATCGAACTCACAGTACAACAAAATCCCTGCGATAGAAGTTAGAACGATGATGTTTATTCACTATCTGAATACCGCATAATTCAGAGATAAAAAAAATACAGAAAATGACGTCATATTCATTATCAATGTTTTATGACTGCTATAGCTCTAAATACGCAAGCCAATGTTTCCCCAAGTACATCAACAAGTGTGGCGTCAGAGTGCGTGGGCGTTTGGAACGACGCCCGAAGACACCACGCCTTAGTTATAAACAACATGAAAAACTTGATCTTATCTCAACAACGCGACTGCAATGAACTTGTTAGTTGTTGAGCGCCAAATACAATCGAAATCCTATGACCTTTAGCACTTTATTTGTTTCGATTGATTACGGTCATGGCGTGGTGTGACCATTCTAGATATCTTGGACCCATGAGTGTACCAAGTTTTTTAGGAATTTCCTTTTTTTACAATTGTAAATGTCATTTTTTTCACAATGTGAGTGGTTTCCGCTAAATGTTTCGGCATAAGGCGGTTTCGCAATTGGACATGTAGTAGGTAATTCGCCCGACAAGAATCGGATATTATAATAATCCCTCCTAGCCGAATTTCGGCCACGGCGGCCAATCTCCACTGAGTTCAGCCAGGTACGCATGATATATTATAGTCCATAAGTGTGTGCGCAATACACAGGTGTACTCTCTATTGCTTTACTGTCATAGTCCAGTGAGACAGCAAACCGATATGACCGGATAGAGATCAGACAGGACCAACGGCTTTACGTGCTTTCCCAGACACGGGGGAAGCAAACCTGTGACTAAGTATTTTTTAAATGTAAATACCCGGTCACAAAGTTTTTGGCCGACCCGGGATTCGAACCCGGGACCTCAGCGCAATAGTCGTGTACTCGTACCGCGAACGCAATACAACTACGCCACCGAGGTAGTCAAGTTAGTCTGTCAAGCAGTTAGATATTATATTATTGGGTTATATTACACAATTAATAATATCACGCGATACTCGTATTAACGCAATAATTTTTATTCAATATTGATGTGTATCGCAGTATCGTGATAATATCGCAGGTTATCCGGATATTGTATGCGATTTTGTGATAATATCCAGATTCCAGGATCACGATATTATTGATTGTGTAATATACCCCATTAAGTTGCTTTACACAATCCGGTGAGAGGGGCTTTGTATGGCTTAGCTACCCAAGGCTGCTTGGACCTGTTTAGTAAACAGCTAAATTTAAACTCCTGTAACTGACCCCGCTCTTTCTTCAGTAATCCACTACCAATATTGCTGTTACGCTTACATCAAGTAAAATGTAATAGCAAGCTAAAGTCTATATTAATACGGTTCGTAATTACTAATTGTGCGTTTACTATGTTTTGTTTCTGACGTACGCCGGCAGCTTTCGCTCGCTTTGCTTGCTCGACTCGCACATTAATTAGTAAGAAGTGTTTATTTACAGTAACGAACATCACCTATTACGATAATACAGAGACAGTTCTTAATTCCTAAAATGCATATTCATATTGTGATTTTAAATTATACTCTATTACCTAAATATTTATTAATTTAACTCTTCATAAAGATTATCGTATTTTTTATCTAACGTATCACTTTTTTCAAATGACAGTAACGGGCTACTACGGTAATTATTTATAATGTTAGTTTTCTTGTTAATTTTGTTTAACACATCGCCAGGGTTTATTGACCTTTGGTTTCCAAAAGGGATCTCGCACAGAGAAACACAAACTTCGTGTTTGTTTTCCCTATTTCTCCTTTAAATAATTATGTACTTAATTCAATTATAATTAAAATACCTAATTAGCATTTAGCATAGGTATACCTTAGCGGCTTCGTTGTGAACGGAAGCGGAAACCTGGTAGAATTGTTTTGTGGGTTTCCGACATTTTCTCATAAACATATAACCAGCTTAATTATAGCTCGTATTTAATTAGTTTATTTAGGTATTCCAACCTTTCACTATAAACAGATTATGCTTTATCCAATATAATTATTACTTAAAAAAAAAAAAAAACTCAGATAATATTGTCAATCTGATTCTGGTTCCGTTGTCATTATGCTCGCGAGTGAATTTGAATATTGGAACTGGTCCAAAAAACGTGTATTTTATTGAACAGTATTTATTTATGGACTATGTATTAGTATCGTAAATAATTGTAAAAAAAATCTTTCGTTTAAATTGAGCTTATGAAGTCACACGCTCTAGTTTGTAAAAGTTGTACCGTATACACACCTACCTACTCATTTATATCGTTGGACTTCTAAGGCATAATATCTATTTCGTTATAAATTATAAACAACCTTGAGCGTAGTAAAACAAAACCTACACGTTGACGAACACCAAAGTTCTGTCGTGTTTGCTCATGACATTTTAAATCACACATAAATTCCAACAACTACTTACTTGCTATATAAATAATTATTGTTCTTGGGTGTAAATTTTTTCGTTAAAACTTTAAAAAAATGCCAACTTACCAGTAAAGTTGAAAGTTAAAAGAGTAAATAAGCAGGAGTATAGTAGATATTTCGACATCTTGGCAAGTTTCAAACACTTTCTTTGATAATAAATTTCAATTAATTACGCGATTTGAATACTTAGCAAAGTTTTCACTTATACAAACTTAATAAAACTACTTTCCAATACTCTGTTTTAATATCACAGTGAACTTTATATTTACATTGTTTTCGTAATCGAATACGTAATATGTCTATGCACGTGGTACGTCCGAACACGTGCGTATAATCATTCAAACTGTTGTTGGAACGAACAAAATTAATACACCGCCAAAATAACATGGGCAGACCGAACGAACGAATGGCAGAATGATATTGTAAATTATAATACCTTACCACAGAATTTAAAATCATAGGTTTTGTTGCACGATTACTCGTGAAACACATTTTATTCATTAAATCAGAGTACATGATATAGAATAGGATTATTTTATAGTGAATATATTAGATTTTAAACGTAATATTACGTAAAGTAAATAAAAAGATAATAAAAGTTTAGTTCATTGTTACGAATATTTTTATTATAATCATTATTATGCTTAAAGGGTACGAAATAAATAAATAAATGTCCAAGTTACTTACTTTATTAAAAAAAAGGATATAATAAAATAATCATTGCTCTTTGTGTAACATATTGTGTATGATGGAAGTGTCAAGTGAAGCTAGATTATCTGTGCCCAAGTCAAGAGAAATGTCAAACGAGTTTAGCTCACAGCAACATAGTGCTTGGAGTTTTGGCGGGAACTTGGAAGTGTCATGAGGTGCTCTTGTTTTAATTCATTATTTTGGTGATATTTAGTGTTATATTGCATAATTATGGTGGTATATTATCCAATATAGTTCTATTAAAGAGCTCAAATGAAGTGAATTGAAATAATTGTGCTAATCAAGTGTTTTTTCTGTTGCCGCCAAAACTCCTCGATCAAGTCTTGGTAAGGTAGCCACTGCTTTACTTCGACATACTACAGATAATAAAATATACAAACCAAACTTGACATTGGCAAAATGTGAACACAAATGCCATTATAAAAAAAAAAAAACATAGTGCTTGTAGCCATAAAAAAAGAAAAAAAAATGTCAAACGAAAAGTCAGGTTATGGTGCGAGGTTATATTTTACGAATTTTTGACTTGATTTGATATTTAAATTAAATATTTCATAATTATTATAAATTAATATGGTTTAATATAACCATGACGTGTTAAATTATAATAACCATTTATTTTCACAATAAACTGTTGTTATCAATTGATTTTGTGACATAAAATAATTTATGATGGCTACGAAAATTTTGCGAAATATTATGAAAACTAAATCAAGTAATTTAATGTTCAAGCGATGGGAGAGCTCTGAGAAGCGCGTAGCTGTGCACGACCCCTTTGTGACGCAACCAAAAAAGAATAAAAAATCTTATTTGGAGGTGATAAAAATGTTTGAAGACCAGGATAACCGTCGGCGAGGTCATGTAGAATTTGTTTACGCTGCTTTAGCCAGAATGAAGGAATTTGGTGTTCAAAAAGATCTCGAAGTATATAAAGCTTTAGTAGACGTATTTCCGAAGGGCAAATTTATACCTCAAAACATTTTCCAAGCAGAATTTATGCATTATCCTAAACAGCAGCAGTGTGCTGTGGACTTACTGGAGCAAATGGAAGATAATAGTGAGTTAATAATTTATAAATGTGTGGTATAGCTAAGCTTACAATATTTTATTTATAATAAATTTTCTTTTCGTACTAATAGAAGTAATACCAGACACGGAAATGGAACAAATGCTGCTAAATATATTTGGCAACCGTGGCATACCACTAAGAAAATATTGGCGCATGATGTATTGGATGCCAAAGTTCAAAAACTTAAGTCCCTGGTATCTACCTGATGAAATGCCTAATGATACAATGGAGTTAGCAAAACTCGCCATTGAGAGAATAACTTCTGTAGATCCAGATACAAAGATTGGTGTTTGGCAGGTGAAAAAATACTTAATCTTATGAAACTGTATACTATGCTTATTTTGCAAAATAACATGACACACATGATCTGATCATATTTTAATTTCAGCTTAATTAAATACATATTATATATATATATATATTTTTATTAATCTTATAATTTTTGTCAGACAGAAGAGATAGAAGTATCACTTGACAAAACCTGGATAGTCAGTGCCCAGAGTGAAGCCCAGAAAATATTACTATCTGAACAACCCGTTGAGGAGCCTTTGGTTGTCCGAGGGCCCTATGATGTTTATTTGAAAGATCAAATTGTTACATACTTCCTATTGCTGGGAAAGACGAGAGCTGATCCTAAAGACGATAGAGATCCAGATGGTATGGAATCTTATTAGAACAATTAAATATACAAGACATTTACACACAAATCTTTTCAGCTGCAGTGAACTCATTCATATCCTGCACTATACTAAACCTCTAGCCGTGCTTCAATCTCTGTAAATAAACACTGCAACAATATTCTTGACAATATAGCCTACTGATTAACACATTGACTGTGGATCATGCAACAGTTGTTTTTGGTGCAATGTATGTTCGGCTTCCACACAACTGTGTGTACTTATCTAAGGCTCTCTATCTTACTGGTGTCGCGCGGTAATACATCAGTGCTGGATAACAAACTCCGTGCGGTGCAGGCTGCACTGGTGGATAATTTCGGCACCGCAGTCAATGTGTATTGATGGTAGTAAAAAAGCATGTGTCAAAGTAAATAACTAAGTTATTTTTCACAATCTTTATTACAGACGTATCGGATATAGAGAAACCACCAGGCATACCTGGTTATATCGGCAGCACTAAGCTTCCTGCTATTAAATGCACAGTACATGAACAGGATGATGGTACAATAGTCTCTGTATGTGCTACAGGTAATTTGAATAGCTTTATCTTAATTCATAGCCTAAGAGATTTTAAATTCAATGTATAATTATTTAAAAAAAACATATATCTACTTCTTTATTATGTAATGTACATTATTCTGCTTATACTAAAATAAATTTTGTTTTGAACGGCATTAACATTATTTTCTGCTACTTAGGGACATATTTTGGTAGTACATAACAACATATATAAATAATTGCTTATTTATTTTACTAATTTAATATTTATGTATATGGTACATCCTTATTATTGTTGACAGAGATTTCTAATATCAATAATTATGATTCAATTTATATTTAAACTGAATTTTCTCTATACCAACAGGTACATCATCAAGAGATTCCCTGTTATCATGGATAAGATTATTAGAAAAGTATGGTAATCCAATATTATCTACCATACCAGTTATATTTACTCTTACGGCACCACCAAATAATTTATCAATACAAGAAACACAGCCTGTAGCACAAGATAACGCAAGTCAAAGAGCCAAGTCAAATGAATAGATACAATATTTATTTACACCAGCTATTGTAGAAATAAAGTGAATATGTTATGTTTTTGTGACTGTTAATACATCCTAAAATCCTATTGAATCTTTGTTCAGAGAAATCTGATACCTGAAATAAAACAAATAAAAAAAAATACACAAGTCCAAATACAATGTGTAAGATCTACATATTTACAACTGGAGTATATACAGTAACAACAATAATATTCATTATTTCAACTTCAGTAAATCACAAATTAGATCTTCATAATTTTTCCCTTAAACATGGTGTATTATTATTTAATATCACATTCCACACACATCTATTCAGTAAGGAAACATCCATTCGTTTAGAACACAGAACAAATTGGTGGTAAATCCATTATGTCCATTCATAGTCCTCGTCAACATAGAAAGAGATTGTTCCCCACTGTCAGGTGATGTTGTGCCAGTCTGCTTGGGGGAGCAGGTATGTTTCATTGTCACTACGGATTACAGTAACTCCAGCTCCGTAATAAGGTATTACATATGCTGAACCATCTGATGGGCCGACAACCTGCAAAAAAAACAGGGTTATTATAGACTACAGATCTTTTTCCCTTGCATAATTTAAGTGAATGGAATATAGACTTCTAATGATCAATGAGACTAGAGCCTAGAGGATCAATATTTAAAATTTAATGTCTCAGCGAGACCAAATGCAGTTCTTTGTACTTAATTCTAGACACTTTTTAATATTGTAGTTGTTTATAAACATTCTAAAATACTATATAGTTGATGCTAATGTCTTAATGTGGAAGGTGGCATAATAAGTGTAAACACATACCTGAGCAGCAATCAGAATAATATCCAATAGTTGTCCAAGGAACATGAAACCCAGGGTGCATAACTTGGCTAAACCTATTCCAGGATAGCCTAAATAAAAACGATCTAGACCAAACATTCCAAGAAATACTGATAGCAGTAAAGCTATCTCTAGTGAATAACCATTCCTGTAAAAAAATAAGTTTATTTAATATACTTATTACTATCATAGGCATAGGGTGGGTGAACAGTACCCAGCCCCAGGACATTGAGGCAACATACTACTATAGTAGTTTTCGCTTTTCAGACACTAAAATTATTTAATCTACAATTATAAGGACAAGACATCATTTTTTTTAATTGTGTGCACACACACTCACGCCTTGTATCCCCCGAAGGGGTAGGCAGAGGCACAACTAGTGGACCCACTTTTTGCCATGCGTATTCTGTCCCATGATGTGATAGGGGGCGAGCCTATCGCCATATCGAGCACAAATTCCAGACTCCGGGCTAATACTGAATAGAAAAACCCAATATCACTTTGCCCGACCCGGAGATCTAGCCTGCGACCTCAGCATTGCAGTCATACCATAATACTACTACGCCAATGAGGCAGTCATGACATGATATGACAGATAGACAAAATTCTGGATTAACATAATACTGGTTACTTTTGTCTTAGAAAATTGCACAGCTCTAATTTGGCACTAGGAAAGGTCTTCAAAGCTTGTAAAGCAAACTTTTTATCAGAAAACTACAAATAAAAAGAATTAAAAACAGTTATTAAAAAATGTTTAACACTTGTGTTGGAAGCATCACTTCCCACATCCCTTCCAATAGGTATTTCAAATACAAGTAGTTATAAAGTTTTAATGTAGTATAATATATTAGGTATATCTACTACTTACGTCCATTTACATGGTAACTTGGCGGTGAATGTATTATTTTTTGTTTGATTACAAATTATTCCTTCTGCAGCAATACACCACACTGTAAGTAAATAAACTAAACTCTAAGGGACATAACGGAAAATTCTAAATAAAACATAAAATGGCTATAGCCATTTAGTTGATAGATAAAACCAAATTTTATTTACTTTTTCTATATTAATATTATAAAGAGGAAAGATTTGTGTTTTAGTGTGTTTGTAACGAATAAACTCCCGATTTAAAAAATATTTTACCAATATCAAGCTACATTATCAGCGAGTAACATAGACTAATTTTTATCCCAGGAAAATATAAGACGGGACTTATATCCTGGAAAAATTCATCACGTACCGAAAAGTGTTCTCTATAATATAGTCTTCTGTACATTAATTACTTTGGGAAAAAGTCTTACCATCAGCTTCACCCTCCGAGGGGATTACTTTTCCTTTTGTGCATCCGTTATATTGTTGGGTATCCGGATTAATCTGATCCAAAGAGGGATCAGGGCAAATGTACTGCCCTAATCTCAAAGTATTGCAGTCTACTAACACAGATTTATCACTCTTAACGTCAGAGGCACATACTTCCGAATACAAAAATAAAAAAAATATTTGTACGAAATTTATTCGTGCCATTGTAAACACTATTGCGCAGGCACACATGAAAAATATAAAGAACTTAACATTTTATAGTAATAGTTGCAAAAACACAATCAAAAGAGAATGCAATATTATGTACATGTATTAAAATTTTTGCACCAAAGAACAAAATCACAATTCACAAATTACAAAATACAAAACCTTATTCATCTGTCATAAGGATGAGGCAGTGTCGCCAACATTCCAAATTTGAACCTTGCAACTCAAAAAAACCCTAAAACCCCCTAAACAAAGAAAAAATGCGGAAGCAAAAAAAAAATGCTCGGTGTTGTCAACTTTTTCTTTGCCAGTTAACTTGCTTCAACGTTCGTGCCGGTATTTATTTTTTACCGACGATACCTTACGGGATCTACCAAAAACATACTTCTTTAAAGGATAATATATCCAAGAACGGGCTTAAAAAGCAAGCATAGCTTCTCTAAGTAATCTGTGGTCAAAGCTGAGCAGGTGTATATTGAGACAGAATACAGATTATACACTAGAGAGTATAGTGTAAATATTAAACATTTATATATGCATTTTCCAATATCGACAGTCATAGGAAAATATAATACTTAGATATTATTTTACTGTCATTTAACCAAATTTTAAAACCCCTAAACTTTTTTCCCCCTTAAAAAACCTCCTAGCCACTTTTTCCCCTTAAATTTAGGGGCAAAACCTCTAAGTTGGCTACACTATGATGAGGGAATGACAATGAGCAAAGAGCATTATAATACAGAAAACAATGAGGATCACAGATAACGACTATAAATTAGTCAAAGACAGATTAGGGTGTGAAAAAATAATCGATTTTCATAATAATTGTTTTTTTTATTTTTATAATCCATTTTTATAATCTTTTTTTGCAAACAGCTCAATTTGTGCGACTAATGAAAAAAACGAGAAGTATATTTTTTTAAGTCGTCTCAGTGTCCTAGACTAAAATAATAAATTACTTCTGTCTACTTACTTACAATTTGACTCATTTTTGTTTTTGTTTTTTTATTTTTATGATAATATGTTTCAGTAGTATTATAATTCTCTTTGATAATATGTTTACGTCATATAAATTATAACACAGAAATAATGATTAAAATTCGGTCAAGAATCAACATGTTATAACCCCTTGATTTATGGTAGAAGGGGTAAGGGCTCATACACATAAACACGACACGGCGTCGCGTCATCCTACGACGCGACGCCGTTTCAAGACGCGATGCCGTATCATGGAGATCTACGACGACAGTTAATATCGAAAATGGACCTCAATAGACGTATATTGCGTATGAATTACGAAATTCTCTGTATGAATTACGAAGCTATGTGAAGACTGCCAACCGGGACTAAGCCAGCTTGGTGGACTATGGCCTAAACCTTCTCAGTTGTAGAGGAGGTCCGTGCTCAGCAGTAGGCATATAATATAGGGCTGATATGGTATTGTTAGGATAAAATGTTTTGTGAGTATATTTGTAATGTACTAACCAGTTATGAAAACCAGTCGAGATGTCAAAGTAGTAGTGGAAGAACCAGTTGGGTGTATAAAAAGCGTGCCGTATCGATGTGCACTTTTTCCCACACGTAAACGCGGTACGCGCGCGAGCCGCATTCGCGAAGAGCCAATTGTATTGGCTCATAAACAAAAACAGCAAAATGTTCTTCCGCAACAAGATTAGGATATTTACTACGTGTATTAAGCCGATCATGACAGGGTCAAATAAGGAGTTCTCGTAACCGACGAGCATGTATGAAGAGATTGATGACTGTGCAAGAAGCGAACGAGGTATGCTTGGATCGTAGCACTTGGCGCTCCATAGTCTCTGCCTACCCCAATGGGAGAAAGGCGTGAGTTTACGTATGTATGTATGTATGACATACGCGTCACCCGCGTTCGCCCCAGGTCTTACAAAACAAATTTCTCCGACGTGCCGACGAAAGCACTGTATAGGATTAGGTAAAACACCAATCTTCTCACTAATCGCTGATGTCTTATCCTCTCCCAGTGACCGTCCTGAACCGAGGTTCGTAACCCGTTAGTGGGTTGCCCTCAGCATGGTTACTTAAATTCAAGGGTTGCAAGCGCCTAAACCATTCACCCATAAGCCCGGTGTGGCAAGAAAAGCTGACTCGCGTCAGGCTACTGGCCGTTAGGAACAGGTAAAAAAAAATAAGATGTGCACTCTCATTCGCGCTCAGTCTCTCATGTCACAGTCGGTCTCAGTTGGTAACCTTAGTGGCAGATGAGTAATTTGAACATTGACTTTGATGTCGGTCGGTTGGTTGCTGATATCTTTGTTGAAAGTATTTCTGTTAAATATATTTCTGTAAAATCAGTACTTAGATCTTTTACTTAAATCAATATCGCTTTTCTTTCTAACTGTATGGTATAATGCTGCTTGGATAATGAAAATGGGCTATTAGCAAGCATTTCTTAAACTAACTAATCTGCGACGTTCGTTCAGTGAAAAAACCGATAGGTACATAAAATATAAAATATGTTCTTGACCCGCCTCGGCTCGTTTCTCTATTATAACTAAACTGGACAAGATAGAAATGTACCCAGGTCCGGATTAGCCTAAAGGCAAATTAGGCAACTGCCTATGGGGCTCGGTATTGGCCACGGGTCCTTCGTCCCGAGAAAAAAAAATTACGATTCGTATTTAATAAACTCGTTACCCGATGACAATAATATTGCATTGATTATCTATTACATAATATTTAAATACATTTTAGAACAAATTTTAAGTCATAAAAAATATCATTTTTCATTTTTTTTCCAGTTGGTTAATTAGATTATGTTAAAAAAAATATTTTAGGAAGTCAGGAAAGGGAAAAGGGGCCACAAGGGGGTAATGCCTAGGGGCCTCGACATTCTGAATCCAGCCCTGAATGTACCACGTTTGTGCATGCAATAGTGTCCGGTCAGCTGTGATTTAATTTCCGTTTTATACGAAGCTGCGCCACTTGAAATAATATAAAATCGTGAACTAGGAAATATGATCTTTACCGGTAGGTGTTGCGATTGTAGGTATAGAAATGAATATCTGCGCAGTGCGGTGATTTTTATGGCCATTTTTATTAAATACTATATAGATGTTTAACTACATGAATCTTTTTCCTCTGCCACGGTCCCTATAGTACACAATAGATTCTACATAGGTTTTTCATATTGAAAAATGATTTGGCTTAGATACAATGTCTGGTCGCCTGCATAACGCCAAATCCCTCTGTGCGCTCCAGAACGATGGGCTGGCCTCAGGCAAAAACTGATTAAAATCCTAACTGAGAATAGAACCTAAGACCTGTCGTTCTGCAGCTCATCTAAGCTGTCAACGCGACGAAATAGTTATAGCTAGATGAATATTATAAGTACCTACAGTTAGCTTAAAAAGTAGCTGGACAAAAAATTAAAACTTCAAATCGGCTATAGTATACATACACTTTTGGGTTCGTACCAATTTCTATTTTCTCTTCGCAAAAATAAAGTAAAGGGGATTTATTTTACTTCACATAAAGAAAAATCTCTCCCGTATAAGCCGCTTTGATCTTTTTAATTTGTTCAGTATTTATGTGTCTGTATATAAAAATATTTATACTTACTCGGTATTAAGTAGTTGATCCCTCGTTGCGATAGTTCGTAAAGTTGGTAGGTCTGTACGTACCTACATCAGCTTTTTTAATTTCTAGCACTAAGCAGAAATAAGTATGCAACCGCTAAATTACAGGTTCAAAATTGAAGGTGAAGGTGGCCTACTTAACTGGAGACTATGAGATTTTAAAATCTTAAGTTTCGATATGAAGAGTGCTACATACTGTTTTGTTAAAAAGTCTTGTGATTACCTAATGCTAATATTGTGGACAGGTGTGGCGCTTGCTATCAAACGAGCAACACGTCCGATTCATCATTCAGTTAAACAAAAAGAAAACCTTTGCATAGGCAAAGTTATAATTTTCAAAACTTCAGCATTTGTGTGATGATATTTACCTACTCTGTAGTGTTTTCAAGCGAATTTCATTCGTCGAATATTCGTTCACACTCGTATAAAATGTCGACCCTTAAATTGAAAGAGAGTGCTCTCGCCATCACTTCACAATTTTGTAACAGTCACTCAAATTAATTGGATTTTGTCCGTACAGCTATAAACGGATTCAAAGCTGTTACAGCTTGTAACGAGTTATTTTATTTACGATGTTCCATGAAATAAAATTGCAAGTATACCACGATGATTGTTTGAAAAATGAAAATAAATTGACCTAGATACTTTTAATAATCATATTAATCACCTCGTACCTAGATAGATGCATTCTTCTAAACATGAATGTAGAGGTTTCTAGGAACTAATATTCGTATCCACCTATTATTATGATACATACCTAATCTCACTCTTGCGTTGGCATCTAGTACCCACGTATGGGACTAAAACATCAATACTAGAACTAATAAGTACTAAATAATAATAATAACGCACCCTTAGCAAGTTTTAAGTGTAGGTAGAACATAAATTGTCATAATGCAGTCTAGCTCTCTACTAGGCAAATGAACGCTGAGTGTTGGTAGGTATCTAATTACTCTAACAACTACCGAAACAGCTAGGCAGGAAAATTAGGACGATACTGTAAAAACGCAAACCATATTTCTTACAAGTTGTGACACTAGAAGGTAAATTAACGTAATCTACCTCGGGACGGCAGAAACTCGACTCGTCTAATTGCAACGGAGAGTAATGTCTCCAATTTCGTCCATTACAGTTTCATTTGGACAACACCTGCATGAATTCTTAGAACGAAATTGCTGTTCTGTTACTAAGTATGTTTAGATAAGTAAGAATGTACCTACGTAGTAGGTATTTATAATATTTTTATATAGGTAGGTAGGTACAAAAATGAATAAAATGTATCTCATTTTAGTACATTGTTGCGACCTTCATGATGGATGGCAGCGTGGCAGGTAGGCCTCACGCTGCCTTTGACGCCGAGGGCGTCCTTCGGTGCGCGGGGGCTTCTTCCACAACAGGAGACGCCCGCAGCCGTTCCTAATGCGCCGAAGATAGCCACCGCGGAGTTTTGGTTGGTATGCCGTGTATAGGGTGTAGGTATATAGTGTTAGGGACTCGGCCCGGCGCGGCGCGGCGCGGCGGTCGCCCGACGTTTTTACACGCTTTATATTAGCTTCACTTGTATGTTTGTATGTATGTTTGTATATTTGTAACTCTCCGACTCCGACTCCTTTAGGCGCGATTTTGACCCACTTTAAACGGTCAGATTTTATTCAAACTTTGTAGGTTTGTCGAGGACCGATAACAATACACTAATTTGATAAGATTATGCCATTATTCAATTTGCAAAATGAGATTTTTGACAATTTATATATTTTTTAGTGACATTTGTTGGACAATCTTAGAACAGAACTAAAAAATTAAAAATAAATAATAGTTTAAAAAAACTCAAAATCACGCTTTATAGAAAATCCAACTAAAAAATAGACAATAAATTTGAATTAAGAATAGTGTAAATAAGAAAAAAATGTATTTTATTGTAAAATAAAGCGTGGGGTGCATGGTGACAATAGTTATAAATATTTTATTGACAGATAATATGAGTAGAAGTATTATATATCATCTTGATAATATCTTAAAAAGCACCCCACGCTTTTTTTTACAATAAAATTCATTTTTTTCTTATTTAAACTATTCTTAATTTTCTATAAAGCGTGTTTTTTAGTTTTTTTAAACTATTATTCATCTCTCCGGGCGGATCAACGCCGGGTCGTAAGGCACGGTGAACCCAACATAACCGCTGTCGCTCCCCACGAAAGCTGGGCGGTTGTGGTAATGCACGTTCTACGCAAAAAAATAAAAATAAGGACAATTCAGGAAAATTATAAAAAAATATCGAGGCCCCGTTCCATAATTTTGCCACCGGCCTACACGGATGTAGTTACGCAACTGTTATGATCGTACTTGAACTTCCCTTCCAGCCGAGACTTTACGTAGAACCATGTGCCAAATCGGGCTTAAAAGGCCATACTTACAATACTTAGAAATAACTCTTTCAAAACATTAAGACCTCATTTACGGAGACGCGGGGCACCGCGCGTGGAGTTGGGCGGGGTGTCACGCACTAAATTCAAACATATGGCGTTGTATGAATGTGTTTACGGAGAAGCGATTTTACATGCGTTATCACGATATTTGTGGCGGAGCCCGCGGATGGCAACGACGCATCCGACGCGGCAGCGCCCGCGGCCTCGCATGCCCCGTCACTGCAACGGAATCGGTACCAGCCGCGTGGGCCGCAGCTTTGCCCGCAGCGGGAGGCGCGGCGGACAACGCCACTCTTCACGCCCCGCATCTTTATAATCAACACCGCACATTGCTATATATTTGTGTTTACGCGTGCGATGACGCGGGCCTTTGCACACGCCGCCTCTCTATAAACGCAAAAAATCGCCCGACGCGCCGCGCGTCTCCGAAAACGAGGCCTAAGCTCCGTCGGAATCATGTCGAAATTCATGGGAAAATACAATTTATCAATTAATGATTTGCTTTTGTTTGGGACCTCGTGCCCTGCGCTCATTAGCAAACAGGAGGGGAAATAACTTTTTCAATGGTCAAAGTTTTCTAACTTAGCGCGAACTCATTTTACATTCAGATAACTCGCTAACAAACCGTAGGTTCCCACTGCCCGACACTAACACTAACGAATCAACTTCTTACTTGATAAACTCGACTTGGTAATTGAATGAAAAAAGTTGATCTACTTATGGAAGTTATTGAAATTCCTCAAGTTTAGAAGCGTTGAAGCGAGTTTCGAAGTAGAAACGAGCATAACGTCTTTATTATAAAATAGCCCCTATTTTTCCTTTTTTATGGTCTATTTAGCCCGTTCTAGTTCTACTCATTTTTGAATAATATATTATTGGCCAGAGTGCTACTTCCTATATGGTGGAGATACTTCTAAAGTTTAGGCATTAGTAATGCCTAAACTTTCTCAGTAGTAGAAGAGGTCCGTGCTCAGTGAGGAGTATGTAATACAGGGCTAGTATTATAATTATTTATAAACTGCTCGTATGGTGCTAAAACTACCTTCCGTTAGTAAATAACTTTGGCGGCCTACCTTTCCACGTTTCCCTGTGTGGAAAATAACTCTAGTTACGCCCATATCTTTATAGTCTAACAATAGGACGTTACGGTTGTATGGCACATAGAATGCTTTTTTAATGATACGCTGTGCTGTGATTTTAGATTCATGTCGGTTTTAATTTGTTCTGGTGTTTATTGTATGAAACCTTCCAATGCTGTCTTACCTTATCTTACTAGTATAAATGCGAAAGTTCGTGAAAATGTTTCTTTGTTTGTTAGAATTAAACGCAGAAAATGCTGAAAGGATTTGGATGAAATTTGGCACACGGGTAGATCATGTCCTGGATTAACACATAGGCACTTTTATCCTGGTAATTCGCTCCCATGGGACATAGAACGAAAGAAATTTATTGTGAAAATAGAAGCATTTTATACAATGACTTTGTTTTACATTGACTCCCAAACTAGACTAAGGCTGTACTATGAGATTCATAAGAAAAATATTTGACGTAAAATTTTGTTTTGCTTTAAAATAAACTAAACAAGAATAGACGGCTTACAGTAAGTATTTAAAAATGCTTTAAATTAGAATACCGGGTTGAGTGTGAATATGTGTTTGTGTGTGTGCGCGCGTGTTTGTATGGCACTAGCTTTCTGACTCTATGTGTGTGTGTCCGTACGTAAGTATTTAATATAAATAAGTGTAAATATACGTAGTAAATATAAGTAATGGATATTTTTTATCTGATTCTTTAAGTAGACGGCGCTAGCGTCATACCGTGTTTTAGGGCATTCGTTAGCGGAAAAGGCTCTTCACGCGGGCGAAGCCGCGAGCAACACCTTGTATAGAATAATTAAAACACGTTCAATTTCAGTCTAGAATAATTTTATTCATAACACGATTAGCTTGGAATTGATTATAGTCACAAAATTTTATAGCAATCTAACATACATATTACGAAACTGAATACATAAATAACTGGTGGTTCTAATACTCCATATTGTGTATGGCACTATCCTTAGGACGATCAGCCGCGCCAACCGGTGAAAGACGGTGAGCTGAAAAAAATATATTAAAATAAATTATTTGCAAAAAAATCTGCATTAAAGTTTCTGTAAGAAACTGGTGACTCCTTTTAATCGAAATTTGGTATTTATCGCGCGTACCAACTATCAGTATACAGAGTAGACACAACAAGAATAAATAAAAGATAATATGTACACATGAAAGCATCTCATGGTGGTAGGTCTCTCATATGTAAGAGTCCGTCTGGGTGGGTACCACCGCAATGTCTATTTCTACCACCAAGCAGCAGTGTGCATGCACTGTTGTGTTTCGGTTTGAAGGACATTGTAGCCAGTGTAACTACTGGACATAATGAGGCTTAACATCTTATGTCTCAGGATGACGAGCGCAGTGGAATGTCACACAGTACTTTGTAACTCAAGGTGCTGGATGGTGTCGTTTCGATCGTTTAAAAACATTAAAGTAGTAGTAGGCTGCCTCAAAATCATTGGGGTTGACACCAAGCTATTCTGGGGTGAGCACGGCCCACCCGACTCCCCCTCTTTATACACCTATGCCTGTAAATAAATAAATACTGACGTATTAAAGCTGGGTGGCTGCGGTGCTGGTTGGCCGGACTGCTGCGCCAGGTTGCCAAACGTGAGCGTGTTCTGAGTCGCTAGGCTCTCAAACCTTGCGTTCGACTGTGTCGGCGATCCGAATGCTGTAAACAAATTGATCATTTGGTTATTTTCCCCTGGCATGGCGATCAGTACCCTGGACACGTTAGTAAGTACAGAGTAGTCCAAATACTACGTCAAGCAACTAGTCATTTGGTTATATGTATGACATTGAATACGTATGTGAATCATTTTTCAATTTGAATTGGGTTTAGAGAATTTATTCACTCATAAAGACTCATAAATTAAGTATTAAAATAGATGTATGTCCCTCAATGGTGCCCGGGGCCAAACAGACATATTATATTTGATTATACGTCCGAAAATGGAGCAAACAAAATAAAGTTTTTTGACATATTTACAAATTGCTTATTTTGTCTTTTATTTTTGGGATCGGATCGTAGATTAATATAGCGATCGTTTTTATTTTACAATCAACTCACACGCAATATGCTATAAATGATTCAAATTAGGATATTAAAACAAACACAATCGTCTGATGTTGTTTATTCTAAGATTTTATTTAAATAGATTATGATGTAATATGTTACGGATCAACGATATGCAGTTTCTTGAAAAATATACGATTAATACTCTTTTTACAGATCTATATAATTACCTGGAGCAGGATTTCCTCCAAACATCTTTCCAGGGGAGGTGTTGCCGAAACCAGTAGTGCCGAATGTAGGAGCACCGCCGAAGGAAGCGGGTCCACCGAAACCACTACCAGGGCTCTTGTTAAAACCACCGAAGGACCCGAACCCACCGCTCGTCGGGGAACTGAAACTGTTCACGTGATATTCATTTTGTTTTGGTTCTTGTATGCTAGGCGATTCTTGGGTTATCAGGGGAATGACGGTGTGGCAGTTAAAGATAGTGTGTGTGACCCTTTTAAAAAATTACATGTTATTTTTCCCATTACATATCAAGAATAGACTAGCATTTGGTTGGACTATGAACACGTACATTTTTTAAGTATGTTATTTTAGATTGATCGTGCTCAGTTTTTTAATTTATTCACACAATAATATCTATTCCGTCTAGACTGTTGGTTGTCCGAGACATAAATTTAAAATGTACGCCTTTCTTACTATTGATTAATATAATATAATAATAATAATATTTTTTTATTACAAAATAGAAACAGAAATTCACAAAACATTGTTATAATAGGTAGAAGAATATGATATTTCTAGGTTGACATAATTAATTAAATCTGCCTCTCAACTATTTTGTTCGATTGTGGCTGATTTGTGTAATACATTAAAGAGCATACAATATACATTCTCGATTCTAGTTCAAGGTTGAAATAAAACATAACATATCCAATAAACTAAACGAATACGAAACATGAATCTTTTCATGGTCTTCAAAATATATTTACCCAGTAGATTGTCCGAACGCAGGTTTCGTACCGAAAATGGGCGATCCGCCGAATGATGAAGCTGTAAATAAAATTTTAGTTCAATATGTGGCCTACAATTAAGGCAATAAAATAATCAGATGAAATGAAACAATCTCCTATACATATGGATTAACAGCCGTTTCAAATAAGCGACTAATTCTTTTTTCTATCGACCGCAAAAATGGACCAAATAACAATATTATAATACATTATGTAAACAATAATAGAATAAAACTTTTTGCCATACTTACAAATGATTTACTTTAATCGCTTTTTTCTCGGGATCGGATCAAAGATTAAGTTTGGAATTGAAAACTGCCTAATGTTTCCTTTTCTGATAAATAAGTTCTAGAATACGACGAGGCTCGCGTAATAAAGACGTCGTGGTGATTCTTATTGCAACAGTTTTAAGTGTCAAATTCACCTGCTCCGAATGCGGATCCTTGTTGTGGGTTACCGAAGGCTGTTGTTCCAGCGGGCTGGGGTGTACTGAAACTACCGCCCGATCCGTTGCCGAATATGGATGACGCTTGCGTTGTACTTTGTTGGCCTGTGGATTTCCAGCATATATTTAAGAGATGACCGGTAAATGGTAACCGGTTATCCGGTAAGTTATTTAACGACCTGTTTGCATGCTCAGTGATAAGAACACTATTTCGATTTGTCTTAGGTCCGTCGTTTCAACCGTGGTCAGGTAAAGTTAACAGTCTAATTAGACTGAACGAGCGTGCAACACTTTCGCCTCGCTGTGTAATTTGCCAGTGTGAGTAGACCCTTAACTTTAGTTGGCCACGGATAAAACAACGCCCTGTTGTTCATCTAACTTGTCATAATGAAAATGAAATCAGTTAATCAGTAGTCCAACAAGCTACAACATGTTACTGTCACGTATCTGAGGATAATATAAACGAATAAACGAATCTTTCTGTTTCCATTGCTATAAAAAAAATATAATTAATCACATATTTCGTACACCTTATGCTGCCCCATATTATTGCTTCGTTTTCTCTTATGTCCATCCCATGGTTATCTGGAAGATGCCTTGTGCGATACGATCGCCATTTGTACTTTTTCATTTTTCTTTTTGTTTGATGCTTTATATCTCTGGTGTGCAATAAAGTGTAAATAAATAAATAATTACCAAAAGCAGATGAGCCGAAACCGCCTCCACCGGTGGCGCCACCTCCCGACCAGAAGTTAGACGCTGGTTTTTGGGCAGACGCTGCGCCGCCGAAAATGGCCGCCGCCGTCGGATTCGGCTGACCGAATGTAGTGCTGCCACCAAACACATTAGTGCTGCTGCTGCCGAACACCGATCCTGATGTGCTGTATAAATATCTTCTTTATATATCTTTATATATTTTTTTTATGTCTTCAGGTGGATTCGAGAATGGTTTACCTTAACAATTGGATCCGGTAGGTGGCGCTGTACTCGGGTTCTAGGACTTTATTTACTTTTTAGGGCAGGACAACGTGTCGGGGCCGCCAGTAATTTTATGGAATTTGACTGTATCCATCATGGGAGGAAGTATTTAAATGATTTATGGATATTTTTTCTTGTTGGTAACTATTTTTTTTTATTGGATATTACTGCCAGTGCCAAGTAATACATTTATGGCCATGTTAAAAGCTTGTTAAAATATTGTGTTATTGATACGAAGGATATTAAGCATGCAGACACGTAAGGTTTTAATTTTTAATACGAGCTTTTGCCCGGGGCTCCGCCCGCGTGAATTAGATTTCCCAGGATAAACGTCCCGCTTTCTATTTTCCCGGGATAAAAAGTAGCCTGTGTGTTAATCCAGGACATAATATACCCGTGTGCCAAATTTCATCGAAATCCGTTGAGTAGTTTTTGCGTGAAAGATTAACAAACATCCAAACATCCATACATTCAGACATCCGTACATCCTTACATACTTTCGCATTTACAATATTAGTAGGATTTAGTAAGGTATGGAATGAGTACTTTCAATTAATTAAACTAAGGACTAAGGACAGATGAAAAGTGGGTTTAATTATCTCTATTGTATTGGATCTAATGAACGATCCGAACAAGGGCATTAATTTGAAGCAGGTAGTATGTATATGTTTACAATAATCATATTTTAGTTATACTATTTTATATATAATAAAAAAATTAAATGACTTACCTCCCACCAAAAATGTTTCCACCCTGAGACGGAGCACTAGTAGTGGAAATGCTTGCGGACGCGAATAAATTGGCTTCGGCCCCACCGAATAATGATCCACTTTGCGCAGTCGTCACTGCTGGGGCGCCAAACACCGACGCTTGTGTCGTCTGCGTGGGCGTTCCGAATATCGACGCTTGTGTAGATGGCGTTGGTGTGCCGAACACAGACGGTTGAGTTGTTGAAGCTGGAGTACCAAACACAGAAGGTTGGGCTGTTGAAGTTGGAGTACCAAACACAGAAGGTTGTGCAGTCGAAGTTGGGGTACCAAACACAGAAGGCTGGGCGGTCGATGTCGGAGTACCAAATACAGAAGGCTGGGCAGTCGATGTCGGAGTACCAAACACAGACGGCTGAGTTGTAGACGTCGGAGCTCCGAAAACAGACGTTGTTTGAGCTGACGCACCAAACACCGAAGATTGAGTAGTTGGCGCAGAACCAAATACTGAAGCCTGACCCGTAGATCCAAACACAGAAGCCTGCGTTGCTGGTGTAGCGCCAAATATACTTTGCGTCGTTGTTGTTACACTACCGAATATAGAAGACGCTGTAGTAGATGCAAACGATGATGTTGCAGGCGTACCGAACAAAGAGGATTGTGTTGTAGTTGTCGCCGTTCCAAATATCGAACTGGCACCACTGAATACTGAAGACGGCGCACTAGCTGCTGTACCGAAAACTGAACTTGTTGAACTAAAAGCAGACTGGGCTGTAGTCGCTGTTCCAAATGCCGAGGCTTGTGTAGTAGGTGTTGCAAAAATTGATCCGGGTTGTGTTTTAGCTGTACCAAATATAGAAGGGGCTGCGGAGATTGGCGTACTGAATATAGACGGTTTTGATGCTTCACTAAATACTGATTGGGCTGACGAAGTGCCGAAAACGGAACTTGAATCGGTTGAAGTACCAAATATAGATCCTTGCGAACTGAACACGCTTGACGTTGTTAAAGGGGTTGATGAACTGAATATAGAACCAGTTGGAGCTGTCGTTTTTGGTTGCGAAGTGGCTGCAGCAGCAAATATAGGTGACGATGAAGCGGTTGTTGTCACTTCACTTTCTTCGGTTTTGGGTTGTGAATCTTCCTCGAGTTCCGGTTCAGGCGGTGCTACAGATTCAGACTTTGCCGCAGGTTGAGGCGTTGGCGTGACAGGCGTAATGACGGCAGGCTGAGGCTTGGGAGCTGTAACAAAAAAGTATAATAATTAAAGTTTTTAGAATACTAATCACTGTTATCCCAAAAAAATACTCACCAGCAGGAATTGTAATATTGGCGCTTGCAAAAATTGATGAAGCACTCGATGCTACTTTAATTTCAGCTGGTTTTGGAACCTCCGCTTTGACCGCTTTTACTTCTGGCTTTTGAGATTCATCTAAAAAATTAAAGTTATCGTTTATGCCAAGGGCACAAATTTAATAATAAATGAAGGTGAATTACTTTACGTACTTGATGACGTAGAAATACTTGCAACAATAGATACAGGGGGCTGTATATTTGCACTATGCGATGACAAGATTTTTGGACCTTCCTTTTTATCCGCCGTTGGAGTTACTTTAGCTACATCCTTTTCTGGAACATTCTCCTTTGATTTTTCTATTACTTTCTCAGGTATTTTTAAAATAGGTTTAGTTTCAACTTTTGTGATATCCTGATTGTGAGATTTTAAAACGTCAGGTACATTAGTAGTCGATCCAAATATGTTTATATTTTTGGCTTCAAAAGGTTTCGTGGCTGCTGTTGCTTCGAATTCACCCGTTTCACTTGACTTTGGAATTAGCGAGATTTGAGGTTTTGATTCTGGTATGAATGCTTGTGGTTGGAATTTGGGAAAGACATTGCTTGAGGTAGACAATTGTTTGTCTTTTAATATCACTGGAGCTGTGGTAGCTACTGGTGGCGCTATGAATAACAAAAAATATTAAAATTAAAATTAATTATAACACGAAAAAGAAGGTAAATAAATCACGTCTACACATTATTACTTTTTAAAAACAACTTGCCAACTTTTCTAAAAAATAAAATGAGATCTATCCCCCATGTTTTTGGATGGCCTGAAAATGAATTACCCACCCAACCCATTGCTTTCTTTCACCGTTTAGTCTCTTGAAATATCTGTAACGCTGTTTATGACTATCGTCAGGACGTCCTAAAAAGGTTGCTCATAATTTTAAAAACACTGGTGGTAGGTCTCTTATATGTAAGAGTCCGTTTGGGTGGGTACCATCGCAATGTCTATTTCTACCGCCAAGCAGCAGTGTGCATGCACTGTTGTGTTTCGGTTTGAAGGACATTGTAGCCAGTGTAATTACTGGACATAATGAGACTTAGCATCTTATGTCTCAGAATGACGAGCGCAGTGGAATGCCACACAGTACTTTGTTACTCAAGGTACTGAATGGTGTTGCTACTGTTTATGGGCGGTCGTATCGCTTACCATCAGGCGAACGGCATGCTCGTCTCGTCATTCAATGCAATAAAAAAAAAACTTACCAGCAAATGGTGTAGGCGAGCATATTTTCTGTCCCATGAAGGCATTGGCATCGTTTTTGGCTTCTAAATTAGCTTGAGATTTGTTTTGCAGCAGATCTTTGAGTACGCTTTTGGTTGCAGCTGATGCAGGCGCCGTGTTCAGTGGGGCGAAACCGTGGGATTGCATCTTGAACGGTTGTGGGTTTTGTATCGGTATAGTCGGTTGGATAACGGGCTTTGGAGGTTCAAATTTCGGTCCTGGAAGCACATTTCAGTGTTTAAACATCGTTGACCTTTATGTGACATACGCATACGCACACACTCACACGAACATACCGTATAACAGGATAATATTTTGCAAATAGGGATTTTTTAATTGTAATATGAAGTAAAAGGGACGCGGTAACAATAGGGAATATGCATACATTTTTTTTATTTGTTTAATCCAGTCTTTACTTCGTTATAATAAAGTTAAAAATATGAATATTTTTGAAAGTGTACTAATTATTTTTTTAAATAATATATAAAATATCGATTAAATTTGACGTGTTCAAACGCCCCCATTTTTCGCGCGCTTCGGATGACGTCACAGAGCACGTTCAGTGTTATTTACTATATGCATAGAGAGTTATGACTGAAGGTTTTTCAGTTTAAATCGCTGTTAAGTTATGAAAGAAGCTAAAAAAACATTTTATAGATATTGCATGGTACCAATGTGCCTAAAAATTATTAGAAGTACACCAGATACAGTGTTTTTTTCTGTTCTAAGAGATACGAAAATATGTAAACAATGGTGTTATTTTATGAGAAGCGATAAAGTATCTTCAATATCGCGTTTACGCTGTTGTGAAGATCACTTTAATGTAAGTTTATTATATTTTGACAGTTAAAATGGTGTGAATTGGTCAGAAGTAAAAATAAAAGGTGGAAGAAAACTCAGTAGAGCATAACACACAAAAAATATTCGTTAGGTATCTATTTCTTCATCAAATACTTTAACACTTCACACACACAACATTCATTAAAATCTATTAAAATGTAATAAAGTTAGGTGAATGTTAACAACATATAAGGTTATGTTTAGGTAAGTATTGCTGTGTGCACATATGCATAATAACCGATTTAATAGATAAAAAAATATCATATATTACAATAATTACTTTTCCACTTTTACTCCTTTGACCGAGGTGGACGTAAAATCATAATTTGATGCAAAATATGTTGTCATCATAAAATGATATACTTATTTTGGTAGATGATCCGGTTGTGCTTTGACAAAACCAATTTCTGTCACTGTTCTTAATAATTCCTAGTATCATTATGTATCAAAATCGCAATAGGTAATAGAAAACACTACAGGAATATAAATAAATAATTTTTCTCTCAAATACGACTAGCAAAGTATGAATATAAATTCCATAACGTGCTCTGTGACGTCACTTTACGTTTCGACCAATGGTGATGCGTTTCGTGAATTTATATTTCGCGCGCATAATGTACGCTTTTTGAATAAAGTTTTATGCCATTAAATGCAAACTAAATAAGAAAATAATGGTATAGGAGTAACATCAGGACCACAAAGTATCTAGGAAAAAATAATCAAGGTAATTTAAATCACTTGCATATTTCCTATTAACTCTGAACATAACAAGGATATATACAAGAATAAATTGGGCCAAAATTATAAAGTAAGAAGACAAACTTTGGTAATATTGATAACTGGTAATGGACGTATTATTTTAGATTAGTTTGACAAACGCGCAGCGCCTTCGCCTCACTGTAAATTTGCTTGCAATTCGCCAGCGTGATAAGACCCTTAATGCGGATGAAACAACAGCGCCTTAACAATAAAATAAGATATAAAACGTACCATCATTGAACAGTGTTCTAGCGACGCCACCGAATGCGGGAACGGTGGGTTTCGCGTTAGCCACCGGTGTGAACGCCGCGCCACTTCCTTGTATTTGTATAACTGGATCTGGCTTCATTTCCACTTTTACTTTGGGCTGGGCTGAAAATATAAATCATCATCATCATCACCAGCCACATGAGGTCCACTGCTGAACACGCTTTTGACAGGTCCGTCTGGAAGTCTATGCAGAAAATTAAAAATGCAGACTAAAAAAAAAAAAAATGATTAAATTCATTTACCCTGCCTCGTTTCGCCCGTAGTCGGGAATAAAATTGTATAAAAGACAAAATAATTATGTGTAACGTTTGATTAAAATACAAGATTCCAATTGGGTACTTCGGATTTATCACAAAAAAAAATCAATTGGAATAAAATTTGACAAGCCCACATGTTATTTTTATTGGTTTATTTTCGGAATCGTTTGGAAGTGATTGGGGTCGATTAGTGATTTCGGCCATAAATAAAATAATATTTCGCCTCTTTGCTTCCGTAACGTGATTCCTATGCTGAAAATTTACATACATACATACATACATACAACATCTGTACTATCACATCTCAGCGTGACATGAAATTAAAAAAAAACTTCTAGCCCTTACCTGGCACAAACTTAGGTTCAAACTTGGGTGGCTCAACAGGCTCCTGTTTCACCTTCACAGGTTCCACAACGTGTTTCTCTCGCAGGCTCTTTTCATAATTCAACTTCATTGTCGCTAGATGCTGTCTCAATTCAACATTCACTGGTTTTATTTTTATCGGCTTGTGATTTGACAGCAAGTCTCGCAATGCATCGATTTTTTGAGCCGTCAATAAAGGTTTTTTAGTCTGTGGTTCAATACTCATGTTTAAGATATTTTTGGTTAACTTCGACAGAGGATCTCTGGAAAGATATTGCTGTATTTAAATAATGTTGACTGGGCTAATTGTTTTGGAGAAATAGAGTAAATAATAATGTATTTTTTGACAGAATCTTCACCATAGGGCCGGCGCACATATGGAGGAGCGCAGCGCAGAATCTGTATGCAACATATCAATGGCATATTTTTTTTTATAATTCATATCAATAGTTGATAGTTAGAAAATATGTTTTTTAAATTATTTGGAAACAGTCGGAAAAACATATTATGATTGCCTCGGTAGCGTAGTTGTATTACGGTACGACTGCAGTGCTGAGGTCTCGGGTTCGATCCCCGGGTCGGGGAAAGTGATATTAGGTTTTTCTGTTCAGTATCAGCCCGGAGTCTGGAAATATGCCCGGTAAATGGCAATAGACCTGTCTCTTACTACATGGGACTTGAACATAGCTGGTAAAAGTGGGTGTGATACACCCCTGTCTACCCCTGAAAAGGGAAAATGGGTGATGCTAGGTATGTATGGGAAAAATATGATAACTTACTTATTTCTGAAAGGCGTGCTTCTCAGAATGGAGGTTGACTTGAAGGCGGGTGTGACTTCACACTCCGTGACGGTATTCCGCTGGGTTCGAAGGACCGCCTGCTGTCGGCTGAGTATCTCCTGCTGTCTCACTAACAGCTGATACACTTCGTCTAACCTCGGGCGTACCATGCGGGACCCTGACCTGTTGTAATTATAAATACATAATTATGATTAGTCAAATGGTGGAGTACTTGAATAGCTCTCACTGCAAAGATGCGGTAAGTAAAAAGAAAGGGCACATAGAAGACACGTCTACAGAAAAATTCGCTTGTCAATGACTGCGGCGCCAAAATGATGCGACTAGCATTGTGGCGTATTTTTTTTCTTGTATTCCAAACGTCACGCGCGCGTGACGCGTGACGTGTACAATCGAATACGCGTGACGAGGTTAAAAACTAAAAGTACTTGCGCCATGTTAAGTTGAACTATGAGAGGCACGAGGGTAACGCAATTTTATGTTTAATGTCTAGAAATAAGTTTTTACTTTCTTAATCTTACTTGTAATTATCCTTAGATTCCATTTCGTTCCATTTGTAATCGAGTGCTTGTCGTGTTTGTTCCAGTTGATTTTGCACGTAGTACGCCAATTTCTTCACTGAAGTGATCCGTTTGATAGTCAGGGGGTCCACTTGCGTCCACTGTTCCAAATCCTTTACTCTGCAATCATTATGGTGTTATTATACGCATACACTCACTCACGTCTTATATCCCAGAAGGGGTACGCATCTAGTGCACCTAATACAAAGTATGTCAACATATTATCGATCGTATTTTATTCATTCCAAATTGTGATGTATAATGAAATAATTTGTTTGAAAAAAAAAGGCGCGTCAAATATTTGATGCTTTAAAATGATTTCTCTCATTAATCGTCGCAAGCTCCAGAACATGTGCCAGCTTCATAAGATTTTAAACGGCAAAGCTAATTGTAACCATTTACTCGAACGTTTTCGCCTTTCAGTTCCACGAAATCATCCACGAACGCCAAACCGTAACATTCTGCATACTCCATTTTCTAGAACTAACCTAGGTCTACAATCACCCTGTACAAGAATTTGCAATCAGTATAATCAGTTGTTAAATTATTGTAAAGAATTAGACGTTTTCCATGACTCTTACCCCGTCTTCAAACACAAGATACGTAAATTGCTTTTATAAGCCTCACACACGGTACATTTAATCTTTTTTTCTTTTTAATAGTCATAGAAGTTATGTTTTTGTTTTTCAATATTTCATCTAGTTAAATAATATGTTTATAACTATTAACATTAAGTATAGCATTACTGTTTTGATGTTTAATTTTTATATATTAATTCGCTGAGTACTGTGGCGAAAGTTATGTACGCCGTACTTGTTGTACATATCAGTGACTATATTATTATATTCATTCCAATGTAATTACCTGTAACGTAATAATATGTACAACGTGGCAGTGCTTATAAATAAATAAATAAATAAATAAATAAATAAATAAATAAATAAATAGATGCTTTTACTAAATATTAAGTTGATTTAAAATTGTGTGTATTTCCTTACTCGGTATGCGTACGCGCCTCTGCCACAATGGCGCAGGTTCTCACCAATTCCAATTTGAACTGTGCTATTGTCCCTCTCAGATCGTCCAAAGAACATTCCTTTCTTAGCTGTTCAGTGTCTAGGGAATTAGACTCGAAATTTAGGTTAATAGCATTTATGTCTTGTTGTAGCTGAAAATAAGAAGTTATATGATCCCATTATTCTATTTCTTTTATAAAAAATTCACTTAAATAAAATCGTGGGCCGAAACATAAACGAAACCGGCTCAAAAATTAAATAGGATAAATTAAAGCGTTTAAAGTTGAGTAAACGGAGAATCTCAAATAACACCAAAGATATTACGGTTTGGGAATTTACCTCGTTGTTTTCTACAGGTGAATGACATTTTCCTGATTTTCCATTTATAAAACATTATTTTTTCTTAGAAATAGGTAGGAAAATAAACTATAGTCTTAAACAAGTTCTACACAGGTGAATGATAGTTCTCCTATATTTGTTCTTTCCAACACATTTCATTAGAAATAGGTACTATTATTGTATCAAAATACTATAATAAAGTATGTTTATCATTGATTTTCTTATTAAATTAGAAAATTCTAATAAATTACCTTTGCCTGAGTCTCTCGGGTCTTCACCATAAACTTGTATAATTCCATTTGGAACTCGTTCACTTCTTTCACTAGCATATTTTTCAACTCCTGGTTAGCTTTCTCCTTGTTTATTTTCTCTTGTTCCGCCTTCAGCGCAGCATTTTCTTGCATTTGTGGTGGTTGCGGAGTTTTTGGCATCGATTTTGGTTGTGGCTGGAATAAAAACGTAAGTATATTCTGGTCTAATTTCACCAATTACTTATTTAACGGGAGTTAGTTAATCGTGCATTAAAATTTACGCGAATGTTAAAAGTATCACGCGTTCTATGAAAGAACGCCTAGTTAAGGAAAATAATCACCCGTTAGGGCATGGTGGGACACTCAAAAACCTTAACAGTCCGTTAACACGGTTAGCAGTCTGTTAAAGTAACTAAGAGAGCATGGTGAAATTAGGCCTCAAAATTTGATTTTTAATTTACGTTTGGTGAGATTTTTTTATTAAATAAAATGTAATCGGCTTGTCGACGGAATAGGGTTGAACTTTGATTGCAAAAATAGGAAATATAATAAAAAAGCCCTTTTCTGATTAAGCTTGGCAATGCAGCTTAAATTCCTCTAGCTTATGGGCGTCCATAGGCTGTGGTGAAAATCGGCGCCGTCATTCCCCTGAATCTCCTGGCTGTGTAAGCGTTCATGGAAGATGGCAATCACTCACCATCAAGTGACTCACCTGCAAATTCGCTACCTTCTATTATAAAGAAATAGTTCACATGAATCTACTCACCGCTGCTGGCTGTGGTTGCTGCTGGGGCTGAGACAGAGGTTGCGGTTGTGATTGAGCTAAAACTGGCTTCGTTTCTTTTTGTTCCACTACTTGTTTAAATGGTGCGGTAGCTTTGTTTAGTGCTGAATTAATGTATTAACAGAAAAATAATTTGTTAAGGGATTTAATTAGTATGTATTGATATACACATGATTCAAAAATGATGATTTAAGTTAAAACTATAAACTCAATCTTATGTACTAAACATACGATTCAAAATAAATTGTTACCAAAACTTCGTCGCTACTTTGTGAAATATGTTGACCTTTAACATTGTTAAATTAACACTAACCTGGCACTTGGGGTTGTGGTGCTGGTTGTGAGGCGTTGTTCATTGACGGCATGAATGGACTTGGCTTTGGCACTGACGGTATTTGAATAGGCTGCGGTTGGGCAGGCAACGGTTGCGGCTGTAAGGAGAAACGTTTTTTCTAGTATCTTATGCTATAGAACAATAGAAATTTAAATGATTGTTTCCATCTTATTGAAAAGCGAAGAATTACGGGTAATAAGGTAAATATTTGTTTATTAGGCAAATCAATCTATAACCATGTGTCAAATCAAAAGTCACTTAGAATATACATACATTGGTAAAATGTGATAGTAACATCTGTTACCTTCTGTATTGGGACAGCCACAGGAGCAGGCGTTGGTTGTGGTTTTGGTGGCACATCACTAGGTACAACACTGTGGGATATTTATAGATCTTATTAATGTTCCCACTCGAAAACAATTTTACTAATATTATTTACAAACTGCAAAATAAATAAATCCTCTCTTCTACAAAAACGCAAATTTTTTTTGTGCCAAGTTTTTTTCTTATGGGCGTTTATTTTCAAGATATAATATTGATTGACGAGAGACGAGATATAATTGGACCTATTTAGAGAGAACCTATCCACAAACTCATCGAATTTGACTTGACATCTGTTACTTTATAAAATGCCTAACATTTTATATCAGCCAGAAAATATTTTGGTGTGGGTTGGTTCCCTTTTGCGTAAGTAGGTCCAATTATCAGGCACATTATGTTTTTTTTAATAATTGGCCCTACTGCCAGAAGCCTGACGCGGGTCGGCTTTTCTGGCCACACAGGACTTTAGGGTGAACGCTTTAGGCGCTCGCAACCCTTTAAATTAAATTAAGTGACCATGCTGAGGGCAACCCACTAACGGGTTACGAACCTCGGCTCAGGACGGTCACTGGGAGAGGATGAGACATCAACGATTAGTGGGGAAGGTTGGTGTTTAACCTAAAGGGGGACGACGGGGAACGCGGCGAGGACGGAACGGCGGTCGTGTTGAGTGTAAGAGTTTTAATAACTCGTTCTTACGGCGGATGGCCAGAGTGATGTCGTCCTCTGGATCGGTTAAGATCTGAAGATATGTATTACATTAGAATTACATACCGCTAGCAATTGGAACACACTTCCAAAAAATGTAACAACACCTAAAGCTTTCAAAAATAGACTGGATATGAATATTAGTCAGTATTGGTGTTTTAGAATTAGTATTTAACCGATCAATATTCGGCTTGGCCCGCGTGGGCCATGACGTCACCTGTCAATAGCTAGGCTAGGGCCTGTAGTGTCCTCACCGGTGAGGATCGCGACGCGTTCCTCCCATTATTTTAATAAAATGATGTCCTTTTTATATCCCCTTTCCTGCCAGCCCGAGCTGTTTTTTTGTTTTTGTTTATTTCTTATCATAGATTTACTCCCAATAAAAATGTCGGTAGTTATATAAGTGACCATTGGTATTTATAATAATTATTAATATAATCAATTTAATGTATCTTGACTTATCATAAGTGCAACTATGTTCGCCTACGTGATGAATAAAGTATTTTTTTTTTTTATTTTTTTTTTTAATAAGCGGACATCGTTCTTACGCAGCGGCGCATAAGGTTCTATTTAAAAAAAAATGCAGTGTTGCCAGAAAACGAATATTGAAATATTAATGATATACTTAGTCATAGCAGCAGCTGGCAACACCAGTTGTTGCGGCGGCGTGCACAGCTGCGCGGCGCTTTTATTGATGTTCACTATGTTGAAAATAGTTAGGAGGCCCGACTGGGACACCACGTGTAGCCGTGGCATGTACGGCAGAACTTCGTTTTCACCTGAATAACGATAAAAACATTTCCTCACACAAGATCCTTAAAAAGGACACAATAGCAAGAATAAGTCATTTACATTCCACAATAAATTTTCTCATACAGGGTATGCGATATTTGTTAGTCAGTACTATTTTTATATGAGTTTATTGAATAATCGCGAATATTGAAAAAGCGGCGATAGCATAGTTGGTAGTGGAACGGGCTGCCGAGACGAATGTCCGCAGGTTCGAAACCCCAGGGCACGCACCTCTGACTTTTCTAAAAAGTTATGTGTGTAATATTTGTGAATTATCGCTCGCTTTAACGGTGAAGGAAAACATCGTGAGAAAACCTGCATATCTAAGAAGTTCTCTATAAGAATTTTGAAGGTATGTGAAGTCTGCCAACCCGCACTAGGCCAGCGTGGTGGACTAAGGCCTAAAACCCTCTCTGGTATTGTATGGTTATTGAATAATGTAGAATTAAATATTTCAACTATTTGCAATGCAATGCAATCAGCCCTGTATTATATACTGCTCACTGCTAAGCACGTTTACTACTGAGAGGGGTTAGGCCTTAGTCGACTACGCTGGCCAAGTGTGATTTGGCAGACTTCATATACTCACGAAATTCTTACGTATGTAGGTTTCCTCGCGATGTTTTCCTTCGATGTTCACCGTTAAAGCGAACGATAATTGATAAATACACACGTAACTTCGATTTCAACTATAATCATACACTTTTTACACGCTTTATATTAGCTTCACTTGTATGTTTGTAACTCCTTTGGGCGCGATTTATTTTTAGTGACATTTGTTGGACCATAGTAGAGTTACAACTAAACTGGCTACTCTTATGCGTAAAAAAATCCTACTTGTCACAAGATGGCGCTTTTGTTTTTAGTGACAATAGTAGAACAGAACTAAAAAATAAAAATAAATAATAGTTTAAAACAACTAAAAAACACGCTTTATAGAAAATCCAACTAAAAAATAGAAAATAAATTTGAATTAAGAATAGTGTAAATAAGAAAAAGTGTATTTTATTGTACAAAAAAGCGTGGGGTGCATGGTGTCAATAGTTATAAATATTTTATTGACAGACAATATGAGTAGAAGTATTATATATCATTTTGAATATCTTAAAAAGCACCCCACGTTTTTTTTTACAATAAAATACACTTTTTCTTATTTACACTATTCTTAATTCAAATTTATTTTCTATTTTTTAGTTGGATTTTCTATAAAGCGTGTTTTTTAGTTGTTTTAAACTACTATTTATTATTGTAATAAATAAAACAAAAATACGATTATGAATGTTACAACCAACATAGTTTATAACTATACACAAAAAAATAGAATAGTGTAAATTTGTTAAATTTTGACTCACCCCAGGGCAACTGATGTATGGCACAAGTATCAATGCATGCTCCAACAGGATAATTTTCCAACTTTTTATCAGTCAACGGCAGCTCTGGCCTGGCTTCATCTGACTGTGAAACCAAATAGATTATTAGCTTATATATTCTCGCTAAAAAGGGCAAAGGCGAGTTTGCCGACGCCACCGTGCGGTGTCATTTCCAAAAGGTGGCATCCCATTACGATCGCGCGCGGGTTATAAAAGTTATGATGTTTTTTTTTTGTTTTGTCTTACCTGACACCACTGCATCCAACTTACACCATCAGGCGAGCTAAGAGTCGCTATTTCCATACTGTTCGACGATGAAGCCAGGATAAGATTCCTGAAAGATACATTAGATTAATTTACTAATTACTATTTCATTATATTTTAGATGTAGTGACAATATAAAAAAATATGTGGAAAATATTTCTGGCTTATTTATGCATAAAGGTTACTTATATTATGTGATTTATGATTTATTTATTTATTTATTATTAGGTCTACAATCAATCACACACTATCACATCAACTAAAATATACAGAGAAATCAAAAATACTAAGTCTAAGTACATGATTGTTAATAAGTAGACACAGCATTCACTGATAATACATACTCACTAAAGATACATAATATAAGTTATATTAGGTTGGTAAATATTATGCTATTACAATGATAATGAAATACACAACTGTCACAAGAGAAAAAATTATAACAATAATATTATAATAACTAATTCAGCCTACAAGAGCGTAACGCTTTTCGAAAACTGTATAATGAGTCCGCATGAATGTCGACAGATTTACTGTAGCAGTTCAATAGCTTGCAAAGTCTAAAAACTGGAGAGTTGCAACCAAGCACAGATCTTCGCAGTGGAGGCGATAGAGGAGTTATCGCATATCTAGGAGTTCTAGTAGGGACTCTAATATTGAAACTGGATAGAAGTGAGGGGCAGTCAATTTTATTGTTAAACAATTTAAACAGGAATATTAAGTCCAAAATATCTCTACGATTATCTAAAGAAGTCATTCTAAAGTAGTTAAGTCTATCAGCATAAGGGAATCTTCTGTCAGCTCTACCAATGCTTCTAGCAAGGTGCCAGAGGAATCTCTTTTGAATTCGCTCTAGCCTTAAGCTATGTGTGGCATAGTGTGGACGCCAAACTGTAGAGCAATATTCAAGAATACTCCTCACAAGACTATTGTATAACAGTTTTTTACTAGATAAGTTTTTAAAATTTTTAACATTTCGTATTAAGAACCCTAGCATTTTTGAAGATTTTCTTATAATATAATCCAAATGTGGGACAAAGGTCAGTTTTTTGTCAAAAATAACACCTAAATCTTTAATTACATCTAGTTCCTCAATGCTGTCATCTTTAATACAGTACTGATAGGTAATGACATTCAACTTTCTTGAAAACCCAACATGATAACATTTCTTGGAATTTAAAAGCATATGGTTGTCCTCACACCACTGTATGAGCCTATTTAAGTCTTGTTGCAACAACAAACAATGATCATTAATATTATAACCTGCAGTATAACCACATAAACCAACATATAAATAAAAATACGTCATTAACAAATCCGAAAATTAAATTCATACTACATATATTCATTTTCAAATTAAATATCAAATACTTGAATCAAGACTTGAAAAGCTTCAGGAATATTCTTCTACAGAATTATTAAGACTTATCATTGAAAATAGTCTTACCACTGTGCGATCCCTTGTAGAAAGTAGAACCAAGGTCTATTGGACCCCAAGCTGAAGCAAATGTCTTCGTAATTGAGGCATGTTGGCTGGCCAGTCTTTCCAGCGTTCACAATGGTTAAAGCTACATAATGCAGAAATATTTCAATAGTGAATATAAGCATAATTTAAGTATTGGTATAAGAAGAGTGATTGGCTAGTGGAATAATATCTCGCATCTTTCTTGGACGCTGGCACCTTAATGTGGGTGACGTCACAGTGTGAGGCGTCATATAAACTTGTCTTTTCCACCGAATAACAAAGATTGGAAATTTATTTATTGTTGCTTGGATTTTGATAACTCTTTTTAATTTAGATTTTGAGTCTCATATTTACATCTTTTTCTAAATTAAATAAATATTGAGTTCCCTACCTTACTTTAAATCTGAGCATCTCTCTCTTTTTGGTTGTGAAAGTAGAGGATAATAATAATTTGAGTAAAAATGATGCAAACTTTCATGTAAGCAAATCAATATCTTACCTGGACGGCTGTTATCAGTAGCATTCTTATAGACAACTGCAAACTGGAAGGTAGATATCCAGTGTATAGCCATGGCTTCGGTGGGGCATCCTGAGAAGAGATTTGGTGCTGCCACGGTCTTTGCTACGTTAAGTTCTGGTAAATACTGACAGAGTGTACCATCACTATTGCCCGTAACCAGTTGCTTGCCTTTTGGGCTCCAGCATATGCATCTACAAAAATTTATATTTTGAATTTATTTTAATATTTTTCAACATAATTTTTTTAATTGTAATCATACTAGTTTCTACATACATATTTGCTGTCAGAAGTGCAGCAGATTTATAAATAAATAAACATGATTTTCTAAATGTGATAGCACTATGGTCGCAGCAAGTACATCATGTGGATGCATTTTATTTTAGTAGATCATTAGTCACTAAATATCACCATAGATTTCGTTAAAATTTGTTACACAATTAAATTCATTTATTTATAAATTAATTAAACTTCATAATACATACCTTGCTTTAGATTGGACCTTCTTCAGTTGATTGGTGCTCACTTGAGAGATCATAAGTGTTCCATCATACAAAGCTATGGCAAGGGAGTCAGGATTGCATGGATTCCATTGCATAGAAGACACAAATGTTGATGGACTTGCTTCCGTTTTGATAATGGCTGATGGTGAAACATTCTGTGGACATATTATATTGTGTTATCACTATAATTTTTTTTAAGTCTTATTTTATATTTGTTTCTGTTTTGTTTATTTAAATAAGTTTACATATACAAAACATGTTTGTAGGCAGACTGTTTTCAATTATTTATTCTCATTTTAAAACTTTTGACTGTTTATATATCCTATTTATCATACAAACAAAATATTCATAATCTGGAAATGATTATTGTCTTAAAAAATATTTTTGATAAATTCTATAAAGTATAGACCAGTAGTAATTAATGGATATCATTACCTGATTTTGGAAATCGGTGACTTTAAAAACACAGATCAGTTGGCCACCTGTGACAGCCAAGAGTTCCTGAGTGCAGTTGACTCCTATGTGGGTAGGCATTTCTTGAAGCTTTGTGGTGGTGTGTTGAGGTTCACATTCCTTATCAATCAATTGGTTCAGGTAGTATGCTGAAATAATTGTTTAATATTCTAACAAAACATATAAAACCGATTTGATTTCATAAACCTAATTGCCTCATTTGCCATTAAGCATTTGTTTTACTCATCATACATTATATTAATCATATGGATGCTTGCACCATTATCCATAAAAGAGATAGGCAGAATCGCAACCAGCAAGCTCACAGTTTATCATTGGTCTATTGCATAAAACCAAAAATATTCAATACTTTTTTCAAACTATAGATATACATAATGCACAATTTATTAGGAATATTGTGAATAACTTTTGAACTCATACCTCAATATTTTAACAACTCACGAATCTATGACACTCTAACATTATTTAAAATATCAAAACAATTAACCTGTAAGTAATCCATTAGGAACAGCAACAAAGAGAATGCCATATTTACTGCTTGATGCCACCAAATTATATCCACGGTTTTGCAATGGGTTTTGTGTCTCAAACACTTTTATTTTATGTTGTAGCTTATACAGAAGGTTCTGAAAAAATATATTATCACCTATATATTATTCTACAACAGATGGAAATGGGCTAGCAGGAATAAAAGAAGTTGCTAACATAATCCCTTCCTAGCCAATTTCGGCTATGGCGGCCAATCTCAACGGATATCAGCCAGGTACGCAGGAGATATTATAGTGCACAAGTGTGTGCGCAATACACAAGTGCACTCACTATTCCTTCACTCTCATAGTCCGGTGAGACGGCAATCAGACATGACCGGAGAGAGATCAGGCGCAGGACCAACGGCTTTACGTGCTTTCCGAGGCACGGGGGTATCACATTGCCAACTTCCTGACTCCGAGCTGCGACTGAGTAATTTGACATTGAAGGGACTAACTAATCTGGACGCTATATCCGATAGTCATTATAAACAATACTCTTTTTCTATACATGTATTTACCGGGACTGCCATTTGGCTGCTATAACCGATGTCGCTATAACAGGTTTCTACTGTATTGCAGAAATCAGCTAGCCGTGACTATTTACACGGTATAAATATATTGCGGAAGATAACTTCTGTAAGTTTGTCTTGCTAATCTCAACAGTGTACAGATATGATAAATAATCAGACTTGGAGAAGAGACCGATGGCCATGAGTGAGGCACAAAACTCGTATGTACAATCCTAATTTATATTTTAATCCCTTACGTGTACTACGTTAGCCAGTTTGTCTTCACGAAGGTAATTATGGAGTTCGGCGCTACAAAAAATCTATAAGTGTTTCCAGGGAAATCACTTTATTTACTATATTTAACGTTCATGAAAAAGACCTAATTATGTTTCTAGGAAAGTTATTTTAAGAAACAATACATACCGGTTCATCAACTGAATTTGGACCGTACTGCACATCCATTTTGAAAAAGCTGTATTGTAATATTATGATTTAGATAGCAATGTGAAAAGAACAAGAGAAAAAAAATTGAGAGAAATACACTGTTAACAACTGAATTAAGAGTATTTGTAGTTTTTTCAAAAACAATTATATTTGCACGCATTCACCAACTGTATCGACCTGCTGTCACTAATTGTCATTTGTCATGTTGGCATAAGTTGATGGGTGTTGGCATTTGCGAAAAAGTCTATGCGCTGACGTCATAGTGTTGAGAATACATTCGCCAAGAATCGATACATTTGTTAATTGAATCGTAGCTGGTGGTATGATATTATCTTATCTTATCTTAATAATATTATAAACGAAAAAGTTTGTGTAATGTTTGGATGTTTGTATGTTTGTTAGAAGTAAACGCAGAATAAACTAAACGGATTTGGATGAAAATTGGCACACGGGTGGATCATGTCCTGGATTCATACATAGGCTACATTTTAACCCCGGTTATTTGCTTCCATGGGAAATAATGGTCCGATTCTTTAAGTAGATGGTGCTGGCTTCGTATTGTGTTTTAGGGACCTTCACAGCGAGAGAGGCTTCTCACGCGGGTGAAACCACGAGCAATAGTCAATACCTAGTATTCTGTAATTTATATCCGTCCGGGTAGTGTTCAACGTACAAAGGTAAACATTCTTTAATTGAGAAAATTAATAGGTTTTCGAATCAAAATCGAAGTTGGGTTCATAAAAGAAGAATCCAGAAATCTACCAAAAGTTAATGTTCACATGGTTGTAATTTTTTGTTGTTGAAAGTACAGAGTTTTCAAGTGTAGAAATAAAAAGGAACTAAAGTACTACGAACTAATCATAGTGTGACTTTTATTTCTATTTCATTCAACAGCAAAACTACACATAGCAGTAATTTCAGGTCTTATGGCGACAATGCAATCGGTTATATCCAAATCTAAACTAACGCACGGCGAAAAGTGGGTACACTTAGTTGCGCCTCTTCCTACCCCTTCGGGGATAAAAAGGTGTGTGTGTGTTTGTGTGTTCATAGTAACATTGATGTACTTATTTATTCAAAAAACATATCGAAAGTCAAAGTCCAAATTTATGAATGCCACCGGCGGACAAATATGAGCAGTGTGACGTCACTAACCATGTAGCTCCGTTTGCGCGCGAAAATGTAAACTGTCAGTTTCAAACCGCAATTTTTAGCAATAAATTATAGTATTTTAATTTTTTAATATACTCGTGATCTATTCTACATGAAATTCATTCAAATGAAAGCAAAAATTAAATTTGCATCTGCCCTATTGTGTCGCGTTCCGGGATCAGCTTGTGTATGTCCGGTTCAAACAAGCCGGCATAATTGTGTCGACTGACGAGGGATGATTATCGTTCGTCAGTCGATACTCTATCTGGACCTCTCTCCGCTTACCATCAGATGTAGTGGGGTCACTTTGCCGTGACCGTATAAAAAGGTTATTTTTCTAAGTTTGAATAAAGGCATGATAAGACTTGAGATCATAGATTTATTGAATCTATGATTAAGAAAATTAAAGATATGATACACTTTTTAAGTCCGAATTGATAAAACGATCGTAATCCGCATTTCCAGATCGACGATAAAAGTGAACAGAATCTAATGTGCATATACCCAGTAGGTACCTACTTACTGTTGTGACGAAAAGAAAGTCACCAAAATAATATCTTTGCATCCGGGGTGTCTTAGGCGGATGCTGTTTCTACCTGCTCGCACCAAGCTACAAATATTTCCATAGCCATGAAGGTTTATTAAAACTATCACACAAATATATTATAGCAGTTTCATAACTATAGGGTAATTATATCATCTGGTGCAGATATTGCTTTAAATCGTTTAAATACTTAGGTATATCGCACCTTTAAAAAGTTGAGTTATCGTCGTAAAATTACTCAAAACGAAGTTCTCAATACATTAATAGTTTAAACACAGCCATATTCAAGTAGGAACAGGACAAAACTATAATATCGGTCCCTTTTTTATTATATTTTTATAAAAAAAGGACCAGTTTTAAGTAATTTTATGACGATAACTCAATTTTAGATTTCTTTGAATTGTGTCGTTTTCGTTCGATTTGTTATTTTTAATACTAAGCCTTCAAGCAGATGAGCTTTAGGCCCATTTGATGATAACTGATCACTCTCGATCTCGGCAATGTCAGCAGCACATTGGGCAAGCTCATGCCTTACACATCTTGTCTTGGGATGATGAGCGCAGTTGAGCGCCAAGCAATGCTTAGAAATTTAAAGTTCTGTATGGTGTTGCTACTGTTTATAGGTCGTTTGGCTTACTATCTGGTGACTGGCATCCTCGTTTCGTCATACAAATGCAGCAAAAACAAATTACTATTTATTTCCCTAAATTGTTTATCAATTCTCGTTTGCTTTAACAGTGAAGGAAACCCACATGTTTGATAAATCTCCATAAGAATTTTGAGGATATGTGAAGTCTGCCAACCCGTACTAGGCCAGCGTGGTGGATAAAGGTCTAAACCCTCTTAGTGATAGAGGAGGACATTAGTAGTGGGCAGTATGTACTTAATACAGGGCTGGTATCATTATAAATTATCTCTAGCATTATTAGAATACGATTTATGAAGTGTGACTGCCTCGGTGGCGTAGTTGTATTACGGTACTACTGCCATGTTGAGGTCTCCGGTTCGATCCCCGGGTCGGGCAAAGTGATGTTGGGTTTTTCTATTCAGTAACAGCCTGGAGTCTGGAATTTGTGCCCGATATGGCGATAGGTTCGCCCCCTATCACATCATGAGACGAAGTATACACGGCGGAAAGTGGGTGCAATTAGTTGCGCCTCTGCCTACCCCTTCAACAAGGCGTGAATGTGTGTGTGTGTGTGTGTCAGAGCCGTAGCTAGACTTGAATTTAAGGTAAGCTGTGGTTACAGGTAGGACGGAAGTAAAAATGTTACTTGATTTGTTCTGATCAATCGTTTTTTGTCTTCCTTGACTTGTAAACATGTGTGAGTCAGGTTAATACTTATGTAATTGTTTGGGTGATATACAGGGTGTATCAAAATTCTATTAAATCCGATAATCCATATTTCTTTTCCGTCATAATCTGCTTTACAGTCCTTTGTTTATTATTAGTTGATTATTAAGGTAGGGCATTGCCCCACAATGCCCCCCTTCGCTACGGCCTGGTGTGTGTGTGTGTATTTATGAAGTGTGAGTAATGTCTCTTTAACTTGCAAAATGTAATAAGTATTATAAATGATTACCTATTTATGGTTTTAAAACCATGTTAATATTTTATTAACGCACTGATAGGAACATAAAAAGATGTGTTATACAATATTATACACTGTTGAACAAAGTTACTGCTAACTCGCATATTCACAAATCTTATATATCTGGAAAGCTAAGAAATTTCTTCATAACCCACGCCAATCCCAATTCTGGTAAAGGTAATTTCATCAGATTGTAATAAAACATGTACCGCCACGACTCTACTTTGTACAATTCTCTAGGATCATTTTTTAAAAGGGCTTCCATGAATGTTTCTAGAATATTCTCGTCTCGCATAGAATCAAATCGTGCAGAGTGAGCATGTTTCAAATAATTATTTAGAGTATTTATCTTCTTTCCGTAGAATGCTTTTTGCTCTTCGTTTAAATGATCCATTGCGTCACCAGATGTACCTTGATTTGATAGTAAGTTGCTAGATGCCACGAAACCTCCTGAAAATTTAATTTCAATTTCTTAAAGGAATTTTAGGTTACACGTACCTAATAACTTCTACAAACAGGATAAAAATAATTTAATCTTATTGGAGTATTAAATTAATGTCTCATTGACTGCCTCGGTTGCGTAGTTGTATTGCGTACGCGTTACGAGTACGATTTGCGCGCTGAGGTCCTGGGTTCGAATCCCGGGTCGAGCCAAAAATATTGTGACTGGGTTTTTCCATTTTAAAAATTACTCAGTCGCAACTCGGAGTCAGGGAGTTGGCGGTGTGATACCCCCGTGCCTTGGAAAGCACGTAAAGCCGTTGGGCCTGCGCCTGATCTCTCTCCGGTCATGTCGGATTGCCGTCTCACCGGACTATGAGGGTGAAGGAATAGCGAGGGCACCCTGTTTATTGCGCATACACTTGTGCACTATAATATCTCCTGCGTACCTGGCTGATCTCCGTTGAGATCGGCCGAAACTGGCTAGGAGGATTACATTAAATTAATGTCTGATAGTATTTAGTTTTGTAACTAGATAAAAAATTTTACCTACACACATTCGCTATTTTTTTTATGCTATTGAAAGACGAGACAAGCATGCCGTTCGCCTGATGGTAAGCGATAAGACTACCCATAAACAGTAGCAACACCATCCAGCACCTTGAGTTACGAAGAACAGTGTGGCATTCCACTGCGCTCGTCATCATGAGACATAAGCTGGTTAAGTCTCATTATGTCCAGTAGTTACACTGGCTTCAATGTCTTTCAAACCGAAACACAACAATGCATGCACAGTACACTGCAGCTTGGCGATATAAATAGACATTGCGGTGGTACCCACCCAGACGGACTCTTACATATGAGATACCTACCACCAGTATATATAATTATGTAGAGATCCTATACTATTGATCTGATTATAGATATAATATGCTATTTTTATTTATATAACATTTTAGAATCCATAATTATTTCACATCAAACATAATAAATATATTTTGCAAATATAAACCTTTTTAGGAATCTCTATACACGGCTCTATGTTCTTAAAACCATTGTCTGGCCGTATTTAAAAATAAAGTAAGAGTAAGGGGGATTGAGCCCATTTACCGGGTACAAAAGCCACGACACTTAAGCCGTGTTCTCTGTGTTCGTGCCGTAAAGCCCGTGTCCACGCCAGCAAGCCAGCCTTGCTTGCGCTGTATGCGCCAAAGCCTGGCAACGGCTGCAAACCGCAGTGGCTGCTAACATTGATTATACGGGCTTTTGATATCGGTTTCTGCAAATCGAATGATCGATGTTATAATTTCGAAATTAGAATATAAAGTGGGTGTGTGGTTTTTTAATAAAAAGCGTTGCTATGTGTTAGTCCGTTAAGCTATGTTTCCTTTTGTATTTATCCCACACCAATATGGAATTGGGACAATACCTTTTTGCGCATATTGCAGAAATTCATTCATTTTTAGCCTTGTTATGTCAAGTTTGCTGGAGGATTTTATTCCTCACAAATTATACTAGAAAAACCGACGAAAAGCGTTGCTCGACATCGAATCCGAGACCTCCCAGTCTATGAGACATAAACTCTGCTACAAGGGTATGATGGCGATAATAACATTACCATTCAAACAAAATACCATCTGTATTAAAAATATAATTCAGTCACTTAATATAAGTTTCTGTGGTGACAAAACCAAAGACCCAAGAATACTTTAATTTAAATAAGGAGAACGATTTTAGATTCAGGAGAAAAGGTCTATCGATTTAGCCTTGCTTATTGCCGACGCGACTTGATTACATTACTTCCGAACAGTCAGTTTATATAACGTGAATAGGAGAACGAAATTAGGTACTTACTTCCATAGCAGTTTTTCTAAGATCTGGCAAAAATGTAGTCACAACTCTCATGGCACCGAGTAGATTAACATTTATAGTATTCTCGATTATGTATGGTGGCTGCCATTCGTAATTGCCAATCGTCATAACTCCAGCATTGTTGACGATTGCGTGAAGCTCTATAAATATGAATTTTATATACTTAAATAAGTTTGGCTTTCATAATTATACTGGTGATAGGTCTCTCGTAAGCGTGGGGCCGCCTGAGTAGGTACCACCGCAATGTCTATTTCTACCGCCAAGCAGCAGTGTACATGCACCGTTGTGTTCTAGTTTGAAGGACATTGTAACCAGCGTAATTACTGGGCATTATGAGACTTAACATCTTATGTCTCAGTCTCAGGATGACGAGCGCAGTGGAGTGCCACAGAGTACTTTGTAGTTTAGTTATGTACGGCGTTGTTACAGTTCATAGGCGGTAGCACAGCGGTAGTATCACTTACAATCAGGCGAACGGCATGCACGTCTCGTCATTTAACTACAATAATATAAAAATCTTGCAGTTTGAAATACCTAAGTACCTGTATGTGAATAGTTTTTTTTTACTAACGAAATATAGTCCAGCAGTTATTATTCTAGCAGCAAAATATTATACAAAGCTAAATCCAACGTTACTTGATTAAAAATAAATAATAATTATTATTAATTCGTTACAATAAATACCACCTTCGGTGTATCAGATCAGCCCTTACTTCTCATAAACCTCCGACATTAATAAAGATACCTGACAAACCCCTTATCAATTTGTCTAACACGGTTGGATGGTTATTTATCTAAGGACGATAGATTAATCGTCTTGGTTTAGATACAGTAAACTTTACGAGCGCCGGGAGGAAGCTAACTGTAAAATACCCTCACGAGAAAGCCTCTGTTGTGCCTTAACTGCAAAACAAGCGTTATTAGTTTGAAATAGGCCACCATTTTCATACTTTCTTACGTACCTGAGTGTGTACAGTCAGCCTCAAATGAATGTATACGCGGATAAGACCAAATATCTGAAATATTAAGTACTAGGCGTTGCTTGCTTCTCCCGCTTGAAAAGCATTTTCTGCTACCGGGATAAAAAGTACCCGGTGTTAATCCAGGACATGATCTACCTACCCGTGTGCCAAATTGCATCAACATCCGTTTAGTTGTTTCTATGTTTCCTTCTAACAAACATCCAAACATTTTCACAAATTTTCGCATTTATAATATTAGTAAAGAGTAAGATTTAATATGCGTCTTCCTGTTAACTTTTACATTCTTTTGAGGCTGACTGTACATACCACACGATTTCGCCAATGTCCAATCTACAATTAGATACTTAGCAAAAACAACACAATAAACGTATCGTTTCATGAAAATGAGCGAAACAAAACTCACGGTAGTTGGGGTTATCTTTTAAAAGGCACTTCACATAATCACGAAAGCCGGCGACACTCTCGGGGTCCCTGACATCGAGTGGGAAGGGATGGGCGCATAATTTCCTTAAGCTATCTGCCGCCTGTGTGTTTACTCCTTGGTACATTCCAGCCACAGTGACAAGGCCTTCGCGGGCTGACCGTGCCGCGATAGCCCATCCTAGTCCACTATCGCATCCTGTTATCGCCACTACTCGTGTTATTGACATTTTAAGTAAGAAAATAATCCTACGAATAATTTATTTTATACGTTATTTACTGCAATAAATAACTACTGGGAATTGTGCAGTAGTTGTGCGTATAACAGGCGCAAAGACACTGACGATCTCCGACAAAATTCACGGTCTTGTTGCATATGAAACGGGTTTCGGATTTCGTTGCATATTTACGATGAATTTCATGTTTATGTTTTATTTCACAGTTACTATTTAACTTTAAAATTGTATCGTGGCATTGATGTTCTAAAATAGAACGATTTAATTCGATTCATCTAAATGTTTGAAGATTTATCAAACATGTTTTAATGTTAACAAATTACGAATTCAGATGATTCAAAAAGTTTCGGCGCGATCTAAAATTGCTTCGGGTGTCAGATGAAAATGTCGAATAGTTCGACAAAGAGACTCCAATAAAAGAGGATCGTTTCAGCACGAATACCCATCTGAGAGATTAGACCTATTGAACGGAAACAATCTTGTATTTTCTGGATGACTTAATTTGGGATCGGATATCGAACTAAATGTGTTTCGCTAAATACGTCCCGAAAATCTTATTATAATGTTTTGTACGAAATTAAAAATTGTTTCGTAGTCGGCTCAGGGATGACATGCCAGGAGTTCCATTCGTGGTTGGTTCAAAATTGTTTTAGGGATCTTAAGATTTCTCATGGTTTGATTAAAACGTGTTTTGCTGCTATGTATGCCACACTACAACAGATGCACGAGCTCTGTAGAGTTATCTTTTGGTGTAAGACTGTAATTTTTTTTAGAAAATTTATTGTACTTCTATACATATACCTAATTAGCCTATCAGCCAGAAGATTGAAAGTCGGGGCATCGCAGGTTTTCAAGATGCACTCTTAAAGTGAAAATTACACTCTTCCGTGCCTATTGCTCAACCTTCTACACGTGCAGTCTCTGGGCTAGATACTCTCAAAGATCGTACAGCGCCCTCAGAGTTCAATATAACAATGCATTTGGAATGCTGGTGGGGTTGCCCCGTTTCTGTAGTGCATCAGGGATGTTTGCGGATGCCCAGGTAGATTGTTTCTACACAATAATGCGCAAGAGGTGTGCATCTCTGGTGGGCAGGGTGCGGGCCAGCCCCAACAGCATTCTCCAAATGATTGCCAGTAGGCTGGATTGTTGTTATGTGGCTCGTTGCTGCGCCATTTCACATGGAATGGGGCAGCGGTGCACCACATATTAATTTGTTATATTTTAATTAGGTATTTACTAACATAATATTATATTTCTTTTTGTATTTTCTACTAACACTATGGGTCTTTGGTTACCCGAATAAACAAATATAAATAAAATAAAATAAAATAAATAATTGTTTTAATTATAAAACGACGAATGTACGCTTACAGCTTTCTAGTTCTAAGATCCTGTGATATTTTTTTTTATAAGTTCACAGCTATATCCCTGGAGATAGGTAGTAGAGTTGCTCTAGCCGTTTCTTCATTATAGGGCGCGGAATACTAAACACATATTGGTTTATTATTTCTACTCTGTCACCTTATTTAAAGTCGCTATAGAACGTGGGGTGCGCTAATTGTGACACAGTGCGGACTAAGCGTCACATCGTTTTTATTCATTGCATTGATTTAACATAAATTTGCCACCCGCCGGGAGTCAGGCATACGATGTCAGACATGTTTTGGGGTTGGGATTTAGGGATCAATAGCTTTGATAAATTGTAGGCACCCCTTTTTGTGGAAGTTTTACGGCTATATTGTTACCTATTATAATTTTATTGCGTTTAATACAGTACATACATTTTATTATAATAATCGACTAAGATTTAATGTTGTCTATATGTAAATATTCCTTCTTATTGACTGTATTTTTATTGATAAGGTGCCAATAGTCCCTCACTTACTCGATTGTATCTTTCTTCACCGCTTTGTGTTAAAAAACCGCCCCCAAGTCGTGCGGTGAATAGCGGTCATTCGACCGGCACTTTTAAGGAGAAGAGTACTCTGGGGAAATCTGCACACCCTCGGCGTAGACCTGATAATAGTGTTTGCTCATTTGAGTGTTCTTCTGCCGGATTGTGTTCCGTTTAATGGTAAAGAGAATGTAGAGGCTGCCTTTAAGAGCCACATTTCAATGTATAAGCGCAAAGTCAACACGGTGCGGAATCGATTAAGTAAAATATGGATAATTTCTTTTTATTGAATATATTTTTGTATTGTAATGTATTCTTTTATTCCGAGGCTTTAATTTTTATTTAAATTGTGAATGTAGTCATTAGTGTCGTAAAAATTGTATAAATGTATTTGTCGGGACAAAATTACCAGAAAGGATTAATAAAATATTTTGGGACTGTGTATTGCATGTGCGGTACGACCATGGTACTATGTCAAATCCCGGGTCGGGCAAAGTGATATCAGTACTGGTGTATTACGGTACGACTACGGTACTACAATGCTGAGGTCCCGGGTTCGATCCCCGAGTTGGGCAGTGATATTGGATTTTTCTATTCAGTATTAGCCCGGAGTCTGGAATTAGTGCCCGTATTGGCGATAGGCACGCCCCCTTTCACATCATGGGACGGAATACGCACGGCGAAAAGTAAGTGCAATTGTTGCGCCTCTGCCTACCCCTTCGGGGATAAAAAGCATGACGTGTATATTTTTTTATTAATTAAATCAGATAAGTTTGTCTGGCGAGGATACTTTGAAATGAAATGAAATGAAATAATTTATTCGAACCCATAAAATGTTATACATTATTTAGATTCCGTCAATATTAACTCTACCACCAGTTCGGAAAGCAGTTCTCACTAGAGAAGAACGGGCAAGAAACTCTAGTGTTGCTCTTTTCAAAATCAGTTCAAGGTATAAAATACATTGCATTATGTAGGGAAAAAAATATATACAATTCAGTATTTGTTTACTTATGTTTAGAGCAGTTCAATTATATACTCGCAAAATAGGTAATAAATTTTTCATAAACTTTTATAAACCAACTTTCTTTCATAAACCACCTAAGTTGTTAATTAGCAAAGTGCCATAGCTTACTTACACCAGTTTTCACAAAGAATACTATGAGGACCCACAGCGTGACCGAACGCACAGTGTCGGCAAAATTCCTTGTTTTCTTTGGTCTTGTTGAGCTTTGTTTATCTGACAGCCAACTCAATTATTAACTCAATATTAACAAATGACAGCGCCCCTTTTCCTACGCACTGCGAAGGCTGTCGGAAGCACTGAGAAACCGAGGCCCGTATTCACAAACGTTACTTAAGTAGTACGGAGAAATGCTATGATAGCAAGTCTTTTTCTCAGTACTTACGGCATGATAGCCTTCGCAATTCGTAGGCATAGAGCATAAATTGAGCCGTACTTAGGGTAATACGAGCGTAAGTAAATAAGTATTTTAAGTAAGTATTCCAGAGCACCGCTGATGTCGTAGTTTCCCACAATCTATCATCATTCATCAAACAGTCAGTTTAACGCGTGTCCGTCCAAATACTGCGTAATTATAATTAAGTTTCAAGGGTGTCGCGTAATGCCTATCGGATCCATTACGTTAATTTCTTGTTGCTATATTCATTAGGATTTATTGCTTGCTTATCGTTGTCGGTAAAGCTAGTAGTTTAGTAGAACTAAGTAAATAGAATTAGGTGGTAGTCACTTGTATGCCAAAGGTCTTCTAGATTTGTTTATTAATTTATTTCCACTGCTAAACAGCAGTGCGCAGGATTCTTGTTTGAGGGCAATTATTGGAGCCAATCAAATTAGTTATCCTATCTAATTCAAATAAATCTAGTTTTAATAAAGAATAAAAAGGGCACCAAACCCTTACCCAGCAGTGAAACATTAATAGACTTAAAAAATAACCTAATATGGAATTTTCATTACGAGCACAAATTGAATGTTTCTCGGCACTCAAGTATTTTGCAGTGCGACATGGTAGATGGGCTGGCAATTTACACGGAACCATGCACGGCTACTGTGCAAAATATTTACAAAGCATCGCACTTCACAACCAGCTATTTTGCAGTTCATAAAAAATATTTGAGCATACAAAAGTTTAGCACTTTTACTGAGCATAGTCTGGAATTAGTTTATGGTGAATTTCCCTTGCCTTGCTGTTTTTAAAAATACATCCGCGTGTGTATTTAGTTTTAAATTAACAAACACAAACCCATTAGCAGAAGTACCAAGTGACTTACATTTAGCTAATGTTTTTTCGTTATCGTGATTAGGTTTTTTGTGGGTATTTAAAATAGTAATATATTTGCCCGTTTTGAAGAAGACGATTAGCAATTAATGTACCGTGTACCAAATATTATGCCACATCAATAAGGAAATTAATATAGATTGTAATTAATATACATTTTATTTCATCCCAAAACTAATCTTTAATATTAGCTACAATCCAGTCCAGGTAGTGATACACATTAGTGTAAAGCGAAGGCACGGCAGTTCCGCAGGGCGCGTCCGCTCGCTTCCCACTAACTATGCCTACTACATAATACTTTCCGCCGTTTAGCGTCATTAGGGGGCCGCCTGAATCGCCTTTGCATGTGTCTTCTCCAGTATACCCGACGGCGCACATTTGGCTCCTTAATAAACTTGGGTAATATTTTTTACATTGTTCTTGGGGCACCAAGTTGACGACAGTGGATTGTTTTATATTAGATCTGTAGCGACCGTTGCGGCCCCAGCCGGCGACTGCCAGCCGCAAGTTCGCGAAGTTTGTATCATCCACGTCGATCGGCGTCAAACAAATTGGTCTTATGAATTCTGAAAATAAGTTGCCGAGTTTATTTTTGTATGAAAATTGAATGTTACCAAAATACTAGTCAAGTTTTGTTAGCAAACACTGGGGTTGTTTTACTTCTGAATTAACTCGTTTAAAATTAGCAGTCTTTGGTAGATCTATTCTCGTTTAAAATGTTGGTCGTAGGTGTTTCTTGCTATCATTAGTTTTAGAACATTACAGTAGAAAGTCAAATGTAGGCGTGAAAAATAATTAGGTACCTGTGTAAGGTGCGTTCTGTCGAAGTCTTACCAATGCTATGTCATTGAATAGTTTATCGTCGTCGTAGAGAGGGTGTCGTACGACTTCTTCTGCCTCAATAACCATATTGTCTATACACTCTTGTCCGTAACCGACTACATTTTTACAATCCTTTGGGAACGTGGTTCTGTCGTATTCAGCTAGGTATGCTTCGACCCTGGTAATATTAATTCAAGACCGTTATAGGCGTATAATGTTCTGATAAGAGAAATTTCACTAAATTATTCCTCACTGGTTTTTACTTGTGGCTTTGTATGCGTGAAATTCTTTCCTAAGATTAAAAGTAATAAGTACTTTCGAGTTTTCAAGGAAATAAGTTAAGATGATTCATCCGAGTCCATTCAGCGGCCATACGCGATTGGCTAACAAACATAAATCCATAAACTATAATTTTGAATTCAAATTCTTACTTTACTAATACGCCAACTGTATCATACACGCAATGCCCAGCGGTGAGGATGTACCGGGAGCTAATGAGGGATCCGCCGCAGTCAAACGATTGCCGTCGCTGGTCGTAAGCAAAGGTCGACATTAGCTGCGCAGTCCACGGAAATTGATAGAAGTCGGTTTCCTTACCACCTGGAAAATATGAAATGAATGAGTCGTCAGCTCTGAGTTGGCTGAAAATAATCATTATCATCATTGTCATCAGCTACATAAAGACCACTATTGAACATAGGCCTCCCCTAATGATTTCCAGAATTTAATAAAGGAACTTAATCCTAAATCGTTTTAGATATAGGTATTATTTTGTATTTTGTAAGATTGATCGTTACGTTCTTGTTACTTTTGATTGTTTATAGTAAATTGGGCTCTTATTTTACTTTATCTTGACTGGCGTTGCTAATCTAAACTTACTTAATTGCTGTCAAAAACGATTTACCTGCTATCCGAGAACCTATAGTGACATTAACAGTTTTGTCAGACTTCTTTTTGATGATAATTTCCCCATCGGAAGGTTCCTTTTGTTGCCACAATGCGTAAGGTGTTGTCGGGTAAGCTGGACGTGCAGATGTTACTGTGCGTGCGAAATAATAAGAATTGTACACTGTGCTTAAGAAAGTTATCGAAATATGTGTGTTAAGTAAGTCATCGTAGGAAGAAGATAAAGATGATATTCATATTCAATTAAGAAATAATTTCTCAACCACAAACAATTATAAAATGATTTAATGGTAATTAATAAATGTTAGTGCGTAGTTAACGTTCTATAAACTTACCTCCCTTTACCTATAGTCTACGTTTACTTACCGATAATCCTGTCAGATTCAGATGCCTCGAGGCCACAGCAACGGGTTTGAGGGTTTGGCGGGTAGCTGGATGCTAAACATTGCCCGCTGGTAAGTGGTAATGCGACGCGGTAAAGTATTATAGTTCAAGTAAGGTGGGTCTGTTGGCGTGTCTGTCACATCTAGTCTGACGTTCGGATTTGAGTTTCCTGGACCAGGATTCAGGTTAGATCCACCTGGGATTACGCTCGGACCGGTTGAGTAATAGTTTGGGTAGCTGTCAGGTATTCCTTGTACGCCTGTGTCAGGATAATCGGACGGTAGGATGTTGTCGTCTCCGCCGTAGCCATAACCTAATTCAGCAGCCCATAAATTATCCGAGCAACATACCTGAAAATCCCAATGTCTTTACGTTTTAACGAGTGAAAATTACATATTAAATTACTTTGTATAATTCGGCTGTGATGGAAATTTATTATTGCTATAACAAATATTTAGTTTATTAAACGACTACGTATTTTCCGGGGATCCACCCGCGTGGAAGAACTTGCTCGGAATAAAAGTTCCTCTGCATATTGTTCCGTTCTCCTTGTGTAGAAACATACAAATATCTTGTTCATTCACATTTATCTTATTAAGATTAATATATCCACTTACATAGTTTCTTGTATATGGTATGTAATGACCATTGTACAGTATTTTCGCACATGGATATTTGTTTACCCACATATTTTGTTGCGCAGGGCTCATATTTCGAAATATCTCGCATTTGTCTCTTGAAGCGCACTTATCACAAGTAGCTGTAAAATAAAGAAATAAGGTTTACTTACTTTGTAAATAAATATACTACTAGACTTCTGCTGAAAAAGTTTTACCGGGATAAAAATATTTCTCGGGATAAAAAGTAGCCTATAGCACTCAGGAGTAATGTAGCTTCCTATTAGTGAAAGAATTTTGAAAATCGGTCCATTAGTTTTTGAGTTTATCCATTACAAACAAACAAACAATCAAATCTTTCCTCTTTATAATATTAGTATAGATGAGATGCAAAAGAAACTTCGTCTATTCCTAGAATATAAAAAAATAGATTAGCGAATTACACAGGCCATTTCTATTTATAACGTCCTTTCCGTGATTTTTTAAAAAGTATTAAATTGTATCAAGATAGATGAAAAAAAACCTTCTTTAAAGTAGGTCACGTTTCCAATTCAATTACAAATTTTTTTATAATTATGACATTAATAAAATTTAACGCTTTAAAAGTTGGTGCCCGGGTTGGTTTAGAATCATTAAAAAATATGCAATGTAATGCAATCAGCCCTGTATTATATACTGACACTGCTGAGCACGGGCCTCCTGTACTACTGAGAGGGGTTAGGCCTTAGTCCACCACGCTGGCCTAGTGCGGGTTGGTAGACTTCATATACCCTCGAAATTCTTATGGAGAATTCGCAGGTATGTAGGTTTCCTTGCGATATTTTCCTTCACCATTAAAGCGAACGATAATTGATAAACAATACACACGTAACTTAGAAAAGTCAGAGGTGTGTGCCTTGGGTTTTGAACCTGCGGACATTGTCTCGGCAGACCGTTCCATTGCCAACTAGGCTATCGTCCAGACATTAAAAAATATATGATTACCTAACGGTCCTGATATAAATAAGTATGAAGATTAATGTTAAATTTATGTAATTAGTACATTATTTTACCTGTAATTTGTGCTGAGACAATAGTTAAAAATGTTAGAGCACTTAAAAAATATAAGAATTTCATTGTTATATTTTGTCACGACACTGATTTCTTACAAAACACAATGATTTCTCATGATGACACCCTGTTGACTGTCTCTGAATCGTGATAATAGCCGTATACTAATACTGGGCTAATTGTTTGTCAATGGAGGGAATGGTTGGAGGTATTTACTATTAATTGCATGTCGCATCAGTAATAGTTTTGATGAGTAGTGGACAGCAATTATAGGATAAAGTGCCATTCTTAGAACTTGCGGAATACTTTCAGTACCCTTGATTAAATAGAGGAAAATATGTATAAAAGTAATCTTCCTTATGAATTTGTTCCTTTGATGGCTATTCTTGTTCAGTCAACAAACATTTGTGCTACCATTTACGTCACATAACTTTATGAAGACAATATACTCATTCGTACAGTCAGCCACATAAGTAGCTGAACAAATTCAAAATTTCAAATTGCCCTTAAAGTTATGCGTCTGAATCAACAATCGTTTTTTCTTCACTAAAATAAACTTCACGGGGTTAACTTTATTTTAGATAAAGAAAAAAGAATATTTCGATTGGAGTTAACGTGGAGAAGCGTTTTGATTTTTTTTAATTTGTTCAGCTATTTTTGTGGCTGACTGTACATTAAATATTGCGTAACAAAAATACCATTGATAGAGACTTCTAATAATATATTTTAACTAGCATGATATAAAATTATATAATATTATATGTTATTAATTATGGTAATAATCCATCAGTTTATTGTCACAGCGTCACTGTACTTGATTACAGATTTATATACAGCTAGACTGTCGCACTGCGACTGAAGTCTGGAATTCATTACTCATATAATATCATATGAAGCCTAAGTAGTTCAGGCTCATTCCCTTGATATACTAATTATCTGTTCGACGAAATATTTGTATGAGGAATAAGAAATTTCGCAATCCTTGGCAAGAAAAGCATAATGTAGAGGCAATGATATTGAAAAATAGGGAAAACTAGCATGACATATCTTCTATAAATATTACTTTAAATTAGATACCGCCTGTATTTATGTTATACGCATTCTAAAACTATATAATATACTAGATTTCTGCTCGCGGCTCCGCCTGCATGAATAAGATTTTCCGGGATAAAACTATTTTCCCGGGATAAAAATTAGCCTATAGCACTCAGGAGTAATGTAGCTTCCTATTAGTGAAAGAATTATCAAAATCGGTCCAGTAGCTTTTGAGTTTATCCATTACAAACAAACAATCAAATCTTTCTTCTTTATTATATTAGTATATTATATATAAAAATAAGTGTGGCACTCGGAGACTGCCGCGGTAAAGCTATTGCATAGCATGTTTTATCACAAATTTTGATTGACTAAACACAAATTCGATCTTACGCTTACCACATAAAGTAGATTTTTAAACGCGAGCAATGCACGTTTAGTCTTGTTATTGATAAATGTCGGAGATGCCATGGTCATCACAACCAAAGTAGAATAAATCAAAATTTGAAAAAAGAATGTTACGTTCGATTCTTTTGTACTCGTGCTGTGCCAACGCTGGGGAAATAGCTTCTACACAATGTATTTAAGGTTCATATAAGATTAGTAAGAAATGGTTTTAATGACTTTAATAAATAAAATAAATAAAAATATACTCGTTTCAAGAATTATAGCTTCTACGCATTGTATTTAAGGTTCATATTAGTAAGATAAAAAAGATGTGAGGTTATTTTCGTTACGGAATTTCTGGATTCGGTCTCCACGCTCAAGGCCCGAGATAGAAGCTATGCAATAGTTTAAAAGTGAAAGGTCACTCACTCACTCATCACGAAATCTCAGAAACTACAAGTGCTAGGAGTCTCATATTTTGCATGGTGGTTCCTTTTGGGATGTAGGTGCTTACTAAGCTGGGATTTTGCGAAATTCCACCCCTACGAAGGTAAATAGGGTTGGCAAAGTTTGTATGAATCTTCTATAGTTTTAATAGTAGTTTTTACTAGAAAATACTCATTATTTAAAGAGATTAAAATGTAGTAATTTTTTTCTAAACAACCCTTACAAAAGGGGCTAAATAGGGGGTGTAACTTTGTATGGAAAATCTTTTATTTTTAAAGCTATGGACCGCAAACTCACGTAATATGTTCTTTACTAAAATTAATTAGGTATCATTGTTTTATATTTAGAAACTTTTTTCATCAAGTGAGAAATGGGGGTTGCAATATTATAATAAAGAGGAAAAGTTTGTGAGTTGCTAGGTTTGTAGGGGCTAATCTTTGAAGCCTTTGAACCGATTTTGAAAATTCTTTCACTAATAGGAAGCTACATTACTCCAGAGTGCTATAGTTTTTATCCCGAGAAAATATTTATTCTGGAAAAACTTTCACACGCGCGCTTAGCCACGGACAAATGCCAGTAGTTCTATAAGATTATAATAATAATAGACGTAGATTATAATAGACGTTACTCATCAAAATAATAACACTAACATTTTAAAATGAACGCAAATTAAATTCAAGTCACAATGAACATTCTTAGCAAAACACGGGAAACATGTTGTCCTACTGCGGTTTTAGTAACACAAGCCCCGCGGGCATAACTCGAATTGGAACTATTCGTTTATAAGATTTCAAAGCCAAAGCAATATGGTTTTTGTGAATTATAAAGGAGACATGCGCAAAGCTCGTCTCTCGAGAGATTGAACTCTTATGAATGTATTTGAGGATAAATTTAGCTATTCCTAGTTCGTTTCTGTCAATTTGAGTAGCGTAAATAACATTAGTATCATACTGAAGTAATACTAGATACGTATTTTGCCGGATATAAAATAAATGATGACTGCCCCGGTGGTATAGTTGTATTTACGACTGCAGTGCTGAAGTCACAGGTCTGATCTCCGGGTCGGGCAAAGTGATACTGGGTTTTTCCCGTGTAGCACGGAGTCTGGTATTTGTATCCAATATGACGATAGGCTCGCCCCTATCACATCATGGGATGGAATACGCACGGTGAAAAGTGGGTGCACTAGTTTCGCCTCTGTATACACCTTCTTGGATAAAAGGCGTGAGAGTATGTATGTATGTATAGTACGGTACAGTAGGGTTATGCACAAATCGCAAATTCAGTCATGCAGATAAATGCATTCGTTACATCCGACTTAAGAAAGTTTAAAGCGTCGACGCTCCGGCTTAATTTTTCCAGCGCAATCCTATTATTGATCGTTAGAAGTCCCCGGCAAATATCTGGTGTAGATTTTCTCTCAATTAACTTCAGGTTACGTTCGATTCGCCAAGTGCCACTCTGATCTAATGGGATGGCGTAGTGAGGGGGTTTTTGTGAGGGTTCGTCCCTGCACTCGTTGAAGGGTTATACTTTTATGTTACGTGTTTATTTTTGTAATATATTTTATCGCGTATTTTATTTACACTGAAGATCAGACATTCACTCTATAGTTTAGGTACTTACCTACTTTATATAAGGAAATAATCGTTATGTAAAAATATGTAATTTGTAAAAAAAATATTACTTAGGCGACTAGTATTTTTCTGCAAATTATAAAGAAATATTATTTTCGTTTGAAATTATTATTCATGCACATATATGACCGGGTATACAGTGCATACTTATCTAAAATTATTGAAAAGTAAGTAAGAATACAAGGCACTAGATAGACATGTTGAGAAAATCCATTTTTCTTCACCCTAGCAGCAAAAGTTAATAAATGGTGTGCACTGCCCTCCGTGCACGTGTCGAAACATCGATCATGCTTCTGAATATCGCGTAGCCTGTCTAGCACATGCTTTATTTAATTACTAGCGACCCACCCCGGCTTCGCACGAGTAGCCGAACATATATACCTAATATTTTTTCAGTCGTACAAAACATTAATGAATTATACGCATTAACTTTACTCTTGAATCACTCCGTCCATTGGTGTAAACCGTATGAAAATCTGTCGGGTAGTTTTTGAGTTAATCGTTCAGACAGACAGACGCGGAACTTTGTTTCATAATATGTGAGAATACGACCTAGCTGCGTTGAGTAAAGTTAAGAAAGGATTTCTCACTAAAATATTCATTGGAATAGGGCGCCTGTTTGTCGTAGACTAGCGGCTATTTTCATAATACCACAGACTACTGAATAGTACTTGGTAATGCTACTTTTACACAATTTTACCCCCGGTTCAAGCTCGGTGCAAAATTTTATCGTAATTGACAGAAGAGACTGACAGAGTTCCTTTCGTATTTAAGTATAATATTGCTAAGTATTGCAGAATGTATTAGAATGCAGAATGTAATAGTAATCTTGCTTTGTTTTCACTACGTTACACTGTCTGATGGGTAAACATTTAATTGATTAGTTAACTATCTTTAGGTTATCTTTATCCAAGCTAAGTTAACCTCATTACTAAACTCGCTATATTTTGTTAAATCTCTCCAGCTTTCGTTCACGATTCTAGAGCTCCAGGATATTTTTTTAAAAATAATAATATTTTGTTTTCGTAAGAATACATAATTTACTTTTAAATTTATTTTTAAAGAAAGAAATGTATCAGTTTATATTTAAAATATCTCTTCTAGTCTTGGTCATAAGCACTGAATCGAATTAAAGATTAGTAGAAATATTGTAAGCTGCAAAGACTCGATGCATAAATTCTTTTATAGGTAATTATATTAATGTTAGTTTTAATTATGTTTTTGAATATAATATAAAGATTCTCAAAAGCATATATACGCATACGCATACTCACGCTTTTTATCCAAAACCATATCCTAAGCAAAATTAGTATTTGTAATACTTACATTAAAAAAAATCTGATAATTATCCTCAGTTCATGTTATCTAACTTTATAGTCTCCGACGATGTTAGTAGAAGTGTCAACTTATGTTAACTTAAAAAAACTTCTAATATCAACAGTGCTTTGATTTTCAGTGTATTATGTGAATGTGCCAACGGAAAAACTGTATTTAGAAGACATAAGCTAGGCCTAGTTTAGACCCTAGTGCTAATTTCCTACTAGACTAAGGTAACATAAAACTTATAATATTATTAAGTTTTAAGAAGAAATTATTGTAATGTAAATTTACATTATGATATGCGTATGAGTTACTTACGTCCAAAAAAAAAACCACCATGCGACAGTGTGCTCAAGTTATTTGCCGGCTAATAGAACGGTATAATGCAATGCAATGCAACCAGTCCTGTATTATATACTGCCCACTGCTGAGCACGGGCCTCCTCTACTACTGAGAGGGGTTAGGCCTTAGTCCACCACGCTGGCCTAGTGCGGGTTGGCAGACTTCACATACCTTCGAAATTCTTATGGAGAATTCTCAAAAACGAACAAGCCCCTAAACTAAGTATCCTAGTTGTTCATGGAGTAACATTTCAACAGACTGCAGAATGCGTGGCTCGCAAAGTGAATCGAAAAGCAATGTTAATTGGTCAGTGTACCACACCAACGAAAACGGAGCTAGCATACACCACTCAGCCTGTGCCCGAAATTCAATTAGCAGCGAAATAGTAGCTCTTTGACTCCCCAAACACAAATTATGTTAGTGACTGCAGACCTAAAGCCTAATTAGCTACCTACCTGTAATGTTACTTATGTTCCGTTAGTGTTGTCTTAGGCGGCTTTGGACCCAAATGACATAAGACAAAAGCCGTATACAAAAGGAGATGTCCGCTTTTTGTATGAGTGCTGGGCCTCAAAATCTAAACAGGCTCAAACTTTAGGGATATTAAAGGGGCAAAATATGGATCTTGAATCCATTCAAAAAAAAATTTATACCCCTCCATTCATAACTAACTTTTTTTAAAACGTTCATATTAAGTGTAGTTTTCAAGCCAAACAAAATTACATAAATCTCGAAATCGGAGGTCTTTAAAATTAAATGATTTGTTGCAAAAGGCAAAATTTCAGGAGTTCTATCCAAATATATATAAACTGTCTTGTTTAGAATTTCAGGCCCGTTTTTGGACAAATCCTTTCAACTATTTCAGTCAATTTTTCATCGTGATTATTCAAAAAATAAACTGATTTGATTATATTGACAATCGGAAAAGTGCTTAGTCATTTTAAACATTGAAAAGAATATAATGCTCAGACTATTAATTGATACAATAATTAACGAATTGACGTATATAGAAATATGAATTAATATTTTAATGATTAATTTAATTTATTAAAAAAACATAGTAATTTAAATAGCATTACAATGACGGCACCGGTAACAGTTCGGTTTTACCGTGGGTTTTACCAATGAGTGTCACTCTACGGTATTACCCTATTTTACCAATTTACGGAAAGGAAATAGAAAGTCATTATCGTTTTTGAAATTAAAAAGATTTTTGCATTATAATAGTATTTATTAAATTTATGTTTATTTTCTTTGTTACGTGGAACAATGGGGTTAGCCAATTTATTTCTGTATGTTTTAGAACATATGCCAATTTTCCAGTTATACCTACTGGCACTATGGACGCGAAAAGTAATTGAAATAAAAATAGGACACGGAATCTGCTTCTATGTTCTAAAAATTCTAACAATGAAAATATTTTTTTTTTTGTTAACATAAACAAGTCAACATTCAATAGTTTCATAATTTTATTACATGAATAAATTTACTCTTCTGTTTCTGACTATTATTCCACGTTTTTTTCTCTCTCTCGAGTACCCGATATACGACATCATTGAAGAACAACCATTCAAATTTTATAAAACGCCATTCAACCACCTACATTGAATTTGTTGAAGTAATTCAAAAACGACCTCATTCATCTCCGGAGTATACTTAATTTCCTTCGAAGTAATATTTGCGTGATTGCCACTTAGGATTTCGCGGTTCTTGCGTTGACATATTTGTTTTGTTTGCCTATAAATATTGGCTTTTCGATATGTCGTATATAATTTCTATTGGGTTTTTATTGGAACACGGATATTATTCAATCTCTGATTTATATTTAATTATAAGTACTCTATTAGTCTAGCTTTGCCTACCCCTTCGAGGATAAAAGGTGTGAGTGTGTATTAGTATACCTTTCAATAGACTCTGCCAACCTTATGGGAAAATGGCGTGAGTGTGTATGTATGTATGTACGTATTATAAGTACTTATTGTTATGTAACGCTATGTATCTATTTCCACTTTGAATAATCTGTGGAGATACCTCATGATCGAGTTCATTATGTAAAATTTTGTCCTAAAATTCAAAATTATGCTAACATTAGGTTCCCATTCATAAGCAGGAGTGTTTTAATGAAATCAAATTGGATCCTTTTATGCGCATATTTATGGGACGCGTTTAAAATATAAATTCCCCAGTGTGCGGCAACTGTAACGTGTAGGCCGACTGGATATGTCGAAAACATATTGCGCTCAACGAACGATACGAGTAAAAAATGGTCCTAGTAAAAAGTTACTTTTATTTCCCACTTTAGTCGTTTCTGTTGGCAAATTGTAAATGAAGAAGTAATTTGTTATGAAATGTGCTGGTATATTATTATTTAATGGTTTAGTCGTATATAAATTCCTAAATACAAACTTTATTGAATAGACTGATACATAAAATACTAGATTTGCTCGCAACTCCGCCCGCGTGAAAACTTTTTCGGATAAAAGTAGCGCTTTATATTTTCCGGTATAAAAAGCCTATGTCCTAGCCAGGATTTAAAACTATCTCGATATTATAAATCGATTCAGTAGTTCCAGAGTTTTTTTTTATAGCCTCGAATGACGAGACTAGCGTGCCGTTCGCTTTATGGTAAGCGATACGACCATCCATAAACAGTAGCAACACCATCCAGCACCTTGACTTACAAAGTACTGTGTGGCACTACACTGCACTCGTCATCCTGAAACATAAGATGTTAGTCTCATTATGTCCAGTAGAGTTCGAATGTTAACTCAAGTAACACAATGTATTTTCAAGTTATGTTGTTAATTATGAAATTATTTATGTATGAATCATTGCAGTAAGCCAAGACATAATGCTTTAGCGCAACGCGTACATAATTCCAAAACACTCAGGTATTCATTCGTCTCTGAAAGACCTTCTTGAACAGGTACTCCGTCTTTTTTTGTACGTCGTCATTTCGCTGCTTTTTCGCACGGAGAGAGCCTTTATGACAATAGCCAGAAGCAGGGAACAATGATCTTTTGACACGCACCAGCCTAGCCTAGCAAGACTTGAGAACTACGCGAGAGGTAAAATGCTCGTTTCGAAAACTGTAAAAATTAGGCAACGAATAATGAACTACACTAGAACATCGGTAACGGAAAGTGTTTGCTTTTTTTGTTTGATATAAATTCTCGTTTTTGTTCATAAAACTTTTTGTTATTTTATTACTTCCGCGAAAAAATGTAATGTTTATTTCTTACGGTTAAAAAATAGTTTTCCTTTTATATGAGAAGGGAAATTCACACACACACACACTCACGCCCTTTATCTTTGAAAGGGTAGGCAGAGGCGCAACTAGTGCACCCACTTTTCGCCGTGCATATTGCGTTCCATGATGTGATAGAGGGCGAGCCTATCGCCAAATCGGGCACAAATTCCAGACTCCGGGCTGATACTGAATAGAAAAACCCAATATCACTTTGCCCGACCCGGGGATCGAGCCCGAGACCTCAGCATTGCAGTCATACCGTAATACAACAACGCCACCGAGGCAGTCCGATTATTTCTAATTATGTTAATCCAAAAATATCAAGTATTCATTTTATTTATAAACTCTTTATTGTACATCTAAGGCAAACTGGAAATAACGAATATACAATATAAACAATAAGAAGGTCTTATCGCAATTGGCGATTTCTTCCAGACAACTTTTGGATGGAAGAAAAAATAGAGCGGGCGGTCATCTACAGGTAATAAGAGGGGTTAGAAAACAGATGTACATAAATATTAAAAATACAAGTAATTCCAATAACAAAAGTTTTATTGTTACGTGTGTTAATACCCAGTTTATCCTAAAACAATTTGTTTTATTTTCGCTCTTTTCCGCAAATAAAGGAGATTACATTTTTCTCGCGGCTATAAAACGGCTATAATAAAACATTATTCGTCCTTACCGTTGGTTTTATTTGTAGTTGCACTCCGCGATAGGGTGGTATGGCAATAAGGCAAGAACACACTGCCGCCGTCGCAATAATGTTCCATAGAGTTACTCTGTGACAAATACTTTGTCTGCGGTTGTTCTGAAACAGTGACACTGTGTATCTTGTTACTGGGATACTGGTACCAGTATGCACCGCACCTTATGGAGGGGTGCCCAAATGAACACAGTGCTGGCTATGGTATTTGCAAATCTTTAATAATAAATGCGCAGCTGGCAAGGGAAGACAGCAGTATTTTGTTATCTGTGTCTCACAGCGCGGTTACTATATGCTTTGTGTATTATTGAAAAATATTGCTGCTAGCTTGATAAAATATATTTAGTTTATATTATTAAGGAAGTCGGGTAAATTTAATATCTAGACCTAGAGCCTGTATTTATGATAGTAAATAGTATGCCATCTAAAAATAATTAAAAATAAATAAATACACACGTTATTTACTCAAAAAATCTTTTCTATTATTCCATACTGCTAAAATAAATTAAATAGTGTAAAGCTTCAGGTCAATGTATGTTACAAATTACGATAACGATTAAAAAGCCTGCGTCACACAGACGAGCGTCATGGAACTATTATAGTTTCATGTTCCATTGTATATATGTCCAGTAGTTCCTGAGATTAGCGCGTTCAAACAAACAAACAAACTCTTCAGCTTTATAATATTAGTATAGATTTGATATACTTCACAAAAAGAAAAAAAATGTTTGAGCTAAACTCAACGTGTAGAGGTGATTAGAAATTTCGAATTTGTTCAGCCACTTTTATGGCTGACTGTACACTCGACACCCGCCGTTTACATCTGTCGTCACCCTCTAGTCTCCAGAAACCAAGGCTTATGTGCCATTCATGACGAACTTCAGGCCGGCCGTGACTAAGCCCGCGTTTTTTTTTTTTTTTTTTATTGCATCGAATGACGAGACGAGCATGCCGTTCGGCTGATGGTAAGCAACACGACCACCCATAAACAGTAGCATCACCATCCAGCACCTTGAGTTACAAAGTACTGTTTGGCATTCCACTGCGCTCATCATCCTGAGACATAAGATGTTAAGTCTCATTATGTCCAGTAGTTGCACTGGCTACAATGTCCTTCAAACCGAAACACAACAGTGCATGCACACTGCTGCTTGGCGGTAGAAATAAACATTGCGGTGGTACCCACCCAGTGTTGTAAATATTTCACTCGTGGTCAAGTAAAGTTATTGGTCTGGACGAGTGCCCAGCGCCTTCACCTCGCTGTGAATTCGCTTGCAATTCGCCAGTGTGATAAGAGCCTAAACTTTACTTGTCATGGATGAAACAACCCGGCCTAAGCGGCCGTACCGTACCTGGCCCTGGTGGCTCCTCTGCCTTGCCCTTCGGGGATAAAGGCGTGATGTATTACGGCACAGATGAGAAAATTATGTGCTCGTGCTAGATGTAATTAAATGAAAAAAAGGACTAATTACGTTGCGTTGTTATCAAGGGGAAAGTTCCTCGATTTACGACCGTGGCTGGCGGTGGACCACAATCAAAATGTTTCCACCGCATTTAACGCAGATATAACGTGTCTAGATATGGCTCTGACCGAGCACTTATGTGATTAAAAGCCGCTTTAGATCCTGCGCTTTGAGCATCAAATTGTCACGGCAAACCTGGGACGATTTATGACATTAGTACCTATTCTGTATGTTTGTATAGTCTTGCTTATTTAAAAATATATTATTATTTATTTATGTTTATAAAAAAGCGTTCAAAACTAAACTAAGATGATACTAAACTGAGATTACTTAGTAAAGCAAAATATAATTTTAACGTTGTTATATTGGCCCATTGTAATTCACGGAGATCCATGGACGTTATACTTATAATATATTTTTATTATATATTAAAATTATAGCTTGTAATCAAACTCACATAAATTGAGACTTGTTGGTCTTATTTTGAGTGATAAACCATACAATGAAATAGAATTAATAAAGTTGTAACCTACTTTAAAATTTTTATCTAGGTTCTGGTCGAACAATGAAATCTTCAATTCCAACTAACTTTGTAAAACTAGTAACTATCTTAGACTCTGAAGTTGTACGCAATTGTATCAAGTGGCGACTGTTTATTTCTATTTAACTTTTTGATTACTTTTATTTTAGCATGACTGTACAAGTATTAGATAAATATATTGCAATTCGCGTGGAGTTCTTGTTAAATATGCCATATTTCCTTAAATTCATCTGTCCTAGGACGTAAGGGCTTTTTTGCACCCATACCATACCATACCAGTCCTGTATTATATTACATAATTCACAAATAATACACACAAACTTTTTAGAAAAATCAGAGTGCGTGCCCTTGGGTTTTGAACTCGCGGACATTCGTCTCGTTACGGCTCATACACATAAGCACGACACCGCAATATACATCTATTACGGTCCATTTTCGAGATTAACTGTCGTCGTAGATTTCCACGATACGGCGTCGCGTCGTAGGACGACGCGACGCCGTGCCGTGTTTATGTGTATGAGCCCTTATAGTTGTGTCAATTTAAGCTTGCCGGTATGACAATTCAATTTTTTCGCGACGCGATAACTTTGTGAGAACGTCTACCCAAAAAGTATTTATTTATTTATTTAAAAAGGTACATCAACAGTACACGTATATTTAATACTCTAATACACTTTACTTAGGCTTAAAACTAATACATGTCCAATTACAGATGTACACAACATTACTTAAAAAATATATAAATTATCATAGTATTTTATTTTATTGGTTGTAAAAAACTTACAGCTAATACAAATGATAGTATATAAGATTATAATAGCGACAAAAGGCCAGTTGAAAGTTTTCACTTATAGGTTAGGTGTGTACCTACAAATACAATTTCTTAATAAAATTCAACCGTTAAAAATATATTTATCTAAGTTAAACAACGCATAGAACCGAACTCAGAGGAAGAATGCATCGCTCATGATTCTTTTAAGTTTTGGAATACTTGTGCAAAAAAGATCTAAGTCCATATCATACATTATATTGTTAAACTGATAGCTGACTCTTTTGAGGAAGGCATTTTTGCAGTAATTTGTGTTTGTGCGGGGGATATTTAGCAATCTCGGACACGTCATAAAATTGGGGTGCGGTACCGAGCTTAACCGCAGGAGGTACGGGTAAATAGTCTAATATTATAACTTTTGATCTAAAGGAACGTCTACATTTGTTATTGAAAATATTTAGGGAATCAAAAAAAATGTCAATATTTGGCACTTTGGCACAGATTTCATTGTAGGTAGTGGATATTCTACGTATGGGCGAGTTATACCCAACATTTGTTCGGCTTTGTGGTAGGTGGAAGAGTTCAGTTCGCGGCTGTCTAGGCAGCCGGTATGGTATCGACAACCCAAAGCGCTCTAGCAAATGCTTGCACTGAGAAAACCCAGTAACACATCTGTATAAAAACATAAGGTCGTGTTGTTTCCGTCGATTGCGTTACGCAAACATGTTAAAAAAGAAAGACTAGTTAAAAATTCAACTATATAATTGCAAATATTAACCACGTTCTCCATAAATTATAGCAATGAGTATAATATTTATGTGCTAACCTTGAAATAATATTGTAAAAATATACCGAAATAAAGAATTTAATCTTGACTTTTAAATCAACGCGACGCCTTTACAATGTTGTATCCTTCAGTTCACGGGCGTAGCGGTGGGAAAGTTTTTAATCGTTTGGAAACGAAATATAAACAATTACTGACAAAAATCGAAATTTGGAAATTATATGCAGGATGTATCACGATAGAGTTTTCAACTGAAGCATGTCAATAGTTGTTGTTTAGGTACATATATTTATTAAAATATGTTTCAAGAGCATTTTTAAAACAGTCTAGTACAATGTATTAGATAAAAGTACAATATATCCTACTAATATTATTAACGCGAAAGTTTGTAAGAATGTATGGATGTATGGATGGATGTATGTTTGTTACTCTTTCACTCAAAAACTACTGAACGGATTTCTATGAAATTAGGCACACAAGTAGATTATGTCCTGGATTAACACATAGGCTACTTTTTATCCCGGGAAATATAAAGCGTGAATTTTATCCCGGAAAAACCTTTAACGCGGGCGGAGCCCCGGGCAAAAGCTAATTCGATATAATTATAATTTATTTTGACAATAATTATAATTAATGTTTTCATTTTTTGTAATGCACCTGAGCGTACCAAAATTCATATAGCATTTCTAATGTAATTTTAGTAAATATGAGTACCTTATGCTACTGAATACGCATTAAGACTGTCGCACCGATTACCCGTTGGACGCAGCGAACGTGTCACAATAATTCTTGGGAATTCGTGTCTTGGGAGATGCCTATGTCCAGCAGTGGACTGTAACGGGTTGATGAGGATGAATGGAATATAATAATTATATAAAAACAGTGATTTATATAAAAATTACCCTTTTGACTATCGATTATAAACTCTCTGAACAAGAAATCGATATCACTTAAGAATCGATTATTTTGGGCAACCGATTTTTTGTTCTCTTCACTACACATAGTATGAAGTGAAGTGTCAATAAATTGTCATATCGGCAAGCTTAAATTGACACAACTATAGTCCGTTCCACTCGCAACTAGGCTGTCGCCGCTTCACTGCATCCGCTTTGTTGCATCATAAATGATAAATTAGAACATCAGATATCAGTAAAAGATCAATGCATAAGGTCAGACGAATGGTTCACCGAAATATTAATGTTACAGTTTACAAGCCATTAAGTAGATAAATTTGAAATGGAATCAATCGGTATCAAATGGCACGCTTTGCATGGAATCCTATGTCAAATGCTGACATCGTATTTGCGATCCCTCGGGCACTACACATGGTTCAAACAGGCCGGCATAATTGTGTCAACTAGCGAGGGATAATCATCTATCGTCAGTCACACTATCTGGACCAAACTTCACTCACCTTCAGTTGCAGGGTCGCTGCCGTACCCGTATTAAAAGAAATCGTTCACTTACCATCAGATTATCCACTTGCTTATTCGATGAAATTGCAATGCAATGCAATCAGCCCTGTATTATATACTGCCCACTGCTGAGCACGGGCCTCCTCTACTACTGAGAGGGGTTAGGCCTTAGTCCACCACGCTGGCCTAGTGCGGGTTGGCAGACTTCACACACCCTCAAAATTCTTATAGAGAATTCTCAGGTATGTAGGTTTCGAAATAAAACTATTTTGCGGATTTTATCGCGGTTTTTTAATTAATATTTTCTCCCAACGTTTCGAAGGCTTCGCAGCACTTAGTGGTCACGGGGCGGACTGAGGTGTTGGTGGTCCGAAAAGTTAATGTTACAATATCTACCTTTATTTTTTTAATTGTACATTTTTAAAAATTAGTTGTTAATGACGGTCCGATCTACGCAGAAAGAGCTCACAGTGTCTTGAGGTCTGGCAGTTGGTCTTTTGGGGTCCGATTTAATAAGATGTATAACTGGATCCCAGGCTTGTGCAAGCTTCCAACCATCTTCTCTATTGAAATTCGGATGTTTTTTAATTTCAATAGCCTCGCGAATCATCCTAGGTAGGAATCGGTGTTCTTTGGCAAGGATTTGTGGTTTGTCAAATCTAAGGTAATGCTTGGAGCCTTCTTGCTTTCTTTCTTTCTTCGTATCTATTTGGCTAGATGCAAGTTCCACCAGTATTTAGTTCAGTCAATACTCATGTCTGTGTCAATAAACATTTTATATTTACAGGTTCTCACCTGCAAGGTGGACAGTCGACTTGATAAAGGTTGCAGGAACACGCTGGATGCAGACCGCTTTCGACAGGTCCGTCTGGAAATCTTTAGGGGAGGCCTATGTTCAGCAGTGGACGTCATGTGGCTGACGATAATAGGTTCTCATATTTTAATATAATTTAAACTATATGTCAGTACGTGGTTTAGGCGACGCTGCATTCTATCAAAAGAGCTAATTGTCTTGATCTTGAAATATTTAGTTATATTTGCCGATATCCTCGCCCTGTTACATCATGGGATGGAAAACACATGGCGAAAAGTTGGTGTCCCGGTTCCACCTGCCTACTCCTTTGGGGATACAGGCGTGTTGTGTGTTTGTTTAGAGATATTTGTCTTTACATCTCGCCTTCATTTTAAAAAGTTAATCGGGACAGTTAGGAATAATGAGACTGTTTGCTCTATTTGGAAGCAACCACTACCTCAAAATCCAATGTCTAATATAATCACAGACATATAACATTTGGTATGGGAAAACTTACTCTAAAACCAAAACCAAAACTTACTCTAGAGCTAAATTAGAGTCTTATCGCTTGAATTATACCTACCATTCTTCAATACGAAGATACGGAATAGCCGCAGCTAATCGCGATAATTTAACAGCATTCGTTGTGGCATTAAAAGCATTCGAAACTTGATTTATCACAGTATTGAGATGCCTTGTTTATTCCGATAATCGGCAGTAACATTAACCCTAATATGTTTTTAATAATAATAATAATCTATTGGTAAAAATGTTTACAAGAGTTCAACACTTTGCACTGCTTGTAGTTTTAATTACATAAACATAATATTCAAAGATTTTGTCATATTATATGTTTACCATAATTCCCATACTAAGCCAGACTTGAATGTAGATCCAGGTTGCTGATAAATAATTAACTTTACGACGCTCTCAATAGGCGCCTGTATATATTGTCAAATATCAAGAAGTACATGGTTTAATTCTTGTTTTACAGCAGCTCGTATAATAGTAAATTAGATCAAAACAACACGCCGGGACACAATTTGCCCCGCATTTATCTCAGTAACGCGTCTGTTTTGGATATATGTTTTAGGGCGCTATGTTGTCAGGACCTCCGCGTGAAGTTTCGGGATTTATATCCAGACCCCAGCAATAAAATAACGTACACACAAGCCTACATATTTTGTAGTCTCAGTTGATATAGTCGCTAAGAATTCTGGGTCTTATTGTTCTTTATTAAGGCCTATTATTGTAGGAGAAGAGCGGGGAAAGATATAGTTATCAAAAATAGAAAACCGGGCATGTACGTCAACGTTAATTGTGTTATTACGTTATCGAAAACAACAATTATCTTCAATAGACGGATTGTAAAGAATTAGTTTTTGTTTAATTACAATTAAATATAATAAAAAAATAGAATATTCCATTATTTTTTGAAGTTATACTTCTATTGGCGCGTTAAGGAAAAATGATGAGAGTAAATTTTTACGATGCGCGCACACACCATCAACGAAAACCGACACCCTGAAGTTAGCTATTGTCAACATTTTAGTTTTGAATTTTGAACGTAGAATAAGGTGAAAGATATTGAAGTTATGCTTCTTTTGGTGCGTTATTTAAATAGATTTTTATCTTGTTACGCCAAAGAAGTATACCTAACTTCTAACGCGTGTACATAAGTACACACACACTTTTTTATATTTGAATATGCATTACCTATGTCTGGTCAAGTGATACAAAAATTGTTAATCTCTCCTGGGGCACTGTTTAATTGTTACTAAATGACGAAACGAGCATGCCATTCGCCTGATCGTCAGCGATACGACCGCACATAAACAGTAGAAACGCCATATAAAACATTTAATTACAAAGTACTACGTGTGACTCCACCGTGCTCGTCACCTTGACACATTAGTTAGGTATTAGGTACCATAATGCCGAGTAATTACGCTGGCTACAACATCAACCATCAAATCGGAATACAATTAAGCATGCATACTGCTGCTTGGCGATAGAAATAGACATTGCGGCGGTACTTACTCAGACGGCCAGACAGCTGTTGTTATTTTGTAGTTGTATGAGGTATTTAAACAACAACATACAAATAACAACAAACAAAGCAATGTTAGTTAACCTATTTACAATAGCAATATCAGATAGTACACTTAAATTATTACTATAGCCGTTAAATTAAGTGAAGGCGCTGAGATTTTATGGCGTTGTATTTTAATTTAATTAAAGCGTTTCGTATTCGTAGCCTGTTCTGCGGAGAATAACGTTAGAAATAAGTTCTACTGTTGTCTTTTTAATTCCATAATAATGAAATTGATTTTAATAATTTTAGAATGATCAAAAATATTATAAAAACCACGGTGATATTTTTTTTATTTATAAGGTGTTTTGTGCACCTAAAGTCTATGCTCAGGTAAATCGCTCCTAGCCGAATTTCGGCCACGGTGGCCAATCTCAACGGAGATCAGCCAAGTACGCAGCAGATATTATAGTGCACAAGTGTGTGCGCAATACACAGGTGCACTCGCTATTCCTTCACTCTCATAGTCCGGTGAGACGGCAATCCGACATGACCGGAGAGAGATCAGACAGGACCAACGGCTTTATGTGCTTCTGCTAGTGCTCAGGTAATACCTATGGGTATGTTTTCAAATAAAACATTCTTAAAAGACGATACTCTAAAAGTACAGTCTTAGAGCCTTGCTCAGTATTCATTCATCAGAAATTACCAAATATGCCAATCCATTTACGTATATAATGTATCTAGGGTCTATGAATGCGACCTAGTAATAGAATATCGCTAGTGTCTCCGGAGTCTTTGTAATACAAGGAGCATGTATAAAACTTGTTAACAGATGCAGAAAGTACTTGGCAACGCGACACTATGTTTACTTACTATTTCCATCAGCAAACATTGCACATCTTCAAATATAGTGTTACATACGGACGTGACAAGCAACGTTTGTTTCCGATACACTTGGGGTTTTAGAAGCTTCTAGTAAGTGTCCATTCACATTTTATTTAGAGTGACAGTATCCGTCGCAAGACTGTTTGGGGAGGTCAATATTTTATAGATTTTGACAAAATTTGTGTACTTACTTAACCATGTTTGATATATAAAGGTGCTCCCAGATAGCAGTTATATAACGTTATAAAACATTGTGTAGCACGATAACATTTTCTAACAGTGTGTAACATTTTGCTACAATATGTTAAGAATGTTATATGTTATAAGCGCTCCCACACTGGTTAAACTCGTTGTGTAAAATCGTATAACAGACTTTGTAAAAAAAATTGTTAAATGAAGTTGTATAACATCACTAACGATTTATTACTTTTGTTAAAAATTGTTAAATAAAGTTATACAATAAATGTTACGCAACATTCTCTAACGTTATATAACTGCTGTGTGGGAGCACCTAAGATACGTTTAATACATAAATTTCAAAAAAAGGTGTAGTCCTAAAACTATGTCATAACAAATATTATAGTTTTTTATTAGCTCGTTGGATTATTTTTCTGGTATTTTTTATTTAATAATAATTCCGTCAACATAATTACCATGTACATACATACATACACACTCACGCCTTTTATCCCCGAAGGGGTAGGCAGAGGCGCAATTAAATGCAGCCACTTTTCGCCGTGCGTATTCCGTCCCATGATGTGATAGGGGGCGAGCCTATCGCCATATCGGGCCCAAATTTCAAACTCCGGGCTGATACTGAATAGAAACATCCAATATCACTTTGCCCGACCCGGGGATTGAACCCGAGACCTCAGCATTGCAGTCTTACCGTAATACAACTACGCCACGGAGGCAGTCTAGCAGTAATTAGCATGTGTAATAATTAAACATCAAAGTATACATATTTTACACTGTAACAAACAACTAATCAAAACAAAAAAACAAACAATAATACATAGCACACCTAGACACAACTCTATGTAAACACCATTAAATGTGCCCATCAGAGCCTCACGTCTGCGCGGCGACTGGTGTGAAATCACGAAGTTAGTTGCCCCATCTGTTCCCGGTAAGATCTTTAACTATTCAAGCGTGCAATGCAGTTCCGAATAGTTATACTTCGAAATACCTCCACTAATTATTAGAATTTCAGAAACTTGGTTAAGTATCTTATGATATCACAAAATAGCGACATCAGAATCGATTTTAGGATATTGGTTGTTATGTTCAATAGGTACAAGTGCAATAAGGTACTTATTTATCTTTGAGTGTATACGTACTTCTCATCACAGATCCTTATCCTTCCTTAAATAAAACAAAGTCGCACGCCGCCTCTGTACGCGATAAACTAAAAATCTACAAAACAGATTTCTATGAAATTTGGTATGGGGATATTTTGAGTCCTTGGGAAGGTTTAAGGCTACTTTTTATCTCGGGAAAATATAACGCGAGACTTTTATCACGGAAAAGCTCCTTCAAGCTGGCGAAGCCGCGAGCAAAATCTAGCGTATATAATAAGAACCAAAAATATTTCAGAAATTATTATAAAATTTAATTTATAAATATTAAACATAAACTATAAATATTATATTTCATCTCGATGACGGCGTTAATACTAACAAAGTATGTGATACAATTAAAAGACATCCAAAAGCATACTTATCCTATTTAACTGGACGCAACTTTGGTGGCAGTTACGCCATATTAAAGCGCCATTAACATTGTACTAGTACATAAACAATAGCTTTTCTCCCCACACAATAGTGAATTAACCCCACTCACTACTTAAGTACTTTATCTGCCTAAAGCTCGCTAACGTTGATTTCATGGAAAAAATATTGCGAAGATTTTATAAAAATCCTTAGCACAACCGTCAACGCTTAAAATGAAACTATTTAGGAGAAGATTAAATGCAGACAGAATTCAGGGATTATGTTTGCTAGACAGAGTCAAAAGTACACAAATTCTAAAGATTAAAGAACATAATACTTACCGACTTTAAAGACTAGGTTCTGTTTGCGTCTCCGGTCGTGTAGAAGTTTGGGGTGAGGGAGGAGGTAAGGGTTTACGCTGTTGTTATTGAAATATTTTGTATATATTTTGTTGCTTTAACACTGAATCAAAAAAGATATATTTATTTTGTAGGTAACATAGGTAGGTAGGTTTTGAATGTCCATCTGCAAGATACAGAGACGATCAGCCGTTTTAACAGGTCCGTCTGGATATCTTTAGGGGAGGACTATGTTCAGCAGTGGATTTCATGTGGCTTATGATGATCATGATTAGTACGTACTAATCATGAGGATGTAGTTATTGTACGATTTGCGAACACACACAATATATAATCCATATTAATATAATAACTGAAAAAGCAAGTTTATATATCTTTTACGATTTCACGGCTAAACCCTCAAACCGTTTTTCAAATAAATTTTATATGACAGTTATCGTATTAAACAGCTAATGTTGACAGTGCTCATTTTAGATTTTGGCCATAGATTAGATTGTGACTTTTGTATTTAGTCGGCTTATAATTTATGTGACGAGTAGCATTTATCAGTAAGCGGTGAAATCGGCCCTTAGACCTTTTAAAAATATTTGTCAGACGCTCAATTCTACGCGGGCTTGGGCTGTTGAAAAGTTAGGATAATATAAAATCAATTAAGTAGTAGAGAAACTTCCTAAACGGTTATCCGGCAGTGTTTTGAAACCAATCCCGTAACGATTTTATAATAGCCGTGTACTCGAAAAGAGTTAAAGCCCGTTAATTAATTTTCAAAAATCCTTTCTAAGGGCAATTCCTATGGCTTTTAATTTAGCTGTAATAGTTCTAAGAAACTATGCACAAAAATATTGTGCTTCTAGAGCCACCAAGCGATGCGGTGTCTGTTAGTCGGTGTACCTAATTAAAGATGATGTATTAAAAAAAGAAATCTATCCAGTACTGAAGTAAAGGATAAATTCCAGCCTGTACATCTTACATTTTGCGTCAAATCTAGTATATCACCGGAATATGGACTGATGCATCTAGCCTACTGGCGAGCTAAAGTAAATTGTTCACCCATCCGCAGATATTCTGACGGGGCTTAACGACTGTTGGGAATTGACAACCAACACAGCTTAGTTTCCAGGCTCGAAATACTTTTAGGTGTAGCCAATGTTTGAAAGCATTTTTGCTTAGTGTTGGGTTCGTTGTTACTAATATTTTTATTATTGGAACTGGGCTGGCCACATCAGTCGTATGCGTGGCGAGCTTTGGGCCAGGATTACCACTTTGTGGAGCCCTGACACTGCTCGTAGGCTTAGAGGTAGACCAAAGAAGAGATAGCGGGATGAATTGGATTCATTTGACTGTAATTGGTTTAATGTAGCGCAGCATCGCGATTCATGGAAGGATCTTGGGGAGGCCGTTGCCCAACATTGGGCAACATATAGGCTAACACAATACAATAATATTTTTATGTCCGGAAGAGCTTATTGAAGATTATATTAATTGTTACACTGATTTCGTAAGACGTTGTCTATATTCGTCCTATTGTAGTAGTAGTGTACAATAGTTTTCTACCTATTTTTAGTGCGAATAGCGTTACTTATTGTGTTCACCGTAATAATTGTCAACATAACATTATGATTGACTATATCCTTTTTTATTTAACATTTATTGCGTCTCGATATAATTACTCTGAGAACGTTCAAAGAATGATCAAACTTGGTATACTATCGTGATCCTCACACATGATAAAGTAATAAAATAAATTAAATACTATGAATAGTCCAATTAAATACCACAAATCTGTTATATAGGACTGGACAAAATATGTTGTGGTTATAAAAATAACGATAAAATAAAATTGCTCGCTAAAGTGCACTCTTCGGGCGGATTTCTCCTAAGGTTAAATCATAAAGAAATGTGACCCCTCACCCGAGGGCTGGATCCTTTCACTGCGACCGCGCTTGCTCTTTGGGGAAAATATTGCACTAATCGTCTCTCGAACCGATGCGCCTAGCTTATAATATTTTCCAGCCGTATGTCGCTCTAATGATTTGTATATTCCTATCTTAAATTGTAATCGATAATAATTTTCTACGGTTAAAGTTTTTACACTACCTGGCTGTGTCAAAGACATTTTTGACAAGGCGCCTGTCTATAATTATCAACGTTTGCTCAACACAAACTATTATTTATACTGGTTTAGTCCGTAAAAGACACACTATTAATTTATAATGTTAAGCTCATACAAATTTATAAAATCTAAAAGGTATTTCACTTAAAATCAAGATTTGAAAACCACGAATTTTGACATAAAATGACACGAGATAAGTAGGCTTTTTATCTTAAGTCCCATTTAATCTAAATGAGGCTCTCAAAGTCTAAAGCGTCATTAAGTTTTCAAGATTCCAAAATGAGAGAAGATTAATTGAATTGAACCCTTTAGTCTGCGAATTAGTGCAGCTATTTGAATGTGCTTAGTTATAAACTACGTTGTAGGTAATTTCCCCAGTGATTCGGACATCGTTAAGGTCTATTCATACGGTTTAAGCGGGAGATGAATACAGTAGTCTTTTAATGTGTTTTGCTCTGCACGTTCAACACAAAAGATTATTACAAGAGACTAGTGCTTCCCGCTCCTGTAGCTCGAGTTTGGAATAAATATCTAATAGAATTTTAGTGCTTAGAGAATTTGTATTTTGAATTTTCTGAAATAGTTCTAACATAATTTTAGACTGCCAAATATTTCCTCTTGATCTAATCTGTTATGTAAAATGCATTTTTTATTTTCGGTGAACGGAGCATTTATGCTTGGCTTAATTCAAACTAGCTTTTACCTGCGATTTTGTTCGCCTTGAAGTTTCAATTCCGTGATATTAATTAAACAAACTCAAGGTTCCGCCTTCTTCGCCCCGGCTGAACGTAAACTTATCTTGATTGCTATGAAATGTTCTCAGTGTATAACTTACAGCCTTTGATTAATTATATACCTAGATAGAGTGACGCACTACAATGAAACTAAAACAAACAGGCCAACTTTTTTTAAGCTAGTATGCGTGACAGCTGCGTCATACGCTATCGCTGCATCATTCTGCGTATACTTGTGTGCGCGCATAATGATACCAGTTACTACATGGTGTCTATTAAAACGGGGAAATAATTATATCCATGAAAAACAACAAAAAATAATTCACTCGAACTCATTTAGCGGGCAATAGTTGGCCTCTATTTTTTTCGACGCGTTTGAAACGTTCAGTGTCTATCTAGGTATATAATTAATCAAAGCTTACAGCTTAAGCAATAAAACCATAAATAAACCGTATTCTTAAAATACAGGGACAAATGTAAAATTTCAACGTAAATACCTATAAACGGACAATCTCCTCTATCATAAATAGAATATTGTTCGGATTAAATATAAATCGATGTGTCTCAAAGACATTACACTGAATCCGATGTCAAAGAGTTGTATGGCGTATAACCGAAGGGCTTTGAATTTTCGCTGGAATCCCTGTGATGTTGCGGACTAATGTATGTGGCTCAACTATTATGTAGAATTCTATTGAGAAATTCGCAACGTATAAAGCGCTGAGGCTGTAGCCAAGACCCTTTCTACTAGCGTTAACCGTAATAGAAAACAAAAAATGTATGGGAGTGACGTATCCTAGCTGTAGTCTTATCGCAGGGATACGTCATTCGCGTACATTTTTTGTATTTCTACTACCGTTTACGCTTGTAGAAAAGCTTCTTGGCTATGGCTCTTGGTTTAAATAGTTGGTATTATTTAAAATCACGATAATTTTTTTGACAGGTGCTAAATTATTACATTAAAATAAACAAAAAGTAAAAAAAATAATCAAATACAAGCTTTTATTTAAATGCTCTAAAAAGAAAAAAAAGAACGGGTTGCACTCCGGGAGTGCCGGCAGAAGTGGAAACTTGAACATTAACGTTGTGCATTTTTGAATATTTTGGAATGGTTAGGGAATAATTTCGTACGAATTGCTTTATTTATCAGTATAAAAGTACTAGCATTTATGTGGTTAAATACAATAGTTATTTATTGCGCTATCGTCCAGGATTGAGTGTCGCCATCTAACAGTATTATTGGGCATCATCTGCTAATTGTCGATACCTCTGCACTTCGATGTCCGATGGATGAGTGTCGGGTCATCTAGTTGACTACTTAATGTTGTAGTTCCCAGCCAATATTGAGAGGTGGCGGTGTTGGTAATTATGCCGCCACAGATAAATGTCAGAAATGCATTGGTCATCCCAACAAAAGTAGAGTAAATCAAAATTTGAAAAAAGAATTTAACGTTCGATTCTTTTGTACTCGTGCCGTGCCAACGCTGGGGAAATAGCTTCTAGGCAATGTATTTAAGGTTCATATTAGATTAGTAAGTGATGGTTTTAATGGCGTTAATAAATAAAAATGCACTCGTTTCAAGAATTATAGCTTCTACGCATTGTGTTTAAGGTTCATATTAGTAAAACCTCTCCATGCATTTTCGTCAAATTCGGTCACGTGATCCTGACGCTAGTACGCGAGTTTAACATTTTATACCCATCCCAAGAAAAGTGCTCAAGGCCGCTAAAGAAGTTTTCACTTCAAAAAAATACTTTAAATTGAATCAAACTTTGTTTAATACTATGTAGAGATAAAAGATTGTCGCGAGATTTGCTTTTGTCAAGATCAAGTTACATAATTATTGTATTATCTACAATATCTGATGAATGACTGCCTCGGTGGCGTAGTTGTATTGCGTACGCGTTACGAGTACAATTTGCGCGCTGAGGTCCTGGGTTCGAATCCTGGGTCGGGCCAAAAAAAAAAAAACATTGTGACTGGGTTTTTCCATCTTAAAAAATTACTCAGTCGCAGCTCGGAGTCAGGAAGTTGGCGGTGTGATACCCCCGTGCCTCGGAAAGCACGTAAAGCCGTTGGTCCTGCGCCTGATCTCTCTCCGGTCATGTCGGATTGCCGTCTCACCGGACTATGAGGGTAAAGGAATAGCGAGTGCACCCTGTGTATTGCGCTCACACTTGTGCACTATAATATCTCCTGCGTATCTGGCTGATCTCTGTTGAGATTGGCCGCCGTGGCCGAAATCGGCTAGAAAGGGTATTTTATTTTATTATCTACAATCTCAATCAATGTTATTTAAATATATTTAAATAAAAAAAGTATTCGGAAAGCAACTTTTTACTTTGCCACGTTACATAAGAATAAAGTGAGATCAACAATGCTTCAAAACTACGTTAACATTTTCCATTAAAATTAAAGAAGACAAGGTAAAGCTTTGTGTTTGATATTAGCGTTGTAATTTCTTGAGAACATAGTATTATTTTGTAAAAACGTTTCACTATTCACTTTTTCTCCGTTAAAGTAATTATGCGCAAGTATCCTTTAACATTGAACGGGGAAATATAAAAACCTTAAGACTGGCAGGTACACCGGCCACTAAAATATTTAAAATGTTTCCGGAATATTCCTTGTTTAAAATAATTTGCCACGAGTTAAATTGTCTGTAGTTGTTCACTGAAATTAACCTTTATTTTCAACATTGTTGCAGAAGAGATTTGTTTACACATAGAATAATAACGCCAAGAATGATAGTTTCATATCAAAAAACTGTCAAGTGTGAAGCATAAAACTCATTGATGTAGGCGTAGGACACACGTATTGACGTTCTGCTACACGCACACAAGGGTGCAAATAATGTTGCTAGTGGTATCGGATTTTCCCCAAAACCTTAAGTCATTATTTAATTAGGATTATTTAATTATGGAATTATTATTATTGTTCACAGTAAGGGATTACTTTATCCTTAATTATAATGATAAAAATGTGAAATAAAAAATAATAAAATAAATCCCTTAGAATGACCAAAACAGTACCAAATTAAAAACAAATTACGTTGATGACGTGAATTAAACGGTTGAATGCGGTATTTACCTTTGCCTCCATTCTAGTTTTATGATGATGATATGAATGAATGCCTTTATTTATGTCAATAATGTCAAATGTATCTGGTTCTATTTTATTACGGTTCTTTTGCGAATCACAGTAAAAAAGGCAGCATCACCATTCACCATTCAACCGTATAATTGACGTCATTTGAAGCTTAGTGCTTACGTCTGCTGAAAAAAAGACGAAATTAAAAGTTAAAATTATAAATGATAACTTCATAATTTCTAAAAAAGAAAAGATACAGGTGTCCTTATTTTAGAACTATTTTCATTTAAAATAATAATATAAGCTTGAAAAAATTTGAAATGTCAATTAAAATCAACTCAACAGAAAAATATTATTTTCATAATACTGGCAACACAATTCCAAAGCATGCAAAGGTACCAATTAAATAAGTTAATTTTAGAAATATATTAATTTTAGAATATGAACATCAACATTTGGGGTATCAATTTTCTTTTTTTTTGGCAACATTTTGATATAATGGCGTCTATAAAATTTTTGAATTATTGTTTTTGCTTTAGCTATTATTTTTTGTCAAAATATTAGATTAATCGTAATAATTGCATGTGAAATGTTATGTTACAATGTTTCTTAAAATTATCCGAGATACTGTGACATCAGTTTATTGCACAAACCATAATTTTAAAATAAAATATCGAGAGCTGCTAGCGCTACGATTCGGCCTTGAGCACTGACGCGGGATGTTTGGTTACTAGGCTAAATAGCCTAGTTTTACTTGCCTCACTAAGCGTGTATATTCACGGTTTCTATGTGTTATTATTCTAAGTGTTTACAATTATTTTTATTTGAACTAATTTGCGCTGGATGTTGTTTTTTTAATGTAGCTAACCTAGAAGCTTGAATTCTTATTTACCTTCTAACATTAATGATAACATAACTAAGCGAAGTTTAGATTAGCAAGAAAACTTGCAATCGACTTGCGCATGCAATTTTTACAATCACGGCAAGCTTACTTTATGTGTAGAATTAGGTATTGAAATATTGCCGCCAGCATAAACGCATCTGGAAGTTCTTGTGCAATATCTCGCAAGAACTTGCGTGTCTAACATAGCTATATATAAATTCCTACGTACTTGATACATCGGTTCATCTGACATCAAGGAATGCAGCGGCCTCAGCCCAGCCAATTGGACTAATTAGATGTAGAATTAACGTCTTGTCGGCACTGCTTGCTTTCCTCGTCACCGAACTCCTTTGGGAAGCATCGTGGGGTGTTTGGAAAACGTTTTGCCAATCCAAACTGTATTTACAGAAATAATTACGTTGAATCAGATTTAAATCCTTGTGTTGCTTATGTTATTTGGTCGATGGGTTAAAATTAAATGACAAAGTAGCATTTACAAAAAAAAAGTGGCTCTTCAATCAGCCTAGTGGTGGTAGGTCTCTCATTATGTAAGAGGCCGTCTGGGTGGGTACCACCGCAATGTCTATTTCTACCGCCAAGCAACAGTGTGCATGCACTGTTGTGTTTCGGTTTGAAGGACATTGTAGCCAGTATAACTACTGGACATAATGAGACTTAACATCTTATGTCTCAGGGTGACGAGCGCAGTGGAATGCCACACAGTACTTTGTTAGTCAAGGTGCTGGATGGTGTTGCTACTGTTTATGGGTGGTCGTATCGCTTACCATCAGGCGAACGGCATGCTCGTCTCGTCATTAAATGCAATAAAAAAAAAAAAAAAAAAAAAAAAAGCCTGTCGCCGTCCACTGCTGAACGTAGGCCTCCCCAAGTGAACGCCAACCATCCCGGTCTTGAGCAGCCCGCATCCACCCGCTACCCGCCGCCTTTTTCAAGTCGTCTGTCCATCGTGCAGCAGGGCGTCCTACACTACGTTTACCTAAACGCGGTCTCCACTCCAGCACTTCTCTGCTCCATCGACCGTCTGTCCGTCTGCAGACATGGCCAGCCCACTTCCACTTCAGTGTGCTGATTTTGCGAGCGACGTCGGTTACTCTAGTTCTCTGGCGTATAACTTCATTTCTGATTTTATCTACCAGAGAGACCCCGAGCATCGCTCGTTCCATAGCACGCTGAGCGACTTTAAACTTGTGGACCAGGCCCCTAGTAAGTGTCCACGTCTCGGCTGCGTAGGTCATTACAGGTAGGACGCACTGGTTAAAAACCTTAGTTTTTAAGCATTGAGGGATTGACGACTTGAAAATATTACGTAGCTTCCCGAATGCCGCCCAACCTAGCCGTATTCTCCTATCTGCCTCTTTCTCGAAGTTGTGCGGGCCCAGTTGAATTATTTGGCCAAGGTAGATGTATTCTTGCACAACCTCGAGAGCGACATCGCCAACGACTACAGGTCTCGGGAGAACGTGGCTATTGTACATAACTTTCGTTTTGTCAAAGTTCATCCCGAGTCCTATTTGTCTAGAAGAACGGTCTAGGCTGTTTAGCATATCCTCCAAATCCTGCAGAGATTCCGCCATGAGGACGATGTCATCGGCAAATCGCAGATGGGAGATGTATTGGCCGTTGATATTGATGCCCCGTCCTTTCCAATCGAGCGTCTTGAAAGCGTCCTCTAACGCGTTGGTAAACAGTTTCGGAGAGATTACGTCTCCCTGTCTTACCCCTCGACGCAGTTGGATTGGCCTTGTGCTCTGTTCTTGTACTTGGACGGTCATCGTTGCGGCTTCATACAGATATCTAATAACCTGGACGTATCGATAGTCGATATGACATCTCTGCATGGATTCCAAAACAGCCCAGGTCTCGACCGAATCAAATGCTTTCTCGTAGTCCACATACGCTAGGCATAGAGGCTGATTGTATTCCTCGGTCTTCTGTATTATCTGCCTTAGTGTATGTATATGGTCTACGGTACTAAAGCGTTTCCGAAACCCGGCCTGCTCCGGTGGTTGGAAGTCGTCGAATTTTTGGGCGAGACGATTCGTAATAACCCTCGAAAACAACTTATACACATGACTCAAGAGTGATATGGGGCGGTAGTTCTTCAATAAAGTTTTTAGTAAAGTTGGCTCTTAGCCATATACAAATAAAATATATTTGATTTCATAGTTTTGTGTTTGTCGGCAATAAGGTGAGAGAGTATCAGCGCAACGCCTAAGAAGACTTAATCTATCTATACTAATATTAAAAAGAGGAAAGATTTGATTGTTTGTTTGTATGTTTGTAATCTATAAACTCAAAAACTACTGGACCGATTTTGAATTTTTTTTCAATAATTTGAAGCTACATTACTGCTGAGTGCTAAAGGCTAGATACTTTTTATCCCGAGAATATATTTTTATCCCGGAAAAACTTTACCACGCGGGCAGAGCCGCGAGCAGAAGTCTAGTATTTAACAAAACACTAAAAGACAAGTTTTGACCCAATTACCACAATTTTCAACCGTGACGGTTCTCGAAAATATTTATCATTGCATGCGCGTCATCAACACATAAAAGCAAAATTTTACTGAAACGTGGAACTTATGATAAAAAATATTAATAAATCTAAGGATAAGTACGGGGGCGTCTAGACAGACCCGTAAGGGTGCAGCTTGCGATGGGATTTGTCGTCTGAACACGGCTTCTTAGTGCCGCCCACGATCTAAGAATAAGCTTATGCACTCTAACATACGTAAATAAAACATTTGCGAAACTTCCTAGAAAGCAACGTTGCCTTTAGTACCTGCCAGTGTGGTTCTTATCATTTAGATGTTGTTTTCTGAGGTAGAATGAATAGAAAGAATACGAATGGATAACATAAGAAAACCACAATGTTTTGTGTTTAAAGTTTAAATATATAAGTAGTAAGGGATTCACCGATACTGAAGCAGGTTCGACGGCCGGTCCGCGGCGCTCCGGCGGTAATGGCCGACGTTTTCGATTGCTCCAGATTCGGCCCGCGGAACCCGCGAATAAATCCGCGGATTACTTTAACACCTACCGCGAATTAATTTGATACCTACCGCGGATTAATTTGATACCTACCGCGGATTAATTTGATACCTACCGCGGATTAACTTGATACCTACCGCGGATTATTTTGCTAACACCCGCGAATAAAATTTATATCGTCCGCGGAATCCATTTCATATCACCCGCGAGGTAGGTATGAACCACGAATTTGTTCATGGTCTACGGTTCCCTTAAGCTTGTACCTTTTCCCTGTTCGTTGTGCTTTTAACTTTCTACTTTCTATCGGCGATCCTTTTTTTATTTGAAGGATGCAAAGGTCTTTGTCGCGTATTTCTATTAACTCGTGTTTCTATGCAAAAGCCGTTTAAAATTACTTAATAGTTGCCCTTTACGCATTACGAGCATTGTTTATGATAGATAAAACAACATTTTCCCTCTTTCGTTGTGTTTCAGACTTTCTACTTTCTATCGGCGACCCTTTTTTATTTGAAGGATGCAAAGGTCTTTGTCTCGTATTTCTATTAACTCGTGTTTCTACGTAAAAGCCGTTTAAAATTACTTAATAGTCACCCTTTACGCATTACGGGCATTGTTTATTATAGATAAAGCAATCGTTACAATACACCATACCTTTCTCAAATTCTAGGTAAAACCCTTTGGGTCTTCTCATTGTCATAATAATTACGGTTCCCATTATTCATATTACCTGATATTACGTATTCAACGGAACATTTAAGGTGAAAGTCGAAACATGTTGGATCTTGTCTGCAAGGAAACAATACTCCCTCTCCATATAAAAGACCGACGCAAAATCACATGGTATCGTATTCCACTCTGTGCTCTGCTCGAAGTGTGATCTCCAGTTGTTTGTAACAGTGAAGTGATAGTAAAATTGTGAAATAGTTAAATAGTGAAAAATTTATAAAAATGAATGTAAGTACCTTTATATACTTTGATCTAAAAGTGTTGTAACCAGATGTTTCATTAATTGTTTATGCCATGTGTTGTCCACCAGGTTAATACATTTTAGCTATCTTTGATGTCTTATTAATTTATCATTGTTACTAATGTGTACATGTATACTTCGCATACCTATAAGTATTTATCATACAGTACTTACTTAACCGATAATTAAAACAGTTTCATTTCATTTTGTTACAGTTTTCTGAAAATACTTTCAAAAACTACTATTATGCTGAAGAAATCGACGAACCTAGTGATGAAGAAGGTACACTCGCCTTTAAAGTCAAAAAAGCGATATTAGCAAATAAAAGACCGATCGAATGCAACAGCATTGATGAGTTCTTCGAAAAACCAAAAAAGAAGAAGACAACAACAAGAAAGTCATCCAGTGTTGGTCGATCGACGAGCGGTGGTGTTTCATACATCCGATCAAACAGCGATGACAACAGTTCTGCATCACATCTCATAAAAATTGAGGTGTATGAAGTGAATAAAATAAAAAACATCGCACCGACGGAACATTGGAAACACGCTGATGTGCGAGTTAAATATTACGCGGAAAACGACAGTGATAAGAACTTGCAAAGTGTCAAGGACACTATATACAATATAACCAAACAGTTGGCTAGTAAGGACGATTGTGTGAAATATTTTATAGACACAGACAAATGAACAAAAGTGCCAGTGCGTGTCAATGTTTTAATATCATAACTTTAATCATATGCTTTGTACTACTATTATTGAAATAAGAAACTATTATTGTATTAACTGTACTTAAGAATCTACCTGTTTAAATTTAACTTACATTGTATTGTATTTAAACTTTGTACTCTTTTAAGTTACATACTTAATAGATTAATTTGTTTTTGATTCTACAACTCTTTGTGAATTGTGTTATTGCTAAGTATTATTGTAAATAGTTATAAGTCTTTTTAGTGTTTTTTCATGCTCATGCTTACGATTGTAAAGTTATTGGGAACATTCATAAATTGTTTGGAAAAAAGTGGATAGCTTAGAATGTAATTACATTGTTTTGGGTAGTATATAAGCGTTGAAATAACTTTTTAAAATACTGAGACATTCCTTACCATGGATACAAGCTGTGATTTATACAACATGGAACTCGTCGCACTTCTCGAAAACATCGAATCAATGGATCTGATGTCATCGCAATACGACAAAGAACTGTACGAGCTCTGTGATAAAATGGAACAAAGACAAGTTGAAACGTGAGTAAAACATTTTTTATTATTTTAAGACTAGTTGCAACATGTTTTGGGAATCCATGAAGAGGGGATACACTTAAAGTATTTATAATGGTTCGAACATCTTGCACAATCATTCAACTTGTTTCTTCCGTTTATATTTTTAACATTGAAGTGCAACCAAAATGTACCACTCACTTGATATTTCTAGTTTATCTCAGAGTGAGATTGCGAGTTTCGATAAAAAGATAATTTTACATAAATATCATCGTTTCATACGGTTTTGGTATATATTAAATGTTTTGCCAGAATCAATGTTGGGAGATCCTGATATTTCTCCTTATTATACACCATGTAGTGGACATAAAATCTCAAAACAAACTCATTCCGATGAGGATGATATTGATGGTGTATTATCAATGAAAGCATATTGTTTGCAGTGTAAATAACAAATAATGTTAGTATCTATTTAAATAATAGAAACATAGTAGCATATTTATTTCGTGAGATAACATTTTTTTAACAGTTTTCTTATCCATCAGATCTATGCAGAATGGAGAAGGCAGCAGGAAAAGATTAGCGCCAACTGAATTGTTTGAAGAGGATTCATTAAAGAGAAGAAAAAATATTCGTCTTGAAGCTCTTTCGACATCTACATCGTCGCTGGATAACATTTTAAATGTAAGTACAGAACAGCATAATGATAAAATTGAATGTCCTGAGTGTCACATATATGTGTCAAAAAAATATATGACCAGTCACTATAAGAGCAATAAACATAAAAATAATTTAATTAGACGAGATAATAATCTACCTAATGTTCAATTCATTGATAGTGCTTTCGGTAATAGAATTATTACATATCGAGTGAAATCTAGTTTAGTTTCTGATACACAGCTTGAATCACCTGAATTATTTTTACAAAATATTAAAAAAATAATTTATACATTACTAGAACGATCTATCTTAGAATATTCTGTTGTAAAAGTTAATTTTATTCTCAATGCGGATTTCACACAAGAAACAAAAAATCTACACAATTTTTTTGATTTTCAAATTTCAAACTATCTTGTTTGTCAAGGTGATGACAAAGATATTATTTTCTCATCTATAATTACCGAAATAACAAACAAAATGACCAATTTCCAAAAAAAAGGTAGTGGATGGAGTTTAGTTAAAATAAATCACTTGGATATGAATGTCAACAAATTTAACCCATTGCGTGGATCTTCATACATAGACCTACCGTTAGATATAAAACATAAGAAAGCTGTAATCAATGTTCAAAATAACGATCATGAATGCTTTCGTTGGGCAGTTTTGTCAGGATTATTTCCAGCTACTCATAGTTCCAATAGGGTATCATCTTATATAATACACAAAAACAAACTAAAATTTGATAACCTATCGTTTCCTATAAAAATTAATGACATCCATAAGTTTGAAAAATTAAATAGTATAAGTATTAATGTTTTTGGATTACAATATGATTCAATAATCAAATCAAATAAAGTTGTGGGTCCATTACACTTTACGAAACACCGTAAAACTACTCACTTAAACTTATTGTATATATCTCAAGGTTCTAAAGGTCATTTCTGTTATATTAAAAACCTCTCGAGATTATTATCTAAACAGTTATCGACTTCTGAACATGCAGTTCATATTTGTGATGGGTGTTTATTAAATTTCACGTCATTAGATAATTTAAAACGACACCAAGAAAATGACTGTTTCAATGTGTGCACAAATTTACCATCGGAAAACGATAGAAAAAGAAACTGGTTTAATGAATTAATACCATCAAACCAAATTTCATTTAACAACTATGAACGTAAATTAAGAGTTCCATTCGTTGTGTATGCTGACTTTGAAGCATTTTTAAAACCAATAGAGAGTTGTTCTAACAATCCAAATCAATCATCAACTGTTAATATCCAAAAACATGAAACGTATAGTTTTGGGTATTATGTTAAATGTTCTTATGATGATAATCTTTCAGTATATAGGTCTTATACAGGGCAAGATTGTGCGCTAAAATTTATGCAATTCATTTACGCAGATTTAGAAAATATTTGTAAAAAGAATTCTTTTGTCAAATCACCATTACCGTTAACTGAAGAAAATAAAATAAATATCAATCAAAGTGAGTCTTGTTACATTTGTGCTACTAAATTAAACGTGGATAGAACAATATCTTATAATTGGCATACTGGTGCATATGAAGGTGTAGCTCATAGAGTATGCTCTCAGAAATACAAAGCTCCTAATTTTGTGCCAGTGTTTTTACATAATTTAAGTAATTATGACGCTCATTTCATAGTGCATGGTCTTGATTTCGAGAAAGGTGACATTGAACTTATTCCTGAGAACAAGGAAAAATATATTTCTTTTTCTAAAGTTTTACAAATCAATAACAGAGTTATAAAATTACGATTTCTTGATTCTTTTAAATTTATGTCAAGTAGCCTTAACAAATTAGCTCAGAACTTATTACTTGAACAATTTCGTGAACTCAAATTAAAATATCCATGTGAAGAAGATTTTAAACGTTTAATAAGAAAAGGTGTTTATCCATACGAATACATGACGACATTTGATTCTTTAAAAATAACTTCTCTTCCCACTCGCGATCAATTTTATAGTTCTTTAAATGATAGTCACATTACAGAAAGTGAATACCATCATGCTCAAGACGTGTGGAATCATTTTAATTGTAAAAACATGGGTGAATATTCAGACCTGTATTTAAAAACAGATGTATTGTTGTTAGCAGATATATTTGAAAACTTTAGGGATGTCTGTCTTAAAACATACGGTTTAGATCCTGCCCACTATTATACAGCACCTGGTTTAAGTTGGGATGCTATGTTAAATTTTACCAAAATAAATTTAGAACTTTTAACAGATATCGACAAGGTTACGTTTATAGCGAATAATATTCGGGGGGGTATATCACAATGCAGCAATAGACATGCAGTGGCAAATAACATGTTTATGTCGGAATACGATTCAGATAAACCATCTTCATTTTTGATGTACTTAGACGCAAATAACCTTTATGGTTGGGCTATGTCCCAATGTCTCCCAACAGGCAAATTTGAATGGTTCGATATAAATACAGATTTTAATATAGCCGATGATGCCAAACATGGTTTAATATTGGAAGTAGATTTAGAATATTCAAAAAATTTACATGATTTTCATTCAGATTTTCCATTTTGTCCAGAAAACGTATGTTTAGGAAACAGCAAAGACATGAAACTGATCCCAAATTTAAAAAATAAAAAAAATTACGTCATTCATTATAGAAACCTTAAGCAATGTTTAAAAAATGGTCTCCGATTGGTTAAAGTACATAGAATTTTAAAATTTGAACAATCCGCGTGGTTGAAAAGTTACATAGACTTGAATACTCATATGCGTTCATTAGCCACTTCAGATTTTGAGAAAGATTTTTTAAAACTTATGAATAATTCTGTTTTTGGTAAAACAATGGAAAATGTAAGAAAACGAGTTAATGTCAAATTAATTAATCATTGGTTAAATCGTGGCAAAACTCAAGGTGCTCAATCTTTGATAGCAAGACCAGAATTCCATAGTTTATCTATATTCTCAGAGAGCTTAGTTGCAATACAATTAAATAAAACTAACGTTTTATATAATAAACCAATTTACCTCGGTTTTTGTATTTTAGATATATCTAAAACATTACTATACGATTTCCATTACGATTATATGAAAATAAAATATCAAGATAATATTAAGTTACTATATACTGATACCGATAGCTTAATATATCAAATATTTACGCAAAATTATTATGCTGATATAAAACTTGATTTAGTCAACTACTTTGATACGTCCGACTATCCACCAAATAATCAATATGGTTTACCATTATTGAATAAAAAACGGTTAGGTTTTTTTAAAGACGAAAATAATGGTAATATTCTTAAAGAGTTTGTAGGTCTTCGCTCTAAAATGTATGCAATGGATGTGCAGAATAAATGTATATGTAAAGCAAAAGGGATTAACAAAAGTGTAACAAAAAATTTTTGTCTTACCGATTATAAATCATGTTTATATGAAAAGAAAACGCAATACAGCGAAATGATAAGATTTAAATCAATTAAACATGCTATATATACACAAAAAATTAATAAAATATCTTTATCACACAATGACACAAAACGTTATTTAATAGAAAATTCAACAGATACTCTTGCATGGGGTCATTATAAAATAAAGGACATTTAATTTTATCAACGATTTCTGTACAACGAAAATATGTATGTTAATGTGTGTGTGTTTTAATTGTGGTTTTTAATAACTTAAAGTTCTGTCTTTATTATGTACTATCTTTTTTTTTATTGTTTTACTATGACAACTGTTTTGTATAATATCATGAAAAATTAGATGTAAATTTTAATGCATGTAGTTACTTATTTGTTATACCTGATTTAACTTTATTTTATAATAATTTTCTTACTGTAATATTTTTCAAAACAGCTATGAACTGTATGTGATCATTTTTCAAAGTATTTGTATATGTAATCTTTGTATGTAAAACAAAATCAAATATAATACATTCAATCGTAACTTCTGGTTTTATTCATTCCGAAAAGCTTTTAGAGTTCACACGTGTATTTAAACATGTTTCATTTTTATCATCCTTTTACTGTCATAGTTGCAGGTCCAAGTGGATGTGGAAAGTCTAATTTTGTAACAAACTTTATTAAACATATTAATGAGGTGTGCAACACCAATTTTCATCAAATTACTTGGTGTTTTGATGAAATGCAGCCCTTATATAATTTACCAAATGTAAACTATTATCAGGGTATACCAGATTTGAATATGTTTGATGGAAAGGAACCTAACCTTATTATTATCGACGATCTCATGAGGGAATCTGATGGTCGCGTTGTTGATATATTTACCAAAGGTAGTCATCATAGGAACTTGAGTGTATTTTACATTACTCAAAATTTATTTCATCAAGGTAAAGGACAAAGAGACATTTCTTTGAATTCAAACTACATAATTTATTTTAAAAACCCACGTGATAAAACTCAAATACGTTACTTAGCACGGCAAGTATCACCAGAAAATAGCAAATTCATAGAAGATGCTTACAGAGATGCTACAAAAGAAGCACATGGCTATTTGATGATAGATCTAAAACAAGACACTTTTGACATGTGTCGAATTAAATCAAAGATATTTCCATCTGATGGTCATTCTACAGTGTACATTCCCACAAAAGAGTTTAAATATGTCAAGAACCAACCAATACCCGTCATTTACAAATGATGGATCGACGCTTAAAGACGCATGAACACTTATTAAATGCTCTTTATAAACTTAAACCAAAACATCAACAAGCTCTTTTAAAAGTCTGTAACGAAAACGAAATTAATTTTGTATGTGAATGTATTCATAACGTTTTACAAGGAAATATAAAACTTGAAGAAAAATCAAAGAGTAAACTAAAAAAGTATAAAAATCTACTACGAATATTGGTACGTAAAAGTACAAATAAAATAAGAAAGAATATTATAGTTCAAAAAGGTGGTGCATTTCTTCCGATTATATTGGGTTCTATTTTGAGTGGATTGATAAGTGGACTAGTTTAAAAATGGAACACGCCAAAAAAATGCTGTTAGTTGATCCAAGCTTAATAGATAAGTTAAATCAAAAAAGAAATGAAAATCCTACCTCTCGTTTAGATAGTGAAATGGAAAAAATACTCGACAGTAATATGGATGATCGAAAAAAGTGTAAATTATACTTACAAATTTTACAAAGATATCTTCACTTTATGGAAGAAGATCGTCGTCCCATTGAACTCCCTATAATAACTTCAAATGACGATAACATTAAACCCACATCTGAAAGCTGGAAATTTTTTAATATAAATAATGATATCAAGAATAAAGATGTAGTTGTCAGTCAGACACTGAGTGATGAAGAGAAGCAACAAGAAAGTTTTACACTCGAAAAAAAACCTTCCTACTCAACAAAACAAATTTTAAATTTAATACCAAAAACATATGTAAAAAAAGGTGAGTTGTTATTGAATTCGGTGTCACTAAATAAAAACAAAATTTATTGGAATGATGCTGGCACAGTGATTGTAGATAATGAAGTGATTCCTAACAGTAACATTATCGATTTAGTAAGCGATACACTGCGACCATTAAAAAACAACGACCCACCTGGTTGGGAAAAATTTGCTAAAGCGTTAAAGGATTTAAAAGTACCTTTAACATATATTGGCAATCCAAAAAGACGTGATTACATAGCTCAACTTCAAAAAGCCATCGAAGAACAACCGCCACAAAACACAGAGGTATATTTGACGCCAACGAGCGAAGATAAACACGCAAATAAAATTAAGAAAAAGATTGATTGGGAAAAATGGACCCCTTATTAGAAATAGATCAAATTTATTATGATGTATCACACCCAGCTGGATATAGCAATATCGACAAATTATCAAAAGCTATGAAAGGTAAAATGAAAAAGGAAGAAGTTAAAAACTGGTTGCAATCCCAATCTACGTATACACTCCACAAACCAGTACATAGAAAATTCCCTCGGAACAAATACGTTCTCTCTAATCTCAATGAACTTTGGCAAGCTGACTTAAGCGACATGCGGACTTATTCTAAAGATAATAAAGGTTTCAACTACATTCTTTGTGTTATTGATGTTTTTAGTAAATATGCATATGCTAGACTCTTGAAAAAGAAAAATTCAGAAACCGTAAAAAAGTGTTTCGACAGTATATTTAATGAAGCTAATACTACACCCACTCACATTCAATCTGATAAAGGCACTGAATTTGTATCGAAAGATGTTCAAAGATACTTTAAAACAAAAAACATAAATTACTATACGACAAATAATCCAGACATCAAAGCAAGCATTGTAGAAAGATTTCAAAGAACGCTAAAAATGAAGATGTGGCGCTATTTTACACACAAGAATACACATAAATATATTGATATTTTGCAGAATTTGATACACTCTTACAATCATAGTTTCCATTCTAGTATTAAAATGTGTCCTTCAGATGTTAATTCTAATAATATAATTACAGTTTGGAGTAATTTATATGAAAAATCTGAAAAATCATCAAAAACTATACTACCTATGTTTCATGTCGGTGACCATGTCAGAATAACTAAATATAAACATGTATTTCAAAAAGGTTATGAATCTAATTGGAGCGATGAAATATTTGTGATTTCTTCTATAATAGAACGTACTCCGTGGCCCGTTTATACTATAAAAGATTTAGATGGTGAGGAGATAGTAGGAACGTTTTATGAACGAGAATTACAAAAGGTCATTTATGACCCCACCATTGAACACAAGATTGATAAAATAATTCGCTCTCGTTATTCTGGCAGCAGACAAGTGTTAGTTAAGTGGAAAGGTTATCCAAACAAATTTAATAGTTGGATTTTAGCTTCCAGTTTAAAAAAAAATATGATTAAAGATTTTTATTTAACTTTACTTAGCAATAGTTCAATGGAATATTTTCCTGAGAACAAAACATCAATTTTTTCAACAAAATTACCCAAACCCATAATATTGGAAGGAGAATGGTGTGTAGGAATCGTTGAATTCCAATATCCATGCACCATGTTTACTGTTCAAGATCATGAGAATGTTATTTACATAACAAAAATCATGAAAATGCCCAATGAAGACAAACTATCTACAGTTTATTATAAGACTCACATACCTGCCACAAACTATGATAATATTAACCATATTTTATCAGCATTAAATAATATAAGAGAAAAAATCAAATTCCGCTACGATAATATATCTAAATTTGTTTCTGTTTCTGTGTTAGACGAATCAATAAAATCTGTAACATTATCTCCTAAACTAGGCTTACAGTTGGGATTTGAACCAAACAGAAACCTTGTTGAAAAGAATTTAGCTAAATGTCCAGCTAATTTACATTTAGGGTTACCATCTCAACTATTCGTTTACTGTGATATAGTTGAACCTCAAATTGTAGGTGATGTAATGACACCTCTTCTGAGAGTAATACCATTAGATCCTTCAAAATACATCTATGGTGCCAATAAAATGCATGTATTTTCACCTCCTCATTACTTATCGGTAATGCGAAGAGAATTCGATACCATTGAAATAGATATAAGGTCAAGCACCGGACAAAAGATACCATTTCAATTTGGAACGGTGTGTGTTAAACTACATTTTAAAAAATTATAATGCATTTTGAACGCTCCAACATGATATGTCCTTATCAACGCTATTATTCTCATTAGGCTGGTTCAGGTATAGGGGTGGTATATAAAGGGGCGCCTTATCAAAAAGGACATGGAATTGGTAGTTTTCTTGGGGGATTGTTTAGGTCAGTTTTACCATTATTATCAAGCGGTGTTCGAGCTGTTGGTAAAGAGGCATTGAGCGCTGGTGTTGGTCTATTGACAGATATGGTTAGTGCGCGACCAATGGAAGATTCAATAAAAGCACGTCTTAAAGAAGTTGGTTCCAACTTGAAACGCAAGGCTGATGAAAAAATAGATAAAATCAATATGTCTGGATCCGGATATATAACAAAACGAAAACGTCTACCTGGAGTCAGTCCGTCGTTGACCGCGAAAGTGAAAGCTCTAAAAAAAACAAAAATTACTCAAAAACAAATCAAGGACATATTTTCTTTATTTTTTTGACATTATTTTTTTGATTATTTTATTGACAATTAATCAAAATGTCTTTTTTACATAGTCATTCCTGTGAATGTATAAAGTCCGAATTGGATTTGTTTGCATTGCCGTCAACTCAAACTAGCATTGAAAGTGGAATTTGGATCCATTATAAACCAATTTCATCTCTTGCCGATGATGGTCCTATAGAATTTCAAATTCCTGGAGCAGGAGATGACTACATAGATTTATCTCATACGTTACTTCACTTGAAAGCGAAAATAGTAAATCAAGATAACACCAAACTAACCGCATCTACAGTCGTTGCTCCGGTGAATAATTGGTTGCACTCACTCTTCAGTCAACTTGATGTCTACTTAAATCAAAAACTTGTATCACCACCCAATAACACATATGCTTATCGTGCGTATATAGAAAACTTATTGAACTATGCTCCTGCAGCAAAAAAATCTCACCTCACCTGTGGTTTATGGTATGAAGATACAGCTGGAAAAATGGATTCCACCGATGATACTAATAAAGGATTTACTAAGAGGCAAGAATTATCTAGTGAAAGTAAAGAAATGGAAATGATTGGTCACTTACATGGTGATTTATTCAATCAAGAAAAAATTTTAATCAATGGTGTTGATATATGTGTTAAGTTAATTCGTTCTAGAGAAAATTTCAATCTCATGGCCTCTACAGGTGACCTTAAATTAAAGGTATCTATTACGGATGCATCTTTGATTATTCGCAGAGCACGAATCAATCCCAGCGTGTTACTTGCTCATCAAAAGGTCTTAGCTTCTACCACAGCTAAATACCCCATTACTCGAGCTGAAGTTAAAGTTTTAACAATACCATCAGGTGTTCAAGGAAAAACTCTAGATAACATTTTCTTAGGACAATTACCTAAAAGGTGTATAGTGGGATTTGTAAATAACGCTGCTTTCAATGGAAACCTCACTAAGAACCCATTTAACTTTCAAAATTACGACATCAATACTTTTAGTTTATATATAGACGGTCAACAAATACCATCAAAGGCTTTACAACCCTCATTTGAGAACAAAATTTTTACTTCAGTATATCATACATTGTTTTCTGGAACAGGTATACACTTTCTCAATGAAGGTAATGGGATATCCCGAGAACAATACGCTGAAGGTTATTGTATGTTAGCGTTTGATTTGACACCTGATTTATCAGCAAACTCTACAAGTCATTGGAATCTTGTAAAGCATGGTAGTGTGAGATTAGAAGTGCGTTTTGAAACAGCTTTATCACAAACTATTAATTGCATTGTTTATGCGGAGTTTGATAATGTTATTGAAATAGATAAAAACCGCAATATTTCAGTAGATTATAGTAGTTAAGAACACAAAATTAACTGTTTAAGATTAGATTAAGCGTGAATAATTTAATTCAGATTTGTTGTTAGATTTAAGTTACCAATAAAACGAATTCACAAAATATTAAGTTCTTTGTTTTACTATAATCCTTGCAACCCCACAACAAGAATCAACTTGGCTGATAAGTACCATAATAGTGTCTTGTTAACCTTATATAAGACATTACCACTTTATCATTCGACCTGATAAGATTCTGCAGCGATACGGTGAATAAAAATGAATACAATAGAAATACAGAATTACTTAAAGAAAATTGATCCAAGTATTGAATATAATGTATATGCAGCCAATCGTCTACCAATATATGTGGTAACTCCTACATACGTAGTTAGCAACTTAGACTCTGATAACAAACCAGGTTCTCACTGGGTCGCCATACACATAGATAAGAATGGTTTTGGACAGTACTTTGATTCATACGGTCGACCACCTCAAGGATACCACCGAATGTTTTTAGCGAGAAATTCTAGAATGTGGAATTACAATACAAGTCGAATTCAAAATGACTTTACTATAGTTTGTGGAGAGTACTGTTTAATGTATCTGTATTATAAATACTATGGTAAGAGTCTCAAAGATTTTCAAGTATTATTTAGTGATAATACAATATGCAATGATGTGTTTTTAAATGGTTTATTTAAATCATGTTTTGAGGTGAATAAATGAAATATGAAAATGAATGAATGATTTTTCTTTATTGAAGATTAATAACCCCATACAATACTTATAATTCTTCCAAACAATTTATGAATGTTCCCAATAACTTTACAATCGTAAGCATGAGCATGAAAAAACACTAAAAAGACTTATAACTATTTACAATAATACTTAGCAATAACACAATTCACAAAGAGTTCTAGAATCAAAAACAAATTAATCTATTAAGTATGTAACTTAAAAGAGTACAAAGTTTAAATACAATACAATGTAAGTTAAATTTAAACAGGTAGATTCTTAAGTACAGTTATTACAATAATAGTTTCTTATTTCAATAATAGTAGTACAAAGCATATGATTAAAGTTATGATATTAAAACATTGACACGCAATGGCACTTTTGTTCATTTGTCTGTGTCTATAAAATATTTCACACAATCGTCCTTACTAGCCAACTGTTTAGTTATATTGTATATAGTGTCCTTGACACTTTGCAAGTTCTTATCACTGTCGTTTTCCGCGTAATATTTAACTCGCACATCAGCGTGTTTCCAATGTTCCGTCGGTGCGATGTTTTTTATTTTATTCACTTCATACACCTCAATTTTTATGAGATGTGATGCAGAACTGTTGTCATCGCTGTTTGATCGGATGTATGAAACACCCCCGCTCGTCGATCGACCAACACTGGATGACTTTCTTGTTGTTGTCTTCTTCTTTTTTGGTTTTTCGAAGAACTCATCAATGCTGTTGCATTCGATCGGTCTTTTATTTGCTATTATCGCTTTTTTTACTTTAAAAGCGAGTGTACCTTCTTCATCACTAGGTTCGTCGATTTCTTCAGCATAATAGTAGTTTTTGAAAGTATTTTCAGAAAACTGTAACAAAATGAAATGAAACTGTTTTAATTATCGGTTAAGTAAGTACTGTATGATAAATACTTATAGGTATGCGAAGTATACATGTACACATTAGTAACAATGATAAATTAATAAGACATCAAAGATAGCTAAAATGTATTAACTTGGTGGACAACACATGGCATAAACAATTAATGAAACATCTGGTTACAACACTTTTAGATCAAAGTATATAAAGGTACTTACATTCATTTTTATAACACTTTCACTATTTAACTATTTCACAATTTTACTATCACTTCACTGTTACAAACAACTGGAGATCACACTTCGAGCAGAGCACAGAGTGGAATACGATACCATGTGATTTTGCGTCGGTCTTTTATATGGAGAGGGAGTATTGTTTCCTTGCAGACAAGATCCAACATGTTTCGACTTTCACCTTAAATGTTCCGTTGAATACGTAATATCAGGTAATGTGAATAATGGGAACCGTAATTATTATGACAATGAGAAGACCCAAAGGGTTTTACCTAGAATTTGAGAAAGGTATGGTGTATTGTAACGATTGCTTTATCTATAATAAACAATGCCCGTAATGCGTAAAGGGTGACTATTAAGTAATTTTAAACGGCTTTTACGTAGAAACACGAGTTAATAGAAATACGAGACAAAGACCTTTGCATCCTTCAAATAAAAAAGGGTCGCCGATAGAAAGTAGAAAGTCTAAAACACAACGAAAGAGGGAAAATGTTGTTTTATCTATCATAAACAATGCTCGTAATGCGTAAAGGGCAACTATTAAGTAATTTTAAACGGCTTTTGCATAGAAACACGAGTTAATAGAAATACGCGACAAAGACCTTTGCATCCTTCAAATAAAAAAAGGATCGCCGATAGAAAGTAGAAAGTTAAAAGCACAACGAACAGGGAAAAGGTACAAGCTTAAGGGAACCGTAGACCATGAACAAATTCGTGGTTCATACCTACCTCGCGGGTGATATGAAATGGATTCCGCGGACGATATAAATTTTATTCGCGGGTGTTAGCAAAATAATCCGCGGTCGATATCAAATTAATCCGCGGTAGGTATCAAGTTAATCCGCGGTAGGTATCAAGTTAATCCGCGGTAGGTATCAAGTTAATCCGCGGTAGGTATCAAATTAATCCGCGGTAGGTATCAAATTAATTCGCGGTAGGTGTTAAAGTAATCTGCGGATTTATTCGCGGGTTCCGCGTATTACTAAAATAAATAAATAGCAATGAGAGGTGTCAAGGGACACCCGGATGGAACGAAGTTCCTTTCGATTAATTAGTGAAGGAATTGTAATAAAATTTTATTTATATAACAGAGTGTGTATATATAAATATATAAATATTTTCCTATTTCCGTTCCAATACATAAGTTTCTTGAGAAAAATACAAATAAATACGTGTGGCACTCGGAGACTACCGCGGTAAAGCTATTGCATAGCATTTTTATCACAAAGTTTGATTGACTAAACACAAATTCGATCTTACGCTTACCACATAAAGTAGATTTTTAAACGCGAGCAAAGCACGTTTAGTCTTGTTATTGATAAATGTCAGTAACCAAAGTAGAATAAATCAACAAAATTTGAAAAAATAATGTTACGTTCGATTCTTTTGTACTCGTGCCATGCCAACGCTGGGGAAATAGCTTCTATGCAATGTATTTAAGGTTCATATTGGATTAGTAAGAAATGGTTTTAATGACTTTAATAAATAAAATAAATAAAAATATACTCGTTTCAAGAATTATAGCTTCTACGCATTGTATTTAAGGTTCATATTAGTAAGATAATAGCAAAAAGTGTCGTGACAACTTTTCATTTGTTTTTTCCGTCCAGCCCCCTTTCACCACGCGCGATAAGGAACTTCGTTCCAATAGGGCGTTATGAGCTATAATTATTTGAGTTATAATATAGAAAAATCTTACTTTTCCCAATAATATAATATTGTATTTAGGATTCAATCTGCTTAATAGTCTATACTATCTTTATATATATAATTCTTCTGTGCGTGTGTATGTCACTGAACTCCTCCTAAACGGCTGGACCGATTTTAATGATTTTTTTTGTGTATCTTCAGGTTGATACGAGAATGGTTTAGATTTACAAGTCGGTCCGGGAAAATGTATAGCGGGACTTTTATCCAGGAAAGAACCTTTCGCGCCGGCAAAGCCGCGGGCAAAAACTAATCTATACTAATATTATAAAGATGAAAGATTTGATTCCTTGTTTGTAATGGATAAACTCAAAAACTAATGGAACGATTTTGAAAATTCTTTCACTAACAGGAAGGTACATTACTTCTGAGTGCTATAGGCTACTTTTTATCTCGGCAAAATATTTTTATCCCGAAAAACCTTTCACGCGGGCAGAGCCTCGTGCAGAAGTCTAGTCTTCTAATAAAAGAGAGCTAATTCCGTAGATTACTGGCATTTTTAACTACGCGATATTTGCTATGAGGTGTGGATTGTCAGTTTGTCAATCAAGCATACAAAAATATAGTTATAATTTGTAGAATCTCGTTTATAATACTAATCATTGCAATGTACAGGGACTCTCCAAAACGTTTGAAACCCATTTTGACTCCACAAACATGCATCTAGCTGTCGATAGCTTCTACTTGCCTTTACTCAAGAGTAAGAACCGATTTATAAAAAAGTACTTTTTAAGTAAAGTATTGAGATTTCAGTTGTATCAACGACTCTCAGTATTTATATCAGTTAAACTTGTTTATATTCGCCGCGAGTTTGTCATTTTTCGCTCTGCCTCCGCCAGGTGTGTTTGACGATGATTTATGCCTCCACTCAAATGAGAGAATTGAGTGAGTACTGACTTGACTCTGGGAAAATAATATTCTTGACGCATTACAATTCTTAGGAATATTGCTTACTTATATTAAAACAATTATTGACAGTCACTTTGTTAAAATATGTTTGTGTCATTATAAGATAATAAGTAGTAGATAATAATATTAAGACATTATAGGTCGGACAAACTTAGCTGGTCAGCGTGACATTTTTTTTTTTTTATAATGGCATTTGTGTTCACATTTTGCCAATGTCAAGTTTGGTTTGTATATTTTATTATCTGTAGTATGTCGAAGTAAAGCAGTGGCTACCTTACCAAGACTTTATCGAGGAGTTTTGGCGGCAACAGAAAAAACACTTGATTAGCACAATTATTTCAATTCACTTCATTTGAGCTCTTTAATAGAACTATATTGGATAATATACCACCATAATTATGCAATATAACACTAAATATCACCAAAATAATGAATTAAAACAAGAGCACCTCATGACACTTCCAAGTTCCCGCCAAAAAACCCGACAATTTATTGATACTTCACGAAATACTGTGTGTAGGGAAGAGAACAAAAAATCGGTTGCACCAAATAACCGATTCTTGAATGCAATCAATTTTTTATTCAAGGAGTTTATTATCGTATGTAAATAGAGTTAGATTATTATTAAATCTTACACGTTACAATCACGAGTTTTTGTAATTACAATAGTTAGTTATTGTTAGTCGTTCATTTAGATTTTCCGATAAAATTTCACGATTATCCTGTCACAATTTTTTAATTGGTTATAAGTCATTACAAATAAATAATTACGAGTGTGTACTGAAACTAAAATAACGAATCTAGTGCTACGGTTTAAATTATTTACTTTGGAGATCTTCGTTTTCTTTCGTCGAGTATGAAAGTTGTAATTTGTTTAAAATATCTAACGCATTGTTCGAATCCGTTTGTAAAATGTAGGTACTTAGGACAACATAATTTTTAAATTTACAGCCATGTTTTTATTTACATCCAAAGTTTCGAAATTTTTCAGTAATCGGTTACGTATGGTTGCGTAGTCATTTAAAACTTTCCCAACACTACGCTCATAAACTATAAAATACAACATTGTAAAAGCGTGGCGTTGATATAAGAGCCAAGATTATATTCTTTATTTCAGTATATTTTACAATATTAAATCAAATAGGTATGTTACATAAGTATGACACTCTTTGTTATAATGTATGGAAAACATGATAAGTATTTGTAATTATATAGTTGACTATTGATTTTTTTGGGTTGACGTTCTCACAAAGCTATTGCGTCGCGAAAAATTTGAATTGTCACACCGGCCAGCTAAGTTTGGGGTGCACGTCGTAAGCACTGCCATCTAGTGGCGCAATCGATACTTGGCACTGGCACTTGACGACTCATTTTCAGCCCATCGATATAGAATAGTACCTAAGTACTTACATTCCATGGTTATGTAAAAATCGACAAAAATAATAAAAGCTGTATAAAACATGCATAATTATGAGTTCCAAAAACATTGAGAAATGTTGCGTTACGTAATTTATAAAAATAATTATGTTTTGAAGGTAATATTCAATACAAAAAAATCTGTAATTATGGGAACATAACCTCCTAATTTTGCTTAAATAACTAGCTCCCATCTAATTTTAGTCTTATTAAAAGAATATATAAACAAATTATTGTGCCAGTTCTAGTTTATTTTTTAAACACCTGTGGCTCTTGTGTCGATTTTGTACTGCCCCCTATAGTTCGTGCACGCGCCCTATAGGTATTGTGATTTTGTTGATGTGTCGATTAATCGATTTGTTATATTTTTAAATTTAAGTTTTATTATGGCCTAAAATATGTTTCTTAGAAGTTGACAGTAATTAAGAATGTTTATTTTGTTATTGTGGCGGGTAAAAGTAGAGTCGTTAATTTGGCTGTCGGTGAATAATATTTTGATCTACTAACAATCAATATACATATTATATAACATAGATAGTTACAGCTAATATTTTATTTCAACAGAAAATCCTTCTACAATGGTTAAACCGTAAAAGAAGTATCCAAATTGCATGGAAGTGGTTGGAAGTCGTAAATTGGGCACAAAGGTGAATTGAATGTTTGAAGAGAAAACATACAAATAAGGAAATCGAATATCGCCGTTCATCTGATTTGGAATACGTGTAGGTAATAAAGAAAGGAGGGTGATGCTTTCCGCCCCACTGCGCCACCGTACATGTATAGAAAAATATAGGTAATATGGGTGAACGAATGAATACATCTTATGTAGTTCAACGCACAAGGGTACTGGGATAAATGAAATAAATGATGTATCTTACTAGGTGTCTGTATCGCGAAATATGTTTCCGTATTGCAAAAAAAAGTGTGTGTGTACTTATGTACACGCGTTAGAAGTTATACTTCTTTTACGTAACAAGATAAAAATCCTTTTAAAAAAAAAATCTTTCGCCTTATTCTACGTTCAAAATTCAAAACTAAAATGTTGACTATAGCTAACTTCAGGGTGTCGGTTTTTCGTGACAGTGTGCGCGCGCATCGTAAAAATTTACTCACCTCATTTTTCCCTAACGCGCCAAAAGAAGTATAACTTCAAAAATTACACAACGGTAAGAATTTGCCTCGCAATTTTTATTTCAATTTGATATGCAATTAGGGTGCCAGGTCTTAAAACCGCAAAGCTGGTTTTCTAATCAGTTTACCCGAATGTTCGGTGAGAACGGTCATGGAAATAAGAAGTGGCGCGCCACAACTCGACAGTGTGAGCTACATACGTAAATGCCAGGGAAATGCCGCACATGGTTGTTACCTGACGAGCGTTAAGGAGACTATGTCTTGCTTTACCCGGATGCCTGACAAGTCTGAAAATCTTGTAATGAAATAGAGGAATTAATGACTTCAATGATTGAGTAATAGAACTTAGTCCGTCTAACTAGTACGGTTTTGAGATTGATCTCTAGATGTAGCAATCAATATTTTTACACGATTTTAATTTTGAGAAATACATTTCATTTCACAAAAAAACAATTTGTACAAGATATTACAATGATTCGTTCCCTACTATAAAACTAAATAGTGTCATTTAGCACTGCCTGAATCAGAAAATAAATATAAACGTTAACTACATTTCAATAGACATATTTATGTGTCTATTATTCATACATTACAGGAGACTAATTTTTAAACAACACGAAGCGTATTAAAAAAATAAAATAATATAGGTACGCATTAAAACGGGATAAAAAAGGTCAATATGCCCCGAAAAATGATGCAAACCATCAAACAGGAAGAGACGCGCCGAAGTAAAAAATCGTGGCTTAGAAACATCCGGGAGTGGACCGGTATCACCTCCGTTGAACACCTATTCCGCCTGGCCAGTGACAAGGAGGAATACAAGAAGCTGACGGCCAACCTTCAACATTGAAGAGGCACTAGAAGAAGAGAAGAAAAACAGGTCATAGAGAGGGCTACATATTTAAAGTTAAGTAGTTAGGTACAATATAAAACATTAAACAGTAGAATAGAGATTTATAGTAAAGCATTCCTTATCTATAATTTAGTTCAAAACACTTACATAAATAAAACTTTTAAAACGATCCGCCTGCATTACATGAAAAGAGATTATGATTTTAAAATATCTTTTTGTGTTAAATATTATGAAAGGCATGTCGTTAGAGTTGAAATTCGCTAATTACGCTGGATAAAAACATCACATACAAAGTGGGCTTAAAACTTTCCACGGTGTTTAAATGTTGCTGTTTAAGTTGTTTATACTTAATCTATGCCTATATTAGTTCATGCGCAATATTTTTGCAGTGGGATTATGGCATGAGAATTCTAACTTCAGTTGACATGAAACTGCCTCGGTGGCGTAGTGGTATTACGGTGCGACTGCAATACTAAGGGCTCTGGTTCGATCCCCGGGTAGGGCAAAGTGATTTTTCTAATCAGTATCAGCCCGGAGTCTGAAATTTGTGCCCGATATGGCGATAGGCTTGCCCCCTATCACATCACGGGATGGAATACGCACGGGGAAAAATGGGTATACTATTTACGCCTCTGCCTATCCCTTCAGGAATAAAAGGAGTGTGTGTGTGTGTGTATGAAATATTTTTAGCCATTAATGAATTTATGAATGTTTTTTCAGCATAGCGTATTCTAAGTCTGTTTTAACCCCTTTTTATGAAAAGCCCGCTTTAATCACGTGTTCCGATGACTCACAAGTCACGTTCCAGGGTCAGCCAATGCATCCAATAGTAATGTTTTTATCCTGGCGACCGTCGAGGTGTGCCGCCGTCCTTAATTCGCTTTTTTTTTGCACCACACTGTAGTCTGTAGGTACTTACCATCAGTAAATCGTTTGCCGTACTTAACAGGGTAAAACTTTTTTTAATATTTTGTTTTGCCGTATTTCGACATTTCGTATCCAACACTTTTGAGTTTATGTTGCATGAATTGAATTCGATGCATATTTTAAAAGGTTTATTTTTGTAATTTATCCTAATATAATAATATAAACGCGAAAGTTTGTAAGTATGGATGTATGGATGTATGGATGTATGGATGTTTGTTACCCTTTCACGCAAAAACTGCTGAACGGATGTCGATGAAATTTGGCACACGGGTAGATTATGTCCTGGATTAACACATAGGCTACATTTTATTCCGGGAAAATATAAAGCGGGACTTTTATCCCGGGAAAACTCATTCACGCGGGTGGAGCCGCGGGCAAAAGCTCGTAACATATAAAAAGGCATTGTAATTCCGATGCATGCATATCGCATCTTCATACACAAAGAACGAACTAAAGGGCCTTATAACAATGTCAAATAATATAAATAGACTAGCTGATAGCAAATCACTTGACCAAGAATTTCTCTTGTACTAGAACATTCTATTAAGATAGTTTTTACCTTATACCTTGTACGTATAATTTAATTTTTTAAATAAATCCACACAATCACTTTTGCGCTAACTGATCCGTTAAACCATTATTTCTTTATAACCTACGACACTTCAGATTATCGTCTTCCAGGCCATTTAATTCTAGCCGCTGGCCATTTTAAGAAGAACCATGAATTCTTTCCCAACACTAATTAATCAGAAGGCAGGTGAGGTCAGGACGAATGGGCACAATGTATTAGGACTAAGTCATTTCAAGCGGTTAATGACCGTAGTTGTCTCAGTTGCCTCGAGCTACTCAAGTTGCGCAATTACTTTTTATTTTCCTCCCTTGTCCTCACCCATAAACAAGAATATAAAAGTGAGGCATAAAATTATTTACATGACGCAGATGTATGTGTCGTATTACTGATATACGGCAAAGGATATATGCGTAAACATCATTAATTTTAGTATAACACACATTTATAGCAACAAAAGTAGATGACGTTATATAATGTTTTCAGTTTTGCGAACAATATCACAAAATCGACTCTTGTACGAGATTTGGTTCTTTAAAGGCTGTGCGAATAATTAACGTATATTATGTGAGTTTAAATTAAGAAATCATAAAAAAAGAACGTGTTGCACTCCGGGAGTGCCGGCAGAAGTGAAAACTTGAACATTAACGTTGTGTATTTTTGAATATTTTGGAATGGTTAGGGAATAACTTCGCACGAATTGCTTTATTTATCAGTATAAAAGTACTAGCATTTATGTGGTTAAATACAATATTTATTTATTGTGCTAACGTAGTACACAAAAATGTCAATTTCACTATTTCCTTATAAATCAAAATTTGAAAAAGAATGTTACGCTCTTTTGTACTCGTGCCGTGCCAACGCTGGGGAAATAAATAAAAATGTAGTCGTTTAAGAATTATAGCTTCTACGCATTGTATTTAAGGTTCATATTAGTAAGGGATGGTTTTAATGACGTAAATAAATAAAAATGCACTCGTTTAAGAATTATAGCTTCTACGCATTGGTATTTAAGGTACATATTAGTAAGGGATGGTAAAACCTCCTACGCATTTTCGATCGGTCACGTGATCCTAACGCGGGTTTAACATTTTATACCCATCCCAAAAGTGCTCAAAGCTGCTAAAGAAGTTTTCACTTCAAAAAAATCTGCATAAGATTTTGTAGCTGCTGGATAAATTTGCGAGCTAATTAATTTTCTTAATAAGTGCACGTCCCTTGTTTCCGTTTGCTTTACAAAATTTCACAGTAACAGTGCGGACGTCATTAGCCGAGCAGAAACTCTCGTTATATTTTATGGCCGCACTGGCGACCGTTACTAACCCTTTAAATGCATCTACTGGGTCTTAATTGACATTATAATAAACTTCATTGCTACATTCAATACGTTGTTTGAAGTTTAATCTTGGAACTTTACTGTTACGGCAAGTGATAATTATCTTATGTATACATTTTAGATAGCTGTTAGACGTTCTATGAGTACTTGTAGGAATATTTTACTTTTGTTTTGTAGACTCAGTTATTATAAAACTTAAATATTTTTATAATACTATAAATAAACTGCTTCGGTGGCGTAGTTGTATTACGGTACTACTGCAATGCTGAGGTCTCGGGTTCAATCCCCGGGCTGGGCTAAGTGATATTGAGTTTTTCTATTCAGTATCAGCCCGGAGTCTGGAATTTGTGATCCCGATATGGCGATAGGCTCGCCCCCATCACATCATGGGACGGAATAACGGTGAAAAGTGGGCGCACTAGTTGCGCCTCTGCCTACCGCTTCGGGCATAAAAGGCGTGAGTGTGTGTGTGTACTACAAATAAACTGCTTTCTATTAATATTGCATTAAATATTGTTTCACCGATATTATTTTTAGTTATCATGCAGAAACTGTCGCAAACATATTCGTATTTCACGAACGCAAACACATATCAATAACAATACACTTGCGACTAACTTTAACAATAACACTCAGACGTGTTGTAATAAAGTTTTTGCTCATTCATTTCACGATAAGTCTAACAGTGTCTCTTGTCAACCTTGCTTATTATTCTTAGCTGTAGCCTCATAAAGAAACGTATTTAGTTATTTCTAGGAACTTATAGTTATCCTAGCGTACCTTAGACCGTTTGGAAAGAACTCGCCAAGAAATCGCCGCGAAAAAAAGGTCACATTCAATATAACTACCACATAGAAAGTGCAACATACATGGTATTTCACGTTTTGAGTAGTTAGGAAGGGATGTTTGTTTTACACACGCTACAACAGTTTTTATAAATTTGTGGTCTTATACTTTGGCAGAAAGCCGAGAAAGGAAAGCTTATACAGGGAAGTTTTTCAAAGTGTAGAAATTTTCACAGCTGATTCAGAATCGGTGGTACAGACGATTAGCGTTTTTTTTTTCAAATATATAAGACTTATTGTCCCTAAAAAACCAGAACACGCAGACAATTCGAAGGTGTTTAGTAAAAGTACTACAAGTCATTCATAGCAATACCTTAATTCTGACCTACGCACGCACACTTCAAAATATAGGTACGATAAGAAAGGCTCGAAAATATATAAGGCGCGTCCTTAATGGTCTAAGTACCATACCTATCTCAGACCAATACTAAAAACAGGCCTGCATTAAAATTGGTCCACATCTAAAACTGTCAAGTAGACGGATCAATGATTTCGTTTAATAAACATGATAATGTTGCTAGAATTCACACCATTGAAATTCTTAAACTGATAAGAATGTGGACTGCATGTTAATGTTTTTCTTTATATTAAAGCTTAGCTTTTGCCCGCGGCTCCGCCCACGTGATTAGGTTTTCCCGGGATAAAAAGTAGCCTAAAAGTAGCCTAGTTTTTGAGTTTATCTATAACAAATCAACAAACATACAAACAAACAAAAATCAAATCTTTCCTCTTTAAAACATTATAAGTATAGAAAAGCGATCGTACTAGCGTTGATTTTAAAAGGAAAAACTACACGCCTTGGGATCGTACCCGAGACATTTGTTTACTAGACTCTGTTGCTAACGCTTAATTACGCCCCGAGCTCCTTTAGACTTCTAAGCTAGAAAAACGAGTAGGAAGTTGAGTTTTGAGGTGCATCAAATCATGTAAAGGGTTCAAGTTTAGTGATTTGTTGCGGCTGTTTGTTATACATGATGAAATTAAACTACAATAACGGTTTTTATCGCGGTTTTTTATTTTATTTCCTCCCCGTGACCAGGAAGTGCTGCAAAGCCTTCGAAACTTCGGGAAAAAAATAAAATAAAAACCCGCGATGAAATCCGTTACAGTAGTTTGATTTCAATGTCTAACATTCGCGTAACCGTAAGGAATCATTATTATACATGTTATTTCGCGTTTATAGTAAAAATGTAGCGCATCTTTAGGCACTACCTATTTAATATAAGATGACCAACTTGTCCAATTCCAAGGATTTCAATCAGTTTAGCGTAAACAACTAAAACGATTTGTTTTACTTATTACAGCATTAATGCATACCTATTCGCCCACTATCTCTCTATCTAGGAATACGCACGGCGAAAAGTGTGTGCCCTAGTTGTTCCTCTGCCTACCCTTTAGAGAATAAAAGGCGTAAGTGTGTGTACGTAATGGATACCTATATACCATATACATAAAAAGGAGCGAACTATTCTTTTATTATGTTCATCGACTTTGCACATAAAATATATTTTTCTCCTATATTACTTTACGTATAATAAAGTTAAAGAAAAGTAAACAAAACTCAGCATGTCTTTGAATAAAGTACGACAAAGTATTCATAATGTAACAAGATAAAGGAACCGTGTAGGTATATTTCTTGGTTTCCCAAACTTTGCACCTTTGTTACTGGTTATAAAAACTTCAATAAACTTCGATCACTTGAAAATACCATACAAATGGAAGAAACTTCAATCCTTTCAACAGGAAACTAATAGAATATGTATGTACGTAAACATAAGAATAGCAATCAGTGAGTAAAGTCTGAAACAACTTATCGGCATTCAAGAATTATTCTGTTTTGTCATAAATATGCGATTGGTCACCGAGCGTTTCGCCACGCATAGCTATAAGTGACATTGAAAAATATTGTTCACAGATTTAGATTTATTATATTCGTAGGCGCTTATATAAAGTTATTTATTTTATTTTTATTTTAAAATACACGGACTATTCTGTACGAAATATTATCCCTACATAGTTTATTTTTCATTTAATTAAATGTAAACTAACTTTTTGTTTTAAAAAATAGAGTAGTAAATATTACGATACATACCACAATGGTCTATTTGATAACTTCTATATCATATTCCCCAATAATGCATCAGGGAAATTACATTAATAATATTCTAGCATGCTCACTGATTATAATAGGGTTCTCAATTCAGTTATTGAATATCTAATATATCTAATTTCACTGCCGAATTGAATAGAACTGCAATTCTCCAAACCCTTATTCACCTATTTAATCTCATCAGAGACTAAAGAAGCGCAATAAAGGGATATAGCTCGGACCAGTTGGCTAATTTTCATTGAACATTTTTGCACTCCTCTATAGAAACAACGGGTGCTCGAAGCGGGGGCATATTCCCCCTCGAGCAAGCTTTTGTACGTTATTGACATTTACTTTCCGAGTGTAAACACACCGAGAGCAGTTGTCTGTCTTACTTCTTCCCCACATAATGCATTGCCTTACTTGATTCACCTGTCCTGACGCTTCAACTTTTTGAAACTCTTTTATATATTATAGACTGTCTTCTTTCTGTATTCATTTGTAAGCCTTTCATTGATATTACAAATATTATTTTGTGACTACTTAAAACCAGTAAAATAGCTTCGTACTATTTTTGGAATTCACCGTTAGAAATATGTTATTTTAAATTTGGTAAATGCATAAATTCCTTTTTGTAATATTTTTTTCCACAAACATACAAGCGTACGAAAAGAAAAAGTTGGCAAACACATAAATATTACTTTAACACTTTGACCTTACCTGATTTTGGAGTTATATTTCATAGGGTTTATCGCTCTTTTAAACTTTACCCAAGATTTTCACCTTCAGATGGGGAAATCTCGCCGAAAGGTTGCTAAAACAATGTGTTGGGGATTAAAGTCGGCCGAGACGGCAGCTAATGCAATATGTATCAGTTTTCAAGAAGGGCCACACTACGGAGAGATCGTTTTTATGTCCTATTGGAGGATATTATTTGTCACGGAATTTATCCGTGAGTTTAAAACGAAGTTTGAACGCCTTATAAGTCACCTTTTTTGCTGTGTTTTTACTTCGTCGCAAAAGTTTATTGTTATTAAAGAGGATTTTATAACATCTTCACTTTGAGTATTTACTAATGATTCCTTATGTTAGTCCGCCCCGTGACCACGAAGTGCTGTAAAGCCTTCGAAACGTCGGGAGAAAAATTAAATAAAAAACCGCGATAAAATCCGTTATAATAGTTTAATTTCAATATTTACTAATGTTAAATGCTCTAAGCATCTTCTTAATATAAATAAAGCAACAATAGACAATAGTAGCACAGTTTGAACGGTTAATTAAGGAGCCATAGCCAAGTTATAGCGCAGCGTATGTATCTGAATTAGGGTTACCCATTCAGTGCGAACCTCTTTGGCTCGGAAGCATCGTACTTGGCTCGGGCACAAGTGGGACAATAAACGGAGCCGCCATAAAGTGGGAACGTCAATTGCAAGTGTACACTTTTTCACAAGTCTAGACGCATTAACTTCCATGCGTATTATAGTGAATATTCCGCATATTACTCAAAAAAATGGGATCGTGCATCTTAACAGTTATTTGTCGGCAAAACTTTATGGATACTGCCAAAGCTTTTGTAGGCTATTTGTCTATTGTGTGATGAACTAAACAACCCTTTGTGAGGATGAAATATGACATAAGAAAACGTATGCAAATGTGTCAATATATATTTTGGCATTGATGTATCGTGGGCGGTATAAGGCCCAACATTTTGCCTTTACTGGCAGTCATATTTTTGTTTCACCAGCGATTTTGGAACTAAACTGAACCGATAAGTTTATGTGAGACAAACATTGTCTGACGTGTGGAAATATAAGAGCTGAAGGCACGCGCTGTTTACAAAAGTAAAATGAGTTTGTCTCACATATAAGGTTCAACGCTTTTCTCGTAAATCGTAATGTTAACCAGGTTTTCTTATGTATCATTTCGACTCATCTTCAACGCGCTTCATTCGTAGTTTAAAAAATATTAATGCCAGAAAATTATAGTATTTTGTTTTTAAGGGTTAAATATTTCAACTACCTATGTCAAAATAAATAATAAGATAAGTTTTAGAGGTATATTTAGTACCTACTACCAAGTAATTAAAGTATTGTGGCACTTGGGACATTTTGTAATTAGTCTCTAATTATGTAGAATAGTGTTTGTAGGATTTCAGTTTTTATTTGAATAAAAATTACGTCGTAGATAATTTCAACAACGCCCTTTTCCAGGATAAGTAGCCTCCATGTTAATCCAGGACTTGTTTATTTGTATGTATTGTTTATTTACCATCTTTTTTTTAATTTTTATTGAATTGAATGATGAGACGAGCATGCCGTTCGCCTGATGGTAAGAGATACGACCACCTATAAACAGTAGCAACACCATCCAGCTTGATTTACAAACTACTGTGTGGCATTCTACTGCGCTCGTCATCCTGAGACATAAGATGTTAAGTCTCATTATGTCCAGAAGTTACATTGGCTACAATGTCCCTCAAACCGAAACACAATAGTGCATGCACACTGCCGCTTGGCGGTAGAAATAGACATTGCGGTGGTACCCACCCAGACGGCCTCTTACATATGAGAGACCTACCACCAGTCTGCAATCCATGCAGCAGTTTTGCGTATACTACTTAGAATCAAACATCTTTGTACTTTCGAATATAATACGAGTATAATGACACGCTACATAGCAATGTCCCCATGATTCAGTGCCCTATTTGGAAGGATGAAGTGTTGACAAAATGATTTCATTGGCTCGCAAGCGTGACTTTTGTAGCCACATAACATAAATTAGGCGTGCGAACCTAAAATAGCGGTGTGCTACGCCGAGGTCTGTGGGTTGGCATCGAAATGTGATAGAGGCCTGGTACTGGTGCCAAATTGCCCTGTTCGCTTATCATACGGATTACGTATAGCGTAGCGGCGGCGTAGCTATGTACCAGAATTCTCCGTTTTAAATTTGAATATAGACGGGGTTTCGGAACAAAGCGGATATAATTTGCGAATATCTGACGACATGGTTTTTCCGCGACTGTTTCTTGTATTCCTTGGAGTTTGCTGTGAAATCACCATATTTTATGTTCAGTTGTTTTGAACTTTTAAATGTTTTGTAGCAAAAGGATGGCAGTGGATTCCCTGAAGAGGTCACGAACCCTAAAAATGGCATTTGTATGGAAGTAAACATAGCTTATAACTAAGAAAAAGAATGAGATTGTATACATAATGAGTTAGAGATAGGGCTCTACCAAATTTTTCCATAATGTTATGTTAGGTACCTAGATATTACACTTTTTGTGTTTTATATAAATTGATTGAAATTGTATATACATTCAAGTTATTTTCAGAAGCATAGGTTGGTCGATTTTATTTGCATTTAATTACGTTACTCTCTAAACATAACAGTGATATTATTATGATCATTTCAATCAAAACTTACTTTATATTATATCATTTTCATATTAAAATAATCTAAAAACACTACGCGTTAAGTCTTATTTTCATAATTAGCGCTAACTTCTCACCTCACCCTCCCTAGAGAATAAGGCATGATATTATGAGGATATTCTGAGGCGATGCAACGTTGGCTCATGCACATTAACAATGCAGTATAAATCGCTGCATATATTTTTGCAGAGAACTGTAGATTTTTCCAGGCCAAGGCGCTTAAGGGAGTCGATGACTTGGAAAGCATTGGTCTGTCCGCTCGATTTGCACTACAAATTGATTTTTATGTGGCACCGGCTTGAAAACTTACGCTGTTTGTTTGTCATATTTATGATTTAAAATATTTTTTGCTGCTGGGACGGAATTCACTGGTGGTAGGTCTCTCATATGTAAGTCCGTCTGGGTGGGTACCACCGCAATGTCTATTTCTACTGCCAAGCAGCAGTGTGCATGCACTGTTGTGTTTCGGTTTGAAGTACATTGTAGCCAGTTTAACTACTGGACATAATGAGACTTAACATCTTATGTCTCAGGATGACGAGTGCAGTGGAATGCCACAAAGTACTTTGTAACTCAAGGTGCTGTATGGCGTTACTACTGTTTATGGGTGGTCGTATCGCTTACCATCAGGCGAACGGCATGCTCGTCTCGTCATTCAATGCCATAAAAAAAAACGTATATTGAGTTCCAGACTGGAACGCGTGTTCAAAATTCTGCCATAGTAAATAATTTGAAGGTGACGATCCGTACATACAACCAGTAAGAAACTGTGGCTGTAATTCTGTCAACCGCGGTGGAAGGCATGTTTTTCATTAATCGATATTATATTTAGACTACACTGTACATACTATCAGGTTTAGTGTAAGCTCAAAATAAAAAATGTAGTTATAGTTATCATTACTGCCTGCATGGCGTAGTTGTATTACGGTATGACTGCAATGCTGAGGTCTTGGGTTCGATTCCCGAGTCGGGCACAGTGATATTGGGTTTTAAATTTAATATCAGCCTGGAGTCTGGAATTTGTGTCCGAAATGGCGATAGGTTCGCCTTCTGTCACATATGGGACGGAATACGCACGGCGAAAAGTGGGTGCACTAGTTGCGCCTCAGCCTACCCCTTCGGGGATAAAAGACGTGAGTGTGTGTGTGTGTGTGTGGTTATCATTACATTTTAAGCCAAATAAGAGAAACAACATTATGTGCTTAGGTAGCGGCTACTGTAATCCGTTTTAGGTAGTTATTAGTGCTAATTACTTTCAGTCTTGATTATTGCCTATAATTGTCTGTTTTGTAATCAATCATCGTTTATATACATTAAAATTATGATCAGTCATGCTGTCAAGATAAAATAAAAATATATTTCGCTAGGAATTCAGTTTTGATAAATTGCTTAAAAGTATTCTCAAGAGTATTTTCTATTATGTTAGTATAATCTCGTATAAAAGTGAAAAATACATTTTTAGTAATGATTAGGTCGATATTATCATTGCTCTTCCAAACCACCTATAGACATTTTTTTTATAATACCATTGATTACTACCTCTACCGGCAAGGTGGACAGACGACTTGATAAAGGTCGCAGGAACACGCTGTATGCGGGCCGCTTTTGACAGGTCCGTCTGGAAATCTTTGGGGAAGGCCTATGTTCAGCAGTGGACGTGATGTGGCTGATGATGATGATGATTATGATGACTACCTCTACAGACAGTAGTCAGTATTGATACGTTAATATAACCTATTGACACGAGAATCACTCAATTGTAGGTTAAATATTTGACAAAAAAAATCAGTATGAATAACAATATTTTCCTACTTTCTTGATAGAGTATACATCAAAACAGTTTCTGAAGCCGTAACTTTTTTTACAAAAAACATAGAACAAAAGCTCTTATGTGCTTTTAAGCAGGGTTCATTATAACAAAGTAGCGCCAGACTAAGGTCCTAAAGACTTCCTGCGGTGTATAAAATCGCAACTCTTTGCGTCGCCATGTCAACCGTACCACGTTATAAAAGGTAAAAGACGGTAAAGGGGCTTTGCCGTTAGTATATGTATATATTTTCTTCGCTTAGTATGTTTTCTGGATAAAAGTGCAAATTTCATTTCATTTCAAAAATAATAAACTTGGCTGATAGTGTCTAGTGGTCATTATGGTGTTTGCGTGTTTAGAGAAACTATTAATCGGTTTTTCAATGAATTACCTTTCTCCAAGAATGTATTTGGCTCATATAAGTGATTATATAAAATATATTTTTGTTAGCATTAAAATAATTTTATTATTTTGCTTTAACCAATGATCGACTACTAAAAACCAAGGTAGCGATGTCTTAAAAATAAACGCAAAAAAATACTTCGGACACTTCAATTTTGCTACGCAATATTTCGTAAAAACTGATGGGCATCGAGGAGGTCCAAGAAATGTAACGTATCGCTAGGAATATTTCTAGTCCAGGCCGTCACTTCCGGCGCAAACCCCAGCGGCGGAAACGCAATAAATCATCTTCCATTGTCGCGGGGCCAATTGACGTTGATTTTTCTTGTCCCTTTGACGCCGTCGACGTGTTTGTGTACAGTCAGCAGCATAAGTATCTGTACAAAATCAAAATTTCAAAACGCCTATATACGCGTTAAGTTAAACCGAAACATTTTTTCTTCATTTGAAGTAAAGTAAATACCTTTTATTTTATTTTTGTGAAGAGAAAAACAAGATTAGCAAGAACACAAAAGTATGTTGGCAATTTGATATTTTGAATTTGTTCATCTACTTATGTTGCTGACTGTACATTTAGAATGCATAGAATTTTTGCAATATTCTTTTTATTCGTAAAATTTACGATGTAAGGGAAAAATGATTTTATATGATGTGAAGGTACTGGTCATACTAATGTAATTATTTCGGCTTCGATTTTTATCGGATTACCATCGGAAGCATTTGAGTGTGTGTTGGTTATCCAACTTTTCTTTTGAAGTAACAACAAACAACAATCTTTTGAAGTAAGTAAATAAAAATGCAAAGTGGTCGATAGCCTAGTTGGGAATGGAATGGTCTGCCGAGACAATGTCCGGAGGTCAAAACCCAAGGCACACACCTCTGTTGTTGTTTATCAGGTTGTTTATCAATTATCGTTCGCTTTAACGGTGAAGGAAAACATCGTGAGGAAACCTACATACCTGAGAATTCTCCATAAGAATTTCGAGGGTATGTGAAGTCTGCCAATCCGCACTAGGCCAGCGTGGTGGACTAAGGCCTAAACCCTCTCAGTAGTAGAGGAGGCCCGTGCTCAGCAGTGGGCAGTATATAATATAGGGCTGGTATTATTATTATTATAAATAAAACTGCCATTGTGGATTATTGTAAAAATTGTGATATATTCTTTGTTAAACTATGAATATTTAACTGTACAAAATACATGGTATTTCTAATTTACATTTAATATTAATTAACAAAATAATTATAATCAATTATATACGCGTATAAAACATTACTCGATAGCCGGCGACGAACGGTCGTTTGTTAACGCTTTCCGCAGCTTCACCGTAGCAAATTGTTGCGGCCTGCGGGAAATTACGAGAAACTGTTACGAAAAGATTATAAGAAATGTATGAGTATATTTTATTTTGATTGAGAATTATTGAAATAGTTGTAATAGTAATCGTATTCTAAGCGCTTGATAATCAGTACCATATTATATTAAAATTGATTTTAAAAAACTTATCATTTGTGATAATAAATTATAAATAAAAAAGCTACAGAATAAAAAAATATTACTAAAAACACAAATAATACCTTATTGATAAATATATAAGAAAAAAAATTAGCTCTACGTAACACACCTCTAATCATTTACTTGTAGACAGCTGTTTCCCGACCCCACAAATCGTACCATGGTCCAAAAGTGTGCCCCTCTTCTGGTAGATCACTCTCATCGACGGTTCTCTTCAATAGTTTTGTACGCGGGAGAAGTTGTGGCCTTTGTTGTTTTAAAGCTTCGTTGAATTTTTGATCGTCTGACTCGCTATATGGTCCCTCGCTACGTCTATCAACAAACCTTCTTGCCTCTAACCTCGCTTCCTCTTGACGTATTTTGGATTTTTCAGCTTTTTTAGAGTCAGTCTCATAATCATATCGTGAGGCACTTCGCTCTTGGTCACTGAAGTATGATATGTTCGACTCATAGTATCTCTCCTCTCTACGCCCGTTGTACTGCAAAGTGCTATCGTCGTAGCTTCTGTTAGTTCTGTTCTTAGTTCTATTTTCACGTGTTTTTGGTTCAGTGAAATCTTTCCTGACTTGGCGTCTGTCTAACGAATAATCAATCCTCGGCTCTCTTTCACGAGCTTCGTAGGAGGCTCGCATTTCCTTTTTCTGATTTCTTGATTCAGGTTGTGGGTATTCTTTCTTGTGATTTTTATTGTTGTCCAAGTTGTTCTGTTGGCGATTCTTTTCTTCATTGTTTGAGTTCTTTTTGTATTTTAAAGTACCTTCGTCGTGTCCATTGTATGCGTCTTCGTTGCGAACGTCATTGTTATTCCGCTCCATAGGGATGCCGTAGCGATCAGTGTGTTGTTCGTTGTCTTTATATTTCAAAGTTTCAGATGACGCAGAGAACGTCTTGATTTCCTTTGAATTATCTTTGAATGTTTTGAATTCCATAACTTTAGGTGACGATCTCTCATGAGAAGGGTTCTTAACTTTCTCTGTAGATATTGTTGCTCGGACATGTGGCTTAATGGGATTTACTTCAATTTCCTCGAACTCCGGCATGTAAGAATTTTCTTTGCGTTTTTTGACATCTTCTTCGACATTTTGTGCTTGTCGGCGTCTTTCAAGTTCTTGCTGCTTCCTAGACGTCATATGATCATCAACTATAATGCAATCATATGGGTCGGTACTTGAAGCAACAGAATTAACTTCAGAGCTGCTATCGTTATCATATCGTTGTAGTATTTCCCTTCGCTTTACTGTTTTCATAACAAAACCTTCACCATTTTCATCATTATAAAAGCTATTTTCAAAATTAGTTTTTATTGTGCTTGTGTTAGTTAAATCAGAATGTCGCGACTCATTTCTAGGTGCAAAGTCTTCGTGCTTCTCTTCAACAATAGATTTTTCGGACATACTCTTTTTGTTTATTGTTTGATTTTGTTGATAGCCCTCGATTCTCTTTCGTCCCTTTTCGGTGCCCTCCTCGGTTTGAATGGAACCCAAACTCCTAGCTTGGCGTATTCCATTTGAAACTTTCATTTCTTTTCTGTCAATTGTTTCTTTAGGCCGTGATTGTACGGCTTCATTAGGTTGTGTTTTCTCCGGGCTTGTTTGTTTTCGTAAATCAGGTATTTCTGGTGCAGGTCGTAGCTCTTTCTTCATCTTTACGAAGAGTTTCTTTTTAAATTCTGGAACAGTATCTACAATGTCGCGATGTTGCCAAAGTGACATGCCTTCCATTATTTCTTCAGCGGTGGTGCGGCCAAATTTCCAGAATGATTTTGTTCTCTTAACTTTTTGGGAATCTTTATCCATGTCCAACATATTACGTAGCATTAATTGTTGGTCGTCAGTTAAATAGCCATTTGCAGTGTTATTAGCCTTAGGACCACGTCTGAGGCTTTGAGTCTTGAGCAAGTACGATTTATGTTCGTTGATTTGATGAGTAGTTTTACTATAAAAAACAAACCAAAACAAAATAAATACAACTAGCAATTCTACTGAGCAAATAAAAATAAATGCAAATCAAAGAAAAATATCACTACGTCAAATAAAATTTTAAATAATACCTGATTGGTACGCGCAATCTTTGTGCCTCTTCATCGCTGTAGTCAACGTCGGGCTGTGGTGGAGGCTCATTAGAGAATCCAGAATCATTTGAGCTATGAAGCGATACATTTCCTACTGCGTTAACTGGTGTCTTAGCTGGCCCGGCTTTGTTTTGAGCCATCTAAAAATAAACCTTATTTTAACGATCTGAATATTGATTACTAATTGAACTCTTAGATAATTAATTATTCTGATCGCACCTGTGAGCGCATTGGAAGTGTCTGCGGACCGAAGCTTCTGGTCTCGATGACAGCGTGAGTGGTGAAACTGGCGGCTGATGTGGAATTCTTGATAGCGTTGGTACCAGCAGATGCAGGAGTGGAAGCGTGGAATGTGGCGCTCGCTGAAGAGCTGAGAGCGCTTGGCGATGGCGCTGGCAGAGTCGGAGGGAGACCAGGGGAACCATTTCCAAGGCGACCCTGTAAGAAATATTACTAATATAATTTGGGCACAATAGAAGGACTACTTCAGTATTTAAATTATTACTTACGATATAAATTTACTTTGTTTACAAAAAAGTAAGGTTTTTCCAACAAGTTTGGATATGCACATTATTTTGCCAATATTAATATTTTTTTCTAGATAGAATGACTACATTAATAACCTTAGTAACATGATGCGCAGTAACTGTGTCACCAAACATGCGCGTTGGTGGATGCGAATGCGCATGTACTTGCGGAGTGCTCGGCGTAGTTTGCGCATGCGCTACCGGCGCGGGCGGTGGTGCCTCGTTGGGCGTCTGAGCGCAACTCCATCGGGCTGGCGAGCTTCCGCTACAAACAAATAAAAAATATATTATAATCTGCTGTCTGTCCTTATTCTACTTCAATGTGGGATCGTCGCAAGCATGGGCGCAAGTCTCAACCAACCCAATATCTTGGATTTTGTGTAGTTACGTACTGTTGTATATTAAATAAAATTACTAAAACTTAAAATTAAACTAGGTACTATAAAGGATTTTATCGCGGTTTTATATTTTATTTTTCTCGCGACGTTTCCGCGAAAAAAAGCAATAAAATCCGTTATAGTAGTTTAATTTCAATGTCTAACATTCGCGTAAACGTAAGGGATCATTATTAAAACTTAAGTTAAAGTCACATTGCAATTTACGATAATTTACAGACCTCTCCATTCGACCGCGCCAAATGGAGACGGCCGCGTTCAGTCCTAACCGATCCAGAGGACGATATCACTCTGGCCATTCGCAGTAAGAACGAGTTCCTAAAACTCCTACACTCCACACGACCGCAGTTCCGTCCTCGCCGCCGAGGACCTCGCCGCGTTCGCCGTCGCCCCCCCGACCCTCCTAACAGTTCCGGCCCGCGTGCCGACGAAATAAATGGATAGGATTAGGTTAAACCCCAATCTTCCCCACTAGACGCTGATGTCTCATCCTCTCCCAGTGACCGTCCTGAGCCGAGGTCCGTAACCCGTTAGTGGGTTGCCCTCAGCATGGTCACTTAAATTAAAGGGTTGCGAGTGCCTAAAGCGCTCACCCTAAAGTCCGGTTTGTTTGTATAAGCCGACCCTCGTCAGGCTAACAAACGATAGTCAGGTTAAAAAAAAAAAAAAAAGATAATTTACAGAAGCTTCTCGAAAATTACATTTTAGTACAATAAATTTAACTCTTGACCGCGTTTTTATTAATGTTTACGTAAAATACATACGTAGGCTCATCATTAGCAATTGGCTCGGTATATGCCAGAGGGAACCATCCGGCGTGGTGTGTGCGCAGGTTCTCCCCATACTGCCATCCTTTGGTCCTTTCTCCCAGCAAAGCGAGTACGTCTCCTTGTTGGAAGCTGAGCTGATTGTCGCCAGCGGCTGCGTACGCGTAGAGAGCGCGGGCCAGCGGTGGGTCCCTGGTGGTGCAGGTTGGCGGAGCGAGGGATGATGGACGAGTCGTTGTGCGCGTGTCGATAGCTGCAAATGAACAGGGGAATTAGTACTAGGTATAGGGATCAATACAACATTTTGCTTGTGGTTCGGGCTAGGCATGACTATGGGAGAAAACTAGATTATGTTGATTCAAGACGTCTTCTTTGTGTCAAATTTCATCAAAAAATTTACAGTAATTTCTGGAGTAGTTCATTGATATTTACAAAGTAAAAAAATGCATGGAAATTGGTATTTTACCCAATTAAAACATAAACTCTTGTACTTATAAGTTAGAATAATCGAGTTTCAGTAAATCAAAAATCATGATATTATGATGTCATGTCCTAGGATGCTATAATATAATATTTAGCTCATTATAATAAAACATCAGAGAATTAACGCATGGCAAATATACTTTATGTTTAGAGATCCCTCGTGCCGTATTTAATTTTAATTTATTCTCCCGGCGGAGGTTAAATATTACTCTATCATAATATTTAACAAAGTGGAATGTAACTACGGTGCACATTTGCTAAGTAAATATAAACAGGAAAGATTCATATATGTAGTTAAGTGGAGTTTAGTCTTAGTTCTACGTCTACAATAGTTTTCTGTATTGCGAACAATACTAGTAGCTCGATTTCGTAATCTCGAAGCCTAGTGCGCAACACTGTTTCGTAGAATTCAGTTCCAATACCAAATAAGCAGTTTTTAGGTAGGTAGTGAAACATTCGCATATTTTTCAAAACCGTGATATTACTACGTGACATTAAATATAATAATCTGCTGCGCACCATAAGAAAATAATAACCAAATAAATTAATATAATGAATAGCTTACTATGATCATCATCATGGGAGCTGGCCTGTAGGTTAAAGTCTGATTTGGCGCGGGACAAGCCCTGAGCTGGCGAACCAAGCTCTGCAATCGAGCGGACGTCCAGACACGAGGCGTCAACTGATCTGGTTTTTCGTAAGGCCGAGCCCACTGACGCGCGGTCATCATCATCACCGGCTCGGGGACTGGCGTACACGTCCTCATCAGCCCAGAATGATACTTGCTGTAAGAAAAAACCTTTAATCAGTTGAAACCAAATGATATTTAGTTAGAAAATATTCGTCTACAATCGATATTCTCCCTAATATAGGAACTAAAGATACATTCTCATAATCATGGTTTACGATTCGATTATGATAGTGCATCTGATCCATAAACTATTACACAATCATTTTTAATAAATTAAGAATACAATGTAACCTAAAATGCGAAAGCTAATTAATTTCACGGCACTTTTATATCTGCCAAAGCAATTCCGTTACATTAAAACATGGAGTGTACCTACATGTTTGTGTTTTGCAAACAAGGAAATACCCGAATGAAGGAGCCGTTTAGTATATTCTTTGAGGGGCTTCGTTGGTCCAATTAAACGAAAATAACATTGAAATGGGTTATATAGGACGTGAGCATCCATAAAACAATTTTACGCCACTCAGGGACAGATTTTTATAGCATAATACAGAGGTAGCCGAAACGCGATATTTTATTAAACATCTGACAATATTTTTGATATTTTCGTGGGTAACGTAAACAGACACTTTTACAGCCACTTCAGGAGCTGAAAATGATTTAACGGCAAAACTAAAAGTTGCGAATTTAATTATAATTTACGAAACGCTTTATTGTTTTGCAAATTGTATTTTAAACGTACCTTTCATTTATTTAATTTCGAGAATAGAACTTCGCAAATATATTGTTAGAATGGTAATTTTTCAAGATCAATTTGTTACTGATCTGTGTTACCTATCCATACGTACCATATCAAAGTTATAATGATATACTTACTCTCATCCTGCTTACGAACATAGCTTCAACATTTGGGGGCAGGTACTCCCTAGTCCTGGAAACTTCGAGCCACTCGTCCAGCCCGGCGTTGTAGGCGGACGCGCCAGCAGTGTGATAGGCCAGCCAGTGCTTCGCGAGAGAACACTGCCTCTCAAGCACAAAGCCGTAGCGGCGACGCTCTTGAGTCATCGCCTGGTGGATTAACGGAATTTTAAGCCTAAGCTACAGACGCTATGCTGAGATTTTATAGAGAACTTGAAACCAAGTTGACAGTTTTATTCCTTTGGTATTGAAACGGCGTTTTTTTTTATTTACATTAAAATATACACATCAATGTTAGATTTTAAAAATTGATATAATAAATCACTTACATTTTTCAGGCTTTGTTCGCAGAATGCATCAAGTTTCGTTTTCTCCTCTTCTAAAATCTGCATGTTCTGAAAGTAAATTTAACAAATTAATATTTTGAACCGTATTTTGAGTACATTAAGAATTAATTCTGCATTCCATACCTTCATTTCTTTATCCATAGCCGATCCCACCTTGGAAACATTGGTTTTCTTCTTCCTTTGTTTCTTTATAGTAGCTGCCGCCTTACTGTAGCTTTCGGAGCGCAGCTTGTGTTGTTGAAGGAATCTCTTTTGTTCCGACTGTAATAGAAACAAACATGTAACACGAGATCTTAAGACAACCCGACCAAGTTGTTTGTCTTCCATGTTTTGTAAACACTACCTTGTATGTTATTTACATTGAACTCATTTTACATCGTTGTTTTGAATGGTTCTAATTACAAAATCTCAAAAGATAGGTCAGCTTTACGTTTGTTACACTAAAGTTGAAAATAATCAACGGTATTCGTTTAAATGTCATTGAATACTGGAAGGAACATGATACAAAAACGTTGAAAGATTTAGAATTTCTTCCCAGTCATCACTACACTACACTTAATACAATAAAGCGCAGTATAGCCTATGCCTTAACCCAAAAAAAGTGTTTAATCTGCAATACTGTTTTATACCAAAAGCGGATTATCAATGTATTCAATAGAGATCTATATTTACGTATAGAGGGTTATTCATGCCTTCCGCGAAAAATATTTGGAATGCATTATACAGCTTTTATGTATCGGAAATGTCAATACGAAGCCGTTAAAGTTTATATATCGGTCTATATTCTGTTATAGCTCTGTGTATCTGTTTTGAATCCATAAAAATGTTAAGGGGAATATCACTTTAATATCACAATGATGAATTTATTTAGATTCTGTGTAACAAATCAAATTAGCTTTGTTTGACTACGGCCTAATTTCACCATACTCTGTTAGTTACTTTAACAGCCTGTTAGCTGTCTTGACGGACTGTTAAGGTTTTTGAGTGTCCTACGATGCCCTAACAAGTGATTATCTTCCTTAACTAGGCGTTCTTTCATAGGACACGCGATATACTAAATTTGCATTAATTTTAATGCACGATTAACTAACGCCCGTTAAATAAAAAATTGGTGAAATTGGACGTAAGTATAAAGCTTGCGGAAATGTAGATATTATGTTAACTTTATAAAGTCAGCTTACAAAATTTCCTGCAAAATTTTACTTTAGATACGACGCAGTTCGATGAATATTTTGCATTGAACTTTACCCATTTGCAAGCATTAATATGATCACTGTAAGATCTTTGACTTCTGATACTGAACGACACTTTTGTGGTTAATCGGAATTTCTGTTAGATGTAAACCTCGATAAGCGGCAATAACCTAGTTGGGAGTGGGACCGACTGCCGAGACGAATGTCCGCAGGTTCAAAACCCAAGGGCACGCACCTCTGACTTTTCTAAAGTTATGTGTATATTCTTTGTGAATTATCGCTTGCTTTAACGGTGAATGAAAATCTCGTGAGGAAACCTGTATACCTGAGGAGTTTTCTATAATAATTTCGAAGGTATGTAAAGTCTGCCAACCCACACTGGGCCAGCGTGGTGGACTAACCTAACCTAACATAATCTAAACCCTCTCAATTGTTAGAGGAGGTCCGTGCTCAGCAGTAGGCAGTTTATAATACAGGGCTGGTATGGTATGGTAAACCTCTAGACCAGCTATTCGGCCAACGTTACAAACACGTAAGGCGCATGTGCTTATACTGTTTTATTAATTTTTACTGTACCTTTATGAATTTATGTTATGTACTATAAGTAATCCGTGAAAACGTAGTGGAGTGTACACTAACCTAATCTTAAAATAATTTTATTTGTTATATATCTGTACACTTGTTTGTTTTCCTAATAAAATAAAATAAAAACGTTCGGCCCGCTAAACTATAGCAAGTGGCCTACTTGACTTTAAAAATCTCACTAAAATTAAAGAAACTATTCTCAAGATAACAAGCTAGGATGCGTTGTAAGCTACGATATAAGATTAAAATCACTGAGTTAGTCGTGAATAGATACTTTTTATTAAAATAAATAATACTTTGAATTTTGATTACGTTTTTCGACATTTAAGATCAATGAAGTTACTTTATGACCCAAAGCATCTTAATTAAGACATCTTTGTCGCTCCTATTGAAAAAACATCGAGTATCCAGGATGTATTCTTGACATAATATTGTCAGTTATTAAAATATAATAGATATTGAAATTAAGACTTGAATTAAAATAAATAACCTAAAATATGATCCATTTATATGATACTACTTAATATAATTTACATTGAACTACAAATTCATTTTATTTGCAACTAAAAATAAATTTTCTAAAATGGATATTTTATATGTAGCAGTAAAATGGAGATATCAACTCCAATCATGTAAATGCGCGTCAGCTTTTGTACATCCAATTTTACGAAATACCTGTGACTTTATTCTTAACACATTGGTTTTTTTTAAACTAGTTTATCAGATAAATAAGAGTAGTTAACACTCACAAGTACATGGTGCCATCCTAAATATAATTAGCTGTAGATACTTAGACTCAGATCATCGGCAAAATCAACTTTATCCCACACACACACGACTACTATTACAAAACAATACAGATATGTTTTGTGCAGGAAACTCCGTAGCAAAACTGTATACAATACATACGTTTAGTTAAGTTGTTGGCATTGTCCGAAACTTTTTTAATAGAACTTCTTATCTTAGTAGGAGCGATGCTAAGCTTATTTGAACTTCGAACCCCATTTCCTCCATCTAGTAAACAGTCCCTTTTACGTTGTATAAAAGATTATGAAAGGGAAGAAATCTCATTGACTGACCTGCACCACTTTCGTGTCCTTCTCCAGATTAGTTTCCAAGGGGACAAGCAAATCCACGTAGAATGCCTTCAGCTGAAACAAACAATATGGTTTACTGGTTCGGATGGAAATATTGTATTCGGCCAATGGGCTATGTGTTTGCGTATATGGGTGTTTGTGTGCTGTTGTGGATTTTGTTTTAATAACTGCATTATGTAGAGTATGTTAGTATAAATAGATAGTAAGGTTGTAGAGAATTTATAATGTATGTTAATATTTATTATAGTTTGGTAATAACTCACAATGTTCATTTGTTGGTCTTGTATCTCTCGGTACACTTCTACGACCTTCATTAGGGCTGTACCTGTAACACGCAAATACAATTCAATAATGTTAATGCCTGCTACGTCGATGACCCAACAATATACAAAAGATGAATTGTTAAATAAAATTCCATTGCCAACTTAAACTGGTAGCTCTACACTACTCATAAATTTTTGCATACTAAGTAAGAATAATTGTAAATTTATTCCTTTAAGCATTTAATCCTATAAGACAGGTGACTAATGACGAGAAAAAAATAAAATATTCCTTAGTTAAGATATATTAATATTAGTTAAGCTTGTGGTTAAACCAAACTCAATAAACGAAAAGGTTATCGATATTCCCAAAATATTCCTGTCCTTATCTATTATTTGTATCTTGCGATAACATTTGTTTTGGTAATTTAAATCTCTAAAGGGTCGGCAAAATCAGATTTGGCGTATCGTTGGGCAGTTAAAATATTTTTTGTGACCGTACACAGAATAGACAATTGGGCCATGTAAATGTAATGAATAAAGAATCGAATCGCTTTCGTAACGTCTATAGATATGAGATTTCATACGAATTGACTATTAAATAGATATTACCAACAATAGATATATAATTCAATTTCATAACTTAGATACTGAAATGAGTACATAATGACTTGTTTCATTTCTGTGTTATTGAATTATGACACGAAATGAACTATTAGCTAAATTTGAAACAAACACTGAGGTATAAATATGACGTCACTATTCACAGTGAGCTCGCAGTTTGCCCTACTCGCGAAAGTTAAACCCAAAAGTTTGTCTGTTATCTTTTAACGGTTGTAGAGAAACCGAGCAACCAATCTTAAACTTTGAGAAACATTTATACTTCTTTACATGTTACGTAAAATGATGGGATAACATACAATAATTTATGTGCTACTAAAATATATTTTTTATTAAAAAACTACATAAATGTCTCGTCAATTAAACAATGTTGTTACGACAAAAGAGAATACTTTAAGTGCCAAGAAATAAATGGTTCCTTGGTGACTAAAAATTTTTGGTTGTAAAATTAGCATAATACATATATATTAGTTATAACACAAGGTATCGATGTAAATAAGAATATCAATTGTCACCGATTATCATCAGCAAACTTCAGTAGCTCTTTAGCCATTTAGCAAGGAAAACATCCAAGAAATCATGTCATTGAAATATAAATCCAGGCAGAAGTTGTTTTCGACGTTCTAGACGAATGGGTTCAATCTATCATATTTATTTTTCGTATAATACAATCTGTAGCAAAAACTACCGAGATCCACTTCAATACTTTGCCGATGAAGGCTTGATCGATACTTCAAGTTTTTGTTTCATTACCATCAAGAAATTTTATGTTAAAAACATTCGCTAAAATTTCGATTTTTCTAGCATCAAAGAATTTATTTTCCTTTGCTAATACCTATTATTACACTGGATAAGTTTTAACTAAAACAGGGGTAAATATTTGCTTATTTTTATCTGTAGGATGACTACAACAAAAGTATAGACGGCAACACAAAAATGCCGGTACCTACAAGTTCTTCACCATCCATATTTGCCTTTCTTTAAATAAACGAATGAGTGATTGAATGAAGGGAAAAGAAAAAACCTATTTTAAATTAATAAAGAAAGAAAACCTAAGACATTCGATAAACGTGCCTTTCTTTAACTCATTATTATATTTCAAGTTCATTTCCGGCAAATATTCATAGTTACCAATATCGGCGCATCCTCCCCACGTTCCTTGTTGCGCCTGTCTGCCGAGCTTCCCCACTGCATCCACGTAGAGCCGGGAAGCCGCCGCGGCACCTACACAACCAGATAATTTCACTTTATGGAGATTGTAAACATTTATCTTTATTTTGTAATGAAAATGTTTTGTTTTTGCTAAAAATAAAATGTCATAGGTATTTTCCAAATTAAATGCTGTTTTTTTTGTCAGATTAAAGTATAAGAAATACAAGGTGCACAAATGGAGAATATCAATTGCATTTATAAAATACTTAAGATTAGTTATTTAACATATTTGATAGATATTTTATCAGCCTGCCTAGGTGGCGTAGTTGTATTACGGTATGACTGCAGTGCTGAGGTCTCGCGTTCGATTCCCGGTTCGGGCAAAGTAATACTGGGTTTCTCTACTCAGTATTAGCTAGGAGTCTGGAATTCGTGCCTGATATGGCAATAGGCTCGCTCCCTGTTACATCATGGGACGGAATACATTTACCGAAAAGTGGGTGCACTAGTTGCGCCTCTGCCTAACCCTTGGAAAATTAAGGGCGTGAGTGTGTATGTATGTATGCATTTTATCATCTGATGTTTTTTTTTATTGCATTGAATGACGAGACGAGCATACCGTTCGCCTGATGGTAAGCGACACGACCACCCATAAACAGTAGCAACACCATCCAGCACCTTGAGTTACAAAGTACTGTTTGGCATTCCACTGCGCTCGTCATCCTGAGACATAAGATGTTAAGTCTCATTATGTCCAGTAGTTGCACTGGCTATAATGTCCTTCAAACCGAAATACAACAGTGCATGCACACTGCTGCTTGGCGGTAGAAATAGACATAACGGTGGTAGCCACCCAGACGGACTCTCACATATGAGAGACCTACCACCAGTGAATATAAAAACATCTTCTAAAAAGTTTTGGATGTTCATTTACAAGAACATAGTCTCAGTGGCGAGTGCGGGCAATGAGTACGTGTTCGATCCCAGCATAGAGACAAATGTTAGTGTGGTGCGCAAATATTAGTTTTGCACCTGTTAGTTGGAAGACGGAATGTCCCTCGTAGTTCTTGATACACAACAAGCATTGTACCTTGTGGTTATCAGGTGTGTTGGGGTGGCCAGGGCTATGCATTCAACACATTATCTTAGAAATTGTACAACCTAACGTTTATTCCAGTAAAGGTCTTTATGTGAGCGAAGAGGGGCCAAGACCAGTATAGGTAATGTATATATGCGAGTTTGTGAAAATTGATGTTTAGATGTGTGTTAGAAGTAAACGCAGAAACAACGGAATAGGTAAAGCTTTTCACGCTGGCAAAGTTGCGAACAACACCTGCAATGCAATCAGCCCTGTATTATATATTGCCCACTGCTGAGCACGAGCCTCCTCTACTACTGAGAGGGGTTAGGCCTTAGTCCACCACGCTGGCCTAGTGCGGGTTGGCGGGTTGAACAACACCTAGCAAAAGATGTTTTAACAAATAGATTGGAACTGACTGGAGTTTTCTATTTCAACAACGACTGTGCTGCATTTTGCGTAACATATTATATTTAATAAGCCGTTTATTATAATTATTTATTAGTATAAAAGTAAAGTTCATATTAATTCAACGTGACACATAACATAATTAGAGAGCGTATTATGTAAATGAATATTAGCATATTTAAGGAGGCTTTGCATTATCATACGATAGACATTGATTGAATTTGATTAACTTAATATTTGATTTATGTGCACTTTATCAAGTCTATTTTATATTAAAATATGATTAGTTACCCCTTAAACGATAGGTTTAATATTTATGTTTTCCAGTTGATCATAACGTACCTACAATTGTACAATTGCATTCTAGCTCTACATATGCATCGATAGAGCTTTCTTTAGTTTTTATTTTCGAGTTCTAAATTAAAAGAATTATTACCAACCAGATCATTAAGTAGTACAATAATTGAAGTCATATAATTGTTTTGTTCCAATTAATATGTTTTTGTGAGACCATTCGTATTACCAACCGATGTAACAGTAAATTATAATAATACGTAACAGCGCGCAATATCCGAGCTTTATGAATGTAATATTATTTAATAGTGAAATTATGAAGCTTGCTCCACGCTGTTAAAGGAAATTGCACATGTTGCAACGAGCGACTTAGAAAATGTTAATATACATTCACACCTTCTATATACATTCTAATAACTAAATTGGGTGTGTAGAAGGAACTGCGAGAGTTCGCTCTACATGAGTATATAAAAGTTGCAACATATATACTATAGAGTATAACCCTGTATTATACACTGCCCACTACTGAGTACGGGCCTCCTCTACTACTGAGAGGATTTAGGCCTTAGTCCACCACGCTTGCCTAGTGCGAGTTGGGAGACTTCACACATCTTCGAGATTCTTTTTTTTTGTAAATTCTCATGTATGCAGGTTTACTCACTATATTACCTTTACCGTTAAAGCCAACGACAATTGTTAAACAATATATATATATAACTTCGAAAGTTTAATACTTTAGATTTTGCTTATCGATAATTATTTAAGATGACATAACAATTTTTCAAATTAACAAATGAACGTCGAGATAGGGGTCTCCAAGTTCCAACATTTCCTTAAAAGAATAACAGGCTTCTATATTAAACAATTGCAATATCATTTTGAAGCTCATAATAGTTGGCCTTGACATTACAGAAATATGTGGAACAACGTGGAAATATAAGGCACCTGTTTAGGATTTCAAACGTGTAAATTATCACTGAATGGCTATGATTTGTATCGCTATATCTTGAATTTGTGGTTCCATTAATTTTCTCGTAGAATAAAGTTTTATTAATTTCATAAAAAGCAATTTGTTAATGATATTCAGAGATTTTAAACGAGCGCTACTTTAGCAAATTAAATTCATTTTACGCGAAATGAATTTATTCCTCTTTGTGTGTATTTTAGTAAAATAATATTGTCAAAGTAAAACATTAAGACAAATTTTCTTCAGTACTCAGCACTGCAGTCGTACCGTAATATAACTACGCCACCGAGGCAGTCATAAAGAAGTGTATAGTTATAAAATAGGCCTCTTCTTTCCTTCTTAATTACTCAGTCAATGTTCTTTATACAATGAAATGGAGCGTTAAAGCCCTCGCTATGAAAACAATTCCCGACAAAGCACAAGAATAAACTAAATAAAAAAAAAATTATTCGTAAAAAAATCTAAATTATGTATCCTCATAAGTAAGATAATAACCAAACTCGGGGCCAAGGCAAATAATTTAGCACCTTAATTACACCAAACAGGAATCTGCGACCATTTACCGACTTGACCGACCGGCCTTGATACTTGATGACTTGTAGGTATAAAGGTTATTCGAAAAAAATAACAACAAAATAACAAGCATAAACTCAAGAGCCATGCATCGCGAACAATGCGCAAGTTTATTGCTACTCGGGCTGGCTATAATGCTTTAGATAAGCCAACAGAGACAATTTGGCACAAACTCTGTTCCGCAGCGAAGCAAGCACGGTCCTAGCACCCTGAGGTTTTGCATATAGATGCGCCCATTTGGCGAACACTACATAAATTAATTGTCTACGTCCCACTGAATACATGTCTCACAGATTTATGAATGTCGCGCGGGATTTCACTTTCTTATGAGATTGCGTAATTTCTTAAGCCGTCGTGTAATTCGGCCTGGGGCGGATCGTAACCGTTTTCCATGTGTTATTTTTGTCCTTCGTTACAAGGTTGACTTTTAAATGGCTCAAGGATTTGTAATACGTTTACAAATTAGGTAAGTGTAAAATCTTCTGTACGTGTAATAAGATCGTTTTGGTATTTAATCTAAACGTTATGTGTTATCTAATATTTTGTATGTAGGTATCGCTTACGTTCGTGATTGCACCGTTTTATGTCATAATAAAAAAATCATACTAAGTCAAAGCATAGCTCTGCATTCTTTGGCGTTTAAAATTAAATGCTAAATGCCTTTTTCACGGCACTTTGGGACTCAAGACCTAATAAAATGTATTATAAGCAAATTTACACGATTAAATTCTATGCTAACTTAATTATTATTTGTTACTTACCGTGTAATGCTTTCAAATACGCTTTGCCAGCAGTAATCATCTGCCGCGCGCCTGGATTAAATTTATCCAGGATGTTCTGCAACAATACAAAACAAATGTTAAAATATAATTATGAATTTCTACGTACTTCTAGTTTCCTGTTATTATTTCTGATATTTAAAACTAGAATAGTATTGAAATAAACACATTCTCGGGCCATTTATCTCTGAAAGGGTAAGCACAGGCGTAACTAGTGCCCACTTACGCCATGTGTATTCCGTAAGTGATCTGATAGGGGGCGAGCCTATCGTTCATATCGGGATTAATTAAGAATATACAAATAAAGAAGTTTTAAAAAACAAACTGATCAATAAAGAATATTTTGTAGGTATTTGCAAATTCTGCAAATTCCTTATACCTTGAAGGTCATCAATCTAATTATATGTAAAATCCAAACAAAGATCATCACTCATTACTGAAAGGTGAAGGCCGTGACTTTAGTTACAGAGTCTTTTGTAATCAATAAGCAAACAGTAATTAACTTTTCTGTTTAAATAATCATTAAAACACTTTATACCATATACAAGAAAGGATAAATAATCAATTTACACAAATACGTATCTATCTTCTTTTCAGTAAACTCTTTGGTACTTAATTCAAATTCAAATTCAAATCGTTTATTCAGTAATTAGGCCCCTAAGGGCACTTTTACACGTCATTTTTTTACAATATTTTATCATCTAAAGGATTCTACCAGTGCTTCGGAAAAGCCCACTGACCTGAGAAGAAGCACCAAGAAACTCAGCGTAGGTCTTTTATTGTTATATTTTTTATATATATATTTTACAAATTGCAAGTAACAATATAAATTCAATTATTACTTATGTCAAAAAAAAAAAAAAAAAAAAAAACAAAACAATATATAACATATAAACAATCAAATTATAAAACATGAGTGAATCCGAGCAACTTAATCCCAAGCATTTGTATCCTCCAGATAATCGCAAATACGATAGTAAGCTTTTTTACAGAGGCGGTCTTTTATAGTGATTTTAAATTTTTTTATTGGTAGTTTTACAATATGCTTAGGAAGTTTATTGAAGAAGCGTACACATTGACCAACAAAAGTATTACTAATTTTATGGAGACGAGTAGCATGTATCACATATTTATGTTTATTCCTAGTATTTATATTATGAATATCGCATATTTGATCAAAATGTGCGATATTTTTCCTCATATACAATAGATTTTCATATGTCATTAACACACCATTATGGTCATTACGGCACTACGCCGAAACTCCTCGATAAAGTCTTGGTAAGGTAACCACTGTTTTACTGCGACATACTACATAGGTTAAAAAAGACAGCCAAAAATATCACTTATGACGAGGCTGTATGGGCTTGAACACTTTGCCTTCCCAATATAAGAAAAAAAAATAAAAGAAATGTTCTCACATTTAGCTCTCTACTCCACAGTAGAATTTATAAAAAAATAAACAAATAATTTTATATAGGTAATTGTTTTTTATCCAGTCGGATAATGACACTATAAAATATCCTCACGATATGGCGACCAGAGGAATGAATGGACAGAAACCTTTAAACCGCATCACTGAACCCAAAAATCTGGGACAGATTAAAATAAACAATATAATTTATCATAATTTATGCAACAATAAATTAATTATAATTGGTAAATGTGACAATAACATCAGTTATAATTGATTACACTACATTTGGAACGGCACTATTTCAACCAGCCAGAGTAAACAATGACTGGCAATTATGTTTATGACAGCACATAAAATAAGCGAGCTTAATTACCAATCGCCTAACTAAGCCTAATCGAGATCAATCAATAGGTTTATTGCTACGCAAGTGTTAGTCCTCGTTATTTCCTTAGAAACAATATTATGATGTAGATACAGTATTTTCTTCGGTAATTTTTATAACGACTGAATGACGAGACGAGCAATGTTTACGTGACGTCACGACTATTCATAAATAGCGGTGGCATCAACAACCTTTAAAAAAACCGTGATCATCATCTCAAGAAATTATGTTACTTTCATAATAGCCAAATATACTAGCTAGAAAAACAGTTCATAAGTAATTCATGTAAATATGAGTTCCTCAGATGAGTTCAACAAAAACCAAAGACAATCCTGTTTTAAAAATTATGTCAAGTCGTAGGTGACAATGCAAAGGGAATTATAATACTACTGAAATGACAATGACTTCGATAGGTAGCACTCAGGACCAGTTAAATATATTTGCATAGCATAAAAATCTTTTACAACACTTTCCATCCAGCAATTTCTAGACATGCACAATAAAAAAATCATATGTAATCGCGGCAGACAACGAGGACTTAGACCGTAAATAGACTTTTGGAATGCGGCCTTTCAAGGATGCTGCACCGCTAAGCTCTGGCCTCGTTCCGTGGAGGTGTGCCCCACTTGGCTTCGCAGTAAACAAACGACATTCCTTTATTAACTACTTCTTCGGAGGAGCTTCGAATACATCGACTGCTTTTGCATACTAGTACTCGTTGAATACTAAAGACTATCCAACCTGAATAAAAAATATTGTTTTTATATTATACTGGGATTTGCTGGCACTTTTATCTGCATCCTGTCTTGAGTAAATGTACCTTTCTATAAAGGAAAGAATTTTCAAAATTCATTCAGCAGTTCCAGAGTACATCGATTAGAACCCAACAAATCTTTCCTCTTTATTAGGCAAAAGTATTCACTACACTACACAAAAGTGTGTGCGGTTTGAACAAAACAAACCGTTTGTTTTTATTACAAGCAAAAATTTCTGCTACAGTCTCCATACGGGGAAACAGAATGTTTTCTAAAGTGTCTTTACGTAGTTTATAATCCAAAGAAGCCACGCTTTCCACTTTGTGAATATTCGAGGCACTATTACAAACTTGGTATACATTTTTAGACGATACAAGTGTACCAATACAATCTAAGTTATGTATCTTTAATATAATATGTCGATTAAAGTAGGATTTCTATTTTACATACTTCTTTGTACAAGGAAGACAATATTACCTCAATAACATTAGGAACTACATTCCAGTTAGCTAAATTAGGAAACTTAGCACAAAAACAAAATATTTACACATGTTGGACACGGCTGCAAACATGTATTTATATGGACCGTGAACGTTAAACATTCTCTATCGTAAGCATTTTGGGGTATAGTAAGTGCGTGGAGCAAAATGGCCGAATATTCGCCTCGGCACCAACCGTCCTAATCCCCAGGTTATGGCCACATTACAAAAAGCCAATGCATTTTCCTTTTACCCCAATATCACTGGTCTTCCGACGGCATGTTTGGGCCGAACTACGTGCTAATGTGTTTTATGATCTTACCAACTACATTTGTATGTCGTATATTTGTACCAACACATGTGTTTAACTCATCCTTATTTAAGGTATTTACCCCCATTTAACCGGTTACCCCATTTAAAAAAGATAAAACTTTGAAATGCACAAGAGATTTCACGATAAGTAAAGTTTGCGTTACAGCAAAACACTGGAAAAATAGAAAAGGATACGTCGAAACCTTCTGGAAATCCGATTAAAAGATTAGTATCTGTAACAAAGCAAAAGGTACGCGCCATCGGCGGGAATACAAGCGATATGCAACACGGGTCGGGAACAGCTGAAGCTTTTTTCCTAACCCGTCAGACACATTTACACTGAATTAAAGCATACTTGAATTTCCTTTTTACGGTGTGATAAATACATCTGATTCTTAAATAACATAGATTATTTGCGTAATACTATTTTGTACTCGACGAAATTCATACTAAATTTAATTTTACACTTTTTGACAGTCAATAAATCTATTGTGACAGTCATTAACTTCCGATAATTGACAGTGTTTATTCAAGCGATCAATATAATACGACGATAGAATTAAGTTATTTAAGCATTCATCAATTTATATTCGAATATATTTAACTCAACAGTTTTTTTTTATGGCATCGAATGACGAGACGTGCATACCGTTCGCCTGATGGTAAGCGACACGACCACCCATAAACAGTGGCAACACCATCCAGCACCTTGAGTTACAAAGTACTGTGGCATTCCACTGCGCTCGTCATCCTGAGACATAAGATGTTAAGTCTCACTATGTCCTGTAGTTACACTGGCTACAATGTCCCTCAAACCGAAACACAACAATGCATGCACACTGCCGCTTGGCGGTAGAAACAGACATTGCGGTGGTACCTACCCAGACGGACTCTTACATATGAGAGACCTACCACCAGTTTAGTTTAGATCTGGTTTATAAATACATTCAGTTAGAATCGTAACATAAGAAGCTAAACAGCTAACATTTAGTTAACCCGGTCTGACTCCAGCAAAAGGTTATGAGAAAATACGAACGTACATAAGTTGTTTTAGCTCGTTTGAACGATCAGCGCTGAGGCCGGCCACCGCTGTAAATAAGGTATCAAACGACCGTTCTCGTCCACGAAACTGACTGAAATGTATAGCTTCTTGGTCGGGGTGGGCGGGAAGCAATTTTTCACCCGATACAGACATACCTTTTTAAAATAGCGAACAGGCTGTGCCGTTATATCGTACGCTTATTGCCTACGCCCTATGCGTAAATCTTCGGTTATTCAAGGCAGGGGTGAAAAATTGTATTGCACTTATAGAAATTAAGTAACCGTATCCGGTGACTCTCTTTGAATTGTTATATTTCTTTTAGATGTGCGTTTGAATAATGTTAGTTTAAATGTCTTAAAAAATACGTTTTAATACTCCAATTTTGAATATTTTAATAATCATTAGTTATATATAGACATGAATTATCTAAATTCATTGAATTCATATCCTTTACCCGTCAACGCCCGCTTATATATATATTTATAAGCTAATTTCCTTATCTAAAGTGATACCGGTGTCCACCGCGGGCGTTGAAGGATTAATGGCCATTTTAAAGATGATTAAGATAGCACTGTTCTAAACTAATAAAAAAAGAAATCACAACGTTCTCATTTAAAGCAAGCATAACAAAAACACACATGTTTTATAATAAAAATACGATAAAAAACCAATATTTTTTACAACTTGTATCGAACTACTGCTTTGTAAAGCCATACAGTTAGACATAGCTTCACCTCGGCCTTTTTATTTGTGTGGCACGTACCGCGCGACATTTGGAACCAAATTGCCTCGAGCGTACTTCGTGACGCCCTCCCTTCCATGTCCTTTTTGAGCCTAATCTTCACACACGTACGTATTTTTTGTATCCGAAGAATTCGTATTGAAATTCATACAACGCTTTGCGATGGCCTTTTTGCTTAAAATACATAGTTGAGTTATGATAGCGAGACATGTTTTTGCTTATTTTTAGTTTTGCTAATATCGTTTTTTATGACTTATTTTTTTGTTCTCTTGAGGATATATCGTAGGCAAATATTACTTTGTATTATGTACATTTAATTTACATGGCTTTAAGGCCTAGTGTAGAAGATGTACATGTGAGTTAAATCAAAGAATTGGTAATAATTAAGTTCGTATTAAACTGAATATTGTTCCGAGTAAGGGGGAGTTTAGTCATTGTAAGTAGTAGGCTTATATCTAGTATAGTATTGTGTCTCAGCTTACAAAGCACAAGTGACTGCTATAGCCAGAATGTATCAAGTGGAGGCCACGTACTAGCAAGCGCAGCGTCGGCCGTCCACCTGCAAGGTGGACAGACGACTTGATAAAGGTCGCTGGATGCAGGCCGCTTTTGACAGGTCCGTCTGTAAATCCTTAAGGGAGGCCTATGTTCAGCAGTGGACGTCGTGTGGCTGATGATGATGATAGCCAGAATATCAAATGTCTTCTCGTCGAGTCATAGAAATAAATACATTCTAGTTTTATTATCATATTGAATATTTTTCCCGCGGCTTCGCCTTCATGTAAAAGTTATTCCGGGATCAAAGTCCCGCTACATATTTTCCCAGAATAAAAAGGGTCTCAAACCATCACTACTATATATACCAAATTTCCCCGAAATCCGTTGGGTAGTTTTTGAGTTTATCGCGTACAGAGGCGGCAGGCGGCTTTGTTTTATACTATGTAAGGATTTCCTTTATGAACCATGAATTGTACCCATTAACAAATGTACATGTTCATGTGCTGTATCTATAGTATTATAAATTATTATTATGAAACCTTAGAAATAATACCATAAAATTGCCAAACAAACAAATTTGCATACCTACATCAACTAATTGGCCATCGGTAAAATATTATTGAAAATCAATACAGTCTTTTCTGACGTAGTAAAACACACTATTAGAATGATCGTACCAATCCTATCGCACAAAAATAAAATATAAAACTTACGGTCTCCGAAGACAAATAACGTTATAAATGAAATAGATTTTTATAATAAAATCCATTCCGTCTCAAAGGCTGAAACTTGTGTACAACTCCTAGGTTATTTGTACAAGCACTTGTTGCTCCTCAGACGTTATAGGAACGGTTGTGTTGTAAACAACAAGACTACAGGCAAACTTTATCCCGCAAAATAAAAATGAGATCAGCAAAATATTTTGTGCATCTCATATTCTGTATTTTGCTTTTGTTGCACAAGAATGCAGTAGGAAATTTCGAGACAGATAAGACAGATGCCTCGTTTTGTTAACCATTATTCTATTGAATACAAAATAATTATATATGTATTATATTATAAGATGCATAGATTTCTTCAAAGTATTGGGATTTAAAATTTATTGGCATGGGGTAGACAATTAAATTCCAATCTAAGCTCCACCTCAACTTTGAAGTTCTTAACGTAATCACGACGTTCAATTTGTTACGAATTCAACAATGCACCTCTTAAGTTCTTTGCTGGGGCGAAATAAAAGAGTTTCCTTTAAGTTCGCTAAATGAAGTCGACTACAAAAGGCGGAGCTAGCGTAATTCAAATGAACGCTGGTAGAGCCGACCGCTCCTCGCCTTGATTCTACACTTTCAAGTTTCATTTTTGCAAAGTTTCATCCACCGGACTTTATAAAATGCCCGTACTCTCAACTTCTGTTCCAACTTTCAAATCCGACTAGATGATTTCACTTAAAACCGTGGTAATACTTATAGATCTTTATGTGATATCTGATTTGAAGGTATTTTACTTAGAGGCTACGTTTAATTGTGACAGCAGACTTCTTCTAACTAAATATCTTTAGCTTTTAATTCAATCTCTTTTAAAAGATTCTAGGTTACATAGCTATCAATATTTACTACCTTTTAAATATTATTTAATTATGATCACAACAAAAAACAAAGAATCTCCTCAGCGGTGGCAGTTTAATGACTATTCGCAAAAACGACTCGCGTTTACTGATTAGTAACTACATTTAACGTTGCTTAATTGTAGTGATCTCATACGTACTTAAGAGGCACTGAATGTAAGAAAAAATGTATGTGCCGGAAATGTTTGAAATGTAAGGTAGACCATGCATCAAATTGACAAGGTCGACATCTCACGAACTTTATTAATTAGGAACAAATGCTCAAGTACATATAAGAGTCTATTGTTTGTCATTGTAATGTAAATGTGTAATTTGTAACCCATTCACTGGTTGAGAGACATTTAGAATACAACAAGGTCATATTCCTAGGATGTCTGATATAAGTATTAACAAATAGCATAACGATTAAGAACATCTGGACGCTTCACATCCGAAAATTTTACAGAAACTTAACTCAAACTTAATAAGCTGTTTAGTGTAATTGGGTAAGTTAAGATCTGAATATCTTAAACAAAGTTTTTGTTACAAATACAGACACTCAATCCGGAAATTAAACTAAAGAGATAATACTCTGTATATTTTAAGGAAATGTCATGATTCTATTGTATGTTAATCAATTTTAATAGTTTCATAATAGCTTGTGACTGATCTCACGTAAGTTATCATACTGCAATAATAATCGTACTGGCCAGCCCGTCCACCTGCAAGGTGGACAGACGACTTGATAAAGGTCGCAGGAACACGCTGGATTCAGGCCGCTTTTGACAGGTCCGTCTGGAAATCTTTGGGGGAGGCCTATGTTCAGCAGTGGACGTCATGTGGCTGATGATGATGATGATGAAGATGATCATACTGCAATATCCATTCAAAATTAAACCCAGTAACCAATAAACAGACAAAGTTAAAGTAAGAATATGGATATTTATAGCGTTACGTTTTCCATCCATTAGGTTGAATGAAGGCAGTAAAGTCATTGAACTCATGCATTGCCATTTACGAACGTTGCTCAATCACGTCTTTAGAACCTACTCGATAACAACCTGGGGAGTTGCAACTAACTTTTACTTTAATGGCACCTCTGTACACATTGGGTAAGAACTGACTAGCGCTAATTCCGAAGTCACTTTCGCGAACTTCGACATCAATTCGCTAAACATATTCGCAAACTCACTGAGTAAAATTATTCCAATTTCTAATTTGTTTGTGTATTAGTTACTTTTGCTTTCATTGGGAATTCGTTTCAATTTCTCCGAGTTGAAAATGTATTATTTGAAGTAATTTTTGAAGCCTGCTCACCTATACAGTTATTAAAACATCTTTGGTTCATTTCCCTGATTATCTTTAGCGGGAATGAGTTATCTTTTAAGTTTCATCTGTATTGAAATCAAAGAATCCCCAATCTAAACATCATCATTATGCGATGCAAAGTGGAGAGTTTACCGACCCACATTATTCCTATCGAACAATCTTCTGCGGTAGTGAATATGATAATGCGATGTCATATCAACTAAGGATCTTTATGAGTAGAGAGCCTCATTAGTTGAGTTGCAGCGTACGTTGGCGACAGTAATGTCCTGGATTTTATCCAGGTCGTGAAATCCTTTATGTGTTTTTTCGTAGAAAGTTAGAAAATGTTAGTGAATCTCAAATTGTTAAAGACTTCGTTACTGCCCACACGTAATATAATTGAGATTAAAACATGTAGTTAAATACTATAGTGATTATAATATTGTATTAATTAGTGTAGATATTTGATACGTTCGTTCGAAAAGAAAAATATGGATATAAAGTAGTATCCAAAATGTAGCTGAGTGAGATGAGTGTTATGCTTAGATCATAAAAAAGTTCGTTTGAAGCTGGACTGATAGCATGATGGCAAGGCATGTTATCAGTTAGTAGGTTGAAGTGGCAATGGGCTGGCCACATATGTCGCAGAACAGATAACCGCTGGAGTAAGCGTGTTCTGGAGTGGAGACCGCGTCTTGGCAAACGTAGCGTGGGACGCCCTCTGGCCAGATAGCGGGACGACTTGCACAAGAGGGCCGGCAGTGACTGGATGCATAAAGCAGCAGACCGGTGGCGTATCTTGGGAGAGGCCTATGTCCAGCAGTGGACTACAACGGGCTGATGATAATGATAATGATGAAGGCATGTTGTCAAATTAAACGACACACTCTAAATATACTGTTGCAAACCTACAGTGCGTGACCAAACCCATAGCCAATCAGATTCTTTTGTTGCGTTCAAAATATTTCAAATAGATTCTATTGTTGTAAAATCGACAACAGCATTGTAAGCAACGCCTTTACAACATTCCAGATTAAGGTCTAGGACACTTAGTGAGACTTTAAACCCACGTTCACATAACCTAACTTTCAACGTGTGCCACATATCTAGAGAGATTGACAAACAGTAGATATAAACTTGTGCCTTAGTCTCGGATTCACGTAGTTTCACCTGATAACGAGCGTGTAACTCGTTCCATTAACGGGTAGAAATGCAGGAAAGTAGTTGTGTTCGTAATTGTTTAATTTGAATAGGACTGTCTTATATTAATTGAATGGTCTACTTGGCATAGTTACTGCGTCTGTAGTTAAAGTTAGAAGATTAAATTTTCATTAAGAGCACACATCAATATAACTTTATCAACAATTTTGTTTTGTTATAGTAATATTTGTTTATTATGTTATGATTTTGACGTAAAACTAATTTTTTCTTCGATATAGTATGTCAGTGTTTACGTGAAATAAACATTAAGAGAATTACAACACCTATAAAAATGCAACGCAATATTTACTTTGTTTACCAAGAAGATGGTTGCCTCATTGCTCACTGGTTCTCTCAGCTACCATTTAATCTTAGATCAGGTTATCGTAAATCTAAGCGTTTACCTGCATATATAAACCGTGTCGTCATTAGCAGAATAGCTGTCTGCCGCATTCCTAGATAAAATTATTGGTTTACGTTATGATTTTTATGAAATATGTAACGCGGAACATTTGTCATTATGGTTGATGGAAAAATCTGCGACATTTGTAATTTGAACGCTATTAAGCCGATATAAATATTATTACTTATGAATAAATTAATTAATTTAGCCAATTAATCATTAATTTATTCGGAGATAATGTAGATTTTTATAAATGATTACCGACAAGTTCTTTCTTTTCTAAACGTTTTATTAAAGTTTAGGCATGTGTTTTATTTTAACAAGAGAGCTATTTAATAAAACTTTATGCAATATGGTTTATGATAAACACAGTTATTTTTTATGGAAACAACAGAATATATTAGGTAAATTCGTCAGAAACAGTTCGAATTTTTTCGCTCAAAGCGAAATAAATAAGCTGATTGGCTTGAGTTATATGCGTAATGTTGCCAATTTATAAAATATAATTCTGGATCGATCCGCCACTGCGGTGTATAATGAAGCGGCCGCAACGAATTTCATTACAGCGTGCCGTAATTTGCGGTTTGTCTAGCAGAATTGATAGATTTCTATCGAAATAGCGTCGATAAACTATGTGAAAATGTTGCTATTAGCAGGACCTGTCTATCAGAACACATTAGTGTTCAACGATATTTTTATACAGTCTCGGTGGCGTAGTTGTATTACGTTACGACTGCAATGCTGAGGTCACGGGTTCGATTCCTGGGGCAGGTAAAGTGATATTGTATTTTTCTAATTAGTATCAGCTCGGAGTCTGGAATTTGTGCCCGATATGGCGAAAGGCTTGCTTCACACATTACATTATGGGACGGAATACGCACGGTGAAAAGTTCGTCTCACTAGTTGTGCGTCTGCCCATCCCTTCGGGGATAAAAAAGCGTAGATAAGTATGCGTATGCGTATATTTTTATAACTTATAACCAATTTATATTTTAATGAAAATTATTTAATGACAGCGGTTGTTAATTAGTACTAGTAAGGACAAACTAATATGGCCGGTAAGACATGACACGGTTTTGAATTTTTTGGGTAGACGTTCCCACAGAGTTATCGCGTCGGGAAAAAATTGAATTGTCATACCGGCCAGCTTAGTTTGTCCGAACTATAAGGTTAACAAATAGCCAATTGGGTTATTATGTAGCTTTTGTTCATATTTCCTACATCAAATCGGTGAATCTTAATATTGTTCAAACATAAATAAAATAATCTTATCAAATCCCTAATGGAATGAACTCATTATGAGAATTAAAGAATAACCAATTAACTTAAAATATCAAGTACAATTCTTTCACAGACTCAAACTCTAACATACAGACATAAAATGAGATCATCTACACATAACTTAAATCCTTAGATGATCTCATATTTACTAGATACCTAGAATCAAGACTTAAATCCGTTACCAAACATTGCACTTCTGGCTTGCGTCTTTTCTAGGTGGGGTTAATGACTATATTGACTATACCTAAGTAGGCATTAACGCATTATAAAGTATGATGTCAAGTCGACCACTAGTCACGAATTTAGCCCGGGCGCCCGCATTCCACGCATACAAATCAAGGTGATATACGCATTATCTGGCTTATAAAACCTTATTGTAAGTTGGTATAAAATATATGTCAGATTACAGATTTATTATTGCCATAGTGGGTTAAGCAGTTAAGATAGATATAAGAAATCCTTAATTAGGGCCTTACTAATAATCGCTGTACACGTCCATCGTAGTTATACAATGTTTTGTCTTGCTTCCTCTGACGGTAATTGTTACTCAACTTAAGAAGACGAAACACTGAATCCTACTATCCTACTAATATTATAAACGCGAAACTTTGTAAGAATGTATGTATGGAGTTATGGATGTTTGTTACTCTTTTACGCAAAAAGTACTGAACGGATTTCGATGAAATTTGGCACACGGCTAGATCATGTCCTGGATTAACACAGACTACTTATCCCGGGAAAATACAAAGCGGGACTTTTACCCCGGAAAAACTCATTCACGCGGGCGGAGCCGCGGGCAAGAGCTAGTAACTACCATAAAACTATCACAGACAACACAGACAACAACGTTTATTAGTAATGCGGTTAATTTATAATTGGGCTTGGCTTCAATCTTAAAAGATGTACATTGTTAATTAATTTTATTCTCATCGTAGACGGGTATTGTTGCTGCAACTTTTAGAATCACTACACGTTTCATATCTTGATTATAAAATTATTTTTATATGTAAGTACCTAAATATGCAGTCTTCAAGCACTTTGGATATTCTAATATTCTAAAGATTAAACAAGAAAATTCAAAAACAGATACTATTTATTTTAAAACGTCATTCCAGTTAAAAGTAATGTTCAATTTAAAGCGCGAGAAATAACCCAATATTTCAATAATTAAACGCACTGATTTGCAAAGTGGTTTAAGCTTGATATTTGCGAATTCCGACCCAAATTATCATTTCGGAGTAGCGACGAGGTTCATACAAAACACTGTAGTTATTAAACAAAAGTTAAATGGGTTATTAAACTAGTTCTAGAAAACTATCTGAGTTCACGCAAAATCATGTTGGCACATTTATTCCCGTATTACTGGATATAAAGTGACTAGTTGTATCATATACATTTACTATATCATAGATTTTTTCTTAAATATTTTATGCTATGTATTTTATAGATTATTTCAAAATATATCATGAGTGATAAAAACCATGACTACACTATTTATCAAACAATCCGATAGAAAAAATATATATTTTAAATAAATATTATTCAGTATGTAGTTATATACCACAGATATAAATAAAAAGATCCAAGCTTTTATATTTAAGGAGCCTAAAAGAATATCAATCAAAACAATTAATCAAGCCGTTACTTCCTTATTACGACACTTAATGGAACTTGTATCACTGCATTTGTAAACCAGGAAAATAATAACAAAAGTTTTCTTTTGCAAAAACTTCAATTCACAAAGTTGCCGTGCGTTTGAAACGAAATGAATTCCCTCTGGTCTAGGAAGTTTCACCATAATGAAATTCTTTAAATATCACCCTTCTCTATAAGGATTACAATTTAAATAATTACGGCAGCGGTTTCTATGCCTTGTGTCCTGCATACCGCCGTGTATTACCAAAATAATTTAATTATACAAAGTCTCCTCTCGCGAAGAAAATTCATTTAGACTCGTTCCAGGTTCTCGATGTTATTTGCGCGGACAGGTAAGATCGTATCACTAATGAAATATGCATAAAGCTAGCTTACTCGATGTTTAAAATTATCTGCGATGAATTAAAATATTAACATAATATTATTAATTCTAGGGGTTATACATTTTACTAAATGTGACGCCGACATAACTATGTACTTAAGTAAGTTTAAACACGTATACCTGAATTTAGAACGGTCAGATAAATGACATGTCTCACTGGGTCTAAACTCTAATCTCACAGATCTAATAGAATGTTTGGATTAGCCAGTCTTTCAAATGAAGATAGTCTGCTTTTTTTCACCGCAATTACTTAAGAAAATTGGAAACAATCGTAACAGCAACCAAATCGCGTTAAATGTCACTAGAATATTTGTATTATCTGAAGAAAAGAACAAAATAGATACCTCAAAATTTAAATACATCTACATTCCACCACGTATTATGTACGACGCTGGAGTATGTTATTTTTAAATCTCAATTCGCAATATATAACCATCATTAGCATTTTAACGCTTCGCGGCTTAACGCAATTATCTCCTAAAAGGCTTGAAGGTCACTCACAAGTACCATTTGTTTGACGAGTACATATTTTGGACAATTAATACTCAAATTGAATATAAGCGGTCGCCCTCGACTTATTTTGTGGCAATTTAGAATTACATCAGACATTCCTGGCAGCTTACTAAATATATTACGAGACGTATTTTACGCTGTATTTTATGTAGACTTAGGGCTGATTTCAACACATGCTGATAAAGTACCTGAACGGAACTTATCCGTCATATAAACTACGACTTTTGGTTTCCTAGTTCTAGAATAGAAATATCTTACTGAAAAAAATGTATGTCAGTTTTATTTGGTAGATAGCGTTATATGTCAGATAGTTAACTGGAACTTTATCAGGAACCGAAATTAGCTCTGAGTGTTTGAAATCGCCTAATGCATTTTTTGTTATGAAAACGGTCTACTAAAACTTGACTAAATTGCGTGGCATTTTGGATACATAGCCATGATAGGCTTTACGCCCTTAGTTTTGTCTCTATAGTCATTAGGTAAATACAATAGGGCGAATAGCCATTAAAACATGGGTTAGCTTTGTACAGAGAATTCATCAAAACCCTTTTAGTTGCATTTCAGCTATGCTACATCATAACAAACCATAGTTCATTTCATTGAATTAGCGTTAAATGTGTGGAATTTATACATTTTGATCTTGATATCGTAAATTATTACGCACGCCAAATAAACGTCCAATGTCACTGGGAGTAACTCACAAATATTTAAACGAAATTCAAATCCAACTGTTTTTTTGGCCCTTAAAAGCTAGTTTCAAAGCTCCAGCGACATGTAATATAACTTTTTAGCCAATCCTGAGTATGCTTTTACATAGTAGTTTTCCAGTTTTTATCTATACTTATTAATATCAAAAAGCTGAAGAGTTTGTGTGTTTGTTTAGTTGAACGCGCTAATTTCAGGAACTATTGAACCGATTTTTAAAATTCTTTGAGGAAGCTACATTACTCCTGAGTGCTTTCCTTTTGTTTATACCACCTAGATTTATTTTTATACGGCCACGGAAATGTGACCCCATTGCGATGGAAAGGAGAATAGGGTCCTGTTAAAGTGTCGACTGTGTTAAAGAGATAATTGTCCCTCGCCAGTCGACAAAATTATGCCGGCCTGTTTTAACCTGATATACACAGTGTAATCCAGGAGCGCGATTAATCTACATTAGAATTTAACACCTTGTCTATGATGGTATTTTTGTGATTTTTTTTTTTATTGCATTGAATGACGAGACGAGCATGCCGTTCACCTGATGGTAAGCGAAACGACCACCCATGAACAGTAGCAAACTCATCCAGTATTTTGAGTTACAAAGTACTGTGTGGCATTCTACTGCGCTCGTCATCCTGAGACATAATATGTTAAGTCTCATTATGTCCAGTTACACAGGCTACAATGTCCTTCAAACCGAAACACAACAGTGCATGCACACTGCTGCTTGGCGGTAGAAATAGACATTGCGGTGGTACCCACCCAGACGGACTCTTATATATGAGAGACCTACCACCAGTATTACCGAAATGTAGTAATTTGTTTCCAATCAACAGCATCCTGCATATATTATCTATGACGTATCGATATATATTATTGGGTTTTATCGAAACAAGCGCGTACGAGCTGTGTCCGAACTATTAGCTGCCCGGAGCACGTACAGTTTACAGGCTGTCGTGCAAATATTTATCCACATCGGATTCACATGTTAACCGTATGGAATTGTAATCAGCTTTGATTGGGAGCTGTGCTCTCTGCTCTTTGAATGTGCGCATTCCCGTCTTGGATGTCTTGGTATTGCTACAAATTGATATTTCGTCGAAGACTTGCAACGTCAGACATTGATTTAAATTAAATTTTGGAGTGTTATGGTAAGGATAGGTAACAAATCATTGCCTTCCTCGCTTCGCCGTAGTTGACAAAACGATGATAACTTACAAAGAATATTGAGAAACTTTTATATTATGTGGTATAGTTAGAAGCTTCTATTATTTAACAATATTAATTGTTTCTTTCAATAGCGTAATCGTAGAAAGAATTTTATCTAACGACTTTTTCTTCTAAACTGTTCTTCAACCGTCTTTATTTTCAATAATAAAGCTACAGAACGGCGGAAGGTAAAAAAAATCATAAGATTCTTCAGTTTTCATTCCTAAAAAATACCCCAAAATACAGTTTTCTTTGTTAGTAATGGGACATTTTATATCCATACCAAAAAATAAGGAGAAAATCGGGTTAGAATAAGCGAACCTCTTCGGATCTATGAGGAAAAATGTGATGAAATCCGTGTCACTTAAAATAAACGACTCGTAATATTTTACTCTGTTATCCTCAGTCCGATTAAGTTATTTGAAGAAATTAAGTGTGCCCAGTAAAATAAGCACACAACCTTTATGATTTTTTGTCGAAGAGGCAAAGCCGCAATTAGTGCGGGTACTTTGCGCCATATGTATTCTGTCCCATGATGATCACATCGGGTGGTGACTCTATCGCTATATCGCGTTCAAATTCCAGACTGAAAACACTTATACAACGAAATATAGGTAAGTTGGTAAGTAGGAAAAAATGTACCTACACCAGTCTACAATAAGTTATCTCCATACCACACAATTGATATCTATATCGTGTGAAACCAATTATTGAGAAGGAATTAAATTCACATTAAATTTTATTAAGATCAATTCAGACAAGCGTCAAGTATAGTAAAAAGAATAAAACGACACTAAAGTAAAATACAAACGTAAGAATACAGATACAAACAAACATAACAAAAAATATCTGTAGCAAAAAGTTATATATCTTTCAATTTATTATTACTCAATACAAGTGATACTGTTCAAAAGAATACGAAGAAACGAAAATCATTTATCTACTCCATTGACGAAACAGTGTCTGTTGACGTGAAGTACTTTAGAATATAAATTGTGCAGTGGACGTTCGCTTAGTAAATGTCACGGAGCTGTTAAATAAATGCAATTTCTCAACAATCATGATGATCTAATTCACTTGGAAAGTGAAAGACAATGGTAAAGTCTAATTGTTACGCAAGGAAGTCATTTGTCGCGCGCCTGACGACAATACCAGTTCAAAGAAAGCTACTCAAGATGTCGATTTTGACATATACCGAGTAAATATTATAAAACGTGACTAGATTGTTTAGTTTTTTATTGTAGAAACTTGTGAACGACGGTTTCGCTTTGTTTCTTTGTTGAAAACGTTCGCACATAGTCGTGTATTTGCAACTTAGGAAAATAGGAATGTTTAACTCAACTCAAAAACACCTCCGATATTATGTAGGTGTAAATATGTTTTTCATTAATACATGAATTACTTTTTCAAAGATGTTCAAGCTCGTTCAAAACTTGTCAGAAAATGTATAAACGGTACACATGCCACTAATGCCTTGGTGGCGTAGTTGTATTACGGTACGATTGCAATGTTTAGGACTCGGGTTCGATCCCCGGGTCGGGCAAAGTGATATTGGATTTTTCTATTCAGCATCAGCCCGGAGTTTTGAATATGTGCCCGATATGGCTATAGGTTCGCCCTCTATCTCATCATGGGACGGAAAACGCACGGCGAAAAGTGAGTGCATTAGTTGTGCCGCTACCTACCCCTTTGGGGATAAAAGGCGTGAGTGTGTAAGTATGTATGTATGTACGCTACTAATTTGTGATGATGGTTTAAGATGCGTCGCCGTGATGGTACATGGCAATTATATACGACAATCAACGCTACAAACAAAAGACGTCGGGGAAGCGAAAGTCAGCTAATATAATTATACAGATATGGCACGTTAACGCTCTGACGGCTGACACTTGAGACACGCTCACAATAAAATAATCACTATTCAAAAATGCTCTATGGATCGTCAGATTCGTCATAAAGTTTTATTGGTTCTTATTGATTTAGTTTACTTTGTGAAGCATTAACAGAAATACTTCAGGTCCATTTGTATTTTTACATTGAATGTAATCTATAAGAGAGAATTCAAATACTTCCTTAATTCTCAAAAGTTATAAAAAAGATAAGCAAATTGTTCACGTAAGTTGTGATCATTAAAAATGGAATTAAAATGATCGTAAAAAGTTATTCAACTTTGATAAGCAAATCTAATTACTTTAAAAGGATTTGCAAAGTTTTCGAAATTACCCTTTGTGAGAGTAAAAAGCGTTTATATAATATGAAGACGTTTACATTTCCTATTAGCTAATTAAAGTACCAATTCCGAATGTCATCCTTATAAGTGTTAGGTAATTAAACACAAATGTGCGCAAACTTATTTCCGTACTGTAATTTTAATAAATTTGACATATTTTGTTTCCTGTTTTATAAAAGGGTAGGACATATTATAATTATACTAGCTTTTGCCCGTGGCTCCGCTCGCTTTAAAAAGTTTTTCCGGTATAAACGTACCGCTTTATATTTTCCCGAGATAATGGACGTGTTAACCCAGATCATGATCTACCCGTGTGGTAAATTTCATCGAAATCCGTTTAGTAGTTTTTGCGTGAAAGAGTATACATACATACATCCATACATTCTTAAAAACTTTCGCGTTTATAATATAAGTAGGATAATAGTGTCCTAGCATTTTTCTACTTTACAGGGAATTTGACGAAGCGTCCCATTGCGATAGACAATTAATACATTATTTTGCGGACTTGGAAGTTGGAATATCGGTCTTCTACCCACCTTTCGTAATCAATGTTCACTGAATGACGTAATACAGCATTCTCAAACAAAATACGTAATATTTAATTCCCAAGTAATCTTTATTAGTGTCATTGCCTAATACTTTATTACATAAAATATTCATCGACCACAACGGAAGATGATATAATTCAACTGCAATAAATTATAATAATCGCTATTTTATACCGTGTAATTTTTAAAAAGATTAAACGCCAGTCGAAAGTTAAGCGGATTGTGAAACAAAATTTATATCTGTTTAGAACAGACCGCGGTCAGGTGTTTTCAAGTTAATATTTAAGGTTCTTTTTAGATATTTGTTAGCTTACAAATATGTTGTAATGCGGGGTTATATTTTATTAATATTCAGTACCTGGATGACCGAGCTTTGGTATCGGCATTTTTTTTTTTGGTAAATTGTGTTTTTTAGAAATTATATTTAAATACGAATTACATACTGATGAAATATGAATAGTATTTTTATAAGTAAACAATAGATTTTCTTGGTCTAACCTGAAACCAAACACTCGTTGGCTTAGTGTTACTTAACAACGCCATCTACTGGAGTAGTTTTAGTGTTGTTGTGTCGCTAAAGCAGTTAGTTGCTCCCAATTAAAAAAAATAGTATTATTACTCGCCAATAGATGTCACGAAGAGTCATATTTTTCAGTTAATGTTTAAGTTGAATTACTGAAAACACGGTTAAAAGACATTTTCTAAAAATGAATCCTGGCTAGATCGATTTATCGCCCCGAAAACCCCCTGCATACTAAATTTCATGAAAATTGTTGGAGCCATTTCAGAGATTCAGATTATATACATATTTATACAAGAATTGCTCGTTTAAAGATATTAGATTAATGCATTCATTATGTATTAATTTAGATAATGAAGTGATACGGTATTACTTATTTATTACTACTAAACTATGGAACCAATTGCCGCCAGCAGCATTTCCGGACAGATACGACCTGGCGACCTTCAAAAAAAGAGCGTATTCCCACCTAAAAGGCCGGCAACGCATCTCTGTGCCCCCTGGTATTGCAGATGTTCATGGGCGGCGGTGATCACTTACCATCAGGTGAACCGTATGCTCGTTTGCCCCCTATACCATAAAAAAAAAAAAAAAAAAAAAAAATCAAAGTTATCCTTAATAAATATGTAAAGATTTTACATTCCATTGATCTATAACTTTGTGCGTCACACAACAGTCTTACACTAAACACTTACAAACTTCAGCTGATACCACAATGTTAATAGCCATTAATAACCTCAGTATAGTGTGGAAAGCCTTAAATACCACTAATACATGTATTCATGTCATTACAAATGGCCTTGTTATCACGCCTCGTGACTCTGATGCGATCTGAATCTAACACTAATCAGGGACATTATACATGGAAATCTAATTTAGGGCCGTTGCTAAATGCTGCCGCACCTTGATCATAATGGTTAAGACAGGTAGCTACCTACGTAGATTGCTTGATATCTATATCGATGTCCATAATAAATAATTTCCATTACAGAGCTTAGAATTTGATTGATTAGATTTCGATCAACTTCAACGATAATTTTGAGGTGTACTAATATAAGTAAAGTAAGCTAATTATAAAATATTTAAACATCTATTTTACCCAATGGCAATAACACCCATAAGTCAAAACAATAAAACAATTACTCGGACATGACTGACAATTCAGAATGATAAATCTGACGTACAAAAAGTCCTCAGTGGTAGAGATAATATTATGTAATCCACTTTACCACTTAGTAACAGTCACCCTAGATTCTTCCAGGGTCCTACATTAACATTTCATCGCGCCCTGTATCCACTTATGCCTGTTTTACCTCACTTTCACATTTTGTTTATGGAAACCCGGGAGTATTAAAATGCGTTTCCATCTCGAGGGTGAAAAAATATTGCTTATTTTATACACAAAAGGTAATGCGGAGCGAGCTAGCCCTTTATAAAGTAAATTTTCGTTTTGTTAAGGATGTTATAACGGGGGTTCTTATTCAGAATTGCGTAATCTTTCGAAAAATCGCCCGAGATAGCACATCTGGTTGTTTTCCACCTCTCTACTTAACAATAACCAGATTTCAAGCCTAATCTCCTCTTAGAATTGTTGTTCATACGTATACAATGAATATAAATAAGTGAAGAGCGTGGAAAAATACTTTACTTCAATATGCGTTAAAGTGGATACGATCATAATAATTTAGTGCTACGAGTCGGATAGTTTTTGTTTTATTTAAATATCGTTAGAACATTTTAAATTGATTTTAAAACACAGACTACCCTTTAACTGTAGAAGGTAGGTACAAACAAGGTTAGGAATTAAAGTAATAGGTGCATTTTCTAGCTCACTTATTACGAAAACTAAAAGGAATTTGATACATAAGAATTTTATATTCGACGACTATAAAACCCAACGATGACAGCCTTAAAAGAATGAAGACTACTACATTCCTTATAAAACATTACAAGAATTTAGGTTTCATTCCTTATAAACACAGACATCTGTCTCGATCACTTGTAAGTCCAGTCATTCAAGAATTGGTCGATTGCCAATAGAGTCGATGGTTCAGGTGTTTCTAGCATACCACGCGACTTACGTACTTGGCTCCAAACTAACTTGCATCTTTAAACTACAAACTGGCTATGAAAGTTTTAGAGTTGCTGGAAGTAACTTTTTGTTAAGGCGTGTTTATTTGAGTCGACAATTTTCACGTATCCGCGAAGTCATGAAGTCAAGAAGGTCTACAGTTTATTAAACAGATAGGTTTTTGAACAGGCTGGTAGAATTGTACAGTTGGCGAGGGAAAATGTTTTGTCAATCAATACTCTATCTAGACGTCACACTTCTCAGTATCAGATGCAGTGGAGTCACTACTTTGTGTCCATTTAAAAAAGGTGGGTATTAGAGTGTCAACTTTACTTTTTCATCATCATCTACATCATCATCATCAGCTACATGAAGTCCACTGCTGAACATAGGCCTCTCCCAAAGATTTCGATATGGACCTGTTGAAAGCGGCCTGCGTCCAGCGTGTCCCTGCGACCTTTATCAAGTCATCCTTCCGCAGGTGGACGTCCGACGCTGCGCTTGCCGATACGTGGCCTCCACTAGAGAATTTGTTTGCTCCATTTGCCGTCAGTTCTGCGAACTATGTACCCTGCCCACTGTCACTTTAGCTTGCTAATCTGCTGGGCTATGTCGGTGACTTTTGTTCTTTTACGGATCTCTTAATTTTTGATTTGATGGGGTTAGTTTAATTTTTAGGTAAAATTTAAATTCCTCTCACTCGCTTAACCACGCTGTCTCTAAATTTGAAATTCACAATTAATAAATAAAAGAGTTTGCCACGGCACCGCGCGGCATACTAATCTTCGTCACTTTCATATCTAAATTAATTGGGACCAATGAAAACCAAACGATTATCCGGGGTTTGTAACCCATAGTCCGATCGTGCCTTCAATGTTACTCAGTTCATAACTTAAGTTTTTTATTTATTAATATATAAAAGTAAAGTACATAGTTGTATATTAAGTATCTCAAAAATCTTATTCAGGTTTGTCTGGATACTGCGACAATCGTAAAGAAGTCGATAACATATACTTACATAAAGCAACTTAAATACGTGTACACCAAAAAACAAGTAAAATCTGCTTACACTAGTTAATATAGAAAAAGTACTCCCATTTATTTATCTTGTTTTATGAAACATGAAGTAAAACCGTGCATGACTAACGATAAGAATATATTATAGTCAAATCGATGCATTACAATGCAATTTGGTGCAATATGTGCTGGCCTTAATAATATTTCGTCTCCAGTGCCAAGTTTGCAGAATGTCCCGAAGACGGAATGACATAATATAATAACTATTTTAAAAAAACATTTTTATAGTAATATGTCTTGTTTAGTTTAGAATGTGTACATTAAGTGGGTAGCTCTATGAATGAAATATGCATTTGAGAAAGTATTATTCAAATGGTTTTAAATGTATAATTTTTACGGATTGTTTCCTTGTAGAAACAAAAATAGTTTCTTATTATATCATTCGTTTTATTATATCATTACATATTATGCTTTTCAACCTTTAACATTGTTCTATGAGAGTGGCTGACAAACTTCGTTGAAAATCCACTAATAGGGTCATTCGGGGCAACAGCACGCAGTGGATAAAAGTTCGCATGGTCAATATCTCGGAACCTATTGAGTGGGCTCAGACACTTTTTCGGCTAGATTAGGGGCGCGTCAGGGACGATGTCAGAGCCACAAGCTATTTTGCCAAGCCTCACTTGTTTAGCGAAAAACGGTGATCAACGTGATTTTGTTGATTAGTTACCAAAATTTTGTGCTGGGAATAAAGTGTCTGGCTAGACGGTGCATCAGTTTACAAAAGTCCGTTAATTATGTTAAGTTTACATGATTATTATAGTATTTATTTTAGTTACTAATTCTGTCCTAGAAAATAAATGCGTCTCAACTAACGTGTGAATGTTTAAAATATTCCCTGTTTGGGCAAGAGTACGAGGTTAAAAGTACGCACCCTGTTATAACTTTATTACAATGATCGCACGGTTTTTTCTTCTTTAAGCTGCAATTAAGGCGAATATTATTTGTAAAGATTTTTAGACCTTATACAGAAAAAAAATATTCTCCATAAACACTCTGCGTAGTTTTACCCACATAACGGGTCAATAGTACGAATTTCCCCCGATGCACTTAAACATGTATTCCAAAAAAAACAATGAAGTAATGTACAAAAACTCATTAAATAATAAAAGTAGAATAAATTTACTTTACATAGAGTGTTAAAACGTTTTCCTAGACACTATATTTTTGACTGTGTAGACGATAGAAAAAAAAGTGCGTACTTTTAGGCCGAATGACCCTATAGGTTTTTATTAAACTAGATTTAGAATTCGTTCGAAGTGATTCCAATCCAATTTGTCTAAAAACAATCCAATAGATTAAACCGTTTCGAAAATTCAATTCATTGGACTGAATTGAAAATAGGCACTTTTTATGTGAGACAATATTGTTACCGCTAGACAACTTTCATAAACAACTTTTCAACTACTTTTGTTTTCTCATTACAGCTAGTCGTTACGGAAAACATTGGAGCATCGAGTTTGTGCAAACTCGAAGTGGAACTGGCAAACTCATTTTCGACACTGGTTAAAATTTTCGTCAGTCAAATATCATTTTGCGAATTCTTTTTGTAGAGTGTCGGCGAGCGGTTCTCCGCACTCCTAATAACTGCCACGTAGATTTAATATCACATCTTCCATTTTGCACGGGCTCTATAGGTAGGCAATTTACTTGCTAATATTGTATTTAGATGAGTACGTGTAAACTTAGTACATGTGTGACACGAAATACAAATTTCATTTATATTCTCTCGTCGCACAGATCCGACAATATTTTACGTCGCGCGTTACTTTGATAGCTTTATGTTCTTGGAAGTTTTGCGTACCACATAAAAATGCGCTATCATTTCTATGTTAGGAGAAACGGGAATGAACATTAAAGAATATGTTAATCAGAACGGGAAGACTTAGAAATTCGAGAGAAATATTCCTATCTGAATTGGATGTGAGAGTACTCTTTGATCTTTGAAGTTGAAACAGCTTGCGTCGATATCGGTTATACATTGCGAAGGGATTCATTGCAAGGCCAAGCTCCGTCGCCTTCGACTCATGTGCCTAATACTATTGAACCATATTTCATATTCAAAAATAAAGAAATTTTCAGTCTCTGTTATTATTTCGAAGGTATGTGAAGTCTGCCAACCCGCACTAGGCCAGCGTGGACTAAGGCCTAAACCCTCTCAGTAGTCGAGGAGGCCCGTGCTCAGCATTGGGGAATATATAATACAGAGATGGTATGATATGGTGGTTCTTATTTCATTTGGATGATAACAAGTATTCATAACACCACGCTTTTTTATCGGAGGTTAAAAATATCTTCAAAGTACGACTTCTCTACTAAAAAGGTTACAATTAATTACTAGATTCTTTGTTTTATAGCCTAGAATTTTATATGTTCTGTAGTGAATGTAACGGAACAAAGTGATACATAGCAAAAATAATTCAAGAAAACCGCTCAGTGTCTTATTCCGTACTCTGTACAAATCATAATAACATTACAAAATCCTTCAAAACGAATATTTGATAGATCTCTTTAATATAAAAAATACATAGATTGAATTGAGGATTCGTAACCCGCGCGATCCGCCTAACAAATCGACCTCTTTGCTAGAATGGGCCCGTCTTTACTCAATGTGACTTTCTAGCTATCTATAAGGTCCAAGGAAATCTCATATCAGATAATACGGAAGGGTTAAACGTTTCAAATATATCATCGTTGAATTGATGTATTTTAAAACGATTCATTTGGTCTTTACGTCTTGGAAATTGTGTAGACCAAATTTTGATTGGGTTATCTTGTGAATAACAGATGCAATGTACATGAACACATGACTATAAGTATATAAAGTATCAATTCCTTTGATTATTTCAATTATGATTCAATCAATCTTATCCGCTTATTTGAATAATCATTGTAAAGGGTAACATCGTGATAAAGGTTTTCTCTGTGCATATAAACAATGTTATTCTTGTTTACAGTATATTTTACACTGTACCAAAACTACTCTATTTATACTAAAATTTACACACTAGGCGAGACTTGTAAAATTTCATTCCAGGCTAGACAGCACATTACAAGATTACAAGAAACTAAGTTAAAATCTAGTTTCATGTAAAGGTAGAGGCTTCCGACTGTATCCCCAGAACGACATACATCGCTGTTCTTATTCAAATAAGTGGGGGCACAGATTTACCCGGGGGAGCGATGACACGGCACACGGCACCGCAAACCGCTTACGTACACTGCGGGTGACAATGAACATGGTACATGGTAGCTAGGTGTTGGTTTAATACTATATTATGGTATAAACTTTAGTTGTATGTTTGTTGATCGGTTAATTTATAATATAAGTATATTATTATCTAGAACGTTTCTAAATCAAATATTGTAATCATTTTGATGTGAAATGTAATTTAAAATTATAATTTTGATTTGGTCGATTCATATTCATTTGCTGCATTCCAACAATAAATGGATTGCGTTAATAAATGGAAACAAGCTTCACAATGTTTTGTTTTGAATAAAATTTTACTCATATTTATATAATACATGTAATTTCATTCTGTGACAATAAATATACGTTTATAACCACATAGAACAGAGAAAATTGTTATGTAATAACATTTATTTGGAAACATCTGTTGTACCAGAAATGATGAACATATTTCTCGGTTACATTCACTTTATTCCTGAGCTGCGAATGTCTTCATTAATGGAAGCACAAAACGGCTAACACGCCATGCCACTAACAAACAGGATAACCCCGAAAATTTACATTGGCCCTGCGTAATGTCGCGAAGCAATCTCATTTTCTAGAGGAAACGGGAACCAGCCAGTGTAACCAGACCGTGCAAAATATAGTTGTTGCTCTCAATCAGAGAGGTCGTACCGTAATGGTCGTGTCATATCAGATGCGAACTGCGGTGCGATATCAACAAAGACAAATGTGCCACATATCTTTTAGGCGTCTGTCTCAACCTTGACTTACCCATTTCTTCAGAATTGTATAAAAAGATTAATGATCTCGCCTTTTTTAAGGCGTTGGATTTAAGTGAACATAGCATGTACTTAATTAAATCGGCATATTAGCGTACATAAAAAAAAACAAGTTAGGAATGATTAGATCCCAAAAAGACACCTTACTGGTGGTAGGTCTCTCATTATGTAAGAGGCCGTCTGGGTGGGTACCACCGCAATGTCTATTTCTACCGCCAAGCAACATTGTGCATGCACTGTTGTATTTCGGTTTGAAGGACATTGTAGCCAGTATAAATACTGGACATAATGAGACTTAACATTTTATGTCTCAGGATGACGAGCGCAGTGGAATGCCACTCAGTACTTTGTAAGTCAAGGTGTTGGATGGTGTTGCTACTGTTTATGGGTGGTCGTATCGCTTACCATCAGGCGAACGGCATGCTCATCTCGTCATTCAAAGCAATAAAAAAAAAAGACAATATTTTATCGATCGATGTCATATTTCATTTAAATTAATATATACATTCAAAATTATATCTCTTAAACTTACACCATTCTGTTCTATAACATCATATTGACCTAGTTCATCAGATAACAATACCCATACCAAGTTGCCCATACTGTTCCCCGGGTATATTAATATTCTAAAGTAATAAACTGCAGCACATCTCGACTACAGCATCTACGGAACAATATTGTAGGTAGTATGCCCCAACATCTCTAAAGCTATATAGGTTTGAATTTCGGGTAGGAAGTTACGTATGGTTTGAAATGTCCTGATGGTACCACAATGGCATATAAACAGTTCGAATTGTTAACTGTACCCTAAACACTTTATCTTAAAGTATAAGTTACGTTATAATTTCGTTTAAGTATTTTTGAAGTTATACTTCTTTTGGCGCGTTAGGGAAAAATGATGAGAGTAAATTTTTACGTCACGTTTTTTGTCACGAAAAGTCGATACCCTGAAGTTAGCTATAGTCAACATTTTAGTTTTGAATTTTGAACGTAGAATAAGGCGAAAGATATTGAGGTTATACTTCTTTTGGCGCGTTATTTGAAAAGATTTTTATCTGGTTACGCCAAAGAAGTATAACTTCTAACGCGTGTACATAAGTACACACACACTTTTTTTGTATGGAAATTTGAACAACGCCCCGTGAGCTTATTTTGAACTAAAATGAAAATTGCGCGCATATTTAAAACTTGGAATAGTAAATCGTGTAATTATAGAATACCCATATTTATATTATATGCATTATGTTATGACGATATATGTTTATAATCCTTTCGCTAAGTAATATATGGCATATTAAAACCCGTCTGACGTATGTTATGCGGATTTCCTTGTGTTTTTTTCCTTCTACGATACCACCTGATATAAGTAGTTAGTGTATGAATAAAATGTTAGCAGCAAAGGAAATTTTGTATGAAGTAAAGTCCTTATTTGCAAATTATATTTTTATAACGTTTTATCATGACCCCTTTGAACGCACACTGAATAACTGACAAAATACCTAACCCAACCTAACCTAGTCTTAGCTTTGACATATTATTGTTATTACGTTATCATTTGATGTAGTGCCTAATAACTGCATCTAGTCATCTAGATTGAAAAGCAAATATACTAAAGCCATCGTTGCTGTATTCTACGTACATAACTGCAATATATTCTAGAAGTACCTACATTAGCAGTTAAATATAACTATTTCTTACTTCCGCAACAAACTGACAATCTAATTAAACTGTAATACCGCGTTGAATGTCGTTATGACTGATCATTATTATGTTTGTTTAACTGACATTAATACGTTCACATACAAGTGTGATTTAGACATTCAATGTATGAATCTAATTACATTTTGATTGAACTGTCAAAATAATAATATAAGAGAAGTTATAATATCTATTATATTAATTGCGTGTCTAAGTACCTACATTATATTCTTAAGTCAGAAAAAACGCCGTAAGAAGTATTGATATGAAGAAAGAAAATAATATATAAAAAGACATGATACTTTTCTGAGACTTAGACTATTCTGTAGTTATACACCTATTAGTTCAATTAATATAAATGAACTAAGCTATATCTAAAAAGTTATAAATTATTTCATAGAAATAAAATTGTTGAAAAAGTATAGGTAATACAATTATTTTTTCCGTATTATAATCCGTATGATGAAACATAACCTCTTTAATTAATTAAATAAATGATGTTTCACTTATTAAGCGTATAAAGGCTATAAACGATTATAATCTGAAAAACTTTGCATCATACAATTACGTATATTGTTGCGTAAATGTACAAGTTGCGAAAGTAAGTTAAATTTGCAGACGAATACCAATTTGTCTAGTTTGTCTGTGTAATATTGTGCCTATAATTCGTCCAACCATTTATGCTACTTTTGACAGCTAGGGTACTAAATTAATTGGTGATGTTCTATTGCGTTACCGATTCGATTTGTTATAACAATCGATTTAATTTATGAAGAAGTTTTGTACGATTAAACACATGGATATGTTATTTTTGCTCAACACTTTGTATTGTTTTATAAACATACCTAGGCGTTTAAATGTTCATATGTTATGTATTAAAATAAACTATTTGTTATTAACTAAAGCACTAAATAATGTAAACATAATATCGATTGATTATAATTAATATCGGAGCTAAAGAGCAAGTCGCTCCACTATTGGAAAGACAAAACAACGTCCATGAATGGTACTCTTTTTTTTAATAAGAAGAACTTTTGTCGATAGTAAAATAAATGGCGTTTTTGGCGGAACGGGATGTAGCAGAAATAGTCGTCATCTAATTAACAAAATATTTAATTATGAAATATAGACCGTCCGGCATTTTCGTATGCTTACATTAGGTAGGTTTTATTTACAAGTACAATTAATTTCGTATTCTAATGACATGACTGCAGGTCGCCAAAGGGGAAGCCACAGATGCAAAATAGCCCCATTTCAACAACTAAAATCATCCATCCTTTATGTTGTACTTGTCCACTGGCCACTGCAGAACAAGAGGCCTCTCCCAGATTGCGCCGCCCTTTACGGTCCGCTGCCTTCCTCATGCAGTTGCACTTAAATAAGCCATCGTAATATTCTTAAATTTAATGCATTGTTCATTAATTATAATAACTAATATAATAACACATTTATATTAAACACTGGAAGTTGGACTGCCTCGGTGACGTATATGTATTACGGTATGACTGCTATGCTGAGGAGTCTGGAATTTGTGCCCGATATGGCGATAGGCTCGGAATAGGTACGGCGAAAAGTGGGTGTACTAGTTGCACCTCTGACTACCCCTTCAGGGATACGAGACTATCCCGCCTTCACACCCGCCACTGCAACTCCTGTAAGCAAAGATCGGCAGTGGCACGCATTTTATGACACCGAGCGGTGAAGCTCGGCGAGTCTCTGGGAACACTAATTAGTCTTAACCCCTTCAGGGATAAAAGGCGTGAGTGTGTGTGTGTGTGTGTGTGGAAGTTGCTTGCGGCTCTGCGCGCGTAGTAGACCTCTCCCGGGAAAAAGTAACCTATAATATGTTAATCCAGGACGTGCTTTATCTATAATATCATATCCATTCAGTGGTTTCTTCGTAAACAATAAAAAAACGTCACAATTTTTTGCATTACGTACTAAATAAAATAATTCCGTGGTACTTATTACCCCACTACGGTCCCTACTCACCCGATCCGGAAGCCGCGGAATGGAAGAAAGTCCTAATTCTCCCTTTTCGTTTTCATTGCAAACGAAATTGCGAACGAAGTAAAAAGTGAAAATTTATAACAGTCACGTTTAATGTTATCACAGTTTTAAATTAAATCGTGTTGCGCCTTTTTCTGCACCAGCGACTCCTTAAGGAGGTCGGTGACATCTTCAAAGTTTTTGTTTTAATATTAATAATTCCTTTTGTATAAATATTATAGCAATTTGATTTTTATGAAACTAGCTTGCCATAAAGGAATAGTTTATATTATATTATGGGTTGTTTCTTGTTAAGACATTTGGAGTTTGTCTAAGTTACTCAAAGCCTGTTACAACTTTACATTGGCGCTCACAATTGGCTTACTTGTTATAAGTTGATGATTTAATAAATTACATTACATAAGCATGGGATGCTAACGACATAAAATATTTGTTTATCTGTAGATCTGATACACAATTAATAATATATTTCTAGACTGCCTATAATTTTCTTAAATCAAGAACTAACCGATCACCACTTTGAATTACAATAAGGCAATAAATATTTTATGATTTTTTATATAAGAATATATGTAAAATGTCTCACTCCCAACACTGGGCTTGCACACGATATCGCGATGAGCCCTGACAAACCGATGTATATAAGCGGATATAAGCTCGACGATTAAGTTCGCATGTTGAACCTCTGCTTACCCCTATGGTTATAAATGGGAGGTTATTTTTATGTTACAATGTTTTCGTTAAGTATTTAATTTTGTATACTCATAAAAAAAATAGAAAACAATAGCTTCATTAATGTAATCTGTGTAAAAAAAGCAAATCACAACACAAGCAGGAACTAAAATTAAATTTATATTTCCTTATATATTTTTATTTCGTAACCACATTATTCTCACATAAAATATAATGTATTTTGTTATATAACTAATCATGTACAAATTGGCCGTTCCTTTCAAAACAATTCGTGATTGTGAATGAATCGTGATTGACCTTAGCGGATGACTTTTATAACTACATGTATTTGCAATACATGTACTATGATTTAATGCATTCTATATTCGAAATAGTGAATTCGATGTACAATTGATATAAATCATTATTTTTATAAAAACATACCGCAACAAATCAGTGGGCTTAGAATGTGACACGAAGACGCAACTCGTAAAACGATGTCGTTTAATTTTGATGCTTGTGATTGATCGAGAGACCAATACGTCAGTCAAGTGTTAGTCTCTCAACCAATCCCAATAAGACGAAACGGAGACGTGACGTGTTTTTTTGTCACATTCTAAGCCCACAGGCCTTTTAAAAGGACTTATTTGAATAAAATAAAGACACTTCCTTTTGATTATTGCAAACTAAAACTATAGTAAATTTTATACTTTTTTTAATACCCAAAATTCAAAAACAATTCACACTACTATCGTTAAGAAACGTTAAAACATAATATAAACATTTACTTGAAAAACAATTTAAACAATTGAGTTTTTATCCATAACCATTACCGTTCCATTAAAGAGGTTGTTAAACATTTTATGGAAAGTTTTCAACTATGGCATTTAACTTTACGCCCTTTGGCATTTAGAAATTTAATTTATTTAGCAATTATGTTAGCACTTGACAAGTAAGGAATGCGCTTTGAATACGAAATATGTAAAGGTTGACATCATAAACTAATATAAACTTACAACTTTCGTCGCGTGTAGCGGGCGGGGTGCTACGATAGTTGGTAACAAAACAAAACCGTATTAACTACACCTTTATTCTTTTATTTTCTTTAATAGTCTGATGTTGACCATAAATGTAGTATTTGTAAGATAATAAAAAGTATTTGTTAGGTATCTTGTATTTTTCCCGCGATTTAATATAAATGAAGGTATCTTGTATTCGTGTTGGTTGTTTTCGTCTTAACTATTACGGATTGAGGTGTTTTTAAAGTGATAGTGTAAGACATTTCTTTTACTAGTTTATAAAAACGCCGTACTGAATTTTAACACAATATTGCGCATATGGCTAGCAAATTGTGTAAGTAAGTTTAAGCTATACTACAACGAGGTTTCTTGCTTAATCCATTTTTAAAGTGATAACATAAATTATAAAATTCCATTAAAATTTGCAATAATTTAACAGACAATATTGACATACAAGTCGACATTGGTGCAGATAAGTCAACCAATCACTTATGTCATGATTCTGGGTTACATTAATCTATGTTTAATTTCTTTAATAATAAAGGCGATTAGGTGCTTTACGCGATGTTGAAAGTTAAAGAGGAAATTAATTCCATTATATGGTTAAAGTATGATTTAATATTAATATTTTGTTTTTATTTCAAAATTGTTTTAATTTTATGCCAATAGCATACGAAACAAACTTCTCTTTAAATAAATTCTCTGATAGAGATAAACGTTAAAGCTAAAGCTCTGTAAATCTTATAATCTACTGAGCACCAGACTGCCATTCCAAATTATACAACATATAATTTAGGCGCATTTATAATTGCATAAAAGACTATTTAAAATTTTATCACAGTAAATTATTCATTGCTAATAATTTTCGGGCCTTTCCACCTTTCACTAAATTAATTGTTAGTCGACATAATATTCAAATAAATATTGATGGATACGGTCCAATCAACGTTATTTACTATGCTATTAACTTGATCTCTTCTATTCACATCCGTCTGTGTTGATTAATTGGTGCGACACGTAGACAAGATATAGAAAACTAATCTTTATTCATAAACTAATTAAGTGATCGCTACCGATGGAACTTTATAGCGGCTCTACGAAATGACTTCGCTGTAACTAATCGGTTCTTAATTAACGGTTAAAACTTTAATGTGGCTGAATATTATTAGTTCCAATTATAGTACTCGATAATAGATAATTCAGCCTAAGAAATTTCTAAAAAAAAGTTTCGAAATTACCACCATTATATACATGCGTCAACCATAATGTAACATTACCATGTTTTGCCTAAACCTGTTTAAACCTTTGAAGAAACGAAAGTCCACAAGAATGTGTTGCTTACAATTAAAAACGTGTCAGTGAAATCGAAGTGTTCTGTTGAATTTGTGTGGACGTCTGACCTTAACATAGGAATGTACTACATCCTAGTCAATGAATTTAACAGATTTTTACCTTTAACCTTTGTTTTTTATGAATAGGCCGTGATATGTGAAGGTCGGTACAGGTTCTGCTAGAATTTGTTGATGAAATATTTGAATTGTTAATTGTATTAACCAGTTTCATTGATTCTCATTTCGTTTGTAGAAGAGGCCCGTGTCTAAAAATGAAATTTAAATAAACACAATAAGTAATAGTATTTTTATTTTTGGCTAATAATTGGCTTGTAATTCGCCTTATTTAGAATATTTTATCACTAGCTATTGCGCGCGGCTCCGCCCGCGTGGAAAAGTTTTTCCGGGATAAAAAGTAGCCTATAGCACTCAAGAGTAATGTAGCTTCCTATTAGTCAAAATCGGTCCAGTAGTTCCTGAGATTAGCGCGTTCAAACAAACAAACTCTTCAGCTTTATAATATTAGTAGAGATATACAATAAAACGCTAAGTTTAGTTACGAATCTATCAGAACGGACATTAATTTCCTAAAAATAAATATGAGAAATATTTAAATGTGAATAACGTATCTAATAGGCGAAAATTTATGAAATTAAACTAGTCTTTAAAAAAACGCGTTAATATTAAAAATTTAAACCAACGCACTTATTAAATAGAGTATCAGTCTCTAGGAAATACATAAAAATATAATCTAAAAGTTACTGAATTGTACAAAACATCGCATATTACAAACAACAATTGATGGCGCCAAAAAGAAATCTTACCTTATAGATTCCATCTACGAGTTTCGTAAGCTCCTCCGTCTCCATAGCGAAAGAATTTCAGTAAACAAATATCGGGATCCGTTGATATTACACTTGAAACTTCATCTGGACGTAAACAATAACTGTACGAACAAAGTTCGATTTTAACACTGAACACACAAAATTCACATTTCAATGCACAGTCCGCCGTGCTGACCGACTGTCTAATCACTCAAGCAAACGAACTCACTTTCGAAGACATCTGAAACAAAGAAAAAAAAAACAATTAACTTTCGATGTTTAAAAACAAAAGTGTTCTGAATTTGAAAAGAGTTCCGTTCTGAAGTTTCCTTATCTGGCATTCAGTGGAACAAAAGGGAATTATTTAAAAAAGTTGGTAAAGAATTTTTTGTCCACCTGTTATTGAGATATAATCGAGGAGAGCGTGCGGCCGCGGCGGAGTTTGCCCGTAGAGTCACCTATCGCTCGGCGGAGGCACAAATGACGATTAGAGGTGCGATACAAGATCACTATGAGCTTGTAGCGATGTGACGTCTACACGGTATACCGTGCAACCAGTAAACACGGAGATTCGGGTGTTTAAGAGGCAAAGTTCGTTGACTTGGAGCGCGCTTCTTTAGCTTGCAAATATTCGTTTTGGAAGCACAAACTTTGTGTTTACTCAATTAAAATGATGAAAAGCACAGAATATACAAGAATGTTTATAGAATTAGAGGTTTCTAAAATATGCCTAAATTCCACGGAAAACCTTGTAATTTGTTTTATCTAAAATGAAATCGAAAATAAACTGTTTCGTTACTTCGTATCTGATTAAATATCCTTTAGCCTTTAATGTTGTGACAAATTAAAATAAGTAGCCTGATTCATATCGCTAATAATTCGTGACATAAAATACTGCAGTCGTAGGTTTGAACTTACGAAACTCTGAGTCAATGCCACACACGCAATTATACTTTTTAAATACGAAAAAATTGCTCAGCGAATAATGTGAATAATGCTTTGGAATTTTCATTTGTTAATGCTACAATAGTGTCTATACAACATAATAATTATCATGTAACAAGATTAAGGTATAACTTAACCAAAAAAAGTAGAGAACAAATTATGTATTAGATACAAAAATACGATTTTATTACTTCGTCGTGAAACTAAGGTAGGTTATTAATAAAATACATATAAACATTCAAGCCTTTTATCCCTGAAGGAGTATTCCGAAGTCCAAATAGTGCACCCACGTTGCGCGGTGTATATTCTGTCCTATGATTTGATATGGGTAAAGCCTATCTATCGTCACAAATTCTAGACTCCAGGATGATCCAGGAAAACCCTATATCTTCCAATTCGGAAGTCGAACCCGAGAACAAAGCGCTGTCGTACCGTAACACAAGTACACCACCGAAGCAATTATTATTAACAAGCTTATAAAAATAAATATTTCAGTAATTTAACGGAGAATAAATAAACAATCCCACACTATTCAAGGCATACGTACTGAATGACTCGCTCTATATTACGTAGAGGGGTCCTGATTATCTAAAGAGCTTAATAGTATGCTTAGTTACCATCGTAATGTATGAAAAGACCTTACATGCATTAGTAACAATAGGCACCACTTTCATTTTTATCACCACCTACGGTACACAAGGCCTTATGTCGCCCACGAACATGTCTTAAGATATTTCACAAATTTCGACAAAACGAACGCACCCACAAACTTTTACTTCCGAACATTCCTCCAAACATCTGTTCTCAAATAATTACGCAGCGTATGAAATTAGTCGTGTTTGCACGTGTAAAAGTTATGTTTGATATGTCTACTTGTTAAGTTATTACTTTTCGTGAAGTTTTACTAGCTTGTCTCCTTATACACACAACTCAGTAGCTTAAAATATATTCATTTCAAGCTATTTATAATCTGTTTTCTTCAAAAGTAGTAAAGTCACTCATTAAACATGTCAAGGGCCATGGTTAGAGTAACTGAGAGCGGTAATTCAGCATTTTCTCAACGCGAACGAAAAAATGTCTGAAAAAGATCAATTTAATAAGTTTTTATCTTTATATGGTAAATTAGTTATTTTATTTGGCTTCGTATATTATTCAGATTTATCAAGCGAACACTGGATATAACATTTTTAAGCCATATTATAATCATCAACCTCAAAAACAAATACATTAATCAGCTATCTTGAACGAAGACTTAAAATAAAATAAGATAAAATGTTTCATTTCGAGAGATAAAGTTTTCTCCCAGTATTTTGCAGACACAACCAAACTTCAAAATGTATTGCAAGTCTTGCACTCTTCAGTAGGAAAAAACTGCAACTTTTTTTTAATCATAAACACAAACTTGGAATTTACAAGTCTAGCGTATGTAAAACAAACTTATTGGAACTGTGAACGGTTACGGGCGGTGCACTGAAGAAGTGTCTGAACGTTTTTTCGCGCGTCACATGCCGGTAGAAAATATAAAACACAATTTCTCAGATCCGTAACTTCATTTCGAACGAGAGAGATTTGCGCCCTGACTCCGCGCCCGTCTGCGTATGCAACCGAGCCGGAAACGAAACCATCCCTTTACTTTCTTTTCTTATATCCCTCGGGCGTATGATACAACTGCGAAGGTTGCTTATTCCGTCCCGAACTTGTTTAGCCCGGATTGGAATTGAGGATTTCAACTTGGAAACCTAACAAAGTGACTGTAAAAACCATCTACTAGGAACTGGCATTCGTTAAAGACTCAAGGCTTGAACTCCACAACTTTGTTCCAACTTCACGAATAACTGAATGCAGAATCAGTGGAATTTGATTTGTCCCGTGAGAAATAACGCGATTGTGAAAATTATAGTCTTGCGCCAAGGCAGGGCGTGATAAAATATTGGAATATAGTCGTGTTAGCAGAATCAGTGCCGAGTGCGGGCCGGCTGCCGAGGCGGGCGCACGCTCGCGTGTTCTGCTGACGAACCTTGTTATCGCGAATAATATGTGCGACTGCATATTGCAGCTGAATATTCATATTCGTATTCTTGTCTGACTCCGGCGGACTACTTCAACATAAATGGGATTTTTATTTGAAGAATCCAACATCTACGTACGCTTTATTGACGAAACGCTGTGACATATCCTAACCTATTTTATGACAGTCATAGGCGTCATATTTGCATACAATAACACAATACACAATACAACGCCTCTATTATTAAATTCAAATTGTTCAAAGTTACTTAAACTGGGTGTACTAAAACATAGATGGAACAAATGTGAACGAGCCTACGAGACACAAATGATTTCACATCATTGCCTTACATTTAAATTAATGAATCTATTTACTTTCTTTCTCAAATTAAGTTATCATGTGTGTCGAGGTGTCAGAGAACGCTGTCAAAACACTGTCAATAGAATTGTCTACTTAATAATAATAATAAATATAATGTCTACTTATAGACTGCTAATAGACATGTTAGAGAAAAACCAAATAAACATCGTAATGATCGTCATTCCGGATGATTAAACGTATAAATTCGGTGGACAAAAGCAACGGCGGAACAGCGGTGAACGCACGGAATCATTCAACTGTCAGTTGCATATGCGGACTTATTCATTAATGTGATTCCCATTCGCTCATTCGCTCTTGGGAAATTTCCCATAATGTTCTTGCAAGCTGCCATCACTACCGTTCAATCATTCAGGAGCTTTGTACACTAAGCTTCGATATTGTAATAGCAATTACGTGATCGGTGACGTATACTGCATGAATGTGTGATATATACTACGTAGGTAGGTACTGCGAATGGACAGATACATATTATATGTAGGTATGAATATATTAGAACAGAATATATGATTGTTGAAGTGGATGATAACCTAGTTGGGAATGGATTGGTCTGCCGAGACAATGTCTGGAGGTTCAAAACCTCTGACTTTTCGAAGTTACGTCTGTATTGTTTAGCAATTATCCTTCGCTTTAACGGTTAAGAAAAACATCGTGAGGAAACGTACATACCTGAGAATTCTCCATAAGAATTTCAAGGGTATGTGAAGTCTGCCAACCCACACTAGGCCAGCTTGCCTAACCCCTCTCAGTAGTAGAGGAGGCCCGTGCTCAGGAGTGGGCAGTATATAATACAGGGCTGATTGCATTGAATTGCATATGATTGTTTAATTGTTTGATACTCAATTAGTGTAAGCTATGGGTACCTAATAATAGCTTTGAATTATTAATAATTTAAATAATGATAATTAACATGGATGTCAGCACACAATAAAATGCATGTTGTTTTTATTGGAGCAGTTTTAGTTTATATCGGCTCTCGCGTATGAATAATTTAAATACAAAATGGACTAAATGAATAGCGATTATAATGATTTTCATGTTTGCTCATTAAAATTAGCAGTTGTCACATAATTAGTACGATATTATAATAATTTTTAACCGAAACGAATTATTTAGCTATTATTATATTATTGTAGTGAGTAGTGACATATATATTTATATCGATAGAGAACTTATATTTTAGGATCCGTTAACTTACACATTGATGAATAAAACATGATGACTCACTAATTCTAATAATAAATATAACCACCAATTCAACACCAATAACATTTCACCCACGCAATAAAAGTCCACCTTAAATTGAACCACTTTTTTTAAGCGCAGTATTTTTCTACTTTCATTTATTTGCACATATGCGAAATATAACAAATTATTGCCGGTTGATTGTAGTGCGTTTGAATAACACCCCATGTGGCCGCCTACGGACTCCGCGTGCATTTGACAACCTGCAAAATTGAATACGTAGTTGCCTACATCGCGTGGAACTGGGATTAGGAAACTTAAACTATTAAAGATTATACACCATTTTGTACGGAAATTTTAATCGAATCGCCGTGGAAACGTTTATGTGTTTCAGTTTATATAGCACTATAGTACGAACAAACTAATCTGGCCGGTATGACATGACACGGTTTTGAATTTTTTAGGTAGACGTTCTCACAGAGTTATCGCGTCGGGAAAAAATTTGAATTGTCATACCGGCCAGCTTAGTTTGTCCGAACTATAGACGTGTTATATTAGAATATTTATTTTAGATTTTTATGAATTCAAACATATTTAAAGAGGAATGTTGACTGTAGGCGGTGTCCTAGTTTAGCACTTATCCTTAAAACCGTGATATATCAACAAAGACACGAAAAACACGTTTTGCTTTGTATTGATTTCGGCAAAGACATTAAACAGTATAGTTATAGACCGGACATCAAGCCCAAATTTTTCGTCCAAAAGTTATTACCTATTGGTAATAAGTCGCTGTCTTACCTGACACGTCCATTTGACAAGATGTCTCGGCATGCTTATATTTTGTAAAGAAAACAATATTTTGGAAGAAAATATACCAATTTGCACATTACGATCATGTCGGTTGATTGAGTTACTGATGAACAGGCTCAAAATATTTGTATGACAATTTTCCCAATGTCCGCTCTATACAATCGTAGAACTCTTTGGATTTCGGTAAATTACCTTTTCAACGGCAAGTGACAGAGAATTTCTCATTGTGTTGACATAACGGTGTCCACATATCTAGTGTTCGAATTTTATCATCTTTCTCCACTATTTGAAGAATCTTATTGACTGGGTTTTTACCACAAACCATAACATCATAAACAATTATTCAGTCACATTTTTTTTTAATAGAATTTTAATACAATTGTTTATGTTTAGTTCAAAACCGTCCAAAATAAATTCTACCTAGTCGTTGAACTCAGTTTACTCAAAGGTAATTTTATTTATAGTCGAAAATAAAATTTGTGGATGGAGCGTAATTTAATAAGTTATAATTCAACCAGTGCCGAAATGAGACTAGAAAACGTTTGATTATGATTCTTGTGTGCTCGCTAAAAAAATAAAAGAGGTTTGTAGTTGCCGAATATAAAGTAAGTGATGTATCGTCAAAAGTAACGCAGAAGTTAAGAGTAATCTGTTTCGATCAATCAGAAAGTTTGGTAGACATAACGTATGTATTTTTTGTTCAAAATGAATTGTTTATATGGAAAAGTTTTGAATGAATTGTGCGAGTCCGTAACGTTAAAATACTGTTAAGTTTACGTTTCTTTAAGAAGTTTCTTTAAGCCCTCATGCACTAAGGTGATGTATAATACGTTCGTCTTTATGTCTATTATATAGCTTCTATAAATGTCGTATTTATTATTATCAGATACGACTTTCTCTCCTTTAAGAACATCCCCGAATAACATTCCAAACTGGATATAATTAAATGTTTTACATAACCCTTCCATAAGTCAATTCAAATTCTAAAGCTAGTCTATAAATTCATACAATACTGGTGGTAGGTCTCTCATATGTAAGAGTCCGTCTGGGTGGGTACCACCGCAATGTCTATTTCTACCGCCAAACAGCAGTGTGCATGCACTGTTGTGTTTCGGTTTGAAGGACATTGTAGACAGTGTAACTACAGGACATAGTGAGACTTAACATCTTATGTCTCAGGATGACGAGCGCAGTGGAATGCCACACAGTACTTTGTAACTCACGGTGCTGGATGGTGTTGCTACTGTTTATGGGTGGTCGTATCGCTTACCATTAGGCGAACGGCATGCTAATCTCGTCTTTCAATGCCATTAAAAAAAAAACATCAATCTAATTGCGGCAAAGATAACAAGGAGACAATTACTGGACTTCTGTATCGGATGACAGTCTGATTCCCAGACACTCCGTCAGCGCGATGTCTTACTCCTAATTACTAGTTTGATACCTGTCTCTGCTAAGTTGCGCGTAATCCTTTACGTCACTATTGTTAATTACGGTAATGCTCTCAGTAATCATTTTAAATTACAGCCTGTGTTTGTGTGCTTCGAATATTGGTGAAGCGGTACGTTTGATACTTGCCGATGGAATGAAGGTACTGTACTGGTAGATGTTCCAGGTTACAGCATGAATTGGTTTAACTGGTATGATATCAATACCTAATAGAAGATTGACGCGCATTGACAGCTATCTGCTGCTTCGTATATTGAAATTTCTGCAGCCCGAAACCCGTTCACCTCTTTCTAATCCTTATTTCCTTTAACACCGCTTCCATTATTCTTTTGTATTGTGGCAGTGGATTATTTATTTATTTATTTATTGAGGTACACCAACAATATGAAAACAAACATATAAATTAACTATACAATTTTTCCTTTTAACCAGTGCTTACATTTTTGAACATTTTTAATAAACATAAATAATAACTAAGATTTCCTCCTTACCAACCCCACTCCCTCTCTCCTATTCAAATCTATAATACCACTCAGAGAGAAGTCTAAATCAGAAGAGAGAAAAAGAAGAATAAAGAAGAAATAGCAAACAATACAAACAAAAACAGAGAAAGAAAACAAATGCGACATTAATGGGAAGAACATCAGTTAACCCATTTGGTGCGCCTACAAGAAAAATATTTGAAAAAATAAAAATACCCACTGGATTGAATGAATTGTACTAGATTTTAGATATGATAGTTAGTTGCTTAAGCCGTCGGCTGTTTCTCGTCCTGCGCTAGTCCGTATTTTTTTGCGAAGACGAGACGTTTAATGTCGTTCGGTATCGCACCCTCCGATACGACTGTTCAATTGGCGAGAAATTGCGACGCGACTAAGCTTGCGGAAAATTGGCGATATCGTTAATATTCACCCGAAACCAGCGGTTCACGTGGCGACTACAAATAACGAGCAGACAGCCCCCATAGATTTATGCTCTGTCGTTTTAAGTGATATATATGCTTCACTCGAGCATCCGATTTGTCGAATATCCTAAGACGATCGGAGATAGTTTGCATCAACTTACCAACTCCTTAAGTGGGTGTACATTTCTCTATTAACAGCTAACGCACCCTTAAGGTCTGGTAATGGAGATCAATGCATTACGTTTCATAAAAGATTTTCAATAGGTAGGTACCGACCGTCTACCGGTCAAATGTCAACCAAATCTCAAGCGAATTAAAAGAAACGTGATACTCACACATATTAATTGACTCATATATGAATCTGATCCAAGAGTTCAAAAACCATATCTTACTTTACCACCACCATACCATTTAGATCTCATGCTCACATGTAATTATTTAGAAACACACAGTTCCTGATGTCGAAATTTGAATCTCAGGATCTTTAAACCAAGTGTATATAATAAATACTTCCAATTAATGAAGAGACCTGCGCAAAATCTAAATGAAATGTACACATTCAAGTAATTTTTGTGAATTAATATAATAATATCTCGAGGCGCGAAGACTCAGGTATGTCCAAGTAACTTTTTCGGGGGTGTTAAGCTGTCTGGGGAAATTGGTGACAAAAATATTCCGGTCATGCAGACAACCTCTTGTTAACGCTCCCCTAAAAATACACGAAATTCCCCTCCATGACACAGCCTGTTTCTTAAGGCACGTTGCTTGCTACTAAGTTTTTATGACGCGTGAATTTGTGTGCCTTTTACGACAATTTATGCAGCGCGTACAGATGGGTCTTTCTAGAAATTGTTTATTAGAACACCATATATAACGTAATGGATTTCTGTCATGGAATATGCGAAATCTATATAAAATTTCAAAAGCAGCTTGCATTACAATAAAATAACTAATTATCGTGCAACTAGGTTATTATAAAAACTTTTAAAAAAAAATAGCACCGACTTCAAAAACCACTCTAATGTAAAAAATAACTTATACTTTGCTCATGGGTTATAAGGAAATTTAAATACTACCAATATTATATACACTGCCATTCGTGTGATTATATTTATGTGCAATGAATAAACGAAATGAAAATACAAAAATACGAATCGATTACTTACATAAACATTTCCATTTAATTGTATCATGTCATCAATTGCAGGGCTATTAAACATTTGCTCAATATCGCGACAATTTAAAAGGTACACTGTCATACTCGGATAACCCAACTCAGTGTAAGCTGTGCATAAATCGGATGGCATGACCGTTGGCTGAAATTGCCGTTCTGTACGAGGAAAGTTTATTTAGTTTCATACACCCTTTGCTAGTCTAACGGTGTTATTTTTTCCCTTTACTTCTTTCTAAATTGACTTCGACTTGAACGTAGGTATTTTAGTTACAAATTTTCATATTTCTTTCGCATTTTGTTAAGTGGAAAATCTATTTATGGTCTTTGATGCTTGAGTGGAATAACTCTAACTTTTGAATGTTGTTTTTATTTTTTACTAGCTTTTGCCCGCGGCTCTGCCCGCGTGAATAGGGTTTGCCCGGGATAAAAAGTAGCCTGTGTTACTCGCTGATAATGTATGTAGCTTTAAATTGAAGAAAGAATTTTTAAAATTGGTCCAGTAGTTTTTGAGTTTGTCCGTTAAAGACAAATAAACAATCAAATCTTTTCTCTTTATAATATTAGTATAGATAAATATTAATAAGTATTTAATATTTATAGCAAATTTTGAAATCACCTAAAAATAGAATATCAAGTAGGTAAATGAATGTTTCACGGGAGAAGTTACAATCTTTATTTTACACCAATTTTACCAATAATTATAAATGAATTTTCAATTTTACCAAATAACAAAACAACATAATATTACGAACACGAATCATTCAAAAACAACAACGAAACAAACAATATTTATGGCCAATAAAAAATAAAGGAAACGATAAATATTATCCATTAGGCCTTCTCTCACAAAAGAACATGAATCACAGCAAATCAGGAGTATCAAGACAGTTAATTGCGCGGGAAAGTTGCCCTGAAGTACACAAGTTCATGTTACAGTCTCGTAATATTGTGAGGAACGTTTTTCCTCATTAGGAGATCTCCAGGCCCTAATAACGCCTAACGAACGCCGCCACAACAAAACTTGGATTAGAAAAAAAAATACTTTATGGAAGCCAGTTTTTACTTGAGGAAGACGGTTTTTTAACTGTATATGTTTTTTAAAACATTTAACAAGACGTCCAGTGCAGCGTGTCGAAGAGTCTAATTGCAAAGACTTGTTTGCGTTCTGTCTTGTTTATAATAACTATATTTTACGTAAAAAGTTACTAACAGAACTATTTTTAACAATAAGACACAGACTCACGTCTTTTTATCTCCAAAGGGGTAGGCGGAAGCTCAAATAGTGCACCCATTTTTCGTCGTGTGAATTCCGTCCCACAATATGATAGGGGGCGAGCCTATCGCCAAATCGGGCACAAATTCCAGTCTCCAGACTGATACTGAGTAGAAAAACCCAATATCACTTTGCCCGACCCGGGGATTGAATTCGAGACCTCAACATTGTAGTCGTACCGTAATACAACTATGCCACCGAGCAGTTAAACAATTAGCGACGATAACAGTATCAATATGACACGCAATAACACTAAAGCCACACACTAGCTTATATAAGTGTAAATTATCAAGCTTGTTCGCTTTATCAAAGTGGTTACTCGATACTAACGCTATTTTCCTAGACAATATCCAAATAGACGGAACTTTCTATTGTACACATGGGCCGCCATCCATCACTCGTGGCCGTTGTAACCCATTATAAATATTAAAGCAACATGTGACAAACGATTTTACTCTGGTATATGTTACTAGATTTTTTTAATAGTCTAGAATACTGGTGATAGTAGTTATTATAAGTATAGTTCGTATTCATTTTTTGTTGGTTTAGAAATTGTAGATGGAAGGCTTTAAATTTAAATTGAAAATGTAATGAGTTTAGAAAAGCAAAAGTAATTTTTAATAAAAATAATCCCATACATTCGGAACGTATAAAAACAAACAACGTAATCAATTTCATGTCCAATCATAATCAATTTTACCCACATTTACCAGAAAACAAAGCAAAACGTCCAATCTACATTATGACGTACAAATTGTGAACGATCAAGCTTACAAATAATACACCCACAATTGAGCAATGGAATGGTAGTAAAAAGTCTTGCCAGGTTTGTAATAGAGGTGGGAGGATTATTACCAAGGGCCCCGACCCACAATCCACGCATACAATAAAAGATCATATCTTATTCCAATTCAATATTCAAGGCATTTGATACTCGAATACACGTAACATTTACGCAAATGGAATGAATATTTACGAAAGATCTTATAATTGATCGTATTAAAATTTCAAATCAATAGAATCATTTTAATAACATTATGTACAACGTTATTCACGGATAGTTGAAAATATGCAAAGCATTTCTCACCGAACAGCAATCGTACCTCAATTTTTTTTTATTGCATTGTATGACGAGACGAGCATGCCGTTCGCCTGATGGTAAGCGATACGACCACCCATAAACAGTAGCAACACCATCCAGCACTTTGACTTACAAATTACTGTGTGGCATTCCACTGCGCTCGTCATCCTGAGACATGAGATGTTAAGTCTCATTATGTCCAGTAGTTATACTGGCTACAATGTCCTTCAAACCGAAACACAACAGTGCATGCACACTGTTGCTTGGCGGTCGAAATAGACATTGCGGTGGTACCCACCCAGACGGCCTCTTACATAATGAGAGACCTACCACCAGTTATTGGATTCCCTCCAAAAAATTTCAACTACTGCACTGTGGTCCGCTATTTACCGGGCGGTTAAATACGACGTTTATATCCATTAAGGGCACTTCCGACACGTAACCGGGTAATCATATTCCGAGCAGGCACAGCATAAATCATGAGAGGATAACCGGAGGGCAAAAAACAACGTGGCCGGACTCACGCACCAGCCTAACCGCTGTTTATTTTAGGTTTTACATTCACTTTATTGCAAACGTGTAGGTAACGCATTATTATCAGATATAAATTTTTTTGGAATAAGGCATTGGAACACGGTCTATGAGTTTAAAAAAGAAAGCGATTTCCTTATTTCTTTTACCGATAAATTGATTAAACCAGATTGCAATATTGAGTTAAATACTGCAATTACATAATTTAATAAATAAATCCCTCCTTGCCGATTTCGGCCACTGTGGCCAATCTCAACGGAGATCAGCCAGGTACGCAGGAGATATTATAGTGCACAAGTGTGTGCGCAATACACAGGTGCACTCGCTGTTCCTTCACTCTCATAGTCCGGTGAGACGGCAATCCGACATGACCGGAGAGAGATCAGGCGCAGAACCAACGGCTTTACGTGCTTTCCGAGGCACGGGGGTATCTCACCGCCAACTTCCTGACTCCGAGCTGCGACTGAGTAATTTTTAAGATGGAAAAACCCAACCACCATGTTTTTGGCCCGACCCAGGACCTCAGCGCGCAAATCGTACTCGTAACACGTACGCAATACAACTACGCCACCGAGGCAGTCACAATTTAATATCTATGTTTCTACCAATTAATAGTGATTAAAGATATCTATCTACCTTTCGTGGACGATAGCCTAGTTGGGAATGGAACGGTCTGCCGAGACAATGTCCGGCGGTTCAAAACCCAAGGCACACACCTCTGATTTTTCGAAGTTATGTGTGTATTGTTTATCAATTATCGTTCGCTTTAACGGTGAAGGAAAACATCGTGAGGAAACCTACATACCTGAGAATTCTCGATAAGAATTTCGAGGGTATGTGAAGTCTGCCAATCCGCACTAGGCCAGCGTGGTGGACTTAAGGCCTAACCCCTCTCAGTAGTAGAGGAGGCCCGTGCTCAGCAGTGGGCAGTATTTAATACAGGGCTGGTATTATTATTATTATATATCTACCTTTCATGAATTTCGTGATATCGAATGAAATGAAAAAAATGAATTCTTTGAAATTGCTGAGCTTTCTAGAGAAAAATATACACACGTTCCCTCTGTAAAGTTTACATTTAATTTAAATGTAAGTACTAAAGAGCACTTCATCGAACATTATTCCAGATTCGGCAATTTAGACAAAATACAGACTATTTAAGAACAATCAAAATTTCTCTACAATGCATGCCTTATCATGGTTGAATCTTCAAAGCCTTTATTAAGTCTCTACATTATTTGAATAAATTTACAAGATTTTTTAGCCGCAATTTTGGGAAGCGATAAATTCTCAGACCGTCCAAAGCCCGGCTCGTTAATTTAGTTAGGTAACACGTTAATATCATTACTCGCAGTAAATATTACGCGATGCCGTTGCAGTTTGGTTTAAATATTGCTGGTATTAAAATGATAAACCCAAAACCAAGATATATTGAATTCGGACCATTTCGAGACACTACTTTACTAAACGAAAAAGAAATCACGGAAATAGGCTCACAATTCTCATGGATATCAGTGTAAATACATAAAAAAATATACACACGAATTGAGAACCTCCTCCTTTTTTGAAAGTCCATTAAATATAAACACCGTGGAGTTTTAAAAGTAACACCGCGTAAAATATCTATACTTAATATATAAAGCTGAAGAGTTTGTTTGTTTGAACGCGCTTATCTCAGGAACTACTGGACCGATTTTGAAAATTCTTTCACTAATAGGAAGCTACATTACTCCTGAGTGCTATAGGCTACTTTTTATTCCGGAAAAACTTTTCCACGCGGGCGGAGCCGCGCGCAATGCTAGTTACGTATGAAATTGAGTTGGGGTAGATACATGGCAAAAAGATATAATTAAACAAAATTTTTAATCTTAAAGTTCGCAACGATATTTTATTAATATTATATTCAAGCGAACGCATGGATGAAAGTGGACGATAGCCTAGCAAGTGGACGATAGCCTAGTTGGGAATGGAACGGTCTGCCAAGACAATGTCCGGAGGTTCAAACCCCAAGGCACACATCTCTAAGTTTTCGAAGTTACATGTGTATTGTTTATCAATTATCGTTCGCTATAACGGTGAAGGAAAACATCGTGAGGAAACCTACATACCTGAGAATTCTCCATAAGAATTTCGAGGGTATGTGAACTCTGCCAACCCGCACTAGGCCAGCGTGGTGGACTAAGGCCTAAACCCTCTCAGTAATAGAGGAGGCCCGTGCTCAGCAGTGAGCAGTATATAATACAGGGCTGGTATGATGATGATGATGATGAACGCATGGATGCAGGGCGCTTTTGACAGGTCCGTCTGGAAATCTTTGGGGGATGCCTATGTTCAGCAGTGGACGTCATGTGGCTGATGATGATGATGATGATGAAGAAATAACAAGACATATAGATCTATTGTCAGTGGTTTTACTAAAGAACGGGTACAACAACAAATCAGTAAGAACATATTTAAAACTAATAGAATATATTATGTAATACTATAAAATATTAATTAAATAAAAGCACCAAATAAATACATCACAAAATGTTGTTTTGTGAATGATAAAATCATGCTTTGAAATGTAATACTGACGCTGTTAATCATTCTCGCGTGTATTCAATTATAATTAATTGGCTCATTTTAAACAATCGCGCGGCACCTGCCTAATATTTCAGTTAGGATAAAATTGTTATTGATCATCAGCAATGATTAATGTAGTCAAATAATTTGGGAATTTATTGAAACAGTGGTCGGTTTTAAATTGCAATTCGGGCCATTTGTTGTGTTTTTTGGAACCGAAACAAATGAATAGTCAATTATTATCATGGAGCTAAATGTGTACGAAGTACATAAGATTTTTTTTATTGGCATTGAATGTCAATACGAGCATGCCGTTCGCCTGATGGTAAGCGATACGACCGCCCATAAACAGCAGTAACACCATACAGCACCTTGAGTTACAAAGTAATGTGTGGCATTCCACTGCGCTCGTCATCCTGAGACATAAGATGTTAAGTCTCATTATGTCCAGTAGCTACATTGGCTACAATGTGATTCAAACCGAAACACAACAGTGCATGCACACTGCTGCTTGGCGGTAGAAATAGACATTGCGGTGGTAACCACCCAGACGGACTCCTCCATCTGAGAGGCCTACCACCAGTAAATTTACTGATGATTATGGCCGAGCTAAACTAAAAACCATTATTACATGGAATAAAAAATAATCTTCATATAACACCATTAAGCTTTACTTCCATTTCAAAATATGAATGTTTTTTTTTGAAATCCACATAACGGGAACTCATATTTATTTCGTTCAAGCTGTGTCTAAATAATTAATGAGATATATGCGGTGGAACGAAAACTCCATTAACCACAATATTATAATCAGTTCATTAAAGAGAAAATATTAATTTTAAAATATTCTCACATCTGTTTTCCCATATCGAACGTAAGTTACGTAAACATCCGAAAGAAAGGCGTGCGTGAATTAACATTTTAATGATGTTTGAATTTCCCCGATATATTCCATGGCTTTGGGCGATACTATCAACAAGATTTATAGTTTGATTTTGAATTGACAATATTTATGAGAATGTTACTAAAAATGAGGCGCAAATATTTTATAATATGGATTTGCATATTTATTTATTTATTTATTTTAAACTTTATATACAGTAAATGTATACAGGTGGACTTAATGCCTGAGGCATTCTCTAACAGTCAACCTTTGGGTGATGCGGAGATGAGACAAAGTGGGTGTATATAAAACATAAATAAGACAAAACATATACTATACATACATAAATACATAATATACATACTAAAATACATGAATACCTACATAAATACAAATATACTAATTCTATAAAATATGTTATATTAAAACAAAGTAACTTCCTGAAACTATGAAGGTTGTGAATCTGCTACACTATTAGCGAAAAGCATCCGAACTTTTGATTTAAAAGTGAACCTGTTTGTTGAAGCCCTGATTTCTGAGGGGAGTGTATTCCAAAGTAGTATAGATTGGACAGTGAAGGAGGAGTGGATGAAGTCGGAATTGTGAGAAGGACATTGGAGAAGAAGGTTACCGGCAGAGCGCAGGGTTCTCTCGTGTTGAGAACCCAAATATTGAAATTTAGAAATTAAATAAGAGGGAGGAGTAGGGGAAGTGATAAAGGAAAAAAGTGTGGTCAGCGCGCGCAGGCTGCGGCGCTGACGAATGGGTAGCCACTTCAGCTGCGAGCGGCAAGAGGAAACATGATCATATTTGCGGAGATTAAAAATGAATCGAATGCAGTTGTTTAAAAGACGGTCAAGTTTGTTGAGTAAATCTGCATTCAGATCAAAATAGCACACATCGCCATAGTCGAGGATAGGAAGGATTAAGGTCTGCACAAGCATCATCTTGGTTTTATAGGGTAGAAAATTCTTCAGGCGATATAAAGCGCGTAGGATGCCTGTAACTCTCATCACTTTATCATTGGTGCTGACAGCTTACTTATTTCAAGTCTAAGGGCGAGTTTGAAATACTTCAAGTAAATTTTATTTATCAGTTATCGTATTAAACAGATAATGTAGAAAGTACTCATTTTAGATTTCGAGCATAGATTGGAGTGAGACTTTTTTATTTAGTGGGCTTATAAACGTGGTGTGACGAGTAGCATTTATCAATAACCTGTGAAATCTGCCCTAATACAACTACATGAGGAGGGAAATCAAATTTCGGAGTGAATTTCCACAAAAAAGTAACGTGAATTACTCGGTATAAAAATTGTGTCAGCAAAAAGCCATAGGCACCGTACCCTATCACGTAACGAAAATAAACATAAAATTGCCGAATGGTGTGAAAAACTGTGAAAGTGTAAATGGTTTTAAAAATAAACTTAAGTTACATATTATAGCAACGAGTACCAGAGACTAAACTAATATCTCTATTTTAAATTAAAATCTTATGTACTTATCTCATTATAAGTGAAATGTATTATGTTTCTTATGAGAATAAAGCTCTTTAAACCTAACATGGATTCAAAGTTCTATCAATCCACATAGTCGTCAGCACATTGTACTTATACCTTCTTGCATTGCTTGTGTTCATGGTGATAACTTAGTATTCCATGGCCCACATCCTCATTTTATTGCCTTCTGATATAAAATATACAAAGGGCAAGACAAGAAGTCTCTTAAAATAATAACCAGGATTAAAATTATCGGTATTCCGTCAGTGCACTCGTACTAATAAATTGAATGAATCTTGGTTGCTTTCTTCAACTTCTTTGGAATCGGATTGAAACGGAATCTCAAAGCCCAGTGTAATTCTCAAGTGATTAGTATTTTAAATACATTATCAACTAAATAAATTGATAAATCATTTCTATTTAAAGTATTTTGAATTTATTTATAGTATTGTTATCGAATAAGATGTCGTGGATACTTCAGAAACAGCTGTTGTATGGTGCCTTTTTCTATCGAAATTCAATAATTTGCAAACCTTAATAAAATTTCCATGAAAATATTATGTAGTGCACAATATCCTTCTATTATCTTTGCTTCTATATTGTTAACAATACGTCATCGCATCGAAGTTCTCAAGACTACAGGATACGTAGGTATACTAAATCAGCACCAGTACGTTTCAAAGCGAACTCGTTGTATGGAAGTACTTCTCACCTGTCCGCTTGGCGCTTTCACTCTCGAGTTAAACCGCTTACGCTCAAAATAAACGTTGTTTAACGTTCACGGCGGAATCTGGAAAATATTTCACTTATTTCAGTAGTCGGCGCGGCTAAGTTGGCTGTCTTCTGTACCGTGCCGGTAATGGATAAAAATGAAATGGTCTGCTCTCGACACTGAATATAAGAATTTTCCGTTCATTTTTATGTTTACTAGTTCAATGGTAGGAAAATCTGAAATGCGTTTAGATTTCTAGGATTCCCTTTTAATTCTATTTCAAGAGAAATTGTGAGATTGGTTAAAAGAAATTTTTATAAATCTTTTTTGTCTGTTTTTTTTTTCCGTTTGTTTGTTACTGCACATCTCCGAAAGTACTGAGCGGATTTCGATGAAATTTGGCACACGGGTAGATAATACACTGGATTAACCATAGGCTACTTTTTATCCCGGGACAATATAAAGCGGGAATTTTATTCTGGAAAAAAAATTCACGCGGGCGGAGCTGCGAGCAAAAGCTAGTTTTATAATATTTGTGCCAAGTATTAAAGTATTACACATTTTATATAAAGTTTCTAGTAAATCTATATCAGAGACATAACATCTTATACCCGACTCAAACCAGTTGTAAAGCATAAAACTACTCAAACATAAACTTTGAGTAAAACAATAGTATTCAAGTCAGAACAAGTTTCTCAACTTTTAACAAAAATAGAAATAAAATCACAACACTCCTCGACGGACTTGTAAAAATTGTTTCGGTGTTTCGCTAAAGTATGAGTTGAGGTGACGTTGTTTCCATTCAGCTCGGCGGGTACATCCGCTTTGGACTAAACTTTAATGGACGCGTTCGCAGAAATATATTGTGGGAGGGAATAAACTTCGTGTTTAATATACATAATATAACGCTTATTCGATGGCGGTAGGCATAGACTATGAATTTATTAGTATGATCATGCATTTTTTCGCTACATCTACTTTCATTAAGTTCCTCATGTATTCGTGTCGGTTTAATGTATGTAAAAATATGTGATTTGACTACTTTAATGCACTTGTTTTGTATTAGCAAGACAAGTAAATTAGGGATAAGTGTGATTTATGGAGTTTTAAAATTCTAGAACGCGGCGAAACGACGCTGCCACTTCGCATAATTTTCTGCGTCGAGTACAAATCGCTGTAAACAAAACACTTACGAACTTTTGTCAGAATTCCGACAGAGAATATATTCCTTACCGAATTTACTTACACCCCTTTTTTTCGCTGTGAAAAACCGCTTTAGCGCTACCACCACTGGGTGAGTGGAACGGTTATGTTGGTTTCACACATTCTGAACGCAAATTTATTAAAATTAAACACGTACCTATACAATCTTTTTTTTTTTTTTTGTTATGGACATTACGGTCAGTAGCCTGACGCGAGTCGGCTCATATACAATCGAAGTGTCGGCTAGCTAGCGACTATTCCGTACGCACTCGTACGATTTAGAACTCCTTTCCACTTGCGTGTTTTACGTCCGAAGTGAACGGAATATTTTGCAAGTACTAAATTACTTCGTATAGAATAATATATTCAGATTATAACATTCCAAGTCGAGTGTTGAAACGAGTTTTGTATCTATTTTTAGTGCCTATTTTCTCTAGCTCTGATTGCTAATTTGCTATATTCTTACCATATTAGTAACGGACGTCCGATTGACCTTAATGCCTCATTAAATTCGGTCGATGAACATAATAATTTTACCTCGCATTAGAGTCAACAGAAGCCGTTATGCAGATTCAGAGCTACTTGATTTGTACTAGAAAGTATTTTATTCTGAAAAAACTTCTTTTATTCTGCCTCAAAAGGCAGACGAGCTAAGGGCCTACCTGATGGTGATTGTATATCATCGCCCATGGACGTCAGCAATGCCAAAGGCAAGGCTAAGCCGCTGCCTACAGTAAAACACTTTTTTTTAATTTGATTCGTCGTAAGTCACAACTCATATGCATAATTCCATTTTTTTATTTTATATATTTCTAGTAGGTATAGTAGGTTCATAGAATACACCAGTTTAAACCTGAACATGAAGTTAAAGTAATATCTATCTTGTCGGAACTAGTGGACTTGTACTTTGAATAATTATGCTTATAATTATAATTGGTAGGATTCTTTACATATAGCTATGTATTAGGTACTGTATAATAGATATAAAAGCCTACAAATTTATACCATAGTATACCAGCCCTGCATTATATACTGGCCACTGCCGAGCACTGGTCTCCTCTACAACTTAGAGGGTTTAGGTCTTAGTCCACCATGCCGCGCTGGCCTAGTAAGAACTTCTCAGGTATGCAGGTTTCTTCGCTACATAGGTAGCACATTCCCCTTTTTCCTCTCAAGCTAAGTAAAGAAGAAGGGTTACTATTGATATTCATAGATCGCAACCCCACGGGAAATAATAAGAAATGCTCAAAAGGGTGAGTTGTAACCTGCTTTCTTATTTGACAAGAATATTCACACGTTTACTATAAATTCCAAATCTGAAAATGTTTAGATGCATTAAAACATTAGAGACGTCACATATATGCAACATATAGAGGCTAACAATAGCTTAATTTCCCTTTACATTCACACACTACATGCGATTGTTTAAATCTGGCACTAATCGGATTGCCATTTGATGCGTCTCGAGCGTCGACGACGGCGCGGCGCGGCAAACCGGTTCGGGCACCAACATCAATGGAATTAAACACAATGCAATTACACAACACAACAATTATATACAACTATGGTTTATACACACGATAACTTTATTATCTGTGTTACCTGGACGCTAGTATTGATCCACCAAGAATCGCATTAAATATGGAAGTTTAAAAAATCTGACATTCCGCATAAACCCATGGGGAGCATTTTAATTATTGACGCGTTGCATTTGCACAAAGCTATTTTTCGATATTGTGTTATTCTGGGAAATAAAAATATTTGGGCTTTTCGACAAAATCCGCAACGGGACTTATTTTATTGAATTACCGAATTTTCTGTATTTGATACTGGTATTTGTAAATAGTGAAATTAAACTATTATAACGGATTTTATCGCGGTTTTTTATTTTATTTTCTCCCGACGTTTCGAAGGCTTTGCAGCACTTCGTGGTCACGGGGCGGACTGAGGTGTTGGTGGTCCGAAAAGTTAGTGTTACAAATCTACCTTCAATTTACAATTATACAATTTAAAGATGTTAGTCATTGTTTGCGGTCCGGTCTACGCAGTAAGAGCTCACAATGTCTTGAGGTCTGGCAGCAGGTCTTTTGGGGCCCGATTTAATTAGATGTATGACCGGGTCCCAGGCTTGTGCAAGTTTCCAACCATCTTCTCTATTGAAATTAGGATGTTTTTTGATCTCAATATCTAAATTGAAGGTAGATTTGTAACACTAACTTTTCGGACCACCAACACCTCAGTCCGCCCCGTGACCACGAAGTGCTGCAAAGCCTTCGAAACGTCGGGAGAAAATAAAATAAAAAACCGCGATAAAATCCGTTATAATAGTTTAATTTCAATGTCTAACATTCGCGTAAACATAAGGAATCATTATTTGTAAATAGTGTTCGAACAAATATTTAACTTTGAAATGTTTTTTCATTTGACATTAAACGGTAGTAACGTTTTGTAATATAACAATTTTATATAATATTATTTCATTATAAACGTTTTTTTTCTGTCAGATTTCCTGGTAGAAAACATGATTTATAAACTTCACAACTAAAGTAAAAAGTAGCAAATTTCCAAATATCACAGACAGTATTACATAACAACATCCGCATTCAAAACTAGCGCCCAAATTCCATCGACAAACACGATGATCCGATGGGGGACCGTCGTAACAAAATTATAAATTAAAATTAGTAACACAAGCCAACACTTTCAATCAAATAATTGTAACGGAAAGTTTAAAGCCGACGGCTCGGTAACTCGTGTTTATAACTGTATTTTCAGTGCGGGTAGCTGTAATCGGTTTAGGAGGCGGCCGGCAGACGTGCCGCGCCTACCGGCGCAACCAGCCATGCCACGTGGTTCCAACTATACTATTGAATCTCGATTTGAAATCATCAAAATAAAGTCCATTTTAAACCCTTTTCCTAACAGAATGCGATCGAGTTCAGCACGACCAGAACTCGGGATAGTAATAAGCGTGACTTCTTTATTACTTTGTTACACTCTAAAGGCCGTACAACTCAATTTCGCTTTGAAGTGCGACTCTGTCAAATTAAGGACACACCTTAAGATAGCCGCTATTTAATAAACTCATATTAACATCAACTCTAATAATATCTTAAGTTAAACTATCTGACTGATTTTGACCTCTAAGTTTTATTTATGTAACAGCGCTTACTCAGCCGAGAATAAGTTCTTAAATGAAAGCTTAAGCTTGCTTTATTAAATAGTTCAATACATTAAATTACTACTTGAGATTTTACTCAAACGTGAGATTGATTTTTTTTTATTGCCTTACTGGGAAAACGGGCAAGCGGTCCGCCTGATGGTAAGCAGCATCCGCCGCCCGTGGACTAAAGCAATGCCAGAAGCACAGCCAAGCCGTTACCAACCGGGATTTATTAATACTGATCTAAGTTTATTAGCGCAAGGTTCAAGAATATGCACGGTGTTAATGCAGCACCACCAGCGATGACTCATGATTTCGAGTCCTGTGTTACTCATATCTGAGTCAGTGCAAGCAGCAAGAATATGCATAGTGTTCATACAACGCCACCTTACGCTTATTGTTCTTCGGAGTAAGTCGATGGTCGTTACAACATAAATATATAAACATGTTACGTTTTCAGAACGGTGTTTGGCCACTACCACGTTCCGTACTGGTGCAGTTAAATATATGGCGTTTTTAGAAATATAACGCATAATATATTTCAGTCTTTATGTTCTCAGTTGTTTGATTTAACAATTTCCTTCGTGTGTGCGTTGGCGTAGTTTCAAACTCTGGCATATTTGAATGAGCCATTTAAAGAGTGGATGGAAACATTGGAAGAAAATGTGTGTGTAGCTGTATTTGAAAACATTATATTTTTTTTACTCTTTGTATACGCTTTTTTGCAATCCTATAATATGTATATCTATATATATAAAAGAAAGTCGTGTTAGTTACATTATTTATAGCTCAAGAACGGCTAAACCGATTTGGCTGAAAATTGGTGGGGAGGTAGCATAGAACCAGGAGACGGACATAGGATACTTTTTATCCCGGGAAAATATAAACCAGGACTTTTATCCCGAAATATCGTTTTCTGTGAGTATTGCGTTTCATTAAAATACTTAATTTTTCTATTTGTATTTCCTAATACAAAAATTAACTTAATAAAATCCAAAATCTGCTTATTTATTGCCTCTAAGGCGGAACAGAGTTCGCCGGGTCAGCTAGTTTTTTTATAAATTTAACGTGTTAAAAAACTTCCTTTGCTTATTAATTCCTAAATACCCAGATATATTCCATGTGTACCTAAACCAATTTTCTTTTATTGATCTTTACCATTATACATCCTTTCATCATAAACCTCTCCATCAAAATCAGCTAACGACAATGTTGCGCCCACTTTTTTAGATATATCACCATTCATTGTTTCAGCAAAGTCCAACCTTATCTACTTACAGTAAATTTATTTAATAATTACACTTTTGCGCAAGTCATGCGCTGACTGATAACAAACGCGGAAAGCTCACCATAATTTGGGCTATGTTGTATTGAAGATTTTATAGACGTAATAAACTGAGCTTAAGTACTCTGTTATCGCTTGAGTCGTAAAGACAAGACTCGGAGGCTGTCGACAACAAAATAAATTGCAATAAATCAATCAAATAGCACCGGCGTCTGACGGTCTGATTTCATAAGTGGTTATGTTTCATTTGCGATGAATTTTTGATTAAATTTCGCATAGACTTCGCGGGGCGTTTTATTGGAAATTAATTTTCGAGTTCACTCCCCTTGTTTGTTTACTTTTGAGTTTATTTTCCAGATATGTATGTAAGAGTATATATGTAGCGTATTAGTAGGCTACGAGTTGGAAGAGCACCTATATCGCTTTATGATGATCCCATCGTAGTGGTGTCCAAGTTATACCGATTCAGTAAATCTAGATAATACACCTACCCTCTCCCTCATAAGCAGTATCGTGAATGATAATAGGTTTTTGTCGAGGTAGTTTATTATTTTATTTTTACGAAGAACATCGTATTTATATACCAAGAATTCAAACTAAACTGTTATGAAAGATAGAAACAGGTTCCATAGAAACGGACGCAATTTGCCGGTAACGTTCATGTCATCGTGTTTTATTAAACTGAACACCTAGATAACAACAAGTAAATTCTTAGGCTTAGTGCATTTTCACAAAACTTTCTCAGTATACGGCCTGCTTTCTCGATACAGTTTTTAACAATTAAACTAGAATATGAAAACCGTGTTAGGGGTTCTGTGTCTACATCACAAATTCCGGACATAAAGCCTGTTCACATGGACTGCATTGTAATAGCGTTGACCCGGCCCGCTTGCACGCTTTGGCATTTTGTCCTTATTTAACTACGAGACATACCTCAGGATAAATTGCTCACTTACATAATGCCGTCTGGGACAGACGCGGAAATATTTTTTATGTCCGGAATGTTTGATGTGGATGCTCCAATTTGAAGCCCGATATTATTTACGATCTTTCGAAATTTTTCGTACAATATTTTAATCATGTGATCCAGGATCTTAACTAAGTACAATAATTTTGTATAGGTAATCGTTTATTTAAATAACTTTTAATATTTTGTTCAATAGTAATCATACAGAAAATATTATTTTATTTTACATGAATAATGACTTCATAGAAACTCAACTACCATGTCCTTTGTAAGATTAGAATTATTACATCTAATTTAAAATAGATAAGTATATTATATAAAACACAATCACATAGAGATGTGATATTCCCATTGTGTGTAAATGTTTTTATACGAAATGCAACAGGGAGAAAAATATAATTAACAAGTTCGACAAATCTCTCAGGATTCTTAAACAATATCTGTACAGTATAACACCCGTTCCTAACTTATTATAAAAGTCAAACCGTAAATCGCAAAAGATATGCACATCCTTAGAAAAAAGATTATACCTTTTTCTTCTTCCCAAGGTGGGACTATAAAAGAAGGGTTCCGGATATGTGGTTATCACTCACCTTTATAGGGCACTAATATTGAGTTATGAGCGACTTACGTCCCGAGATTCTAATGATAATTGACGGTGCAGGAGTTTGAAGACGGCTCACCGACTTATATCTTATCAGAAAGGTATAAGGTTGCGTTCAGATTCTTATGAGAAAAAAAGTTTATTTTTGCCAGTTTGAAAATAGAAATTCTAAATTCAAATTTGTACTCGCTTTAATATTTGCCAAAGTTTTTATTGCGATATTTTTTCCACGTTCTATGTTTTATTATTCTATTAAAATCGACTGAGGTTTTGAGTTTTGACCAGTGGAAACGACTCTGAGTAACATTGGCGGTGAAGACCAAAGCAAACAGCTGGCATCGTGACATCGCTCGTAAATGTTTATTTGCGAAACACAAAATTCAAAATGAAATCAAGTATATTCTGCTACTTTCTAATATAAATATGAATGTGAAATGTTGAAGTGTATGTGAAAGATATTCACTTATGAGGAGAATCAATAAAATACACTTTCAAAGTTAATATTATTTTATTTGAATATACTCTATCTCTGTTTGAAACAAAATATATTTTTCGTGAAAGTTTTTTTTTTTTGCTCTAATTTTAATCTCTAACCGATGCTGACGCATGTAAAATATGCAGTGTTAAATTTTGACCATTTCCGATGATAAAAAAAAATTAAGTAGGTAATCAAATCTTGAATAATTATAAACGAATGTTTATAAAAAATACCATACCATACCAGCCCTGTATTATATACTGCCCACTGCTGAGCACGGGCCTCCTGTACTACTGAGAGGGGTTAGGCCTTAGTCCTTACTACATCTAATCCGCCTACTTTAAATTACAAATTTCACTTTTTCTGACGAGTAACACAATATTGTTAAGAATGCCATAAATTCAACAAAGAAGAAGAAAAAATCCGAAGCTTACGCGGGAATACCGGTGTTATAGGGTTATTTGCTCTCCTATTGATTTATTTACGCAATAAATCTACGGCAGGATTAATCAAGCCAACTTTTGTCAACTCCGCAATATGTCGATTGCGTGCGGTGTATTTAGGAAACGAAAATGAAGATAATACGGTGTTCTATTGATTATCTCTGAAAGATATTGTACAAATCGACAAAGGCCTTGCCAGTAAATTTTGTTGGACAATAAATTTATCAATGATTTATTTTTTCGTAGTGTAGTTGGATTTGACCTATATGGGAGGAATATCTAAATTAGAGCTATACTAAAACTTCCATTGTCTATTTCTACAATTAAAAGAGTTTTCTTTTAGCACACTATGCAAATGAAGAATCCAAAAATAATACACACTCATACACTCACGCCCGTTATCCCCGAAGGGGTAGGGAGAGGTGCAACTAGTACACCCACTTTTCGCCGTGCGTATTCCGTCCCATGATGTGATAGGCGGAAAGCCTATCGCCATATCGGGCACAAATTCCAGACTCCTGATACTGTGTAGAAAAACCCAATATCACTTTGCCCGACCCGGGGATCGAACCCGAGACCTCAGCATTGCAGTCGTACCTTAATACAACAACGCCACCGAGGCAGTCAGTTGTTACATATAAACAATTTTAGTATACCTACATATATATGTCACATTATTATATAAAAATCAATTCCATAGTATTATTACATATTACATTCCTTATTAAACTACAAAGGGTAGCGAATGCAGCTGATACAATTCTACAACCAACTTCAACCCAACTCTACTAAAATGCTAATAAAACTTGGTCGTTCATATTAAACATAAATGCAAAGAACCGCAACGAGACGTATGGCAGGTATTTAGATATTAAATATTTAAAGAACCACGTAGGTGGGTCGAGGAACTCAATTTACTTAAAATAAGTATCCCTTTTACGGTTGCTATTTACTACCAGTACAGGAATTTTGTCTAGAAGCCAAATTGTGTAACGGCCGCCGGGCAGGGTTTTATTGCCTTTTAAAAACACTGACAAATTCTCTCCCTTCCGAGAGTTGAAGTGCAGTGACAACGTTTTAGGAGGGATTTTCTTTAATACATTGTATGCATTGTATAGAACTGCGTCGGTGGCGTAGTTGTTACGGTACGACTGCAATGCTGAGGTTTTAGGTTCGGTCCCCGGATCGGGAAAAGTGATGTTGAACAGTATCAAACCTGAGTCTGAATTTTGTGCCCGATATGGAGATAGGCTCGCCCCCTGTCACATCATGGGACGGAATATGCACGGTGAAAAGTGGGTGCATTAATTGCGTCTCTGCTTACGCCTTCGAGGATAAAAGGTGTGTGTGTGACATTGTATAGGAATAATTTAAAATTTAATTTTACTTGCTTTACTGAGGGCTTTATGATACTCGTCAATTAAATAAGCCTACTAAATACAAAAGTCACACTCTCATTTATGAGTACTATCTAAATTAGCTGTTTAATACGATAACTGTCAAACACATTTCAATTGAAACCTGCGAAACAGACAAACAAAAAAAACACATGGTCTGGTGGTACTGCGATCAAATTTTGAAGTGATAAAATTCTACCACTTTATATGTCTACTCGGTACTCGTTTTTGTCTCTGGAACATGGCCCTCCCATTTTAGAAGTACTACATGATCATACCACTTACCGTCCATCAGTCATCTCAAACACAACACCCATCCCATATATTTTTTTAAGTTCACCACATCAAACATTTTATTGTTAGCTAATATAAGTACAAAAAAATCCAATGTATCCCTCATGCGACTCATTATTCAAGTTGTAATCTTTATTATGGCAGCTCAAGATACAAGAGCAGCTTAGTTTGGGTGCCAATGGCAACTAATGTATATACAATATGTATTTTACTTGAAATAAATACTTTAAATACAATATCGGAATTTGTTGTGTGAATATCGGAATCCATAACACTCTACTCTCGTGTGTTAGCCTTATTTCCTTTCTTTAAGACCGGTATAGCAACCCATAATTCTTCTGATGTTGTGTTTATGAGTGGTGCAGGTCATTTCTCATCGGGTGATTATGCTATTAAAAATAAAACTGAGAATAACATTTCGAGTAAATCGTGTTTTTAGAATTTTCTGAGTTGAATTCACACACTCGCGTTTCAATTCTGTTCCGTTGAATATCAAAAATGAAATATACCTACTGCCTCCATCTTCAACTTTTAAATCAAAACCAACGGTACTTCGCAATACGAAATGGTAATTAAACAGCAAAGTTTTACAAAACATTTCCTTGTAGGTAAGAGAAACCACAAAAAAAGCCTAAAAAACGTCTCCAACTTTTCCTGTAAGAGCGACATCTAGACAAAGATATAAATCAGCCTAATTACTTTTTTAAAAAGGCAAAACTAATTAAAATGTTTTAACTTTCATTACTCTTGAGAGAATGGTGCCAAAATAACCTAGAACGCTTCGGCTTGAATCAACAAAATCAACTGGTTTCGTCCATATGTCTTTAAAATTACTTACAAAGGAAAGGATGATTTATGGAGGAATGTTTATTAGCTCGCAAAGTGATTTTAAATCACCGGCTGTATGAATAATGTTTGTAACTGTCGTTCAGTTTCATACTGTAATAACAAATGTGGAAATCTGCGAGACTAGAGGCGTGTAGCCCTGTTTGAGTTTATGACTTATGAGTCGAAATAGACTTAAAATATAGAGAGGAAATAGTTTTGTTTACATTTAAACGTCGCATACTCATTATTGGTTATAAACAAAAATACTTATTTTCTTTTACGAGAAGTTACAAAAAATACACCGAGATATTTATAATAGTAAATAAAATACGTGAGTGAGTCATGTTTATTTGTAAAGAGATACTAATATAATTTACGTATTTACATTTTTTTACTAAAATATTTCATGCTACTCCAGCAAGGTATTTACATATAATTAAAATAACATTTTCGAAACAGGTATTTTTGATTAAAAGGAAAAGAAAATTTGCATCGTTCTATTTTGTGAGTCGTCAAAGTTTCTTTATGAAGAACTCTTTGGATTTATACTTGTTACCATGCTTTACTGAAATGTTTTATGTTCTTTTGCCTCCAGGAGAAAAGACTGTCACGAAAAAATCTACAAAATCTTAAAAAAAGAGTCTGCTACAAATAAACTGATGTAAATTAATCTATATATATGCATATTAATAAAATTTTAGATATTCCATGTCTGTACATTAGATTTTTTGCCTCCGAAGGTAGACCAGCTAACGGCCCACTTTATGGTTAGAGAGTACCGCGTATAGTAAATATACATTGAAGACGCGAAGAATAGGCATTAACGTAAAAACCTACTTTTGAAATATTTGTCTGTTATTGGATTCAAAATCTAATAACTGAATAATATTAAGTTTTATTTTGAATAATTTATATTTGCATACTGTGTCGAGAGCAAATGGACATAGTGGTGACGAGCCACAGGCGTTGCACGTGTTCTTTGCTGTGTTACGAGGAAATGTGGGGTATAACAGGTTAAGATAGAATTAAGTCAAGCAAACGACTTTGTGGACACAGAAAGTACTAAATATTTCAAAAAAATTAAAAAGCATATTTAAATTTTTAAAGACTTTCCTAGGTTGCGCGCATGTACCTATACTATGACAATTTTAACAATACCTACCTACCAAAAACAAACAATATACGTCATAATTAAAACCCGTGATTAAATCTTAACTCCGTGTTTGCACTAATCGTGTGTTTCCTCTGGTTTCCAAAGAGGCAATAGGGTAGTTTCCTATGTTTGATTTTGTAAATTATTTAAAATCTAACAAAAAATAATACGAAAAAGAAATTCTTCTGTGAAATCAGAATCAAAATTGGTTGGAAAATTAAGCAGTTATTCATATTTGAAATATTGTTGTGAGCAAAAGTGAGGTGAGGGGACGTTGAGGGGATATCCCGGTAACTCTTTCGCACGCACGCAGCGTTATGGCCGGCAACTTTCGGTTACGTCACAGTGTAATATTACTGTTATTTGACAACTATCACCTCCACCAAATTTCAAAACATTATAACTTACTAAAAATTGCCCCAATTTTGAAAATTATTTTTCCGTTAGATTTTGGATAGCATACATTTTCGATAAATGTACTTAAAAAAAAGTAGTCAACTACCCTATAGGAATGTGAGAGGAAATGGAATAAAATAATTACATTTCTTCACTTTTTAGACATCGCGATATTGTACAAGAGTGTCGTTTCCCATGTTGCTAACGACATTGTATTTAGCTTTTACCATAATATTGAAAGTGAATTTCCTCCGTTTCTAGATACCTCATCAAGTCGACCCACTTTCTATAGAAAATGTGATATCGTCATTATATTCAATTTATCACTTCTTACTTAACTGCTTATGATGTCATATTTTGTGAGGATGTTTCTATTATTTGCAAACATAAATACAGTTATCTGACTCCCAATAAAGATATACATCTTGACTGGAAGCCACAAAACCTAAACTTTTGTAACATACATACATACATACATACACACTCACGCCCTTATCCCATAGGGGTAGGCAGAGACTATTGAGCGCCACATGCTACGATCTTGACACACCTCTTGCGCTTCTTCCACATTCATAGTTCTTTTCATACATTTTCGTCGGTTAAGGGTACTCCTGACCTGCCCTTTTCGGAGAAGATCATTTATTTGGTCAGAGAACGTTCTCCTCGGGCGTCCCCTTCCAGCCGTACCATCCACATTCGCTCGATAAATACCTTTTGTGTTCCGTCTTTCATCCATCCTCTCTACGTGCCCAAACCATCTCAGCATACTTCTTTCAATCTTAGTCACTAAAACTTAAAACTTTTGTAACGATATAATTAGTTACTTTTAAGTGATTTTTGTATAACATATATAGTAAATAAATGTATATTGATTTTATTTATTTAACAAAGAGACATATAATACATATAATAATATCAGCTTTGTCTTATATACTGCCCACTGCTGAGCACGGGCCTCCTCTACTGAGAAGGTTTAGGCCTTAGTCTACCACGCTGACCTAGTGCGGATTGGCAGACTGAACGTATCCTCGAAATTCTTATGGAGAATTATCAGGTATGTAGGTTTCTCCACGATGTTTTCCTTCGCCGTTAATGCGAACGATAATTGATAAACAATATACACATGACTTCAAAAAGTCAGAGGTGTGTGCTTTGGGTTTTGAACCTACGGTCATTGTTTCGGCAGACCGTTCTATTCTCAACTAAGCTATCGTCCATTTAAGGATTATGTATCATTTCCGAGCTCTACCTATTTAAGGGTCAAGATATTGATGAAAAGCGATAATTTATTCATGAGTTAAATACAGTATTTTAAATAAAATCTAGACCTATATCAAATATTCACGATTTTATATATTATTCAAACAATTTTCAGACTTTAACCTACTGTATCTAGACTGAATAAGTTAACAACTGCTCAAAGAATAACACGCTACACCGTAGTAAAATACCAAATTATTCTGTTAGCAGCACAAATTTGCGCTCTATATTTACATTGTTTTTATAATTTTCCTTCTCACAAATAATTCCTTGGATACCTAGAAGTTTGGCAAAAAATTTATTGAATCTTCCGCGCTAATTCCGTTTGAAGTGCCCGGAACGTAAGCATGAGTCGCGATCTGGAGCAATATCGTATTGAAATCAATGGTACATGAGATACAATTCGACAACGTATCTAATACAATTGATTATTCCGTGTGTTAAATGGTGTATGCCGTTCTAGATAATACGGGCTGCAAATAAGGACTTTAATCGCTTGAAATGTCCCGGCAAACAAGGTACAGCGTGCATAGTCGGCGAAACACCTTGAAGCTTTGATTAGAGCGTGTTCCCTTACAACGGGAGCGTGAACTACACACAGTTCGAACGCACGGTGCATCGGTGCCCCTAACAAAAGCGCGCTAATGAGGAAATCGTGTATACACAACTCAGATTGACTACCAGATGCTGATTGAGTGAAAGTAAGCATAATTATAGTACTATACAGAACCGGTATTGCGCACACAATGCAATAACAATGTAATAAACGCTGCGAACTTGAGAGAAAAGTAGAACGCGCGTTGTTATGGCGCTGAGATGAATTTAATTTTACTGAGAAGTTTGACGGCTCTCACGGAGCGTTATTTTTTTGGTTGTAATATTCACGTTTTCTGGAAAGTAAAGTGTCCAAGAAAGTTGGTTTTTATTTTGTTCTTGTTCTACCTTGTGCATTTGGTATAAGGCGATACTTAGTGTGTAGAGAAACGTAATCTTCGTATATAAAAATAGTAGTGTTTAATTATAAACAACCAACATTATAGATCCACTTTCATTTTCAGAGAACATTACTTCATTGATTAATTTTTTGTTCGCCGAGAAACGAACAAGTAGATCATCTAGTGTTAAGTGACCTCTATCACCCATAAACACACTATCCTACAAAAGGGTTGATTAATTACTGCTGGTTTCACGAAATAGGGAATAGGTATTATAAAGGATGTTTTAAAAGCGTATACAAAATATAGTTCACAAGACACTCCTTTAACACAAATAACTGAATAGAAACCACCAACAGGTGCAATAATTCCGCAACGATCGTAAACCAAAGTTACTTTTCTTGGAAATGGTAATCGTTTATTGCAAAGCTGTTTAGTCTACGCATTGATAATGTATAGATTTCATATTGAAAGACTTATTTATATTTTCACTATGTACTTTTTGGGATAAAACATAACTTTTATTTTAATTCAGGATACAGTTTATCTTTGTTACAAATTTCAACCAAATCCATTAAAAATTATGCAGGAAAGAGACTCTGACTATACTTATTAGACTGTTGATACCTTTTTAGAGGTACATCTAAGGATGAATATTAAAAAAAGATCATTTGCAGTGATTTTTTTGTCAGAAGTTTTCAATACGATAAGCTACTTAAATGAACTTACAAATATACATTTTATAATAATATTTAATTTTATACCAAAAAATTCAAACAAGAAAATATAAAAAAGGTAAATCTTGTTTTTCTATTAACCTTGGCAAAGGAAACGGAACCAGCTAGCATTTATACAAAAAGTCATAGTTTTTAATTCGTTCCATTTGATTGCCGGTAAAATGTGTTATATAAAATATAAGAGACCCAATCTTATGACATTATATGGGAACCTGTAATTGTTCTTTTCGTTACACACGCACACCTCGATTTTTTTTATAAACGCAACGTTACATAACCGATTACTGCACTCGCAAGTTGGACTACTTATTTCTTTGTCAATTAGCAACCAAATAATGAAATGGTTGGAATCACTCGTTTATTATACAGTAAATACAGTTTTATTAAGAAAAAATTATAGCTATGGATTGAGAATAATTTTATTTTGAAAATTATAGACCATCAAGAATAGAACCTACAATAACCATAATATAATCTACTGAACCCAACAGTGATAGAATCAAACTTTGATAGTGGCAAAAGTGTCAGATTACTCGTATCGCATTCTTATTTAAGCAATGTTTTATTTGTGTATAAGTTACCTTTAAAAACTTTTAATAAAAAATTAATATTATTTTTCAGTTAAAAATACCCTTTTAGCATAATGACATAACTAACATGGATTACTGGTGTGAGAACTAACAATAGTTTAGGCACATTGAAAGAGGACATATTATAAGTATGGATTTAATTATATTTTAAACTTATGCAGTCGTTGTAAATTACATTAATTATTCAGAAAGAATTATTCTATATTCGGAATCAATACAATTTCATGTAGGTATTCATAATTAACCGTTATAGCGTATTTCACACTTCAACTAAATAAAGGTGGCTGTTAGAGATGCCCTCCCATATAATATGTCAAATTCTTCTGCCAAAACTCTTATAATGATAATACCAGCTCTGTATCATTATACTACCCAATTGATGAGCACGACCCTCCTTTAATACTGAGAGTGTTAACTCTTATATGCTTTAATAAAACGTAGAGTTAGTCAAACAATAAAAACGATTTCAATCCTGCCCATATCAGAATCGATATTAATGACGCAAAAGCCAGAAATGCTGAAAATAAATATATAAATGCATCCCTAAACGTGAACTAGATCTATTAATAATTATTTCCTCTTTCTCTGAACGTTCCTTTGTGATTCTGCAGGGAAGGTGCCAAACGATAACCACAAATACATTCATCACAACATGAATGATTTAATATCCTCTGCCAGGAGTTACGGAAGATACAATGACGTAACTAATTGTAAGAGATTTGTTAGCATTTTTGATATTTAATTTCTGTTAGGGGAATGTTATAATTTATTATATCTTGCATGGAAGGGAATCTTAAGGATGTCTATTATAAGTTCACAAGGCCAAGGTTTTTCTATTTATTATTTTCAGAAAAACTCTTATTCTAAAATAAAATTCATTTTTGCTACTAATAATATCAAGAATTTGATTTTCTATTCTTGTTTGTCTAACATTTTCTGTTTATACTCACAATTAATTTTGAATAATATTCCGTTTATATAGTGATAATCTATGCGTATCGTTGTATAAAATATATTTACAAAGTAAATAAATTCACCTTCGAACACTATTGTTCAATTGCACACTGCACTGGGCTTGCTGACTAGCCAGCAGAAATCTCACTTCCGTCCAATGAAATAATTGGGCACCGGACCGTTCTTGTCCGGTCTTTCGTGCATCGTGCTCCTTTAAACTAATTTGTCCTTTTTAGAGCATATCATATTATTCTTAAACATCGTCTGATGTTTTAAAAATGGAATGTCTTTGCATTCGAACCCCAAATGGAAACTCCTTGAGTTTACATATCCATATTTATTTTTGAAATACCATAAAATAACTACAACAGAATTTTGTTGCATCCGTTTTTTTAAATTATAACAAACAAAAATTATAAGCATTTCTTTATTAGTGTAATTGCCAGTTCCTCGCGTTAAAGATTGATATTTACAATGCCTAAATTAATTTACTAAACCGATGCCATTTCGAACGTGACAATATTGATGATATATCCTTAAAATATATTTATAGAAATATTTTTCTTTATAAAGCTTAAAAGCTATACAGAAGATTTAAAAATTCCTTGTCAATACCGAAAAGAAAATAATCTGATAAAAAGTTATGAAGTTCCCAATGTTCCCATAATCTTGGCTATATAAAGCTATCTGATATGTACATTCGATGTACAGTCAGCAGCATAAGTATCTGAACAAAATCAAAATTTCAAATCGCCTATATACGCGTTAAGTTAACCTGAAACATTTTTTTTCTTCGTTTGAAGTAAAGTAAAGAGAAAAAAAAGATTAGTAAGAACACAAAAGTATGTAGGCAATTTGTAATTTTGAATTTGTTCAGCTACTTATGCTGCTGACTGTACATAACCTCCTATAAAAAGGTCGCTAAAAGCACCAACCAAGATAATGGTGCACAGATATTTTGTATGAGAAGAAAGGAGCTGTTATCGAAGATAAAATTCGCTTCGCTTTCGTAACTGCCAATGATAACTTATTCGAAAAGCCCATTTTAGGCCAAATTTATGGTTGATTTAACTCGTTTACTCTACAAAAGAAGTTTCAGAACGATCTGATAGGCTAATGGGGGAGATATTTGTAAATATTATGCAAAATGTTTCCTCGAATACCTACAGCCCTTAACACGCTAAACGCTTTTGTGATGAAAATATCGTGTAGAGTTCGATTAGTAAACTAAAGATTTAGACTTGATTTGTTTGAGTTTTTATTCAATTGACTTGAAAAAATATTTCACACTATATTAATGCTCCCTAGATAGAAACAAAAGGTCAGTGTCACTACAGCTTATTTAAAAAAAAATTGAATGACTATTGTAAATTTATAACATTTATACAACGTTTCGTTTTATACGAAATTTTAGTTGAACGTTTGATTAATGGGGCAAAAAAGTTCTCGAGTGGAGACCACGTAGTGGCAAGCGCAACGTCGGCCGTCCACCTGCAAGGTGGACAGACGACTTGATAAAGGTCGCAGGAACACGCTGGATGCAGGCCGCTTTTGACAGGTCCGTCTGGAAATCTTTGGGGGAGGCTTATGTTCAGCAGTGGACGTCATGTGGCTGATGATGATGATGATGTTTGATTAATTTATTTGAGCAAAAAACACAAACATTAGATATTCCTACAGAAACATGTAACCAGAGTATAATTTAATGCAACAATGTTTTACTGTTAATTCGTCATCGTACTATTTATTTATTTTGTTATTGTCGCGTTAAAATTAGTACATTAGGTAGTATTTTACAGTAAATTAGTACCAGGGAGTGTGACCGAAAATAGCCCGGTTCCTAACATGGTCCGCTACCCATGTTTTCTATATTTTTAACTTTTTTAATGCAATAACATACTACGTTTTTTGTTAGTTCTTCTTTTATGTAATAGGCTATTTATATTTATTCTTAAAACGATTTCATGAAGATTTAACATTAAGTGGGCCATCAATGGTGCTATTACCTTTTAACATATTATTTCCTTAAATGACAGCATCCGACAAATACTGTAGTTTGCGAATTTTTCATCTAAACAAGCAATGTTCAAATCAATTAATTCCAATGGTATTCTATTACTACTTCAAACCGTGTGTTTTCTATTGCATAGAAAAATGATCCGTCGAGTCCACAGTCCGCGCGACGTTAATTGATTTTGCACCTGTGATAACTATAATGTATTGAGTACCAGAGGTCGGCAGCAAACACGCGCCCGGACAACGTGACGATGTTGCTAACACGATCTTTTCCCGAGACACGATCAATAGTCAAATTCAGTAACTGAGGCGTTATTACAAAACTCAAATCGTTTTATACGACGAGATAGAAGTTTTTTTTTAATATTCGAAAAGCAAAAACTATTTAACATGTATGAAACAGCTTTCAAATTATACTAAATACGAGATGAACGTTTCTAAAATACATGATCAACCTAAAGCCTTGGTATATTCACGAACATAACGGAAGCTTGTCTTCAAGCTAAGAGCAAACCTCAGCACCTATTTTATTGTTAACACTGTGTTTTAATTAATTAACTATCGACTGAAACCAATGAATCCGCCGAACGGTGCATTAAATTCCGCACATCCTAACGGCTTGCATAGAATCTCGCCTTAATTGCAAAGAGCGGCGTCAGCTAAGATTTACCAATTAAGGGAATCGGGAGCGGAACCACTTGCCCGCTCAGCTAGCTCGCCGAGCTCAGTTGAGCGCAGCGAAGTCAGGGCCCCACGTGAATGCGTACTTGTGTCGGGCGCAGAACCGCCGCACTACACCCGCCCGACGCACGCCAATAAAAAACTCAAAGGGACCCCGATTTCCATTTTATGAACAATGTCTACGAGTTTTATTTGAAATTGGAATATCAATACGATTTGACTTCTAATGGGTTATTTAAAATTCTGCATTTTACCCAGCGCGGTCTCTACCTGGCATGATATTCATTTTGACTGAGAATAGTTTTTAAAATGAAACGGAAATTTAAAAAGCAAATGAAATTATTACATTCATACATATTTTTATGATATTATGCAAAGAAATTTGCATAATATCAAAAAAACTGCGATATTATCAATCACTCCAAAATTTACGTCACGGGACTTCCCAAAGCCATACAAAAATCCTTTACCACTTTACCGCAAACGTAATAATCGTAATTTCATAAAAAAAATCCATTTCAATTTGGGTTTGCAACAAAGAAGATTATTAGGTCAGAGCCAACAATTTTCATAAAAAAATACTTATCAAGGGGAAAAGTAATTTGGTTCTAACGAGGCAGGGTCGGAATTTGCTAATAATAATGTCCCCCACGTTCGAACCGGATCCAGTGTCGAAGTGTTTGTACAATAATAAGATTAAAGGAAGTATTTCTTGTAAACTTATCCGTTTTACTGACAACTGAAACGCCCACTTGGCGCGGAATGAGACAAACACAATGGAATAAAGCAAATTAATGAAAAAATACACGTTTAAACGTGACATACTTTATTCTTTGTAATAAGATAGTTCGGCAAATGAGCTAGTTGTTCACCTAATATCAAATGATCTCCGCCATTCCCAACATCGAAAATTCCAGAAGAATTTTTATCAGAACTAAATAACTAAGGGCTAAATTGTAATAGTACTATTTGTAACTTAAGTGGCAGAGGATTGAAGTCACTCTGTGGTAAGATTGAACTTATAAAACAAATTCCGTGGAGATAAAATCCACTTCCAAGACGTCATACAAAACAAAGTCAAAGTCCTCGCACAATCGCAACATGCCTTCGTAATTCATTATATAAATAAGTACACATACGTTTAACTTCCTACATTACGTTTAAACTTTTCGCTTACATCAAAACGGATCTAATTTTACTCCGAAGCAAAATTGGGACTGGTTGACACAAACTCATCTGCCGACATCAAAAATTAATTAAAAGTTTATGCCAATTTGAACGCAGTGATTAATAACTTACAGAATAATAGAACTTTTGGAGCATATTCGACTGTCTCCCGCCGGCAATTAATGTGCGGTAAATATGTTACTGTTGTTCGAAATTCAAACTTTGGGTAGAACTATGGAAGAAATGGAAACTTGCTATTGAATTAATTGTTCGTAATGACAATTTGATTGGAGCTTATTTGAGAATAATTAAGTTTATGTTATGTTTTAGACTACATTTATAGAATTATACATATATTACTGAATTTATAGAATATCCTTCATTGGGAAGATGATTGAATTGTATTCTGAATTGGAACGTCCCAAACTATTAAAACCAAACATGTTCTTATGAGTGTTCTCTAGTGGTAATCAGACGCTAGGTATAAAGGCCTTACTGATTAAAGAATATATGCAAAAATAAATTTTATTTAGTTAATAGTGGGATCTCGATATTAAAAAAAATTTAGAACATTACCAAAAATATAACTCGTAATTTTAAGGAGGCAGAAAAAAATGCAACACCGTTTTATACTGATAGTCGTAAACACAAAGGAGTTGTTCGCTTTTTGTATGGCCGGGCTTCAAAATCTAACCAGGCTCAAAAACTTTATGGATATTAAAGGGGCAAAAATATAGATGTTGGAACAATAAAAAAAAAATTACCCTTCCATTTATAACTAACAATTTAAAAAAAATTTAAACAAAATAAAATTACATAAATCTCAAAATCGGAGGACGATTAAAAATTATACGATTTATTGCAAAGACCTAGTTTTTGTGAGTAGATACTATCCAAATGTATAATATAAAGTATCTTGGTTAGAATTTAAGTCCGTTTTTGGACATGTCCTTTATTCCCAAACTTACGTTTTCTTTACAAAAGCTCGCAGCTGACACGATCTTTTATTGAAATATGGCCCGGCATTAATTCAATGTCCATTTAGAATTCAGTATGCTCGCATCCGATAAACTCAACGGACCTAATAACTGGCAATAATATCCACTCAGCACTCGAGCTATGGCGATCCCCAGTTATTTCGCTCCGTTCCTACAATGTTCCTTTAATTGAATGTCCATTGTTTACTTTATGTGTCGTATTAACTGTATGTAAATTTATATTTGAAAGGGAAGAGGATTTGTGGGACTATTCGGTTTTATTCATTATGAATAAACTGTTTCTCATATTGAATTTCAACGTTGTCATTGTAGGAATATTATATTATTTTATTGATAATATATAAGATAGTTATTGTAAAAAACTATATACAGATATTAAATATAATATTTTAGTACCACATCAACAGAATATTTTTAGCCAAGCTTTAAAGATCGAAATGTATGATAGCCTAGGTGAACGGACTGCCAAGACGCAAGGTCCGCAGGTTCAAAACCCAAAGCACAAACCTCTGACTTTTCGAAGTTTCCTTTGAATTCATTAAAAAAATATCGTTCGCTTTAAGGGTGAAAAAAATCATCGCGAGGAAATCTACACACATAAGAATTTCGAAGACATGTGGAGTCTGTCAACCCGAAATAGGCCAGCGTGGTACCCTATATTCAAGTTACTGTATGGTGGCGGACTAAGGCCTAACTCTTAGTTGTAAACAAGATACATGGATTTCAGTGGGACAATATATTACACACGACTTGTACTATATTTATTTAAAGATCGACAACTAATATTAACGAATCACAAGTTAAAGCCTCGGCCCCATAGGTAAGGAAGAAAATCAATTCATTTTAAAATAATAATTTAACACTCTTAACTCAAATGAAAGTCAATTAAGTTACATTACATTGTTTTAATAAGTGCTCACCAAGTACAGCGCTTTGCGGCGGATCCCTATGTTCAAGTGACATAACAAATGAAACTGCCGCATTTGAGCGCAGCTGTGTACAGTGTAGTGTGTACCAAACACCACAACACCGTCATTACCCTCATATAAATTTAATGTATAATCTATAACTATGAGACTGTCTTGATGGCTTAGTTGTTTTGCAGTAGTCATGCTGAGGTCTTGAGTTCGAACTCCGGGTCGGCCAGTGCTATTTTTCTGCTCAGTATTAACCCGGAGTCTGGAACTTGTACCCTATAGGACGATGAGCTTGGCCTCTATTACATCATGGGACGAAATACTCACAGCGAAAACTGGGTGCAACGCTTGCGGTTCAACCTACCCCTTCGTGAATAAAAGGCGTCTGTGTTGTCAGGAATGATTAATTTCAAACTAAATGCAGAAGTTTCGACTCCCTAAAACGCTTTCGTGTGTTATACAGGGTGTGACATGGGACAACTGTTTGAAAGTGGCTAGTGATATTTGACTCATTTTTAATAAAAGGTGTTCAAAATTTAAACAATGTATTTTATTGTTATATTATAAAGCAGAAAATAAATTATTAAAATGTGGTTTTTTAAACTGAATTTTTAACAGTTATTTCGTATAGTCGACTTTAAGTTTCGATTTATCATATTTACGTTAGAACAAATCTTTAAAAAATATCTACGTACATTAAAATTTTATTTCAGTCCTATAGTTTTTATTATATATGCAAGTAAGTAATAAAATTAATTTGGGAAATAGTAGTAAAGTTATTTACTGACTATAGTAAATACTTATTAATAAAACATATTATGTGTACAAAGTACATATTGCCTAACACCACTAGAATATTTTACTGGTGGAAGCTCTCACGTATGAGAGGGGTCGTCTGGCTACCACCGCAATCTCTATTTCTACCGCTAAGCAATAGGGAGCATGTATTGCTGTGTTCCAGTTTGAAGGATGTTATAGCGAGCGTAATTACTGGGTATTGAGATTTAATACCTTACGTCTCAGGTTAAGGAGCACAGTAGAGTGCCACGCAGTATTTTGATATTTAAAGTTCTTTTGGTATTGCCATTGTTTATAGGCAATCGTACCATCAGGTGAGCGCCAGGCTCGTCTCGAAATTTAACTGAAATTTACATGCTCTAAAAAATTGAACTTTAAATTGAATCAAACTTTGCTTAATACTACGTAGAGATAAAAGCTTGTCGCGAGATTGACTTGTGTAGATAATACAATAATTATGTAATGCATACGCATACTCACGCCTTATATCCCCGGAGGGGTAGGTAGAGGCGCAACTAGTGCACCCACTTTTCGCCGTTCATATTCCGTCCCATGATGTGATAGAGGGCGAGCCTATCGCCATGTCGGGCACAAATTCCAGACTCCGAGCTGATACTGATTAGAAAAATCCAATATCACTTTGCTCGACCCGGGGATCGAACCCGAGACCTCAGCATTGCAGTCGTACCGTAATACAACTACGCCACCAAGGCAGTCATCACCAAGTAATTATGTAACTTGATCTTTTAAGAGCATGTAAATAAAAGCTTGTTCTCAAATATATTTTTTTACTATTAATTTATTTTTGACTTTTTAGTTATTTTTCGAGCTATTCTCAGCAAGCTCTTTCGTTTGATACCCATATTGTAGGAGTGCTTAAAAAATAACTAGTCCGCTATCTTGGGTCGTCCGCCATACTGGTTTTTTTTTTTTTGTGTTTTTCTCAGCTAACCCTTTCATTTGATAACTATATTATGGACGTGCACATAAAACAACAAGTCAATCATCTTGGGCCGTCCGCCATATTAGATTCAGAATGATGTCACTTAGCTAACAATGTATTGTCGCCTAAACTGAACGTGTATGCAAAATTTCAACACAATCAGTTGAGGATAACTGCTTCACAATTGACTTGCAAGATTGCACCCAAACATAGTTACATACATACTTACATACATACATACATTGCAAGTAAAAAAAAGTATATATTTTGGCATATCTCCGATCACTCTGTATATTGCGTGCACAATAAGTGTAACATTGTGACGGGACCGTGTGGCGTCAGGTACAGGTGTCGCGATGAGCAGCGCAATAACCCTTTGTCGGCTCAAGGCCCGATTTGCCCCAAGTTGTTTGGCGCAAACTTTGAAATGAACGTTAGCGGTGTTATTAGTTTATTCATCTGAGTGTTTGGAACTATTGAGTATCGATGTCGAGACAACTGTTAATCGTTTCTATACAAACTGTGTTGGTGTCAATTGACGAATATTATTTGCAGGACTCATTTATGATTTATGTTCTAGAGAATCCTACTATATAATATTATAAACGCGAAAGTTTGTAAGTATGGATGTATGGATGTCTGGATGTATGGATGTTTGTTACTCTTTCACGCAAAAACTACAGAACGGATTTCGATGAAATTTGCCACACGGGTAGATTATGTCCTGGATTAACATATAGGCTACTTTTTATCCCGGAAAAATATAAAGCGGGACTTTTATCCCGGGAAAACTCATTCACGCCGGCGGAGCCGCGGGCAAAAGCTCGTATCTTAATACGTTAATCCAAAGCTATATGAGTTATACACTTAAATTAAAATCTTGATTTTATTTACTAGCGCATTGTATGAAATGAATTACAAAAATCCATAAAAAGCTCTGTAATAAATAATGCTATCCTTATTTAAGAAACATCCTATATCTCACGCAGTATAAAAACATCTCCGTCAGAATAATACATTGAATGAACCCGCTCGACAGCCAAATAGGATGCCCCAAGAGAACAAATCAAGGGAACAATGGGTTATATTAAACTTAACCCATCCGTCAGCGACGTAATTCTCTATTCGATTATCTTGTTATTGCTTAGCAGAATAATCTAATTTTATTCGTGTGTCGACTAGCTTCTGACGAAATTAACTTAGAACTTTCTAACGAAATTTATTAGCTACGCATGTTTTATTACGCTCAAGTAAATGCAGTCTCATAAAATATAAATTCACGAAAACCCAAATTCCAGTCGCTTTTTTAAATTTAAGTTTGTCATACTAGGTTTTTAATTAGCTAAATAATCCATTTAAATTTACTATGGTATGACAAAATACTCATATATGTAATATATTTAGTTTAAATTCACTTTAAAACAAAATAACCGATGAACGGCAAATTTATCTTTGTGCCAACACCTGCTACGGAATTGTATAGCGGAAAATACAGTGTCACCTGCTCTTTATACCTACTTGTAGTAGACCAACAATTTTGCATTCTGCCAATAACGTGGCGCAAAATAAATCGACTGCGCTTGTGAGAAATTGTAAATTGTGTAAATTTTGTAACGAGTATATTTAAATTTAAATTAATTGTGTTCTGGAATAATTTTGTAATCTTGCTTGTTACAAATAAATATGTTTCTTTCTTTCTTTCTTTCAATTGAAGGGAATCGACTAGCTATTTCCTACCGACGCCGACGTTTATAATGTTAAAACGTTTAAAATTAAATGATATCATGCACAATTATTTGAAAAGATAAATATGACTTTTTAAGTATTAAAATAATAAATATGTATGATTTGTTTACAATATGCGTTGTTTACGATGGGCTCGCCCCCTATCACATCATGGGACAGAATACGCACGGCGAAAAGTTGGTGCACTAGTTGCGAAGGGGTAGGCAGAGGCCTACCCCTTTGGGGATAAAAGGCGTGAGTGTGTGTATCATGCTTTGTGATTATGATAATAGAATTTAGGCAATCAATCTCATAATCATCAAATGTTATCAATTTGTCACACTTGCGGACACTCGGGGAACTTGCATACAATCATTGGAAGCTTCAATTTTTATAGCATAGGCCCGTAAGCGAGCCCTTAGATCACCCGATGTTAAATGGTCACCACCACCCATAAACTAGAACATTCATGAATGTACTGTCAACTTTAAGAGAAAGGCGGATTGAGAAGGAAGAGTGTTAATTAGCCCACACAAACACACACCACACGAAACACAACAGAAAACTGATACTTCACGCCTTTTTTCTGTAGGAAGTTGTACTACCCTGGTTACATCGAACAATTCATGCTGTAGACAATACTATCCTCAGCATATCTCCAACACTTCATTGTAGTAGAGCCGTGATGGTTCACGTGTGAATTCCCTATCCGGCACCGCTAAAGCACGCACGGTAACGTATGGGTGCACGAACGCAACTCTTAATTGGCAGACAGCTTTATCCATAGCTCTCCACTTTTTAGGACGCCATTCCGAACAGTTAAAAGGCGGAAATTGCAAATCGTGTGCGTTTCAACCGGAATAATAAATTTAAGGAAAGTTTATTTGTTTGTACGGCGTGATTAAATTTGATTTGAAGGAAGCCGATGAAAATTTGATTACTTTATTGTTTTTGAATTATGTGTCTGTCGAGGGTATTGGCTTTAGTATTTTTTCTGCAAGGAAAATACAAGAGTGATTGATTCTATGTTGTTGGATTACCTGAATAGCGACAAGTAACCACGTATTGTATAAAGAATATCTTGTGCGTATCTTGTAAGTAAGTAACGGTGAAGGAAAACATCGTGAGGAAACCTGCATACCTGAGAAGTTCTCTGAATTTCGAAGGTATTTGAAGTCCACCAACCCGCACTAGGCCAGCGTGGTGGACTAAGGCCTAAACCCTCTTAGTAGTAGAGGAGGCCCGTGCTCAGCAGTGAGCAGTATATAATACAGGGCTGATTGCATTGCATCTTGAAAGTAACATAGACAACGATTGACAATAAGTAATAACTGACCGGAGATTACAATGACAACAATATATTAACGACCTTTTTCAATAAACCATCCCAATCTTAATCTTCGATCCATCCTGAGCATAAACCTATTAAAATACGTCATTTGTCAGCATGTCAAAAAAACTTTATTCTGATTGGTCCATTTTCTAGATGGATTGAAAAAATTGACTTGCAAGATTCCACCCAAACATAGTTACATACATACATTGCAAGTTAAATAAAAGGTTGTAATAAAAGCTATTTGGATCGTATATTGAAAACGGCAATAAAGAATATATTAACCAACCACAGCATATTCAATTTAAAGCCCAGTAAATAGATCTACAATTGCAATAACAATTATATTGTAATTTGTAATTCGGTCGTAAACAAATGAATGGCGAGCTGTCAAAGCTTTGAAGCCTATGCAAGTACAGTCGCCAAACAATCAGTGTTTGATGAAATCTGTTTTGTGCCGATATAATTATCTTGTGGCAATAAGTTTATCAGAGCATGATGTTCGTTAAGAAACAATACTACGTGATGTTTGGTAGACAAACTGTTTGTAAAGCTATAAATGTATGTCTCGGCGAAACCACAATTTCCACAATTAAAGCAGATATCAGTCAATCTTCAGAGACAACCGCTTGTAGCGTGGTCTTTATAAAAAAAAACATTTATAGGATTTTTTCGGTTAAATTTATTATCACAAAAAAAACTGTTAAGGAGTTTTATTTCAATATCGAGCACTCGCGTATACATAAAAACACTCGTTTCACAGTGCAAGAGCAGCTTGGTGCCGCTACCTTCATTAGATCCTAAAGTCTAATCCCAATAACGATGGGGAATCTAACTTACTTAGTTTACTTTCCCCGGGGTAAACGAAGCTGCACTGCGATGTTTCCCGCTTTAAAGGGTGTCTAGTTGACTGCGGTGTGCGATGGTTATTCCAGGAACTTGTATATATGCTAATTGTTAATTTCATTAGCACTGTATAATCTTGTCTTTTAAACGCGATTACAGCAAAGTTTGTTTAGAGTTTGATAATTAATACCAATAGCAATATATTGTAATTGTTAGGCATATCTAGTATAATATGAGATGCTTTGACTGGTTCATACAAATGTCAAGATTGTTCCAGAATGATATAAGCTGAATATATAATCGGTGGCGCAGTTGTATTACGGTACGACTGCAATGCCGAGGTCTCGGTTTCGATCCCCGGGCCGGGCAAAATAATATTGGGTTTTTTCAATCATTATTAGCCCGGAGTCTGAAATTTGTGCCCGATATGGCGTTAGGCTTGCCCCCATCACATAATGGGACGGAATACGGACGGCGAAAAGTCGATGCACTAGTTGCGCCTCTGCCTAACCCTTCGGGGATAAAAAGCGTGTGTGTGTGTGATAAAAGCTTGTACCAAAGGAGACAATATGTTGAGAACAGTGCTCCATATCAAGTGGCACAAGTTTTTAATCAAGGAAATAAAGTAATGTTAGCAAAGTAATGGTCGCGAAAGCTGGTTCCAGTCCAGTTTTAAAACCTGGATACATGTATCAGATCTGAACTTTGTACGTAAAAACTGGGTCAACCTAGAACTGAATGTAAAGTTTAATCAGGCCAGGCAATACTTCGATAAAACTCTTTCAATTTTTTTGCCGGCGTTAACAACTGACATGAAACACACGTGAAAACGAAAAAAAGTTCTAATTGTGAAAGAGCACATTTTTAAAAGCAACCCTTGTGTGCAGACGGCGCGTAGTGAATCCAGTATCCTTTATAGTTGGTAGTTTGATTCGTTTTATTTGTTGCCGGGTATTTTCCGATCCCCATTCGCATGAATCAAACCGAACGGACTCATTTATTTGATACCGACCGACAACCTACACCCGCGCCCGCTACGTACGTTTGGTAATGTAGTTTTGCGTGATCAAATGTAGGGTTAGCATTTTTAAATAAATTAACGTTTTTATTCGAACTGCTTTTGGGTAAACTGCCAGTATCATTCCCTTATTCTATGTTTACGAATCGTTATTTATTATTAATATATTGCCTACTGATATTAAAAATAAATAGTTCATACACACTCACGCCCTTATCTCATTGGAGTAAGGAGAGACTATTGGGTCGCACCTGCAAGGTGGACAGACGACTTGATAAAGGTCGCAGGAACACGCTGGATGCACGCCGCTTTTGACAGGTCCGTCTGGAAATCTTTGGAGGAGGCCTATGTTCAGCAGTTGACGTCATGTGGCTGATGCTGATGATGCTGATGATGATGATGATGATGATGATGATTGGATCGCACATGCCAAACATCTTTCGGATCTTCCACATAATAGATTTTCTCATACATTTTCACTGGTTAAAAAATAGATGTTAATTATTTATTTATTAAAATGTTAATTTGAAATCAAATCACCTATAAGGTTTTTAGCGAATGAAATTTGCAGCTTCAAAAAGTTTCATTTGAAAGCATAAAATTTGGCTCAAATTAAGCTCCTCGTTTACGCTGGTACGCGGCGGCCCGACCAAAACAGTAATTTCCTTCAATTTCTATTTACGGAACTCTTTGTATATAAGATATCTTATTTCATTATCCTAATGAAAAGTTAGCTAACACAGTTCTGAAATACACAAACTTCGCAGATACAACAACTTGTAAACTTTACATGCTGGATAACAAGAGGTACCTACTTGGCTTTTTAATTTCATCTAAGTAGAAAAGAGGTGTCTCTAAACCAGTTTGGGACGTGATTAGCGATAGACTTTCGAAAATTAATTAAAAGTCGCCGAGTTCAGGGCTCGGGGGCTTGTGGGGACGAACGTGCCCAAAATACTTTTCAACTTCCGCTTTGTTCTATTATTTTTGTCTGAACACCCATTAAAATTACTTTTAGGAAAGAAAGATTTGTGCACGCGTGCATATCTCACCCACTTTGTTGTCTATACATATAATAAAGCAGTAGAGCCAGTATGTCTGTTCATTGAAAGAAATGTGATCAAAAAGAAAAGGTGTGACTAAAGAAGAGTAACGGAAAACAAATCATCGAATTTTTATCATTCTTTTCTGTCTGTCTGTTTTTCTGTTTGTTTGTTACTGCACATCTCCGAAACTACTGAACGGATTTTGATGAAACTTGGCACGCGGGTAGATCATATCCTGGATTAACACATAGGCTTTTATCTCGGGAAAATATAAAGCGGGACTTTTATCCTGGAAAAACTTTTTCACGCGGGCAGAGCTGCAAGCAAAAGCTAGCATTAAATAAAATAAAGCGCTCTAAAAACCATATAACAAGGATTTTAAACTTTTTATAAGTTTTTACTTTCTGTTCCGGGTTGTTAGAAGTTGATAACTAATAGTCTAAGGGCCGATTTCACCGCTAGCTGAAAAATGCTACTCGTCACATAAAAGTATAAGCCGTTAAATTACAAAAGTTACACTTTAATCTATGCTCCCGAATAAATAGTAATAAAATGAGTACTATCTACGTTAGCAGTTGTCAAGTAAAAATTAACTTGAACCCATTGATTTATAAAAAAATCCTTGAACCTGAGAAAGTGGCCCTAATCTGTTACTTTAATGAACTGTATAGTAAATGGTATCGTAATAGGCATAAAGTTATACAGCGGGATCGTCACTTACGAATAAAAGTTATGGACGCAGGAGAATGAACAGAAAAATAATGTTAATCGGATTATAAGTGCCGTATAATCGCTGAAACATTACGCAGGGGACCATTTAATCAAATTAACTAGGCACAAGAATATAACAAACTGCCGTGGCGATAAAGGTATTAGTCATTGTTTAGCGAAATTATTAAAGTTTTTTACAACGCTTACCTAGGACGGATTGTTTCATCCGTGGTCAGGTAAAATTAAGGCTCTTATCACACTGGCGAATTACAAGAGAATTCACAGCAAGGCGAAGGCAATGCGCGTTCGTCCAGTATAATAAGACCGTCAACTTTATTTGACCATGGATGAAACAACCTCGCCTTAATGTCGATTTTATTTCGTTCAAAAAAGCTTACGGCTGCCGTGCATGACGCGTCACGGTCTGCTGAACACACGAGCGTTCACCTAACCTACAGCACAATGCACCACTATTATTTATTAGCCTCAAATTAAAATCTGTTATTGCCAGATATTCCTATATAGTTCGGTTAAATTGTTTTTATGTTAAGCGAGGTATTGGATTAGCAAGAAAACTTGCGGAAGTTGTCGTCCGCAAGCTATTTTTACCGTGTTTGCAATCACGGCAAGCTGACTTCTTCAAATTTTGGAGATATCAGGGCTTGCGACAAGTCGCATTTGAATAGACTTATTAAAACATTGCCGCTAGCTTAAACGCGTCTGGAAGTTGATGCGCAATATCTTACTGCGAGAACTTGCTAGTCCAAACACTGCTTTAGATACATAGAACTGTTGCAAGTCCAAGAAAACATATTATATAAATATTTTAACGATAATACTTTTAAGTATAACTTTGGCCATTTTCAAATGCATAATTTATATTGATACAAGACTAGTGGCCAATGTTTAGTAAAGGTTATCTAAGATGATTTAATTTAAAAATACTTACATTATATTGTAACAATATCCCACAGTAAATCACTTCTTGAAGTCCACCAAGATTGTGAAATACCTGTAATAATAAAATTTTAATTAATACAAGTTAATTGACAGTCTTTTCAAGATGAAACAACGAAGATAAGTCAAATATTTAATGTAACTTAGACTATAAATTAATGAAGCACTGAATATTTCGTAAAAAAATAATTAAAATTAATATTGCTAATTTGGACGATAGCTTAGTTGGGAATGGAACGGTCTGCCGTGGCAATGTCCGAAGGTTTAAAACCCAAGGCATACACCTCTGACTTTTCGAAGTTACGTGTGTATTGTTTATCAATTATCTTTCGCATTAACGGTGAAGGAAAACGTCTTAAGGAAACCTACATACTTGAGAATTCTCCATAACAATCTCGAGGGTATGTAAAGTCTGCCAAACCGGACTAGGCCAGCGTGGTGGACTAAGGCCTAACCCCTCAGTAGTAGAGGTGGCCCGGGCTTAGCAGTGGGCAGTATACAATAAAGGGCTGACTGCATTGCATTGCATTGCAATATTGCGAAAATAATAACCAAAAGCTACAAATAATTCAATTCATCAACGGATGTTCCGTGAACAAATATCAAAATTGGTAAATTAACCATCTCTAATAACCGCTATTTACATTACGCCAAATTGAAAATCAACGAGATCAAAATGAAAAACAATACTTAATATGAAATCAAATTTGCAAATGATAATAAGTTAAAAACTCAAATTGCCGTCTGTCCGCGATTTTCATCGACTACATAAAATATTCACAGTAAAATTTTAATGAATCGTCTGTGCGTTGTTTTTAATTACTGTTCACAGTTGATGCTCGCAGGTGCCGATAATGAATCATACATCTATATGTTTTATACCCACGGCACTAACGTATAGTAAGTAACAAATGACGTTTAAATTTATAAATATCACATCACATACCATACCATACCATAACAGCTTCTGTATTATATACTGCCCACTGCTGAGCACGGGCCTCCTCTACAACTGAGAGGGTTAAGGCTTTAGTCCACCATGCTGGCTTAGTGCGGGTTAGCAGACTTCACATACCTTCGAAATTCAGAGAACTTCTTCAGGTATGCAGGTTTCCTCACGATGTTTTCCTTCACCGTTAAAGCGAGCAATAATTCACAAAGAATATACACATAACTTTTTAGAAAAGTCAGAGGGGTGTGCCCTTGGGTTTAGAACCTGCGGACATTCGCCTCGGCAGTCCGTTCCACTCCCAACTAGGCTATAGCCGCTCCCATCACATACTACTTTGCATTCATTTTATTTCATTGTAAAGCATTCGTGGTACCCATTGAAAATGCATTCCTGATTAACGGTTTTCATTTATCCGTTCGTTTTTACTTCATTTGGAGTGCAGTTACGCAGAGCAATTAATATTACATATTACTATTATTAATAATTATTTTACACATTATCGTTTCAATATTCCATTAATTAAAGTTTTTAATCCTTCTTCTTTGAATAACTATTTCAAATTATACATAATTAATATTCTATTATATCTGCTTTTAAATAACATTTTAAAAAGCACTTCAAGAGTTGAAAGCACTGTCACATCTCTATAAAAATATTATGAAAACAGCATCAATGAGTAAAATGACCTCGCTTCAGACGTTCTAGATACAGCATAAGCGTGTTCAAACTTCAATAAAACCGTCCATTTTAGGATACGCCCGTACACCATGTATCATAAAACGGAGTGAATAAGGATGTTTAGAAACAAAGTTTCTTTTGAAAGTTATACCTAGATAATACATCCTAACTGTGAATTACTTAAAAGTAAACCAACTACCACAGGTTGCTATATCTGGTAATAATTTCAATTAAAATTCGCCTCATTGAACTCTATTTGCCTGGTTTTAACCATACCATTCGTACAACTGATTAGAAATAAATGTTCTTCAGCCGAAGTAAGGTTCGTATTGACCGCTTCTTCTTGTTTTACACCAAATAATCACCCCATATCCATTAATATCAATAAAACATGGACAGTGTCTGGAGCTCCACGTTTTAATCCCGCTAAAAGCGTCCATCTCATTGTGGTCGGCCCGATGATTCGGAATTACCGTTCCTCCATACAATACGTATGTCGCGGTCAATGTGATGCACTTAGATGTTCTGGCGAAAGTCTGTGTTTTTGTGAATCTGTATCTACATAGGGGTAAATAAGTAAGTACGAGATATCCACTTTTTTGTTCTTTTAGTTCTAAGAGATAATAAAGGTTGAGCATATTGTATCCATGTGTCTCAAAAAGAGAGTAGAAATATGAATATAAACTTAAAAGCTTTTGTCGCATTATTAACTCAAAGTTTGAGTTAATAATGCGACATAAGCCTCAAAAGGCAACATCGCCAAAAAGCTGTCATTAAATTAATAAAATAAATATATTACACCATTGTTATACATTTTACTCAAGCCTCTGCGATTTTTATTTAGTACAGAAATGTTTTAAATTAATCAATAATAGTCTTTCTAGGTCAGACTTGAGTCTGAACACACTCGTAGGATAATTTAAAAAGTTTGAAAACGTAAATATAACACAATAAAAATAAAACGAAAACTGCCATTAAGTGAAAGTCGCATTCGCAATGAAAATCTAGAGAGTAGTTATGATTGAATAAGGCTAAAGTCTTAATTAAAAAAATTACAACATAGTGCTCGTAGGCGTATGTATAGAGGGGGGCCGGATGGGCCGTGCCAATCCTACAATTTGCCTCGTGCCCACCCACAGGATGTTGAAGCATCCTACTACTACTAAAAAAATAAAACGACCAAACTTATCTATACTTTAGTACACAAAAGCCATTAATTTTTTGTAGTCTAGCACACAGGCCCCCCTGAAAAATTACTCTAGCTACGCCCATAATAGTGCTTACATTCACATACCGAAAATATGAAATCTACAATTCTATAGTACGAGTCACTCGCACAATAGTCAATACGCCTAGTTTTACGGCAACATAGCCCCAACATGTGAAATGCCGTGTACTGCGACTCTCAGGTGCTTTCTGACGAGCATTGTGACTTAAAACGAAAGTCATTCCGCTGATCCTTGTAATCCTTTTATACTCCTGTACAGTCCAGAAGTTTATTGTTGTGTCTCATTTGGTACATATCAGATACATTTTATTTTTGCAGCGAATTAAATGGAGAGAAAATGGTTTGAAAAAGTCTCTGCAGTGTTAAAATATAGAACAAGATGGTAGCTAACGACTGTAATGTTTTGTTCTCGTTCAGTATGTAGCTAGTGGCTACATCTAAATGGCTTTAATGGTAATTTAGGTAAATTTACTACGCATGAGTCATCCTACTACATGTGAGTATTTTATAAACGAATTTCGAAATTGCGGTAATAAAAATATTTTATTTACGTTATATAAGCATGCTTATAGACTTAGGTCTGTGAATCGGTATCTTACATAAAAAAACTCATTTTTTAGTTTTGGTCTACAATTTCATCGCCTCTTCAGTTTCGAGCATACGTGGGCAGTCGTTTGGGAGGGCCTCAGTCCAATATAAAAATTGGACAAAAGTTAGTGTAGATTTTTATATATAGTGCAAATTATCCTCGATTGGATCCTCGAGAGAAAGATAACATATGGCCGGTTGTAAAAGCTAAGTCAAATTATTTAAATTGTACCTCCACAAGCGCGGATCTACCTTTGTGGGCAATGGGCATGCCCACTGCCCTAATGGACCTATGAGGTTATACTTTCACGGTCTTTTGAAGTCGATAGGCTGATGATATTATATCCATTGTATTAATAAAATAAAAACAATGAATTGTGCATGACTTGGACTCTGGATGGCCAAATGGAATAGAATATATTATCTATATCCTACTTATAATATTATAAACGCGAAAGTTTGTAAGTATGGATGTATGGATGTTTGTTACTCTTTCACGCAAAAACTACTGAACCGATTTCGATGAAATTTGGCACACGGGTAGATTATGTCCTGGATTAACACATAGGCTACTTTTTATTCCGGGAAAATATAAAGCGGGACTTTTATCCCGGGAAAACTCATTAACGTGGTCGGAGCCGCGGGCAAAAGCTCGTCTGGAAGAAAGTAGAATATCACTATATTATAGATCATGAGCGAGTACCTACTCAGCTGGGCCGACTTTCAGCTGGCTGTGACCAATGAACACAACCTTTTTCGGGGGCTGAATCCGCGCCTGTACCTCCATATTAGGTATAAGGGCAAGCACGTTCTTTGTAACTTAGTAAAAATTATCTGAACCCTTTTACCGATGTTAGATTTAATGTAATATATTTGCATGTCTGACTAACTTAGATGAGCAACTCAAGACTTTTCTAATTAGAATATAATCGAATTAGCACCAAAAAGCATAGGCTAAACGAGTAGACTAGTTAACTAAAGGATGAATTTAAATTGTGTTATTATATAAACCAACAGACCCAAGGCCCAAAACAGTGTACACTTTTGAATTATGTTATGGAGCCGGCATAATTTTAATATAGGAAAACAAACACGTCCAAATAAATTACAGGGATGTTGTCATACACCCTCTTTTCGTTATTTATTGTCGTATAAGATTTGTTTGATGAACGCCATTTTATAGGACTGTTTCAGTTTATAGTATAAACTTTATACATTCTACTAATATTATAAACTCGAAAGTTTGTAAGTATGGATGTATGAATGTCTGGACGTATGGATGTTTGTTACTCTTTCACGCAAGAACTACTGAACGGATTTTGATGAAATTTGGCACACGGGTACATTATGTCCTGGATTAACACATAGGCTACTTTTTATCCCGAGAAAATATAAAGCGGGAATTTAATTCCGGGAAAACTCATTCACGCGGGCGGAGCCGCGGGCAAAAACATTTTTAGCATTATAAAAACCTACAATAGTTACTTCTAAAACCATTTTTATTTGTCCAAACTAGTTACATGAATCCCCCGCGACAAATAAAAGTTATTACAGTCTCATCGCAAATGTATTCAAATTTATGACAGATGTTGAATACTACAGACAATATATTCTCTCATATGGTAATGCACCTAATAAAACTATCTAGATACTCCAAATGTTCGCAGTCTGTGGCTATTCACTTAGCAAGCGCTGATGAATTGTTTTAATAACGAAAACTACGTCGAATCCGGAAATAGTAAATTGCTGACCAAAGCTGTATTGTGATGTTTCAGAAGAGAATTTAATTTAAGGAATAATATTATCTAGTCGTAAGCCGGAATAATCATGAAAATAAATTGCAGCTGTTTTTTGAATGTCACAGTGGAACCCATCATTATTTTTACAAGATAACCAGATCATTCTGTTGTCCGCAATATCTCTGTGTAACATTTTAAGTTGTAGGTATAAAATATTTTTCGACATTACTAGAATAGTTCACAGTAACTGAGTGGAACATTTTAGTTGTATAATGTTATGTAGTAAATCTATGAGTCGAGAACGATTAATAAAATAAACGATGCACTCACGCTACGCTGAAGTGAGCTCGTGCCTACGAACGCATGCAATTTGCTTAATTTTTATTCAAAATATAGGATATTCGATTTTGATTACGAATTACGAAGCACTTCAGTATATAAAATAATTTAACTGCAGATTAACTAGCGCTTGAGTACATTATGTCGGATATTATTCAGTTCTTATGAAAAACAAAAATGCCTGCAACTCTACTGTGTTCATATTTAATTGTGAATTCATTATTGAATTGCAATGCAATGCAATCAGCCCTGTATTATACACTGCCCACTGCTGAGCACGGGCCTCCTCTACTACTGAGAGGGGTTAAGGCCTTAGTCCACCACGCTGGCCTAGTGCGGGTTGGCGGACTTCACATACCTTCGAAATTCAGAGAACTTCTCAGGTATGCAGGTTTACTCACGATGTTTTCCTTCACCGTTAAAGCGAACGATAATTGATAACAATACACACGTAACTTCGAAAAGTCAGAGGTGTGTGCCTTGGGTTTTGAACCTCCGGACATTGTCTCGGCAGACCGTTCCATTCCCAACTGGGCCATCGTCGCATTATTATTTTGTAATTAATCTTATTTTTTTATATTTTAAAATATCTGTTATGGTTATAGTATAAAGATTGATTTAAAATACAAAAAAATATCCAATACCATTAAAGCAAAATAAAAATAGTGAAACATATAACTAAAGTGAACCTTATCGGCAACGTCTCAATAAAACATCTTATCCAACTGGTCTAACTGTTTAAGGTCAGAATTTAGTACGGTCACACCCAGACGTTTTATCAGCCTTTCCAGCTTGATATTGTCCATCTTAAATACAAATAGAATCGAAATTAATTTAAAATACCTATTATATGTATTACAGATTTCTAAAGAGCTGTATATATAAATAAATTAGCGTCATGGTACATACACTGTAAAATTTAATAAAATCGCCAACTGTGTTGCAGAAATTCGCACTATTGTTTTAGAAAATCTCCCATTGGCTCTACATCTTAGAGGTACATTGTTTTATTTGTTTATAATATAATTATGTCTTTTACACAATACAACTGTATACTATTGAATGCGCTAATCTAAGGAACTACAAAACTGATTTTGAAAATTCTTTCACTAATAGGAACCTACATTACTCCTGAGTGCTATAAGCTGCTTTTTACGGGAAAATATATTATCCCGGAAAACCTTTTAAACGCGGGTGGAGCCACGAGCAATACAAGTAATTTATATACTAATTCTATTTTAATTTTAATGTTATATTTTATGCAACACACCACTTTTATATTATTATTTTCTATTAATTAATATTTTATTATTGTAACTGGGCAGCCGGACTGACATGACGTCCGTACGTCACTTAGGGTGCCCACTTAAAACCAGCGTTGTGTTTTGGGTTTGCACCAAATCACAACATTATGCTGAGTGGTCACCTACCTGTCATAGCCACGACCCGCTAGGGATACATTTAATAGGCAATCCAATTTATTATTAGTTTTGTTTTTATTATTAATTTTTGGGTACTCTTTAGTTTTGATTTGTGTTTAATATCATTTGTTATGTTATTTCATGCTAATTGTTTTGTTGGGTTGTGAGTTGTGACTAATAAATCGTTTTTCTTTTTTTCTTTCTTTCTTACTATCATCAGTGTATTGAGACTTTCTCGGACTAAGAAACTCATCCGACTTGTGAACTTTATTATACGATATTAATAAGTTCGTTATTACTTCCCATAAATTATATACTTGGACCGACTGCTTCCGACCAAATTATCAGTTTAATCTCGTCATAAAGAATTCATTTCATTAGTAATAGATTACAGCTATAGATTACATGAATCATCAGTGTTAAAGAAAAGTTTATTTTAAAGAACTTTACGGCAATTATATATTTAAATAGAAGATTATTTATCATTTACGACATAAATGCCTACTTTACCATCGCCAACGATATCAGTTACCAGCATAAACAAGGCTTAAACCAGCGGCAACGAAAAAATAACACTTTTGCGACCCTTTCTAATCGACTAAACTGCACTTTTACAATTGAAATACACACGAAACCGTAGACAGTGGAAAATATTCATAATCATAACAGATTATGGTTGGTAATGGTAATAAAAACCATAAACGTAACACTAAAGATTTACGTCCTTAATAAAGACAAAGATAAAATCCAATAAGCAAGTTTTAATTTAATTATTCGCTTAATAGACCAACGTTAGCGAAACGCGTGTCGGTGCCGAGCACTAAGCACTTCAAATGGGAAAACAATTAAATGTTGAAAGTTAGAACAACCGCAGTCGTGTTTCCAACAAACGATACAACAGTGTAGTTTTATATCAGTAACATCATTGCAGCTCAATTAATTACAGATCTCAAAGAAAATTCCTTTATTTATCTTCTACATGAACGATTGTTTCGGAGTTTTAACTGAGTAGCATCTGTTCTTAAAGTGATGTTAGATTGTGTATTTTCTTTTAGATAAATGATTAATTCAACTTAAATGTCAGTTTAACTAAAAATAATCTTAATACCAAAAGTATTTTTTTTTAAGTGTTTGACTACCATTTGGCGAGATGAACAGATCCCTCGACTCATGACAAGCCACACCTGCATATCTATGTCACCGAGAACTTTGAATTCATAGCATGACCTGGAAGTGAACTGCGCTCGTATCTGCAGAAGTCATATCTCATAATGCTCAGTAATAACATCCTTGAAACCGGAACACCACAATGCTTGCATAAGTTTGTCAGTAGAAATAAACAAAACGATGGTACTAAGACAAAATCTCGTATATTATGAAAGATCAAGTACCCAATCATAATATTTTAATGATATGAGACATCTATCTTCTCACTTAACAGACATAACTGCAAAAGTTTATGAAAGTGAAATTGGATGTTTATTAGAAGTAAACTCAGAAAAAGCTGAACAGGTATGGATGAAATTTGCCACACGCATAGACCATCACCTGGATTAACACAAATACTATATTCCGGTAATTTTCTCCGGTAGGAAATAATTTAAGTTTTCAATCTGATTTTTAAATAGGCGTCTTTGGCGTCTGACATAGAGCGCTATGGACCGGTACAATGATTTACAGACTTTTGTAGCGGAAAAGGCTTTTCACGCGGATGAAGCCGCGAGCAACACCTAGGCGTCAATAAACTTTATTGATAAACCCACTCTATTCTAGCGCTGTGGATGAGAGTAACAACGAGCGGCTTACAATCGAGGACAATCAACTATCTTTAAATATATTCTTTGACCCTGACCGAGAATTCAGGAGACTTGTTTCGCAAATACCTATTACCTGATATGATCTTTTGATATTACAGCAAACAGAACATAATATCATATAATAAGTGTAAGACAAATTAGAACTCTGAAAATAAATTGTTGATGACAATAAAAATAAAATTTGATACAGAATTGTCTGCTTTGTGTTGTTTTTAACCATTCAGTCATGACTCATGATTCATGATAGACAAAATTCTTTATACATTAAAAGGAGAAAAAATACAAAGACATAAAAACCGCTGAAAAATAATTGCAATGCAATTTCTGCCGTTCGGCACGGATTCCAAAAACACTCATTTTTATAATGCAAAAATCTATTTTAGTTGCATTTAAAACACGAAATTGAATAATTTTGCTCTTGTGATTCCCACTACATTTATGACAAGTATATTTGACAACATCGTTTTTAATTGCATGATTCGTCTTCAAATCTTATTAACCAATTTTATATGGGATACCCCAAATAAACTAAATCAAGAACAAAACGCTTGCTTCTGAACAGAAATAATCCTTTTTTAAATAAACTGAATTGATCCGACTTCAATACATTCTATTCCAATAGTCTCGCTCTGTTGTTGCTAACAGCCCTTCGCAAGTTGTCGCTCCATTTAGCCGCAGCCATGGTACGTTTGCCTAAACCTTCTGCGTTTTAGAAATCCTTTAGACTAAGTATTTGTTATTCTAGCTCTTCTACACGAAACAGACCAATGTATTGTTCAATGTTTTAATTTTGAAATCAGAGAAGATTGGTTTTCTAAGGCGTCGCACAGACGCTGTCAACTTCTTGCACCAACTATCAGTTTCATAGTCATAGTGTTTCTCGACAACAAGTTGCATAGTCTATGATGTGTCATATATTTGTATCGAGATCAGTGGATAAGATTTCGGATTATTTTATTGTTAAACAAAGGCGCGGCTGTGACATATAACGTTCGGTTGGATTTCATTAGCATAACATTTCGAGCGAACGGTGCGGGTAGCGAGTACACCTTGCGAAGGCATTGAAGGTCTGCCTGTCGAGAGGGCACTAACTGTTGTTTTATAAAGTAAAGTCTGCCTTATTTAATACATTATTATAGATCGCAGTTATTTATTATTATTGTGGAACCGTATTTAGCAACTAAAATAGGGTCGTAAGATATTAACTTTCAACTTGTAAGTATTGATTTTTCTCCGAGGTCTTGTACTGTATATTATTCACCGTTTATTCTAACAATAGTATTATACCCTATAATACTGTGCACTACCTAGCATAAATCAGACTTCCTACTCCTCAATACTAGTCTAGTCTACTACTATGTTTTTAGACTTGATATCGTACCGCAATTTCTCCACTTCGCTCACTCTCGTTGGAATCTTAAAAAGTGAAAAAAATATTTCATTTTCTTAAAGGTTGGAGACGCACTCACGATTCTTAAATTAGACCAATGTCTAATTTGGTAAAACCATCAATATGGTTCGGCATAAAAACATATTATTAAATATAGACATACATTTATGAAATATTTACGGTGTTCAAATTAAATAAAGCTAAAAGATTTGATCCAACAGTTTACTATATCGAAGGGTGAAAGGCTATTTGGCTTAAGCGACATGTTTTTGGGATATTAAGTTATATATTTTAGGTGAAAGGCTGTTTGGCTTAAACGACATTTTTTGCGATTTAAAGTTATATAATATATATTTAGAATCAGAAAAAGATACTGATCCAAATATCAGTGTAACTACAGGAAATAGTGAGACTTAACATCTTATGTCTCAGGATGACGAGCGCAGTGGAATCGCACACAGTACTTTGTAACTCAAGGTGCTGGATGGTGTTGCTACTGTTTATGGGTGGTCGTATCGCTTACCATCAGGAGAACGGCATGCTCGTCTCGTCATTCAATGCAAAAAAAAAAAATATTACTTCATATCCCAAAAAATGTCGCTTAAGCCAAATAGCCTTTCACCGCTCGATGTTATGATAAGTATAATAATAATAGAAGTTAATAATTCACCATACTTATTAATAAATAATAACTATGCAGTAATAATGCCGAACGAGGTTTATTTATCATTCTGTTGTGGCTGGTGAAAAATTAAATAAGCATTTTCGAGGCAACACTTAACCGTGCGATGAGCGGAATTATTCAAATAATGTTCAGTTATCTTTTATCGTAACAGTTTATAAACTAATTACAATGATAACGATGGACGGAAAATTCGGATAAATATGATAAGAGGCTGCAGGCAAAATTCACCCAAAATTATCGCAAAACAAAAACGTTATTAGCACGGATTAAACAAGCCATCCGGATGATTAAAGTAATGAAAAGAAATATCCTGAATAAACAGTAGCTACCCTTAGCTAATACCACTCGCACAAAATGACCAAATCCAGAACGGCACATCAAAATGTAAAGCCGTCTAGCTTGAATGGAGACTTTTATGATTCCGTACAAAATCCGTATTGCCGAAAGTAGTTACTATTCCGTGCGTAACAGTCATCTGCGACAGATTTTGTGCGCGTATGTAACGCAGACTAGGGGTCAACGCCGGATATTGCGTTAGGTCAGACAAATTGGGATCAACCAGTGAATATATTACGGTCCCCTCTGGTAGGCATTGGTTTGTTAATCGTTTCCAGTTATTTATGGCTGTTTTAACTGTTTATCTTTGGGGTGCGTTGACGTAGTTCGTACATTTTGATTATTAGTTTGTGTACTCACAGCTTTGATAGTTGTGCTCTGTTAACTAGAACGAGCAATTTTAGATTTAGTGTTCTAATTCCCACAGTATATTTTGCAGTAGTTTTGAATAAGCGACGTTTTAAACATAATTTACAATTTACGATAGTTTTTAATCTTTAATCAAACTCGTAGACTAATGCTACTGGCCATTATGACCCTAGTGGAGCAGTCCGTCGCAACTTCCATGCCATTATCTCCCAATTTAGTTGAAGGTGTATCAACGTGTGCACTGAATTACAAACTTGTAATCTTATAAAGGCTGGCGCGGTGCGTTAACGAGTTTTCTCCCTAAACGTAAAAGCTTGCTAATTTAAACTTATGATAGATTTTAGCGACTCATGCTGCCATTTTCATTATAAAATTAGGTTACGATCGGCTAAAGGGAGATATGCTACATCTTGAGGCTTGCTTTGTGGTGTTGTTTTAATTCCTACTTCTCCATCTGTAGATGTAACCAGGAAAACTCGGCAACTTAAATGGCGCTGGTCAGGTCACATGCTAAGGGGACAACAATAAAATGGACCAAAGACCTTACAGAATGGATTTCACGATACAACACCAAAAGAAAAGGGGAAGGCAACTGAAACGGTGGTCCGACGACATAAAAAGGTTGCAGGGCCGCTGTGGCTCAGAGCTGCAAGAGATAGAGAGGAATCGAAGAGGTTAGAGGAGGCCTATGTGTCTGCAGGACACGCTGATTTAGATTTAGAACCGGATTGATGTGCACACCTATATTTTATGTTAATGTATTATAAAAATCAGTAATAAAGGCTTTAAAATTTGATATTTAATTCCTACATTAAAAAAAATCCCTTCCGATTTCGGCCACGGCGGCCAATCTCAACAGAGATCAGCCAGATACGCAGGAGGTATGAGGTACGCATAGTGCACAAGTGTGTGCGCAATACACAGGTGCACTCACGATTCCTTCACTCTCATAGACCGGTAAGACAGCAATCTAACATGACCAGAGAGAGATCAGACGCAGGCCCAACCGCTTTACGTGCTTTCCGAGGCACGGGGGTATCCCACCGCCAACTTCCTGACTCCGAGCTGCGACTGAGTAATTTTTAAGATGGAAAAACCCAGTCACAATGTTTTTGGCTCGACCAGGGTTTCGAACCCAGGATCTGCGCGTGCAAATCGTACTAGTAACGCGTACGTAATATAACTACGCCACCGAGGCATTCAATTCCTACATGAGAAGTCATTAAGATTAGTACTTATCGCCAACTTATACGAGCATTGGTCTTCAGCTCAAAGTAATAAAATACTTTAAAAAAAGCCTAAGTTCCAACATAAATTCCGCATTAGCAATAACATTTGTTTTACGTGTTTTGTACACCAGTTACCGGGAATAGTGTCTTTAATGTACATCTCACTACGTTTCTTTACACAACAATGAACTTACAATTCTCTCTGTTTCAGGAAAAAGAAAAAGAATTATAGACCATAATCGTATGTAGTAAGAAAGCAATTTCCGATAAAATAAACATTTAGACCTAGCTATAGGTACTTTACTAAATTAAACAAATATCTAACAAGGTGAAAAAAGCAACGACGTAACTGTTCTAATAATTACGAAAATAACCAGTTTTTCACCACTTTCGTGCACAAAGTGGGCTGTAAACATAAATTGTAGGGTCGGAATAAATTGCGTTCCGACTCTAATGTATTCCATACAGCGCGACCGTTACGTGTCACTCAGATGAATTCAACTAAATGAAACTTTTCGCGTGCTTTTCATACATATTACACTTTAATCAGTTTGAATTAAGATGCAATTTGTCGCAGGTGATAGTGGAAGTGTGCGTCGTGGCATTTTTAAAGTATTTTATGTGATGTATAAGATCTAATGAGCACCTCATTACGTTTACAATTTACTCAGCAAAGAGTTTGTTACCAACATTTTTCGTAGTTTCGTTCCTTGATTCCGCCATAACGTTCCAAATTACTAGAATAATTTAGTTACAATGTCTTCCGAAAGAGTCTCTAATGGTGCTTTTGTATCTCTTGAACAAACACAATAACAAAGCCTCGAGCAAGTGTGACCCGTATCAAAGAAGCTACGTGCTAAATTGTTATTTCATCACACTTAGGAACAGTCAACGTAACCCACAAATAATTACATTTACAAGTTATTAACAGAAGCTCTACGCAATGTTTACGTTATAACCCGAACTCTCTACCTTTTCAGGAGACACGGGACAATATCCAAACAGGATGTTGAGTATCTTCCTTAGTTTTAAAGGGTACTTAACCAGTCCATAAATCAATGCGATATGTCGGCAGAATGCCCTGTTTCATCGGGGCTTTGGTCCCGTGAAATATTACTAGGATTATATCTACTTGCTTGCGTGGAAATTTAGCGTGAGATAATAAAATTATTTCGTCTATAAGGGTGCGCGGTCACATTTTGTCAGCACTTGGTCGTAATGTGATTTTTCCCGGCTGTATTAGGCATTGATTTAGAACCATGCAGTGAACGTTATACATTTTGATTTATACCACGCTGGAGAGTTGACATCAAATAAAAATCAAAAAATCATTAATTTTTTAAATCATTTTCAACATACGAATACAGGATTTTTTTTGTTAATTTACTTGAATAGTAAAAACATCCATAAATTATTTATTTTATAATTTTGTTTTTTTTTTTTTTTATTGCATTGAATGACGAGACGAGCATGCCGTTGGCCTGATGGTAAGCGACACGACCACCCATAAACAGTAGCAACACCATACAGCACCTTGAGTTACAAAGTACTGTTTAGCATTCCACTGCGCTCGTCATCCTGAGACATAAGATGTTAAATCTCATTATTTCCAGTGGTTGCACTGATATTTGGATCAGTATCTTTTTCGGATTCTAAATATATATTATATAACTTTATATCGCAAAAAATGACATTTAATTGTAAAGGACATTGTAGTCCTTCAAATGCCGACAATATGCATTTTCAACCTACTTACGCCCTAATCATTTCGTAGATTTACATACTCCAGCTCAACAGTTCCATCATAAGCAGGAACATAGAAACCTATACTGATTTTATTGACATATTTAAATTGAATGACCATAACTGAATTAAGAAAATCTCACTTTCAAATTCGCAATAAAAGTGGTTGTTAATCAAAGAGGGAAAAACTATTAAACATTCAAAGAGAACGAGTTTCATTGTTCGGGGAAAGGACTGCGTTGACTTTTAATTAAAGGCCCTTTTACATTCTTCATTATGCAGGACATTTTTACAACCCCCGGTTCACACTAGCGCTTGCCTACATTCCGACATGCCACATGAACTGAGAAGTACTAAAGGTTAAGCGAGGGAAACTAAGTTCATTAAATGGGATAAAAATTTCTTCATTTAAAATAATAAATATAATTTAATTGTGTATGAATTTTACTGCACTTAATTTTCTAAAGGATCATAAGCAATTAAACATGAATTCATTTCTAAACGAAAACACAATTAATGTTTTCGCGAAATGCGATGGTAATCAAAGCCATTCTCTGGCCGTACAACTTATAAGGCAGCCACTTTTTCTTACTCCTTACCATTCCAACTTTTAAATGCCACTTATAATCGAAATAATGTCATAAAGGAACATAATTAAAGACCATTGACATGTTGCGTGTCATCCGACTTTTAACAATTTCGTACTTAAATGTCGCCATTACACCTTAATGTTACACAACATTCAAAAGACAACTGCTATGACCTTTCACTGCCAGTTATGGGAGCAATTAACACCGAATATGGTGTTATTGGCAGCTGTCACCCCAATCGCGAAAGTAAATATGAGACAGTTCAAAATAAATAAATGACTGCTCCAGAACATAGCATCCTACTATATAATATTATAAACGCGTAAGTTTGTAAGTATGGATGTATGGATGTTTGTTACTATTTCACACAAAAACTACTGAACCGATTTCGATGAAATTTGGTACACGGGTAGATTATGTCCTGGATTAACACATAGGCTACTTTGTCCCTGGAAAATATAAAGCGGGACTTTTATTCCGGGAATACTCATTCACGTGGGCGGAGCCGAGGGCAAAAGCTAGTTATTGATTAATCTTCGGTGCTATAAGAGTTCCGTACCTCAAAAGGAAAAGGAATCCTTATAGGATCACTTTATTGTCCGTCTGTCTGACAAGACCCTATTTCTCAGGAACGCGCAGAGATACCAATATGTCTACGCGCAACTTGAGTTGAAATGTATATTAAATAATCGGGTCTACGGTGTCTTTTAGCTGTTAAAAATTCAACGATACCTTACCTACGTTTGTCGGAACCCTTGGTACGCGAGCCCAACTCGCACTTGTTCGGTTTTCTTCAATGCTAAGCTACGTATATAATAAGTCAAAATAGTTTGATCAAATAAATAAGTTTGAGTAAATAAAAAATAGTTAATCTCTACACCCTTCTGAATAAACGAAAGTAAAATATACGTCAGTTTAATTAGCATTTTTATTGCGTTCAGTTTCGCCGCCTTAAGTGGTGCATATAAAGTACGTGCGTTATTTTTGCTTACTTTCGTCCCAAAAGGTTCGTTTTTAGACGTAACTGACTATGAATAATGTAATATTCAGTAGGGAACAATAACTATCAAGCTTTTTTAAGAGGAATTACACCACTATTAGGATAAAAGTTTTGTAACGGTATTTGTAGCGTGCTAACCAGATATGAAAATCAGTCGAAATGTCAAACTAATAGTGGAAGTGTCAGTTGGGTGTATAAAAAGGCTGCCGTATCGATGTGCACTCTCATTCCGGCTCATTCTGCTCATTCGTGCTAAGTCTTAGTAGCAGTTCAGTAAGTTGATCATTGACTTTCATGCTGGTCGGTTAGTTGCTGATATCTTTGTAAAAGTATTTCTGTTAAATGTGTTTATGTAAAACCAGTGATAAATGTGTTAATGTAAAAACAGAAATAAATCGTTTTTATTTAAATCAAAATGGCTTCTGTTTCTAACATCAGAACTGGGATAAACAATCAATGCCCACAGAAATAGATTGTGCTCACTACATATGTACGCTATGTGGAATACATCGTACGATGGAGATATTTGACTACCCGCAATTTACGTGAAAAAAGAAATTGCGCTGAGTAATGTTGGAATAAGGATTAGACTACAACGTGAATAAAAGTGGACAAGTGTGAAACATAGCCATCGCATGTTCATTTATGAAGTCATGTGCATACAGCTTCAAATGAACAAGGATCTGCGTGTGTACCGTGATCAAACTGTTTGTGTACCGCGATCAAACTGTTGGTGTTCAAACGTTCCTGTTGGTGTGCAAACGTTCCTATTGGTGTGCAAACGTTCCTGTTGGCGTTCAAACGTTCCTGTTGGCGTTCAAACGTTCCTGTTGGTGTGCAAACGTTCGTGTTGGTGTGCAAACGTTCCTGTTGGCGTTCAAACGTTCCTGTTGGCGTTCAAACGTTCCTGTTGGCGTTCAAACGTTCCTGTTGGTGTTCAAACGTTCTTGTTGGTGCTCAAGAAGATGTGCTGCGTATGGTGCGTCGTAGTGGGTTTCCCGGGCAACGTGACTGCACGGTTGTGTAGTACCGGTTGATGCCAACTGCTGCATCACATATCACGTGTGGCTATCTGTGACGACAGATATGATGCTTACTGCAGCGGTAGAGGAAGTCTGGTATCGTATGACCCATAACCCTTGTTTGAGGGTTCTGGTTTCTTTTATTTCTTGGTAACCTTTACAAATATTGAGATCTTGTTTAACAAGGCATGTGCAGACATGGATTAACGAACATTTTGTGGTTATTGTTGGTACAGAGTCGTCCCTAAACTTAAGGACTTGGAAAAAACTACCTGTTGTAGTAAACAATGACTGTACATGGCCTTGGTTGACAAAAGTGATCTAGGTGCATAGTGTTCGGTCTGAAGGATTTCTGGCCTTCCTTGGTCAAGGTTTCGGATTGCAACACTGCACTGTTTAAAATTTTGGATTAAGAGCGAGTCAAGCGATAATTTTGAGGTTGTCCTCATGTTAAGATGAACTACTGAATTCCTAGTCAAAGTTTGATGCGAATCTTAATCAAAGGTCAGAATAGGCCGAACGGTGTGTTTCTGTTTTGGTTTTTCTTTGCTTGCAGGAACAAGAGATCTGTGTAGTGTGTGCCCAGTGCAGAGCAGCGTACTCCATGCTGTGCGGATACGCGCTCGAGGGCGTGCGGGTACGTGCTCCTGTGCGTGCGGATACGCGTGCCTCTGGCTGCGCTGGAGAACTGCGCGCTCTTGGCGATGCGGTGCGTTGCTGAACTGCGCGCTCCTGGCGCTGCTGAACTGCGCGCTCCTCGCGCTGCTGAACTGCGCGCTCCTGGCGCTGCTGAACTGCGCGCTCCTCGCGATGCTGAACTGCGCGCTCCTCGCGCTGCTGAACTGCGCGCTCCTGGTGATGCGCTGCGCTGCTGAACTGCGCGCTCCTGGTGATGCGCTGCGCTGCTGAACTGCGCGCTCCTGGCTATGCGGTGCGCTGCTAAACTGCTCGCTACTGGCGCTGCTGAAATGCGCGCTCCTGGCGCTGCTGAAATGCGCGCTCGTGGCGCTGCTGAAATGCGCGCTCCTGGCGCTGCTGAACTGCGCGCTCCTGGCGCTGCTGAAATGCGCGCTCGTGGCGCTGCTGAACTGCGCGCTCCTGGCGCTGCTGAACTGCGCGCTCCTGGCGCTGCTGAACTGCGCGCTCCTCGCGCTACTGAACTGCGCGCTCCTCGCGCTGCTGAACTGCGCGCTCCTCGCGCTGCTGAACTGCGCGCTCCTCGCGCTGCTGAACTGCGCGCTCCTCGCGCTGCTGAACTGCGCGCTCCTCGCGCTGCTGAACTGCGCGCTCCTCGCGCTGCTGAACTGCGCGCTCCTCGCGCTGCTGAACTGCGCGCTCCTCGCGCTGCTGAACTGCGCGCTCCTCGCGCTGCTGAACTGCGCGCTCCTCGCGCTGCTGAACTGCGCGCTCCTCGCGCTGCTGAACTGCGCGCTCCTGGCGCTGCAGGCTGCGCGAATACGGAACGACACGCTCCACTATGCTTACAGTGGCACGGATATCAGGCACAGGCGACTGGCAAGCTCGACTACGGCATGCGCGGGCCTTATCGTGTGGTCAAAGCGCTTCCCCATGGCCGATATGAGCTAAAACTGCTGGCAGGCTCCTATGGCAAATCAACGCAAGCTGCGGCCGAGTTTATGGTACCGTGGCGCGGGGAGTGGACTCCTGAGACGTGCGCTGTATACTTCGAGGGTGAACATGCATGTGTATGATAAGCTAACGTCGTGCCTATGTCATACATATGTACATTTTTCATGTTACGCTAACGTCGTGCCTATGACATGTGTGTGAGAAATAAGCTAACGTAGTGCCTATGTTTCTCGTTAACTGAGATAGCTAACGTAGTGCTTCCTCTCTGGTGTGTGGTGAACATGCATGTGTATGATAAGCTAACGTCGTGCCTATGTCATACATATGTAGATTTTTCATGTTACGCTAACGTCGTGCCTATGACATGTGTGTGAGAAATAAGCTAACGTAGTGCCTATGTTTCTCGTTAACGGAGATAGCTAACGTAGTGCTTCCTCTCTGGTGTGTGGTGAACATGCATGTGTATGATAAGCTAACGTCGTGCCTATGTCATACATATGTAGATTTTTCATGTTACGCTAACGTCGTGCCTATGACATGTGTGTGAGAAATAAGCTAACGTAGTGCCTATGTTTCTCGTTAATGGAGATAGCTAACGTAGTGCTTCCTCTCTGGTGTGTGTGAGAAATAAGCTAACGTAGTGCCTATGTTTCTCGTTAACGGAGATAGCTAACGTAGCGCTTCCTCTCCGGTGTTTGTGTGAACTATAGTACTTATGGTTCACTGTGTAAGATGATATAAAGCGCTGAAGATTTATTTTCAGTGTTTCTAATTAAGATGTTGTTTATGTTCTCAGGCGCAGATAGCAATGATGATAATTCGGAGTCCACGCCTGAGCGATCCGCCGTGCCCAGCGGAGAGCCTTCTGACGAGAGGATGACTGAGCCTGTACCTGGCACTTTCAGATCTGCAGAAGAGATCGAAACACGGGAGAACGAGGACGTCCTCCAGTCAGGAGAGGCCGTATTAGGATAAAAGTTTTGTAACGGTATTTGTAGCGTGCTAACCAGATATGAAAATCAGTCGAAATGTCAAACTAATAGTGGAAGTGTCAGTTGGGTGTATAAAAAGGCTGCCGTATCGATGTGCACTCTCATTCCGGCTCATTCTGCTCATTCGTGCTAAGTCTTAGTAGCAGTTCAGTAAGTTGATCATTGACTTTCATGCTGGTCGGTTAGTTGCTGATATCTTTGTAAAAGTATTTCTGTTAAATGTGTTTATGTAAAACCAGTGATAAATGTGTTAATGTAAAAACAGAAATAAATCGTTTTTATTTAAATCAAAATGGCTTCTGTTTCTAACACCACTTTATTGGCACATAATTAACAACTTTGCATTGCATTTGTTCTGATACTTATGTTGAAAAGCAATTCAGTTTTGTGTAAATGGCTAATGTTAATATTTAGTCTAATCACCTGCCTGATTGAAACACTCAAGGCTTCGACGCCTATCAATGAAAATAACACCTTCATCTTCACTAATGGCGTTGTAAGATGATGCGTAATGAAACTATTAATAGTTAGGCGATATTTTAGATAGAAAGTCTTCGGTGATACGAATACCTTTTAGCTTAATACATACATAATTTACTGGTGGTAGGTCTCTTATATGTAAGAGTCCGTCTGGGTGGGTACCACAGCAATGTCTATTTCTACCGCCAAGCAGCAGTGTGCATGCACTGTTGTGTTTCGGTTTGAAGGACATTGTAGCCGGTGTAACTACTGAACATAATGAGACTTAACATCTTATGTCTCAGAATGACGAGCGCAGTGGAATGCCAAACAGTACTTTGTAACTCAAGGTGCTGGATGGTGTTGCTACTGTTAATGGGTGGTCGTATCGCTTACCATCACGCGAACGGCATGCTCGTCTCGTCATTCAATGACATAAAAATATTATTTTTTTTGTATATAATTTCTAGAAATCGTTTAACAAAATAGGAGAACATGAAAATGGATAAGTCCCTTACACAACGCAATCTGTAATATTTTATACTTATTTACTTTTATAGCCGGTACTTAAGAAGCATTTGTCTAACTTAAATATATCCCGACGGCAGTCTAAGCCAAGTAATAACTATAAACGGTCCTTTTATATATACTATGTCAATGCAGTCTTCTGTTGAATCCCAATGTATTGGCTATAAAAGCTTATTAAAGTATTTTGGAACGTAAAATGTATTAAATATATTCATTTTTTTGTCTATACTAATCTTATAAAGAGGAAAGATTTGTATGTTTGTAACGAATAAACTCAAAAACGACTGAACGGATTTCGATGAAATTTGGCACACGGGTAGATCATGTCCTGGATTAACACATAGGCTACTTTTATCCCAGGAAAATATTTTTATGCCCGTAAAACTTTTTCACGCGGGCGAAGCCGCGAGCAGAAGTCTAATGCGTTATAAATATATATGAGTTTAGGTCTGCATTATATAGCACTGAGCGAAGTACCTAGGCACTAAATACACAAAAAAAAACATTTTTCCAACTCTTTGGTAGATCTTCGATCAAATTGCCTACAATTCCACACTTTATTTTATTTTTAAATAACCTAACAACCTACTATTGAGATAACTACTTAACTCAGAGTACTAGAAAACATAGACAGATAAAAAATCATATTTGTTACGGTTTGAGGACCCACTCAGTCAGTATTAGTATAAATTGGGTTTTAGTCCTGTTACAGGACTCGAGTACCCTTTTTAGTCTATACTCTTTAGTAGCCCGACGGCAGACGCTCAAAAACCTTGGACGAGACAATTGGACCTCTATAAATTATGACCTAGCCAGCGTTTCATTCGGATGGAATACCTGAGTGAAGGGCGCAGTGTCGCGTTTCAGATTTTACGCTTTTGTTTTTTAAGTATGGTAGGAGTTTCAGCAGACTGCCTCGGTGGCGTAGTTGTATTACGGTACGACTGCAATGCTGAGGTTTCGGGTTCGATCCCCGGGTCGGGCAAAGTGATATTAGGTTTTCCTACTCAGTATCAGCCCGGAGTCCTGAATTTGTGCCCGATATGACGATAGGGTCGCCCCCTATCACATCATGGGACGGAATACGCACGACGAAAAGTGGGTGCACTAGTTGCACCTCTGCCTACCTCTTCGGGGATAACGGGCGTGTGTGTGTGTGTCTGTGAGTTTCAGTATCCATCATTGGGAATGTAAATGGTTCTATCATTTGTTCGCACTTTTTCATTTCATTATTTCTACCCCCGTTTACCAATGGTAAATAATGAATTGTTTGTCGTTATCTAAATACGTAAAACAATTCTTAATCATGACAAAGAGCAGACAAATTCAACAATAAATATTCTCTGCCATGAATAACACGTAAAACATACAAAAGAAAGTTACGAGCAGTATAATTTTTAAGCCACAATATCAGTAGACACTCTTATCGTGGTGGGAGATGACTCCCTAGTCCCTTCAAGTAAATTGAGCATTACTCCAAACGCGCCGTAATTTTGGGCTTACTCTGAATTTAAGGCCTACATAAGCCGCCAAGAAATTTAATCTTGGAATTGTTCTTTCTTTTTCTTAAAGTGTCGCCGATAATTAAATAAGAATTAGTTTCAGACTGTTTTGGTGCAGTTAAGTTTTGATATCGCATTTTGTCGGGTTTTGGTTTTCCACACTAACCTTGAAACGTTCTATTATTATAAATGAAAATACACGTTGCACTTTGTTGGTTCCCTTTCCTATTTAATGCTATTGTACTGTCAGCAGCATAAATATCTGTACAAAATCAAAATTTCAAATCGCCTATATACGCGTTAAGTTAAACTGAATTTTCTTCGTTTGAAGTAAAGTAAATCTCTTGTATTTTATTTTTGTGAAGAGAAAAAAAGATTAGTAAGAAAACAAAAATGTGTAAGCAATTTGAAGTTTTGAATTTGTTCATCTACTTATGCTGCTGATTGTACTACTACAGGCAAAGACAATCCTACTAACCGACTTCAATTTATTTTCACTGTCTGCAATTTAAAAATGAAAGCTCCAGAATTCCATATTGGTCTTGGGGATATATGTTATTAAATTCTGTCACTCACTCTAATTGGAGAAGTAAGACGGAACATAATTCTAAAAACTTTAAAAAAAAAATAGCACCGACTTCAAAAACCACTTTAATGTAAAAAATAACTTATACTTTGCTCATGGGTTATAAGGAAATTTAAATACTACCAATATTATATACACTGCCATTCGTGTGATTATATTTATGTGCAATGAATGAACCTTTGGAGTCGGTGCCTGATTTTTTGTACTAATTTGGCATGCGACTAGAATTATTTAATTAATTATTTTGTAAAGTACATAGTTCATATTACAATTTAATGTGTCTAATTTAAGAGTATTTTTTAATAAACATATTTGTGTGAAGCGGCGATAGCCTTGTTTGGTAGTGGAAAGGACTGCCGAGACGAATGTCCGCAGGTTCAAAACCCAAGGGCACACACCTCTGACTTTTCTAAAAAGTTGAGTGTATATTATTTGTAATTATCGCTCACTTTAACGGTGAAGGAAAACATCGTGAGGAAACCTGCAAACCTTAGAAGTTCTCTGAATTTCGAAGGTAAGTGAAGTCCGCCAACCCGCACTAGGCCAGCGTGGTGGAATAAGGCCTAAAACCCTCTCAGTAGTAGAGGACGCCCGTGCTCAGCAGTGGGCAGTATATAATACAGGGCTGGTATGGTATGGCATATTTATGTAGGCAGTTCGATTTTTTTATGACCGGCACCGACTCCAAAGGTTTATTCATTGCACATAAATATAATCACACGAATGGCAGTGTATATAATATTGGTAGTATTTAAATTTCCTTATAACCCATGAGCAAAGTATAAGTTATTTTTTACATTAGAGTGGTTTTTGAAGTCGGTGCTATTTTTTTTAAAAAGTTTTTATTTTTCACTTTTTAGTAAATAAGTAATGCAATATAGAGTTAAATATTATAATTATTGCTATTATATATTCAAATCTTGTAATTTATTACGATAGATGGAATTCCCAAAGCTGTCTTGATTCGATATTTTGATGATCAAACAATAAATACAAGCCTAGAAATACTAGCTCAAGAGTCATGAGTAAAATACTTTTGAAAGTGAAAGAGTTTTTATATCATTTATATCGACATATAAAACTCTTTGAGTAAAACTGACAACGGAAATTTTTAAAACCTAATAATTCTGACAAATTATATTGACAGAAGTCAATAGGGATATTATTTCTTCGGATTAATTATAGCTTAAATTTATTTCAGCACGCAATTACATATATCAGTAAATTGATTTGAAATTAAATCTAGATTATAGTGTGTTCATGGTTTAAAGGAGGTATAAGACAGGTTCGTCTTTTTTTTTTTTTTTTTTTTTTTTTTCGCGGAGAAAGTGACTTATTACTACCGCCCAGCCTTCAAGGGGGGGCGACTGAGCGGTTATGTTGGGTTCACCGTGCCTTACGTCCCGGCGTTGAGCCCGGAGAGATGTAACCATCGGGCGACCGCCGGGCCGAGTCCCTAACCTATGTACAACGCACGGCATACCAACCAAAACTCCGCGGTGGCCATCTTCGGCGCATTAGGGACGGCTGCGGGCTTCCTCTGACGGGAGTGTCTAAGTTGTCGTCCGCAGCCGCCCCTGCGCGTTGCCGCCTAGTGCGGCCCGTCTCCTGTTGTGGGGGGGCTCAGGAGCCCCCACGCACCGAAGGACGCCCTCGGCGTCAATGGCAGCGTGAGGCCTACCAGCTACGCTGCCGTCCATCACAGGAATCGCTACAATGTGCTAATAGATCACAAAAATTAAAGACGGACAGCCCCCTGCCGCCCGCCTGCGACCCCCGGTGGCCCCTATTAGTCGCCTTTTACGACAGGCAGGGGATACCGTGGTGGAATTCTCCAAACGCCCCCAATCCACAGGGCGGAAGACGCCGGTCAGTCGTCCACCCGGCGCCTCCTACGTCTCGTCTGGCGGCGGGAGGGATCTCCACGCCTCCGATCCCTCTCGGCACTCTCCTTCCGCGAGAGGACCACCTCACAGAAGTGTGCCACCGCACGCCAGGACCTCCGGCTGTCGACCATGGAAGCGACCACGGCCGGCAGCGAGAGGTCTCCTCCGACGACTGCTCTGAGAGCGCTGCGCTCCTCATCCCAGGCTGGGCAAAGCTCTAACGTATGCTGGGCCGTATCCAGCGGGCAGTTGTCACAGTGGTGACACACGGCCGACACCTCCTTCCGCACTACCCGCCACAAGAACTCACCGAAGCAGCCATGCCCGGTGAGCACCTGCGTCAGGCGAAACGTTGCCGCACCGTGGCGCCTGTCCAGCCATTCGGCAAAGACAGGACGCACTGCCGTGACGACCCTGAGCCCCGCTGACGGGGCCTCCAGCCTGAGACGCCACTCCTCCACGGCGGCTCGCCGTAGGGAGGCCCTCATGGCCTCCACCTCCTTCAGGGCCGGATGTTGCCCGCGACTGGACGCCTCCTCCCGCCAATGAAAGACATCGGAGAGGGATTTGGCGTCCAGATCCCAGGGCAGGAATCCGGCCAACAAACAAGCCGCCTCGAAAGAGACCGTGCGGTACGCCCTGATCGCCCGCTGCGCCAAAGCTCTCTGCGGAGTGCGCAGGAGGGCGACGCAGGGGCGGTTCAGGGAGTCAGCCCAAACGGGGCTGCCATAGAGGGCCATGGACCGCACGACTCCGTGATACAACCTCCGGCAAGGGATGCCAGGACCTTCCAGGTTGGGCAGCAGGCTGGAAAGAGCGCCCGCTGCCCGAGACAGTTTCGTCCCCAGTTTCTTGAAATGGGCGCGGAATTTCCATCGGCTATCTAAGACTAAGCCTAGATATTTCATATCTTTGCCGATGGGAATCCGCACCCCCTCAAAAGACAGGTTCGTCTGGAAATCTTTAGGGGAAGCCTATATTCAGCAGTGGACATTATTCATACAGCTTTCTCTCTTCTGTGTCGTGATAATCATGACGATGATGGAGACAAATAACTTCAGGATGCTCTCTCAAAAAATTGACCCGAGCCCTTTGATAATAATAATAGTTCTCATTTTTATTTCAGAAAATTATATCTATGCTTAAAAGCAAAATAGTCCAGGAAGGAAAATGTTATTATTATGTAACACGGAATTTTACAGAAAAGGTGCTAGAAAAACTCATGGTTTGTATCTGTATAATCCAAGTCCAAAGAGTATATATAATATATACTATGATGATCCAAGTCATTCTAGGTATACTATTTGAATTTTGTATTGAAAAATAAAATATTTTTTGTTAGAAGTGTTTTATTTATTCTTACCGTATACCGCGAGAATGAGCGGAGCAGTCATATTTTATTTTATTTTTTTATTGAATTGAATGACGAGACGAGCTTGCCGTTCGAATGGTGGTAAGCGGTACGACCACCCATAAACAGTAGCAACACCATCCAGTAACTTGAGTTACAAAGTGCTGTGTGGCATTCCACTGCGCTCGTCATCCTGAGACAAGATGTCTCATTATGTCCAGTAGTTACACTGGCTACAATGTCCTTCAAACCGAAACTATAGTGTATGAACACTGCTGCTTGGTGGTAGAAATAGACATTGCGGTAGTACCCACCCAGACGGCCTCTTACATATGAGAGACCTACCACCAGTAGCAGTCATATTAGGCTGAGAATGGTCTTATGACTCTGAACGTAAACTTAAAGGATCGCCAGGGTAGTGTCACGCTAGGACAACAGCTCAGGTCTGTATTATAATATAAAAGACTCCATCATTTGGGTAGAACAGCCTGATGCTCACTGTTGAGTTGTTAATCTAATCTCTAGAACATCACACGCAGTTAGATTAGACTTTGCAAACCAAAGTAGGTATAGATTCTAGTAGATCCTGAAATCAGGTGAAAATATGAATGCTCCATTATGTAGCAATGATGAATGATTTATTATATCAGGAATTAAACATTCCTTTCCTTTAGTAGAATTGCAAACTTGCATGGGCGATTTGCGTCACACACATATTACACTTATATACGTACCTATTAAAAGCACCCTGCAAGTCATCATAATATATTCGTTCTCAAGACTAAACAGCTTATATTTATCATATTTTTAGATCCATTAGAAGTCTATAGACTAACTACATTCTATCGAATCTGTCGAAAAGCGCCTACTCATTTTTTATAGCAATATGACAAATCTACGTTTTTTGCTATTTATTACTTTCTTCATGAATAAATCGATTCATATACCTATTTATCCCTTAGCATCTAGTGGGAGTCCCTGTTATTCGTATAACGGGTCACCGTGCATAAGTATTATCTTTTATTATGCTTTTATTCAATAAAAAAATAGCTCAAATGTATGCGTTGCTAATAGACTTTCGTAAGGGCACTTTTAAGTCGTCGAATGAAATTACTCATATGATTCAGGTCTACTCGGTCTATTCCATAAAATGATGAACCCTATACCAAGATATATTGAAATGGGACCACTTCGCGACCCTTATTTACTAAATAAAGAAGGAATCAAGGAAATACGCTCCCAATTTTCAGAGAAATCAGTGTACATACATAAAAAAAATATACAAACACACGAATTGATAACCTCCTCCTTTTGGAAGTCGGTTAAAAAGCAAACTCAGTAATGAAGGTCGGATCCATTTATTCAAGATAAAATTATTAAGTATAACAACCTTTATGAACTGGAATGAGATTTTAAGCGTCACATAAAATGATAATGTAATTTTCTTATTTAATTATCTTCCCTTCGTTTTAAGCATACGTTTGTATTTAGAATATTGCTTTAATGCAAAAGCTTTGGTGATTATGTATTATAAAGTTGATTGTAAATGTATGTATTATAATATACTTGCAATTACAAAATCAATTTGCACATTTCCTAACTACCAACTAGAGTTATCGAAAAAAAATGTTAAATATAATTTTATTGCGTATATAATATTTGTTACAATTTACTTTCACATGAGTCATTCGGTTTCAATGTATTCAAATGACCGAACGTTATATTATAATTCAAATATATGAGTTTTCAGCCATATTGTATTGTAACTACGCAGTACAATTACGAATAACGAACTCTTAGATAATTATTTTTCTATTTGTTAATTAGCATACATAAAAGTCTTGATAAATGTATTTTACATTGCCAAAACTAAAAACTATACCTACATATTAAAACCAAAGCTTCACAGAACTTTTGGAAAATGAATATACCTTATATTAAAAAGAGACCTGAACAATATTCTATGATATTTTTATGCATAAACGCGCTGCAAGGCCTTAAAAACAATTTATATTCGAATGTAGGCATAAACAATCACGAACACTTAACCAAACATACGAATACTAGATTCAATTTCCACAATCACAAATCGATGGCTCAAAATTAAACAAGTTTATACAAACAACTGCTAATCATCTATCGCGCAGATTCCGTGTGGACACACAATAATAATCAAACGAAATTTAATTACAACAAGCGGTCATGGTTGCAAATATCTAAACGCAATCATACGAGGATATACGGGGTATTTGCGGCTCCGCTTTAATGAGCTTTAGTCCGCTTATTAACGTGCGCAAATTGTTTAAGTGGAGTATACGTACGTAGATAGTGGGAGATTCATACGCGCAACTATTACCGAATTTGCAAAGAGTTACAAATTACATAACCGGTGGCAGCAATCGGAATGTTAAACCATGTATGCGGTGGTGGTACTGCATGAGGCATATAAATACAATGTATTTTCATATTCTGTATCAATAAAGCGAATAAAACTATCCGTTTAGCAGGAGTACGAGTATATCTATTTCCTATCTAAATTAATGGAATGTTTGCTAATATTTCGACGGGTTCGAAGTAAAAAGAGTTATCTATTTTGCAGATAACTCTTTTTACTATGCAAACGTCGATTTATTTGTATCTGAAATCTCAGAACACTTCATCAGTTTTCTGAGTTTTTAAAAGACTTTGCCCGGAACTGGGTCCCCCGGAGGAGGTTGACATATTCCATTAGTGTACAAGTGTTTTACGTCCGCGAAAATATGAACGTTACTATCAAGCATGTATAAAAGGACAAAATAATATAACCTCAAAAACATTGTTGGATACAAGTCAAAAATAAACAGACAATTTCAAGAAAATATACAACAAAGTTCAACCACCCAATGTCGTAGATACAGCTTATGAAGTAAAATTACTCCAAGTCGAAGGAAAGAAGCAACTTTTTACTTTAGTGGCCACCTACAAGTACTTAGTCTATAAACTTTATATGGTTTAGTGCATCGGCGGGTGATATGAAATTTCACTTAACTCACGTCAAAGGAGGACTGAATTTATGAAAGGCAAAAGTTTTCATAATGTACCAAGTTCGAACTTAACGGCAAGTCATGTGAACGGTTATATGCAACATCACTATGAATGAATCACCGAGGGAGTTCATAATAGGCAATTATTATCTTGCAGCTCTCAACTTTAAATCGATGGACTGCAAATTAAGAGCAGACTACTGTTAGCATTTGCAAACTTTTCCTTTCTTTGTAGTTGTTGCATTGCAAATCATAATTTTATTTAATAAACAGATTAATCTGCGCGTCTGTTGTCTAGACATCGTAGACATTTTACAGATCGTGGCATTTGTCTTTTTCAATTTTAGCGATTCTGTCTGCACAAAATGGGTTTGGTATAATGGAATTAATATATTTAATCAGGAGTTATTTTATGATCTGTAGCACAAATTGTGTTGGACCGAAATATCTTATCATAATATCACGGGGAATTATTATTTTGTAGTGTAACCATTTAAGACTTGACAAAATACTGATTTGAAGAAATGAGTATTATCCCTCTTTCTTGAACCGACTGACCCAAATTTATGGCAAAAGCCATCGAATTCCGCCATAATAGTAAAATAAATTTACTTAAATATCATTTTATTAATTTATTTAATTATAACTCCCCTCTGTTTCTGTCGGGGGTTAAAAACAAATAGACTCTACAAATATTAACACCAAAGACAACATAACCAGCAAAATACAACATAGTTGTTATTCCAAAATTTAGTTTCCAGATGGCGAATTCCGATAACTACTTTAAACAGCAATTGATATTCAGCTACCTCAATTGTATAATGGCTCAGTGGAGCGACAGTCGAGGCAACCTTATAATTCAATCCATCGGTTCATTTACCCATTACAGAGACATCTCTCAGATTACTTATATAACTGAATTTAGTTTCGAGTAATCTCCTCGAGTCGTCTTAAGTATCATCATAAGATGACTTTATGTTTCTCGAACATTCTAATGTAATTGTTCTGCCTCGTAAGTACATCTGGCGATTGAAGATCATAGACAATTGGAAAGAAAGAAAGAAATATAAGTGTGTGTCAGTAAGAAGGGTCAAATCTCTTTCAACTTTTAAAAAACTTGTTAAGCAACATTATTTGTCACTGTCCTAAAATTGTATTTCTATTTTCTTTATATTATATTATACCTTTGGTAATATTTATGCTAGTGTTTATTGTATTATGTGTATGTATGTCATACATATATCATGTTATTTTTGTTAATTATTTATGAATTGTGTATGTATTTTATTATTATAAACATATATTGTATGCAATAGGAGTTATTATATTATTATATTAGTAAGTACATCGTCATCTTTTACATATCATAGTATATACTTCATCTTTCTGTATCAGTCGACACCCCTCTATTAAATTTCTTATCATCTCCAATCCATCCAAAGGTTGTCTGTAAGAAATTGCGGAATGCGATAAGACCGCCAATTGTACTTGTGTTTTTATCACCTTAGTTTTATTTTATGTTTATACATTCACCTTAGTTTGATGTACAATAAAGTGTTAAATAAATAAATATATTTATTTGTAACAAGCTAGATTAAAAAATAAGAATTACAAACTTAAAATTAAAATTGCTCGTTACAAAAACGACCCCAACTCAGCATAAGCTGATAAAAACCAGCGCTGGTCTTCCGTTAGGCCGCTTTGTGATGTCACGGGCGCCAAAGGCACAAACAATGTACCTATAATTGGGTTATCGAATAACTACAAATACACACAAAATCGAACTCAAAATGTGATATATTTTCAGCGCCTTATGATTTATGAGTAATAAGCATCAAAGCACCATCTGCTCAGCATTATTTATGCCGCTTTTAGTCCTACGCAAATGCGTCCTATCGGTTATGACCTACGATGCTAAGACGTGGACACTCATAGCACGGCTGGTCCATCAGTTCAAAGTCGCTCAGTGAGCAATGGAACGCGCTATGCTCAAAATTTCTCAGAAGGATAAATTACCTAACGATATTATCAGACAGGGAACCAAAGTCACCGACTTAGCACACATGATTAGTAAGCTGAAGCAGTAGTGCGCTGGTCATATCTGTCGAAGAACCGTCAACCGCTGGGGTAAAAGAGTTCTTGAGTGCAGACCAATAGTCGACAAGCGTAGTGTAGGATGTTCTCCAGCTATGTGGAGTGATGATTTGAGATAGGTCGCTAACAGGTTGAAGGCCGAGTGTATTGGAGGAGGTCTATATAGGTTGATGATGATGATAATACAATACAATACAATACAAAACTCTTTATTGTATAACCAAGTTACATGAAAAGTAAATATAAGTTAACAACTACGGTACGGTTTTACAATGGGCGGTCTTATCGCTAAGAGCGATCTCTGCCAGACAACCTTAGGATGGACAGAAATGAAAGTAAAGAAGTAAACGGTGGTGTACAATAAAGATATATACATATGATCGATGTATACATATATAAATTAGAAAAATATATATATTTCAAAAGAATTTCGAGTCAAATACTAATACTTAAATAAATAATAAGAATATAATATTAATACATACCAATGCTTATGATAACATAAATACATGAAATTAAAAGATATAATACAGCAGTAGAGTCACAAATTTGAGAGGTAAAATGATTTTAACTTACTTTTAAAAGTTAAAAGCGATTTGGCTAATGATAATGAATCCTACATAATTTCCAAACTACCAAAAACGTAATTTATCAACATCACATCGTGGTTTCTCTAGCATCAATACCACTATTGGAATTTTAAAAGCATTTACACAGACCTACCGGTCGAACAAAACAAATTTGCATTGCTTTTATTATGAAGATCTCAAACATCACTCCGCATAGGTACAAACATACAAACTTGACGAAGGCTAACTTGTTCAGCTACAATCTCTTTGATAAACTTGTTCTAGGAAACTTGGCTAGCTCGCACGGCTGTTTGCAAACTTGCACTTAACGTGCAGCTTAATTGAATTGTCCAGAAGTCAATTTGATTCTTCATTGCTACTCTGAGAGTTTCACATTTTATGGAATCCAGTAAACCATTTATTTCACATTAAGCTCTTTGTACGTTGCGTCATCTTCTGTCGCCTCTGTAAGATGTTTTAGAGTTTATTAACGCTTTCCTAGACTTTCGTTTGTTGATGTTTATGAAACTCACAGGTTAAAAATAAGACGAAATTCATCTGTCTATGCATTGTAATTTACGTCATCTAATCATCGAAGATCTTGACCACATGCATTTGTATGGCGATTAATTAGTTTGCAATATTAATGCGTTATTATTGAGGTTATTCAAGGTCACTTATTGTAATAGAAGCCTTAAATATGTAAATCTTGGTTTCTAAAAGTACATAAACTATTATCATCTTTCCGTTTTCTCTTATGTCCATCACATGGTTTTCTGTAAGAGATTGCCTTGTGCGATAAGACCGCCATTTGTACTTTTTTTTCTCTTCTTGTTTTTATGATTTATGTCTCTGGTGTACAATAAAGTGTAAATTAATAAATAAATAATTAAATTCGTGAATAAATCTTAAACAATAATATTACCAAAACCTGAAATATAAATAAATGTTCCACGTTGATAATATGGTCGCAGGCAAAGTTCCTTTAATCAAAGCATATATCTAAGTAACTAAACATGCAGATGCCCCACAAAGCCAAATGTTTAAATAAACGATAACGGATTAATTTAAGTTAATCAAAATATCCCATTTAAATATAATTGCTTTGATATTAGTTCAGTATGAGTGAGGAAAATTGTAGGACATGAACATCGAATTACGGAGCGAAGCGCTTGTAATTCGAACATTCCGTGATCCGGTTCAATTACGAGAGCAGATCATATCGTCGAATTAATGTAATTTACAAGTGGCTGTTTACATTAGAGGCTATCGGGTGACGTCTCTGAACACGCAAGAGTCGTGTTCGAGTTTTTAATTGGTGCTATTGTTTCGACGGTATGGATTGTTATTTAGGCAGAAACACATCTAATTAATATTAATAAGGCTCAAAATTTACGGAGAAATCAGTGTACATACATAAAATAACAATACAAACACACGAATTGAGAACTTTTGTGAAAGTCGATTAAAAACTGTGTAACGCTTTTAACCCTTGATGCAAAAAGAGGGGTGTTATAAGTTTAAGGTGTGTATCTGCGTATCTGTATGTCTGTCTGTGGCATCGTAGCTCCAAAACGAATGTACCCAATTGGATACAGTTTTTATAGTGTAAAATCGAATATTAAATTAAATGATTTTCTTTTTGGGTTAACTTAATATTTTTTGTGTTTATTATTTAGTAATGTTTCTAATATCCATAATCTATAGTCTATACATATAATAAAGCAGTTGAACCGGTGTTTGTACATTTAAGGAAATGTAATAAAAAAGAAAGGGGGCGACTAAACCATAGTAATGGAAAACAAATGAGCGATTTTTATAATTATTTTCTGTTTGTATGTAACTGCACATCTCCGAAACTACTGAACCCATTTCGGTGAAATTTAGCACACGGGTAGGCTTTTTATTCCGGAAAAAAATTTAAAGCGGGACTTTTATCCGACAAAAACTTTTTCACGCGGGCAGAGTCGCGAGCACAAGTTAAATCGGTAAGTTCGAATGATTTGCCTACTACGGGAATCATTTGTCAAAGTTAATTTACGTCCCAACATCAGCTGATTTAATAGGCACTTACAATCCAAAGCAATCTTGTGTTACGCATTTCCCGAAACCGTAATTATCTATGCATTAGTGGGCGTCAACATACGGGTTTACGACCATCCCCGGATTAAATTTGGCACCGATTCAACCACCATATTTGTACTAACCATATAATTTCATTAATATTCACGGACAGTGCCAAAACGTTTCCATCTTGCGCTGTCCGCGATCGATGGCGGTGATCAAGTGACCATTATTTTTTATGTTGTCTGTCTATTGTGGTCATTAAATGTAACCATTATGAACGGAATTTTGTAAAATCTGGATTTTTGTTATCAGTAAACGCAGAAACGATTGAAAATTAAAATAGATTTGGGAGATTTTTCGTATTTAAATTTGAATTAAATAATTCCTATAATATTTTGATTTATTAACAAGTGGTAAACAATGTGTAGAAAGTCTTTTTTTATAGTATAGGTGGCAAACGAGCATACAGTTCACCTGATGGTAGGTGATCAACGCCGCCCATGAACATTGTCCAAGCAAAATTAATTCCCGCATCTTCTACTTGGAGTTTTTACTTATAACCTAAAATGTAAGTTCAGCGCAACATAATTCTTCATATCAAGTCTAAGTATCAAGTATGTTACAGTAAAAAGAATTTAAGTTAGGTTTTACTACCAACGCGACGCCTGCCTCACGTCTGCCGACGTCAATTCCTTCTGGCAGATCCAATCCTGGGTAAATGTATTGGGAACGTCTAAAGTGTTACTTAGCCCAGGAATCGAACCTATGACTTCTCGGCTCATACACCTACGAACCTAAACCAAGGTAACGAGAAATAAGTTTCCAAATATTTAAATTCACTCGGCGAAACATTATTCAATAATAAATTGCAAACGCGATTCATAATTTTAAATGGATTTAAAACAGACTTATATAAAACAATATCCGTTTTGAATTTTACCAAAGTGTTTTCCATATTGCCTCGGTGGCGTAGTTGTATTACGGTACGACTGCAATGCTGAGGTCTCGGGTTCGATCCCCGGGTCGGGCAAAGTGATATAGGATTTTTCTAATCAGTATCCGCTCGGAGTCTGGAATTTGTGTCCGATTGCGAAAGGCTCGCCCCCTATCGCATCATGGGACGGCATACGCACGGCGAAAAGTGGTTGCCATAGTTGCGCATCTGCCTACCCCTCCGGGGATAAAAGGCGTGAGTATGCGTATGCGTATTTTCCATATTAATATTTACTTCGATGAAATTCCGATTTGATTGTTTTATTTAATTTTATTTACTGCACACAATATACTTTTATTGTATTTGTTTTATTTAATAGCTTGCGGTAACATAAGGTCACAACTTTTATCCCTGAAGGGGTAGGCACAGACGCAACTTGCATTCTTTTTGGATTCGAAAAACATACAAAAAATTTAGTTGTCTATTAAGACGAAAACACAGATTAAAGAAAAAACTTGCACATGTGCGCCTCCCAACAATAAAATGAAATATACATGTATCATTATTTACTCAACAAAACAAAAAATAATGTGCTCCAAAAACTGGGGCATCAATCTCGAATTCATTTTCATCAAGACGAGTCTCTGTTTATCCAACCTGGGCGGGATTCCGCCGATTTCTTCTAGTATTTTCCTCAAAACAGTACCGAGATACTCCCGGCCCGGTTCGGATCTCTTTATATTACGGTTTGTTTATCGGGCCATAGAGATCGCTAAACAAAGAACCGCCCGCTGTATCTATTGCGCAAGGAAGCACAATCTAAAGTGTCCCGAAAACCAATTTGACTAGGGTCAGAAGGCAATAGTGCGTCCCTAGATATTTTCAGCGATTTAATCTGTGTTTTGGTGTACATTTTTTATAGTTTTTAGTGTCTTGTCGTTTAAATTGTGCTGGATCCAGTTATGTATATAGTCTAATTGTGAAGCATCATTGTCACATTCTTTGTTGCTAAAGAGTTTTTGCGGTTGAAATATGTTCGCCGTTGTCATAAGAGGGGTGACATTAATTTAGAGTTTAAATGCATGAAAAAATCTTAATCTTAATCTTCTTTCTTTCTTTCTTTCTTCCTTCTTTCTTAATCGCATCTTTGATGACATAACGTTGTATTTGGACTTTGTGAATGAGTAGGTACCGGGTTTTATCCGCAGACTACACACGAGTTGCGTAAGTTTGAAATATTTTTGAATAGGCACAGGCTGTGCATCATTCTTTATTTTTCTGCATGGCCTTACCATTGCCTATAATAGACTCTACATTCCGAGGTGAAAAATCTCAATCATACTTACGCCTTTCAAGATTTAGGCTGTAAATTAATATGATAAGTTTTCGACATCACAAACAACATTTACAATAACAATATGAATCGAAGACTATGTATTGATATTACAAGCCAGCAACAATTCACAAACCACTCAAAGTTGAAACGCTTATCATCATGTAATAATTTGATAATTTGATCTGAAATGTTCAAGATGTCGCTATTAATATAAGTTTAAGATATACCCCTAATACTTAGATATAGTAAGCGAAAAGGGCAGACCAGTCCACACAAGTAGCACTCGTTCACGAGTATGACGCATCAAACCTAAAAAGATAGTTTACAAATGAGCTAGACAACCTCGAAGAGCGATGTTTCCACAACAAAACGGCGGTGTCCCAGCATTCCGGCGCACCTGACACAAAACTCGGTTTAAACTAACGAAAGAGCCATAAATCTTTACGCGACTAATCCAAACAGAGTCCTCGAAAGAAAAAGTACCCGCAAAAGTGTATCACGTAGTCGGGGTATTTTTATAAACTGCGAACGTTTGAGTTTAATGGTGTATGGGGATGCGAATTGAGGGCTTATCTCGGCGAAATGGAAAGTAAGACTAGCATGTGTTACGCATTGGAATTTCAGGGCAATATACTAATGGCTTTTTGTCACATTGGATTGAGATTATGACAGAGTTCATTATTATTTACTGTATTGTACAGTCAGCCACATAAGTAGCTGAACAAACTCGAAATTTCTAATCGATTGTACGCGTTAAGGTTAATTGAAACATTTCTTTTTTTTTAAGTAAAGTATAGTGAATCCCATTAATTGTATTTTTGTGCAGAGACAATTCTCTTTACAATACAATTAATGTAAAATACAATTATTTTACTGGTAGGTCTCTTATATGTCAGAGTCCGTCTGTGTGGATACCACCGCAATGTCTATTTCTACTGCCAAGCAGCAGTGTGCATGCACTGTTGTGTTTCGGTTTGAAGGATATTGTAGCCAGTGTAACTACGGGACATAATGAGACTTAACATTTTATGTCTCAGGATGACGAGCGCAGTGGAATGTCACACAGTACTTTGTAACTCAAGGTGCTGGATGGTGTTGCTACTGTTTATGGGTGGTCGTATCCCTTACCATCACGCGAACGGCATGCTCGTCTCGTCATTCAATGCCATAAAAAAAATATTGAAATCGGGAAGAACACAAAGGTGTATAGGCGTTTTGAAGTTTTGAATTTATTCAGCTACTTAGTTAGCTGACTGTACATACCTTGCTTTATTTGTATGATAATACAATGTAAATAGATACCTTGGTAACATGAAAGGGCACAAATGGAGAAAAACAATTTAATACGACATAAAACTAAATTACAACAGTTTTAATTCTAACTATCGGCTCTAATAACTACAACCATGTAAATAAATACATAGTTCAAAAATTACAACAATATAAAGCTACAGTGAGAACATTGATTGACAAATTAAATTGTATAAAGTAGTACTTTGTACATAGTGGTTTTATATTTATTCAAATGTTGTACGCGGTGTTTATAGATGTACAAATTAAATACTATATATTTAAATGTACTATAAATTTACCTACAACGAAATTTGTACATAGCAACTGCGCCAAAAAAAAAACAAAAAATTACATTGAACGATCAAGTTATTAGTTTTGCTTACCGCATGTGAGATGAAATCGTGACCTAGTATTTATCAAAACATTTTAATAAACCATGACTTATGCTTAATGTATTCGGCAGATTAAATACTTAAGTATTAAATAGCCTTATTAAAACGCTAGGTTAAGCTCGCGCCTTTGCGCGCTTGAAAATCCTTTCCTAGAATAAAGGTCCGTCTGTACAATTTTCCTGGATAAAATTTATCTTAATATTGTTAATCCTTGATTTAGTCTTGAGTACCTAATTCAAATCCATTTAGCAGTGTCTGCGTTTACTTCTACATTCAAACATCGTCACAATAATAATATTAGTAAGATTCATAGTGTAGCGTCAGTAAAAACACGTTTAGAGCCCTATTAGATAAAATAAATAGCTGGCATACGAAGAATTCCGTAAGGTTGCGAAACTAAAATATTTTTTCTTTTAGATTACAGTCCGGCAATCGCGAAACGAACGCTAATTAAAGTTGGTAGATGGCCAAATTGCCTGAATTAAAGCATGTTTCTTTGTCTATTACTTCTATCTATGATTTACAAGTTATAATGCCTTATGTCATACACAGTAAAATGAATTCAATATGTATAATGCTGTAAGTCTTTTTTGTAGCTCACAAGTGTCTAGCAAGTTGAAAATAAATTAACGTACTTACTACTTTTTGACTCCGTTATTTGGAGACTTATAATTAATTGTATAATGAGTTCTTTTAATATTTTCCAATGTTATGGAGCTCCATGCTTTTTAATATACTAAAACTCATATTTGAATAGAATTTATACTCCAATTAAGTGGATCTTTCCGTGCTAGTGTTTAAGGCTATCTAAAAGAAAATTGTATCTCAGTCTCTAAAAACTGTTTCTTTAATAATTGCACTAGTTAAACTTCCTTTGTATCTACTATTCATTAGATACTATACATTATACATTGAATAAGCTGTATACTTTACAAAGCGCCTAATTTGAATCTTATTTTAAACTAATACCGCATTTTAAACGCATGTTTGAATTAAATACATTAAAATATTTCAACAACTTGAACGGGGCTACAGAATATTTCGTTTTGCTTTTAACAGTCAGTTTTGTAAGTACGTGACATGAATTACGATTTTGCTATGGTAATTGCAATGCACCTGCGTGTACGCAACAACCATTGCGCAATAAGTAATTTAATAAAATTCTTGTTCCATTCTTGAAGTAGGTTTTAATTTTAAATTTGGAATTTATGTCAAACAACTGTTAAATCTTTATTCGCTGATTTCGCATTCTGATTTTAAAATGTATTATTTTGTAACTCTTTTTTGTCTATTGTATGCAGATTTTTTTACATTTAAGCGATGGTTAGGTAAAATTATATTTTAAAACCATTAGTTAATAATTACGTAACAGTTATATAAAATAAATACTTGTGTTCTCGCAAGACATATTTTCCATACCAAAATAAATTTTACACTATCTTAAAACCCAATGCAACTCGTGCAATCGTGCTCGTCCTTGACATATACAGCGAGCGTTGTACTGCAATTTTGTGTGTTATTTTATGCTTTATGATGGTGGTAATAAAGGTCACGAACAATTAGCTTGAGCCAAACACTAATACCTTAAAACACGACTACGCTCCATCAAATATGCATAAGGCAGTCCACACAGCTTATGAAAAACGTTTCGTACTCACGTGCCTACGCCTCTTTAATGAACGCGACGACGAGCAATTCATTGCAATAAGTGGGCCTTAGTAAGTGCTAATAAATTATCACGATGCGGTTAGCTTAGTTTATTTATTACGCAATATTACTTCATTATTTTCAAAGGGTTATAGGGAATGCGCACGAACTATAGGTAGCAGCACAAAATCGACACAAGAGCCACATGTGGATAAAAAAAGAAACTTTTTAGAACAATAGTTTATTTATTTATTCTTTTAATATAACAAAAACGATAAAATATGGGTTCCGGCCGATTATTATTGATACCCGCGTGGCCAGAGGATGATTTTTTTTTAGATGGGAGCTAGTTATTTGATGTTATTGAAGCAAAATTAGGAGGTTATGTTCCCTTAATTACAGATTTGTTTGTATTAAATATAATCTTCAAAACTTCTTTATTTTTATAAATTACATATTAAGACATTTCTACATGCTTTTTGAACTAATACTTATGTATGTTTTATATAGCTTTTATTATTTTTGTCGATTACTATTTTTAGGGACGTAATAGAATTTTACACTATTCGATTTGTTCATTTTTATGTTTTGGAGCATCCAGATATACAGCAATACATTATCAACGAATTATATGTTATTATTCATCCTTTTTATGTGAATATTTTACGTCAATACCAAGTATCGATAGGGTGAAAGATTCAGATTGCGCCACCAGATGGCAGAGCTTACGACGTGCACGTTCCCTATACAAAGTTATATGGAATATAGATCTATGGAATATCAAGAGAATTTTTGTGGTAGTGACTGAGAGTACTGAAATACTACATCGAAAGCAATCAATTTTGTAGTGATTAAAATCCACAAGTATAATCTCTTATTGGTATGTTTATTATTACATACTTATTAGAGCGACTACATTGCGCTTTATCATAAGTGGTGTGTAGTGAGTAGTATAAATATATTTTTGTATCTCCAATTCTAGATAATCACCTGAATTATGTTGGCTTACCTTGCTAGATGTACACTGACTGTCCCCGGAATGTGACTCGGATGATCAAGCTACGGTAAAGTATTTTACAGCATGCGTATGATGGTCGCTAGATCCCTATAATTTACAATTGTCACCAAATCAAAACGAAAATAAACTCCTATAACGATTTCTTATATTTACTCGAATGTTAGACATTGAAATAAAACTATGTTGCGAATTTTAAGGGATTTTACGGAACTCCTTTTAGATATTATAATAATATGATACAAGTTGTATTGAAATGTGAAACACGTGTAGCGCCGGTATTTCAATAACAAAATGATCTAGTTGTGTCTATTGAAGCGTTTTTACCTAATATTACATTGTTTACCCATACATTTTGGATATTATTCCAATAGTTTCCAACTAATAAACTTACATGATACTAAGAAGTGCGATATTACCTCAGGATATTACAATATAAACTAATACATTGTACGGTTTACATATTCGCATATTATAAAAATTACACATTTTAATTTCTGCAGCACGTTTTAACGTGTTATCTTCATGGTATCCCTCGCTTGACGTCTGTATCTCACCATCTAGATCATCATCATCAACAGCCACATGACGTCCACTGTTGAACATAGGCCCCCCTATTGACTTCCAGACAGAGCTGTCAAAAGCCTGCATCCAACGTTTAGCTTGATAATCCACTGGGCTATGTCGGTGACTTTCCTTCTTCTACCATCATCACCATCAAGACACTAAAGCCAATTTATATATCTACATATTATAATAAACTTACTAAAATAAAATTATTATCAAAAGAGTATCAAACATCACGACGGACCGAAAGCAATCCACAAGACGGAGACGCGAAGTTAAATGCATATAACGACATGCAATTTAAAACTACTTACCCGCGGCAAAAGTAAAATCAGCAATTTTATAAATTGCAGTAGCGTGGGGTCTCGGTAATTGTGCCCGCAGATAACATCGAATAGTATCGAGAGCTAAATAAATATAGGCGAGAATCTCAGTATTAATGGCTGTTGATCGACCGACCAGCAAATATTTGCAAATTGATATTTTATTTACTCTTAAAGTTGCTTGAAGTCTGACTCATTTTAAAGGTTAAGGTTTTATTGTTACAAGACTAATAGGGAACTTTATTGCATTTGCGTTTAAATTTACTTTTAAAGACCTGCATGATACAGCGAGAGATTCATCGAATGAAAAATGGAAGGTCGTGCGTCCAACTACAAAGGAAAAATCCTAACATTTCAATATTGCCAATGACGACTTTAATTACTTCAAATATCAATCACAAATCTATCAGGCAAAATAAAACCAAAAGCATTCCCTAGACGTTAATTGTTTCACCTCAAAGTAAATATAATCTGCCAGAGTAACTGAGGATCACGTCGAGTCGAAACTCGATTAACTAGCTTACAAGATAAACAACGTGATAATTTAACAACAGCTGCTCGTCCTTGGAACGGTTCAACCAATATTTACATATTAATTACCAAACCTCAACATGAAATCCAAAAGTTCAAGAGGCGTAATGACGCGACACCTGCTCGTGACATTTGAAAGCGAGGGTCTGACCTCCAAAATTACTAGCGAGTTAGGACGCACCAAAATTGAGTCCCTTATTGCTATAATAATAGTACCGGTAGTGGGATAGAGGTCACATGACGGATTTGTAGAAAATAACACGTCACTTTTTACGATGGTTCGAGGAAATGTTATGTCTCTTGTTATGCATTCCAATGTTGTGGACGAAATGGAAATCTTTAATATAGTAAATATAATTTAACAGAATCATGATGATGTCAAGTATATTTACTGATGGCAGTACATACTAATGGATTTGTCTATGTTAAATATACAGAAAGATGTTACTTATTCACAAACAAACAACAGCATATTTTATTGTACTACACGAAATATATACAATATAAGTAAGCGAAGAAAATTGTGTATCAAGGAGTAAGTCGATAGTATGTTTTTCTATAGAAAGATAAACAGACAGCACTTTTAGAATCTGAATTATAGAGAAAAATAAAACAATGAGGAACTCCTCTATTCTAAGTTATATTTTCTTACTTACATAAAATATGTTTTTTTCTGTTTTCAAAATAAGGATGTTCAAAAGTAAGTACCTACTTACTAGAAGTGACGTAATGAATACATTGGGATGCCTGACACAAAGGTAGATAAATCGTCAATAGATTCCAAAATCATAATACGTACCATACAGTTAACTATTACAGTTACTAATAAAAATTGGAATATCCACCCATTTTTTATGAACCGACATTAGTTTCTGTTCTTCTTATCCAAAGCGATAGCCATAAAAAGATACATCAGTCTTATCAGAACAGAATCATGTGAAGATCCTGTTACTATTCCCTAAAAAGATGGTAAAATTATTGGAAGATTAAGTAAAAATATGTGATGGTAAAGTAACCTTTTCGTAGATGTTCTTATGTCTCAGGATGACGAGCGCAGTGTAATGCCACACAGTACTTTGTAAGTCAAGGTGCTGGAGGGTGTTGCTACTTTTTATGGGTGGTCGTATCGCTTACCATCAGGCGAACGGCATGCTCGTCTCATCATTCAATGCAATAAAAAAAATAAAAATAAAGATAACTATGTAATTCCATCAACTGTACCAAGAAGGAAAAATTACATCTTTATAACAGAGTGGAGTAGAAATACAAAATGTAGGTCGCTTGATAGTAAATGATGACGCCGGAGGACAACTTCGAACACTCAAACCTCCAAAGAAATTGTTACTGTGCTATCCTTAGAGATTGGTTGCGTCTAAAATACAAAATCAAATGGAAAAAGAATTTTCAAAATTAGCGCAATAGTAAGTTATATAGCTTTGAAATTTGTTGGAAAGGGTAACTGTCAAATAACAGCAATACTAGGTTGTGACGTCACCAAGCGCCGCCGACCATAACGCTGCCTGCGTGCGAAAGAGATAGCGCGATATCCCCGCCACGCCCCCACTTTTGCTCACAAGAATATTTAAAAATTGAATAACTGCTTTATTTTTCAATCGATTTTGACGCTGATTTCACAGAAGAATTTCTTTTTCGTATTATTTTCTGTTACATCTATAATAATGTGCAAAAACAAACATAGGAAACTACCCTATTAAGTTATTTACCCAGTAATGCCCTGATCCGTACCATCGTTATGGTACAATAATTTTCATTACCATCCCGACCGTAAAACTTTACCTATTTTGCATTGACAATGACATGTATTGGCTTTCGAAGTTAATTAACACATGTACACAAAAAAGCCACACGTTTTACCTCGTTACAAAAACATCGATTATTATGTTATTACGGTTTGTAAGTAAACAAGCCGATATTGGGTTTGGATAAAACAATGTGACAATAATTGGATGCCGGAAATTGACGTTGGTTTCAACAGAGTTTACGCCAACCCTCTCCTCATTATGGCTGCTATCCGCGAAATGAATTCTGTCATAAAGAAGACCTTTTATGTGGCCCTAAGTTGGATTGATCAAAGTTTCTGCTGTCATTGGTTCTTAGAAATTTGAAACATGACGCAACATTTTAATGTTATACGTACAGTCACCCACATAAGTATCTGAGCAAATTCAAAACTTCAAAACGCCTATAACTTTTCTGTTCTTACCAATTTTCATTTTCTCTTCCCAAAAACACAATTAAAGGGATTCACTTTCCTTTAATTAAAGAAAAAAAATGTTTCAATTAACCTTAACGCGTAAATGCGATTTTAAATTTTGAGTTTGTTCAGCTACTTATGTGGCTGACTGTACGTAGGTAACAAAAAGAAATAAGTAGTTGATTAAAATAAAAGGTATTATTCCCTTTTTTAGACAGAAAGGTCAGCTGAGGACGTAATCTGAACCGTTAATAATCACCTACATTTTTAAAAATAGCTCAGTCGAAAGTAATGTCATTAAAGAATAATAAATATTTGATATTCAAATAAATAAAATGCGTTCGATGATGACCGAAGTATATGAGGGTGGATAAGGTGCACGATCGATAGAGCAATGCCATGATGTATTGTGATAGTGTATTATCTTCCAATAAAAATAGCATAAAAGTAAGAATATTTCCCACATCGCTATTGTTGCCAATAAACTTATTACCCTAAATAAAAAACAATAAAACAACCGTAATGGTGCGAAAATTGTAACGAAATAAGCATTATTTCATTTTCTCGTACACGTCGTATAAGGAAAAACATTCGGAAAAACAAAGTTCCAACACATGTTATAAGGTGGCTCGTGCAATGTATTGTAAGTTCTAAAAAAAAAGGTATAACTTAGTATCTACTAGCTTTTGCCCTCGGCTTCGCCCGGGTGATAGTTTTCCGGCATAAACGTCCTATATATTTCTCGGAATAAAAAATAGCCTATATCCTTTTCAGGGTCTCTATCGCCATACCAAATTTCATCGAAATTCGTTCAGTACTTTGTGTGTGTGTGAATGACTTTATCGCGGTCAGACAGACAGACAAACGCGGCGGAGGACTTTGTTTAAAATCTATAAGAATTAAATTCATCATAATAATATTCTAAATAAGCCAATCATAGTGAATGCATCATAAATTATGTATGAAATTTAACTAGCGTAAATTATTTTTAGAAATAATTTAATCAGTAAATGATTTATTAAAGGCTGAGAACCTGCATTCAATTCGCTAGTTAAATTCTCCGTTTCCGATTTGCCTATATTGATTTATGATCTCTGCAGACAACTTATGTATGAGAGAGTGGAAGTGACTTAACGCGATACGGATAGTTCGTATTGAGATTGGCGCTAAGTGTCATTATTCCTTAGAGGGTTGTATGCACATGTACGGGAAATCGAAAAATTAGTATTTCGCAAGTCTATATATGAACTGCTCTAAGCATAATAAAAAACATATTGTTTTTTACCTTTGATCTAGTTTTGAAAAGAGAAACACTATTGTTTCTTGTCCGTTATTTTCTGGTGGAAACTGCTCCCCGAACTGGCTGGAAAATTTACGGAATCGAATTAATGTTTAAGATTTTATTGCTTCAAATAATTTCATTTAATTTCAACCATGAAACCAATGAAAATTATTACTAACAGAATTCAGGAAATCCTATAAACATAGCTATACTACTTTGGATGTAGAATATCTTTGATCCATTATACGATTTTAAGATCCGCGGCCAAACCACGGCGCTTAAAACTTTGACGAAAGCATAACCGTAAAAGTAAGAAATTTTACTGGATTCAGTCAACTTCACTGGGTCCTTTAAATGAAGCGTGAAGAAGCAATTAAACAGGCCAGCATAACTACCGTCAAGGGATGTTCGATATTAAAGTCCTCGCTGCTTTCTTTTGGCTGACGTAACAGATGCTGTAGTCATTTGTCACTTCACTGAATAAACTTTGGTGACAATATTTTTAATAGAACTATTAAACAGCAAAAAATTGGCGAAATATTATTCTATAAAGTGTATTCAGTGTTGGGTAACTGTGAAATGAAATGACTATTCACCAAAAGGAGCACTTCAAAAGGGTTTAATTATTACGCAAATAATTACATTTTTATTCATAAAACGGCGATAGGGGAAACCAAATTAAAAAGTCATAAATTATCGCATAATTAATATCAAACCCTATTCATTACCGGCAAAGACGCACAATCAAATAGCTACTTAGTACATCAAAGTAAGCCCATTATACAATCAGACAAAGAAATGTTCTGTTCAGCAAATACCGATTTCTGTCGAGTGCCCATTGAATAATAAAAGTCGCTTTTTGACTTTAATTGCGTCGTAACCAGCAGTTCAGGGGATACAGCCGCTTTTACCGCAAGTGCTAAAATGAATGCTGATTAACGAACCATAAATGCCATTTTAAAAGTCATAAACTCGTGGATATGATGGACGTAAAGTGAGAAAGAGCAGCGTGACACAAAGCCGTGAGTGGGTCAATTTACGAGCAACGTGTAAACCAACACCTAAATTCTAATTTTGTTCGTAAAAGTATTGCGTTCTTAATTTGATATTTTTAAACTTTATGAGAATTTAATTTCTACATTCTAATAAAATTATGTACTTACTTACCTACAGAAGCCAGTATCGATAAAAGTTTTTTTTATCAGTTAGCTAATAATAAGCTTTTAGTCCCGGTAAATTAATTTAGTGGCTTTGAATTATTGAGATACTTTAACCTAACTAGTATCAAAAATAAATTAATGCGCTAATATAGTCAAAATATTCAAGAGATCAAGATAAATAAACATTAAACCAGTGAAAGAGAGATGTTAATACGGTAAAATCTCTTTTAAACGAGCATCTTTACGCCTCAACGGTTGTCTAACAAAGTTGTAAATCAATAATGAAATTTGAATATCATCCGGAAAGTTATTTACCGATATTAAATTGGTCGTAAATACTTATAACAAGGTTATTCGAACAATTTGTTTTACTTGGTCGTCATAAATTAATGCAGCTAGCGTTCGTCAAAAGGGCTTTAGGAATATATTTGCGAAATTTATGCGAAACAGAACGGAGAAATTAAGCATTAAGTTGCTATCCCACCAACTGAAATTTACATATTTATCGAAGCGTTAATTTATTATTTGTGATCCTTAGAGGTTGTGGCGTCGAACTAATTCGGGTTGTTTTCGATGCATTTTTTGCAGTATAATGTAAATCTGTAGATTTATGTTACAAAATTACCTTTTTGTTCAAGTCCCAGGTGTAAAGAGTTTATACCCAATCCCTTTTATTCAACGCCAGCATACTCTTTTGAATAGACGACGAGCTAGGTAATTCCGAATAATATGAAATGGGATCTTTTATAATGTTACTCCTTTATACCAATTTTAATCTTAACAAGATCATATTTACGCTTAAATTGCTAAAAATATCAATACTTACATTTAAATCACCATATAAATCAGATTACTTAATCTTACGTTTACGACTTATGTAAGGAAAAATAATTCAAGATATCCTGCAAAACATTTTTTGTTAAACCTTGTACACACAACTAATTATCTGGTTGTTAAGGTTGACTCAGTTAAAAAGGCACTATTATCAGATTCTAAAAACAAATTACCTTAGTAGTAGTTTACATTTCAAGAACTAACTTACCTACTACGCTACATTATACACACTGCGTAATTCACTTTATAACCCACATAACAAAAATAAATGCTTCTAAAGTAGTTTAAGGACATCCTAAATCGCTTAAACGTGATGTATAAATCTTCGTGACTCATTGGTTTAAGATATGTTACGTGAGAAATCAATGTACAAACTAAATTTATTATTTTTTTATCTGCATCGTAATTAATAGAAGTAAATGCCGGAAACATTGATACGTTTGTATTAGTTCGAGTAATAACAGGTACTGTATCGGAAATTTTAAAGTACGAAGTGTTTGGATCAAACAATAAAATGTTGGCCACTCACAGTCATTCAGGCTTCGTTAGTAAAGAGAATGTTAACTATTGCAACAACAAAACATTGGCTTCCATATCACCCATAAATCTATCCTATCTTCTTATACTTACTAATATTATTAAATTATAAATGCGAATATTTGTGAAAGTATTGGGATGTTTGCTAGAAACTGCTGAACGGATTTGGATGAAATTTGGCATACAGATAAATCATTTCCTGTATTAACATATCGGCTTCTTTTTGCTCTGGTAATTAGCTTCCGTAGGAAATATTAGATTTTTTAAGCGAAAGATGGATCTGGCGTTGTACAGTCAGCCACATAAGTAACTGAACAAATTCAGTTACTTACGTGGCTTAGTCAGTACCAACAATTGTTTTTTCTTCACTAAAATAAACTTCACAGGGTCAACTTTATTTTAGATAAAGAAAAACTAATATTTCGACTGGAGTGAACGTGCAGAAGCGTTTTGAAGTTTTTAACTTCAAAACGATCCATAGCGCCACATGTACAGTACATGTGGCGCTATGGATCGCTACAGTTATTTACGGACTTTTGTAGCGGGAAAAGCCTTTCACGCGGGCGAAGCCGGGAGCAACGCCTGTTATATATAAACACAAGCATAGTAACTGCATTAATACACTGCACATTGTTTCTAAAGAGACTATCATTGCTACCCTTTTTTTTTTTTTTTTTTTTTTTTTTTTTAACACGGGGAAATCCATTTACGGATTTCTGCCGGACTCACCGGTCGAAACCGTCCTACCGACTAAAACCCCGCCATTCTACTCTCTCTCCCTTATATCGAAAGTCGCGGGGTGCGCATGAGCATGCAACCGCAACCCTCGCAGGAGTTGGCTCTTGACCAGAGCCTCTCGTAGTCCGAGGAACAAATCCTCGGTAATATCATAGGCGTGCATGTAATTCTGCACGCCAGCCTCTTGGGCATTATTTTCCCAGTAGCCGGATGCCTGCCCGCCACCTGCCGGCCTGCTTAGGGAGGTCGGAGGTCATATCATTGCTACCCTGCTATATTTATCATAAACATTGACCGATATGAAAACCATTACCTAGTATTGAACTGAACCGAATTACTTACTCCATACGATACGCTCTCTTCATACTCAACTACATCCACTACTTTGACATCAGGGCTGGTTTTTACACAGTTATTATTTCAAGTTACCCAACGTTATATTTACAGAAACCCTTAATGAGATTAATAATTATAATCCAATATCCGACAAATACAAATACCCAATTCCAATAACGCCACCACAGTCCGACCAATTATAATATTTACATGTCCAAGACAAGAACTGAGAATATTATCAGGAAGCTAATACCATTGTTCCAGCACGTGTCCAGACCCTGACGGCTGAGTGCTTTGAGTATTTAGCAATGAGTGTGACCAAATGTTTATTGTATCACGTAAATACACTCACATTATTGCGGTTTTATGATTTCTTCCGCTTTATAATATCAATTACCTGCAAAATTGTCGTTGCTTTAATTAGGCCTTACCTGCAACAGAAAATACACTATTAGAAAATGTATAATAATAATATACATAATAATGAAAAAACGATTTTAATGCTAATGTTAAAAATTATAGTTTATCGTAATTTTTTATGGATTTGTTTGCTTCTGTGGACGAGTGGTTAGGCAGGTTAGAAAAGCACTGTATGGGATTAGTAGGTCATTGCGATCAGTCTTAAGACTCTAGGTTCACAACTACGTTGGAGCCGATATTCCTACTGTCTCAGATGTTGACGGGCCACATGTGTTTCGACTCGTATTTAAGAAATGTAGAATTCTCCCTGGGAATTGCGCTGGGGTCACAGTCGGACACACTCTTATGAAGTGCTTTGATTTGAGACGAAAATATGCACTCAGAATAATCATCAGTAGAGAAATCCTATTGTCGACCATGGTAGCTGCTATAGTCCGCAAAAATAAATCGTGAAGTAATTTGGCCTGCTGTGAATGTGTATATTGTACATTAACGGTATGGGGAAGTATGCGATTTGTATATTTACATGGTACTACTTATATAGCAAAACTAATTGGATTTAGATTACATAAACGCTATAAATGAAGAGAAACTTTCTAGTTTTTATATTTATCTAAGAATGAAGGAAGTACAGCAACTTGAACATCCTGAACAGACACGGCACAGGACGCGATATCTGTTCGGAAACTTGCAAAAATAAACGTTTGCCAGACGTAATGTAAGTTTTTATACTAAGTTTTTGAACGCATTCGTTCGTGATATTCAATTTAGGAAGCTGCTTGATCTTTTAACTATAGTTTTAAAAGTCTTTGCAACACTTAAAGATATCGAAAGATATCCGACAGAATTCATTTGCAACTGGAATCGATGATTTAACTTATCCGAAATGCGGACGGATAAAAATTGTAGCCATAAAATAGATATATTACATGGATTAAGAATAGTATTGCTGCATCAGTTACGGTAGCGTAGTGCTGTATCAAATGCGAATGTTTGAGTAGAAATAAACAAATTAAATGAGTTTTAAGGTCAATTTGACAAATATTTAATATAAAATCACTTACACCAGAATCAGTAAGTGCAAGGTACACAAGACTATCCGCCTCCAAGGCGCTTGATGTTATTGTTGTGACTACAAACATCATTTACATAGTTATTCGACTATGAAATCGTTTATTGACATTAGTCTGGGTTGTGTTTTATGCATATTTACTATTTTCATATTAGTTTTTTGTATGAATGAATACTTCTACTTCCACCTGGTCTCGTCCCATTGTAATTTTGGATTAGCGTATCAAACTTTTCAAGCGTGTCGCAGATATATTTCGCTTAGGCCTAATTTCACTATGCTCTGTTAGTAACTTTAATATCCAGTAACTTTAACGAACTGTTAAGGTTTTTGAGAGTCCAAATCCTTACATATTATAAGATAAAGTCCCCCGACGCGTCTGTCTGTCTGAACGCAATAAACTCAAAAACTACCAAACGGATTTTGATGAAATTTGGTATGGAGATAGTTTGGAATCCCGGAAAGGACATAGGTTACTTTTTATCCCAGGAAAATATAAACCGGGACTTTTATTCAGGAAAATCGTTTTCGGCTATTGGAACCGCGAGTCAATAAGTATAGAGATAGTTTGTGACCCAAAGAAGGACATAGGCTTCTTTTTATCCCAAAAAAATCAAACTGTTTTTTTTTCCGGAAATTCATGTTTTGTGAGTGGAACCTAGAGAAAGTAAGTATAGAGATATTTTGTGACCCAAGGAAGGACATAGGGTTCTTTTTATTCCGGGAAAATATATAGCGGGACTTTTACCCCAGAAAATGAAGCGCGCTTAAACAGACATTACGGCAGAAAAAATTAAAGCATATTATGTTCTGCTACCGAAGTGAAGCGAGGACGGGTTGCTGGTATAGAATATTTTTCGGAGCGATACATTAATCATATGCCCAATCTAGCCTAATTGCTTTGCTGAGTACACAATATCTTATTATTTGCTTTTTCTGCAGTAATCTTCGTAATAAACGATAATTTTTATTCAGGGCTACCAAAATGTATTCTTGGTAGGTATATAATCTTTATTCACATTAAGTTTTAAGTAAAACTTATGAAATTTAGCGATGTTTTAATAGGTCTAGAGCAGCGGGAATGTAAACATAGAACATACAGTAGAAACTGAATTGAAAGTTCTTTCTTAACAAGTTAAATTTGTCTTCTAAACCTTGTTTTAGTAGTTTCTGTTGTACGATTAATAATACCTAAAGTTGCTAACTTTTAATTGAATTCAATAAATAATGAGGCAACATGGGTTTTCAATTGTTAATTTCTTTTTATTTCTAAATGGAACCTAATTATTTGAACTTTTAGTTCAATTTCACTTAGTATTATTCAGTAGTCAATTAAAAAGCTTTAACCCCGAATTTTATCTTCAAGATTCACGGATCTTCTAATGGAACCGGTGCGTATTTTTTAATTTCCGCCTGAAGTTACCGGCTTTATGAGATTTAAATGAAATCTGGCAACAAGTTCGCGAAACATTTAATTAGTAGCTGCAAGAATCGTCCGGAAATGAAACATCCATACACAATGTCAGCCGAAACACCTTCCGTGCGTGTCTCACTTCATTCATTTGGTTTAACGCATCCATTACGTGAACATTCGCGTTATTTAATTTACTCGTGTAAGATTATTATTGTATACTTGTGATTCTAACGACGTGAAAAATAAAATGGCACTTTAGATTCACAAAAGGGAAACTTTAAACAAAACTGGTGCTTTCTCTATGCAAACGAGCGGGTCCGAGGGTTCGCGGGTGAAAGTTTCCGTCCCCCCGTCTGACTTGACATCTACCTCAAGTCACCACATGGCGCGTCATACTCCATACACTACACTATACACAAAATGTTTTCATAATACATACTCAGCTCTCTAGACGGTAAGTTATGCAAGGTCGAAGTCCGCTATATTGCAGAAAATTCATATTTTCCTTCATTCACAGCACGTCTCATCGCTGTTTCAATTTTACAGAAGAGTACACTTACTCATACGGTTCATTTTTGTTTCACATTGTTCAAAATTGCATGCATTTTTTCAGCACATTCGAATGTTATATTCTACCGCGATTATAGGCGTTGAGAACAAAAAGAAACTGGCTTGGTTCACCGCGACTGCATTGCGACACTCAATATTGGAGCGAGGCCCTTTACCGGTTTGCAAACAAATTGTTGTCGGCCGAAATTATTGGCATTCTATCAACACACAAATCATTCAGCACAAGTTGAAACTCGAAGTGATTAAAGCATAGTGATTGATCTGTATTAATAACGTTCCGAACAAGTAGCGACGGAACAAAAGCTCCTCATCTATTTCAACTTGTAGCACACGGCTACGGGGAATTAATCAAACAAATACCCACTTGGATACAACTAATTGTGTCGCGCAAACTTCCTGCGAACATTAGCATGAATTAGTCTCTCAAGCCCAACAATTTAATCTCGTCTGCTCATACAAACTCGCGAAAAACAAGCTGACGTTGGCGTTAAACGAACTTACAAAAAAACAATTGAAAAACGATGCCGGGTTCAAGTGAATGCGCGAACAGATGCACAGTTCATTTGGAAGTTGAAAGAAATGTGAAATAAAGTAAAATAGAAAACGCATCAGGCTTTGAAGCGCAGATTTTTCCACTGGTACATTTTTCGTGGAACGATTTAATAAAGTCTTGCCCTCCCTTTGGTTATTCCGTGATTTATATCGCAAAATGAAATGCCTTACACATGTGTTCACTCAGTTGGATTTTAATAAACTGTTGAGAGCTGACGAGAATATAGCATAGCGTAATTGCTTGTAACGGATTAATTTTAGCTGTTACACTGTTCGGATCGTATGTTTTTGCGCTCGAATTAAACTGCCGCTGTCTCACTAATTTATGTGCATGCTGTTTACATGTGTTAGCTAGTTATGGACTTGTGTTACTGTACGCCAAGTTAAGTATCTTACGTTATCCGTAATGTAATAGTGCGTCCAGTTTATAAGCTTTATGCAGGCAATTAAGATAAAATGTCGTCACCACAATTGCAAACTAAATCGAACTATTACACAAAAAATTTAATACTCCAATTAAAGTCTTGAGGCCTTTTTACAAATTCTAAGTAAATGCTACTCGTTACATCTATACTAATATTATAAAGCTGAAGAGTTTGTTTGTTTGAACGCGCTAAGGAATAATGTAACTTCCTTTTAGTGAAAGAATTTTCAAAATCAGTTCAGTAGTTCCTGAGATTAACGCGTTCAACCAAACAAACAAACAAATCCACCTTTGATAAATTATAAACCTAGATAGAGTGACGCACTGCAATGAAACTAAAACAAACAGGCCAACTTTTCTTAAGCTAGTATGCGTGACAGCTTTGTCATACGCTATCCCTGCATCATTCTGCGTATCCTTGTGTACGCGTATAATGATACCAGTTATTACATGGTTTCTATTAAAATGGGGAGAAAATGATATCCATGAGAAACAACAAAAAATAATTCACTCGAACTCATTTAGTGGACAACTGTTGGCCTCTAATTTTTTCGACGCGTTTGAAACGTTTAGTGTCTATCTAGGTATATAATTAATCAAAGAAACCAACAATAGAACAAACAAACTCTTCAGCTTTATAATATTATTATAGATAGTATAGATTAACTTCATATCAGGATTTTTGTTTTAAGTGCTTCATCGCGTCTCACGTGAAAAATCTCGGAAACGCTTAATGTAATCGGCAAGTGTTTTAAACGAATTAACTTAACTAGGATTATAGGAACATTTCTTATATGGCTATTACACTCTTGATTTAATATTATTACTGGGCTATATGACTATAACTATACAACAATCAGTGACTCCCGACGACGTGAGACGCAGTGCCTTGTAATTCAAAGTTCTAGGTCATGATACCCATGCTTATGGGCACTATCGTTAACACGGCTTGTTTGAGTTATTTATCATAATTAAACTAAAATTCAAAATAAAAAGCAAACAAACACGCATCACGCCCTTTTTTCGAAGGGGTAAGCAGAGGTGCAACCAGAGCACCAACTTTTCGCCAGTGTGTTCCGTCCCATGGTATACTTCGAACTAATACAGAGCAGAAAAACCCAATATCACTTTGCCCAACCTAGGATACCTGAGAGAACACACACACACTCACGCCTTTATCCCCGAAGGGGTAGGCAGAGGCGCATCTAGTGCACCCACTTTTCACCGTGCGTATTCCGTCCCATGATTTGGTAGGGCGCAAGCCTATCGCCATATCGGGCACAAATTCCGGACTCCGAGCTGATTCTGAATAGAAAAACCCAATATCACTTTGCCCGACCCGAGGCTCGACCCCGAGACCTCATCATTGCAGACGTACCGTTGAACAACTACGCCATCGAGGCAGTCCTGAGAGAACTAAAATTCAATCAGTAACTAAAAGGTAAATATAAAATCCGTTCTAAAATACTATCATAAACTTGTATAATTTTGTAAAAGAAACAATATTTTAATCTCATTGAAATAAATGAAACTAAAGAAACATTTCCTAGTCATTTAAGAGTATTATGAAAAATACAAGTTAACCCAGCGGCAGGTTAACGTACATTCCGGGCTGACCACGCACGTAGTAATGTGATGAAATCTCACATTTATTATCTAACGGCACGTGACATGGGTTTTAACGCCAAAAAATCGCCGCTTAAATGTACGCTTTTAGTAATTTATAGAGTTTTTGTTTGTATCCAATATAGGTCTATAAAAAATTTAATATTCTACTGGTGGAAATGATGGCCTGGCAAAATAATTAACATTACTTAATTACAAAAGAAAGTATTTTCAATCAATAAACGAAAGAGATAATTGTGTGATAAAATTTGAATTTCACTATATAAGACAAAAATTAAAATAAAGAGCTTTAAAAATTTAACAGTAAATATATAATTGTTGAATACACATTTCAGTTTTTTTTAATGTTATAATACATCGCTACTACTACATATATATAAACTCTAAACTCTCAAAACCCCACAGGTCCATCATTATCTCTAAATACACTTTCCACTATTTTTACAAGCAGTCCATTGGCTCCATGCGCGTAAACGCCTTTAATAATTCACAGCGGACTCCTGCACGTCATTCGTATCTTATCCGCCACTTAAGGGCGAAACTTCAGTCTTGCCGTAATAAAGACCCTGGACTGAATTACCCTGCTTCCCTGCCGTCTGTGTGTTATCACTAGTTGTGTTCCCCTGGGAGCTTTATTTACACTTGCTGTGTTATTCATGAATGCTGTTTGAATAAAGATGAACGATACGTAACGTCGGTATCAAAGAAATGGTAAAGACTTACGCCTCGTTCGGTTTCAATCAAAAATTTAAATTATGATTCGTTTTGTTTATGCGGTGATACTAGGTCACCGGGATGGATGGAATTTTAAGTAGAGATTTTTTCATCATAGAATTGGTCTACTAAGTTAAAGAATCACAATATCTTCAATGTAAAATAATCTGCATCTTCTACCGAAACTGTTATTCACACCTGTCCTTTGAAAGCGTGGAGAACATTCAGATGTCGTGCCAATATTTTCCTGTCGAGTGAATTTCATTATCTCACACAATAAATCCGGTTTCTTTGTATCCGCAGGTAAGAATAGCTTCATAATCTCGCACAAACACTTCGTTTGAAAAGCAAAACGATACTTTAGGGAGTACTGAACGAAAAGTTATTGCTCGGAAGAATTTTAAGGAAAATAGACAATGGAACTTTTTTGAGATTCCGCGAGCGCCGGTAGCTCGATCCATAACTTTTCTTTTAGTTTTGCGAGTTAAGACTGTAATCTGCAGTGAAACGGGAAATTTGCGGCGGCCATTAATCTCAGACTCAACGAATACAATTACTTACAAAAGATCATGCATGCTGTATGATAAAAAAGTACTATAAACAAAGCAATTGACCACGCGATCACATTTTAATATATTTTTATTATAGTATGTAACAAAACTCTGTCCCCGCGAGGCTAGTTATGAAATACGTCAATGAAACATAATAAAACATGATACCTATTACACGAAATGCACACGCAAAAAATACAAAATTGATGCATTTTATTCCCTAGTCTGAATTACACACCCGCACTTCCACGCACACATCAGCATCGCATCCATGATGTTTCTCATGCAATATTTACGTATAAAAACATTCAGCATATTAAAAGCATATGTATAAAAATATATGACAGAGGAATAAACGACCTGACCAGATACAAAACATCTGAATTCCAACATATTACCAGTCATCCAACACGAACAGCCTGGAATCCGGATCATTATCGTAGAACAAATGCCTGTGCATGCCAAATTTGCGCAAAAGATGGCATCTTTGACGCCATTATGCCAGCAGAAAAGCTGACAGGTGAAGCGACAGCCGTTGATTCAAGCGAGGGATACGCTCTACGTGTTTGTTTTACAACCAAATTAAATGTGTTTCATTCGATTCGTTAGACGAGCCCTGTAGGCAAATGTTCTATTTCAATATTAGTTTTAACTTTAACGGGAAAGAAAAAGGATATTGTGTTTTGTACACGTTGCACACATTGTTTTAGTTTTTAATTTAGTATATCATACTCTATTCTGTGGTCGCAATCACTTTGAATATAATTTCATTATTTACGCCTTTTTTCTTTTTCTTCGACCGTTTTATTTTTCAACTACATGCAATCATGATGGCCAAAATAGATAAGACACCAAACTTTATTTTTATACTAATATGTAATTAGCACTTGATTAACATTAGGCAAAAAATAAATTACGAGCATTGGCAATCGGTGCAGCAACATGCAATGTTACGATTTCACATACCTACGTATTCAATGGCATTTTTTGAGTATCCTATAACTGTTTTTATCCTCATAGAACCGTAAATAAAAAAATACTTTACATTCTCTACATTCTCTACGTTCAAGCAATTGTATTTTTTTCAAATCACCATAATATTTGCACAAGAGGGCCGGCAGCGACTTGATGCATAAAGCAATAGACGGAGCTTTGTGGCGTATCTTGGGAGAGAGGCCTATGTCCAGCAGTGGACTGCAACGGGCTGATGATGATGATGATAATATTTTGTTAATTTTATACTTCATTCCCTATAACGATGTCCAAATATACTACCTACATCCACTGCCTCGGTTTTTTCAACTCGAGGACCTGATATTGGATTTAAGAAAAACCTTTGCAGTCACTGCTTGCTATTACTATATTTATTTACCCCACTTTGGAATACATATGAGGAGCATAGCATCATTCCGTTCACTAAGTGAAACCCGTAACGAGCACATGGCGTTCTGAACTCGGTAACTCTCATTTATCATGGCAGATGAGAGGCATAAGAAGCTGTAAAAGTGCTGCCCGGTTAACTCTTACTTTCTTATTTTTCATAAACGAGGATTGATGTGCCAGGTGGCACGGCGTTTCGCACTTATTTATTCTTATTTGGGAAATTTACTTCATTTCGTACTGTGATCATAATATAAAGTGATACTTGAATATATATTATCCCACTATTGGGCACGTGCCTTCTCTACTACTGAGACGATTTTTGATTTAAAACCTAAATAATTAATCCAATGTTGCCATATATTCTTTTAATATTTCTAAACATATTTTGTTCAATAAAATTGACGCTATTTTAATGGAGATATCAAACATGGAGATGTTATCCTAAATCTTTATTCATATCATGACACAAATACTAAATCCTGAAATGTTGGATTAGATTCTTATAATTTTTAAAGCTGTGATTTTTTTTTTTGTTAATCTGATAAAGCAGTCAATAATTATGTTTATGGAGTGTTTTTATATATTGTGGTTAAAGGAATTGCCCACACTGAGGAATGCGTAGATTTCAATCTTAACACGGCATCGATCACGGATAGTGTTCTGACGAGAGACATCGATCATCGAGGGTAATCTATTAACCATCTGTATGCCTGTATTAATATGAGTTATTGACCGAATTCTATAGGGTAGAAACATTTAAATAAATGGATTATTTACATACTTTTAATATACAGTCATTTTAACAGTAGGTATTCTTGAGATGAAAACTACAATTTACATCTCGATTGACAAACTAGAGTTTAATTTGGTTTGAACTATATTAAATAGTCCATATCTTACTATAGGTAAACGATTGTATTTATCCACACTCTACAAACCACACTATAACATAGAGAATCAACAGCCGTATGGTAGAGTATTATGAACGGCTTACAGTCGGCTAACGGTCGGCACAGTCTAATAATTAGAGCGTGATTGCGGTGGAGTACATGACACTATCTCAGATTTTCGTTTTTAGATGGGTGAATATATCCGTTAATATCGTTTGGTGAAATTTTAGCCTTCGCGCAGACGCTACTAACTTATAATACTAAGACCTCATTTATGGAGGCTCAGCGCAGCCTGCAATGAATTCATACATATGGCGTTGTGTATGTTTACGGAGAAGAGATTTTACACGCGTTTGCTTGGAATGCAGCGATATTTGCGGCGGCGCCCGTGGCGTCGCATGTCCCTTCACTGCGCCCAAATCGGTGCCGCCGCGACGGGCGACGCCACTCTTCACGTCCCGCGCCTTTATAAATAACATCGTACATTGCCATAAGTAAGTTTGTGTTTACGCGTGCGATGACGCGGGCCGCTGCACGCGCTGCTGCACGCGCCACCACTCTATAAACGGAAAAATCACCCAACGCACCGCGAGCCTCCACGCCACACGCACCATGCGACGCCCCGCGTCTCCGATAACGTCGCCTAAGTGCTTGTCACATGTTTCAAGAAAATCTTTTTGAGATTTATCGAATTAAACAGCTAATGTAGCTAGTACTCATTTTATCACTATTTATTTGGGAGCATAGATTAGAGTGTGACTTTTGTATTTAGTCGGCTTATACATTTATGTGACGAGTAGCATTTACTCAGAAGTTGTGAAACATACTTGTAAGTTGGTCCAACAACTTATCACCTCAGTATTGTAGTGTAGCGTCACTAGAGAAGCGTAGTGTTTCTCGGCAACAAGGTGATCGTGTCTGCGTGACACTTTGATAGAAGACAGTAAAATCGTTATTTAAGAAAAATTATCGTTTCCGCGCAAAGGAAGCGATACACGGAGACTAAAGATCTCACTTACTACACTTCCGACTTGTCTATTCCGTGCCATCTGCTTTTATTAATCTCAAATAACGTTTACTTAGGATATTCGTGAAATGCAATAAAAAATATAAACACTTAGTAACGATGCATCGAGGATGATAAATGTAACATGATTTTATGTTCGTACAAGTTATGCAAATTTCTTTATTAAAACCCTTTTGATGCACAAAGTCCATATCATTAAGTTTTGTTATCTTCGGCAACTTAAGAATTATGGAATAGGTACTACATACCGTTAAAGATTTAATTTTTATTATTGTATGATTTTTACGCTTTTACATACCGCTTAGTTCCTAACATTTAAGGACTCTTAAAAGACCTAATATACCTCGACGGTTTTCGCAGACTTATGTAGGTATAGAGATATTTCTTAAACAAACACTTACGCCTTTTATCCCCGAAGGGGTAGGCAGAGGCGCAGCTAGAGCACCTAATTTTCGCCTTGCGCATTCCGTCCCACGGTGTGATAGAGGGCGAGCCTATCGCCATATCTGGCACAAATTTCTCTAACAAATAGCCAGTTTCCAGTTTCAAGGACAAAAGTGCATTGGAGAAACGAAAAACTAATTATAAATTGATAGTGATGAAATTAGCTATAAGACTATAGCGTGCCGAAGGTACCCATGTAGCTTTGTTTCGAACTAAAACATCTCAACTGATAAAAGTTTTTAAACCGTCTGGGTGTTTCATTGCAGACCCCGCCTTTATACACCCGGTAACTAATTAGGGCTCTCTCGCAATCACATTTTGTTTTTGTTATTTTAAAAGCAGTCACGTTTCTGCAGACCGTTTTCTCTGAATTTATTTTTACCATTCATATTCAAAGTGCTTTTTTGTTTATATTTTATGTGTATTTTGTGAGTTTTCTATAAACTTTGGAAAATGAATTAGCATTTTGTGTTTTTATTTGCTAGAAAAGCTAATAACCAGTTCTAATAATGAACATAACGAACGATTGAGGTAAACTAATCGTAATCATATTTTCCATTAATATGTATCACTATTAGCCGACCGACATTAGCCCGGAGCCAACGTTTTTGGCCTTAATATTGTTATCTTTATTCAAGGAGGCCTATGAATAAAACAAGGCACACTTGCTGAGAGCCGATACTGCGCAAGATGTTCCACGGACATAACTTTATTCATTTAGTTGTTAAACATAATTAAAATAGCACCTTAGTACGCGAATCGCCTACATTAATTATAATTACGTTAAATCGCGCAGAGTACAACCCTACACAAGCTTTCCACATCACGGCATGCGTAATACAGATATCGTTGAAAATGTAAATGAGGAATATATTTATATTCCAGGATAAACGTTGACACACTTTTTTATGTTTTTTGATGCCTTTATATCTGCTTTTTAGCGAGCATAATTACATTTGTAATACGGGATGTTATTCAGTTTTGACGAAATAGATTTCGAAATTGGCAGCATGGGTGACAAAAGGGTCCATTGACTGTTATTAAGTCGGCATTGTACTACCGCCATAGCCTTAGGCGTGCTCCTTCACGCCAATAAATAAGATGCAGCTGAGTTGCGAACACAATTTAACTTCAAATAAAATTTTGCTACCCTCCCCTGTGAATAGGTCGGTATATGGTTCGGAAAGGAAGGGCGCTCCTATCTTTCCCTACATCGGGTACACCTCGTAAGTTCCCGAACCGACTTCTTTCTGTTTTATATGTCGAATGATATGAATTGACTTCCAAATGGGATTTAACTAAGTTTTGTGCGCCTTCAACCTCGTTCCACCACAATTTACTATGTAGTCAACGTCATTTTACCATAAAATATATACGAGATTTAATCTCTTCATGTTTGTTTTTTTTCAGTAAAATATAATTACGTTACATCAAAATTTCCAGCGGCCGCATTTACCGAGAAATATAGAGTTTCCTCTTAGAGTTTCCTGGATTTAATCACATTTACTTTGATTTCGGCTCAAATTGACGTACCAAAGTATATAACGAAATGTTTTTGTAATATGAATATATTTTTCCTTTTTCAAGAGGGCACTTATTTGCTTCGACAACTAAGGTGGTACAAATTGTAAATCCTCCAATGATGGGTCAAGTGTTCTTTATAAAAAGTAATAATTTTCCTCTTCCGGTCCAGTCCAACGTTATTGTAATAACGAATCAATATGAACAAACAGAGGCTTGTAGGAATGTATTTCTGGGATTCATTAAGAGGAAAATCTTTTTTTTTGCTTGATGAATCGATTCAGTGTATAATCGATTTGAAACCATGCGGTCTTTAATCTAAGAACGAGTAACGCGACTATATTAAATACTTAGTCGTCATAGCATAAGTATTACTAATTATTTTAATATTGAATTGGTAATCGGCCAAACGTCGGTAGGTCTACGTACTATTTATGTAAAATGAATTATCAAAAAAAAATCCGCAGAAACAACTTACCAATACTGTATAATCGATTCATCAAAACCAATATTGTGGTACAAAGTAAAATCGATCGTAATTTTCGGATCCGGCATCGATAACGCTTGGACATCTCTACATGTGTAAGAGCCTGATATCAATTTCACGCAACTTATGCGGCGAAGTCTTGAACAAACAACGATCTGAGATCGACGTGGGAATCAACATGCGTGTGAAATGTGACGCCTGCCTTGTGCGTGCTTTGTGCGCCCTTTGTAAACGTGTCACGTATTCTTTCCCGGATACTAATATATTATCCTTAAACAAATATCTATTTTAGGCTTTGACCAGGTTGCTGATGAATTCGATTGGCCTTCATCCACAGCCCAATTCTGCTTCCTATAAATGATCAAAAAATAGATTAGCAACACAAGTAATAATGTAACTTTGATCGAATTCCATAATAAACTTTAAAAGCTTGTCGACAAAAGTTTTTCTTATAATTACGTTTTGGCAAACAGATTATTGGATATTGATCTTATACAAATATATTTAGATATAAAATTGATAATTTCATAAGGCAATTTGTAATTAAAGTTTATATGGGTATTTTAAGTGTATCGGAGTACGAGGTTCCAATCCTATAGAAGAACTATCTTATCTTCTTACTATAATATTATAAATGCAAAAGTTTGTGTAAATGTTTGGATGTTTGTATGTTTGTTAGAAGTAAACACAGAATCTACCAAACGATACGCATGGTATACGCTCACGCTTTGTCTCCCCGAAGGGGTAGGCAGAGGCGTCTTGTTGCACCCACTTTTCACCGTGTATATTCTGTCCAATGATGGGATAGGTGGCGAGCCTATCGCTATATCGGGCACAAATTCCGAACTCCGGGCTGATACTGAATAGAAAAACCCAATATCAATTTGCCCGACCCGGGGACCGCATCCGAGACCTCAGCATTGCAGTCGTACCGTAATACAACTACGCCACTGAGTCAGTCTACAGAACGGATTTGGATGAAATTTGGCACACGGGTAGATCATATAGGCAAGGAAAAACACATATACATATCAAAAAGGCAAGGAAAAACACAGCGCAACTTGGATGATATTATCACGCTCCTAAAGGGGACTGATCCCGAAAAAATACCGATTTTTGTAGCAAAGGATCTGGAAAAACTACCTCCGGTTACTTTTGACCATATTGATGTGACATCACTATTAAAAAAGATAATTGTGATGCAATCTTCCATTGAGGATTTTCGTCAAAATTACGTTTCGAAAAAAGACCTTACTGATTTTTTGTCGGATTATCATAAATCAGAAATCTGTGAAGTTAAAGAAAATATGCATTCAATGAGTGGCGGGTACTCGGGGAATGAATCTGCTACGATCCCTGTCGATAATAATCGTCCAGCACTCGACCCACATCCCAATCCTTCCAATAAAAGTTTATATAATTCGCATGAAAGTAACTGCCGCCCTGCGCCGACGTTGCATACCGCGCGGCCGAGTAGAAATATTGGGATGAGCGCGAGCGAGACAAGAAATTGTAGCGCGCGTGCGGTGGAACCGGCTTTAACTGACAGCGTTGCTAAAACAGTCACAACAACATCTGTGAGCAGTGATAATAAAATGTCGCCTCTAAGATCTGAGCCTTCTTTTGCTCAAACAGTTATAAATAATAATGATAAAGAATGGAAAGAGACGCGTGAAGGCGACCAGTGGACTGTAGTACAAAAACGAAGATTAAGAAATAGATTTCTTACAATGAAGGGTAATGCGATGCCTGATTTGAATGAAAGTGAAAAATTTAAGGCTGCTGATACTAAGATACCGTTATTTATTTCTAACGTACATCCAGACGTGTGTGAGGATGATATTATTGACTACATACACAAGAAAACGGGGGAGACCGTTTCTTTAGTGAAGATATCTATGAAGCAGCAAAAGAATTATAATGCTTATAAAATCTATGTTATGAAGCACAAGTCTGACATATTTTTAGATGATAAACTATGGCCGTCCGGTATATGTTTCAGAAGGTTTATTAATTTTAAAGCCAGACGAATCGGCACAAGAGACACGGAAAATGAGGCTATTCTAATGAATGAGACTAATGGTTGACAATGGAAACAACTGTAGTAAACTTGTAAGTTATAACTGTAAATCTATTAAAAGATCATTGGATGGAGTTAAGTCGCTATGTCGGTCAGCTGATGTGGTGGCTCTGCAGGAGACGTGGCTGCTGCCCCACGAGATACCCCTGCTTACTACCATCGACGAGAACTTTGGTGCAACTGGTACCTCCGCTGTGGATACGTCGGCCGGGCTGCTTAAGGGCCGCCCATATGGTGGAGTGGCTTTGTTATGGCGCAAAAGTGCTTTTAGTTCTGTGTCTGTGATAAATTGTGACAATGTGCGATTGACGGCAATTAAAGTAACAGTGAGTAGCGGAAATACTATAGTAATATTTAGTATCTATATGCCTACAAACAGTATTGATAACATTCCTCTATTTACAGACTGTCTAAGTGCAATACAATCTGTGATTGAAATTGAGCAAAATTGTGGGGTCGAGGCTTTCTATGTACTAGGAGATTTTAATTCCCATCCTAATGAATTGTTCTATAATGAGTTGATAAGTTTTTGTAAAGAACATTTGTTGTATTGTGCAGATGTGGATGTGCTAGGTCTGCAATCTGATACTTATACATTCCATAGTGAAGCTCATGGTTGTGTGAGGTGGTTAGATCACTGCATTACCAGTCAGTCTGCGCTGTTAACAATAAACAGTGTGTATGTGCAGGAGGATGTGTATTGGTCTGATCACTTCCCTCTTGTAATTGTTTGTAATTTGTCTAGAATAAATTGTAAGCTGCATTGTAATGTTTTTATGGATAATGTTAGAAAAAGAATAGTTTGGGGGGACAGGCAGCTGCCTCAAATTATGAAATATCACGATATATGTAATCTAAAGCTCAGTGAAATAGCTTTTCCTGTAGAATTAAGACAGTGTTCTAATGGGTTGTGTTGCAATCCTGATCACAACTTAATTATTGATAAATTATACCATGGTATTGTTAATGTATTGTCAGAGGCCGCAATGCTAACCTGTAGTAGAAAAACAAATTCAAAAAATAAAAAAGGTGTGACTGGATGGAATGTACATGTCGCCAGTGCTCACAGGGAGGCTCGTATTAAGTTCAAAGAGTGGGTTCTAGCTGGTAAACCCACTAACGGTCATATTTTTGGTGATATGTCTGTAACGCGTAAGATATTTAAATCTAAATTAAAATGGTGTCAGGATAGACAAGAACAATTAAAAATGGATATACTTGCTTCTAAACATGTAAGTAAAAATTTTAAGTCTTTTTGGAAAAATGTAAATAAAATAAATGTATCACCGAGCATTCCTGTGAGCGTTGGAGGCATAAGTGATCACAAAGGCATAGCTAACATGTTTAGGGAACAGTTTGCTGTCCAGTCACCTAGAGGTCCGTCTCAGAGTATGCAATGTGGTGCTGAGTCCGTAATGGCTGGTCGTGAGTTGTTTTTTGCAGCAACAAATATCGCAAAGACAATTAAAAACATGCATGGTGGGAAATCTCCCGGTCATGACGGCCTCAGTATTGAACATCTTAAATATGCTGGAGTACAATTGCCACATGTCCTTTCAATGTTTTATAATTTGTGTTTGTGTCACTCTTACTTACCTGAGTCATTGATGCGAACAATAGTGGTACCTATTTTAAAAAATCGTACCGGTGACTCGTCCGACTTAGCCAATTATCGGCCCATCTCACTTGCCACAGTACTGGCCAAAGTACTTGACAGTTTGCTTAATGACACTGTCGCGAACAGGGTGAGCTTGCATGACGCCCAATTTGGTTTTAGACCCGGATTGTCTACCGAGAGTGCTATTCTTAGCTTGAAGCACACTGTTAAGTACTATACAAAGAAAAGGACGTCGGTATATGCGTGCTTCCTTGACTTGTCAAAAGCGTTTGATCTGGTTTGTTATGACTTGCTTTGGGATAAGTTGGATAGCGCAGGTGTACCAGCCGAATGTACCTCACTATTCAAGTATTGGTATGGTAATCAAAAAAATCAGGTGCGTTGGGCTGGGGCTTTGTCGGACGAGTACAAGTTGGAATGCGGTGTTAGGCAAGGTGGGTTAACCTCGCCGCTTTTGTTTAACTTGTATATTAATGAGTTGATTGGGAGACTCAGTCGCATGCATGTAGGTTGTTACATTGATGGCACCTCTTTCAACAACATAAGCTATGCCGACGACATGGTGCTGCTGAGTCCTTCAGTCAATGGATTAAGGGTGCTTCTATCTATTTGTGAGACATATGCAAAGGTACATGGTTTAAAATATAACTCTAAAAAGAGTGAGCTCTTAGTTTTCAAAGCAGGTAGTTACATGCCTACCTATGTGCCTCCGGTTCGGCTTGATGGGGTTGCTCTGAGACGGGTTGAAAGTTTCAGGTACCTCGGTCACATTGTGACCAGTGACCTTCAGGATGACGAGGATATTGAAAGGGAGCGTAGGGCTCTGGCAGTACGGAGTAATATGCTCGTCCGTAGGTTTGCTCGATGTACGAACGCAGTGAAGGTGACGCTTTTTAAAGCCTATTGCCAATCCTTCTACTCGAGTAGCCTATGGGTGAGTTATACGAAACGGGCTTACAGAGCTCTGCGCACTCAATACAACAATACGTTTAGGGTGTTGTTGCGTCTGCCGTGGCGATGCAGTGCGTCTCGTATGTTTGCGGAAGCGCGAACGGATGGCTTTCAAGCCATAATTCGAAAAAAATCGTCTTCCATGCTGCAGCGCCTAAGAAACAGTAGTAACGCCATGCTAAACGTGATTGCTGAGCGGTTTGACTGTCCTTTCCAAAATTATTGGATGAAAGTAGTTCTGGGAAATGTGACATAACAATTAATTAATGTAGTAGCTAATAAGTTTATGATATCTTGTTAATTTGATTTTTAATGTATATGGATTATGTAATCTGAATTAAATATATAAAATAAAATAAAATATCCTGGATTAACACATAGGCTACTTTATATCCCGGTAATTTGTTCCCATTGTAAATAATGGATGTTTTAATCTGATTTTTTACTTGACCTCGTACCGTGTTATAGGGATTTGTAAAAAGCCTTTCCCGCGAGAAAAGCCGCGAGCAACACCTAGTCTAAAATATAATTAGAATTATGGCGCCTCTCTCACTTCTTAACACGCTCCGAAACCGTGATATCAGAATGTATATATGAATGTTATACCTTCTAAAAAGATACTGCTACTGAGCCAGCGTAGGGGAATATAATCAAAGCCCCTGCAGGGAATCCTAAGCCCTGAACACAAAGCGTACACAAAGATCACATCACGTCGCGTCATGTTAACCAACAGCTTTTTATTTCGCACGTTTAATGAAGTGAAAAGAGATGATCGATGACATGTATCCAACAAGAACCATCGATACGATAGATTTCACTAAAGAAAACATATTTACAAGGACACCCGTTCCTTTACAATTTACGTAACAATGGAACGAGGATGATTTTTATGCTCTCGGCCAATATTAACTAGCTTGAGTTATGTAAGTGGAACAAATTTTCGCCGATTCATTGTCCGTTTGTTCGATTCTGTATTAAATTCAAACTCAAATTGAGGCCGTGCCAAATACTACTCATATTGTTTTCCTTGTTTTCTTTAAATAACAATAGGTTGTTACATAATTTTTGTACTTTATTGTACTGTTTTGGTACAGTAGGCCAGTAACTAATTCGCGAAATATGTCGTGTTGCATAAACACTTATAATCCTGCAGCACGGCTCGTTTATCTAGTGGCTAAATATCCAGTACTTATACCATTTCATCTGGTGGTCGACTTTGGAAATACGTTCATAATCAATACTTCTATCTCCAAAATGTACTCTAGGAATCGTACAATGGCAATTAATTTAACATTAGAAGGACTGTCACACATCTATATGACAATACATCTTACACACAAATTCAGTCTAATTTGTATGTAAATATGCAAAAACAAAACAGAAGCGCGAATGAATGTACGAGAACGCGGGCAAATCACTTTCGTCGAATCGTTGTTGGTTTAATTAACGTTTCCTCGGATGTCACTATTAAGTCGACGTTGTATGGGCTCTGTAACAATGGCAATGAGCCTTTGTGTACATTCGTTGTTTAGATGCCTGAAGCCGACTTGTATACTGAATACTTGGTACCGCAACTACATTTACTTTAATGATTCAAATTATTTGAATTTCGAACTTTTAGGTTTTTTTTATAAATTCTTAGTTTTATTTATATGCCGTTTTCTAATTGATGTGACTCGACGCTATGTCGTGGACCTTTCTAATAAGTGACTTAACTACAGTCAATACCTATTAAACGATTTAATATTTTAAGACCAAATTAAAAGATATACCAAAATACTACTAGCCATTTATATTACTCAAAACATATTTCAATTCAATACATTGACCAATGCGCATTACCGATATCCTAACATATATCAGTTTCCACATTCCACACTAACTTCGTAACGCAATAATATCGCAATACAGAAGTTTTATATACAATGAGTCGCAACAGTTCTTTCCCAGAGCTCCATTACCATTCTCCCCTATTCGCAGAATGGAACAAACGCACACTGGGTCGAGTCAATTTCGCGATTATAATTGGAATCACACCGATGCGATATCCCGCTTGGATCGCCTTTTGTTTTCACTGATTTATAACTTCATAGCCAATTATGAGTACCAACAGGCCTTAACGACACTTTATCGCAAATAGAGAGATGATAGTTATGATAGTATTAAAAATATGTTTATATTTATTGTGGCTTAGATCAGATCAAATTAAATATTCCAATTTCAATTTGTCGTTTATTTACAATGTCAACTTTGAAATGCATAAGGCAAAAATTAACTATAGAATTGGCTCCTTACTTTTATACTTAAACTACTAAAGTTTCTAAAATAAAACAAAATTCCGTACGTGATAAGAAATGCAATGTTTCTAAATGGCCTCATACATCTAAGCAGCAAGTCACTGCCCCACCAGAGTACACATTCTCGATTTTTACATAGAAAAAACATGTTGCAGAGACTGAGTGGCGTCGACTCAAAGTGTGTTACAGTGTTCGACAAAACAAGGAAGTATCCGTTACCCAACATGCGTAAAGAGCTTGGGTCTTAAGAATACACGTCAAAGAAGCAATTTCACTAATCACTCGTGTTGCATAGAGGTGACAAAGGGGCATTAGTTGCACCGCCAAGCAGCAGTGTGCATGCACTATTGTGTTTCGGTTTGAAGGACATAGTAGCCAGTGTAACTACTGGACATAATGGGACTTAACATCTTATGTCTCAGGATGACGAGCGCAGTGGAATGCCGCACAGTACTTGTAACTCAAGGTGCTGGATGGTGTTGCTATTGTGTTTATGGGCGGTCGTATCGCTTACCATCAGGCGAACGGCATGATCGTCTCGTCATTCAATGCAATAAAAAAATTAAACAAAAATTACGTTATTCTAGAAATAATAATAATTGTTGCCTATTTGGGAAATGGTAAAGCACATAGACTGTGAAAGGAGATATTCTGGGTCTGATATCTGTATATCAGTGTGCTTAGAATGTGGCAAAAAACACGACACGACTCCGTTTCGTATTATTCGGATTGGTTGAGAGACTAACACGTGACTGACGTATTGGTCTCTCGATCAATCTCAAACATCAAAATTAAACGACATCGACTTACGAGTTGCTTTTTTTGCCACATTCTAAGCACAAAGGTTTTTTTTAATCTATTTATTTAGAAACATTATCGCTGATGCTATAATGACGCCTCTATAATATAAATATTAAATTTACATATTTCTTAATCTCATATAAGCTAATTTATAAAATAGCGAGATCACTTAAGGGTAAACTTAATATAGCGTTACAATCTCCTATATTACTCGTATTATTGGAACGAAGTTCCTTATCGCGCGTTGTGAAAGGGGGCTAGACGGAAAAAAATCTCACGAAAAGTTGTCACGACACTTTTTGCTATTATCTTACTAATATGAACCTTAAATACAATGCGTAGAAGCTATAATTCTTGAAACGAATATATTTTTATTTATTTTATTTATTAAAGTCATTAAAACCATTTCTTACTAATCTAATATGAACCTTAAATACATTGCGTAGAAGCTATTTCCCCAGCGTTGGCACGGCACGAGTACAAAAGAATCGAACGTAAGATTCTTTTTCAAATTTTGTTGATTTATTCAACTTTGGTTACTGACATTTATCAATAACAAGACTAAACGTGCTTTGCTCGCGTTTAAAAATCTACTTTATGTGGTAAGCGTAAGATCGAATTTGTGTTTAGTCAATCAAAATTTGTGATAAAAATGATATGCAATAGCTTTACCGCGGCAGTCTCCGAGTGCCACACGTATTTATTTGTTTTTTTCTCTAGAAACTTATGTATTGGAACGGAAATAGGAAAATATTTATATATTTATATACATACACACTCTGTAATATAAATAAAATTATATTACAATTCCTTCACTAATTAATCGAAAGGAACTTCGTTCCATCCGGGTGTCCCTTGACACCTCTCATTTTTTTTATTCTATGTGATTGGCTACTAACACATTCCATTAGAATGTGATACACATCATCTACTAAACCACAGCTACAATTAGGTGATGTAGACTTGACCATGTGATAAGCACAAAGGTTATCCAATGCTTTGAGTAATCTTTCTAATGTTACGGAACTAGAGAGGAGTTTAGGCCCGGTGGTAAAAATGTGTATTTCATTTATCTGTTTAACGTAGTATATTAAATAGAACCGACGCGGCGACGCAAAGAAGATAAGAAAATCTCCAGACTAGGATCATTGTTAAGAAAATTGGCACTTAAAAATGAAGAGTGGGAAATAGGTTTTATATGGTTCAGAAGCGTGATACGAAAATTTGATTGGAATAAGTTCTCAGATGAGAATCGGAATCTGTAAAAGTTTTGAATGTGTTGGATCGTAGAGGGAATATAAATTAAAAAAGTTTTGCCTATTATCGGGGATTACTTTATAGTTTGAGAGAAAAAAAAAACGGTATTCGAAAAAAGTGCCACGATGCTTTCTAATTGTATTTAATAACTAAGCAGAGAACATAATTCTGCGTATTTTGAGATTATTTATTTAGTTTACTGGTTATGAACAAGACTGATATGAAATAGCCAAAAATAATACTTCGCACACACACACACACTCACGCCTTTTTATCCCCGAAGGGGTAGACAGAGGCGCAATTTAGTGCACCCACTTTTCGCCGTGCGTATTCCGTCCCATGGTGTGATAGGGGGCGAGCCTATCGCGATATCGGGCACAAATTCCAGACTCCGGGCGGATACTGAATTCTAGAAAAATCCAATATCACTATGCCCTATATTAATACTTAATTTGCGGTTTATTTGAAAGAAAGGAATGTATAGACATGTTTCATAATAACTACTAGTCCACTCAACTTATATTTCATATACCTGTAGGTACAAAGTGGAAACAAAAAGGAATAGCCTCGTTTGTTATTTTCATCAACAAAGGTTATATCAGATTCATTTTCGCCACTCCGTGGTTGACTGGGCCTAAGTAGACGAGAAACTAGTTCACTGGTAATTTATAAAGGCCGCTTCAATAAATTTGAATAGTCCCTAAAACGTAACAGTATTAAGTTAATTTAATAATTCTTAAAAAAAGGAGAGACAGTATCGCTTTTTATCACGAAAATATATTTTTGTATCGATTGAATAATTTTATAATCACTCCCTATAAACAAACCCACGAAACAAACTTTACTTTTTATATTAATTTGAAAATATTAATCATATCAATGTTAATATTTTTTGGTAAACTTAAACGTTTAGCTGAATAGCAAACAATATTTCACCTAGCAATAGATTACTGTCTAACTAAACGAAAATTTCAATAAAGAAATTTATTTCAATGTTGTTGCAAAGTCACGAGCTTTAATAGATAATCGTTGAAGTTATCGACATGAAATCAACAGCTAGTCATTCATTGGAAAGTATTTCATAATTTTACCCCTCAATTATGTACCCCTGATTTATATACTTGCCAAGTACAGACGAACAGTCACAAATACAAGTGTGTAAACAGCTTATTCGGGTGTATTCGTTACTAATTTGTTTTCTTTTTATTGCGTTGAATGACGAGACGATCATGCCGTTCGGCTGATGGTAAGCGATACGACCACCCATGAACAGTAGCAACATCATCCAGCACCTTGACCTAGCATTCCACTGCGCTCGTCATCCTGAGACATAAGATGTTAATTCTCATTGTGTCCAGTAGTTACACTGGCTACAATGTCCTTCAAACCGAAACACAACAGTGCATGCACACTGCTGCTTGGCGGTAGAAATAGACATTGCGGTGGTACCCACCCAGACGGACTCTTACATATGAGAGACCTACCACCATTACTAATACTTCATCGTCATATTCGTGCAAAAAATATTCGGCAAATTATACGCCTTTTGTCCAAATGAGATATTTGATATAAAACTGCGTCGAAAATAAAGTTACTATGGTATTTAGTCCTTTACACTTTTATGTATTTTTCCACCAATTCTTAGAAATCATTATAATAGCTGTTATTCACATCAAAGCTTTTAATAAAAATTAATTATTAAAAGCAACCTAAGTTACTCCTATTTATTTATAGATAATGGATATTTGAGATTTTTTCACATAATTCTTGTGCCCTTCGGCTGGGACATTATAAATTCTTGCCTGTCTAAAATGAATATTTTAGACGTAATTAAATTTCTCTTTTGTTTTTAACTACGTGGGCTTTGATATTTTATTTTGCAACTATAAAGTACGGAACGGATTTCAATGAAATTTGGTATGGAGATATTTTGAGACACTGGGAAGGACTTAGGTTACTTTTTCTGCCGGAAAAATGTAGAGCGGACTTTTATCCCGGAAAAACTCTTTTACGCGGGCGAAGCCGTAGGCAAGAGCTAGATTTAATACAAATATAAAACTTCAAACACTTTATAAAATAATATTTGGCAACTGCTTTCCATAATTTGTCTAAGATGATATAAATTTCGGGGTAATCCAAATGTTAACTATAAAAGAGGATAGTAGAGACAACAACATTCCCGTACAAGGAATTTCACCGGAGTAATGACTTTTATAAACGCACACGCTCTCGTACAGCGAAAGGAATTTGAGAAATTTCATAGCTAAGGAATTGTGGGGAGGCTCATATTAAAAATTGAGTATCGCGTAGGAAATATCTCTATATGAGTTAACTGATGCATTGTGCAATGATCAATTAAATAAAGGGAATCATATTATTTAATAGCGACGATAGCATAGTTGGGAATGGTACAGTCTGCCGAGACAATGTCCGGAGGTTCAAACCCAAGGCACACACCTCTGACTTTTCGAAGTTACGTGTGTATTGTTATCAATTATCGTTCGCTTTAACGGTGAAGGAAAACATCGTGAGGAAACCTGCATATCTGAGAAGTTCTCTGAAATTCGAAGGTATGTGAAGTCCGCCAACCCGCACTAGGCCAGCGTGGTGGACTAAGGCCTGACCCCTCTCTGTAGTAGAGGAGGCCCGTGCTCAGCAGTGGACAGTATATTCAAAAGTATTAGATTAAAGATAAATAATATTATATAAATATTAGAGTAAAGTATAAGATTTTTCAAAAGTAAAGACTAATTATAATAAAAATTCAATTAAAAATTTAAAAACCCCCGACACAAAAACTCTCTAAAAAGTAAAATCATAAAAGTGTCTTTGTCGTTTAAGTACCTAGTAATATTTTGACCTAAGCGTCGTCGCGTCGGGGGACCGCTAAAGAAGTATTTTCATCTCCCTGGTCCGGAGTTCAGCATCTGCTCAGGTTTAAAAATATTGCCGAAGTCACAGTACACCAAATTTAAATTCAATCGGGCTTTTTAAATTGGAAAAGAGCTGATAATTTTCAAACGCATCTTCATAAATTATAGCTAAGAACCATCGCGATCACATCAGCTTTCAAACAAAAAAAAACCGCGTCAAAATTGGTCTATTCGTTTGAGAGCTACTATGCCACAGACAGACATACAGATACACAGATACACACCCTAAACTTATAACACCACTCTTATTCTGTCGGCGTTAAAAATGAATTTTTCATTATGGAAATGTGAAATGTCAGGAGCTGATTGTGAAATTAATAATAAACACGTCAAAGCGTTACCACACAACATCCAACATATCGCACCTTTAGAATGAAAACGACACATTTAAAAAAAACGGAAATTGTGCTATCGTCATAAAATGACCTAAAACTGGTCCCTTTTTTATAAAAATATAATAAAATAGGCCCGATATAACAGTTTGGTCCTTTTCCCGCTTGAATATGTCTGTGTTTGAGCTATTGTTGTATTGTGAACTTCGTTTTAAGTAATTTTATAACGATAACTCAATTTTCGATATTTTTGAATTGTGTCATTTACGTTCTAAAGGTGCGATATTTTCAAACAAGAATCCATATCTTGAATATTAAGTTTCCATTAGAACTACCAGAAACTACAAGGAACTAGTAATAACTTGGTACAAAAACTTACATACGAAAATTTCTCAAATAAACTCAAATTACGTATAATTTGATCTACGTGTACTTCCAGTTTTATCACGAAATGAGGCATTCTGTGGTTTGATAACGCAATCAGCTGGCTAAGCTTCCCCCGCCTCTGTTATTTCTCAAGACATTCCGTTTTCGCTCGACGTCTTAAATATAACTTTAGGGGCTTAAGGGTCAATGTACCGTTATTTATGTTATTCGATTTTCCTTACTTTTACATTCTTAATTCGGGGCGGAAAAGGAAAAATTGTGATTGAAAAACTGAATAATTGTGTTCGAGTTTTGCTGTTTCAAGTGGATTAAGAATTATTATCATTGTTGTGTAGTTTATGATAATAATAATAATCAGACATTAAACTTAAAGTCAAAGTATAGTTTAAAATAATCAATAGAATATTTCATTCACAAAAATTGACAATAATTTAATTCTAACCAGAATATAAATAATAACAAAAACAAGATAAAGATATTTCTACCTACGATTAATTAATTTATAATTACTTTCCTTATGCAAGTTCTAGTTGAGTTCTTTTTAACAAAACTTCATTCCATTACAAACCACGGAACGCATTACATAAATTAATTTGAGAACAAAAGCCACATTTCAGAATTCCGTCTTCATCTCCATTCCTCACAACCCTGACAAACGGATTGCTGAAGAGTAAGCCTCATGACTCAGACTTTGGGTTACTTGTACGTCCCACATACGTAATTGACTCAGCTATCTACCAACAGAACTCATATCAAGGATTAAACAGGTCCCGAGATCGATTGGGTCTTAGCCAGTAAATCATTGGGTTAGGGTCTTACCAAGATTCTAAGTTTATTGATTAAATGTGGTTTATAGTAGTGTTTGTAGGTTAACGACTTGAAGATTAAACTTACATACATTAAGGATTAAAGTGGTCAGTTTTAATCGCCTCTGAATCGTTAATGTTCATTTGTCACAAACCTAGAATTATTACTCAGTAATTAGAATGAAATTGAACGAATATTCTCAATAGGCACAAAAAGTTACAATTAATAAATAAATATATCTTCAGTTTCTAAGATTAATAATTAGGTACGCCTTTTACACGTTTTTTGTCTTGTATCGAAGGTGGTTTTATTACCAATATTTATTATACTTATTTTTGTATCATAAATCATAATTAATGGATACCTATTATAATTGAAAGACGCTCAATTATTCTAATATTCTTTGTAATGTGGTATTTACTGGTGGTAGGTCTCTCATATGTAAGAGTCCGTCTGGGTGGGTACCACCGCAATGTCTATTTCTACCGTCAAGCAGAAGTATGCATGCACTGTTGTGTTTCGGTTTGAAGGACATTGTAGCCAGTGTAACTACTGGACATAATGAGACTTAACATCTATCTATCTATTATGCGAATAAATGTTTCTTAACATCTTATGTCTCAGGATGACGAGCGCAGTGGAATGCCACATAGTACTTTGTAAGTCAAGGTGCTGGATGGTGTTGCTACTGTTTATGGGCGGTCGTATCGCTTACCATCAGGCGAACGGCATGCTCGTCTCGTCATTTAATGCAATAAAAAAAACAAAAAATGTACATTTTGACTTACAAAGACAAGAATACAGAACATGTGCACTAAACCACTTACCGACCGAAACGTATCGTACATCCATTGAAAATGTGTCAAGCTGCAATGGAACAATTCCCCTTACTGTTAGCTCACTACGATTCGCGACAGATGTCTGCGAGCTGTTGACTCTAGAATTTATACGATTTCTGAGCCAATCTCTTAAGCCTTTAGGGAGATGTTAAACACCAAGATAGTTTTTGTGAGTTCTTGATAGTAATATGGCTTTATAGGATTTTTTAAAATAATTATATTAGCTTTAGCTCGTGGCTTAACCCGCCTGAAAAGTTTTTCCAGGATAAAAGTCCCGCCATATATTTTCCCGGATTCAAAAGTCGAAATCTCTTTTTAACCGACTTCCAAAATGAGGAGGTTATCAATTCGTGTGTTTGTATTTTTTTTGTTTTTTTGTTTATTGACTTTTTTTATATCCTACGTTTATGTTTACATAATCCTATATTTTTACTTACTGGTAGTAGGTGTGTTTTACACGAGAGTAGATCTGGATGGGTAATGTATAATATAATACTGCGACCAATCAGCAGTACACATGAATGTGGTGTTCAGATTTGAAGACAATATCGCCAATGTAATTACTGAGCATTATAAAACTTAATATAATATCATGTCTTAGGATAACGAGCACTCATTTCATTTTACAATTGAAAGGTCTATGGGTGTTGCTATTTATGGACAGCATTTAATCGTACAAATCATCAGTCGATCGAGTGAGTGCTGCTACAGCTACAGCTCCACGTAATATAAATCGCAATAAATAGTGAATAGTACAACAAATTCTTTTGAGTGACTTTATAGTGCTAAATAGTGCTCAAAACATCGTTTGAAATAGTTATCCCTGATAGTAATCAATACCTAAGACAATTACATCAAAGTTTAAGAATAAAAACATTGCTAACCTAATACTTGTGATTAATAACTGAAACAAAAAGTGTTAAGACTGCAGACTACAAAAATAGTGCATCAGTGATTTTGAATCGTGGAACCGAATATCAATTTTTGTTCCGTAATAAATCAAATAATCAAATGTGCAAAGTGACTCAGCGCTTCCAGAACACGTGCAACTCATTACCAAATAAGGACAATATACTCGACACTTCTACTCAAGCGGGCAATTAACTTTCCGAATAAGTCACTTATATTCGTTACGCACGTCATTGCAGCGTTGGCGCGGTGGCACAGACTGTGAGAGCCGCTACGGACAAAGCCGGATGGTCGAATCCTCTATTCATTTTAACTTTTTCTAAAAGGCAAAATCATTATTTAAATTAAAATGTCTAAACAGTGCGGTGGATGTCCGAATACGATCAAAGACAGAAACTACCTACAATGCTTACAATGCAATGGCCTATATGATCTATTGTGTGCGAACGTGACGCTCAGGCGACTTAACCAAATGAGTAAAGAACGTAAACAGGATTGGCAATGTCCGGCATGTCATAATAAGCAACCTAAAGTTGGTAATCAAGATACACCTGTACGCAATTCTCAAATACGTTCAGAATTACTACCAACCTTTGCGGTTGATGAGCACGTTACAACGCGGAAAAAAACTTCGCAAAATATCGCGACCTCACCGGATGACTCAGATCACGATGCCACAGCCGATTCCAGCCGCGTTGACACAAATCTTACAGTTTTGATTAGATCTGAGATAGTAAAAACTTTGCAATCTGAGCTTCCTAAAATTTTGCAACGGTCTTTAAACGCAGAACTTCAACCATTGCGAAAGCAGATCTCAGAACTAATTGGCTCCATCGACTTTATAAATCAAAAATACGATGAGGTCAATTCCTTATTAAAAACTCGAGAGGAAGAGATAAAACACCTTAAAGCCCAAAAAGATGAACTATTAAAGACGGTTTCAGACATATCTAGTCGTTTAACAAATCTTGAGCAACACAATCGAGAATCCAACGTTGAAATACACGGGCTTCCTGAATTTAAGACTGAAAATATAGCCGAAATAGTTACACAAATCGGCAAAGCGGTATGTCAGCCAATACCAGATGGCGATATATTATCTTGTTTCAGAGTGGCTAAGATGAATCCAAACAGCAAACGACCGAGGTCCGTAGTTGTTAAGCTACGTAGTACTCGATGTCGCGACACACTTCTCGCAGCCGTGCAAAGGTTCAATAAAAGTAACCAAGAAAGACTGAATACTAGTTCTATTGGCATCGGAGGTGATAAAAAACCAATATATATATGTGAACACTTGACACCTGAAAAAAAATCACTGCATACAGCAACCCGAATAAAAGCCAAGGAAATGTCTTATAAATATGTATGGGTCCGAAATGGTAAAATTTATATTAGAAAAACTGATAACTCACAGGCAAAAGTTATCAATAGCATGGCCCATCTGAACAACCTGCATTAATAAGCATCGGTGTTCTAACATGTAAGTGTTTGATAATCAGTCCTAATGCTTCAGATATATTATCAAAACCTGCGGGGCATGCGAACAAAAATTAGCGACATCTACAAAAACATACTGCAATTCAATTATGATATAATAATTTTTATTGAAACCTGGCTAAACCCCAGCATAGCTGATGGAGAATTCATCGACGAAAGATATCGAGTCTATCGCCGTGATCGATCTATATCGGAATATTACGTTAAAACTGACGGGGGAGGTTTACTGATAGCAGTTAAAAAATCTTTAAACAGCATACGCTCGATGGACATGGAAAGCAATTGCGATGACTTATGGGTAATTTTAAACGTGGTTGAAGGTAAATGTCGTAAAAAAATTGGAATATGTGTAGTATACACGCTTTGTTCATCGTCGTTGCTAAAACAAAAGGAATTAGAAACGTTCTTGGACAATACGGCTAATGTTGCCAGTGAATTGGACGATGTCCTAGTTGTGGGTGATTGTAATATGAGCTTTGTAACGTGGAGAAAATACGGGGATGATGCGTATCTTACTGCTGAAAATTACCAAAACAAACTAGGATTTGCGCTGACTGATTTCATGTCATTAACCGGGCTGCAACAAAAGAACAACATAGTAAATAAAGATAACAAAATTCTTGATCTAGTACTTACAAATATCCCGTGCGAAGTATTAAAAGCAAATTGCATTAGCAAGTTGGATCCGTATCATCCGCCAATCGATATAGTTGTAAACCTGCGCTCACATACTTTGTTAGATAGAGCTCCCCGATTTGATCACAATTTTTATAAAGCGGATTATGATAGAATTGTACCATTTCTGAGTAACGTCGACTGGTCTGAAATGTTTAATCATTGTAGCAACGTGGACGAAATGGTAAGTGTTTTATATAACAAGCTCCACCTTGCAATTAATCAATACGTTCCCAAACGTAAGCCTCATAAATGCAAACACCCCATCTGGTTTACCTTTGAACTTATTAATCTTTTAAAGGAAAAAGAGAAACTAAGACTGAAATCGCGTAAATACGAAAATCCCCGAGACAGTTATGAATATGAGATTATTAGAAAACGATGCAATAAACTACTCAATGTTTGTTACAAAAATTACATCCAAAATGTAGAAGGTAGTATCAAAACGAATCCACGAGCCTTCTGGAGTTATATAAAGTATAAAAAATCTTCACTGACTGACTTGCCGTCGGCGATGCACGATGATCAGGTAACGGCTACAGGAGGTTCCAACATCTCAAATTTATTTGCTTCCCATTTTAGCAAAGTCTATACTTCGGATAATTCTGCACGTATGCCAAGTCCCCTGGTACAATCCCACACGAAAATTGCACTTTATCCCTCTAACCTGTTTCATGTGACTCTCTCGGAGAAACAAATATTCATCAAATTAAAACGTTTGGATTCTAGCAAAGGTGCTGGGCCTGATAAGATTCCACCAGTCTTCATAAAAAGATGTGCACGAGTGCTGTCATATCCTCTAAAGGAAATTTTTAATAAGTCAGTCGCTACTGGTATATTTCCAAAAGAATGGAAAAAAGCGCGGATAGTGCCAATATTCAAAAAAGGTGACAATAGTAATGTAAAGAATTACAGGCCGATTTCAATCTTGTCTGTTTTTGCTAAGGTATTTGAATCAGTTATTACTCCAATACTTACTAACCACACGAAACCTATTCTGCGTCCCGAACAACATGGCTTTCAAGAAAAGAAATCAGTGGTAACCAACCTAACTTCATATCTCACGACTTTACTGGAAGGACTAGACAGAAAGCTTCAAATAGACTCTGTTTATACAGATTTTGCCAGTGCTTTTGACCTTGTCGATCACAAAATCCTGCTGACAAAGCTGCACGACCAATATGGGATTTGTGACAATCTTCTAAATTGGTTCTCATCTTATCTCAGCAACCGGGAACTAACCGTAGCAGTTAGCAGTTATGAATCTTCTACATATATAGCAACTTCGGGAGTGCCACAAGGGTCCCACCTGGGTCCTATCTTATTCTTACTCTTTATAAATGATATCGTTAACGTCGTACATCATTGCCGGTGTTCCCTGTTTGCAGACGATATGAAAATATCACGTAGGATTGATACATTGTTGGACTCATATTTATTGCAGTCTGATTTGGATCGTGTTTACATATGGTGTTCCGAAAATAAAATGAAAATAAACGCCTCCAAATGTCAACACATACAGTTTTCTAAAAAGAGAAAGGTCATTGATACTCATTACTTCATCAACCATGATGAGATAAACCTCGTCAATAATGTTCGTGATCTTGGTGTAATATTGGACTCTAGATTAAGCTTCAAACCACATTATAATTATATGATCAATAAAGCCGCGAAATTGCTAGGGTTCATTAAGCGCAGCACAAAAGATTTTAGAGGTACTGACTCAAAAATAACATTATTTAAGACGCTTGTTTGGAGCGTCCTTGAATTTGAGTCAGTCCAGCGTTCTTTTACTAGACACCTGGCATTCATTACTCCTCGAGTAAATGGCAGAAGTTCGTATGAGGACAGGCTCACTATCTTCCGATTGAACACCTTGTCACAACGTAGAAGAATGCTGGACTTATTATTCCTTCGCAATGTACTCAACAGTTCCATAAATTGTCAAGATTTTTTGGAACGCATTGAGCTCTGCGTGCCTAAAATAAACTCACGCGTAAAATGTAAAATGTTTTTCAAAGTACCTAAATACAGAACAAATCTCGGACGAAATTCTCCCTTAGCGAGGCTTACTACCACGTATAATAATTGGCACAGACTGCTTGATCTTGATATTTTTCATGACCGGACCACGTCATTCAGGAATAAAACTCTAAGCAGTGTGATCTAGGTCGGAAGTATTCTTCCCATGAATGTCGCATTTGTTGTCTTTCTTTGTTTTTGTTTGTATTGTTTGCTATATCTTCTTTATTCTTCTCTTTCTCTCTCCTGATTCAGACCTCTCTCTGAGTCGTATTATAGATTAGAATGGGAGAGAGGGAGAGGGGTTGGTAAGGAGGAAAACTTAGTTTTTACTTTAGTTTGTTAAAAATGTTGTGCACATCTGTCAAAAATGTAAGCACTAGTTAATAGGATGTTATTGTATAGTTAATTTATATGTTTGTGTTCACATTGTTGATGCGCCTTAATAAATAAATAAATAAATAAATCATAGTGACCTGCTTATCTCGACGTTATGAAAATATTCAATAAATCTCCTACATATCAACTATATGAACTAAAAAGTATGGAAATTATAATTTAATCCGGAGTTAACCACTTTACATTAATAAAGGGAAGGTTAGATAGTGACCTAGTGTAAATTGGGGGTAATTGCATAAGTTTATACGAGAGGGTGTATCTCACTGCATTCACAATGGACCGATATCCAAGCAAGTTTATTATCGTATATTCTCCATAATTTCGGTCCCCACATCTGTCGGGCCGTTAAGCAATGCGATAATCCCACAAAGTAACATATCACGCACATTCTAAGGAGATAACGGATATTCAATATTTTCCAAGATATCCCAAGCAGTTTCTAAGGAGTGATCAATATTTTCCAAGTAAAATCTGTATAAAGAACCTGATCCTTTTGGTATAATAAGAATATTGTTTTTGAGTTTGTAAAATTTTAAACCATAGTTTTATCGTCAGTGTAGAAGTTACAAAAAATGATGTACTTACTTTCATGTTAGTTTGAGCTGTTTTTGGAAGGAAGTCGTTTTTATGTTTTGTTGAGTCTTTCATTTTGAGTAGGGTACTTAGTTCGTCATTCTATTAAGCGTAAAGGGCGCCGTTAAAGCCATCCTTTTGTTTTCATTTCGTGACTGTCAGCATCTCTAGTTTCTTGAAAATAAAATTCTCCTATTCTGAATTCTGAGATGGGAACGTTAATGTCTAAGTTTAATTGCCGTCAATTAAGTGTATTTTCTTAGCCAAATTGTATGTTACAAATGGTATTTTAAGGAAAGGGTTTTTAAGTAGTTTTTAACACTGAAATACAATTCAATGACATAGATAGATAATTTTAAGCGATTAAATTTATATTTATATTTTGTAGGTGTGCCGATAAAACAAATAGTATTCTCATTGACCCTGGTCATAATATATATATATACATAATAACCTGACCATTGTTATTAAAATTAAAAATATTGTTATCAAAATTATCTATTGGAAAACTTAGAACTAGATTGGAATATTACTAAAAAAATTAACTTATGGCAACTATTGGTTTTCGCAAAAAGCGCACAATAGGTTCGTATAAAGCTTGTGACTACTTCAGTTAAACGCTTAAATAAATGCTCTGAATACAGATTATTAATTGTCCGATTCACAACGGTTGCTCTGTCTTCAAAGCCAAGGTATTCTCAATTCCAATTAATCATGAACAAGCGACAAGCGACATAAGACAGTTAACATGAACAGGGTCTACCTTAACCGCACTGTCAACCTCAGGATGTCCATATTAATGTGTCGTATCGGCCAGATCTCGCATGTAGGTATGACAAAGCTCATTGCTGCGTATACGCAAAGTCCTTCTATTTATTACGACACAAAATCGGTTGCCAATAAATTAAAATATTATTTATTTTCAATGTGTAATTAAAATCTTTTTATGTGTGCCACACACACAGGGACCCACAATAATAATTTATAATTTCGGTGTTATTATTATTATTGCTATTTCGGCGATGAAAAGTTGGTGCACTAGTTGCGCCTCTGTCTACCCCTCCTGGGATAAAAGGCGTGAGTATGCGTATGCGTATTTCGGTATATAAGTTGAGCTCTTAGCTTAGCTTCTGAGTAATCGATAACATCCACTCCAGATGTCTTACGATAGAGTAAAGATACAGAGGTTTGTGGCTTATTTCATCCAGGGTTACCACTCAAAAAATTTTGGTCATAGGTATAATATTTTTTTTAAGAACAAGATTGAGGTTAACTTACATTTCTTTATTGTTTGAAAAACCCGCATTAAAATCTATACGTTCGTTTGCGAGCTACGTTGCCACAAACCAACATATACATGCCTGCAACTTATAACACCCATATTTTTGCATCAGAGGTTGAAAATATAAAATATTATGAAATGAAGAATGTTCTCCCACAATATATGTGTAATACCGTACGTTAACAGCAAAATGAATTACAACACGCATATGCATAATTCAGAGAAGTTCCGCATACCATCCCATGTGTCAAACAACCCAGTCACTATGTAAAGTAGACATTACCGGCACGCACCTGAGATAAGTTAATATTATGAAATTACTCGAGCCTTCGCATGCCCTAATATTCCGGAGTAATTGTGAAGAGACGCCTCTATTAGATGAAGTGCAAAAGACTGGTTGATTTATAGTACAAGTTGAGGACAAACTTACATTACACGCGATAATATCTGTTTAATTACGGCACACAAAGCAACTGACGTAGGGTTGTGGTTAATTAAAAATTCTTTAGAGAAGATGTAAATGAGTGGTTTCAATTGTCTTCGCGAGGCGGCTATTAAACAAGTTTGGGTATAAAGCTTTTCACACCCCTTAAAGTCGATGTTACGAATAATTAATATATTAAATATTATTTTATCACCCTATTGATTTAGGAGATGTATATGGGTTGTGGACTGAGGATTCCCGTGTTCAATTCCCAGTTGCACATTCTTGTGTGAATTCTTTTAAAATTCCCTGCCCAGTTCATTTATACATGGCATCCATTCTCATTTTAAATGACGTGAATTCTTCATAAAACTCTATTTATTTAAAACTTTATTATGTAAAAAGACTTCCGTACTTGATCTTACACTTTCTCTGTCTCTTTTCTCTGGGCAGTTACGCAAAATAACGTCAAAGTACCTTCACTTACGTACCTGCTTAGCAACTGTAAAATCTTTTGTCAAATTAATGGAACCGTAACGCTCTTACCTGAAAAGCAAAAAAAATCACATTAGAGCTGATTAGCAGATAATTTTGTTAACGCTAAAGCTATAAGGAATTCCTTTCCGAAATATTAATGGACATTTATTAAACTTAATTGAGTTCATTATAAGCTTAATACCTATTGAGCTATCGATCCAGGTTGTCAAAAGGCAGTCTTCAAATTAGTAAAAAAACTCTAACAAAATCTAGTATTATAAATTCTTGCTGGACTAGCCGAGGAACAGATTTATAAAAAAGAATATTGAGGTCTAGAATACGAGTAATATGGTTGAGAATTGAGCACAGGATGACATAGATGATTGCCTACGTAAACTACCACAAAACTTTTAGAATGAGACATCTAAATGCTAATATGATAATTATAATTTCAATCGAGAAAATTATACTTAGTATACGGTTAATATGATTCTCTTATTGGCATCGTAATTGGGCACAATTATCAAATGGTATCAACATAATAGTTATTAAAACTCGAGCGACTACTCACACAATATAGGTAATAATATGTTGATTATAATATTTTAATTAAAGAAAGTTATAAATTGGGCAAGCTATTTTTTTAATAATTGATTTACTAAGTAAAATTTCAAATGCTAACAAGAAAAATAAACATTAAATAATACAAACACCACTGCAATTATTCCTACACGTTCCATATACCATATACCAGCCCTGTATTATATACTGCCCACTGCTGAGCACGGGCCTCCTCTACTACTGAGAGGGTGTAGGCCTTAGTCCACCACGCTGGCCTAGTGCGGGTTGGCAGACTTCACATAGCCTCGAAATTCTTATGAAGAACTCTCAGGTATGTAGGTTTCCTCATGATGTTTTCCTTCACCGTTAAAGAGAACGATAATTGATAAACAATACACACGTAACTTCGAAAAGTCAGAGTCGTGTGCCTTGGTTTTGAACCTCCGGACATTGTCGCGGCAGACCGTTCCATTCCCAACTAGGCTATCGTCCACCATCGTACACATTCATTAAGTGATAAATTCCGTTCATAAATATTTCATCACTACACGAAAACGGCCCCCAGCCGCCCGTTTAAACCTGGAAACTTCCAAATTAAATATACAAATAAATGAGGTTTAACATTACGAAATTAATGTTTAAAATAAGAGTGCGAACTGATAAAACTTATTCTATATGACTCTCCTGTGATCTCGGGCAGACTCATTCCGCAACTTGGGCCCATAAAAGTTAAAGGGCACATTACGGCAAGTAATAAGCGAACAACGGACCCTAAATTGGACAGACGTAAGCCCCACTCCCGATCTATAACACCATTCTCTATTTAGAGGAAAGGTAATTTTGTTTAATTACTGTCGGCCTAATGGGACCACGATAACTATGTGCATTTGTGTTACAATTATTTTGATGACCAAAAATAAGTGAACTGTAAATATTAAAATAAATCATACACACACACTCACGCCTTGTATCCCCGAAGGGGTAGGCAGAGGCGCAACTAGTGCACCTACTTTTCGCCGTTATTCCGTCCCATGATGTGATAGGGGGCGAGCCTATCGGGCACGAATTCCAGACTCCGGGCTGATACTGAATAGAAAAACCCAATATCACTTTGCCCGATCCGGGGATCGAAACCGAGACCTCAGCATTGCAGTTGTACCGTAATACAACTACGCCACCGAGGCAGTAAAATAAATCATATAAGACTTGAACAGATATGAGTGAATCGAACAAGTTAAAAAAACTGAAAACACCTTTTAAATATGTGCATTTAAACTTTTAAAAATATTCACGCATAGAAAAGTAAAAATTTTAATCGCGCGCCTCGTTTTGATCTGTGTTGATTTTGTACTGCATTTTAGCTTTTTGTGCCGCATTAATTAAAAAGTTTCTGTTGACTGTATATAAACATTAATCCCTACTTGTGTTTTCTGTTGCCTTTTGACCAAGGCCGTACAAAGATAGCAAAACCACGTTTGAAAAATTGTATTCATTAAATCTCTTAAGTAATAAATTATGAAGATACTTACAAGCTCAAACAGATAGTGACTCGACATAAATCAATGGACTCACAATATTAATGCTACCTGCCCGGGGTATCCATTTTATCATTAAAGGATAATTTATAAAATTCGCCTGAATTGAATGCTTTGTATGTACACCAAAATACTATTTTTTTACCACCGTACTTATTACAGCAAGTCATGAAATCTATATTATATATATTGTACCTATATTATTGTTGCTTTTTAAATAATGTAGAAAGCTGTTAAAGATTTTCTTTTTACGACCCTTTTTGCTAGGTAATTCCTATAAAATTTCCACGTCAGTAAAATTTGTTGAAAAAGCGGGAACCTTACATGAAAGAAAATACCAACATCCTTACGACACGAACAGTAAACTAATTTCTGCATCATCATCATCGTCAGTCATGGAGTCCACTGCTTAACATAGGCCATTCCTAGAAAATTCCAGACGGACCTATCAAAAGCGGCCTGCATCTGGCGTGTTCCCGCGACCTTTATCAAGTCGTCTGAGTTTTGCAAATATGGCGTACTCTATTTTCTGCTCTACGTTATCGAACACTTTTATTGTTGACCAGTCTTTTTCTCGAAACAATTCATTTTAGATCCTTAGTGTTCAATTCAATATAATGAAATAATTAAAAAAATCTTAGCACTTATTCTCCTCGTCGGAGTAAATGCTACTTTTCAAATAAAATATAAAGCGACCAAATACAGAAGTTGACTGTCGAATTATGCTCCCAAATAAATAGAGATCCAATCCTTACTAATATTATAAATGCGAAAGTAACTCTGTCTGTCTGTCGCGCTTTCACGCCAAAACTACTGAACCGATTTAAATAAAATTTTGGTAAACATAGCCTAGAGCCTGAGAAAGGACATAGGCTACTTTTATCCCGGGAAAATATTTTTCCCGCGGGCGGAGCCGCGAGCAAAAGCTAGTAGAATATAAAGCGACCAAATACAGAAGTCGACTGTCAATAATGATGCTCCCAAATAAATAGCGATCCAATGAATAATAAATCGTCTCATCTTGGCTAAGTAATATGGTAAGTAGCAAATAATATCTGTTTGAACATCATAAAGGTCCATAATAACTTTTTCTAAATTATTCGTTAGTTAATGGCTCCATCTTATGCAGTAATCGCTTCATGGTCTTTATTCTCCCATGACCTCAGGTCTTATAACCTGTCTACTTGGACATGTTATTAACTGGAACTACACGCATTAAGGCCTTATACGGAGTGCTACGAATATTCTCACGTAGAGAAATATGAACTCGTTCCTTAGCCCACTGAGGGACCTTGACCGGCTTATGGGGGTCATGGCTAGCGAATACAAGAAGATAAGTTTACCATATTATGCCGATAATGTTGTAAATGTATTGTATTTATTTAGATTTCTATATACCAAATCAATCTTTATACTAGAAATACCAGGTAATAGGTCTCCTGTATGCGAAAGTTAGTTTAGTTAAATACCACCGCAATGCTTATTTCTGTCAGCAAGTGGTTTGCGCGTGATGTCGTTTGGTTTTATATAAAATCTTACATATAATAAACGTGCCATATAAAAAGTTAAAATGCGTTTTTATATTGACTTGATGAAATAACAACGACAAAAAAATTGCGATTTTAATTGACCGCACTCGGTACACTGGTTCATAGAGTTTAAAAAAGGAAAGAAAATTTTATTTGCCCTAGATATTCACGATAGCGAGAGACGCACTATTGACAAAGAGTGAGCATTTTTAAAAGGAAAGTCGATAATTTTACTATTAACTATAGTATTAGTTTAAAAGTAAGCCGGTAGGAATTAGGTTTCGTACATTATGATGGTATTATAAAGTATCATAACTTGTACATCCTTTAAAAATTAAAAAACAAAAAAATGCATTCTGACACAGTCAAATTCACACTAACTACTATTTTTATATTTAAATGCATTTTTTTTCATTTTAAGTGTTCTTTAAAGGCTGTGCAGTATAATATACAACGTCTTCTGAAACATTGCAAGTGTATTGCATATCGGTTACTCGACACACTTTAGATATTACATCCTAACGAGTTGTAAGCTTTCCCCTGTTTCCTTGGAACATAAAGGCGGTGGTGCAATACAAACATGCACTTTAGTTTCTTAATAGTATTTCGTACTAATTAGAGTTTACTCGGCTAATAGCTTGGCGCATTAGTGTAATGTAAGGAAAATTTAAAATAAGGTAAAATTGAAAAGTCCCACTTATTATTTTCCCAGGCTAAAATGCCTATGTCTGTCCCAGGATCTCCATACGAAATTTCATCGAAGTCGGTTCAGTAGTTCCAGAGATTAATTCTTAAAAACAAACTCACTAATTATATCTTTTAAAAATACTTTCTTTGAAGTGAAGACTCACTTCACTCGAAGACATTAAACAGTATAGTTATAGAACTGACATCAGGACCAAATTTTTCGTCCAAAAGTTATTACAAACTGGTAATAAGTCGCTGTCTTATCTGACATGTCCGGGTTACCAGACGTCGCGGTATGCTTAAATTTTGTAAAGAAAACAATATTTTGGAAGGAGATATGCCAATATACGCACTACGACCATGTCAAAGTATGTTCTAATGAATTTTACATAGGTATTTTGTTATTTCATGGTAGATTGAGTTACTGACGAACAGGTTCAAAATTTTTGTATGACAATTTTCCCAATGTCCGCTCTATAGATCTTAGAACTCTTTGACTTCACTTAACATCAGGTGCAGTGGAGACACTTTACCGAGTTACGATAAAAAAATAATTAGAAGTATCAAAAAACAACGGTAAAAACAGCCAGTTTTACTTTTTTTTTGTAAAGCGACATTGTATTCAAAGTCGAAATGAATGGGACGCCTCCACGGATACCAGCTCCAAAGAAAACCGAAGTGAAATTGCAACTTTCTCATGCATACGTGCACGGTCAATGTAAACCTGTGATGCAAGAGGTCATTCAAATGATTTATCTGTTACTTTCCTTAGAGGTTAGTGGATTCCTCATACATTTTTGTTGATCGATTTCAGTAGTAGTCGCTTATTACGAGGTGACACATACATTTTTATAACTGATCATTTAAATATCACTATAATCTTTAATTCTTCTAATAATCTTTAAATCTTACGTAATTTCATGTTAAACGAATCATCCTTTAACATGCAATTACGTAATTCAATAAGTAAAGTAATACAAGGCCAATAAAAAGTACTCAAAAGCTCAAAACTGATTTTCCAACTATAATAACGTGTATAAAAACATTTGGTACACACTTGACCTAGCCAAACAAATATTTGAGCGGTGCACTCAACAACTTATCAAATAGGCTACCACACCTCTTGAATGGGAATAAATAAATGAATACCAAGTACGTGGGTAGAGCGCGTGTCCTACATTGTGTTGCACTTTCAACGTGTCGAAACCAGCTGCGGTTAGGCCAACGCCGCAACGTCATTATCTGGATATCTGGCATTCCTTGCAGCGCTTATAAAATAAAGAATTTGCTTGCTCAAATTAATTAATTTGGCAAGCAGTAGTCTCGGCGTATAGCTGTTTCTCTATGATAAGTGATCACGGTAATAAATAAAAAAATATGTGAAGTGATAGCTTGTTCGTGCATTTAGCTTGATGATTCAGATGTGCGGAGGACCAACAATTCCATTTTCATACCACTCACTCTTCCATTCCGTTAAGGCTGGTAAATGGTAACGCAACTATGACTGTTTTGGAATTGTAAATGTTTAAATAACTTAATATCAATTAATCCAATTAGACACTTATTTGCCAGCCAGTGTCAACATTTTTCGAAAATTTTATGAATATTCTCTTTATAATTTAGTCTATCTGATGTCACAATTTTCTCTACCTTTTTTTTTTTTTTTTTTTTTTTTGTTTTCGCGGAGAAAGTGACTTATTACTACCGCCCAGCCTTCAAGGGGGGCGACTGAGCGGTTATGTTGGGTTCACCGGATGATTGACAAATCACACCTCAATAAAGCCGCGTAGTTAAATCGAGGAATCAAGCCCCAGGCGAGGTGAGTTTTTGATTCGGAAAACATGGTTTGCTCGTGATTGGATTCGTGCCCGATGCGGCGATACCATCGGCACGAATTATTGGATGAAAAAGTTGTCGAAATCTAACACGTATCCTATTTCTCAAACTCTTAATGAGATATTGAGATGTGTGTTAAAAAACGGAGGAAGTTTCTCAAGTCGACGTGTATATTTTTTGTATGTACGACCACGTATAACTTTTTACAGAGAAGCCCGATTTTAATAATAATTTTTTTATTGGATAGGGACCAGTTTCGAGGTATATACCCTATCCAATAAAAAAATAATTATTAAAATCGAGCTACTATATAACAAATTATGCGTGGTCGTACATAAAAAAATATAGGTACACGTCGACTTGAGAACCATCCTCAGTTTTTTTTCGTCCGTTAAAAATGCCGAATATTACACAGTTCAGAAATGAATATTGCGCATAAACATCTCTATAGGTAACTTGTACTGCAGAATACCGTTTTAAATTGCTAAAACAAAAACGGTGTAGTTAGTACATAACTATTTTGCATTTATAAATGGTGAAACGGCTTTCATTCAGCCGCTTTTGACCACGACTACAAAGCATGTACAACGATTCTTTTCAATTCTGATGGTCTTAACATAAAGAGGCAAAACGGCATATTTCAGGTTTTAAAAAGGAGGTTTTCTTAAAAATATGAAAATGCACGGCATGTAATATTATTTTTTGACATAAATATGAATAACATGATTAGTAACTTACGGCATAATTTGCAGTCATACTAAAACTATTTAAAATAAAGTGATGAATATCCACATGTTCCTTGAGTAATTAATGCGGTATTTCTGGCAGTCATTTTAACTCGTGAACTCTCATGTAGGTAGTCCTATTTAACCGACGCAAATAACTATTTTAATTATTTATTTTAGAGTTACTGAAGCTTATCCTGTACGAAATATTACAGCAGAGACGGTAGCTAGGGTTGTGTTTGAAGGATGGATTTCTCGTTTTGGATGCCCTGAGAAGCTAACGAGCGACAAAGGCAGACAATTCGATCTTTTTATCACTTAATGAAATATTTAGGTATTCATAAACTGCGTACACCTTATCACCCACAGAGCAATGGCATAATTGAGCGATGGCATAGAGCACTAAATGATCTATGTGTCCCTACAGTTACATTTACTTTATCATAAAAAATATTAAATTAATGTGACAGTACCAACTACTCTCTCTACTCAAAAGTTACTAATCAAATTAAACATATAGTGATGTTCAAAATCGGAAACTAACAAAATTAATATTCATAAAGCATATTATGTCACTCACATTAATAAACCGTTATAAGTTTACTTCCTCAAACGACTACGGCATTGGCTAAATTGAATTGATTTCCATCCCATATTAACATTGATTAATATGCATTCAAGAAGATTGATTAAAACAGTTTCATAACAAGTGAAAGTTATTGAATATAGCCGTATTCATATGCGCATAAATGCATATCTAATGCTACGTTCACACTGTACTGCAGTGCACGTTGATTTGCAGTTGAAACCAAATAATTGTTGGAGTACACCTATTGCGTTTAGATTGACAGTGTTTGTTAGGTTACGAATAAAGTATGTTCACATTAAATGATACAGTAAATATGCGATGTTTTGCTATGTGAATACACCCTATGTGCGTAGTTGAATTAAGCCTAAACCAGTCTATTACAAGTAGGAAAGTGGACTGGCGACATTTTTGTGGTTTTCATTTGACAAGCTTTCTCTGCCGACCAGTTCTATAAAATCATGTTTATTTTAATTATTTGCTCGATTTTAATGTAATTTATGGAGTTTACTTACGCCTTGCTCGATTTTTAATGTCTTGTGTAATTAAATGTTTTATGAATTAGTACTTGTTCACTTTAACTCGCGGGCGCAGTGGCGGGCGCGGTCACGAAATATCAAACACATAGCATTTTATGCAAGTGTTCACGTACAAAACGCATGTGCGGTGGAAGTAGCGGGCAAACTAGCGACAGGCGCACGCGGCGCGCTCGCGGCAATATCAAACGTTTGATGTTGTTTGTGTGTGTTCACGCCGAAGTAGCGGCGGAGCGCGCGATTCAATCGCGACGTCAGGTAAGTTCAACCAGTTTGAACTTGTCGCTAGAAACATTAGCACGTTTTTATCATGTCGTTTAATACAGAAGAGTTTATTAGGGCTGTTCAGGCTAGACTAGAACTCCAATTTGGCAAAGTAAACATAGTCATCATATGGACAAAAACGTTCTTAATAAGAAAGAAGAAAGAAAGAAAGAAAGAAAATACCTTTATTTAGCCATGATCACATGACCAGATGGCGGTAAATACTAAATGTTACAGCACGGGGGAACAAAATACAAAAAGGATAAATATTTAAAAATAAAATAAAAGCAAAAAACACAATACGAAATTAAAAAAAAAAAAAAATACAATATAAATACTACCTAATACAATCTACAGCAAAACAAACTTAAAGACTACTTATAACTAAGTGGTCCCCGGCATATTCATATACCCCAGCCATCCGCATCCGAGGCATGGCCAAAAGGGCCGCAAGCTCAGCGTTCATCAGGTGGACGGGTCCACCTGACACTGATTTTCAGCGAGGGCCACAGGAGTGTCACACGGATGCCAGCAAAAGACAGGAAAAGTATAGGTTTTATATAAAAGAAAATAAAACAAACAAGTACCCATACATATATAAATGAATACACATAATGACAACATTTATACTTAAATACTTAAATATATATATATATATATCTAACCAATAATACTACAGAATGTTAATTTAGCACTAAGTATTAATTTATTTATTTATTCCGCACGCACCGCGCTGTTTAGGATCGGCGCCTAGACGAGCTTATCGCCATGGACGGCGATAAGCTCGTCGTCCATGTTTTCAACCTCTGACAACTCGTCACACTCGCGCAAACGCCTGGCGGTCAATGTGAACACGACTCGCCACGTGTACCGCGCCCGCACCCGCTACCGCTCCCGCGCGTTCCAACGTGAACAAGTACTTAATATAATATCTATACTAATATTATAAAGAAGAAAGATTTGTATTTAACGAATAAACTCAAAAACTACTGGACCGATTTTAAAAATTATTTTATCAATACAAAGCTACATTATTACCAAGTAAAATAGGCTACTTTTTATCCCGGGAAATATAAAGCGGGACTTTTTTTATTGGAAAAACATTTCACGCGGGCGGAGCCGCGAGCAAATGTCTAGTCTCTAATAAATGTCCACCAAATATTCCTAAAACCTGTGAAATCTGCCAACCCAACAGCGTGGTGGACTAAGGCCTTAACCCCCTCAGTTGTAGAGGAGGCCCGTGCTCAGCAGTGGGCAGTATATAATACAGGGTTGATATGGTGGTATGGTATTCCTAAAACTAATTCTAAATGAAGTTCTATCAAGTATCAACATAAAAGCCTTAATGAAATCCACGAGAGCCAACTCAAATTTTAGTTCGTATCAAAGTAACAAAAATAAACCTATAATCACTCATTTAAAGTCAGTCTTAAAATTCAACACAGCATTAGCAAAACGTATCTAATAACAAACATGTTGACCCAAGAAGAGTTGAAAAACTCTGAAAGCTTTCAGCAAAAGCGGGTTGAGATAATGTTTTTCACATTATGAGCCCAGCTTTCGGCTTCATACATAAACAAAAAAAAATAAAACATCTCCAAGCCACGGACGCCTCACTCCCGGAGACTGTAAAAATATTACACCATAAATATCAAAGCAATTTTTTCGCGAGCCACAATAGCCTTGTTGGCAATGTTTGAATGACGCGTATTATGTAAATAGATCTGCCGAATAGAACCCTAACGTTCCGTAAAATAAGAGAGCACGAACGCCATCAACGAAAGTATGGGCCCAAAATTGTGCACCTTATGTTTGCCCGTTACGGCTCATTGCGCTCCCTCAGGTGATAAAGGCGTTAAATACGATTAAGAGCTCCCTAATGGGACCGTCCCAATAACACCCGATACTCTCTCTCTCTTATCAAGCTTCGACCCAATTTCCTCAATTACCAGGATCAAGGAGAAGTAATGAAATGAGAGTAATCATTATCTTATTCGCTCATTCTTTCGTCTCGCCTCCGCCGGCTCCATAAAGCATTTAAAGACTGCTGCGGATTATCACACAATTTATTCAGGTGCTTAATTTGAGCGGCTATCCCACTTGGAATACAATTTATTTTTATTTCACTTAAATGTGGGCTCGAGGACTCGCTGAGATTTACCTTCGATTGTATTAAGGCCCTTTGTACGAAAACGACGGAATAATGAATGGCGGTTTTATGTTTCGAGTTTGAATTAATATGTCGTCAAATTATCCACATGGATGCAGTTCTCATTAAGAGAGCATCACAATGGCGTCGAGGTTCAAGTTATCGGAACTCGCCTACCGCCTACGCCAAACTTATAACAAGTTACGTATTACGTGTCTGTAATACACGGGCGCAAGCGGCGAACGGTACGTCATACACGCTAGAACTTTCAACAATTATGGAACTGCAAATACGCATTAGGTTGAACACATATTTCGGGTGCAGTCATTAAACTTCGATCATAGTCCGCGGCTCGTATGAGCTGGCGCCGCGATTGCGCCATTCGATAAAATGGTTGGCAGTCCAATCGAAACTTTTGATTAAAATCAAGCAAACCAAGAGCATAGAGCACTGATTTGAACAGAATGCGGATATCTTTATTTGAACTCCGTATGTTATGTAAAGATTGGGGCACTACGATTAAACCCCAATGTTTATACAATCGATTAACTGGTCATGCAGACAGTGTCGTTACAACCTCTGCCATTTTGAATAAAACCAATATCTCACTTCAAATAAGATTTTAATCTTGTTATCTTACGCTCCGTGCAAACAAAGAAGATTTTATGTATCAGGGAACTAGTTGATAATATCTATGCCTTATCGTATCACATTTACTCCAATTATTTCTTAATTAAAATTGTTTTTGGAGCCACCGATAAATAGATTTTGCAAAAAAAGATTCCTCTAATGGCTTAATTTTATTTAAAATCTTCTAAAACGTTAAAATCTACAATAAACAGTTCAACGTAACTTTTCTACTTTATTCAGAGCGCAAAGCCAATTTCAAATCGATTCACCCCTCTTAACTCCCATAGTATTATTAATATTCATTGCTCATTTTGAAACAAAACTGGGGACAAAATGTTCCCCGCGTACAAAAGGTGTCAGGTTTAGGGGAATTGTCACATGCAAAAAATGTTTAAACATGGTGATCTTTCCGCAAGGTGCCTTTAGAAATTAATCCAATTAATACGAGGATCGACTCAGTGTCGGAGCTAGGGGCGACCCTGGACAGGGACGGAAGAAGACATGTAAATTGTAAGAATAGGGATGCGCCTATATTTGAGGATCAAGAATTAATATGCTATCTTAATTTGCTTTCTTATTCATACTTCTTACCCTTATTAATAGTATAAATGTGAAAGCTCCTCAAAATGTTTGGATATTTGGATGTTTTGATTCTTGAATGTTTGTTAGAATTAAACGCAGAAACCACTGAACGGATTTGGATAAAATTAGGCACACGGATAGAATATGTCCTGGATTAGCATATTGGGTAGGAATTTTAATCCCGATAACTTGTCCCGTAGGTAAAATAAAATATTTTACTCTGATATCCTACTTCTATCTATCTAACTATCAGTTTGTAAGTATGGATGAGTAGTAAGGGATTCACCGATACTGGAGCAGGTTCGACGGCCGGTCCGCGGCGCTCCGGCGGCTGATGGCCGACGTTTTCGATTGCTCCAGATTCGGCCCGCGGCACCCGCGAATAAATCCGCGGATTACTTTAATGCCTACCGCGAATTAATTTGATACCTACCGCGGATTAATTTGATACCTACCGCGGATTAATTTGATACCTACCGCGGATTAATTTGATACCTACCGCGGATTAACTTGATACCTACCGCGGATTAATTTGATATCGACCGCGGATTACTTTGATAACACCCGCGAATAAAAATTATATCGTCCGCGGAATCCGTTTCATATCACCCACGAGGTAGGTATGAACCACGAATTTGTTCATGGTCTACGGTTCCCTTAAGCTTGTACCTTTTCCCTGTTCGTTGTGCTTTTAACTTTCTACTTTCTATCGGCGATCGTCTTTTTTATTTGAAGGATGCAAAGGTCTTTGTCGCGTATTTCTATTAACTCGTGTTTCTACGCAAAAGCCGTTTAAAATTACTTAATAGTTACCCTTTACGCATTACGAGCATTGTTTATGATAGATAAAGCAACATTTTCCCTGTTTCGTTGTGTTATTGACTTTCTACTTTCTATCGGTGACCCTTTTTTATTTGAAGGATGCAAAGGTCTTTGTCTCGTATTTCTATTAACTCGTGTTTCTACTTAAAAGCCGTTTAAAATTACTTAATAGTCGCCCTTTACGCATTACGGGCATTGTTTATTATAGATAAAGCAATCGTTACAATACACCATACCTTTCTCAAATTCTAGGTAAAACCCTTTGGGTCTTCTCATTGTCATAATAATTACGGTTCCCATTATTCACATTACCTGATATTACGTATTCAACGGAACATTTAAGGTGAAAGTCGAAACATGTTGGATCTTGTCTGCAAGGAAACAATACTCCCTCTCCATATAAAAGACCGACTCAAAATCACATGGTATCGTATTCCACTCTGTGCTCTGCTCGAAGTGTGATCTCCAGTTGTGTGTAACAGTGAAGTGATAGTAAAATTGTGAAATAGTTAAATAGTGAAAGTGTTATAAAAATGAATGTAAGTACCTTTATATACTTTGATCTAAAAGTGTTGTAACCAGATGTTTCATTAATTGTTTATGCCATGTGTTGTCCACCAGGTTAATACATTTTAGCTATCTTTGATGTCTTATTAATTTATCATTGTTACTAATGTGTACATGTATACTTCGCATACCTATAAGTATTTATCATACAGTACTTACTTAACCGATAATTAAAACAGTTTCATTTCATTTTGTTACAGTTTTCTGAAAATACTTTCAAAAACTACTATTATGCTGAAGAAATCGACGAACCTAGTGATGAAGAAGGTACACTCGCTTTTAAAGTAAAAAAAGCGATAATAGCAAATAAAAGACCGATCGAATGCAACAGCATTGATGAGTTCTTCGAAAAACCAAAAAAGAAGAAGACAACAACAAGAAAGTCATCCAGTGTTGGTCGATCGACGAGCGGGGGTGTTTCATACATCCGATCAAACAGCGATGACAACAGTTCTGCATCACATCTCATAAAAATTGAGGTGTATGAAGTGAATAAAATAAAAAACATCGCACCGACGGAACATTGGAAACACGCTGATGTGCGAGTTAAATATTACGCGGAAAACGACAGTGATAAGAACTTGCAAAGTGTCAAGGACACTATATACCATATAACTAAACAGTTGGCTAGTAAGGACGATTGTGTGAAATATTTTATAGACACAGACAAATGAACAAAAGTGCCAGTGCGTGTCAATGTTTTAATATCATAACTTTAATCATATGCTTTGTACTACTATTATTGAAATAAGAAACTATTATTGTATTAACTGTACTTAAGAATCTACCTGTTTAAATTTAACTTACATTGTATTGTATTTAAACTTTGTACTCTTTTAAGTTACATACTTAATAGATTAATTTGTTTTTGATTCTAGAACTCTTTGTGAATTGTGTTATTGCTAAGTATTATTGTAAATAGTTATAAGTATTTTTAGTGTTTTTTCATGCTCATGCTTACGATTGTAAAGTTATTGGGAACATTCATAAATTGTTTGGAAGAATTATAAGTATTGTATGGGGTTATTAATCTTCAATAAAGAAAAATCATTCATTCATTTTCATATTTCATTTATTCACCTCAAAACATGATTTAAATAAACCATTTAAAAACACATCATTGCATATTGTATTATCACTAAATAATACTTGAAAATCTTTGAGACTCTTACCATAGTATTTATAATACAGATACATTAAACAGTACTCTCCACAAACTATAGTAAAGTCATTTTGAATTCGACTTGTATTGTAATTCCACATTCTAGAATTTCTCGCTAAAAACATTCGGTGGTATCCTTGAGGTGGTCGACCGTATGAATCAAAGTACTGCCCAAAACCATTCTTATCTATGTGTATGGCGACCCAGTGAGAACCTGGTTTGTTATCAGAGTCTAAGTTGCTAACTACGTATGTAGGAGTTACCACATATATTGGTAGACGATTGGCTGCATATACATTATATTCAATACTTGGATCAATTTTCCTTAAGTAATTCTGTATTTCTATTGTATTCATTTTTATTCACCGTATCGCTGCAGAATCTTATCAGGTCGAATGATAAAGTGGTAATGTCTTATATAAGGTTAACAAGACACTATTATGGTACTTATCAGCCAAGTTGACTCTTGTTGTGGGGTTGCAAGGATTATAGTAAAACAAAGAACTTAATATTTTATGAATTCGTTTTATTGGTAACTTAAATCTAACAACAAATCTGAATTACATTATTCACGCTTAATCTAATCTTAAACAGTTAATTTTGTGTTCTTAACTACTATAATCTACTGAAATATTGCGGTTTTTATCTATTTCAATAACATTATCAAACTCCGCATAAACAATGCAATTAATAGTTTGTGATAAAGCTGTTTCAAAACGCACTTCTAATCTCACACTACCATGCTTTACAAGATTCCAATGACTTGCAGAGTTTGCTGATAAATCAGGTGTCAAATCAAACGCTAACATACAATACCCTTCAGCGTATTGTTCTCGGGATATCCCATTACCTTCATTGAGAAAGTGTATACCTGTCCCAGAAAACAATGTATGATATACTGAAGTAAAAATTTTGTTCTCAAATGAGGGTTGTAAAGCCTTTGATGGTATTTGTTGACCGTCTATATATAAACTAAAAGTATTGATGTCGTAATTTTGAAAGTTAAATGGGTTCTTAGTGAGGTTTCCATTGAAAGCAGCGTTATTTACAAATCCCACTATACACCTTTTAGGTAATTGTCCTAAGAAAATGTTATCTAGAGTTTTTCCTTGAACACCTGATGGTATTGTTAAAACTTTAACTTCAGCTCGAGTAATGGGGTATTTAGCTGTGGTAGAAGCTAAGACCTTTTGATGAGCAAGTAACACGCTGGGATTGATTCGTGCTCTACGAATAATCAAAGATGCATCCGTAATAGATACCTTTAATTTAAGGTCACCTGTAGAGGCCATGAGATTGAAATTTTCTCTAGAACGAATTAACTTAACACATATATCAACACCATTGATTAAAAATTTTTCTTGATTGAATAAATCACCATGTAAGTGACCAATCATTTCCATTTCTTTACTTTCACTAGATAATTCTTGCCTCTTAGTAAATCCTTTATTAGTATCATCGGTGGAATCCATTTTTCCAGCTGTATCTTCATACCATAAACCACAGGTGAGGTGAGATTTTTTTGCTGCAGGAGCATAGTTCAATAAGTTTTCTATATACGCACGATAAGCATATGTGTTATTGGGTGGTGATACAAGTTTTTGATTTAAGTAGACATCAAGTTGACTGAAGAGTGAGTGCAACCAATTATTCACCGGAGCAACGACTGTAGATGCGGTTAGTTTGGTGTTATCTTGATTTACTATTTTCGCTTTCAAGTGAAGTAACGTATGAGATAAATCTATGTAGTCATCTCCTGCTCCAGGAATTTGAAATTCTATAGGACCATCATCGGCAAGAGATGAAATTGGTTTATAATGGATCCAAATTCCACTTTCAATGCTAGTTTGAGTTGACGGCAATGCAAACAAATCCAATTCGGACTTTATACATTCACAGGAATGACTATGTAAAAAAGACATTTTGATTAATTGTTAGAAAATATGTCCTTGATTTGTTTTTGAGTAATTTTTGATTTTTTTAGAGCTTTCACTTTCGCGGTCAACGACGGACTGACTCCAGGTAGACGTTTTCGTTTTGTTATATATCCGGATCCAGACATATTGATTTTATCTATTTTTTCATCAGCCTTGCGTTTCAAGTTGGAACCAACTTCTTTAAGACGTGCTTTTATTGAATCTTCCATTGGTCGCGCACTAACCATATCTGTCAATAGACCAACACCAGCGCTCAATGCCTCTTTACCAACAGCTCGAACACCGCTACATAATAATGGTAAAACTGACCTAAACAATCCCCCAAGAAAACTACCAATTCCATGTCCTTTTTGATAAGGCGCCCCTTTATATACCACCCCTATACCTGAACCAGCCTGATGAGAATAATAGCGTTGATAAGGACATATCATGTTGGAGCGTTCAAAATGCATTATAATTTTTTAAAATGTAGTTTAACACACACCGTTCCAAATTGAAATGGTATCTTTTGTCCGGTGCTTGACCTTATATCTATTTCAATGGTATCGAATTCTCTTCGCATTACCGATAAGTAATGAGGAGGTGAAAATACATGCATTTTATTGGCACCATAGATGTATTTTGAAGGATCTAATGGTATTACTCTCAGAAGAGGTGTCATTACATCACCTACAATTTGAGGTTCAACTATATCACAGTAAACGAATAGTTGAGATGGTAACCCTAAATGTAAATTAGCTGGACATTTAGCTAAATTCTTTTCAACAAGGTTTCTGTTTGGTTCAAATCCCAACTGTAAGCCTAGTTTAGGAGATAATGTTACAGATTTTATTGATTCGTCTAACACAGAAACAGAAACGAATTTAGATATATTATCGTAGCGGAATTTGATTTTTTCTCTTATATTATTTAATGCTGATAAAATATGGTTAATATTATCATAGTTTGTGGCAGGTATGTGGGTCTTATAATAAACTGTAGATAGTTTGTCTTCATTGGGCATTTTCATGATTTTTGTTATGTAAATAACATTCTCATGATCTTGAACAGTAAACATGGTGCATGGATATTGGAATTCAACAATTCCTACACACCATTCTCCTTCCAATATTATGGGTTTGGGTAATTTTGTTGAAAAAATTGATGTTTTGTTCTCAGGAAAATATTCCATTGAACTATTGCTAAGTAAAGTTAAATAAAAATCTTTAATCATATTTTTTTTAAACTGGAAGCTAAAATCCAACTATTAAATTTGTTTGGATAACCTTTCCACTTAACTAACACTTGTTGTCTGCTGCCAGAGTAACGAGAGCGAATTATTTTATCAATCTTGTGTTCAATGGTGGGGTCATAAATGACCTTTTGTAATTCTCGTTCATAAAACGTTCCTACTATCTCCTCACCATCTAAATCTTTTATAGTATAAACGGGCCACGGAGTACGTTCTATTATAGAAGAAATCACAAATATTTCATCGCTCCAATTAGATTCATAACCTTTTTGGAATACATGTTTATATTTAGTTATTCTGACATGGTCACCGACATGAAACATAGGTAGTATAGTTTTTGATGATTTTTCAGATTTTTCATATAAATTACTCCAAACTGTCATTATATTATTAGAATTAACATCTGAAGGACACATTTTAATACTAGAATGGAAACTATGATTGTAAGAGTGTATCAAATTCTGCAAAATATCAATATATTTATGTGTATTCTTGTGTGTAAAATAGCGCCACATCTTCATTTTTAGCGTTCTTTGAAATCTTTCTACAATGCTTGCTTTGATGTCTGGATTATTTGTCGTATAGTAATTTATGTTTTTTGTTTTAAAGTATCTTTGAACATCTTTCGATACAAATTCAGTGCCTTTATCAGATTGAATGTGAGTGGGTGTAGTATTAGCTTCATTAAATATACTGTCGAAACACTTTTTTACGGTTTCTGAATTTTTCTTTTTCAAGGGTCTAGCATATGCATATTTGCTAAAAACATCAATAACACAAAGAATGTAGTTGAAACCTTTATTATCTTTAGAATAAGTCCGCATGTCGCTTAAGTCAGCTTGCCAAAGTTCATTGAGATTAGAGAGAACGTATTTGTTCCGAGCGAATTTTCTATGTACTGGTTTGTGGAGTGTATACGTAGATTGGGATTGCAACCAGTTTTTAACTTCTTCCTTTTTCATTTTACCTTTCATAGCTTTTGATAATTTGTCGATATTGCTATATCCAGCTGGGTGTGATACATCATAATAAATTTGATCTATTTCTAATAAGGGGTCCATTTTTCCCAATCAATCTTTTTCTTAATTTTATTTGCGTGTTTATCTTCGCTCGTTGGCGTCAAATATACCTCTGTGTTTTGTGGCGGTTGTTCTTCGATGGCGTTTTGAAGTCGAGCTATGTACTCACGTCTTTTTGGATTGCCAATATATGTTAAAGGTACTTTTAAATCCTTTAACGCTTTAGCAAATTTTTCCCAACCAGGTGGGTCGTTGTGTTTTAATGGTCGCAGTGTATCGCTTACTAAATCGATAATGTTACTGTTAGGAATCACTTCATTATCTACAATCACTGTGCCAGCATCATTCCAATAAATTTTGTTTTTATTTAGTGACACCGAATTCAATAACAACTCACCTTTTTTTACATATGTTTTTGGTATTAAATTTAAAATTTGTTTTGTTGAGTAGGAAGGTTTTTTTTCGAGTGTAAAACTTTCTTGTTGCTTCTCTTCATCACTCAGTGTCTGACTGACAACTACATCTTTATTCTTGATATCATTATTTATATTAAAAAATTTCCAGCTTTCAGATGTGGGTTTAATGTTATCGTCATTTGAAGTTATTATAGGGAGTTCAATGGGACGACGATCTTCTTCCATAAAGTGAAGATATCTTTGTAAAATTTGTAAGTATAATTTACACTTTTTTCGATCATCCATATTACTGTCGAGTATTTTTTCCATTTCACTATCTAAACGAGAGGTAGGATTTTCATTTCTTTTTTGATTTAACTTATCTATTAAGCTTGGATCAACTAACAGCATTTTTTTGGCGTGTTCCATTTTTAAACTAGTCCACTTATCAATCCACTCAAAATAGAACCCAATATAATCGGAAGAAATGCACCACCTTTTTGAACTATAATATTCTTTCTTATTTTATTTGTACTTTTACGTACCAATTTTCGTAGTAGATTTTTATACTTTTTTAGTTTACTCTTTGATTTTTCTTCAAGTTTTATATTTCCTTGTAAAACGTTATGAATACATTCACATATAAAATTAATTTCGTTTTCGTTACAGACTTTTAAAAGAGCTTGTTGATGTTTTGGTTTAAGTTTATAAAGAGCATTTAATAAGTGTTCATGCGTCTTTAAGCGTCGATCCATCATTTGTAAATGACGGGTATTGGTTGGTTCTTGACATATTTAAACTCTTTTGTGGGAATGTACACTGTAGAATGACCATCAGATGGAAATATCTTTGATTTAATTCGACACATGTCAAAAGTGTCTTGTTTTAGATCTATCATCAAATAGCCATGTGCTTCTTTTGTAGCATCTCTGTAAGCATCTTCTATGAATTTGCTATTTTCTGGTGATACTTGTCGTGCTAAGTAACGTATTTGAGTTTTATCACGTGGGTTTTTAAAATAAATTATGTAGTTTGAATTCAAAGAAATGTCTCTTTGTCCTTTACCTTGATGAAATAAATTTTGAGTAATGTAAAATACACTCAAGTTCCTATGATGACTACCTTTGGTAAATATGTCAACAATGCGACCATCAGATTCCCTCATGAGATCATCGATAATAATAAGGTTAGCTTCCTTTCCATCAAACATATGCAAATCTGGTATACCCTGATAATAGTTTACATTTGGTAAATTATATAAAGGCTGCATTTCATCAAAACACCAAGTAATTTGATGAAAATTTGTGTTGCACACCTCATTAATATGTTTAATAAAGTTTGTTACAAAATTAGACTTTCCACATCCACTTGGACCTGCAACTATGGCAGTAAAAGGATGATAATAATGAAACATTTTTAAATGCACGTGTGATCTCGAAAAGCGTTTCGGAATGAATAAAACTAGAAGTTACGATTGAATGTATTATATTTGATTTTGTTTTATATACAAAGATTACATACACAAATACTTTGAAAAATGATCACATACAGTTCATAGCTGTTTTGAAAAATATTACAGTAAGAAAATTATTATAAAATAAAGTTAAATCAGGTATAACAAATAACTAACTACATACATTAAAATTTACATCTAATTTTTCATGATATTATACAAAACAGTTGTCATAGTAAAAAAATAAAAAAAAAGATAGTACATAATAAAGACAGAACTTTAAGTTATTAAAAACCACAATTAAAACACACACACACATTAACATACATATTTTCGTTGTACAGAAATCGTTGATAAAATCAAATGTCCTTTATTTTATAATGACCCCATGCAAGAGTATCTGTTGAATTTTCTATTAAATAACGTTTTGTGTCATTGTGTGATAAAGATATTTTATTAATTTTTTGTGTATATATAGCATGTTTAATTGATTTAAATCTTATCATTTCACTGTATTGCGTTTTCTTTTCATATAAACATGATTTATAATCGGTAAGACAAAATTTTTTTGTTACACTTTTGTTAATCCCTTTTGCTTTACATATACATTTATTCTGCACATCCATTGCATACATTTTAGAGCGAAGACCTACAAACTCTTTAAGAATTTTACCGTTATTTTCGTCTTTAAAAAAACCTAACCGTTTTTTATTCAATAATGGTAAACCATATTCATTATTTGGCGGATAGTCGGACGTATCAAAGTAGTTGACTAAATCAAGTTTTATATCAGCATAATAATTTTGCGTAAATATTTGATATATTAAGCTATCGGTATCAGTATATAGTAACTTAATATTATCTTGATATTTCATTTTCATATAATCGTAATGGAAATCGTATAGTAATGTTTTAGATATATCTAAAATACAAAAACCGAGGTAAATTGGTTTATTATATAAAACGTTAGTTTTATTTAATTGTATTGCAACTAAGCTCTCTGAGAATATAGATAAACTATGGAATTCTGGTCTTGCTATCAAAGATTGAGCACCTTGAGTTTTGCCACGATTTAACCAATGATTAATTAATTTGACATTAACTCGTTTTCTTACATTTTCCATTGTTTTACCAAAAACAGAATTATTCATAAGTTTAAAAAAATCTTTCTCAAAATCTGAAGTGGCTAATGAACGCATATGAGTATTCAAGTCTATGTAACTTTTCAACCACGCGGATTGTTCAAATTTTAAAATTCTATGTACTTTAACCAATCGGAGACCATTTTTTAAACATTGCTTAAGGTTTCTATAATGAATGACGTAATTTTTTTTATTTTTTAAATTTGGGATCAGTTTCCTGTCTTTGCTGTTTCCTAAACATACGTTTTCTGGACAAAATGGAAAATCTGAATGAAAATCATGTAAATTTTTTGAATATTCTAAATCTACTTCCAAAATTAAACCATGTTTGGCATCATCGGCTATATTAAAATCTGTATTTATATCGACCCATTCAAATTTGCCTGTTGGGAGACATTGGGACATAGCCCAACCATAAAGGTTATTTGCGTCTAAGTACATCAAAAATGAAGATGGTTTATCTGAATCGTATTCCAACATAAACATGTTATTTGCCACTGCATGTCTATTGCTGCATTGTGATATACCCCCCCGAATATTATTCGCTATAAACGTAACCTTGTCGATATCTGTTAAAAGTTCCAAATTTATTTTGGTAAAATTTAACATAGCATCCCAACTTAAACCAGGTGCTGTATAATAGTGGGCAGGATCTAAACCGTATGTTTTAAGACAGACATCCCTAAAGTTTTCAAATATATCTGCTAACAACAATACATCTGTTTTTAAATACAGGTCTGAATATTCACCCATGTTTTTACAATTAAAATGATTCCACACGTCTTGAGCATGATGGTATTCACTTTCTGTAATGTGACTATCATTTAAAGAACTATAAAATTGATCGCGAGTGGGAAGAGAAGTTATTTTTAAAGAATCAAATGTCGTCATGTATTCGTATGGATAAACACCTTTTCTTATTAAACGTTTAAAATCTTCTTCACATGGATATTTTAATTTGAGTTCACGAAATTGTTCAAGTAATAAGTTCTGAGCTAATTTGTTAAGGCTACTTGACATAAATTTAAAAGAATCAAGAAATCGTAATTTTATAACTCTGTTATTGATTTGTAAAACTTTAGAAAAAGAAATATATTTTTCCTTGTTCTCAGGAATAAGTTCAATGTCACCTTTCTCGAAATCAAGACCATGCACTATGAAATGAGCGTCATAATTACTTAAATTATGTAAAAACACTGGCACAAAATTAGGAGCTTTGTATTTCTGAGAGCATACTCTATGAGCTACACCTTCATATGCACCAGTAAGCCAATTATAAGATATTGTTCTATCCACGTTTAATTTAGTAGCACAAATGTAACAAGACTCACTTTGATTGATATTTATTTTATTTTCTTCAGTTAACGGTAATGGTGATTTGACAAAAGAATTCTTTTTACAAATATTTTCTAAATCTGCGTAAATGAATTGCATAAATTTTAGCGCACAATCTTGCCCTGTATAAGACCTATATACTGAAAGATTATCATCATAAGAACATTTAACATAATACCCAAAACTATACGTTTCATGTTTTTGAATATTAACAGTTGATGATTGATTTGGATTGTTAGAACAACTCTCTATTGGTTTTAAAAACGCTTCAAAGTCAGCATACACAACGAATGGAACTCTTAATTTACGTTCATAGTTGTTAAATGAAATGTGGTTTGATGGTATTAATTCATTAAACCAGTTTCTTTTTCTATCGTTTTCCGATGGTAAATTTGTGCACACATTGAAACAGTCATTTTCTTGGTGCCGTTTTAAATTATCTAATGACGTGAAATTTAATAAACACCCATCACAAATATGAACTGCATGTTCAGAAGTCGATAACTGTTTAGATAATAATCTCGAGAGGTTTTTAATATAACAGAAATGACCTTTAGAACCTTGAGATATATACAATAAGTTTAAGTGAGTATTTTTACGGTGTTTCGTAAAGTGTAATGGACCCACAACTTTATTTGATTTGCTTATTGAATCATATTGTAATCCAAAAACATTAATACTTATACTATTTAATTTTTCAAACTTATGGATGTCATTAATTTTTATAGGAAACGATAGGTTATCAAATTTTAGTTTGTTTTTGTGTATTATATAAGATGATACCCTATTGGAACTATGAGTAGCTGGAAATAATCCTGACAAAACTGCCCAACGAAAGCATTCGTGATCGTTATTTTCAACATTGATTACAGCTTTCTTATGTTTTATATCTAACGGTAGGTCTATGTATGAAGATCCACGCAATGGGTTAAATTTGTTGACATTCATATCCAAGTGATTTATTTTAACTAAACTCCGTCCACTACCTTTTTTTTGGAAATTGGTCATTTTGTTTGTTATTTCGGTAATTATAGATGAGAAAATAATATCTTTATCATCACCTTGACAAACAAGATAGTTTGAAATTTGAAAATCAAAAACATTGTGTAGATTTTTTGTTTCTTGTGTGAAATCCGCATTGAGAATAAAATTAACTTTTACAACAGAATATTCTAAGATAGATCGTTCTAGTAATGTATAAATTATTTTTTTAATATTTTGTAAAAATAATTCAGGTGATTCAAGCTGTGTATCAGAAACTAAACTAGATTTCACTCGATATGTAATAATTCTATTACCGAAAGCACTATCAATGAATTGAACATTAGGTAGATTATTATCTCTTCTAATTAAATTATTTTTATGTTTATTGCTCTTATAGTGACTGGTCATATATTTTTTTGATACATATATGTGACACTCAGGACATTCAATTTTATCATTATGCTGTTCTGTACTTACATTTAAAATGTTATCCAGCGACGATGTAGATGTCGAAGGAGCTTCAAGATGAATATTTTTTCTTCTCTTTAATGGATCCTCTTCAAACAATTCAGTTGGCGCTAATCTTTTCCTGCTGCCTTCTCCATTCTGCATAGATCTGATGGATAAGAAAACTGTTAAAAAAATGTTATCTCACGAAATAAATATGCTACTATGTTTCTATTATTTAAATAGATACTAACATTATTTGTTATTTACACTGCAAACAATATGCTTTCATTGATAATACACCATCAATATCATCCTCATCGGAATGAGTTTGTTTTGAGATTTTATGTCCACTACATGGTGTATAATAAGGAGAAATATCAGGATCTCCCAACATTGATTCTGGCAAAACATTTAATATATACCAAAACCGTATGAAACGATGATATTTATGTAAAATTATCTTTTTATCGAAACTCGCAATCTCACTCTGAGATAAACTCGAAATATCAAGTGAGTGGTACATTTTGGTTGCACTTCAATGTTAAAAATATAAACGGAAGAAACAAGTTGAATGATTGTGCAAGATGTTCGAACCATTATAAATACTTTAAGTGTATCCCCTCTTCATGGATTCCCAAAACGTGTTGCAACTAGTCTTAACATAATAAAAAATGTTTTACTCACGTTTCAACTTGTCTTTGTTCCATTTTATCACAGAGCTCGTACAGTTCTTTGTCGTATTGCGATGACATCAGATCCATTGATTCGATGTTTTCGAGAAGTGCGACGAGTTCCATGTTGTATAAATCACAGCTTGTATCCATGGTAAGGAATGCCTCAGTATTTTTAAAAGTTATTTCAACGCTTATATACTACCCAAAACAATGTAATTACATTCTAAGCTATCCACTTTTTTCCAAACAATTTATGAATGTTCCCAATAACTTTACAATCGTAAGCATGAGCATGAAAAAACACTAAAAATACTTATAACTATTTACAATAATACTTAGCAATAACACAATTCACAAAGAGTTCTAGAATCAAAAACAAATTAATCTATTAAGTATGTAACTTAAAAGAGTACAAAGTTTAAATACAATACAATGTAAGTTAAATTTAAACAGGTAGATTCTTAAGTACAGTTAATACAATAATAGTTTCTTATTTCAATAATAGTAGTACAAAGCATATGATTAAAGTTATGATATTAAAACATTGACACGCACTGGCACTTTTGTTCATTTGTCTGTGTCTATAAAATATTTCACACAATCGTCCTTACTAGCCAACTGTTTAGTTATATGGTATATAGTGTCCTTGACACTTTGCAAGTTCTTATCACTGTCGTTTTCCGCGTAATATTTAACTCGCACATCAGCGTGTTTCCAATGTTCCGTCGGTGCGATGTTTTTTATTTTATTCACTTCATACACCTCAATTTTTATGAGATGTGATGCAGAACTGTTGTCATCGCTGTTTGATCGGATGTATGAAACACCCCCGCTCGTCGATCGACCAACACTGGATGACTTTCTTGTTGTTGTCTTCTTCTTTTTTGGTTTTTCGAAGAACTCATCAATGCTGTTGCATTCGATCGGTCTTTTATTTGCTATTATCGCTTTTTTTACTTTAAAAGCGAGTGTACCTTCTTCATCACTAGGTTCGTCGATTTCTTCAGCATAATAGTAGTTTTTGAAAGTATTTTCAGAAAACTGTAACAAAATGAAATGAAACTGTTTTAATTATCGGTTAAGTAAGTACTGTATGATAAATACTTATAGGTATGCGAAGTATACATGTACACATTAGTAACAATGATAAATTAATAAGACATCAAAGATAGCTAAAATGTATTAACCTGGTGGACAACACATGGCATAAACAATTAATGAAACATCTGGTTACAACACTTTTAGATCAAAGTATATAAAGGTACTTACATTCATTTTTATAACACTTTCACTATTTAACTATTTCACAATTTTACTATCACTTCACTGTTACACACAACTGGAGATCACACTTCGAGCAGAGCACAGAGTGGAATACGATACCATGTGATTTTGAGTCGGTCTTTTATATGGAGAGGGAGTATTGTTTCCTTGCAGACAAGATCCAACATGTTTCGACTTTCACCTTAAATGTTCCGTTGAATACGTAATATCAGGTAATGTGAATAATGGGAACCGTAATTATTATGACAATGAGAAGACCCAAAGGGTTTTACCTAGAATTTGAGAAAGGTATGGTGTATTGTAACGATTGCTTTATCTATAATAAACAATGCCCGTAATGCGTAAAGGGCGACTATTAAGTAATTTTAAACGGCTTTTAAGTAGAAACACGAGTTAATAGAAATACGAGACAAAGACCTTTGCATCCTTCAAATAAAAAAGGGTCACCGATAGAAAGTAGAAAGTCAATAACACAACGAAACAGGGAAAATGTTGCTTTATCTATCATAAACAATGCTCGTAATGCGTAAAGGGTAACTATTAAGTAATTTTAAACGGCTTTTGCGTAGAAACACGAGTTAATAGAAATACGCGACAAAGACCTTTGCATCCTTCAAATAAAAAAGAGGATCGCCGATAGAAAGTAGAAAGTTAAAAGCACAACGAACAGGGAAAAGGTACAAGCTTAAGGGAACCGTAGACCATGAACAAATTCGTGGTTCATACCTACCTCGTGGGTGATATGAAACGGAATCCGCGGTCGATATCAAATTAATCCGCGGTAGGTATCAAGTTAATCCGCGGTAGGTATCAAATTAATCCGCGGTAGGTATCAAATTAATCCGCGGTAGGTATCAAATTAATTCGCGGTAGGTATTAAAGTAACCCGCGGATTTATTCGCGGGTGCCGCGGGCCGAATCTGGAGCAATCGAAAACGTCGGCCATCAGCCGCCGGAGCGCCGCGGACCGGCCGTCGAACCTGCTCCAGTATCGGTGAATCCCTTACTACTTGGATGTCTGGATGTACTTTAGCATGTTTGTTACTCTTTCTCGCAAAAACTACTGAACGGAATTCGATGAAATTTGGCACACGGGTAGATTATGTCCTGTATTAACACATAGGCTACTTTTTATTCCCGGGAAAATATAAAGCGGAACTTTTGTCCCGGGAAAACTCATTCATGCGGGCGGAGTCGCGGGCAAAAGCTTGTTTTAAATAAATAGCGCTGGCGACCTACAGATGTCGCTAAACATAGAGAGAAATATAGGCATTTGTAGACTTGTTAAAAACAATATTATGTATGCACATGTCACTTGTGCTGCCATCTATAGAACAAGTTATCAAAGATCTGATTACAGTGGTTCCAGACTTATAACGTTACTTTACGTTATCAGGATTCCAGATCTTGTCTCGGTTTTTAATCTTGCTTTAGTCTGAGTTAAGTTTAGTGCTTGTGTCTAATTGCTGTGAGCTAGGTATCCTAGGTACGTCTCTGTGAGGGTGTTTCGCGCGGGAGGTTCGCATGTCCCGCCAGACCCGCACCGCGGCGTCACTCTGTGATGCGGAAATTCCATTAACGGACACGAATTTACTGCTGTTCGAATTTAGATCGTATCGATTTTATGTGAGAATTAACTGTCACAATTTTTAAATTTAGAATCTGGTAATTCGAAACGTTCTCAGAGTAAATATTGTGAAGCTATCCAATTATCGAAGATCAATAACAGCATGAATCTCAAGATATTTTGTTGTCATTTTCATAACTATTACTTGATTCTATTCATTCCACTTGAACTTTATTCAAGTACAGGAATGAAAATTAGAATAAAAATTGTAAACAAAATATAAAGTGGTTATTTTCTTACCTCACCCGCGCATATTTTACGCTCTAAAACGGTACATTATAATTTTCTTTGCTTACTTAGTACCTTCAAAAAGTTATTTTAGATTTCACTGTCTGCAAGCTTCCTATAAATTAATTCAGAAAATGTGTTTATAGTTATTATCGTAAAGTCCTTCATCTTACACATCCTTCTTACGAAGGATGAGTATTTTCCATAATCTGTATATTAACACTGGAAGAAAAAAACTGTGTACCCCTTGTTACGAAAATTATGCGAACGGAGGAGTATGAAATTTATAAAGTTGAAGTTTATATTGAGCAGAAGTAGGTACAGAAAAATAAAATTTTATGAATTTGTTGAAAAGGATGCTACGGACTCATCGTTACAAAATCGATTAACAGTCCAAAAGGAAACACAATTTAATAATCTCGCTTTAGTAGAGCCATTAGTTTATTTAATTTTGTTGACGCTACATACCCAGGAAATAAAACCTAACAGTTTAGTACAAGTTACATAAAAGGCTTAGATCCGTTCTTATACAGTCAATGTACCATAATGCTGTTATGCTAGTGAAAGCTGTCTATACTAAACTGTCACCATAATTAGCTAGTTACTTACCTTACGTATAATCCCTACTTTCATAAAAGTGAGTTTGTACTTTATAGACCTATTTTCCGGTTGATAAATTCTCCAAGGTTTTCTGTTACATCATGTAGTTCTTGTTTAAGAATCGAACCTAAATATCGTGTAAATTGCGTAGCGCTGGGCGTTTTTTGTTTCTTTGTATTTTATGGATATTTCGTGTATTCAGAACAGAATTCGAAAACGTTAAACAATAATAATGATTACTAAATTAGGTATAGTTAAACTGCCGCAATATTAAACGAATATTTTTTAATTAACGTTACGAAGTAAGTCAAGCGGAAAAATTAGTATTCGGGAATATGTAGATGATATTGTAATTAAATATAGTTTTAATTTTTATATGTTTGCTTTTGATTGAACATACTATGCAGTTGGCTATCTTGGAAATTGGAACACCCAATATAAATAAACAACAATTTACCAAAAATTTCCGATTTTAATAATAATTGAAGTATCCGAATACACCGATTTCATTGAAAGTGTATATTTTGCTCCATAAATGGTTTCCCTTATCGATAGTTGTTTCACTTATCGATAGTTAGTTAATTGGTTGCACGGCTAACTTAACTAATACTATCATAGAACTATCAGGCTTCTTGAGTCGACGTTCGACGAACTTTAGTGCTTGCGGCATCGATGCTATCACTATTCGGTACAAAGTGATTTCGAAATATAAATAGCAACTTTTATCGATAGAAATAAAAGTGAAATGATTATGTTTTGAATGCGTTTTCCTTATTATAGTTGTTCACAGAGTTACATAACTTAAATAAACGTTTTGATTTTGTTTGTTTGTTCGGAAAATCTTTGAAACAGCTGAAGCAATTTCAACGGAACTTTAGAGGATTTTTAACTGAGTAATTAAAGCTACAATTTATTCGGAGAAACTACTTAAAGCTTCGTATATAAATGGGGTATTTTATCTGTAATGCTTACGTAGTGATTATGTAGAAGCACATCGAAACGTCTACCTAATACCTGATCTAAACTTATCTGGGCTCAAAGGAGCTCAGTACACAATGGTACTAGGTAAAGGTAGCCAATGGTACTGATAACATTATTGAATAACAATAACCAAGCAACTTACAAAATATACCCTATCCATAGAGGTGACAATGATGAAACTAAAACCCTTCACACAAATGCTGTTATCCTGGGTTAGGAGAATTGAAATACGACCATTCAGAACGTCCCTCAATTTATCTAAATCATATAAGTATTAGAGACATTACCGTCAAGTTGTACATTACGTTAAATCTATAGGGAACGTTTCGGCGAAAGTGGCCGTAGGCGGGGTCCAAGAATTCGATTATCACTTAGCGCTGTGCCTTACTAATTACACTTTCACCGCTCGTGAATCTACATTATATAATAATCGTAACAAAGTCTTAGAAGACGCGAAGTGTAATTATACGATGGGTATTTGTATTGATGTAGTGTAGTGTATGATATAATGCCATATTTAGACTATTATCGAATAACTTTGGGAATATTTCGTGCACAAATACATTATACATGACTATAAATGATGTGTAACGAATCCATCCGAATAAGCTGTTTACACACTTGTTTTCGTAAATACACGTCTGTACTCAACAAATAACTAAATCAAGAGTTAACTATATAAAAATAAACAGTTTCAACTTACTGGTGGTAGGTCTCTCATATGTAAGAGTCCGTCTGGGCGGGTACCACCGCAATGTCTATTTCTACCGCCAAAATGCCACACAGTACTTTGTGACTCAAGGTGCTGAATGGTGTTGCTAGTGTTTATGGGTAGTCGTATCGCTTACCATCAGGCGAACGACAAGCTCGTCTCGTCATTCAAAGCTATAAAAAAAAAAAAACTTAAAGTTTTCTGTCATTAATCCTCTTGCTTATAAGGAAAGCGAAAACCCTTTCTTTTTCCCTGCAACCAGCAGTGGCAAACATAATATATATAACATAACATAATAAACTGTATTTTATGAACTGTAGATTCTACGCTTTTAAGCTTCACGAGTCTCAGAATTGGTAACGTGAGGTTTAGTATACATTATAGTGACCTCAAATATAACACCAAATCAAAAACATTAAACTGAGTGATGTGTAAACTGTAATCTTTCTAGTGTAATGTTTTAAAATCATATCTCTCTCAGAACTTTAAAAGTCTCTATAATTAAATCACTGTTTTGTCTGCAATTTATTTTTGTGTTGTTCAATTATAAATAATTTTATTGTTATGAAATACCTCAGTTTACTAAAAGCTCACAGTCATGCTCACTATCGCAAATTACCCACGTATGCATTATTATGCATAATAATTTTATTTACGAAACATATACAGTATACTAGTTATTACGAGTCGACGCGTCAGTAATTTATCTGTCACTTTCGTACAGGCTCTCGTGAAGTCGTGAGTTCGATTTCGTGGCGGCTTCGTGACGTCATTGTATCGTTGTTTACTTAATAACGCTATCAACTTGTACAGCATTTTTTTTTTACTGTATTACTTTTGCTACTGTCACGGGGTTCCAAGAAATATAACCGTTTATTTTATATCAGTACTAGCATTACGCGCAGCTTCGCCCGTTCCGTTCCGGGATAAAAAGTAGCCTATACCACTCAAGAGTAATGTAGCTTCCTAATAGTGAAAGAATTTTCAATATCGGTCCAGTCCAGTTCCTAAGATTAGCGCGTTCAAACAAACGAACAAACTCTTCAGCTTTATAATATTAGTATAGATAAGTAGATACTTGTTATTAGGAACAAATTTAACGAAATTATTGTAGTGTTATGTTTGGTATTCTAAAAGTTACATGTATGCAAAGCAAACATAAAATAATAGGCATTGCAGCACTATGACTAATCACACAAGAAGTATTCGCATACTCATGGCTAGAACCTACCGTTTGTCGAGACTCGAGAGTGAGCGTCAAGGTTTCCTATAATTCTAATTATATCCATTATCTCACGACTTCGCATTCAGACAGAATTATATACAATAGTATATAATTTTATATGGAAAATTATTCCTATAATCCCCGACGATGATTGACTCTCCCGCACTTGGTATTGGCACCAGAGATAATATACATCGACAATATACATTCAAGATGTCCATCTTCCATATAAAAGCGGCGATAGCCTAGTTGGGAGTGGGACAGACTGCCGAGACGATTGTCCGCAGGTTCAAAACCCAAGGGCACACACTTCTGACTTATCTAAAAAGTTATGTGTGTTTTCTATGGGAATTATCGCTCGCTTTAACGGTGAAGGAAAAACATCGTGAGGATAACTGCATACCTGAGAAGTTCTTTAAGAATTTCGAAGGTTTGTGCAGTCTGTCCACCCGCACTAGGCCAGCGTGTCGGACTAAGGCCTAAACCTTCTCACTTGTAGAGGAGGCCCGTGCTCAGCAGTGGCCAGTATAATATAGGGCTGGTATGGGCATCTTCCAAATAATGTCACAATAATACAGTCCTTACACCTACAAGGGATATAATTCTCGTAGTAGGTACTTCAATCTTGAAAAGTGTCTTTAAGCGAATATAACCGAATGTCGAACTTAAGCAATAGTTCACAAATTAATGGTCAGTAACTGTATAATCTTGTAGCTGCGATCCGAGATTCGAATAATGAAAATTTAATCATATCACTCGATTAATGAAAAAAATGAAAGTGGTAGAACAACTGAACGCATGAATGGGCCGCTCGATGCAGTAGCTACTGCGCCACCGTAAAGCTGTCTATATTCACAGCTTTACCGATGCATTTCGGAGGGCTTGAGAAATCGCCTGGAGCCCAATTAAATTCTTTCCCTTCCTTACGCCTCTTTTATGATCTCTCTTAAATAATTACTTACTATGTATTTTAATTTTGCATTGTCTTCTAGTATAAAAAAATATAGTCATCAGTCTCAAGATACCAATATCAATAATATCTTTGAAATTAAAATATTATAACGGATTTTATCGCGGTTTTTTTTATTTTATTTTCTCCCGACGACGTTTCGAAGGCTTTGCAGCACTTCGTGGTCACGGGGCGGACTGAGGTGCAGGTTATAATAGTTTAATATCAATGTCTAACATTCGCGTAAACGTAAGGAATCATTATCAATAACATCTATCAAATTACAATGATGGTACACAATCGTTCGGTAACAAAGCAATTGAAAAAAATCATAAAATGAGCCAAGTAACTCTTTACAATATCTGGTAACATCGATCAACAATTGCATAAAAGTTTTGCAATAAACTATAGTTGCACCTATCGATATTTACTTTCGTAAACGTTAACAACTACGCCATTAGTGGAATTGAGCTTCACGATCTACTTGCCTTTCATAAAGACCTATGTGACCTATCTCCATTTGCTGTAACAGAATATGCACAGGCAATACAAACGGGCCCGAAATAGAAGCACAAAGGATAATGGAATTGAGGATTCAGTTATGGGCATTTGGTATTCTATTATAGGTCTTGAATATGAAACGGAATGATCTACATATTATAGTATATAATGTGCTTTTATGTCTTATTTTAGGCAAAGCATGTGATTTTTTTTTTATCAACACAATGCTTGGTATTGCTTTGCACCGACTTCACATTGGAACTTGGAATTGCATGGGTCCGCATACACAATTTTTACTTTTAGCCACGTTAGGTACTGTTTTAAAGTTTAATAAAAGAGGTTTTTAACATCTGTCCATGTCTTTATTACATACAAAATTTGACGAATGATGCAGGTCTGTTGAGTCTTTTAAATAAACCAAGATATATTGAAATGGGACCATTTCGAAACCGTACTTTACAAAATAAAAAAGGAATCACGGAAATAGGCTCACAATTTTCAGAAAAATCAGTCTACATACATAAAAAAACATATAAAACACACGGATTGAGTACCTCCTCCTTTCTTGGAAGTTGGTTAAAAAAGAAAACACGTTATTGTCAAAATATGTACAAAATAGGTTAACGCGCGAAATATTCTCCAATCAGTGACAGCACACGGACATAAAACTTGCCAAAACAGAAACAAGGCAACATTGCAAACAAAAAAGGGGACAATTACCGCTAACGAAATAAAAACAGAATTTCATGACCGATAGGTTTTTATGACAATTTATTTACGCAAGGGTATTGTTTTATTGCTTCCGAATGACGAGACGAGCATACCGCTCGCCTGATGGTAAGCAATACGACAGCCCATAAACAGTAGCAACACCATATACAACTTTTAATTATAAGGTACTGCGTGGCACTGCACTGCGCTCGTCACCCTAAGACATTAGATGTTAAGCCTCATAATGCCCAGTAATTACGCTGGCTACAGTGTCCTTCAAACTAGAAGACAACAGTGCATACACACTGCTGCTTGGCGGTAGAAATAGACACTGCGGTGGTATCTACCCAGACGGCCCCTCGCATACGAAAGACCCACCACCAGGTCCTAATTGTCTGACAGATTGACTTAACAGCGCTTGTGAAGCCGTCAAATTCAAACGGGTTTGAAGTGTGGTTTGAAGAGCTGATGATTTTTATTAAGGGTACAAACTAAGACATCGTTAAAGGAACAAATAAATTCTGAGACACTTTTCGAAAGTAGGTATAATCTACGACTAGAATGCTTTGTAGAAAATGTAGCAAACAATTTCGAATTGTATGTCTATTTTTTATTATTATTACAGGAATTACTCTTCAGTCTTCACCTACCATCAATAAAAGCAATTTATACAATATGAATAACATAATCTTGTATATTAACGATTATCTTTATTTCCAAAACAAACCATATTTAGTATTACGGTATTTTATAAAAGAAGTTAAAGTTCGCCCCAGCATTATCTTTTAAAACCGAAAAAGATTCAAACTATTTTAATACATTATGTAATTTTAATTGTACTAAACTTAAAAACTTAAAAATGGACAATAGCATTGTTGGTAATGGAACGGTCTGCCGAGACAATATCCGAACTCCGAAGGTTCAAAACCCAAGGCACACATCTCTGACTTCGAAGTTATGTGTGTATTGTTTATCAATTATCGTTCACTTTAACGGTGAAGGCAAACATCTAGCCAAATTTATTTATATTGTGTAATTACCAAATTATTAATGAATACAATTATAGTTGGTTAGACTAGCAGAACCGCACACCAATAATTATAAAATATAAAAATATTGTTATGTACATTTTACTTTCTACAATTGCTCACTAATTTGAAATAAACGTTAAACTTAGAAAGCGACTAAAAAATTAAAGATATGAAAAACTATCACGCCAGAGAACAGTGAAAGTATTGTTTTTATGAATAAATGTTCAATCGAATAGTTAAATAACGTAGACATTAATCCATTTGAAATAAATATCAACTCGGGATATAACTAAATTTGCTAAAAAAACCGTTAAACTAAAATAACTTTTAAAAAATTCCACATAATATTTTAATGTGGCAAAGATGCAACTAGTACATCTGCATATTATTAAAATAAAACATTAATTTAGATACAGCCGCGCCTTAATTTCGAAGCTTTAGGTAGAGGCGCAACTAGTTCACATATCGCCAAATTATCCTACCCATGATGCAATATGGAGTGAACCTTCACTATATCAGGCACTGGTGGTAGGTTTCTCATATGTAAGAGACTGTCTGGGTGGGTACCACCGCAATGTCTATTTCTACCGCCAAGCAGCAGTGTGCATGCACTGTTGTGTTTCGGTTTGAAGGACATTGTAGCCAGTGTAACTACTGGACATAATGAGACTTAACATCTTATGTCTCAGGATGACGAGCGCAGTGGAATGCCACACAGTACTTTGTTACTCAAGGTGCTGTATGGTGCTACTACTGTTTATGGGCGGTCGTATCGCTTACCATCAGGCGAACGGCATGCTCGTCTCGTCATTCTATGCCATAAAAAAAAAAAAAAAAAAACTATAACTAGTTACTTCATATTGAATAAGATACCTCCTTACGCCTTTATTAACTTACATCGCATTAACTCAAAGTGAAATAATTACCTGTAACAAAAAAAATATTATGAACATTTATTAGTCGATATCCTTTGTATATTAAATAATCTTGCATTAGTATTGTCAAGTAATCAATGTTGTGTAATTAATACCGCACTTAAAGCTACTATTCTGCCGTGATAATCGAGAGAGCAGTAATTCAGAAATATGGCCACCCTTGACTTACTGCCCTCTCGATCACCACGGCTGTATTGAATAATGGCAGACTTGATGCCATCACAATACACTTTAAAGCTCTACAAAAAATATCAACATTCGAATATTCGAGCCCACTTCACTAGCGCAGATGTCGCAAATTACTGATCTACCCTCAAATAACATCTGTACCTTAAAAATTTAATGATCATTAAAATGAATATCACCGCTCGCTTCTCAATAGCAAAGCAAACGCGAAGGTTTATGTTTACATCATTATAGGTGGTAATATGTCTTTTGTAAGCACTTCATAACATATGTCACTAAAGAAAACATGAAATGCTGACACTCTTGATATGTAGGTCACTATGGGTGTTCTATTGTCAGCAAAAAATTCGTATTCAACGTACGTCATGGAAGGGCATGTTCTGAAATACACATAAAGGACAATGGCAGGTCTCCATACATGATTTTAGTTGATGTAAATGTGTAGCGTTTAGAAGTAAAAAAAATATTTAACAATTCAGCAGCAATTCCTAAACAATTATGTATCAAGATTATTAGTGAAAAAAGTCTAAATCTAAAGATTTTTCATTTTAAAGATTTTGAGGTTATGATTTAGTTGACATTTATGAATTGATTCTTACATAATAATATGAATAATGAAACTCATAAAATGTTTGGTAATCTGTCTATTGTCAAGCGAGACCCTCCCTCATCACATTCGAACCTAACATTTCACTAAACATGGAGAAGGGTGATCTGCCACACGGCATACTAGCGCGCGGCATGCACCTTCCTCAGCTATACAAGCTTATATATCAAATCATTTTTTATTTATAGATACTACTATAGTAAATAGTAAAGGTTTCTTTGTTTTTTTTTTGTAATAAACTGAAACTATTGGGAAAAATACGTTCAGACCCTAAGTCCTAGACTTTGGGAAATAACAATTAAATAAAAACGAGTTCTGAAAAAAAATAAAACACAATTTGTTTTTTTTTTATGTTTATTCATCTTCTTCATAATAATTCTCTCTGATAAATATCTCATCTAAAAATTCTCCCGGGGCAGATACATTGCCTTGTCTGACGGCCCAATCCAAATACCAGACAACTGTCATGGTATGAGCGCAGCAACCTACACTCTACAGTACGGTTGCTCGACCAGGTACAGTATTTTCAATCAAAACATATTATCACACATTTTACAAAAATACTACATGCCAGAAACGAAATGTCGGAAATAGCTTTTTTTTCTAAAATGATATAAGCAATGACCGTAACTATACAGCCAACAGGCAGCTGGTAAGAATGTATAGAATAGAATATACATAGTAAAAAAAATGTGGTAAGAAAGCTGAAATCTTTGTTGTTATTCCTAATGAACATTTTATAGTCAGATATATTTTTTGCAATTTTTAGAGACCTGATGAAAATGATGTTTTGGTAGCCCAAAATAATCTTATGTCATTCATAAAAAATGGCCGTAACACATTGCTAAAAAGTCAATTAAGTTTTTTTAATAATTTATGCAACTTATACACACTTGTACAACTAAAGTTAGTATGCTGAAAAATCATACAAAATAATTATATTGAGATTACCATGTTTGGAATTTCTAAACGCATAATTTATTTATAAATACGATTTCGCCATTGTCCTTTGGGACATCGAAACTTACTCAAAGAAAGATGCATTAAATTCGAATGGAACGCAACTGTATTTTCTGATCTAATAGCACTTGACGTATTGTAGATCAGCTCGGTTCTTCCAGCTTCATCTGCATCATACGGTGTTTTTTTTTCTAATAGGTGGCAGCTTAGAACTTAGAAGTATTTGGGTCTGGTGATGGCTGGTTTCCAGCACCCATAAAAACTTACAATACCAGAAAAATCAAGGATACGCCGCGCTGCTAGGAACGGATTAATATTAAGGAAAGGTAAGTTTTTAAGACCCAAACACGCCCTGTTTGGATCGCCGGTAAACTCATCATACACAAAAGCAACACCAAGGTGTTCAAAACTTAATATTATTTTAATCAGCTACATTTTCCTTAAAATTCAGTAACGGATAAATCGTGATTCAAAAAATCCAACACTTGTCGGTATTGAGTGTGGTCGTGAGCAGAGAAAATGTTTCACGGTTAATCGTAACTGGACCGTCTTCGCTTCATCTTTTATTTAATTAATATTCACCTGTTGTTAAGCCCACAAAATGTCCTACTGTGAAAGTTTATAAAATTTATTAATAACCTCGTTTATTTAGCATTGTTTATTGGTCAGTAAATTTTGTCTCTTATGTGGCTTATCATAAAATATACAATTGTTTTACTTCTCTTAAATTGAATTATTGAGAATAATTTATCGATTGTATTACTTAATTACTTCTCAAATAAACTCATAAAACCCAATTAAGAAAACTTATTGATATTTAAAAAAAACATCCGAATTCCTACCTAAACTATGGAGATTTAATTGATATAATTAAACTGAGTAAGACCGAATCTAAACTCGGAATGCAAACCTGTTTCGGGTCATAAGGCTAACACACCCAAAAATCACTTATTGTTTGTGAAGGTCCACCAAGACCCGAAACATTGATCGTCCGAGGCCACGATAACGGTACCCACATGGCAAATTCCGGCACGTCCAATAACGGTTCAGCCTGCTGTCTCCATAGAATACTTGTCATTACATCTCGAAGACCGCTCATCTGCCACGCGCGAATAGAATTTAATAAGCTCCTAGATGGCCTCCGAATAAAAGAATGGATATGGATTATTCGCAGAGTCGCCGTAATTATGTCTTGGAGGGTTTAGAATCGCTCGGTTGTGGTCAAGTTTTGTTGTGTGGCAGTCACGTGCCGCGATATTGATGCTCTTTATTTTTGCTCGACGTGACCTTTGTGGTGCATTGTGTTTTGTAGAATCAAACGGAGTCCATCAAGTTTCAGACGCTGAGTTTTTATTCTCGGAACACTTTCAGTCTGATAATAATTTTGTATTCCACTGGAGTTGATTAATACAAAATGAATGAGTATCCCACATTTAAAACTTTCCTACTAAATTTGAAGTTGTAATTCGGCAAATTGTGATATCTGAGATTGCCAAATACAAGTAAAACTTATCAAATCATAGTCCGTAAAGTTAAAGAGGTTGAGATTTATCTTAAAACTTTGAGCGGTTGAAGAGTAATAAAGGTTGGAAGTAGGCTTTACCTCAGTTATATGAGAAATCAAGTAATTAGCATATAACAAAAGTAACAAGAGGAACAATGATTTAAATTAGTTGTGATTTGCTGTAACTTACCTTTATAATTCTATGTAATTTAGATGCAATGACAAAATATTTGATGATATATAATTAATGAAAGGACAAAAGTATTTTTTAAAGCGCAAAAAGTGAAAGAAAACCTTTTGGAGAACCGGAAAATTCAATTGATGTAAAACCGTAAAGGTAAAATATTAATATTAAAACAAAAACAAAGCTCTATTTGCCTGTATGGTAATGAAAACCTACTTAATTCAATTAAGAAAACATATTATAAAAATATTCAAAATCAAATGAAATTTTGCCTCAAATTATAATCAAAGCTAAACAGTTAACGAAAATTATTACCTATTTACAAACATACAAAAATACCAAATCCATTCACCTTGGCTACGATATCTCGCAATTCGTAATTCTTAGCGATTCATAATAGTATTTGTTTCATAGTTTCCGAGTTTGTAATAGTTGAAACAGCTGACCGTAAAATATGTACCAATAGTAATTACATTTACACAAAATTATAAAAATAGAATATGAAAATTTTAAAATCTATTTGAATTTAGATATGGTTGCGTACATTCTAAGTACGGAAGTTTGTAGGTGTTTTCTAGTTCAGTTCGCAACTACCATGTTTGAAGTAGTCAAGTAGGTTGAAACCCAGGCGGGTAGCGATCACATTTAGCTTTTAATCGCGTAGAATGTCGGAAAAAACAATACTCTAATTTTTGCCCTATTTACAAACTCGAAAAACAGTATTTCTTACTTAAGTAAGCATTATAACGTATTATAATCTATCCGGTGGAGAAGTTGTCCGAAATTGTATTGGACTAACGAAACCAAGTTCATCCCAAAGAAACTCTAGCTCAAATTACTTACGTTAAGGTTATGGGTGCTCAATGAGCTATGCAATTTATATGAAAATGATTCAAAGTTAACATTAAATTCTTGGCTATTAAAAAAACTATTATTTATTTATACAAAACATGAAAAAACGCATCAGTTTCAACACTAACGACTGAATTAACACACTTTAATAACAAAAGCATCAATCTCTAATAAAACGGTGCAAAATGTCAGTATCCATGCAGTATTGCGATTATTTAAATTAGTTTCACAACTAGTGGTGAAATAGACAAACGTACATGCGTAATGTGAATAGCTATTGGTGAATTTGCGATTTTGATGCTGACTTATTTGATCGTTTTGATGATAGGGTATTTGTTGCCGCGCAGAAAGCTATATCGTCATTAATTCCTGAAAATTGCAACTCTGATGGCCAACACATTGGTTTGACGCACGCCATTGCGTTTGCGACTGATGAGTGCAAGGCATTGCTCTAATTTTTTTGCAGTTTTATCATTTAATTCGATGTCGTCAATTTTCGAGCTGCTATGAAAAGGTGTCTCAAATTTTTTATTGGACCAGCAAACTAAAAAATGAAATTGATAATTTTTTATTTTACATCACCTAGATATTTAATAGTCTGTCGCAAATCAGTAAAGTATTTAATAGAATTTCTGATTTATTGTCTATAATGAGTTGATTCAGTCTCCGTTTTACGCAATGATGTTTACAGAAAAAGGTGTAGATGCGTTATAAACAGTCTCCAAATGGCACACGAAAATTGACCTAATTAGCACAATCGGCCTTAGTATCGTGACAGAATCTATTGAAGTTAGACGTCTAAAGAATGTTCACTTATAATACCACAAGAGCTTCAAAATTATCGGGTATTTTCCGATAGGTTCGTTGCAAACAAATGAAGGAGTTTTCAGGTTAAAAAATCACGAGCGCGAAGCGCGAGTGATTTTTCCTGAAAAACTTGACGACTTTATTTGTTTGCAGGGAACCTTGAGGGAAATGCCAGATAATTTTGAAGCTCGTGTGGTATTCGGGGGATTATTTTTCCGTCCCAAATGTCGGCCAATAGAATTGCACCATGAGATGAAATGAACAGTCAACAAATAAGAATTTCATAATATATCGAATGGTGCAATAATATATAGTAACGACCAGAGAAAATATTCAAAAAAAATTGTCAGTATAATACCATGTAGGTTGTACCACGTGACGTCGAATGGTGCAATTCTATTGGTCGATATTTGGGTCGGAAAAATAATCAGTATAATACCATGTAGGTTGTACCACGTGACGTCGAATGGTGCAATTCTATTGGTCGATATTTGGGTCGGAAAAATAATCGATAAAATTTTCTATATGATAATAATGAGAATTATGATATGCCGTAATACTTTCACGTGTCATATTATAGTTTGTTATGGTAATATTCAATTCACTATGTGTTGGATAATGTGCCGTTTTTGAGAGCCAAGTACAGTATAGTTGCAGTATCTACACCATACCATACCAGCCCTGTATTATATACTGCCCACTGCTGAGCACGGGCCTCCTCTACAACTGAGAGGGTTAAGGCCTTAGTCCACCACGCTGGCCCAGTGCGGGTTGGCAGACTTCACATACCTTCGAAATTCAGAGAAATTCTCAGGTATGCAGGTTTCCTCACGATGTTTTCCTTCACCGTTAAAGCGAGCGATAATTCACAAAGAATACACACATAACTTTATTAGAAAAGTCAGAGGTGTGTGCCATTGGGTTTTGAACCTGCGGACATTCGTCTTTGCAGTCCGTTCCACTCCCAACTAGGCTATCATAGTATCTACACATTTTTATTAAAATATCATTGGTTTTACGCATAAATTCTATTTTGGAACGACATTTGACTTGATTATAAAATTTGTAAGTATTATAAACTATGGACTTATTTAGGAAAATAAGTTTGTGCAATAGTCTAAAGATGTATTTCCACCAAAGATATTTTTGAAGCCAAGGATGCGAGACCGAAGACAGGTACGGTATCTTCCACGAACTCTTTTCCACCAAAACTTATCATTACCTTTAAAGACTACGTAACGCTATTATTTCAATTTGGCAAACAGACATCTTCCAAATTGAAATAATAGCGTATATAGACGATGACGTAACCCAAAAGAACTAGCCCAAGAGTCACAAACGTATACACAATCAATACTATGAAGACCTACATACAGATACAGTGCGACCGAACGCACAGTGTCGGCAATTTCATAATTTTCCTTGGCCTTGTCAAGCTTTTGTTTATCTGAAACCCAACTGAAGTAAAGTTGTATCTCTATATTAACCAATCACAGAACTCCGTTCTATCCTATGCCTACGCACTGCAACGGTTGTCATGCCGAAAGAACTGAGAAACAGACTTTTTATCATAGCATTGCTTTGCACCTAACTAAGGTTTGCCGATAGGAGCTTTAAACAAAGCCACAACAGATAGCTACTTTTAAAGATTGCTTAGAATATGTATGTCTCAAACAATTTCCAAGAAGAGAATGCTATAAGAGAATATAACCCAACGTTTGTGATCTGGAGCGTGACTGGCGAGTCCTTCGAGACGGTTGTTGCGCTCTGTTGTAACTTTGCCGTAATCGAATCGACACGAAACAGTTTTTATCGACTTACCTCCATTGATGCTAACAAGTCACGATTTAGGGTTAACTATGACCACTTGATCTTACGCGCTTCGAAAGCGACAGTGATTTCCGGTGTTTTCACTAATTCGCATTTTTCAAATTAATTCACATTATTAGGGTAAACACAAAATAATATGGCTTCAGATATTGTTCTGAGGTTTACACGAAAAATGCATTAAAACGTTTCGAAATAAATTGGTAGATATACTTAATACTGAATAGCTAATACTAAAAATATAGAAGTTCATATTATTATACAAAAATACCAATCATAAAATGGACGCACATGCTGGATGCAGGCCGCCATTGACAGGTCCATCCGGAAATCTTTGCAATGCAATGCCATGCATGCAATCAGCCCTGTATTATATGTACTACCCACTACTGAGCATGGGCCACCTCTACTACTGAGAGGGGTTAGTCCTTAGTCCACCACGCTAGCCTAGTGTAGGTTGGCAGACTTCGCATGGAAATCTTTAGGGGAGGTCTATGTTCAGCAGTTGAATGTGGATGATAATGAATCACAAAATACTGGTGGTAGGTTTCTCATTATATGTAAGAGTCCGTCTGGGTGGGTACCACAGCAATGTCTATTTCTACCGCCAAGCAGCAGTGTGCATGCACTGTTGTGTTTTGGTTTTAAGGACATTGTAGCCGGTGTAACTACTGAACATAATGAGACTTAACATCTTATGTCTCAGAATGACGAGCGCAGTGGAATGCCAAACAGTACTTTGTAACTCAAGGTGCTGGATGGTGTTGCTACTGTTAATGGGTGGTCGTATCGCTTACCATCACGCGAACGGCATGCTCGTCTCGTCATTGAATGCAATAAAAAAATCACTTTCCCCTATCAATGTCTCTACATTTTATATAATAACCGAATGAAACTATCTCCTGCTACAATACACTTCATTTTGTTTTAATAAATTGCGCAGAAACCAATCTTTCGGAAGTAGAGGGAAACAGTAATAAAGAGAATTACCCCTCAGAGGCTACAGTAATATATGCGAACTGAAGACCATCTGCACAATCGAAACCAAGATCGTACTTCCTCATTGAACACCGCAATGTACAAAAACAGCCAGATTTAATTAAATTACTGCAGATATTTAATAGGTATATATTGTAGAATAGTATTTTTAAATCACGTTTACATTGATGTACGTATACTATACTGAAAGCTTACTATATTTCGTATTAAAGTGTGTCTACTTGAAAAGAAAAAGTTTGTTGACAAATATTAGCCACCAGACTTTTGCTGGCATTCGGTTTTGGTAGTTCTATAATAATCAGAATTGACAGGTATTATCTGACGACATCATCGATGTGAAGTGTGAAGTCATATTAGAAATGCCGTCACAGCTACCGCATTATTTTTGACATTTGATTTTCTATTAAATATAGCGGCCCCGATAGACGTTGTCCTGCCCAAAAAGGAAATAAAATCCTAGAATCCGAGTACATCGCCACCTACCGGTTCCAATTGTTAAATTCTAAACCATTAATTAATTAATTCTAAAATTAAATCATTAATTCTAAACCATTCTCGAATCCACCTGAATACACACGAAAAAAAACATTAAAATCGGTCCAGCCGTTTAGGAGGAGTTCAGTGACATACACAGAAGAGTTATATATAAAAAGATAGGACACAGAGGCCACAACAAAGAAGATTTGTTGGTAATATCTGAGTAATCAAGTTTTCAACGTAATGATCAAGTCAAGTTTGAAACATATATGACACTAGCTTTTGCCCGCGGCTCCGCCCGCGTGAATGAGTTTTCCCGGTATAAAAGTCCCGCTTAAAATGTAGCTTATATGACACGTTCGTAGATTTACCATAGCAGCGCCATCTATTGATTACTTACTCAACCCAGTCGAAAGGTATCGACATCTGTTAGAATCATTCATAGCAGCGCCATCTATTGATTACTTACTCAACCCAGTCGAAAGGTATCGACATCTGTTAGAATCATTTGGAGTTAAGATAATTGTGACTGTCAAATAATAACAGACAAATAATTAGCAATAAATTAAAATTGCGACTATAATTTGAGATTTAAACTATCCTATCTCTCAAGTTGGATCGAACTGCACATGGTGTGCGAATTTTATTATAATCGGTTAAGTGGTTTAGGAGTCCATTGAGGACAAACATTGTGACACGAGATTTATATATATTAAGATAGAGTAATTAAACCCGGCTTGTTCCTCACGTTAAACAAAATCTATCGTATTTTAACTTACAGTGTTTACCTACTCGAATTTTCCCAAAAGAACAATAACTGACATTAAATAATCAATGATGGGATGGTTTGCGCTCACTTGGGGAGGCCTACATTCAGCAGTGGACGGTGACAGGCTGATTGATTGATTGATTGATTGAAATAATCAACATCATTAAAAAATCCGTACTTTGCATTTACCAAAGAAAATTACGTTACGCATGTGAAAAACACAATGGTTTCAAATACGTAGGTTTCATCAAGTGCCTGTATTCGGTATTATCACGACATAACTAGGTATACAATAGGGTAATTTCCTATGTTTCATTCTGTACATTATTTTATATGTAACAGAAATTAATACGAAAAATAAAATCTTCTGTGAAATCAACATCAAAATTGGTTGAAAAACAAAGCCGTTATTCATATATTTTTTTAAATATTGTTGTGAGCTAAAGTGGTGGGGATATCGCGCTATCTTTTACTCGCGCACGCAGCATTATGGCTGGCGACACTGAGTGACGTCACATTCTGCTGTTTCCGTTATCTAATAGACACTCCTTCCACCAAACTTTAAAGCTTTATAACTCACTAGCATTGCGCGCGGCTCCGTCCGCGTGGAAAAGTTTTTCCGGGATAAAAAGTAGCCTATAGTACTCAAGAGTAATGTGGCTTCCTATTAGTGAAAGAATTTTCAAAATCGGTCTAGTAGTTCCCGAGATTAGCGCGTTCAAACAAACAAACTCTTCAGCTTTATATATTAGTATAGATTTATTATTGCTTGCAATTTGAAAAATAAATCTTCTATACTTAGAGTGACTTAATTTTTTTTAAAATGTATTATGAAAAAGTAGTCAATTACCCTATTATAATTCAATAAAACCTATTGCAATACTCATAAACGGAAAACATGATGTATCAAACTATTTCATTGAGTTCAACTGCAATGATTTTACTTTGAACTTTTTACCCAAACGCCTGACTTCAATATAACTTTCATCATTAAAACCGTTTATAGATTCTTACATTCATTACTTTTCCCTTAACGTCTACAGAGAAGTATAATTGAAAGTGGATTCTATTTAATTAAATTTATGTGATGAGACTTTAATTCGATTTCATCTTCTAAAAGAACAATAGCGACAAGTAATTTTTAGCCATCAACCTTATAAAATTTATAAGTCGTAACAATAAAGCATATTGTACCCTAATGAGTATTAACATAACGACTAAAATTGGACAACTTACATCAATAGTATATATTAATTACTTAAAATTACGCATTTTCCAACCAATCTCCAGTTTGTCGTTGTCACGTAAGCCGACACTGACTTTGATATCCTAATTTACTCCCCTATTTACCAGTTGGTACGTCTAAGCTAATAAAACAGAATTAAGAGGCGCAGACTATGTAAGCACACACCGATATAAATAGTTCCACCCCCATCATTAATCTCATCTCTCACTAGCCAAGTCACGCAACGTAGGGAGGCCCAGTGGCAAAACGACTTCCCGAGTACGTCTACCGCCCAAATTAAACTGTGACCGAATCGATATTAATGTATTTCGTTTTAAATTTTCTTTTTATCCCTCGACAATCGTTTCATTCAGTTACCGAATTTCCCAATGGCACGCTGTGTTTGCATTAAAATTGTATTGTGATACCATTGCCGTATTCGGAAAATAAATTGTCTTAGAGCCATGATAGGGTATTGAAATGAATAAGTTAATGCAAATTTCCTTTGTATAAATTAATAGTCAACATTATTAATATTATATTACATATTCTACGGCGTAGCTTAATGTTTTTTTTTTGTCTCAATCAAGCATCCCAATCAATAAGCGGATGCCGAATCTGTAGTTAATATTCGGCACGCGTCGATGACGAACGCGGCAATTAAATAAGAGGTTCGTATACAGCATCATAATCTCAATCAAATATCAATTCTGACACGCAGAGAAATGGATCACTTGTAATAATTCATTATTTAGTGCTTCGAGACGCGCAAAAACAGAACAAGCAAAAAGTTGGACCGAAGATATACCATCGCTAAATGACTCAACATTTGCAAGCCAGCCCCGACATCGCAGCAATATTCGAGTGGCGAATTGTTTCTAGGCACATAACAATATCATTTTATTGTTCATATCGCTTTATTATAACCATTTTCAAGCTAAATGATACTTTCATCAGTATAAAATTTAATTTATGCAGTTGAACGTTTTGAATAACTTGATTTCTACGTGAATCTTTATACAAAACAGGAAACTTGTTACGCAGAATTAAATTTATTAGGAGCGAAATGTGGATGAATATATTTACAGTAGCAAAATCACCTCATAAATCTCAGAAAAAATGCCAAGAAAATTCTAACCCATAAGTGTGCTCTCGGGCTAATCCTGACGTTGGGTACCGCATTACCATAAATTAATTATGTATACCGCGGAACGGAAACATAACTTTTGTATTTTTAGATTTAAATTTAAGTACAATATAGGCAACATTTTTTCGACATACGCCAATAAAATCGCGCAACGACACAGTTTTACTTACAAATATACACTTTCACAAGATATAAAATTGCCTTTTGTTTTTTGCATCATGGAATAGTATTTTACATATTGCATGCCAAAATGGACCTCTGACTTTATGGTTATGTACAAAAATATTTAAAAAGTTGCGTGTATTGTCGCTCACAATGTAAAAATATAGAAAATCTAATGGAAAAAGAAATTTTAAAAGTATGTCACAGAGCAGCAGTAAGAGCAGCCATAAAATATCAAATGCTCGTATGTTTCATATCGCGATCGAAGTGAGTTTCTCTGAAGTAAGATTGAGTATATTAAAAAGAAGCCGTAGTTTTAATCAAGAAGGTATATGTTGCGCTACATGTGAGCGTAAAATATGGTAAAAATTGTAGAGAGATTGCTGAGCGAATAATAATACTTAGATTTTAGTCGCGTATGTCACATTGCTGGAAACAGCCTTTATTGCTGAAAGATTAAGGTCTTTAGTCCACCACATTGCTCTAGTGTGGATTAGCTGACTTCACTTTAATTTTTATGTGTTGTGTAAATACATTTGACATTATAATAATTGATTATGATTATTTGTCTATATGAGGATTGGCATTGCAAATTAAAAACAAGGTCAAGGCCAAAACCACTTCGATAATTACGACATCGCATAATATGGAAAAATCATTGTTTCATCGCTTTAGTGCCAGTTTGCGGAGGCTGGAGATAGTAGGACTGGGTTTTAACACCCTCTCCAGTACCAATGTCAGGTTACTGGTTTTAAAATATTACTGACTTTTTCTGGTCCTTATCTATACTAATATAGAAGCTGCTATAAGCTGAAGAGTTTATTTGTTCGTTTGTTTCTTTGAACACGCTAATCTCAAGAACTACTGAACCGATTTTGAAAATTCTTTTACTAAGAGGAAGCTACATTACTTCCTGAGTGATATAGGCTACTTTTTATCCCGGAAAAACAATTTCACGCGGGTGGAGCCGCGAGCGATACTAGTAAATAATAAAAAATTACACATAATGACAACTAACGTATGCTCTGTATTAGTATGATATACTTATCTGCCATCCTTATGAAAAACAACGCAACTAACATTGAAGGCAAAATTTAGTTTAAAAATATCATCCAAATATTAGGAGCTGTCATTATATATATTATTTTTTATGCCATTAAATGACGAGACGAGCATGCCGTTCGCATGATGGTAAGCGATACGACCACCCATAAACAGGAGCAACACCATCCAGCACCTTGAGTTACAAAGTACTGTGTGGCATTCCAATGCGCTCGTCATCCTGAGACATAAGATGTTAAGTCTCATTATGTCCAGTAGTTACACTGGCTGCAATGTCCTTCAAACCGAAACACAACAGTGCATGCACACTACTGCTTGGCTGTAGAAATAGACATTGGTTGTACCCACCCAGAAGGTCTTTTAAATATGAGAGACCTACCACCAGTAAACCATATTTACCTATTTATTAACATTGAAGAAAGACTATACAACTTTTTACAATTCTTCAGTCTGTATTTCTCAGCATTTAAATCTCTAAATGCAAATGCAAATTGAAACTGCCTCGGTGGCGCAGTTTTGTTACGGTACGACTCCAATCCTGAGGTCTCGGGTTCGATCCCCGGGTCGGGTATAGTGATATTGGATTTTTCTAGAATTCAGTATCCGCCCGGAGTCTGGAATTTGTGCCCCATATGGCGATAGGATCGCCACCTATCACATCATGGGACGGAATACACACGGCGTAAAGTGGGTGCACTAAGTTGCGCCTCTGCCTACCCCTTCGGGGATAAAAAGGCGTGAATGTGTGTATGTGTGTGTGAGCACATTAAAATCCATCTATAGGCCAAATATACTTTGTAAATAAACAAGTTTTATGTCAATATATAAAGTAACCAAAAAACAGACCAAACAGCTTTTTATAATGACAAAGTTGACTCATTCTGAAGTACGAGTAAATATGTTAATAATATGTACATATGCATATGAGTAGTACAACTATATTATGTAATCAAACAGGTATTAGTGTAGTAGAAACTACTAGAATAAGTATATCAAATCATTTTATAATTATACTATGAAAACAAATATCTACGCCAATTTATTCTCATCAATCCCATATTTATTATTTTAAAGACTCTTTATAAAGTAAATATTTTGTATCCAAAACCTATTACAGATTTTAATGTTATCGTTATACTGATACTAATCGATAATAAATCCAACTTGTTCTGAGACGCAATACACGATTGCTAGATTGCGGCAACAACATATCATTACATCTCGCATTCCAATCTTACGTCAATAAAAAATGTGCTTATTATTAATTTACTAGGCGTTGCTTTCGACTCTGCCTGCATGAAAACCTTTCCCGAAATAAAACATCCAAGTATAATCTTAAGAGACAAAAAGTAGCCTATACAGGGTCATTAAGACATTGCGTTACTAAATAAAACCACATACTCTTCTTTACCTCTGCTAACATCGTGCCAAATATCATCTATGAATAACGAATATTTTCACCAAAGATCTCATTATTACTTTCCTGATTTTTTTATCATTTTATAGTTTAGTCCGAATATGGTGTGTGCGTGAGTGTTTTTCTGACTGAAAGTGTCATGTTGCCGCTGCACCGGATCCTCTTAGAGTACTAGTAGTGGCATTAGGGCGTGTAAACTTAAAGTTACTTTTTATTGATATTTATTTTGTTCGAAACTTACTTACACCTTTTTTATTTTACGCCTATGATTAAAATAACTTAATGGAAATTGTTGTTTTCAAGTAAATAAGCATGTGGTTTCATTTAGTAACGCAATGTCAAAACGACCCCTGCTGTATAATATTGACTTCGTCGGTGGCGTAGTTGTATTGCGTGCGTGGGTAATACCGATCTGAGGTCCCGGGCTTGAATCCTGGTTCGGGCAATGATATTGAGTTTTCTGCTCAGTATCAGCCTGGAGTCTGGAATTAGTACCTATTATAGCTCGCTTCCTATTGACGAACAGTGCCCTGGTTGCACCTCTGCGCACCCTTAGAATATAAAGGCGAGACATGTTTTGGTTTATTTTGTGTATAATTGATTCGGGACGTGTCTATTTGTGTCACCATCTAAATCCATTTAGCGATTTCTACGCTGTTATCAAACACAAACTTTCCAATTATGTTTAGTAAGAAATGCATCTTATTTTGATGAGACAACCTTGAACTTCCGCGTTTATAATAAGTATAACTTAGTAAGATTATAATTAGTAATAAATTTTGTTTTAACAAGAGTTGAAACTGGCGACTCCATGGTATACGTTGCATACTGATGAGCCGTGTCAATACCAGTTATTAGATTTTATCTCGAAGATAGAACGCGATATCTGTGTCACGTTCCATGTTTATTTTTTTAGACATAATAGAATTTCAAACATAGAACATAGACAATATATACGTCTCGGTAATTAAATGTGTCGGGGGCAGTGGTTTTTATTTTTGTTATGGGATCATTTGCTTTTAAAATAATATAGACTATTGCGTACTCTTGAAAGTTATTATACACTATTGTGTATCTTGAGATATAACTCTGTCTGAGATAATTATTATTGTATTCATAAGTTATATTCGTGAAAGGTTCAAGAATAATACAAAAGCAACTTGAACTAAGTTTTCTATGGATGAAGTAAGCATGAGTTTCTAACAGTATTTATCGCGCCGTATCTTAACAAACTTCCGAACAGTGCTATAATAACACGTTGAAAAAAAAAGTATTTCTATAAAAATACCTCCATATCGCTCATTTAAATTCAACTAAGAATATTTCTAGAATAATTATGATTTAAATTCTATTTTAGATAGATAATATTATGTTCTTATATAATCAGTTGATAAATAAATATGCAAAAAAAATATTACGTCAACGATAAAGTATAGTTGCGTCATCACAAAACATTTCGCATTATACCACCTCTACATCAGATTATAGACAATTTAAAATACACTAAGGATAAATATCTTTTAAAGCCATTCTTCATCTTGACTCAACAGTCTATTTACAACTAAACCTAATGATGAATGATTCATCAGCAATCGATGATGACCACTTTCAATTTGATTTATCACGATCGCTACATTAGGAGTAATCATACACAAGTTTATTCCGAAAATTGTATGCTACTAAGTCTAACGATGCCGATTTTAGTTCCTATCCAGAAAAAATCGTATATCGTAGGAAGCTGGAATCTTATATCCGAACTTGAGGATCTAATGAAGTTTACGATAAGTAGTACGATTTATTCTTAGAACAGTATTCCACGACATAGTATATTTATACTAATATTATAAACAGGAAAGATTTGTATGTAAGTATGTTTGTAACGAATAAACTCATAAACTACTGAACGGATTTCGATAAAATTTGGCACACGGGTAGATCATGTCCTGGATTAACACATAGGCCACTTTTTATCCCGGGAAAATATTTTTATCCCGGAAAAACTTTTTCACGCGTGCGAAGCCGAGAGCAGAAGTCTAGTTACTATATAAAACTTTTCAAAGACCAGTAAAAAGCTTTTGGGGTCATGTTAATCATCTCACCCATTTTCCAGTAGGTATACTGTATTTGACAGTAATACAGTATTACTAATGTGAAATCATCAAATTATGATAACCAGCACTGACAGCGTTACGGGATTTACGAGAAACTAAAGGATTTTAGTGCATTGTCAGTTCTCACCTTGGATAAAAAAAAATATAACAACAAAAGACCTACGCTGAGTTTCTTGGTGCTTCTTCTCAGGTCATTGGCTTTTCATTCGGCTTTTCCGAAGCACTGGTAGAATCTTTAAGATGATAAAAACATTGTAAAAAATGACGTGTAAAAGTGCCCTTAGGGGCCTAATTACTAAATAAATGATTTTAATTGAATTTGAATTGAATTGGATTTCACCACATGAAGCTTTGGTGCGCATGAATGATAATGTAATTAGCCCATTGCCGTTATATACGATAGGTCCTACTCTAGCCTATTCAATAGATGCGATGGGCCGGCTTAGGTTTCTAAAGCCAAGTTTAGACTAGCAAGTTCTCGCAGCAATATATTGCGCAAGAATTTCCAGGTTCGCTTACACTAGCGGAAATATTTCAATAACTTTATATGTACATGCGAATCGCAAATCCTGCAAGCCTAAAAATTTTATCATCTTGCATGTAAGTACCTGTATTTTTAGACGAACGGAAAATGTTTCTGATGAAGCAAATGCGAGCAAAACTATTGCGAAATTTTAGATTTTGTTTGGATATGAAATCATACATTATATCCTTATTATTTTATTGCAGTAACTCACCCCGTATTCAGCCTAATTTTCTACTCCTTTTAACCGTTCATCGATACTTGAAGGAGCAAAAAATGGGTCTTGCACCGATCTCTACAACACACGAATTAATTCACAATTTCTAAGATCCGATGAAGAGGATAGGGGTCGCCAACGCAACGCCTCAAATGGTGCATACTGCACACACAGAAAGGTCATTTCGCCCACTTGCGCTCTTTTGATCATTTCCTTAGATGCAAGGTCATCAAGGTCGTTGAGGAGACAACCAGACGTAGCTCTATATCAAGCTCTTTTACCATCTCTAGATTTGTAAGAGAAAATGAAATTACGTGACGATGAAATTCGCATAATTTCTAATCTTTATAAACTTATTTTAAAAATAAATCACAGCCTAATAATATTATTGTGAAGATGTTAACTTACTTTCAAACCAATGAATGGATTTAGATCAAATTTACACGCAGATATTAACTTCTAACTATTTAATAGAGAATTTTATTCTTGAAAAGGGCATAGACGCTTGCAGAAGACCTATATAGCAGAATACATCTAAAGAAAAACAATATCATGAAGATGGCGTTTATTCCACTCACGTATTAAAAAACGAGGTCCATAAATACATACAAAATATCCCCGGCTGGCGTTTTTTCAATTTGCCTACCGTAACAAGTAGATAATAATCAGCACTGTGCAGAGTTACTTTAATGGTATTGCCTTATTTTACGTTCCTTATGAATACTTGAATTTCCATTCCCCTATTATGGGCTTAGTTATAGGTTGTTCAGAAAGCAATTTCCATTAATCAACATGATTTATGCTCCGATTTCATTATTGTGATAACATTACAAAATAATAGGTTATTCTACGAAATAATGTTTTAGGGCTAACATCGGAAAAAATTAAGGGTGAAAGAGAATTACAGTAACCTTTAGATGAACTCTGTGTTTGTTTTATTTTTTTGAATATTATGTCCGTGGGATGAAGTCAACACCATTCATAAGTATCACCCACTCTTCACCAATTAAGAGTTAAATGCCAATTAATTGTCTTTTTGTTTGTATATTAATTAAGTCTGTTGTCTAATTTTAGACTCTACTCATTATACAACTTACCGTTTTAGGGCTTTCCAACTACACATCAATAATCGAGACACAGTTTTATAAATACAAAACCGCGCTGATATCGATAAGTCCTAAAAAGTTTTCGTTTTCCACGCGAAAAGCTGTCCCACTGCACAGTCAGCACAAAGTTAAAATCCTTGCACAATCTGTTATCACGTCTCACGATACAGTTTCACTTTCTATAAAGCGTTCGTGATCATTCACGGGGGTAAGGCCGGAGCCGATGAAGCCGCGATCTCCGCAAAACTTATGTCGAAATGAATGTGCGATGAAAACTCGTACCGGCCTGAAACAAGCGCGCCGCCCGACCGCCGAACAGCGACTGTGATAACACTTCCTACGAATGAACCTGCGATACTCAGACAGTAAGCTCGCCTCTCTCTCGCCGTCCGTCAGCGCACACCGCCCATCCCCGCAATAACCAATTTGAACCTTGATGTTATTGCGACAAAAAACAAATTTCCACAACAAGAAAAATCACAGACGCGTATCGTTCGAAACGCGTAACGAGTTTACGGTACGTAAATCGTAGTAGATTTGTTTTGCAGCGCGGCCACAGTAATCCGGTTCTTCGCCTACTAGCTCACAGAGCGCGTTTTTCTGAATCAGTTCCCGTTAAATAGAGCCTTCTTTTTATTCTGCCGGCCGGTAGCCTATGTAGGGAACGCGGAATAACCGCTACGGACAAGATGCCAACTTTCTAAACTAAACCTATAAGACCACTCTATTCGAATGGTAAATTACGTTTATTTTTATTGGAAGCGACGCTGTTTCTACAATAATGGCAAAATATTTAGAAAATTGGCTCGGCACGGTAATCGGCGCGCGACGTGTCGTAATTTCACAAAACATTTTTTATATTATCGGACGGGTGCCGCGGCGACGTTTTCCGCTTTATAAGTTGCGGTTTTACTTTCGGTGTCAATTACGAAGGTTGCGGTCGAAGCCCCACAATATCGCGGCAAATTGGATACCATCCCTTTGAACAGGATTAGAACGCCTTGTGAAGGCTGCACACTGTTACGCAAGATGGTGACTAATCTAGTCCGAGTTGAATATAGGTCGCGAGTACGAATCACGTTGTTTACTCTCTACTCGCTATACCACCATACCAGCCCTGTATATACTGCCCACTGCTGAGCACGGACCTCCTCTACAACTGAGAGGGTTTAGGCCTTAGTCCACCACGCTGGCCTAGTGCGGTTTGGCAGACTTCACATACCTTCGAAATTCAGAGAACTTCTCAGGTATGCAGGTTTCCTCACGATGTTTTCCTTCACCGTTAAAGCGAGCGATAATTCACAAAGAATACACACATAACTTTTTAGAAAAGTCAGAGGTGTGTGCCCTTGGTTTCGAACCTGCGTACATTTGTCTCGGCAGTCCGTTCTACTCCCAACTAGGCTATCGCCACCTTACCTACCTACTCGCTATGATGCATTAGAATGGGAAAACTTGTATAAGATATGGGTACCGCGTAAATTAAAGACTTACCAACGTTCAAATCATAAATCCCAAGACTATACTGAACTGAAAATTACGCCGTATATTAAATTAATAGAAAGAATGGTTAAAACCGACAATATCCCACGATTCGAAGGGATGTATGACTTAATCCTATTCTAAATTGAGTAGTTGAACCATAATTTGCTACTAGGTATGAGCTAATATTAACTAGAATTGTAGCCATGTAACAGAGTCAGGACGCTTTGCTACATTAAATAAAATAAAATAAATAAAAAATAAAATAGTTTATTCATCACGTAGGCGCACATAGTTGCAATTATGATAAGTCAAGATAGATTAAATTAATAATAATTATTATTACAAAAAGTCACTTATATAACTACAGACATTTTTATAGGGAGTAAAATCAATGAAAAATAAATAAAGAAGCCAAGCTCGGCATTAAATAAAAACAAAGGAATTTATAAAATTTATAGTTAATGAAATGTTCACATTAACTCCTTTGAATAAATAATTATGTCCTAGAGCCAAAAAAAATGCTTGTATGTTGTACGATCACAATATCTTACAAACAAATATAATCCAACAGCCTCATCAATCTCTATCGGTGATTAAGTGTTTCTTCACAAAAACATGTTTTGGGAAAGCCAGAATCACGTTGACCACAATCAAGCCGCGGAGCCGCTATCAACCACAATACAACTGTTATAAACATACTTGTGACACCGCACACCGGTTTACTCAAGTAATTGTGTTTATTTAGGCACAATGTGAGTCTCCTCATAATCCCCCAGAGATTTACGCTTAAAGGTCCTAACCACATTCCAAGTCAGAGCAAAATGTTTCCGTGAAACATTTTACTAGTTAAAACTTAAGTGGTGACAATTTGTCCTACAAAACTGTTAAAATCTTTAAAGAAAGAAGCTAAGGATCTAAAAGAAGTCCCGTTTGTACTCCGCGTAAAACATAGCCACCCGCAGAAATGTCTCCCTCAATGGTTAGTCCGATTCTTCTGTATGACTGACGATAATATCAAAAGTGTTGTGCTTTGCGGAAAGCCAATAAAATATCCACTCCCCGCTATTTTGTTTGAACCAGTGAACTGATAATACAAAATGTAAAGGGAATTCGGGTATTGACATACAATTTACATACAGACATCAACAGGAAAAGAATGTATGTGTACATATCATATTAAATATATTCGGGTATCCGATGACGTGAAATTCAATAAAACCTCGTTTAAACAGATATGACTGTATTGATCTTAAAAGGCTTCTTTATTGATACGCGTACCAAGAAATTTGGAATTGGTTGAAAGAAAATACTTCCGACTAATAAAATTTGTTGGTCTTGTAATAAATAACATTTAATATACAAACGAAAACAAAATTTCTAAGAATATTTATTTATTCACTGAGTAGCTTTTGGTCAAGTCTTGGATCATCGATATTTATAAATTGTTGTCACGCTGCGTATGGCAACAAAATAACATAGAACATAAAGTATGTTTAGGGCCCGTTTCACGACTTCTGAGTAAATGCTGATAATCAAATGTATACCAAATACAAAAGTCATACTCTAATCCATGCTCCCAAATAAATAGTAATTAAATGAGTACTATCTAAATTAGCTGTTTAATACTATAGGGAACGTGCACGTCGTAAGCACTGCCATCTAGTGGCGCAATCGATACTTGGCACTGGCACTTGACGACTCATTTTCAGCCCATCGATACTTGGCACTGGCACTTGACGACTCATTTTCAGCCCATCGATACTTGGCATTGACGTACAATATTCGTTAAAAGGATAAAAAAACATTTAATTTGTTGATAATGTATCGCTGTGTATCTCGATGCTCCAAAACACAAAAATAAACAAATCAAATGGTGAGAAATTATATAATGTTCCCAAGAATAGTACCTAAGTACTTACATTCCATGGTTATGTGAAAAACGACAAAAATAATAAAAGCTGTTTAAAACATACATAATTATGAGTTCCAAATACATTTAGAAATGTTTCGTTACGTAATTTATAAAAATAAATATGTTTTGAAGGTAATATTCAATACAAAAAAATCTGTAATTAAGGGAACATAAGCTCCTAATTTGCTTAAATAACTAGCTCCCATCTAAAAAAAAAGCATATTCTGGACACGCTGGGTGTAAATAACATTCGGCCGGAACACATATTTTATCATTTTGGTCATATTAAAAGAATATATCAACAAATTAACAAGCCAAGCAACAGTGTGCATGCACTGCTGTGTTTCGGTTTGAAGGACATTGTAGCCAGTATAACTACTGGACATAATGAAACTTAAAATCTTATGTCTCAGGATGACGAGCGCAGTGGAATGCCACACAGTACTTTGTAAGTCAAGGTGCTGGATGGTGTTACTACTGTTTATGGGTGGTCGCATCGCTTACCATCAGGCGAACGGCACGCTCGTCTCGTCATTCAATGCAATAAAAAAAAAAAATGTGCTTGTTCTAGTTTCTTTTTTTATTCACCTGTGGCTCTTGTGTCGATTTTGTGCTGCCCCCTATAGTTCGTGCACGCTCCCTATAGCTGTTGAATAAAATTTACGTAATCATTGTGAAACAGGCCTTTAGACTATCTAATTTCTCTCAACAATATATTGCGCAAGAACTTCCAGATGAGTTTACACTATTTATATTTTAATAATTCTTTACGATAGCGGCGATAGCTTAGTTGGAAGTGGAACGGACTGCCGAGACGAATGTCCGCAGGTTCAAAACCCAAGGGCACGCACCTCTGACTTTTCTAAAAAGTTATGTGTGTATTCTTTGTGTATTATCGCTCGCTTTAACGGTGAAAGAAAACATCGTGAGGAAGTCTGCATATCTGAGAAAGTTCTCTATAAGAATTTCAAAGGTATGTGAAGTCTGCCAAACCGCACTAGGCCAGCGTGGTGGACTAAGGCCTAAATCCTCTCAGTTGTAGAGGAGGCCCGTACTCAGCAGTGGGTAGTACATAATACAATGCTGGTATGGTATGGTGGTATGGTTATTCTTTACACATGCAACTCGCCGCAAGTCCAGAAAGTTTCAAAACTTGCAGAAGTCAGCTCGTCGTGACTTTTTATCTACACCCCGCTATATACAATAGAATAATTAGGAAATAAAAAAATACTTTATAATTGAGAAACTTAGACGTAAACTGGAATTCTTAAAGCTTACTCATATTAAATCCTAGAAATCAGAATCGAACTCAGAACTTTTACTTAGAACAAAATTTCTTATAAATGCATTATACGCTGTAGATAATAGTGGGATTATCTCTTCAACGAAAATACTTTTCTAAATTCTAATAAACAGTAAATGTACCTACAAAAACTTCCGAACACAGCCGAAAACACCAAATGTTCGTAGTTTACCTAGATAAACCTAGAAAACGATGCAATTTGATGCGAATTTCATAAAAATCAATGGCAATCCCGATAGATTTGTTTGATAATACAGGCGATAGAGTCAAAGCACCAGGGGCGACGCTTCGGGTACATTTTTACAGCCCTGTTATTTTTTATGTTGTCAGCAGTTTGCGCGGTAGGGCCACGATTTACACGACACTTTAATAAGGGCTCCGTAACGCAGACAATTTGCAGGCATAATTTTATAGTGAGTAAAGAGTTAAAAAATCAAACCATTAATCTCCATTTATATTTTTACTAATGCCCTGAGGAAAGCCGAAGACAGGGGGCATGGAAACAGCTCGTCATAGACTGCATCAAAGCATTTCAAGACGGACACGATCTTCAGTGTTGAAGAAAACGATTAAGATTTGTTTTTCTCTTTGAACGTTCTTTTAGATGTCCTCAATACATAGATACCGAAAGATCCTGTTATGCAGATAGTGAAGTTGAATTTCCTGAAGATAATTGTAAGATTTTCACAGCACCAGTATATTTTTATTTATTTACAGTCTTGAGTTTTAAGCTTGAACAGTTCTCGCTTTAAGCACATTCGTTTAAGATTATTTCGAGTTCAACCATAACACTGAAACGACACATATAAAGAAAACATTATAAAAATAAACCTCCTAGCTCACCATAACGACTAACATCTAACAAAAATGAAGTACAAAGCATAATAACGTCAATGTAAATGCAAATTTGTATATTTTCATTATAAATAAGATAGCTAAACAGTTTACGCGCTGTAAATCGAGAAATAGAACCGTATAAAAGTGGGATTTGCGCTTTCTGAACGGACGGACGGAAATTTCCTGTTTCGCAGGAAATCGAGACCGCAAATAGGAACCTACCCGAGCTCGCACCAACTCTCATAACGTTCACAAAACTTAGTATAAACATCGATTTTGCGTTACGGCTAATTTCTGAGGGGTTCTGATGCTTACCCCCGTGGTAGCTGCGTATGAATCTAATTACAATAATATTTTATTCATGGGTTACAGTTTGTGCTTACTTTATTCTTTTTGAATAATTTTAAACATAAAATTCTGATAAATAATTCAATATGTAACTATTTCTTTAATTACATTTTATTACACTTTTCCACAATAAAGTGAAAATGGATTAAGGTATTCCCATACAAAGAAACCAACTGGAAAACTCGTGGAGGTATAATTTTTTTTTTTTACTTAATAATTTTCGGCGACTTTTTACAGCCATTCTGTCGTGCATTTCATAAACACACTACTGTATCACTACTGTCGCGAGTTATATAGTAACGTTTAACTACGTCGAGTTAGCGCGTGATTGTCGCACGTTTTCGGAAGCGATACAAACGCGCGACAGCATTGCAACTTTATCAATATAAACCCTCAACAGCATACTAGTGTATTGATACAAACGCGCGACGAAGTTCATCTTGCAACTGTAGTGTTCATATTAATTCCTGTATCGAAGCTGCATCGCGACTGCTGAGCGCCTTTGAATCACGTCTGTATCGCTATTGAAGCGCGACAGCATCGCGTTTGAAGAATCGTGGACGAGGGTGAAGGTGGACTGTCAGCGACAAAATCGCATCTGTATAGCGGCCGTTTTGCGATTACATCGCTACTGTATCGCTGAAAGAGTTGCCGTGGGCGATCTCCCTAAGTACTACACAACATTACACAACCTATTCCTTCGCATTTATAATTTGATTTACTATATTGCTGCCGTACAATATCCAAAATGGCTTAAATGGCTTCACTTCAAGGCAGGATATACCTCTGAGGACATGCATATTTAATGATACACCGAGCACAACGTATATCGGGAACTGCGATTAAAACCTTCTAATAAAGCATGAATCTTGGCATATGGCTCGTAATGAAACTATAGTTCGGACAAACTAAGCTGGCCGGTATGACAATTCAATTTTTTTCCCGACGCGGTAACTCTGTGAGAACGTCTACCCAAAAAATTCAAAACCGTGTCATGTCATACCGGCCATATTAGTTTGTCCCTACTATAGAGGAAAATCTATGCAATAAAAATTGACATATAATACTATGTAAAACTGTATATCTACGACCTGTTCAGTCCAAGCGATTTTAAGGTGATAGTATAAATAGCCCATTCAACGTAGAAAGTTACCTAATGTTAATTGCCAAATCTTGGAGGTTCAAACAAATCTGTTCGGGGATTAAATACCTAAAATTAAAACGCAAACGCATGCTCGCCTTTTATCCCCGAAGGGGTAGGCAGAGGCGCAACTAGTGCACCCACTTTTCGCCAAGCGTATTCCGTCCCATGATGTGATAGGGGGCGAGCCTATCGCCATACCGGGCACAAATTCCAGACTCCGGGCTGATACTGAATAGAAAAATCCAATATCACTTTGCCCGACCTGGGGATCGAACCAGAGACCTCAGCCTTGCAGTCGTACCGTAATACAACTACGCCACCGAGGCAGTCACTACGCCACCGAGGCAGTCCTACCTTAAATTAACCGTGATCGTTTCTAATTAATACCGTGATTATGCTTCTGTAGTCATAAATACAATCTAAATATATTCATTTAACCCATTCATCTTCTTTTGGTTAAGTTAAGCTTCGAGTGATGTGTAGATGGTACGCAAATATCTTAAAAAAGACATACGTATGCATGAGCACATTTAGCTATATTCAGCAATGTAGACAGCCATCACCAGAACCGTACGTAAAACATAAGCAGATAAATAGCTGATTTTCAGCGAGTTCAATATTAACTTTATGAATATTTCGAGACAAACCCCGTGTTTTTAGTTGTACGTCGTACCACTGAACGTGGAGCGTTCACTCTACAATAGATTCTGCAGAGTCCGCCTCACTTCAATAGACGCCATGTAACATGAATTATTTATGAACGGTGCCGTTCGAGAAAAACCAGATTAAATTTTGCATAACACATTAAACACCAGCTAAAAATTCGTTGTTATTAAGTTCACTTTATCAAAACTCCCCTATTATTCTAGTGATATTAATTCTATTCATAGCTTTAATCTTGGATTTGTTTTTCAAATGGAATTCGCTGCCTACTTGTGTTATTATTATAATAATGTATAATATCATTAATTTTCATTGGTAGGTCTCTCATATGTAAGAGTCCGTCTGGGTGGGTACCACCGCAATGTCTACTTCTCCCGCCAAGCAGCAGTGTGCATGCCCTGTTGTGTTTCGGTTTGAAGGACATTGTAGCCAGTGTAACTACTGGATATAATGATACTTAACATCTTATGTCTCAGGATGACGAGCGGAGTGAAATGCCACACAGTACTTTGTAACTCAAGGTGCTGGATGGTGTTGCTACTGTTTATGGGTGGTCATATCGCTTATCATGAGGCGAACGGCATGCTCGTCTCGTCTTTCAATGCAATAAAAAAAGTAAAAAATCATAATAATTCCTATGCTTTTTCCCGATATCTAAAATATGGATTTCGATTAATCAAAATCATGCAAACTATATCCATAAATTCACACATAGTTTTCCAACCTAGAAATTCATCCCGGGACTAACAGCCCAATACAGACCGCTAGACCATGAAAGGATTTTAGTACACAGTATTCACGTACTAATGGGTGGAGACTATCGGTCAAAAGAAGACACGAGAGGGTATTACCCCCTGTGATCGCAATTGGCAGAATTCAGCTGACTCCATTTAACAAAATTCGCACCCTCGTGTCTTCATTCGGTTTAGTTTCGTCTATGTGAGTTTATGTATTTTTATATCTATGGTGATTATTCATGCAATTTGGTACTCTATTGTTATTGAAACACAGTTACAAATTAGTAGGAAATGCTATATAAGATTCGTTTGCTGCGCTATAACTCTTTAGATAACACTCAAAGACTATAAAGATTTTCCGGGAATCCATTTAATAAAGATGCTGTGATATATTTTATCACGATGTTGAATTCTAAATTGAAAACACATAAATAAACGTATATTACACATTCATGCCTTTTTATCCCTGAAGGTGTAAGCAGAGGCGCAACTAATGCATCTAATTTTCGCCGTGCGTATTCCGTCCCATGATGTGACATATCGCTCCCTAGGGCGAGCCTATCACCATATCGGGCACAAATTCCAAACTCCGAGTTGATACTGAATAGAAAAATCCAACACCACTATGCCCGACCTGAGGATCGAACCCAAGACCTCAGCATTGCAGTCATACTTTAATATAACTACGCCACCGAGGCAGTCCATAAACCGAGGCAAACGTTTAATATTTATTAATTAAGTAAGAGACGATTTTCTCGTTTGCGAATATGAACTGAAACATCATTTGAAGCAGCTACAGACCTTATCAAATTTGCCATCGACATTCTACGAAGGTATTAGAACGAATGAAAAGGGTTAAAGGGGATGTAAAAGGTGAAAAGTTTGCAAATTGGGTTACCGGTCCTTTCAGCTAATGTCTTGGTGTTTTACTCAATTACCCATTAAGGATTGCTTTCAGAGGTGATTCTAAGAAGTTAGCATATCTGGGTGAGTTCATTATTTAGGTTATTGTTGAATTTCACAATAAAAGGGTACCGGACTCACTTTTGTTCTTGACATTTATCAAATATTTACGTCATATAAATACTAACCCAGCAAGAATTATTAAAATCCCGTAAAAAATCAACATAATATAAGCGTTTGAATTTCGGTAGAAGGCATAAGTGTCAAGAAACTGAAAAGTCGCGCAATAACCCACATGTGACGTATCCGAGCGAAAGAAAGAGATGAAGCGATAACCCACGCACCCATTGCAATATTAGAAATATTAATTACTGCCTCATTTCTTAATTAATTTTATAGCAGTTTTCGCAGAAAAGCTTTTTTTTCGTATTATTTACCGTTACATATAGAGGAATGTTAAAATTCAAACTTAGGATGATCCCCTCTTGCAAAGCCATCAATGGACTAGGTATCTGTGCGGTGGCCACTAGTAGTTCAATTCATAATTGGTACCGCCGCAATATCTATTTCTGATACCAATCAGCGGTGTACAGGTATTGTTGTGTTTCGGTTTGAAGGTAGCCAGAGTATTATGAGACTTAACAACTTATTTATCTCAAAGTAACGAGCGTGGTGCAGTGCCTCACATTGCCTTATAATTTAAAGTTCTCGAAGGTGTTGTTATGGTTTATGGGCGGTCATTCATTAATATTAGTGCCGGTTTTACCGCTTGCTGTTAAATGCTACTCGTCAGATAAATGTATAAGCCGACCAAATACAAAAGTCACACTCTAATTATTTATTTATTTATTAGGTTTTCCAGCAGACTTATCACTACGATTACAATAATTAAAATATTATAACTTATAGCTATAATGTAAGCCCAATTACCAATCTATGCTCCTTAACCCTTTAACGCCCGCTTATATACAGATATATACGTGGTTGCCCTATATGGTGTCCGCCGCGGGCGTTGACGAGTCAAAAAAATGGTAATAAAATTAGTTTTATCTTCATTAGCTGTTTAATACGATTACTGTAAAATAAAATTTACTTGAAACCTGAGAAACAAGCTCTAAATAAATTCAGACATTATGAAATAGAACGATAATGGATATGAACACACAATGACACATTACAGCTAATGTCTCTGTCACAAGCCTACTTACAAGATCTAGACAAGTCACTGCGGAGATTAAACATCATTGTTCATAATCTCCAAGGATTAACATTACAAACCGGCAAAACATTTAGTCACAGGAAATGAGTTAATTTTTAATAATGGTCTTTGTGTTAAGGCTTGTTCTCATCTCACAGTTTTACGCCTCACCAGTTTCAAATTCGATCTTTGATTAGTCGTCAACTTTATAAAAACAAAGTGATGCTAGGTTTTTCAGTATCAGCCTGGAGTCAAAGGTGATATGGCGATAGGCTCGTTCCCACATCATGGGACAGAACACACATGGCGAAAAGTGGATGTTCATGAATAGTGGTTGCGTGCCTACTTCGGAGATAAAGGCGTTGTGGATGTTTTTATCAATTTTATAAAAAAGGAACACGACTCCGAACTTTAAATCAAAGCTCTGTGTAGCGTTCAACTGGGCTCGTCATTCTGAGTTGTCAGATAAATTATCAGATGAAAATTTTCGATGACAATCTAATTTACCGTACTTACCCTGCATATATGTCGGAACAATAAAAATTCAAATAAAATGATTACACTGACCACCGTATTCAATATATTATGCTGTCTATACATTCTATTTAAAAAAAAACCTCTAAACGATTTAGAAAAACTTTTACAAGACTACAGTTGATTCTGGACGCCGGAAAACTTCGGCGTATCTTAATCGTCAGGTGGAAACGAGGCCTAACAATAATGCCACATATTTATTAATCATATGACCTTGCTAATTAGTCACTTCCTACGTAATGCTAAGAAAGGAATCCGTTGCACTCTGTTATTTTGGTTTTATTTAACACTTTTACACCTTTCCTATATGAAAAGTAGCCTTGATATATCGGTGTGCCAAACATCCAAATTCATTCCACGTTTAGTAACTTTTAACAATCATCCAAACATCTTAACAAATATCTTCATTTTAAATAATATTAATAGCAATAAAATCAAACTTATAATGCTTCATAAGTTTGTAACACTCATAGGCATCATACAAGTATACTATAAGTGACAAATCCCCGCAGTATACCTCTAACTCAGTACACAGGTATGTAACAGCTTTACTGTAGGGCTTTGAGTGGTCATTGAGATTGGCAGAGGCCCAAGATTACCTACCCCCCTTCTGTTTAAGCCCCTCTCCATCCCTTGGATTGGCACCACACTTACGTCTCCATTGGTAGATCGTCTATCAGATTTTATAAAAGGATCATGCACAAAAATTTGCTGTTAAGATGATAATCCAGAGAGATTCATCTTATTGATTAGTCGTAGAGTATTTGGCTGAGAAATAAGCACGCCCTGGAAACTACAAACCCGAATCATTAAGTTTGTAAATTTCGATTGGAATATTTTGAGACTTCGTAAACTCCAATATAGTGACATGCTCACTCATTATCAGAGAACAGATTAAACGAAATATCGTTGAGGAACAGTGATTTACTTGTGCCTACTCCTTTGGAGATACAGGACCCACTTTGATGATAGCATTTAATATTACTCAAAATAATTTAAATAACTTTTTCTGTACTATACAAAAACAACCTCTATTCACAACAGAAAGTTAAAAAAACTATTCAGCATGAGTGACAGCTTGTTGCGGACAGTCCAAATCCCATGACGGCCGATCACTACCAGACGAGATGTCAATATGTCGTGGTCCCGAATATTCGAGTAAAGCCTAGAATTTAAAATACACGTCACTGCAAGATACCGAAAAACACTAAGGGCGGATTGTTTCATCCGTGGTCAGTTAAGGATCTTATCATTCTGGCGAATTGCAAGCGAAATCACAGCAAGGCGAAGGCGCTGCGCGCTCATCCAGTGTAATAAGACCGTTAACTTTACTTCACCACGAGCTAAGAACCTGTTTCACCATTTCTGAGTAAACGCTAATCGTCGATTATAATATAAGGCTACCAAAACCAAAGTTAAGCTCCCAAATCCTTACATAGTATAAAACAAAGTCGCCCGCCGCCTCTGTACGCGATAAACTCAAAAACTAACGGATTTCGATGAAATTTGGTGTGGAGATAGTTTGAGACCGTGGGAAGGACACTACTTTTTATCTCGAGAAAAACTCGACGCGAGCAAAAGCTGATAAATTATAAACAAAGGGGTAACTATATGCATTAACTGTATTATACGTTAACTGGCGATTAACATTTACTTGAACTTTGTCAAACAGGCCCTAAGTAGACAAACAATAGAAACTCGTTCTATTTTTTACCCACAAGGACTTTCGGGAAGAGACTAAAGTGTATTTGTATTTTCCTATTTTCTCTCAACATCAATGAACAATAAACACCACGATTTCACTTAGAGTGTAGGTAACGAGTCTTTATAACAAAAAACTTTTCTATGAGGAGAAAAAGGCGCTTTTCTTGATCCTTCTTAATGTCCTCAATTTTTTTCTGTTAGAACTTTCAACCCAAAACTTTAATGACCTAAGTTGCGGCTTACAAAAAATCGCAAAGTTTATACAGAAAATGAACAAAAGGAGAAGTTGTTTCAGTCTCTCAGTCTTGTTTTGTGTATTACTAGACTACTGCTCGCAGCTCCGCCCGCGTGAAAAAGTTTTTCCGGGATAAAAATATTTTTCCGGGATAATAGGTAACCTATAGCACTCGGCAGTAATGTAGCTTTCTATTAGTGAAAGTATTTTCAAAATCGGTCCAGTAATTTTTGAGTTTATCCATTACAAACAAACAAACAATCAAATCTTTCCTCTTTATAATATTAGAATAGAGAACTAGAGTATCGACAGAAGAGTTTTCTTACATCAGTCAATCTCAATTTTTTATATACCTTATTCTAATAAATTTCTGTTATACATTGTTATTATTTTTATTAAGTATCTTATCATTAAATTAAATAATATTATTTAAAAAACAGCTACAACCATGGACCTATAAAAAAGGCGGACGGACTCTCGCTAAACAAAAACTGAAGCACAGCAATGGCGGCGGCGTAACTATGTGTGCGTAAATGAATGATTGCCATAAAAACAAAATTTCCCCAATTTTTAACACTAGTTTACACTACAATATTTTTCCAATTTTAGGTTAATTTTATTGAAAGTCGTATTAATAATTTTATTGTTTGCAGGGTGTAATTATAGTTAATTAATTTATATATTATTAGCTTTATTTGAAATGACCGTGATAAATAATAGCCAAACATATATGATTAGTAGGTGTGTAGAAATTAATGAGTCTTACCGAAACACTAAAATTATGTTTCCTAACTAATGCTTAATTACACACACACACACACTCACTCACGCCTTTTATCCCCGAACGGGTAGGCAGAGGCACAACTAGTGCACCCACTTTTCGCCGTGCGTATTCCGGCCCGTGTTATGATAGGGGGCGAGCCTATCGCCATATCGGTAACGAAGTCCATACTCCGGGCTGATACTGAATTTAAAACCCAATATCACTTTAGCCGACCCGGGAATCGAACCCAAGACCTCAGCATTGCAGTCATACCGTAATACAACAACGCCATCGAGGCAGTGTATGTACTTGTTTAAATCAAACAACGTAAATAATTAAATTTTCTTTAATTTGCATTTCTTTTTTTTTAATTCTCTATGTTGCGTTAACTTTTTGTATAACTGCCACTTACTTGTGCAGGTCTTTGAGATGCCCTCTTATTTTGATATGTGATGAAATCTAATTGTTAAATGTTTTTCTGCAATATATTTAATAAGATTTATTTTATGATCTACACTCTCTTATTATATTAATTAAATCACTCCTCCATACTTCATTTCCTGTAGGAAACCTAAAAAAAACATAAACCTAATAACAACCTATACCTATTTAGTTTAAAAAACGAAATCGTATTTAAAACAAAAAAATCACGACTCCTATACATCGAGGTAATTTACCCGTCAAATAGTTGACAACACTGGGATTATAGGCTGAGGTTTTGTGTTACAAAAATATATAATTTTAAATATCAATGAATGTTGATCAAGTTAGTGATACATTACTAATTTACCTATGAAATGTGATCCCGTGACATTTGTTCTTGGAACTACTGTGATTTCGACAGCATTTAACCACACAAGACGGTATATTTTAATTATTTATTTTTATTCTTACAACGACTTCATTCAATTGAGGTTTGTTGCGTAATGGCGGCCGATCGACATACTTTGGTGTGAATGTGTGCGCGATACTCGTACGTACAGGCAAGCCGACATGCTTTGGGTGCTTCAGTTTTTTGTTTAGCGAGAGTCCGTCCGCCTTTTTTTATAGGTCCATGGCTACAACATTATTTCCAAGGAAAAACCAGTCACAAGGAGTATCGTAATTTATATTTAATTGTTTTGATAAAAAGTACCTATATTATCAGAATCTTGTAGAAGGTTACCGTAGATCGTAGATAAGCAAAAGTACAAGGGTGTTGCCATGGCAACTTAGTACCTACTTTTTTCTGGCATAACTTTCAAACAAGAATTTTCTACATTGATTTTAAAAACGGTGAAGATTTTTTAAACAATTCCTTTTTTGCAAAGAGTAATAAAGCGAAGCGTTGATTTGGGCGAACAAAAAGATGTTGACGAAGGAGCATCCCTTCTATTGAATTGTTATTTTATTGGCGCGGTATGCCCGTGCCGTTAGACCATCGCATAGATCTATGTCTCACGAGATAAAACTGTTATCGCCTCAAACGTACGAAATACCAAAAAAACAACGGGACGAATGAGCGTACCGTTATTTCCATCACACATTTATTTAATATCGAGGTGAGATCGCATTAATTTAAAAATGTATTCAACAATAACTTATGAATCAACCTCGTCCTTTTATGGGCCTTATAGTTATTTGCATAAAGTCACCATTAGCGTCGACGTGATTTATTCCCGAAACTTAATGACGAATGATAGAAATATCGTCGGAAATTACTCTCCGAAGAATTTCCTTTCCGAAGACGTAAAGCCTCTTGATTCTTCGCCTTGTTATTAGCTGTTACAAACATCGTAACACATTTGTAGCGGCCCTCGTAAATACATGAGGTAAAGCCGTAAAGCTTTGGACTTCCAGCACGAGCAAAATAATATGGGTCATTTGCTACCGCGAGTGGACTCCACCATTTTAAATGAAGCTACATGCAACATTTGTTACCTAATTATAAATGAAGCGATTCGCTACATACAAACATTTAAGCTATCAAATGTAAACGAGGTCGCGCTGTATTCTCTGTTTGTATATAACCATTTAATTAATATGTTAGTGAAATTAATTTAATTTATTAAATCTGGGATATTAATGCCTGCCTCGGTGGCGTTGTTGTATTACGGTACGACTGCAATGCTGGGGTCTCGGGTTCGGTTCCCAGGTCGGGCAAAGTGATATTGGATTTTTCTATTCAGTTTCACCGCGGAGTCTGGAATTTGTGCCCGATATGGCGATAGGCTCGCCCCCTATCACATAATGGGACGGAATACGTACGGCGAAAAGTGGGTGCATTAGTTGCGCCTCTGTCTACCCCTTCGGGGATAAAAGGCGTGAGTGTGTGTGTGTGTGTGTGTGTGTGTGTATAATATTAATTGAATCTCAATTTGTTTATAATTATCAACTAATGACTTTACAACCGGGGTTAACATGCTAACGTAACACATTCAATTTACAGTTTATAGTAGGGACAAACTAATATGGCCGGTATGACATGACACGGTTTTGAATTTTTTGGGTAGACGTTCTCACAGAGTTATCGCGTCAGGAAAAAAATTGAATTGTCATACCGGCCAGCTTAGTTTGTCCGAACTATAGTGCTATGTTTTTAGTCTCCCACCTTGTTGGTTTAATACATAGTTCAATGCATGCACCTAATGGCAGTGAATATTCAATCTAAGCACCAGTTTCACGGGTTCCTGATAAAGTTCCAGATAACTGACATATAACGCAATGTAACAAATAAATCTGATACATTACTAGCTACTTTTCTGCCAGATATTTATTTTTATACGAGACCTGTGAAAGTTGTATTTTATAAGTTCGGATAAGTTCCGATTAGGCTGTCAGAGACTCTAACTGCTTGTGGTAAAATCAGCCCTTAGAATTATTTTTAACTACGCAATTGCTAAATACATTGACATGTTAAACATTTTTCGACTATAACGCGATTCTCAGGAAGAGCGATTGACTGTACGGCACGAATTTAATTTAATTAATTCACCTTGTCACAAGTCAAGTATATTTAAATCTAATTAAGACCCCGTGTCATCTAAAATGAAATGAAATTCCAGAAATTAAACAATTACGTTAATTAAGTATGTACTTAATACCTATAAAAGATACATTCCCAATTATCAGACGAATAATGATATAAAAGGAAAACTAAACACATGACTTTACATTTCATTACTTTGTCATTTGTTGTCACATTACTACAAAGGGAAGCCATACAATTTAAACCTCTTAACTAAATAGTATTAGTATGCCATGTTACGTAAGTAATCACTGACGTTTGCGTAATTAAAGTACTTACTATTCGTAACGGTTGAAAATTAAATGTAACCGTGGAGGTAACCGTAAATCCTATTTAGCGTCTTAATTACAAGTAATAAGCTTCAAACTGCTTTACGTTTACTACAAATATCTTAGGAGGTACTAGAAAGATCACTTCTAGAAATAGACTCGGCAATATTTTTGCTACTTAATTAAAATACCAATACGTAGTGGTATTTTCTTGTTGTCAATTAACATTTCGATACCATAATACAGCGTAGTACATATTGCTATGAAACAAATGATGAACCATCAAAATATTTAACAAAATCAAAAAATAATGTCCATATGAAAGATGCACTGTGCACACTTAGGAAATTTTATGTTTGTAAATTCTCTAATTAACGAGTTACAAGGTTTTTGAATAGTAAAAGGACCAGAATAGCAGACAGCAGCAGTTCTATCTACTCCTATTTTAAAACTGCCCATATAAACTATTTGGTGTAGGTACTCAGTAGTTCCGTCTTCGTAAAGAATTGTAGGCATAAATCATATTCTCAAATCAAATCAAATCAAATTCTCTATCTGAAATATATGGACAACGGCGATTGTCGTTGCCGGGATACATCACACCTCCCTACGTCATTAGTTATGAGCGGAAACGAGGTATTTTTGGATCCCTCAATAGGTGGGGTACCTATCATGAAGCAGTTCCGTGGAGGTAATGTCGATGTATAAAAATCCCGAATATATAAGTAAATATATTACTGCGATACATTTGTTGTTTTCGTTGAAGTAGGGATTTTTTTTAAATGAAAAGCTGGCTAATGAGTTTAGGTCCTGTAATTGTAATAGTTTAGGATTGTTGCAGATACCTACGATAAATCACCGACGAAGAGCAGCAAAGATTTTTCTTCATTTCTTTGACCCGGTGATAATTTGGTCGAGCTCGGCTAATATATAGACAAAATTACTAAGAAAATAATCGTTAGAGGTACTATCGTATAAATAGGTAGTAAAAAAGTATGTTCATAAATTATTACTTCTTTTATTCTTTCAATTTGATAGCAATTGCAACTCTTTCTCATAATAGGGTCGAAATCGATACACAGGTGCATGTAAATATCGAACATTGCAGAATTATTTTATGATAACAGAGTTAGGGCCAGTTTCACCGGTTCCTTATAAAGTTCTAGATAGTTATACGACAAATAACTCTATCCAACGAATACAAATTACTGATATTATGTTATCATAAGGAATAGGCTATCTGGAACTTTATCAGAAACCGGTGAAACTGGCGCTTAGAGTAATAAATTAGATGAAACATTCTATTAATATTCTTCTGTGAAGAGATTTCAAAAATAGCTCGTTCTATGACTCTATTTAAATGAACTGCTCTAAACAAAAAAAACAAACTCCTTAATTGTATTTTTTGTCTATATCATGCATTGCATTTTATACTTTGAACTGATTTTGAAAAGAGCAACACTAGAGTTTCTTGCCCGTTCTTCTCTAGTGAGAACTGCTTTCCGATCTGGTCGTAGAGTTAATATTGACGGAATCGAAATTATATATAACATGTTATGGGTTCGAATAAATTTATTTCATTTTATTAATAATAACATGCGGAACACATAGATCAAAATTATATTTTCGATGTTATTACCACATGTCAGCAACATCATTCATATGAGATATCCGGGGAATTGTAATTACCAATGTGTCAATCAGAGGTCAATGATCGACACAATAATTCATGTGTACATGTTAATTCTACTCTCTCTATTACATGCATACTGGTGGTAGGTCTCTCATATGTAAGAGTCCGTCTGGGTGGGTACCACCGCAATGTCTATTTCTACCGCCAAGCAGCAGTGTGCATGCACTGTTGTGTTTCGGTTTGAAGGACATTGTAGCCAGTGTAACTACTGGACATAATGAGACTTAACTTCTTATGTCTCAGGATGACGAGCGCAGTAGAATGCCACACAGTACTTTGTAACTCAAGGTACTGGATGGTTTTGCCACTGTTTATGGGTGGTCGTATTACTTACCATCAGGCGAACGGCGTGCTCGTCTCGTTCATTCAATGCAATAAAAAAAAAATCACACCTCGGTGGCATAGTTGTATTACGGTACGACTGCAATGCTGAGGTCTCGGGTTCGATCCCCGGGTCGGGTAAGTGATATTGGATTTTTCTATTCAGTATCAGTCCGGAGTCTGGGATGTGTGCCCGATATGGCGATAGGCTCGCCCCTTATCATGTCATGGGACGGAATACTCACGGCGAAAAGTGGGTGCATTAGTTGTGTCTCTGCCTACCCCTTTTGGGATAAAAAGGCGTGAGTGTGTGTGTGTGTGTGTCGAGGGTCTCTCGGAGTAGTTAACACCACAATGTCTATTTCCGCCAAGCAGCACTGTTGTATACCGATTTGGAGGCATTATCGCCAAAGTAATTACTGCGCAGTATAAGATAAAATACATAAAATAAGAAGTAGCATCTCAGGTCTCGGGGTGTCGAGTGGAGTGGAGTGGTACAATATGCTTTGTACTTCACGATTCTGTAGTGGCATAGCATGCTCGTCTTGTCAAACAGTTGCAAGAAAAAATTACTGTTAAAAATATCTTGACACTTAGACCGGGTTTATTCAACTGTAGTTAGGGTAATCATCGGTGTTATTAAGCTGGACGCGCTCGCAGAGCTTCGAGTGCTCCAGGTGCTGCGACCGCGTCCAGCTTAATAAGACCCTGACAAAAAGATAACTACAGTTGAAAAGAAGGGACCTTTATAGGAAAAATATACTTTACCGTTTACACCGTACATTATTCATGTCAATATTAAATACTGAAAGGTCGATATTATGTGACTATAAAAATAAAAAGGGTTGGATAAAAAATATCGACAGTGGTTTGAAAATGATAAACCGCTTAATTCCATTTTTCGAAATTAAAACGAACTAACCGCTTTTTTATCCATTCGTTGCATTGGGTGGAATTTTTAAAGTTCCGTAATGAATTCCGCAGCTGAAAACTTAAAAGGACATTAATGCTCCGTGAAAGGTCATCAATATTCAACAATCCCTTTTAATACTTATACAATAAATTTTCAATCAGTCCATAAAAAAAGGACAGATACTGGCCCATTTATTGAAAACGTTTTATGTAAAACGGCTTATTTGTTAAGCTTCTCATATTTTATATAAAATATTTACGGCCTTACTTTAGGCGTTGCCTAATTTGCCTTTAAACTAATCCGGCCCGGCTTGTACGCTTCATAAACTCAATCCTAGGTCAATTCAGTAATTCAAAATCCAAACAAAGTACGCATACGCATGCTCACGCCTTTTATCCCCGAAGGGGTAGGCAGAGGCGCAACTAGTACACCCACTTTTCGCCAATTAATAATTTAGAGTCTATGTGTAAACAACACCGCAGAAGCGTTATGTATGTACTACTAATACTCTCTACAGACTTAAAAAAGTGTCAAATAACGGCTTTTTCTGCACATTAAGCCACGTCAAAATACGACGTGTTGCTTATATCCTAACAGCAGCGTTACCTTTTACCTTTTACAAGCCTTAAATGCGTTGCAGGTATTGAAAGATGTTGAAATTAAATAAACCTTGAATATGGTTCTTACATCCTCGTTAAATTTATACACGGATGGTAAAAAAAATCGTAGATACTTACTTATCAAAAGAAAAGAAACATAGATTTTATTTCCTACAATTGCCAATTATTTCGTTTAAGAGATTGACATAACGATGACTGTGTTATAATTAAAACCACAGATTTACGATTACTTATGGCCTTTTTTGACTCTGCATGTAACGAATGACATTTATATATCCATAACTCTTATGGTCCATCCACGGCAATAATGCTGTTAGAAATTCCTTTAACAAAGGAATTGCAATAAAACAACTATAACACATTTCATAGCTGCCATTATTTCCAGATATCCTTATTCATACAAAGTCACATATATTGAGCTGGGAACCGTTAAGGCTTTGTGAAGGTTCGGAAATTCATTACAACGACTAGATGCGGCCGAATCCGCCTGTTATGTGTCACGTGACTGCCCTCGCTCATACAAAATGTCGACCTCATGGCTATGCGAATAAATCAAACGAGTTAGAATGACAGACTCGGAAACTATACTAGAACAACACTATTGAAGAAAAGATTTATTTAACAAATAACTATTATATACTAGGTGTTGCTCGCGGCTTCGCCCGCGTGAAAAGCCTTTCCCGATACAAAAGTCCCTAAAACACCGTACCTACGACACCAGCGCCATCTACTTAAACAGTCAGATTAAAAATATCCAATATTACCTACCCCTGAGAACAAATAACCGGGGTAGCCTATGTGTTAATCCAGGATATGATTTACCCGTGTGCCAAATTTCATCCAAATCCGTTTAGTTGTTTCTCCGTTTACTTCTAACAAACATCCTAACATTTTCACAATCTTTCGCACTTACAATATTAGTAAGAAGTAAGATTATAATATTATTAATGATCCCTGATGCAAATGGAGTATCTACCTTGTGTTACAGCTCGAATTTGTGTATCGATCAGGGGTTCCTATTCCATCTGAGGGGCAAATCCGCCTTTTGGCAATCACATGCGTTCTAATCGAAGGACAACTTTGATAGACGTATAAGTAAATAGCGGATGTTTTACTTTTTACCTATACGGATATCAAAGCTGTCCTTTGATTTGAACGCCCGTAATTGCAAAAAGACGGATATGCCCCATAGACGGAATTTGTGTATCTGTCTGTGATATTGTGATTTGAAGTTTATTTCATGTTTTGCCCTTAGATAATTAAGTTTTCAATGATTATTTATAAAAACATTGTGCAACGTGTAAACGAAACTGTAATTATCCGTGCTAGATAAATCTAAAAATATACAAAGCTTTATTTTTATACTAACTTGTCTAAATAAAGTACAGACAATCCATATTGGTTATTATAAAAAGTTGAATATTTGATGAGCACGTTCATTATATTTTATACCATTAGCTTTGATCTAAAGATACAGAATGCGAATCATAATTTTAATTTATTTTTTGTTGCACGTTGGCATAAGGGTCTTTAATTACGATATCCATTTTAATTAATGAGCGAGCCAGGCGGCAAGCATAGGATTAGGTATCAATCTCTATGAAATTATTGAGTCTTGACAAAGATAGACCGGCCATTGGGAAATTTGTCGTACAAAAATGTTGAGGCTGTTTGTGAGTAGCTCAATCTACTGTGAAATAGCAAAACACATATGTAAAATACATTAGAAAATACTTTGACATTATCGTAATGCGCAAATTGGCATATATCCTTCCAAAATATTGTTTTCTTTGCAAAACTTAAGCATTACTGAGACGTCTTGTCCACGGACGTGTCAGATAAGACAGCGACTTATTACCAATTGGTAAAAACTTTTGGAAGAAAAATTTGGTTCTGATGTCCGATCCATAAATAACTATAGTCTTTGAGGCTTGAGATCTATCCCACTGTGGACCTTTGTGACATATGAGTTTGATCCACCTTTAAGATGAGCAAAACAGGCTCAATAGTGGTAGGATAGTTGTATCTCCCAGGATAACACCATCGTACAGAAGGTGTGACACCAGCCATAGTGGACCACGTAAGTGTCGCGTTCCGATATCAGCCTAGGTATATTCGGTTCAAGCAGGCAGGCAGAGATAATCATTTTTCTTCAATCGATACTCTGTCTGGACCTCATTCCGCTTACCATCAAATGCAGTGGGGTCACTGTCCCGTGCGCTTATAAAGACAATGGATTTAGATTGGTGACCCCAATATAACCGCCCAGTCTCCCCTAACTAAAGAAGTCTGCCAACCCGCACTAGGCCAGCATGGTGGACTAAGGCCTAAACCCTCTCAGTAGTAGAGGAGGCCCGTGGCAGTATATTATAATACAGGGCTGGTATAGTAAGTATAAGTTTCCACAAATAGACATCTTCGCAAAACTCTGTATCGCTTAGAACTTTATTTTAGTAGCATAAGGCGTAGAACATGCTGAGAATCAAGATAACCCTCATGACTTAACTGAAAGAATCCATAGAAATGAAAAAAAAAATCTAGAATGTTGAGGCATTGTGCCTTTCGACCGAAGGATCTTGCTCTTTTGAAGGACATCACCTACTCTCCCATGATGCATAATCAAGGTTCAACATGTAATATTATCTACCTAAAGCCATAACTAATGACTACAATTAATTATAGACGCTTTTCCGCATGTCGTAAAAATGTACACGGTAGGAAATTAGGATATTATCTCGCGCAAAGTATGTACCTACTTAACCCACAAAATTTACGTTAGGCTATGGTCCTTTAAATCTGTCATTTTAAAATCAGGTTTTACTCGATTATAATTCATAGGTACCTTTATGGCCTAAGTAAATCCTACAAAATATTACGTAAGTCTATGTTCGTATTTCCTAAGAGTTTATTATAACAATATAGGTCGGAAAATGAATAGCGATTTGCTGGTATCGTAATAATGAAACGCCTACAGGATTTATATTAGCAATCTTTCGGACGGATGTTTTGTGAAATTATTGCCGGCGTAAGCTGATAATTAAGATCAGGGTTAAAAGACCCATTACTCGGGTTAAAATGTTAACCAGTCTTGACCTCTTGTTTTTGTTAACACTTACGTGTAACCGGTATCAGTAATTATTCTTTTTTTGTTTTGTCCCTAACGGTCAGTAGCCTGACGCGAGTCGGCTTTACTGGCCACACCGGACTTTCGGGTGAACGCTTTAGGCGCTCGCAACCCTTGATTTAAGTAACCATACTGAGGGCAACCCACTAACGGGTTACGAACCTCGGCTCAGGACGGTCACTGGGAGTTGTATCAGTAAGGGTTTATTATTAAATATTACCGACTAATCCAAGCGAATAATTACAGAAGACTAAAATGTTTGCCAAAAAATTGACCAAATATGAGAATCCGGTTGTAAACCGGTTACCACTTCATCTGGTTCCGAACCATTTCATCCTAATTCAAGATAAATAGTCCAGCAGAAGCGCTCGAAATACTTGTGCAATTACTAGATCTGTCTATCTATTTTCTTCATACCACTATTTAGAGAAGCTAGAGTAGCTCAGCGCACTATGAGCCACGGAACAAAAGACCAGCGAACATTCTTGGAAAACAATTCATTATAATCGGTCAATTAACTTTTTTGTTTCCAACAGCCATTGTATAATATCTATTTAACTATTTTATGTATAAAAGTGACGCAGTAAACAAAATAATTATAAATATATTGTCGAATACTGATATTTTCTATGCAAAGTTATTTTTAAATCACGCTAAAAAAGGACGTAGTCAAAATTCACAGACAGTAAAGTTTTACTAGAATATTAAACGTTTCATATGGAGTCTGAGCAAATATTTTCACATAGGTCAGCGTTACTGTTCACAAAAATCTGGAGTTAGAATTGTTTTATGTACATCAACCGACTTAACTTTGAAAGGCATTGTTCATAAATATTTAGGATCATTTCGTAAACTTAGGTACCTTCTTTTTTATAATAATGTGCATTTAAATAAATTGCCGTAAATGGTTTCTAGATGTTTTTTGTAAAAGGTTTACTTTATTACATACGAAATTGAAAAAATATGATAGTAATGTAGTTCAAGATAGGATTTATTCAAACTAGATACTTTATTTTTATTTCTATATATTAATGTATGTAATATATTATAATATACATATAATTGTACCTACATATTATATTTTGTAATCAGTCAGATGACGCTCTGAACGACTCAACTTCGGTCCGTTTAAAATCTAAATCAATACTTACAAAATCATACCTGCATGTCATTAAACAACCTCACTTGTTATTTCGCTTTAAGTTTTCCTTGAGCCATCGGAGTCATTATGTTTTGTTTTGCTTAGTACCATGAGCAAGTCATCACCAATCGTTGCGAAATTTATACTATAACTAGCTTTTGCGCGCGGCTTCGCCAGCACGAAAGAGTTTTTCCTGGATAAAAGTCCCGCTATACATTTTCCCGGAATAAAAGTAGCATAAAACATTCCCAGGGTCTCGAACTATCTCCATACCAAATTTCAACGAAATCCAATTTGTAGTTTTTGAGCTTATCACGTACAAACTTTGCCACCCCTTTTTACCCACTTAGGGGTTGAATTTCACAAAATCCCGTCTTAGTGAACACCTACGTCCTAAAAGGAACCCATGCAAAATTGTAAGTAGATTGGAGCAAAGAATCACGTTGACCCCTACAAACTTTGCCCCCTTTTTCACCCCCTTAGGAATAGAATTTCGGAAAACCCTTTTATTATCGGATGCCTACGTCATACAAAGAGCACAGCCTCCAAGTTCCATGTCTCTACGATCCGCGGTTTAGGCTGCGTGTTGATCCGTCAGTCAGTCATTCAGAACAAAGCATTTTATAAAGCTGAAGAGTGTGTTTGCTTATTTAGTTGAACGCGCTAATCTTAGGAACTACTGAACCGATTTTGTAAATTCTTTCACTAATAGGAATCTACATTACTCCTGAGTGCTATAGGCTACTTTTTATCCCGGGAATTTTTTTTTCAACGTGCGGAGCCGCGAGCATCACCTAGTACCATACCAGCCCTGTATTATATAATGCCCACTGCTGAGCACGGGCCTCCTCTGCTACGAGAGGGTTTAGGCCTTAGTCCACCACGCTGGCCTATTACGGGTTGGCAGACTTCACATACCTTCGAAATTCTTATAGTGAACTTCTCAGGTATGCAGGTTTCCTCACGATGTTTTCCTTCACCGTTAAAGCGATCGATCATTCACAAAGAATACACACATAACTCTTTAGAAAAGTCATAGGTGCGTGCCCTTGGGTTTTGAACCTGCGGATATTCGTCATCACCTAGTAATGCAATAAAAATATAGAAAAATATACAAACTCCAAATAAAACCTACAAAACAATATTTTAAGTGCATGTACAATTTTATGGCAATAAATAATGTGTTTATATTTAAATACATGTTTGACAACGTTAGCACACAGAGATAACAAATTGTAATCGTTTCAAATTCATGGAATACATTCTAACTCCCAACAGATGTGCGCGATTACGTCCGTTATGTAGGACGTAATAACAAGATAAACCGGTGCCGCGCCGTGGCGAAGGGATGAGAAAAATAGCCCATCCCTGCCTTCCATTATGATGAACATCACTATTCTAACCGCCTTTTGGACCTTTGGCCATGAATACTAGATAAAGGATTAATTTAAGATTTTCTCTATGTAAACCAGGAAATATTTTCAGATAAGCTGATGCTTATTTATGAATTTAGTATCTCTGCAAAGTATATTGCTATTGGCAATTTCTGAAAAATCAAAAATTAATAAATATTTTACAAAAAAGAAGAGTTTCTACTATGTAGTCTAGATGAATGTTTTTTTTTAATCTGTTTAAGTATTAAACGTCGCAATATCAACCGTTACAAAAGTAAGCTAAAGAAAACGTATTTGATTGTTTTGTATCTCCTTTAATTAGTTGACAGTGGCGAAATCACTGATAGATAACTATAACATTAAAGAAGAAAACATATTTATCAAATCAATTTAAAGCGTACCTGCATTAGGTATTTCATATAGTTGCTAATTATACTAAAGTTAAATTAAACATGTTCTGAAAGGAGATCTTATTATCTACCTACGTAAAATATGTACCTATCGTTCCAAGTTAATATGAGTACAATGCCCTATTATTTGCCACGCGTTTCATACATAATGTTAAGTTGATAACCTGTGTCGTTGACCTTTAAAGTTGATTTGTGATAGTATGTTTTATTGAACATTTTAGTATTTAAGATACAGACAAATTTTCTTGTAAGTGTCATCTCGGCAATAGACTCGTCATATTACATGAGACCATAATTCAACATAATGTGGTGTTCGTAATTTCACTGGTGGTAGGTCTCTCATTATGTAAGAGGCCGTCTGGGTGGGTACCACCGCAATGTCTATTTCTACCGCCAAGCAACAGTGTGCATGCACTGTTGTGTTTCGGTTTGAAGGACATTGTAGCCAGTATAACTACTGGACATAATGAGACTTAACATCTTATGTCTCAGGGTGACGAGCGCAGTGGAATGCCACACAGTACTTTGTTAGTCAAGGTGCTGGATGGTGTTGCTACTGTTTATGGGTGGTCGTATCGCTTACCATCAGGCGAACGGCATGCTCGTCTCGTCATTAAATGCAATAAAAAAAAAAAAAAAAAAAAATGTAGCTGGTGAAATGTGGGTGTGATTATGATATAGGATAGGGTGAAAACGTGATGGTATGTATGTATGTAATTTTGTTAGTTTTAACAAACAGGAGAATAAAAGTCTCTATGATTATCACTAATAATCCTTTTAGTAAGCTCATCACGAGATCGCTCCGTATTCCTCACCCGAAGGTCTCTAACATTATCGTAAGGAAATCGTTGCCTAAAGGGGAATGTAGGAGGAAAATAAGCAATGCCTAATGCAGTTTAACTTGATGTTTCAAATTTATTTTACTTCAAGGCTAGATCTGACGTGGATCACAATTTTAGAAATAAGTTAATTAAAAAAATAATATTTTCTATTCAGTATCAGTCCGGAGTCTGGAATTTGTGCCCGATATGGCGATAGGCTCGCCCCCTATCACATCATGGGACGGAATACGCTTGGCGAAAAGTGGGTGCACTAGTTGCGCCTCTGCCTACCCCTTCGGGGATAAAAGGCGTGAGCATACGTATAAAAATAATAATAATTTTGTTCATATTTTTTATTGTAAAGTAAGTATACATAGAGCAATAATCTTTATTCATACCTAACGGTATAATTGGCAACTCTAAAGACATCTAAGGGGAGGTAACTAATAGCGAATTATAAAAAGTAGGTATGGAAACAGCTGCAAAGTGAAATAAACAATGACATATTACTTGAAGTGAATCATTCGTTATAATTTATAAAGCAGATGATACATCATACAAGGGTTATGATGTGATCAAAATATTATTCCCAACAATTAGTTAAGTATGTAACACAATTAATAATTTATTTGCAAAGTAATTTAGTTTAGTAGATAACAAAACTAGTATTTGGAATTATCACAATGATTGCGCTTTATTTGACCAAACTTTGATTAAAATATATAGGTACGCGCGAAACAAAATATAGATTTATAGAAACACATTTACCTACATTAAATACAATTGACAAAATTATTTACTGAATTCATCGGTCCATATCAGTATCTAGACATATACACAAGCGATATGTTCCCGACGCCAAACTAATTATTTCCGACTGATACTAAACAAATGTTTGCCCCAATCGTTGTAAAGCGTTCAACCATAATGTCTGTTTACTTTGTTGTATCGGCCGCGCGCTGTGTAACGTGTATAAGCACTCTTATAGTGAACGTACGGTCGCGTGGTCAAGCAGTGTCTCGCCCTCACATCCGTATCGTATAGTCCGACGCAATTACACGCCGTACGAGCACGGGTATCGCAAGCCGCAGACGACCACCGGTTAGTCGTCGCGCCACATTCGTTCGAGCTACGCGTTCATTTATTAACCAACCGACTGTGAAAAAGAAAATAAAGAAGTGAAAAATGACTCTGCCGCGTGCAGCTTGCGTCGCGCTCGTGTGCGCGATAGCCGTGGCTGCAGACACACCTCACCCACTCTCCGACGCGTTTATAAGACTCATCAACAGCAAGCAGAACATATGGAAGGCCGGCCGCAACTTCCCAGAGACGACGCCGTCCGCTCACATCAACAAACTTATGGGAGCACTACAAGATGACAACCTTGCGAAATTGCCGAAAGTCGAACACGACGCCGACCTAATTGCAAGTCTACCCGAAAATTTCGATCCTCGCGACAAATGGCCCGATTGTCCCACTTTAAATGAAATTAGGGATCAGGGGTCTTGCGGTAGTTGCTGGGCGTTCGGCGCCGTTGAAGCGATGACTGACCGATACTGTACGTACTCGAACGGAACTAAACATTTTCATTACTCATCAGAAGATCTTTTGAGTTGCTGTCCTATTTGCGGGCTCGGGTGCAACGGTGGCATTCCATCGCTGGCTTGGGAGTATTGGAAACACTTTGGTATAGTGTCAGGTGGCAATTACAACTCGAGCCAGGGCTGCAGACCGTACGAAATTTCTCCTTGTGAGCACCACGTCCCTGGTAACAGAATGCCGTGCAGTGGTGACACCAAAACGCCTAAATGCAACAAAAACTGCGAAGATGGGTACAACGTTATGTACAAAAAAGACAAGCGGTACGGTAAACATGTATACAGTGTGTCTGCAGGCGAGGACCACATCAGAGCCGAGCTGTATCAGAATGGGCCGGTGGAAGGCGCGTTTACGGTTTACGCAGATTTACTACTATACAAGAGTGGTGTTTACAAGCACGTGCAAGGCGACGCTCTCGGCGGACACGCAATCAAGATTTTAGGTTGGGGCGTGGAAAACGGCAACAAATATTGGCTTGTTGCTAACTCGTGGAATACCGACTGGGGAGACAATGGTTTCTTCAAAATCCTGCGTGGCGAGAATCATTGCGGCATTGAGGGGTCGATTATCGCCGGTGAGCCTTTGTTAGTGGATGTATAGGTGTAATAGTTCTCTCAGCACATCAATGTCTCAGAAAATATTGTCAATTAAGTAGTTAAAAATAATAATTAAATTGTATTGTTCTATGAATAAAATTTTATTGGATGCCCTGTTATACCACGTTATTTACATTTTCCTGACATGTCACATTTAACAACCGACGCAAAAGTAGTTTTGAAGTGGGTAGCCCTATTATCACGTCTCGTGTTCCAATTTAGTAATCATCCAACACAAAAAATACTTAGGTAGGTAAGTACTTCTTGTTTTCGATCTTGGAAACAATACTATTTTTTTTACACAACTAAATAATTATTTTTATTTACAATAAACAAATAATTGATTATTTTTACAATTATAATTCAATATACTTAGTTAATAACAGTGTAAATGATAATTTTTGAAACTACAAAAACCCTTGCTCGTTCTACATACTCTATACTTACTCTATATTACATCTCAGAAGTCAGAACAACATACATATTACATAGCTTCACGCCTTTTCTAGATATGGCAGAGATGTAACTCACCTACTTTTCGCCAGCTAAATTAATGCACTACACCCTTGTTATAGAGGACAATCCTATCACCGAACACAATTATAGACTTCGGGCGCGGTGGATATCCTACTAATATTATAAACGCGAAAGTTTGTAAGTATGGATGTATGGATGTCTGGATGTATGGATGTCTGGATGTATGGATGTATAGATGTATGGATGTATAGATGTTTGTTACTCTTTCACGCAAAAACTGCTGAACGGATTTCGATGAAATTTGGGGCACGGGTAGATTATGTCCTGGATTAACACATAAGCTACTTTTTATCCCGGGAAAATATATAGCGGAACTTTTATCCCGGGAAAACTAATTCACGCGAGTGGAGCCGCGGGCAAAAGCTCGTAAGACATAACTCTTTCCCACTTTGCCCGACTCTGGTATCGAACCCGATCCTCAGCTCGGCAGTTGTACCGCAATACCACTACGCTAACGAGGCAGTAAGAACAATAACTGACGCAGCGAAACAGACGCATAAATACTTAAGTTAAGACACAGCAGGGGAAAATATTTGAATACTATAATATCAACGTTAAGTATCCAGCTACTAAATCATAGAAATAACTAAAGCCACACGTCCGAACACCTTGGATGCTTAATGCAAGTACTTAATTAAAGACTAGCCCATTACATGCGTTGCGGCTACGGCTTTAAAACATTGATCCTTAGTACAAATAGATAGATACTGCCAGGTTTTGTAATACCTACTAAGTAGGTACCTACACTACCTACTAAGAAATTATTGTTCCATATTGATAATTACGCTCGTATATTTTTACTGCACTAACAAGTTCCTGAATGAAATGAAATAGTTATATATTTATCATTACATATTGTATATATGTAGGTATATTTTAACTGCGATTCATATGTCCACCAGTGTAGGGATTGAAATTAAAAAAAATAACATCTTTATTCCTTTTTAAGGTATATCTAGATATACCATTTACACAGAAGAAAAGAAAGCAAAATGTCATCAAAAATACTTTAATTTTAAATACTTACTTACATAATCTTTTTGTTTAGGTCTATCAAATTTGATAGTTAGAAATGTGTATATAATAATTTTAAAATTCTATAATTATTTATTGATGTAACAGCAGAAACATTGTATAAACACGAATACGCCCACAGAAATTTAATATTTACGATAATAATATGAAAAAGCAATTTATTACAGCTCATCCTGATAATGATGTTCTCAATAACAAATAATACCTACATCACATCACATGATGTTATCATTCTATACTGTTATGAACAAAGTGGAAATGGTTTCATACAAATATTTATGAGTTTTATACATACTTACGCTTCATCGTTAATCACATATTTCTGACGTAAGAACATAATATTATTGTTATATAGGCACCCAAAATTTAATTTAAAAAAATACCAACCTTTTTATTACGTAGTAAAGGTATAATAATCTGGAAATCTGAAAAAACTTAAACGTCCCAACGACATTTCGAGTTTGATAACGCCAAGGATAACGCTATACCTATAGCTAAAAATATGCCTAGGTATTGGTATCAAAAAGTTCACATCTCCTTCAAAATAGTTGTATCAACATGAGACAACTAAATTATAACAACCCTTAACCCGAACCAGAATACGATGTTATAAATACAGGAAAAGTAACGGTCATTAGCAAAAAGTTCCCCGTTCCGAGACCGTGCTTAAAATTAACCAGCAAGACAGTTGGCCGCACAATCGGGGCTCATTTAAGGGTCCCGTTGAGTTTTCTATTTAAAACAGTACTCGTGTATTCGTTCCGCGATTAAAGAGACTAACCCAAAAGCACTTAAAACGCCTAGACCGCGCTTAGCGAGTTTGCATTTTAATGAAACGCATAAACGAATTTTATTCTTTGTTCATCGTTGACGGTTGACGATATATATACCTATTGTACCTAATACACACACTCTCATGCCTATTATCCCCGAAGGGATAGGCAGAAGCGCAACTAGTGCACCCACTTTTCATCGTGCGTATTCCCAGGATGTGATAAGGGGCCAGCCTATCGCCATATCGGGCACAAATTCCAGACTCCGGGCTGACACTGAATAGAAAAACCCAGTAACACTTTGCCCGACCCGGGGATCGAACCCGAGACCTCAGCTTTGCAAGTTGATATGGAGAATGAGAAAAGTATGAATTGTAGGTAAAGTCGAGAGCACATGAAACTTTTCACTTGTAGTACGAGCCTTACATCTGCAGCGATTGTAATAATAACGGTACAGAGTCCAACGTGTAAAGATTCAGGAGTTCTTGACTGCACAATAAATAAAACTTATAAATAAGTCATTATATGTATCAGAAAAATAGAAAAATAATAATTTGGGAAGTTGAATTTGAATATACACTGTATTATTTTTGTGCTCTAACAATAACATAGAGCAGAGCGTAGTTGGGCGTACGGAATATTAGGAATGGAATTGGTGAATTCATTCGAGTTTCGACGTACGGAAATTATTGATCATGCAAGTCAAGTCAAAGGCTTAGGACTTTGGTTGCTTTACATTTGGCAACTTTTTTTAAATATCTAATCCCTGACCCCCCCCCCCCCTTGATGACGTTATAGGTACACAGGTACCTACGGGCTACGAGTCCAATATGATATCGGGTAGATATAAGATTACCATTTACAAAGTACACAGGACCTAGCTTAGAAGAAAGAAAGAAGAAAGATGATTTATTGTTGGAACAACTTACACAATTAAGAATGAAAATATAAAAGTTACAAAATAAAGCCACCAACGGGAACCCTCATTCAGGTTATTGCCGCAGTACAGTCTAAGCAAGTCTAAGCTTACCTAGTTTGCTTTGTATTAAACTAATTGACGAGACAAATATTGTACTACAACATGATGACGGGGTTGCTACTGATAATGACTGCCCATTATAAGTAGTAAGTAAAGACTTTTGTATTTTATAAGATTAATTCCTTGAGCCAGCAATTAATTTGTGATTTCAAAAGATTCAAAAAAATATCAAATTTTTTGGCAATCAATTGTCTACAATAATTATCACCTATTGAAGCGGCGATAACCTAGTTGGGAGTCGACCGGACTGCCGAGACGAATGTCCGCATGTTCAAACCCAAGGGCACGCACTTCTGACTTTTCTAAAAAGTTATGGGTGTACGAGCTTTTGCCCGCGGCTCCGCCCGCGTGAATGAGTTTTCCCGGGACAAAAGTCCCGCTTTATAATTTCCCGGGATAAAAAGTAGCCTATGTGTTATTCCAGGACATAATCTACCCGTGTGCCAAATTTAATCGAAACCCGTTCAGTAGTTTTTGCGTAGGTAAAAGAGTAACAAACATCCATACATCCAGACATCCATACATCCAGACATCCATACATCCAGACATCCATACGTCCAGACATCCATACATCCATACTTACAAACTTTCACATTTATAATATTAGTAGGATTATTTGTGAATTACCGGAAAAACTTAGATAAAACAATTTTCTGACAAATCTAACATTGAGTTAGATAAGTATATCAACAATCGGCCGATCAATAATATTAAAAATATTGACCTATTCATTAAAAATAATATGATTCAAGTTGATAAATTAAGGAAAATAAATCGAATGAATAATTAGAACATAAGAATTTCACACGAGAAACTGCCCGGCTTTAATTAGCCCCTGTATTGCGTCAAGAACGTAAGCCGCAACATTTTATCGAATTAAGTATCTACATACAACCAGCAAAGTGTAAGTCGACGTTGACAAATAGGCTAAAGTTCATAAGGCAGAAGTGGGCACGAGAGATACTACCGTTAAAACTACCAAACACAAACTCTTTCAATTACTTTCGTTGCTTATAAAGAGGTTAGAACTTTATACTATATACTGCAGAGGTCATAGAGTATCATTGCGCGAACAAAGCGTTCACACTGCCCTCGATTAATCGTGTCATGAAGGATACTCTTATCGATGTAATTAACATGTTATGTGTACCTACTTAGTACGTAAATAAACTAATTTTGTTATGATTCGCATTTTAACGATATGTGTCCGTACGTTTATTTTTTGAGTACGTTTATTGTTTAACGTTTATTTCGTTAGTTTTTGAGTTTATGGCGGTCAGACAAACAGACAGACAGACAGGCAAATAGACAGACACGGCGAGGGACTCTTTTTATAATATAAGAAAGTATGGAACGTATGGATGTAGGTACCTTCATACTATAATCAAGTAGCGTTTTAATATGTATATAGGCAAGTACACCTAGCAATAAACTTCAAGCATTCAATTATAAATTAAAATGCAATTTTTTATAATAATACCAGCTTTGTATACTGTGCCATTGTTGCCCATGGTCCTTTCTACGGAGAAGTTTAAGGCCTACCACGTTTTCAAAACACGAACGGAACTTAGAAAAGTTACGAGATGTGTGCCGTGCGCTAGGTGCGAATCCGCGTCTTTCATTTCGGCAATCTGTTTCACTCCCAACTAAGCTATCGCTGATGAAGCAAATGCACACACGCATACACACAGACGTTTTTTATTCCCGAGGGATAGGCAAAAGCAAACACGATCTTCCGATATATCGTATCTCATAGTGATAAGGACCCATTGAAGGAGTTTTGGCGGGAACTTGGAAGTGTCATGAGGTGTTCTTGTTTTAATTCATTACTTCGGTGATATTTAATGTTATATTGCATAATTATGGTGGTATATTATCCAATATAATTCTATTAAAGAGCTCAAATGAAGTGAATTGAAATAATTGTGCTAATCAAGTGTTTTTTTGTTGCTGCCAATACTCCTCGACAAAGTCTTGGTAAGGTAGCCACTGCTTTACTTCGACATACTACAGATAATAAAATAGACAAACCAAACTTGACATTGGCAAAATGTGAACACAAATGCGATTATAAAAAAAAAAAAAAAAAAAAAGGACCCATTGGCTTATATAAGGGGGTCCGGACCCCCCCCCCTCTCCCTTAGCTTACAACAACAATAATCCGGGCCACAAAACATGTACGCATTAACCTCATATCTCAAGGTATCAGTGGAGTACCATGCGGTACTTTGAAATTCAAAGTTCTGTATGGTATTGCCATTAAGAAAGCATAAAATAAAAACATGGCAATATTTTAATTAGTGACAATATATTAGGCAAGTTAATTATTTGAAATCATTTCTCAGTAACGGCTGAATACGGGGCCGGAGCATGATTGGGATCGCGTATTGAAAACAGCAGATAATAGGTAAATTATTGCAATAAAATAACCATATTCGCATAACATTTATTGTACTACAAATTAATTACACTCTTGGATCAGAAGCATAATACTATTGAATCTGATCGATTGACTTTGTATAATCAGGTTAAAGCTCAAATATACGTTTATTTGCATTGTTGACAACTCTTACTGTATAAGGCGCCGGTCACCAAGCGCCACGACGTTTACTGTTTTAGTTAGAAAAAAGTTGCCAACATACGGAATATTAAAATAAAATATTCTTCTTTAGCTATATGTTAGCATCTGCCCAATGTTTTAATCACTCATGACTGTGTGACCAGCTCTTTACAACCTTAGAGCCCTTCCATTGAAATAAGAATATAGTAACATAGACGATAAAATAATTTATTTAGTAGATAATCAACAAAGCAATATTTATATGTAAATATTCATTCATAAAGGTAGGCATGTATAAAGTCTTCAGGGATGCAACAATCGATATAAAATTCAAAACCATATACATGATAGATAATAGAACTATAGATTAAAGTTTTAATAAAAAAACTTATTTGAATTTACATTTTTGTTGCATTGTTTTGGCATTTTGTATTGACTATTGGCCCTTTAATGGGTACGAAGAATAAATAAGTCTTTAGCACGCCACTAATACTACTTTACTAAAATTTTATCAAAAAATATTGTCACGAAATACTGAATTTGTTTTGTTGCAATTATTACTGAAATAAAACTAGTACAAAAGAAATGACTGAATGAAAGCTTTTCTTATAATTTAACTTGATACTAGTTTTACACTTCTGAGACAAGTCTATATTATTAATAACTGCATAAATCTATTTCATTTAGCCTAATATATCACAAAACATGACTGATCACTTTTAATTTTAACAGTCCTTTAGCGTTACAAAGATTTAAACAAAAAGTGTTAAATAATACGTTATCATCGCTAATATTAACGTTTACCAATTACACTACCAAGACTAGACAGTAGGAAAATCAGTGTCGATATTTGGGCTGATCAACGGTAGAATACCCTATATATAACTGCTGCACTGCCTTACTGTCGTTTTTAATAAACGATCCCAATCGCATTTCCCAAACCATCGTGAAAATGGACCAATCAGAACAGAGCTTTTTTTGTCGTGCTTACTAATGACGTATTTTGATTGGTTTATTCTCAGGATCGAAAATTAAGTTTGGATCGATCGTTTATTGAAAAGGGCCGTTAGTAAATCTAAAGTTGTTTATCCTTAAATTCATTTGCAACTCTTTTTACAATAACATTTCATAAGAAATAAATAAATATGTGGACACTATACACCATCATGCAAAATTCCATGGGTATGTAGCCTTAGCAGATAGTGTAATTGTTAACAATTCAAAATACTTAAAAAAATATAGAACAAAACAACAATGAAATAAAATAATTAAACCCCATTTTATATTAATAGACAAAATAATTCACTGGCACCTACAATAATTGTCAATTTTTTGGTATTAATACAACGCCGACATTCTGGACAATACACGATTAGAGATCACAATATTACTGGTACGAGCTTCAGTTAATTGGAATATTAAATTCAATATTTGCTCGATCACATTTATGGACTTTTAAAGTAAAAAATCCATACAGTAATAAATAGGTGTCAATAAAAAAATATTTATAAATTATACTTTGAAGTGTGATCAATTTACTACAATCATTATATATTTACATTAATATTTAATACATTTTAGAATTAAATATACCACTCTGTTGTAATGACGTTACTATATCGAATTCTGAACATACATCCGTAACCGACATTACCTAGGTTTTATCATTTATTTCATTAGCCCAACTTTATTTTCTATCGATGTTATATAACCAAGCAATAGCTATCATATACTTTAATACAACATTTTTATGAGCCATGCAATTTATCGATATCGATAAAGCGCGCGCTTTCAGACTTAACAAGAGATAGCTTGTCGGTCACCAAATACTTGTATATTAACTATCGACTCTTTATGGCGAGACTACGCGAGGACTAAATGTTATCAAAATCGGAATGATACACAAATAAAAAATAGCATATTTTTTTACGTTTACGTCATAGAGTCGTACCTAGTGTCGGGCGTTAGAGGGTCGGTGTCGTCACGATGGCCGAAATTGAACGCATTTCTAAAACTATCTCTTAGCCGCTCTGTGAACGTCTTGTATTCGGGATTTGCTTGTCCGAAATCGAAGTTTGCCACTTCTACCGTGTGCCTGAAATTGTATATATATTTATTAGTATAAGTATTATGTAACTCAGCACGCAATCGATACCACATGCCCTAAGTTACGGAAGTATAATACACTAGACTTCTGCTCGCGGCTTCACCCGCGTGAAAGTTTTTCCGGGATAAAAAGTAGCCTATGTGTTAATCCAGGACATGATCTACCCGTGTGCCAAATTTTATCGAAATCCGTTCAGTAGTTTTTGAGTTTATTCGTTACAAACATACTTACATACAAATCTTTCCTCTTTATAATTTCAGTATACATAGGTATAAAGAAAATTTTATGAAAGGCGTTTCCAAACCAAATAATAAAAAAACCAAGCAATTACTACTTCGATAACTAATTGAACCTTAAAATTAACTGATATCGATATTAGTAGCACACACTATACAATACATACAGTTTAGTATATTTCTAAACACGGGATGTCAAGGAAAATTATTTCCTAAGAGTAAGAAATAGAAGCGAATTTTTATTGTTCTGAACAAATTAATTAAATAACATAGCGCCACAAACAGCTTTTAAATAAAATAAGGATAATACAATGTAGTAGGTTGAATATTATGCTTATTATTTAGAATTCTATATTCAAATCTTTTTTTAATTATCAAAAAAAATTGTCAGATTCTTTTTAACGACAATTAAGAAAAAGCCATTAAAATTATGTGACCAAAGCAGGATCTTTATCTACAGATGAGCATATAATTTAGCACAAAATTTTATAAATCACACCTTTAGAACGAAAACGACACAATTCAAAAAAATCGAATATTGAGTTTTCGTCATAAAATTACTTAAAACGAAATTCTCAATACAACAATAGTTCAAACACAGACATATTCAGGTGGGAACAGGACCAAACTGTTATATCGGTCCCTATTTTATTATATTTTTATGAAAAAAGGACCAGTTTTAAGTCATTTTATGACGATAATTCAATTTTAGATTTTTTTTTATTATGTCGTTTTCGTTCTAAAGTTGCGAAATAGTGGTGAATAGCCAGACCAAAAAATAAAATACAACGCCATTGGTAAAATATCGAAAAAAAGTGTATTGAAAATACTTTAAAACGAAGAAGCGACTGTGGCGTCCCCAAAGAAGGTTTTTTATTTTCCAGGTCAGGCTATAAAAAAAAACTTTATACTCATACCTGGATCTATGTTGGTAATAGGCAATACCGAACACTACTAATATGACAGCGACCAGACAGAAGAACACTGGCACCACGATGACTGACAACTGCGCGTGTCCCGGAGCTGAAAATAACCCTAAATCAAACTTGTGAGTAAATTATGCACCCGCTGACCGTTGTTGTTATCGATATCGATAGAATGACGATACGATAGATGTGTGAATGTAAGGATGTAAATTAGTATTGAATCGACAAATTACTGGATTACTATACATTATACAATGGATAATCTAATGCTTTTAAAATGTTTAAAATGCTTAGCTCATAATTTTTATTTAAATGACTATGGATTTTTTTAATTTAACGAAATTTCGGAGTAAATAAAAAATGGCTAGTAAAAATCCTTTAAATTGATAAAATTTTAAATGAAACAAAAATTAAGAGTAGGCTTATATTTCACAAAAATTAAGAACAAATAAATTAATTAGTAAAGCTCAGGTTAAAACAAAAAGGTTAATTATAATTGATTAACTATGTAATTATTGTTATAAAACTGTCAAATAAAAATATATTAGTAATTTATTTTAACATTTATCACCACTTCATTTATCTTCAAAATAGAAAGAAAACAAAGATAACTTTTTTACGTGATGAACTTACCTAAAGAACAGTTATGAATTATGATGTATGATAAATGTATGCAATGATTATTATGAGATCAACAAATGATAATGAAATACAGACCTCAACAGGCAACAGGTAAATTATAACACATTTTTTTATGGAAATCGAAATAATTAGAACTAGACAGGTACGCCGCCTACGAAAGCCCCTTCTCTAAACCATTATTCCTTTACTCGAAGGCCGGAAGCACAGTATTTTTATTTCCGAATTGGGAGTGTTTTGCAGTGGTCCCATTTGTTTTCCTTGAATTATAGTGTGTTATATTATGTATATTGATTTCCCTATTTTGTTCACTTTATTACATACCTGTGTTATATATTTAGAATACAATATATATTTACTTATAATAAATTTCACAAATTGTTAGCACAATGTAACAAAAAACATCCTATTTAATAATACATACCTTTATAAATATTAACAGTGACTGACGACACAAAGTTGCCTATATCATTCCCGACGACAACAACAACCGTGTGCTGATCTATATCGGGGAAGTAATGCACCAGTGGGAACTCATTAGATTCGATTCGAGTAGTCTTGCAAGTTTCGTTGCCAGTCACGTTGTACTGGCCGACTTTGTATATGATGCAGTAGTCGAACGGTGGGGACCCAGTATACTTGACTTGCAAGTCTAACAGGTCCCCATGTTGCAACCAGTTGCGGCCTGCTATGTCTATCTTTGATATTGGTTCTGAAAATAAAACAATATTATTATGTAGTTTTCCTTTATTGTATAATATGCTACAGGCTTACGGGAAAATGTGTGTTAAATCATCCACTATTGAAATAAATACTTTGAAATTATAAATTAGGTATTTTGTTACATCTATACATATAAATAAAATTGAAGGGCCTGTTTGTAATATTGAAATAACCGTTTTTTTACTACATGTATATGAATATATATACGGTACATACACCAAAATAACATTTTATACAATTTTTGTCTGTCTGTCTGTTTGTTCCGGCTAATGTCTGAAATGGCTGGAACGATTATGACGGGACTTTTATTGGCAGGTAGCTGATGTAATAAGGAGTAACTTAGGCTATTTTTTATCCTGGGAAAATATAAAGCTGGACTTTTATCCCGGGAAAACTCATTAACGCGGGCGGAGCCGCGGGCAACAGCTAGTTCATAATATTTATTATACCGGTACGACAAGGTGACCCCACTGTGCCTGATGGAAAGCTGACAGATAGAGTGCCGACTGACGAGTGATGATTATCAGTCAGTCGACACAATTATGCCGGCCTGTTTGAACCAGATATACACAGGCTGATCCCAGAACGCGGCATAGATATGTGATTCAATCACAAATTCCATTACCCGATACTTCTGATGAGTTTATACTTTAAAAATTGTATTGTTTTTGTTACATTTTGACTTGCAAAATCAGCAAAATGTAAATAAGTTTGTTCCGGAGGTTCGTATTTATCGTCGTCATCCACTGCGGATCCCACAAGTAAATTCATAACAGTTTTAAGCAATCATGAAGTTTAACGGCATAATTACAAATATTTATAAAATCTTACCCCTTACGCTAACCGTTTGCTGAAATCTTCCGACTGTGTAACTCTTGCCTACAGGAACCGTGTTGTTACACACTATCTCTCTCGCATAGTTCTTAAAGGTCCTGTTTGATATGGCCCTCTTTTGAATCTTATGGACTGTGGTGTCGTTTGAGACGGTAATATTTTTCTCTGTAGTTGAAGGTATCTCAGCTTCTGTACTAGTTGGAGGTTTGGGGGTTGTCGTTGTAGTTGTCGTAGTCGTAGTTGTAGTAGTTGTTGTAGTGATTGGTGGAAGCGGTTCATTGTTTGCAACAACTATCGCTTCAACATGATGGTCAGTCATAGTATCCTCATAGGTGTAGTTCAGTGCAAAATCAGTGGTTGTATCAAAAAACACGCAATCCAAAAACCAATGTGTTACAATACTAGAGGAGTTGTTTTCCAAAAACTGGATTTCATTTTCAGGCAGCTTGACATAATGATGCACACTTTTATTAACTGCTACAAAGTTATTGGGCCGGTCTGTGTTATTTTGGCTTAGTATCAACTTCCCATTTAGAGAATCTGAAAATGAAAAACATAAAATCCACTTTACCGCCAATGTACAGTGTAAAGGCAAAATGTTTTTTTCTTATCTGTCACCATGTATTTTATATATGTAGTAAGAGCATTCAGTATTATCCAAACGCTGTGACGTTGAATACAGCGGAACCCAAGATGCATAAGACTAGTTCAAAAGACTTCAATTTGTTTTCATTAAGTTTTATTTTGCAAAATATACACACACACTCACGCCTTTATTCCCGAAGGAATAAGCAGAGGCGCAACTAGGACACCCACTATTCGCCGTGTGTAATCCGTCCCATGACGTGATTGGGGGCGAACCTATTGTTACATTGTGCACAAATTCCAGACTCTGGGCTTTGCAACCCGATGTCCCGACCCAGTTAGCAGTTCCGGCCCGTGTGTCGATGAAAACAATGGATAGATTGGTGTATTACACTACTAAAATCCCCTAATCGCTGATGTCTCAATCTTCTTCCAACAACTGCCCTGAGCCGAGGCTCGTACCCCACTTACGGGGTGCCTCAGCATGGTCGTTTGAATGTAAAGGGTTGGAGCGCCTAAAGCGTTCGCCCAAAAGTCCGGTGTGGTCAGAAAAGCCGAGTCGCGTCAGGCTACTGACCGTAATGTCCAAAACAAAAAAAAGGGCTTTGCAAAATCATTAAAAATACCAGAGAATAAGAAGTTATTACCTGTTAATTGGAATGTAGTATTTGCAGATGACTCTAAAAACCAAACACCAAAAAAATTTTTCCTCAAGTCCACAAATGCAGTATATTCCCCTGCTTCATATAAATCCCGAGGATACTCCTGGATCCATATGGACACATTAGAGTTTTTGATTATCTGAAAAGAATAGATTACTATTGTAACATTTGTAAAAAAAAATACTAATACAGTCAAAAATAGATGAATGAATAATAATTATTGTTATATTTCACATTAAAATAACACGTGGCCAAGTGCTAGTGGTAGTTACGCACGGACAAACGGTACGTAGATCATATAGATTTTTGTTTTGGTTAAAAGGGAGTGTAGCTAAGATGCCTTCCTACAAACATTAACTATAACATGATGCATAAGAATGATTTATCCTAACAATAGACTCATCAATAGGATATGTCATTTTCCTACATTTGTTCTGTTTTTTATTAGCGTTAACAATTGTAGAAAGGCATCTTATCTATGGCCCCTAGTACTGTTGAAAAGTAGATAACTCGTTCCAAATGTATGACAGGCAACAGACAGATGCCACAATGCACTTTGGGCCAATTAATAATGTTTCAAGTAGGTATGAAATCTATCTGTTGGTTTAAAAATGTTGAGTATTTTATGTTATGAGGAAAACAGTATAAATGACAATCAAGCAAACTTAGTTGACTACTTAATCACAATAGAGAGGAAGTTTGATAGTGGAAATTACGAATGTGATTATAATTATAACAATATAACAATATAATACTTAGTAAAGATACTATACATAAGCTTTATAATACAATGTAAAAAAGGATGTTAAAAAAGGTCAATTTGATGTTAATATTGTTTACTGAGTAAAACAGGTGTTGCCTCATAATTGGCAATGGTTAAATATATATATAATTAAATATAAATATAATAGTGAAATTCTTGAAAAACTATAAATAGTGTGGTAATATTTTAGTCACCTAGCTTAAAAAGTATCCAGACCTAGCATTACTTTCAACTTAGTGCCATAACTAGCTTTTTATGTGGACGGTTTGAATTTCTATAATAATTATTATACTACCAGAACTTGGTACTAGTCTAGCCATCCCTTAAATACATTTATTATTATTAGCAGCATTTCCGGACAGATACGACCTGGCGACCTTCAAAAAAAGAGTGTATTCCCACCTAAAAGGCCGGCAATGCATCTCTGTGCCCCCTGGTGTTGCAGATGTTCATGGGCGGCGGTGATCGCTTACCATCACGTGAACCGTATGCTTGTTTGTCCCCTATTTCATAAAAAAAATGTAGATGAGTTGTTTTACTGCTGCTCTCTGTAATATATGGATTCATAATAGTAATAATATTAGTTCTATGTTGTTTTAGAATCAACCAATTAATTGTTAACAAAGTTTTTTTTAAATATACTCCTAAGGTGATAAATTGGAATCCATATCCAACTTTAGTCAATTATATGTTCTGTAGAGAGTGCATAAAAAATATTGCAATATTGGATATCAAAGGAATATTGTTTGTTTCACCAATTAAAGCAATAGACATTTCCTAAACAAAGCCAATTCTGTTATCAAAAATATACACATGTATCTGACTTCACTCTATAGTACAGATAGTAGTAACATTTTAAAAACATTAAACGATAAAAACAATACATTGACTCACCTCTGTGCGTCTTTGAAGATACAATACGCACTGTATGGCAAGGATGTACAATACAAATAACATTTAATTTAAATACTAACCGAATTTTTGTGATGTGGCTGGATATTATCGTAAAAATCGAATTTCAACTCTTCGCCCGTGTATCCCAACACATTGGCTGTAAAAGTGATGTTGGAGCCTAACACAGCTGGACCGTCGTTAGATAAGGACACGTAGACGCCGCATACGCCTACAAATACATCAAATTACAACTATTGTCTTAAATTATGCACTATATTAACAGTCACTCGAGCCAAAAAACATAAAGAAGTAAAAATACCTGTTTGTATTACAAAAGCCACACAAAAGTAGAAATGTAAGGAAGTCATTTCGGCACCAATTACTCGATTTTGGTTCTTTTTCACAGTAAACATAACATATGAGAGAAAATAAGAATACGTATGCAAATCATTCGTACACGGTAATCAACATGCAAATAATATTGCTTCAACAAATTCAAAAATAGATAAACATTTACGCCGTCAAGTTGCTAGATAAAATGATATCTTTTTTACAATAAATTTTAGACATTGACGTAGATTGTTTGACGGTTCTTGACTGGTGTTAACAGATAATAAAAATTTAATTAAAAAGCAATCCCCGGCACAAAAACTTCTAAAAATTATAAAAAAAAATAATAGTTCCGCTAAAGAAGTATTTTAATCTCCCTGATCTGGAGTTCGCTCCCCCGACGCGAGGACGCTTGGGTCAAAATATTAACGACAAAAGGACTTTTATTTTTTATAATTTTTAGAGGTTTTTGTGTCGGGGGTTAATTTAATTTTTATTTCAAACTCATTAAATGAATATATTCTCCAATTAGGGGCTTGATAATCAACTATCTAACACCTACTCGTTAAGACCATTCTTATGAGCCCACACACGCTATATCTGCTATAAGTTGCTAAAGAGTTCGGTAACCCGCAGACTACTTGATGCTGCAGCATCAGATTAAGGATAACATGTCATAAAAATATTGCCGAAGTACAATTACACAGTACACCAAATCAATCGGTGTTGTGAAAATTGGAAATGAGCAGATTATCTTCAAACACCTGAACAGATCTTCATAAATTATAGCTAAGAACCATCCCGATCACATCGGCTTTCAAACAAAAAAACCGCGTCAAAATCGGTCTATTTGTTTGAGAGCTACGATGCCACAGACAGACATACATATACACAGATACACACCCTAAAATTATAACACCCCTCTTTTTTTGTCGAGGGTTAAAAATATGAAATTCAGACTGGCCGGATTCATAAATACGTTTTTTTCCGTTGCTAAATTGAATAACGGAATTCAGACGCTCCGATTTCCGAATCCTTACAGCATGATAATGGAAAAGTTATGGCAATCATGTACAAACATTTTTTTCTGTCAATCCTGACGAGGGGCGAGGTGGACATGGATAGGATCATAGGACACATTAATGCGCTACTTGGCCTAAAATCAGCCTTCAAAGACAACAAAGTGGAAAATTCTTAAAATTGACCATGTGATTACAAATTTCTTCGGCCATTTTATCATTCTTAAGGTTGATTAGTTTGTTAACTAACCAAAAATGACTGCAGGAAATCTATGATTTAGTTTTAAGCTATGATTTTTTTAGATTCTGAATTCAGAAACATAATTTCCGGACCTAAAACCTAACTTATCTTCTGTTTCTACTTTCTAGTGGTTTGGAATTGGGATAATTTTTGCGGGTTATGTAAAAATGAGGTGGCAACATTGACTATCTATAGAGCAAAGAGTATTAGACACATAGAGAATATGTCGAAATTACGGCTGCTTGAATTATTATTTCATAGAGGGTGTTCACAATCTCTGTTCCCATTAAAATCCTATAGATGGCCGTGTTTCTGTTTAAATTCAGGTTTACTGTAGTAACCATTAGATTACGAGTACTGTAAATGTTAAACGATTTTAAAAGCAATGCATAGCATGACGAAAGTGCAATTCAAGTAAAATGCTATTGAAAGTTATAATTATAAGCAGGGCAGATTATATCCGCCGTGTCGTCGTAAAACAATGCTTTTAATGCCTTATTTAGAGTATATCTTTGTCACTAACAATAACTATAGTTATGACATGCTATATCAAACAAACTTAATAATCAAAATATGTATTTATTTCGTTTTCACTACGGATTAATAATTTATGTGCAAGATGTAACTTAAAAAAACAGATATAGGTACTTGTAACAAATGCATAACATTTCTTAGAAAGAGGAACAATTTGTTTGTTTTTGATCGATAATTTTCGATATCCAATAAAGTATTGCACCATCATCATCATCAGCCCGTCGCAGCCCACTGCTGGACATAGGTCTCTCCCAAGATACGCCACAGAGCCCGGTCTGCTGCTTTATGCATCCAGTCGCTGCCGGCCTTCTTGTGGAAGTCGTCCCGCCATCTGGCGAGAGGGCGTCCTACGCTACGTTTTCCAAGACGCGGTCTCCACTCCAGAACACGCTTACTCCAGCGATTTTCTGTACTGCGACATATGGGGCCAGCCCATTGCCACTTCAACCTATTGACTCTCAGAGCTATGTCGGTCACCTTGGTTCTCTGACGGACCACTTCGTTCCGAATTTTGTCCTTCAGAGAGAATCCGAGCATAGCTCTTTCCATAGCACGTTGAGTGACTTTAAGCTTATGGATTAGGCCCACAGTCAGTATTGCACCGATTTTAATAATTCGTAATCAAAAGCCATATTAGACTTGTTCTTATCCCAGAAATGGACTTAACTTTGGCGTACATGACAGCAGAATCTATTACAATTAAAAACTAAGAATAAAATGTCCCCAATTTCACTGATCCGTATTATTTTGTACCTTATAATAAATAGAAATGAAATACTTAACCAAATGATTACCTATAGTAAGCAATAATAATATACATGTTTAATATTATATGTACAAAGTTCGTTCACATCACTTTCATACGCTATTTAAAAGCTGATATTTGTATGGTCAGAAAAAGTTAACTATTATTAAATTATAGTCAATATAAAAGTGAGTAATATGGCTCTATTCATGAAACTGACATTTTTTATTTATGAGTAATATTTTATCTGATGACTAAATACATTCTGAGAGTTTAAAAAATATACTGAAACGTTTGTCTGTTAATAAATGTGATCGGCCTTGTAACTTCTAAAATAATCCACGAGTTTCATTTAATTAAAATAAAAACACACAAATTCAAATATTTTAGTAAAATATTTTGCCTATTAACAATTCGTGAATTTAAATCAAAAATCTTCAATAGCTTGGGCAGGCTTGTTTCCGTTTGAAGGGAGTCGTAGCCAGCGTAATTTATTTATTATGCTTACTAGCGTTTTGTCAAACCATCACTTATGAACTTAGATAAAATTAATAACAAAGCAAGAATGTTTCACAATGATCAGTATATAAATAGATATACAAATCAAAATACCTGACAGACTTCAGTAAATTCAATAATGCTGCTGACAAAAATTTAGAACTATAGATGAAAAAATAAATAGATAAATGAAATTTTATTGCGTTATGTAATTACTGAGCAATATGAAACTAACATCTTATGTCTCAGGTTGACTAGTGCAATGGAGTGCCACATAGTACTTTGCAATCCAAAGTTTTTCATAGTGTTGATATGAAGAATATCTGAAAAATAAAAGATTAATTAATGAACATTGTAGCCAGTGCAACAAACGGGCATATTGAGACATAACATCTTATATTTAGGGATAACAAGCGCAGTGGAATGACACACAGTACTTTTTAATTCAAGGTGCTGGATGGTGTTGGTACTGTGTATGGGCGATCTTACCATCATGCGACCGTCATTCTCGTCTCATCACTCAATGAAATAAAAATTCCTTTCAGCTGTTTCTGAGTTTACTTTTTACAAAGATCTAAACATTTTCACACATTTTCATATTCATAATATCAGTAAGAGAAAGAAAACAAAAAGAAATAAGATATTATATACATTACCTGATAAATACGGGCTTGTTTCCTCGGGTTTCTCGAATTCCGTTTTTAAGTGTTCTGTAACATAATTCTATATGTGTGTCATTAACGGGCAGTTGGGATTACTATAGATAATAATATTTAGATTAGTAGTAACTGTTATTTCTAGTGCGGTGACGTTGTACTGTTATTCCAATTTACATGACTACAGCCCGCAGCTGCTTTGGAGTCCGTAGGGAACATACATAAAAATATTTTGTATTTTTATACAGGGTCAATTTGTAACCGAAGACATAAAATTAACTGCGGAAAAGTAATTTTGAAAGAAACACCTTAAAGTAAATTACTCTAACCATAGGTGTACATTTATCAAACAAAATAAATAACTAAAAAGTATTTTTTATTTTAGACACCCTATTGCCACTACTACCACACGAGAATTTTGCTGAGCGGCAACATCACACTAGGTGTGTTCCGTGTGTCATTGATAATATGCTCACACACACGTGAACAAGAGATACACACTCGAAGCGCAACGATAGACTGTCACGTCGCGCCGTCGTAACCAAGAAGCTTATATCCAAACCGAAAAGATGACGTCGCTATTATTACCAATGCTTTTGTGTCAGGTCACAGCCGTCAATCCAAACAACAGTCACTTACTAGATTCGGTCAGAGCCAGTTATGTCTCCCTGTGAAGACGGAAATCATTGTGGTATCTTCGATAAACGACACAGTCCGTACACCAGACGTAACTTATCGAAAAGTCTCACAACCCTAAGATCCTGTCAACACTATCACACGATACAACAGCAAGAATCGCACGCACAAGTCCTACCACCATCTCTCATAGCAGTAATATTATTGTCTTACTAAGAAATGTCATACCATAACGAGCTAAAAACAAGCTTAATGACAAACTTAACATATTGCGGCAATACATCGCTCAAGTCTTTAAAAAATATTTTACGTATATCGTTCATGATATTATAAAATTACAGACAAGAAAGCTCTGGTTTTCAATTTCATGTATCGAAATATCTAATAAAATTATCTTGTATAAAGCTTTTAAAAAGGGCATGGTGTGATTTATAATAACGTCGGCAGTGCCATCTATATACCTTACACTCAAACAAACATTACATTTCATAAACAATATAGAGTTTGATGTAGTGACACCCGCCTGCTATAGAGTATAGTCTGTGGTTTCAATTGTTGAAATTTGTGGCAAGGAGCTTGTTTTTCTTGTGTTTGCTCTTGCGGTCTCGTACGTATATTTCGAGTCAGTGAGCTAGTGTTTACTTATTTACTAATAATAAATAATTAATTACAATAATGTGCTACTGACGTTTGGTGATTTATATAATTCGTGCTTAATTAATTCCTAAAATGGCTACCGTATTCGATAGTCCGTTTATTAGACAACGTATACATCGGCTGCGGCATCGTGACTACGATTTTGACGAAGATCAGCGATTTAGAAGATGTGACTGCACCAGTTACTCTTATTTCGTGCTTTCTATGGTCCTGTTCTCTGTTGGTACTGTTATAACCGTGTTGGCCATGGGCGACGCAGATGGATTCATTTTAAATAATTTAGGACACATGTGGCTCGTAGGACCAATCTTTATATGTTCAGGCATGATGGTGGCTGTGAAGAGTATGTTATATTTGCGCAGAAAAAGTGTTATTCAGATGCTGCTTCACCAGAGAGCAATAATAAGGGTGAGACACAAAATCATTTACATATTTATATAGATCTAAAAAATAGTCTTTCCAATGTGGACGAACTCATAAACAACAACACAAATTGTCAATAAAGACAGTATTTTAAGTTTAAAACATTTTATTAGTCTGCTCACACTCATATTCTTCTGTTATTAAAATGTTAAATAGATTTTGCACCACTCTGTGCTAATAATTTTAATGTGTTAAAAAATATTCTGCTGTTGGTGTGGCATATTTTAACATGCATATTTATTGCGACTGTATAATTAATTTTAATGAGGGCTTCAGTACTGTAGCATTGTGCATTTGTTTTAGACCTTGTCCTTGACCATGATGTTTTTGCTTTAACTACAGAAGTGTATAAATATAAATGATTACATAACAAGGTATTTTTCTGCTACAGTGATTGTATGTTTTATCAACATATTTATGCTAGATGTACCAGTAATAACAGCAAGAAAAAGTAAAATAACAATGATGTATCAGTTCAGTTTAGTTTTTTTATTAATCAATGCTTAAATATTACTGAACCAATCTATAATACTATTAATTTGATATCTATTAATTGGTATAAAAAAATATTGTTTAGCAGGAAGCAAAAGATTGCCTACATTATAAATAGATGTTGAGATAGTGTCTATTAAAATTATCTGTATTGTCAATTCCTCCAAATATTAATAAGTAAGAAGACTTTTATAAAACACGCGCGCGGTTCCGCCCGTGTGGAAAAGTTTTCCGAGATAAAAAGTAGCCTATAGCACTCAGGAGTAATGTAGCTTCCTATTAGTGAAAGAATTTTCAAAATTGGTCCAGTAGTTCCTGAGATTAGTGTGTTCAAACAAATAAACTCTTCAGCTTTATAATATTAGTATAGATTTCCTGGCTGTTGTGGACATTTTGCTAAAGCTCCTATTTTGTTTATATAAGTATATGTAACATAAACCATAAGGACATTAGAGATTGTTGACCTTCACAAAAATAGACAATGTGTAATTAGTGCCAAAAATATCATTTAGGAAGTTGTTGATGTACAAGTTCGCTGACTCATATTGGGGTACTCTAAATGGGATTTTGCTCAGTCCTACAATAAAGTGAAAGGTGTGTTTTCTACACAGTACACACCCAGATATTTCTTATTTAATTTACTTTCTACTACATTATGTCAACAGAAATGCAGTAGAAAAATCAAATATGCTTTGAAAATTTAATTATTCATGGAGCATAACAATGTTATCAATTTTGTATAGTTCATAATTCATCACGCTATGAAAAGATCTCATGATAAAATATAGTTTATCCACCTTATTCATAAACTGTTTATAAACTTTTTTATTATAGAATGTTGTGTCTTCTTTCTTCAAACTCAATTCAAAATTTGTTTGAAGAAGACAAAACATTTGATAACTAAAATAGGTTTATAAACTGTTTATGAATAAGGCCGTAAGTTTATAAGTTAATCTGCAAAATGGAAGTGAAAGTGATAAGTTATTTAAAATATATGACTCATGTTTGTTATCTAATCAAAACTTGCTTTGAAACATGTTTGTATACCATCACTCAAGTTACATATAAATGTAAGATGTTTTTGATAAAATCAAACCTTATTTAATTCACACAGACACACACACACACACACACTCTCACTCACTCACTCGCTCACACCCTTTATCCCTGAAGGGGTAGACAGAGGCGCAACTAGTGCACCCACTTTTCGCCGTTCGTATTCCGTCCCTTGATGTGATAGGGGGCGAGCCTATCGCCACATCGGGTACAAATTCCAGAATTCGGGCGAATACTGAGTAGAAAAACCCAATATCACTGCCAGACCCGGGGATCGAACCCGAGACCTCAGCTGCAGTAGTCGTACCGCAATACAACTACGCCACCGAGGCAGTCTTATTTAAATCCTATCATTTATATATACTTATATCAATGTTCATCTATTTAGTCAAATAAATAATAAACCAAATTTTTTTTTGTGATGAAAGATCATAAACAATCCAACATTCTAGACGACCATGACTACTTCAAAAAAAAGGTTATTTATTCGACCCTTATGTATGTAAGTTTGTATGGCTGCGATTTTCTCAAAATCTACTGATCCGATTTGGATGGGGTTTTCGTTATTTAAATTAATCCTTTTTCAGGGAAGGTTTTAGTATATAATTTATTAGGATCTGATGAAGATCTTTGGAGATAGACAATGGAACTCTTCAATAACTTATAGCAGATGACCCGCGAATGCTGCAATCATACATCTCTGATGTATTGTTTACACCATTCCATAATTAACTAACAAAAAAACAATAAATAAAAACTTTTTAACAAAAATTAAAACTGACTTCAAAACCACTGTAAACCAAAAATTAATTTAGCTTTATGCCTAATTTAAATTGCCAGCTAAGCTAATCAAATACACAAACAAATATAGGAAAACAATGTTCAATTTAAATTAGACACCAACTCCAAATATATGTATATACTAAGCATATATAAAGTTGACTGCCTCGGTGGCGTAGTTGTATTACGGTATGACTGCAATGCTGAGGTCTTGGGTTCGATTCCCGGGTCGGGCAGTGATATTGGGTTTTTTAAAAAATTCAGTGTCAGCCCGGAGTCTGGAATTTGTGCCCGATATGGCGATAGGCTCGCCCCCTATCACATCATGGGACGGAATAACGGCGAAAAGTGGGTGCACTAGTTGCGCCTCTGCCTACCCCTTCGGGGATTAAAGGCGTGAGTGTATATGTATATGTATGTATATATAAAGTAAAATTATTTTTAGGTAGTGCCTTTAAAGTCTGTTTTTTTACTCTTCACACCTTAAGTCTAATACATAACTATGTTATTCTTACATATTATAAAATAAAGTCTCCCGCCGCGTCTATCTGTCTGAACGCGATAAACTCAAAAACTACCGAACTGATTTTGATGATATTTAGTATGTAGATAGTTTGAGACCCAGGGAAGGTTTTAGGCTACTTTTTATCCTGGAAAAATATAAACCGGGTATCCCAGAAAAACATTTTTCTCTGTTGAAACAGTGAACACTTAGTTATGGTGATGCTCGAGGCCCTGGGAATGACATAGGCTACTTTTAGGGCTTTCAGAATCGGCACGAATTTCAAGAACCGGTATTTCCGCTACTTATCACTCACAGAACCGAGATTTTCCGGTTTTTTGGCATTTCGGTACTTTTGGTTTTTTACTGTGTCCAAGCCAGTTTTAGTTTACTTTTGCTTCAATAATCATTTTTGTACATTACATACATTGAACGTATGATGATGATGTAGACGTTCAGCGTCGTACAACGAAATATTGAGGGAGATTAACACCTTAGTGACCAAACCCGCCATCAGCTTGCCCAGAGACCCGAGAACCAAGGTGGCCCAATACTACAGTGTAGACATCCCAATCACTATCCTCTGCAAGATTAGGAATGCACTTGGACTACCAAGGTGGCCGGTGAAAACGTTATCACTACAGAGCTTCTAAATGCGGGTGGTGCGCCGATACTCAAAGCATATAACAATTAACATAACTATTCCACAGCATAGAGACCTGAGACAGGAAAACGTTATTTCTCTGAAACTGCTCACTGCTGCGTTAAAAGATACTTTCAAGCCCTTGGATTGAATAGGATTGGGCATTATCATCAATGGTGAATATTTCGCCGTTGATGTGACGGCAACATTGTTGTCTTGACGGAATCGATGAAGGGCCTTAGCACTGTGAAGAGAAAAGACCTCAAACCTCAACCAAGTTACAAAATGGATAAGACTAAAATCTTGTCAAATGCTCATGTTGTACCTATGCCAATTACTGTTGGAAACTCAACTTTAAATGTTGTCCACAAATACATATATCTACGACAAGTGGTCCAGTTTGGCAGGTCTAACTTTGAAAGAGAGGTCAATAGTAGAATCCATCTCGGTTGGGCAACATTGGGAAATAAGGCAACGTCCTCTTATTTAAAATACCTCGTGACTGAACAAAAAAATCTTCGATGTATAGCTTTCGTATGTTACCAGTGACGACATACGGCCTTGAGATGCGGTGTCTGACTGTGGGCGCCTCAGAATGCTCACACTCATTCAGCGAGCTATAGAAATCAGAAATGAGGAGATCCGTAGCAGAACGAAAGTCGCCGACATAGCCAAGTGGATTAGCAAGCTAAAGTGGTAGTGGACAGGGCACATAGCATGTAGAACCATGTACAGTCAGCAGGATAAGTAGCTGAACAAATTCAAAATTTCAAATTGCCTACATACTTTTGTGTTCTTACTAATCTTTTTTTTCTCTACACAAAAATAGTATAAAAGAGATTTACTTTACTTCAATCGAAGAAAATAATGTTTCAGTTTAACTTACGCATATATAGCGATATGAAATTTTGATTTTGTACAGATATTTATGCTGCTGACTGTACCTGCAAGCGCCACTCACATGGTGGGCAGAGGACCCGGACATTCGTCTCGGCAGTCCATTCCAATCCCAACTAGGATATCGCCGCTTATGCATCTCCTTTCATCGAAATCCGTTCTGGTAGTTTTTGAGTTTATCGCGTACAGAGTCACTATTCTGACCATGTCTGTAATTCTAGTTGCTATTGTCATAACGTGACTGTTAAGTGTTTGCCCATTTAATGGTCTGCATACAAGGACAAACTAGTAATAAATATTATTTTTACTATAAAAATCACATTAAATCTTTATTTTTTCCTTATGAGACTTATCTTGCCTGTTCAGTTATGTGCTTTCCTCCGAATGTCTTTATGTAAACAATCAAATAACCTTGTAGATAGGCTAAATTGCCTGGATGTTAATTCCAATATTGACTTTAGAATTAAACATGTGTTACAAGTAGGTCTTCTTCTTCTTCTTTTAAAAATGGCTCCACCGTGTCATCAGTGATTTTGCCAATGTCAAGTGGGTAGATGTTAAAATAATATAACTTTTTAAGAATAACTTTCGACCCGAGGTAAACCAAGAAACGATGGGAGCAAAGAGCAATACAACTAAAATATTTGACATTAGTTATGCCAATGAGAATGTAAACAATACGTTAATTTAGAACCCATTTAGAACCAAGCACACTTGACAGGAGCGTACAGCATAGATAGCAACACTAGTGTAAAATTTATAGATTGGAACTATGGAGATAGAGCTAAGGGACACAGAAACGAAAGATAGCAAACTGCACAAGCAGAGGTAACAAAAAGCTTAATTTAAACATAAGAATTTGTAACGATTATAGCGTGTTGTTGAAATAATACGGATACTGAAAATACAGCAGGAAATAACAAAGACAAAGGGTACAAGTAGGTCAAGGTAGTAAAGTTTGGACATTCGCTTGAATGCACCATGGAAGTCATTATAGAGAACTTTTGGAAATAAGCTTTTCAAGTACTATTATAACTATCTGAACTCAAGAAAACTGATTATTAGGCTGTTTGTTTTTACTCACCCAGCCTTTGAACCAATAAAGATAATACTTGACCTGTCAATACTTAGCTGTGTTCGACTGTGGTAGTATATTTCATCCAAGGTTAAATAGTAAACTGTCCATAAACATACAGAATAACTGATTATTAATGAATACAGAATTGGAAAGGAATGTGAATTAAGAGCAGGTGTGGGGTTTGGACTTCTGAAAATCACACTTCATAAAACTCAGCAGTAAACTGTCATTTCTCAGTCGTATTCTATGAAACAGGCACTGCTGCAGTTAAATAGGCTCACACTTGCTATGGACAATAGACATATTATATGTATGATTACATATTTAGCCCTCTCCTTTCAAAACAACATATCTTATATTTTAATTTGCAGAATTAAGGAAACCATTATAAACAACATCTTTTCCTCCTCAATAACAAGTTTGTATGTAAATTTTCAGGATATGGCAGCAGTACAGGCCGAACAAGCCTATAGTGGACAAGTACCTCGTACAGCCTCGAGTGCCACACTTCCGCCTTCTTACGATGCTTTAATAGCAAACGCGGCCACAAGCAAACCTCAGCCATCGAGCTCTGAACCGCCGCCCCCGACTTATGATGAAGCTATGTATCTGTTAGATGATGAAAAAACGAAAATGGCAAACAGAAATGAAGGCAGTGCTAAACAGGAAACAAGCATTGAAACTGACACTGTGGACAGCAGTAAACCTTGAAAGAAGCAAAGTTTACTTATAAAACTTGTTTATTTACTTATTGTTAGTTATGTAAGAAAGACTTAATCCTTCCTTTTGTACTTATAATACAATACATTATACAGTCACTTTGATATAGTATTCTCAAATGTGCCTAAAATACAAAATTGGTAGCAATATTTTATAAGTAAATGTAAAAGTAATTAAATTTACCAAGATAAAAATGTGTATTTTATAAAAGTTACTGCCATTTGCTGCAGACTGATAACGGCAAGGCTATTGTAAAAACTACGACAATAGTTTGTGATAAGTGGATTGTGTTGTTTTTAGTCTTCTTATACCATTTCAGCTAGGACCGGATCCAGGATTTCGCTGAGCGTAGGAGGCAATTTGTGTTTGATAAGACAAGAGAGGCAATATCTATTGGATATCAGAGATAGAGCATAAATTTTTGTTACATTTCGATATACTTAGTACTTTAGTTTTGTTTGATTCGAGAAGGAGGATGATGTGTTCAATTACCTCTGTTGTCCAATGCCTAGATCCGTATCTGATTTCAGCTGTGATTTTCACATTTTATACAATCTGGTTGATTTTACATGTTAATGTTGTGATTTCTTTCTATCTGACATTGAAAAGGAACTGTAATTATCCAGGTTAGTTTTATAATAAGTACCTAAGCATTTCCTTATAAAAGATTATTAATAGTAAGGAGTAATCCCATAATGCAAATTAAGTATTGTATGTAATGTGTATGAACTATAATAATGATAGAACTTGTTACCCATTGTCACTTGGTTTGGAAGAATGCTACTCCACTATTTTTGTATAATATGTATTTTAGATAAACTTTGCAATTTGCAAAAATGGTATTTTCAACATAACTGTTACTTATGAACTAATTTTATAGTCCGATATCCATAGTCTATCTTGATTATTATTATTTGGCAAAATATAACATAATACGATTCTCAACCTCATATCAACATGTTTTAGACTGATAAAACGTGGGCTCGAAACTACTAAAAGTATATAAAATACAAACTTTCTGCCCATAGACATTACAGGGGTGCTAGCACTATATATTGTGAAGAAAACATTTTTTTTATTATTTTGCAATTATCTTCATAATAAATAGTCTTGATACCTACTTACTTAAAAAGCAGGCAATATTTTCGTTTCTTACATGTGTATGATATAATGAGAGTGAACACAATAATATTCATTGTAATCTAGCCTAAAGTGGTTGTCCTCTTAGTCGATGTACTTACTTTAAAAATCATGAAACTTACTGGGAGGTATTGCGATAATCTGGGTTTCATAATTTTATGGCTAGGTACTATACTATAGGATATTACTAATTTGTTTCTTTCACCTTTCCAAAAATAATGTAATCTGTGTGCTTAGAATGTGGCAAAAAACACGACACGACTCGGTTTAGTTTTATTGGAATTGGTTAAGAAACTAACACGTGACTGACGTATTGATCTCTAGATCAATTAAAAAGTTCTGTACCTACAGTGTATTTTTATATCAGAAAATTAATAGGTGCTGTCTGGGTTTCATAATTATTATCTTTGGGTCTACTCCTTTAGTCAAAAGGACCTTAAGATGTTTTGCAATTTTTAACGTAAAAAATATTTATATTTGACATCAGTGTAAACTTTAATAATTTGAGATTCTGGCAAAGATATTTATTATGTATGTTAAGAAAAAGAATATGATCATCTGTGGGCTTAGAATATGGCACAAAAACGCAACTGGTTAGACGATGTCGTTTAATTTTGATGTTTGTGATTGATCGAGAGATCAATACGTCAGTCACGTGTTAGTCTCTCAACCAATCGTAATAAAACGAAACGGGAGTCGTATCGTGTTTTTTTTGCCGCATTCTAAGCCCACTGGACACCTTTTTTTATATGACGGCAAAACGAGGTGATGGGTCTCAAAGGGTTGAAAAGGAAGAAAACAGAAAATCGATTTTATTACCTGATAACGGCCGTTTTCAACAAAAGGCTCCCAATTCTTTTATCGGATTCCGAGAATAAACCAATCAAAAAAGTCATTATAATAATATGTAAGCATGTCAAAAGAACTGTGTTCTGATTGGTCTATTCTCACGATGGATCGAAAAAAGCTATAAGGATAGTTTTTTGGAAACGGCGGCAAAGCAACATAACTGTAATCCAAATTTTCATCTTGATTATGATTAGGTAGTAGAAGAATTATTTTTACATAATATATTGCAGTCAAATTGCTTTATATGGGAATAATTTACCCTTGAGTTCTATTAACCACATTCACAGTTCCTTTTTATTTTTTACCTATGTATATTATATACTAAACATTGTATAGTGGCCACTGGCCATGATTTAAGGTCTAACTAAGCCACTATTGTGCTTGGACAAAGAACTTTTAAAGTAAGAAGTAGCGGCAAGACACTAAGCCGATACTTCCTTCGGAGACAGTTGATATGTTCGAACAAGCGACGCTAATAGATCGTAATTATTTTAGCCGTTTCGCCACTACTTCTTTCATTTATGTTAAGCTTACAGCTATCTCTCTGGGACACAACTAGGGTTGTGTTTCAATAGAATTTGTACAGCCCCAGTGGTGAAAATCGAAATTCCTGTCAGTTTGGATCAGTAACTAAGCATAGGTACTATTTGTTGTTAGTGTGACCTGGTTGCGAACCATAGCTTTCTTATGACGTAATGGGCAGAGTTTATTTTGTAACCAATTTCTGTCGAGGAATTCTTTATGCCGTCCTTACAATATAAACTTATAAAGACACACCAAGACAGTAGTTTTATCAGATTTAATAGAGTAGTGTTCTTCCACCAAGCGTTTATATACAGGGTGGCAATAATCAGCGTAAAGAAATGTCCCTTTTATCCCAATGATCAAGATCTGTTCTGCAACTTAATCAAGTTTCTATGAAAATAGTAACAATCCAAACTGGATTTCCTCTCGGATAATATCTATGTACATCTTATTTTTTTTACAAGTTGAATATCTGTGTTTACACTGTATAGATGCTATGCACATGTTTTAACTATTTAAGACAATTATAATTTAGTGAGCAGTCTAGACCTTGAGTATGGCATTCACGGTGAGTTAAGAAAGTGCTATAGACTAGTGTTTTTTTTTTTATAAGTTTCCCTTTGCTTAAATGACTAATAATGCAGAACTGGAGACTGCTTAGTGCTTACTGTGGTTTTGAGGCCTTATGTAAAATCAATTAGTTTATAAACACAATTGAATTTTATATATAATTTTGTACAGAATATGTTATAGGATGAAGCCGATTCATCTATGCAATTTGAAGTGTTTATCGAAAATATTTGTGGTCAGTGAAAAGTAAAATGTGACTAGATATTATTAAAGGACATTTGAATGTACTTACATTTATATAAGTTGAAATCAAACCCAATAGGTGTCTTAATTGCTACATAACTTAAAGTTTAAGACTATTAAGTGTTCACCATGTTTAGGAACATGATCATGTGTATTCTGCTGTATACTATTAAACTTTGTGGCCTTACATTTTATGATAATTTTGATTGTTTCCCTTACAAGTGATTTGTGTGCACAAGTATAGGCTCATGTTAAACAGCTTTCTATGTTCCTCTTAAGATTTTGTGACAAATTGGGTTATACATAAAAAAAGCAAAATATATTTTTGTACATGGCAGCTAAAACCTATTCTAATTGAATATGGGTTTACAATTTATATGGTACCAAAGTTAATTACTAATAAAAAATATTATCCTGATCAAATATGTAAACATCTGTTATAAAATGTTTGTCAATCAAATATATGTTTACAATTAGAAATGCTTAATTTAGATCTGGTTGCTGTACTACACAGCACTTTGTAAGCTGCGAATATTTGTATATGGATCTCCCTGGAATTAATAATTATATACACTGAGTTACTTTTGCATTTTTATTTTATTCCTTATTCAAAGTTTTATAATTACTTCAATACACAGAGTTTATCACTATGTTAATCTTCCAAAATACTTAGCTCTAAAACAAACATCCCTCAGCTGAGGCCATTGGACCACAAAAACATCTACAAAATATTGCAATATCTTTCCAGTTAATGATAACGTTCTTACTCTACACACACTTTCAATAAAAACAATTCTACAATCCAACAAAAACAAACACCTTAGTACGAAAGCAACAACGCACACCGGTACACATGTACCAGGTCCATTGCAAAATATAACATTAGGCTTAAAATAGTATATTGTAGGTATTGCACATAAAGTCGCATAAAGCGTGCTAAGAACTGAAGAACCATAAGATTGTTTGACATTTCTACTCCGTGGTATTAATTTAAGTGAATAATTCTTTTGACCATTTTCTGTGTTACGAATCTTCACCTCGCTGCTTACATCATTATCTGCCAGTATGTAAAGGCGAGGGCTATATTTTTTTATGTTTAAACTCTGAGCGAACCGCAACATTTCAGTTGTGTGACCACCAGAGCCTATGCAGAAAATTGTATGCAAGGACGGGTCTTTGTAGATGCGGCAGTCTGTCACGAATATTGTATATAACAAATATACGACACGTAGAAGGATTATTGCTATTATTGCAAGCAATACTCCACACATGATAAAAATGAACGCCATATTCACAACTTCTGTAAAATTATAAAAGCGTGTATAAAGTATTGAATTTCTTCACATTAACTTAATGTAAAACACACAATAAAGATACCTCTTACTCCAGGATATTTAATTTATTCTTAATTTTCTAGAGGACAACCGCATAAAAAGCGTTAAAATATTTCCAAAATATTAAAACCAAAACGTCAATGACCTCTTGTCAAATGTCAAATGCAGTGTCGCCAACATTTCAAATAAATTTGAACCCCCTAAAGGCAACTCAAAAAACCCCTAAAACCCCCTAAACAAAGAAAATACGTGGAACAAAAAAAAGGAATTCACGGTATTGTCAACTTTTTCTTTGCCAGTTAACTTGCTTCAACGTTCGTTACGTGTCTGACTGATTTATTTTATTACCGACGAAACCCTACGGGATCTTCCAATTACATACTTCTTTAAGACATATTATTTATTTATTGCACTTTATATACAAATGCATATCGGCGGACTTAATGCCAGAGGCATTCTCTCCCAGTCAACTATTTAACTATTATCCAAAAACGGGCTTAAAAAGCAAGCGTAGAGTATAGTGTTAATATTTAAACATTTATATATGAACTTTGCAATATATAAATCATAGGAAAATATTATACTTACAAATTATTTTATTGTCATTTAACGAAATTTAAACATCCAAAAAACTATTTTTTCCCCCCCTAAAACTCCCCTAGACACGTTTTCTCCCCCTAAATTTGGGGGCAATACCCCTAAGTTGGCGACACTGGTCAAATGTCAATTAACAGATCAATTATTACGACTTTTTTTTTTATTTATTCTTGCCCATGGATACTCAGTCCTTCAGACGCATACTTGTTTCTTTTTTTATCCCCAGTAGTATGTCGAAGTAAAGCAGTGACTACCTTACCAAGACTTTTAAATCGAGGAGTTTAGGCGGCACCAAAAAAAAACACTTTATTAGCACAGCTATTTCAATTCACTTCATTTGAGCCCTTTAATAGAACTATATTGAATAATATACCACCATAATTATGCAATATAACACTAAGTATCACCAAAAAAAATAATTATAAAACAAGGGCACCTCATGACACTTCCAAGCTCCCGCTAAACTCCTCAATTAATGTGACTTGTGAGCTGTGCTGCCAACTGCGAACTACCGCCATCAAGAAGCTTGATGAATAGTAAAAAGTTAAAAGCTAGATTGCCCGATTTCTTCGCTAAAAAAAGTTGGTAGAAATAGTTAAATGTTTTTAAGTAAGATAACTACTGAAATAATAATAATTAATAGACGTGTTAGGCTAGGTTTGGCATTGTATTGTTTAATACCTTTACTAATTGGGATTATATTTTTTATACTGTCTTAGTCTGTCATATTTAAACCGTTTCATAATATACCCATAATACCTTTTACCCGACTGCGAAAGAAGGAGGGTTATGTTTTTCGAGTGTATGTATGTATGTATGTGTGTATATTTCTTTGGCACGCCCTAAAGCCTAAACGGCTTGTCGTATTTTTATGTGAGTGGTGTCAATAGATTCGTCGTAGTCGTGAGAGTGACACTGGGTACATCAAAATTATAATTAAGGATTTTTGGCAGCAAAAAGAAGTCTCAAAAAAATTTATGTTTTCAAAATACATCGAGTGTGGTATCAAAATAAAGAATTTTTAACGGCGATTACGAATATATATATAACTTATATGTTTTATTGGAGTTTGGAATAGGAAATGCTAATAAATCACAGCACACTTCACACTAATAATATAAATGCGAAGTTTGTGTTATTTTGTTACTTCTTTACGGTAAAACGGCTAATGCATATATAATATAACACATATAACTTACTTTATATATTTATATATACATACACACATACATATATACAAAATAACTTGGAGGTAATGAGGGATTTGTTCTGTCCGAAGCTCGGTTTTCGGCACCTTTGTGCTAAAGGTGCCTGAAAACTAAAAAGATGGAAATAAAAAAATATTAAAGAAAACAAAAAACCCGACTGCTTCAATATCTGCCTTCTTTATTAAATTCATTCTTCAATGGCGTTCCTTCAGGACCTCAGCCATCAACATCTTATTAAAATAATATATTTAGTCCACTTAGTTTAGTCCATATTTTTAAAATAAAATCTGATTTTTTTTTAATTTTCCCTTTATTTTGGGAAGGCAAAGGGTATAAAATCTGATGTTTAAAATCTAATTTGTTTTCTTTCCAATGGGTCAGGCTGAGGTGCAATAAGTACACAACTTTTTGTGGAAGCTTTTTTGAGTTGAAATATTTGACGCTAGACTAATAAATTAAAGAAAACAAAAAACCCGACTGCATCAATATCTGCCATCTTTATTAAATTCATTGAAGAACTGAAAAGATAGAAACAAGATTTTAATTGGAATATTTTATTTTGGTTTTGAATAATCTTAGTTGACAGTGCTCACAGACGCTGTCGGAGGCATAACACGCTCACTTCTCATAATTTGGTTGGTGATATAGGTAGAGCAACAAAATCTCAGAGTGAGCAGATGCTAGCAAAATGATGAGATGAGAGCAAAAGCTAGTATTTTATATGTTATGAAATTTACTAAATATAATATAAATTTAGGCAAGGCTAGGCGTGAGGCTGGGATTCGTTTTTCAGTTTCTGAATTCCGTTTCATAATTCATTATGCCGTTTCGGATATATAAGTCCGGCCATTAAGTACTTTGCAAGAAGCTTATATCCAGTACTTTGAGTTTTAGCGCCGTTATTTTTCATCAATTGGAATAAGAAGAGAACTGGCAATGAAGCAATTTAAATATGGTCACCCTGCAATGCTTGTCAGTTCCAAGCCAGTTCACATTTCATAGTGATGAGTGTAATTGTATCTGAAATCGAATTAAGAAGCTATCCGCATAAACAATATTCGATTCGTTCGACAGCACTGAATAAGTAATAAAAATATATTGACCAAATACTGCTATCGATATTTATGCCAATGGGTCACATTTCAAGGTGAGATAAACACCTACCACAGGTTTTGCCAGGAGATGTTGTGTATAGTGTTGTTATTGGAACGAAGTTCCTTATCGCACGCTGTGAAAGGGGGCTGGACGGAAAAAATCTCACGAAAAGTTGTCACGACACTTTTTGCTATTATCTTGCTAATATGAACCTTAAATACAATGCGTAGAAGCTATAATTCTTGAAACGTGTATATTTTTATTTATTTTATTTATTAAAGTCATTAAAACCATTTCTTACTAATCTAATATGAACCTTAAATACATTGCGTAGAAGCTATTTCCCCAGCGTTGGCACGGCACGAGTACAAAAGAATCGAACGTAACATTCTTTTTTCAAATTTTGTTGATTTATTCTACTTTGGTTACTGACATTTATCAATAACAAGACTAAACGTGCTTTGCTCGCGTTTAAAAATGTACTTTATGTGGTAAGCGTAAGATCGAATTTGTATTTAGTCAATCAAAATTTGTGATAAAAATGCTATGCAATAGCTTTACCGCGGCAGTCTCCGAGTGCCACACGTATTTATTTGTTTTTTTCTCTAGAAACTTATGTATTGGAACGGAAATAGGAAAATATTTATATATTTGTCGGAAGCTGGTCACACGGTGGCCGGTAATGGGTAGCGAATACCTCGCAATAGTCATTTAAACGCTATCTCTTCAACTCATGACTGTTTTATTGCTCGTTCATGACATGTTCACATGTTCAGAGGACAATCCCTATGTCAGGATACATTAGAAACCCACTTGACACTTACTACGTTGAGAGCTAACCCAAAACTAACATAGTAACGACGTTAACAGTTAACTAACACTGAACTAGCATAGTAACGTTATGATTATAGCTAGTGGAACACTCAATTGAATTCAACAACGAGTGGACTAAGACTGCACTACGACTGTTCTAAGACTGTTCCAAGACTGACGCTTCAAATGCCGAGGCGCCCTATTTATACTCTCAACTGTCACTCCCACCAATAGTTTGACATTTCGACTTGTTTTCTTCAAGATTATTATTTCAAATTACCCGACCATCCGACACGGCCATTCTGACAATATGATCGTCCTCGATCATGCATTTGTTACAAAATAGACAGCACCCCCAAAACGCCCTCCCGCCATCACCTCCTAGTACCATAGCCAGAGAGAAGAAGTGACGGTAACAAACTCTCATGATACAGCTGTCAAATAGTTACTAAAACTGTATACAATGCAAACAATTCTTAACTAAGTGGAGATCAGTGCCACTGACGATCAGCAGCAATTTCCTCTGGGAAGCGGCTCAGTAGCTACACTGCACACAGTCCTCGAACCGGACCAGACACGTCACACACGGCACCACCAACAGCGATTTCCAATTCCTGCAAACAGAAAATATACGCAGCAGCATCACATCGCTCGGCCATTCCTGGCCAAAACCAGAAACATTCAAGTAAACAGAAGGAATTAAAAACCCTGATTAATTACAAGATTTGACAGAAATCTTTACTCTCACTTTGAACAAATCAACTTTCATTCACCTCCAATGATTAAATCAAAGACAATCTATTACAAAATGAGTTTCCAAAAATTACATTTCAATATCAAATGCATCAACCGTGAAACTCAGAGCACTAATTCGTATACTCGATTATCATCAAGCCATCTCATTAATCAAACCAAATAATTAAGCCTTGCATGTGACCTCTGGCTACACAGAGCCTAGTAACCTCCAGTTACTCTCATATGCGAACCCCCACGGGAACGCCGAGCCTCTCCCGGACTCTATGGTTTCGTCAGAAACCCGACCTCCGCCAGAGTTGACTGCTTACCGCGTACTCACGCTCGACCCCACTAAAAGTAGGCAGCGATTTTTACTGAGCTACGGCTACACGACAACCTCTGGTACGGTCCACTTCAGATCAACATGCACACTTAATTACTGTCACTAGTACTTGTCTTTGCTTCAATTTCATCGATTATGCTCTGATTTTCCGGCATTTTACGTAAAAGATCATCACGTAAACTTAATAACATTCTTCAGAGACGATATAGTTGAAAAGTTTACAAAAATGGTTGAAGGTTCATCTACAACACAAATCTTGATTTATTACTTGTTCAGTTTACTACACGAATTCATGAGAGGCCAAATGATCAGACATCGTACCTCCAAGTACGATCCTCCCGGGACAACTCCATCGTGCGTTCCAGTACTTACTTGTGCCACCATGCACAAGGTTTCCAGGATAGCCTCCATCGTGCGTTCCAAACTAGGACACGCATACATCGAGCTTCCCGTACGTGTGCCTCGTCTGAGCACAAACCGCACTAGGATACGCATACATCGAGCTTCCCGTACTTGTCTCTCCCTCGAGCACTAAGCAATGTGTTGACTATTACTCTAATCAACAGCCTCATCTACATTGTTCTACCATTGAACGTTTCAATCACAATTTGACCTTCAGGCATTTTTACAAATCATCACCAGAACAAATAAAACCTGAACACATACGATAGAATGAAAACTTCTCACCCGAGTGCAAGAATCTTCCATGCGGAGCTGCAAACTTATAAAGGGCCACCCTAAGATTGACAGCATTCAAACGTCAATTGATGATCAATAGAGGCCTTCCCTTTGTAGGTGCTTACTAGCTACACTGACCGGCGCAGCACTCACAGTACGCGCCGTATAGAACTTCTCAGGACCTCGCGACGGCAACAGGGACTAAAGATTACAGCGCCCGCAAAAGTACCTCGAGGCGGGTTGACTCGTACCTGTAACATAGTAGGTTACACATGTCCTTCACCCAATATGCATTGAAAAATGCACCTGCCAGGCCAACGCTCGACATCCGCGCCACTCCAAATATAGTGGAGTGCGCAGTCCCATGTCCGCGCAACCTGAACCGCGCCTTTCCGCATCTGCGCAGACTGGAGTGCGCGCAACCGCACGCCCTGGAGCGCGTACCCGCACGGCGTGGACCGCGCGTCTCCGCACAGCCTGAAGTACATTGGTCTGCAATGAGCATACACTATACAGATCTCTGTTCCTGCAAGCAAAGAAAAACCAAAACAGAAACACATCGTTCGGCCTATTCTGACCTTTGATTAAGATTCCTCCTTATGCTACTACAATGACTACTTCAGTTATTCTTGATTTCATCTGTACCAAATTTGCTTCAATGATTTAGACCCAGTGGGTGATCACGTTATAGTCTCGCGATACACAGGCCACACATAGTAAACAGATTGTAATGTATTCACTATTCTCACAATATAAGACTGGTGGAAGTACGGCTATAGACTATGCCTGTGTAATAGTGATATCAAAACTATTGAAATTAAAAGTTTTATCAATTGGGACCATGTAGGTACAGTATTGCTTACCCAAATTGCCATTTAACGGAAAAACTTTGAACCTAGTAAGTACTCGAAACTGAAACACCACGGCTATTATATCTGGACGGCATTCTCATTGCTACAACAAGCAAATCCACCTGCGAAGCGGTGTGGGCAGAATCTCCAGTCACCACCACGTGGTAAAGCGAGATCCCAACATTTGCGGAAATTAGGGAGAAATAAAGGAAACCATAACCCTCAAACAAGGGTTACGAGTGATGCGATACCAAATCCTCCTCTATCACCGCAGTTAACGTCAGATCCACCAAAGGATCTCACAGAGGCTCTTCAGTAGTCACAGTTTACGGAGTCTTGTAACGCTGAATACATTAAGTACTCTCTGCAAGGATCTTCAGTTCCAGACTTCCTCTACCGCTGCAGTAAGCATCCTATCTGTCGTCACAGATAGCCACACGTGATATGTGATGCAGCAGTTAGCATCAACCGGTACTACACAACCGTGCAGTCACGTTGCCCGGGAAACCCACTACGACGTATGGTGCGTCGCACGTCGTACGTCGGCAGCACATCTACCGGGACGTTTGCACACCAACAGGAACGTTTGAGCACCAACAGGAACGTTTGAACACCAACAGGAACGTTTGAACACTAACAGTTTGATCGCGGTACACACGCAGATCCTTGTTCATTTGAAGCGTGCATACGGCATCACGTCAGAAATGAACATGCGATGGCCATGTTTCACACTTGTCCACTTTTATTTACATTCGGAGTTAGTCCTTATCCCGGTATTCCTTAGTACCATAACATTTTCTTCGGGTAAATTGCGGGTAGTGAAGAATGTTCACACCATTGTCCATCCAGTACCATTTGCATTCCACATGGCGTATACAGTAAACGTAATTCGCATTTGTGGGCATCGGCCTATCCCGCTTCTGATGTCGGAAGCTGGTCACACGGTGGCCGGTAATGGGTAGCGAATACCTCGCAATAGTCATTTAAACGCTATCTCTTCAACTCATGACTGTTTTATTGCTCGTTCATGACATGTTCACATGTTCAGAGGACAATCCCTATGTCAGGATACATTAGAAACCCACTTGACACTTACTACGTTGAGAGCTAACCCAAAACTAACATAGTAACGACGTTAACAGTTAACTAACACTGAACTAGCATAGTAACGTTATGATTATAGCTAGTGGAACACTCAATTGAATTCAACAACGAGTGGACTAAGACTGCACTACGACTGTTCTAAGACTGTTCCAAGACTGACGCTTCAAATGCCGAGGCGCCCTATTTATACTCTCAACTGTCACTCCCACCAATAGTTTGACATTTCGACTTGTTTTCTTCAAGATTATTATTTCAAATTACCCGACCATCCGACATATTTATATATATACACACTCTGTTATATAAATAAAATTTTATTACAATTCCTTCACTAATTAATCGAAAGGAACTTCGTTCCATCCGGATGTCCCTTGACACATCTCAAGTTTTTTTGTTTCGTACTATAAGCTTGTCATACTTAATAAAAGCGGTATTCCCCATCTCTTTTTCTTTTGCCAGTTGTATCTGTAGCTCTTTGCGCTTTATGAGAACATCTATTGGGAAATCTTCTTTAATGTAGTAGGAAGTATTATAAAGACAATGCTTATTTCTCTGCAATTTTATTTTTAAGCCCAGTGTGCTAAGTGTTATTAAGACTGGTCTGGCTTTGTCTTTCTTCCTTCCTATTCTTCTAACGGCCTCGAACTATTACTGTTGCATGGTATTTTGAAATGTGTTTCTATAGTTTCCGTTATCATTTGTTCCTGTTCGTGATAAGATTTTTCTCGTTCTTCTATTCCGAATATAACTAAATTTTTGCGCCTTACTTCTCTGTCTAATATGTTAATTTTTTTGCTTTGCTCTACGATTCTTTTCTCTAGAATTTCATTTTTCTGCTCTAGGCTGCTGAATTTGTCATTAATATTTTTATTAATAGCGTTTTTTATATCTTCTTTCATCTCTTGCATATCTGTTTTTTTGCTGAGCCAATATAATAGTTATTGTATACCCTAATCTTCCCTCTGCTGCTTACCCTCTCCCTGGCTTTATTTTAATTCGTAACGATCGAACGGACAGGAGAGGTGGCGGCGTCGCCATCTATCTTCGAAGCGTATTTCCCTTTAAAATTCTATCGTCTTCCTCCTCTACCTATTCTGCTTCTGCGGAACATCTTTTCCTCGAGGTTTGGGCCCAAGGAGTGAAATTCCTATTAGGAGTGGTTTACTGTCCTCCCTCTGTTGACTATTTCTCCAGTCTCGAGTCGATTCTGGACTCTTTAGGGTCACTATACGCACATCATATCATCATGGGCGATTTCAATACCAATCTCCATGTCCCTTCTTCCTATCGCTCCCGTAAACTCCTAGATGTCATCGAGTCTGCCAGTTTGCATATCCTGCCTCTACAACCGACTCATCACAACTTAGACGGGGAGGACACCTGGTTAGACTTGATCCTCTCATCCACCCCTTCCTATGTTTCCCATCATGGTCAATATCCTGCTCCTGGCTTTTCTCACCACGACCTCATTTTCCTACGTTATGCCCTTAAACCCACTAAATCCTCGCCTAAGGTTTTGCACGTCCGTTGTTTTGGACGCATGGATGTCGATAAATTAAGGAAGGACGCCTCCAATCTCAATTGGGAACAATTTTTCGCAGGCTCCTCAGTTGATGAAAAAGTTAATATCTTCAACACGGTCATCCTTGGTTTATATGATATCCATGCACCTGTTAGAAGAACGAAAATTAAGCGTCCCCCTGCACCCTGGATGACGAAGGGAGTTCGGATGGCAATGGGTCAGGGAGTTCCGCAGATACAAGAGAGATCGTTCTGAGGACAACTGGGCCCTATTTAAAATTGCCAGAAATCGGTGTAACCAAATGATACGCAATGCTAAACGCCACTATATCCTTAACAACATATCCTCCTCGTCGCCATCTGCTACTTGGAAGTTTCTCAGGACCATAGGTATTGGCAAAACAAAGCAGCAAGAGTTCCAGAGTGCAATCAGTTTGGATGATATCAACTCTCATTTCACAACCACCACTCTGTTGGATCCCCAAACCAAATGCCTCACTCAGCGTTATATCGCTGACCTTCCCCGTGCCAATATCGGTCCCTTTCACTTTTCTCCAGTGGCATCGTGTGAGATCAAGAAGATAATCCTCTCCATTAAATCCAATGCAGTAGGCTGCGACAATATCAGTCGCCGTATGATCATACCTATCTTGGATTTCCTTCTCCCTGCTATTTCCCATATCATCAATCGTTCCTTGACCACTGGCATCTTTCCATCTTTATGGCGGAAAGCTCACGTCATACCTCTCGCCAAAATTCCTAACCCGTCCCTTCCTAGTCATTTTCGTCCAATATCCATTCTTCCCTTTCTATCAAAGGTGTTAGAGGCATGTGCTCATAAACAAATGTCCGCCTTTGTTTCACAGAACGGGCTATTAAGTCCGCTACAGTCTGGTTTCAGACCTGGACATAGCACTGTTTCCGCGCTCCTCAAAGTGACTGGCGATATTAGGGAGGGTATGGAGGGCACCATGATCACTGTGTTGGCTCTGGTTGACTTTTCCAACGCCTTCAATACCGTCAGTCACGACATCCTTCTTTCCATCCTCTCCCATCTAATGATCTCTCACGAAGCACTGAAATGGTTCTCGAGCTATCTTCGAGGGCGCCAGCAGTCGGTGCGTCTAGATGAATCTTCGTCGAATTGGCGCGACATTGATTCTGGTGTCCCTCAAGGCGGTATACTCTCTTCCCTACTATTCTCTGTCTTCATTAATCTCATTTCCAAGAATCTTCAATGTGCGTATCATTTGTACGCCGATGACTTACAATTATATGCTCAAGCCAGTGTTGAGAGTATTTGTACGGCTATCGCGAAAGTCAATAGTGACTTAGAAAGCATACAGACTTGGTCTCACAACTTTGGCCTAGCTGTAAACCCGTCTAAATGCCAGGCGATTTTTGTGGGCAGCCAACGGTTGATGAGCAGAGTTGTCGATTTGTCACTTCCTCCTGTTGTTTTTAATGGCTCAATCATCGCCGTGAGCTCCACAGTCAAAGATCTCGGACTTCATATTGACACCACTCTCAACTGGCGAGAGCAAGTAACTAATGTTTGTCGAAAGGTCACGGGTACGCTTCGTGCTCTCTATCGGTTAAAGAACTTCCTTTCAACTAAGACCAAGAAGTTGCTCGTGCAAACCCTAGTGTTTCCGGTAATCGACTATGGTGATGTGTGCTATTTTGACCTGAATGCAGACCTCCTCAACAAACTTGACCGTCTTCTAAATAACTGCATTCGATTTATTTTTAATCTTCGTAAGTACGACCATGTTTCTTCCTATCGTTCCCAACTTAAGTGGCTACCCATACGAGAACGTCGTAATTTGCGTGCACTTACTACCCTGTTTGCTCTACTTCATTCTCCCACTCCACCTTCCTATTTAACTCCCTTCTTCCAAATTTTAGGTTCGGACCACGTCAAAAACTTACGCTCTTCAAATAATCTTCTTCTTCAATGTCCCGCCCACCGCTCTGATTTTGTCCATTCTTCTTTCCCGGTTCAATCGATCCTATTATGGAATTCGCTCCCTCCTGAAATTAGGAAGGCTACGAACCGTTGCGCATTTAAAATGAAAGTTCGCGAGCTGTTTCTTCGAAAGGTATCTGAAACTCCACACTAGCATCTTCCTCCTCTAATTTCTCTTGCAAAGCATAAATATGTATATGTATGTATTTATATATAATATAATTGCATATATATTATAGTATTATTGTATTATTTATTATGTTTTATATAATTTAGATTGTAAATATTTCACGTAGTCAAAGTTTATTCATATTTAATAATCATATTTTTTGTTATTTCTTATAATATATAATTATATCTACGTATTTTTATATACACCTGCTTCTTCTCATCTCTACATCACCCAAAGGTAGACTGGTAGATAATGCCTAAGGCATTAAGTCCGCCTATGTACATGTTTGTATATAAAGTTAAATAAATAAATAAATAAATAAATAATAGAAAAAAGTGTCGTGACAACTTTCCGTCCAGCCCCCTTTCACAACGCGCGATAAAGAACTTCGTTCCAAAAAGCGTGTTAAAAATATTGATGGTATTTAAAATTATAGACTTTTTAAATCAGCAAAATTACCTAGGGTATGTTATGGTATGTGTGTGATATAAGTTCAGGTAATCATATTTTCATAACTCAGCGCTATCTTGTGACAAGTAGATTTTTTTACACATAAGAGTAGCCAGTTTAGTTATAAGTGCTACTATAGTCCAACAGATCTCACTAAATAAATAAACTATTATGTATTCATTTTTTAGTTGGACTTTTTATAAAAGCGTGTTTTTTAGTTTAAAATGTTGAGTTGTCATCGGTCTTTGATAAGTATGCCAAATTTCCAGTCAATCAGACGTTTTGTAGGGGGTCAAATTTATGTTCAAAGTTTCCGTTACATAATAATATACGTATGAAGCTAATAAAAGCGTGTTAACATGCTGAATTAGACATAAAAATGTTAAATTGCTGGCGATAAAGTTCGCAACGTAGACAGCCACTAGTGAATTAGCGACTTCCAGTAATTTCTAGCAGTCACCGAGGCTACTCGGTGCGCCGAGTTGACTCGGCAACTCGAGTGCAAATTGACTCGAGTCAATATTTTTTTCACTCGAGTACGAGTTTGACAAATTCACGCGAGTAACTCGAGTAAAAACACGACTCGAGTCGCATCACTAGTTGTCATTCTGGTTGTCATATTACTGCTTGGTGGTTGGTGGATTGTTAATTTGTCAGTAATTTTCATTCGTCAGACTTGGTCACTACCAAAGAGGTCATTACAATTCACTACATATTTGGTTCCTAGGCCCTTCTCCTTATAGATTTGGATTGATTCCAGAGTACTGTGTAATGTACTATATAAAAATGCCGTTGGCTTATACCGTAGGAAAACCTTAGATAATGTGTTAAAAATTAATAACGACAGAACAGACAATAGCGAATATTGTGTAGTTTAAGTTCAACCGAAAAAGGCACAAAATCTACAATGAATATTTTAAGGACCATTGCTCTATCTTCTTTATTATTTTTTTCGGTTTTATCAGTTTTGTACTATCTCATGGGACTCCTGAATTTACATTTTAGTGACAGAAATAATTATTGTGGTATGACCTATATGTTTGAGTATCCTCAGTTTGTGGTAAGTGTGTTTAAGTATTATGTACAAATAATTCATTTGTTTGTAAACTTTAACCAATTTGATCATATATTTTTTTAGAGATTATCGGTTCCTGAAAATAAATATTTTCCACAATATGGACTGTATGCATACAGTGAAGGAAGGTTCACAGAACGAGCCAGAAAGATGTGGTAATTTTGTTTGTGTTATCAAACTAATATAGTTATGTGAAAGTGAGATTCATTTATTTATTAACAAAAGAAAATAATTCTTCATCAAATAGTAATCGAAATTCCATGCATGTTAATGTTATATTTTTCATAATACTATTATAATGTATGTAGTTCAAATAGAATTGTACTCGTATTCCTTTTTTTTTCGAATCGTTATATGAATAAGTAATGATTTCTTGCGTTTATGTGAATTTTCGACGTTGAAATAAAACTACATAACAGATTTTTCTGCCATAATTTTTTCAAATTTCTTTCCCGACATTTCAAAGAATTTGTATTCTTCTTCACGGTATTCATGGTTGAGGGGTGGCGGACTGTCTTAGAAATATCGGGAATATAAATTAAACAAATTTACCACAAAAAATCTTTTAAGTAGTTTTTGTAGTGGATAAGTAATTTAGATAGATAATATCCTCATAGGTTTGATGGAGTCCCTGTATTGTTTCTGCCTGGAAATTCCGGTAGTCACATGCAAGCCCGTTCGTTGGCATCTGTTGCTCTCCGAATGTCCATCTCAAGAGAAACTGATTATCACTTTGACTTTTTCACAAGTAAGTTAAATGAATTTAATCTTGATAGTTATTACTATTGCTCAGTTCCTGATGTATTATTAAAAAAAAAATATGCTGTGGAAATTTATAATAATATCCTAGTAATATAATAAAAATTATATGAACTTAATCCTGCAACGCCCGCAATTAGCTTATAGCTATATATAAGCAGGCATTGACGGGTTAAAAAACAATTCGATAAGAACCAAAAGAGTGCAGCATTTAGAGATTTTGCCCAATGACATTTTTTTTATATTGTTACATAACCCTCCACTAAACATGGCCCAAATGCTTTTATTTGATTATACATAATAACTTCCTACAAACAAACTCACAAACTTACAAACTTTACCTCTTTATAATATTAGTAAAGTAGTCCATTAGTACATATTTATATAAAGAAGTACATTAGTTATACTGCCTCGGTGGCGTAGTTGTATTACGGTATGACTGCAATGCTGAGGTCTTGGGTTCGATTCCCGGGTCGGGCAGTGATATTGGGTTTTTTAAAATTCAGTGTCAGCCCGGAGTCTGGAATTTGTGCCCGATATGGCGATAGGCTCGCCCCCTATCACATCATGGGACGGAATAACGGCGAAAAGTGGGTGCACTAGTTGCGCCTCTGCCTACCCCTTCGGGGATTAAAGGCGTGAGTGTATACTATACTATACATTAGTTATATCAACAGTAGAGGATTAATGCATTGCCTTCAATCCTATTTTTTCAAATGGGAAATGTTGTGTTGATTATGGTTTATGCACATGTCACTTAAGTATACCTACATTATATTTCTTTTTCTTTGCACAACAGTAAGTTTCAATGAAGAAGTGTCTGCTTTGTATGGTGGTGTATTGGGAAAACAAACGAAATTTGCAGCTGCCTCAATAAATGCAATTTTAGATTTGTACAAAGAAAATCGATACACAAAATTAGTACCTACTTCAGTTATACTGATTGGGCATTCTATGGTGAGTTATAATTTTTTATCTCATTAGCTGTTTTGCTTCCGCCCGGTGCTTTGGGGCGGCAAGTTTGGGTCCGCCCTGGGGCCGACAGTGAATCGTCATGACTAAAGGGTTAAAAGTAATAGTTGAGTATGTTAACGTCTTGGACTATCACTGAACGGCGCCGGCGACGGACAGCAGCTGAATGGAACATCCACACTCATGTCCCCACCATCATAACTTGAAAATGACTAAGACGTTCGCACCGCTCAGAATTGAGCTCAGCGGTAAAACCAATTTCTAGACGACCGACGAACACAGGAGCCGTCGCAACTGCCGTACGTAAGTCTCGATTGCGGAAAACATGAACAGCCGTTGTAACGGCTTAATACGAGAAGTGTGGTAATACGCACTCAGCTTTTGAATGGCGAGACGAGTATGCCGTTTGCCTGATAGTAAGCGATACGACCACCCATAAACAGTAGCAACGCCATCCAGCACCTTGAGTTACAAAGTACTGTGTCGAATTCCACTGCGCTCGTCATACTGAGACATAAGATGTTAAGTCTCATTATGTCCAGTAGTTACACTGGCTACAATGTCCTTCAAACCGAAACACAACAGTGCATGCACACTGCTGCTTGGCGGTAGAAATAGACATTGTGGTGGTACCCACCCAGACGGACTCTTACATATGAGAGACCTACCACCAGTCGATTCTGCGAAGATAGATGAGAGGATACCCGTAAGAATAGTACCTATAGGCGAGTCCGCGCCGTTCGCAATATTGGCAGTGTCCCACAATTCGTCGGGATGATCAATTTTGATTTATTAGTACTTAGTACTTACAGCTATTTTTGTGATAGCTGGTATGCATAGCAGACAATGGACTAGATCCACTAGTAAAGGACGGGCGGTTCTTATTTTAAATAATTATAATCAGAATGTAGGTTTAATAAATATGAGTGAAGTACTTTTCGTTCTTAAAAATACCTACTTACCTTTATTGTAGTCTAAACTTGTTTGTAAATGTCTAACTACTTACTCACCTTTTTAGGGAGGAGTGATTGCGAAAAGATTGCTTGCATGGCCCGAGACCATAAACAAAACGAAAATAGCCATTGCTTTAGCAGCGCCATTGGAAGCGCCAGTCGTAAACTTTGACTTTAAAATTAACGACTTCTACATGAACATAGACCAGGAATGGAACGATAATATACGAGTTAAAAAAGAAGTGAAAGAAGATAAGATGCTGATTAGTTTTGGTGGCGGGCCGAGGGATGTGTTGGTGCCGTCTGGTCTGACTACGGATAAAGATAGTTACATCAATGCTTTGGTAAGTGATTTTTATTCTGACACTTACACACTATTAACGGTGAAGGAAAACATCGTGAGGAAACCTGCGAACCTGAGAAGTTCTCTGAATTTCGAAGGTATGTGAAGTCTGCCAACCCGCACTAGGCCAGCGTGGTGGACTAAGGCCTTAACCCTCTTAGTTTTAGAGGAGGCCCGTGCTCAGCAGTGGGCAGTATATAATACAGGGCTGGTATGATGATGATGACTTACACACTAGCGGCCACGGGCGTAGCTATAGCTTTCTCATGAGGGGGGGGGGGTCCTACGATATAAAAGTTTTAGTGACGTGGGTTCTTCCCATGCTAGCGGCGTAAGTAACTACGCTACGCCGCTGATCGGGTGTCACGTCATGCGGTAAGCATTGAGATACAGTCTTATTATCATTGTATTGCTCCTTACTTAGTAACGTTAATAAATACGGGCCTTAGTTCTCTAAAAGCAAAACCCGACTACGAAGAGCATGATACGGGAAAAATCATGAAAACATTATATATCCTTATGTAATGCAGCACCTACAACCGCCATTCGACATTCTCGTACTTTGGCCAAAATTCATTTATTTTTCTTTTGATGTAGGTCTTATTATGAGTGGATTTATTACTCCATTTATATTTATCTAAACAATGCCAGTAATCTTTATTTCTGTTTAAGTGTAATTGACTAACGCCCTTGTCCGTGTATGACTGGCAATGATAATACATTGTAAATTTGCCTACTCATAAGAATATTCGCAGTAATAAGTATACCACAGATTATCATCTAGTTATTAATAGAACTAGATGATAATATAGACACTGATTATAATTATACTAACTACTAGCTTTTGCCCGTGGCTCCGCTCGCGTGAGAAACTTTTTCCGGGATAAAATTCCCGCTTTATATTTTCCTAGGATAAAAAGTAGCATATGTCCTTTCTCAGGCTCTAGACTATCTGTGTACCAAATTTTATTCAATCGGTTCAGTAGTTTTAGTGTGAAAGCGCGACAGACAGACAGAGTTACTTTCGCATTTATAATATTATTAGTAACGATGAATAATCAGAACATGTAATCAGTACCTATAGAATAGCGATTTAATGATGTAGAAGACACATTGTGTATTTTCCGGGATAAAAAGTAGCCTTAAGTATACTATCCTTAGTAGTAGTAGCAGTAAGTAGCCTTAAGTATAGTATTCTATCCAGGACGTCTATCCGTACGCGAAATTAAATTAAAATTCGATCAGTAGTTTCTGCGAATATTTCTAACAAACATCCCAACATCGCATCGTTGCGAGCTTTTGCATTTATAGTATTATAATATTAGTAAGACGTAAGATATTATTGAATTTTTTGTTTGTTTCATTGTGCTAAAATTATGGCACCGATTTTTTTTCAAGTTTTTTCATTGATAAATTTCGCTATGGTGTCCCCTGCCTATCGTAAGAGGCGACTACTGGGGGCCATCAGGGGTTCCAGGTGTGCGTTAAGGGGCTGTCCGCCAATAGTCTGCTTTAAACATTAATCAAGTAGGTACATTGTGCGACCCCTGGAATGAATGGCTGCGTGGTTAGGCCTCACATTGCCGTTAACGCTGAGCGCTTCCTTCGGTACGCGGGGGCTTCTCAGACCCCTCACAATTCGAGACGTCCCGAATTTGTGTTCAGCTAGTGGTACTGCACCTGTAACTGCACTTTCCCGCAAAACCAAACAAGCTAAAAGTAGCAATTCGCTTTTTTTTACTTGGAGACGGAGTCGCGAACCGAACCTAGTTGCTTTATGGATTTCAATGTAAATGTACGAATATATTTACACCTCCTCGATTTAATATATCAATCAAAATATAATCGCAGTAGACATTGATGAAATAGAACAAGGAATTGAACACAAATATATCCGTTTAATTAGAAATGTATGTAAGTCATAGTACAGCAAGAATTCAACTAGAAACAAAAAGCGACCCATTCTGAATACGCAAAGGCGTTAGACAAGGAGATCCTCTATCTCCAAAACTTTTTTGGAATCTATTTTCAGAGGACTCAATTGGGAAAATTTTGGGATCAATGTGAACGGTCTTTCACTAACGCACTTAAGATTCGCTGATAGTATTACTTGCTAAGTCATCAGAAGACTTAATAATAATGATAAGCGAACTAGCAAAAGAAAGTGCAAAAGCGGGATTAAAAATGAATCCGGAAAAAACAAGAGTTATGACAAACGGAAAAAATAACACTATAACTGTAGGAAACACCCGAATTGACTACACCAATGAATACATTTACTTGGGATAGTAAAAGATACAAAAAGATGCTGTAAGTAAGGAATTAGAAAGAAGAATAACCAATGGTTAGAAGAAATATTGGAGCCTGAGAGAGGCTATGAAAGACCGAAAGCTTAACTTAAATAAAAAGTAAATTATTTAACTCGTGCATCCTACCTGTCCTTATGTATGGCAGCCAAACATGGGCCTTAACACAAAACACGATAAGCAAACTCGCAACCTGCCAATACGCAATGGAGAGGAGTATGCTGAGTGTAAAGAAGTCCGACAGACTGGAAAACCGTGTCCTCAGAAATAAGACAAAGTTCCTAGACATAACATGCAAAATCAGAAGACTCAAATGGCGATGGGCAGGACATATGATCAGAGGACAGGACAAATGGAGTAAAATTGTGACGGAATGGTATCCAAGGGAAGGTAAAAGGAAAAGAGGTAGACCACACAAAAGATGGGATGACGACATAAGACAAGTGGCAGGTGTGATGTGGAATAGAGTGGCTCAAGAAAGACACGAATGGAAAAGGTTGGAGGAGGCCGACTGGCAAACAGTTCTGCAGAAGATAAGCAAGAAGCAAATACTTCATTAGACTAAGTTTTTAAATTATTTCTATTTTTTATTTGTAAATTGATCTGAACAAAAGGCTATATTATTATTTATTATTAGACATTAATGAGCTTATAAAGACTTGTACATAAACTAAATCGCGATGCATTTAGCAAATATCTTTTGAGTTGTGACATATTTCTTAATTCTTATTAAATTTGCAAATATTACATACTTAGGTTTAATGTCGTTCAGTATCATGATTCATAATAATATTATCTTTAATGGTTGACATTTCTAATTTTAGACATAAGTTCCCTCTTGAAATCACAGTAATATATACATTATAGTAAAAAGTAAACCTTAAGCATACAGGCAAGAAATTTAGTTTACCTAGGTATTTTATTTATTAATTGGTACTGGTAAATGAATAGTAGATATTAGATACTATCATTGTACGATCTAAAACGAATTCCTATATTAAACATTGGACTTGGCCTATTCAAATCTTTCATTCGAAAATAGACTAGTTTATACTATAAAATATTTTTTGCATTATCAACAATACCAATCTCATTGTTTTCCCTAATAAAGAGCAAGTACCTACCTAGTATTACATTGTTCATGGGAAAAGAAACAATTATCCACGCTGTATGTACATTGTACAGTCAGCTCCAAATAAATATATACGCGGGTACAGGCCAAAATATGAATCACTAAGTAATTAATATGGAACGTCTTTCTGTCAATGTATAAATTTTATTGGGGCTGACCGTACGTAGTGTAACACATTCATAATTTGTCGTAATTTTTAGACTACATCAATCCCAGCCGTCTGGGTGTCTCCTGACCACGTCGGCATTGTATGGTGCAAGCAACTAGTAATGGCGATCAATAAATTCCTCTTCGCCATAGTGAATCCATCCACCGAACAGGTCTACGAAAACATGGATGTCGTCAAGTCAAAGGCTAAGATGTATTTTGAGGTGAGTTCTATACAGTACGTTGGCAGAATAATCAGATTTCAGATACACTGAGCGTTGACGCGCGAAAGTTGACGGACATTACCGCTCTGACGAACGATATGGATTGCTGCGACATAATATAAGTACAACCTCAAGTGTGGTCAGTTATTTAAATTTTAAAACGTCTATTTTGATATAATCCATATTTTTAAATTCTGACAAAATTTGTGCATGAGTGGATTTTATTTGCCGATTACCGAAATTAATTAATGTAGCAATTAAAACGCATTCAAACCCGGTAATTTGAATTTTGAATGTTCCTGAAAGGAACTTAATTACTAATTTCATATATAGAAGATTCAAATTATTTGCTACCAAAACTATTAGTTTTTTTATTTATACTCTTTTTTATGGCGCGAGTTAGAGGTGACAAGCAGCGTGACTGATTTTTTCAGAGACTAAACGATGATAGAAGGCTTAGAGTGTGATTGATGTAACTAGCTTAAAGGGCCTAAAAGATTTGGGAAGAACCTATATTTTAGAGTATGTAGATACTAGGTATACATGTAGGACTACAGATTTTCCCGCGATCTCATCTGCAAGATTCGTAAGTTTATTGCGTATTTACGAAAATCAAAGCGAATAGCGAAAGTTGTACCTACCTATATTGTGATGAGCTGCGTTATAAAAATATCGTTTCCGGAAACGCTGTTTATGTGCTATTCTATTTTTGTTATGATAATATATTCGGTGTAGCTTGTTATTATATACTTATACGTAACTATAAACATCGTATAGCAAGCGTCGAAACGAAACGAATGTCGAAAGCATTTGCAGGCTCCGTTCGCGTTAACGCTCATTCTCGCCCATCCATTTAACCCATAAGGGGATGAATTTTCAAAAATCCTTAAAAGCGGTCACTCACGTGTAAGTAGTAGTTCACAATTTCATGCTTCTGACCCAGTCGTTTCGGCTGTGTGATGATAGGACAGTCAGTTAGTCAGTCAATTTCTTTAATTTATATAGATAATAGGTACATTAAAACGCTTTGATATTTCGAAAATGTAAACCTGCATTGTCGTCATAAGTATTCATACTAGGTAGGTCATTTTTTATATCTCATACGTGCATACTTGGTAATTAAAATGTCAGTTCCACAGTTGCTCTCCATTCACTGGTATATCATTGACTTTTATCTTTCGACTACTTCTATCAAGCTTGATTTAATCTAGAAGAGCTTCTCCTACAACAGAGGCGACTATTTAACAAAAAATAATCAGTCTTAAGTGTAAATAATTAGAAGCGAGAATAGCTCGATGTAGTAGCAAACGAGAGTAAAATGTACTTAATATTGTGAGCTTTATCATCCAATAATTTTTTTTTAAACAATTGGAAGTGAGAGCATTCTTGCAAACGTGATACTCCTGGGTTTGTGGCCAAGATGCCTTTCTATAATTGTTAACGCTAATAAAAAACAGAACACATGAATGAGAATGAAATATTATATTGATAAGTATATCGCTAGGATGTGTTATTTTCATACATAACGTTAGTAGAAATGCATGTTAGCTACAGCCCCTGTTAAATTATCGCGTCGTTAATTTTTTTATGTAAATCTATCTTTAAAATTAGAACTTCCTAATCACTTACATGCGGGAAAAGATGCGGGCACCTAAAAAAACATTATTGAATCATAAACCCATTAATACAGCCGTTGCATATCGCTCCCATTCATATGAGTATTGCCGCTATTATTATTAAAGTTATCTACGTTCTTGGCATAGAACCTTGCCCGCTTCGAAATTAAATGCGAAGAACAAGGTTCATATTGAACTATCAATATTATTTACTTCATTATTAAACGCATAAACTGTTACGCAGTATTCAGTTTTCATTCTGGCTATCGATTCGGGAAGCATATACCACCACCTCAGGGCATTCACCCCCAATCCCCAGGTACGCAGCGGCTGTATCAGTGTGCTGTAAATGCATGTGACCTAACTTTTGCCTGTATTCTAGAGTAATCGATCGATGGTATTGAAACCTCGCACAGCGCATGCGAATGCTACGATGACCCCGGATGCATTTTGGTACGAAGATAACAGACGCGTGTATCAAATATTACGTCCTGAAATCGACAAGTAAGAATGTTTTATAGTCAGTTTGCATTTAACTGAATTAAAAAATTATACGCATGTCTCGACGGGTACCTGGTTGCAAGATTGGTACAGACAACTAACAGAAATGTATTTTAATATCTTATCATTAGACTTAATTATATATCATATGTCATAACATAGTTAAAGCCTGACAGGAAAATGAAAATCCTGCTTTGAGGGCACCACATTTTTTCTATTAGGGTGATATTTAATTAGGTACGTTTTAAAGTTTTCGTTGCCAATACAAAAAATTAGTTTCAGAATTAGTTCTATTATTTGACTACAACATGGCGAGTTTCTTTTTATTCTCCTAGTCGGGCTATACGTATTATTATTATTTAGGTGGTTAATACAAATGTGGTAAACGTTAACAATTTAGATAGATTTTCAATTGAATATTATGTAGGTATTAACGCATCTAAGTTTATACTAAAATTACTAACATGTACTTATATTTTATTATTTTTTGTATCACAGTGACTAATGTATTAATTTCTTGGCAATGCGGACATTTATGTATACAATTGTCTACTCTCCTTATGATTTTTGACTTCCGTGACAACATAAGGTCATAACTGAATTTCAAGTCGTGACAGTCGAAATTTTAGTAAAAGCTGGCGCATATCCAAATATACGAGGTGTGAGAAATGAATACGTAAACGAAGTTCTAAATATTCGTATTAGTTACAATAATGCAATCGGCTATTTTTATAATAAACTTAATATAATATTGAAACACCCAAACAAAAAATACCGAGAAACCCTTATAATGTCTTAAAACTAATAATAAGATTTCTAAGCAAATATACAAGTTTTGCTGGGTAATCCTAGCAACATTTCTAGTGCCCAATATAGTTTTTATTCATCAGAATTGATTTTTTGCCTCCAAAGAAGACTCGTATGTCTAGCAGTGGATAAATAAGTTACAAACTTATATAATATTCATTACATTACGTTAGTTATTTATAGTTTTTGTGACTGGGTTTTCCATCTTAAAAATTACTCAGTCGCAGCTCGGAGTCAGGAAGTTGGCGGTGTGATACCCCCGTGCCTCGGAAAGCACGTAAAGCCGTTGGTCCTCTGATCTCTCACCGGTCTGTCGGATTGCCGTCTCACCGGATTATGAGGGTGAAAGAATAGCGAGTGCACCTGTGATTGCGCACACACTTGTGCACTATAATATCTCATGCGTATCTGGCTGATCTCCGTTGAGATTGGCCGCGAATGGCCGAAATCGGCTAGGAAGGGACATATAGTTTTTCTCACACCTCTTGTCAGCTGTGCGATGCTTTTTGGTCGTGCAATAGCCATTACACCTTAAATTTTATTTCAGAATGACTTATTTGATGATAAGACTTGTTGCGTTCCCGCAAAATCGATTCGTCGCTGTCGAAGCAGTAAATACAAGCGATATGGATTGGGTATTTGGTTGTAACGCTAAAGAAGTATTCAATACGTATAGATATTGGTAAGTTGATACTCAAAACATAATCCGTCAAGTAATTTTGTAAGTACAGTCAGCCTCAAATTAATGTTTATTTGGATAAAAATCAAAAGTATGACTTGCAATGTAATTAATGTGGAACGTTTTCATATCAACTGAACATTCATTTGGGGCTGACAGTACATAGGTAATATAGGTTGGCGTAATTCCGACTTTATAGGTATTTTGATTATACGTACTTATTGACAGATAATATGAGTAGAAGGATTATCATTTTCGTAATATCTTAAAAAGCACCCCACGCTTTTTTTACAATATTTTTTTTTCTTAATTACACTATTCTTAATTCAAATTTATAAAAAATTATATCCTATTTTTTAGTTGGATTTTCTATAAAGCGTGTTTTTTATTTTTTCTAAACTATTATTTATTTTTAATTTTTTAGTTGTGTTTTACTATAGTCCAACGGATGTCACTAAAAAATAAACGAAAGCGCCATCTTGTGACAAGCAGGATTTTTTACACACAAGAGTAGCCAGTTTAGTTATAATTCTACTATAGTCCAACCGATGTCACTAAAAATAAATACACCATTATTTATTCATTTTTTAGTTAGATTTTCTATAAAAGCGTGTTTTTAAGTTTAAAATATTAAATTGTCATCGGTCCGTTTGGTCGTCCATCCGACGTTTTGAAGGGGGTCAAAATCATGTTCAAAGTTTCCGTTACATACATACATACATATATACGTATGATGCTAATAAAAGCGTGTTAATAAAATCAACTGCCCGAGATAATCATTATTATCGGTGTTATTAATTCAATCATAGTGATCTAGATCGAGGAGCGATAAAAAATAACCACGCGATTATTGTACCTAGTTCCGACTATAACTGATCATTATTACGTAATTTATTTTTTGATAAAATATTGCTCCACTACGATTAATCAAAAAGTATAGATATGCCATTCCCTAACAAATCAAACGTAAAATTATCGGCACGCACTCATACGCATTTTTGAAATAGATGTGACTGTCTGTAAACCCTAACTTTAAAATAGACAGCTAATTTGTCATTTGCATGTATATAAGCGAATTTTCACGTCCTCGTCGTCCTCCCCTACAGGGTTCGAAGTATATTTTATTAAGAAAAAATTAGAAAAAAAAGTTATGACACACATTCAGCCTTTGATCCGAATTGTTTTCAAATAACCGAAGCGATATTACTTGTGTCTAATTCGCTGCACATTGGAACAAAAAAAATAGAATTATTACATAATAGGATAGATATTATAAATTACGCAACATTGAGTATTTTGGCAAGGCACGGACATTAGTCATAAATGAATTTCATCAGGCAATAACTAAATTTAATGTTTTGCAAATAGAATGAAGTGGACTGTTCTTTAAAAACATTATAAAGACTTTATTGGGATATCTATATACATTTATTGTTCTGAATATAATTATACTAGATCCCCGGCACATCATGGGATGAACCTTTATAGACCTATTGGTATAAATATGGTTATTTAAAAGAAGAAAAAACAACGCTCACAAACGTATAATCCACTTTTTTGTTACCTACCCCTACTATATTTTCATAAATTTTAAACACTAGATTACTACTTCGTTGTTATGTTTTTCCTTTCTCTGTATATTCTACATTAGAAAAGAAGTTTCTAGAAACAATATTTTGTTAATGCACTTTCTTTTAGCAACACTGCAACATCGCTGTCAGAATTAACTCGTTGGATTGGCGCGGCAAATACTTTCGGAAAGCGTAAACTAGCGACTATTAATTTGCATAGTTTGTCGAAGATGTATCCTGATTGGACACACGTCGTCGTAAAAGTTTCACCAACTCGGAAACCTGTAAGATATTAACACCGAATTAGACTTTAGACTATGTATCTACGACAATGACTTTCGAAACATTTGCATATTATTCAATTTCTAATTTCATACTGCCTCGGTGGCGTAGTTGTATTACGGTATGACTGCAATGCTGAGGTCTCGGGTTCAATTCCCGGGTCGGGAAACGTGATATTGGATTTTAAATTCAGTATCAGCCCGGAGTCTGGAATTTGTTCCCGATATGGCGATAGGCTCGCTCCCTATCACATCATGGGACGGAATACGCACGGTGAAAAGTGGGTGCACTAGTTGTGCCTCTGCCTACCCCTTCGGGGATAAAAGGTGTGAGTGTGTGTTTGTGCTAATTTCATAATCAAAGTAATTTCTTTATTTACTTAGTTTTTTAAAAAAATCTTTGAATTTAATTATAATCGCACCTATAGAACGAAAACGACACAATTAAAAAAAAAAACGATAATTGAGTTATCTTTATAAAATGTCTTAAAACTCGTCCTTTTTTATAAAAATACAATAAAAAAGGGACTGATATAATAGGTTTGTTCTGCTCTTGCTTGAATATGGCTATGTTTGAACTATTGTTGTAATGAGAACTTCGTTTTAAGTCATGTTATGACGATAACTCAATTTTCGATTTTTTTTAATTGTGTGATTTTCGTTCTAAAGGTGCGATATATCTACTGGTTAAGGACATGTCCACTGTCCATACCATTATTTATCGTTCATTATATTAATCAAGACATCGGACATTACGAGTTTCAGGATACTCCACCGATTTGAAAGATTATGAGTTTAAGCAAGAACTTATCACACGCTTTTCTGAATGTTTTACTAACAATTCTAGACAAATTAGAATGACAGCCACAAGTGACTTTCTCCCCCAGGTAACTCTAAACGTCGACATAAACGACTACGCGTCTCGTCAAATAACAGTTGACTTGTCATCGCTTCTGAACTTTGGGGAACTTACCGTAATACGCCAAACGGAACCGGAGAGCTTGTACTATAAGATCATACTGAAAGGATTCATAAGCATACAGCAAGCATATTTCCTGCACATCAAACCGTCGCCAGACTGTAAAGCCGCTCAATATCACGTGTCAGCGGAGTTACACGTGCCATGGGCTAAGAATAATGAGGCATATCATTATTTCACGTAAGTTTTCTCATCATCATAATCATCAGCCACATGACGTCCGCTGCTGAACATAGGCCTCCCCCAAAGATTTCCAGACGGATCTGTCAAAAGCGGCCTGCATCCAGCGTGTTCCTGCGACCTTTTTTTTTTTTTTTTTTTTTTTATAATTGCATTTGTGTTCACATTTTGTCAATGTCAAGTTTGGTTTGTATATTTTATTATCTGTAGTATGTCGAAGTAAAGCAGTGGCTACCTTACCAAGACTTTATCGAGGAGTTTTGGCGGCAACAGAAATAACACTTGATTTGCACAATTATTTCAATTCACTTCATTTGAGCTCTTTAATAGAACTATATTGGATAATATACCACCATAATTATGCAATATAACACTAAATATCACCAAAATAATGAATTAAAACAAGAGCACCTCATGACACTTCCAAGTTCCCGCCAAAACTCCCTGCGACCTTTATCAAGTCGTCTGTCCACCTTGCAAGTTTTCTATTATCGGCATATTTTAAACGCAGCCAAAACGCGTTGTAAGCTCATACAGTCGAGAACTGTACGGATTAAGAATGTCGGGACCCCTAGGCATTAGCCCCTTGGTGCCCTTTTCCATTTCCCGACTTCCTAAAATGTATTTTTTTCTACCACACCCTAATTAACCAACTGCAATAAAAAAATAAGTATGCCTGTTTTAATAACTTAATATTTGTTCTAAATTTTCAAAAAATGTAATGCAATAGATAATTATGAAGGCATTAATAATATTGCTATCGGGTAACGGGTTTATTAAATATAATTTTCTCATTTTTTTCTCGGGACGAACGGCCCCTTGTCGATGCCGGGCACCTAGGCAGTTGCCTAATTTGCCTTTAGGCTAATCCGGCCATGGACTTGCGCACACATTTGAAACAAGTCCACATACCTAACTTGAAATTGGCATAATGTTCTCACAATTGCCATAAGAAGTCCACATAGGTAGTTGTGTCGACTGGCAAGAGGTAATTATCTCTCGTCACTCGATACTCTATCTGGAACCTAATCCACTATATCTATTTCTACCGCCAAGCAGCAGTGTGCATGCACTGTTGTGTTTCGGTTTGAAGGACATTGTAGCCAGTGTAACTACTGGACATAATGAGACTTAACATCTTATGTCTCGGGATGACGAGCGCAGTGGAATGCCACACAGTACTTTGTAACTCAAGGTGCTGGATGGTGTTGCTACTGTTTATGGGTGGTCGTATCGCTTACCATCAGGCGAACGGTATACTCGTCTCGTCATTCAATGCATTAAAAAAAACTAATCATCGGGTGCAGCGGGTTCACTTTGTTGTGGCCTAAAAAACACATTTCCATATAAAGTGGACGATAGCCGAGTTGGGAATGGAACGGTCTGCCGAGACAATGCCCGGAGGTTCAAAACCCAAGGCATACACCTCTGACTTTTCGAAGTTACGTGTGTATTGTTTATCAATTATCGTTCGCTTTAACGGTGAAGGAAAACATCGTGAGGAAACCTACATACTTGACAATTCTCCATAAGAATTTCGAGGGCATGTGAAGTCTGCCAAGCCGCACTAGGCCAGCGTGGTGGACTAAGGCCTAACGCCTCTCAGTTGTAGAGGAGGCCCGTGCTCAGCAGTGGGTAGTATATAATACAGGGCTGATTGCATTGATTGCACATATAAATGTGTGCAGTAAATACGTTGTTGGTGCGTATAAAATACGTTGTCTGCGTAGGCCCTTAAATTGACATCTTTCGCTAGAACTTTTTATTTGATTACACTTTCCATCACTTGCGATGCATTCTGCACGCTCTTGTTATGAAAACCTATTTCAGGCACTTGAAAACATCCCCGATGAAAATGCGATTGTTTAGGAGCCAAGATAATTCACAAGCCCGCAAAGCTATTGATGATCCAGCTAAAGTGACCATTCTCTTGGACCCTCAGTGCACATTCTCCGTGGGGTAGGTAACATTTTAATAATTTGATAATTTTATGTAAATTTAGAATTATTGTGCTTTTTTAGCATCATCGGGAATATACTATATTATTTTTTGGCGTTAAATGTAGATGGCACATAAAGTCTCGTGTATAGGTACTTAATATACGAATCATATTTTAATATAATACAATCAAATATCGTATTATGAATTGATTTACATTAAGTCTAAATATTCCTACGAATGCCTAAATATGAAACAAACACGACAATCAAAGACATTCAACATAGTTATAGACCGGACATCAGGCCCAAATTTTGCGTCCAAGTTATTACCAATTGGTAATAAGTCGCTGTCTTATCTGACACGTCCATGTGACAAGACGTCTCGGTATGCGCAAATTTTGTAAAGAAAGCAATATTTTGGAAATAAATATGTAAATTTTCTAATGCATTTTACATAGGTGTTTTGCTATTTCACATTAGTTTGAGCTAGTGACAAACAGGCTCAAAATTTTTGTATAAAAATTATCTCAATGTCGGCTCTATATGCCTAATCTTAGAAATCTTTGAGGAAAATTGATATAATTCATATATTTTTTCAGAATTTCAATAGCATGGTACCACCGACTTGCCCAAATTGTTCGTCATTACACACCGATTCTGATCCCTTATATGGGCGGCATTCTATTGTTGGCCTTACGGAACACTTACATTAATATACGTAAACATGGCGTCGCTTTGCCTGTCCACATTGCCCTAACTAGTCGGGTGATTCATCCACATTTCTGTGTGTCGGTTATTTCAGTCACAACTAGGGCATTGGGGTGAGTATTTTTAAAAAATATTTTTAATAAGTTATTAATACGATCGATAGTTGACTTATATACATCCAATTTTTAAACTTGGATTGTAACGTAATAATCTCTCTCTGCAAACCAACTTTTCCTTAAATAAACCACAAGGGATTAAATTCATTATAGTCAAGGAAAAATAAATGTTTATGAATCTAATGTGTATAGCAGATTTTGTTTTTTTGAATTTGTTTAGCAATTATTGTGGCTGACTGTACATGGATATAAAAATTACAACGTGCCATCTTTTTTATGTTTTAGTAATTTATTAAGACAGTATAAAATACATAATATCTTTCATTATAGAAATTTAGAACCATTTGCGCCATTCTTCGTAACAGCTGGTTGGATGAATCGCGAGATACACGTACTGTTCGTGGAAACAATATCAGTGCTGTTGATCTACATGGCCGCTCTGGGCATTCTGTGCATCGCCGCCATGGCTATACAACTGATGTTGATGTTCTCTTCTCAAGTCACTCATAGATTCTTCTTTAGGTACGTACAATTTGAAATTGGAAGTTCCGATTCGGAACATTTGAGTCAGTTATCGTATTTTAATAGGTGTTTTAATATATTTTGAAGTTTGAGAGCGTATTATGTTGTGATGATAATACATATAAATACTTACAAATGAAATGCTGCAATATAGCTATAATAGTTTCATTCTATATATAGTTATATGGAATAGACCATATAGTTTCAACTTTCATTAAACATTGATCTTAAACCATTTCCGTGCATTTTATTTATCTTTGCGTTAATGTATCTACGCGATAAAAAGAACTCCTGTGCAAATATTTATGCTTCTAGAACACGTGCTTTAGGCTGTGGGACAGTCACTTCGGTATTAAGAATGTTCTAATTTTTTGTCAATTTTCTAGGATTGTGTCAGCCGGTGCCGTCAGCTTTGCTGAGCGTATCGCGTCAGGTTTGCAGAAAGTACCTTTGGTAGTGAGCATTACGCTTATGATGGGAGCGTCTTTGTCTTGTGGAGCCGCTTCATTAGTCGCCGGTGCCGCTTTTTATGCTTTTATGGTAATTTTACAACATTTTTGACCATACAGCTATTGCTACATGTTGGTACAATCACATAGTTTCCATACATTTAAGCTTATTTAGTAACTAAAATAGATTTTATAGATTTAATTCTTGAAAGTTAATCGCCATAGTCTTATAGCATTGCTAACATTACAAACTGTTACATAAAATTTGTAAACTACAATAACAAGCGAATAAAAAGTGGATAAAAATCTATGACATAACAAAATGAGTCGTTTAGACGTCAGTTATTTGCCTCATACGCTTCGAAGCTAATGTTCCATCATTTTAAAACACCCATAAACTTTTTCAGCTGTCCAAAACGTACGAAGAATATTTCGAGGATTACGTTTACAATATAATGGTGAAATTTGCTTTGCGCATGTGCCGCCTACTGGTTAGATCTAGATCAAAACCACGCGAAGACAATGCCGCAGAAACTAACCTAACTCCAGAAGCCAAACCAATTTCAGAAGATAATCCAGATTCAGTAACTAATCCAACTTTAGATGCTTCGGCTAAAGGTGAAATTAAACCGAAAACAATACAAAAAGCAGATGGAAATGATAACGGTAGAGGTGATTCAGAGAATACAAGAACTGATTGTGGTAATGACGGCAATGCCGCGTCAGAGAAAGACGAGGAATTGAAGGAACAACTAAACAGCCTGAACTTCCACATGTTACTGTTCCTGCTATGGTTATTGGTTACTATTATCAATCTTCCTGCATTGATTACTTGGGCAAGAAATTTCAAGTAAGTAACATTAAATTACTTAAGTATGTAAATACAATGGACACTCATGTTACCATTCTAAAAGTTATTATCGTTTTTTTTATTTTAGTGAAGAGCCGATACTCAAATTCGACACTTCTAGCCTAACCGGCGCGTTGATGGGCGCTTGCACAGTCTGTCTGTTTCAAATGAGACCACCAAAGAGGAATTTGTAAGTACTTAAAATTTTTGTACTGCCTCGGCGGCGTAGTTGTATTACGGTGCGACTGCAATGCTGAGGTCTTGGGTTCGATCCTCGGGTCGGGCAAAGTGATATTGGATTTTTCTAATCAGTATCAGTTTAGAGTCTGGAATTTGTGCCTGATATGGCGATAGGCTCGCCCCCTATCACATCATGGGACGGAATACGCTCGGCGAAAAGTGGGTGTACTAGTTGCGCCTCTGCCTACCCCACCGTGGATAAAAGGCGTGAGTATGCGTAAAATTTTTGAATAAAAATTAAACCATCTACTAAAATCTACTAGTAAGCAAAAAATTATTTATATTTGTATAAATTAATAAAACCAATATAATATTGCCATTCGTAAGAAGCGTGTATCCGTTGATTAATTATATACCTAGATAGACACTGAACGTTTCAAACGCGTCGAAAAAAATAGAGGCCAACCGTTACCCGCTAAATGAGTTCGAGTGAATTATTTTTTGTTGTTTTTCATGGATATAATTATCTCCTCGTTTTAATAGAAACCATGTAATAACTGGTATCATTATGCGCGCACACAAGGATACGCAGAATGATGCAGCGATAGCGTATGACACAGCTGTCACGCATACTAGCTTATGAAAAGTTGGCCTGTTTGTTTTAGTTTCATTGTAGCGCGTCACTCTATCTAGGTATATAATTAATCAAAGCGTGTATCATATTGTATGTATAAAAAAATAATGAAATTCTTTTCAGGTACTTCTACAACCTTGTAATACACATGCTACTCCTAATGGCTATGATTGTGTTTGTATTGGGACCTACAGCATTGTATGTTGTTAGCCAAGTGATAACGCTTATGTTCACACTCATTGCTAGTCAGCAGATGTTGGACAAAACAGAAGATGGCATATTTGTCGACACCTATTTTACGGATAACCGGCCACAAGCTACGAACACTGATTTACTCACAAATGTTAATGAACCACAAATAAATGCTGACGATGAAAAGAAAGATGAAATAGCCGAGTCAACTGCTGTATCGTCAGGTACTACGTCATCACCAACTGCATCCATTTCTACCGAGACACCATCAGCTTCTACATCGTCGCCAGGTCCATCATCATCGGCTGCATCAACAACTGCATCTAGCTCTACCGAGAAATCATCAGCTTCCGCATCATCGCCAGAACCTTCATCATCGACTGACTCAAACCCATCATCATCAACTAGCAACGATCGGCCTTCTAATCCTGCACTTGACGAATGCGACGAAAATAGCATCATGCATAAAATCAAGATGCTTAAAGAAAAACTCAGTTTTCTTGAACATACTTAAGAAGGTGTTAGCATTGCAACTGATACTTAAATCATATCATATTTTATGTTAGTGTTTTTTTTGTTGTAAAGTACAAAACTGTACATATTACAGTTATATTTATTGTAAAGTGAAGTTACAATCACTTTGTTCACCCTGTGAGAGATGAGCTTATATTGAGATTATTTTCGGTAATTAGTTTAGTTAATTAATTCGATCTTAATTTGTTTACCCATGTTATTGATATGAGATTTGGTTGTATTAATAGCAAAATGTATGGTAAATTTTTATGAAACTTGGTTATGTTTTAATAACAATGATAATGTAGGTTTTTGAAATCTCAAATTTCACATTTTTTATATTAAATAGTATGTAAGTCGTATATATTAATAACCACATAATTGATGGATTATAATCCTTAATTGTATTTTATTGGAATATTTATGAGATTACAGTAGTATTACTTACATTTTAATGTATGACTTACTCAAATGCATTTATTAATAAAAGCAGTTCATCATAATGACAACAATGGTGATGAATGCTATTATTACCAAAGAATTAGCTACTAGGATATCTGTGCCACATAGCATTCATTGTGGAATTAAAATGTTATACAACAACCAACTTCCTATAGTGGATACAGATTGTCTTAAACTTAGTGTACCAGTTTTACCAATACTACATAGTTCATGCAATGATTGCAGTACTAATTTTGTCATTTTAAACACTATAATCACAATAGAAATAAGATAAATTAAGATTTTAACTATCTCCAATATCTGTATTATGTTGGCAGCTAGATCATGAATAAATTTTAATGAAAAATCTAGAAATATTTATTTACTTAACCTCCTTATGCCTTAACTCCAAGGTGTGGTTTTTATATTAATGCTGTATTTACTTAGTTTTATGTATTAATATGCTTGATCGAATTAAATTAATTAATTTTCTATGGCCAAGCAACAGTATGCATGCACTGTTGTGTTTCGGTTTGAAGGATATTGTAGCCAGTGCAACTACTGGACATAATGAGACTTAACATCTTATGTATCATTAAAACTAATGAAACTTTCCCAAGATCACTTGATGGTCAGCTTTATGCTAACCTTATAAGAATAGAGCTATTCAATTGATTATGAAAACTTTTTAATTAAATAAAACATATTAATTATGTCTTCAGACACTTAAGTGTGAATGAAGTTTCTTTGTGGCCTACTTATTACTTAAAAGTTAGACATCTTTCTGGCCCATATAAATGAAAGGTTGAATACATCTGCCTTAGGGGATACATTTTAAAAAGCTTGTTTTTTCTAAACATTTTTTAAAATAGAAAGCTAATTACTTTAGAACAAAGTTATAGAACAACATGACTATGATTAACTGTGGAATGCTGATAATAACGATAAATATGAAAACATACTTTCACATTTAAGAGTCTATATAAAAATATTGATCATTGTTTTACTAGTAGATAATGTGGTATAACTCATGTAATATGATAATAAAACAAATGAAAACTTATAAGCTATTTAATTTGAGAATAACGCATGAAATACTATAAATATCACAATAAGTCTTCATTTTTTTCCTTTCTTGCCAGAGGACTTTTCTTCTGGATTTTTCGGAATCTGCCAGTTGAGAGGGTTGCGACGGTACATTGGCCACGGAGGGACAGTCAAGATCGCAGCGAGAATGAATCCGGCACCAAGAATGTAGACAGATTGGGAGAATTGCTGGACAATATAACCCCATACAAAACCGACTATGCTAAACAGCGTAATTATTGCTCTGTACAACTTTTCCGCTTTCGCCTGGCCAGCGTAGTCAATATGAGTCGGTATTGATGAGAAGAAATCCATTTCTATGTATTAAATTTCAGTTTTTTACACATACACGAAACTCAATGCCACCACAACAAAATTTTGACAACTGCGACACGTCAGTCATTACTCGAAGTCGTTAACAGTGTTGCCATTTTAAAAGTAAGTAAATAAAATAAGCCCCCCTGCCGCACTGGTGAAAAACAGGATGCCTCATTATTTCAAAATGATTGAAGGCATAAGTTTTCCATAAAGTCTCTTTTCAAAATGTTGACAACGATTCATGCCAAATACCAAAGTCGATCCTTAAGTAAAAACACTATGAGTGGTATAAATAAACCAATCTCAAGTTTGAGTAAAATCTCAAGAAGACATTTCATGTATTGAACTATAAATAAACCAAGCTTAAGCTGTCATTGAAGAGCTTGTTCTCAGCTGAGTAAGCGCTGTTACACAAACAAAACTTAGCTGTCAAAATCAATCACACATTGTAATTTGACTGATGTGGGTTTATTAAATAGCGACCATCGATGCTGACCTTAATTTGACATCTGAAACCACGTTTCTGAGAGCGAAATTGTTTTTTTTTTTTTTTTTTTTTTTGTTTTGGCCCTACCGGCCAGTAGCCTGACGCGAGTCGGCTTTTCTGGCCACACCGGACTTTCGGGTGAACGCTTGAGGCGCTCGCAACCCTTGATTTAAGTAACCATGCTGAGGGCAACCCACTAACGGGTTACGAACCTCGGCTCAGGACGGTCACTGAGAGAGGATGAGACATCAACGATTAGTGGGGAAGGTTGGTGTTTAACCTAATCCTATCCATTTATTTCGTCGGCACGCGGGCCGGAACTGTTAGGTGGGTCGGGAGGGCGACGGGGAACGCGGCGAGGTCCTCGGCGGCGAGGACGGAACTGCGGTCGTGTGGAGTGTAGGAGTTTTAGGAACTCGTTCTTACTGCGAATGGCCAGAGTGATATCGTCCTCTGGATCGGTTAGGACTGAACGCGGCCGTCTCCATTTGGCGCGGTCGAATGGAGTGTATATTGACGCTTTGCGGACTAACGTATTTGGGTGTTTAACCGCCCGGTCGAAGTAGCGTTTGCTAGTCATTTGCATGAAATGCCTGATGGTCGGCATGTTAGTATCCACGTGGAGGTTGCGATTGCGAACGTACCACGGGGCACCAAGAGCGTGTCGAAGAAAAATGTTTTGCAATACCTGCATACGCTTAAGACGAGCAGGCGGTATATGGGCGAACACGGGCGACGCGTATGTCATGATCGGTCTAATACACGTGGTAAAGATCCTAATCTTGTTGCGGATGGACATTTTGCTTTTCCTATTTATGAGCCAATGCAGTTGGCTCATCGCGAATGCGGCTCGCGCACGTACCGCATTTACGTGTGGGATGAAGGTCAACTTCTGATCAAGGGTCACTCCTAAATATTTGGCTTTGTCCGTCCAGGGGATTACCTGGTTGGACATGCGGACTGAGTTGTGAGGCACATGGACTCTCCTTTTCAAAGTGAACAGGATAGCCTGGCTCTTTGTGGGATTGACGGTGATTCGCCATTTGCGGAACCACTCACTGAGCTTGTCGGCGGCGGCCTGCAAAGTGCGCACCACATTGTCGGGGTCTCTACGTGAGGCGTAGATTGCGGTGTCATCGGCAAAGAGCGCCAAATGGGCGTTTTTCGGTTTAGGGATATCGCTGGTGTACAGCGAGAAAAGAAAAGGTGAGAGGGCGGAGCCTTGCGGGACTCCAGCCGTGATGGCGAGCGAAATTGAGTTGCATTTATTAATAACGCCCTATAGGTCAGGGGCATGACAGTCAAAGTGATCTGTCAGATGCTTGTCATATTTAAATATAGTTTCTTTAAGTTACCTGAAGATAGCACTAAACTTACATTTCAAAATGTGACCGTGACCACGAAGTGCTGCAAAACCTTCGAAACGTCGGGAGAAAATATTAATAAAAAAACCGCGATAAAATCCGCAAAATAGTTTTATTTCAATTTCAAAATAGTTCAAAACAGTAAAATCTCTTTTGTTGCAACCTTGTTTAGTTTTCCGGTTTTGACATTTTTTCTTTTCTTTTGTTTGTGTGTGCCAAATTGACACCGTCAGTCAATTAATTTATTTTACATATTTTGTTGTAATAAAAAATAATAATATTATTTGAAATAGAAATTACAAACATATTTTGCGTGTATTTATTATTACGGTAAGTAAATTATTTTTTGCTTAAATTTAATAGGTATAATATTATGTCAGTTAAAATAAACTCCTGTTTTCTTTTCATGCATTTGATTTTCACGTTATCGCTAAATATAATTGTGTTATTATTCTAAGTAAATATGTCGAAAAATACGATTACATTTTATTTGCAATACCTTAATTATTATTGATATATTTCTTTACGTGTAAGTTTTATTATTTTAAATTGCATTTATTTTAAAATTTTAACAAATTTGTTTCATTTTATTACAGGCACAGATGCCCATCCATTCTCTTAACCCTAAAATAAAATAGAATTTTGGCGCAAATATGTGGATAATAATACAGAAAAAGTGTTTGATACAGTAAAAAACTACCACGAGTGCACCAGAATATATGGTTATGAGTTTATCCTGCACTCAGTTAGAATCTGGGGGTATGGCAGTGCCCCCACCAAGTCGAGCAAAAAAGCGGCACGGCCGTACCATCCTTTTCTCGAAGTAGTTCAGGGCATTTTCGGCCCCCTGTAACTTCGTTGTGGATAAAACTAGAATAAATCTTTAGACTGTGTGGGAATCCAATTTTTTGTGCCAAATAAAGCATATCAAACATTGAATAACATATTGACGAACATTCTTCCAACCAAAGGATTAAAAAGATATAATATTATGTCTTATGATTGTAAGTCATTGATGTATAATAAAAACAACCCTTTTAAGTATATATATTAGGTAATATATCGGCGCCAGGCGGAGGTGCTAGATAAACATATTAAAATTAAGCTAAAATTTAATTTATTTTTGAATTATCGTTTAGGAATTTTATAAGTTATATTTTTATATTATAAAACTCATAATAAAGATTTTTAGTTGTAAGAAGTAACTTAAATCAATGCCAATTTATGGCATTCATTTATTTCGTTCATCGGAATTTTATACCTAATAGGTTTCTTTTTTGACAACATATGGCAATCTACGCATAAGCCGATAATAATATTAAAATACAGTAAGTTTGTGGTTAACACGTTTGTATTCATCGTATAAATAAATAAAACATATGATTATCATGCTGATATTGCTTCTTTGAGTTACATTTTGTTCATAATTTATTATTACTTTATAAAAACACGCAATTAAACGCAGTCGCGTAAAAACAGTTTGATAGTAATCAAGCTTTGTTTAACTAACCACCCTATTACTCTCAAAAGTGTATGTATGGTTAGTGATAGTGATATACTGTAAATAAGGGATCTAAGAGATTTCATTACGATGGCGCGGCAGATACAGATTGCTTAAATTAACTGGAAATATAATTTTCTTTGGCTTGCTGTCATGTAATCTACTTTTAGAACTCTTATTTTCCAGTGTATTTAACAATAACTGTAAACAAAATTATTAAGCAAGAGATTGTGGTGCCACCTGCAGGATTTTAGCAGCAATAAAACATCATCAGTGGCCTCTGTTGGTAATTTTTGAAGACATGCCATAATTTGACAGTTGTTGATTGGCAGAAAAAGGGTACAAGTAGGTTCTCTATTTCAGTAGTATTATAATTCTCTTTGCTATAGGTCCTGTACTTGAATGAAAGTTTTCAGTAGTATTATAATTCTCTTTGATGAAAGTCCTAAACTAGTAGTAAAACTGCTATAAACGACAACACTTTTTTTTTCTTTTTGTAAGCACAGTTTGAACTATAATGTGCCAGTTCTATGCTGCCAGTCCAATGTATATAATACTCTTTGCTGCCAGTTCTCATGGAAGTTTCTTATAATCTTTACAAAGTTTTTATTTAATTTCTCAGAAACCTAAGGTATTTTTACGCTATCACGGCTGAATCACCAAACTGATGAAGAAAAAACATATCATGCTACTTTTTATATCGCAATCGTAAAATAGCCATCGACGATATATTAAAAATATTAATAAATTATGAATACATACATACATAGTCACGCCTTTTATCCCCGAAGGGATAGGCTGAGGCTCAACTAAGCTCTCACTTTTCCATGTGTGTAAAAAGAAAGGAGATGACTAAAGAAAAGTAATGGAAAACAAATCAGCGATTTTTATAATTATTTTCTGTCTGTTTTTCTGTTTGTTATTGCACATCTCCGAAACTACTGAACGGATTTTGATGAAATTTGGCACACGGGTAGATCATGTCCTGGATTGACACATGGGCTACTTTTCTCTTACCAAATGTTCACTCATTATTTGAATGAAACTAACTAAAATATAGAAGGGAGATGATACTTGTTGACATATACATACATACCTAGCATCACGCCTCTATCCCATAGGGGCAGGCAGATTCTGGCATACTTCTCTCGCTTCCTCCACCTTCATCAATCTTTTAATGCATTCACGCCGATTCAAGGTTCAGATATGGCTCTAGTAAACATAGGTACATAAAAAGAATAAAATATATCGAGTACAAAATATAAACTGAGTAAATTCCGGATAATATGAAATATTGAATAAAATATACGTAACATTTATTTTGTAATCCTATAAATGTGGAATAAAAAATATAAAAAGGCATATAATATGCACATAACAATTTAGAACCAAAATGTTAATGAACTACGGTATCCAAAAAAAATATTTAACTTATGTTATGGATACCGTTGCTCACATCTCACAAGGTTGAGCTAAAATATGGTAGAATTAGTCAATCTAAGAAAAATAAACCTTACAAATGGCTTTGAGAACGGTCAAATACAAAGAATAGTATAAGTACATCCACGTATGAGCGCTATTAAACTGAGTGAATTCCGGATCTGAATTAAGGAAGCTTGCAAAACGTCATTCATTCAGATCAATCTGAAAAATATAAAATATTCACTCAAAGAAAAGGTCATGTCCAAAAACGGGCCTAAAATTCTAACCAAGCCAGTTTATATATATTTGGATCAAAGAGTCCTAAGATTAAATTATAGAGCGGACATTGGGAAAATTGTCATACAAAAATTTTGAGCCGTTCGGCAGTAACTCAATTTACTGTGATATAACAATTTTGAGATTTATGTAACTTTATTTTGCTTAAAAACTACACTTAATATGAACGTTTTCAAAAAAGTTAAATGTAAATGGAAGGGTCTAAAAATATTTTTAATGGATCCAAGATCCATATTTTGCCCCTTTAATATCCCTAAAGTTTGATCCAGGTTAGATTGTGAGGCCAGCACCCATACAAAAAACGGTTATCTCCTTTCTGCATATTTTGTGTGCGGTACCCTTAGAGCTCACCTTAGAGCATTTAACAATACGCCTGTAATCTATGGGTAACGCCATGTAATATGAGATCCGGAGTGTTCTGGATTCAGATTCCAAATTCTGTTTTTTAAGCTATTGCATAGCTTCTATCGCGGACCTTGAGCGTGGAGACCGAATCCAGAAATTCCGTAACGAAAATAACCTGACATCTTTTTTATCTTACTAATATGAACCTTAAATACAATGCGTAGAAGCTATAATTCTTGAAACGAGTATATTTTTATTTATTTTATTTATTAAAGTCATTAAAACCATTTCTTAGTTATCTAATATGAACCTTAAATACATTGCGTAGAAGCTATATCCCCAGCGTTGGCACGGCACGAGTACAAAAGAATCGAACGTAACATTCTTTTTTCAAATTTTGATTTATTTTCCTTTGGTTGTGATGACCATTGCATTTCTGACATTTATTAATAACAAGACTAAACGTGCGTTGCTCGCGTTTAAAAATCTACTTTATGTGGTAAGCGTAAGATCGAATTTGTGTTTAGTCAATCAAAATTTGTGATAAAAAATGCTATGCAATAGCTTTACCGCGGCAGTCTCCGAGTGCCGCACGTATTTTTTTTTATGGCATTGCATGACGAGACGAGCATGCCGTTCGCCTGATGGTAAGCGATACGACCACTCATAAACAGTAGCAACACCATCCAGCACCTTGAGATACAAAGTACTGTGTGGCATTCCACTGCGCTCGTCATCCTGATACATAAGATGTTTTTTTTTTTTGGTAGGCGATCCTGCAGTCAACCCCGGGGGAAACCTGCGAATGGGATACTGGAGTCACCCGGCTTAACGACTGCAGGGGCCTGGGGGGGACGTGGGAGAGGAATATGGAAGGGAAGGTGGGGGAAGGGAGGCAAGTTCCCAGGATGGGTGGAAAGAGAGGGTGCCAGGAAATGTTCGCGGGCCCTTTTAGGCCTCAATGTGATTTACAACCAAGAGGTATACTTACACACTGACCGTGTGCCTCGGCCCGCGACTAATGTCCCCCCGCGCATGGGCGTGCATTGGGTGTGAAGACCCAGCGCACAAGAATTGCCTCAGGGGGCTGACATAAGATGTTAAGTCTCACTATGTCCTGTAGTTACACTGACTACAATGTCCTTCAAACCGAAACACAACAGTGCATGTGCACTGCTGCTTGGCGGTAGAAATAGACATTGCGGTGGTACCCACCCAGACGGTCTCTTACATATGAAAGACCTACCACCAGTGTTTCTAAATTTCCAGATGTATGATCCCAGCCTAAGTATTTCACTACCCTAGTGTGATACCTATAAAAAAAATATATAAATCTCACGATAAATGATTACGCTTATTGCAGAATGGATTTGCTTGATTATAACATGCCATGATAAAAATGTAATCTCCAAATATCTTTTTGAAAAAAAATCAAACTACTTACAAACAAGATCTACTCTTCGTAGTGTATTGAAACTTTGCCAGGTAGATCTAGGAGACGAGTGGTGTGGTGGTGACCAAATTATTAATCATTATTCTAAAAATTAGACGAATCCGGTCTGATTTTTTGTTTTCAATCTTATTTGCGGAGGGGTTTTATTTATTTTTACTTATTGTGATGAGTTGGTAGTTTTATAGTTCATAGTAATTTATAGCAACACCGGAGTGCATTTTCCCGTCAGTCGATTGTCAACATTCAGTACGATCAGACTCATTAGGTTAATTTTAGTTAAACAAAGATATTTTAGTTTTATTTTTCAAAAGTACAATAAATCAAAATTGATTAAACAAAATGACAACATTCAAACAAGTTCCTCTCACATGCGGTGGCCATACTAGACCAGTTGTGCATTTGGATTTTAGTGACGTTACAAAAGATGGATATTACTTGATATCTGCCTGTAAAGGTGAGTTTAGTATTAATTCGCTTTCGGGGTGCCCTTTCGCCTTGGCCTAGATGTAGTTGGAAGTCTGGCGAGTGTTTTTGGGTGTTCGGATGTGTTTTCGCATGACAGATGTTTTTTGTTGCGATGTTGTCCGAGGCCTTCACTTTTCTTGTTTGTGTGGTGCTGAACGTTCGGCCGGCGTGCATTCTATGCATGTTGTGACCTTCTCTTTCCGGACATGCAGGAAGCACCTTGAGTATCCGCTCGTATGTTTCCTCGGCGGCAGTTTGCCTTGGGGTTTGTGTCGTGCTTTTTATTCACGTACCCTATGCATGACATACAAGTTCCACGCCTTTGTTCATGTATGAAAATGTTGTAGGCTAAGAAAAATTGGTTCCTATATTGCTTGTTGACATTTCACCCATTCTAGGTCACCTTGTAACAGTCCAAGGTTTGATGTACTTGACATTAATGATTGTGATATGGGAGGTAGGAGCTCAGGTTTACTTTCATCGTGTGAAAACATGAGGAAATGTTGTTCTACAATAGATTACTGTTCTTCCTTGTATTGAGTGTAATTACATATTTATTTGTTTGTGTGATCAGATGATCTACAATGTAATTATATCAACCTTGATTATCTTGTGGAATGTTATGAAATCTCTGTTACAATAAATGTAAACATGAATTAGCTCTCTGAATCTCATTATTCATGAACTAATTTATTGTATATTATTAGGTATCTGTATTTTGAGAAACTACTTTTCTTAATTAATATTAGCGGGATACATTAACTTTGTCATAAAATACCATTAATAAAAAATAACGTGCTTTGACTTTTGGATGTTATACATATCCAGGTTTATACAAATGTTATTTATTTATGTATTTCAATAATAGATTTAAATACTTATGGAAATAATAATATTGTTATGTTTAGAGTAATGGCTCTTTGTGATATTTTAATAGTGGGAAATATTTTGCTTATGTGCCAAAAAACTAATTATCAAAGAAACTATTTACAGTAAACTATAAGTTAAATTAGGATGTTAATGTACTTACCTTTTTTATACACTTTTACTTGTTTTATTTTAAATTAAATTTAGTATTTTCATAGTAGCATAAAACATATTTTCTATTTTATTTGCTTTTATTTATTTTAAAGATTCCTTAATAACCAAATTGTATGATATATTTTGTATATTTACAGAAGGCACTTGCACACAAGTTTTAAATTAACTTTCACATGAAATAATAATGATGTAATGAAATCTTCTAAGTTGTTAGCAACAATTCTACCATTGTACAATTTAGTGAATGTAGAAAGTTTACATTCTTCTTTTTGCATCATTTAAGATTAGATTCTGATTGGAATGTAACAGAGTTCTTTTTTATCTCAAAGTATCATGTGTCTTTCTATCTGTTGTTTATGACGGTTTTTTTTTTGTATATTTATTTAGTTTTTGCTTGCCCTTGTGTAGTTTGTAATTATAAATTAAAAACAACTGAATGTTAAATTTTGTTTTCTAATATTAAAATAATGAATTACAAAAGTATGAGTTAACCTGTCAGGCTTTTATACTAGCTATTATTTTATGGGATTTGAAGCAGTTTTGAAATCAATGTATTTTTTTTTTATATTACGAATATAGAATGTTTTTTAACTCCGTCACTGCATACAATCAAAGTTCACCAGCATTTATTGATTGGTTTAATTTTCTCCTCTATTTGGCTATGAACTCTTCATAGAGATGCACTCAAGGTCTATCAGCTTGGGTGGGTGTATAAGAGGCAGGATATTAAACGCAGCATACAATGCTGGTGTGAAAGTGTGACTCTTTTTGTGAGAATCTCCATAAAATATGATATACCAGTGTCTCTTTCCATCACAAATCACATATATTTGATTTTGTGTCCACACCACAGTCCACACATAAGTATAAAAGTTGTCCTATATATTATTTGCAAATTTAAGGTTTCCTATATATATATAGTGTATTAAGAATGGAAAAGATTGCAGGTCTTTGCAAATTGACAAATAGACTTGCAAAAAACAAGCTAGATTTTTTTTTGAGTAATCAAAAAGTCTGAATAGTATGCTTATATTATTATGTCTGTAGTGTGGTATGTGTGCATAGCAGACATAGCAGATTTAAATTTTACAATATATGGTTGCATTACTATGATAACAGTATTACAAGAATATATAAAATACCACTACTGTTCATTGTTTGACTCATACATTGCCAGACACTACTCACTGATAACATCTCAATTAGCATAAATATAATTTAACTGATATATTATAATAGAGGCTGTAGTGTTAAATGCTAAGTAACTGTCTAAATCAGTTTGTTTCGTTTGTATTTTTCTTTAATTTGTATATAGCAATTTGAAATGGTCACATAAAGTATTAATATACAACTTTTTTTTATTAAGCTGTATACATTGTACAACTTTATAAAGTTATGCTCTAGCATAAATATGAATTTAAATCAAATACACATAAAATATATTTCAAATTAAATCTTTCAGAATAAATGGTTAGTATTTGTTGATTTTGTGAAATATGTAACTGAGGTTTTTTGGACCCTTATTCTGAAAGATTTAATTTGAAATAAATTTTATGTGTATTTAATTTGCACCAAGCTTAGTTAGAGATGAAAAGTACACCTATAACTTTGAATTAGAAAGTTCATATATTTTTTTTTATACAGTCCATGGGCAAAAAGTTATGTACGATTGAGGCAAGAAATGATGCATGGTTAAAGGGGTATTCTGTAGGCAAATATTTTATCAAGAACGGTCGGCGCGACTTTGGTAGTACATCTGTTTTGAAGTAATCACGATGTGATATATAACGTCTTACAGCCGTTTTCAATAAATGATCCCAATATTAGTCTTCGATCCAATCCCGAGAACAAAACAATCAAAATAACTAATTTGTAAGCAGATTCCCTCCTTCCTACAATCCTGGGTCTATCCGCCGTAGCGTGAATAAGCAGCTGAGCAGGCCGGCATGATTCTGTCGAATGGCACGAGATAATCGTCAAATGCCATTCGATTCACTAATTGGACGGCACTTTGCTTACCATCAGGTGCAGTCCAGTCACCGTGCCGTGCTTATATAAAACAAAATATATATTTGAAAAGCCTTTGTCCTGACTGGTCCTTTTTGGCGGTTGATTGAAAACAGCGATAATTCGTTTACTGTATTCGGCGGCTACTGGTGCCTATCGTATTATTTGTGAGATTTCCAGAGATCCTAAAATCGCTATTCCTCCCTTCAAATCCGGCAGAGCATCCACCATTCATCTGAAATTATGCGTGCTAAAATATGGGAAGTTTTAATCATTTACATTAGGTGACCCACTTGATCATGTCTTCGACTATGTATTAAAGGAACCATTGACTGCCTCGGTGGCGTAGTTGTAATGCGTACGCGTTACGAGTACGATTTGCGCGCTGAGGTCCTGGGTTCGAATCCCGGGTCGGGCCAAAAAAAATAATTGCGACTGGGTTTTTTTCATCTTAAAAATTACTCAGTCGCAGCTCGGAGTCAGGAAGTTGGCGGTGTGATGCCCCCGTGCCTCGGAAAGCACGTAAAGCCGTTGGTCCTGCGCCTGATCTCTCTCCGGTCATGTCGGATCGCCGTCTCACCGGACTATGAGAGTGAAGGAATAGCGAGTGCACCTATGTATTGCGCACACACTTGTGCACTATAATATCTCCTGCGTTCCTGGCTGATCTCTGTTGAGATTGGTCACCGTGGCCGAATTCGGCTAGGAAGGGATTATTATTATTACACAGCAAGAGAAGTTAAAAACGAAACAAAATAGACGTATACGTAACATGTGAACGAATCTTATGTCTATATTCGTCACAATAACATACCATGTATGGAATCTTATTAGACGTGAATAACGCTGTCCGTATTCTTTTGTTATTTCTTTATTACAACATGCAATGATTTCCTTTTTAGATGGCAAGCCTATGTTGCGACAAGGTGAGACCGGTGATTGGATTGGAACATTCGAAGGTCATAAAGGTGCCGTTTGGGGAGTAGCTTTGACACAAAACGCTAATCTTGCTGCTAGTGGGGCAGCCGATTTTTCAGGTATGGCTTTACGACTGTTTTTCGTTGCGTTTGAACATCATGATAGAAATACAATTGAAACATTTCAAAATTTACTACTATATTAAGTTAGGCCAATAATAACTACCTTTATTTATGGATTTTCATGATGTTAGGTGAAATTTGATTGAAACTTGCACATTTCTTTGTTACTTTGATTGCTTTCACTAATATAAAATAATATAAAACCCAAAATAAATAATTTAATGCCTTATTTTTTATGTTAATTAGAGTTCTTTATCCAATCGAAAGTCTATCGAAGTGGTGCACGCCTAGGGCTAAATCGATTAAGGTCGTTGGGTCGTGCGTTTTTTGTTCGCATGTTGGTAGATGGGACCCTGGTCTGTGTTACGAAAATAAATGCTTTTACTTCACAAAATAAAATCAATATTATGTTATTTGCATGATAATACTATTTGAACAGCCGCATGATCTGGACGTCTCGCCAAATGTGTGCTTTTGATCCACCCAGTGAACTAATTATCGCAAAAGTAATAGCTGGTAATTCGTCTAAAATGTGTTCAATGATCGATGACAGAAACTTTCCTTTAGTTTTCAATCTTATTACAATATATTTTTTGGTTATTTTTTTTTTATCAATGAGCTGACTTAAAATTATGTAAAGTGACCTATATTAAAATCAAACAGTATTTTTTATACAAATCAGCGGTGTTAACTTCTAATAAACCTACAAACATCTTCACAAATTTTCGCATTGTATTATTAAGATTTCGTATACTCGACATATTTTTTAGTCTCACGCAGTGATCCGTTTGTCCTTTGGTTGCTTCTAAAACTTATATTGGTCGATGTAAACAGATTTGCGTTATGCTAAAGATATTTAAAATAACTCAAGAAAATGTGAAATAATAAATAAATTGAAATAATGGAATTCACCATAATTATCCTAGCATGACTTGCAATTATTTTCCATTAAGACATTACCATAATATTAATTGAAGCATTTTAATGATATTACCCTTAAAGGCAAAATTGAAATGTATCACGCAAAGGTACTATTGAAAGTTGAACCCTAGTCGGCATTTAATATTCAATAATTTGCCGCGCGTCGTAAAAAAAGCCATGGTTCCATTTAAAAAATGGCAGTATATAATACGCTTATGAAAACAAAATCCCTACTTTAAGGGATTTTCCGTAAATTAGATAGTGTATGAAGAAAATACAGTAAAATAATCATGTCAAGTAAATAATTATTCATGTAATTGGGCTTGTTATTATAATGTCAATTATTTACATACGTAGGTAGACAACGTAATGTTGTTCAGCAGCAATAATTAAGTGCAAAAGGTTATGCAGTCGCAGTTTTTTAATCCATGTCCATGATTACACAATTGCTATATTATGAACCACAGCAACAGCAAAATCTCAATTCAATAACTAAGTTATTTAATAAGACTTTGTTTTGACTTTTGAACGATAGAATTTCAATATAATATTATCCTACTTATCCCTCCTAATTTGAGATTGGGTTAACGCATTTTTACGTATGTTTCAGAAAAGATTCGTCATAGTTTTGTTACTGGTTGTTTAATGTCGATCTCTTCTGGGGTATTCGCGGTGCTATACAAATCCAATCCCGTGAAAATCGTGTTTAAAAAAACCCAAAGTCGAACTCACTCCCTTGCAACACACACGCAACCACTAACCAAAGAGGCGGAAACAAAAAGTGTATACATCGTGTTCATTTTACAGCAAAACTATGGGACGCTAGATTCGGCGAGGTTGTACACACGTTCGACCATGAGCACATAGTGAAGAGCGTCAACTTCAACGCTGACGACACGCTGCTGCTGACAGCCAGCAACGAGAAACTTATACGGGTGTTCGACCTCAACAAGCCTGACGCTGGAGGTAAGGTATTTTTTTTATACTTGTACGGCCAGAGCCTTCCTACTATAACTGGACTCAGTGGCGTAGCGTGGTTGGGGCGGGCCTTTAGGTGGGCGGCAAAATGCGTAAAATTAAATTGTTTAATTTTTTTTCTTTTACTCATGTACCCAGTGCCTAAAGGGAGCACACGTCATAGTTATATTTTGTTAAATAAACTTTTTAAATATTTTTTTTGTCCTGCTTTTTGGGTTGCAAATGTTGGTTCCGCCCCGGGCGGCTCGAAGCCAGGCTACGCCACTGACCAGGCTACTGGAAAAGAAATAGCTTACATTTTGACATGTATGTAAGGATGTTTCATTCTAGGCATTTTTAGTGAACCCACGGATTGTGGCAACTGAGGATTAATGTCTGTAAATTCGTATTTGTGGTTCTAGAGTCTAGGGTTAGATTTTCGAAAAACATTACAAATTAGTTTGGTTTGATAAATACGATTTACTTATGTATCGGAACTTATGATTTATATTACCATCCTATGTTTGTACCTAGATTCAACGCAAATGAAATATTCTGATTCTTGTCTTATCTGCCGATTACACTGTGTGGGCACTGGATGTCCGCTATTAACTTGTGGTTTGATTCGCAATTAATTTCAAGTAAAATCATTCAAAGTTGTGGTATGTGGTTGCCATCTGTACTTTGTCGTTGTGGATTTACTGTGATTTGTAGTTTTCAAGTTCAGTTACAGCTATGTATGCTCGTTGACAGTCAACGGTTGCTTTTAGTGGTGAAATTTTTTTTGGAAATATCAGTTGATCATCTTGCAAGACAAACTCAAACTATGAGGGACTGTATTTCACAAATCAATTTTTGTTACTTTTATAACGATTCAGAGATTTCAAATAAAATTACAACTACAGTTGTCTTGCATCGATTAATTCATGTCTCGGTATCAAAATAATAATTTAACAAGTTTAGTAATGGAGGACTATTGATTGTTCTCGAGAGTACTTTGCGACATAAAAAACTCCACCCATGAAAGTTTTCCTTATGTATTCGCATTTCGAAGGTTATTGAGGCGTGTAAGTTAATTTATTCTGCGGTAAAGTCTCATTGATTCATTGAATTGTTTAAAACATTATTGATTCTCGTCGGTACGTTCACTAAAAATAACATTTGTTTTTTCATTTAATTAAATAAATTAGGTACTCTTTTTCGTGCCATCTTAATATTCCAATCATTTGTTTATGTTATTACCGGTTAAAGATTTTTTTTAAATGTTTGAATATGGAACATGATCATAAAAAGATTAACTAAACTCGACCTAACTTTATTGCGTAGTTCGTCGTAATTTAAGTATAAAAAATTCGTTCCGATTCACAACTTTGTTAAAGAGTTAAGTAAAGCTGATTTATTATTCTTATTTTATATCAGTCGGTCTATACAAACCGGATAGTTGGTCAAAGTTTAGATTTTAACCAATCGGAAACAATATTGGATTTTGAAAGTCGTGTCCAATTATTGTGCCCTATACTCGTATGCATACTTAAAAATGTAGCTCTGTTTGTTTGTTACTCTTTCATTATAATATTATGTGGTCTCTAATACTCACCTATAATATCGACGGGTGCAAAGTAAAAAGAGTTATCTCCAATAGACCTCGTTTGCAGATAACTCTTTTTACTTTGCACCCGTCGAAATATATACATGCAATAAAAGAATATCGTTTTAGCTTTGGAGAAAATAACTGCACACACAAACAGCATTAGGCACGCAGTGTTTCTTCATAATTCACGCGTCGTGAGCGTCAGCGACGACCTCACCATGCGCGTCTGGGATCGTAATAGTGGAATGGTAAGCCGTACATTATGATATCTCAATTAGGGTATAATTAAGGAAGGCTAGGTTATTATTAGTAAAAAATCTTTGGTTTATTTTGTTCGATTGAATTCTGTTATATGCAATGCAATCAGCCCTGTATTATATACTGCCCACTGCTGAGCACGGGCCTCCTCTACTACTGAGAGGGGTTAGGCCTTAGTCCACCACGCTGGCCTAGTGCGGGTTGGCAGACTTCACATACCCTCGAAATTCTTATGGAGAATTCTCAAGTATGTAGGTTTCCTCACGATGTTTTCCTTCACCGTTAAAGCGAACGATAATTGATAAACAATACACACGTAACTTCGAAAAGCCAGAGGTGTGTGCATTGGGTTTTGAACCTGCGGACATTGTCTCGGCAGACCGTTCCATTCCCAACTAGGCTATCGTCCACTTCTGTTATATATCGTTTATAAATAAATAAAAACTTATATTATGAACAAAAGACTGATACGGCTTTTCTTCATAATATAATTACTCCTGAGGTATGTGAAGTCTGCCAACCCACACTAGGCCAGCGTGGTGGAATAAGGTATAAACCCTCTTAGTAGTAGAGGAGATAATACTGGGCTGGTATTATTAATTTACATATGTAATTTTATGTAAAAGTGTTTTAAAAATTTTCAATTTACATTATCATTTCTTAGTTTATATATCTCATTCCTGTAACACTATTTATTCTGCACGAACTTATAATTTTCTGCTTAAACTTATGGGTATTATGCACGCTTAAACTTGTAAACAGTACATTACATTAAGACCGGGTTTTTTCAACTGTAGTTATCTTTTTGTCAGTGTCTTATTAAGCTGGACGCGCTCGCAGCACCTGGAGCACTCGAAGCTCTTCGAGCGAGTCCAGGTTAATAAGACCCTGACAAAAAGATAACTGCAGTTGAAAAAATGGGGCCTTATTAAATTAACTACAGGATGTCCAAAAAAGTGGAATTCTCCACGATTCCAAACACGACATCTATTATTATATTTAAACTTTTATCATTATTTATACTTCGCGATCAACTTATAAAATAATCTTATGCTTAAACTAATATGACTGTTGAAGGAGTTTTTGTGTGAGTGGTTTAAATTTACTTATTAAATTAATTACAGGAAGTCCAAAAAGTGGAATTCACCACTATACCAAACAGTTTGGAGTTATCGCGAGATGGCGCGATATTGACCGTCGCGCACGGTAAGCTTTTAAGTCAATTAGTGCCATTCATACATTTCATTAACAGGCTTTGTTAATCCCCCACTCGTGTCTCCCACGCACTAAAGTATTAAGTTGTAGAAATATTTATAAGAGTATTATTGGTCATGTATATGTGGACGATAGCCTAGTTGGGAATGGAACGGTCTGCCGAGACAATGTCCGGCGGTTCAAAACCCAAGGCACACACCTCTGATTTTTCGAAGTTATGTGTGTATTGTTTATCAATTATCGTTCGCTTTAACGGTGAAGGAAAACATCGTGAGGAAACCTACATACCTGAGAATTCTCGATAAGAATTTCGAGGGTATGTGAAGTCTGCCAATCCGCACTAGGCCAGCGTGGTGGACTAAGGCCTAACCCCTCTCAGTAGTAGAGGAGGCCCGTGCTCAGCAGTGGGCAGTATTTAATACAGGGCTGGTATTATTATTATTATTATTATGTTTTTTTAATTTATATCTATTGACGAGTTAGTAAGATATGCGCCATGGTTTTTTAACAATCTTGCTTCTGATTTCTGATTATACTAACAACATTATACATTTTTAATTTCTCGAAATTACAAGTATTAATTATGGAACACTATATTCTGCGACGCACATTACATGGAGCTTGGGTATGCTGGAGTTTTATAGATAAGTTGAACAACAAAATGTTAATTGGACTGCTGCCCTACCTACCCTCTCAAGAGCGTCGCCAGCCGATGGCCAATGTGCAAATCGATATGCACATGAAACTTTTCACTTGTAGTACGAGCTTTACATCTACAGCGATTGTAATAATAACGGTACAGAATAACGTGTAAAGATTCACGAGTTCTTGACTGTACAATAAATATAACTTATAAATAATAAGCATTTGGCAACTTTTTTAGAATTTATAGGGGGGGGGGGGGGCGACGCCCTTGAACCCTCTCAGTAGTAGAGGAGGTCCGTGCTCAGCAGTGGGCAGTATATAATACAGGGCTGGGCCGCTGGTACGGTATGGTAGTCTTTGGGGCCCATCCGAAGCTAGTCACCTCAATCGTCCTGTGCAATGTCTGTCTTTGAGAACAGCTGTTACGCCACTCTGTATAGTTGTACCGATTTTTACTGACCAGTCTGACCAAAAATTACTGTAAAATGTACTCTATTATTACAGGTTCGAACGTGTCGTTTTACTCGTCGGACACGATGCGCAAGATGCGCGAGTTCCCGGTGCCGACCAAGTGTTACTCCGCGTCGCTCGCGCCGAGCCGCGCCACCTTTGTCTGCGGCGGTGAGGACCTCAAGGTCTACAAGTATGATTACAACACCGGCACTGAGCTTGGTGAGTAACTCACTATTATTATTTTTATACCATACAACTATTTCCGCTACAAAAATCCCAAATCATTGTAGTGATCCATAGCGCCATCTGTACGATGCCAGCGCCATATAATTGTAAATGGATAATAAGTAGCCGATATGTTAATCCAGTACACACACACGTACACACACACACACACACACACACACACACGCATACACACATGCCATTTATCCCCGTAGGGGTAGGCAGAGACGCAACTAATGCACCCTCTTTTCGCCGTGCGTATTTCGTACCATGTGATGCGAGCCTATCGCCATATCGGGCACAAATTCCAGACTCCGGGCTTCTAGTGAATAGAAAAATCCAATATCACCTGCTCGACCCGGGGATCGAATCAGAGACCTTAGCATTACAGTAGTTTTTTTATTTTATTTTTATTGAATTTACGCCCGCAGCGTGTTTGCTGCACGCTCGCTGCGCCTTCACCTCGCTGTGAATTTGCTCGCAATTTGCTAGTGTGATAAAAGTCTTAAGAACTTTTGTAGTGGGGACGGATTTTCATCGGACCGAAGCCGCGAGCTCAACCTAGGTTTAAATAAAACACACTGCAATTTAAAATTACAACACAACTTATATGTTACTAGCTTTTGCCCGCGGCTTCGTCCGCATTAAAGAGCTTTTCCTGTATAAAAGTTACTTTATATACAAACTATCACGCACAGAAGAGTTATATATGTAATTCTCTACAATATTATGCACGTATTATACATACAAATCTTCCTCTTGAATCACTCTATCTATTAAAAAAAAACGCATCAAAATTCGTTGCGTAGTTTTAAAGATCTAAGCATACATAGGGACATAGGAACATAGGAACATAGGGACAGACAGCGGGAAGCGACTGTTTTATACTATGTATATGTTATGAACGATACAGTTGTATAGTGTGTTGTCGGTGTTGTAAACCGTTTGTGTCCGGTTGCAGAGTCGAACAAGGGCCACTTCGGTCCGGTGCACTGCGTGCGGTGGTCCCCGGACGGCGAGCTGTTCGCGACGGGCTCGGAGGACGGCACGGTGCGGCTGTGGCAGGGCGTGCCGGGCCGCGTGTACGGGCTGTGGCGTCGGACCAACGAACACGCGCCGCTCGCCAACGGGTTCAAGGAGGTCGCCGCCAACTGACCGTACGGCCCGATAGACCAGGTATGCAACCTCCTACTGCTAGGAACCGCCCTGCCCACCCTTACCCTTTCTAGCCGATTTCGGCCACGGCGGCCAATCTCAACAGAGATCAGCCAGATACGCAGGAGATATTATAGTGCACAAGTGTGTGCGCAATACACAGGTGCACTCGCTATTCCTTTACTCTCATAGTCCGGTGAGACGGCAATCCGACATGACCGGAGAAAGATCAGGCGCAGGACCAACGGCTTGCCCACCCTACACACACGGTACATGTTGGCTTTAGCGCCAGAGTACACTAATTTCGATGAATGTCGTATTAGTCATTTTCATTTTGCGACGTTTAATTTTACGGAATAGTTACTTACTTCTTCTTAAGTCGTCCAAAAATATATATTTTATTTTGCATCGAATTTATATAAAAAAAATATGACACACCGTCGCCGCCTGACATTATCTACTTCGATTAAATGTTCTATCGACTAAATCACTGTAATAGGGTAATTGACTACATACTTTTTTTAAAATACAATTATGAAAAATGTATGCTATCCAAAATCGACTAGAAAAATAATTTTCAAAATTGGCGCAATAGTAAGTAAGTTGTAAAGCTTTGAAATTTGGTGGAAGGGGTAGCTGTCAAATAACAGCAATACTAGGCTGTGACGTAACCAAGCGCCTTCGGCCATAACGCTGCCTGTGTGCGAAAGAGATAGCGCGATATCCCCGCCACGCCCCCACTATTGCTCACAAGAATATTTAAAAATTTAATAACTGCTTTATTTTTCAATCGATTTTGATGCTGATTTCACAGAAGAATTTCTTTTTCGTATTATTTTCTGTACATCTAAAATAATGTACAAAATCAAATATAGGAAACTACCCTATTAAGTCATTATATCAACATTCCTTATAATTCGTCTGCTCGAATTAAGTTTGCATAAAATTCGCTCCTACATAATCGTTAGTGTCGACTAGGCTTGCAGACTAATCCAATTAAGTCGTATAATGTGCATAAAACTGTGCTACCATTACGCGCCGCAATGCTACAGAGCAATGCCGAGCCAAATCGCTGCGCATACCGAATAAATGTGAATCTATATAGTACGCTTTGATTCTGCTCTAGTCGACGCCAGCCTTTAAAGTAGTCTCACAGTTGGTCTCTTGTTTTAGAAAAGGAAATTAATGTAGGTGGGACCGCCAGCAAAAACTGATTTCGAAAACCAAAAACACTGCAGTGGGCTTAGAATGTGACAAAAAAACACGTCACGTCTCCGTTTCGTCTTATTGGGATTGGTTGAGAGACTGACGTACTAGTCTCTCGATCAATCACAAACATCAAAATTAAACGACATCGTTTTACGAGTTGCGTCTTTGTGTCACATTCTAAGCCCACTGTTGTGTCCATTTTTCAAACTCACATTTCATACATAGTGCCTCTTTTATTTCAGGACCAGAGTGGGGGGCAGTATGAGTGCAATTGAAATCGTTCGCGTTGTTTAAACCGCGACTGTGGAGTTTAGTTGCCACCAGGCTATGTGCAAAATGAAATTAAGAGGGGTTTGCCTGAACAAATCAAGACTTTAAGTATTCGAAACTTTTAAAAACTGTGTTTGTGTTGTTTAGTCTTTGCAACACTGGTTTTTATACTCAAATGTAATGTATTTATTGTAAAAAGGAACTAAATAGACTTGATATGCAACAAAATAAAGTGATTTGTAAATATTTTATGAATTTTATTCATATTTTTTTTACTAATGTCAGCTTTAAAGTGATTACGGACTGAATAATTATATACTTATTGAACATTGTGTAATACTTGTGTAGATTTAATGACAATCGAAGTGAATGTTTTTTTAGTTATGTGATATTAAAATAATTTGTGACATTTTTAAATAATAAATAACCTTCATAATTGTAACTTTTTAGTCCATGTGTGCTGTATTCATTTAAATAAAACAATAATATTAACGAAAAAATCGATATATGTATTGATTTTTTGTTACCGAGTGAGATTCACATTACAATATAAAACTTATAAAAATAACTACAACTAATTATAATTATGCCAATATTTTACAAAATAATTTACAAAAGCTATTTTCCTAGAGTTTACTAGGTAGTGTATAGTATCGTAGAAAACCTAACATTAAAATAATTCTCTGATGTTGGTAACACTGAAATGGTATGAGTAGGAAATACTGACTTTTTAGTTTGCAGATGAATGAACACAGTATCGTATCATTGTTTTGACAAATTAAAGCTACGCATGGCTGTTATGCTTACAAATCAATCTTTGCCAAAACAAAATAACCTTTATCATCCACAGATAAAAAATAATATTGGTAATGTATTTTACTAATAGTCTATTTTTAAAACAGTTCTATGAGTTCAAATATTGGTCTGGTAATTTGTATACTCCACTATAAGCGGAGTTTGTACTACTTTCCTTATAATGAAATAATATATAATTAGTTGGTGAAGTATGTACAACTCATCACTTATATCTATAAAATAAGAATTCTACAGAAATATTTTCTAATTAACAGAATAAAAAATCCTTAATGTATAAATTCTTATTGAAATAAGTATTTTGTACATTTGAATGGTGTTCTTATCATGAAAGGTATTCATGGTACATTTTTGATCAGATCTGATTTTCAATTAATTGCAACATTAAGCATTTGGTCATATTGCAAATGGTTCTTTAAATATTTGACTATTTTGATGGTAACTATTGGTTTATGAGAATTGTTTATTGTGAGTTGTTCGTGGCAGTTTTATTTTTGATTTCTTTTTATTCAACGTGGTCCTAATGTGTTCTATTCAAAATATTTGAGCGATTGTAATATTTTCTTCGTGCCCTACTTCAGCGTGCGTGATGACAAAACTATTTAACTTATTGTTTTATTACGACGCACCTGTTAGACTAGTTTTTATGATTCATATTCAAATAAATTAAACTATTGCGCCATAGACTATAAATATGGTTATAAGATTGTTCATAAACATATTTAATTAATGATTTTATAGACAAAATCAATGGGTTAGTCTATAATGGCGCGAATAGCAGAAAATGTTGGTTCGAGCTTCTTAATTATAAAAGTCAGAAAGGAGGGTTGTGGTTCCTTCTTACATACTCCCCTTTACTTACTGACTTATGGCGCATTTACATTAGTCTGTTAGACCGTATTCGGCTGCAGGCCGTATTCGGTCACCGACTAATATAAACAGGTATTCGTTTGGCCGTATTCGGTCGAGCTAACACAAGACTGTTCATGACGATGCTTGCAACCCGACTGTTCAATATACAATCGCCGCATCAATCAAGTCGCCGAATTCGGTTAACCGACCAATGTAAACAACTCAATTTAGGTAAGCGTTTCAGTTAAACCGAATGCGGCCGCCGCCTTCGGTGACCGACCTAATGTAAATGCGCCATTAAGTTATAGGACTGTTCATGTACTACGTAACATTAAATAAATAACGCAATAGGCATAATTACGTCTTGAGGAACACTAATTATTAAAAAACATGGTTCAGTATTTCAGTTTTTTTCACTATGTTATAAGCCGGATATTTTTTTTGGAGAAGCTAAGCTCCAAATTGGTAAGTCTATTCACTAAAGTATCATTATTTTGGTGTAGCACAGCAACCCAGTGCTTGTAGCCATATAATATAGAAAAAAAAACATTATTGTCCAATTATAATTGGTGTCTGAAAGGATCAACAACTTTCTTGTTTCTCAATATTTTGTAACCTTATTTTTAGGTAATATTTTTAATAGTCGTTTGGTACCATCGTTAGCTTATTAGGGTAAACCTTACTTGCAGATTGGTAAATCAAACTTTAATAAAACGTTACGCAGTCATACGATCCTCGTAGCTTTGACATTCCGCCCTTACCTATGAACGATTCTGAGCAACATTTTAATAATTACCTTTTATATCCACCATTTTTCATTACTTGGAAATTTAAAACACGTAAATGAGTGCAAATTATTTTTGAAAATGGTAAAAAAGCTGTCAAAAATCATTCATAAATAAGTGTCTATTATTAAATCACTTGGCGATGAATGGCGAGAGGTCGGGGAACTTAAAGGTGTGCGCGGGGCGGGGCAGCGCGCGCGGGGTGGCGAGCGCGGCGGGCGCGGCCGACCCGCACTGCGCCGCGCACACGTCGTCGCGCACCACCGCCTCGCGCGACCACTCGCGCAGCAGCTGCGAGCAGTCCGTTATGCGGAGGGAGGCACATTGCGCCTGCGGGGAAACGTATAGCAAATTCAATGTTTTGTGTTTTGAAAGGACATGCCCAAAAATGGGCCAATTCTAACCAAGATACTTTATATATATTTGGATAGTACTCCAAAAAACTAGACCTTTTATAATAACTATAAAATTTGAGCTTGGTTAGATTTTGAGCCCCAGCATACAAAAGTGGACATCTTTGAAAATGTCTTAATTACTATCATTGAGTGTACTTGGGCTGGGAACTATGAGCTCCTAGATTAGATTTTCAGGGTGGCTAAAAAAGATGTTTCTCTATTCAAAATAAGTGTCTGTGCTTGCAATTCGTATCTGTTATGGCGGTATTAGGATATATGCTCGGTTATAATATGGATCAGTACCGCCTCTAACTTCATCTGTGGCACTAATTCATCCATCAACGCTGCTACTGCATAAGTATATCTTGAGTAATAATTACTTATAGAACTACTCACCCCCTCAACAGTACAGATGCACGACGTGCACGGCGAAGGGAAGGCGGACTCTCCGACAGCGACGGAGCGGCCCGCGATGAGACAGCCCTGCGCCGAGCTCTCGCGCCACGCTGATAGGTCCAGTTTGGGAAGGGACCCGCATGGTACACGAGGGTTTCTGAAAATACAAACAATATATTATAGTTTTTTTTCTTAAAATTGTTCCTAAGAAATTTTAAGGCATTTCAAATTCCACGATTACTCTTTTGATTATGTTTTTGAGGGTAGTCACTAACGACAGCACCAAGGACATCACCGACCAATCCCTGTATAAGCAAGTGGAAACCGGCGTGTCAGAGCATTCTTTTGACAGATTTGCGCTCGTTTTCTATGAACTTTCTTACAATGATTCATATTATTCTAACAAAAATCACTAAAACCAAAATATAAAACTATAATAAGTCTATACTCACAAGAAATTGCTGGGTAAATCAAAGGATGCCCTTTGGATGTCGCCAGAGATGTCGAAGTTCTCACACAAGATCTTGGAGAGAGTGGATTTGCGAATCTCGGCCAGCTGGTGTTCCGTGAAACGTGCTGCTGGGTTGTCGTTTTCGTACCTGAAGGTAAACGGGTTTAGAGAGTTTTAGAGTGACTGTGAACTGTCTAACTGAATTTAGACAGTTCACAGAGTATCACTTAATGTTAGTGGAAGGTAATGAAGATTACTTTTGTACTATATCAGCACTGTAAAGAAGGTGCTGTTTTCACAAATTATATCGAAAGTACCAAGTATTTGTGTGGTATAGCAGTCTCGTGGCACTTGAGAACAAGTAGCTTACTTTTTATGTACTGGGGTTGAAGATGAGATTGGGTCCTACTAGTGTCTGATGAAATTAGTATGCATAGGTATCCTAGAATGAGATGCTCCCATTTATATTTTTTTTTTAAAAAAAGCTATGTATCGGGAGATAGATTCTTACCAGAAGCGATCACATTTCCTCAACTGCCTGAACTGTATGGCAATGATGCAGGCGAAGGTGGGTCCAACAAGTCCGCCCTGAAGCGGTCGCTCGCTCATACCTCCAGGGAATAAGTCGATGTCGTCCACAGTCGCGTAGATGCGCTTGAATCTGCAAGTAAAATGTATTTTTTGAAAAATCTAATATTTGACTGCCTTGGTGGCGTAGTTGTATTACGGTACGACTGCTATGCTGAGGTCTTGGGTTTGATTCCCGGGTCGGCCAAAGTGATATTGGATTTTTCTATTCAGTATCAGCCCGGAGTCTGGAATTTGTGCCCAATATGGCGATAGGCTCGCCCCCTATCACATGGGACGGAAATCGGAATACGCACGGTGAAAAGTGGGTGAATTAGTTGCGCTTCTGCCTACCCCTTCGGGGATAAAAGGCGTGAGTGTATGTGTAACTGTGTATCTAATTTTTCAAAGATGTCAATCATCTCCAGCAAGTTACCTCAAGTGATAAAATGGACGAGGAATCTTAAAGAGAGCAACTAATTCTATTAAAACGGGTTTGTGAGCCTTGTATCGTATTGGAGATTGCTTTTTTATGGCACGACGGACGTGAATATAATAAATTTGCTTTTTTTTAAATACAAAAAAAACCATAATAGCTTACCTTGCAATAACTTCATCGGGTATCTCCCTGGCCAAATCATCAAAGGTAGTGGCCCTCTTCAGATTACAAAGCGCTCTGTAGTTGTTGTAGCTCGGGATACCATGGTCTCTGGCTCTCTGGATGTTCAGAGCGATCAGATCGATACCAGAGAAAGGAATGCGCCTGTCTTCGAATAAATGGTTTGTAACTTCTCCGGTGATGAACTGGTCCAGGGTTTCCATGGGGGTTGATGAAAGACCACGGATGAGTTCGTCTACTAAAGGTGGGTGCTAGAAAAATAAAATATAGAAGTTAAGAAAATGACTACAATTGAATGGGTTATGATTGTTGCGAGCAATTAGTATAAATATTGCCGAGTGTACCTGGTAAGTCTATCGTGAGCCGGCAGACTGCTCAGTATTTCCTCAATTATTTTAATTGCGGATTAGAAGAAGTAATAGATTACTATTTCCGAATATTCAGACTACCAGAAAATATCTGGGAACGGCGATAGTGATGAAAATTACTTCTCGACTGAACGTTCTCAAACCAACCTTCCGACATCGATTATAACTATATCCCTAATGATAAACAGGTGAACTCCATACAGTCTATTACTACTTACAGACATGAACATGTCGGGTCTGAAGAAGCCATCCCTGAGCAGGATCGGGGGCTCGACGGGCTGGTAGGTGTGCGAGAGACGCGGCAGGTGCGGCCTCAGCAGCGAGTGGCCGATCCTGAACGCCGCCGCTCCAAACTCAGTCACCACGGCAGGGTTACAGGTAGGAGAGTACTCTTTGTAGTAGCCTAGTGGTAATGAGAAACTTAAGTCAGTAAAACATTTTATCATGCACCAAAGAAAAAAACTTGGACTAGTCTTTTTTGCAGTAGAGAGGGTAAATGATAAAGTGGGTCATTTAATGGTAAGTGATTACCAAATATCTCATTTATTACCAGAGGACATCGTTGCCCTGCTAGCTTTTGAGGTAAGAGTAGGCCCTTTTCTTAAGGGTCCCTTAATTCTATCGGCCTGGGAATAGGGACAAAAGTTTGTTCCAAAACGACGTTACATGTGGAAGAAAATTCTTGGTTTATGAAATATGAGAGACGATAACGAATATCAAAGACATACCTGAAGGCAATAACTTCAATCCGTAGAGATTAACAGCGTTCCAAGACAGCAGACGAGGTAGGAATTCGTTGTAGATGATGTGAGTGAATTGTGCAGCTATTATACGACGCGCGTGCTCGAACAGTTGGTCTGCATCCCAGTGAGGGTTTACACCACGCAGTCCTTCGACGACACGGTTGTGTTCCCGCATGAAGATAGTATGGATGGCTGTGAGGCCAGGCTGCTCTGAAGCTCTGCCGTCGCCTGGAGAGCATTTTGTAAATTGTTTTATGTATAAATGTAGAGACGCAACTACATTCTTGAATAATGCAACATTTATTGTGTGGCGTAGTTGTATTACGGTACTACTCCAATGCTGAGGTTTCGGGTTTGATCACCGGGTCGGGCAAAGTCATATTGGGTTTTTCTACTCAGTATCAAACCGGAGTCTGGAATTTATGCCGGATATGGTGATAGGCCCCTGTCACATCATGGAACGGAATACGCACGACGAAAAGTGGTTGCATTAGTTGTGCTTCAGCCAACCCCTTCAGGGATAAAAGCCGTGAGTATGCGTATGCGTTATTGTAGAAACGACAATGACTGATGGTAAAACCAGATTTAATGTTGAGTGTCCGCCCACCAAAACTTTCGCTCCTAAATGATTTTTTTTTTGTAAATTCCCTCTTGTTATCAATTCTACTATAGTACTAGAACATTTGCATATTTAAGAGGATTAAAAAGCAAATAAAGTATTTACCAGCAATAAAACAGAATCCACTGGCAGCCTTGCATTCTGGATGGTTGTCGGTGCGGGGCAGCAGCTCCTTGCCGTTGTGTGGGTTAGCGGTAGCATTAAGACGTCCGTTGAAGCCGCGAAGTTTGCGCACAATGCACGGGTTCTCACCGTAGATCACCGATGCGTCGATGTAGGGTGTGTTCTGGTTCACTTGCTCGCGGGGACCTGGTGAAAATAATTATATTACTTATTAAGAAATTTCTAAGTTTATAAATTTATAGGACATATCGTATTCCATTGTTCATTTTATAATTTTATCCTCTATTTTTCACTCGACCAACATCAAATATTTTGCCAAAAATGTCAAAGATCCAGAAATATTGATTCGACATTGAATCATTCTATTATTAATCGGTTTCTATTATTATCATTTAGAATCTAATCGGATGATACATTAAGCAGACTGATACTGACCCAATTGCTGCTGACCAGGCAAACTTCTCATGAAGGGGAAGCAGAGCCTCTCTCCGGATGTGACATTTACTTCCGGGTAGTAGTGGTCTCCTCGCGGCACAGGGAACGGGTTGCACTCAGGATGGACGGTTCTGGGAGAGTCGCAGGAACGGCAGTCAGGAATGGACTCGTGGAAACCTGAAACACATTATTTTATAATATCTTTCAATAGAGACAAGATACAATAGGTTGATACTGAATATTCTGATTTTGATATGATATACTGTTGGTAGGTCTCTCATATGTAAGAGTCCGTCTGGGTGGGTACCACCACAATATCTATTTATACCGCCAAGCAGCAATGTGCATGCACTGCTGTGTTTCGGTTTGAAGGACATTGTAGCCAGTGTAACTACTGGACATAATGAGACTTACCATCTTATGTCTCAAGACGAGCGACGAGCGCAGTGGGATGCCAAGCAGTACTTTGTAAGTCAAGGTGCTGGATGGTGTTGCTATTGTTTATGGGTGGTCGTATCGCTTACCATCAGGCGAATGGCATGTTCGTTTCGTCATCCAATGCAATAAAAAAAAAACTGTTGCTTTGACATCTACAAATTGATATAACTGTCTAAACTTATCGTAATTTTGAATAACTTTGTAAGATTTTCATTACTGATAAATGATAGTTGTTTCAATGTAGTGATATCAGAGTGGAACTGGTGCCAAAGAATTTAAACATTAATAGTCTCTGTTGACACTTAACTTTTAGACGAAACTAATATTATGGATGCTTATTATTTTACTAATGTAACCTTGAAAATCCGAAAATCTTTAAAAAATTACCTTTATGAATGGGCGTCATGGTCAGCTCGTGGTCAAGGAACTGCGCGAACTGCATCACCATGAGTGTGTAGCGTGTGTGCAGGTTCGAAATGTCGGGGTGGATCACTGTGGAGATAACGCGGGGCGAGGGGAGAGGCGTGCCTGTTACAGAGTTGATGCGCGGACGACTTACACCTGCGAAGTAAGGATATTAATTGAAATCAATTGGAAGAAGTAAATTAATTAGACGAGACACGGAAAAGAACAAACAAGAATGGCTTTTCAGTGAAACCTTTAAAAGATTAAGAAGTATAGCTCTCAATACGTACTTGATACATTTTAACACTATGAAAAATAAAGACTAAATAGGCAAAAAATATATAAAAACATGCAAGACATACCATCTTCATAAACAGGAGGTAGCAATCTGGCAAATGTAGTCAAACTCTTGCCCAGGTTGGGATTCCTAAGATTGTTACAGTATCCAGTGTACGTTCGGAATGGACTATCAGCATCACACGACCCGGTGTCATCACACTGAGGTTCGATAGTGGGTCCTCCGAGCTGGTCCTGGCCTAGGAAACCGCTGATGTCGACGGATTGTAGGGAGTCGGCGAAGTCATTCGTGGTACTGAAGCCGAGGGTGTCTTCGAAGATCTGACGCTTGCGACGATGGCTATAATATTAAAAGTTGGTTATTGAATTGAAAATTTAGTTCGACATGCAATAAGTATGTTTGTTTATAGAAAAGAAGAAGATTTGATATGTTTTGTCATTAAATTAGTAACAATTATAACTTCAGAAGACAGGTTTATTCATATTTTTATTATCAGAGGTACAGGAAGGCAATTTTGTTTAAACAACCTAAAAAATGATACCTAATTATTGTTGGTGATTTATATTTACCCGCTGTTTATGGTGTTCAGTAACTCGTTTGTAGCGAATTCCAAGAACAAGGAAGTATTGGCGAGTTTCAGTGCGTATTTGTTTGCCTTCGAGAACGACGCCGCTGTTCCCACCGGTGATTTAGGGTCAGCTCCACCATCTGAAAGTTTAAAGTTTGAAGTCTTCAAAAGTTTTATATTAATTCTCGGTGATTAACAAAAAAAAAACAACGATCATATTGCCCATCCCTATGGAAACTTCACATATAATCCCAAAAAAATATCGAGTCGCAGAAGAAGAAAATATTGAATTCGGCCTAAATATTCTGATAATGATCAACACTCACGAGTTTCCCACAACATGTATTCCAGTTTCTTCCTGTCAGCCATCTCTTGTTTTGCTTTTTCTATAGCTGCTGACAGCATGTCTTGGGAGAGTCTCTCCGCTGCTTTAGCTCCGGACTCATCTCTCCAGGCGGATAATTCGAGGCGGTTGTGTTGAGAGCAGTCTTGGCCTGCATTCCTGTTTAATGAAGATATGTTGTGTGTAAATTTAACAAAGTAAGGGTAGTTTTGGGAGGATTTTAGGAATCGACGAGCAGGTAGCAGGCTTGACAGTAAGTACCTACCCGGAAATAGTAGACAGAACTTTGAAATGTATTGTAGGTATATAATTACAATAAAGAAACACTGCATCTACTGCTTGGCTATAGAACGTTACCTTCTACAATTGATACAATGCCTTCAATGATTCTGAACATAACCACGGCAATACTTGACCATATTAAAAATATACTTCTAAGCAGTAAAAAAAAAAACGGTGTACTTACAAATAAGGATCTTCTTTAACGAAAGCCTTAGGTTGGATTTTGATAAGGGAGTCATCGGCAGCGCACAATAGGCCGGAAAGCGACACTTTCCTAATGGCGCCCAACTGTTCCGGCAGGAACGAGGATGGAGGAATATCGTTTTCATACCAGAATCTGGAAATAAAGTGATTTAATTAAGATATCGTTGCGTGGTTTAAATGGTAAAACTTTACATCATAATTCGTGTTTATTATATCTGGTGAATATCCTTTAATAGATTACGAAGGAAGTCGTGAATAGAGACGAAAATTATTAGAAATTAGTTATTAGAAGTCGGAGATATGTTTACCTGTCGCTCTTCTTAAGGTTAGCGAACTGCAAAGCTAATACGCAAGCGAGTGTTGGTCCAACAACGGCGCCAGTTGCTGCCTTTTCCATGGCACCACCAACCATTAGCTCTACATCTTCAGCGTTTCTGGAATCAAGAAACTTTATTTATTTCCCTTTGGAAGGATGATTATTAATATCATCAGAATCTTAAATTTTAAAGCTAATCTTTCTTAACCGTCGAAACTAAAAAGTTAAGTGCCTATGTGACTTGCCTCTCTTCGTACTTATGATAACAATTTTGTTTGCTACTATAACTGGAGGAAAACACACCGCGGATAATAATGCGTGACAAATACTTCGCAAATATTAAGTAGTCATGATTGAACCTTAGGTGTCCCTTTAATTAATGATTGACTACTTCACCAAAACTAAAATAGTGACCACCTTATAGTTAACTGAACTCTGAAATATATCAAATGACGAGGCGCCTTATCTGTCTCACAGTCTTCATTCCCACTAACATCTATTATTTTTTTGTAATATTATTTCAAAGTACTCGACGCTCCGATATATTTTTCCAATTACTATAGAATTAAGACTTACCTATACATATCAGCCATCATCTCCTGTTGCGTTCTATCGAATCCCATCTTTTCCAGATCTCCAAAGGTCTTCACAGTGGTCATAGGCTCACAGAGTCTCAAGGCTCTTAAGTACGGAGACACGCCGTGGTCCCGGGAACGGTACAGATCCCATTGGACGGAAGACGGGAATTTGGATACTTTGTGAGCGCTTGTGTGTACTAGGTATTCTACTGAGATTGTTGAGTTGATCTGGAATTAATTGTGTTTCTTGTAGCGATTGTAAGGCAGATCAGCATTTTTTTATATTTAGCACGATAAAGTGACGTCACTGCACCTAGTGTTAAGAGATTAGTGAAGCCCAATGAAAATATTGATCGTCAATGCATGTCGCTGGTCATTATATTATTTGAACTACATCTGTTTATGATAAGGGTCAGGCTACCCTGACCCTTATCATAAACTACTAATTGTTTTACTAATGCCTACGCATTTTCGTAGTAAAAAAATCTATACTAATATTATAACAATGTTTTAAAATCGTACAATGGATACATGGTATTTCATAAGAACTTATAAACTCTACATTACGATACCGTCTCATAGTATTTTTTTAGTATTATACACCATAATGGAATCCTTGAAAATTCTACAGATCTGGTGTTATTAATCAAACTAATCTGAAGGTCATTACCAATTTTTCGTTCATCATAGCTGTAAAGATAGGCGCGACGGCTACTAGCTCTGTGTAGATACCGGCGCGGTTGGCACTCGAGTATCCTCGCCAGAAACCAAGAGACGTTAGTTTCAACTCCGCTTTAGCCATGCCAACCTGGAATTAAGTAAATTATTAAACATATCAGCAAAAGGAAGAAAGCTATGAGTACAAGCGGTTAAATTTGTTTTAAGTGCGTAAATATTTATATTTTGATTTAACTGTAAACCATTGTGCTCTAATCCCGATCAATGTATTAATTCATTAGTTTTCATTACATAAATCTCACCATATTTCTTTGACATAGATAACAAATCGTCATAATAGTTAAAGAAGATATAATTTAAAATTTTCATCCATCTTTATCATGTTTTCAATACTATCGACGAAACACATACTTCTCCAAGAAGAACAGGCAGGAACTCGTTGTAAGTGATGTGCTGGATGATAGCTGCCATAGCTCTTCTGGTCTCTAAGAACAGAGTGGTGTCATCCCAGAACGGGTTGATGGAGAACAATTCGCCAGCAATACGATTGTGTTCCGAGAATAGAGCGCTGTACAGAGGTGCAGTGGGAGTTCCGTCGTTACATCTGAAAGACAAATAGTATGGGGTTGAAGCAATGGCGTTGAATTCAAATTTTTTGGGTTAAATCAGATTTTATAACAATGCTCCGGTTTTCAAAACTGAAGGTACATTTAGTAGAGACATTTTGGAGGTAGTTATCAGGCTAGACCAGCACGGTTCTAAGTACCTAGGGCTTGAACCGCCCAATCTTTCGCTTCCTACGCCTATAGATAAAAGTTTTTGAGCAGGAGCTATATTTGCCAACATTTTAAATTGAATCAAACACGCAACGAAGTTTCTCGTATGAATAAGTGGATAAACAAAGTGTAGTTCTTTGATTGTGCATACCGTGGAGTCGGTAAATACCAATGCTAATATGGTAAGATTGGAATCTGTACGTGAGAACGCAAATTATCACAAGGTTACTGAAGTGTTATTTGCATACAATCCATGTGACGACATCTAGGAATCTTGTATAACTGAAGATGCGGCCGTTTGTACGGGTATAAAAACTGATAATTTATATACCAAAAAAATCAAATGTTCACGTCTATTTTAAGAACTCAGGTATTGGTTTTGTTTAAATATAACGTACTTAGTTAATAAATTAAGTACACCGCATCTATTTAAATATGAACAGTCAGAAAAGTGTATGTTCCACCACTGTAAGGTTTTAAATAAGTCGCTTACGCGTCGTCCGAAGGCAACATGCAACCTTCAACTAAAGTAGACAATAAAAGTATTCTGCTGTTTCCTTTGTACAGTCACCCATATAAGTAGCTGAACAAATTCAAAATTTCAAATTGCCCTTAAAGTTATGCGTCTGAATCAACAATCGTTTTTTCTTCCCTAAAATAAACTTCACGGGGTTAACTTTATTTTAGATAAAGAAAAAAGATTATTACGATTGGAGTTAACGTGTAGAAGCGTTTTGAAGTTTTTAATTTGTTCAGCTACTTTTGTGCCTGACTGTACATCTCTGAAACGATCGCACCTGCTTGGTATAATAAACAAATGTGCGTTTTATCTTGAGAGAGTGTACTAGCACCAAAATGATTGATTGTACAAGCGAATAAGGAACATGCTTAAAATATTGAAAAATCATTGCTTATATCGTCATATTGTATACAAAACAATAATACCCAATTTACTTATATCTACTTGTAACGATTACGAATACTATCGTTGATTACAATTATTATTTATTGTTTATAATATCAGCCCTGTATCATATTCTGTCCTACTGCTTGCACGGGCTTAGGCCTTAGTCCACCGCTCTGGATTATTATATATTATAAATTCTTATAGAGAACTTCTTAGGTGTGCAGGTTTCCTCGTGATGTATACCTTCACTGTTGAAGCAACACAAAGAATACACACATAACTTTAGAAGAGTCAGAGGTGTGTGCCCTTGGGTTTTGAATCTGCGGACATTCGTCTCGGCAGTCCGTTCCACTCCCAACTAGGCTGTCGCCACTTTTTGTTATTTATTGTTTACTAGATTTGGCTCGCGGGTCCGCCCGCGGGAAAAAAAATTCCGGGATAAAAGTCCTGCTTTATATTTTCCCGGGATAAAAAGTAGCCTATGTCCTTTCTCAGGCTCTAGAATATCTGTGTACCAAATTTCATTTAAATCGGTTCAGTAGTTTTGACATGAAAGCGCGACAGACAGAGTTACTTTCGCATTTATAACATTAGTAAGGTTAGTAACGTAAACATTAGTTTTAGCACCTATTGCACTCGGTACGTCAAATCTTAAATCTTAGTTATAAACAAACTCATTCATATAAGTCCAAAGTAACAAGGACCTACAACTATGACCTATTAAATACAGGAATTATCCATGCGTCATGAACGTCGGTAATTTTTACTACATCTGTGATTCAAAAAAATATTCGTGTCCGGTAACAAACAAAAAAATACGTTCATCAAATACTTTAAACTTTTTGTGACTTTTCAATAACCGAGTCACATCCGACTTCATTGATGATCTGTTAATCCGTTGACGTAATACATAAGCGGTATTTTGTGGTAGAATGATGATTTCCTAGAAATGTTATTAAAGTTTCTATTTCCTGTAGTCCATTAAAAATTCCTACTACAGTAAATACTTTTTTAAGCGCATTGGAGTCTGTAATATTATGTTCAGCTACTAGATTTCCTATGCAAACCATATTACTATTACTATAGCTTTATTTATCCCTTACAATTTTACAAAAGAATATACCAAAGATACCAAATGTCCAATCTCATAAGACAGGTAATCCTTAAAAGTTAATTAATTAACGCAATAAGGAAATCGAATTTTAGACACGGTGCCCTTCTTTCACGTAAATTAAATCTATAATTGCAGAATATAAACAATGGAGTAAACTTATCTCATTATTTCGATATCGCAATATCATTGATTTTGGTGAGTAGACCACGTGGGAAACGTTCACACGATTACAATAGTATCTTAATCTGTGCTTTATGAGAATGTTTCCGTGCATTTATGGATTGATGTAATGAGCATAACATTGTTGCCTTCCTCATGTTGAGACGCGTTTTTTATGAAATAATGTGCACTCGGTACTTACGGATATACATTTGATATGTAAAATTTGCTTCAATTGACTGATTACACTAATTTTATTTTTATTATAATAGTTCTCGGTAGCACCGAATAGTAATGATCATCATATCCCTAATAATTGACCAACACCAGATCAGTTGAATATCATGCATCAATGCTCCACATTGGAGGATAATATTTAATTTAACTTAACCATGTATTTTGGACTGAAAGTACAATTTTCAAAGCAAAATGCATAAACTTTGGAGACACATAAAACAATATTCTACGTACTTTCTACAGGATCCCACATCGACCTTCCCAGCGTCATAAAGTCGAAGCGAGCGTAGTTCCTTTTCCGAACTCCCATACAGAGCTGATCCGTCCAGGAAGGACGTGGCCAGGTTCATCTGTTCACGATGTTCTGTGGAAATATGAAGGCACGACATTAGTTTGATATTTATTGAACTATAATCAACACATACCATACCAGCCCTGTATTATATACTGCCCACTGCTAAGCACGGGCCTCCTCTACAACTGAGAGGTTTAGGTATTAGTCCACCACGCTTGCGAGTTGGCAGACTTCACATAGCTTCGAAATTCTTATAGAGAACTTCTCAGGTATGCAGGTTTCCTCACGATGTTTTCCTTCACTATTAAATCGAGCGATAATTCACAAAGAATACCCACATCACTTTTTATAAGAGTCAGAGGTGCGTACCCTTGGGTTTTGAACCTGCGGACATTCGTCTCGGCAGTCCATTCCACTCCCAACTAGGCTATCGCCGCTTGATCAACACATACTTAGGCCTAATTTCACTATGCTCTGTTAGTTACTTTACCAGCCTGTTAACTGTCTTAACGGACCGTTAAGGTTTTTGAGTGTCCCACCATACTCTTACAGGTGATTATCTTCCTTAACTAGGCGTTCTTTCATGGGACGCGCGATACTTTAACATTCGCGTCAAATTTAATGCCCGATTAACTAATGCAATTGGTGTAAATCATTCTTGCCTAAATTGGTGTTTTATAACAAGTTTCAATAACGTAGGAAAAAATAATAAATAAAAATATAATAGAATAAAAAGAATCGCAAAAACTTATGGACGAATGGTGGAGTAAATATTTATATAAAATCAGTCGCATATTTTCGCCGGGTGCCAGACTGTCAAATATTTCCTGTAGCGATTATGTGAATATTGCAAAACGCGTAGTCAAGCTGCTGGCGATCGAGCGATCGTCGCATCATTTCCTTGTACGTGCAATTTGTAACACTTACGAGTTTACAACCAGACGCGGTAAAATGTGTACTGGGTTGTCACAAATGAACATACTAAAGTATAATCGGCTTGCTAATAAAGGCTGTGTAAGTCTGTGATAGTTATTCAGAGGGGTTAGAATGTGACAAAAAAACACGTCACGTCTCCGTTTCGTCTTATTGGGATTGGTTGAGAGACTGACGAATTGGTCTCTCGATCAATCACAAACATCAAAATTAAACGACATCGTTTTACGAGTTGCGTCTTTGTGTCACATTCTAAGCCCACAGTATTTTGTCTTACTATGTTAAGTGACATGACAGGGGAAGCGAGACAAAACCGTGGTTATCTTTTTGGCCGGGTCTTATTAAGCGAGACGCGCTCACAGCTCCTCACGTCTCACGCCTGGCGCACTCGAAGCTCTGTGCGCGCGCCGATTTTACACCGAACACCGAAGATTACCCTAACCACGGTTGAAAAAACTCGGGCTAAGTGTTTAAAAAGTAATGAGAAGTTATATCACATCTTATTACACACGAGGTGTTACCCTAACTTTATTTTAATCAAGAAACAAGTAACAAGCACTCGGAGATATAACTGGTATTAATACCTAATATATACATATTCATTAGCTCAATCTGTCAGTGTATCATTTTTTCAGACAACCTTTGCCTCAAATATTAGTTTAAAAGTAAATAGTTAGTAGGTACCTATAGCAAAGCTTTGTGGTTGCAGTGTAATTCAGACAGGACTTCAGACATGTCACGGAAGGAAGGAAGGACGGAAGGAGCTGTCTGTATACCTATGTCATAATGAAAATAAATTTCAAAAATAAGTGGTCTTATAGGAAAACTCACCAAATCCACAAGAATCAATATTTCTCGCTGGAGCTGAACGTGTGTATTCGCAATGTGAGCTGCCACAGTTCTGTAACAAAAAAAAAACAAATAAAACAGAAGCAAGTCTTTCCTCTACAAAATTAACAATTAAGTACGGGCTTCAGTGCACTGCACGGGATGGTTTGCGTTCACTTGGAGAGGCCTACGTTCAGCATTGGACGGCAATAGCCTGATTGATTGACTGCACTGGCATTGGCGTAGCTAGTCATTTTTCAGGAGGGCCCAGTGACTAAGACTTAAAAAATAAAATGACTTCTGTGTGCACGCCGATGTGAAAATTTTTTTCGCTTAAAAAATTATAGTTATAGTAGGCTGGCACAAAAACCTTAGGGTAGGCACCAAGTAATTCTGGGGTGGGCACGTACTACCTGGCCCCCCTCTATAGACGCGTATGTGCACTACGTGTGAAATTTAGGTAGTTAAGTAACATATCGATAAAGGCATAGATAACATAATATCTAATCAGATATTGTTAACTGGCTAAGCAGTCGTTAATACGTTAAGTCATTTGTAAACATAAGAGAATATTTAATGACTTATTTAAACATCAGCTTGTATAATTCTGTTTATCTCATTACTATATTCCACGTAGAAATAACAGGAATATTTTGTAATTTTAAAATGTATGCACACACATAATAATATATGGGTACGTGAAGATGGTCCCAAGTGGTCATATATTATGTGTGTGCATATTATATGCTTAGATTTTCATTCGATTAATATTTATTTATCAGTATGCAAATATAATATCAATGCGGATGTTTTTAAATGATTAATCTAACATTAAAATCATACACATCTAAGACCACACCTCTGACATAACACAGACATATTCATCTAACTTTTCTTTACAAATTCTTTAGAACACATCACATGACTGACAATGTGCCATTGAGCCAATTTTTAAGAATTACCGTCGGCATGCATGGACAATGAACGAAATAACGTAATTGGCCCAACACGGGTAACTTTCACTGAACATCCGAAGCATACGTAATTCACATGAATGGCCTACCTTAGAGTAAAGAGTAAACATTGTGTAACGTCCATTACCATAGTTAAATGCTAAATGCTCTAAGTATGTCATACGCAAAAGTTAATTCGTTTCCAAAACGTCAGACGAAAATCTGTTGAAAGCGTAACGTAAATATCAATATGTATTAAACTACAGGCTACATAATGTATTTATAAGGTATTTAAATTAATTTGTAGCATGCCTGTTAAAGGTCGCTTAGATAGCTTAGTAAGTTATCGCTTCAGTTAGCGATATTCCATGACTAATTTGATGACTGATTAGCGGCTGCGCGCTGCAATTTCGTAGTACCTTGTCTAGTGTTTCTCAAATTTCAGCATCAAACTAACTGCGCCAAAGTTGATGAATCATAAATTTTAAACCTTAGTAGATTTTTTGGTTTAATAAGAACTCTTTTATACTGATACTTCCTAAATTTGAAATATACGTCACTGCATTGTCTGCTGTCGATATTTGCGAAAACGGTTGACTAATTTGAGTTTTCGGTAATGAAAATAAGGTGTCGAGAATGGCCTTAATTTAATATTTTTGTTATTACAAAGTATTTTGCTTTGTTGTTATTTCTTTTGGATTCGCTTCCTTGAGCATATTTTATGTAACCGAGATACGAAATCAGTTGAAATTTTAGTTGTAATAAAGCAGAGTAGTTACTGTAGTTATTAGTTACTTTCCGAGAAACCGTAACGAAGTTATTGTGATTCACAATTGTTCAATGTTCTTCTTGCAGAGTTTTAGTAACGCACTTATTAAAATCTATGTGACTGTAAAATATACTATATTATTTGTAACTAAGATCTACATTCCTTCTTTTATATAAAGCACGTGTATCATTTAGTTTCAAGTTACATTTTAGTTTTTTATTTGATTTCAGTCATACCCATGCCCTCACGGTATTAAAGATATCATATACCACAAAACTGTTTTATTATCTCTAAAAATATGCCTTTCTTATAGATTTCTAAATCGACTTGTTAGCAACGGTCTGTTTTGAGCGCTTCCTGCGACATTATTCAGAAAAAATCTACAAAACAGCCATTTAGAAATATGCTGCCACCTAATATTAAAAGTGCGGGTAAAACTGATGAACTGATACCTTTACATATGGCTACCTCAACCGTTTTTTCTACTGCATAACCTTTATCGACACTTCACAGATATCTCTAGACCAGTGCTTCCCAAACTATTGGTCGCGAGCAACCAGTGGGTCGCAAGGGAATATTGGGTGGGCCCTGAGAAATAGAACAATATATCAACCGACCGACACAACAGCCGGGTGGCCAATGATGGACGAGAAAAGAAACAAAATTCTCGAAAAAGGTATTAAAAATTCACTTCATGACAGCCAAGAGGTGGGTCCAGAATTTGGAAGTTTTTGTTAGGTGGGTTGCGGCTCATTCTACTTTGGGAACCACTGATCTAGACGAAATAAATTATTAGGACCACACAAAAATAGTTATACATTTGATTATGTTTTGTAGTAAGCAGCCAAGTCATGTTATTATTATTTTAACTTTTGTTATCTAGTATTTTTTTTCTTTTTTAGTATTACAAAGTCACGTCACGTGTTCTGCTACGTTGTTAAAAAATAATTACTATCCAGTAATTTAAGTTATAGTAAAAAAAAACACGTGAGGTATAATGGGTAAGCATACCTATAATAATTAAAGTCTAGCGTGCTTAATACTTGAAAAGCATGCAATCAATTTAGTTTAATTGCTATTGTAAATTTAGTTGCAGCAACTGTCGACTAATCAACAATTGATTAGTTACTAATAAGATGAGCCAACTGTTACCTGCATCTTAATTACATGAAAAAATAATTCCGTATTGTTGAAATCTGCGTAAATTAAAAGAAATGAATATTTCGAACACGTGAGTATTGAATTTGGTTTCGAAATACGGATTTTCGTTGCAAAATATCCTCAACATATTATTTACATATACATAAAGGCAGATTGTTAGGCAGCCTAGATAAAGGTAATTATTTACTTACAGACGCGTAAGTGCCAGATTATGTCCTATTGATGCGCACATTGCCATAATTAGGCATATTTGTAATTTGCACGCAATTTGTATTCCCTAACAAAAGGGTTCTTATTAGGAACACATGTAATTCTAGTACATAGATATATGTATAGGGCTGCTACTGGCCATGTTTCCTAACTTCTCCGTAAGTCTCCAAAGCATTCAGTTAGATACATTTTTTCAAGTGTCCGGGTTAAACCCGAATTGTAGAGTTCGAAAAACCCAGAATTGTAAAGGAAGGTCTTCAGTTTTATTACGTAGAGCCTAGTTAGCGTGTCTGGGAAATTCATTTTTCAACACGCTTTTATTATTAGGCCAGTATTCCAGATTTTTTGTCAGCTTTTCCGATGTAAAGAGTTCATGCAATGGTAGTTGTATAGGTATCTAAATTATCATAAGAATGCTTCACCGTTGTCCAAATAATTTCGAAGTGGGGATGCGTTATTCAAAAAATGATAATAATTTTATTATTTTTTCTTATCATATGCAGTTTACAGCTCAGGGACCAAATAAAGCAATAAGATTTTAAAATACTTCCTATATTTGTAGGACGTCCAAAAATTATCGGAATTGGTGTAAAGACATGCGATAGACGTTAAATATCGCGTGATAGGCCACGTCAATTATTTCTGTACTAAATCTCTCACTCACGGTCTCGGCAATCAATAATATAATTATTTATTACTTTATGCTGCTGTATATGACATAATGTTTAAAGTAATCATCGTTCTCGCGGCAATATGATTATTGAACAATAAATTGCGAAACGATTGTTCAAAATTCCGATGCTTATATGGTCTGTCGGAAATTATCAGACATTTTCAAATGTATTAATAATTTATAGAGTAGGAAGTATAAAAACAACAATAGAAGAGAATTCAGTTTTTTTGATAATGAGCTGAACGAAATTTGATTGAATTAGTAAAGGTCATTATTCGAAAAAGTCACGTTTGTATTCACGGAAATGAATGCACATAAAATAAGGACTTCATTTTAAATACGGAATCTCAGTATAATTGATAATTTATAAATTTTCAGCTCAAAAGAGGTTATTAAGGTGTATTTCAACTGGACCAAAAAAACCATTGAATCTACACAACACAATTTGCTCAAATCAATTTTGATCACGTATGAACATACAATCCGACTAATCTACAGACGTCAAAATCCGTAATTGCCGTCCAAATTAAGATCATAGATAATGAGACGTATGATCCAGGAGGTCGTCTAGCAAGTTCAAGTGGAGCCATTATTTTATTTTATTTTATTGTAGTACAGGAAACAAACAGTAGAATATACACAAACAAATCAATACAAAGCAACTTAACACATAATACCAAAAAAGTTTCCAACATCTAAAAAGAACTGTTATATGTCTCGTCGGCAGAAAAGTAGCCTTATTTTGTCACAAGACTATCAACACAAATGAATAATGAGGAGTTAAATATTACACAGCAACTAGTTGAAACTAAATATAACAAATACATAATTGATTGATAATACCTATACGAGGCATCTACCTATTCACAGTTCACAGTGCCAACTTTTAGTGTTGCAAAAATTAAAAATTATAAAAAATCCAAGTAGCTCGCATGATTAGTTAGATGATTACGTTGGCTGTCGGTTTGCGACACCATCCGTTCCTTTTAACAAAAAGCATGCATCCGTTGGCCTTCGCCGATGTGTGAATCTGCATCCTCAAGGCGTTAACTAAGATATGTTTTGAAGCAATCTGGCGACAAACACGAAGTTGTGAAATGTCTAGCTTTAAGGTTACGCCTAGTTAGTGCAAGATTTTGAGATATTTATGTGAAGTTGCAAGTTTCAAAATACACAAAGTACCTACCTACAATGTTTTGTGGATGAAGTAAAATTGAGACGCTTAATATTATTTTGTTATGATTTGGAAGGCGATACACATATAACATATTATTGCTTAACTCTTTGTAACAACTCTATAATTATTAGTTTTATTGAACTTCTTGATCTTTTGCTGCGATCCATATGAGATCATCATAATGGAAGCAACGTCTGTTTTCTTTTTTGATGGCGCGTATTTACTAACCTTGGCCTTAATAGAAACGATGTTATAGTATTCAATGTTGATCGAAATAGAGGTTTTATACCAACGTTTATATTGTGCATTAGAAAAAAAAACATTTTGATCATATAAGATACAACTTTTTTATATTTTTCTGTTTCGTGTTGCAGTAAATACACATTTATTGATAGACGAATACAATGTGTCAAAATAAATGCAGAAATTTTGAGATAAATTATTTAAAAAACTTTATCATCGTCATCATCAGCTACGGGAACCCCGCTGCTGATCTTAGGATTATCCCAAATATTTCCATTTACAGTGTAAACTGATGTAAATTACCTTATTCCCATTAGCTGTCGCTAGGAGATCGTCCATGAGCAACTGTCCCCATGCAGCGAGCATGCTGGTGACGTAATCATGGTCTGCAGGCTGCGTCAGTTGGTTCACGGCACGAACTGCTAGCGCGGGCTCTGGGACATGAGGCACTGACTGAGGTTGTGACACCCCTGAAAGAAAAAGTAGGAGTTGAAACACATTTGCGACTTTATCAAGGAATGAAGATTGTAGTGAATGGGTGAAGCCATGGCAATGCATTGAATATAAATGCGAATTTGCCAAGTGGGACTGTTAGTGATGTTTCTAGTGTATTGATGGTTGATAGTAAAGAACACTAAGCCGCATTTTTCTACAATATGTTTGATAAAGTGTGTTCAACCGACCCTACAGGGATTAGGCGAGGTGGAAGTTGTGACCAAGTTGAAATAGTTGCATAGCCTATATATTCTAAAATTATTGTTTACTCATTGTATTTTTGACTGCATCGGTGGCGTAGTTGTATAACGGTATGACTGCAATGCTGAGGTGTTGGGTTCTATTCCGGGTCGGGCAAAGGGATATTGGTTTTTTAAATTCAGTATCAGCCCGGAGTCTGGAATTTGTGCCCGATATGGCGATAGGCTCGCCCCCATCACATCATGGGACGGAATACGCACGGGGAAAAGTGGGTGCATTAGTTGCGCCTCTGCCTACCACTTCGGGCTTAAAAGGTGTGTGTGTGTCATTGTATTTTTGTTTTTAAATATTTTGACTTTACCCATAATTATGTTTAAAGCATATGCTGTCCAGATAAAAAATATGAGGAAATGTCGACAACTCTCTAAAAAATAACCAGTAGTACAAGTATAACTCATACCTGCACTCAAATTTTGACATGTACCGGATACCGTAACAAAATTATAATAAATAACTCCGTAGTTAAATCAGTTTTTATAGTCGATACTAAAATGAACAAACAACCCACATTCCTTCCCAGCTTTATTAATTGCATCAAGAAGTTCTGAGTAATTAGGTATGAGGATTTCGACGCAAAATTTATGATATAATAATAGTTTAGAAGGGAGCTGTTATAACTTATTAGGTAGTTTGTTAATCCAATGCATATTCATTTGAAGTTGCGCTAGTTTATAAATTAAGTTTAGTTTGACTGGTATTGGTTATCAGTAATTATTATAAAGTTGGTATCCAGACATATTAATTATAGGTTCGCATATAAGCGGCCTTATATGTGCTATAAACTGAAAAAATTATCGATATCTACGAACTTTTGTTTTTACTGAAAATGCAACGATATTTCGTAATCTATACTATTATATAAAGCTGAAGAGTTTGTTTGAACGCGCTAATCTCAGGAACTACTGGACCGATTTTGAAAATTCTTTCACTAATAGGAAGCTATTTCATTATTCCTGAGTGATATAGGCTATTTTTTTATCCCGGAAAAACTTTTCCACGCGGACGGAGCCGCGCCCAAATGTTAGTTTTATGATATTAGCCAACAATAAATTGTTACATAATAACCTAAAATGGTAATTATCTAAGTCTAAGTATACATACGGAAGAATGGAGAATAATGTTTATATTTAGATATTAATGTGCTTGTTTCGTTCGTAAAAAATTATGAAAGGAAAAATATAATTTATACTTACTACGGTAAAACCTACTTAATATTGTAAACGCGAAAGTTTGTAAGAATGGATGTATGGACGTACGTAAGTTTTTTAAGTACTCTCTCACGCAAACACTACTGAACGGATTCCGATGAAATTTGGCACACGGGTAGATCATGTCCTGGATTAACAAATAGGCTACTTTTTATCCCGGGAATATATAAAGCGGGACTTTTATCCCGGAAGCTTTTTAACGCGGGCGGAGCCGCGGGCACAAGCTAGTACTTAATATATACGAAACAAAAGAGGATGCCTTTGCTAACATTACGTTATTAGATACTTATGAATTTAATATGATTGATGAAAAACATATTATGTACTCAGTGGTTATAACATGATCTAATATTTTAATTATTGTACTTAACGCGTTCTATGTCAATGATACACATTGAATCAAATACTTAAATTCACAACCTTAGACCTTCTGTTAGAATTTATTTCAAGTAAATTTCTTATACATATACTGTCTTATTATATGGCCTCTATTTGTTTCAAAGTAAGCAGTTAGTGTGTTTAGATATAATAATATGTACTAATATGTATATACTGGTGGTAGGTCTCTCATATGTAAGAGTCCGTCTGGGTGGGTATCACCGCAATGTCTATTTCTACAGCCAAGCAGCAGTGTGCATGCACTGTTGTGTTTCGGTTTGAAGGACATTGAAGCCAGTGTAACTACTCGACATAATGAGACTTAACAACTTATGTCTCAGGATGACGAGCGCTGTGGAATGCCAAACAGCACTTTGTAACTCAAGGTGCTGGATGGTGTTGCTACTGTTTATGGGTGGTCGTATCGCTTACCATCAGGCGAATGGCATGATCGTCTCGTCATTCAATGCAATATAAAAAAAAACTTATACTTCGTTAAATATAAATATTATTATCAAAGTCCAGTGCGTTGAATTTACTGAGTCTTCTTTCGGCCTTACCTTTCCCAATTATTTCAGAGGCCGATGGTTATAGCAGGGTAATGTGGTGAGATAAGCTTTTATAGCAGTAAATGACGCTTAATATCTCCATCTTATAATCGATATTGACATTGACTTTATTTATTATAGACAGTAAAAACGAAGTGAGGAAATGAATCGTGATTATTTCATTGTGCAACTTGCAAACATTATTCGACAAATATACGTTTTAATGATCTATTGGTAAGCGTGTAGACCATATTACCCACAAATATAAACGTAGTCAAATGAATGATGATTGAGATAAAAAGAAGATTGTTGTGGAATATTACGTACCACGGCAATCAGTCACCCACTCAATACAATTATTTTTCTTGTTTATGCAATCAATTACTCTTTTGTTTGAGGGTTTAAAGGTTACTAACCTTTTGACTATAATGTAGTGACAGATTAAAACATAACAGTTTTTTTTTTACTAACGATGAGTTTATACTTTGTACCCATTTAATAGTTTAAAATTCGAACTTGTGAGTTTCTGAACATATTTTTTCTTCTGTAGTGATGTGAAAAACCAATTATCGATTGTTATTTTGTTCCATAAATTAGTATTTCCCTTTCACAGTCATCGACATTAAACTTATTAAGTGAGCTCATGTTGAAGCTATTTACATCTCTTAACAATTCAATCAATTTTGATTACTTAAGCGTTACGGCTGACATTTACCCGTATCGTCCATTGTGTGGAGCTTCCGCATGCTAAGCGAGACAATTCACTCTCAACGTGCTTCATGTTTCGTCTATTTGTATTGTATTCGTCGGAGTCTATTACGACATACGGTACTGATTAAATATTAAAAAAAATGATGCGATTTGTTTCATTTAGGCATCTGGTTTACTATTACTAAATTTTAAATACTTTATATGGCTTTAATGTCAGAGAATATTTGTAGACTTTTTAAAGATTGGGTATAAAATTTTAGTTATTAATTATCATATGTCAGGACATGACTGATAAGCTATAATATGAAGGTAACCGCTGGTATTTTTTTGGTAATATTTAAAGGGTACAATGTACGTTGGATTTTTCCCTATTGACCAGTGCGACAGATAAGTTCGTTAGCTCAATATAGGCGCGTTAAATTGCTTGCCAATAAACCCATTCTTCATATTATCTTGTTTGGTTTTTCAATAAATATATTGCAATAGTGTAAAAAACAATGTAGACTGAAATAGATAGCCTTCTTCAGGAGTGACCTCCTTTTGCTTAAATCGTATTCAAGAACTTTGCAATTAATTAAACTCGCTTTGTTCTGATGGTTTCTGTGTGACCTTAGTTACGTGTTTACAAGAGTGCATTGCATTTATTAATAAAAATCCGGTTTAAGTTTTCGGTACATATAGTTGAATGTTGAGTGTATAAAAATATCACGAGGTACTAACTTCCTTTTCTATATTACTCAACTGATGGAAAGGTTAACTTACGTAAAATATCTCACTCCCATATTGTGATATAAGATAATACAAGTTAAACCAATTTTATTTACCTAATAAAAACAAAAATTGCCTGAGTTATTTACTATGGTATGAGATCATAAATATTATATTAGGGTGTATATAAACCGTGTAACTTAAAAACTCTCATCTCTTTATTCTGATCATCAAGGGACACAAGTTTTTTTGTCATCACGGAAGATTTCAAGCCACAAGCCTTTTTTATTGATGTTGTCTCAATACAAATATTACATTAATGATTGAAAATGGTATTGAGTTCCAAAATTATAGCGGATTACATCAGCCATTATTTGATTAGAAGTATAGGTAATCAAACATGTTAGTATTCTTAGAATTTCGCGTATGGAGTGTGATATATAATGATTACAAAATCTGTATTTCTAATTAGCAAACAGTGGACGATAGCCTAGTTGGGAATGGAACGGTCTGCCGAGACAATATCTGGAGGTTCAAAACCCAAGGCACACACCTCTAACTTTTCGAAGTTACGTGTGTATTGTTTATCAATAATTATCGTTCGCTTTGACGGTGAAGGAAAACATGGTGAGGAAACCTAAGATCCATAAGAATCGCGAGGGTATGTGAAGTCTACCAACACGCACTAAGCCAGCGTGGTGGACTAAGGCCTAACCCCTCTCAGTAGTAGAGGAAACTCGTGCTCAGCAGTGGGCAATATATTATACAGAGCTGATTGCATTGCATTGCAAACAGTGATGGATATTATTTTATTTAAAGGTAAATAATTTAAACGGTGTATCCTGTAACCGAATCGGAATTATTCGTTTACAATACAGTTTAGTTTAATTAATATTATTCATTGTTACATTCAGCACTACAAATCCTTACTAATATTATAAATGCAAAAGTTACTCTGTCTGTCGAGCTTTCACGCCAAAACTACTGAACCGATTTAAATGAAATTTGGTACACAGATACTATGATAGATGGTAGACTGCCTCGGTGGCGTAGTTGTATTACGGTATGACTGCAATGCTGAGGTCTTGGGTTCGATTCCCGGGTCGGGCAGTGATATTGGGTTTTTTTAAAAATTCAGTGTCAGCCCGGAGTCTGGAATTTGTGCCCGATATGGCGATAGGCTCGCCCCCTATCACATCATGGGACGGAATAACGGCGAAAAGTGGGTGCACTAGTTGCGCCTCTGCCTACCCCTTCGGGGATTAAAGGCGTGAGTGTATATGTATATATGTATGTATGGTACACAGATAGTCTAGAGCCTGACTTTTATCCCGGAAAAACTTTTTCACGCGGGCGGAGACGCGAGTAAAAGCTCGTTTTCAATAAATCATACCTTGAGGACGAAAACGACACAATTCCAAAAAAAACGAAAATTGAGTTGTCATAAAATTACTTAAAACGAAATTTTCATTACAACAATAGTTCAAACACCGCCATATTCAAGCAGGAAAAGGACAAAACTATTATATCGGTCCCTTTTTTTATTTTATTTTCATAAAAAAGGACCAGTTTTAAGTCATTTAATGATTTTGAATTGCGTCGTTTTGCTCTAAAGGTGCGGAATGTTCTTACTTAAAAATGATATCACTCTATATAAAATACATGTAACTAAGTACTTGTTAAACTGTGTCATTGTTTTAAGCCATTTATAGTTTTATAGCGTGAAGTGAACCAATTTATTCATAGTTGTCTGTATGAAATCGTTGAGTTCTCGTGTCTCAATGTTCAACATTTATTAAAAAGAGGAATGGCCGTGTATTGATACAAAGGTCAAGTTAACAATAATTGTAGTATTTTATGAACTTATTTTGTCTCAAACTACGTCAGGTGGAGCGTAAGAGATTATGTAGAGGTTAGAGTTAAATTATGATGCCACATGTGAGATGAAATTTAATTGTTATTTCTGGTTTTTTATATTTAAGATAATATTGTATAGGAATTTCACAAATGTCCTGATTCAGATATAAACTTATCTTTAAACTATACTAATATCATAAAGAGGAAAGATTTGATTGCTTGTTTGTTTGTAATGAATAATCTCAAAAACTACTGAACCGATTTTGAAAAGTCTTTCACTAAGAGGAAACTACATTACTCCTGAGTGCTATAGGCTACTTTTTATCCCGGGAGAATATTTTTATTCCGGAAAAACTTTCTCACGCGTGCGGAGTCTAGTTAATTGTATTCATGTACGAAATATTTCGGGCGTAATTCGGGCGGTTAGTGAGTACAACAAAAATCTGAATATTTGGTAGAGTGCTCGCGTGACACGCAAACAGAAAATGCGGATTTTGTATCTATGCAAAATATTTGCTTCTATTATATTAAAATCACTCGGAAACAGGACAAGGTTACAAGTGTGCACGCAGGTGGGCCAGGGGTCGGCCCCCCTAGATTCATCAAAAGTAAGGACATAGATTTTAAGTAGGTAGGTACTTGTATTCAATTACAGGGATTACCTACGTGAAATTTTAGCTTTACGCGGGCGGGCTAGTCGGCAGTGGTAAACATTGCATCATCTCCGAGAAAACAAAAAGAAAGGAAAATTAAACCTCGTGAAAAATATATAAATATACCTATTAGCCATCTATTTTATGTAGGTTAAGGTCAAGGAATTTTAAATATCTTTATAATATGTAAAATGGAGCATCTAATTACACAGTTGAATTATTAATGTTATATAAACTTGTTATAGAATATAAATATTTATACTTAATAGAAATGCTAGTAAGTACATAGGTTAATTATAATAAGTTAAAAGGTTTGTTTTTATAATTATTTATATTAGTGGGGGACAAAGTACTAAGGTTTTATGGTAAATAAAACTATCCTCGCAATGGAATAGTCAAAATCCATAAAAAAGGTAGATTTCGGTATTTCAAAGGAATCTCATATTCATGTTACTCAAGGACTCCTTCGTAGGTTAGCCCAGTACTTCTAATGCAATGACTTATAACAACCATTAAAAAGAAGATTTATAAAAAAAAATACACAAGATGTATCTCATGTAGTAGTTACCGCCGTATCAGTGACAGTGGTAATGAATTTAACCCGGGACTTGACAATACTTTACGCAATGTGCAATAAATGGTTTTAATTTTTCGTTATTGATTTTTATGTCTCATAATTCACAAAAATTATTGTTAAGTTATGAGTGCTGTGTTATGGTGATTTTAATAATATCTCATCAGTCATATGACGTCCACTGCTGAACATAGGCCTACCCTAAAGATTTCCAGACGGAGCCGTCAAAAGCGGCCCGCATCCAGCGTGTTCCTGCGACCGTTATCAAGTCGTCTGCCCACCTTCTAGATAATAATTTTATTTCTTAAATAAGAATTCTCACCATCAGCATAATTCTGCGGCATCAGTCTGAGGAAGATGTCACCCCGTCTCCCCCAGGGTCGGTGGCGTACGTTGTTGCACTCGCCGCTCGCGCTGCGATACTTGCTGGGCGGGCACGGAATGTTTGAGTTGTCATCCGATGTGCAGTTTTGTCTGTGGGGAATTTAGTTGATAATTGGCGGTTGAAAAATAGTGAAGCGGTATTAATCAGGAACAGATGATGAATTGCCGATTGATTGCCTAAGGCATCGCGCAGGCGCTGTGAAAATATTGCTGAGAAACACTGCACTGTGAAACTGATGTTTGTTCTGCAACTGTCAGTTTTATAGTATTTTATTTATTTATTTAGAAACTAGTTACAATGCAATTGGATTACAATAACTCCGTTAGGATGCGCAATAAGTTTTAAACTTGTACCGCACATCCTTACTAATTCACAAAGGAAATTACAATCATATAACAGACTCTATTTCGATAAAAAAAAATGACAGGAGACTAACAGGATCGAGTGTTTCTCGGCAACAAGTTGACAGTGTTTGCGTGAAGCCTAAAGATAATATAGAGACATATTATTTTCTTGAAATCCAATGCTTGAAACTTACAATTCTTACATCGTAAATCTTTATATATAAATAGCCACGTAGGGTTCAATAATGGAAATATTGCACAAACATTTTACGCTGACATTACTTAGTATGTTAAGGGCAAGAAAACGGCATTTTGATTTAATCATCATACGCTCTTCAAAATTACCAACCTGTATCTAATTTGACCGTCGTATTACCTGTAGTTTTATTAAGTAGTAAATTACTTACGCATCATTAGCGCCTAGTGCAAATCTTCGTTCCAAAGCTAACGCTTCGCTAACAGCTCGCCTCAGGTCGCTCGGGACCGATTGCAAATTGTCGTCTGTTTTGCTTTTCTGGGCGCATGTCTGTATTGTGAACGCTACGGCAAAAAGCAATAGACTTCTCCTTAACCTGCAACAAAATAATATATTATAAATACTATGTGATTTTTAGATCTTTGTTGGAAGTAAACACCGAAACCAATGAAGGGATTTGGATGGCGGCCGAAGTCGTGGGCACCACCTAGTCAAGAAATTGGTTTGTATTGAATTTAAATTTTTTTTTTTGTAACTTTTAGGTATGTTAATTCCGTATTAAAAATGATTTAAATACCCTTCATCGGTATCAAAAAGCAACATAAATGCGTTTATATTTCATAAGTAAAATTAATCGGATTAGTAATATCTTTTATGGTGCGCTGCATTACCATAAATGACTTGCATCGTAAGTTAAATTTCAAAATATGAGTAATAGACAATAATCTAAATTTAAATACACATAAACACTTGACCTTAGTGAACCCTTTTCAATAACGAGCTAGGTATGAATAGGTCACTAGCCCCATTTTTTATGTATTACAATGTCAGTGGTTAGGAATTCTATAAATAAATCGTAGTTTAACTGTTTTTTTTCACATTATTTGACTCTCACTAATAACCGTTTATCATAATGCATGAGTTGTGTAGCCAATAGAAAAGGTCTTGTTTCATCTTCTAAAATAACACTTTTAGAAGTGTACGGAGACGAGTAAGTCTAAGGCATTTTTGATGCTTTAAGATTTCCACTCTTACGCGTACTGCTGTCGCTTTGAATGGAAATTCTCAGTATCAAAAAATCATAGGAGAATAATTGTAGTAAAGGAATGTCAGAAATGGAACAAGGTCTGACCCATAAGTATTTCAAAACGGTCATGGATATTGACAACCATGTACTTATGTTTGAATCATCTTAGAATACTTTAACAATAAATCATTAGAGTAATAAAGTATTAATTACTCTATGGACTCGGTTGTTTACCCGTTAATGTTAACACCATTATTACGATGCATTGTACGATTAATATGAAATAATTTATATGTATAGGTTTTAACTCAAAAAATTATATAAAAATATTGTATTTATATGTATAGGTGTTAACTTAAAAATGATAGTATTGCTTAACAAATAAAAATATTGGAAAAATTCATAGCCTATAACCATCGCACAATAAATACGCATCGATATATACACCTTACTTGTCAAAATCGGTTCAATAGGAGCGACGCTAGAGTGGAACATAAAATGGATACATACATACATACATAGGGTGCTAAAATCATTAACTTTCCTGGCTTCGCCGTAGTCGGTTGAAAAGGGACATCGATACAAAGACGTAAATACACACAAAAGAGAAATTAAAACCCAGCGACCATATTATAAAAGCTCAGTGTTTGCAATTTGGTTACAAAACATAAAATTAAAGGGCGGAGAAAAAAATAATTGGCTTTACACACTCTCAAGTCAGATTTATTGAAAAATAATATTCTTTTTTATGCTATCGTATGACTGTAATATATAATTTATATTTGTGTAACGCGTATTAACACATCGCATGCTCCGTGCCTACCCCGCGCGGTTTACATGGGCGTAACGATACCTCGCCCCGCGACTGCTCCTTCCCCTCGCCTGCGCCGCGTCCGCGCGTCGCACCAGTGTTGCCAACCGTACGATTTAAATCGTATTCATACGACCTTTTTGGCTTTGATACGATGTACGATCGTAAATTAGAAATCGTACGCAAATATACGATCTTTTCAAATCTTTTAATACCTACTCACAGCAAAATAAAACCTATTAACTTCATTTTTTCTTATAAAAAATCAATAGCAACCAACAGATTTGAACGAGCCTTAAACTTCTTATAACGTATAATCTTGTAAAATATCTGGTACACCTGTCATCCGCCTACAACGTAATCCTCCTAGCCAGTTTCAGCCACGGCGGCCAATCTCAATGGAGATCAGCCAGGCACGCAGGAGATATTATAGTGCACAAGCGTGGGCGCAATACTCAGGTGCACTCGCTATTCCTTCACTCTCATAGTCCGGTGAGACGGCAATCCGATATGACCGGAGAGAGATCAGGCGCAGGACCAACGGCTTTACGTGCTTTCCGAGGCATGGGGGTATCATACCGCCAACTTCCAGACTCCGAGCTGCCGAAAAACCCAATCACAATGTTTTTGGCTCGACCCGGTATTCGAACCAAGGACCTCAGCGCGCAAATCATATTCGTAACGCGTACGCAATACAACTACGCGGCCGAGGCAGTTCGCCTACAAATTCGTGATTGCTATATCTGTATGGAAATGTTACATGTCATAGGTATTTTCCTATATTTTAGAAGAGTTGTTATAACCAAGGTGAAAAAAGTCACTACTTGTTATCTTTGTTAATCTATTATAGATAGATTATCTACATGCCAAATATTAATTGTTGAATTAAATTTCGCATTTAATTCATTTACTTTTGTTGTATTGAAATTTTAATGCGTACTATTTTTTTTCAAAAATTCTTGGTAAAATACGATTTTTCTTAGTGTCTGGTACGATCATCTAAAAAATAAAGTTGGCAACACTGCGTCGCACGCGTCGTCAGTCGGCCCGCGGCAACACTGCGTGACGTATGTAGATTTAATGCCAATGCGCCCTATGTCCGTGCCCTCACCTATTGTAATAGTACTTCAATTATTAAAACGTTTTTGTAGTCGATGCCTGCATATTTTATTTAACGAGTTCGGCTACATTACATGGCGCCCAACTAGAGGCAAGTACCTACCGAGGGAACGCGACGCGTCGGTGTAACGGACATTTCGCAAATACAAAAGTCACGTCACGCCTACTCTGTCGAGAAGATAGCATACGAAGATGCCGCGGAAGACCCGGTTAAACGCGGAAAACACAGATAGAGGCAGCGACGAGTCACCCGATGACGAGCGAAGCTTACAGGTTGTGGAACCTACGCGCTCGGACTTTGCGGCAGCGGCAGCGCCGATTTCGGCGGAGCGCCGCGATGACTTGGTCGGGATCTCCGAAGAGCAATTAGCGAGACTGATATCCAGCGTCATCGGAAGGGTCGGGACACCGCCGTCAACCGGCGAGCGTGAGGATCCTACCCCGACCCCATCTACCGTGAGCTGCGTAGCCTCGACGAGTTCTTCCAGAAACTTTTCGCGATGCACAGCTCGATTCGACGGCGCCGCCCGGAGCGCCGATGAACTCGAAGCCTTCGTGGACAGCGTGGTCGTATATAAGGAGTGCGCGTCTGTGAGCGACGAGCACGCACTGCGTGGCCTCGCTATGCTGCTTACCGGAGAAGCCGCCGTGTGGTGGCGCGGCATCAAGGCAGCGGTGACGACGTGGGACGAGGCGATCCGTCGGCTACGAGCGATGTACGGCACGCCACGCCCGGCCCACAAGATCCTCCGCGAGACTTTCTCCCGTGAACAAGACGACGACCGTGTGGACACATTTATTTCGCGAGTGCGCGCCAACCTCGCGAGGTTGCCTTATAGTGTCCCCGAAGTGATGCAAATCGATATAGTGTACGGATTGTTAAATCGAAAAATTAGGAAACGTGTAACTCGCGAAAGTGTTACCGCGGGACTCGACGGTCTCCTCGAGCAAGCCAGGTGCGTGGAAGAGTCGCTGAGCGAGGTAAGGTCTCTGTTACATAATCCGAGCGGGGAAGGCACGAGCGATAATAAAAACGCGAGTAGTAGTGTTAATGTTTTACCCGTGGTTTCACCCGCCACTCACACATCGAATGTTTCTAAAGTTGTTTCTACCACCCGTTCTAGTTCGAACGATAGCTATAATTCGTTACCTAAACGCGTTAGGCCACGTTGCGCTTTTTGTAGGCGGTTCGGCCACTCAGCAGACGAGTGCAACAAGAAGCCGAAAACCGATGATGGTGAGACACAAAAGGTACCCCTGTCATGTTATGGATGCGGACGACAGGGAACGATTCGTTCCAAGTGCCCTCACTGCAAAAGCACAACCGCCGATAAGGTTAGTTTCCAGACCGTTTTTACCCAGGTAACCCAGGACTCGGACCCGGTGCGGCCCGTTATAAAGATACAGGTTGCTTCTTTAACGGGCGTCGCCGTGCTAGATACCGGTGCCACCGAGAGCCTCGCCAGTCCAGGTTTATATAAGATATTGGTGAATAGTGGAGTCGCTTTTAAAAAAATCGCAACGTTCTATAGGACTCGCCGATGGTACACAGCAGGTACTTACTATTTTGTCATGCGACACGACCGTCACTGTTTGTGGACGTAATATCGCCACGACATTCTTAGCGTTGCCAGAAGCGAATAATCGTACGCTCCTGGGCCAAAACTTTATTGCTCAAGCAGGCATTCTGCTTGATCTCGCGCAGAACTGCTGGTACTTTTCGGACATACCAGAGCATAAATATCCGTTTACGCGCTCGTATAGTCTTACGACCACGAGTGACGCAGAATTAATGCAAGCCGACACGAGTCACCTCACACTGAGGGATAACGAGGGTTCCAAACTGTCACCCCCTCAACATACACAGCTGAATCGGCTTATAGTCGGGAGAGCTAAACGCTTCGACACCGAAGGACCTCCCACTACGTATGCCACCCATCGTATCCGGGTGGATGAGAAGCAGGAGCCAACCGCTTCACCACCGTACCGCATGTCTCAAGGTAAGAAAGAGCTGCTGGATGGCGAGCTCGAGAAACTGCTACGTGCGGAGGTGATAGAAGAGTGCGAGTCGCCTTGGGCGGCTAATGTGGTTTTAGTCTCCAAGAAGGACGGCGGCGTCCGGCTGTGCTTGGACTACCGCAAACTCAACGCCGTGACTGAGCCCGACCGGTACCCACTTCCACGCTTGGAGGATGTGCTCCACGCGGCCAAGACGACTAGCTACATGACGACGCTCGATCTCCACTCTGGCTATTTTCAGGTTTGCGTCGCGGAAGAGGACCGCGATAAAACCGCTTTTGTTACACCCTCAGGTACCTTTAGATTTATAAGAATGCCCATGGGCCTACGTAACTCCGGTGCCACATTTCAGCGTCTTATCGACAGGTTTAAGTCAAACCTGAACGTCCACCGACGAGCTCCGAAGTCTTACGATGGTAACGTGACCGAACAAGACTTCGAAGGTAGTAGGCCCGTGACGATATTAGGATATCTCGACGATCTGATAATCCTGTCACCGTCTTTCGAGGAACATATCGAGGACCTCGAAGCAGTTTTCGATAGACTCGAAATGTTCAATTTGCGTGTCGATAGGAAGAAGAGCTGCTTCGCATGTGACTCAGTCAAATTCCTGGGACACATAATCGTTCCTGGTGGGCTGCAAGTGGATCCAGGTAAGACTATGGCTATTGCTGACATGCCCGCTCCGAAGACCGAGAGGCAGCTGAAAGGGTTTTTGGCGACCTCTAGCTGGTTCCGGCGCTTTGTACCCGGATACGCTTCCGTCGCAAAACCCTTGACGGATCTGTTGAAGAAGAACAGCAGTTGGCAATGGGGAACCGCACAGCAGACCGCTTTTGAGCATATAAAACGGCTCCTGGTCACTGCGCCTATTCTCCGCCAAGCTGACGAGTCCAAGCCTTTCTCCCTCATGACAGACAGCAGCGGATACTGCCTCGGCGCAGTTCTGATGCAGGGGGAGGGCCCCGACGAAAGACCCATAGAGTACGCCAGCCGCCTCTTGGAGCCGGCTGAGCGGAATTACACCACCACCGAAAGAGAAGCCCTCGCTGTTGTCTGGGCAGTGACAAAGTTTAGGGGATATATAGAAGGGTCCGAAGTGGTGGTAAAATCCGACCATCAGCCGTTAAGGTGGCTGATGAGCCTCAAATCTCCCAGCGGTCGTCTTGCGAGGTGGGCCCTAACTCTCCAGGCCTACAACCTAAGCATACAATACACTCCAGGTAAGGTCAACGTGATAGCCGACGCACTCAGCCGCCCCGCCTGCTGCGAAGCGACCACAGGTGGATGTGAGGTGTGCCTGGTGACTGTTGATATGCCACACAGATCGCCTGTTGATGTACGCGAGAACCAACTCAAGGATCCCGAGCTGAAAGGTATCATAGAGGATTTAGAGGATACCGACGATTTGTTCAGGGGGAGGAGTTGGTCAAATCGCGGATATTTGATTTCAGATGGTGTGTTATATAGATATACACCCGAGGCCGAAGACCTCGATTCCGCCTGTCTCGTTGTTCCAAAGCACGAGAGAGACAGTATCCTTGCTGATTTCCATGACGCTCCAACCGCAGGTCACTTCGGTGCTGAGCGGACGCTGCAGCGTATCAGCAAGAGATATTACTGGTCAGGTCTGAGAGCTTTTGTCAACGATTACGTAAAACGTAGCTCAGCTTGTCAGCGATACAAGGCTGACAATAGGAAACCCACGGGGCTGCTTCAGACCCCCGCATCAACCCGACGGTTTGAAGTGCTGTCCGTGGATTTGTTCGGCCCTTTACCGAAGACATCCAAAGGGTCGCGATGGATTTTAATCGCAGAGGACACCTGTTCTCAATGGGTTGAGCTTTTCGCTCTAGAGAGCGCTACAAGTGTCGAATGCGCCGAAACACTTATATCCGAAGTCTTCCTGCGCTACGGAGTTCCGCGCAGGATAATCAGCGACAACGGAGTTCAATTCGTCGCTGAAGTGATGCAACAAGTCTGTCATGTGATGGGGATCAAGCAGTGCTTGACGCCGTTGTATCACCCCGCCGCAAACCCCGTTGAGCGGAAAAACCGCGACTTAAAGCCGCAATTGGCTATATTGGTAGGGAAAGATCACCTGTCGTGGGATAAGCACCTCGCAGCTATAAGGTTTGCGATGAATTCGGCTGTTACGGCGAGCACCAGCTTTTCGCCGGCCTTCCTCACGTTTGGGAGAGAGCTACGCGCACCATCCGACGTCGTGGCTGACATGAAGACTATCGTGGACGACGACAACTTCGTTGCTAACATCACACCGTACTTACGTAAGTTGTCGACAGCGCTCCTCAGCGCCAGGGATGTTCACGAGCATGCTCAGTCACTCCATAAGAAATATGCAGACGAGGGCAGGCGCGCGCCTCCAGATTACAAGGTAGGTGATTTAGTTTTGATCAAGACGCAGGGGATGAACGACGTGGATCCTGGCCAATCTGCCAAATTCATACCACGGAGGGACGGCCCTTATAGGATCAAAGAGGTGAGTCCTACTACCTACTTGATAGTGAGTACCAGCGGGAGTGAACAGGTTGGACGTTACCACGTGTCTCACTTGACTCCGTTTGTTGGCGATGTCGAGACCCCTGTTAGGGAAAAGCGCAGACGTGGCAGGCCCCGGAAAAGTGTAGCAGGTGCTAGTCCGAACGCGAGGACGCCCCGTTCGAACTAGAGGGGGAGTATGTAACGCGTATTAACACATCGCATGCTCCGTGCCTACCCCGCGCGGTTTACATGGGCGTAACGATACCTCGCCCCGCGACTGCTCCTTCCCCTCGCCTGCGCCGCGTCCGCGCGTCGCACGCGTCGTCAGTCGGCAGGCCCGTTTAACTCAGCGAAAAAAAGTAACACAATAGCGTTACGCAACTATCGCACTTTTCACAATTTTTCCATACATTTTATAAATAGTAAACTCGTGCATCTCTTTCTACACTCTGACCTTTATTAGTGTGTGTGTTATAGTAAAAGCTGTCATTCGATAAGAAATAAACGTCAGATAGTTTTGAAACAATGCGTACACCGCCATTTTATATTGTGGTTAACCGCTGCTCTGAGTCGCTGTCCGTGGCGTGCAAATTTGTGTTGCAATTCGCAATTTCGATTTAAAGGCGGTTTTCATTTATTCGTTATCTTATTAATCTCGTTTATTGTGTGCGAATGTTTTTGTAAACAGTACTTTATAAAAGCAATCTTAGTGTTTACCAGTTCAAACGTGTAATTGTTTTCTTCGTATAGTTCGATTTATTTTGATAATATAATGGGTTATAAGTGCTGTGTTCCCGGGTGCAGTACTCGAGGCCGGTGTTTTAAATATTTTTGTGTGCCTTTCACAAATAAAACAAGGTGGGAAGTGTGGTTGAGGTTATGTCCCTTTTTACAAAAGTATCCTCCCACTAAACGTGAAGGGATCCGTTTTTGTCATAAGCATTTTCTTGCCGAACATATTAACCAGAATCTAAAATTAACACCCAATGCGATTCCCTTATTAAACTTAGAACCTTCTGATAAACAAATAAACCCAGGTTTGATATTAGAAATTTCACCCACTAGTAGCGTTACTGAACCCTTTATTTTTAAAGTCGTTTATCCTTCTGAAGTTACTCGACCTACTATAGAACAAAATTGTACTAGTGTACAAATAGATTCTGAGCTATCTAGCGCGGTAAAATCAATTCATGCTTCATTGAATGAAGCAAATAGTAGTACTCCCCCTCAACTCACCGCTAATTTACCTCAGAGTACGGAATATTTTCCAATATGTATAACCCCATCCACATCAACCACCACTGCTGTGTGTAATGAAAAATCAATTCATGCCTCATTGAATGAAGCAAATAGTAGTACTCCATCTCAACTCACTCCTATTATACCTCACAATACGGAACATCTTCCAATATGTATAACCCCATCCACATCAACCACCACTGCTGTATGTAATGAACAAAAACTAAAAACTCACAGCCGAGTAAAACGTAGATTAGTTAATCGTATTAGATTAAATCCTGGTGAAGCTACCCCTCGTAAACAAATTTTACGCACTTCAATTAACATTTTAAAAAATAAATTACGTCTCTTGCAATCAAGGTATAAAAAATTAAAGACTAGATTTGACCTTCATGCACCAAAAACAAAGATGTTTTTGAAAAAATATAACATTTTAAGTACATATGGGAAGTTATTAGTAGATTCACAATTACGTTTGTCTGGTAATTCATTAAAAGGTCGCCGTTATACAGATGCAGAAAAAGTCTTTGCTTTGTCATTATATAAGTTAAGCCCTAAGTGCTATGGATTTTTACGAAAACATTTAGCATTACCATGTAAATCTCGAATAAATTCTCTCCTCAGCAATATTCCTTTGAGGCCTGGTATTAATGACTTTATATTTAAACATTTGGCAGACGCTGCCTTGGATAAACCCGAAATAGACAGGCAATGCACATTAATGTTTGATGAGATGTCCATTAAAAAACATTTAAATTTTAATTTCTTTACTGGGGTAATTGAAGGTTTTGAAGATATAGGTTCTGGTAAACGTACTAGCAATGTGGCTGATAAAGCTTTAGTTTTCATGTTACGGGGTTTGTTTTCTCCTTGGAAAATTCCAATTGCATTTTATTTTGCTCGAGATGGGGTTAAAACATTTGTTCTAAAGAATATTATCAAAGAAATAGTATTTGCAGTTTTTAAATCAGGATTTGTAGTAAGAGCTACAATCAGTGATCAAGGTTCTGCCAATGTTGCTGCTATTAAGTCATTAATATCAGATTCTAATGCTGAACTCTTACGTAGTAACAAATGTACAAATGATAACTGTTATAAAATAGGCCCCAACCAATTATACCATATCTATGACGTACCTCATTTATTGAAATGTTTTCGAAATAATTTTCAGAAAAAACATCTTCTCATTGGCAACCAAAGGGCAAAGTGGGAATATATTGAGACCCTTTATAAAGTGGATGGTTTTGGTGGCAGAGCAAGAAGCACCAAACTTACTGAGAAACACATAAATCCAACTTCATATGACAAAATGAAGGTAATTAAATATACATTATTCTATTACAGTTCTGTTTATAAGTCTTGACTGATTGACAGAAGGTGTGCAATAGGAACATGTTGGATTCTACGTTGAAACAGATTTCATTAATCTCTACATATATGTATTATCTATACTAATATATCGGTGCGACTGCCTCAGTGGCGTTGTTGTATTACGGTACGGCTGCAATGCTGAGGTCTTGGGTTCGATCCCCAGGTCGGGCAAAGTATTATGGATTTTTCTATTCAGTATATCAGCCCGGAGTCTGGAATTTGTGCCCGATATGGCGATAGGCTCGCCCCCTATCACATCATGGGACGGAATACACGAGGCGAAAAGTGGGTGCCTTAGTTGCGCCTCTGCCTACCCCTTCGGGGATGAAAGGCGTGAGTATGCGTTATACTAATATATAAAGCTGAACAGTTTGTTTGTTTGTTTGAACGCGCTTATCTCAGGAACTGCTGAACCGATTTTGAAAATTCTTTCACTAATAGGAAGCTACATTACTCCTGAGTGCTATAGGCTACTTTTTATCCCGGAAAACTTTTCCATGCGGGCGGGGCCGCGCGCAATGCTAGTACATAATAAAATTGTAACAGGCCAATGTCTGTACATTATTGTTTTTTTGGATTGTGGTGGCTTTTGGAGTCAGTTTTTCTTTTGTTAAAAGGTTCTGTTTTTTTTTATTTTTTGCTTTTTTGTTAGTTATAAAAGACATCTTCTTGAATCCAATGCAAAGAGAATAGGGTAGTTTCCTGTATTTGATTTTGTAAATTACTTTATATGGAATAGAAAATAATACGATTTACTAAACTCAGCATATACCATACCAGCCCTGTATTATATACTGTCCGCTGCTGAGCACGGGCCTCCTCTACAACTGAGAGGGTTTAGGCCTTAGTCCACCACGCTGGCCTAGTGCGGGTTGGCAGACTTCACATACCTTCGAAATTCCTATAGAGAACTTCTCAGATATGCAGGTTTCCTCGCGATGTTTTCCTTCACCGTTAAAGCGAGCGATAATTCACAAAGAATACACACATAGTTTTTTAGAAAAGTCAGAGGTGCGTGCCCTTAGGTTTTGAGCCTGCGGACATTCGTCTAGACAGTCCGTTCCACTCTCAACTAGGCTAGCGCCGCTTGTAAATAATAGTACACTCAGTATATGTTTAATTACCATATTCTTGTGAAAGTGCTGTGTGTTTTATATAGATTTCTTTATGCCATTTAATAAAATATCATGACAGATAAAATAATCATACCATTAATTAAAATTGTCTATTTATTTATGAACTAATATGTATATTATAAACATTTCAGGTCAAATTTGCAGCCCAAGTTTTTAGCAGGCAAGTGGCTTCATCACTAGAAATCCACATGAAGTCTCTGCTATTTCTCCAGGATCATGATTACATAAGTTTAAATGCAGACATTGAAAATGGTTTATTCACAGCAGAAATGGTTCTATTCATAAATAATTTGTTTGATAGTTTAAATGGTTTTGGCCATTATGGGAATAAGTTAAAACATGCTCTTTCATGTAATTCTGATCACATTGCATTCTGGAATGATGCTGTGAAAAAGCTATCTTCAATGCGTTTTGACGCTTCCAATGAAAGGGAAGGGAAGCCTTTATCACTAAAGCATTTTTTGCATAATATTAAAACAATAAGACATTTATGGTCAGATCTACTGAGAATTGATGGTGTAAAATTTTTAAGTCTTAGACGTCTTAATCAAGATCCAATAGAAAACTTTTTCGGTCAAATAAGGGCACATGGTAATTTCAGTACAAATCCTAATTGTACTCACTTTGTATCGGCTTTTAAAACCTTGCTAATTAACAACATTACTACTGGTAAATCTTTATATACTAATTGTTCTAATGATGATGACAAAATGTTGGGTACATTAAAACATTTAGTCAGCCACCAAAAATATGGTTCATACACTGAAAATATTCATTGTGATGAATCTAACTTTATAGCAAATACTATACCTAACGAGAATATATTCCAACATAAGGCTGTACCATATATTGCTGGTGCAGTTTGTCGTTTTTTGATGTCCAATTTGAACTGCAAAGATTGTGATAATTGTACAAAAGCACTATTAACTCAGAGAGAGTCATTTCACGAACTAATTCATTTAAGAGAGTATAGCTCTAATATAGACAGGTTATATTATCCTTCTGATAATTTTAGTCAAATAGTCTGGCAGAGTATTTATATTATTGACAAAATGATGCCATCTATTTGCAGTGTTTATGTTTATTCTGATTTAATAGGTACTTTAAAAAAAAAAATTGACACTGCGTGGTACAATTGTAATTCACATAAAACAGCTCTTATTAAAGCTTTTTGGGTATACATGATTAGAATGCAAGTTAAGCAATGGTGTATTAATTTTAATAATAGAATGAATAATGTTGATTCTAGGCCTAAAGATGTAGAAATGGAAACTCTAATCCGTGAAAAAGTCACAAAAGGATTGAGTTATAGATCAGTAAGAAGGCGTAGTACCTAATCACACTTAATTGTAGTATGTTTTTTCTTCATAGTATTTTGTCTACGATTATTACAATTATTGCAAATTAAATTGTTCTTTCTTGAAAGTGTATTAGCCACATTTTTATGGTTTTAAATTAGTTAATGTCTATTGTGTATAGTATAGTAGGTTAAGGGTGGCTCCTTGTATTGTGTAAAGTCATAGTGGTAGTCTTCAAATTTATTATTATTTTGCTGACTGTTAAGGATTTGTTTTTTTTTAAATCCTATGTGCATAGTTATGCTCTTACACCTTAAAATGCACCTACCAGATAATTGTATGTATAAAGTTGTATATTTGAGTGTATCTGAAATTGTTTATATTTCTATTCATTTATAAACAGTAAATTTACCTTTTTATTAGAATTATATATTCATTATAGTGTATCCAACATTTTTTTTTAATTTTTATAGCATTTTTACTTGCAAATGTGCCATTATATGATATTGCGAAATATAACATTATGCATGGAATGCTTTTCGTGAGGGAATAATTTGTAAATGTATATTTAAGTATAATTAAGCATGTTATGTTTTTTTGTGTGTTTAAATTAGTTTATGTGCATACTGTATAGTAGGCTAAGTGTGACCACTTGTATTGTATAAAATCATTGTGGTAGTCTTTAAAATTATTAATTAACCTTTTGCTGAGTGTTGAGCATTCATTTTTTTAAATCCTATATGCATTATTATGCTCCTACACCCTAATTCATTTTACGTATTAGATGACTTTTTCAACTAAAAAGTAATTAACATTACCTTAAACGTTATTGTATAGAAAAAGATGTTAAAATTAGAATCTTACCTTTTACTATTACTGTATTATATTACTAGCTTTTGCTCGCGGCTCCGCCCGTTCGACAAAGTTTTTCCGGGATAAAAGTAGCCTATGTGTTAATCCAGGATATGATCTACCCGTATGCCAAATTTTATAGAAATCCGTTCAGTAGTTTCGGAGATGTCCTGTAACAAACAAACAAAAACAGACGGACAGAAAAGAATTATAAAAATCGCTGATTTGTTTTCATTACTCTTCTTTAGTCGCCCCCATTCTTTATATCACATTTCTTTAAATGTACAGACACCGGTACTACTGATTTATTATATGTATAGATAACATTATATTATTATAGATAAAAAAGAGGTAGACAATAACTATAAAATTGTTACTTGTAATTACTATTAGATGAGTAAGACATAATATTAAGACTACTTACTGGAAAAATAAGATTATTTATTAAAAATAATAGTAACATTGCAATGTTATTTAAGCACTAGTGTATTAAGGCTCGACGACAATGATGAGGTGTCGGATCCCTGGGTTGAGGGAAGTGATATTGGGTTTTGTTAATCAGTATCAGCTCGGAGTTTAGAATTTGTGCCCAATATGACGATAGGCTCGCCACCTATCACATCATAGGACAGAATACGCACGGCGAAAATTGGGTGTGCTAGTTGCGCCTCTGCCTACGCCTTCTGGGATAAAAGGCGTGAGTGTGTGTGTGTAGGACTATAAATATTATTTGTTACCTATAAGTTTGCATGCCGTTAAATAAATAAGTAATTATCAAAATTAGCCTACTAGAATCTATATTATTGTCGAATAATCACCTTTCTACAAAAGTAGTATTTTTTGTGTGTTTCCACAATTGTTCATATTTTTATTGATTTACAATGTGCAGAAATTCTTAATTTTACCTTTTTGTTTAATATTATATTTTCATTATAGTGGATCGCAACAATTTTTTGTAGCATTTTTACTTGCAAGTGTGCCATTAACATGATATTGCAAAATATAACATTATGCATGGAATGCTTTTTGTGAAGCACTAGTTAATTTGTAAATGCATATTTAACTTTAATGGGGGCTCCCGTTTTTGTGCTCCCTATTTGGCGCCAGTACAGATGTAAAATTTGTTATTACGCTCTTGGTAATAGATTTTAGATTTAAATTATTTCTAATACCGTACAATACAATTGAATAAAACATCAAACACGCCGCAGTGTTGCATAGTGTCGATAAGTTCGGGAAAAATAAAATTGCACCTCTTTGATAGCTCCGCTTTTAAATCATTCATTGAATCATGTCACATCGCATGTAATTAATCGGGTATTGCAAAATATTCACAATCCAGTGTTGGGTTTTGTATGTTGGTCTTGATTTATATGACATAATATCATTTAGCGGAAGACTAGTAAAAGATCATTTCATTGCATTTTGCCTTTATAATACCGAATTGTAAAGATGAAAATTAAAATAACGTTTGTAAATGTAGGCGAATGCACGCTGTACACCATTTATTTATTCATTTCCTCTTTTTTGGTATTTGCTTATGCATGTCCAGGTTTTTAATCCCTGTATTGATCCTGCAATCCTTGAATTCATCCGATTTTATCGGTGCTGTGCGTGCACCAGCTTATGTAAGCTATCTGACTACTATGTACACAATATGCTTAAAAAAAAGAACAGTAATTGATGACAAAAAAATAAGCCCGGAGTTTCTTTCTGCCTTTCTTCTTCGGGTAGTCATCACTTAGGTAGCTAGGGAAAGGCTGGTGGGTTAGCTAGGTTAGGGCCTATTTAAATAAAAGCATTGTTATTGGCCAGCCCGAGCTGGCTTTTATATTTTTATATATAAATTTTATTCGCAATTTTAAATGTATGTAGTGATTTAATTGTAATAGTAATAATAAAATTATCTATTTTTTTTACGTATTTACGTATTTTTGTAGCTTTGTTCAGGTATATTTTATCGTACAGAAAATGCAATTTTTCAAGATGCCTATTATAAAGCTGCAATTATAATAATTGAATTTCGCGGGTTATTGGTAGGTTCGGAAATAATTATAAATTGGGCGTGAAAACAAAATTTACATAAATAGTATAATAAAAATAAATATTTATAATTCAAGAAAAATATTTTGTTTTATTTGAGTCAATATTACATGTGTCGGAACCACGATTAAGCCATATACTCATTATAGAGAAAATTTAATTTTAGGTGATAGTATGAACCTGGCCTTAAGGACATCCCTAATTATTTAAAGTTTACTATTTTCCGCAGAGTCGATTTTTAATACGGTTACATCTCTAGTGTTACGGCCATATTTATTTTTAAACATAACCTTCGTGCGAAAGAGAAAAAACAGCACATAAGGCAATTGACGCGGGAAAGAAAGAGAGACCCAACTATTCATGAATTAATTGTATAACAGACTATAGACATAAAATGCATGCATGTGAGGGTTTCCTTATCGTGTTAAAAAATATGTATGAAGTTAACCGTCTCTCTAGTTTATTTGTCTCTGGTCAGTCGGCCCGCGGCAACACTGCGTGACGTATGTAGATTTAATGCCAATGCGCCCTATGTCCGTGCCCTCACCTATTGTAATAGTACTTCAATTATTAAAACGTTTTTGTAGTCGATGCCTGCATATTTTATTTAACGAGTTCGGCTACATTACATTTGTTATTTTATGTTTCCAGTTACTAACAATGCCTACTATGAACGAACATGTGTAGTCTATGCATATATTAAAATAGTATAGTACTAACTCCGAATCGTAAAATGATATTTATTAACATTTTAATATACGACTTTATCTACGTTTCTAATAATGGAATTAAGTTAATGCTTTGTGGTTGGATATTTATATGTTTTTGTTTTGAATGAACCCACGAAACAATGATTCTACAAAATACGTATTTCTCATACGATAGTATATTAGATTGATTTCATTGATTAATTGTCACAAGAGGTTATGGTTTTAAACTTGAGAACGGTTTTTTAAAGTGCCCAATGCTTCTACCCTTTTAGAAGATATCTCTTGACGATGACCTAGAATGCAGAAAAGCAGGCTCAAAGTTGATAAAAAAACCTCTCCATATTACAAGTATGTACCGTCAGCCACAAAAGTAGCTGAACAAATTAAAAACTTCAAAACGCTCCTGCAAGTTCACTCCAGTCGAAATATTCTTTTTTCTTTATCAAAATAAAGTTAACCCTGTGAAGTTTATTTTAGTGAAGAAAAAACAATTGTTGATATTGACGCAAAAGTTTAATGGCGATTTGAAATTTTGAATTTGTTCAGTTACTTATGTGGCTGACTGTACCCGAATAACCTTCTAGAAATATTATTAAAATAAACGTTTATTAATTATTAACCATGGGACATTCATATTATACTATTTTTGGTAAGACTTAATATATCAGTCGCTATCAAAACAAATAAAGATTCTTATGGAGATTTTGAACTTTATAGTATGATAGTAAAGAGACAATTATTACAATGTAAAATGTTTTATTCCATTCCCAAATTATACAGTTTCGTAAATCTTATCGGTCAAGATCATTACAGGTTATTATAAAATACCTTTTAAATTGTTTCAGTTATACGAGAATTAATGTCAGTAGCTTTGATGAATTATATACCTAGATAGAGTGACGCGCTGCAATGAAACTAAAACAAACAGGCCTACCTTTCTTAAGCTTATGCGTGACACTGAGCTGTGTCATACGCTATCGCTGCATCATTCTGCGTATCCTTATGTGCGCGCATAATGATACCAGTTATTACATGGCTTCTATTCAAACGGAGAGATAATTATATCCATGATAAACACCAAAAAATAATTCACTCGAACTCATTTAGCGGGTAACAGTTGGTCTCTATTTTTTTCGACGCGTTTGAAACGTTCAGTGTCTATCTAGGTATATAATTAATCAAAGGTAGGAAGTAAAAAATGTGTAACCGGACCACATACTTACCGATGACCGCAAGTATGCTTTCGTTTTTATCTGGCATCTCTTATGACATATACCGGTTCCGTACACTTCATACTTTCTACTCAACTTATGTCATTGACATTGTACAAAAGATTAATCATTCATAACATACAGCGTTAGGAAACTTCATACAAGTTTTTTTGAATCTATGGGCTTAGTGCTTACACAACTTTCGCAAAAATAATTTAATTTGTGTTTTGTAAAGGATATTAAAAAATATATTTTATTCACAGTAATTTGCTTCTTTTGGAAGTCATTGTTTAATCTGATTTTATAAATAGGTGGCGCTGGAGTCGCACAGATGGCGCTATGGATCGCTTCAGTGATTCAGGGACTTTTGACGCAGATAGCTATACACGCTGGCGAAGCTGAGTGCAGAACCTAGTTCTATATAAATTTGTTTGTTATTTTTTAGATAGTAGGTACCTGTTATGTAAAAAAAAAACTGTTCAGTAGGCACAGCTTGTGAGGTATTAGTAAACAAATAACAAAAGTGAGCTGTAACAATTAGTTCCACTGTGAGAAACTGTTTAATTTACAAGACCATTCTTTGCATATTTCAACAAAACAGTTTCACCACTCACTTTAACGATTTGACTTGTTATTTGGTCCGTTTATTGCGTAGATGCCGGTTTATTGTTTTTGGATTTAAAATATGTAATTCGAGAATAACAATGTCATTATTTGTTTTATTATAATTATTGCACAGAAAGCCATAAACCTTCTGTGCAATAATTTAATATTTTGCGTTAACTCACACATAATTTATCGCGAATTTAATTATGCGCGTTAATCATAATCAGGTCATTGGCACTCCAGTACAATTTTTATTTTTACAAAAACAGCTGATGCAATCTTTTAACAAAACATTAAAATCTCTTAATGCATAAATTATTCATTTTAAAGCAGTTACATCCCACATATTTATTCTCAGGGAAAACCTATTATACAACAGGATGCGAGACGCCTTGGCACAAAGGCCTACGTAGAATCATTCTCGTAGATCGTCCTCGATTCAGTTCGCGACGACTCTATGATAATTCTCGCGGAAACTTCGTGACTAAATGAATTTATACAATGTGTTCTTAACCGAGGATCAAGAATTACGATTGTTATCGCTTCGTCTTGATATTTATATCTGATTTAAAGTCGGTGTCGATCGTCAAATAATTAAAATATTTATCTGCATCAATTATGAATTGATATATAATATATAAATCGACACAATTTTAACTTTATACCAACATGATATATATTTGTGAACTTAATGCCATAAAGATCAATTAACAAGGAACCAACGTAACGATTTACGGTTTAGAAAGTGTAGTTTTTTAGCCATTGCCTTGAAAGGGGACAGGAGCCGGCACGTAGTCAGCTAGCAAGCGTGCGCCTCACAAATGTCAAGCGACTTTCAATCCCGGACCTTTGTGTACATGTTTAATCACAGGTATATAAGACTCGTGTTAGTAATGAGATGAGTGTTATTTATGTTCAAAGTTGATGATTGTAGCAATTAATTGTTACGGTAATTTTTATTGATTGTGTTATAAACGGAATTGTATGAAGTAATAACTTGATTCTTTTTAAACTATCGGATCCAGGGCTTATCTACTAGATTATAGAGTGCTTAGTTTAAAGAAATACACGTGTTATAGGTAAAAGTCAGCTTCAGTCATATCAAAGTTATAGGTGTTTATATGTGTAATGTGTTGTTTACAAACACGTTTAGTTATATCCAAAGACATTAAACAGTATAATTATAGACCGGACATCAGGACCAAAGTTTTCGTCCAAAAGTTATTACCAATTGGTAATAAGTTGTTGTCTCATCTGACATGTCCGTATAACAAGACGTCTCGGTATGCTTAAATTTTGTAAAGAAAACAATATTTTGGAAGAAAATATGCCAATTTACGCATTACGACCATGTCAAAGTATGTTGTAATGAATTTTAGAGAGGTATTTTGTTATTTAACGGTAGATTGAGTTACTGACGAACATGCTCAAAATTTTTGTATGACAATTTTCCCAATGACCGCTCTATATAATCTTAGAACTCTTTGGTTACAGCAAACTGATTTACATTTACCAGCTGATCCAATGTTCATAAAAAGGTTTGATAAAAAATTCGAAACTACTCATGTCTTTTAAAGTTTACGAGCTTTTTGTATTCAACTGCAGATTATCATTTTTACACGCGAAGCTGTCATTAGCAGTCACCTTTTTATTATAACATTATGTACAAGATCTTTTGTATCTTATCTCAATTATACTGCAATTTTACCATATACACCCATTACCAGAGCCGGGAGCCGTCAAATATTTAACACCTTAGTCACCGAGCACTCGGTTGACATATTCCACATTAGTGACAAAGATTTCCTGGTCACAGCCAGCATATACCTCGAATGGTTGTCTGCACCTAGCTCAATAACTCAACCTTAGAATTACTTATTGCATTTAGTTTTAATTATAATTATAAATTATATACTGGTGGTAGGTCTCTCATTATGTAAGAGGCCGTCTGGGTGGGTACCACCGCAATATCTATTTCTACCGCCAAGCAACAGTGTGCATGCACTGTTGTGTTTCGGTTTGAAGGACATTGTAGCCAGTATAACTACTGGACATAATGAGACTTAACAACTTATGTCTCAGGATGACGAGCGCAGTGGAATTCCACACAGTACTTTGTAAGACAAGGTGCTGGATGGTGTTGCTACTGTTTACGGGTGGTCGTATCGCTTACCATCAGGCGAACGGCATGCTCGTCTCGTCATTCAATGATATATAAAAAAAAAAACTTCGTCTTTGTTATTTTTAAAGTAGCTTACATGTTTAGTTATAATACTGTTAGTGTAAGTGAATATTTAATTATAAATAAATAAATTTTGAGCCAGGCAAAAAACTTCGATAAAATCCGTAACATCAGAAATGTAATAATACATAATTAAACCTTTAAACGAATAATATAATTCGGTTAAGTAACAACGCATAACCTAATTGCTCCAAATTGAATATTCTTCAATTAATATTTAAATATGCATCAACAATTGGGTTATATCTCGTTTTGCTTGGACACGTTACTTAATTGAATGACGTAGAATATTTTCAACTATGACAGCATTTGACAAGTTGCAGACGAGTTGAATAAACTGGATCGTTCTGAATAGTTCTCAATAGTTATGTGAAACCTGTTTCGATGCAAAAGTGAATACGCAGAGCTTGTAATTGTTACTATTACGTTTAAGTTGGTTTCACCTTTTTAATGTACAGTCAGCAGCATAATTATCTACATCATTATCTATTTGTACACAATCCAAATTTCAAATAGCCTATATACGCGTTAAGTTAAACTGAAACATTTTTTTTCTTCGTATGAAGTAAAGTAAATCTCTTATTTTATTTTTGTGAAGAGAAAAAATATTAGTAAGAACATAAAAGTATGCAGGCAATTTGAAATTCTGGATTTGTTCAGCTACTTATGCTGCTGACTGTAGCTTGTACTATGAATTATAATATAGTAATTGACATGAAAAATTTTGTATCTGTTGTAAGATTTGAAATGTTCATTTAAGTGAATATGTTCATTTGACGAGATTTGTTATCATATTGTAGATTCAATTTTTGAAATTAATTATTGGGATAAATTGGCACGCAAACATTTGCACTCTCTGACAACTGTTCATTGATTGAACGTTGTAGGTGACAGCTTTTATAATTTTCTAAGGATTGAAATATCATACGCACACGCCTGTTATCCCAAAGGCAACTAGTGCACCCACTTTTCGCCGTGTGTATTCCGTCCCATAATGTGATAGGGGGCGAGCCTATCACCATATCGGGCACAATTCCAGACTCCGGGCTGATACTGATTAGAAAAACCCAATATTACTTTTATCGACTCGGGGATTGAACCCGAGACCTCAGCATTGCGGTCGTACCGTAATACAACTACGCCACCGAGGCAGTCGTGAACGCAGTAAACATCATTCAATAATATTAAAAAATAATATTAATTAATTTATTTATTTACTATTAGGTCTACAATCCATCATACACTATAAAATCAACTCAAATATACAGAGAAATCAAAATAATAATATAATAAAAATTAGGATATTAATAATATTAAAAAATGTTTAAAAAAATATTTAAAATATACAATGGTATTTAAATATCTCAATGCATATTTATTTGCTACGCGTGTACATCAAGCCTTGTTACTAGTTGCTTAACTCTTGTTACTCGGTGGACATTCGCAACGAGCAGATTGCATTCTATAGTAGTTTTCCCTGGACGGGTGTCAAAGGTTATTATAAATTGTAGTCTCGCAACATTTAGGCCCAAAAGACGTACTGGATAAGCAATATATGTTATAATTATAATCATGTTAAAAGAACTTATATGCATCAACTGGACTGTAATTTGTTTTGTGTGAAATAAATTGAAACTAAAATATGTGTTTTGGATTTACAGTAGACTTTTAAGCTGTGGTGCAGCTTGTCTGGCGATGGACTACAACAGTGGCCCACTGTCTGTCAATGGGCTAATTACCCGCGTAAGATTATGGAACTGGACTAAAAGCTCCCCTTCCATTTTTAACCGACTTCAAAAAAAGGAGGTTCTATATTCGACTCGTATTTAATATAGTAGACTTGTGCCCAGTAGTGAGACAGATAAGAGAACAAGTTGGTCAGTTTTGGGGAATCCGTGAGACTGGTCTCCTATAAATTCAAACTATTATTAAAAATGTTTTCAGCATGACCCTAATTTTTATTTTATATATTTTTATGTAAGAATATAGTAAACAAAAACATTGACCTCAGAGCTAAGTCTTTAAGTAATTTGATATTTAACCTACCTTGGAACAAAAGTCATAATTACAGTAAATGATCGCTCACATCCATTTCAATGTCGCAGAGGCAATGAAAATAATTGTTCGCAGCCTCGATCATTTTGACATTAGTTAAAGCGAAAGTGCGTTCAATTCGCTAACAATACGTGACCAAAAAGTTTGAATGCTTAAACGAATATCTACACCGTATGTTGGACAAGGTCAGAAGTGGCGAAACTTTAACGGAAATAGTTTAACTGGATGCGCCACGCGTGCACAAGGGCCCTTTGTTATGTAAACTATGGAGGTATGTCATTAAAGGGGTCGACGCTTATTTTTATCCCTAGAAGCTGTACAAGTCTTGACGTCTAATTACTACAAGTCATTTGAAAAAATATGCTATTGGTACCAAGGGTATCAAAGGTAAGGGTGGTATTGACGGCCTCGGTGGCGTAGTTGTATTACGGTACGACTGTAATGCTGGGGTCTCGGGTTCAATCACCGGGTCGGGCAAAGTTATATTGGATTTTTCTATTCAGTGTCAGCCCGGAGTCTGGAATTTGTGCCCGATATGGCGATAGGCTCGCCACCTATCTCATCATGGGACGGAATACGCACGGCGAAAAGTGGGTGCATTAGTTGCGCCTCTGCCTACCCCCTTTTTTTTTATAGCATAGAATGACGAGACGAGCATGCCGTTCGCCTGATGGTAAGCGATACGACCACCCATAAACAGTAGCAACACCATCCAGCACCTTGACTTACAAAGTACTGTGTGGCATTCCACTGCGCTCGTCATCACACAACAGTGCATGAACTGTTGCTTGGCGGTAGAAATAGACATTGCGGTGGTACCCACCCAGACGGCCTCTTACATAATGAGAGACCTACCATCCACCTTCGGGGATAAAAGGCGTGAGTGTGTGTGTGTGTGTGGTACCAAGGGATACTGTTACTATTGCCATCTCTCTCACCATTAAAAGGTTTTGAACCGTAACAAGGCATTGTTATTTTGGGGAATATCTTGACAAAGAGAAAACGTAGGTATAGTATGAATAAAAGTATTGCGGTTCAGAAACCTCGGTGCACGAGCTGAACCGCACTTGGTCAGTTTTTTTTACAACCTGATTTTTGAAGCTTTAGTATGCTAACGACTATGTCGCTCCATACGCCAGCTTTGATTGGTGCCTACTCATTTCTCTCAAACTATTTAAATATTTCTAGCCACCTTTGATGCAGGAGCCGACAATACACTATTAAGATCCCAACATTGATACATAAGATATTATGAGGTCAACTCCGTTAGTTTTTATTTTATTACACGCCTTCCGTGTTGAGACTACGTCAAGCTGTTAGTCCTGGTTGTTATTAAATAGCAAGTCATTGAACCAAACAACATAATATTAAGTATAATCCGCGCGTGAAATAAGATGGAACCATGTCGAAGTAAATCAAAAATGTCAATTCCCGACAAAAGTAACGTTCGTAAATTTCTGAATTTAAATTAATTAATTAAATTTTCTTGTGCTTTTTAATTATTATAGTTTAGTAAAAACAAAATGGTGGTGATTTCAGCAGAATTTTTCTCATCATATACTACGTACAGTCAGCAGCATAAGTAGCTGAACAAAATCAAAATTTCAAAACGCCTATATACGCGTTAAGCTAAACTGAAACATTTTTCATTTAAACTGACTGCGTCGGTGGCGTAGTTGTATTACGGTACGACTGCAAGGCTGAGGTCTCGGGTTCGATTCCCGGGTCGGGCAAAGTGATATTGGATTTTTCTATTCAGTATCAGCCTGGAGTCTGGAATTTGTGCCCGATATGGCGATAGGCTCGCCCCCTATCACATCATGGGACGGAATACGCTTGGTGAAAAGTGGGTGCACTAGTTGCGCCTCTGCCTACCCCTTCGGGGATAAAAGGCGTGAGCATGCGTGCGAAACATTTTTTTCTTTGTTTCAAGTAAAGCATATCTCTCTTATTTTATTTTTGTGAAGAGAAAATAAAGATTAGTAAGAACACAAAAGTATGTAGGCAATTTGAAATTTTGAATTTGTTCAGCTACTTATACTGCTGACTGTACATGTATACAAAATACGCATACTTGTATTACGTAATTATAGTTACATAAAAATTCACAAAATCTTTTAATATTTAATTTGTATCTCTCTAGCATCAGCGCGACTTTGCCGACGCTACCGATTAGTTTCAGTTCCTAAAGCTCGCATCCCATTCTGATCGCGCGGGGATTAAACTGTTCAGTATTTTGTGATAATACATCATGATTAGATTTGCTCCCGTAATACAGCTATTGCTGGTGTACGGAAATTAAAAACAAAAGTAAAATTATATATTGCTTACTAAAATAGTGTTTTTGTTTTGAAAGCATAGTCGATTATAGCGTGTTTGCTAATCGTTAGTAATATCTATTTTGCGAAAGGCTATTTCAAATTCAATGTTACATTTGTATTTCCTTAATAAATATTACGAACATCGATTAAAATTTTACAGGTATTAATCTAGTAAGATTTATGTTAATTAATTCTTTGTAATAATTGAAAGAATGCTGTATTAAAATAAAATATTACCATAATTAATAAACATAAATAGTTGGTATTTAATATTCACGTATTTATCAGACACTGGCATCATTATTAATTCATCTATATTTTATTTTTAGTATAATATTTTTAGAGACGTGCAATTTGTTATTGAAAAATAGTTCTCAATGAGCCTAATCGTAAATAATTAATAAATAATTATGTTCTATTTGTTTTTATTTTAGTAACTTAAGAAAATACCGTTTTGATGATTGTGGTTTTGCATCACTCGGATGCCGTATCTAGATAGCCATATGTCAGTTACTTGCGGATATTTGAATCATTTGAGAGTACGCGGACACCCATTGTTCGTTTGGGAAGGTTACGTAAAACAAATGTAGTTACGTGGTTTTTGTTAAACTCATGCAACGCATTTCCATAAATTTTACGTTAATGCAACTTGTAATGTCTTCATTTGACACAATTATATTTAAAAAATGAACAAATGAACACTTTTAATATTTTTGTTAAATGTATTTTTGTTTGTTGCGCCTCTGCCTACCCCTTCGGGGATAAAAGGCGTGAGTGTGTGTGTGTGTGTGTGTGTGTATTTTTTATAAATAGGTGGGGCGTGGTAGTCGCCGCTATCAATTATTGTAAAAGTTGTAATTTGAAATAAAATTCGTCGATAAATTTTGTTATAAGTATAGTCTGTCTAAGCTACAGAATACGGAGTATTCTGTGAAACAAAATTTTATTATAAAGCCATCTGAAATTAAATTGAGCGCATTGATGTATCCCAATGTATCAATGATAGAGCGCTTTATTTTTTTGGTTTAACGAAGCGAAATGTTATACGAATTTATCGCAGATCAGGAAAATCCAATTACAATGGGGATACGTCAATTTTATTTGGAAAAATAAGGCAACAGCTATTCTTAGTTCTTAAGATGATTTTGCAGTAATTTATCTACATGCATCTATTAAACACTTAAAATGTAATATTTAATTAAAATATTCAAAACGCGTGATTTTATGTATTATGAATCCTTGAACCAAGGTATCTAATAAAAAAAGATGGTTTTCGTATTTTTGTGTATTAATGATTTATGTTAATTGATATTTTGATTTTACTATTATTGCGACTAAATAAGCTATTGCTAAATGAATTTATTATATAATTGGCGTTCCAGTTCTTTTTGATCGTCAATAACATGCTATAATCATTATAATCAAAATTATATATATTATTAACTATTAAAAATAAGAAGACATGATTCAGTTGTTTGTTAAATATTAGTAATATACCTAAACGAATGGAAACTGAGAAGATTTTTTTTAAAGATTAATTATAATATAACAGACCATAAAAATATTGTTTATTTATTTATGCAATGCAATGCAACCAGCACTGTATTATATTACACTGCCCATTGCTGAGCACGGGCCTCTTCTACTATTGAGAGGGGTTAGACTTTAGTCCACCACGCTGGCCTAGTGCGGGTTGGCAGACTTCACATACCCTCGAAGTTCTTATGGAGAATTCTTAGGTATGTAGAGATTTCGTCACGATGTTTCCTTCACCGTTAAAGCGAATGATAATTGATAAACAATACACACGTAGCTTCTAAAAGTCAGAGGTTTGTGCCTTGGGTTTCGAACCTGCGGACATTGTCTCGGCAGACCGTTCCATTCCCAACTAGGCTATCGTCCACTTTTACTACTTGTTTATTTATACAGGTTTATAAATATTAAACGTCAGGACTTGCACAATAATGAATTATCATAAATTAGATAGAGAATGTGAGAGGTTATATGGGTCAAAGAGAGAAAAAACTAGAATGGAAATAAATTGCGCGGGCGCCGCGCCGGCCGATGATCCGACTTTTAATGTATGTAGTATTTAAAATTGGAACAACAAAATATGTTCACGTGACGATCGGAATGATCTCACTAACCGGACACCAGACGACCTTTGGCGTATCCTGCATACGTCTTCATGTCTTGTTAAGATGGAGTTTCAAGACGTAATTAACGATTCCGAGAAAGTTCATTCACCTGTACCAAATAAAAAAAATTATGTCATAGGACTTTGGGATTCCTAGAATGGACGCTAAGTCGATTATTAAGGTGGAGATTTGAGCCATTACTGCTTTCATCCTCTTATTATTTTGTTAAAGCCAAAACCTGCCATTTTTTATTTGGAAATTTGCAATTGGAACAACAATATAAGCACGTGATAGAGATTCCACAAGCCGGACGCCGGACGACCTTTACCGTATCCTGCATGATTCTTCGATACATTCTCGTATCTATAAATGGCAAGTCAACAGATGCTTTATTGATTCTCAGAATGTCTATTACTCTATTGTTTTCATTGAGGTCGGTTTGTGTATGGCAAGCTTTAGTTGCTATGCTTACTCTGATACTAACTGTTTATGACTCTAGTATTATTGTTAATGGATTTTTATTACATTAAATTGTATAGATATCCGATTAGATAATACCATTCAGAGCGAAATATAGCTAGCAGTTAGCAACTGAATTATCTAACGAATAATAGAACTAGTAACCTAAAAGTAGTAGATTTCTGTAGTAACACTATCACAGTAATAATATTAAGGACTGATTTCACAGCTTGCTGATAAATGCTACTGTCACATAAATGTATAAGCCGACCAAATACAAAAGTCACATTCTCATCTATATTATCCATTCTTTTTTTTTTATGGCATTGAATGACGAGACGAGCATGCCGTTCACCTGATGGTAAGCGATACGACCACAATACAATAAACAGTAGCAACACCATCCAGCACCTTGAGTTATAAAGTACTGTGTGGCATTCCACTGCGCTTGTCATCCTGAGACATAAGATGTTAACTCTCAGTATGTCCTGTAGTTACACTGGCTACAATGTCCTTCGAATCGAAACACAACAGTGCATGCTCACTGCTGCTTGGCGGTAGAAATAGACGTTGCGGTGGTACCCACCCAGACGGACTCTTACATATGAGAGACCATCTATCGTGGTAGTACGCCGCTTTAGTACCTAATAAATTGTCATTGTTATTATATTACCACTTATTATATTTGGTCATTGTATATTATTAATACTAGTTATTACTATGTCAACCATGATAGCATTAGTACAAACCTTACTGGTTTTTAGAAGTTATCTACTAACAATTACTTGTAATTTCCTTGAGCATGTTAAATGAATAAATAAATAAATAAATGGTAACAGAATGAGTACTATCTACATTCACTGTTTAATACCATAATCTTACTTCTTCCTAATATTATGAATGCGAAAGATTGTGAAAATGATGGATATTTGTTAGAAGTAAACGGAGAAACAACTAAACGGACTTGGATGAAATTGGGATACGTGAAGGTCATGTCCTGGATAAACAAAAGGGCTTTTTATCCCGGTAATTTGCTCCCATGGGAAATAGTGAATATTTTTTATAATTCTTTAAGTAGATGGCGCTGGCGTCGTACTGTGTTTTAGGGACTTTTCTAGCGGGAAAGGCTATTTGTCAGTCAGTCAACACCTAGTTGTCAAATAAACTCACTTGAAGCCTATGAAACAATATTAATCATACCAAAAGCTGAGTGTTTGAGATGATTCGATATGGTTCGCAAAGAATAGTTGCGTGCTGCAATGAAATTAACATTAGTTACGATTCGTTTGCCGTATCAGTCGCAACTGGCTTACGTTTTAATATTTAGTAATTGTATACGTACTTCACATATTTATATTACTTGACCTATAACCGGGAGTGGTTTTTAATGATTAATATATATGCTATGGTAAATATGATTACTGTGGTTATAATTAATAATTACCACACCATATTTTCATAAATGTGATGAATAGAACAAAATCTATTTATTTCACCAGTTATTATGAACAATTCCCTTAAATCATTGGTAAAAGTATTAAATGATTTTTTGTATATTGCAAATTGTAATCCAAAATTGAATGTACGAAAAGGAGTTTTATGTTCGAAGATTAATTCAGTTAAATTTTTCAATGGTTACTAGAGAGGGTTTATAACATTGCAAGTTCGTCAGAAAATATATCAATCCTTATCTAAATAGCGAGGCAAGCATAAAAAATAAATTGAATACATTTTTGAAGTATTCATGAGTTAGTAATTACATACGTTAGGTTTATGTCGGCAGTAACGTACTGTGATGCATTTTAAGCATGTTAACAACTTCCGTCATGCGTACTGTTTCTAATTAATTTTTAACTTCCCACATGACTGTACACGGCTGTGGTAATGAACCGATATTTTATCTATAGTATTTTACCTTTAATTTTATTATTATTTTATGTACCTATTAAACTAAATTGACTTGTTTTATATGCGTAATTTATTTAATAAATTCGAATTGAATTAATGTAATTTTAAAGAAATAAAATTCGTTATAATTTGCATAATACTACGGAATATTTAAAACTGCCATTGTTGTGACGTGTCTCATATAATTTTTTATCTTTTGTTTTAAATCTGATTCTACATTTCTATTTAAATGCAATCATGATGAAATGAGGCCAGCTTTGTGGTGTTAGGCAAGATGTAAGCCTGACTGTATAAACAAGTGCTGGACAACAAGTCTACTTGTAGATAAAACTTAAACAAAATAGAATTAAACCAACATAAATATGAAGCATATAGGGAACTTATATTATTATGTAGGTGAATTACAAATTTTCACGATTAAAGACTTAAGTACAGTGATTTACGTTTTATTTATTCCTGTTATAATTAGCCTGTTGAAAAAATACGGCTAAAAAAAAACAATTTTTCGATAACATCAACAACATCAACACCTTAGAAATAATTCCCAGATTCCAAATCAAAAACACACACAATTTTCATATTAATATTATGGATATTATACAAAAACAAACACACATCACGTCATCATCGATAAGTGGCAAGCCTATTGCCATATCGAGCACAAATTCAAGACTTCGGGCTGATACTGACCAGAAAAACCCAATATCACTTTTCCGGACCCGGAATTCGAACCCGGCGCCACAGATGGGTATCGTACCGCTCAATACAACTACGCCACCGTCACTCATGGATATTATAACCCAATGATTTATCCATGCTGGTAGACATGACAACCCATCAGCGACAGTCATCAGCCTATCAGAAGTGGGACGCATCTCTTCCATCAATGTTTGTTTTGTATGTAACACTTGTCAATTCATATATACTCGTAATAGTAAAGTGTGCCGTTGTCTGTGCGTTATGTAATCTTAGCGTCGCGTCGCGCCGGTGCGAGAGTCGTAAAACGGATACTCTTCAATAGAATTTGTGATGTGCAAAAATAATACTTATTTAATTCTTGTAGATTTAATTTGCTTTTTAAAAATGGGTGCAGTTTATTGTATCGTGATATATATTATATCTTTCTTGTGGCGCCGCCTGCGTGAAAAAGTTTTTCCGGGATAAAAGTCCCGCTTTATATTTCCCCGGATAAAAAATAGCCTATGTTATTCGCTGATAGTATAGGTTTCTATTGGTGAAAGATTTTTTAAAATGGGTCCAATAGTTTTTGAGTTTATCCATTACAAACAAACAAACAAAAAACAAATCTTTCCTCTTCATAATATTGGTATAGATTAGTGTAAGTATAGATTACCATATTGTACTTATATTACAGTCTGGAGACCTACGGCATTCTTAACAACTTAGAATGAGGATGAGGAATGAGAACTTATAAGATAAGTTCTGTTCTGGCAATTTTTTTCTTCCGTCGCTCTTTAATAATCTAATGACCTTTCGTATAAATTAGACGTTTGGGTCATCCGAACAAGAAATATAATACTATGAAAGCATATTGCTAACTTTTTTTAAGTTAAAAAGTGCGGTCAAATAACCCGGAATCTTGAAACATCATTCAAGTCATTTATTTGTTATACACACCCGGATGCGAGTAGCCAATGTTAATTCACGTTTTGTTTTATAGCGGCTTGTAATGATTTTGACGAAAGATAAAACGAGTTTATTAGAGTAACACAAGTAGATATTACATTGGTAGCGTAGTTATTACGGTACGACTGCAATGCAGATGTCTCGGGTTCGATCCCCGTGTCGGGCAAAGTGATATTGGAGTTTTCTATTCAGAATCAGCCCGGGGTCTGGAATTTGTGCCCGATATGGCGATAGGCTCGCCCTTATCACATCATGGGACGGAATTCGCACGGCGAAAAGTGGGTGCATTTAGTTGCGCCTCTGCCTACCCCTTTGGGGATAAACGGCGTGAGTGTGTGTGTGTGTATTAGAGTAACACGGGGTAAATAGAAATATACATACATACATACATACATACAATGACTGTAAAGCTGACTTTAACACTGTTAGAAGTTAGACACATATTGTGTTTTAATATTGAGTTTACTATGGTCAGAAATCAAGTATATATAGATGATACCATCTGATTTTGAAATAAAACTAGTTTGCGGTTTTCACGGTTTTTTATATTACATATATATTTTATATTTTCTCCCGACGTTTTGAAGACTGCAGCCTTCATGGTCACGGAGCGAGGTGATTTATTCACTGGGTTTAAAAAAACGAAGTTACTAGTTTCATCAATTGCATTACTTGCTCGATTTACTTTAAAATTTAAGCTGATCGGAACGTAGTAGTCGATAGAGCATATAAGATGCATTTATGTTGTATACCATACCATACCATACCAGCCCTGTTTTATATATTGCCCACTGCTGAGCACGGGCCTCCTCTACAACTGAGACGGTGTAGGCCTTAGTCCACCACGCTGGCCTAGTACGGGTTGGCAGACTTCACATACCTTCGAAATTCTTATAGAGAACTTCTCATCAGGTTTCCTCACGATGTTTTTCCTTCATCGTTAAAGCGAGCGATAATTCACAAAGAATACACATATAATTTTTTTATTTAGAAAAGTCAGAGGTGCATGCCCTTGGGTTTTGAACCTGCGGTCATTCGTCTCGACTGTCCGTGCCACTCCCAACTAGGCTATCGCCGCTTTTTTATGTTGTATAAGAAATGCATATTAAGCTTTATAATAAAATTTTCGATGTCACTTCGTACCACCATCGAAAACATTTTGAAATTTTAATTCTATCTGACCTAATGACATGCTACATTCACTGACGCGATCTACTTCACGACTATTGCATAAACTATACAAACAAACCACCCAGTCGTATAAACCCACGTGATTGTAAAATGTGAGAAAACCGATTGTATTTGAACTACGCTGCGGAACGGCGATTGATCTGCTATGGTTTACGCGACCGCCGATTTAGCGAGAGAATTTCTTAGTTATCACGTGAGTGGTACTGCCAGCGCTGGATTTAGATATTTGGGTAGTAGTTGATGATTAATCAGTAGAATCTAAACTGCTGTGTAAATAAAACTACCCAGTAGTTGTATAATTATTGCATGCGCCGTACGACTGTGAATCGAATACCTGAAATCAAGTGTTGGTGCATATTTTCTCTATGTTATGCGATATTATGTTACTTCTTTTCGTTAGTATAACTTATATTAGGGGGAATATTTTTTTATTTATAGCACCCAAGTTTAAAAATGCAGACAAACTCAAATATCATGCAGACAACTCTTATTGTTACTTTATAAATTTTGGTGGCATCCTGAATCCGCCACTGTGTATAACCCTAGTAAATGTAATAACTGCTTGTCTAGCGTCTCGAATACTGCATAAAGCGCTTTACATCTCGGCAATTAAGCTGACAGTCGGTGTGGCAACAGCTTGCGAAAACTCGCCAGAGCGCGGGGAAAATGCTTACCTAACGCAGTACAATAGCGCTTACGCTCTGTCTACGTATGTTTATTGTTAAAGAATATTAAATTATGTAGTGATGTAATTTAGCGCTATAATTTTGTGGCGTATATCTAACAGTCCGTTTAAAATAATTCCTTGGGTTTAAGAATGAAGTATAATTAAATATTTATGCTACGGAAATTAAAGAAAATTAAATGTCATATAAAATATGTAATTTATTATATAAGTAGGAGACTCTACTGACTATAAAAAAATGATTTAAATTATTTAATTTCACTTATCAAATTAAACTAAACGAATTTGATTATTCGATAACAATACTTAGGTAGTCCCGGAGTAAATTAGTCAATGTCCAATGAAATATTTTCTGTTTAGCCGATGAAGCGTGGCCTTGCTAGTAGACACCCGGCCAGTTACCGAGCAAGTCATTGGGTCAAGTTGGGTTCGAAAATGTGGTTTATGTAAAAACATTGAAACTTTATTGTGTAAAGCATGTATTGTTTAATGAATGGACAAAATGAACGTTTTTGGTTGGTTCTTATTGTAATGTATTTTTGGATTACCTAAACTTTTTATTTTTATAAAGCATTTTTAGAATAAAACGTAGATTATTTTGTTATGTATCTTTGCCAATACAGGAAATATACTCTTTTTCTGTATATATTTGTAATCATTTTAAATTTAAAACGCGTACGAGACACCAAAACAATCTGATACACACGTAGATACAGTAGATCAGGAACTTGTTTCTAGAGTGCAACTTAGTACAATAAAATATGACTGTGTGGCAATCCATATAATCAGAGAAGTGGTCACCAATCGATTCATGTGAATGAGTCGAGTGGATAATCTATTCATTTCCTACAAGTTTACGCAATTTGTATAGTAGACAATTATACTCAGAGTAGATTACACTCGTGGAGCGAGTGAGAACAATTTAATTAACGACGGTAATCCGCTGGTTAAACGTAGGCGGGTCGTTATATTTTATAGGCGAGTGCTTTCTCACGATTATAATAACCATAAATCAATTAATGTATCTAACAGTACAACATGGTACTAAAACTTAAAAATGTTTGGTGATTTTTTTGTAAAAAAAAATTCAAAACAGTATTAACCTATCTCTATTCGCAATGTGTTCACGGGGGAACACGACGTCACTTGCCAATTAAGCGGAAATCGATTTTACGCGCCTACCCATAGGATTCTAATAAGAAATTTGAAACGACAGCTGTCAAACTGACATGGAATATTGAAATGTAAAGTGTAATTAATTATGTTTTCTTTCTTTTCCATAATATGTCGTTTTAGAAATAAATTATGAATATTAAATTTGTAACAAGGCGATACTAAACAATTAACTGTCAACTTAACGTTCTATGTACTGACCTTAACACTTTTTCTTATCTATTTTGACATACATAAGTCTACAAAGTTTTCATTTAGAATATTTTTTACGTCTATGCCTTTTTAATAGCTGTAATATCAATGTTCTGAGAAGGTCATGGACATTGTCAATTCTTTCGACCTGAATGTGTATATTAATTAATCTATACTTATATTATAAAGAGGCAAGATTTGTATGTAAGTATGTTTGTAACTCTTTCACGCAAAAACTACTGAATGGATTTCGATGAAATTTGGCACACGGGTAGATCATGTCCTGGATTAGCACATAGGTTACTTTTTATCCCGGGAAAATTTTTAAAAACTTTTTAACGCGTGCAAAGCCGCGAGCAGAAGTCTATATTTTATAAGCTGGCAACTCAGTTTGTTCGTAAATAGTAGAGAGCAGCTATAGAGCCTCGCAGGTTAGTCGACGATGTCAAATTTATATTGAAAAATACCGTATTCGTATGCGACTAGATTCTAGGTTCAGTAACTTCAGCAACGTTCTGTCAGTTTCATAGTAGTGTAGTGTTTCTCATCAACAATTGAACAACGTATCCGTTACGTCTTAGCCTGAGTTGTTTCATCCGTGGTCAAGTAAAGTTAACGGTCTTATTACACTGGACGAGCAGTGCCTGTTGTGAATTCACTTGGAATTCGTGTGAACCCTAACTTTATCTGATCAAGGATGAAACTCAGTCTTAATTATGAATTTTTGATTAACTCTCGTTATAAATAATCCAAAAAGATTTTTATTATTCGCGTATTTTATCCGTATCGGCTAGGATTGTTAATTTATTTACATTTGCTTAGTTTTATCTCAGTACAGTTTCGTCTTGCTAATAAATGTCATAGTTTTTGCAGTTAACTTTTTTGTATTACCGCGGAAGTAATTAGTTGCACCCAATAAGATGAGTAATAAATTTTAAAGATTGTGACAGCTACATTGGCATGCTTTTAACTCGTTCATTTTAATTTATAGGACCTAATATTGTATAATATATAAGACAGTCGGTATTGTTTTAGGTTAGAGCGTTTTTAACGCTAGTCTGTAGATGATACAGCAAAAAAACTCTTTTTACACCAACTTTATAAAATAAATTCACAAAAAAGACTCGTGTACACAAAAGTTTATCGTAGTATAAAGTGTTCATTAAATATTTACTATCGAGTTCATGAATTTGATTGATTGATTGTAGCAACTATTAGCTTAATCCCTTGTTTTTTTTTAATCCAAAATGTTCATATGTCTTTTTTGTTTATTGAAAATTATTGTGGTGTTTTTGGTTGGATGTGCCTATTCTTATTGATTGCATAATTCACATAAATGTTTAATCAGATGTTTCTTAATACATAACTTGATATCCAATTATTCGTCGGATTATGTTACTCAAATACTAAGGTTGCCTGACCACAGAATCGAAGCAACTATGCCACGTAGTAAAAAAAAATTACAACCTGTCATCCTTATACATAGCATAAAACAAAATTGCCCAACGCGCTTGTACTCGATAAACTTAAAGACTACCAAATGGATTTCGACGAAATTTGGTATGCAAATAGTTTGAGACCCTGGGAAGGTTTTGGGCTTTTTATCCCGGGAAAATATATACCATACCATACCAGCCCTTTATTATATACTACCCATTGCTGAGCACGGGCCTCCTCTACAACTGAAAGGGTTAAGGCCTTAGTCCACCACGCTGGCCTAGTGCGGGTTGGCAGCCTTCACATACCTTTGAAATTCACAGAGAACTTCTTGGGTATGCAGGTTTCCTCACGATGTTTTTCCTTCACCGTTAAAGCGAGCGATAATTCACAAAGAATACACACATACATTTTTATAAAAGTCAGAGGTGTGTGCCCTTGGGTTTTGAACCTGTGGGCATTCGTCTCGGCAGTCCGTTCCACTCCCAACTAGGCTATCGCCGCCAGGAAAATATATAGCCGGACTTTTACCTGGAAATCTCTTCTACGCGTGCGAAGCTGCAAGCAAAAGCTGGTAGTGTTTAATCATGATGAATTCCTATTTCTTAGTTAATTAAAATATTATTGAAGCATTTTAAACTTTATTATTATAGTCATATGCTGCAATACCGTTGATTGGCCTCAGATTACTTCCTAACGTGTAGTCGTGACCTTACGTGATTTTTATTGGTTGTATCATCTTGAAATAATAGTGAATTAATGGCCAGTTTTAAAAGTTTCAAGTAAATTCATTGGACAGATATCGTATTAAACAGTTAATGTAGATATTTCTAATTTTATTACCTTTTATTTGAATAAAATCGGTCCTAAGTATAGCAACTGCAGTTAGTTTCTGTAATGTGATCGAAATTTTAGATTGCAAGGTTTATATTTATGTACTGTTTTAAGTTTTCATCTACAGAATTGTATATACATATATATTTTTATGGTATCGAATGACGAGATGTGCATGCCGTTCGCGTGATGGTAAGCGATACGACTACCCATAAACAGTAGCAACACCATCCAGCACCTTCAGTTACAAAGTACTGTGTGGCATTCCATTGCGCTGTTCATCCTGAAACATAAGCTGTTAAGTCTCATTATGTCCCGTAGTTACACTGGCTACAATTTCCTTCAAACCGAAACACAACAGTGCATGCACACTGCTGCTTAGTGGTAGAAATAGACATTGCGGTGGTACCCACCCAGACGGACTCTTACATATATCAATTATATTTTTATTATATTATATTATATATATATTTATTTAGATTCTCGATTAATGAACTTTACTGATGCGAAAAATATAAAATAATTTTGGTATTTCTTGATAATGTTTTTTTTATAACTTTATCATTAACATTCCATAGTAAAATAGCAAAAGTATGACGTAATTATGTCCTTGTATGTCGGAATTTTAATATACGGAGTACGGAACTATCGGCGCACGATTTTTAACCTTTGGAATAAATTAGCGAATATTTTGCTCGATTTTCATTACCCTTAAATAGACATCGTGATAATTACGACAAGGTTTCGGTATATAAAATTGATAATTGATATTGTACATTAAGTTTTACTGAACTTTTGATACCACTAAATACTTATAATATATATTTTTGAGTAACATATTTTATGTGTTAGCAGTTCTGTATTCTTTCTTCTTATTATTTTATTTATTCTGATAATTCTGCACTTTTTTATAAACTGGATTTAGAGTGATTTTATCTGGTCCATAATTTTTTTTTATAACTGAGAACATGACTCAAGTGTATAAACAAATCTTGGGTACGTTATACATTTCAGGTATTTCCATCTTCAAATCAAGATTTTGTTTGACAAATATTTTCTGTTTATTTACAATTTAATAGAAACGAGATTTTGAATGTTTCCGTTGGAACTTATGAATATTGCTTTAAACTACATCCATACGTAATGAGCTTGCTTAATGTTACGTATTTTCACATAACTATTTATACATTCAAATATATCGGAAGAAGCTTAGCATATAGACTGTTTTTACCGAATAACCAGATTTAATATGGTCATAATAAAACTATGTCGAACCTCGTACTATTTCAAAGTTGATTCACGTCTATGCAGTGTAGGTACATAGTTATTTGTTTGAACAAAACGGGTTTTAGGCTAATCGTCGCGTTGGCCTTCGTCTAAAGGAGCGACAATATGGGTTGGAATCGGCAATTTCGAACTGTATTATGATTGTGGTTAATAATACGTTAATAATCTTAAACGTATAACTTAAATCACGAGGCGCGGATAATTATAAAGGATTACACGCTAATGTGTTTGCGATGCAAACATTCCTATCGACTAGGTCGTTGCTATTGGAAATATTAAAGCTTTATGAATTAGCCTTAGTTATAGATAGATATATTTACATAGTAATAGGCCCTTCTTTGCCTGGGACAAAATGACAACTATTTTCATTTTTTGTAACTCGTAACCACTTGGATATAACTAAAATAAAATTTTGTACTACTTTAGGGCCGTATTCACCGCTTGCTGATAAACGCTATTTGTAACATAAATATATAAGCCAACCAAACATAAAAGTGACACTCGTCAAAGAGCATAGATTAGAGTGTGACTTATGTATTTCGTGAATGGTGAAATCGGCCCTTAAGTAATTAGAGATTTGCGTTAAAAAAATCTCGATCATTCAATATCAATGCGTGCAAATAATATTTCTCGTTAACTTTTTATCCTACAAGATGTAACTGCATAAACAGAAACGTTAGGCGTTAAGTGGCGTGCAATAACATTGTGCAATAGGCAAGGAAGGAAGAATATTAAGCATGTGTTATGCGGTAATGAAGCACGCGCGCTTGCCTAATGTACTCATGTCGCCGTAACAGTTCGTATTGCTCTTGGTATTTGAGTACGAATTTCGTGAATTACACGACTAAGATTACACGTTTAAGTTACATGGTTTTTGTACGTTTATAAATCATCTTTCTTTATTATCAAGTTTACATGGGATAAATTATTTACAATACTTTTTTCGAAACTCAATCCGTATTTTTTTAACAAACCTTATAAATATTCTCGTTTATACATTTTTAGTGACCTAAAATTAAATATTTTAGTATCAGTCATTCCATAAATATCAACAATCAATATAATAATTTAGTATATTTAACAACAGTCATTATATACGACATATCCTCTATAAAATCTATAACATTACTATTACTACTGTATAATGACAAATTGAATCAAGCAATTAGTTCCATAGTACGCACGCAGACACTACGTAACTTGTCCGCGTTAATGAAAGTGAACTCGCCAAGGCCTGAAGGAAATCGAAAACTTGTTATGTAAAAGGAAAGCCGAAGGCCCAGGTCGAGAGTTCGTGCCTTGCTGTTATAGCAGGAAATATGTTGGAATTTATCAAAGGGCCACGTGTGTGACACTTTAATGTTTGTTTTATTTAGTACGGCCTGGTTAGCGTTGTTGGGTGTTTGTTTATATTGTACTAGTTTTTGCCCGCGGCTCCGCCCGCGTGAATGAGTTATCCCGGGATAAAAGTAACGCTTTATATTTCCCGGGATAAAAAGTAGCATATGTGTTAATCCAGGACATAATCTACCCGTGTGCAAAATTTCATCGAAATCCGTTCAGTAGTTTTTGCGTGAAAGAGTAACAAACATCCATACATACAAACTTTCGCGTTCATAATATTATAATAGGATGTAATCATGTAATCATGGTTTAACGCACGAATTAGGACTCTACCTTACCTAATAGAAGGATGAGTTTGAGTCAACTTGCTGTGACAGTAATAAAAGAGTGTACTGAATTTTTGCGTAACATTTAATGTTAACGTATGATGGTATCAAACTGACGGAACTATCGCTATGCGGGTACAATTATAGAGTTCATATTTGTAGCTGTAATGTATACATCCGAGTAGCTGTCTATTATTATAGACTTAACTATTAGGTCGGGTTTATTTTTATTTCCAAAACATTTGCCTACATTCATTTTTTGTTATTCTAGTGAACGACGTGAGATGACGAGCATTTAAGCATAATTAATGATAAGAAAATAAAGAAAAGCAAACGTCAATATTACGCAAAAATAATTATAAAGCAATGCTCGGTAAGCAGTACTATTTTTGTGATCCTGACATTACACGTTAAGTATACCGGCTAGTAATTAACCTGGCTATACTGTCATTCAAACCGGAACGCAGTACTTTCCCACTATTCCTTATCAAAAAACCGAATGTTTTATACCAGCCGTGTATTACATACTTGACACTGCCCACTGTTGAGCACAGGCCTTCTATACTGAGAGGGTTGGAAACCATTCCACCATAATATCAGTGTTTCATTTTTTATAGGGCAGTCACTTCGCTCTACCTCACGTCAAGTAGAGTGCATTCTAGATAGAGTGTCGAGAGATGAGAGACCATTCGTCCATAAATAAATAAATAAAAAGCCTTTTTATTCCTTGCATTATTACAGAATTTTCTTATTACTAGTATGTGTGTTATTTGGTTAGTTAAACTTAAGTTAATTGTTAGTATTGTTAGATTTTGTTATCCTTTTATGCAAGAACCCCAGATTGGGTAAAGGCCTCCTCCAAAGATGCCCATTTATTTCTGTCTCGAGCTATTTGCGCCCATTTTGGGCCAGCTATTCTTTTGATATTCGTCCATAGACGATACTTATTCTGAACTTGACTGGAATATTTATATCCTATAAGGATAAGGGCAGTTATATGTTGTTTGGCGTAATTCAGTAGCTTACGCAAGCCCATTAGACTCATCGCTGGTGCCGCACGCGTGCTGCTCATAACAATTGCGACCTGCATGCCGGTGTCAGGGCGACGTTGCATCATTATTTTTGTTATTGGATCACGAACTTGCACTGTTAGGTAACGTTTTGGTCGCCTGTGAGGCTAAGGGGTTGTCTTAATCTGTATAAATTTACACCCGGTTGATTTAATATTTTATTTTTAAGGCGTGAGTATTATATGTAAAATTTTATAATGTTTGTTGTATTTCTTTAATGTGATTTATATAAATAAGAAATACAAATAAAATACAACAATAACAACAATTGCGTAATTTAAACCGTTACTTAAATCAGGATAATAATTTTGTATAGAACGATGTCGCAGGAATGAATTAATTCAACATCTCGAAATACGGTACAAAAGATTTCAACGCAAGTATCGTAGCGCTCCGTTAGTTTAGTGCACGCTCTCCTTTCAGAGCTGAAAAAGTATTTAACACAAAATATAATGTCTGAAGAAGTTGCATTACTGTGTTTTTGAAATAATTAGTATCCTAAGTTTCTAGCTCTACATTTTATAAGCACTATTTCATTGTTATACATAAAAAATCTATTTATGTAAATTTTCCGTGAACATTTTGGAAGTATGTGATGTTCACCAAAAAGTATTATGTCAGCATGCCGGATGAAATAAACTAAGCCCTTTTACCCGATTACTAGATGACAGAAAACTATATCCCATAATTTAACGTAATTATCTATTATCTAACTGGTGGTAGGTCTCTCAAATGTAAGAGTCCCTCTGGGTGGGTACCATCGCAATGTCTATTTCTACCGCTAAGCAGCATGCATGCACTATTGTGTTTCGGTTTGAAGAACATTGTAGCCAGTGTAACTACTGTACATTATGAGACTTAACATCTTATGTCTCAGGATGACGAACGCAGTGGAATGCCACGCAGTACTTTGTAACTCAAGGTGCTGAAAGGTGTTGCTACTGTTTATGGGTGGTCGTATTTTTGACTTCTATAGAGTTTGATTTGCCTTAGTATTAGCAGCGAAATAAAGATAAACAGATGTATAACATCCTGTATAAAACATCACACTTATAATATATCACACATATCACATATACATATATCAATTATTTTCCTATTCCTACCATAGTTGTTTATTTAAATAATTATTCAGTTTCCTCGAAATCCGTATTTTCCTGTTGAAGATTATTTGCTTACTATTAATGGAAAAACGAAAAACAAGATGTTAGATTACGCTATACAAACAGTCTTGGGATTGTATGGGTAAAATTACATGACTACAAGGAAATAACGTCGACAATGTGGAATTCACGATTTTTTGTTACACCCATACTCAAATATTGAAATGTTGCAAATACCAATTATTTTTTTGATGTATTTGTTGTATCTAAAAGCACTATATGACTAATACAATTTAAGTTAATTATAAAACGTTGTACAGGTCTCAACCAATTTCCAAAATTTTCAGACGTTTTTCTGTCTTTCATAGCTTTTTTATACGTCAGAAAAATAATTATCGTTTTTTATACAGTTGCAGTACCTCTAAAATAACCTTGGATATATTGATATCGTCAGGATTACTTATTGAGATAAAATGAACAAGTTTAAAAGTTATAATTTGTTTACAAGCAAATAACTCGTAACGATCAACATTATTATTTGCCAAGGATTTGTTTCGCATTCCAACAAATGTCACTAAAAGTTTACGTGCCTATTGTTAGTTGTTACTTGATCACGATGGATGTGTATGACCAATATTGGCTCAAAAGTTGGCAACTTTTCAAAATATGGTTAGACAATTTATATTTTTGGGGAATCTTATGTCGTAGGAGATTTTAACTAAGAAGATAATGTCTATTTTGCAAATAGATTTGTGTAAGTAATATAACAAATAGTAATGAAGTTTACCAATGTTTGTTCCAAGCTTGGATATGATGACACCAAAATACCTTATTGTATGCATTACTTACATCATTAGTTCGGCATTAAATTTACTCGTATACAGTAAGTAGTAAATTATATATTAAGAAGTATCAACATCAATAAATTAAAGCACCAAACATGAGTTGCTCTTTATATTCATTAAATACAGAAAGTGTTATGCAAGTAACGAGGAAGTCAGAAGTCACAAGTAGAGATTTAATTGCGTAGGGTAGAGTTAATTGTTATTACATCTTATAAGGATGTTCGCTAGAGTATTGATTAATTCTATCTATAAGGATAATTTTACACAGAGGTAGATATGTTATTGTATGCATATTATGACTTAAACGCATAATATTATCTAAGTGCGTGGACAAAGTTGAATGTCTTTTTACATACCAGAGACCCAGAGATTTTTTTATATTTAGTTTACTTATTTTTAACAATAAGCAAATATATTATTAATTTATTCACAAATATTTGAATTTATAAACACAATCATTAGCGTATTACATATATTAGCGTATCATATAGCGTATAAGAAATTTCAATGGTTTGTTAATTAGTTAAAGCCAATGATGAATCCTTGACACGAATACAGTGTGTGATATTTATTTTATTTTTAACGCTTACCTATTTCAGTTGAATGTCTCGATATCTAGTGATAATAGACATAACGAGACTTTGATAACTGATTGACGGAATAATAGTTAAGCTATTTAAACCGCAATTATACAAAATAAGCTGCTATTAACTATTCGTAGGGAATAACGTGTCACACAGACATTACTTTTAGTGAAATGTATTTGCTAAAATGTTAAATATCATTTTGGAATATCATTGGCTTGGGCCAATTACATATAATACGACATAAACGTTGATTTTTTTTATTTAAATAGAATCATAGCCCTATCACACTATAACGCAAAAAGCATAATAAAATATATCCTATAGTCTTTGATTACTTATATACCTAGATAGACACTGAACTTTTCAAACGCGTCGAAAAAAATAGAGGCGAATTGTTCCCCACTAAATGAGTTCGAGTCAATTAAATTTTGTTGTTTTTCATGGATATAATTTTCTCCCCGTTTTAACAGAAACCACGTAATAACTGGTATCATTATGCGCGCATACAAGGATACGCAGAATGATGCAGCGATAGCGTATGACACAGCTGTCACGCATACTAGCTTAAGAAAAGTTGGCCTGTTTGTTTTAATTTCATTGCAGCGCGTCACTCTATCTAGGTATATAATGAATCAAATCCTATAGTAAATGATTACGATTTGGAAGTAACCAAGATGTTTAATACATAAGTACTTAAAACTGTTGAGGTTGCATAGGCAAACATAAAGCCTCTTTATTTTATGAGAGCTGGCAGCATAATATTATTTGAATTGTTGAAATTAGGATGCTTAAAACGTCCAGCTGTTACTGAGTTCTGTGTATTGTCTTATTTGTGCTTAGAATGTGACAAAAAAAACTCGACACGACTCCGTTTCGTTTTATTAGGATTGGTTGAGAGACTAACACGTGACTGACGTATTGGTGTCTCGATCAATCACAAACATCAAAATTATACGACATTGACTTACGAGTTGCGTTTTTTGGAGAGATTCTAAGCACAGTAATGTTTTGACGTGCAACGGTTTACTTATAATATTTTATAGTGTTTAGTGTAGTTTATAGTAGTTATTCTATTTTTTTATGGCATTGAATGACGAGACGAACATCCCGTTCGCCTGATGGTAAGCGATACGACCACTCATAAACAGTAGCAATACCATCCAGCACCTTGAGTTACAAAGTACTGTGTGGCATTCCACTGCGCTCGTCATCCTGAGACATAAGATGTTAAGTCTCATTATGTCCAGTAGTTACACTGGCTACAATGTCCTTCAAACCGAAACACAACAGTGCATACACACTGCTGCTTGGCGGTAGAAATAAACATTGCCGTGGTACCCACCCAGACAGACTCTTACATATGAGAGACCTACCACCAGTAAATTAATATCTAGGTTGCTTTCACTCAGCTTAAGAAAAAACATTATTAGTTAGGCCCTAAGTACACTATAAATCTGTGACTATGATATACATTATAGTGTGTAATATCTATATTAATATTATAAAGAGGCAAGATTTGATTGTTTGTTTGTTTGTAATGGATAAACTCAAAAACTACTGGACTGATTTTGTAATTTTTTTCACTAATAGGAAGCTACATTACTCGTGAGTGCTATAGGCTACTTTTATTCCGGGAAAATATTTTTATCCCGGAAAAGCTTTTTCACGCGCGCGGAGCCGCGAGCAGGAGTCTAGTTTGTAATAAACAAGGAACTTGTCTGCCCTTGGTTTGAGTGTTGGATGCTGTCTGGACTCACTGCAGCGGCATAAAAATAGAAATGTAAGCAAATACACTAACTGAGTCGTTAGGTTACACTTATAGACACGCACAATTCTATCATTTCCTGCATTGTAACATCTACTGCAAATCTTTTCCAAATATACAAGAAAAATATTATTTCCTTCATGTCTAATTTCTACAAAGTATTAGCTTTTGTCGTAAACTCCCACGCACGTACAAGAATAGCTACAGACGGACAGATTTTGATTAACGCATTACATGCCACCCACGCAAAGTCGTATAACCTTTTCGGAAGCGAAAACACAGGTAATAAAATTTGTTATTAACATTTTTGTCGCCAAGTGTATTTAAACTGCCATGGCAACATTTTGCTTTTTTGCTAACATTTACATTTTGCACACACACACACACTCACGCCTTTAATCCCCGAAGGGGTAGGCAGAGGCGCAACTAGTGCACCCACTTTTCGCCGTTATTCCGTCCCATGATGTGATAGGGGGCGAGCCTATCGCCATATCGGGCACAAATTCCAGACTCCGGGCTGATACTGAATAGAAAAACTCAATATCACTTTGCCCGACCCGGGGATCGAACCCGAGACCTCGGCATTGCAGTCGTACCGTGATACAACTACGCCACCGAGGCAGTCTGTATATACTAGTACATATATGCAGGATTGATTGTAGATGCTCAGTATTAACAATTTTACATACATTTTGTCGACTCTACACATTTATACAAACGACTTGGGATGAGTTAATACCATAATATTCTTGGTATTCTATTTTTCTACCCCATAAACCAGGTCGTGTGATTGAAACACTGAATAAATTGCTTGATTTTACTAATTTTTTTTTTGGAACGAAAGAAGCTTTGTATTTTTTATTTATTTAAGATGTGGAAGACTTACAGCTATATAAACCTTAATGGCACTAGAATTGTTGACTGAAAGCCAATAACAAGCCTTCACTTATACAAATATTATAGTGAAGTGTGAGCCAACAATTACTAAAACCTACGAGACAATTTGCAAAATTTGCAAAAGCATTTGAATTTTGTACTTTAATACAATAACAATATATTGCATCTGTCAAAAAACACTGAAAACGCAAAAATTTGCAGGAAAACTAACTTTTAAATTTGATATTAGCTTCGCACATTTATTTATTTTACTAACCCTACTCACGATCTAAGTCACAGATCTTATCAGAGAATAGACGTAACAGACACACAACTCCAACGTTTGATGTAAAATATACATTTAAAAACGATAGCCCCATCCAAATAGGATCAGTCGTTTTGAGGAAAACGCGAACATAACTTACATACATACGGGTCAAATACAGAACCTCCTTTTTTAACTCGGTTATAAATGGAACTTAAGTTTGGACTGATTGTTTTACATAATTCACTTATCACAGTTGCAACCTGCAAAATATTTCCCAATTGTTTCTCATGAAACATTCACTTCACTTACACGTGTTAATACATTGGTTGCAGAATCGATTGTTGATAAGTCAAGCCGATTAGGAAGTAAACTTCGACAGTAAAATTAAATCCCCAGTCTTGGAAACAATACGAAACCATTTTCGGCATACTGATTATATTTAAGGAAATGTGTTAAGTTCGAATTTATTTTATATACTTAATTAAAAAACAAATGCTTTTCAACATCATATTGTTTTGTTTATTGAAGTACTCAAGTCGTGAAATATATGTTAATGCTCAGAACTGGGATATTCTTTTATAGCTATAAGAGTAATTTTGAGGATATTTTGCTTATTTTAATAAGCTCGCGGTTTATCAAAATTTTATTACATCATACTATGAAAATAAACACAGACTAGATTGCACTTATATTTTACTAAAAATACCAAATATTTAAGACGAGGATTTTTAACCTTTGGGTATTCATTTATATTTTATAATTTATTTGACATTGAATTATAAATTCTACCCAAATGTGATACTGACATAATGCAATCTATTGCATTCTTTGTTTCATAAAATATAATTAAAGTTGTATTGATATTCGTTCAATACAGCTGGCATTTACGTATGTAGATATAGAAATTTATATATTCTTAGACCAGAGTGTAATACTTGCATAAAGGTTTTGCGACAAACTCTGACATTTAATATTTCCAATAAAATAATAGATCGGCTATACAACCTCGACCTGCATTGCTCTAGATTTTAGCCAAAGGGAGATTGGGTACAGTTCACAAATTTATGTAACGAAACATTCAGTGGTTTCGGGTCGAAAAAGTGACATTTATTGTTTTTATATTACGCAAAAACCACTTCGGAATTGCGGAACTATGAATAGAAAATAAACTTACGCTCCAAAAGTTCCCATGTTGAACAATAGAACTGAACAAAGTCACTCAAAAAATCATTTAATACGAAACAAAGAAACACGCGTTGACACTTTTTGTTTGTATTCGAACGTACGAATCAATATTTAAATTAAATTTAGCGCGAGATCGGTCGTGCGGAGGCGAGCGCGCGACGCCCCGACGTGCTGGGTGGCTGTGTGCCGCGGAATGAGGCTGCAGAAGGCACTCACAACAGCCATCCGCGAGAGAAAGTTGCCGAGTTATCAAACTTCGCGGTTACGTCCCGCGATGACGCTATCTTCCCCCGGTTGCGTATTCGGTGACAAAATTAAATTTTCGTGTACCCGCCACAATTTACGCGCTACTGACACACTGAACGTACATTTTATGGCGTCCTACTTTCAAGTGTTTTATGTTTATTTATTTACTATTGTGTAATTGTAAACATTGTAATACGTGACGCGATATTGTGTCGATCGATGTATTGAATAAATAATTCGCCTGTCATTCATCAAAAGCAAAATTGGCTAGTAACTGTTTTTTTATACTAGTTTCACCTAAATACTATTTTGGTTAATAACAATATTTTATTTTAATATTTCTAAACCAACATTATATTGAACGTTTTAAATTATTTTTTTTTAAAATAATAATTCTTATTTTGATAAATCCCCATTGATATCCAGTATCAAATTGGTAACTCATAAATTTTATAAACATGGTTGTTAGACGTAAAACAGTGTTATATTGATCGTTTATTACATAATGTACGGGTTTGTATTTATTCGATTGTGAGCGGTGACCGCGCAACTTTCACTTTTGCGAATACGTTAAGAAAAGTCATGTGATAAACTGAAATAGTGAGTTAACACATACGCAGTACGCGCACTTCCTATATGATTTCCTTGCACATTCCTTAATAGGGTTACTGGCTGCTGCGGCTATATTTATGGGCATGGTTGCTGGTTTCAATTAGATGTAAGATTTATAATTACAGGATTCGTGTAATCTCATTTTCTTGGCCGATGAGTAGACAGGTGGCTAAAGAAAATAACGAGGCTAGGAGAAATATTTTAACATTTTGTAATTACGTATTTTTCAGTATTTTCTGTCTAGTTCAACTTGGTTTATTATTTAAAGCGGCATTTTCATTGAGCTGCATTAATTATAGACAATGGAACCTAGTTAGAAAAAAGGCGTTGGATGCGGTAGCGCTAGTTGGCTATGGGCACACATGCGTGTCTTTGCGAAGCCACGCATTGCTTTTTTATATAGATAAGTAAATGAACATATAAACAAGCGCTACACTAAGTATCGCAATTACCGATAAATAGAAGCAGCAGCTAGCAACATACATGAACATGGAATTATAAAGCACTAACAGATACTTTGCAGCATTCGACACATTAAGACATTAGTTCTAATAATGACCAATCATTTTTATACTCGATACTATTCTTTAAACCGTAAAACACACGTTTAAACTGCTTGGCGATAAAAATATACAGATATCTACTCCTACTCAGACGACTTTTGCATACGAGAAACCCACTTCTATAGTCCACATGTGAAATCTAAACTAAAAGATTTACATTTTCAATGCATGTAGTAATATTTAAGAATATATTTAATAAGCACTAAGCATAACTTTTTGTGTATTTGTAGTTTGATACCGTGGTAATATTTTTTGCCAAAGCACGTCATAGGCTCGCTTGGATTTTAGACATGGATGTGCGTGAGCTTTAAAATATAAACGCTATCATTCGGAACAATTGTAGCTAAATATTGAACTGCGATACCCAATAACACGGTAATGTCAAGATAGAAATCTTTAAGCTTACATAATGTTTACCGTGCGGAGTAAATATTAAGAAAGCAGCAATAGGCAGTCTTTTAGAACATTTCTATATTAATCTATACTAATATTATAAAGCTGAAGAATTTGTTTGGTTGAACGCGCTAATCTCAGGAACTACTGAACCAATTTTGAAAATTCTTTGACTAATATGAAGCTACATTACTCCTGAGTACTATAGGCTTTTTATCCTGGGAAAAAATTTATCTTGGAAAAACTTCACGCTGGCGGAGCCGCGAGCAACAGCTAGTGAAAAATATTTGTGTCTATTGAAAGCATGTAGAGTCAGCAACATAGATACAGCGCAATTCTCCAAAACAACTCTTTCTAATATTAAGGGTCTGTTTCACCAGTTCTGAGTAAATGCTATTCGTCACATATGTATAAGCCGACCACCTACAAAAGTCACACCAATCTATGCTCCCAAATAAACAGTAATAAAATCAGTACTCTACATTAGCTATTGAATAAGATAACTCTCAAATAAAATTTACTTGGAACCTGTGAACCAGAACCTGAATCTTCTTGAGAATCTTTGTGAACTTATCAGACTATTCTCGACACACACATTCATCAATCAAAAATGTAATCTGCAAACATGTCTTAGTTATATTTACTTAACAAAATAATAACTGCAATGATTTCTAGTACGCCTAGTTTGAGAGTTCTTTAAAATTCATTAAAAAATAATTTAGCGTATTTACATCATAGTTTTCCTTATTTTCTATTTAGGGCAATTGCAAAATATATTTTTACGACTGAATATTCGTTTGTAGCGAAATTTTAATTACTCATTGTTACAACGCGGAAGGTCAAGGCTGGTGGAATGGTAGAAAATGTAAATACCATACAGCCGAAGGTGACTGCCTATTTTAAGTTATTAAACATTTATTAAAGGTTAGATCTATCGATAAATCCTCCAATCATTTTGCATCTTTTTGTGTTTATTTTAAATGTTAGTATTTTTACTAACATTTATTAACTTAAATTATTTTATTTTAATTTTACGTTCTTCTGGTGTAGACTTTAGTGGCACCATATTTGGACTGTGTGAGGATCTGTATGTAATCTATGTGAATGATTATACGATATTCATGTTTTAATATTGTTCAAGGAATGCTTTCTTGATTGCAAGCGCAGCTATAAGTCTTGTCAAAACAACTAATTGACGGATACTTCTGGTATTGAAAGCTACGCAATTTTAACGCTTATTATATGTAGCTGAGAATTGCATATTTTTTTCGTATTTTATTTCTCCAATACTACAACAACTGCAGTTATAACAGTAATATAGGCGCAACCAGTGTACCTGTTCGCTGTGTGTATTCCTTCCCATGATGTGATGTGATAGCCTATTGCCATTTTGGGCATAAATTCCAGACTGCGGGCTGATATTGCTGCGTAGAAAAACCCAATTTCACTTTGCCCGGGGATCGAACCTGAGAGCTCAGCACTGCAGTCGTAACGTAATACAACTACGCCGAGGCACTCGAATTTCGTCTCTAAAAATGTTGAACTTACATGCCATTTGGTGGTAGAGACCATGTTATATCAAATTAAATAATTTTGAGAATTTTGAGATGGGTAATATCGTAATGATGTAACCCTCCGCGTTCAGTTCCTAGAGATGTCGGAAGGCGGAACTCCGTCACGTGTCGAACAAATCACGCAAAACAACTGATTATTACAATGACAAGCGTGTTTTCCCATCATTTTATTTTTACTATGCGTTTACTGTCAATCTTCAGCCGGAACACGAATGAACACAACGTAATAAAATCTTAGTGATAAACTATTATTCCTGGAATGAGCAACTCCGATCATATCTAATGAACACAGGTTGAATCGATACCGAAGTAATGTCTCATTTTTATAGCAGAGGCAGTGGAGGATCCTTTAAATTTCAGTTTTTTTTTATCCAGGGACCTCCATTGCAATCTTCTCTTTATTTCGATATTCTCTGTTCATCTTTTTATTGATATTTATGTTACATGTATTTTAGACAGTATATTTTGAAACAGGATTTTAAATATATTCGGTTGTTAAAGCGGATGTTGACTATACATCTACATATTTATCACGTGCATTAAATTTATGATTAAAATAAATTTTATTTTTAAATAGAATATTATTTTTGTTTGTTTTATTACAAGAAGCTTCTAGAATGTAAACCAGCCTACGCGTCACTTGATATTTATTATCAAAATATATTATCCTGGATTTTCGTGGCTTACTTGATCCCAAAAATATGTATTAAATGAAATTAATGTTACCGTGTAAAGGCGTAATTATAAAATATAGTGCAATTACTAAACAGTAGTATTATAACCGTTCAAAGTTTGCAACACTTAAGCGAGACTAAGCGCGTATTAAACACACTTTCATGCATATTATATTATGTATGTATGTCGGCATAATACGATCTTTATCTACGAATAACAACACTCGACTATCTTAGACAATTTACTATACCAATTTGTACTCCGTGGTACTTTGACCCCTAATTCGTCCTTTAATCGAAATATATTTTATTATTAATAGTGTCATAACAGAAATCACATATGGAGATAATGGGCGAATAAATTAAATCATATATATTTTTTTTTGTAATCCGCGCTTGTTATGGTAAAAAATTTACACGAAGCATTTATATAGATCTTAGGTCTCAGGAACCTATATATCAGAAAAATCTCTATTTACAATTTTCATTTTTTATAATTGTTAACTCCGAAAGGTCGCAATTTCTTGAACAATTTATATATACTTTTTCTTTTTAACCAAGTAGCACGTTGACATTGAAGTGTAAGGGATATTTGATTCAAGAATATTCTCAATTATGATCTTAATTTTGTCAAAAATAATTTTATTTGTCAATGGAACTAAAAGCGTAGTCAAAACGCTAATTTGTTTAGTCTTTTAATTCTTGATTTAATTACAACCCATCAAAATCTCAACAATAGATGCACAGAGGATTAAGTCACGGGCTTTGTTACACAATACAGTGAAAGCTACAGAAAGCTCGAACCTGTCGGATGACATCACTTGTTTGAACTTAAGTAATGACAACGAAAATGCGTACAATGATAAGCATCAAATACAAAGGCCCCATGAATTTACTATTTTACTAGAGTTTCTGCATGAGAGTAATAGTCGTAATATTATAAAGGATTGTTTGAGGTAATTTTATTTTGCGTATTTATGTCATTCAATATTTAATTGCTTTATTTTTAAACCAATAGCTTCTTACATCTTCAGATTAACTTTAGACCTAGGTTGTAAACACATAATTGATTTTACCTTTGTTTGAGTGAAATGTAAGTGACATTGATTTTTTTTTCTATTTTAACGGCTCTTTATTCAAATAACCGTTAAAATAGAAATAATAAATATAGAAATAATCATGCTAACAATTCTGTTATCAATAAACGTTATGAATTATAGTTGTAATTAGTCACTAACGTTATTTTCTTCGTTATTTCACTAATAGAGGAGTAAGGGAAAAGATGCTAATTAGGTATATTTTATTGACCCTTAACAATTAAGTTCTATTCAAATGAGTATGGTTCTTCAAGTTTTATCTTCAAAACATTACGTTAGCGCAAATATTTACACGAACTTGGTAAAACAATATTGAGAAAATTTCACTTTCGTCGAGCACGCGAGGGAGGGGCTTGGGGCCATACTGATCCCCTCTCCGGTCTCCTTCGTCTTAAACATGCAAGTTAAATAATAATAAACGTACACACAAAATTCTTCAAGCTTTACTGAAGACGAGGTATGTTTTTGAGAATTGTTCTTTATTTATTTGCACAAAAAATTTACCGAATTCATATATTTAGTTTATATTAAGAACTACATAAGTATAAGTACACAATTTTAGATAGCATATAATATTTGGGAAATTATAAAAGAAGTGATAAATCTAGATTAAAGATAAATAAAACTGGAGTTGAGCAATTTTTTTTTGTTGAAATTGAGGATAGTGATAAAATGGACTACCTTGGCTATCGGTTTGAAATTTCGTTCTAATATTTACGTAAGTATAAGGAGTTGCAAAATTTGCTTGGAGACTAAATTCAAAGAATCCAAATTTTTGTAATATGACTTGTTGGTGACTGATCGGCATTATTATCAACGATCAAATTTGTGTCATCTGTGCTATGTATAGTAAAATAAACGTAATTAGTGTGTATTTTTCCGTTACTCATTCTTTACAATCATGCTTGCAATATTATGCAATAAATAAGTATTTTATTCTTCACTCCCACTCACAAAATTCTTCTACAGATCATAAAAAGAAAAATATAGCAAAGCTTTTTACATAAGCTATTGTTTTTTGTAGTCAAGCGAAAATATCACGCGCTATCAGATTTTTTAAGTGTTTCGTGACCAAACCTGCTTTAGTAATTGGTACATTTGGATGAATATTTTAGTAGACTAAGAATAAAGGTTTTTACGCTATACATATATAGTCTGCCTCGGTGGTGTAGTTGTATTAAGGCACAACTGCAGTTCTGAGGTCTCGGGTTCGATCCCGGTCGGGCAAAGTGATATTGGGTTTTTCTACTTAGTATCAGCCGGAGTCTGGTATTGTGTTCGATATGGCGATAGGCTCATACCCTATCACATGATGAGACGAACTACAGCGAAAAGTGGGTGCACTAGTTGCGCCTCTGCCTACCCCTTCTGGGATAACAGGCGTGAGTGTGTGTGTGTACATATATTGTACCCAATATATTTATGAACTACATTGTAATATAAGTTTTGTAATTTAACTAAATATCAATAACTATGGACATGCTATAAAATGATTTTATAACCAATCATTAGCTTGTGGTTTCGTTGCCCTAAAATAAATCACCGTAGTTACGATTTCTTGTATAGCTCGTAATATTTTGATAGATTTAATGTTGATGTGGAATCATATTCAGCCTGCCCGATGGCGTATGTGTTAGGACTACCGCGCTGAGGTGTCAGGTTCGATCCCCATGCGACGAAAGTGATATAAAATTTCAGGTTAATATCAGTCCAGTGTCTTTGTTTATCGATGGCTCGACAAAATGGCTTCACTGCACCTGATGGTAAATGAAGTGAAGACCAAAATAATGTCGACCGGCAAGAGATAAACATCCCTGGTCGGTCGGCACAGTTATGCCGGCCTGCATAATTGCTTCTTCACGCCCCGCTTGAAGGACCCTAAATTGCAGGAAAAAGGAAACACGTACGCTGACAAACTGTCTGGAATTGTGCCTCTTAAATGGCAATACGCTTGCTTCCTAATATGGCTGTTAATGCTTCCTAATGAGGACTGCCAACCCCTAAAACTAAAAGGCGTCATGTGTGTATTGAATTATTCAGTGTTTCATAACTAAAAACTCAAACGGGGTTATACAAATTTGAAATAAATCTCACCTTTGTCACTGATAAAAACTAAATAAATATTGATTTATCTCAAGTGTATGAGTAAATTAATCCGAATACAAATTTCTAAATTAATTTATTTAATCTCACTTCGTCCTTAGACAATTTTAATTTTATTTTATTTTGCTTATTTTTTATCAAAACTCATTTTAGATTGCATTATCAGTACAGATGAAGGATTAGAAATCAAAAAAACATTGCTATAGATGAAAATGAAACAAACGCATAATATTTTGACTTAGTAACGAGACATGTAATTTTACAAATTAGTTTAAAATTTATAAGTGCCTCTAAGGTAATAGAATAAACAACAAATTATTCTTCTTCTCCAGCCATCTGATTATATTTATAGATAATATGGTCAAAAGAGAACGGTTTTCTGATGCGTTTAAAAGTAATATGGTGATTTGGATTGATTTAAATAAATATGATGGTTATATCGCTAATGTTATTATACGTAAACTAGGCGTTGCTCCCGGCTTCGTCCGCGTAAAAAGCCGTCCCCACTACAAAAGTCCCTAAAATACTGTACGACGCCAGCGCCATCTACTTAAGGAATCAGATTAAACATATCCATTATTTCTCAAAGGTGCAAATGATCGGGATAAAAAATAGCCTATGCATTAATCCAGGACATGACCTACCCGTGTGCCAGATTTTATCCAAATCCACATCCAAACATTTTTACAAACTTTCGCATTTATAAGATTAAAAAAAAAGTCTACCACTAAGCATTTTGCATTACAAAGCTCTGTATGGCTCTTCATTAAACGTCCATCATGAGACGTTAGATATTATCGTTTTGTAATGCCAGAAACTATACTACATACAACAAAGTTAGTTCTATTCTATCAGTACAAAATTAAAATTTAGAAAATTATGACAAATTAGGGTACCTCTTTTTTAAGTCGGTTAATAAACTTCGCTTACGTGTTTAGTAGCCCATTATGAATTGAGTAGTCCGCCTACGATGACTAAGAAAGCCGCTTTGAGATTATGTTACAGAATTAGAAGGGCGAATCACGTGATTCTAAACTGAAGGGAGTCAGCTGATCCACAATATTAAAATACAAAATGTCAATACAACCTGTTTTAGAGTTTATTGGTTGAATATGTTAATACAGATTTGAATCTCAAAACTAAGTTATATCTACGAACTTGCGGCGTCTGTAAAAAAAATACTTGAAATAAGGGCTCTATGTCTATAGCAGGAGAAGCCGGCTCGACTGCAGAGCTACTGTTTTACCAAAAACCAAATTGCAGCTATGCTATTAAGTTTCGTGCACTTTGATTGTTGGAGGATAAATAAAATCCAATTACTTTCAATATACCGCATCTACATTTCCCTTGGCTTTATGATGTTGGCTGATGTTCATTGGCTACCATCATCACTTACCGTGAAATGGATTACACATCTTGGTGTTTCGTCAAAAGATCTTTATAACTATAGCATAAATCATAAAACCACCAGACACATCCCACGAATACGATCGTGGAGAAAACATTGTTCATTAGTTTAACAACATCGAATTTTGATTCTACGATGAGGTCGTTGCATTGACGTTTCGGCAAGGACGAGGGTGCGAAACAACATGGCTATTGTTTATTTTTGTTCATTTTCACGTGACTCGATGCACACGGCTCGTAAAGGCCTTATTAGTGGTTTATACGTCAAAAGGAATGCAATTCAAATTTGAATTATTGTTTGCAATGTTGAAATATTTTTTGCTGGAAATATGTTTGCGTGTTTTTGAATTGAAAAATCCTATCTTTATATATATAATTCTTCTGTGCGTGTGTAAGTCACTGAACTCCTCTAATTAGCTGGACCGATTTAAATGAAATTTTTCGTGTGTCTTCAAGTGGATTCGAGAATTGTTTACATTAACAATTGGATCCTGTGGGTGGCGCTGTACTCGGGTTCTAGGATTTTATTTTCTAGGTTAGGTAGGTTCTAGGACTTTTTTAGGGCAGGACAACGTCTGTCGGGGCCGCTAGTAGATACTTACAAATGTAGGTTAAATTCTTACCGAAGAATAATTCTGTTTGAACGATACCTTAGTAATGGGGGTATTCGAAGAAGTCGCTGTCATTCACCATAGTATTAGTAAATTTATACCACTGCCATAAAGACTAACAACGCACCGATAATTTCTGTGGCATTTTGAATATTTATGTGAGCCAGTGATCACTTACCAGTAATCCAGCAGCTCGTATTGAAAATAATGTTTAAAGAAATTTATTCTCAAAAAAGACTACAGTCACTTACATGAGAATACAATTTGTATAAAAGTGGACACGATATTGAACATGGTTCGCAGAATGATGCAGTTCTAACACATTCACCATATTGGTACTAACTTGATGAAAATATCAGTATTTTTCTAAAACATATTGAGCAAGTTCTACTTTGAATGTGTTGAAAGAGTTCACATTTTTTTTTAAATTAATCAAAAAGGTAGATACTAGTGACCAACAGTTAACACTCATGTGCTACTTAGTCGGCTTTTCTGGCCACACCGGACTTTAGGGTGAACGCTTTAGGCTCTCGCAACCCTTTAATAGCGAATTCACAGTGAGGCGAAGGCGCTGCAGGCTCGTACAGTGTAATAAGACCGTTAACTTTACTTGACCACAGATGAAATAATACGGGCTAAGTACTAAGGTGAATACTATATATGCTATACTTACAACAACATACATGTCACATAATATAAATCCTACGTAATAATTAGTACTTTGATTAATTATATACATAGATAGCGTGACGCGCTGCAATGAAATTAAAACAAACAGGCCAACTTTTCTTAAGCTAGTATGCGTGACAGCTGTGTCTTACGCTATCGCTGCATCATTCTGCGTATCCTTGTGTGGCGCATAATGATACCAGTTATTACGTAGTTTCTATTAAAATGGGGAGAAAATTAAATCCATGAAAAAAAACTACTCGAACTCATTTAGTGGGGAACAGTTCGCCGCTATTTTTTTCGACTCGTTTGAAACGTTTAGTGTCTATCTAGGTATATAATTAATCAAAGAATTAATATTGTGGAATTGGATGGTTGTGGAACAACATGGCAATGCTAATAAATATATAATGTCATCGTAAATATAATACAAAATTACACCCAATATTGGTAGCGAACATGTGTTTGGACAAGTGTTTCGAAATGCAGCGGCTGCAAACATCAATCATAAGGAACAATAAATCATAGCGATTATATGCCGATTTCCTGAGTGTATGCAAACTGCGTGGGATAAGTCACGTGCAAATTCTCTGGAATGTTTCATATGCCGTATCTGTGTAACCCTTTTACTTAAGCTACTAGACGGGTTAATTCTTAAGCTTATACCTTCTTAGGGTTTGTAAAAGAAATTTCTGTTACGGACGGGTTAAGACCTCCTTGAAAGATTTATGACAAACTGCTATAAGACGGGTAGTTTGATAATTAAATAAATAAAATAAAATGCAAATACTTTATGTGTATAATAAACACATCAAATTAAATTAAAATTACATTAGGTTGATTTATGACTCATTTTGATTTGGCATAATTTACTGGGTGGTTGTAATAATTTGCTTACATTTGTGTACAGGTTACTGCATCATTCATTTGATTTTGGAAAAGCAATGTTTGTACAGTCAGCCACATAAGTAAGTGAAAAATTCAAAATTTCAAATCGCGTTTAAACTTTTGCATCAGTATTAACAATTGTTTTTTCTTCAATAAAATAAACTTCACAGGGTTAACTTTATTTTAGATAAAGAAAAACGAATTTTTCGACTGGAGTGAACGTGCAGGAGCGTTTTGAAGTTTTTAATTTGTTCAGCTACTTTTGTGGCTAACTATACATAAGGGCCGTATAAGATGCAACTCAGTTTCGCTCTGAAGTGCGATATCAGCTAAGACGCTCTCAAATTAAGGTCGGCATCTTAAGTGGCAATATGTGACGGATTTTGACAGCTGAGTTTTGTTAATGTAACAGAGCCGACTTAGCTTTTTATTTTTTTTATGGCAATGAATGACGAGAGCATGCCGCTCGCCTGATGGTAAGCGATACGACCGCCCATAAACAGTAGCAACATCACACAGCACCTTGAGTTATAAAGTATTGTGTGGCATTCCACTGCGCTCGTCATCCTGAGACATAAGATGTTACGTCTCATTATGTCCAGTAGTTACACTGGCTACAATGTCCTTCAAACCGAAACACAACAGTGCATGAACACTGCTGCTTGGCGGTAGAAATAGACATTGCGGTGGTACCCACCCAGATGGACTCTTACATATGAGAGACCTACCACCAGTTAGCTGAGAACAAGCTCTTAAATGACAGCTTAAGCTTTGTTTATTAAATAGTTCAATACATTAAACGTCTACTTGAGATTTTACTCAAAGGTTAGATTGATTTATTAATGATTTCTTAATACGGCCGTTAGAGTTGATGCACGCAGTGTAAAATTTTAAAAGATTTAAATGTATTTCATTGGCGTTTTTATCTAAGTTTGTTGTCTATTTAATATACATATTTTATATACGTTTTTATATATTATACTAATATACATAAATTTCATTATTCTGCACTCCTTTTCTTTATAATTATGCCCAATCTCAAAGAGTTTTCGTCACATATGTATTAATATATAGATATTATTTAAATTAATATTAGAACATAATATTAATGAATATTCAACAAACTACATAGAATAAATTAGTTAAGATAAGATTTCGATCTAAGAGACACGAATTAGGTATTATAATATGTGGAATAATTTAAAAACATTGTAACATAAAAAAAATATATTACGAGGAACGATAAACAAACATGGCATAAAATCCTCAAATAGCATTTTTATTTGTGACTAAAAAACCACAAAAAATAAATAGAGGTATAAAATATTTGATGGAAAAATTCGGTATAAATCTAGAGGTCAATTTTAGAGTTCAGAGTTGTCACGGTCTTATTGATGTTTGATTGTATGGACGATTATCTCGAACTTGAAACCATTTCAATCCAGTTCCAGGAATCGTTGAACTTTACTTTAGGAGTGGCGAAATATACCTATCTAGTATCTCGGTGTTTCTAGTACGGACCACTGGATTTCCCAAATGCAAAATTTATTAGTTTGTATATCGCTTGGTGTTTCTTATATCACGTTTTTTGCAATGGAATGCAATACAATCAGCCCTGTATTATATATTGCCCACTGCTGAGCACGGGCCTCCTCTACTGAGATGGTTTAGGCCTTAGTCCACCACGCTGGCCTAGTGCGGGTTGGCAGATTTCACATACCCTCGAAATTCTTATGGGGAATTCTCAGGTATGTAGTTTTCCTCACGATGTTTTCCTTCACCGTTAAAGCGAACGATAATTGATATACTTATATTTTTTTATGACATGATTATTTTTATATTAATTTCCTGTTTTAAGCATGTGAAGAGCAAAAGCTTAAAGGGCTATAAAGAATGGTAAATATGCAAAGATTGGGTATCAATTTAAATACTTTTATGCGTAATTTGTTAAGGAACTATTTCTTAAGTTTTAAGTAAAACCTAACTGTCATCGTATTAAATAGATAATGTAGATAGGATACATTAGAATATGACTTTAGTATTCGGTATAGTACTGAAGTTGATCTAAACGTTTCAGAAAATCACAATATTATGCAATGCCTTAATATATGTTGATTATTAAAAATAATTTGGTATAGAATCATCTTTTAGGGCGATTAAGGAGTTTTACTCCGGCTCTCTCATATTCTTGCTCAGCATACTAGTACGACTTGATAAAGGTCGCAGGAACACGCTGGATGCAGGCCGCTTTTGACAGGTCTGTCTGGAAATCTTTGGGGGAGGCCTATGTTCAGCAGTGGACGTCATGTGGCTGATGATGATGATGATGATAGTGGTATATCAGGGGCTGGGTTGTTTTACCCCTGTCTAACTCTTCGGGGATAAGTGATGTGTGGGTTTTTTGTTGTTTAGTGGGATTTATTCTTATCCTTTCTTATTCCAGCACAGATACAATACTTATAAGTACAGCAAAACTCAAAACCTCACCTTCAACTATCGGCTTTAACACGTGTGAATTATCACACAATACTAATTAGGTCCCGATTGCACATGTTAATATTATGTTAATATTAATGCAATACGCCCTTGATGATAGTAAAGACGCATCAAAATACCTTCCCATGTAGGAAGTGATGGCAATATTCGACTTCCGCATATTTCGGTTCATTTTCGGCCTCCACCTTTCATATTTTATAATCAACCTAAATTATGATAGGTGCAACCGGTTAATTTTAAACCAATGACGCTCTTGCGCCCTTTTTTTGACGATAGATTTTGTAACAATTTTAATAATAATCTTATTGTAATAATAAGTAAAGACGTAGTAGGGTTTATTATTATAGTTTAGGCATATTTGTAAGCAGGTAAATAAAATTTTGATTCTCATTGCGATTATGGTTTTATTTCCATGCAAGCATAATGGTCAGTAAAAACTGGTAATATTATGATTATAAACACAAAAGTACTTATAATTAGTTAGTCTGGCAATAACATGGCATGATTTTAATATCATACGTAGACTATAGACACAGCGGCACGTCATAGCACATAATTGGTGAAGTTTTCGACTTTTAAGCCATTAGCAGAGTTAGAAAATAGTATAACTTTATGTTACGACCTCGCTTTCGCTTTATTACAAATGTGGCCTGTGATGCTCTGTTACATTGTTTTATATAAAAATATTTAAAAACAAAGAAAATAAATCAGCTCTTTGAAATTACTAAATATTTTTACAACACATTCGAATTATAATTCGCAGTTTTATTTTCGTCCTTATTCCTTAGACACACCATGTCTAAGCGTCCAAGCGATGGACGCTTATGATGGCCAGAACATCAGTTATGAAGCAACTGTGCGTATCCTTAGTCATCTTGGTCGCCGCAGATTAAGCTACGCCAAACGCATCTTTATGCGCCGAATGTATATATTCGTAATTTGAAAGACTCGATTTTCAAAAACGGTGGACGCACAATAAGGATGCCCTGTGCCTATTAAATAACGTATTGCACCTCAAAAAGCGTGCTACTCCTTATGGGATTAAGTCTGTGTTGTTTGCCTGTGGTGATATAAAGTTTACGGTCTTATTATAATGGACGAGCTCGCTCCGCCTTGCTTTGAATTCGCTTACAATTCACCAGTACGATAACAGCCTTAACTCTACCTGACCACGGATGAAATACCATACCTGGCCTTTATTGAAAATAGAAAGGAAAGAAAGAAATAGTTCATTTGGATTTAGAAACACTTACAAAAACGAACAATTCAAATGGCAAAAAAGAAAAATAAATTAGAAAAGAAAATAAAACCAACAAAGGATATAATGCCAAATTTCTCAAAGAGACGAGCGTAGTAGTAGACCATGTACAAGCGATATACAAGACCTGGGTTGTACAATTTTGGAGTAGTTTTTTCACTATTTAGATTTTATATGGCGCTTATTTGCTAATATCGACTGTATTATATTGAATGAAGGTTAATTGTTAGTACTTATTTTATTAGCGATCTAAGTTTTTGGTGACTACAGTTGTTCGACGTAGGTTGTTCATGAGGTCTGATGATATAAATAAGGTGATTAGAAACAACATTATTATATTTGTAAAATGTTTCAATTCATTATTATGATAATAATATTTGCCTCGTAGTTATCAGACTTCACATACATTTACAACTTTTATGTAGAATTCAATTCAATAAAATTGTTGTAACAAATTTTTTTTTTGTAGTACAACCGAATGACAAGACGAGCAATCGGCTCGCCTGATGGTAAGAAATTTTACCGCTTCTAAACACTAGCAGCACCTCAAAGCACTTTCTGTCATTCCATTGAGCTCGTCACTCTGAGACATACGTACTTCAATTCAACTTAGCACCTTATATTTCTATCTGCGCATCATATTTAGGACAACAATTAAGGCAAATAAAATATTAAGTGCTATTGTATACATGAGTCAGGGTCAGTAACCTATGAGTCGGAGAAGGGACAATCGTAAGCCCAACCAAGGATGCGCGTGAGATTCACTCGTGACCGTACTTTATAGTTCCCAATTGTGCCTACATCCTATGTGTTAAGGCTGTTTGTGGTTAAATTATGATTAAAAATAAATTTGCAAATGATCGTTTATGAGATTACAATATCATTAACTCACGTTTATCATCGAAAAGTAGGTAGAGGTGTAATCGGTCCCCTCACGATTTATTTAACATCCTTATGAGAGTGAGATATCGCTATAATTATACATACTTAGCATCACGCCTCTTTCCCCTTTCAGGGATAGGCAGATGTGTAACACACCTACATAGTGAAATAGTCAAAGCATTATTGCATAGAGTTATCATTAAATACACATAATAATATAAATCTTTGATCGATTACAATTTATGATCTTGTAACTATTTGTTTTAATTGCTATGATTGGAAGACGACTTTGCAAGTACATATCTACATTAGGTATACATTACTGTTTACCTATAGTCTTACTAATATTATAAATGCGAAAGTTTGTATGAGCGGCGATAGCCTAGTTGGGAGTGGAACCGACTGTCGAGACGAATGTCCGAAGGTTCAAAACCTAAGGGCACATACCTCTGACTTTTCTAAAAAGTTATGTGTATATTCTTTGTGAATTATCGCTCGCTTTAACGGTGAAGGTAACATCGTGAGGATACCTGCATACCTGAGAAGTTCTCTGAATTTCGAAGGTATGTGAAGTCTGCCAATCCGCACTAGGCCAGCGTGGTGGACTAAGTCCTGACACCTCTCAGTAGTAGAGGAGGTCCGTGCTCAGCAGTGGGCAGTATATAATAGAGGGCTGGTATGGTGGAAAGTTTGTAAAAATGTTTGTATGTTTGCAGGGCCGCGCGGACCCAAGACAGCGCCTGTGTACGAAATTTATGAAGCTCCTCTGATTTTTGTCGTCCTGTTTCGACATTAATAATTTTTATTATTCAAAGTTAACCTTTCTTGGCTCATCGTGGAGTGCAGATAATTTTTCATAATTTTAATATAGAAAATGATCTTTTGTAAGGCTTTTGTAATAAGATATGTAGTTGGCTATTGTAGCGACTGCGGCGGTTCTTTTGATTTTAACACAAAGCTCCTAAACATTGGGGTCAAAATTCAAGTAGTATAACGTTAAACCACAGGCGTGAGTTTGTCTTGGGAGACTTGTACCTACTTTCTTACCTACTCAACTATAAAGAATATGTTGTAGTATAACAAATATAATTTCAATCATTAACTTATCATCCTGATTCTGGCGCCCCTATTGCCTTGGGGCCTGTGTGCGCCGCACACTTCCCACATAGGGACGGCGCGGCATGTTTGGAAATTTGTTGGAAGTAAACGCAGAAACAACTAAACGGATTTGGATGAAATATGGCACACGGGTAGGTGATGTCCTGAATTAAAAAATAGGGTACTTATTATCCCGGTAATTTGCTCCCGTTGGAAATAATGGATGTTTTAATCTAATTCTTTAAGTCGATGGCGCTGGCGTCGTACTGTGTTTTAGGGACGCGGAAGCCGCGAGCAACACCTAGTTGATTTATAAAGTTGCCTTGTAATTCAAAGCTTATAAATACGTCATCATTTATATATAAATTCTCAAACATGACTTCAAGCGCTATTACAGGATAATTAAACATAATTATTATTTGCAAAATAAAATGATTTTGCTGTATAAGTACATTATTTTAAATATTTAAATGTAATTATAGTCTATAAATTTAATGATATAGACATAAGTTGATTTTTGCGCAATTAGACAAAACAGTTCATTACATAATTTGGCATTTAGTTTTTTCACATGTCTTTAAATACAATATTACCTGCAATTTTTTATATGGATTGTATCTGATCATTAAAAAGGTATAACATCAATTACAAAAAATATAATGCACACCTATTAGTTTTTTTTAGTCCGTTTTTTAATGGAGTTATTAAATGCATATTTGGTAATAAGGAACATATTATGGACATGTTAGAGATAAATATTATAACGATATTAAAATATATTACATAATTAAACATTTCCGACCGTTGCATTGGTGTCCTAGTTGAGTTTACTATGGCCTTCACCAGAAATATAAATAAAGAAGGTTATATCATGTTCCTCCACACATCCATTAGCTTACATCCGTCCACTGTAGGATACACAGTATACACATGTACACAATACACCTCAATATAAGTACAGTAAGCGACATAAGTAGCTGAACTAATTCAAAGTTCAAATCGCCTATTCGCTTTAAATTTAATTGTAATTTGATTTTTCTTTGTGTGAAGTAAAGAAAAAGCCCTTTATTTTATTTATGTGAAAATAAAAATAAGTTTCGTAAGAACACAAAAGTGTATGCGCGATTTGAAGGTTTGATTTTTTCACCTACTTATGTTGCTGACTGTACATATGCATACAATAAACATACATATCCCACCAAGTTCCGTTTTAATTATAAATAACTTTTTTTCAGTTATTTTTATTTGTAGAAGAAAAAACACAAAATGCAAGATACCCATATCTTGTTTTTACGTCACAAGAATTTCCCCATAGTGACAAGAGCTGAAAATGTTTTTGCTATATCGCAGATGTTGTCATCTCAAGTCACATGACCTGTAAGGAACCGCGGCAGCCACTCAAAGCCTTTGTACTAGAAGAGCAACTTTACTCGGGTTCATTGAACCGGACTTTAATTAAGAGAAGTTTGACCCGAAGTTGCTAGGCCAGTTTCTATAAAAATAACCCATTTCTTAAAGTGATGTGTGCTCATAAAAGTGATTTACTGCTGCTATCCTAAGAAAAATTTAATTTCTAAGTAAGTTTTTGTTAGTGAATACCGAAGTGGATTCCAGTAGGAATTCACTAAAGTACACTAGTTCTATTCCCAGATAAACTTAGCTCAATGGGTGTTGAGAGTGTTGTACAAGAAAAGCGGCGGGTTCACAACCCGCGCTAAAATTAATACTGTGTCCCGCAAATATTTGGTTCGGATCTGAGTTTTGCGAGATCAAAAGTTCCTCGTAGTTCCTGATATCCATTATACCACCACAGACGACATTTACTCCATTAACAACTGAAATACTATAATATGATTCGGATTTGGTCCGGTTTGGAAGTAATAAAATTGTCGTTGTGTTACGTAATCATGAATGCAGCGATTCTGATCACATGACTATGTATATTTGATCCGCCAAATGATTCACCGAGGTCCGTTTCGTACGAAATCTTTTTGCATAAATTAACTAAATTGTTGATAGTTTTATGAGAAGCGGTTAAACTATGCCAAATATGTTGTTTGGTTCTATTTAATAGATATTGGGTTGTTCTTAATGCATATTTATTAAAGGTTATTTTTGTATTGTATTATAAAACAAAAAAAAAAACTTTAATAAACATATTTTAAGAACAACTTCAAATAATATTGGTTTGATTGGGCTTTTGTGTTTTTTTGTTAGGAGTTAGAAGAGTAAGTTGTCGATATAGATTAAACAAATTATTTATTGTTTTATCACTTAAAAAGAGTTATTTTGTGTTTCTGGGCTAGATAATTATCATCTAATTCTCGTCTCAATAAGTTAGGTATATTTAAAATAAAATCATGGTTGTTTTTTGATGCCACCCTGCATATATATTTCACTAGCATTTGCGCGCGGCTCCGCCCGCGTGGAAAAGTTTTTCCGGGATAAAAAGTAGCCTATAGCACTCAGGAGTAATGTAGCTTCCTATTAGTGAAAGAATTTTCAAAATCGGTCTAGTAGTTCCTGAGATTAGCGCGTTCAAACAAACAAACAAACAAACTCTTCAGCTTTATATATTAGTATAGATATAGATACATACATAGTAAGATATTGTGCACTTATTTTCCTCGAAAACCTGCGTAGATATATAATCGTACATCTTTTCGGACATAATCGCAGTCACGTGCTAACATACGTAGACGACACAAATATTTTGAAGATTTTTAATATCTAAAGGAAAACCTCGATAAATCGACCAAAATAATATTAATTGGCATAAAGAATCATGGCACGGTAATCTCAATACAAGTTTTGAAGTCCTATTTAGCGAATTATTCGATATTATGCACATGCCATAAACGAACTTGCTTTGCCTTAAAAGGCAAACCATTTATTTCCGCATGAAGATATGATTCGTGTATTCAAATTGCATGTCATCACTATAAATACATTGCAGCTTTACAATGCCTATAATTACGCGAAATTTTAAAATTTTGTTTTTGTCGATTTATATTTTTTAAATGCATTAATCTTAATATTATACATTCACTTAATGATATAAATTCACTCTCATTCTTATCCACTTCATATTTATAAAGTTAAAATGATTGAGACTAAACACAGCTACTTTGTAGAATAAATTTATAATCTATTGAGAACTATTCCAGTAGAACTAGCAAAATGCACTTAAGATATATTTACGCATAACGCATACTCACGCCTATTATCCCTGAAGGGTTAGTCAGAGGTCCAACTAGTGCACCCACTTTTCGGCGTACGTATTCCGTCCCATGATGTGATAGGGGGCGAGCCTATCGCCATATCGGGCACAAATTCCAGACTCCGGGCTGATACCGAATAGAAAAACCCAATATCACTTTGCCCGACCCGGGAACGAACCCGAAACCTCAGCATTGCAGTCATACCGTAATACAATTACGCCACCGAGGCAGTCTATAAGATAGACTAGTCAGTAAGATATACTTGACGAACCCTAATTTGGATTGAGTTGTTAGATGCTAGATATTTTAAGCTTATATTTGAATATAAGAAAGTAACTAATTTTAAATGGACCTTCAAGTGTGTAAAATGTTGTGTGCATTTTCATTATTTACGATCACTTTTGTTATAAGAAACTAAGTTTTGTTCCACGCTATCCTTAAATGGTCATGTTGGAAAGTCCGATTAGATTTGTGTTTGGGATATTCCAAATTACAATTATCATCTTAAATTCAAACAACAAATGGCATTTTAATATTTCATTATCAGAACAGTTTTCTCTTATATAAATTAACACAACTTTTATCCTTATTCTCGGTTACACTTAAGTAATAATTCCTAATTTATCATTTAAATAAAATTCCTCAAGATTTATCTTAACCGAAAATATAAAACTGACACCATTAGAACAATTAATGCGCAATATTTCTCACATAAAACGCATGACGCGCGTATAAACAAAGCATGAATAGCATACGCCCTTTGCGAACAGTGGGGGAGTCAAACGACGGGAGAAAGTAAGTTCTTCCGTAACTAGCATGTGACTCGGCTCATGTGACCACGCTGTGCGAGTATACAGTATACACAATGCATTGCAAAACAGCTACTGATGCAGGTGAACGAGGCTTACGGCACGCATTCCATGCGTTGTGTAATCGGCCAAAACAAACTGGCCGATGAGATCGGCTTGATACAGGGCTTTGTGCATGTAAATGAGGTCATTTTGGGGATTTCACTAAATTGTTACTAAATGATATTGGGTATTTTTACTCAGTATCAGCCTGGAGTCTGGAAATGTGCCCGGTAATTTTTTTTATTATGGCATTGAATGCCGAGACGAGCATGCCGTTTGCCCGATGGTAAGCGATACGACCACCCATAAACAGTAGCAACACCATCCAGTACCTTGAGTTACAAAGTAGTGTGTGGCATTCCACAATAGACTCACCCCTATTACATGGGACCTTACATAACTGGCAAAATGTAGGTGCCATACACCTCTGCCTACCCCTAAAAGGGAAAATGCGTGATGCCATGTACGTATATTACTAATTGGTGACGGTAAGTCGCAAAGCGGCAGTTTTTGAGAGGTTCGTATCTATACTAATATTATAAAGAGGAAAGATTTGATTGTTTGTTTGTTTGTATTGAATAGGCTCCGAAACTACTGGACCGATTTAAAAAATTCTTTCACTAATATAAAACTACATTATCAGCGAGTAACAGAGGCTACTTTTTATCCCGGTGAGATATAAAGGGGGACTTTTATCCCGGAAAAACTCATTCACGCGGACGGAGCTGCGAGCAGAAGTCTAGTACTAAATATTTAGTTTCTACCGATGCAATCTTGAATCAAGTCACTACTTGCTGAAGTGGTATCCCTTAAATTCCTAAAGGATTAGCGAGGAGGGTGGTCAGAATTCTTAAAATACAGCTCAATGACTAATAAACTAAAGGATTTGCAGTTTATTTCCATTCAGTTTTTATGGAGATGGTTTACAAAATGAAAGTAGAAACATTAATCTGTATTAAGAACGAGTCAATGTAGGTTAAATTACATCTGCATTACGTGTTATCTTGAATTTCTGCCGAGAGTTTGACGTCACGAGTTACACAAAGGAAAACGTTGTATTTATTATGATTAAGATATGTGATCGCAATTCGTCATTTAATTAAAAATGTAAGCCTTGGTTTATTTATGAGACAATGATTCAAATAGCGTTATTGTACGAGGATGTCTCAATGGAGATCATTGCAGTCAACAAGACAATATTTTGAGAGTTAATTGAGCTTGGATATAATTAAATTGTAGTAGCTATATATTTTAACACATTATGTAGTTCATTTTAATATGTATAAAAAATTATGTCAGTATTTATGTAGTAGTTTTTGTAGTTATTCAGTCTATCACTTCTTGAAGTTCATTTTACGAGCATACTTTCTTATGTCGATAGGTTCGCTCCCTATCACATCATGGGACGAAATAAGCACGGTGAAAAGTGGGTACACTAGTTGCGCCTCTGCCTACCCCTTCAGGGATAAAAGGCGTGACTGTGTGTGTGTGTGTGTGTATGTACCTTTCGTACATCCCTGCATTACCCCGTCAGGTTGACTGGTATGTCATTAAGTCCGCCTATACATCTATACTAATATATAAAGCTGAAGAGTTTGTTTGTTTGTTTGTTTGAACGCGCTAATCTCAGGAACTACTGGACCGATTTTGAAAATTCTTTCACTAATAGGAAGCTACATTACTCCTGAGTGCTATAAGCTACTTTTTATCCCGGAAAAACTTTTCCACGCGGGCGGAGCCGCGCGCAATGCTAGTCATGTATAAAATGTTAAATAAATAAATACGTACATATTTTAAATGGCATATTATTACCTTATCCCGGCATATGGAAATGCGTAGTGGAATACATTTACAAGCAAGCATTGATCTAAAATAATACCAAGATTCCAAAAAGGATATACATAATTGCTGCATTCCCAGAATCTAATTAAGTAATTTTATAGTTAAAGTAATTTTATGTAAAGCGCGGTTTTTGTTTGTTTGAATTCTTTGAACACGGAAGTTCAGTCAAATGCAGCGCCAGCAATGAATTCTCATTAGCATTTTGGCGATGAGCGTCTTTATTGACAAAAATATCATTTTTAAATATATTTTTTTCCTTCTTAATTTATATTTTATTTTATCTTCTGAAAGATTAAAAATAATGGTTTTCGTTGTAATTTTTTTTCATTTTACCTTCTCCATTAATAATTATGGTTAAATTTAATTTCTTCATACAGTTACGTAGTATATACGATTACATTATATTACATAGATCTACGCAATATTCGTATACGAATTAGTTACAGCCCATTGCAACAAACATGGGCGCATCTATAATCTTTGTTTTCCATTTAAAATGTCAATGTGCAATGTGCATTAAGGAAAACATACAATTAGGTAAATAGTAAAAGGCGTTTCATATATAAGTAGACACTGGTCTATAATATTTCAAAGAAGTAATATTAATTGGATTTTTTAGCCTAATTTTCATTTTATAACACAAGTAATGACGTACAAAATCTTATAATAATACCAGCACTGTCTTATATATTGTTCCATTGCTGAGCACAGGCATCTTTTATTACTTAGACGGTTTAGGCCACGCTCGCCTAGTGTGGGTTGGCAGATTTCACATACCTCTGGAGTACTTATGGAGAATTATAGGATATGTAGATGTTCTCGCAGTGTAGTGCGGAATGAAGAAGGAAATAATGTTCTTTTTTCATACATTACTGAGTTTATGTTTGTGATTACAGCTCATTGACTTGTAACTATAAGCCCCTCTATTTTTTTATTATCGAGATAAATTAGAGAAAGGAAAATTATTAAAATAGTATGACATTTTCGGGCCAATGTAACCAAAACCTTGTAGGATTTCTTATGTTATACTAGAAGTAAGAATGTAGAGGTAATTACAATGATTAAAATCCGTTTATCTTAACTGTTTATGCATGCAATCTGATATATGTATTTGCATACCCATCAGAGTAAGCACATAATTCCTTGTTTTGCTAATTGCTTGTAAACATGGGTCTGTCTGTATGTTTTCCGTTCTTACATCTATAATTTAGACATACTTCAAGAGATCCATCATGTCAGTACCATTGGTGTCAAAAATAAAAAAAAAACAACGGGTTGCACTCCGGAAGTGCCGGCAGAAGTGAAAACTTGAACATTAACGTTGTGCATTTTTTAATATTTTGGAATGGTTAGGGAATAATTTCGCACGAATTGCTTTATTTATCAGTATAAAAGTACTAGCATTTATGTGGTTAAATACAATATTTATTTATAGCGCTATCGTACACAAAAATGACAACCTCCGTCTTACGAATTTTCGATCAGGTCACGTGTCCTGACGCGAGTTTAACATTTTATACCCATCCCAAGAAAAGTGTTCAACGCCGCTAAAGAAGTTTTCACTTCAAAAAATGTCTTATAATATTTTACATAAGTTTCATCGTTCATTTTTAAATATGAAATGATTTATAATGTCTAGACTAGATTTGAAATTGAAAGACCAGAGTCGGGCAAAGTATGAAATTTGATTTATGTATAAGTAATTTATTATTTGTTCTTTCTTTTGTCAATAAAATCTTCCATTGTATCTATTGTTGCTCGTGAGGAAACCTGCATAACTAAGAAGTTCTCTATAAGAATTTCTAAGGTATGTAAAGTCTGCAAACCCGCACTAGGCCAGTGTGGTGGGCTAAGGCCTAAACCCTCTCAGTTGTAGATGAGACCCGTGCTCAGTAGTGGGCAGTATAGAATACAGGGCTGGTATGGTGTTGTTGCCCTACCCGCTTGGAATTCGCGACTGATATCACGGTTTGGCAAACTTTCGCGACTACCCGCATGATGATATTTTAACGATATTACGACACTCCACCTGAGATGATTAACGCATGCTCACGCCTTTTATCCCCGAAGGAGTAGGCAGACGCGCAACTAGTGCACCCACTTTTCGCCAAGCGTATTCCGACCCATGATGTGATAGGGGGCGAGCCTATCGCCATATCGGGCACAAATTCCAGACTCCGGGCTGATACTGAATAGAAAAATCCAATATCACTTTGCCCGACCCGGGAATCGAACCCGAGACCTCAGCCTTGCAGTCGTACCGTAATACAACTACGCCACCGAGGCAGTCGTGATTAAAAACATTAAATTTTAAGTTGATATCCCAATTGAACGAATATAATTATCCACAAATAATATTTAGTTTAACCGTACTTATGTCACTCTAGAGGTATGTTTCTTATAACATATTTTTTCTCACAATAAGCATATTACAGTCACTATAATATCAATTAATAATATACTGAAATTTGAAAATAACGATGGATTTCCATTAAATGCCGTAAAATTCTGTGCCTTATGTATTTAAGTCATCTATAATAGTTCTTCCAACAACCTTTCTTTTTATATTATAAGAAAATTACAATTCACTAGACTTCTGCTCGCGGCTCCGCCCGCGTGATAAAGTTTTTCCGGGATAAAAAGTAGCCTATAGCACTCAGGAGTAATGTAGCTTCCTATTAGTGTAAGAATTTTCAAAATCGGTCCAGTAGTGTTTGAGTTTATCCATTACAAACAAACAAACAATCAAATCTTTCCTCTTTATAATATTAGTAAATAGATTATAAGAAACCATGAGAGCTTTAAAACGCTCCGGTATGAATATAGGAGAAGGTTGCTAATAAGGCAAACTTAACTCCAAGAAAGAAAGGGGTACTAGTAGATTAAACGCGATAATTACGAACGTTTGCCGAAACGAATGCAGTTAACGCAGATCATCACGCTAACGAATTTTACACAGTCGTGTAACAGCGTGATCGGTTTAGTTGCTTCACGCTGTTTAGTAACGTTGTTTTTCATAATTTTATTGTTAAACCAGCTTTTGTTCGCGGCTCCGTCCGCATGGAAAAGGTTTTCCGGGATAAAAGTTCCGCTTTATATTTTCCCGGGATAAAAAGTAGCCTAGTCCTTTCTCAGCCTCTAGACTAACTGTGTACCAAATTTCATTTAAATCGGTTCAGTAGTTTTGGCGTAAAAGCGCGACAGATAGACAGACAGACAGAGTAACTTTCACATTTATAATATTAGTAAGGATAACTTCAATGCATTCGCAGAACTGAGATACAGTATATTTTAAAATTGTACGTTTTCATTTTTTTGTTGTAAAACGTTAACATTTTAGGAGGATTAATTAATTTATTCGATTAGCTTTATTTGTACAGATTTTACACAAACATAGAATTTTAATTAATTTAAAAATGAAACAGTTTAAGGCTTTTATATGTTTTATCTTGTTTCTACATTTAAAAGTATTTTCAACAATTATAATAGAAGCATTTTTGAAGTTATACTTCTTTTGGCGCGTTAGGGAAAAGGATGAGTGTAAACTTTACGATGCGCGCGCTCACCGTCACGAAAAACCGACACCCTGAAGATAGCTATAGTCAACATTTTAGTTTTGAATTTTGAACGTAGATATTGAAGTTATACTTCTTTTGGCGAGTTATTGAAAAATATTTTTATCTTGGTACGCCAAAGAAGTATAACTTCTAACGTGTGTACATAAGTACACACACACTTTTTTATTTTCATCTGTTTAACGGGTCCTTTAATGTGCTCATTTATTTGCTTGGTTATTTGTTTGTTTACGTTGTGTTTTATTTTCTTAAGACTACTTACGTTGTTATGATCACGTTATGTTTTATACTTTTTTATATGAAAAACAAAAAATATGATTCGTTTCACAACGTTTTAACAGGTATTACTCGCTAGATAACGTATTATACCAGTAATGTAGAGAAAATCCATTTCATTACTATTTATTTAGGAATATAAGAAACAATGTGTTGTTTGTTTTTTGTCGTCGGATTTGACGAGTAGTATATATAGACGTCGTGAGACAGACCTTTAAGCTGCAATTCCGTAGGACGCGGTAGACCGCAAACGGCAGCGGCAGACGGCAATAGCATGTGCCGCGACGGTAGACGGCGTTGCTTTGCAGTATTAATTTGTATGAGACCGATTCTGACATTCTGACATTCTGACTGCAAATGCTCTGCGACAGTTCATATTAATCCATACAATAAAACTGCCGTCGCTGACTGCCGCTGCCTTCTGCCGCGTCCTGCGAAATCGCAGCTTTAGTAAACTTAACAAATGAAGGCTAGTATTACGCTTGTGGCGCCTGCTTGACGGCCCTGTTGCTACCAACGATGTGATCATCAAAAAAGTCAATTTACGTGGTTATCCACTTACAAGCCGTAGCAACAGCACTTAATCAAACAATCTTCAAGCAAATACCAGGCTTATTTAAAGTACGTTCAGTTATTTTTGCCTTATTACGTATCCTCATTACAATGCTACACGAGTTGTATTGCCAAACGTGCTTGTCTCAATTCCATTGGATTCGTTAAATGTTTTACGATACATTGTAACGAACATCGCGTGATTTTTGTCCATAATTAAGTGGTTGTCTAAATCCGGTGCAGTTTTTGATTGTTTCAATGATTTATATTGTAATAGTTATGTTGGTACATATTTGAATCTTATAAAAATATTGGTATTTAATTCATATCGTGGAATGCCTTGTTCATAACTTTCTGATACAATATTATCTTCATAAAACTAATTCGTGATGAATTTAGGTGACTTAATAAATCTGATCTTAATAAACTGGACGACAGCCAAGTTGGGATAGAACGGTCTGTCGAGGCAATGTCCAGAGGTTCAAAACCCAAGGCACACACCTCTGACTTTTCGAAGTTACGTGTGTATTGTTTATCAATTATTACTTTAGCGGTGAAGGAAAACATCGTGAGGAAACCTACACAACTAAGAATTTTCTATATGAATTTAGAGGGTGTGTGATGTATGCCAACCCGCACTAGGCCAGCGCGGTGGACTAAGGCCTAACCCCTCTCAGAAGTAGAGGGAGGCCCGTGTTCAGCAGAGGGAAGTATATAATACAGGGCTGATTGCATTGCATTGCAATAAATCTGATCATAATTTAGCCTTTAGGTTTTACACACACAAAAACTCATGCTTTTTATCCCCGAGGATAGGCAGAAGCGCAACTAGTGCACCCACTTTTCACCTTGCGTATTTCATCCCATGATGAAGGAGGAGGGAACACATGCTGGCAAACCGTTCAATGTTCGAAAAAGTATAAGTTACGTTTTGGTTCGAACGAGGATGGAAGACACCACAAAGTTGTTCCGCTAGCCAAGACGCGTGGTTCTAAATAATTGTCAAATATAATTAATTATTAAACTAAGTTCGAAATATATATAGAAAATATCAACTTTTCGTCTTACGCATTACCCAAATAACAAACGTACAATTAAATACAAAACTTCGTAACAGTAGTGACGCGTTACAAAGCTCAACCGGTCGTAGAATCGTCCTCATCGGAAAATGTCAAGGCTGGAGTCGTTACCGCGGTCACATGACGACTGGTCACATGATGGTTTCGCTAATGTAAACGTGCTTCCAGACAATGGACCTTCCGATTCTGAGCACGTTTAGTCTGGGTTATTAACTTTCTACGTATGATATGGAATGAATTGGTTTATTTTTAGGAGAAGTATGATTATAGCCTATTGTTATTACATGTTTATTATAAACAGTCAGATTATGTTCACTTATTTTAATGTTTGCTATACCTGTAGCCTTAGAATTATTTAATTTACTGAGAACATAAAATTTGTAAATAAGTTTTAGTCATGAACTATTTTTATTTATAAGTTTGACGAAAATCATAATTCATTACTTAGAGATCCTAAAGCATTTATAAATAATTATTTTCTGAAATTATAAGCAATTGTGTGGATACACATTAACACTATTTCGATTGTTTACGCAACTACGATCTAAAGCCCTGTTTAAACAAGCAAGTTCTTTAATCAATTTATTGCGCAATAACTTCCAGATGCGTTTACATTAGCGGCAACATTAAATTGGCAACACGCTTTTGCAAGTAACCACTAAGTTAACTATTTGTTTACTAATACTACTATCACTATACTAACTATTAATTTTTGCAAAACTGCTTACATTGTACGAGGAATATTTATTCTTTGGCACTTTGTTTTCATTAAACTGGCGCGCAATCCTTTTGCTTAATTTTTCTGGATCTAATATAATGCTTTTTGTACTGATTGCAAATAGCAAGAATACCTTAAAAATCAACCAGTCAACCAACCTCAACAAGAAATTTGAATTATAAAGCACTACGTGGCATTCCGCTGCGCTCGTAATTCTGAGAGTTGAAACATTAGATGTTAAATTTCATAATACCCAGTAATTACGTTGGCTACAATGTCCTACAAATAAGGAACACAATAGTGCATGTATACTGCTGTTTGGCGGCAATAATAGATATATTCGTAATACTACCAACTTATAACTTGGCAGCACGGTTTTCGATCTTAGCCGGTTCCATATGGAATAAATACAAAAAAGTTACTTGCTTTCCAAGTTAAAACTTTTACTTGTAGGCAGAATTGTAAACTGCAAGTTCACGCTACATTTTTTTAAAATGGTGTTACACATGCGACTCGCCACAAATCCCGCAAGTTTCAAAATATTGCAGTAGTTTGCCGTAATTGTTTACACGATAAAAATAGCTTGTGGAAGATAACTTATGCAAGCTTAAGTGTCTGTTTCACGATTGGTTTCAAGTAAATTTTATTTAACAATTATCGTTTTAAACAGGATGCAGGCCGCTTCTGACAGGTTGGTCTGGAAATCTTTGAGGGAGGCCTATGTTCAGCAGTGGACTTCTAAAGGCTGAAGAAGAAGAAGAAGTATTAAACAGATAGATGTAGATAGTGCTTATTTTTTTACTTTTTATTTGGGAGCAAAAATAAGAGTGGGACTTTGGTGTTTGGTCATATTTTAACCAGAAATTGTGAAACAGGCCCCTGTATTCATAATTTGCCGGTTAGTACGTAGAGTCATGTTCGATGTCCTTAGAATTGTCTAGGTTGAACCAGCTCAAATTACACAAGATTTCACAATAAACCCACTTCCCCTAATGCGAGGGGAAGTAGGTTTGTTACGGGGGCGTTGTGTTAGAGCAAACTACTTTAATTCAGTATATTATCTAGTGGCAAAGGCAGAAGTATGTTTTGTACAGGTAATCTCTGAAAATACTGAATTGTCTCTTAAAATAATTCACTGATACAAAACTAGAATGAACCCAAGTGAAGGAGATTTTGCTTGTGAAGACAATTTTTGAAACAAATTACAAAGAAAACCTACAATGTGCCAGAGTAAAATAGGTTATATTTTAATTTGTCTTGTATTTTTTATTGGAACTGTATGACGAGACGAGCATGCCGCTCGCCTGATGGTAAGCGATACGACCACCCATAAACAGTAGCAACACCATACAGAACTTATAAGTATAAAGTACTGCGTAGCACTCCACTGCGCCGCTCGTTACTTTGAGACATTAGATGTCTGAATTACGTTGGCTACAATATCCTTCAAACCGGAACACAACAGTGCATGTACACTGACGTTGGCACACTCACCCACACACTCACGCCTTTTATCACCGAAGGGGTAAGCAGAGGCGCAACAAGTGCACCCACTTTTCTCCGTGCGTATTCCGTCCCTTGATGTGATAGGGGGCGAGCCCATCGCCATATCAGGAACAAATACAAGACTCCGGGCTGATACTAAATTTAAAGGCCAATAGCACTTTGCCCGACCCGGGAATCGAACCCAAGACCACAGCATTGCAGTCATACCGTAATACAACTACGACACCGAGGCAGTCTTTGGTGTTTGTCACTGGTGTCTGGCGGTAGAAATAGACATTGCGGTGGTAGTACCTAGATGGCCCCTCGCATACGAGAGACCTACCACCAGTTAACCTCTTACATTTATGTTCTGGGAAAAGAACTTATGTACGCCATAAATACTGGCTATGAGCCAGAATTTATGGTGGTGTTTAGTACTTTACTTAGATTAATTAATATATAATGACATGTTATTTTGATAATTTTAAAATTTAAATGGGTTCAATAAAACATGCATAATAAGCAAAAGGCATATTACGTGCAGGTGAACGATTTTTAAAGGTTGTTTGTAAATCGTATGTATCTTTTTTTAAGGTTATTTCCATAGTACACAGCTTAAAATTTAAGAACGTCTACTAAACTACGAGTTATTTGTGACTGTTGAATTAATCTATTTTTTGTCATATTTCGTGTATTTTTTTTTATAAACATTATAATTTGTCTTTTAACGTAGTATAAACTTGAGACAAATGGAACAAATATAAATTTTCTGTTTTCGTCCATTCGAAGTATTCGTAGTAGAGGAGGCCCGGCTCAGCAGTGGGCAGTATATAATACAGGGCTGGTATGATATGGTATGGTCCATTCGAATACATCTTACAATAATTTTCGTGACTTAAGTATAATCTAATTAATTTATGTAAGTAACTTAAGCATGTAGGTAAGTAAATATGTTTTATATTAATTGTTTGTATTTCTAGCTTCTTGGCCAAATGATTATTGGTATTTTACCAAGGTTTTGACAAACAAATTTTTAACATATCATTTGAAAACTACATTATATTTTCATACATAAAATTTAGCAAATTTGAATAAATTCTTTGAACACGCCGGTGAGTTCACGACCTTTTCACTTAGTGACGAGATAGACAAACAAGTTATTTTTACTTATAACGAACATTTCTATAATTATTTTATAGCTAGCTATGCCCGCAACATTGCCTTCGATGTCTTAGATAAATCTCTCACCGTAGTATTATAATATAGTGTGTATTTTTTTTTTTTTTTTTTGGATAGGCGGTCCTGCAGTCATCACCGGGGGAAACCTGCGAATGGGATACTGGAGTCCCCCGGCTTGACGACTGCAGGGGCCTGGAGGGGATGTGGGAGAGGAATATGGAAGGAAAAGGTGGGGGACGGCAGGAAGGTTCCCGGGATGAGCGGAAAGAGAGGGTGCCAGGAAATGTTCGCGGGCCCTTTTAGGCCTCAATGTGTTTTACAACCAAGAGGTATACACACTGAACTGTGTGCCTCGGCCCGCGACTAATGTCCCCCCGCGCATGGGCGTGCATTGGGTGTGATGTATTTTTTTAGTTGGGCAACCTATTTAATTACACGGTAGTCATGCTGGCATGTAACTAATAAAAATATACGAAAAAAAAGAACTGGTTGCACGGGAGTGCCGGCAGAAGTGAAAACTTGAACATTAACGTTGTGCATTTTTGAATATTTTGGAATGGTTAGGGAATAATTTCTCACGAATTGCTTTATTTATCAGTATAAAAGTACTAGCATTTATGTAGTTAAATACAATATTAATTTATTGCGCTATCGTCATTGATGTATTTTTAAAAATAACCAATATGCACAGTTTCTTGCAAATAAAACATCAATAAGTGTCGTCGATAAGTGAAACTAAAATAGCCTCCTCCTCTTGGAAGTCGGTTAAAAAGAAACAATCAATTACAAATTTTGATTGACTAAACACAAATTCGATCTTACGCCTACCACATAAAGTAGATTTTTAAACGCGAGCAACGCCCGTTTAGTTTGGTGTTTGATATTTAGCGGCCAAAGGTTCGTCGCCATTGAGTGTCGCCATCTAGCAGTATTATTGGGCGTCATCTGCTAATTGTCGATACCTCTGCCCTTCGATGTCCGATGGATGAGTGTCGGGTCATCTAGTTGACTACTTAATGTAGTAGTTCCCAGCCAATATTGATAGGTGGCGGTGTTGTTAATTATGCCGCCACAGATGAATGTCAGAAATGCAATGGTCATCACAACCAAAGTAGAATAAATCAAAATTTGAAAAAATAATGTAACGTTCGATTCTTTTGTACTCGTGCAGTGCCAAGGCTCGGCAAATAGCTTCTAGGCAATATGTTTAAGGTTCATATTAGATTAGTAAGGGATAGTTTTAATGACGTTAATAAATAAAAATTCACTCGTTTCAAGAATTATAGCTTCTACGCATTGTATTTAAGGTTCATATTAGTAAAACCTCCGCATGCATTTTCGTCAGATTTGGTCACGTGATCCTGGCGCGAGTACGCGAGCTTAACGTTTTATACCCATCTCAAGCAAAGTGCTCAACGCGGCTAAAGAAGTTTTCACTTCAAAAGCATTAATTACAGAGTATACCTCAAAAAGAATGTCGTATAAGTAAACTCGTAAGCGTAACGTCGTAAACTCTTAATATCAGTGTACGTATTATTATTATTATTTTTCTTTCTCTGATATTGTCGTAAAAAAATTGATTCCGAATTCCTGACTTTTGTCGAATTTTGCGTTTTTTTTTATATAGTGTTGTATACACCTGTAAAGGTTTATCACCTTGAATTAGAATAACCATTGTATTTATAGCTGTATTATTATAGTGGTAAGCCGATGGTGTACCTATTGAATAAATAAATAAATAAAGACTCTCTACGTGTTCCCTACCCTTTGCTGGCTACTTGTTTGGCCTACCTTAATGGTTATTACGTATGAATATGACTTTTTAGCATGACCCGTTTTCACTTCATACTTCAAAATTGGCTTATGAACTTGGCAAATTACCTAGGTGCTAAAACTCCCGTAAAGATAAGGTCATATATCTTATATAGGTACATTTGGGACGAGAATCCAATACTGAATACCCTCCTAAAATAGGTCCCTCCCTTTGATTAATTATATACCTAGATAGACACTGAACGTTTCAAACGCGTCAAAAAAAAAGAGGCCAACAGTTGTCGACTAAATGAGTTCGAGTGAATTATTTTTTGTTGTTTTTCATGGATACAATTGTCTCCCCATTTTAATAGCAACCATGTAATAACTGGTATCATTATGCGCGCACACAAGGATACGCAGAATGATGCAGCGATAGCGTATGACAAAGCTGTCACGCATACTAGCTTAAGAAAAGTTGGCCTGTTTGTTTTAGTTTCATTGCAGCGCATCACTCTATCTAGGTTTATAACTTATCAAAGGTCCCTCCATCCAATTTTATTTCCATCCTCTATCCGATTTTAATGAACCACAGCACCTGTTCTACTTCCAATTAATTCCTTAATACACTGTCCACCTGCGAAAAGCTGTTTTTCGGAGATGTGCTTTAACAAACAAATAAAAAAACAAACTTTCTATTACTCTTTTGTAGTCACCCCCTTTTCTTTTTATTACTTTTCTTTCAATTGTATGTAGTTCTGTTGTTTCGTTATAAACGTAGGTATGGATAATTTTTTGTAATTTGAATAACAATGAGACATTGAATGAACTTTATTTATCCTTTGACTGCCTCGGTGGCGTGGTTGTATTGCGTGCGCGTTACGAGTACGATTTGCGCGTTGAGATCCTGGGTTCGAATCCCGGGTTGGGTCACAAATATTGTGACTGGGTTTTTCCATCTTAAAAATTTGTCAGTCGCAGCTTGGAGTCAGGAAGTTGGCGGTGTGATACCCCCGTGCCTCGGAAAGTACGTAAAGCCGTTGGTCTTGCGCCTTATCTTTCTTCGGTCATGTCGGATTGCGGTCTCACCGGACTATCAGAGTGACGGAATAGCGAGTGCACCTGTGTATTGCACACACACTTGTGAACTATAATATCTCCTGCGTACCTGGCTGATCTCTGCTGAGATTGTCCGCCGTGGCCGAAATCGGCTAGGAAGGGATTTGATAATTTATCTTACTCTCTTTTAAATCAAGATCCTGAATACAATTTGATTTTTGGTACTTAAAAAATGATTAAAAATGTAGAAGCAATGCACTAAAAGTTCAAAGTTATTGGGAAATAGAAACTGTATAATAGCGCCATCTATATTTTGTGACCAAAAACACATGATCAACTACGTTTCTATTACAGAAAATATCTTCCTACCAGTCGGTATATCGTCAAAGATAAAATTTCAAACGCTGATTTGCAGATGGCGCTGTACAGAGAATTCGAGTTAAGTAAATTAATTTATTTAATACTAAGTATACATATTATTTTCAACCACACTGTGCTGTACGTACTATCAGGATAAAAAATAATGATATTTGTTTAGCAAAACCTTGCTTTCTGCAATAATAATAATGAATAAATATAAATTTAACAAGTGACGCGTTGATGTCTATTGTATGGAGAACCGTGGAGCGAAATAACAGCATTAGTTAGTTACATTATTTTTAATAAATCACAAAAACATAAGATATATACGTCCAAAGAAATTTGGTTATTTAACTAAATGCAAAATATTGGTTCTATGGTGATCTTAAAGATTTTATTTTCTAGAGAGCTGGAAAACAAAACCTAAAGTCCACATTTCTAAACACAGCCATAGATTTTAAATGTATGAAATTACCATAATTAATAACTTTAAACGAGTTTCTAATTAAATGTTCCGTGAATGAACTAGTTATAACATTCTCCAATCCTTCGGTTAAAGAAGAGTCATCATCATCAATGGCCTATTGCATCATTTGAAGATGATTTAAACAGCGTCAACAGTTGGTGGTTGTTTTGAGACACTTTCTTTGATGGCTGTAGAGACCAATACGAGAAGGGAAAATCCGGCTACACGATATACAGACATTGTAATCAGAGTTCGCCCTAGATGATAAAGGGTTGCTAGCGCGTTCATGTCATTTTGCGCGTTTCTCGGCAAGGACTTTAAGCCAAGCATACTTGCGGAGGAATACTGTCGCCCAAAATACAGGCAGGACCAAAAACTTGTTATATTTGAATATTTTTGGGAAATAAATAAAAATAAAATATTGTCATGTGTGGCTACGCCATCAAAGATAGTTTTTCGCTAGCTGACGCGATTCTCAGCTAGGTTTTCCAGCTCTTCCAGTCAATATCAAAAGTGATCATGTCACGTTAGATGCTGTCACCTACCGGCCACTTGGCATATGCGATCTCTACTATGAGAGGTTATCCGGTAAAGGGGAAGGTGCCATCCTGTGTGAGTGCCCTAACCAACGCAGCCGTCTCTTTTCAAGAGCGATAATGTATCATTTGATAGTCTTCAAATTATTACGTCCTCATAAAATATTTTTAGTGGAATTCATAAATTGACTTGGAATCTGTTTTATTTTTTGCTATGAATCGATGGCAGCGATTAAATCGAAATTGTGATCTTAACGAATTAATTCAAATCAAGAAATTTCACTTTCTTATTGGAAAGTATGACGTTTTTACGTTATTCAAAGCGAATAACGGACGATGGTTATCTACGGACCGGATATTACTTATTACAAATAATAAAAAAATAGTTTTTATTATTCTGCATTGAACGACGGTATTTTTTAAAGCTTAGATTATAATAAGGTTTTGTATTATACCAAACGACTAAGTCGAATAGGAAAACAAAAAAAAAATGATTATGAATATTTTGCAGATCGTTTTGTCTTATAAAAGAAGGCATTTTCTCTGTAATACAATAAAGGAGGAATGCAAGCCCAAATTCTTTTCTTGTAAACCTTCCCGGCTACAAAAGCATACTTATTAGGGGTTTTAAAATTAGGTCAATCCTATAGTCCAATAGCCCTGTTCAATTGTGGTACATAGCACGAGTCCTTGTGCTAGTTGCGTGGAGGCGCGCAGGCGCAGGCGGAAGTGAGAACCGAAAGAAAGTACCAGCAACCGGTCGCGTTTGTGGGCCACTGGAGTTCACGGCGCGTCGCGTCGCCAGCCGCGGTCATTTCTATTAACAACCTGCCATATTGTCTTACATGATCCCGTTAATTTTACAGTTGGTAACATTATCTAGGTACATTATACTGGCTGGAAAAAATATGGGTTGCGGAAATAGAAATTCCTAGAAAATGTCACGAGTTTAGCATTCAGTAAAACAATATCATCACAATTTTACGATTCAAAATAAGAATACCGTTACGACTTTGAATATAGAATTATACTGTGCTTATACTATTCAAAATTAGAATACCACTAAAATGATTTCGATAAAGAGTTAAAAACGAAAAGCAGTAATTTTGGCAACCTGACATTGACTTTATGACAAATTACAGCGCGACGTATTTTGGCAGGTTAATTTCACCATACTTTCTCACTGACTGCGTTACTTTTAGGAGAACTTTCCTTCTTCATTCTGAGAAGTCGTACGCGCATAATAGAGTCGCAAAAAAGAAATGATAATTTTATGCACAGATGTAATTCATGTTAACTGTAATCAGACGTAACGAGGTAATGACTGTTTGATAGATGTGTTGTGGACGTGACCTTAATATTGTTGGCATTTATGTTTAAAAGCGCATTGTATTGATTGAGAATGTAATATAAAAATTACATAGATAATACAGCTATTCACTTATTAACTTTTCTTTTTGCTTTTTGACATACCCTATGTATGCTTCTCGATAAAATTATTCATATTATTTTTTTGATTTTCCATAGATTTGGTTTGTTTTTTTTTTTTCTGTAATCGTTGAAATAAAGTTATTTCGTCCACGGATTTTTGCTGTGTAGCATTAAAATTTGCATTTTTTTGGACTAGCTTATATTTAAATACTGCTGGATGTCCATAAATGAATACGTTATACATACATGCTATAAAGGTATGTCCTCATTAATGTAATGGTAGCGCATGTCCGTTGTGAAGGTTAAGAAATCTCTGAACTGGCAATCCTTATGGAATTGAAAAACACGGTTTGTGTAGAATCAGGTATTTGTGTAGAATGTAGGTACAGTCAGCAGCATAAGTAGCTGAACAAAACCAAAATTTCAAATAGCCCTACGCGTTAAGTTAAACTGAAACATTATTTTTCTTCGTTTGAAGTAAAGTAAATCTCTTTTATTTAATTTTTGTGAAGAGAAAAAAAGATTAGTAAGAACACAAAACAACGTAGGCAATTTGAAATTTTGAATTTGTTCAGCTACTTATGCTGCTGACTGTACATGTCAGCAATATACGAGTCACTAGTTTTAATATTAACTCATCGCAAGTACACTATTATATAATTCGCAAGTGTGTAGAAAGCTTATGCTGGTTTGGGCAAGTTTTAAATGATTGCTTCCAAAATTTTAAAATGAAAATAAATTAGGATAGTGGAAGGTCAAGTGACAGTTGGGGGGAGAGGGGGGTTGTCACAATTATTATACAACATTTCCCAACTTTATTTATCGTCAAACGTCTTCCATTTTTTTATTTTGCGGTGAAATTGCCGTATTACTACCCAATAATACGTGGAGGGTGACTGGGCGGTTATATTGGGTTCACTGTGTCTTACGATTTGGCGTTGAACGTCAATCGCCTAATAGGCTGCAAGAAAAGCCTCGGATAATTTTATAATAAACATATTATATGGAAAATTATCTTCTCGAAATTTCCAGATCACGCTCCTATTTTTTCATACTTTTTATCTGAAGACTTCATTATTATTTTGCTATATTGTAGGAATAAAACAGACTAAGCTATATTAGACACCTTTGTTATATGGTCATTTCGGGCGCGTAAATTACGTAACATCAGGAAGCAGTTTCTACGCAACAACTTTGTGTCCTAATTCTGAAACAATTCAAGTTCAATACCGACAGTGAATACTGAATACTGATAAGATGATATAAGTCATAAGTATTGCGTAGCTTACTTTTAACGAAAGTAAACTTCAGGGTTTATAATACTTTAGCTCTACCCTGCCCTAAAGGTCTAAACATGAATAGAGTCCCAGAGGAAATAAAGGCCCTAACACAAATATTCGATGTAACTGTGTCACAATGAATGCGAATACATTGACCTTACAGCGACAAGTGCCGCGATTTGGGAATGAATAGCGATGTGTGTGGACATCGGTGTGTGCTCGTGTTACTTGCAGTTATTAGAGTAGGGGATCTTAGGGTATTGTCGAATTTTATTCTATTAAATTATGCTTTGGACTGCCTGGGTGGCGTAGTTGTATTACGGTATGACTGCAATTCTGAGGTTTCGAGTTCGATTCCCATGTCGGGCAAAAGTGATATTGGGTTTTAAATACAGTATCAGCCCAGAGTCTGGTATTTGTGCTCGATATGGCGATAGGTTCGCCCCCATCACATTATGGGACGGAATACGCACGGCGAAAAGTAGGTGCACTAGTTGCGCCTCTGCCTACCCCTTCGGGATAAAGGGCGTGAGTGTGTGTAAATTATGTTTATTGAGATTTATGTATTTTGTGCTACAGATTCAGTAGTCTACTACTTCATAAATATTAAGATTGTGCCATCGATATATTGGAGAAAACCATTTGGTCATTATTTTATTTATTAGGGAAAATAAACAGTTGTACATTACAAATTAGGTACATAGTATTTTACACAACGTTTAAGCAAATGCACAATCCACACCGTTTTCCCCGGATCATGTAGGTAGTAATACTATAAGACTATAGTAGTACTACTAGGAGCAATTATTATTTGGTGTTACAAATATAATACGCTTAACAATATTATTAACATCAATACTCTTCAAGAGACTATATATTCATTGTAACAAAATCCAAAAGAGACATTATTGTTATTAGATAGGTACAACAGCAGTACCTAAGGACGACGACTATATGTGGGCAAATATTTGTCAATAGGATAGGGTTGATGTTATCTCTTAGGGTCACGATTCATTGAGTGCTTCAGAGGATCAACCCCATATCTACGAGAAACTCCTTATTATGATTGCTGGTGTACACAATTCCTTAGATTAAACTGAAGACTATGTAGAGAATTACACAGGACTGTTCTGTAAGTTACTATTGATTGCCTCAAGGTTAACTGTAAACAGGCGACTAAATAGGGCTTAGAGAAAGTCGCGGGGTGAGCAGTGAGGGGCTGCTCATTCCAATTCAAGTGACTTCGAGGTGGACGACAATGCGGGTGGTCGGTCTCCCGCTGTCGTAGACGCCATAAGCGTCCTTTAGAGTTTGGGGGCATCTGAGTCCTCTTGTATAAAGAAGGGCCGTAATGCGGCAGCGAGCAATGGTGGTACCGTGCAGATATCTTAGTGCAACAAGATATCCCGGGGCCGTCCCGTATGCGCTGAAGAAGGCCACCGCGGGTTTTGGTTGGTATCCCGATGTAGGGTGTACATAGGGCTAGGGACTCGGTCCAATGCTCGTTTGGGTGATGCTATACTCCCAAGTGTCGACATTGGACTGTAAGACCGGTGAAACCAACATAACCGTTCCACTGACCCCCCAGTGGTGGTAGCGATAACGCGATTTTTGCCCGCGAAAAAAAAAAAAAAAAGGTTAACTGTACACTGAATGATAGAAAGACTAACATACCATTAAAGTAAAAATAACCGCGTCAAAAACGGTCCATTCGTTTGAGAGCTACGATGCCACAGACAGACATACAGATACACGCCCTAAACTTATAACACTCCTCTTTTTTTGTCCGGGGTTAAAAAAACACACATCGCACCATTAACTCTGAAGGGTTTGGCTTAAGTGTGTTCCGTCCCATGATGTGATTGGGGGTGAACCCGTTGACATATAGGGCACAAATTCCGAACTCCGGGTAAATACTGAACAGAAAAACCCGGGATTCGAATCTGGGCCTTCAGAGCGGTGGTCATATTATGCACGCAATACAATTACGCCAACGAGGCATTATTAAGAAAGTGAACACTGAATTTTAGTAAAACTAGCATAGTCACAGTTCACACCCTAATAGTCACTCTAGGACACTGAACACTGAACATAGTGTCGACAATAATTTGGCATATCAAATGGTTTTGTATAATTAAATTTAAAGTTTTTTTTTTACGTTGAATGACGAGACGAGCATGCCGTTCGCCTGATGGTAAGCGATACGACCACCCATAAACAGTAGCAACACCATCCAGCACCTTGAGTTACAAAGTACTGTGTTGCATTCCACTGCGTTCGTCTTCCTGAGACATAAGGTGTTAAGTCTCACTATGTCCTGTAGTTACACTAGCTACAATGTCCTTCAAACCAAAACACAACAGTTCAAGCACACTGCTGCTTGGCGGGAGAAATAGACATTGCGGTGGTACCCACCCAGACAGACTCTTACATATGAGAGACCTACCACCAGTAAAGTACCTTATTTACTCGAACCAGTGAGATAAGAATATGGACATCCGCTACTCCCCACTGACAATAATAATTTCAAAATATTAATTAAATTAATTTGTAGCTAAAACACAGATACAGTTACAAATGTTGTAAAGTAATGAATTATCTCTAAGTTAGTAATCTAAAATGAAAGAAAGTAAAAAATATATGAAAAGAAAATCATGAAATGTTTTAAAACCAGCAATTTTCCAAAAGAACGAACTTCGCATAAGCCCGCATCATCGTATTCACACACGTCCTATGTACCGGACGATAGTGTTAGAGACACGTTGGACCGAGAGAAAGTCCTCGGGGTCCATTCACAAGCAGCATACAAATATTTGTGGACGCCTACAATACCAAAAACGAGTTTAGACCTTTCTACATTTGACGATGTCGGCCCAGGAACGCTTAGCGAGACTTTTGTTAATGAGTTTATCGACTTCGGTCAACATTTTATAATAGGAAATATGATTGCTATTTTATGGCCCTTTAACACCTAGTATGAGATTAATTAGAATATTTCGTTCGTTTAGGGACTGTGACGTATTTTGAGTGGAATATCAAAATATATATGGCTTTTTATTATTGCCTTAAGTATATCAATACGATTTATAGCTCCGCGATAGTTGAAATCGTGGAATTCTGATAAATTAATTTATATTAAAAAAAAGACAATTATTTTCTCAAACTGAGGTAACCTCGGCTATTGTGTACTATTATAACTAATTAACTAAGTTTCAAACTTTTTCCTTAAATTAAAACTTGTATTTTGGAAATTGTCATAAGCCATATTTGCGTAATAAAATGGAATATCATTTCAACAGAAATTTGCGGTTTGGGCCACGTTATGACTTTCTACATTGCATAAATAGGTATAGAAAATGAGTTTCTGTATGGATATGATGACGAAAATTGAGTTTTGTGGAGACGGGTTATCTGGCCAAATACAGATATGATTGTAATAGTTTTAAGGATTGTCAAGAAAAACTTATATAATATGCTATTAGCCTTTTATTGCTACATAATATATGATTAAATATGTCGAATGAGTACTGACTATGCTTTACTGACGTTGATCTGATTTATATTATCTACTAGCATTGAGCGCGGCTCCGCCCGCGTGGAAATGTTTTTCCGGTATAAATAGTAGCCTATAGCACTCAGGAATAATGTAGCTTCCTATTAGAAGAATTAAGAAATTTCAAAATCGGTCCAGTAGTTCTCAAACAAACTCTTCAGCTTTATAATATTAGTATAGATGACTAAAAATAAAAATTTCATCGGGTTTTTGCCAAATTCTGACAATTCACATTTGACAAAGCTGTATTAAAATTTTGGAAATTATCTTAAATCTAGTGCTCCACATCCTACTAATATTATAAACGCGAAAGTTTGTAAGAATCTATGAATGTATGTTTGTTACTCTTTCACGCAAAAACTACTGAACGGATTTCAATGAAATTTGGCACACGGGTAGATCATGTCCTGGATTAACACATAGGCTAATTTTTATCTCGGGAAAATATAAAGCGGCACTTTTGTCCTGGATTTTTTAACGCGGACTGAGCCGCAGGCTTACACCTAGTCTTTACATAATATATTTCTTTTTATTGCTTTGAATGATGAAGCGAGCATGCCGTTCACCTGATACTGTAGCACCATCCAGCACCTTGAGTTATAAAGTACCTACTGTGTGGTGTCATCCCGAGACATAAGATGTTAAGTCTCATTATGTCCATTAGTTACATTGGCTACAATGTCCTTCAAACCGAAATACAACAGTGCATGCACTAGTGTGCATGCACATTGCATAGGCAGCAGTCTGCTTGGCGGTAGAAATAGACATTGCGGTGGTACCCACCCAGACTGACTATCACATATGAGAGACCCACCACCAGTAAAGTGTATGTAGTAAGTCAATTCTATTACAGACAGATATAACACACACTTATGCTGATTTATGCTGAAGTACGAAAGGGTTATCCCCGAAGGGGTAGGCGGATGATATCAGCATGCTAATTCTATCAAAGCTCATATTGGCAGCGAATTTATCGCCAAAATTCCAGTTAGACTAAGTGTTTTTGGAATTGCAAAACACACATTTTCGTTTACCTGACCTAGAAATCGAATCCAGGATATAACAGATTTCGCAACCCGAGTGTGCTGCTAGTGCTGCTATTAGACCAATGATCTGATGGATAAATATTTAAAAAATCTGAATACTTGATATACATTTATGCGTTGTGTCAAATAAGTAAGACAATTTACAATTTTCTCGGAAATAATAAAAAAACATACCCATAAACGCAAGCTAAAGTTTCTAAACCACATAATAATTGCCTTTTAGATTTTGATATACGTTTAGATTAGTGATATCTCTTTATCAACGCGCACGTTTTCGTTTTTACGTCACGTTATCGATTACACTTAAAGCGCGTTTACATACATAACCTTAAGTGAAAGTATGGGGCCGGTCCCCACATACTAATGCACCAAAATGTTTTAGGATTCCGTCACCACATGAGCGGCCGCACTTTTCTCCGTCGAGACATGCCGAGTCAGTAAATAAGTTGAATAAATTAATCAATCGAACTCAAGCAACCCCTTTTTGATGTCATAGAGTATGAAAATAAAATGTGTAGGTATTTATTGAAATATATGAAGGATTGCTTAGACTGTCTTTTTATTTATATGGACTCTGAGAAGATGGTTATCTTTATTTAGTCTATCTGATATCACAGTGTGACTATAAACTAATATTGCATTTTTAGAAAGTAACTTTCTGTACATAAGTTAAAATTTAATAATTCGTAAACTAATAGGAGGTTTTATTAAATTAAACATATATTTTTTATTGCTCGAAATCTTACACACCCCTCATAATTTTGTCTATATAAATGATCATAAAACATACTGAAAAAGGGAGCATTTACTACATAAACATACACTACGTACAAATGCACGAGGAATACAGAATGCGTTGTCGCTATGAATATGAAACAGAATGCGCTTCTAAACTGTCGCTGATCTGTGGCAGCAGTGGCTACCATCACTACTTTCCTTCCCTGCGTGTGTGACGTAACTCTATAAAAGAGTGCGCAGTGAAGACGCCGCCGCTATACCGTTTCCGTACGCCAGGCTCGGTCATAGCGTCCCGACCACGTAAATAAGGACGCGGGCGGAACACCTTCCGCTGGAGTGGGCTCAACTCAACAGTGATACACAAAGGTGAAGTGTCAAACAGTGCTCGTGCTAGTGACAGTGTTGTGATGTGTAGTGTCGCGCCCCTGCCGGTGTTATTAAAGGTGTGCGTTTGTTTCAGATACGAGATGAGGTCGTTGTTCTTGTTAGCAGCAGTATGCTGCTTAGTGTTGTCGGCGTGCGGTAGTCCTATCGCGCGGTCGGAGGATGAAAAGGAGTTAGCGAGACAAGCGCCGGCTGCCGCTGCGCCTGCGCCGGCCGCCTCCGATGACGACGATGATGACGACGACGACGATGATGATGATGTTGATTTGACTGGTGGTTTGGGAGGTGAGAGCACCAGATATTCATTATTGGCCTATGTACACTCATAACTCTACGTGATGGTTGAATACATTAGGATCTGTATCCATGGCAGACTGAAATTCTTATTAATCTTACCGATAAAGTAATAATGTAGCACGCGATAGAGGAAATCTCACATTAAACAACAAATATCATGGTTTTAAGTATTTTTAAATATACATATTAATGTTCCATTTATGGTGGAAATCATATTAAGTAGTACAGTAGAGGTTTTCTCAAGCTAGCTTTAAGAACATAAAGTATTATAACCATCTCCGACACGAGAATATTTCTATAGAAACAATGTAAGTTTTTAAAAAAAAATACTTGTCAAGCTTGTGTATATTGACCAGTTAATAGTTTTTACCGTTCAAAAGAGGAGCTCGATAACGGTAGAAAGAATAAACTCGCCAGATACTAAGAAATAGACTATTCATCGATGATAGTAACTCATGTCAGTCATTTGAAAGCAATATATTGTATTTTATGGACACCTGCGTAATCACTTCACTTTGAGTAGTAATCATATAGCTTAGTTGGGAGTGGAACGGTCTGCCGAGACGAACGTCCGCAGGTTCAAACCCAATGGCACGCACGCACCCAATGCACCTCTGACTTTTCTAAAGTTATATTGTGTATATTCTTTGTGAATTATCGCTTGCTTTAACGGTGAAGGAAAACATCGTGACGAAACCTGCATACCTGAGAAATTCTCTATAATAATTTCGAGGGTACGTGAAGTCTGCCAACCCGCATTAGGCCAGCGTGGTGGACTAAGGCCTAAATCCTCTCAGTAATAGAGGAGGTCCGTGCTCAGCAGTGGGCAGTATATAATACAGGGCTGGTAGTGGTAGTAATTATATAGGAATTTGCATATATTTATTCACTAGCGCAATTATGTGAATTATTGGAAGTAATTGAGTAGTTATTGATTTTATGGATGTCGATTTTATAGGATTTATGACAAGAATTAATTTAATTGCAGTGATTATCATTATTACTGTCTTAAGCGTGTAAGATCAAGGGCGGTGTTAATAAATCAATCTCAAGTTTGAGTTACATCTCAAGTATTGATAGTTCAACACATTATGTCTACTTGAGATGTAACTCAAACTTGAGATTGATTTATTAATACCACCCCAAGTGTAAATTTCGTAATTTAGAATCATTACAATAAAAGTATCAAGATGCATAATGTAATGCAATATAAACCATATAATTGCGCTTAACAACCCACTTGGATTAGAAGTGTTACGTTTCATCGATAAAAATTCCTAAGAATCAGGACGTGGCGGGGCCAATGCGGAATGTGAGGCGGGCAGCGTGACAAACGTTCTCAATACTTAATTAATTCAAAAAGAAAGACTCAATCAGAGAAATTAACGCCCCCGGCTTTCTACCGACGACAGACTCGCGACTAAGGACGTCACGCACCAAGAACCGGCGGTGCGCGAACTTAGATTAACTGTTTGTTTAACAGTTCATTTGTGTTCGGTGTCGATCTTGGTGTCGATAAACGGTGCTAATAGGCGGTTCACAACTGACATATAAACGTAACACATTCAGTGCTAATTTTGCAGGTTACTAGCATTAATAAACAGGTGATTGGTTCCGTTTCTGTGCACTTAATATTCAAAACACATTATGTAGGTAGTGAAAATAGTAGGCGCAACATGAAGTGAATTTTAATGTAAACTGTTCTCTTGTTCCCAGATGATGATGACGACGACGACGACGATGATGACGATGATGACGACGATGAAGAGGAAGCTGATGATGAGGAGGATGATTATTTGGAAAGGTTCTTCGATGACATTCTAGGAGGTGAGCTCGAATCAGTAATAAAAACAATCATACGAAGTGAAGCAATTAGTAGGTAAAGTAATTCCGGTAAATATAACCAAAATATTTTATTAATCTACAGGCGATGAGGACGACGACGATGAAGAAGCCGAAGCTGCTGTACAGCCCGTAGTTGCCCCTGTCGACACAGTAGCCGCCGCTCCTGTCGCTGCCGCCTCTTCAGTCGAAGAAGCTGCCGCTGCTTCTGAAGAAGTTGAGGCGTCGGAAGCCGAAGCTATCGCTGAAGGCGATGAGCCCGAAGCCGGACAGAAAGAGCCCGCTAGTGCCGAAGTAGAAGCCCCAGCCGCCAGCGCAGAAGTCGCGGCAGACGCGGATGACGATGATGAGGAGGAGGATATCACTGACGCTCTTGACCCTGAGGAAGACGATGAGGATGACGATGAAGAAGAAGACGACGACGACGATGAGGAGGACGATATTACCGATGCTCTTGGCAGGAACATCTCCGCCAAGCACTCACGTGAGTCCAAAAAGCTGAAGGCCAACGTCGCGGCGTATGTGAAAAAATCTGGAAAAAAAGCAAACTACATGGGTAAAGTAAAGAAAACCAAAGCGACATCCGCCGCGGCAGCAGCCGCTGAACACAAAAAGTTCAGATAGTGATTAGACGGCGCCGGAGTTCAGGCGGACCACGCCCTCATCCACCTGTGAGACCCCTGCGGTCCCCTCCTTTAGCTTAGCTATTTATTAACTATTTATTTATTCTATTTATTTTATTTATTAAGTGAGCATGTTTGATGAGTGAATGTGTAAGTATGGAACCGAGAGTTAAATTAATGTCTAGATTATGTCACACCGGTCTCGTGGCAATTTATTTGAAATAAATCTGTTGTTCTAATTCTGTTGTGTGAAATTTTTTGTCTAACCTTCACGAAGTTTTGTGCGTTAGGACAGTTTGGATGATCAATTAATTATGAACCAGAAATCGGTCAGAACACTAGTTGACTGTTTCGATCTATTCTGACAGATAATCGAGTGACATTATCTAGTAATTAATTTAATATTTCGGCCAATAAATGTATACTAGTCAGTTTCTATATTTATATCCCTGTTTATAACCTTTCCTAAATTATGATATACCGATAATGTATTTTATAACATGTAAAATTATTTATATATTTCCTTATTATTTCTATAGTAGATAATAATATTGTAAATATAAATTAAAATAAGTAATTAACTAGCTTTTTGACCGATTTATCTATGTAGTCTAACGCACAAACAATCCTTTCTCCCGCATCTCATCCATCCCGCTTAGTAATAAAAACTAGTTTAATCACTAGACAGATTTTATTATAAGATAGGGGGCCTTGGTGATCGATAGCAATCTAGAAATCCCGCTAGAGTCCAGTCACGAGCGCGCCGCGTCGACCGCCGACGAGGAACTAGCTCGATGATGTGTGTTATGAGGTCGGCCGTACGCTGCCTCTTACTTTCCCAACCCAAGACAGTGCGATGAACCCGCTTGATTTCTTTTACAACCTTGACACTTTCTATGACCTTGCTCCTAGAGCTTCCTGGAGCGACCTTGACAAAACGGACATCTTTCGACATAACTAGTAGAAAGTAAATCGCATAAAACTCGTTACTCTCACTCGATGACGAAATCCTACAGCAAAATTTGCGTGCCGAGTATCCGCTTTAGTGAAAACGGCATAATGAGATGCGAAAAGAGAAATTTTAAATGTTTGTCATCGTGAAATGCTGGGTGTGTCGCGAGGAATCACATGCGACCCAAATGGAACTCGTTTGTCACCGGCTAGTACTGGTCACCTGCTTCGAGGCTAAGCGCTTCCTTTACGGAAATAAATATATTTTGCGACTGTCACAAATAGATAATACGTATCTTCCTAATCGCCCATTACATAATAACGTAAATTCCCAAAGAGATTAACATAAAACGAAAACGAATTCAACATTTGGTAAATTATTAAAGATCGATAACCGTTACTAAACATAATATAGTAAATAATTAAAATAACATCAACTGGCTGTATTTGTGTCGAGATTTCTTCGAATACGCATGGCTCGGCACGCAATTTCTTTTACGTGTGGAAAATAGAAAATCCACCGTTGACTGGACGTATTAATTGTAACCAATGATTAGAATTCAAGTGGGGCTCCGTGAGACAGCTACAGTTAGTTCGCGTGCCAACGAAACGTGGTTCGAATGTAGCGTATGTAGGTATTCAGTTGAATAATTATTAAGTTTATGTACTAGCATGATAATATGCAAGCACATGGTTACAAATTAGAGACAATTAAAACGTGTCAATGGACAGAGAAATCGTTTACTAATGAAGTTTCCCTTATTTCCTAAACTCTCTCTGTTTGGCAATCGACCTCTTTGTTATGGATTTTAATTTAATCAATAATTTATATGCGCAGCGCGGTATTTCGATGAAATTCATAAACATTCAAATTTAACTTTCAATTTCGCCGACAAACACAACACATTTAAGTTATGTAAGTAGCACGGAATGTAATTAACTGTTTCACACGCACAGGACTGAAAGCATCGTGGCAAAAATAGAAATGCAATGACGGTTTTTTTAGTGATAAAATACGGATATACATAATAAAAAAGTGTCCAGGTAGAATATTGTGGTGTGGAATAGTTCTAAAGGAGTGAAAAATGGCTTGTACATTCCTCTATTAGCAATAGTACACACACCCACGCCTTTTATCCCCGAACGGGTAGGCAGAGACGCAACTAGTGCACCCACTTTTCGCCGTGCGTATTCCGTCCCATGATGTGATAGAATCCAGACTCCGGGCTAATACTGAATAGAAAAACCCGATATCACTTTGCGCGACCCGGGGATCGAACCCGAGACCTCAGCATTGCAGTCGTACCGTAATACAACTACGCCACCGAGGCAGTCATATGCCTTTTACAATAGGCCCTATTAACAATAGTGCCTATCGTAAAAGGCATTAAACAATATATTTTCACTGATCGTGCAGGCAAATAGGTGTTATGATAAGTCAATACAATAACGATACATGAAGACAACTCAACGATTAACATGATAGTGTAGTGAACATTCAATAGCATAAATCGTAGTTAAAGCTGTTATCAATCTAAGCAATCCAAAAATGGGATATTATTCTATATACCGCTATTTAAGACCCCTTGAACGCAAAAAAAAATCTGGGAAGAAATCAAACCTCTGGCTGCGTTTAGGACATACGAGATACTCAAGATGGTTTAAAACTGTTTAGGGTATCGTGTATGTCGCAAGCATACTGTATGAGCTACTAAATAAGCTGGAAGTCGCGTGATGGTCACATATTTTTACCAATCGTACTTTTGTAGTATGTTGAAGAGACTAGTAATGGCGGCTGGTAAACAGTACACTAACTAACGTATGTACGGAACGTTTACGTTAACTGTTAGTACGGAAGCTTTGCCTGTCCTTGCGGGTGTGCTCCCAGTCGATTTGGAGGTACAGCGTCGCGCCGCTATGTATTACTCAACCAGAGAGGATATGGATAAAAGGTTTCTTACGTCGCGTGAACTGTTAAGAATCAATAGATTATTTAAACCGCACACTGACGTACATAATGAGTTGTTAAGCGAATGGCAATGTAGGTCGGACGTATCTTCGAAAGGGCGTCATTTATATAAATACTTTCCGTGCGTTCGCGATCGCCTAACTAAAACTTGGTTAGAAATAGATCATTGTGTATCGCAATTCCTTACCGGCCATGGTAATTTTAGGGATAAACTGTTCTCATTTAGGCTGGTTGATTCTCCTATGTGTACATGTTCTACACCTGGTTGCGAGTATGAACAGTCCGCTCATCATATACTTTGGGAGTGTGGTCTTTGGCATGATGAGCGCAACATAATGTTAGATAGTATGCAAATAACATCCGGGGCTGTATACTACATGGACCTTATAGAACCTAGACGGAATTTCCGTGCTTTCCGGCGTTTTTGCCATGCCTATTATTGGAATCAAAATTGACAGCTCAAATGATAGGACCCTTTAATTTAATTTTTGTCCGTGGTGCTTTACAACTGGCTTTTCTAGTTGTAAACGTCCCAATACTTGAGGTTAAAATGCCTCATTAGTTCATTATTTTGTCTGCCGCTTTGCTATGGAGGGAAGTGGACAATTGATATTTTCAACTCCTCCCTATCTTTCTATTTGATTAATTTCGTTGCGGGATAAAGACAGACTAGTGTTCCCTGAGACTCGCCGAGCTTCACCGGTTGCTGTCATAAAATGCGTGCCATTACTGATCCTGGCTTACAGGAGTTGTAGTGGCGGGTGTGAGGGCGGGATAGTCTCTAACTAATGTATGTTATCTAATCAGTGATGTTTTTGTCAGTTTTATAATGTCTTTTCTTCTCGTGTGTAACTTATTTATGTATATTTTTTTAAGTAATTGAATAGAGAAAATGTGTATATTTTAATTGATTTATTTATTGCACTTTATATACAAATATATATAGGCGGACTTAATGCCAAGGGCATTTAGCTCCCAGTCAACCTTAGGGTGGTGCAGAGTTAAGTAAGGTAGGTGCATCAAGTTAACTTGACAGGAATTCAAAGTTACAAATTAAACATATGTAAATGTATTTACATGCAATATATAGATAGAAATCAATAAAAAATAAATTTTATTAGTAGCTCATAGGCGTAACGCGCCCTAATTGACAAAGCATTTAGTTTTGATTTTTAAAAATCACTACAGGAAATTTTATCAATATCATGCGCGATGCGAATGCAATAATAATTATCATCACATAAAACAGGCATAGTTGATACTAATAAACGGCCATATAATCCTTTCCGTTAGTTGAACATTTCATAACTGATGGATTATTTTTATAACGTACTTATTAACTTTAGTTAAATACTTGTAACGTTGCTATTAATTTACCGAACCATAAATAAACGCTGGCTCTAACAGAACGCGCATAGATCTATTTAAAACCAATAATTACCAATGAATGTAATGCAAGTATTTTATAACAAACTTTTATACGCATACTCACGCCTTTTATCCCCGGAGGGGAAGGCAGAGGCGCAACTAGTGCACCCACTTTTTGCCGTGCGTATTCTGTCCCATGATGAGATAGGGGGCGAGCGTATCGGCATATCGAGCACAAATTCCGGACTCCGAGCTGATACTGATTAGAAAAAATCTAACATCACTTTGCCCGACCCGGGGATCGAACCCGAGACCTCAGCATTGCAGTCATACCGTAATACAACTACGCCACCGAGGCTTCTTATCTTTTATACTTGTACCATTTAATTTTAACAAGCGATTAAAGATATTGTAGATACAATGGTAATGGATTTTGAAAAGATAAAAGAGCTATTAGACACTCGTTAGTAAGAAGGTATAACTGTTATATTTGCCTAAAGTTATATTAATAAAATAGGTACATATAGGCAATTTTATGAATGACGTTACAGATAGATTCTTTAAATTTATAATTGTTTCTAGTTAGGTATTTTAAAACTTAGTTTAAGAAATAAATGCTACGAAGATGACGATTGCTGGAAGATGCAAACAAAGATGCAAATACTAAACCTGATTTCCAGTAGATTTACTAGAATTAACTACTATCAGCCCTGTAGAATATTCTGTCTACCTGCTGTACACGGATCTCCTATACTACTGAGAGAAATTAGGCCTCAGTCCACCGAGCTATACATCTCTATTAATCTTTAACTAAACAGAAATAGAAAATGTAAAAAGCTTACACAAAAATATTTCCTTAATAGGCTCTTTGGATGAGGAACCCGAGAAGAAACCGGCTCCCGCGCCAGTACCCGCTGTCTATATCGTCAAATACAACAAATTCGTCGACACTGTTATTGAAAAGATGAATCAAATATTGAGCAAGTCTTACGATCCAGTTAGTGTAAAACTTCAGCCCATTGACGCAAGTAAGAAGAGCAGCAAACCAAAGAAGACCAATACCAAGACAAAGAAGAGGTAAATATATCATATCAACTGGTGGTAGGTCTCTCATTATGTAAGAGGCCGTCTGGGTGGGTACCACCGCAATGTCTATTTCTACCGCCAAGCAACAGTGTGCATGCACTGTTGTGTTTCGGTTTGAAGGACATTGTAGCCAGTATAACTACTGGACATAATGAGACTTAACATCTTATGTCTCAGGATGACGAGCGCAGTGGAATGCCACACAGTACTTTGTAAGTCAAGGTGATGGATGGTGTTGCTACTGTTTATGGGTGGTCGTATCGCTTACCATCAGGCGAACGGCATGCTCGTCTCGTCATTCAAAGCAATAAAAAAAAAAAAAAAAAAAAAAAAAAAAAAATATTAATACATTTATAACGGTGTTCTGTAATTTATTACGTACAGTCAGTGAAAGTAACTTACCAAATGTTTACAGGAAAACCTCTTCTAAGAGGAAGAACACTGCCCGCGGCAATACTACAAAGAAAAACAAAGAAAATATGTCATCAACTGCAGTCCCTGAAATGGTCAAGGACGAGAACACTCAACTCAATGAGATAAGACCCAACGACCCGGCTCTGGAACAAATGGTTGAATCTACAACTTCAGTTGAATCAAGGGCTTTAAAGTCAGGCACTGAGAGCGGGAAAGCTAAACCTACAACGACTAAAGTTAGGCCGCCCACTAAGCCTGTAAAAACAAAGGCTAAACCGAAGCCACCAACAAAGACCACTACTAAGAAACCTGTTACCACAAAGAACAAGACCAAGACTGGTGACAAGAATAAGCCAAGGGCTAAAGGAACTTTGTACGGTCTTTCAACTTTAAGGAGAACTGGGGACGTAGCAGTTAGCATTATGTCAGACCACACTACGATCAAGAGTAATTTCGCTGTTGGACCACTAATTCTCAGAGTGGAAAAAGAGGTACGTATAAAAACAAAACAATATTACAATATTGCAAAGCTACTTAAAGTAATAATATAAAAATATAATGTTTTACAGGTTGGTCGTGGAGCAAAGAAAGAATTGAAGTCGGCTACAGCGACCACAACAGAAATGGTGGGAAAGATGAGCTTGAGAGTTAACAACGAAGGCGTCGCTACATTACACTCCATCAAAGTTCTACAACCTAAACAGGTAACTATTAACGACATAGCATTTTTAATATTTTCAACCATGTTTATAGGTTTATTGATATAGTAAATATTGATATAGTTTATTTTCTGGAATTTATTGTCCAGGTTGATTTTTTATAAACATCTGAATAACGAGACGAATTGAGGCTACACTGACCTCAACGCTACGTTTGCCCATGAACAATACCAAACAGCAACTCAACTAGAACTTAAAATTACGATTGATTGCATCTAACAGCTGCATTCCTTACCCTAAAACGTTAATATATAAGCCTCATAATACCCAAATATATGTTAAGCCATTTATAATTCATAAAGTGCTTTTTAATTATACTGATGTATTATGTTTTAGGTGAGAGTTGACAGTAATCACGAGCGTACTCGAGAATTGGTTTGGCAGCGCAGCGCGAGGATCGCCCACGTGGTTTCTGAAAAACTGATGTCTGCATCAAAACCCATGTTCCACCGTCAACCCGTTGTAAAACAATAAGCACTAATCAATAATTTTATACATAGTATAGGTTTAAGTACACGTTGTATTTGAGTCTAATAATGGCTTAACAGTAGTGTTCCTTTGCCTGCATTTAAAAAAAGAAGTGGATGGTCGTCAATTGTTCTCTTTTGTTTCGTCGCTTATGGATGGTTCAGGAACACTACTAATCTAAGTTTGGGCGGATAAGTTTTGGGTTATGGTTATTTATAGAAAAATATTTTAGCCCTACAACTTTAGACGGCATTTTCAGAGAAAATAATTTATTGATATTTAATATTATTTATTTACGTTACAGACTGATTTACACCTTGCTGTCTTAAAGTTGTTTGACTGAATTTACAACAATGAGGACTCCTATGTTGGCTTTAGGATCTTCTTTCTGAATCATGATACTCATAATATTAAAGTCAGAGATTGCATTTATTATTTTGTAATGTTAATGGTGCTAAGATATTTATAAGATGATTAATTATTTCTTTATTTATTTTAAATCTTGAAGATTTATTAGAAATATATTATAGTTTTTGCAAAATTAACGTGTTTTTATCACTTTCTTGATTTTATTATCTGCCATGAAAGAGACGTGTAGGATTATTCGGCATAAGAGCATAGAATCTCCATCGTAATACTCTTCCAAGATTTATGTATCGACAAGTTACATCGACAGTAGACAACCGTATTTATATGCATTGTCGTGACTTTAAAGAACGTGAACTGTGGGCAAACAAAGGCATGGCCTTAATAAGAACTAGGTCTTGCAAACTAATAGCACGATACAAAATGATATCTTCTTGTACATTGTCGGCTAAATTGAAAGAATGGTGTTACCATCCTTTTGCAATAAATTTAAACAAAAATACCCACTTTTTATGTATAATTAATTCTAAAGTGAAAGTCAAGAGAACGAAAATATTTTTTTACCTTTTTTTTACAATTTTTTTTAGAAGAATAATAGGAAAATAAAATATCAAGAATATTTTTTACACAATGTATTTTCAAAGTCAAGTATAAGCTAATGTTTCATTTTTCCTTATAGATAACCTGGTCACATGAAACGGTAAATCTGTGGTTACTTCATCTAAATTTTTTTCTTACTTAAACGAATACAATAACCAGGCAATAAATTGGTATTGATACAATTTGATATGGTCTTAGCAGTTAAGTTGAGAGTCGATGGATTTGTGCATCCACAAGAAATTCAAAATGGCCCAGATCTGAAATGCGAGAAATCGCGGATATATTTTGATCTCAATTGGAAATACCTTGGGCGGTGAAGTCATAGTATAGAACGCCATAGTGCCTCAATCTCGGGTAAGTTTCAGGATCAGCTGGTTTACATCCAGCGAAAGGGCAATCTTGGCAACACCGAGTTTTAAGAATCAACAACGTCTGAATGTGGTGCTCTAGAGTAGATGTTTACGAAACTTAAGAGATAACTGGTTAAGTCCGGATATGGATTTAATCTACGCCGAGAAAAATGATCAATACTGGATATAATAGGAAAATTCATATCACTTTTTGCCAAATGTACAGTCAGCCACATAAGTACCTGAACAAATTCAAAATTTCAAATCGCGTATACGCGTTCAGTACAAATAAAACATATTTTTTTCTTTGTGTTAAGTAAAGTAAATCCCTTTTATTTTAATTTTGTGAAAAAAAAACGAAAATTGGTTAGAACACAAAAGTGTAGAGGCAATTTGAAGTTTTGAATTTGTTCAGCTACTTATGTGGCTGACTGTACATAACCAAGGAATACTGGAAATTGTTAATATAAAATGTAGACAGAATTGACTCACAGATCTTTGGTAGTTATTACTAATAAGATTTTAGACGTATATTTCGTAATTTTTACTGGTGTTCGAGCTTAAGTAAACTAGGCTTTAGGCAGTTGAATTAAGAGAGAGTATGTCGACTTATCGATTATTATTAACTATCAAGTTTAATATTGACGCCAAGTGCACAAAGATACTTTTATTTATTATTTTATCCCATATAAAGTTATTATTACAACTGTGTACAATCATCGTCAAATTTGAAAACACACAGAAGAACAAAAACATAATTTAGGAATGATATATTAATTTGACAGATTGAGGTAAGCCGTATGTCCGGCTCGAAGGACCAAAATGGTTAGATATAAAAGCAACACTAAGTGCCATGGGCATACATTGCAAACCAGTTACACTCATATTTAGAGAGCTTGAAACAATATAGTCTTAGTATATTTGAATAGTACATATGTAATAATATACGTCTAAAGGTCTTATGTTACGCCTTTCACGGTCATAAAACTTATAACACAAAAACATTTATCTAAGTATAAAATGTAATTAAGTAACGCACGTAAATTACGAAATAAAATCTAAACTACTGGTATACGATACTTTGATTTAGGAATGGATTTAGGAACGTTAAGTTAGGTCACTGGTGTGTTAACACTAATTTAGTGAGGTTTTGATGGGAGGTAATGATTATAGGATAGTTTTATAATTATATGATTTTTTAAAATTAATAATGGTTATATTTCTGTAAAAACGATATCTGTGTAATTTTTATATTATGATGTGTAGAGCATTTTTTATATGAAATGTTCGAACGTCTTAACGTGTATAAAATTTACAAATACAGTTGAAATCGTTCCAATAATGTGTCTTAAATATACAAGATGGCAAGATACTGTTTGTTATACTACTATGGTATTTAGTGTATTTATTAACCAATTAAATAGAATGTATTTTTGGGGACTTAAACAACGTAGTTCACATTGCGGTAAAAATAACAAAGTACGGACTTGATGCAATTTTTGTGATATCACCAATAGATGGCGCTATACATAATTTTGACTGTAAAAATTTTGCTAACTACTGTCACACCGTTGTACTGTACATACTTAATTACACACTAGTATATCTACATGTATACGAGATCATGTGTCATTGACCTCGCTGGTATGAGATTTGACTCCATTCCTGCAAAGTAGAGGAGTCCTGTTTTGTTCGTCGCATATGACTATTTCAGGGATTTCGTCGGTACGAAGAGAGTCATAGTTTGGTGGTGGTGTATGCCCTTTTCCATGACCGTTGATAAGTGGCAGGGGTATTTGGCCGGTAACATCTGTAAAATGAGAAAAAAAATTGATTTCATGTTAGTTAGGGCCGATTCTTATTCATCCGGTACAACTGATACAAGTTATACATTGATAATTATAACACGACTGAATGTAAAAGTTAACAACCGAACAACTTTATTCACGCAATTGAAATTATTTTATTTACATTCAATTTTATCTTGCGAATAATTTTTATTTGTTGATCGAAAAATCAACCTTCAAAATAGTTACGCAAGGGTTATTTTGCACTTGTTAGTCCTTAGTGTGACCGCACCCTAACAGAACTTACTTTGCAATGTAGACTCTAACTCATTGTTAGACAGCACCACAATGACGCTGGACCCTGAGTTGCTGAAGACAGAGGCCACGCTGGCTCGAGGCGAGAGCAATATCAGCGGTTGACCGCGAGATGAGAGAGAGCTTGATAAGGCGCACATTCCTTTAGCTGCTGTGAAGTCGGCGCCTAAAATAACACAAAGTGAGGTTATTTTGTTCTTCATATATATTCTTCAGAGACTAGATAAAATCTTTTTTTTTTTTTTTTTTTATTGCTTTGAATGACGAGACGAGCATGCCGTTCGCCTGATGGTAAGCGATACGACCACCCATAAACAGTAGTAACACCATCCAGCACCTTGACTTACAAAGTACTGTGTGGCATTCCACTGCGCTCGTCATCCTGAGACATAAGATGTTAAGTCTCATTATGTCCAGTAGTTATACTGGCTACAATGTCCTTCAAACCGAAACACAACAGTGCATGCACACTGTTGCTTGGCGGTAGAAATAGACATTGCGGTGGTACCCACCCAGACGGCCTCTTACATAATGAGAGACCGGCCTCTTACATAATGAGAGACCTACCACCAGTCACTATAATGACTATTTTACTAACATAGATATATTCGCTGTAAGAAATTACGTATCTAAAAAACAAATCACAGGTGCTTTAATGACGCACCAAAACACGTAAAGCGAATGTGCTTATCTGTATTATTATTTTTTATTGTACCTTTATGAATTATATTATGTACTGTAATCCGTGAAAACGTAGTGGAGTGTACACTAACTTAATCTTAAGATAATTGTATTTGTTCACTTGTTTGTTGTCCTAATAAAATAAAATAAATTATTTGAAGTGAGTTAAAATTGTCGAATTAGTTTTTACTTGCGATTTGATGTATTCCTTTCAATCTACTATCGATCGATTAAAGGGACGTTGTATCGCTTGACGGTTTGTAAGTCGAGTTTTGTCATATGTATAGTAATCGAGTACAGCATATAATGAGACCCTTCATTTCTATCTTGTTTGTTTTTTTTTGTATGGCATCGAATGCCGGGACGAGCATGACGTTCGCCTGATGGTAAGCGATACGACCACCCATAAACAGTAGCAACACCATCCAGCACCTTGACTTACAAAGTACTGTGTGGCATTCCACTGCGCTCGACATCCTGAGACATAAGATGTTAAGTCTCATTATGTCCAGTAGTTACACTGGCTACAATGTCCTTCAAACCGAAACACAACAGTGCATGCACACTGCTGCTTGGCGGTAGAAATAGACATTGCGGTGGTACCCACCCAGACGGACTCTTACATATGAGAGACCTACCACCATATATCTTAAAGCCTATCAAACATTCTACACTGCTAAACTGCGTAAAGTAATGCTCCCTATATTAGCTTTATAATTGTCTTTGGCGTAATAGTCCGAACAAAAATCAATTTTGGCAAATTTATAAGACTGGTCTGTCTTACCCAGTACGTATCTGCAGTCTATAACAACTGGCATACTGCATCCGCCTTGCTTCTTAGCAGCTCTTTCAACATACTGACGTATGTATTCCACTCCAGGGAAATAAAGACTATTCCCCACGGTAACCATTAAGTAGTTTAGGCCAGATGGGTTCTGAAAAAGCAATGTAACATATGGTTATAAGAAATTTAATATAGTATGACTTATTGTTAGTTTTTTTGTTTACATATCTGTGGGCTTAGAATGTGACAAAAAAACACGTCACGTCTTCGTTTCGTCTTATTGGGATTGGTTGAGAGACTAACATTTGACTGACGTATTGGTCTCTCGATCAATCACAAACATCAAAATTAAACGACATCGTTTTACGAGTTGCGTCTTCGTGTCACATTCTAAGCCCACTGGTTTATAATTACTATAATTTCAAAAAGCAAAATATTTAAGTTGTAAGACATTCCTGCAATTAGTTTCGACTATGTTTACAGAACTACCTACTTCCTAAAATATAAAATTAATTCAAAATAAAATATGACCCATCAGAGTCTAGTTATTAAAGACAAATAAATTATAATGGTCTCAATATTTCCACAAAAAACCCAGAAACAACTTTATTGTATGAGTATAGATATATACCGTAACAACTTCGACATCAAGCTGCGGTCTTGCACTGGGATACAGCAGGAGAATCAAATTAACAGCCACACCGGCCAGTATACCCAACTCCACGCCCACTGAGAGGCATAACGCGAACGTTGCGAACGCCGGTACAAGGTCAGCACGCCGCGACCGCCACATCGGTTTTACCACCTGCGATTATCAATATGTTATCTAGGATAATAGATAAAGCCTTCGATGTCGTAAAAGAGTCGGTAAATCCTGTCATAAAGTGTTTCCGACCTTCCAATGTTTGTTTATGTAACTAAATTTTAAAAAATACAAACACACGAATTGAGTATCTCCTCCTTTTTTGGAAGTCGGTTAATGACGAGACGTGCAAATCGTCGGCTCGATAGTAACTGTAGCAAGACCACGCAATACTTTGGATATATGTATTGCATTGAACTCTAGTCATATAAAAAAATGAGAATATTAATACGCGCATACTCACGCCTTTTATCCCCGAAGGGGTAGGCAGAGGCGCAACTAGTGCACCCACTTTTCGCCGTGCGTATTCCGTCCCATGATGTGATAGGGGGTGAGCCTATCGCCATATCGGGCACAAATTCCAGACTCCGGGCTGATACTGAATTTAAAACCCAATAGCACTTTGCCCGACCCGGGAATCGAACCCAAGACCACAGCATTGCAGTCATACCGTAATACAACTACGACACCGAGGTTGTCTTTGGTGTTTGTCACTGGTGTTTGGCGGTAGAAATAGACATTGCGATGGTACCTAGATGGCCCCTCGCATATGAGAGACCTACCACCAGTAAACCTCTTACATTTATGTTCTGGGAAAAGAACGTATGTACGCCCGACCATAAATACTGGCTATGAGCCAGAATTTATGGTAGGAAAGACTCCGGACTGATACTGATTAGAAAAACCCAATATCACTTTGCCCGACCCGGGGATCGAACCCGAGACCTCAGCATCGCAGCCGTACCGTCATACAACTACGCCACCGAGGCAGTCGAGAATATTAATAATACCTAGTAATAAAGGCAGCTAAATGTCATTCAAACCAGAATATTGCTACTTGATGGCAGAATAACTACTGAAGGATGCACATAACTAACTATACTATGTCAGGAATATTTAGAGAAATAAGCAAAAGCAAATTTCTATAAAATATACTTTCACACGAAAATATTTCATTGGAAACATATTTTCCAAATAAGAAATTTAATTGATCGTCTATTGCTGAAGTAATTGTCAATAATTAAATATAATAATTACGATTGCATGAAGGTATTACATATCAAGAAATTAATTACAGGAAAAATAATTTTACGGTACAACGCATATGTGGACTGTGTACAAGTCAGACTCAATTGTGAAAGGCATGTCCACGTTTTGTATGGGTGCTGGGCCTCAAAATCTAACCGAGCTCAAACTTTATGGATATTAAAGGGACAAAAATATGGATCTTGAATATTTTGAAACGATGTTGTGAGCAAAAGTAGGCACGTAGTGAGGTTATCGCGCTAGCCTTTTCTTACGCCCGCAGCGTTATGGCCGGTGACACTCAGTGACGTCATAGTTTGCTATTTCTGGTATTTGACAGCTACCACTTCCATCGAGTTTCAAAGTTTAATAAATCATTCACTACTGTGTTGATTTGGAAAATTCTTTTTCAGTAGATTTTGGATGACAATTTTTTTTATAAATATGATAAAACAAATCATCAACTACCCAACTGCTGCGAAAATATGTACTTTCATGTGATGTAGTTTTTTTGTAGTAGATTGCTAGTGGGTATTGTAAGTTCGTAGTGTGCTGTTATTGTAGCAATTATGCAAGTCCAACATTGCACTATAATAATAATTAAAATAATCTTTAGCGGAATCAATACACTAGTTTTTATGCACCTAATCGAATGCCTCTAGCTGTATGCAGCAATTAGTATAATCACAAAATATGTATACGCTAATTATATATTAGAGTCTAACAAATCTTAAATTATTGATATATAACTAATGGCAGGAAATTACATTTTACGGTACATTGCTCATTCGGTTACGTAAGTTGGAATCCATTTTGCACAAGTCATGTTTAAAAATAAGCAATAACTTTCTTATCCCGTTTAAAAGTTACGCGTTCCTTTTATTAAAGACAAGAAGATACAATTTATCTTTAAACACCGTATCTTTAGTCTTTACGGATACCAACAGAATATGAACGATATATTTAACTAGACACGATTTTTGTAAGCAAGAGATCGTCTGAGAAGTTACCGTCGCTTTCTTTTATGACATCAAGTAAAAGTATGAAAGCATTTCTGACTTCCGGTTCGAAGGACCACACATCTCGTGTAATTACACGATTTTATGAGTATTAAAAATCATATTTTTGGGAGCGAAGCATGCCTTGCAGTAATACTTTACTGTTTATTCAAAATTCTGCTTGGTATTGCTATTTCATTCCCAGGCTAGCGACTTCAATATGTCTTCATTGTAAAATAAATAATAATAAACGTGTTATTCGGTTCACTGACCTCATACTCTATCATGAATATGACGGCGCATATCACCACCGCTGCTAGAGACGCCTTCGGTATGAAGTAAAAGTACGGCGTGAGTAGACTGAGAGCTAACAGTACTAGGACACCTATGAAGAGAGAATACATTTATATAAACTTTTGGGAAGACAATTTCACACAGATAATTCGAGAGAAAAGATTTTTATTAATTCATTTTTTAAGGCTGATGAGCTGATATATCTCAATAAATGTAGTTCCAAATAACACTTTTGAATTAATTACTTTTGAAAGCAAAAGAAAATGGAGATTCAAAATTCTATAAAAAATAATTATACCTCTCAATAGTATAAATAAACTTATATTTTGCGGTTCACCCTGCATTATAGTACGCAAACGTTTAATGTTGATTGCAATTATTACATGCAAATAAGTGAAAGTTTATAATAAGTGCTTTCCTCAGTAGGCTAGTAGGCTAGTAGTAATTAACAATAGTTAATTCACAGAACAAGCAAAGTAATTATATTTCCGATAGATATAATGATATTTATTGTAAAAACAATATTCACGCAAATGCAAGTGACTATACAATCCATTTTTTCTAGGGTCTTAAGGGCAACATAGTTTTGGAAACCTTATAATCTAAAACACACATAAATAGAATCACGCTTTTTCTTTTTTAGGCTCCGGACTGACATAGAGCAGAAAATCTCCAATACTATCCAGAATTAGAAAAACTTACCTGGATATCTGGAACACATGGTTTTACCTGTGAAAATACTGCCGAATTGCGTCGCAACACCACTCGCGTGGTTCACCGCGCTGCGAGAGAACGAGCCGGTGATCGGCATCGCGCCCACGAACGAACCGAAAATGTTTGCTAACGATAGAGTAATGAGCTCTTGCGTCGCGTCCACTGATTCGCCGCTGGCTGGAAAGAAATATAGAAATATTTACAAACACTTACGCATTTTTTATTCCCCAAGAGGTAGGCGAAGGCGCAACTAGTGCATCCACATTTCGCCGTGCGTATTCCGTCCCATGATGTGATAGAGGGCAAACCTATCGCCATATCACGCACAAATTACAGACTCCGGGCTGACATTGATTACAAAAACGCAATATCACTTTTGCCCAACCCGAGGATCTAACCAGAGACCTAAGCACTGCAGTCGTACCTTAATATGATTATGCCACCGAGGCAGTCAGAAATATTTTATAAATCATTAATAGTATTTCAAATGTGGCATAAAGTAGAATTTTACTTAGATACTATCTCGCCCTTACAGCACTGCAACTCCTATAAGCCAGGATCGGCAGTGGCACGCATTTTATGACACCGAGCGGTGAGGCTCGACGAGTCTCTGGGAGCACTGATTAGTCTTAACCCGCGACGAAGTTAATCAAATAGGATAACGAGGAATTGGAAATATATTATATTGATTTCAAGCTTGTCGAAATTGAATTGAATATGGTGGGGGTGAGCAATTATGACAAAAAAAATATTATTCGATGGAAAAGAAAAGAAAGATTGGTCTGAGCAATAAAGTTGTTCGTTTACGTTGCAGAAAGGATTTGGCCTAGTTGTATCGACCACCTGCCTGACTTCCCTGGTGGCCCAGGGGGATATAATCCCGGGCAAATTGTGTTAGAAAAAACCAAGAGATGCTTGACTTAGGAATCGAAACCAATCTCCTGATTTACTGTATACTACGGTGCCTGTAGATCAAGGTCGCGACACTCTTGAAAATGACGAATTGAAATGAATACAATATTCTCAAAACGTGAACAAATATATTTAATATTCATGACAAAGTTTAACTTTAACATAATAATTAAGTATATTTTTATGTATAAATAGGTTCAGCCCGTGGCTCCGCCCGCATGATAAAAAATACTGGGATAGAAGTCCCGCTTTACATTTTTCCCGGGATAAAATGTTACGCATACCATGGACAGCAAGACGCACCAACAAGTCTATTCTTGCCCAACTGAAGACCAAGACTAGGCTCTCTACAATATGCTACCAACGAGTGTGAAATTATTTTGGCCACATTGTCCGAAGAGAACCAGATAACTTGGATAAACTGCTGGTTGTAGGGAAAGTAGAAGGTAAAAGACTACGTGGGCGATCACCTGCCCGCTGGTCTGACCAAATAAAGGCCATAACGGGACTTCGTATTGCCACTGCCCTGAGGAAAGCCGAAAATAGGGGCATGGGGGCGGCTAGTCATCGACTCCATCAAAACATTTCAGGACGGACACGACCTTCAGTGATGAAGAGAACGATAAAGAAGAAAAAACTAGCCTATAGCAATGAAGAGTAATGTAGCTTTCTAGAATTTTCAAAATCGGTTCAGTAGTTCTAGATATTAACTCCTACAAATCTACAAACAAACTCACAAACTTATCCTTTTTATAATACACAATTTTTTGCCCGCGTCAATGAGTTTTCCCGGGATAAAAGTCCCGCTTTATATTTACCCGGGATAAAAAGTAGTCTATGTCCTTTCTCAGACTCTAGACTATCTGTGTACCAAATTTAATTTAAATCGGTTCAGTAGTTTTGGCATGAAAGCGCGACAGACAGAGTTACTTTCGCATTTATAATATTAGTAAGGATTTTAGTATAGATTATGTCGATTAAGTGTGACGTTTTAAAGCGAAAGTATATGTACAGGTGAAAACATACAATGGTTTAAAAAAAATAGTTCTTAATATCCCAATCCCGGGCTCTGTGGCGTATCTTGGGAGAGGCCTATGTCCAGCAGTGGACTGCAACGGGCTGATGATGATGATGATCCCAATTATACGCAAATACGTTTTATGTTAAGCAATTACCATTCTTATCAGTATCAAGATAATTACAAAATAAGAATGTTCAATATCTGAAACGTGTGCTAAAAATAATTGTGAGCACTTTTTTATACGGGAAATTCACTTCATGATAAGCGGAGAGGTGTCCAGATAGTGTCGACTGACAAGCGATGATTATCGACAGTCAGTCGACATAATTATGCCGGCCTGCTTAAAACGTATATTATGAGACGACTAAAAATCAAATAAGATTACCTTAATCTAAAGAATTTCAGTTTTACTACCGAAAATATTCAAGACCTTTACATTTAGACCTTTAAAGTTATGTCTAAGGTATTTGTAAATTTTTTACGCTATCTATACTAATATTATAAAGAGGAAAGATATGTATGTAAGTATGTTTGTAACGAAAAAACTCAAAAACTACTGAACGGATTTAGATGAAATTTGGCACTCAGGTAGATCATGTCCTGGATTAACACATAGGCTACTTTTTATCCCGGGAAAATATTTTTATCACGGAAAAACTTTTTCACGCGTGCGAAGTCGCGAGCAGAAGTATAGTATTTAATAAAAAAAAATGTTAAAGTCGATTTACTCAAATAAATAGACCAATCTCGAATAAATATTCAATATTATACCACAATTTAGTCTAAGCAAAATTGCCAGTACATTTTATAACTGTTGAATAATAAGAAATAACAGCTCCAATTACCTATAAAACGATTAAGAAACTGCGCATACTAAATACATACAATCAGTCGTTACAATTTGTTAGTAAACGTAAACGACAATTAACATATTAAGTCCATTATTTGCGGTAATAACTGTTCGTGACAATAAACAGCACATTAAAGTGGTATAACAAGCCGTAATTCACGTTATCAATCGAGTAATGTTCTCTACGACAGTTTTTGTTATGCTCACTTTTCTTAATGCACTTGGATTATCTGTGAGTTTGTTAGATATTTCAGTTTATGTGGGTGGTTCAGACTAGCAAGTTCTTGCAGCAATATATTACGTTAGAACATTCAGAAGAGTTTAAATTAGCGGCAAAATCAAAATTTTACACACATAAGACATGCCAGAAGTCCTGCAAGCTACAAAATTTGCAGAAGTGAGCTTGCCGTGATTATTTGTCTGAAGTCGACTTCTGCAAGTTTTCTTGCGAATTTAAACGTCGATTAACATTCGACCTGTATTATATGTCCCAGGAGAGTTGATACAGTTGTAAAACGAAACTAAGGTTTAATTTCACCATACCCTGTTAGTTACTTTAACAGCCTGTTAACTATCTTGATTTTTAAGGTTTTTGAGTGTCCCACCATACCTTAACCGGTGATTATCTTCCTTAACTAGGTGTTCTTTCATGGGGCACGCGATACTTTAACATTCGCGTTAATTTTAATGCCCGATTAACTAACGCCCGTTAAATAAGAAATTGGACCTGAATCGTTTTCGTGCCATACATAAAAAAGTCACATGTTACTCCAACCTTAAATTGGAGTGGCACACTAATAGGAAGGTAATAATGATGAAAATGGCTTGAATTTGGTTGACGCGTTCTATGATAACTTAAGCCAATGGAAAATGAGTATTTTTTGTTTTGAATGTTAATGTAAATTGTTAAGTAATCAAAATAGTGTCAATGACACCGTTGCGGAATTTACGTAGCCTTATAATAATATACTTACTCAACAACTCTAAAAAACTATAAAAATTGAAGTCGAGATAACCGATGATTTGTTATTATAATAAAAAAAGCCACTAACTATTTATTACATTTACTTATGTAGCACTATATGACTAATTTATGTACAAAATAAATTATACCAATAAGCCATATTTTCCGATATTATCTACTAAAATTAGACAGCCTACAAAATTTATGTTCAAAATTATTTGTATGAAAATGTGGTCCCAGTTAAATTCTAATATCGTGATAGATGGGCTTTTGTTAAATAAGCGCTGCGACTCGGTTTTGGATAAATTAATGTGACAAGATTTTTAGTCAGAAATAAAAAGTAAACTTTCTAAACAATAATGATTTCTTACGTTTACGCCAATAAACGTAACGTCGCGTTGGGAGAAAAATAAAATAAAAACCGAGATCAATTCCGTAATAATTACCAAATTTCTAAACAATTTGCACGTACTTAACTTACAGGTGGTAGGTCTCTCATATGTAAGAGTCCGTCTGGGTGGGTATCACCGCAATGTCTATTTCTACCGCCAAGCAGTGTGCATGCACTGTTGTGTTCCGATTTAAAGGACATTGTAGTCAGTGTAATTAATGGGCTTTATGAGACTTAGCATCTTAAGTCTCGGGTTTATGAGCGCATTGGTGTGCCACGCAGTACTTTGTAATTCAAAGTGCCTTATGGTGTTGCTACTGTTTAGGGGCGATCGCATCACCAACCATCAGGCGAGCGTAGTTGTATTTAGGTACGACTGTAGTGCTGAGGTCTCGGGTTCGATCCCCGGGTCGGGCAGTGATATTGGTTTTTCTACTTAGTATCAGTCCGGAGTCTGGAATTGTGCCTAATAAGGCGGTAGACTTGCCCCCTATCACATCATGGGACGGAATACAAAAGTGGGTGCACTAGTTGCGCCACTGCCTTCCCCTTCGGGGTTAAAGGCGTGAGTGTGTGTGTTTATAGGAACATTTCTTAACAATATTACTTACCAAAAGCCTTAGCAATAGCCACATTTCCCAATACGGCCACAATAGGCACTAAAATTATCGAAGATCCGAGATCCGAACACATTTCAACGAACGACACTTCCCTGCCGCCATATTCCGTGGTGAAAGGAGGCAATCTTAGCGGAGGAAGACCTTCTCTGAAAGAAATGAAAACTGTATAAAAATGCAACATTTACATTATAGAAATTGAGGTTAAAGTAATTAATAATGAATTAAACAAACGAACAATTTGATGAGTGCATTGAACTGTAATTGCACGTATAATCTACATTTAATTTGCCAATAAGCCAAGATATTCGCAAAATACGTAATCAGCATTAAATGTTACTTCGTACGAGTGCGGTTTCGAATAAACCGCATTAAAAACAAATTCATGAAATGCATTTAAACATTCTGTTGTCTGAAACGAAGCCACAAAAACAACATCACAACCGCACTGCAAACAGTCACATCAGATGTAATGGATACAAAAAAATTTAAAGTAACCTTTGATAAATTATAAACCTAGATAGAGTGACGCGCTGCAATGAAACTAAAACAAACAGACCAACTTTTCTTAAGCTAGTCTGCGTGACAGCTTTGTCATACGCTATCGCTGCATCATTCTGCGTACCCTTGTGGTGCGCGCATAATGATACCAGCTATTACATGGTTTCTATTAAAATGGGGAGAAAATTATATCCATGAAAAACAACAAAAAATAATTCACTCGAACTCATTTAGTGGACAACTGTTGGTCTCTATTTTTTTCGACGCGTTTGAAACGTTCAGTGTCTACCTAGGTATAGCCTCACTTGACATTGGCAAAATTGTCCTAAAGGACAGAGCCAGATAGGAAAAAAAAAAATACCTAGGTATATAATTAATCAAAGAAAGTAACGTACTTCACTGTTCCTGTGAGCTTGAACGGTGATTCAGAGTGGCTCTCAAATATAAACGCGGCCAACGAACACAGAATAACTATTATAGCATTTCTTGACGTTGACAACAACCACAATGCCTTCTTAAGCCCCTTTTGGCTCGCTGGCAAATTTATATCTTTCATTTTCTGAAATGAAAAAAATACTTTAAACGTGATTATATTTTGGTGTTTGCAAGACAGTTTTAAATTGAAAACCTGAACAGGTGCCGAAATAACTGACAATAAACATGAAACTATTATTAGTTTCAACTTTACGGTTGTTAGCGAAATTACATAAGATACTCGTAGTGGCGTACTTAAATAACACCAATTAAAGGCGTGAGCTATTATTTCTTAGAAAATGCCGATATTTTTTGAGTTCAAGGCGTGACTTGAAAATGCAAAATATATCTTTAATTAATTATACACCATTTAAATGCTATATGCTTGTTCAAATTGCAGACAAACAAGGGTAATTTACGATAAATTTCTATTTTCTAAGTTACATGGAGGTAATTGTCGTCTCCACTTAAGAGCTAGTCTGTCCCAACGATTACCAGTTCAGCGTCCAAGACTCGCCAATTGCGTCTCAACTGGTCTCACATTTAGAGTAATTACTTTCTTTTTATTACGACTACTGTTGACGGTGAATTTAATTTTAAATCCTTCTTTTTTACCGATAAATAAATTATACTAAATATGTTTGCTGATTTAAAAAAGGAACATAATATGTTCCTTCCACTTAGTTAGGTATTAATTGAAACATATTTATTCTTGAAAAAAAAAATAGTTTTAATTTTGGTAGTAGAGTTTCTGTAGGGACCAAGCCACAAGCAAAGGTTTATGATAATGCCAATATTTATATGGGACTTAGAAACACCCACACATTTGCATTTTGAATTATTATTACATGATAGTACGACAAATATACTTACTCGCATTAAAAGCAGGAGGACAATACATGTCACCCCTAATAAACTATCAGGTATTCTTGCGTTTGGTATATTTATTATCACCTGCAAAACAATACACCTTCACATACACGTATATTGCAATTATAAAATAAGAAAATATTTATGAAATAATAAACTAGATAAACAAAAATGAGAATGACGGTAGGTTCTTGTGGCGACTGAATGAATTATGGCCATTAAATATTTTGAGATATAATAAATTGGAATATTGAACTCTACAGTTTTATCAGTTATACTGAAACAACGTGCAAAAATTGGTTTTAATTTTCAAAGGTGTAGCACCTCCATAACTGCATCTTATTCATTACTAAGGGCGGTATTAATAAATCAATCTCAAGTTTGAGTTACATCTCAAGTAGACATAATGTATTAACAGTTCCATACATTATGTCTACTTGAGATGTAACTCAAACTTGAAATTGATTTCTTAATATCGCCCAATGTTACACACACACTGACGCCTTTTATCTCTGAAGAGCTAGGCACTATAATTACTAAGGCCGTGTTGTCTCATCCGTGGTCAAGTTAACGGTCTTATACTGGACGAGCACGCAGCGCTTTCGCCTCGCTGTGAATTCGTTTCCGATTCGCCAGTGTGATAACATCCTTAACTTTACTTGACCACTGATGGAACAGCCTTGCCTAAGCGACTTACTTTTTTGACGGTATCCAGGAATCCACCGGACCTGAATTGCAATCCCAATAGACCCTTGAGTTGCGATACCGCTATTATCACAGACGTAGCTGAAGTGAAGCCTACGGTGACCGGCACCGATATAAAATCTATAAGTACACCTGTGGGGGAGAGAACATTTCTGAATACTTATTTGGTATAGACTGCAGTGAAAATGATAAACCTATGAATTTGAAAGGAGTACAAAAGAAGCAAAGAAGTATTTTGTACAGATACTTCTTTATGCCAGTGATAAGAATCAAATGACTAATCTTTTGATTCTACAATAATTATTCACTGCTCCATTCCAAAAATCCAATCTGTGAACTATCGGTCTTGCTTCACCTCTATCTTTAGATAAAATCTACGCCATGCCAATTGATATCAGATTCATTTGTAAGGATTACCGGTGATTGCGGGATTTAATGGAACAATTGCTATTACTGTCACATCCTAATGTATGGTTGGTTAGAATGCTTGTATAACTATACAGAATGAAATCTACGAATTGCCATTCATTTTGTGTATTAAATTTAATCTGGTATGAAATGGATATTGCAGTCTTCTCCCTTGATAGAAATCATTCAGGAAATACTAAATGAATAGGGTATTTTACTACGTTCGATTTTGTCAATTATTCCATGCGTTATAGCAAATAACACGAAAAATAAGCTCTTTCGTGAAAGCAGCAATAAAATTGGTTAAGAAATGGGAAAGCAATTCGTATTTCAAATATTTCATATAGCGCGTAGTGCGGACTGGGGATAGCGCGCTAAGTCTTCCTATCGCGCGCATCCTAATGCCTTATGACGTCAACTAGATATCGTTTGTTGACATTTAGCCCTTCCATCGGATTTTTAAAGGGCCTCATATACAGTACGATCCGTCGTTACGATCGATCTGAAGAAAATTGTGACGATCCATCGCGTCGAATTGCCGCTCAACACACGGAACAATTGATCGAATCGATCGGCGATCATTCATATTGGAGCCCGCGTTAGGCAGACTGAGACTGCGGCAAAAATCTATTAGTCGATCGCAAAGAGCTATCGTTAAGATATTCATGATTGTATTGGTTTCTGTTGCGATCACGATATCGTCTTCGGTCAAGTAAATCGTTTACGATTTGGACATTATCATCGAATCGTCGTTGCGATCGGTCTGAAAGACGGATCGTACCGTATTTGGGGCCCTTAAGGCTTATATCTTGTTGGATTTTTACCGGATATTTATCGTAATTTTTTGTGTTAGATTTGAATGGAGTAAATTTTTGATAAACATAAAAAGTATGAGTAAAATAGCCTATTACGACTAAGATCTTACAAACAGATTTCGCAATAGTATGGTGTAAAGAGATCATTGTCCCGCGCAACGATTTCTTGGTTCGTATTTCGCAGAAACTATTTAATAAGAAAAAACCTTTTCCCATACAAAAACCAAATGCATCTTATCACACAAACATTTCTCTGAATTTGCATAGAAACAACAAAAATGTTTTGTACTCAGCTTGTCAGTATATAATCAAACTAGCACTGCGCGCGGCTCCGCCCGCGTGGAAAAGTTTTTCCGGGGTAAAAAAAGGAGTAATGTAGCTTCCTATTAGTGAAAGAATTTTCAAAATCGGTACAGTAGTTCCTGTGATTAGCGCGTTCAAACAAACAAACGAACTCTTCAGCTTTATAATATTAGTATAGATTTAGCACCAATATGATATTAAAGTTTTGTTAAAAAGAACATTTATCATGATCGATTACTTTTATCACGGACTATTAAATAACAAGGGAATTAAAATTGTATGGAAAGTAAACACGATCAAACAAATTAACGCTTCAGTAAGTTTGCACTGAAGCCGCAGAGATGTATAATATTTTGGGTGTTACTTATTATGAGTAAAGTATTGTATATCGTCAAGGTTTTTATTCTGCAACTGAAAAATATTTAAGCAAAGGAATAGTTATTGTTCGGGCTAGTAATCACGGACATGTATCATATCACTATTCTACTGCCTCGGTGGCGTAGTTGTATTACGGTACGACTGCATTGCTGAGGTCTCGGGTTCGATTCCCGGATCGGACAGTGATATTGGAATTTTCTATTCAGTATCAGCGCGGAGTCTGGAAATGTGCCCGGTAAATGGCAATAGGCCCGCCCCGTATTACATGGGACCTAACAAAGCTGGCGAAATGTGTGTGATACATCTCTGTCTAACCCTGAAATGGGAAATAGACGTGATGCTATGTATATATGTACTATCCCACTGCTGGAAACAAGCCTCTTCTACTACTGGGAGCCTACATTTTGCATTTCAATAGGGTAGTTTACTACTTTATTTAAATACATTTATCAAAAATGGATGTCGGCTAAAATCTAGAGGCAAAATAATTTTTAAAATACAAGCAATAATAAATTAGTTATAAAGCTTTGAAGTTTGGTGGAAAGGGCATCTGTCAGATAACGGCAACACCAGAATGTGACGTAACCGAGTGTCGCCAGCCATAACGCTGCGTGCGAGCGAAAGAGATGACGCGATATCCCCACTACGCCCCTACTTTTGCTCACAACAATATTTCAAATATGAATAACTGCATTAGTTGTCAACCGATTTTGATTCTGATTTTACAGAAGAATTTATTCTTCGTATTATTTTCTGTTACATATAAAATAATGTACAAAATCAAACATAGGAAACTACCCTATTGATGCTCAAGATTACTGTATCACGTAGCTAAGAAAATTCGACGCAGAACCTATTATAATCTATTGAAGTCAACAAAATTCGTGACCACAACAACTAGCAAGAAGTCGATTTTAGTGCAATTAATATTTAAGAAATGAACGTAAATTTCATATACAGTCACAGAGACGAATTGTTAAAAAAGTTATAAAAACGTGCTTGTTCTTAAAATTCATTAACGACACCATACACACATCCACATAGACAATATATCTACAAGTTTTATCGAGGTTATAATCAAATACAGTTCGACTAGTGAGAAACGCAAACAATAGAATGTGATTAACTCGGGAGCAGGGCATAATGAAAAACGTTGTATAACCGACGACAAGTAGGGACGCGATATTAGAATTTATTAATAGAAAATATCACACATTTATTTGTATAGGCAATACTTGATCCAGGTACGGATTTATATCATCATATCATATCATCATCATACCAGCCCTGTATTATATACTGCCCACTGTTGAGCACGGGCCTCCTCTACAACGGAGAGGGGTTAGGCCTTAGTCCACCACGCTGGCCTAGTGCGGGTTGGCAGACTTCACATACCCTCGAAATTCTTATGGAGAATTCTCAGGTATGTAGGTTTCCTCACGATGTTGTCCTTCACCGTTAAAGCGAACGATAATTGATAAACAATACACACGTAACTTCGCACACTCAGAGGTGTGTGCCTTGGGTTTTGAACCTCCGGACATTGTCTCGGCAGACCGTTCCATTCCCAACTAGGCTATCGTCCACTTGGACGATAGCCTAGTTTGTATATAGATTGGATTTATATACAGATTCATTTTCTCATAACTTTGAGACTATTTTGAAAAATTGTAAATAACGTTATTTTGTGAAAATTTTACCAGCAATGTCTTCAACGACAAATTTGAATATTATGTATTAAGTAAGGCTTCATTCAGACTAAGCCATTATTCCTAGCAACAATTGTCTTTTGAATATCTGTCAAAAGGCTCATACACTTCAACACCGTCGAGAATTTTCTCGTCATTGCGCATGTTCAGACGGGGTTCAAATTTCAATAATTGCATACAATTATTGCTAGCAACAATTCTTCCGTCTAAATTAGGCTTATTGTGACAACTAAAAATAAGCCTAAAACTCAGTCCATATCCTCATTCCCAATACTTATAAATTTAAATGACATGGCAAATTCTGCAGGTAAACTTATTATATTAGTCCGATAATGGAATAATACCTTTTAGTACTATTCTGGAAAGCAGTCATGCGTCAATTCTCTTTAGTATTACTCTTGAATGGAAATTTTATTTCTATGTTCTATTTCATTCAGTTTAAATGAAAGGGTGGGTCTAACCCCACGCTCTGCCGTCCTCATTACGTGCTCCAAATGATATAGTTAGTGTATGTATCGGATGTTGCGATTTTCAATTAACTGATAACAAAAGGGAAATCATTGAGCTTCGCCAGCGTTAATATGTACGCAATGAAAATTTAATTTAAGGACGCTATTACATTTTTGACATCTTCGATTTTAGATATTTGAATGACAAGAACGCGCCTTGCTACACGCGCACACATCGAAACCGATTTAAACTAGATTTTCCATTTGAACGAGCTAATCTTAATACTTGAACATATTATTTTACTCATCCATATTTATTTTTTTGGAATTGTCGAATGTTTACAATTATGTTTAATAATAATAATTATTATAATTTCATCATGTAATAGACATTTTTTTTTATTGCATTGAATGACGAGACGAGCATGCCGTTCGCCTGATGGTAAGCGATACGACCACCCATAAACAGTAGCAACACCATCCAGCACCTTGACTTACAAAGTACTGTGTTGAATTCCACTGCGCTCGTCATCCTGAGACATAAGATGTTAAGTCTCATTATGTCCAGTAGTTATACTGGCTACAATGTCCTTCAAACCGAAACACAACAGTGCATGCACACTGTTGCTTGGCGGTAGAAATAGACATTGCGGTGGTACCCACCCTGACGGCCTCTTACAAAATGAGAGACCTACCACCATTTTAATATATAAAAAAAAAAAAATTAGGTTATACATATAAAAATATAAAAAAAGTGTATCACCCTCCGATGGCGTGGCTCAAGACCCAAGCTACCGATAGTCAGGGATACAAAGTGAGGAATCTCCTCACAATGCGTGTGGTATGCGATACGACCACCCATAAACAGTAGCAACACCATCCAGCACGTTGAGTTACAAAATACTGTGTGGCATTTCACTGCGCTCGTCATCCTGATACATAAGATGTTAACTCTCATTATGTCCAGTAGTTAGACTGGTTACAATGTCCTTCAAACCGAAATACTACAGTGCATGCACACTGCTGCTTGGCGATAGAAAAAGACATTGACATTGCGGTGTCCAGAAGTACTACTTTCTGCATCTGGCTCTTGACCCAACTACCAATTGAGAGCTTCAGCAGGTGTTGGTCGAGACTCTGGTATCAACCCATGAGCAGAAACGACAAGGCCCCGATAGAACCGACCGTATAGTTCTTTGATCTTCCATATCACATCGCGTTCCCTAATGCCCATCGCCATAGGTTTTCGCCAGTTCTCATTCGCCAAGGAAAGTGGGATAAATCCCTTATCCACCATGACTAAAATCTTATACATGCCTACTTCGCTGTGGAGGAAATAATTCCTGAGATTGCATACCTCGCGGTTATGCAAGTCCATTAAGTAAGCCTCAGCCCCGCATCTTCGCGGGATGTACAACCTCATCACTGACCACCGTGGGTGATGCATACGATATGCAGTCAGTAGGGTCCGGAACTTTCGATCCAGGGCGTCCAATTCAGTCTGAGTCTTTCTTTCTGAGTATACCAAAAGAGTACATGAGTACAGGCATAACCCAACCGTTGAAAGCACAAATCTTGTTACCACCTGACAAAAAACTGTTAAATACTTTTGCCAGGCGGCCGAAGAAACGGTCATTCAGCGATTGTTTTACGTCGGCACTCATAATCCCCAGTGCCTCAGGCATACCCAGATATTTGTACGTTTCCGTCTCAGAAAGGGATCTAAGTCTTACAGTCTCTAAGACTTGTATGTCACCAGAGACCACGACCTCTCCTCGCTTCATATGGATAGCCGCACATTTATCTACACAAAACTCCATGTTGAGTTATTTGCTACATCTTTCAGTAATTTTTAACGACTCAATCAATTCTGTTTGTTTTGATGCAAACAACTTGAGATCATCCATGTAAAGCAAGTGAGATATAGGCTCAGGAGCCCCCGTGCATCTCGGCGCTCTCGGCGTCAACGGCAGCGTGAGGCCTACCTGCCACTCTGCTGTCCGTCAGGGGGGTCGCAACAATGTGCTAAAAAGACAAAGCTAGAGACGGCACCCGCCCGCGACGCCCGGGTGGCCACTGTTAGTTGCCTTTTACGACAGGCAGGAGATACCGTGGTGGAATTCTCCAAACACCTTCAATCTACAGGGTGGGAGACGCCGGTCAGTCGTCCACCCGGCGCCTCCTACGTCTCCTCTGACGGCGGGAGGAATCCTCGCGTTCCAGAACTCTCTCAGCACTCTCCTTCTACGAGAGGACTATCTCGCAGAAGTGAGCCAACACACGCCAGATCTCCGGACTGCCGACCATGGGAGCGACCACGGCCGGCAACGAGAGGCCGCCTCTGACGACTGCTTTGAGAGCGCTGCGCTCCTCATTCCAGGCTGGGCAAAACTCAAACGTATATTAAGCCGTATCCAGCGGGCAACTGTCACAATGGCACACACAGCCGACACCTCGGTACCTACGATACGACACAGCTACTCACCGAAGCAGCCATGCCTAGTGAGTAGTTGTGGCTGAACTGTAGTACTGTAGTATTGAGTGTTTAGATATTTTTGTACCGGGAAAGGCTTTGAACGCGGGCAAAGATGCGAACTAAACCTAGTAAAATTTAAAAATAAATAATCACCGATACTAAAAATTATAAATAGTAAATACCATATACTGCAAAACTTGTCGATTTTGTAAATATAAAAATACTATGCCATTTTAATAATGAAATTTAAATATTTGCATTAAAATAAATGAATGTTTCATTAATTAAATCAAATTTGTATTGACTTATTGTAATATTAAATTTTCATACTTGCTTTTTGAAAAATAATAATTTGAAATAGTATCAACTATTTTATTCGTAGTATAATGACATCGCGATCAATTTATTACGTATTTATTTTTTGAAAAAAAGTTGTACACCCGTGCTTCCTCGGCCGCGTCTCAGCGCGGAATGACAGCCCGAAATTGGAAAATGTATGAAGAAATTCAATTCAGGTTATATTTTTTCTCTTTACTGGAAAAGTATTTAATTTGACTTGAAAATAATTAGTCATAAAGCGAGAAGACTATATAAGCCATCATATTGTTTCGGTTTTATATTAAAATATTCATTAGTTCCTTTAAGTCTATTTTGTGTTTTTAATTGTTTGTGCTAATTGTTATTGGTCAATCAAGTGTGTTTTCGATTCTCGTTCCCGCATATGCATTTTTAATGAACTGGCTCCACCCACTGGGAGTGTCAAGAGTGAGACGCATGTGTTTTTCGAAGCTACAGTGGACCTAAATTTAATTTAATTTTGTCTTGGATGAAATTATAATTTTGAAGAATCGGTGGTTTTGAACTCCCAGCCTGCGGCGTGCCGGGCGTTGTGTGTCGCTGCCATTCCACGGTGAACAGAAGCACAGTGGCGAAATTGTGAATTAGAAATAACAATCACACCGAACTATATAATATAGGCTACGGGGTAGCACATCGAAAAAAAATCAATTCTATTGAATGGATGCAATGCCTCCGAAACATTCAAAAGTTTGCTCGGGTTGCCGTAATGATATTAAAAACAAAGATCACCTGGATTGTCCTCTTTGTAACAAGACGTATGACATATCATGCGTAAACATAACTGAAAAACGATTTCGCTCGATGACAGTGGACCAAATCCAAAAATGGATCTGTCCAGAATGTCGCAATAGGAAGCCGAAGAACATCGACAGTAATACCCCGGTGCGAAGTCTGATGAGTTTTGATGCCTTCACTAAACATACTGCTAGTGGCAAACAACAGTCGTCGGAAGAAGCTACGTCGAATGTAACGCATCGTACGCATCGCAGTAAGATAACCAAAGTATCGAGTGAATCACCGGAGCATCTTGTGATGAGTAATGAGTTATGTTATAGTGATAAATTGTCTCAGTTAATTAGGAGCGAAATTCGCACGGCGATTCACAACGAAATTCCTATTTTGCTTAAAAGCTTACTTGAAACTGAACTTGCACCTATTAGGATGCAATTAAATGCTATTGAAGCTTCGGCTGCATTTACTAGCGACCAGTTTGATGATATCTCTCAGAAAATTCAGACCACCACTCAAGAAACGAAGAATTTACAAAATGAGTGCGAATTCCTGCGTAAATCTCTTGTAGATCTGCAAACACGGCTTAACGCAGCTGAACAGCATATGAGAAGCTCCAACTTGGAAATTCAAGGTGTTCCGGAACACAAGTCTGAGAATGTCGTCAGTATCGTGAAGCAAATAGCTCAAGTTGTGTCATGCAAGCTCAACGACGAAGATATATTAAGTTGCTCCAGAGTTGCCAGTGTCAACAAACAAGCGAAAAGACCTCGTGCTATCGTCGTTAAGCTTAGAAGTACTCGCTGCCGCGATGAATTATACTCCTCCACGACAAGATATAACAGGGCAAATCCCCAGTCTAAATTAAACTCTGGTCTTCTGGGAATCGCAGGCGAAAAAAATCCTGTATTTATATCAGAACACCTCTCCCCATTTAATAAAGCGCTTCATGCAGCTACCCGCATCAAAGCCAGGGAACTGGGATACAAATTTGTCTGGGTAAAAAATGGTCAGATTTTTATGCGCAAGGACGAAACATCTCGATTTATTCATGTTAAATCCGAACAGCAAGTTGCATCCTTTACATAATGCTAATCTCAGACCGAGAACAGTGTATAACGCTTTAAACACCAATCCATCTTCACGCAATGGCTAATAACACCTTGACAATCTATTACCAAAATATTCGTGGCATGAAATCTAAGCTGTTGAATATAAATAAGAATGTACTATGTAACAACTATGATGTAATTTGTCTTTGTGAGACCTGGCTTGAAGATGATATCCAACATGCGGAGTTATTTGATAATAGATATAACATCTATCGGCGTGATAGACCATCTAATTTTAAGCAACGTTATAGCAAAGCTTATGGCGGGGGTGTACTCATAGCCATCAAAAATACTCTAACTTCAGAACTTAAATCAAACTTTCACTCAACTGTTGAAGACTTGTGGGTTCGAATCAGACTTTCCCATGGATGGTTGTATTTGTGTACTGTATACTTACCATCGTATCTAGACTATGACCACTTTGTAGAATTTTTTGACAATTGTGAGCGTATAACATCAGACTGTGCAGGTAACAAATTCTGTTTAATGGGAGATTTTAACTTAGATGACATAAATTGGCCAGACTGTGTACCTGGTATTCCTTTTGATTATCACTCTTCTAAGTCTACTTACTTTAACGAGTTTTTACATTCAACTAACTTTTTACAGTATAATAACATCCGTAATTATAATAATAGAATGCTTGACCTTGTTATTGCTCAACCTACACTACAGTTATGTATTAAAGAGTCTTTGGAAATTAGCAAAGTTGACTTACATCATCCTCCCTTATGTGTATACTTAAAATGTGAAAAGTATTCAACTATGAACTTCCAATCTACAGAGAAATATGCATTTCACAAGACTAATTACAAAGAGTGCATTAATGATCTAGGGCATATTAACTGGGACCTTTATAAACACTTGGGTTGCGATGATTTTTTGCAGTCATTTTACAATTTACTGTGGACGGCTATTGATAAATACACTCCAAAGTCAACTAGAAGGAGACAAACTTTTCCGTTTTGGTTTCCGAGGTCCCTTATTAAAATCTTCAAAGAAAAAGACAAATACCATTCTAAATACATAAAATATTTAAACCCGCGTGATTACGACGGTTTTTCCTTGATGAGAAGAAGAGCCAAAGTGGCATATGATAAGTGCTTTAAAACGTATATTTCTTCTATCGAGAACAGCCTCAATAATGACGTTAAGTCTTTTTGGAGATACACAAAATCTAAAACTGAAACTAATGCATATCCCAAAAATATGTTTTACAATGGTGAGCACGCTGACAATGGTTCAGATATCACGAATTTATTTGCCAAACACTTTGCGTCAGTCTATAACAAAATAAAACTAAAACCTAAATCAAGTGGACCCACTAACACTAGTAATTGTCTGTCAGCAATAACTATTACCTATAAAGAAATAGAAAACACCTTAAACAGACTCCAAATCAATAAAGGCGCTGGTCCGGATGAATTGCCGCCTTTATTTGTTAAGACTTGTGCGAAAGTATTAATTAAGCCACTTCACATAATTTTTAATAAGTCCCTCAGTCATGGCTATTTTCCAGATGTATGGAAATTATCTAAAATAGTGCCGGTATATAAATCAGGCTGCAAAGAGGATATTTCCAACTACCGTCCCATTTGCATTCTCAATTGCTTTGCCAAAATTTTTGAATCCATAGTCTACAAATATGTTTATTGCCATTTCAAGCAAATAATTAGTATTAAACAGCACGGGTTTGTCAATTCAAGATCAACCACGACTAATCTCCTCACGTATACTGAGGTACTCTGCAAAGTTTTTGGCGCTAAAGGACAGGTAGATGCCATCTACACGGATTTTGCTAAAGCGTTTGATAAAGTGGATCACAATATGCTTTGTGCAAAAGCTGAGTACATGGGTATACACGGCTCTCTACTTCGTTGGCTGGAGTCGTATCTTATGAACCGTAATCAACTAGTAACTGTACATGGCTATGAATCTGTACCTTTCGAAGCTAAATCAGGTGTTCCTCAGGGTTCTAACCTAGGTCCATTACTATTTAATATCTTTTTAAATGATCTGCTGGAACTATTTTCTTGTGACTGTCTCGCCTATGCTGATGATTTAAAGATCTTTTATGTCATAACAAGTCTAGACGATTGTCAAAAACTTCAGGCTGATCTTAACAAACTAGACAATTGGTGCAAAGTAAATAACATGTCTTTAAATATCGCAAAATGCCAGTGTATAACTTTTACAAAAAAACTAAAACCCATTATTTTCCCGTACAATATCAAAAGTACACAATTAAAACGTGTAAATTTCATAAGGGACCTAGGAGTGCTATTTGATTCCAAGCTCTCTTTTAAACTTCATTTTGAAACTGTTATACTGAAAGCTCGAAAAACACTGGGTTTCATAAACAGAATTACTCGCCCATTCAAAAAACCATCCAGCCTACTGACTCTATATATATCCCTAGTGCGAAGTATACTCGAGTATGGTAGTGTCATATGGTCACCATATTACAAGGTCCATATAAACAAGTTGGAGTCGGTCCAAAAACGTTTTGTCAGGCAGTTGAGTGCAAAGTTTGGTTTGAATAGACAGCTTCTAAGGTATGAGGATAGGTTAAGTGAATTCAAATTGGATACATTACAAAGGAGACGAAAACAACATGACCTTATGACGTTATATAAAATAGTAAATTCACAATTGGATATCACCTTCTTGGGCCAGGTATCATTCAGAGCCACTAACAGATGTAACCGCAGACAACATTTGTTCTCAGTACCGGTAGCTACTAATAACTTGGCTCATAATAGACCGTTATGTCGTATGTGTAATTATTATAATGAGCACTGCAAGGAATTGGACATATTCAACCAGAGTAAAGGCCTCTTTAAGGCAAATATAATTAATCTAAAATTGTTCTAGATCTCCATCGCATCTCTTTAATTTTAAATTGATAAAAATCAAGTAGTTCACATTAATAGTCTATTCGAATGTTGTGCGCGGGTTTTATCGGTGTACAAATTTGAATTTGTTATTCTAAATATTGTAAATTAGAGAATTGTGTAATTTGTATATTGTTTCTGTGCCAAATAAATAAAAATAAAAATAAAAATAAATTAGTTTAAGGTATAATGGTTCCGATTCAGACCCTATTTTTCGTCATTTTCAGCGATTATTGCTCCAGAATAAACGTATTTACGTGATAATGTTGTATGGAAGCATACAATTTCTATATGTTATAAGCAAAGAGGAATGTTTAATCTTTATTTATATACCAAGATCTCCTCATAAGCGTAACTCCTGATTCAATAAATGGTACCTCAAAACTACGGAAATTTGTAAATGCGCCCTTAAATTACACACGTTTCCACGTAAAACCTATTTATTTGCTAACAATGTAATAGTCAAGCGCATAATCGCATTAATTTCTGAAATATTTTTGTCGGTGTTTGACGTTATTAGTTTGATTTTGGTTGTGAAATATTTTTATTGTTGGTGAATTTATTAACAGATTTATTATAAAACCGAAAGCAATGAAATTTATTTAAATTGGTCAAAATTGATACAATTTATGATTTAGTTTAGTTTGGGAGTCAATGTAACATTATTATATTAAACGGTTTTGACGACAAATATGTTTTTCCTTTTTCTCTTTCTTATTGATATCTATAATTACATAATACTTCAGCGTTTTAATAGATAGATTTTTTTTTATTTATACAGAATACGTGTACTTGATATTATGTATAGTAATAGAATCTCATTAAAACTAAAGCGTACCTACGTCCTACACGTACAAAAAAACACATAGATTGTTTAGAAATTAATTTAAATTATCTTAATGTACGCCTTTATGTACACCAAATGGCGGGTAATTTCTGAAGCACTCAGTGGATAACATGTGAACAAAATATGTGAAAGTTTCAATTGTTAGGGTAACCTTCAACGAAACAGGAAGCCACGAAACAATACCACACCACAGGTGGTACATTTTACCAATATTTAAACATGAATATAAAATGGAAAAAGTAATTATTTGCTATTTGGTTATAAAATGGTGGCAGTGTTGACTTCATTATTAAATAGCTTATACTCACGGATTCGCCTGCATGAAAGTTTTTATTACAATAAAGTGTATCTCCATAACAAATTTAATCGAAATCCGTTCGGTAGTTTTTAGTTTATCGCGTTCATACAGACAGACACGGCGGGGGACTTTGTTTTACAATATGTAGATATAATGAGCATTACAATACATTATGACTTTACGAATTAAAGAAGAGTCGCCAAAGAACAGTTTCCCGAGACTTAGGAATCAATCGACGAGGTAAATTTCAAGTAGTGAAATTACACAAGCTAGTAACTTATGAATCAGTATGTATACTGATCAGCATGGTGGCATTGGCATCAGTGCTATGGCATGATATGATGTGCTATGGTATGATATACCCAGCAGTGGTACTCTACAGGTTGTGGATGAAGTTGATGCATACTTTTTCTTAGCGTGAGTTACAAATAACAAAAGCGTTCCGTATAGCCCATTACTGGGTAATATGCATATTTCAAGTGATCATTCTCTGGGTGACCGAATAATCACCCGGAGTTTGGTTTTTAACTCAGAAAGGACAAAACAGAGGTAAAAAATATTTTATTAAATCTTATTTCGTTAACGTTCATAAATATTGCAATTAGGTCCCTGTTCTGATTAAATATTGGTTTTGTAGTATCGATTTTCTCAAACTTTGGGCTGCTTCGCTGGTTATGCAATATACATAGATAAGACTTGAACAAAGGACAACATAACTATACCATAAAAATTTAATTGGATTTACTAAAATCAAAAGCGTCTATACTGTTTTAAGAAACAAACTCATTAGGAACTATGTGAAAATAGAACGGTGTGTAAGATAACAATGCTAAACAAACTTGACGTTAACAATTCGATTCTTTTAAGTATTAAGAAATTCTAAGCAACATTGATGTTTTTGTACCAATCCATCTGGGTTGTCTACTAATGAGAGTAGGAAAATAAAAGTTAACTTATCAAACAGCTGCAATTATTTTTTTATTTTATAACTACATCGTGGAAGTTCAAAGTTCTAAATCAGGAATGGACACGTACCCTCTTAATAATAACACGGCTTTCAATATGCCACTTAAATTGGCTCCCGAGCGCTGTCGATATTAGGGGTCGCAAACCGGGATCCCGGATCCCGAAAATACCGGGATACCGGACCAAAAAAAGGACTTATAAATACCGGTATTGATTTTACAACAACCGGGATTTTCGGTATTTTCGGAATTAGTTAAATTAAATTATGAATAAATATATTCATACATAATATTGCCTCTGAATGCATTAGGCAAAGACTAAGGATTTCAAACGCACGATTCTGACACACTTCTTTGTTTTCGTCTATATTTATGAATCTCCTCATGTATTCTCGCCACTTTAGGGTACTATCCATACTCGCCTTATATAGGTACTATCTAATTCGTCAGCCTGCCATCATCCATTCTCTCCAAATTGCCAAACCACGACAACACACTTGTTTTTTATTTTAGTCATTACATCCAACATTACCTATTCCGCACTCCATCACCCACACATGCTTCTTAACGCTCTTATTTGCAGTGCTTTAACTTTTATGCTCCTTCTCCCACATACAAGAATCGACAATAAATCTATCTGTCACTAGTAAATTTTTGGACACCTTCATAAAGGTATGTAATGCCCCATTAACGTGCACTCACTTGGCAATCAATGTCACTTTCATATTATACCATAAATCGTAATGAAAATACATACCATATATACAAAATCTGTTACTCACTGTAACCTATCATGACATTGCACTCTGTCATACTTTGGTCCCTTTTAAACACCTTAATTTTGGTTTATTTTCTCGGCCTTCAACCAGTCTTCGATTCAGGTTACCGGTCATCTCAAAAATGAGTTAAGCTGACCCCAGTTCATCCCTTATCATCCTATCATAGCCTTTTCTAAATGCTTCACCACACAGGGAGCGGAGCTGGACGTAGCATTCACGTCGCGATGTCTTTCCGTGCCAATTACTTTGACAATGTATGAGAGACGCCACATAGAAACTGCCATGCTTAGCACGCCAAGCTGCGCACATCGCTTCCTTCCGCGAGATAACGCATTCGCAGAGATTGGATTGCGGGTTGGGGGCATTTGAAGAATTCCACTACGGTATCCTCTGCCTATCGTAAAAAGCGACTAATAGGGGCCACCGGGGGTCGCAGGCGGGTGGCAGGAGGCTGTCAGTCTTGAGTGTCGTGTTTTTTAGCACATTGTTGCGATCCCTGTGGTGGACGGCAGCGTGGCAGGTAGGCCCCACGCTGCCGTTGACGCCGAGGGCGTCCTTCGGTGCACGGGGCACCCCCTCCACAACAGGAGACGGGCCGCACTAGGCCGCACCGCGTAGGGGCGGATGCGGATGACAACTTAGACACTTCCGTCAGAGGAAGCCCGCAGCCTTCCCTAATGCGCCGAAGATGGCCACCACGGAGTTTTGGTTGGTATGCCGTGCGCTGTACATAGGTTAGGAACTCGTTTTGGCGGTCGCCCGATGGTTCCATCTCCGGGCGGCTCAACGTCGGGTCTTAAGGCCCGGTGAACTCAACATAACCGCTCAGTCGCCCCCCCATGAAGGCTGGGTGGTAGTAATAAGTCACTTTCTTCGCGAAAACAAAAAAAAAAAGAAGGATGCTATCGCTCGGCATGACTTCCAGCGGCCGACCATGGCAAACACCACGGCTGGCAGCATTTGTTTTAAGAGCGCTGCGTTGTAGATCCCATGCTGGGCACTCCTCGAAAGTGTGTTGGACCTCGCGACCATTACCACAATGATAGCATACGGCGAACTCTTCCTTTCTGACCCACCAAAGGAACGAGCCGCCGTGGCCCGTCAGCATCTGTATCGGACGGAATGTCAGTGTACCGTGGCACCCGTCAAGCCAGTTTAAGAAGACAGATTGCAACTCGCACTGTCGCCGGTCGCGACGGTCCTTAAGCCTGCACTCGTGCTATCCAGCCTGGTATGCCACTCCTCCACGCAGTCACTGCCGATGGAGATCAATTGGGCTGTAACCTCCCTCGGGGCCAGTCTCCGCCCGAGACGGGATGCTTCTTCGCGCCAGAAGAATACTAACGAGATCGCATCCACTTCTCATGGCAGAGTACCGGCAAAGACACTGACCGCCTCGTGGGAGACTATGCGATAATCACTGATGAGTCGCTGCGCTACCAAACGCTGCGTCTTATGCAGAAGAGCGTCGCATCGAGCAGTTAGGGACTCGGCCCAGACGGGACAACCGTATAAGGCCATGGACTGCACAACTTCAGTGTATAAACCTCGGCAAGGGTTACCGAGAACCAGTCTAACCATGCGTTTTTTCCTGAATACGTTTTAAATAAGCTTGTCGCTATTAAAGTACTAATTTAAATGTATAGTACCTACAATTTCTTCAAATCTCGGAAATACCGAAAATACCGGTATACCGGGATTCATCTGAGGTCAGTACCGAAAATACCGGTATTGAAAAAGTGGTCCGGTATTGCGACCCCTCGATATTGCGTCCAATCAAGCTTAGTGCTATGGCAAATATGATGTGCATTGGATTTTGTTTGATTCTATATTAGAATTTAGAAGTACGTCTACTTATGTAGCCAATTACGAAGCCTTTTATACTGTATTGAATATTTCGTGAAGTATATTTTTTATACCACTGGTGTTTGATTTGGATATATTATTATAATAATGGTAATTCATAGGACATAAAAGATCTTCATTTTAAATGTATGTTAATCACGATCACTTATTATTAACGTGGTCAATAGAAATATCACTGGCATGGCAATGGATTTCAATTAATGAATCATATATTTGGCACTGTAATAAATAATAATTTGATATGAAAAGTAAGAAAAACTATTAATAACAGTATTCAAACCATAGAAAATTGCAAAACACTTCAGTCATTGAATTGTTTTAAAATTTCTGCAGTTGAATGTTTGTCCTAGAAATGTTATTGACACAGATTTTTTATTGACCTTGGAACAATAAACAGTTGATGATAACAATAAAGTGTTCATACAAAGGTTCAAGATGCGCATTTTAGAAGGCTTTATACAATCAGTCACAATGTAAGTTCATAAACTTGATGTGAAAATACGTTTATATTATAAAAACTTGCTTTAGGTGCATATATAAAGAAAAATACACACAAAAAATAAATCAAAACAGACACATGATAGATAAATAAAATCAATCTCCAAAAAAAATATACAACGAAATTGTATCCAGAGATGAAAAACTTTGGCCTTTGGAGGTCTATTCATCAGTAGACATTATGTGGCTGACGATGATCATAGAAAATAAATGATTCTTACCTAAATGCAACAGGCCCATGACCAACTGGACAACGCCCGAAAGGAAACAGAGCAGCACCGCGTAATCAGTGTTCCTTCCTTGTATCTGCTGATACGTCATAAGAGCCAACAAAGCCGTGGGGCCCAGAGTTATGTCCTTACACGAACCAAATATTATGTACACGAAGCATCCCATAAACGAGGAATACAGCCCGAACTGCAAAAACACTATGTTTAAAACTTTATGGTACATTAGAGCGATGTGTCAACGGTGATTTTTCGTATGGACTCGTAATACACAGTTATTGACAATCTTTTAGGTCGGTCTGGAGTTAGTCCCCAATGCCAGAGCTATGATTTTCAGATATGAAAATGTAGTATGAGGCGAGGACAGGTTAGTGTAACGCGATGCCATCAAAAAAGATTAACTACAGCTGAACATTGATGAATTAGTAATCGTATTTTGCCAAATACTTTTAAATCATTTTTCTAGAAAAGTAAGCGATTGTTAACCGATCGCTTGATTGAACGCCTGAATAGGGTAGTTGCCTACTTTTTTAAATACATTTATCAAAATGTATGCCATCCAAAATCTAATGGAAAAATATTTTTCTTTGAAAGTTGGTGGAATGGGTAATTGTCAAATAACAGTAATATTACACTGTGACGTCACCGAAAGTCGCCGGCCATAACGATGCGTGCGTGCGAAAGAGATAGCGCGATATCCCCTCCACGTCCACACTTTTACTCACAACAATATTTCAAATATGAATAACTGCTTTATTTTTCAACCAATTTTTATGCTGGTTTCACAAAAAAAATCTTTTTCGTATTATTTTCTGTTACATATAAAATAATTTACAAAATCAAACATAGGAAGCTACCCTATTCTTGTATGTCTCCCGACTCGGAAATATCAAAATCGACGCTCAATATTTGTCAAGTTTGAATAATGTTCGCCGTTGATCGATCCATTGATAAATTGGTCACAGTATCACTCCATAAAATATTACATTCCGCTTGCGATTGTATATTTATTAATGGTTTACGAAACACTCGATTTGTGTAACCAAGGCATCAATCAAATCGGAGGATAGTTTTCAGCAAGAGTATTAGGGTCCATACATTGCCAGTCAATATTGACAATAATCATCATTAACTACCGGCACAAGTTTATGGATAAAGGAGATGTCCGCTTTTTGTATGAGTGCTGGGCCTCAAAATCTAACCAGGCTAAAACTTTATGGATGTATACTATATGGATAAATATGAATCTTGGATATATATAAAACGAATGTACCCCTCCATTTATTACTAACTTTTTTAAAAACGTATATTTCAAGTGTAGTTTATAGCAAAATAAAATAACATAAATCTTAAAATCGGAGGAATTTAAAATTATACGATTTGTTGCAAAGGCCTAGTTTTTGGGAGTTCTATCAAAATATATATAGTATCTCAGTTAGAATTTTAAGCCCGTTTTTGGACATATCCTTTATGAGAAGGTTCTCGTCAAGCATTTTTGATTATTTACCTGTGGCTCCAGGCCGGCCAGTGTGGCGTACGCCAATGCTTGTGGTATAACTGTCAATCCCACAGTTATGCCGGCTATCAAATCCGCCAGTACCTTCTCAGAATTATATTCTGGCAGCCATTTAGAGATTGGCAATCTTTTGTGCATTAAACTTTTGCACTTTGTTTGTCTTTTTGATCGGTGCTTGGACGGCGATGACATAATGACAGGTTTTTCTGCGAACAAAATTATATTCTTAATTGGGATCAATGTTAATAAGCGATAGTTAATCAAAATAACCACGTATAATTGACGTAAAGCAGCATACATAATGCTGTCAGATTGTGATAAAATGGCAATTTGCAACCACCTAATTAAAATGATAAAAGTGGTTATAAGATTTATCTAAGTTGCATGAATAAAACAAATTAACGATCCCATTAAATCGCAATGTATATTTGAGATTAACGGGTGTAAAATTATTAAAATACCATATCAAGTTCAACAATAACATTACATTATACACACAATAGTAGCGTAAAATAACTGATGAACAACCTAAAACTAATAAACGTATTAAACAACTCAACAAAACAAAATATGATATAACAATAAATGTCGAAACAAAGTTTTGTAACCATGTTCAATTTGTATTTTCGATACAGTTTGTGAACAACGTATGTTTACACACAATACACAGATATAAACAAGCGTATTTGAAAATAAGTTTAGTTCATTTACAACATGGATCGCTGCTGAAGTTTTCGAATAGAAAGTCGAATTCGCACAACAGTGTACGTTCTTATTTATACTGTTCGGTTAATGCACCATTTGTGTGCTGGCTGACCATACTTAGTAGATGTAGGCGGTAAGGGACCGTAATATGGCGGTATAACCAACCGGGGCGTTCCACCTCCCATAGGCCTACAAAGCGCTTTGGCAAGGAATATTGGAGTAGTTGATTTAATTTAAGACCCTTTGTGCCGCACACTTCCAATTTCCTAATAAAGGTTCGCCCCTCAAACTGCGAGCGAAAAACAAAGGCTTAAAGTTCTTGCATGTCAAAGGGACAAATAATCGATGCCCTTATTTATTACTTGAAATATTTATTACTGCTGCTTTATTACTGCAATGATCAAAAAGCTCTGTTTGATAGAAGAGCAATATTTTTACGAACCACAATTTATTTGGGAAAATTATATACAATGCTCATTAGTTTCCAAATAAGCAAGAGGCCGAAAAAATTACAATACAAATCTAAAGTACAATCAAAATGACAGCACAAAGAAACAAGAAAATCATGTTCCACGCCCCAAAGACACTGTCTCGAGGCGGGGAAGAAACAAATCAATTACTGTCAATTCATCTCTTAAGTGGCAAGTATTGGAAGAAAATTACCTATTAAGGGAAAGTGTTCCCGGTCAGAACGAAGAGTGTTGGTCATTCTAGATAATACAGGGGTCGGCCGTGATAATTTGCGATGGTATGTTACGTACGTTGCTAATAAAGCTCAACGAACAATGTCGTAGGGACGCTTTGTTGCCCAAACCAGGTGCGTCTGACCAATTATTGCTCAGATTAGATTGAAGATTTCCATTAACCGTTGTCTTTATGATGGTACATTGTGAGTTTTTCGCTCGGTTTTGTGTGGTTTTATTTTGGATTATTTACGAGTGTATCTTTAAGAAAGAAAGAAATAATTTATTTCGGTTTTCAAAACACTTACAAAACTAACAATTCAAATAGATGAGTTGTGACTATTTATATTAAAATTTTATCTTGTTAAAATTTAAGGATCATAAATCTAGGGATCATATGTCTATGTGTGACAGTGAGCTCGCTTGTTTCAATTATTAACTTTATTCCAAACAATGTAACGTTTCCAATGTTCAGGTTAAGATTCTATTTCACCTTATTCATTAGTTTAGTGGAGCGCACCTAGCCTGTGAAACTTGAGGTATTGGTTCCGATCCCAGTTCGGACAATCAATAACCTCTGCGGAGCACTTTTAATGTGTATATCTCATGCTGTGTAATTTCTCTAATTATCTCCCATAATTCCATAATTCCATAAAAAGAACATGACCTCTATATCTGATTACAAAGTAGATTTGTACAAATACTCGGATGTCGTATCAACGATTAGTGATGTAACGGAAACTTATATCCGTATTTGCCGGAAAAATCCGTTTGCCGTCTCTGTTTCGAGGTCTTCAGTGAATCTGTTCAATTGATATTTAGAAAAATCACAAAAATATTATTTAGAAATAACATTAAATTACTATGAGCACTTTTGACTCACATTTTCATGGTTAAACCACAGAAACGGTATTGAAATTTAGTGCGGAGTAAGCTTCTGGTCTTCATAAATCAATTTTATCTATCAATGTGAAAGAGAACTGAATCTTTAATTTTCAGGGGGTTACTTATCCAATGAGGTCACTTTGGTCACGTGAAATACGTGCCACTAATAATATAGTTGACATCGGAAACGGCCGGTTTTCGTAATACCTGAGGCATGAAGGCTCATGAAATCAGCCATTATTGTAGATACTAACTTTTTCACGAAATGTGAAAATCTGCGATCTTTGGATATTAGCACATCACTCATAAACCGCTAAAATGAAAAATAGGCCAAGTCGAGAATAAACGTAGACTAATTTTATCCCAAAAAAATGATTTATTTATATATTTCACGGGAATTGAGTTGCGAGTCGAAGCTAGTAGGTATTACTTTTATGTGTGTCATGAGTCATGACTCACATACTGTACGTATTGAAAATAGTAGTAATTAGCGAAATAACTAATACTGTAACGAACTATTTTTAGTAAGTAGATCAACTGTAGATTCTTTATTCGCGTTATGTCGCGTCGTTTTAACCAAATATGTTTCACTTCTTTAAATTTAAATCGTCATTTCTGTACTATACTTTAATTTAAAACGTGTTATTAAGATATTTATTCATGATATAGAGTTATCAGCGTGTGCTGTATGTTGTTCGTAGAGTTCTCAAATGTAACATGAATTGTGACGAATATAAATGGATAATTCTAAACTAAAAACAATGGCATGTGTATTGTATGCAATATGCATGTAAACAACTGCAAAGGTAATACCGGTTTGCTTAATTATACAATAAGCGGAGACTATAGGAATGTATCTATACAATAAATAATTACCATAAAAACATAAATAATTTATTGACTACAACTTAGTTATAATAAGCATTGACGACATGCAAATTGCAATCTTATCGATGAAAATATAGCACCAATTTTCATTTAAACATATCAAGCGAAAAAACGTACGAATTTAGACATCCTATTATCAACACAGTTCGCACAGTTTTGTCGTATAATAAACTAAACAAAAAAACTTTTTGAACGTAGATTTGAATAGCTTGCAATAAATTTAAACGTATGGCCTTGTAATGCAATTTCCTGGTACGTTTTTATAAAAAGTACGATATATTAAGCCGTATTGTTTACAACAATGACTGACGTGATCAAACGACAATTTAATTGATTTTTCTGCACAATCATCTAAATATATTGGAAGTTTAAACGGATGGAAAGATTTCCCGTTAAAAAAATCAATTGGCAACACGATATTCGGTATTCATTTAGCTTACAAGATTTTTTTATATAAACATACGATAGTTTCAATTCATTCAATAATCGTTTATGATAACGATTCTTATCGCAGTTCAAATTCTGGAAAATTAAAGGTCAAATATCCAGTATGTAGATAAAAACACCGGGGGCTACATTATCATTTAAGTAACCATTCTCTTATCACAGTTCGAACTCGCAAATCAATGGTCAATTAGGTATCTAATTTATCTATATATCTATCTATATAAATTAAAATGAATCGTCGAATTGTATGTAAGCGCATAACTCTAAAACAACTGCACCAAATTGGATAAGTCTTTTTTTTGGATTCTTTATTGTCAGGACAAAGTTTATCATCATCATAGGCATTTGATAGATAATTTCTTATTTATAGTCCTTAAGAGTTATATTTCTAAAAAATCTGCAGTACATGCTATTAAATCCGATTTTTTTTCTTATCGATCGTAGCTGGGTAAGTGATCATATCAATTTCTCAATTAATTTCGTCGCTAGTGCTTACGATAGAGATTGCAGATTTTCATAATATTACTCATGAACTTATTAATTATATTGTTTACGATAAGTATGCCGAAGTACCGTTGACATTGACCGTGAGTCGTCATGATACAAAGCAATATATTTTATCTACATTTTGATTGCAATCATGTGAATTACTGTTTATTACTCATAATAAGATAGGTTGTGCGGATTAGCTGAGTCGTTATTTTAAAAAATAAGTGAAAGTACATGTTTATTGACAAATCTGGAAGAGGATAAGTACTTATATTAACTTTTTTAATATAATGAATAACGTCCTAAAGATTAAAAAAAATGCAAGTCTTAGCTGCACGGCATATTTAATAACTGAGTACAAAAAGCACTCAGATATTCCTTAAAAACTCCATCTGAAATAACGTCATGTGAAATACACATACACTCGCATTTCTTACACAACTTACCTACACCATGTCCTCACGCTTCAAGTTTCACGGACGAAATTGATCAAGCTATCCATAAAAGTTGACTGAGACATAGATAAGGATAAAAGGAGAAAATATTACTACAGTTACGGACCACAACGACGGTCCGAAATAGCTGTTCGAATCAACTATCGCGCACTAAACGCCTATCGGGGTTTCTGCTGGACAATAATCCACGATCCCGAGGCGGCCATCTATCATTTTGGAAGATAACCACGTAATACCTAGATCAATCCGTCGACCCTTGCATCTGCCGATCTATCAGTCACCGACGTCGGCACGTGACGAATGCCCCAGTGGAGTGGAAACCGCAGTCGATCGTGTCCCAGTACTGTGTTTGTGGTATGTATTCTGTATATAGTATACAGACAACTTTCTTGTTATATTGATGTTATTAGTGCGTCGATCGAGACGTATACCAATGGAATGAAAGGAAAGAGACATTATCTTACCTGCTGTGTGTGATACTTTAAGATAATATAAAGCTATACATCCCGGGATGTAACGTATTTTAATGTACATTGTAATCCTCCTAGCCAGTTTCGGCCACGGCAGCCAATCTCAACGGAGATCAGCCAGGTACGCAGGAGATATTATAGTGCACAAGTGTGTGCGCAATACACAGGTGCACTCACTATTCCTTCACTCTCATAGTCCGGTGAGACGGCAATCCGACATGACTGGAGAGAGATCAGGCGCAGGACCAACGGCTTTACGTGCTTTCCGAGGCACGGGGGGTATCACACCGCCAACTTCCTGACTCCGAGCTGCGACTGAGTAATTTTTAAGATGGAAGAACCCAGCCACAACGTTTTTGGCTCGACCCGGGATTCGAACCCAGGACCTCAGCGCGCAAATCGTACTCGTAACGCGTACGCAATATAACTACGCCACCGAGGCAGTCAATGAATGTACATTATAGCTACCGTGTGTAGTGGCCTTACAACTGCAGTACTTATAAAAATAAGAGAGACATAATATCTTAATTATTGCGTGGGTTTGTGAAACACTGAGCTTATAATTGTATTGTGACAGTATTAGAGGTTATACGACAAATTTATTTGACAAGGATATTTCGGACTACATTATAAAATATATCATAAAATATCTTCGATGTTCGAGTGGAATATATTCATAGTTTATGTATCAAAAGCATATAAGAAACTACAAATGTATTATTAAAGAAACCAGATGAGAATATTTGCAAATACATACTTGCAAACGCAAATTTTTATAGGTGGCTTAAAGTTTGTCACTTTCTCGCCGTTTACGCCTCTCACTACTTCAAGTTAGCTGTAAATAGTGGTGGCAACTGTATGTACACAAAAAGTAGTCCACATTACACACAAAAGTGCTAAAATAAAGATCTAAAACATTTAAATAGAGGCGCTTACCAAAAATATAGCAGGCTATAACAAATGCAATTGCGTAATCCGTGTGGTGTTGGTACTATTTAAATATTTTGCGCCACTGACTTTTAAGTAATTCAGGTCTTATTCCGTGAAATGAAAATGTCTGTAGTTATATAAGTGACCTTTTATATTAATAATAATTATTATAATTAATTTAATGTATCTTGACTTATCATACGTGCAACTATGTTCGCGTACGTGATGAATAGTTTTTTTTTATTTATTTAATTATACTAACGTTAAAGGTTTACTTAATTAATGTCCTGTGTGTGGTTAGCCTTAAAATGATTTTGTAAATATAAAGTTGTATACATAATACAGATATTTGTCTAAAATTTATCTACGAATATTGAAATGTTCCTGAACGAGGACAATAAATGGAATGTGATTGTTTGACGAAATAAATAGGGCATATTTGCACAGCGGAATGTCTATTGCCGTTAATGCCTATCCGTTTTGAATTCAAGTGACTAGAAAATGGAATTTGCGACCTCTTTTGAGAGAAAGTATTGTGTAGTAAAATGTTATCGTAATGTAAAAGCTTCTTCTTTTGTATATTAAATGATGGTAAAAATCAAGGAGGTGGAATTTATTTTGTCAGCATAACAAGTATAGGGTAGAAAAATGTTTTGTATCCCGGTTTCTATTTAAGCCGCATGAGACTTTATTTAAAATAGGGTTGTTTTGGACCCTTCTTAAGTTTGTAATCCCGTGGGCAATATTGTTACAATATACATGTGCGATACGTACGAGATACAAATATACAGGGTCATTTTTACATTGCATTACTAAATGACACCACATCGCCCCCCGAGGCAATTCTTGTGCGCTGGGTCTTCACACCCAATGCACGCCCATGCGCGGGGGGACATTAGTCGCGGGCCGAGGCACACAGTTCAGTGTGTATACCTCTTGGTTGGATAACACATTGAGGCCTAAAAGGGCCCGCGAACATTTCCTGGCACCCTCTCTTTCCGCCCATCCTGGGATCCTTTCTCCCTTCCCCCACCTTCCCGTCCATACTCCTCTCCACCTCCTTCCCAGGCCCCTGCAGTCGTCAAGCCGGGGGACTCCAGTATCCCACTCGCAGGTTTCCCCCGGTGTTGATTGCAGGATCGCCTACTAAAAAAAAAAATGACACCACATATTCGTCTTTACCTCTTCTAACATCTTGCCAAAATCATCCATGAATAATGAATATTATTGCCAAAATCCCGGTTGTAGTTTTCAAATTTTTTGAACATTTCGTAGTTTAGTGCGAATATGGTGTGTGCGAAAGTGTATTACTGAATGAAAGTATAATGTTGCCGCTGCGACGAATTATCTTAGAGCAGTAGTAGTGGCATGAGGGCGTGTAAACTTAAAGTTACTTTTTATTGATATTTATTTTGTTCGAAACTTACACTTTTTTATTGTACGTCTATGGTTAAAATAAATTAATGGAAAGCGTTATTTTAACCGTTATTTTTTAGCGAGATAAGTATGTGATTTTATTTATTAACCCAATGTCAAAATTACCCTGTATAAAAGTATGTATTTTTTTGTTCAATGTTTTATACAGCACACATTTATACTAATATCGACGGCTAAAAGGCTTAAGCAATTTTTTTAATACAGTAAGTATAATATTATTATCAATCATGAAATATTTCAAAAACCAAAGAAATGTACTGATTGCAAATAATACTATAACGTAATAATATATTTGTTAAGCCAATTAGCCTCTCAACCGTTTATAAATATAATATAGGTACAGTCAGCAACATAAGTAGCTAAACAAATTTAAAACTTCAAATCGCCTATCACTCACTCTTGTGTTCTTAACAAATTTTGTTATCTTCTCACAAAAAATAAATAAAATCGATTTACTTTCTTCACATACAGAAAAAAACAATGTTTCGATTAAACTTAACGCGTATAGGCGATTTTTCAGAATTTGTCCAGCTACTTGTCGCTTGTGGCTGGCTGTACCTAAAGCTGAGGAGATTTTTGTTTGTTTGTTAGTACAACGCGCTGATTTCTGGAACTGAAAATTATTTACCCATTAAAACGCATACTACCTGTGATCGTCATAAGTTACGTTTATTCCCTTAGATATTTTTTTACAGACGAATCTAACAGAAGCTAGTCTAGTTTTTGCGTGAAAGAGTAACAAACATCCATACATCCAGACATCCATACTTACAAACATTCGCGTTTATAATATTAAATATATATATAGTAGGATAAGCTCAACACAGGGAAATATCAAATCGCATAGATTACGGTCCGTTGGAATTAATAACCACCGTGGGACCGCAAGCACACAATATTTGGATAATCTGCTATTATTCGCCAAATAAAGTAAGCAGTATCCGGTGTGTAGGTATATGCAATCATCCAATTCGATGCCATTTATAACCTCATTATCATTGATGGTATTTCGCTTTTACGTAAATGTCTATACTATCTTTATATATTATTTTATCGTCGATTTTGTATAAGATTATAAGTTTTGTTGGTAAAATGATATATCTTGTATCCGCCCGGATGTCATTATTCGTACACAAGGTGGTTAAACCCCCTATAGTTTTATGGCATTGAATGACGAGACAAGCATGCCGTTCGCCTGATGGTAAGCGATACGACCACCCATAAACAGTAGCAACACCATCCAGCACCTTGACTTACAAAGTACTGTGTGGTATTTCACTGCGCTCGTGATCCTGAGACATAAGATGATAAGTCTCACTATGTCCTGTAATTACACTGGCTACAATGTCCTTCAAACCGAAACACAACAGTGCATGCACACTGCTGCTTGGCTATAGTGCCCACGTGTGTCGCGTTCTGGGACCAACCTGTGCATATCTGTTTCCAACAGGCCGGTATAATAGGGTAGTTTCCTATGTAAGATTTTGTAAATTATTTTATATGTAACAGAAAATTACATGAACAAGAAATTCTTCTGTGAAATCAGCATTAAAATTGGTTGAAAAATAAAGCACTTATTCATATTTAAAATATCGTTGTGAGCTAAAGTGGCGGCGTGGTGGGGATACCGCGTTCTCTCTTTCGCACGCACGCACCGTTATGGCCCGTCGCACTCGTTGACGTCACAGTCTGATATTAACCTTGCGGTAGACTTATAGGACTCGATAGGACATGTCATTCACATACAAATATTTGTTTTATATGAGCGTTAACAATTGTAGAAAGGGGTCTTGGTCACAGTTCCTGTTCCACCTGTTTTTATTCCACTAACATGTAGTTACACTTTTTCGAGAACGTTGCAGAAATAATAGGGAAGGTTATTTGTATTAATTTATAATGTAGTAAGTTTAAATATAATTTTTAGTCGGCCGTCCACCTGCAAGGTGGACAAACGACTTGATAAAGGTCGCAGGAACACGCTGGATGCAGGCTGCTTTTGACAGGTCCGTCTGGAAATCTTTGGGGGAGGCCTATGTTCAGCAGTGGACGTCATGTGGCTGATGATGATGATGATGATGATGAAGTTTAAATGGAAACATATTATGTATTTTCTAAAAATAGAACCCAATATGTTTGACTGTTGTAACATAATTTCGTAGTATTAAACGTTTAGTTATAGTGCCTCAAAGTTTTAATGACATTGTGTTCCTTTTGATAAAATGTATAAAGTAGGTAATAATTTTCCGAGGTGAAAACACTGTGTGGGTGTTTGCCGAGTTAACAAAAAAATTTGGTGTTCCCAAAGCTCAATAATATAGTGCGGAATTACCGATGTTTATTTTGAGAAAAGTTCGATGAACCCGACCTGTAACCTTAATGAGTAGTCAAAGTAGTTTAGGTCACGCCTTAATACAGTTGGGTCTGTTTTCAACTTCTGAGTAAATGTATAAGCCGACCAAATACAAAAGTCACACTCTTATCTATACTGCCAAATAAATGGTTATCAAATGAGAACCTACTATCTACATTAGTTGTTTAATAAGATATAATTTAATTGTAACTTGTGTAGCGGGATCTAATACTTGCAGGTATACTTATTACAGAAAATGTATTCTATTTTATGAGGAAACAGTGCTTTTTTACATCCTTAAATTTAATGAATAATTGTTTTTTCATTATTAAATATTCGGAACTGATTCAAGGGAATATTAAAACTATTTGATATCTCATAGCAAACATAATTTTGCTGAGTACATATTTGATCGAAGGCTGAGGCGAAACGTTTTCGAGATTCATTCATACAATAACCAAACTTATAAAGTATTTAAAAGTTTATTGTCATTACAACATATTATTAATATTGGACATCCTATTTCCTTATTTTATCTTTAGTGATAACGACTGATGGCGGTCAGGGACCTTCATTTTTATACGAAAGGTCATCGAGTTCAATAGTAATATCCAATTATTATTTCTAGTCTGTGTTCTTCACACACGCTCAATGTTGAAACAGATTAAGGGTTATCCAAAAACATAAAGTTAATATAAGGCCCATTATAATCAACTGACTATATTTTCAACATATCCCAAAATCAACACACATGTGATATTATCTATACTAATATTATAAACAGGGAAGATTAGATTTTTGTTTGTTTGTAATGGATAAACTGAATAACTACAGGACTGATTTTAAAAATTCTTTCATCAATATAAAGCTACATTATATTCAGCGAGTAACATAGGCTACTTTCATACCGGTAAAATATAAAGCGGTACTTTTATCCCGGAAAAACTTATTCATGCGGGCGGAGCCGCGGGCAAAAGCTATCATTAATAATTATTTAATATTTTAATTTTTGTCGACTAAAACGTTCTTTGAGTTGTTCTGTGGTTTTAGTAACTGACTGATTTTTAGGAACCTATTTCTGTCACATTCCTCTCATAGTCTAAGAGCTTATAGCTTGCAGGAAGGCCTTTGGGGCAATGTAAAACATAGTTAAAATCTTTCTTGCGTTATACCTGAAAACGATAACATAGACCTGGCTGAAGGATTGCAGGTTTTAAGTGACCCGTAAATATTTAAAAAAGCCTTTTAAATTTTTTACATTAGTATTTAGTGTAAAAAGAGTTGTAAAATTAAAAGCCAGACCATTTAACCGGGTCGCAACCTCTGCCAGGCAATATTTTTTTTTAAATAAGCCCTTTTCTAAAATATCTCTCAGCTGTCCATCTATGAGAGTAACTCGATAGCATTCGGTACTTGCGACCACAGCAGATGTTATTTAGTTGGTCCCTTCACGATCTAGGAATGGAGTCATTTGAACACGACACGAAGCACTACATTACGCCGTCTGGGGTTATGAACGCGGTCACGTTGAAACGTAGAAGGCGGAATTACACTGCCGAACGATGATAAAACTATTGCGGTATACCGGATTTTAGATAGATAGATAAAAACGTCTATTTTGGCTACAAATAATACACTGTATATACATAGACAACAGACAAGTACCTATACATCCATTTGTGAAATATTGTAGCCGCAATCAGGCCCCAGCTCAGCAATATGCAATGCTTCAAGGAGCAAAACGCTGGTAATTCTGCTGGTACCTGGTATTTCAGATTAATTGTACCTACTTCAAATAATAGGACTATTAGAAAAAAGTGTAATTTAATATTAGTCAAGGAATGAAATATCATTAAGAGCATCAATCTTAGACAAGTATCTATCACTGAAATAAAAAGTTAGTTACATTTGAAACCTAGACAATTCTGCGTACTCCGTAACTTATCGTTACTTAATAAAAAAATATTACCGTAAGAAAAAAACAACTCCACTATTTTATTTACGTCATCAGATTTCTTCTCGATCGGTATCTAACGACATCGCAAATTGTTACACTCAAAATAAATAACGTACAAGAAAATATGATATATTTACCGTAACAAATCGCCAGAAATGTGAGTCCGTCGATTACGAGACATCGATTTATTTCAGCTCGCTCAGTAGCGGCACGTAAACGTCATTAATACAATCTCTGGCCGTTGTTTTTTCTAACGCCCCTTAAGATTCTGTCATACTGCGAGCAAATATGGTTCTTACTCATTCGAAATAAAACCACTAAAATAGTTGATTGTTAATACGCAGAAGAACAAATATTGAAGTTGGTACTCTACGCTCCAATCTTTTAAAATGATTTTTTTTTTTTTTATAAAACTGAGATCTTTATTTTCTTTTATGAATATATCACTTCGAGCTATAATACCATATTAAATCCCATATCAACCTTTGTGACGTTTTATAAAATGCAAAACATTATATGACACTCCTTATAAAATGAAATACTTATGTTTTGAATTACAAAAACAATATTCCATTTAGAATAAAATGATTTGAATATTTGAGGTGATACCGATAAATCTCCGAAGTGTTTTTTTTTTTTTTTTTTTTTTTTTTTATTGCTTTGAATAACGAGACGAGCATGCCGTTCGCCTGATGGTAAGCGATACGACCACCCATAAACAGTAGCAACACCATCCAGCACCTTGACTGACAAAATACTGAGTGGCATTCCACTGCGCTCGTCATCCTGAGACATAAGATGTTAAGTCTCATTATGTCCAGTAGTTATACTGGCTACAATATCCTTCAAACCGAAACACAACAGTGCATGCACTGTTGCTTGGCGGTAGAAATAGACATTGCGGTGGTACCCACCCAGACGGCCTCTTACATAATGAGAGACCTACCACCATGTAAATTGTTACATATCTGGCACATTACAAAGATGGAATATTTTTTTGCAAATCGTGTAGAGGCACAATGGTAGAGGTGTGTGTATATTTGAATTACAAGGAAAGACAGACTCTTTTTTTTTTATTGCTACTGAATGTCGAGATGAGCATGCTGCTCGCCTGAAAGCGATACGTCCACCCATAAACATTAGCAATACCATACGGAACTTTGAATTAGAAAGTAATGCGAGGCACTCCACTGCGCTCATCACCCTGAGACATTAGATATTAAGTCTCACAATGCCCAGTAATTACGTTGGCCCACCCGAACACAACAGTGCGCGCACACTGCTGTTTGGCGGTGGAAATAGACATTACGGTGGTACCTACCCAGGCAGCGCCTCGCGTACGGGAGACCTACCACCAGTATATAGGAAAATTAAAAAGTCTCTGGTGAACGAAATCGGAATTGACATCCATACTTCCATGGTACTAAAACCCTAATCATGACTGGCACATTTGATCATAATACAGTGCAGATTAAAGCAATTTAAAATCTGGTCGCGTGCTTGTTCACAATGGATGATAGTGCACATCTGCAAAGGACCTTGGAGCTCACCTAACAAATTACGGAACCCGTGTTGGTCCAACGATTACAAGTAGTCGATTCATCAAACGCTACGGACGGTGCAGCACGTACTTCTTTCATCTATTCCACCCGTCCAAAAACCGATCAGTCAACGCTATCACAAGTCAGCCCTGACGGCATCGCTCCCTAACGCGGGACGAAATTAATTTCGAGAAGGTTCCAAAGGTTCACCTTGATTTCGAAATCGATTACTGAAGCTATTATTCAAGTTTAAACGTTACAAAATTAAAACATCAATCATTATAAGTCAAATTGTGTGGCTGAAGCGAAAGAACATTTGTATAATAAAGACCGTATAATATTTCTCTGAAAATTTAGATAGTAACTTATGTAAACGGTGAGGTCCGATTAACGTAGTAAAGTTAGCGATATGTGTATGTATCTAATTGGGACTCATAAAATATCTTAACGACTAAAGGAAACAGCAAAGTTACTGGTCTAGTCACCACATGAGCTGATAACACGATAAAACGTAACTAGCATTCAAGTCACAAATAGGGTATCTCGATACGAAATTGGACATACATAACTGTCTTACGTGGATAATAAATTAAAGTGGGAAACCTCCATACGTATAAATATTGTAGAGTCGGAGGTTGGACTGTTGGACATCTTCGGAACTGGCGGAGAAACGAGGGATTAGGGATCGGTTCCCCAGCGGGACAAATGCTCATGTAATCCCCAGATGTTTGTACTAGATATGGATATTGTTCGAACATTGTGTTTGGAGAGTTTGGAGCACCTGTCAAATAAAACTGGATTTAGGAGGTGTCTGTTATAGATTCAAATTCGTAATTGGTAACTGCAACAATGAAAATATTGGTTTCTACTTCATATTAAACATAGTTCAGCGTAGGCTCCGTGGCGTAGTTGTATTATGGTACGATTGCATTGCTGGGGTCTCGGGTTCGATCCCCACGTCGGGCAAAGTGATATTGTTTTTTTTCTATTCAGTATCAGCCCGGAGTCTGGAATTTGTGCCCGATATGGCGATAGGCTCGCCCCCTATCACATCATGAGACGGAATTCACACAAGTTCTTCCACATGAGTTTTCATTGCAATAAAGCATTAAATATATTGAAAACACCCTGTGTACGTCGCTACTGCATGTTATCTAATGATTCATAATTTAAAATCAGAAAACATACCGAGGATTTCACACAAGTTCTTCTACATGAGTTTTCATTGCAATAAAACTCAAGTCCTTGACTCAAGTACATGCAAATTAAATATATTGAAAACGTGTTTGCATATTACATTAATAATTATAATAATGCAGCACGTGTATTATGCAACAATATTATAAAATGTTGAATTTAAAATATAGCAATAGGTATTATTATTTGCATTTTTATATACAAGTAAATACGTATATTCCTTGATTTACTTGCGCTATCGTTTCATATCTATTGAAGATTATAAGGATTTATATAAGAAACAGGATATTAACAGGACCACCTAATCACGCCTAATTAAGGAATATATTTCCAATGAAAAGTTTAATCACTTAGTTCAGAATTTCAAATGATGTAAGTACTACGTGACGTACGTAGTATACGACTTAGTACTTGCAGCTGTATTGCAAAATTTCCATGCGGGCGTTATTTACTTGGTGGAAGTTTATAGCAGACAGGGTGATCAGATAAAAAATTAAATCCCCTGACAAAATCCCGGATTTTTATTGTGTCGTATTTTTATACAATTGTGTCGGTATATGCAATATGTCAGCAGAGAACACTAGACTTTTGAAGCGTTTGAACGAAATTGATGTACCTAATAATTCAAAATTCATCTACTTTATTCAGATTATTATTTAAAAACTACTCAAATAAATATTGAAATAATAAATATATATTTTTTTTTGTTATTTTCGTTTCCGTATCTATATTTGAAAATTTCACATTTGCCCTATTTCAGAGCCAAAATTCGGAAGATTAAAGGATTTTTTTATCGGCTGCCTTAGTTGCACACAATATGCTGCAGATTGCTGAAAGAAGAAACTTTGTTTAGTTTTGTAATTCACACCGATATGAGTGCAAAAATTTGCTTATCTAGACTTTAAGTGTGTTTATGTTGTGCATCTCATATTTGCCGAAGCCTTATTTAGTCTGTTTAGCATTTCAATTAGCAGAGAACAGCAGTTTCTATTATTGAATGAGTTATAGTGGCAAAGGATTTAAACATTGATTTTATTTCTGTTTAATTTAATTAGGTATAATATTCATATTATGCTATCAGGATGAAGCGACTTTATAGTCATTTATATGATAAATTTAACACTCTAAAGTTATTTTTAATCAACATAACATCATCTTTAATATTTTATTTAAATGTTTGATGATTTTATTGTAGTTTTTAAACCCGCAGCTCTTCGAATTAAGCATTTATATTAAAACCGAAAGAGCATATTTCAAAATCTTTCATAATATTTATTCCCCGTGACATTTTTCTTATGGAACAATATTATAAGTCAGATCACGCGGCCGTTAGGCATTACGTTACCTTCAAAACTTAGACACTATAATACGCTGTTTTGGAACGAACGTAAAGCGCTCATAGCATCACAATTAGGTTTTTTTTTTTTTTTTTTTTTTTTTTTTTATTGCATTTAATGACGAGACGAGCATGCCGTTCGCCTGATGGTAAGCGATACGACCACCCATAAACAGTAGCAACACCATCCAGCACCTTGACTAACAAAGTACTGTGTGGCATTCCACTGCGCTCGTCACCCTGAGACATAAGATGTTAAGTCTCATTATGTCCAGTAGTTATACTGGCTACAATGTCCTTCAAACCGAAACACAACAGTGCATGCACACTGTTGCTTGGCGGTAGAAATAGACATTGCGGTGGTACCCACCCAGACGGCCTCTTACATAATGAGAGACCTACCACCAGTACTCAGGTGAAACTCAATCTTCCAAAATAAAATAAAGATAAAATATGGTTTTCATAAACATAGACACTGTAAACGCTGACATGCGTGTTCGTGGGCAGGCGTAGCAAGAATACTAAAACCTAGTCCTTGCGTAATAAATCAGCCGCCTTAGAATGTCTCCAAAAAACGCAACTCGTAAGTCGAAGTCGTTTAATTTTGATGTTTGTGATTGATCGATAGCCTAGTTGGGAGTGGAACGGACTGCCGAGACGAATGTCCGCAGGTTCAAAACCCAACGGCACACACCTCTGACTTTTCTAAAAAGTTATGTGTGTATTCTTTGTGAATTATCGCTCGCTTTAACGATGAAGGAAAGCATCGTGGGGAAACCTGCATACCTGAGAAGTTTTCTGAATTTCGAAGGTACGTGAAGTCTGCCAACCCGCACTAGGCCAGCGTGGTGGACTAAGGCCCTAACCCTCTCAGTTGTAGAGGAGGCCAGGCTCAGCAGTGGGCAGTATATAATACAGGGCTGGTATGGTATGGATTGATCGAGAGACCAATACGTCCGTCCGGTGTTAGTCTCTCAACCAATCCCAATAAAACGACACGGAGTCGGGTCGTGTTTATTTGCCACATTCTAAGCACAGTGAACATTGTCAGCGCGTAGACTCCTCCAAAACGTAGTACCAAATAAGATGATTACTTTTACTACCACACATAACTTATTCCAGATGGATGGTTTCAGATACGTCGAAAACAAAAGGAAATTCACTCAAAAGGCTAATTAAAATGACAATCTAAAAAATGAGCGCGAACAAAAGGAAAAGTGCTTAAAATATGTGGCCGGTGAAGGTGGAGCCGTCCAACGAACTCGTCTTTATTTAAAGCGGTTTAATGTCTAGTAATTATGCAAATATATTTGACGTTAAAGAAGAGTACGACTGAAATTTTGCCGCAGCATTTAAGTAATGGATCGGAGATATTGATGAGCTTTGTGCCGGCACTACGAGTACGTGAGTGATTGCCGCTATACCTTTGCATACCAATAGGATCTGTGTTTAAGGGGACGTTTGTTAGAGAACTGGAAGTGCACAGGCTAATTTCAACCTAACGACATCTTTAATCGAGGGTGTATCATCCTACCCTGCTATTATATACTTAATTAATTAACCCTTCAACGCCCGCTTATATCTATACTAATATTAGCTTTTGCCCGCGGCTCCGCCCGCGTGAATGAGTTTTCCCGGGATAAAAAGTATTTGTGTACCATCTACCCGTAGTAGCTATTGCGTGAAAGTTATTAAATTACTAACTACTACTAATATCGCTATTAAAAAATAGGTGTTGATCGTAGAGGGTTGAAAATTTAGGGTTGTATGTATTTTTTAATGCTGTATCATAAAAAAAATAAAAACAAAAAATTTTATCTAAAAAATAAAAAATAAAATTTAGGGGTGAACAACCCTTATCACTTAGGGGTGTGAAAAATAGATATGCGTCCGGGTATATAGGGCAACCACGTATAGATATATACGTAGTTGCCCTATATACCCGGACGCCGGCGTCCGCCGCGGGCGTTGCCGAGTCAGTATCCTATTAAGATGATACATGTAAAAGTTGGTGAAAATCATTGCATTAATGTTAGATGTAAACGCAATATTTGCGTAAGCATTGGGCTGATAACGCTGAGTTGATATTATGGATGAAAGGCTTAATGTTGGACCAAGTCCCAGATGAACATATAGGCTATTCATCACAAAAATAGCGTTCAGAATGTAAGGATTTTTACAAAAACTTTGCAAAAACAGTCATAGAATTAACTCTATACAATTACAATGCATAAGGAAATTCGACATAATGTAAGATATGAAGTTACCTTTCTATAGGTACTCAATCAAATTCGTAACAATTATTGGTTAACAGGGAGGGAAGACACAGCATGAACAGGGTTCTACAGAAAAAAAATCTATTCACGAGATACTTGTATCTATAATGTAGACGAGCAGAAAGAGGATTTAAGGAGAATCAAAATACGGCTAAATAAAAATAAAATTCAAGTAAATTTTATCATTAAAAGTAACATGGGAATCGTCTATTTCTAAGAATCAAGTAAAGTTCATAATTAAAATAGGCTTGTCTGTGTCCCTGACATCACCGAGACCATGAGCAGCGGTGGCCGCTTACCATCAGGCGGGCCGCTAGCTCGTCTGCCTATACTGGCAATAAAAATAAATAAAAAAAAACCTACTTATCCTTGCTCCCAAATCTGAATTTAATCCAAACCGCATAATTATATCTACTACCTCGATTTTCATAAAAAGTATTCAAAGGCTCGTCTCTTTTTGGGTCGAACAATAGCTAAGAGCAATATTATTACTGTGTTAGTTTATTTGTAGAGAAAAAAATATCATAGGTTTATTTAGGTTACGGGCCTTAGGAAAATTGTTGCTGATTTAAGTCGACGGAATTATGAACTAGAAATAACTAGGTTCAAACATTGTGAGGATTTTGCTGGAAAATCTAATGTGCTTGGGAATTTAAATCAAATGATCATGTACAAAAGCGTTTCAATCGGTACTTATATAATATATCTGTGATAATTATAATCTATGGTGTATGTCTTTTTACCCAATTAATATTATTTTTAACTTTTATCGATAATTAATAAATTGACAAAATATTCATGACTACATTTATAAAATTCATCACTTCACTCGCTTAAATTATACGATATTTACACGTTTCATTTGGCAATATTTAGCAATAAATGTATCTGAAATATAATACAACATACGTGTTTGACTAGCAACTTATTTGTTCAGGTGAAAATGTATTGTATGAAAAAAACACATTAATATATTTTTTGGAAAGTGAAGTGAAATCATAAGCCATGTACGCAACAGTTGTTGAATACTCGTGAGTCGTGACTCGTGACGTATCAATATTTTACGACGTAATTTGTTCATGGATTGGATGGATTGTAGTCACCTTTCAATTTTGGTGTCAAATTCAGATCATTTATTAAGTAATTAGGCCCTAAGGGCACTTTTACACGACATTTTTACAATGTTTTTTATCATCTAAAAGACTCTACCAGTGCTTCAGAAAAGCCCACTGACCTGAGAAGAAGCACCAAGAAACTCAGCGTAGGTCTTTTATTGTTACATATTTTTTTATATGTATATTTTACAAATTGCAAGTAACATTATAAATTAAATTTCAAAGATGGATATTAAATGCGAAAATTAACGGAGAGTAGGTACCTAAGTCAAATAACCACCTACATGTTTAATTTTAAGTGAACAATAGAGTCAACCATCAAACAGAGCAGACCAGTCCACGCAAGCACCACCCGTTCACGAATATGACGCATGTGCCAGCCATCGGCCACCTCAACCATGTTGCAGGGAAGTGACCGACCCGGCACACGACGCCGCCGCAAGCACAGACGTTAAAGCGACCAAGACTACTCACTGTCTTATTTGGTGATATTTGTATTTAGTAAGGTTTTTAAAAAAAAAATATGTTTGGATCCTACTATCAATCCACAATAAATTACTAATCAATCCGACATCAATCTTAACAAGATCACGCATTGAACTGATGTCAGAATGAACGTGTCACCTATACAAACCTTGTCAACATTTTTTTAGAAAGTTGCCTTCGATCGTATGCAAATGACATCTCCTTTGAATCATTTTGCTTCAATCTTAATCCATAGTAGGCTTCACTAATATCGTGAATGCGAATTTTATCTAGGCTTGCTTACGCTAGCCCACGCTAGCGAGTCAAATTGCATTTGAGGTTGAGAACTCATGTTATCATCGTTGGCTAGTATTTCAATAAACTTGACAATATGAATTTCATTCTAGAATTACAATACGCTAAATTAAGTTTACAAGAGGTTTTTGTATCGTATGCGCCGAAGAAAGCCACCGCGGGTTTTGGTTGGTATGCCGGTGTACAGTCAGCCACATAAGTAACTGAAAAAATTCAAAATTTCAAATCGCGTTTATACTTTTGCGTCAGTATCAACAATTTATTTTTCTTCACTAAAATAAACTTCACAGGGTTAACTTTACTTAAGATAAAGAAAAAAGAATATTTCGACTGGAGTGAACGTGCAGAAGCGTTTTGAAGTTTTTAATTTGTTCAGTTCCTTTTGTGTCTGACTGTACATAAGAGGTGTTTGTTACATCAATTAATAAAGGAAACTTAACAGGCACGATCTTAGACGGAAGAACAAAACATTATAAGAAAGAACACGTAACTGCAGTTCTAGTGCAAAATATGAATAATTCGACCTAAAAATCCGATTTAGAACACTTTAATAAAAGAACATCCTTGAATTTTAAAGTATATAACACTGAAAATATACAACCAATTAAATTAATTTACTAAAACTTATCTATACTAATGTTATAAAGAGGAAAGATTTGTATTTCTGTATCTTTGTAACTAATAAACTGAAAACTACTGGACCGATTTAAAAAATCTTTCACCAATATAAAGCTGTATTATCAGCGCGTAACATAGGTTACTTTTTATCCCGGGAAAATATAAAGCGGCTCTTTTATCCCGGAAAAACTCATTCACGCGAGCGGAGCCGCGAGCAAGGCTAGTAATAACTATTTTTAGATTTTCCGTATTATTGTTTTTGCACAAAAGACGAATGTAGTCACGGTAACTGCTCAAATAATAAACGAGCGTTTATGCTGTAAGCATTGATGTAGGGTTTTTTAATACATCAATAGTAAGTAATATTTTATGACACACATTGTTATGAAACATTACGACGAAGTTGATTTTATTATTTAACCGTCAAAGCCGTTTGATTTTGATGAAGTAAACCTAAAGGTTTTAGGGTTCCGGACATCAAAAGGAAAAAAGAAACCCTTATAGGATCAGTTTGTTGTTCGTTTGTCTGTCTGTCAAGATCCTCTTTCTCAGGAACGCGTAAAGACATCAAGTTGAAATGTATTTCAAATAATCGAGGCTACGGTCTTTTTCAACTGTGAAAAAAAAAAAACTTGTAAGTCAACGCGATCAAAGGATATGATCGCCGTTTATGTCGCATATTTTGCGATTTCGCAAGGGAATCAAAACTTATAGGGTACTGCCAGTTGACCTAGAATCATGAAATTTGAAAAGACGCAAGGTCTTACAGCACATGTAAAGAAAAAAATCTGAAATCCGTAAATATGTACTTTAATAACAATAAAAGCGAATTTACTATTGCAAACTTTTAACATTTGGTTAATTTATTAATTTATTTTGGCGAACTATTGAACTTATATACTTAGATACCTTACCTACAAGTTTGTACGGAACCCTCGGCACGCGATTCCAACTCGCACTTTCCCCGTTTTTTGATTTTGCGACTCGAAACGAATTTATTCACCCTTATCTTATTAAGGAAGATAAATAAGCACAACGAATTTGAGTGCATTAGTTCTCTGATAGGTGACAGAAACGTGAGATTTATCTAGTATGTTAAATTATTTTCTATTAAAAACCTTATAAATAAAACCTATAAAACAGTATACAATATTAGCTAGATATTAGATATTAATTTCAATCCATTCGCTTCACGACTCGGTTATTTTGGGTCAATTGACAAACAGAATAGACAGTGTCTCACATATAACGCTATGAAAGTTTTGTTCATTCCCCTTATAATGATTAAATAAATATCCACTTACTTCTTACTACAAAACACTATCACTATTTCAAGCTAAAAAAGTAACAACACGAACGCGCTACGTATGCGCATACGCAACGAGAACGTTCACTTATCACAATGACCGTAGTGAGACTGCCGATTGGCAGTCTCGGAATGCATTACAAAGCATAATAAAATATACTTTATACCATTGTCAAGTTTATAGAATTTTATAGTGCAAGCTTTGTATTTTGGTGATATGATTGAAGTATTTTTTTTGGTGGATAAGATAACGAGGATCTGCAATGCTTTTCTATCTATTTTAGGTGCTTCGTTGCAGTGTCCCGTCGACCAAATCCTGTGTTATTATTTACTAGGTGTTACACGCGGCATCGCCCCCCCGTGAAAAGCCTTTCCCGCCACAAAAGTCCCTAAAACACAGTACGACGCCAGCGCCATCTACTTAAAGAATCAGATTAATAATATCCATTATTTCCCATGGGGCCAAATTACCGGGATAAAAAGTACCCCATGTGTTAATCCACGACATGACCTACCCGTGTGTCAAATTTCATGCAAATCCGTTTAGTGGTTTCTGTATTTACTTCTAACAAACATCCAAACATTTTCACAAACTTTCCCATATATAACACTAGCTTTTGCCCGCGGCTTCACCCGCGTGAATGAGTTTTCCCGGGATAAAAGTCCCGCTTTATATTTTCCCGCGATAAAAAGTGTGTGTTAATCCAGGACATAATCTACCCGTGTGCCAAATTTCATCGAAATCCGTTCAGTAGCTTTTGCGTGTAAGAGTAACAAACATCTATACATCCATACATCCAGACATCCATACATCCATACTTACAAACTTTAGCGTTTATAATATTAGTAGGATAAGTAGGATTAGTAAGATTTAAGGTAAACATAAATTATAATTATACATATCCGTATCTGTACATAAATATCAAAGCGAATAAAAGATTAGAGACACAAACTACATGAAACATTATTTTCTCCCCTTCAGGTATTTTTATAACCATTTATTATTGCGCCTGTTCCTTAGAACTAATATAATTATAATTATTAATTTATTTATTTATTTACACTTAATACATAGTTATGTAAAGGCGGGCTTAATGCCGAAGGCATTCTTTACCAGTCAACCTGAGGTGGTGCAGAAACAAAAAACTCTAAACATGTGAAATATGGTTCACATAATTACCAATAAATTGATATTTTATCGGTATTTGCAATTCTAAATGAGCTCAACAATAAAATAATTATGTAATATTATTAAAAAAAATATGTAATCAAAATATTACACATATAATATCATTAATTTATCAGTCAAGAACATATTCCACTTTTTAACTACTTAAAAAGAATTTTGATTTTATAGTTACTTTAAAATTACTCAGTTATCATATCTCACTAATATTATTTGTTAGGACACATAGAGGTTTGCATATTTGTTAGAAGTAGAGGCAGAAATTCTTAAATAGCCATACTCAATACTTTATCCAAAAAGCCACAAACACATCATAGTTATTCCTTCCGGCTACAACGTAAATTCATTGACCTACATAAGTGTTTTAAAACTTAATTAAAATTTAATGTTTAATTTATTTTAATAAAAACTATTCCCAATTAACTGAATGATTTTGCGAAGTGATCTAAGGAAAGTTTGTTTGGTTTTAGCGACATTTTAGAAGTCAAATGGACCACCATTTTCAAAAGCGCTACTGGAGTAGTATAGTGTATAGCCTCCTTTTATCCCAGCAAAGTATACTGTGAGACTTCCATTCTAGTAAATTTTCTTTATACAAGCAGAGCTACAAACATTTAGTTAGTCATAGATTTTCACATAAATTATAATTTCACATAAATATTAAACAATCAATCAATTAACAATTGGACCAACGACTTCAAAAAGGCGGCGGGTAGCTGATGGATGCGGGCTGCTCAAGACCGGGATGGTTGGCGTTCACTTGGGGAGGCCTATGTTCAGCAGTGGACGGCGACAGGCTGATTGATTGATTAAACAATCTTTGTAATCATGAGTATTTACTATTTACCATGTAACATTGTAAATTTTATAATAATACGCATACGCATATTCACGCCTTTTATCCCTGAAGGGGTAGGCAGAGGTGCAACTAGTGCACCCACTTTTTGTTGGGCATATTTTTTTATCGATGACTCGACAAAGTGACTTCACTGCACCTGATGTATTCCATCCCATTATGTAATAGAGGGCAAGCCTATCGCCATATTGGGCACAAATTCCAGACTCCGGGTTGATACTTAAATTGCTTAAGCACAAATACTTGAAACTTAAATACAATGCGTAGAAGCTATAATTCTGATAAATAAAGCAATTCGTGCGAAATTATTCTGTAACCATTTAAAAATATTTAAAAATGCACAACGTAAATGTTCAAGTTTTCACTTCTGCCAACACTCCCGGAGTGCAACCCATTCTTTTTTTTAATTGCTTTATTAATGATTAAGTATGAATATTTAAACAGGATCCAGACAAATAGAGCCAACTAGTATCTTAACATTAAATATTTTTTTATATAACAAAAAAAGGAAGGAATTGAAATTGGAATATAATTTGAGAAATCTATACTAATATATAAAGCTGAAGAGTTTGTTTGTTTGTTTGAACGTGCTAATATCAGGAACTACCGATTTTGAAAATTCTTTCACTAATAGGAAGCTACATTACTCCTGAGTGCTATAGGCTACTTTTTATCCCGGAAAAACTTTTCCACGCGGGCGGACCCGCGCGCAATGCTAGTATTTTATATATCTTCATATCAAAAACTTACAAGTACTAAAACTAGGCGCATTAGCAACATTTGTATAGAAGCAAGTCTTTTATAATGTTTCCACTGGGAAACAAAGTAGTAAGAAATAATAAGTTTGTAGTTTAGTAATCTGCTGGCCGTTTAACAATTAAAAACTATACCAAAATCGCAAGACGTACTAATTATTACATGTAGTAGATTTAAATCGATTTAAAGTTTGGATGCTTTATTAATTAGCAGCTTAATACTTCTAAATAATTTTAAAAATAAACTTCTTACCTTCGTGTGGGTCTCGAACTTGTACGTAGAATATCTAAATGAAATTGGGTAAAAATGACATGTTAAACTTTGACACGGATTTATTTATGATTTACGAAACAATAAATAATTTTAGATTATTTGAAATAGGACATTCTCCACGCACGAACAAATCAGCAACAGAATCAGCAACATCCAATGATACAGATATGTCAGAAACTACTGTCAAACTTTGACAGAACGACGCAAACTGTTATCGAAATAAGCAGGAAAAACACGGCTTTAACATCAAGAGTGAGAGAGACAGCTTCATTACTCAATGCTGTAAAACACAATAAACAGGTATTTATCAACTTTACGTTCGGAAATTAAAGACGGAAATTAAGTGACTCTTTTATAACTCACACAAGCTTCTGTAATACCGATCTCGTATTTATACCGAGGCCGGCAGTGAAGTTTGTAATAATTTCATGCGCTTATTATAAAGTATTGATAATGTGCCATAAATAATTATTATTTTGAAACAAATTATAATTTCATGAAAATAAAATATTAATATTAAACCTTTACGTAGGCGTAATATTAATGATTATATCGAAAATTTAAATACATAAATCAAATCAATTTATTTTGCTATAAACATTGTATGTAACAACGGTGTTAAACGTAACATAAATCTATTAAACATAATAATGTGCATCATGTTTTACCATTTCAACGTGATGCAAAAATTTAATAGGTACCTATCTACTGTCTGCTTACTCCTTTTATATATAATTATTATTCCATAGGGGGATGGTCTAGGTAATGCGCACTTTACAATTATACTTAACTTTACAGTTATTTATCCTTATATGACAATAAATCTTGGATTATATACTTATCTAATTACACGCCTAAGAACGACGCAGCGGCAAAATTACTGTTCGCCGTTGCTAAAACGAGGTATCTGCTTTCCTGTAGGAACTGCCTCTTTAACTGGTGTTGTAATGCTGAAAAATTTCTTTTGAATTTTTTATTATAATTATTTCGTAGATTTTATCTATACTTGCTAATATTATAAAGCTGAAGGGTTTGTTTGTTTGGTTGAACGCGCTAATCTCAGGCACTAAGTACTGAACCGATTTTGATTTTTTTTCACTAATAGGAAGCTACATTATTCCTGAGTGCTATAGGCTACTTTTACTCCGGGATTTTTTTTTATCCCGGAAAAACTTTTTCACGCGGGCGGAGCTGCGATATAAAGTAATAACTATTTATTACTTTAAAAAGTAGGTACTTTATTTAGAATAGCGCAGTTTTTTTTAACTTGATGCTTTCTTGATGTCGACAACGCTACCGACTTAGACCGGGTTTTTTTAACTGTAGTTAGGGTAATCATCGGTGTTATTAAGCTGGACGCGCTCGCAGAGCTTCGAGTGCTCCAGGTGCTGCGAGCGCGTCCAGCTTAATAGGACCCTGAAAAAAAGATAACTACAGTTGAAAAAACGGGGTCTTAAAATTTAAATACTTACATACGTATGATACGTACGTATAGATAATTTTATATTCTTCTTAAGCGAGGCTTTAGATTAAAAAGAAAACTTGCTGAAGTTGACTTCCGCAAGCGATTTTGACCGCGTAAACAATCACGGCAAGGTGACTTCCACAAATTTTGTGCCTTCAAGGCCTTGCCGCGGCTAGCATGTGTAGGTACTTAGGGCCGGATTAGCCTAAAAGTAAATTAGGTCTAGGGGCCAGGTATCGGCAAGGGTCCTTCGCCCCGAGAAAAACATTGGGAAAATTATATTTAATAACTCATATTTAATACACCCGTTACCCGGTGACAATATTATTACTGCCTTGATAATTACCTTTTAGATTATATTTCAATGAGTTTTGGAACGTTTTAAGTTATAAAAAAAAAAAATTGTTTGCAGCCGGTTAATTAGTTTGTGGTTGAAAAAATATTTAAGGAAGTCCTTTCCTCGGAAAGGGAAAAGGGGCTCTAAGGGGGCAATGCCTAAGGGCCTCAACATTCTTAATCCGGTCCTGTGTATATTTATAGAATTATTGAAATATTGCTACTAGTGTAACCACAAAATTTATTGTTAAGACAACTTGTTAGTTTAAATTTAGCTTTTTATAATAATATTATGAATGCGAATGTTTGTGCAAATATTTCAATGTTTGAAGTAAAAGTAGAAACCGCTGAACGGATTGGCTTGAAATTTGCCATATAAATAGACCATACCCTGGATTAACAAACCTACAGGCTGCTTTTTATTCCGGTAATTTACTACCGTGGGAAGTATTTGAAAAATTTAAATAGATGGCGCCTGCGTTATTCATATGGCACTATAGATCGCTACTGATTTAGGACCTTTGTAGCAGGAAAGACATTTCACGCAGGCGATACCTCGACCAACACTAAGTACTTATATAAGTAAATAAAAAAGTTGGCATAATATTATGTTTTCGAGGCTTTGGAACCTTTAGTCAAACAACCAAAACAATGCTGCAACATCCGTAAATATGAAAAACAAATGCTTTACAATAAATTCATATTACAGTGCGTTTCCTATACATATTATACCCATAGCAAAAAACAGTCACGCATCACCGTACACTTTAAGAAGTACATCCAACTTGCCTGAGTTTCTAACGTAATACGGTTCAGTAAACTTGCTAAACATGTTTAGTTCTACTTTGTTATTCATTGGGCCGGACACTAGATACCTGTGTTCGTACTTACTTTACTCACTTTATTTGTTTTGTTATCCAGTTAGTGTTTCTTTTTGTGAATATTTTTATTATTCTCTTTTGTGACTGTCAAGTTTCTAAATGGCATCAAGTTTTATCTGCCTTTGCGTGACATGTGTTTTATTTTACTCGACAATATTGATACGTAGAACTATTCAGTATTCTGTGAAAATGATGGATTGTTGCGAGCTTTAACTATGTACAAACAGATTCTAGCTTTCGTTATTAATCTACCTACTTACATTCCCAATCATACTCTAATATTGAAACTTCATAATATTATGAAGTCTTCATGTTCCATATGCCCTTTACAATTGAAATTTGGGGTCAGCAAAAATAATTGAACGGGAAAGAACGGAGATTTTTTCTACTGTTTATCCTGTCGTCAAACTCTCTGGGATCCGGTGCAGGACAAATTTGGTTAGTTTCACGAACGGGGAGTCGAACCCAGAAGCTTCAATTCCGTCCTTATTTGCGGCTATAACACTAAAGAGGCGACAATGTTATTGTTGGCGACGCGCCGGCTCCCGTTAGCCGCGTGCCGACCCCCTCACACGAACAATAAGTGCCGTGACAATTTAACGAACAAGTGTTATAAGTGATGTGCCGACCCCTCAGTGACGTTAGGAACATTATACGAACAATATAGACAATATACCGTGTGAATAGTAAAAGTGATATGTGCTAGAGTTTAGTGTTTAAGGTAAATTTTTGTCTGTATTTTGCTAATAACTTTTTGTAGTTTTAATGTGTAGTGTTCATTTTTGTTTACTTATATAGAGCTAGTTAAGAGCTACAATTTGATACCATGTATGTATATGTGTGATTTTTACTTAATAAATAAAACGCCGAAATAGCCGATTGCCATAGTAAAAATCGATCGAGAAATTGGGTTAATGGGTCGAGGCTCTCGTTACGGGATAGCCGCGCGGTACCTAAGCTAACGCGCGCCGGCGTACCGACATGGGTCCTACCGAAGAAAATACTCGAAGAAATCTGAAGAAACCTGAAGCCTGAAAACTGGAAGAACGAGACAGAAGAATATTGAAGACAGAAGAGCGAGACGGAAGACTCGCAACAATCGAAGGCCCACGACGTACGGTGGCTTCGATTCGGTACTCGGGGGTGCTTAGGGACGTAGGGTTGGCAATTCGGCACATCGGCACGTCGTTTAATAATTTGTTTCTTACTTGCCATCCCCTACACTCTACCTCACACACTTCGTACCCGCCGCTGTTCGGGTACGTCGTATACACTCACCAATACAGACAACGCGCAGATATACAACCGCCTCTCTCGAGGTGCCTTGTTACAACCGTCTCTCTCGAGGCGTCTTGGTACGTGGGAAGAACAACGGGCTGGGTACCGGCGCCTGAGTTTCTCAACTCGGGATCACGCCCAGCAAGCTTGTGAGTACCAGTCGGTCTCACGAGCACCCCAACAGCTGGTCCTTCGAGCCGGATCTATCTTCGCGTATCAAGATGCCTACAACCAGAAGCAACAAGAGCGCTGCGCAGCCAGAAGCCACAGCTCCAGTAACCATGGCGTCCACGACCGACACACCATCGGGTTCGTCGGCAACCACGACCTGGACGCACGGGACCACGACGACTGCAACGACCGCGACCGAGACTCAACGGGCACCGGGGCAGGGGGTAACCCCTCGGGCCATGTCCATAAGGGCTGGGAGTATGGCGCGATCATACAGCAGGAGGAAGAGGGAACTGGAAGCGAAGGCGGAACTGGCAAGAATCGAACTTCAAGCAGCGCAAGCAGCAGCGGCACAGGCAAGAGCACAGCTGGAACTTCTGCAGCTGGAAGATGACGAGGACTCGCTCGTCGGTGAGGAACCCATCAACAACGAAGAGGTCGTGTCACAATGGGTGGAGGCTACGGTGAATACGCCCGGGAAGGGGCGACTGGATATGGCGCCGCCAACGACCGAAGCCGCACCCCTGAAGGAAGATAAGAGTGACACGCAACATTTGGCTGACGCAATCATCAAGGCGATTGCGACCGCGAGACCCGGAACGACGACGCCATCTTTCCTGCACGACCTGCCTGCATTCGACGGGAACTGCGGGGAGTGGATCGCCTTCAAGACAGTTTATGAAGATACGGCACCGCTCTTCACCTGCACACAGAATATGGCCCGGCTGAGAAAAGCGATCAAGGGACTAGCCAGGGACGCAGTCAAGAGCGCGCTGTACTCCGATTGCAAGCCGGAAGATGTCTTGGAAGCACTGCGCCGCCGCTTCGGGAGACCAGATGCACTGGTACTGGCAGAACTAGAAAAATTGAAGAATCTGCCACGATTGAATGAAAATGCCCGCGACGTGTGTGTATTCGCCAGCCACGTGAACAACACCGTCGCCGCCATAAGGGGCTTGAAGAAGCCACAATATTTGCAGTCACCGGAAATGTTGAAGCACATCGTGGACAAGATGCCAGCTGTCATCCGCTATCGGTGGTTCGACTTCGCGGCCGACAAGGAGCCGGAAGATCCTGACCTGCTGATGATGATGAAGTTTCTCAACAGGGAAGCGGACCGATGCGGACCATATGCTGTACAAGAAGTGGGGCCCACGAGAAGACAAGTTCCGGTGAGGCAGGCGGCCCACGCCGCAACAGAACCCGAGGAAACACAGAAGATTCAAAAAACCGAGTGCGCCCACTGTGAAGGCGAACATCGGATGGCCGAATGTTCGAAGTTTGCTCAAGCCCCCATCAAGGAACGCTGGGAGTCCGTGAAGCGAAGCAGACTTTGTTTCAAATGTCTTCAGGGCCGGCATCGCAAGGAGACCTGCAAAGCGCCTGCGTGCAAGAAGTGCAAACGCTGGCATCACCCGCTGCTTCATGAAGATCGAGAAGAGCCTGAAAAGAAGGAGGTGACCAGCAACGTGCGCTCCGCTGTCAACTTCGCTGCCGACAGAAGAGCCTACCTCAAGATAGCTCCAGTGGAGGTGTATGGACCCAAGGGGACCCAGAAGATCCTGGCGTTGCTCGACGAGGGGTCAACGGTGACTCTGCTGGACTCTACGGTGGCTGAAGCAGTCGGACTCCGGGGGCCGCAAGAAAAGCTCACCTTGGAAACGGTGGGCGGGAAACGAGTCACGAAGGCGGACTCGATGAAGCTCGACTTCGAGATAAGAGGCGTTCATCAGCAGAAGAGTCGAGCGGTGAAGGGCGCGAGGACGATAGATGACATCCACCTCGCACCTCAGAAGATAGATGAAGAACGCGTGAAGAAGTGCGCTCACCTCCGCAACCTAACGAAGCAATTGTTATATGAAGATGAACCTCCGAAGATGCTGATCGGGCAAGATAATTGGGAGCTGGTCGTCTCGAAGAGTACCAAGAAGGGTCCGAGGGGTCAGCCGGTGGCATCGTTCACTCTTCTCGGATGGGTTCTGCACGGGTTCGACGGAGGGAGCTCGAGACCGGTGCACAATTTAACGTGCGCTCATATCTCGGCTCGCGAGGAAGAATTGGACGCACTAATTAAGAACCATTTTGCAGTGGAATCGCTCGGGGTGATGCCGCGGCGGCCTACAACCGACGCGGACGGACAGGCGCTGAAGATGTTAGAAGAAACAAGTCGCCAGCTGCCGAGCGGTCGATACGAAGTCGGGCTCGTGTGGAAGAGCGCCGAAGAGAAGCTGCCGAATAACTTCAAGTCCGCAGAAACGCGCTTGAAGACGATAGAGAAGAAGCTTGACCGAGACCCCGACCTGAAAGAAGATTACGGGAAACAAATCAAGAATCTCATCGACAGCGGCTACGCGGAAGAGGCGAGTCCCAGCTCGCAATCCGCAAGAAAATGGTACCTGCCACATTTCACCGTCACGCATCCGACCAAGAAGAAGCGTCGATTGGTGTTCGACGCCGCAGCGAAGTTCGACGGGAAGAGCTTGAACGACGCGCTGCTGTCCGGGCCAGATCTGCTCCAGTCACTCTTCGGAGTGCTACTGAGGTTCCGGCAGTGGCCCATTGCTGTGGCGGCGGACATCAAGGAGATGTTCCTGCAGGTGAAAATGAAGGAAGAAGATCGTGACAGCCTACGTTTCCTGTGGAGAGGTGACAAGCGAACGGGACCGCCACAAGAGTACCGGATGTCGTCCCTGATCTTCGGCGCCGCCTGCTCACCGAGTGCCGCGATCTACGTGAAGAACAAGAATGCGGCGCGATTCGAAGAGCAATATCCCGAAGCGGCGCGCGCGGTGGTGCGTAATCATTATATGGATGATTATCTACACAGTTTCAGAACCAACAGCGAGGCGATCAAAGTTGCAAGAGAGGTCGACGTCATCCACCGCGCCGCCAAGTTCGAGCTACGCGGATGGGTCTCCAACGACCAGAAGGTGCTGACAGCGCTCGGACAGCAACCCGAGCGCAACGAAGTCGAGCTGGGATCCAAGGAGGAGAAAACCCTGGGCCTGCGCTGGTTCACCGCTGAAGACGAAATGGGGTTCCGGACGAATATGCGAAACGTGAGCGAAGAGGTCTCGAGTCAAGGGAAGACTCCCACGAAGAGGGAGGTCACGAGCGCTGTGATGTCGACATTCGACCCGCTGGGGTTGGCCGCCCCGGTGCTGATCCAGGGGAAGCGGCTCATTCAAGACATATGGAAGAGCGGCGTCGGATGGGACGAAGACATCAAGCCGGAAGAGGAACGAGCCTGGGACGCTTACCTCACTCATTTAGCACTTCTCAGAGGACTCCGGCTGCCGAGGTGCGTCGCCCGCAGCTGCCACGAGGGGGAGCTGCACGTGTTCTGCGACGCAAGCGAGACGGCGTACGCGTGCGCCGCGTATTGGAGGCAGCGGCGCGACGACAGAAGTTACGAAGTCGCACTTCTGGCGGGCAAAGCCAGGGTGACTCCGCTGAAGCCCGTCTCAATCCCGAGGCTAGAGCTTCAAGCGGCTCTGCTAGCGACGCGGATGGCGCAGGCGGTACGAGACGAGTTGGACATGGCCATCAGCGGGGTGACATATTGGACGGACTCCAGCACCGTGCTCTCCTGGATCAAGACGGACCCCAGAACATTTAAGCCCTTCGTCGCACACAGGTTGGCGGAAATCGAAGACACATCAAAACCGCAACAATGGCGCTGGGTACCTACGAAGCAAAACCCGGCGGACGACGCGACGAGAGCTGTGCCGAAGGACTTCGACAACAACCATCGTTGGTTCACAGGTCCCGAGTTCCTACGAAACGAAGAGGACGCGTGGCCGCGAGCGCGCGACTTCAAGGCGGAACACACGGGCGAAGAGAAGGAGTGCCGCATCATCGCCACAGTCACCGCGACGGGTGAATTCGTCACACCCGCGCCAGAGAAGTTCTCCAAGTGGACACGGTTGGTGAGGGCGACCGCGAGAGTACTGCAGTTCGTCCAGTTGTGTCGAAGAGGGCGGCCAGTCAACATCAGCCGCAAAACCGAAGCACAAGACGCCACTTGGAGGCGAAATAAGAAAAAATGCAACAACGGCGGGAAGCAAATCATTCCGCGTCAACCCGCGAGAAGCTTCCAGCCCTTGGATCCAGAGCTCGTCGAGGCGGCGGAGCACCTACTGCTGAAAAGGTGTCAAGCAGAAAACTTCGGGCGGGAAATCGGCCTGCTGAAGCAACAGAAGCCCCTTGAGAAGAGCAGCAAACTAAGAAAATTGGCAGTCTTGTTTGAAAACGAATTGGTAAAGGTGCACGGGCGGATCGACGCGGCAACGAACATCGCAGCGCATTACAAGAGGCCGGTGGTCCTGGATAGCCGTCACCATATCACAAGACTCATCATGCAACATTACCATGAACAATTCAATCATGGTAACCACGCGACGGTCATGAACGAGCTGCGGCAGAAGTACTGGGTGGTGGGCCTGCGGTCGGCGGTACGACACATCGTGCGTCGGTGCCAGTGGTGCAAAGTGTACCGCAGCGCGCCACAACAACCTCCGGTGGGTGATCTACCGAACGAGAGGCTGCGTCATGGCGAGCCACCGTTCGCTCACTCGGGGGTCGACTACTTCGGCCCCATGACTGTCACCGTCGGACGAAGACACGAGAAGAGGTGGGGAGTGCTCTTCACATGCCTGACAACGAGGGCGGTCCACGTCGAGCTCGCGCCGTCACTTTCAACCGACTCCATGATCCTGGCGCTGAGGAGGATGGCGGCGAGAAGAGGTATGCCGAAAACCCTGTTCAGCGACAACGGGACGAATTTCGTCGGCGCGAGCAAGGAGTTGCAAGAGGCGGCAAAAGAGCTGAAGAACGAAGAGCTGGCGGGGGCAGCCGACGAGTTAGGCGTGCGGTGGAAATTCATTCCGCCCGGCGCGCCTAACATGGGCGGTGCGTGGGAGCGCCTGGTCCGCTCAGTGAAGACGGCCCTGGCGGCGACGCTCCGAGAAAGGCATCCCCATGAAGAAGTTCTCCACACACTCATCACGGAGGCGGAGCACGTGGTGAACTCGCGCCCACTCATCACCGAGGAAGAGAACCCGGCGGAAGAAGCTCTAACCCCTAACCATTTTCTAATAGGTAGATCCTGCGGTGCTCGGCGCATCGGTGCCTTCACGGACAATGATTTGTCCGGGAGGCGGTCATGGCGGACGGCGCAACGGCTCGCCGACCACTTCTGGAGCCGGTGGGTGAAGGAGTACCTCCCCACGCTCCTGCCACGGAAAATCGACGGTCGGGCGAGCGACCGCGACCTACGGTGCGGTGACGTCGTCCTCATCGTGGACTCCAGTCTGCCACGCTGCGTCTGGCCGAGGGGCCAGGTCATCGGCGCGCATCCCGGACCCGACGGCCGAACCAGAGTCGTCGAGGTGCGCACGGCGAACGGCGTGCTGCGACGGCCGAGCTCCAAGGCGGTGCTGCTGGTCCCGGCAGCGTCACCAGGACAGGACCCAGGTGCTGCGCACGAGGGGGAGGATGTTGGCGACGCGCCGGCTCCCGTTAGCCGCGTGCCGACCCCCTCACACGAACAATAAGTGCCGTGACAATTTAACGAACAAGTGTTATAAGTGATGTGCCGACCCCTCAGTGACGTTAGGAACATTATACGAACAATATAGACAATATACCGTGTGAATAGTAAAAGTGATATGTGCTAGAGTTTAGTGTTTAAGGTAAATTTTTGTCTGTATTTTGCTAATAACTTTTTGTAGTTTTAATGTGTAGTGTTCATTTTTGTTTACTTATATAGAGCTAGTTAAGAGCTACAATTTGATACCATGTATGTATATGTGTGATTTTTACTTAATAAATAAAACGCCGAAATAGCCGATTGCCATAGTAAAAATCGATCGAGAAATTGGGTTAATGGGTCGAGGCTCTCGTTACGGGATAGCCGCGCGGTACCTAAGCTAACGCGCGCCGGCGTACCGACATGGGTCCTACCGAAGAAAATACTCGAAGAAATCTGAAGAAACCTGAAGCCTGAAAACTGGAAGAACGAGACAGAAGAATATTGAAGACAGAAGAGCGAGACGGAAGACTCGCAACAATCGAAGGCCCACGACGTACGGTGGCTTCGATTCGGTACTCGGGGGTGCTTAGGGACGTAGGGTTGGCAATTCGGCACATCGGCACGTCGTTTAATAATTTGTTTCTTACTTGCCATCCCCTACACTCTACCTCACACACTTCGTACCCGCCGCTGTTCGGGTACGTCGTATACACTCACCAATACAGACAACGCGCAGATATACAACCGCCTCTCTCGAGGTGCCTTGTTACAACCGTCTCTCTCGAGGCGTCTTGGTACGTGGGAAGAACAACGGGCTGGGTACCGGCGCCTGAGTTTCTCAACTCGGGATCACGCCCAGCAAGCTTGTGAGTACCAGTCGGTCTCACGAGCACCCCAACAGTTATAAAGTCTAAAGTATCTAAGTACAATTTTTTTTTGGTTCGGTACCCAATATAATTCTGGGTCTATTTCCGTTTCCAAGTACCCAGGGTAAAACACTGTTGAGATCGATTTCGAAGGACTTTATAGCCAGTTCAATTACTGGACATATTGATATTCTGTCTCATAGTGGCTCATAGTGATTTTTATATCAATGTTTTGGTTTTAGTTGCTATTGTTTGTGGGTAGTTGCGTAACTATACGCTTAAAAGGTGCTTGCTTGTTTGGTCTCTCTGAACGGATTAATATTCAAAATTTAGAATGTATTTTTCCTTGCATTGTTAAGAAAACGAAACGTCCTATAATATAATATAAAAAAATTACTCCGGCACAACGTATTCAGTTAAAATTAATTGAAAAACTTCTCCTTAACGTCGGATTTTGTACTGGGTTAAAAAATTTAAACGTTCTTTCCGTGAAATTTAGCCTATTATCTTGGTGGAGACAATAAAAAAAAAAACATAAGACAAGCTTTTCATTTTTAATGGAATCTTTAATTAATTTTACAAAACAGCATCCTTTCTCCGTCCGCCTTCGTTCCTGCGAACAAAACAGAACAAAAAGTTTCACATAAATTCTGAAAATGAAACAGACATCCAATTCAATGCTCGAAAACCCGCTTTTTATGTGCTATTCATAAAAAAGGGTATATTATTATCATATTAATATTTGGAGACTATTGTGCTTGAAATGAAATACGTACTTTATAAACTATAGTTTGATATTGTCTGCATAATGGTGAATTCTTGAGCATATATATTTAGATGAAGCATTCGAAATTAATGATTTCAAATTCAATTAAAATTTGATCATTATGATCCCTTTGACTAAAAATATAGCTGAAAAACTTACGTTGCAATTAAATTACAAATAGATTTGACAATAATGTCTAAATGTATCTTTAATAAAAACTATAAGGTCGCATATCAAATTAATGTTAGAAATAAAACATTGGAACATTTTGTACAATAGTCTAGAGATGATTTAAATTTTTCATAAATAAACATTACAAATAAAAATATGCCATTGGATAAATAATTATCAATAATGTTTTCGATGTTGCATATCAATCGGCGATAGCTCAACATAGGCCTCCCCTAAAGATTTCCAGACGGACCTGTCGAAAGCGGCCTGCATCCAGCGTGTTCCTGCGACCTTTATCAAGTATATTCAAATATTCGAATAAAAATCACTCAGGAACCTTATATTAATATTATTGATTCTATATTAACGAGAAGAAGAATAAGAAGAGCGGCGATAGCCTAGTTGGGAGTGGAACGGACTGCCGAGACGAATGTCCGCAGGTTCAAAACCCAAGGGCACACACCTCTGACTTTTCTAAAAAAGTTATGTGTGTATTCCTTGTGAATTATCGCCCGCTTTAACGGTGAAGGAAAACATCGTGAGGAAACCTGCAAACCTGAGAAGTTCTCTGAATTTCGAAGGTACGTGAAGTCTGCCAACCCGCACTAGGCCAGCGTGGTGAACTAAGGCCCTAACCCTCTCAGTTGTAGAGGAGGCCAGGCTCAGCAGTATATAATACAGGGCGTGTATGATGATGATGATGATGATTAACGAGAAGGATCAAGGAATTAAATATAAGAATACCTTTATATTTGCTTGTAGCTTACATTTTTATGGTTAATTATACTTACTTTTTATGTTAAAGTTATTGTTTTACATTTATGCTGTTAAATTATAAATAGAATGGTTTACATCAGCTAGTAGTAGGTATAAATGTTTAATTCTGTTTTGTAAACATTATAGTCCGGTTTTACTTAACGGAATACTAATTATATTATATTGCAAATTGCAAGCGTACATTGAAAGGATAAGGCTATGTACATACATATGCATGGGTCGAATCTGAAACGAGATAAATCACAGAGCAAGCATTATGCACATAACTCTCGGGCTACGGACCACTTGACATTAGCAAGGTCTTGTCCTCTCTTGAAGAGCTAAATAACATTGGTCCTGGAAGCGTCATTTCAGAACCTTTTATTACTTTAAAGTTTAAAACATATTATTTTAAATAAATAGTCTTTTTACAGATAGGAAAAATAAAATATTTAAAAAATATATTTAAAACAAGTTTTTATTTAAATGCTCTAAAAAGAAAAAAAAAGACTAAACTGAATCAATCTTTGTTTAATACTATGTAGAGATAAAAGCTTGTTGTGAAATTTACTTTTGTCAAGATCAAGTTACATAATTATTGTATTATCTACAGTTTTATTCAATTTAAAGTATTTTTTTCTTTTTAGAGATTTTTAATAAAAGCTTGTATGTAAAAAAAAAATTCTTCATTTTTGGTAATTTTTGGGTTATTCTCAGCAAGCCCTTTCATTTGATACCCATATTATATAGGAGTGCGTAAAAAATAACTAGTCCATCATCTTGGGCCGACCGCCATATTGGATTCAGAATGACGTTACTTAGCTAGCAATGCATTGTCACCCAAACTGAACGTGTATACAAAATTTCAACACAATCGGTTGAGGGTAACTGCATCGAAATTTACTTGCAAGATTCCACCCGAACAAACATACATACATTGCAAATTAATAAAAAGCTTCTAAAAAGAAACCGTTTTAAGACGTCACCACTTGAAAGAAAACATTCGTAGGTACTCTAATTCGGTATGTTTCAAGTCTGTAAAAGAAAAGAGAACGAATGTCCTAGAACTAACCTACTTCTGCGGACACAGGAGATACTCTGATATATTATTTTGCCAAATAGTATTTTTAATCTTATTTCTATCTTATTAATAATATAAGTATTGAAACTATTGTGTAGGTGTGGTTGAAAGAACCCCTGAGTGATCACACGGAACCCCACGATACATGCTTGCCTAGTGTGGGGACCGTTGGCAATACAATTGTAAAGATCCAACACTGTTAACTTCATACTTTGTATTTTATTTGTGTAAACAGATTTTCTATGTCAAATAAATATTTTTTCATTTTTTCATATTTTTCAATCAAATTTACTAAACATTCCTATGAAGGTAAAAGGCCTAAGTTTTAGATAAATCTAATCTCAACCTTATATTACCTGTATAATATATTAGTGCTATAACTTATAACTAGTGGCAGCATCAGGTGATGTTGATTATGTGATGAAGGCTGTTAGGTTCGAGGTCCGGTCGGGAAACAGCAATTCGTTTGAAGCTTCATGATTCCAAAAATACACCTTATTTGTCCAATAATAAAACTTGCTTCCTGTGTATCATTTTATGACGCATTTTAATAGTTTTTATACATAGTTGAATACAGCGAGGTTTGGTTGTAGAAGTTGTACCCCTGTCCTCAACCTTCAAGAATAAAGACAAGAAGGCTATTGGAAAATTTTCCAATAATTATCATAGCTGTGTCATCGGACTGCTTTACTTTTAACTACGTTTTTGTCTTATCCAGATAACCTTGATCCTTTGGCTTGTCCCTAGAACCAGTTCCGAGATTGTACGGAGAGGTTATCACTGGGACCTAATTTAATTCATTATGCCGCCTTGTGTCGACCCTTCTGACAAGCCGAAAATCTCTCTTTGCAAAATTCTTTAACGGGTATTAGGTACTGGCCCGGTTAACAGCCGTTACGGATACTTTCGACATCCCGTATTGAATATTCAATGCTTTAATGGAAATAAACTTTAATTTATAAATGTAGTTAAAAGCTATTATTAGATATAGATTATAGAGGACAGATTAGTGGAAAGATCAATGCCACCTCAGTTGTTTTGGTCACAACACATTATGATTTTATATTTTTTGACGTTATACTTCTTGGCGCGTTAGGGAAAAATGATGAGAGTAAATCTTTACGATGCGCGCGCACACCGTCTCGAAAAACCGACACCCTGAAGTTTTTTTTTTTTTTGAATAGGCGATCCTGCAATCAACACCGGGGGAAACCTGCGAATGGGATACTGGAGTCCCCCGGCTTGACGACTGCAGGGGCCTGGGAAGGAAGTGGAATAGGATGATGGAAGGAAAGGTGGGGAATGGAGCAAGGTTCTCAGGATGGGCGGAAAGGAAAAGGGTGCCAGGAAATGTTCGCGGGCCCTTTTAGGCCTCAATGTGTTATACAACCAAGAGGTATACACACTGACTGTGTGCCTCGGCCCGGACACCCTGAAGTTAGCTATAGTCAACATTTTTGAATTTAGAACGTAGAATAAAGCGAAAGATAAATTTTTTAAAAGATTTTTATCTTGTTACGCCGAAGAAGTATAACTTCTAACACACTTTTTTTTCACTTGCTACTTTAGGTTTCAATATCGGCAGAATATGGTTTCAATTTCGCAAAGAGGAAATCTGCACCAGGTCCTTACTGATAAGATTTTATCGGTGATTAAGGTATTATTTTTTTATATGTTAGATCCGGTAACTTATTAACTAGCTGTTGCCCGCGGCTCCGCCCGCGTGAATGAGTTTTCCCGGGATAAAAGTCCCGCTTTATATTTTCCCGGGATAAAAAGTAGCCTAAGTTACTCCTTATTACATCAGCTATCTGCCAATAAAAGTCCCGTCAAAATCGGTCCGCCCGTTTCAGAGATTAGCCGGAGCAAACAGACAGACAGACAGACAAAAATTGTAAAAAATGTTATTTTGGTGTATGTACCGTATATATATTCATATACATGTTGTAAAAAACGGTTATTCCAATATTACAAACAGACACTCCAATTTTATTTATATGTATGTAGTATGTATGGATGTATGTATAGATTCAACACACACAGTCATTCCAATTTACAGGATATCATCATCATCATCATCATCATCAGCCCTGTATTATATATTGCCCACTGCTGAGCACAGGCCTCCTCTACTACTGAGAGGGGTTAGGCCTTAGTCCACCACGCTGGCCTAGTGCGGGTACAGGATATACCCGATTCGAACTAGCGGGACTAACTGTTTCAAATTGCATGATGCGTACTTGTAGCGTTAGAGTTGCAGTAAGTAAATAGTCGGCACTGTTGACTGAACGTATGACGTCACTTACAAACTGGTTCGGAAATCTCAACGATCAAACAGATTATTTAAATAGCTCTGTTTCATGACACAGAATGAAAGATCGTACGAAATTCAACCATTTTGCTGCACACGTTCCAATTTCTTAGATAGTTACGATCTCTTAGATCAAATTGTACAGTCAGCCAATTTGGTGCTAGTACAGTTTCTCAAGATAAAACGACCATTTTTACATTTTTCATATTTTACCAAGCAGGTGCTATCGTTTCGGAGATGTACAAAGGAAACAGTTGATAACTCTCATTATCTTCTTTAGTTGTGAGTTACATGTTGCTGACGGACGACGCGCAAGCCACTTATTTAGAACCTTAAGGTGGTCGAGCATACACTTTTCTGACTGTACCTATGCTGTTTCAAAGCGTGTTAACCGGTTCAGTTTGAAGAACGAATAATTTCGACATTATTGTCAAGAAAATTTATCAAATTACGAAAGTATTAGCACGGAATTATTATGTAAGCTAGTACATCCCTACGTTAGTTATAATTTATCTATACTTTTAAAGTCCACGGATCTTAGCTATTAGATATTAAGTCATAGATGAATATCAAAAAGATTTCACCATGGCGGAGTGATTGTGCGCATGTGTTGTACGTGTATAAAATAATCATGTTAAGAAAATTTTGTAGATGGAAGATTCCTATTGCGGTATATTCATACTAGCTTTTGCTCGCGGCTCCGCTCGCGTTAAAAAGTTTTTCCGGGATAAAAGTCACATTTTATATTTTCCCGGGATAAAAAGTATCTTATGTGTTAATCCAGGACATCTACCCGTGTACGTAAATTTCATCGAAAATCGTTTAGTAATTTTGGAGATGTGCAGTAACAAACAAACAGAAAAACAGACAGACAGAAAATAATTACAAAAATTGCTGAGTTTGTGTTTCCAAAGACATTAAACTATAATCTTAGAACTCTTTGGTGTTCCATTTCTCTTCCTTAGTCACCCCCTTTCTTTTAATCACATTTCTTTAAATGTACAGACACATCGGTTCTACTGCTTTATTATAATTTTATAGATATTGCCCCACTCTACATTCAATTCTATAAAACACCATATATTGTAATTTTATACTCATATTGTGAAATAAAGAATAATAATCTTGACTCTTATATCAACGCAAGCGTAATGTTGGGAAAGTTTCAAATCGATTGTCAACCAAACGTAACCGATTACTTTAAAAAATCGAAACCTTGGATGTAAATAAAAACACTGCTGTACATTTAAAAAATATGTTGTAAGTACATTTTACAAACAGATTTGAACAATGCGTTAGATATTTAAAAAAAAATCACATTTCATACTCGAAGAAAGAAAATGAAGATCTCCAAAGCAAATAATTTAAACCGTAGCACAAATTTTTTTTGAACCTGACTAATTCGGCCAGTATCCGGACGCGAGTCGGCTTTTCTGGCCACACCGGACTTTAGGGTGAGCACTTTAGGCGCTCGTACCCTATATTTGTTATTTTAGTTTCAGTACACACTCGTAATTATTTCTTTGTAATTACTAATTACCACTGATCTGTACTATTTACCACTGGATAGGCTGTTCCATACGTTTGACAGCAAATTCTTTGTGCCTATTTGAAGCGCCACTAGCGAGTGTACTGAGAAATAATTTTGACGTAAATTGCAAATGGCGCGTGAGCAGTGGACAGTACTGTGAAGTATTTTTGCATTTTTAATTAATTTAGTTAGAATTCAGTGTTATTCTTGTTATAAGAATTATATAAAAGTTATTAAAAATGAGGTCATGTGTATATTGTAAGCGGCGCTACAATAAAGGCAGTGAAATATCATTCCACAGGTATGTACTTTATTTAGTCATATTTTTCATCCAAAATGTTCATATTACTTAGAATGTAATCATGTCATACTTTCAATCATGTCTTATTTTAAACTTAAAACATGCATTTAATGAAATTCCGCGGAATAAAGTTTATTTTTATTTACAATTTTCAACTAGTGATCGCATCATATCCATAGTTTTATTATCGATATTTGTAAACACGTTTTTCCGTGATATTGACCTATTTCAGTTTGTGTAGTCAATTTATTTTCTCGAACACGATATTAACGCATATGAAATGTCCAACCTTAATTGGATACGCCAAATCAGAATTACGACATTAGAAATTTTCTTTTCCAGATTTCCAAAAGATTTAGAGGAGAGAAAAGTTTGGCTTCAGAATATGAAAACTAGCAACTGGACTCCTAAAATGTTTGCAACTACGAAAAATTACTCTTTGTCGATTACAGGTCAAAGTATACGACATTTTTTAACCCGTCAAATAATTTGGGCACGTCAGTAATTAAAAATATAAATAAAATATATAAAACGTGTATTATTTTACCTTTTTGACTTTGTTACTGTATTTATTATTCCACGGCTTCTCGAACCCAAACGTCAAAAATCTTTCGACATGTTAATCAAGGTTTCATCATTATCTAACATTGTGCCAAACAACTGAATTTAATTACCTAGTTAAAGAGTGGAAAAGTAACAAACATCCATCTAAACTATCGCATTTTAAAATCAATCTGATTGAGACAAAAGTTAATAAATAAATTAAATCATGTCTTTTTTTTTTATTGTAAGAAGCTACCAAGAGCTATCGATATAATATGTTTCACTGAGGTCGACATCACTAGTTTTAGTACCGAAGACACTCACTACGGCCGACAGCGCCAAAATGGCGAATATCAAACGGGCACAAAAGCACTGTTAACAGCCGCCAGCAGTGTTGCCAGATTAGACTTTTCGCCATTTAGGCTACCTCGGAGGGTGTCGGGGCGACCAAAAATTGTGAATGGCGACTGGTCGCCGTTTAGGCTACCGCGAATGGCACTCAGGCGCCAATTTGGGCTACTTTGGAAAATTTGGGTTATAAACCTTCTTTTTGGGCGGATTTGAGGATATTTTTAGGTTTGAGAGTACAAAACATGACAGAAATTGGAATTGGGGACCTTTTTTTTTTTTTTTTTAGCTCTTCGTGTCGGCGGCTGGGAGGTTTTTTTTTTTTTTGCTCCTTTGCCTCGCCATATACATGACTTTTCGGCGACTTCATCCCTCAAACATCTGGCAACACTGTCCACAACACTCAATTTCATTGGAAATAATGGAAAAGACCTTTTTTTTTTTTTTTTTTGCTCTCCGGCCTGCGTCATAGATTGGGCGACATTAGGCTACTTGGGACGATATTTTCGGCGACTTATACCAGATTTTATCTGGCAACACTGGCCGCCAGTCCAGTGGTATATAGAGGTCAGTGCTAATTACCAATTTAAAAGTTATGAAAGGATACTCGTGAAATTTTATGGGAAAATAAAAATGAACGACTCACAATAACTAACTACTGTAACAAAAAAACTCATGATTGTAATGTATAAGACTTATAATAATGTAACTCTATTTACACACGATAATAAACTCACATTTTTTTTTTTATAATGGCATTTGTGTTCACATTTTGCCAATGGGAAGTTTAGTGTATTTTATTATCTGTAATATGTCGAAGTAAAGCAGTGGCTACCTTACCAAGACTTTATCGAGGAGTTTTGGCGGCAACAAAAAAACACTTGATTAGCACAATTATTTCAATTCACTTCATTTGAGCTCTTTAATAGAACTATATTGGGTAATATACCACCATAATTATGCAATATAACACTAAGTATCACCAAAATAATGAATTAAAACAAGAGCACCTCATGACACTTCCAAGTTCCCGCCAAAAAACCCTCACATATTTTTATACGCATAGTACTTTTTTTTTTTTTTTATTTTTTTTATGGCATTTGTGTTCACATTTTGCCAATGTCAAGTTAGGTTTGTCTATTTTATTATCTGTAGTATGTCGAAGTAAAGCAGTGGCTACCTTACCAAGACTTTATCGAGGAGTTTTGGCGGCAACAAAAAAACACTTGATTAGCACAATTATTTCAATTCACTTCATTTGAGCTCTTTATAGAACTATATTGGATAATATACTACCATAATTATACAATATAACACTAAGTATCACCAAAATAATGAATTAAAACAAGAGCACCTCATGACACTTCCAAGTTCCCGCCAAAACTCACGCATAGTACTTTTTTTTTTTTTTTTTATGGCATTTGTGTTCACATTTTGCCAATGTCAAGTTAGGTTTGTCTATTTTATTATCTGTAGTATGTCGAAGTAAAGCAGTGGCTACCTTACCAAGACTTTATCGAGGAGTTTTGGCGGCAACAAAAAAACACTTGATTAGCACAATTATTTCAATTCACTTCATTTGAGCTCTTTAATAGAACTATATTGGATAATATACCACCATAATTATGCAATATAACACTAAGTATCACCAAAATAATGAATTAAAACAAGAGCACCTCATGACACTTCCAAGTTCCCGCCAAAACTCCGCATAGTACTTATTCCGTGAAGTGTCAATAAACTGTCATACTATACCGGCCAGCTATGTTTATCAGACCTATAAGAAGTATTGATATCAACTCTGAAGCAAATCAATGCCAAAACAACTTTTTACCCCTTTTTAACCCCGTCAGGGGATGAATTTCAATAAAATACGAAACATATTATCTTCCATCAATTCTGTTAAAAAAGGTTTATGCAAAAGTGGTAGATTGGACCAAGGAATCACGTTGTCCCATACAAACATTGCACCCCTTTTACACCACCTTAGGGGTAGAATTTCGGAAAATCCTTTCTTATCAGATGCCTACGTCATACAAAGAACATACCCTCCAAGTTTCAGGTCTCTACGATCAGCGGTTTAGGCTGTGCGTTGATCCGTCAGTCATTCAGGACAAAGCATTTTACAGTTTAGATTATAACAAAGACTTTAAACAGTATAATTAGATCTCTTTGGATTATAAGTATTCAATCGTGCACATTGTGTTCGCCGTGTATAAACAAAATACCACGCGGACATTTTGTAGGTACAACATATATATTCATCGTATTCGATCGTGTTACACCATTTTTTTTTTATTTTATCAAGTTTTAATACTGGTAGTCTTATAATAGTCAAACGCATCTCGGGTACCAACGTCCAATACATTGGTAGATGTGCCAACTTTGGGTTAATTTAATCTATTTAGATTTATCATCATCATCGGCCACATGAAGTCCACTGTTGAACATAGGCTTCCCCTAAAGATTTCCAGACGGACCTGTCAAACTGGGCTTGCATCCAGCGTGTTCCTGCGACCTTTGTTCACCTATTTAGATTAAATAACAATAATTAGTTCAGGAGTAAAAAAGTCTGCATTGACCCCGACGTGATTTAAACACGCAACCTTCTGATCTGGAGTCAGACGCGCTACCGTTGCGCCACGGAGTCGCTGTTAGTTATTGGTGAAATTTGTTACAAGATCAAAATGTTCAAAACTAAATGCTTATATGAAAAAAAAAACAATTTATGTGTACAGAAAAGGTGCAATTTGCATCTGATGATAATGTGCTAAAATCATGTACCTATTCAAATCTTATTGTGGTGACCGGTTGGAGGCATAGAAAATTTCCCTCCGACCAAAACCAACTATCTGTAATTAAAATATCGACTCCCTTGTTTGTCCCCTATACTATAACGGTGTCACATATTATCATTAAGCAACATATTGAACGGACATTTATATGCAAACAATGTTTTTACGACTGCATCGATGGTTTATTTCGGCGAACTTTAACGGTTAACGTAATATTTATCCACCTATTTCTATTTGCTTACGTATTCAGTATTGCTTAACAGAGAAAATAAACAATAACTTGGGTTAATTAGCATTTTGGGCGTGCTGTTTGTTTACATTGGTTATTATTAGGGGCCAACTTCGTGGACGAGTCTTTCGTGATTACGCTCGTCTCACGACAAATTTAAACTTTACAAAACAATAATTGGATATTCCATGACACCTATCTTCTTAAGCATTAGAATAATGGTTAAAGAGTAATGAGAACTATCTTTTAACGACTCTAAACAGCTTTAAGGGAGTTGCGTCATTCTAGTTTCTATTTTATCTACTGACGTGTCATAACCAACGGAGCGCGGTGAGATTTGATTATTCCATTGTCATAACTTTCCTCGTATGTTTGAGAAATACTATTTTAATAAAAAGCTTGTACGTATACTTACATATTCTTTCAACAATCAACCGACTATGCAGAGCCGAAAGGAACGCCTCCACTCAGTGAAGAAAGTTCTGATTCCGAAAGGTCAGCAAACAAGTTAATATCTGCGTTACCACCTTCTTTATTAATCCTTATAATATCTTTCAAGTTATTGGAAAAATTGATGAATCGCTGGTCGCGCTCTTTTTTATCGGCATACGTCTTTTTATTGTCCAAAACATATCTCTCAAAAATATTTTTTGCGTCATTAATATCGTATTGTGGACCTTTTTCTTCAGTATCTTCGATGCCTTCGGAACGTGCACTTTTTACATTACGTTCGTAATCTTTGAAGTCGATATCCGAGTAGTCTTCGTCAACGTCGTATTGTATACAACGAACTGTGTTGAGAAACGCACCCGCGCACAAAAATATTACTACAAAAGTGTTCATTTTAAAATTCTCAATAAATGTGTTCACCTACGGAGGTTTGGGTAACTTATAAATAATATCGTGTACAAAACCTCGTATGGACTTGACCTTGATAACGAGTTCGGATTATACGTTGCTTCGCTAATTCATAAGCCGGTTATTGTAACACTGTGGTCGGTTTTGACGTTCACAGTGTCGGTCAAAGAGCATTATAATACTACGGAAAGTGTTGGTCAAATAAGTTTATTTTCTGATTTTGTAGTGAGGGTCTTGATGCACAACGCGTATTTTTTAACCGCCATTAACATGCATTTCTGATGCGTACATTTTTGCTTGTTCATATCGCGTATTTATTTTATAGAAAACGAGCTTTTGCCCGCGGCTCCGCCCGCGTCATTAAAGTTTTCCCGGGATAAAAGTCCCGCTTTATATTTTCCCGGGATAAAAAGTAGCCTATGTGTTAATCCAGGACATAATCTACCCGTGTGCCAAATTTGAGTGAAAGAGTAACAAACATCCATACATCCAGACATTCAGACATCCATACATCCATACTTACAAACTTTCGCGTTTATAATATAAGTAGGATATGTAAAAATACACCGTTTCCGGTTGCATCATCACCATGTTTCACATCGTGTATAGTCAGCCACAAAAGTAGCTAAACAAATTAACAACTTCTCACGCTTCTACAAATGAACTTCAAAAGATATTTTTTTTATCTAAAATAGTTGTGTTCACAATCTTTCGAATTTATAATAATATTAAGTAAGATATGTAGATGCGAAAGTTTGTGAAAATGTTAGGATATTTGTTAGTAGTAACCGCAGAAACAGCTACATTTTATCCCGCTAATTTGCTCCCATGGGAAATAATGGATATTTTAATCTGATTTTTTAAGATGGCGCTGGCGTCGTACTGTGTTTTAGGAACTTTTATAGCGGGAAAGGCCTTTCACGCGGGCGAAGCCGCGATCAACACCCAGCAAAGTATACATTTTTGAATAATTTGTTAAAACGCTATCTGGTTATCCCCACTGCGATGTATTGTTTTCATCGACTTTGTTTGGAGTTTGATGTCAATAGACGCAATCTTGCTGCCGTTTATAGCGAGGATCACTATCCTAGGAAGACGAATTTTTATTCTTATTTAAATGTTTTCTCTCGAAAAAAAGTAGGTGTAATTTTAAATCCAGACGTAAGTAATTAATGGTAAAGTCTCAGTACTATTATGTCTATGCTTTTTCTATATTAATATTATAAAGAGGACAGATTTGATTGTTTGTTTGTTTGCATTGAATAGGCTCCGAAACATCAACTTCAAAGAATTTTTCAAATCAGTCAAGTAGTTACTTGACCAATTTGAAAAAATTCTTACACCAATATAAGGCTACAGTATTAGTGAGTAACATAAGCTACTTTTTATCCCGGAGAAAATATAAAGCGGGACTTTTATCCCGGAAAAACTATACAATTAATCGTTTGTCCAATGGTTGAAATTCGACCGCCGAATTAAATGTATTTGTAACACATACTATACTATACATACATTTTATTTGTCTGCACTCCTCTATATTATGAACTTTAATTATGCCAAATCCCATACTCCTCCGTGCGTGCAATATGCTAAAAAAGAGGTCCAAAGTGTATATGTTCGTGTATTAATACCTCTATAGACTATGTACTTACTAATTATACAGATATAATAGAGTGCCAATTTTAATGCAAATCTATTCAAGGAATTATAAATGTCTACTTCTAATTAGCATACAAATATCTTCACGATCTTTTAAATTTTTTTTTCTTTTTTTAGTTGCTTTGAATGACGAGACGAGAATGTCGTTTGCCTGCTGGTAAGCGATATGACCACCCATAAACGGTAGCAACACCATCCTGCACCTTGAGTTACAAAGTACTGTATGGTATTCCACTGCGCTCGTCATCCTGAGACATAAGATGTTAAGTCTCATTATGTCCAGTAGTTACACTGACTACAATTAACCGAAACACAACAGTGCATGCACACTGCTGCTTGGCGGTAGAAATAGACATTGCGGTGGTACCCACCCAGACGGACTCTTACATATGAGAGACCTACCACCAGTAACATCAACCAGAACAACTTCCGCAACGTTAGTTTCGTAGTAGTATGTTTCTAGGGAACAATACAGCGTCTGCGCGACGCCTATACTATTAACATGGTTAACTTTCATACCAAATATTAATTAAACCAAAACAAGATACTATAATGATGTTCAACAATAAGCTAAAAATAAGGCAGATTTGGTGTAGCACAACAAATTACGGTATCCCGAATAACAACGTTAACAAGTAGCTCGAAACATCTTTTATCTCGATTATAATGGAGTGAAACTTGTTGAGGCTGAGGCTTATTGAGGCTGCAGTAACAAACAAACGAACAGGCAGACAGACAGAAAATAATTATAAAAATTGCTGATTTGTTATCCATCACTCTTCTTTAGTCATCCCCTTTCTTTTTTATTACATTTCTTTAAATGTACAGACATACCGGTTCTAATGATTTAATATATGTATAGATTACGTAAAAAACCCTTTTTAAAAGATTACAAAACCCACAATTTCAACAATATTTAATCATGTTCTTGGCAAAAAACCCGTACCGGCTGTTCCGTAAAAGAAACCAAGTTTATTGTTTGTATGAAATTTTTAATCTAATTGTAACGTCAGAAGGAAGACGGTCCGGCAAGGCGAGATAAGCAGACAAAGGTTTATCAGTATCTCAGGCGCGTAGTAAGGACTTTATTTTTACTGGTGGTAGGTCTCTCATTATGTAAGAGGCCGTCTGGGTGGGTACCACCGTAATGTCTATTTCTACCGCCAAGCAACAGTGTGCATGCACTGTTGTGTTTCGGTTTGAAGGACATTGTAACCAGTATAACTACTGGACATAATGAGACTTAACATCTTATGTCTCAGGATGACGAGCGCAGTGGAATGCTACACAGTACTTTGTAAGTCAAGGTGCTAGATGGTGTTGCTACTGTTTATGGGTAGTCGTATCGCTTACCATCAGGCGGACGGCATGCTCGTCTCGTCATTCAATGCAATAAAAAACAAAAAAAAAGTACCTACATAAAATATACTATCAAACCTGCAATTTTAGATCTGCATCGTGTCCATGTTTGATCATTTTGAAATCGGTACGAACCAATAAGACCTCTCAAAATCCTTAAATTACCGTTGGGGACCCTTATGGTATGAGAAAGGGGAATATTATTACCATTCATCGTTCGGACCGTTAAAGCTTAAAATACTCTTAAGTCTAATGGCGGAAGAATTACATCTTCCTCGTCAATTAAGGTTATTAAAACATGAACTGGTTTATGAATTAAATATTATATTATTCAATGTCGTCGTCGGATGAAGCACGATATTGATGCATTTGCTACAACAGGAAATATTTTGCCGTAGTTTTATTTCGTAAATACGTTCTGCTCGGTATGTGACGGTAGTATAATGTACTAGCTTTTGCCCGCTGTTCCGCCCGCGTTATAAAGTTTTTCCGGGATAATAGTCCCGCTTTATATTTCCCAGGATAAAAAGTAGCCCATGTGTTAATCCAGAACATGATCTACCCGTGTGCCAAATCCGTTCAGTAGTTTTTGCGTGAAAGAGTAACAAACATCCATACATCCCTACATTCTTTACAAACTTTCGCATTTATAATATTAGTAGGATTAAGCCATCGTTCGTCATTAAAAGTCACTGTACTTTATCAGTATAAAGGCACACAATATGTGAATCTCTATAGTCTATTTATATTATTGAAATGAAACTACTATTACGGATTTTATCGCGGTTTTTGGAACGAAGTTACTTATTGCGCGTTGTGAAAGGGGGCTGGACGGAAAAGTTGTCACGACACTTTTTGCTATTATCTTACTAATATGAACCTTAAATACAATGCGTAGAAGCTATAATTCTTGAAACGAGTATATTTTTATTTATTTTATTTATTAGTCATTAAAACCATTTCTTACTGATCTAATATGAACCTTAAATACATTGCGTATAAGCTATTTCCCCAGCGTTGGCACGGCACGAGTACAAAAGAATCGAACGTAACATTCTTTTTTCAAATTTTGTTGATTTATTCTACTTTGGTTACTGAAATTTATCAATAACAAGACTAAACGTGCTTTGCTCGCGTTTAAAAATCTACTTTGTGTGGTAAGCGTAAGATCGAATTTGTGTTTAGTCAATCAAAATTTGTGATAAAAATGCTATGCTTTACCGCGGCAGTCTCCGAGTGCCACACGTATTTATTTGTTTTTTTCTCTAGAAACTTATGTATTGGAACGGAAATAGGAAAATATTTATATATTTATATATATACACACTCTGTTATATAAATAAAATTTTATTACCATTCCTTCACTAATTAATCTAAAGGAACTTCGTTCCATCCGGGTGTCCCTTGACACCTCTCATTGCTTTTTTTTATATTATTTATCTCCCGACGTTTCGAAGGCTTTGCAGCACTTCGTGGTGACGGGGCGGGCAGAATCCGTAATAGTAGTTTAATTTCAATGTCTAACATTCGCGTAAACATAAGAAAATATTTTTTGTATTATACCTAATTTTATTTAAATCGGATCAGCAATCTCAGCGTTATATAATATGATACAAACCTTCATAAACCTCACATTTTTATCATTAGGAAGATTATGAAAGTTTTCTACAAAAATAGGTAAAATTACAATTATTTATTTTTGTGTCGAGTACGTTCCTGTGGAATCGTAGGCACATAGTAGCAAAGCCGTTGTATTACTCTGCGGCAGCAAGCCGACTTGGCTCGGCCTTATCTGTCAACAAAACATTACCTGGCATCTAACGAAAGGGCGACTGAAAATACTAAGGGTACAGTGGGATTACATTGAGCCATTGTTCAGTAATCTGTTCGTTGTAACGACATTGCGACTAGGTTAGTAACATCTCTGAACGGATTTCTATATTCTAAACATTATTTTATGTAATTTTAATACTAGATCTATCTTTTTCATAGATACATATAGAGCGTTCGTTGATTCGTGAATGTGAAGGTTCGTGAATGTCTGTTAGAAGTAAATAACGTAACGGCTGAACAGATTTGGATAGAATTTTGTACACAGTTAGAATAATTTCCTGTAATATGTAGCCTATATAGGATACTTTTTATCCTAGAAAAGAACACTATGTGTCCATATTTTTAGTCCATGAAAGGTCTTCCACGCAGAGGCACGAGAAGCATCTAGTGATTCCTATATTCGCAATATCGAGGTACCTATATAATTATTTAAATATTAATTTCACCCGCAAATAAAGTCCATTGCGTTTGTTTATTGGTCATACTGTAATATAATTGGAAATGTCATTTATTGCATTTTAATCATTCTGTTCGTCGAAGGACGCAACGCCTCTCGATCGACGATATTATATTTGGACAGCACTGTACTTGCTACTTACCGGTAGATCTAGCGATAGTCATTGCCAGTATAAAAAATCTCAATTAATCAAATAATATACGAAACTAACAGTTGGTATAATTTCACTTTACTGTCTATTATATTTTTCTCTTGATAATTAGGTTCGCGTTCTACGCAATTGGTTTGTGTAGAAAACTTCAATCTTTTCAATGCAAAATTTTCCTTTATAAACTTTGGAAATATTTCAATACGGGACAACTAAGAAACTTAAATATCCGGCAATTAATGAGTTTACTACAATTCACATTATTGAATTTGGTTGTACCTGTTAAGTGTTTTTTTTATATAGACATCAATGGGCTTACCACCACTGTTCGGCAAAATGGCAACTGCCAGTTTTTTATTTGTGTAACCAACCAAGTCGACTGCCTCGGTGGCGTAGTTGTATTGCGTACGCGTTACGAGTACGATTTGCGCGCTGAGGTCCTGGGTTCGAATCCTGGGTCGGGCCAAAAACATTGTGACTGGGTTTTTCCATCTTAAAAATTACTCAGTCGCAGCTCGGAGTCAGGAAGTTGGCGGTGTGATACCCCCGTGCCTCGGAAAGCACGTAAAGCCGTTGGTCCTGCGCCTGATCTCTCTCCGGTCATGTCGGATTGCCGTCTCACCGGACTATGAGAGTGAAGGAACAGTGAGTGCACTTGTGCATTGCACACACACTCGTGCACTATAATATCTCCTGCGCACCTGGCTGATCTCCGTTGAGATTGGCCGCCGTGGCCGAAATCGGCTAGGAAGGGATTATTTGTGTAACGTCTCTCAGCAACAAGTTGATAGTATCGGCACAATGCCACAAATTTATCAATTGTGACGTTCACTTGTTTAAATGAAAAGTCTGCACTCTCAAAGTGAAGCGGAGTCCCAAAACACATCTCAACAAAGATGTTTGCCGACTTCCGCCTTGTTCACATAAAGTACTAAACTTGTTTATTTCCGTACAAAATGCCTACTGACACGGCAAGATACGGCAAGTCACCCAGAAAGTTAGTACTGCCGCATGCAAGTGAAACGTTTTTGCCTTTTAGCAACTACATCTCGGAGGGACTGTTTAGGAACAATGTTTAGACATCGAAACGTGACCCTCGGCTATAACCGTGAAAGTTTTATGTAAACACCACCCTACGGTGGCAGGCATCCGTCCGTATTGCATAAGTTGTCTAATAAATTAGTCGCTCCCGTTTGGAGATAAGTGGGGCGAACAAAGGATTACCTTGTTTCAGCCGTGGAACTTGAGGAATAAACTGTGAAATCGTCGGAGCGGTCACGTCACGCCTCCGACTTAGGTAAGCTGAATAGAGTGAGATAAAAATAAGACGGATCAACGTCGCACTCGTCACAAAGTGCTTTCTTATATTTTAAGTGTTTTATCAAAGCCCTTGAACGTGCTCATTCGTTGGTATTTTCAGAATTTTATTTTGTACGTATGGGGCAATTATAGGGGCAAGAAAAGAATATGATAAATGATCTCGCAACATTCCAATAAAAATATATAAAATTTTAATAAGAAATACATACAATACCACACATTTGCTTCATTCAAAAAATATTTTTTGTAAATTATCTAAGAAATATGTGTGATGCTATTTTTTGACGTAAAATGATAAACAATGTTTTTGTAATATTTTTAACGAACGCAATAAATCATCAATTTTACTTTTGAAATATAAATGTATTGTAAATTACGATGTTGTATTAAATACAAATTTCATCCGCAGGTAATAAATCCAACAGCCCCTATTCAAATTTATTTTGTACGGCCTGCTTAAGTGCTGGGTGTATACTTCTAATAGGCCGTTAGGGAAATACCTCGAAACAGCTGTGACCTTCTAAACTTGTACAGACCCACTAGACGCCTATTTTTGCCAACTTTTACTGTTCGTGAGTAAATAATATACTAAGTGACAAATGTCTCATTCCTTTTTATTCCGGGTCACCCTTGAACCGAATAAATTGCGAGCAATTTTCGGGATCGTTTACCACGCTACGGGACGCCAATGATACGCTCGAAACTCGTTCGGTCCATAGATGTATGCGTATAAATCTTGCGCTAAGATTTTTTTTGATTGTCACCCTTTTTGTTTATTTCAATGTAGGGGTTACAAATGTGAAAATCGTTTGTAGTGCGCGAATGAATTTCGAAATTTATGTCGTAGAATTCTACCCTCTGTTTCTCGTCTTTGCGTCTCCCTAGAGTCTTTAGAGGTAAAAAGGGATTTCTTGGAAGCAACCGCCGCGCCGACTGAGTTTGGAAATATAGTACTGTAACAATTGTCTTCGCGATGCAGACGAAATATGCATGCATGCATCGTCTATTTGAGTGGTTTGAGGAATAGTAGAGTGAAATTATATAATTATAATTTTGTTAGCTTTAATTTGTACCTTTAACAATTCCCTCGAAATACAAATCCTGAAAAAAGAAGTTGTCGTCATTATTTTTAAAAGCGCCGCGAGCTGCCAGCCGAAAAAAGTCTTTGATTTAACAATTTCAAAGGTAAGATGCTTTGTTGTTGGTTAACAGGGTGGTGACTGGTGACTTGAATTTTTTTTTTTTTTAAATTTTTTTTTATTGCCTGTATAGGCAGACGAGCTAGCGGCCCGCCTGATGGTAAGCGGCCACCGCTGCTCATGGACTCGGCGATGCCAGGGACACAGACAAGCCGCTGCCTACCGTAAAAGGTTTTCAGCTTAGACACCGCACGAATCCCTAGGCAGTTGCTCTGGGACTCTCCCCTCCCCCGTCAAGGCCACCACTGTTTATAGCAACTAATTAATACCCACAACATTAGGAGACTCATGAATGCACTGCTGATTTTAAAGAAAGGTCATATACATACACTTTAAAAGCTTGTATGGAAAACAATATTAATGTGATTTATGTGTTTTATGAATATTTCGATAAAATGCGTTTTGCCGTTTCGTTTTAGGAACATGTAACTAGCTAACAGGAGATAATTTTTTATACCAGGTGTAGGATTCTATTTTTAAATTGAGCCTAAGACTTCTCTAACTTCAGAATACAATGTAAAAACATTTGCCTTGGTGGCGTAGTTGTATTACGGTACAACTGCAAAGCTGAGGTTTCGGATTCGATCCCCGGGTCCACTCTCACTAGTTGCGCCTCTACCTACACCTTCGGGGATAAAGGGTATGTGTGTGTGTGTGTGTGTTTGTGTGTATGTGTATGTGTGTGTGTGTAAAAACATTTTTGATATCCCACCAATTATTTTATATTTAATTGGCACAAACATGACACCACAAAAAAAATATAACAATAAAATGTAGATTTGAATGAGGATATGAAAACACTTCTCTGAAAGTTTTATGTGCAGGTGCATCTATTTTTTAAAACAGTTTATTTACTACCAGTTAGGAATTCTGCTCGCATTCAAGACAATTTCCGGGATAAATAGTATGTAAGGAAAGCGTAGCTTCACGTAGGTAAAAGAATTTTCAAAATCAGAACAGTAGTTTCGGAGATTAACTCCTTCATCCAAACTCACAAACTTTGCCTTTACATCACTTTACCTAGATAACCACTAAACTTATACGACTATATTTATCATATAAAACGTCGTTAATAATTTTATTGGCATCGCGTTGCGTTTCCCAAAGTAATCCGTTGTTATTTTTGACCGACCGTGTAGGATTGTTTGGGGTGTTTTTGTCAACAGTCACGTCGCCAGTTGCTTAATCATGAATGACGCGTTTACGTATTCAAGAGACTTGCCCCATCCGCTAACGAGAAGACGAGATAAGTTTACAAACGTCGTAATCTCAAATTCCCGAAGGAATTCAGTCTGAGCGTTGATTATCCAGGATTAGAAATTAACATATTAGATAATACTCTATGTTCACTGCTCTACGTTGTAAGGGATCTTTCACAATCAGATACGAGTGTGTGGTTTCAAAATAATGTTCTTGATGTCTTTAAATGCGAAATGAGAAGGTATTTTTGCGTTGTTTTTTATAAATATTAATATATTGAATACTATAACTGCTTTTTATTTGTGTGTATTTTAATAAAAGTTAGAAAAGTATATGTTTGTCGAATGGATTTTTTAACGTAGTTCCTAGTTTGCTTGTGTATTTAAAAGAAATTTAATTGAATAAAAACTTTGAGATAAACTATAATATAAATTGGAAAACTAAAGCCAGACTACGTAACATTATTCTTGAATAAGTTTAGCATGAAAACATGTTTTCTGGAATTATAATATTTAATTATAAAATTAAAATTCAATATACCTACTTCGCTGTATCAAAACAAGTTTTATATTTTTTGCATTTTTATAGCGACAAAGCGTAGACGTCCTTCGTTTCTGCAAAAGTCACCGACTTCTATTCCAAGAATTGTAAGTAGGGGAATGTGTGGCGTACGATGTGTTGAGAACATGTATGCAAGCTTCCTAAGGAGGGACAATGTACCTGTTTGAATAGAGGATTGAGCTGTGACGTCGTTCTCCACGGCTGTCTCATAAACAATGGACGTCTTCTACATAGCCCATGTATAGAGATAGGCTGATTCACGCTAGTATAGTTTAGTTTATACCATTACCTACTTTCATCACGTGCTACGATATTATTGATGACAAATATTTGCCCGCGGCTCCACCCGCGTGTATGAATTTTCCCGGGATAAAAGTCCCGCTTTATATTTTCTCGGGATAAAAAGTAGCTTATGTGTTAATCCAGGACATAATCTACCCGTGTGCCAAATTTTATCAAAATCCGTTCAGTAGTTTTTGCGTGAAAGAGTAACAAACATCCATACATCCAGACATCCATACATTCATACTTACAAACTTTCGCGTTTATAATATTATTATAGTAGGATTTTACTACAATATGTAACGACAGACATATTATTATAACTCTGAATACTAAACCATTTTGAAGTACTAAAGGCAGACTTTTGTTCTTTAATGTCCAAAGACTATTCCTCATTTCTATATGAGAATGTGGCGTGAAGTATTAACTTTATATTCAAGCATATTAAAAATCCTTTAATTTGTAACTAATCATATTATTTGTAGGGGAGATTAATTTGTAAAGCTTCGTTTTTCTTTATCACGTGATCTTCTAAACCTAGACCTTGTAATTACAAATATTGTAATTAATTGTTAACTTAATATTGTAAACTTGTAATTACAAATTTCTAGTAATCTGTCAGTGGAATATCTATTTATATATAAAAATTTCGTGTCACAGTGTTTGTTACCATACTCCGAAACGGCTGAACCGATTTTGATAAAATTTTATATTCACACTTGGTAGGTCTGAGAATAGGTTGTTATCTATTTTTCATCCCCCTAAGTGATAAGAGCGGCCCACAAAAAAGGTTTTTGGGACAGTTTCTTTATATGATGTGGCATTAAAAATATATACAACCCTAAATTTTCTACCTTTTTCCATCATCCCCTTTTTTTAATAGCGATATTAGTAAAAAAATACTGAACGGATTTATATGAAATTTGGCAGACGGGTAGATTATGTCCTAGATTAACACATAGGCTACTTTTTATCCCGGAAAAATATAAAGCGGGAATTTTTATCCCCGGAAAACTTATTCACGCGGGCGGAGCTGCGGGTAAAAGCTAGTATCATAATACAAATTTTCCAAATATTAAACTTGTTAAAATCAAATACTTGCGTATAAAAGTAGTAGTTTTTAAACAACTTTAGTTGATTTTCATACAAAATATGCAAGACCGCAGCGAAATTGAATGCACTGTGGGGAACGAGTTAAAAATCTACGATAAAAATATCGGGAACAGTGGTCCGGGTCAACAACTAAATTCGTGGTGAATTTCCACAAAATTAATTGAAAAGTTTAGAATGAACGAGGGGCAGATTATAATTAAACATTATTTGTACGTGACTGAGACTATGCAGCTAAGCCATTTATTACCAAATAATAATAGGTATGGTACAAAATCCTCAAAAGGACATTAACCTACTCAGTTTTTATATGGATGATGTATTGTTATATGTTATTATATTGGTGTCTATAAAAATAAATTATTATCGTAATGTTATTCGGTTTTCAAACATCCTTAAACGTATTTGAAGGATACGTGATTTTATATTTTTACTTCGTTCAATTCCCTATAAGAAATTAATGATTATTAGAAAGAGGGTTTATGGTATGGAATCCTACTAATATTATAAACGCGAACGTTTGTAAGTATGGATGTCTGGATGTATTGATGTTTGTTACTCTTACACGCAAAAACTACTAAACGGATTTAGATGAAATTTGGTACACGGGCAGATTATGTCCTGGATTAACATATAAGCTACTTATTATCCCGGGAAAAATATAAAGCGGGACTTTTATCTCGGGAAAACTCATTCACGCGGGCGGAGCCGCGGGCAAAAGCTAGTTGTAAATATTTCTATTAGAGCTATTTAATTTTAAGCGAGTCTTGTTTACATCGAATTATTACACTATTTAGTCCCTTGCAAATATATCTTTTACGTCAAATTATACATTCATTTTATTTAGGGTCGCTAGAGTACCATGTTGAAATAGCACCGAGTGTAGTTCATTTAACTCGAGCCGTCGCAAATGAATCATTAGACCTAAACTAATATTAGCGTTTACTATACACGTGTAAATAAAGAGTTTTGGGGCACACCTCGATTATCAAGGGGGTGAGACGCGAGTTTGTAGCTCTTGTTTCGCTTTAAGCAAATGTTCTTTCATTTTCTAATGGATCGGTGCTGGGGGAATATTTGTTGGCAAACTTTCACCAAGCGCAGATATTTACATTACAAAGGAAGGGGTAAGGAAACGGTGTCCCTGAAACGTATTCTTGTCAGGATTCCGGATTTCACAAAAGGATTTGTCGGTCAATTACGCGCCGAGTACGTTTTTTGCTTGTACTACATTTTCTGCATGATCACGGACATCTGTTAGGCAAATTAAGTGTATTTTATTGATGTTTGTTACGGAAATATGAATACACGTTTTTACTTGTTGCTTATTTATTACCAAGTTTGTCGTTTCGATGCCATCATCGACTTTTTGTAATGTTTATAATTATATTATCTAATATTATTATGGATTTTGTATTGATGTATATAATGACCTTAAAGTTGTTTTCGAACATATGAAGAAGTGGTTCTGTTGTATTTTTTGTTGGGTTATTTATTAATAATAAATTCTTTTTTGTTTTGTCCATTGACGTGATTAAGGTTATAATCATACGTTACAAAAATTAAATAAGACGTTATAACTATATAGTATACGCTGTTAATACATTTCAAAATATATTTGTACGGCATGTAAAGTTTTTTAATTCATGGTCATAACATATTTTATTAATTCTATCGTCGTAGTATGCAAAGATGTACAATAATATTAAAAGATCCTATGAGCCGAACATAAATAAAGTTGAAACATAGCATAATTTATTAGTAAATCTCAAGGATGAAACATAAGAAATCAAATTTTCCTCGTAAATGTACGCTTGAAAAGAAACATGGGACGAGGTGAATCCCACAAAAATAGATTATATTTTTATTGAACTTTGTTGTCATCATATCTCCGTAAACCCTACGGGAACGGGCCTCCCCCGACAATGTTATCGACACGGTACAAAAATACTGGATAACAAACAAAAAGAGAATAAACTTCACGACGTTATTCTTGCTTTGCCTTTGAGATAAGTTGCTTACAGGTATGATTTGACTTTTATTTCCGAGCTTGCTTTTAACTGTATCAACCTTTTTTTTTTTTTTTTTTTTTTTTTATTTATTTGGGATAATACAAACAGTTACACATTATGTTGAGACTTAAGAATATTATACAAAACAATATAAATGCGTAACCTACACCGTTATCCACAGCATATATAGCATAGAACTAAGTTTCGCGAGCGAGTGTGAACAACATCATTTTTCAAATTCCAGTGCATATTCTTATAATGTGTCTGAAGCTTTAATGTTGCGGATCAAGGCGTTACGAAACGCAGCCGAAGACATAGTAAACAAATCTATATCAGTAAAACGATCATTATAAGTCTTACTTATACGACGGAGAGGTGCGCGGAGTCCTGCATTATTACGACTAGGAGTAAGGGCAAAAAGAGCTTTGGCACGCACCTGCCGCCTAATATTAGTTCTTGGAACAATATAAAACAAATTGTTAGATAAGGCAGAGCAGTCATATCTATTATTACACAAATCAAAAAGCAGCATCATTTCCAAAAGTAATCGTCTGGACTTAAGACTTATCAGGTTGTGGTTTGCAAGTAAATTGTTATATGTAGGTAAAGTGGGAAAAGTAGGGGATTTTCGAGAACAACGGTAATGCACTGATTTAAGAAATTTGCATTGAACTCGTTCCAAGCTTTCCACGTACTTATTGTAATATGGGTTCCAGACTGGTACGGCATACTCGAGTTGGGATCTGACTAAGGACTTGTACAGGTGAATATATATGCTCGGACGATTAAAATTAGTAGTAGCCCTCATTATAAAACCGTACATACGATATGCGTTATTAATGATGTTGTTAATGTGTTGATCAAGATGAAGTTTGTCATCGAGTAATACCCCGAGATCTCTCACAGAACTTACTCTCGATAAAGGTAAATTATTCAAACTATAAATGTTATGTATACATTTTTTATTTTTCGTGAACGATATAGATACACACTTAGAGATGTTTAAGTGAAGTTTGTTTAGAGTGCAGTACTCAGAGAAACGAACCAGATCCTCCTCGAAGAGATGACAATCAGAAGGTTTATTTATAGGTCTGTAAATTTTTACGTCGTCAGCATAGAGTAGGAACTTACAGTGTTTAAAACAGTTACTTATATCGTTCACGAATAAAATAAATAAAAGAGGACCTAAAATCGAGCCTTGGGGTACCCCAGAAGTCATAATTACAGTTGCTGAACGTACACCTTTAATAACTACGCTCTGAGATCTATTTGAGACATATGACGAGAACCAGCGAAGTAGATCGCCACGTATGCCATTAAATGCTATTTTACGCAAGAGTAATTCATGGTCCACCTTATCAAAAGCTTTCCGGAAGTCTGTGTAGACAGCGTCCACTTGTACTTGTCTATCCATATTATTGAACAAGTAATTAGTGAACATAACTAAATTTGTGGTTGTCGATCTTCTTTTGATGAATCCATGTTGTTGTTCAATAATTATTTTGTATACCGTTTTGTGGATTTTATCGTGTACCAATCTTTCGAGAAGCTTCGATAAGGCAGATAAAATGGATATAGGACGATAATTTTGAATGTCTTGCTTTGATCCGGACTTATGTACTGGCGTGATGTAGGCTTTTTTCCATATTTCTGGGAAGGTGCCTTCAGACATGCATCTATTAAATATAAGATGAAGGGGGACGTAAATATGATTAGCCGTCATTTTAAGGAAGTACGGGGATAAGGAGTCTGGCCCTGGGCCTTTGGATGGGTCTAAAGATTTTAAACCCTGTAAAACTTGGTTCGGGCTAAATGTGATGTTGGAAATAAGAACACAGTTCTCACTGTATTCATTAGGGGGCTCCCATTGTTTTCCAGTTAGAGAAGATGGCTCATATACCGACTGGAAGAAAGTCATGAACATGTTACATATTTCTTCTGGGTTACTAGATCTTTGGTTCATATAGAACATTGTTGAGGGAAAGGCAGCGTTACCTTTACGGGTAGATATGAAAGTCCATAAATGCTTGACATTCATTTTGACATTTTCCTCAATAGAATTAATATATCTATTATAATTTTCTTTACATAGCATCTGAAATCTGTTGCGCAAAACACAGAATTGTTCATAATCAGATACATTACCATAAACCTTCCACTTTATCCAGGCTCTATTTTTGTTTCTAAAAATTCTAATAAGTGAGTTGGAGAACCAAATAGGAAATTTCGAAGTGCGTGACTTAGACATTGGAGTGTGATTTTTTATTGCACTATAAATTTTATCGTAGAAAATATCTATGCAATTCTCACTAGACAATCCACAGAACAATTGAGCCCAATTTATTTTAGCTAATTTATCATTAATAAGATTATAGTCAGCTTTATAGTAATTATATTTTAGTATTTTGGTGAGTTTTAGCATTGGTAACATTTTGAAATCAACCAAGGTACAAAAGGGAGGATGATGGTTATCGGAAGGTAATAACGTACATGAAGGTGAAGAAATATAACAATCACTGTTGCTTATTATTAAATCGAGTATTCGTCCTGCATGGTTCACAATTGTATTATATTGAAAAGCACCTAGCAGGCTCATAAAATTCTCCATAGCTTTCTGGAGTAAAGAAAATCCTTTGCAAGTTAACGCAGTTCTCCTACCTTCATTCATTGTAGGAAGCCACACAAGATCAGGAATATTATAATCACCGAGTAGATAAAACTTATTAAACCCGTGTGACTCAATAAATGTCTGGACTATTTCAAAGTGTGAAGTATATACTGCCACGGGAGATTGTGGCGGAATGTAAACCGCGCTTATTAAGTATTTATTTTGATCAGATGTCAGCTGAATAAAAATGTTTTCTGCGTGTGGGTTAATTGCATCCTCCATAGGTAAATAAGTAGGACGCAGGTTTTTTAGCACAGCTATAAGAACTCCGCCACCATCCTTTTTGTTTGTTACCACCCGATCCCGATCACATCGATAAACTGTGTAGCGTACATCAATGAACTCGCTATCAAATATCTGTGGCGTCAACCAGGTCTCTGTTAGAACAATTATATCGTAACAATTGGACAATATGTTCATGTACAAGGTATTTAATTTAGTACGGATTCCCCTACAATTCTGATAATAAATTGTGATACTATCCAACATTACGCAATTTAAAGTTAACAAAATATAACTTAGCGATAATGAACAGGTCAGATAACGTAAGTCTTAAGTCCAGCTTGAGTACAAGGAAGAAGAATGATTGCGCAATACATATGAAGGTTAAAAACTGCATGCTACCATAACCGTAAAAGTTATACCGGCATATATAATAAAATAATACAGAAGATCGAAACATTATTCTGAACATAAAGAAAGAAAATATGCATACATTTAATAATCTAATAAACTCGAGAGGAATTACAATTAAAGGAAACAAGTATTTTTCCCTATTGCTTAATGCTAGTCCTGGGCTTGATTTTGGCAATATCTGACTCTGATCGTATGGCAATAACTTGCTCAGAATCAGTTTCACGCACGAGAATGGTTGCATGTTTGACCCATACGTATTTGTAACCATTTTTACTAGCGGCTTCCCGAACACGACGAAATAATAACTTGTTCTTTAGCGTGAGATGTTCATGTATATAAATATGTTGGGGGGCGCCAGCAAATTCTAGGTGGCCAGTATTCAAACCCTTTGCCAAACGGTAAGCACTCAGAAGGTTATCTCGAAGGACACGGGAGCTCAACTTCACAATTATATTTTTAGGCTTATTAGTTTCTTTGTGTGCGTGAGGTACTCTATGAATAGCAATAATATCTTTTTGGCACAAAGTAAAATTTATTTTGGAGCTAATGTTTTCCATGAGGGTAGTCAGGTTTTCATTACGCTTTTCGGGTATGTTACATAACTCCAAGTTGCATTGCCGAGCTTGTTGTTCTAATGAATCCATTCTTGATTCAATGCGGACTAAATTATTACTTATATCCTCCATGCCTCCGTGGCGCTCGAGGACGAAATCCATTCGTTTTCTGAGTTCTTCATGTTGATCCATGGTATACTGGACTGATTTAGTGAGTGATGCTATATCATCAGTTAGTCCTTGAACTCTGAGATCCTGGTCACACACTTGCTTTGCTAAAGTGTTATGATCCGAACGTAAAGAGTTTAAGTCCTCCTTAATTTCAGTGGTGACCTGGGATATAATAGCTAGATCTGTTTTGATATTTGAGATATTATCTGTTATTTTAGATAACGCACTATCCATGTCGCCTCTCCAGTCATCAAGCTTTTTATTTAATTCTTGAGAAAGTGTTTTAATAGCATCTGCAATTTCCGACTCTGGTTGCTTTCGCTTTCTCTGAGCAACATTTATTCCAATCCCAGAGATATTTGAAATATCTGGGCTAGATTGACATTTAGCGTTGGGTGAACGAAGCATGTTGCGGCAGTCAATATTGATATTATAAGACGGTACAGTTCGATTGTATTGTAACTTCGATAGTGATAAAGTAATTTGCAGTACTTCGACCACTCGTCGCTGGCCTAATGGCCGAAACGCACGGACGAAACACCACCCGCACCAAGTCTCAAGGCTCGGGTTCAAATCCCAACACTCACGCAGTCGACTTTTTCGGTGTTTGTGATGTTTTCAATCCGACAGAAATAATTTCTCAATCAAAGCAAAGCACTCACCAGCAAACAAGAGGGACAGCGCTATACAAATCCAAAGATGGCGACTTCCACATATGGCAACTCTCGTATTGTCTATTTCTCTGTGGATTTTGATGTGGTAATACACTTTTTGTATCGTTATCTTTTGCAAGTATGAAAGTGACTAAGGAAATGTTCTTTGGTGGTGATACCTTGTTTACAAACAGCTAGGGTATGGACGCGGTTCCGTCTGCGTAAAGGGCCTTTGCTGAAATAGAAGTCACACTGTATACTTTCCTGGGAGAAAAATAATATCTTGTTAATCCACAAGTAACATATGTACAAGATATTCCTACAAACTGCGATCGCTAATCATGTGATTAAATTGATCACATTCCTGTATGTGTTATAAAAAAACTACCGCACAATAATAAAAATAAAACCATATGCCTAGTGAAATATGTTTGATAATTGTATGATAAATCCATTTGCCCAATTTTTAAATAAAAGCATTAAATTCTTATCATACCGCACCATACTACTTCATTAAAATAATGTAAATTAATGATTAGAAACGCTTTAAGAATCAAATAGCCTGTTATTAATGTTAAAATAGTAATAGGCACGTACCTTGCCTTATCTTTTAACTTGCGGTGGGAAGCTTTTACGCAAATTAGTGAACCAACTTGAACATTGTTTACCCGCTGTGTGTCTTGAGAAAATCTTACATCATTTTGACTGTAGCAAAAACATTCTGGTTTGTAGGTTAATTACTATTGATGTTTAGAAGTCTTGAAACACTTTTACAATGGTAAAATGGTATACGAATAATATTTGATGAAAATGTCTCTTATTAAGGTTTAAATTGTGTTATTTGAACGTTATTTGTTATTTTTACGATGATGATAATTGAGATCAAATAGAACTCATAATTAATATGTAGCATAATATGATAATTAATTGTATTGTGGGTCTATAATTATTATCAGTCGGAAATTTTGGGACTTATTAGATGAGGTCAAGCAATTACGAAATTGTAGGTTAGTAGTTGATAGATAATGTGGAGGAATGTGGTAGAGACCCCCTTTTGTATTATATATATAATTTGTATTACGATTATAATTACATTTGCTATGGACAGTAAGAAAAGATACGTATATAAAGATATACTATGTTTAATTTGGTTTGTAGTGGTTTTGAAGTCGGTTTTATTTTTTGTTAAAGTTTTTATTTATTGCTTTTTTGCTGGTTAATTATAGAATGGTGTAAACAATACATAATAGATATACGATTGCAGCATTCGCGGGTCATCTGCTGTTAGTTATTGAAGAGTTCCATTGTCTATCTCCAAAGATCTTCATCAGATCCTAATAAATTATATACTAAAACCTTTCCTGAAAGTAATCATTTGAATAACGAAAACCCCGTCCAAATCGGATTAGTAGTTTTTGAGATAATCGCGGACATACAACCTTACATACATACATAAATACATACGGGTTGAATATAGAACCTCCTTTTTTGAAATCAGTTAAAAATAGGATAAAAGTGACAACTTAAACGCATTCCTTTTTGATAACACATATTCTTTTTATTATGGTTCGGTGATTCCCTTACTCTCAAGACAATTCCTAGAAGCCAAACTCTAGGCTATGATTGAAGACGATGTCCGAGACGTCCTTCAGAACCCAGCCAAATTTAAATGTGATTTCAATTTACTGTGAAATTCAAATTTTCTTGAGGCGCTGCAGCGATTGTGAAGACGAAATTGAATTACGGACATAGTTCTAAGCAAAGCTCCATCAATAAATCCGCTCAACTTCGAGCGAGATGTAGATTACGTATGTGCCACTAGATGTCACTATGTTGTTCCTTTGCACTTGTTTTAATATCCTAGAAATCCTCCACGACCATAATTTCATAGGTCTATGTTTTGTTTCGTCAAAATTTAAAAATATTGTCGTTTGATAGAAATACTCATTGTTTCGTTACCGCCCTCGTAAACGTTTCTTTTATGCATGTTATAATATTTGCGTCATATTGATATTTGTGTAGAGCAAAGAAAATTCAAAATTCTCACACATTTGCATTGTCGTTGCAACAAAGGTAACGCGCTTGCCAGCACGGTTGAGAATTAACTCTGTAAATTGTGTACTCCTATAAGGCGTAAAACACACACACACACACACACACACTCACGCCTTTTATCCCCGAAGGGGTAGGCAGAGGCGCGACTAGTTGCATCCACTTTCTGTGTGGCAGATGTAAATGCCTAAACATTTTCATCGTCACTCAAAATGCGAATAATCGGTTGACGATTTATCCATTTTACCATCGTGGCATCCTTTTTCAATTGTGTAAACGACCAATGGAATGAATGCATTGAAATGGAATGAATGAATACATAGCCATTTTTTTATTCTGGGAAAATACAATAAAGCAGCAAGACTTTTATTCCGAAAAAAATATTTTCGCGCGGCCTAAGCCGCGAGCAAAAGCGAGTATAGATAATATAAATAAAACAAAATTCTATAACACTGTATGGTAGTGAAATCTGGGTATAACAAAAAAAGCACACACGCACACACTCACGCCTTGTATTCCCGAAAGGGTAGGCAGAGGCGCAAATAGTTGCATCCACTTTTCGGCGTGTATATTCCGTCCCATGATATGATAGGGGGCGAGAATCGGGGAGATTTTATCGGTGAGAAAAAGCATGATAGTAAAAATTAAAGCAGTGGAAATGAGAGCGTTAAGAAGCATGTTTCGAGTGCAAAATCATTCAACAGTATAGTTAGTTGACGAGTGACTATGAATCATAGACTACGGAATACTACGGTGATGGACATATTGTGTGGAGTGACAGAGGATGCAGTGACCAAAATTGGGAAGGATATAATATGCTAAGGGGGTTTGGGCATTTGGAGAGGGTGGATGATAGGAGATATATGCCATTTTTGGTAAGGGCCAGGTTAAAAGTACCCTCAACCAGCAGAAATACATGAAAAGTTTGATGAAGGTGGAGAAAGCGAGAGAAGTATGGTAGAATCGAGCAAAGTGGCAATCCATAGTCTCTGCCTACCCCTGTGGCATAGAGGCGTGATACTATGTACGTATGTAAAATTACATACTCATTGACAAAATTTATAGATTACGAGCTTTTGCCCGCAGCTCCGCCCTCGTGAATGAGTTTTCCCGAGATAAAAGTCCTGCTTTATATTTTTCCGGGATAAAAAGTAGCTTATGTGTTAATCCAGGACATAATCTACCTGTGTGCCAAATTTCATCGAAATCAGTTCAGTAGTTTTTGCGTGAAAGAGTAACAAACATCCATACATCCAGACATCCATACTTACAAACTTTCGCGTTTGTAATATTATAGTAGGATTTATATAGATATACTTAATAGTTAACACTATAGCTTTGGCAAAGTTGCCTCGCTCCGCGTATCTTGATCTCGGCAGCAAAACAGAACTGTATCAAAATGACATTCAACTGTGGAACTTGGGTTTGCCCCCGAAGGAAAGTTGTCGCTAAATGATAACATTTTCATACTCGCTTCGTGCGTTGAGTGTGTTTAATGTATTTATGGGATCTGCGCCCTTCTGGGATTTTGTTAATGTTTATTAAATTGATTACGGATAAAAAGAGCTTTTTGTGTAGGTTCGGTTTTGCAGAACGTAAGCGGTTTGGCAATATTGTGGGCGGGATTAACCTTTCTCTTAATGCAGGTTAGTATTGCCAGATTTAGCTTGGAAGATATTTAATATTCCATTCTCACCTAAACTGAGTACGGAAAAGCCTTTTATTCGTACGTTGTAAGGGGTTTCCGTAACGTGGTATAATAATTTACCATCAAAGACTTTCTTGTTAAGTTTCTCTGCTTTGATAAGTACTTATAAGAAAGCGATATTAAGATACTTTCTATGTTCTGTGAAAACTGGTGTTATTTTTTAAAAACTTTGCAACGATTTTTCTGAAGAGAATGTATCGTGATTACATGTTTATAAAAATAATTTATGCTATTACTAGCTTTTGCCCGCGGCTCCGCCCGCGTGAATGAGTTTTCCCGGGATAAAAGTACCGCTTTATATTTTCCACGAATAAAAAGTAGCCTATGTGTTAATCTAGAACATAATCTACTCGTGTGAAAAATTTCATCGAAATTCGTTCAGTAGTTTTTGCGTGAAAGAGTAACAAACATCCATACATCCATACTTACAAACTTTCGCGTTTGTAGTATTAGTAGGATTATTACTTTAATGGTGGTATGTGTTCCACTGTTACTCAAGTCATAATTTCATATTCTACTATGAAAAAGAGTCTCCCTACACCTATAATAATATGGCATTCCAAATGTAATATAGACCTATGAGAAACGTTCTTCGTCGGTCAAAATTATGCCGACCTGCCTTACCATACACATCAGTTAACCTCGAAACACTCGCCGGTACCCAGAATGGCTGATAGATATAGAGTAATAAATAATATTCCCGATATGGCGTTAGGCCCATATATCATATCTAAACGCAATAAGCATAGCGCGGTCGGTTCACTATTCCTCTGCCTGCCCCTTCTAGGATAAAACTGAGTGTGTATATATAAAAAATATATTGTAAGCCCTCAGATGACGCGACATATGTGCAACTTTAGACACTGCACCCACCACGCCACTGCAATTTCTAAGCCAGGATCGGTTTGACGATCAGGTCTATGGGGAAACTGAGTTTTCTTTAACCCGCAAACTAATCAAAACAAGTAAAGTAGTTCTCGATATACCCATTTTATACGCTTCCGTCCACTTTAAGCAGCGAGATTTCAAGATAGCGATGGCGTGATGAAGGGGAGCTATCGCTATAATATTTACTGAATACGGATTTGAAATGTTAAGCATAAAGGAATTTATTTTTAATGAACTTATCCTGAAATCTAAGGTAGGTATTGTTTCTAGAAACAGTTAAAGAAAATTAAAATGCGTAGAATTGATATTATTCTTCCTTGTTAATGATTTATTGAAACTGTGACGAATTATTCGAACAGTTAAGATAATTTTCGTCGTTTTCAAATTTATAATAATAGTAGGCTGTTTCCGAATCCTGTGGGTGGGCACTACGCAATTCTGGGAAGACACGCACCACCCGGACCCCCTCTTGTATACGCCTATGCCTAAACCATCGATAGGGAATAATACCTAAATAAATTATTTAATATCTATCCTATAAATGCAACCTCGTAAACTCCCAAGATAATATAATGTAACCATATAATACTTTTAGTTTTAGTGGAAACCCGACTGACGTTTATGGTACGTTGTGGGTGAAACTTCAAGGTTTTATTCCCATTACTGGAGTCACAGGCGTCTAATGGAGTTAAGCACTACGTTTTACAGTAAACTGTGTACTTGCCCGTAGCTCCAGCGAATTTATGTCGAATATAGAGTACTAGTACAGAACTTTGTACTCACGGAAGTTTAACCTCGGATATTAGTTTGAGTTTCCGAGTTTACATTTGATTTTATCAATTCACTGTTGATTTTAAGTACGGTGGATTAAGGATGGCTCACTGCTCTATTAATTATTCAAAGGGTCGTAATAGGTCTGGTATTCCAAGGATCGTATCTCACGCTCATAAGCAACTGCTGTAATCGGTACCTCTATTATTATTTCATAGAAAATCCGTTTTATTAATTTATTCCTCTGAAACCCTTATTCTAGGCCAGCCATTTCATATCAAGGAATTATATTACGATTGCGACTGATGAGTCAAACCTTTGTAAATCGTTAAATCTTAAGTCGTTTCGTATAATAACTAAGTATAAGCAGGACAAGGTCGTTAGATTTTCTTTTACTATGTAAGTTAAAGCGTTTCTTTACCACTAGTATTAATCTAAATTGTGAACCCAATTAGTTATATACAATTCGCATGTAGTCTTCACCTTTAATTACAATCGCATTAAGTTAGTTTGTTAATAATTTAAATTTCATTCACGTATTGTTGTACATTGGTTCGTGATCAATATAAAAAAAAGAAAAAACCAAAAACTCAGTTTTCAAATGACAAATAAAACTGGATGTTAAATATAAAAATCCCCGAGCTGAGTATTTGACAGAAAATAGTTAGACCCTATGCAAATAAGAACATTACACCCAATTAACTTCCGCCGTGGTGATCTCGTCGCCAACTCGAGTGAAATTAACGCTTAAATTAGGGGCAGTCATTTTTGGCTTATACCAACTGAATATTAAACAGAAAGGTCTCATTTTTGATGTTTCATTGTGTAAAAATGTTGAACCTAAATTGTAGTTAAAATATCTTAAAACTATAACTTTGCTGCCATGAGTGTGCATAAGAAAATTAAATTACTTACTATTTTTTTAAATAAATTAGCAAGTCTAGTATATTTCCCTTTAAATACAGTATCAAACACCATAACGTCACTTTATACGAAAAAAGAAACATCTTAGTTCAACTTTCTGCCTTTGTTTTTAAGCGCGAGAATGTAGTGTAGCAACAAATTGTGACGACACCGTTGTGACATGAAATAATACATCGAGTTTATCAAGCAAGCTTAGCGGGCTGAAGAAAGCCTCACCGAGGCTCACCGAAACGTTGAAATTTTGACAAATTACACTCGAGGATTACTGAGCGGGAATATGAAGAAAAGCACGCATTCCCACAAATTACTGACTCGTGATAAATGTTCCGGTAGATGACCCGCAATTTATTTTACGCTGTACTCTATAGTTAACGCTGACAGATATAACGTAACACAAATTGGCTACGCTATCCAACTTATTTGAACGTATCTTGATATTGTAGTTGTGCTTTTGACTAAATACATGATAATGTAGTAGTAAAAAAAAATATGATCCCAGAAAAATATTTTACAGGTCTTTAAAATATACATACATATTGTGTTAACATTTACCTTTATAGTGAATTTGTTTTAGTGCCTACTACTTAAAAGTTTCATGTCATTCATCGTAATTTAAATTTTAATATACTTACTTACCTATTATGAAACGAAAAGCCGTTCAAGTCGTTCAAGAAAATTATTTCCAAAGTACTCGAGAGAACACGCTCGTTACGCCGTTAATACATGTTAGAAAAACTGAAGGGTAAATCGACAAATCCACCTTCATTACAATTCAAAAGGTGGCATAGGCGTATATACGGGGCGTTTAGGGGGTCCGGACCCGCCCCCCCTTAGCTTACAATAAACCATGCTACGTCACCACTAAATTTTTTATATCGTAGGACCCCCTGTCAAAGCTATAGCTACACCCGTGCAAGGCGGAATCAAGTCATCAAGGAATAAATCTTCAAAATTCACCGACGACGCGTATTACAAGCGAAGATTTTGTCAATTTATTTTGTTGTGTTATAAAATAGGGATTTACTGTATTATCATCTAAAAGAAGCAGACGCGTTACATATACCGACTGGAGATAAATATTTTATGTCATAATTCATCCGAGCTATAAAAAGGGTGAGCGCAGACACCCGAGCGACTCGGAATGATTTTGCTTCGTTCGCTTGGGACCAGAATATACAGTACATGCGTTGAGAATGTTGATTCCACCTTTAATACGAGAAATAAAGAAATAAGTCGTGATGCGAATTAAAAATTGTTCAGATAGTCATTTGGCCTCGGCAACGTGTAATATAAATACGTAATTCCTGCTGGGATAGCCAGTTGAAATGCATATACATTATAACACAATTTAATGACTTATTGTCTTATTCTGTTGGTGTGCTGAATCTAGTAACGTATCACATTGTTGTCCATTTAGTTTCTAGGTTAAGAAATAAGCATAATATTATTTGTGTGTATTAACGTAACTTATCATCACACTAACACACGGCTAGGCTCATCAGTGAGCTTAGAATGTGGCCAAAAACTCAACTCCTAAGACGATGTCTGTGATTGATCGAGAGACCAATGCGTCGGTCACGTGTTAGTCTCTTAACCAATCCTATTAAAAAGAAATGGAGTCGTGTAGTGTTGTTTTGCCTCATTCTAAGCCCACAGTTGAATGTTTAAAAAATATGTTTTAAAATCGCTATACTACTACATTGTTCAAAAGACACATCAGAAACTCCATGCAATGCAATCAGCCCTGTATCATATACTGCCCACTGCTGAGCACAGGCCACCTCTACTACTGAGAGGGGTTAGGCCTTAGTCCACCACGCTGGCCTAGTGTGGGTTGGCAGACTTCACATACCCTCGAAATTCTTATGGAAAAGTCTCAGGTATGTAGGATTCCTCACGATGTTTTCCTTCACCGTTAAAGCTAACGATAATTGATAAACTATACACACGTAAATTCGAAAAGTCAGTGGTGTGTGCCTTGGGTTAAGAACCTCCGGACATTGTCTCGGCAGACCGTTCCATTCCCAACAAGGCTATCGTCCACTTAAACATACACAGAAACTCCATAATAAGCTATAAAATTCTGTCACTACTGTAGCCCAAGGAATAAATAACACAAGCCAGTTTTATGAGATCCATTTAATGTAACAATAAGTAAAGATTATGTAGCCCGTTCGACCCAAATCACAAGAAAGTTTGAAGGAGGCCTATAAATAAAAACAAAGGTTTGCTTAATGCGGGCAATTTTATGAAATTTCCATTATTATAATTGGGAAAGTTTGACCGCACAAAGAGGGGTGGCCGTGGAAGAACCATAAAATTGCAGTTAACGCAAACCAAACGGCTTCTCAATACCATTATTCTGAATAACGATATAATTGAGTGTCCTGTCCTATCCTCCAGACTGGAGCGCTAGCGTTCTGAACGATCGACGACTGATTTTCATTTTAATATCATTGCTTTGTAATGGCTTGTTTAATCAAAATGTAATTCGGAATTTTTGTTTGTGAGTGCTGTTTTAGTTGTGATAATTCATGTTTTTGTTGTTTTTTTAATAATGAAAGTGTATCCAAATATTAACGTTAATTACCATATGGTGTTGTTTTACTATTAATGATGATAAATAATCACAATACCATTTCTGAATGTAGTGTAAATGAATTCACACACACAAACACACTCATGCCTTTTATCCCCGAAGGGGTAGGCAGAGACGCAACTAATGCACCCACTTTTCGCCGTGCGTATTCCGTACCATGATGCTATAGGGGGAGAGCCTATCGCCATATTGGGCACAAATTCCAAACTCCGGCCTGATACTGAATAGAAAAATCCAAAATCACTTTGCCCGACCCGGGGATCGAACCCGATACCTCAGCATTGCAGTCGTACCGTAGTACAACTACGCCAACGAGGCGTAAATGAATTCATAAAGAATCAACTGTTTGTTCGATACGCGAAATAACTACAATTCTTCGAGCAGCGCTTATAAAACTGACTTAAACTAGATAAATCTAACATTAATATGAGGTCCCGAATACATTTAAGTCGTTTTGTGACGTTACATATGAGGCTCCGAAGCCGTTTTCATGCAGCTTGCATTCGACTTCTAGGTAGTCTATTACTATTCGATTTTATGCACCAATAAAATATGGCGTTTTAAATCTTTCCAGAACTTTACACGATTTACTAACCTCATATATATGTACGGTTCGTTCTATATTTATTATGTATTCCATAAAGTCATTTTATCATGAACTCGTTTATGTCACGATCTTGAAAGTAACAATATAGGAACGATAAATAAACAGGCGACTTGTGTTTATCATTTGTTTCTCCTCTTGACTGGTGTTGAATTTGTGACCTTTTCTAGTATTATATTATACACTTCCATTGCGCGCGGCTCCGCCCGCGTGGAAAAAATTTTCCGGGATACAAAGTAGCCAATAGCACTCAGGAGTAATGTAGCTTCCTATTAGTGAAAGAATTTTCAAAATCGGTCCAGTAGTTTCTGAGATTAGCGCGTTCAAACAAACAAACAAACTCTTCAGCTTTATATATTAGTATAGATATTATCTTAGGTGCTGAGTTGTTCTGACAAACACTAAAGTTTCACCCAAATTATAATAAAAGAAAATCATTATGGATGAATTATGATTATTCCAAACTCTAAACATTCGTATTATCAAAGCCAAGGGAAATTAAGAAGGTTTTTAATTTAATCCTTTAAAGAATATAAAGAAGAGAAACTAAAGATGCTAGCTCACTACGCTCGTGTTCATTCTAAAGCAATTTATGACTTGTAAACCATCAGGATTTTCGGCCTGGCGCCCCGCGCTCGCCAAACTGATGTACTGAATTCAACTCTGTATTTCTCCGTAATTGTGCACCAATCTTGGCAGAGCCCGTAGCGCACCGCATCTTTTGTCACTTGTCCACAAACGTCGCTCTTTCTGCATTGCGACATGAAAAACATTGCTTCTCGGCAAATTTGATAGACGTTGTTAATGGTTTGAGGATTTGAGTAAAAGAAAAGGGATTATTTTTTTAATGTTAACATAGTTCCGAATTTTGTATTGGGAGACAGTAAAGTATAAATGGAGATAGTAAAGTATAATATGGATACTGGAGGTTACTTTCATTTTTGCAATTTATTGTTTGTTTGTTTGCAGCGGCTTAATCTCTTTCAACGAAGAACTATTTTTTGTAATATTATTGCCCAGTCCATTCTCCATGCCCATTGAGAAGAAAACACATTATGTATTACAGATAATATTATTACGTTTGTATGTCACAGAAAGGCAGTTAAGTTCGTACTTGTGTATGAAGTACTTTTTAGGTCTTAATTTATATTCAAGAGTAATTTAACTTAAGTAGAATTTAATTACGAAAAATCTAGTCCAATAAATGTAGTTATAAATTGTTAAATAGTTTAAATTGTAAACAAGCTTGTTTGGTTCAAAATTTGTGTTCTGTTTCATGTTTATCAGAATTTGATAACTGAGCAACTAAAACAAACTTTCTCACTATAAAATTATTGTCTTTAATTGGAATTGAGGCAACATTTACACAATGTTTTTTGTAGATTTCAATATGATTCTTCATATTGATATAAAATGAATCCATCGACTAGTTTCTCCGAAAAATATGAAAACATACAAACCTCTTTCTCTTGAGGTCAGCGTGAAATTCTATCCCAAATATGCGAAAGGAGTGCATTATCAAGTCAAAAGAACCTATGTGCTAATCTTGACTCCAGATTATGGTCTTTCTGTGTGCTGAATTTCATTCAAACCCATTTGGCGATTTATTCCTGATGTAGTAAAGCCTGGTTTAGACTGCGACACTACAACCGTATACAGAGAATATCCCGCCCTCACACCCGCCACTACAACTCCTGTTCAGCCAGGATCAGTAACGGCACGCATTTTATGACACTCGGCGAGTCTCAGGGAACACTAGTCTGTCTTTATCCCGCAACGAAATTAATCAAATAGAAAGATAGGCAGGAGTTGGAAATATGAATTGTCCACTTCCCTCCATAGCAAAGCGGGAGACAAAATAATTAACTAAGGAGGCATTTTAACCTCAAGTATTGGGACGTTTACAACTAGAAAAGCCAGTAGTAAAGCAACACGGATAAAAATTAAATAAAAGGGTTCTATCATTTGAGCTGTCAATTCAATTATAACCGTATACAGCGAGTCACTCAGTGTATACAGCGAATGTCTACTGTCTACGGGTGTCTCTTAAGGGCGCATTTACAAATTTCCATGGTTTTGAGGTACCATTTATTGAATCAGGAGTCACGCTTATGAAGAGATCTTGGTATATAAATAAAGATTAAACATTCCTCTTTGCTTATGGCATATAGAAATTGTATGCTCCCATACAACATTAACACGTAAATACGTTTATTCTGGAGCAATAATCGCTGAAAATGACGAAAAATAGGGTCTGAATCGGAACCATTATACCTAAGACTAATGAACATTTTAATATAAAACCGAAATAATATGCTGGCTAATATAGTCTTCTTGCTTTATGGCTAAATATTTTTAAGTAAATTTAAATACTTTTCCAGTTATGAGAAAAAATATAACCTGAATTGAATTTCTTCATACATTTTCGTATTTCGGGCTGTCATTCCGCGCTGAGACGCGGCCGAGGAAGCACGGGTGTACAACTTTTTTTCAAAAAATAAATACGTAATAAATTGATCGCGATGTCATTATACTACGAATAAAATAGTTGATACTATTTCAAATTATTATTTTTCAAAAAGCAAGTATGAAAATTGAATATTACAATAAGTCAATGCAAATTTGATTTAATTAATAAAAAAATCATTTATTTTAATGCGAATATTTAAATTTCATAATCAAAATGGCGGATGTATTTTTATATTTACAAAATCGACAACTTTTGCAGTGTATGGTATTTACTATTTATCTATTTATGATTTTTAGTATCGGTGATTATTTATTTTTAAATTTTACTAGGTTTAGTTCGCGTTTTTGCCCGCCTACAAAGCCTTTCCCGCTAAAAAATATCTAAACACTCACTACTACAGTTCAGCCACAACTACTCACTGGGCATGACTGCTTCGGTGAGTAGCTGTTTCGTATCGTAGGTACGGAGGTGTCGGCTGTGTGTGCCATTGTGACAGTTGCCCGCTGGCTACGGCTTAATATACGTTTGAGTTTTGCCCAGCCTGGAATGAGGAGCGCAGCACTCTCAAAGCAGTTGTCGGAGGCGGCCTCTCGTTGCCAGCCGTGGTCGCTCCCATGGTCGGCAGTCAGGAGGTCTGGCGTGTGTTGGCCCACTTCTGCGAGATAGTCCTCTCGTAGAAGGAGAGTGCCGAGAGGGATCTGGAACGCGAGGATTCCTCCCACCGTCAGAGGCGACGTTGGAGGCGCCGGGTGGTCGACTGACCGGCGTCTCCCACCCTGTGGATTGAAGGTGTTTGGAGAATTCCACCACGGTATCCCCTGCCTGTCGTAAAAGGCAACTAATAGTGGCCACCCGGGGGTCGCGGGCGGGTGCCTTCTCTAGTTTTGTCTTTTTAGCACATTGTTCGGACCCCCCTGATGGACAGCAGTGTAGGCAGGTAGGCCTCACGCTGCCGTTGACGCCGAGAGCGCCGAGATGCGCGGGGGCTCCTTAGATTAAAGCGTGGTATATTCCAGGGTCAGGGTACAGGGTACAGCCTGAGACCATTGTGGTTCTGCATGGCCCTGAATCCTCTCAGTACTCTGTTGTTGGATTCAGGATTAGGATACCGTCTATGGAGAGGGAGTGAGCCTATATCTCACTTGCTTTACATGGATGATCTCAAGTTGTTTGCATCAAAACAAAATAAAAATGATTGAGTCGTTAAAAATAACTGAAAGATTTAGCAACTCAATCAATATGGAGTTTGGTGTAGATAAATGTGCGGTTATCCATGTGAAGCGAGGAGAGGTCGTGGTCTCTGGTGACATACACGTCTTAGAGAGTTAGATCCCTTTCTGAGACGGAAACTTACAAATATCTGGGTATGCCTGAGGCACCTGGTATTATGAGTGCCGACGTAAAACAATCGGTGAATGACCGTTTCTTCGGCCGCCTGATTTTTGTTGAATACTTTTGTATTTAACAGTTTTTTGTCAGGTGGAAACAAGATTTGTGGTTTCAACGGTTGGGTTATGCCTGTACTCATGTACTCTTTTGGTATACTCAGAAAGAAGGACTCAGACTGAATTGGACGCCCTGGATCGAAAGTTCCGGACCCTACTGACTGCATATCGTATGCATCACCCACGGTGGTCAGTGATGAGGTTCTACATCCCGCGGAGATGCGGGGCCGAGGCTTACTTAATGGAGTTGCATAACCGCGAGGTATGCAATCTTAGGGATTATATCCTCCACAGCGAAGTGGGCATGTATAAGATTGTAGTCATGGTGGATAAGGGATTTATCCCACTTTCCTTGGCGAATGAGAACTGGCGAAACCCTATGGCGATGGGCATTAGGGAACGCGAGGTGATATGGAAGAGCAAAGAACTATACGGTCTGTTCTATCGGGGCGTTCAGCTCGCATCCGTATCTTGGCTACGTTTTGGTAATCTTTTTAGAGAAACTGAGGGTCTTGTCTTTGCAATTATGGACAAAGTTATAAAGACGAACAATTATAGGAAATATGAACAATTATAATACATCCTGTAGGACGGTACGGTCGATATCTGTTGGGCATGCCACCGTCCCGGTGAATCAAACGGGCATGTGATTTCGGGTTGTTCGTATCTTGCTAACGGCGAGTACTTGCCTATGCAAGTACTCGCCGTTAGCAAGATCACACACACAAGGAGACACAAGATCTTGGCTACTAGGTTGTGTCTATACACAACCTAGTAGCCAAGATCTTGTGTCTCCTGAAGTGCCATATTACCAGTATGTGCCTCAACCAGTTCTCGAAAATGATCATGCAACGCTGTACTGGGATCAATCTATTATCACGGACAGGCTACTGTTGCCAATAAGATATTGTATTGTAATGGTAGATCGATTGGCGCGCCGGGCAATACTTGTTGACGTCACCATTCCGCATGACGATAACCTCGTTAAGGCCGAAAAGGACAAAATGTCTAAATGTTTAGATTTGGCACACGAGGTTACCGACATGTGAGAAGAGGACTCCACAATTATTGTTCTGATTGTCGTTTCTGCTCATGGGTTGATACCAATTAGTCGTTGGGTCAAGAGCCAGATGCAGAAAGCAGTACTTCTGGACACCGCAATGTCAATGTCTTTTTCTACCGCCAAGCAGCAGTGTGCATGCACTGTAGTGTTTCGGTTTGAAGGACATTGTAGCCAATCTAACTACTGGACATAATGAGACTTAACATCTTATGTATCAGAATGACGAGCGCAGTGAAATGCCACACAGTATTTTGTAACTCAAGGTGCTGTATGGTGTTGCTACTGTTTATGGGTGGTCGTATGGCTTACCAAACGCATTGTGAGCAGATTCCTCACTTTGAATCCCTGACTACCGGTGGCTTGGGTCTTGAGCCTCGCCATCGGAGGGTGATACACTTTTTTAAATTTTATATGTATTAATGTTTTTTTTTTATATAAAAATATTATATAAATAAATATTTGTATCTGAAAAAAGGAACATTTAAAATAAAGAGATAAAAATGACTATTACATGATGAAATTATACTAATAATAATTATTAATATAATTGTAAACATTCGACAATTCCAAAAAAATAAATATGGATGAGTACAATAATAACTTCAAGTATTAAGATTAGCTCGTTCCAATGGAAAATCTAGTTTAAATCGGTTTCGATGTGTGCGCGTGTAGCAAAGCGCGTTCTTGTCATTAAAATATCTAAAATCGAAGTTGTCAAAAATGTAAATGCGTCCTTAATGTGATATTTACAGACACCCGTATTTAATCATAGACACGTGTATATATATGAGCATGCCCGTGAGTTTTGAACTTGCGGACATTCGTCTCGGCAGTTCACTCCCAACTAGGGTGTCGCCGCTGAACAAATACTCCAGATATTGCCATTAACTTTCCTTTTCTTGATTCTGTTAGGATTAACGCTTACATCATTTATCACATAGGCAAAGTCGATAAGAACATCTTTAGTTGGAAAATTAGTTTTTATCACATATTAAAATAATTAGCAATATTCCAAAAATAGTCACATATAATACCACAAGAGCTTCAAAATTATCGGGTATTTTCCGATAGGTTCGTTGCAAACAAATGAAGGAGTTTTCAGGTTAAAAAATCACGAGCGCGAAGCGCGAGTGATTTTTCCTGAAAAACTTGACGACTTCATTTGTTTGCAGGGAACCTTGAGGGAAATGCCAGATAATTTTGAAGCTCGTGTGGTATTCGGGGGATTATTTTTCCGTCCCAAATGTCGGCCAATAGAATTGCACCATGAGATGAAATGAACAGTCAACAAATAAGAATTTCATAATATATAGTAACGACCAGAGAAAATATTCAAAAAAAATTGTTTCTTATTATATAGTAACGACCAGAGAAAATATTCAAAAAAAATTGTCAGTATAATACCATGTAGGTTGTACCACGTGACGTCGAATGGTGCAATTCTATTGGTCGATATTTGGGTCGGAAAAATAATCGAATTTATTCTCAAAACGAAAAATTGCAAATTACCTTGATTAAACTGAGTCTTATCTTTCAGTATATGGATAAGACATACTGCCACTTACAGGCGATCACCAACTTTGTAAGAAACGGAAGTTACGGCGAAGTGGATAATAAAAAAGACAGATTTAAAAATGTATGCTCATATTACTTATTAACACCACGTTTATGATAGTTAAATTATTGTTTAATATTTTTAAATTTATAATTTCGTATGTGTTTAGGCAATGATAATGAGAATATTAAATTTAAAACGAATAAAATAATGCATAAATTGTTGCAAGGTAAGATTTTTTCCAAAAAGTCAGTATGAATTCGATAAATATTTTCAATAAATTTCTACACCTATTACACAATACAATAAAGCTATTCATGGATTCCATTCATCTGTACAAAGAAAATTTACCAAACAAATACTATTTGGAGGTATTTCGGATTAATTCACACAAACAATTTCGGAGCTTGGACTATGAAAAATATTTTTGATGGCATAGCGGTTGCGACAGCGGCTTAGAGATAGGGTCATCGAAATTTTACTCTTGAAAAAGTTAACTATGTCTTTTTTCTTTGAAATCGTGTTTAAAAAGCCAAACTTTGTAATAAATTTCGATAGAGTTCGTAACAAAAATATCAAGGCTAGACAGATGACTTTGCGACAGGTTTGGTATTAATATATATCTAATAATGTGGAGTCATAAATAACACAAAAAAAACTCGTTACAAAATTTACTTATTTAAATTTTAACATATTTTGGTGTAGTTCTACCTAGTTCTATACATGCTTTTTTATTTTTATTTTATTTGAATAAACACGAATAAAGTATTTTTGGTGATATAAAAACTTTATTGATCTCTCAATTACCTTTACAATGATCACGAGTCAGGTTTATACACCGGTTACTTTTATTTTCGACTGCCTCGGTGGCGTAGTTGTATTACGGTACGACTGCAAGGCTGAGGTCTCGGGTTCGATCCCCGGGTCGGGCAAAGTGATATTGGATTTTTCTATTCAGTATCAGCCCGGAGTCTGGAATTTGTGCCTGATATGGCGATAGGCGCGCCCCCTATCACATCATGGGACGGAATACGCTTGGCGAAAAGTGGGTGCACTAGTTGCGCCTCTGCCTACCCCTACGGGGATAAAAGGCGTGAGCATGCGTACTTTTATTTTCATAAACATGCATTTGTAAAAATGTATTCACATAAATCGGACCAGTAAAGATCAAAAAACTTTCATTCTACCATCAACTTATGAACAAAGTATATCGAATCCAAAGAGTTCTTGTTTTATCACGCATTATTATAATAAGGTAAGCTGAAAATCCCCGGCGTTTTTGATATTATGGAAGATCCCTCTCGCTTTCTCGACGCGCGTTATTCAGTGCTCGCGGGCTATCCGAGGAAACTTTATATAAAATTGATAAAACGAAGATGATTCTAGACGGGATAGGAATTATTGATGTAATGTAATATGGATGAAAATTGTACGATGTTTAATAATGTTTTGTATACATCTTTTAAAATGACTGCAGACTTTATTTTTAATTGACATTTACGCAGCTGAGGATAACACTCAGGAAACACGAGACACATTGCTCCTTTTAAAGTGTTGGTACAATTTTAAATTTGTCGCTTTGGGATTAAGTGTACACAAGAATTTATTCAAGCGACTTTATTCACCAAAACTTTGAGCTCATTTTGCTATGTGCCAACGACTAATGTACAAACAATATCGAACCTATATTTTTTATGTAAAACATTTTAAAATATTTATAAGTAAAACAACGTTTGAAAGCCCTGTACGCGGCATGTGCGAAATTCGTTAATCAGTGGCAAAGCTCCGCATACGCCAATCAGCGGCGCGCACCTTTCAGCGTTTTGGGACCGCGCTGTCGTTTTTTGCCAGCAATCCCTTTTGTGCTAAGCCGCGTATTGTGCGCCTATATAGTCTCACTCACACTAAGATATTGGATCTCTTTTTAATATCCGATTGTTACCAACGATGTGTGAGAAGTTTCACGACTTCCGAGTAGATGCTGCAAGTCACATAAATGTATAAGCCGACCAAATACAAAAGTCACACTGTAGTTTAGGTTCCCAAATAAATGGCAAACAAATGAGTACTATTTAATTAGGTGTTTAATACGATTACTGTCGAATAAAAGTTACTTGAATACAAATAAACAGGTGTTTAGCATTTCGAAATGGTAGGGGCGGCCTCTTTTTCTGAGCTTACTGAAATTCATAAACGTAATATAAAGTACTAGCTTATGCCCGCGGCTCCGCCCGCGTTAAAAAGTTTTTCCGGGATAAAAGTCCCGCTTTATATTTTTCCGGGATAAAAGCCCCGCTTTATATTTTCCCGGGATAAAAGTAGCCTATGTGTTTATCCAGGATATGATCCACGCGTGTGCTAAATTACATCGAAATCCGTTTAGTATTTTTTGCGTGAAAGAGCAACAAACATCCGTACATCCATACTTACAAACTTTTGCGTTTATAATATTAGTAGGATTTGTATCGCTACAAGATAATATGATCTCTTACAATAGGGAATATGCAAGTGATTTAGATTAACTTGATTATTTTTTCCTAGATACTTTGTGGTCCTGATGTTACTCCGAAACCATTATTTTCTTATTTAGTTTGCATTTAATGGCATAAAACTTTATTCAAAAAGCGTAAATTATGCGCGCGAAATATAAATTCACGAAACGCATCACCATTGGTCGAAACGTAAAGTGACGTCACAGAGCGCGTTATGGGATTTATATTCATACTTTGCTAGTCGTATTTGAGAGAAAAATTGATTTTATTTATATTCCTGTAGTGTTTTCTATTACCTATTGCGAATTTGATACATAATGATACTAGGAATTATTAAGAACAGTGACAGAAAGTGGTTTTCAAGTGTGTGGTTTCAAAATAAGTATATCATTTTATGATGACATGATGACAACATATTTTGCATCAAATTATGATTTTACGTCTTCCTCGGTCAAAAGAGTAAAGTGGAAAAGTAATTATTGTAATATATGATATTTTTTTATCTATTAAATCTGTTATTATGCATATGTGCACACAGCAATACTTACCTAAACATAACCTTAAATGTTGTTAACATTCACCTAACTTTATTACATTTTAATAGATTTTAAGGAACGTTGTGTGTGTGAAGTAAGAAGTAAGTATATTTGATGAAGAAATAGATACCTAACGAATATTTTTTGTGTGTTATGCTCTACTGAGTTTTCTTCAACCTTTTATTTTTACTTCTGACCAATTCACACCATTTTAACTTTCAAAATATATTATACTTACATTAAAATGATCTTCACAACAGCGTATACGCGATATTGAAGATACTTTATCGCTTCTCATAAAATAACACCATTGTTTACATATTTTCGTATCTCTTAGAACAGAAAAAAACACTTTATCTGGTGTACTTCTAATAGTTTTTTAGCACATTGGTACCATGCAATATCTATAAAATGTTTTGGCGGGAACTTGGAAGTGTCATGAGGTGCTCTTGTTTTAATTCATTATTTTGGTGATACTTAGTGTTATATTGCATAATTATGGTGGTATATTATCCAATATAGTTCTATTAAAGAGCTCAAATGAAGTGAATTGAAATAATTGTGCTAATTAAGTGTTTTTTTGTTGCCGCCAAAACTCCTCGATAAAGTCTTGGTAAGGTAGCCACTGCTTTACTTCGATATACTACAGATAATAAAAAAAGACAACCCAAACTTGACATTGGCAAAATGTGAACACCAGGGCCATTAAAAAAAAAAAAAATTGTTTGAACGAATTCAATAATAATGATCCAAACTTTATCTGTTAATTAAATCGATTCGTCATTGTTAAGCTATCGACATTTGATAACGTTTTACTATTGCCGTAATCACTCTTATTTGTAAGAGTTCTTAGCAAATACTACAAAATGAATTTATTTTCTATTTGAAATTATACTTATGTATAATAAGTACAGTAAGTATACATTGTGCCTGATATGGCTATAGGCTCGCCCCCTATCACATCATGGGACGGAATACGCACGGCGAAAAGTGGGTGCACTAGTTGTGCTTCTGCCTACCCCTTCGGGGATACAGGGCGTGAGTATGCGTATGAAATTATACTATTCCATCACGTGTGCCGTATTAGGATATAATTTACGAAGGGAGAAATAGATGACTGCCTCGGTGGCGTAGTTGTATTACGGTACGACTGCAATGCTGAGGTCTCGGGTTCGATCCCCGGGTCGGGCAAAGTGATATTGGATTTTGCTATTCAGTATCAGTCCAGAGTCTGGAATTTGTGCCCGATATGGCGATAGGCTCGCCCCCTATCCCATCATGGGACGGAATATGCGCGGCGAAAAGTGGGTGCATTAGTTGCGCCTCTGCCTACCCCTTCGGGGATAAAAGGCGTGAGTGTGTGTGTGTGTGTGAGAAATAGATACTAAATAATTGAGCATCGTAAAGCGTTAAGAATAAACTCGATGGAACGAACAAACTATGTAGCATTACATTGTATATATTTGATCCATTTCAGTTCTTTGTGTGAAGTTTTTGAGGTCGGCAATCGAAGAGGTCATTTTGACCATATCTCTGACCCTTATATACTGCTGTAAGCACCTACAATTTGAAAAAATCATTGATGCGGCCCTGAAGCAGTCATAGGGATTGAGAAAAAGGAAGGGAGGGTTTAGTATATTCTTGTGGATTTTTTATCAACTAATCTTACTTCTTGCTACTGCTATAAGTGCAAAAGTTTGTGAACATGTTTGGATGTATGGATGTTTGTGTGTTTAGATGTTTGTATGTTTTTTAGAAGTAAACGCAGAAATAACTAAACCGATTTGCATGAATTTTGGCACACGAGTAGAACGTATCCTGGATTAACACATACTTTTTATCCCGGTAATCTGCTCACAGGGAAAATAATGGATATTTTTAATGTGATTCTTTAAGTAGATGGCGCTAACGTCGTACTGTGTTTTAGGGACTTTTGTAGCGGGAAAGGCTTTCCATGCAGGCGAAGCCGCGAGCAACACCTATTAGATACACATGTTAAACAGCTGCGACATAAACAAATACAATATCCAAATGAGATCTAACCACAAACAATCAAGTAAAATGTAGCGATTAAATTGAAAATGAACTAATTATAACTACGGCCTACGCTGCCATAAAAGCTACCACAACATTCGAACTAGGTCGGAACGCGTAGTTTTTGCTATGAATATTCTCTCAGAAACAGGAACAATATTTCATTCCTATTATGTATCATAATTATATAATAAATCTGTTTGTTTCTTACGTTGTATAAAACGGAACGTATAGTATGTAAAATTGGAAACGAGCAGAGGTATAATACTGTGCCAAAATGTAATAGGCCAGCTTAGAAGATTTAGGTCCAAAGTCACCAATATCTTATTTAACCGGCGGTAGTTATCAGGAATTAAAATTAACGCGGATGTTAAAGTATCGCGCGTCCCACGTAATAATGCCTAGTTAAGAAAGATAATCACCTGTTAGGGCATGGTGGGGCACTCAAAAACCTTAACAGTCCGTTAAGACAGTTAACAGGCTGTTAAAGTAACTAACAGACTATGGTGAAATTACACCTAAGACCTCAACCTTGTCAGTAGTAAAGCATACTCGTGTCCAGTGGGATAGTCTATAAAACAGGTCTGATATTATTTATATGTATTATTAAATGCCCATTTCATATTTTCAAAGGCTATCCAACATACGTTGATAATTCCCAAAGTAATCTACTAAAATATCTTTCATAAGTAGACAAAAAGTTCTTTTTGTGACCACTTTCAATACATTATCGGAAAAATACGATCATAAAACAAAAGAGTAGTAAAACAGTATCTAATGGAGCGGGGCTTAATCCTATTGGGGCTATTCGAGATATGGCGGCGGCGAATAATGGATTTGCTGATCTTATCCGAGGCGAAAACTGCTAAACTTCAATAACTGGAATCTGTGACGGTGCGTAGCTTGATATTTTCCACATTTTTTATCTAGGAAACGTTCTCGTAATGATACTGTAACGTTGCCATGCGGACGGCCCTGATAAGTAAATAGGATTCAGGAGCAAAATGTTCTCGGAAAAGTACAGTTATTCTTTTCGTAGTAAATATTGTATTGTTCAAACTTTTTCGATTATATTTTTGATACTACAATTTTCGTAATTGAAATAAGTTACGTAGTTTAAAATCGTCACTCGTAAAGGACTATCAATTGCCTAGTTGGGAATGGAAAGGACGGCAGTGACGAATGTCCACAGATTCTAATCCCTAGATTTATGAATTTTCGAAGTTACGTGTGTATTGTTTATCAATTGTCGTTCTCTTTAACGATGAGGGAAAACATGATGAGGAATCCCATCTACCTATCTGCGAGTTCTCCATGCGAATTTTAAAGTTATGTGAAGTCTGCCAAGTCGCACTAGGCCAGCGTGGTGGACTAAGCCCTAAAACCTTCTGCTCTCCAACAGTGGTCAGTATCTTTATTCTTATCCTATCTAACAAATTTTATAAATGCGAAAGTTTATGAAAATGATTGGATGTTTATTAGAAGTAAACGCAGAAACAAGTGAACAGATTTGGATGAAATTTGGCACATGTGTAGGACATATTCTGGATTAACAGGCTATTTATCTCTGTAGTTTTCTCCCATGAAACTAATGAAACTTTTTAATGACATTTTTTAAATAGATGGCGCTGGCGTCGTACAGTGTTTTAAGGACTTTTCTAGTGGGTAGGCTTTTTACGCGGACGAAGACGCGAGCATCACCTAGTAATACAGGGCTGGTTATTAAACCTTCACTCATAATAATTGTAACTGAATGTACACACAATGTCTGTCTTCATTCTACCTACACTGTTATTATTTCGTAGGAAGCGAATGGTATTATTACTACACAATACGTCGGAAAACTCGGGTCAAATATTGTTTTTTTAATGAGTAATATTTGCTTAAACGTACTTTGAACGTTTACTCTGTTATAACGTTTGTTGTAGGCAGTACCCAAAAATATTGACTCATAAATATTTCACTTTTCAACGATACTAAATAAATAAAATTATTAAAATGATTATCATTCCTGGAAGGATACCGATTCTTCGGGTAATATTAAACGGTGGTATAATGTTCGTAATTTAAATTATTCCAAAAACTCGAGGATTGCGTCAGCTACATTAAATAGTAGGAAGAACGCAGAAATATCAAACGTTGAAAACTTTTGGTCGCTTGGAAACAGTTTCGTAAATTGCATGTAATTTGCGCGGTTGAATGAAAAGGAATCCACTAATGGTCGAGCGGTATCCGTCCTTTAAATATACACCGAGAACAAGCTATTCGATTGAACTTGGCGTTGACAGAAATTAAATTACTTGTTATGTTGAACTGTGTTTTGTCGAATAATAAAAACAGTCACCAGAATTCCTACCACGGTAACTGAATTATGTTCATCGTTTTTATTCATTATTTGATGTTTGAATCAGTTCATAAATATTTTTTATTTGCCAAGTTTTATGGCTACGTAATTATTTCTTTATTGAATAATTTTCTGTCATCTGTTTTATTCTGAGAACTTTATTAATACGTTTAATACTTGACGACTGGTATTCAGCACGGGCTTTGATCTTTAAAAGTTTACTGTGAACTGCTAATTCGATTATATAGGTAAGTCAGGACTTTAATCTTATTTTATCTCATTTCTTTACTATAAATGCGAATGTTTGTGAAAACGTTTGGATGTTTTCATGGTTGTTAGAAATAAACCTAGAAACATCTGAACGGATTTGGCACATTGATAAACAATGTCCTGGATTAACATAAAGGTTACTTTTCATTGCGGTAATTTACTCGGGGGTTTATTAGTTTTTTTTTAAGTTTAATTTTTAAATACTTACATGGCGCTGGCGACGTACAGATGGCGCCATAGATCGCTATAATGATTTAGAGACATTTTCCAGTCGGAAAGACTTTTCACGGTGGCGTAGCTGTGAGCAAATCATCATAAATATATAAGGTATGAATGTACTTGTAGAATAGGTACATATGATATCTATAAAACAACATTTTTGTGCCGTTAAATACGCCAATTACATACACAACAGTCAATGTTTATTTCTACCGCCAAGCAGCAGCGTGCAAGCACTGTTGTGTGTTCGGTGTGAAGGACATTGTAGCCAGCCTAATTACTGGGCATTATGAGACTTAACATCTGTTTCAGGGTGACGAGCGCAGTGGAGTGCCACGTAGTACTTTGTAAGTCAGAGTTCTGTGCGGCGTTGCTACTGGTTATGGGCGCTCGTATGGCTTACCATCAGGCGAGCGGCATGCATGACTCGTCACGCAGACGGAATAAAAAAAAACTGCCAATGAGATGTAAATCGACTTTATTTTGTGCTTACACTAGTGACTAGACTTAGTTATCATCACTTTTCCGCAGTATTATAAAATAAAAAGCATATTTTTAATTAAGTAATACCTAGCGACTAGGTAATACAGATGTAATAAGAGTTGCTCAAAGATACACCGCGGCGGCAATCAAGGTGGCATTCACGGGATATCGTGACGAAAATCCAAAGTACTTTTTAGTCCTAAAACAACATTCACCCGTGACTTGTATAAACATGGCCCCACCAAAATCGGAATTGGAGTTTCAAATGCGTTAGGGGGTCGCAGACTGATCGACAGTTAGTTGATCGACAGAATAGTATTTTTTACTGTCTTTGATTATGTCAATTATTCTATTCGTAAAACTAAATGATATGAAACAGAAGCCTAATAGGTGATATAAGTAAAGTAGTCTATCGGCTATTGTCCTGCCTAGTAATTATAATATTATATATTTTGTTATCGCACGAAATTAATATAATATAAAATATAACTGACTGCCTCGGTGGCGTAGTTGTATTGTGTACGCGTTACGAGTACGATTTGCGCGCTGAGGTCCTGGGTTCGAATCCTGGGTCGGGCCAAAAACATTGTGACTGGGTTTTTCCATCTTAAAAATTACTCAGTCGCAGCTCGGAGTCAGGAAGTTGGCGGTGTGATACCCCCGTGCCTCGGAAAGCACGTAAAGCCGTTGGTCCTGCGCCTGATCTCTCTCTGGTCATGTCGGATCGCCGTCTCACCGGACGATGAAAGTGAAGGAATAGTGAGTGCACCTGTGTATTGCGCACACACTTGTGCACTATAATATCTCCTGCGCACCTGGCTGATCTCCGTTGAGATTGGCCGCCGTGGCCAAAATTGGCTAGGAAGGGCTTATAATATAAAATCTTGAAATTTTTCATATTTAATTCAATTTCGTGAGCTTGTCGAAGTGTACTTTTAACAACAAACTGCTAGAAGACTTTCTTGACTTTGGAATTTTCGTTTCATATTCTGTGCGTTCAAATAAACCATTAGTGACTACTGACTATAGATTATGAAAGCAGTTTATCTAAATAAACTTCGATGATACCACAAAACAGTTGAACTGTCAATCGTGTGCCCAAACCCTTACGGAAACCCGGTGACCGCAACACAGGTGAAATTTAAAGTTCACTTTCCGGAATTTTAACAATGTTAGCTTAGAATATAACGTTACAAAATTTTTGTTTATCGCGTAACAAACACGTTGAGGTGTTAATGACGCTTGACACTACAACTATCCCTTTTTGGGGATAATGTACCCTATCCCCTTCAGTTAAGAGATCAAATTTTCGCCTAATTAGTTTGCTTTGTGGTACTTTAAACAAACTAGTGGTGGAGGTTGGAAAAGTAGGAATGGCTGGACGTGTTAATTAGGCAGTAATAGACATAAGTGAATAATATAATTATCCTGAGGATCTTCGTAATGGCGAAGTAATATCGTTCATCATGGATGAGCGATATTATTCACTGGTGAATCTACATACATACATACAACACATTTACGCCTTTTATCACCGAAAAGGTAGGCAGAGGTGGAACTAGTATATCCACTTTTCGCCGTTCGTATTCCGTCGCATGATGCGATAGGGGGCGAGCCTATCGCCATACCGGGCACAAATTCCGGACTTCGTGCTGATACTGAGTAGAAAAACCCAATATCATTTTGCCTGACCCGGGGATCGAACACGAGACCTCACATCATATCTATCACATCATGGGATGGAATATGCACGGCGAAAAGTGGGTGCACTAGTTGTGCCTCTGCCCCTACCCCTTCGGGGATAAAGGGCGTGAGTGTGTGTGTGTGTGTATCAGTAATTAGAGTTATATAAAAAGTCGGTTTTTAAGTTGTGTCTAAGTCTGGAAAACGCTGTCAAAAATGACGTTGTTAGCGTAAAACTACTGCTTCGTGTGACGACGTAATTATACAAAGTTTGTACGAAATTCTCATAAAATCTGTACTCCATTTCAATTTAGTTTTTATGGTAGGATTAAAATAAATTACATGTATGTTTTGATCCAAATATATAATATAATATGTGTATGTATTTTACTCTTTATATAAATTAAAGAATACCCTGAATTGTGACAGAATCACGAATGTATGTTATGGCAGTAATTTTGGTATGAAGCCAGCTATCTCCGGAAGAAGTCAAGTTAGGGAGTTATTACAATTTGTTACAGTTGTTAAAATTACTGTCATCTTTTGGTCCATGCCAGAATTACATTTTGTTAAATACTTAAACCCAAAATATTAAATTAAAAATATATTGGAACGAAGTTCCTTATCGCGCGTTGTGAAAGGGGGCTAGACGGAAAGTTGTCACGACACTTTTTGCTATTATCTTACTAATATCAACCTTAAATACAATGCGTAGAAGCTATAATTCTTGAAACGAGTATATTTTTATTTATTTTATTTATTAAAGTCATTAAAACCATTTCTTACTAATCTAATATGAACCTTAAATACATTGCGTAGAAGCTATTTCCCCAGCGTTGGCACGGCACGAGTACAAAAGAATCGAACGTAACATTCTTTTTTCAAATTTTGTTGATTTATTCTACTTTGGTTACTGACATTTATCAATAACAAGGCTAAACGTGCTTTGCTCGCGTTTAAAAATCTACTTTATGTGGTAAGCCGTGCTGGAGTGATTGAATAACAAACATCCATCCAACCTTGCGTAGTCATAATATTAGATAGATTACCATTAAAGCACGTAAAGTTGTTGGTCCTGCGCCTGATCTCTCTCTGGTCATGTCGGATTGCCGTCTCACCGGACTATGAGAGTGAAGGAATAGTGAGTGCACCTCTGTATTGCGCACACACTTGTGCACTATAATATCTTCTGCGTACCTGGCTGATCTTTGTTGAGATTGGCCGCCGTGGCCGAAATCGGATAGGAAGGGTTTTTTTTTTTAGATTTCCATTCCTATAAGTTATGTTAAAATAAAGGACCTACATCCCCGTACAGCCAGGATCCAACGCCAAGTTTTAACTTCGAATAACTTTTCCCGATTGTCTATTCGATATATTTAATTAAAAAACTTAATGAAAATTACTATGGATATATATTCGCAATCTAACTGCGCTAATAATTATAATCATAGATTTTATATTTGTATGTAAGATGCTTTTGTGATGGCAAAATAAATATAATCTGTATACCAGTATATTCGTGATAACCGATAGGTACACGGAAACAAACTTTATATATATACCGACCAATACATATATTCCATGTAGTGTATGCTGCAAACACCATACTACTCAAATAGTTTTTAATCGAGAAAACAACTGTCTTTAGGGACCGATCTGACATGAATAAAGCGATGGATAACCATTTCTGCCATTTATTATTAGGAACGATCAAAATTAAAGATTGAAAAATTCTGATAAAACTGAAAAGGACATGTCTAAAAACGGCCTTAAAATTCTAACGAAGATGCGTTATATATATATATATTTGGACAGTATTCTCAAAAACTAGGCCTTTGCAATAAATCGTATAGATTTTAAAGTCCTCCGATTTTCAGATGGTCTAAAAATATTTTATTAATGGATCCAAGATTCATATTTTTGCTCTTTTAATATCCATAAAGTTTGAGCCTGGTTAGATTTTAAGGCCAAGCACCCATACAAAAATCGGACATCAACTTTATACGAATGTTGGGTACACCATTATAAAAATCGAAAGTCACAAAATCTTAAAAGTCCCCATGAATCCTATGGGCACGTCATGTTAAACGACGTATTAAAACGTCGTGTTCTCCATAATATGAGGTTAAATGAAACAGAAAATCAGTGCTGCTTAATAGCGTATACCAAACTGATAACCTTTCGAGTAAACATATTGCAACAAATCCATTGTATTGTATTGTTAACTGTGTGAAATTTTATACATATTTTGCTGTTGTGTGTGTACTAAAATAAATGGTTTAAATAGTTATAAATCAAAAAGTTCTTGGAATCACTATGAAAATATTCCGACAAAATATGTTATTTTAATGAATAATTTCTTCTAACTAAATGCGTGTAGATTGCCACTTTTCTAACTTTCTTATTTCATTGCCAATCAAATAAAATGTTGCTCTCTCAAAAAACTCTCTTCTACGGTGTCCATAATTGCGTCATGAACGTCAAATTAAGTACCAGCGACATGCTCCAATTTCGCGTATGTAAGTACACAAATTATTGTAATGCAAAGAATTATTATCTCAGTAATTTGGGCATACTTGAATATTATCAACTTCATTCTAAATTTAAATAGTTTTTTTTTGTCAATTTCAGATAAAAGGGTTTTCAATTAGTCCGTACTGGAACGTGCAATTTCGATTAGAGTAAAAAATATAAAAGTAAGAATAACACTTAAATATTCAATGTATCCTATAAGTGAGAACTTGTTATTGGCTTCTTGACACCTAAATTTTTGCTATTCCTAATATGATTATTAGCTGTAAGTTTTCAATGCTGAAAATAAATATATAAAATATTTCATTAATAATTTACAAACCACGGTTTTACTCACGTATTCTTGGTCAGAATCGCCGACCAGTTTCGACCTATTAAGTAGGTCATCTTCATAGGCGAGTGCTGAGAGGACGTCGCGTCGCGGAGGCCTCTCGATCACTGTCAGCCGCGCCTTTAAATAAATTATTAAAATAGTAAGAATAACTTAATAAAATAACAGAACTAAACAAAGTGCGGTAATGCAATCTCGTTGGTACAAGACATGCATTTAGTTAAGGAGCGCTAAGAAGCTATCTTTGAGTGAACTAAACTTGAGTCTGCTCTTAGAATTGCACCGCGACCGTTTTCGTAAAGCGGCACAAACTTCAAGAACCTGGATTTAGTGGGTAAAGTCTGCGGTCCAGGCATTTCTTATACATGCCAGTTGGTCTGCGAATGATTATACTGCTGTACGGTTTAAAACTTTTACGAGCTTTGGATGAACTTATTAAAAAGTATGAAACCGAACTTTTTACTATTTTTTAGAATATAAAAAGCTTTTGCGCGCGGTTTTGTTTGTATGTCCAAAGGAAACTTCCCACTGCGCATGTTTAAGAGACTAAAATGTATATTATATTATGTTAACTGGTGGTAGGTCTCTCGTATGTAAAAGACTTTAAATAAACAGTTGCAAGTTCTAACCTTGTAACCCTGCTACAGCCTACAAGAAATCGATAATGGGTAACTGGAAATAAATAATTCTTTACTTCATACTAGATTTTACTCGCCGCTCCACTCGCGTGTATAAGTTTGCCCGGGATAAAAGTCCCGCTTTATACTTTCCCGGGATAAAATGTAGCCAATGTGTTAATCCAGGACATGATCTACCCGTGTGCAAAATTTCATCGAAATCCGTTCAGTAGTTTTTGCGTGAAAGAGTAACAAACATACATACATCCATACATACATTCTTACAAACTTTCGCGATTATAATATTATTATATTATATTATATATATTATATAAGTAAGAAGTCTGGTTATAAACTCATAATACGAAGAAACGACTCAAGAGTGTTAAAATAAACTCGACCGCCTCGGTGGCGTAGTTGTATTACGGTACGACTGCAATGCTGAGGTATCGATTCCCGGGTCGGGCAAAGTGATACTGGGTTATAAAATTTTGTAGCAGCCCGGAGTCTGGAATTTATGCCTGATATGGATCGCCATATGGTGCACAAATTCCAGGGCTCGCCCCCTATCACAACATGGGACGGAATATGCACGGCGAAAAGTGGGTGCACTAGTTGCGCCTCTGCCTATCCCTTAGGGGATAAAAGGCGTGAGTGTGTATGTATGTATGTATGTGTTAAAATAAATAATCATTATGTTTACGCGAATGTTAGACATTGAAATTAAACTATTATAACGGATTTTATCGCGGTTTTATTACCGTTTTTGTAGTCCGCCCCGTGACCACGAAGTGCTGCAAAGCCTTCGAAACGTCGGGAGAAAATAAAATAAAAAACCGCGATAAAATCCGTTATAATAGTTTAATTTCAATAAATAATCATAATTGAAATAATTTTCTGTCTGGTTCCCATTTCTCAAGTATCCCAACTCCTTGATTCCATAACACCTGCAACAAATTATTGCGGCTCAAACTATTTCATTCACAATGGAATTTCAACTAACTTCCTCCGTAGATCGTTACTTCAAGTAGATCACTCGAACAAAAAGATAATAGCAAATATAACAAAGTATGGAAAAAAATCTTAAAATTAGCACAAAGTATAAACCAACTCGCAGGAATACTCGTAAATAACATTGCCCTTCAAACTTTAAATTAGTTTCCCGCGCTGAAACTTCGCAAACATGCATCATGCTGCATTCCACCTCCTAGTTTTATTTATCTTCTATAACAACTTTATTTTGTATTGTCGTGGGCTTTCGAATGTGATGCGGGATGCTCATATCATTAATGTATTGTGTTAGATTTCGCTGTGTATAGAGTTGAAGTGGAAATTGTTTTGTTTGTTTGTATGACTAGAAATTGCATATACGCGGCTGTAAGTTTTGGGGTTTGTTGATCAGGGTTTTTGACATTATCATCATCAGCCACGTGAAGTCTTTTTTTTATGGCATTGAATGACGAGACGAGCATGCCGTTCTCCTGATGGTAAGCGATACGACCGCTCATAAAAAGTAGCAACACCATACAGTACCTTGAGTTACAACGTACTGTGTGGCATTCCACTGCGCTCGTCATCCTGAGACATAAGATGTTAAGTCTCATTATATCCAGTAATGACACTGGCTACAATGTCCTTCAAACCGAAACACAACAGTTCATGTACACTGCTGCTTGGCGGTACAAATAGACATTGCGGTGGTACCCACCCAGACGGGCTCTTACATATGAGAGACCTACCACCAGTAAAACTACCAGTACTATTGCTGAACATAAACTTCCCCTAAAGATTTCCAGTCGGATCTATTGAAAGCAACCTGCAACCTGTTTTTGACATACGTGACAATAATTTTTTCCAATTCAAGACTAAATTCAACATTGCGAGCCATATTCTTATTTTGTCACAAGAAGGTCAACTCTTTTTGGAAGACATAGACTTCGTAGAGGATTGCCTATTCTAAATGGCCACTCATTTCATAAAGTCTACTCATGCCATCATTAGTGTTATTTCACTACTACTTACTAGTATTGTACTCATTATGTACAGTAGCCGCTTAAGTAGCTGAACAAAATCAAAATTTCAAATCGTTTATATACGCGATAAGTTAAACTGAAACATTTTTTTTCTTCGTCAGAAGTAAAGTAAATCTCTTTTATTTTATTTTAGTGAAGAGAAAAAAAAGATTAGTAAAAACACAAAAGTATGTAGGCAATTTGAAATTTGGATTTTGTTCAGCTACTTATGCTGCTGACTGTACTGGAGCCCAAAGCAAATACCAACATGTGACTCCACTTCACGGGTATAAAAATTACAATATGTTCCGAATTCCGATGAAATCCAGTACAGTATTAAAACTTAAACATCATAAATCACACCATCCACATTGAAAAGGTTAAACGGTTTATCAGTTTTGTGGAACTATACAAATTAATCCACATTTCGCAGAGCGTAATACCCCGACAGATAAATGAGAACTGAACAATACGACAGCACTATTTGTTCTAGTTTGTGAATGAGAGCCTCCGATTGACCCGGCGAGTGGAATTTGGCATGAATGACATTTATGCAATATAGGTACAACCGGGTGAAATAACAGAGTGCACTCTAGATTATATTGATTTGACACTGAATTATCCCGTAAATTGGAATATAGGATAATCTGTAATTAAATTGATTAAGAGGTGATTTTTATTAATAAAAACACATATTACATTTTCCTGGTTCCTGGTAAAGTTCTAGATAACTGACATATGACGCTATCTAACAAATACATCTGACATATCATAGGAGACTTTTCTGTCAGTTACTTGTAAAACGCAACGTACTACGACTTCTAAAAGTAAAGTTATAGTATATATATATGGCGTATAAGTTCCGAATAGTCTATTAGGGACTTTATCAGCATGTGGTGTAATTGGCCTTAAATAAATTATTAGGCTGGCTAAATAGAGAAGTCCAATTATAATGGGCTATTTTATTCATACAACTGTCATATTTAATTTGCTCATGTATTTTATCCTGCGAATACGTTTTCTAATGACTGAAAAATAGCCCTTATACTCCGGTTACTATACGAAGAGCTCTGACAGGTGACAATTCAAATATTAAGAGATCGCAAATTAAACCGATTTTTATGCAGAATCGATAGAAAATATGACTATAATTAAATCGATTGGTGTTTTAAAAGTGGGTGATATACGCTCAATATATTGATTTAACCATGTTGCATTTATCCATAATTTAGTTTATATTTCAAATAACATAATTTAAAATGAACACACTATATTAATATGGTATCTTCAAAATCAGAACGATTAATCGTAAGTATTTGCTTAATACTTGCTGTCTACATGTGATTATAGTTTCTTTCCATACAAAGGTTGCCTGGAAGAGATCGCTTGTGGCGATAAGGCCGCCCATTGTACACCATAGACTTAAGGAAATTGTATGAATCTTACTTTTTTATTTATTTTTTATTTTATGCTTAAAAATGGTTACAATAAAGAGTATTTGTATTTGTAATAATGATCCAGCTCTAAGACATTTACGTTCCGTTCTCATATCACCCATAGTTTTTCAATATGTTTAAGAATATTATTTCATTACTCTAAACCAAAATGGACTTTTTATTTTTAAGTGTGTAGTACTGTAATTAACAAAGACGATTACTATTGTTTTTTTGAATTCTATTGCATATTGATGAATAAAACAGTTTTTGCGAAGAATGGATTGTTTCGCAGCTGTCAGAGCTCTTCGTAAAATAACCGAACGATAGTCTATAATATTATTCATCATCATCATTGGATAAGATATTATATATTCCGAGAATTCGTTTATGATAAAAATAAAATAACATTAAGTGTCATGCCACTTGATTTTGAATCCTATGCGTAAAATATTTTCACAGTCGCCGTATTTGCTCTGTTTTGTAATTAATGCTTTGTTTACATTAATCTCGCTGTATAGCTCGCCGTTGGGATATTATAAATAAGCCTTTATTTTCTTATGCTTTTATGTGTCATCCTCCATAAGTTTTAGAGAGAATTGTTTATTTTAATTAGTCTGCATAATATAATAATTTAAAGGTTTATTCCTACGATAGATTTAGACTTTGATTAATTATATACCTAGATAGAGTGACGCGCTGTAATGAAACTTAAACAAACAGGCCAACTTTTCTTAAGCCAGTATGCGTGACAGCTGTCATACGCTATCGCTGCATCATTCTGCGTATCCTTGTGTGCTCGCATAATACCAGTTATTACATGATTTCTATTAAAACGGGGAGAAAATTGTATCCATGAATAAAAATAAAAATTAATTCACTCGAACTCATTTAGTGGGGAACAATTCACCTCTATTTTTCAACGCGTTTGAAACGTTCAGTGTCTATCTAGGTATATAATTAATCAAAGGCTTTAGAAATATAATTAAGTTATTTCATATCACGCCCTTAATATATTTTTAATCTAAAATTTATTTATGTTACCCCTGAAATCTATTCTATTTAAATCAAACCCAATAATTAAAATTTCGTCTGGAAAATGTTTTGACAACTGATGTACGAGAATGGTTTTACGAAATAAAATTACCGTATTCATTAATAACACAGCATATAAAGGGAACGTTTTATCGTGTCTTCATTTAATTTAGGGGATTCAAGACCACGGCCAACAAAATGACTTTTTGACTCGAGATCAGCGGGCTGAACAAACTTAATTCATGATTAATTACATCCCTCGCAGATAAATTGTTAGTGAACTTTATCGCTGGCACACGAATGTTTACTAAAATTGTACCGAAAATCTGGCTTCTTACTATAAGAGACAAAGTGGCGGTATTTTTTTGTTTTATATTTTTTAAGAAGGAATACTGTTGGAAATATTAAAGCTTCCGTGAATACTGTTTTGAGTAATATAACGGTATGTGAATTATTTATGGTTAAAGATTATAATAGCCGAGTACAACTTATTTCAGATAATTAATGAATTTATTTATTAAAGATCGGACTGATGTAAGATCGGATCGGTGGTGGTAGGTCTCTCATATGGTCATATGTAAGAGTCCGTCTGGGTGGGTACCACCGCAATGTCTATTTCTACCGCCAAGCAGCAGTATACATGCACTGTTGTGTTTCGGTTTGAAGGAAATTGTAGCCAGTGTAACTACTGGACGTAATGAGACTTAAAATCTTATGTCTCAGGATGAAGAGCGAAGTGACATGCCACACAGTACTTTGTAACTCAAGGTGCTGGATGGTGTTGTTACTGTTTATGGGTAGTCGTATCGCTTACCATCAAGCGAACGACAAGCTAGTCACGTCATTCAGCGCAATAAAAAAAAACACACGCTGTTGTAAATTGTACGTATTTATAAATAACTAGATGTCGCTCGCGGCTTTACCCGCGTGAAAAGCTTTCCCGCTAGAAAATTCCCTAAAACACTCCTCGATGCCAGCACCATCTACTTAAAATTATGATTAATAGTAGCTCCAATTAATCTTTGTAATTACAACTTCGATTAAGATATCTTCACACACCGTTGTACGATCGGACGAGGGGGTGAGTTACGTATCAAATAGCGGAAACCTTGCCCCCCCGCCTCCCTCAAATCGAAGCCACAACCTCTAATGCTAAAATAAGAAATAAAGTTTATATTATCATTAAAAAAAAATGTGATTAAAAAGTTTTATTACTTCCTATGGGAACAAACTACCGGAATAAAAAGTAGCCTATCCAGGACATAATCTACCCGTGTGTCACATTTCATCCAAACCGTTCATTCGTTTCTGTGTTTACTTCTAAGAAACATACAAACATATTCAAACACTTTCGCATTTATAATATTAGTAAGAAGTACATAGTAAGATTGTATACGTTTTATTTTAGTTACATATAAGAAAATGCAATAAAACATCCGAACCGAATACTTTTACGCACGCATGCTCACGCCTTTTATCCCCGAAGGGGTAGGCAGAGGAGCAACTAGTGCACCCACTTTTCGCCGCTATTCCGTCCCATGATGTGATAGGGGGCGAGCCTATCGCCATATCGGGCACAAATTCCAGACTCCGGGCTGATACTGAATAGAAAAACTCAAAATCACTTTGCCCGACCCGGGGATCGAACCCGAGACCTCAGCTTTGCAGTCGTACCGTAATACAACTACGCCACCGAGGCAGTCACCGAATACTTTTATCTGAACAAATTCCGTGTATTTTATCCTAATGTGAAAACGGCAGCGACAAAAGCTGTGTCCTAAAATGTTTAAGCCGAAGCGTGCATTTCTCAGCAGGGATTCAGTTAAAAGCTTCAAAAATACCCAGTGTATTACAACAGAGGGAATTCCGCCTCAGTTGTATCCAAAGGGAATCACCCGCAGAAGATAAAACGTGTTCAGGCAAAAGGCAAACAATAGACTCTCTTTATGACCCGCATTAGATTTCTCGGTAATAAGATGCAAATTAAAATTCTTCACAATATTTTTTCGTTCAAAATTATTTTTTGTGAGATTTGTAGATTGGTACGTCATGTCTTTTTTTTCACCAATTTTTCGAGATTTTCTGTCACATTCCATTAATCACATGTCCTTAAAAGGCATTATGTTGTATGCAACATATCCATGATTATTTTAATTTCCGAGAAAATTTTACAGTGTTTTATCTTAATATATATAAATCTCGTGTCACAATGTTTGTCCTCAATGGACTCCTAAACCACTTAACCGATTATAATAAAATTCGCACACCATGTGCAGTTCGATCCAACTTGAGAGATAGGATAGTTTAAATCTCAAATTATAGTCGCAATTTTAATTTATTGCTAATTATTTGTTTGTTATTATTTGACAGTCACAATTATCTTAACTCCAAATGATTCTAACAGATGTCGATACCTTTCGACTGGGTTGAGTAAGTAATCAATAGATGGCGCTGCTATGAATGATTCTAACAGATGTCGATACCTTTCGACTGGGTTGAGTAAGTAATCAATAGATGGCGCTGCTATGGTAAATCTACGAACGTGTCATATAAGCTACATTTTAAGCGGGACTTTTATACCGGGAAAACTCATTCACGCGGGCGGAGCCGCGGGCAAAAGCTAGTTCCTATATAAAATGTTGATTACAATTTACGCAAAGCCCAGTAACCATTGATATTAATAATAATAAATATAGCTGTAGAGATGTGTTGTTTTAAAAACGAGCGAACATTTTTATTTTAAGTATAACGTATAGGTACAAAATTGTTGTGATGCACACACAAATATAGATGCGTGATATTTTCACAATATTTTGTACCAAGAATCGTTTCCTTTATAATGAGCCATACACTATGAAACAAAACGAATAAAAACAATGCAATCACAATAACCCATAACCCGAAACAAAAGATACATTTTTAAATTTTTCATTCATATTATATTTGTCGTGGTGTTACCAGTTGGAAAATATAAAATTACTTGGTGCGTTGGACTCGGCGGAAAGTACTTTTTGCTGTTGCCTGTTGTATTACAAATTTATTTGCACTTGACCGGGTCTTTCGTTCATTAACTTAATCACTGATGCATGTGCATTGTACAGGGTATCTTCGCTAATTGGACGTTGTTGATAAATCATTCATTAACTTTTTATAAAATACATACTTTTGCTCGCAATTTTGCCCATGTATAAAAGTTTTGCCAGGATAGAAGTCCCGCTATATATTTTGCTGCCTTTCCAGGGTCTCAAACGATCTCCATACCAAATTTCATCGAAATCTGTTAGTTAATTTTTGTTTTTATCTCATTCAGACAAACAGACAGACGCGGCGGGAGGCTTTGTATTATAATATGTAAGGATTCTATTGACGACGAACCGTTTGGCCAAGTTGACTATTACTTTTCCACTTGCTGAACAATACGTTGCATAATCTGTATAATTGTTGCTATTTACACGCTTTATATTAGCTTCACTTGTATGTTTGTTTGTATGTATGTTTGTAACTCTCCGATTACGACTCCTTTGGGCGCGATTTTGACCCACTTTAAACGGTCAGATTTTATTCAAACTTTGTAGGTTTGTCGAGGACCGATAACAATACACTAATTTGATAAGATTATGCCACTATTCAATTTGCAAAATGAGATTTTTGTCAATTTATATATTTTTTAGTGACATTTGTTGGACAATAGTAGAACAGAACTAAAAAATTAAACATAAATAATATACCATTTTTTATACCAATTGTTTCATATTTTTTTTCACTCTAAGATCCTGGCCTCATCGAACGTTTTCGCTGTTATCTTTTCAATTGAAATTTAATCAAATAAGTACAAAATGTAAATTGCATGATGATTATTTGGTCACATTAAGTTATTTCTGTGCTATATCAAAAATTCACCAGCGTCACTCCATAGGAAAGAAGAGGACAGAAGATAAGCAAAGTAAATTACGTCGTAATTAGACGAGACTACAATCAAATTCAAATAGAGGAGGCCCGTGCTCAGCAGTGGGCAGTATATAATACAGGGCTGGTATGGTATGGTATGACCATTACAGAATTTAAATATCATGTAAAAACAAATACAATAAACATGCAGATTTCAGGCAAAAATTTCATTAATGTTGCCAGTTCTATACATTTAATTTTGTATAAATCTTGTTTTTTTTAGAGAAAACGTAAATGTAATTACGTTTGTAGACACCCGTTGTATAATGACGGAAAGGTATTCGGCCCGACGAAATTCTCAGCTCCATGGAATTTATTAGTTGCTCGTAATTTTGGCTATTTCGATTATTTACATATTAAATTCCTGGTATTTCTAAATGTCTGGCAATATTGCGTGCAAAGGCGGCGAAAGTTGGTTAGACGACTTTACCAAACCCCAAGTAGCTACATGTGGTTTGTCTTGCGACATTCTAAAGGTAGTGGAATAGAAATAGTGATACTTGTAACCAATTGGGCTAAACTAGGGCTGGATACGAAACATTATGTTAAAATAATTGATAAATATTTATATGTATGATAGATTTTTTTAGTTACACCATGTTAGAAAAGCCCACAAAAAATGTAGCCCAAACTAGACTCGAACTCGGAACTCTTAGTCCATAGCCCTTATGGCCAAGAATGCGATCGGGATACATAAAAATGAATGTTTACTTATAACTCCCATAGAACAGGTTTGGCCTAGTGTGGATGTCAATGTAAAATGTGTTTTTTTTCACAAATTCCAGGCTCCGCGTGGATACTGAATAGAAAAATCCGATATCACTATGCCCGACCCGGGGATCGAACCCGAGACCTCGGGATTGCAGTTGTACCGTAATACAACTACGGTAACGAGGCAGTCAGGCAGATAGATAAATAGTAGGTATACAAATATCGTAGTATTATTTAATACTTTACTACAATTTGGGATTTTGGCTTGTAATATTAAATTTAAACCTTGCCTGAACGCGCACAATTTATTCATATTACCATAGCTTTTATAATGAGTTTATTTTACATATCTACCCCGCTAAACAAACAAGATTACACAAATCTTGTTAGAAATTTTGCATATATTAAGAACTTTGTTCTTATCTCAGCAGGATAATTATCGTGTACGAACTTCTCTAATAACGTTGTTGGGTGTATGTAGCACGCATTTCGCTACACAGATTTCTTTGAATGTAACCTAGGTCCCTTGAATTGTACATGAGGAGGAGATAAGGTCCCGGCTGTGTCATTAAAAATAGACGCGTGACTTCTGACGTACCTTCATATATTATTCAGTATGCCGCAGAATGTGATTGACAGTACAAAATATCGGTGGAACAATGCTCGGTCTCGTAGCGGTGCGGTAATTCGTGTTTTTATTTAGCTCTACGCGTTGTCACTATATCTCTCGTAACCGCTGATTTAGATACTTGTCGAGTATAGACGAATAGTCACGAATATGAGTGTGTATACAGCGTATTCGAGTGTATTCGTTACTCATAATTCATAGTCTTTATTTACTAAGTTATTTGGCGAATTATTTGCCAATAGTCTCAATTAGGCATAAAGTATAACGTTCTGAGTTTTATATGTTTTTTTGTTTAGTGGGTACTCTGGTGACGAATAATATGCATCCATACCATACCATACCAGCCCTGTATTATATATTGCCTACTGCTGAGCACGGGCGTCCTCTACAACTGAGAGGGTTTTAGGCCTTAGTCCACCGCGCTGGCCTAGTGCGGGTTGGCAGACTTTACATACCTTTGAAATTCTTACGGAGAATTTCTCAGATATGCAGGTTACCTCACGATGTTTTTCTTCACCGTTAAAGCGAGCGATAATTCACAAAGAATACACACATGACTTTTTAGAAAAGTCAGAGGTGCGTGTCCTTGGGTTTTGAACCTGCGGACATCGTCTAAGCAGTCCGTTCCACTCCCAACTAGGCTACCGCCGCTTTTTTAAATAATATGCATCAAGAACGCATAGTCAGAACTTTATTTAACGGGATGGTTGCATCTAATACACCCACTTTTCGCCGTGCGTATTCCGTCCCATGACGTGATGGGGGGCGAGCCTATCGCCATATCGGCTATTCCAGACTCCGGGATGATACTGATTACAAAAACCCAATATCACTTTGTTCGACCCGGGGATCGAATCCTAGACCTCAGCATTGCAATCGTACCGTACACAACTGCGCCACCGATGCAGTCAGCAAATAATCAGCGGTGCTCTAAATAGGAAAATATTTGCGTTCCCACGACCGTAACAGCATAGTACGGGTTGCGATTTAAAAACGCCAGGATCGCAGCAGATATAGTTATTAAATTTCAATTTTAAGCTTTATGCTTCTGAGCGATAAGAGGATTTTGATTCCCTCGTTCCGTTTTTACGATAAATCCAGGGTTGACTCCCAACTATTTGAAAGCATTGAACGGTTAACAAAACGTACCGATACAATATGGTTTGTGTCAACTTTTTTTTAACCCTGAGGATTTAAGGTGTTTACTTTCATTCAGCGATTTACTTTGTTCGAGGATAATATTAATTTGTTTTAATTATACAATCTTGACGTAGATGTTGAATGTATTAACTGCTTGATTAAGAGACCACACAAGTTTCAAGTAGATTTAATTGACAGTTATCGTATTAAACTTGTAAAACTACCAATAAAAAAATTTAAAATCACTATAAAAGACCGCCTCTGTAAAAAAGCTTACTATCGTATTTGCGATTATCTGGAGGATACAAATGCTTGGGATTAAGTTGCTCGGATTGACTCATGTTTTATAATTTGATTGTTATTTAATACTTTGTTTTTTTTTTTTTGACATAAGTAATAATTGAATTTATATTGTTACTTGCAATTTGTAAAATATATATATATATATATATATAAAAAAAATATAACAATAAAAGACCTACGCTGAGTTTCTTGGTGCTTCTTCTCAGGTCAGTGGGCTTTTCCGAAGCACTGGTAGAATCTTTTAGATGATAAAATATTGTAAAAAATGACGTGTAAAAGTGCCCTTAGGGGCCTAATTACTGAATAAATGATTTGATTTGAAACAGGTAATGTAGATAGTACTCATTTTATTACCATTTATTTGGGAGCATAGATAAGTGTGTGACTTTTGGATTTGGTCGGCTTATACATTTATGTGACCAGTGGTATTAACTCAAAAGTTATGAAACAGGCCTTTACTGTCGATGAATATTATTATAATCTTCAAATTTGGAGAAATTTAAGTTGGATACTGAATTTATTATTAAATTGCATCCTTTCTATTAATGTACTAGTTTAATAACATCTGTCGGCGAAGAAATGTTTGTTTTTATTAAGCTAACTTATTATTATGCTCTTTGAGGGTATTCTGGAATATTGTGCCACCATTTTGCTATATATACCGGCGAACAATGTCTCTATGGTTTTCGACCGCGTCAAATGAAGACGGCCGCGTTCAGTACTAAGCGATCCAGAGGCGATATCACTCTGGCCAATCGTCGAAAGAACCAGTTTTTGACAACTCCTACACTCAATAAAACCGCAGTTCCGTCCTCGTCGCCGAGGACCTCGCCGCGTTCCCTGTTTCCCCGACCCCCCTAACAGTTCCGGCTCGCGCGCCTACGAAAGCAATGGATAGGATTAGGTAAACACCACTCTTCCGACTAATCGCTGATGTCTCATCCTCTCCCAGTGACCGTCCTGAGCCGAGCTTCGTAACCCGTTGGGTTGCCCTTAGCATGGTCACTTAACAAAAAGGTTGCGAGTGCCTAAAGCGTTAACCCGAAAATTCGATGTGGCCAGAAAAGCCGATCCACGTCAGGCAACTGGCCGAAGTAGTAAGGTCAAAAAAAAACTCTATAGTCCGTTGTTAGTTAGCTGTCAGCCTGTGCGGAGCTCTGGTAACAAATTTGGAATATCCTGTAATTAAAAGTGAAGATGGAGTTTTACTCTCATGTCATGGGAGGTGATGATGAAGTGAAACCCTGTGACGTCGGCAGTGCTGACGTCACTCTATTTAAAAATAACTCGCGATCTACTCCTCTGTCACATGCAATCAACATTAAAATACATCGCTGCATTGCCAAAGTAAGATATGCTCACCTTTAACTTTAAGCATCTTTGGTCTTACGACAGCTGACATCTGAAACACTTTTTGGGATATCGCCCAAACATTTCTCTATGCCGTAACTGAATCCGTGGCCAAGCATTCACAGCCGGCCTATCACCCTTACCATAGTGACTACTTAATCCTTACATATTATAATACAAAGTCCCCCGCCGCGTCTGTCTGTCTGAATCAACGCGATAAACTAAAAACTACCGAACGGATTTCGATGAAATTTCATATGGAGCTACCTAGTATATTAGAGATACTTAGTTTGAGACCCTGGAAAGGCTACTTTTTGTTCAATATATAGCGGGATTCTTAACCAGGAAAATATTTTTTAAGCTGAATCCATGAGTAAAAGTTAGTGTTACACTAAACATTACAAATCACCATTCCACCAGTTCTTATGCCTCATTATAGGTAGATATAAATCACAAGACCTTCGGCACGCGAGCCCCTAAACCACAAGAGGTTACAAGAAGCAACCCTGAGTTCACATCTGTTCAGTACGGCGTAAAAAACCGTCCTGGCTCATACGGATTACGATGTCAATGTAAACAAGATCAGTGGAAATATTTTTCATGCGACCGACGCAAATGGCACGCGTTCCATCATACCTCACCTTCCTTCACGTTAATGTTTATTTTATTTCATTGTTTTGATGTGAAGATATCGTAGGTTTATGTTCTAGAATGTATTGTTGTCGATGGAGTGTTTACAAAGGTTGGTTGTAACAAAGACATTCAACAGTATAGTTACTTAGTAAGACTTGAAAGTAGTGGTAATTTTTTTATACAATTTCATCAAGAGACGTTACTCAAATGATGCTAATGCCGACAACATAAAGAAATTCTAAGAACAACCAGAATTTGGAATAATGTAACATTCTATTGCTCTTATCGCCCTAAGATTGTACAAAAAACAAAATATAATTAAAACATAAAAAATGCCAAGACCTTGTTTATTTTTAACTTGTGATGACAACTTCAAAGTTTTACATATAAAGTGGTACTTAAGAATAACTAATATCTAGACAAAAATTTCAAATAAATACCTACTTACTCGATTTTTTAACTTTACAACCTCTCAGAAATTACTTATTGTTTTAAAATAAAATTATATAGGGATCATGTTTCAATAATGAATTAGCCAATCAGCTAATATGTGGTAATGGACTCCTAATAGCCACTTAATTGATATTCACGATGCCAATTTAATTAACATGTCGTCTCCATTTGCTGCCGCAACTTCGATTATGTTTAAATATTTTTTAAATTACCGCGCTGCTTCACAGTCATTTACTGTTCCATATTTTATACTATACAGACTTGGAATATGGTTGACTGTTGCTTGACAACTTATAAGAGTATGATTAGTGATTACACACACACAAACTCACGCATTTTATCCCCGAATAGGTAGGCTGAAGCGCAGCTAGTGCACCCATTTTTTATATTGCATATTTCGTCTCTTGATGTGATACGGTGCAAGTCTACCGCCATATAGGGCACAAGTCCCAGACTCCAGACTGATATTGAATAGAAAAACCCAATATCACTTTGCCTGATCCGGGGATCGAACCCGTGACCACAGCACTGCAGTCGTACCTTAATATAACTATGCCACCAAGGCACTCAGAAATCAGAAAGTTCCAAAATATTAATGTTATGCGTAAGGTTACGTTTATAACGAAGTGTTTGATATCCAAAGGACATGTCCAAAAACGGGCCTGAAATTTTAAACAAGACAATTTATATATATTTAGATAGAACTCCTGAAAACTAACCTTTTGCAATAAATCGTTTAATTTTAAAGAACTCCGATTTTGAGATTTATGTAATTTTGTTTGGCTTGAAAACTACACTTAATATGAACGTTTTAAAAAAGTTGGTTATGAATGGAGGGGTCTAAATATATTTTTCTAATGGATCTAAGTTCCAAATTTTGCCCCTTTAATATCCCCAGAGTTTGAGCCTTGTTAGATTTTGAGGCCCAGCACTCATACAAAAAGCGGACATCTCCTTTGGAACAGTACCGATACTATTGCAAACTTCCTCGAAGCAACGAAACATCGGAATTACAAACGGACTTCTTTTTCCAAATATCAGATTCGGCGTTGATGGCTTCCCCACAAACTTGCAGCAACCCTATACATTGGCAAATTACATCAACACCCAATCGCTCCCGAAGGTCCAAAACAACGGCCGCCTCCTATCAGCCCTCTTACGAAATTCGCTTTTTTATTGACTGTGAACAGATCAGCAATTTTCCAATGACGGCCTCGCATGAATATCGCTGAAGTGGAGAACACAGAAATGCTTATAATTCAAATTCCATGTTTGAGTAAGCATTTTGTTTAAAACCCAACCAAATCGGAAGGAATAATTTGATGGCCTTTGATAATCATTTTCCGAATTGAACTTTATCGCGAATGCGAGATTTTATCGTTGCCAACTTTCTCCAAATTTGTAAATCAGTGTTACAAATGTTGAAAGATAAGATGTTGTAAAATCGGCCGTAATGGTGTGACAAAGTTTTGATAACAATTGTAACTTTATACTATTTAGTTACATGTTAAATTAGAATAATCCAAACGAGCTTATATTGTTTTAATAGGTATAAAGAATTCATGTTATAGGTAAATTATTTATTTACTAAGGGCCCATTTTACAGCTTACTAATGAATGCTACTCGGCACATGAATGTATAATCCTACCAAATACAAAAGTCAGACACCACATAATAATGTAATTTAAAAAGATAACGATAGGATAATTTCATATTTATAAAACTTTAATTTAAAACTAACACCACAGTACATTATCATTTTATATGTTTATAAACAACACAATTTTAAACTTACAGTCTAAAGCAAGATTTCATATTACCATTTTTATTACAAAATGTACTTATGAGAACGGGACACCACGTATAAATTGTTCCGCGCGCGCCAGCATTTGTCACCCAAGACCCTTGGCGTTGTGAAATTGTGCTCATATTGTAAGGGCTAATCCCTGACGAGAATTCATCAGGTACTAACGCGAGCCCTTATCGCGGATCGTCGCTTTCAGAGCTCGTCCCCGTAATTTTTTGTCATGGTGTCAGAAACTAAATATGTGACGAGAGAACATGATTTGTATAGGAATGATTAGTTAAATCAGTACGGTTATTTTTAGTAGTAGTCACTCGGTAGATATGGAAACCCTTTTTATCGTAATGTTTGAGAACATGTGATGCTCACGTTTCTCGTTAATTGATATTATATTTAATTGCAATAAATATTTATTACTTAAAGTAGTTTTCTGTGCTTTGAAAAACGCTCCTGTTTCGAATTGTATAGCTATTGTTTTATAAATAAAATATATTTTTGATTCATTATTATTTCATTTGACTGCCTCGGTGCGTAGTTATATTACGGTACGACTGCAATGCTGAGGTCTCGGGTTCGATGCCCGGGTCGGGCAAAGTGATATTGGATTTTTCTATTCAGTATCAGCCCGGAGTCTGGAATTTGTGCCCGATATGACGATAGGCTCGCCCCCTATCACATCATGGGACGCAATCGGCAATACGTTCGGCGAAAAGTGGGTGCACTAGTAGCACCTCTGCCTAGTGCCTACCCCTTCGGGGATAAAAGGCGTTAGTATGCGTATGCGTATTATTTCATGATATAATAGGGTAGTTGACTACTTTAAAAATATATTTATCAAAAATGTATGCCATCCAAAATCTAACGGAAAATAATTTTCGATAATGGCGCAATAATAAGTAAGGTATAAAGCTTTGAAATTTGGTGGAATTGTGGGTGGAAAGTTGTGAAATAACAGTAATATCTGACTGTGACGTCACCGCGTGTCACCGGCCATAACGCTGCTTGCGAGTGAAAGAGACAGCGCGATATCCCTACCACGCCCCCACTTCTGCTCACAACAATATTTCAAATATGAATAACTGCTTTATTTTTCAACAAATTTTGATGCTGATTTTATAGAAAATAATATTTTTCGTATTATTTTCTATTACATATCAAATAATGTACTAAATCAAACATAGGTAATTACTCTATTTAAGCTTCAATCGTAACTGAATTGTTGAAACCAGAGTTTTGTAATAAAATAAACATAAACTACCTTTTCAACTGGTAGCTCCATTCATTTCCATGTTTAATAAAATGAGTGAAAACAATTTTAACGCGTAAAAATACTAAATGAAGTTCGCCGAGCTAATTAATTAAGGTGCGATATCCAGTCACGAAAAAAATATTCATACTTGAGAATTAAAAATTCGTAATGCGAACGAATGGCGCTGCAGTTTTCGAGCGGGTGGCTATTCCAAACGAATCTTCCAGTATTTTCGCGGAGCTTTACTTACGTAGACGGTGTTTTCATAAAAAGTAAAGTTATCAAAGGCCGGGTGCTTTCACTTGGAAGTTAATGAGCCGACATTGCGGTGATAATGCCGGCACGTCGGCACACTTTCATGAACTTAGTGAGTACTCGTAGAAAACTGTATTTATGGTGTAAAAAGCTGCGCCAGCTGAATCGATAAGCCGATGCTTTTTCGAGAACAAAAGCTTGGATAATGGCGTGTTCCGATAATTACAGAGTAATGTGCGACTTGGCTTGGAATTAGCGTTGTTACTTTTAAGAAAAACATGAGGTCCGTTTTAAAAAATTCAGAGCGGTCCGGAGATGGCTTTTAAAGGGCTTTGGATAGTTTTCATATTGTTGTGTATTTTATTGTATCATTTTATTTCAAACTAGTTTATTATGGCAGATCGAGATGCTTGAAGTTCCTTTATTAGAATAAAAATCTAACTGTTACTTTGGGTTGAAAATAGCTAACGTGAATTCAGGAATAGGTCTATCTATTCAGCAGTTTAGGCATGATACAGTAAAGAACATGAAACACTTTTCACAAATATTTATATTCATAATAACTATATTCGATTTTTTGTTTTTTTTAAACATAACGAAAATAAATGATAATTCCTTATTTAAAAAAAAAGCCCAAAGCTTTTGTCAACCAAGTCCCTTGGCGTTGTGAAATTGTGCTCATATTGTAAAGGCTAAAAGGTGGACGATAGCCTAGTTGGGAATGGAACGGTCTGCCGAGACAATGTCCGGAGGTTCAAAACCCAACCCAAAGCAAACCTGCACTAGGCCAGCGTGGTGGTCTAAGGCCTGTCCCCTCTCGGTAGTAGAGGAGGCCCGTGCTCGGCAGTGGGCAGTATATAATACAGGGTTGATTGCATTGCATTGCCCAAAGCTTTCCACAATATATTTCCTAGAACATTATAGTATCTAAAACATGCTAATTTCTAAAATCACAGAATTGTTTTCCTATAGCACTACCTTTTACGATAGATACCTAAGATTTAAGACGACGCCGTAAAAACAAACGTAAGGCGGCAAGTTCCCATAATTCACTTCCTTGTAAGCTTACCACTCGGGATGTAACTCGCTAAAACCGAGGCTACAAGGGAATTACGGCTGTTAAGTGAGTGGACGACCTCCCAATTCGGGAAAGGTATAATTTACTGGTATAACTACAGTAGTTTCATCTCTTGGAGGCGATAGACGGACAAATGCTTCTGTACAGGGATAAGTTTTGATGCAAGAGGGAAATTTGTAATTTGGACGCAATGAAAATAAGGTTAATTAAATTAAATAACAAGATACTCGCGCTAGGAAAATGAAGTTTTGAAGATAGTTTAGGTACTTAAAAAAGCAAACATAACAAACACATCACGCCTTTATACCCGACGGGGTGGGCAGAGGTGCAAGGTTCCCGCTTTTCGACTATGTGTTTCGTCCCATGATGTGATAGGGGCGATCCTATTGCCATATCAGGCACAAATTCCAGACTCTAGGCTGATACTGAGCAAAAAATCCCAATATCACTGCCCGACCCAGGGATCGAACCAGAGACAGCACTGCAGTCGTACCGTAATACAACTACGCCACCGAGGTAGTCCTTATTGTAATACTATAAGAAGGACTGCCTCGTATGTAATGTCTTGGTTATCTGTATAATATTATATATTCTAGTGAAAGAATCTTCTCATATACATTTTTGAAGAAGATTTTCATTCTTTTCCTAATATTACACATCACGTAATATTGACAAAGCTTAGCTTACACTTCAGTCACAGACTGATATATCAAAGCATCCTGAAGATAAGTAATAAAACAAGCCCTTTGCACTTGTAGCACGTAGCGGCATATTGCGCGGTTCTGCGATTGCAAAGGCACGACTATCATTAACCGTTATGAGATAAGACTATGCCATGTTCAACCGACGTCCTATATCCCGCGCTAAAATGCTACTGGAAATTATAAAGTTACATCATGAGTCAAATTAATGGGATAAGATTTGAAGTATTAATTTTTTCTTTTGGTATATACACAAACATGGTTTTGTGTTTTTATTATCTATCAAGGGGATTTAACGAATGATCAGTCTTGAATCTTGTTGGTTTTGTAGTGGATTTTTCTAAAATACAACTTTAAACCTAAATGCCTGGACTGCCTCGGTGGCATAGTTGTAGATAGATAGATAGACAGCACTTTATTTTACACCACTAACATACAAAGAAATCAGCATACTTATTAGCTAGATATAGCTAGTGTAACAATAGGCGGTCTTATCGCTAAGAGCGATCTCTTCCAGACAACCATAGGATGAAATCACTTCTACGGAGAATTTGGAGTGTTGTATTGAATTAGGACTACTGCGCTAAAGTTTCCGGTTCGACCTGGGTCGTAAAAGTTACATTGTTTTTTTCCGTCTGGAATGGGATCTAACATAGCTGCAACAATTTGGTGATACACTTCTGTCTACCCCTAAAAACCAACTTGACTACCCTTTCTGTTGACTACCCCTGGATATACACAGCAAGCCTTTCAACGCGTCAAATAAAGCTACTGCAACATCTGAAGTAGCTCTTCGTCAGCTGCAGGATTAGCCGCGTTGAGTTATGTCATGTGTGTAAATCAGGAACTTCACAGGGATTTGTTGACGGAAGCTTCGAGACTCAAAGTGAGAAATCTCTTAAATTATTTTTAGGTTGTTCTTAGCCTTTTGAATTTTCCGTAATCCTTGACCACGCTCTAGCTGGAACTAAACTAAAGGTGAATTAAGGTCGCCTTGTTTCATCCGTGGTTTGGTAAAGTTAGGGCTCTTATCACACTGGTGAATTGTAAGTGAATTCACAACAGGCGCTGCGCGCTCGTCCAATATAATAAGACCGTTAACATTACTTGACCACGGATGAAAAATTATGGGCTTAAACCTAAACTCTCTCAGTAGTAGAGGAAGTCCGTGCTCAGCAGTGGGCAGTATATAATACAGGGTTGGTATTGGAACTCCTTTGGTGGTAAGTCCTTGGTTATAGGTACCATGGCTCCGTCAAGCACTTTATTTGGGGGATATTGTAGCCCGTGTTACTAGGCATTATGAGATATTCGATGTTGGAGTGACAGAAGCCGTGCCGTGTCATTGCTATTATTATGAGTAGGTGATTCACTTATCATACTGGTCACATACTCGACTTCTCGTCGATTTATTAATCAAAACCTTACATAGAGAATAATAGTTTACATTTAATTTATAGTGAACATAGACGTTAAAATATATTAACACGAGCTTTTGCCCGCGGCTCCGCCCGCGTGAATGAGTTTTCCCGGGATAAAAGTCCCGCTTTATATTTTCTCGGGATAAAAAGTAGCCTATGTGTTAATCCAGGAAATAATCTACCCGTGTGCCAAATTTCATCGAAATCCGTTCAGTAGTTTTTGCGTGAAAGAGTAACAAACGTCCATACATCCAGACATCCATACTTACAAACTTTCACGTTTATAATATTAGTGTGATTACAGGGAAGGTTTATAATACTCGAGGATGGTTGTAGGCTGGATTTATTTACGCTAAATTGGAGCTTAGGTAATAGGAAATTAAGAATTGTAAGGTATAATGACTTGTATAAAAACATTGGTTTTAATTGGGACACAATACGAACGAATTTTATGTCGCCAGGAACGGTTGAATAAAATTATGAACCTATTCGTTCTCGGTAACTACACTTTTATAGTTCTTAAACATAATTATTGCTTCATAAAAAAGTAGTTATTCCAACATTCCAGCGGGATGAAGGCGTGCGCCAGATCATATATCCATGTCTCACCAGTTTTACTCGTAATAATAAAAATGCCCAATTTGAATAATTTTGGACTGAATCCTAGATAGGCATAAACCTAAGCTTGAGGGAGTAATATTACTGATAGAATAAATTATTGTAATATAATAAATACGAAAGATTTTGGAGATTTTTTCATATTTGAAGTAAACGCAGTAACAGCAGAATTAGATAAACATGGCACACAAATATGTCTTGTATGTACAGTCAGCAGCATAAGTAGATGAACATATTCAAAATTTCAAATTGCCCACATACTTTTGTGTTCTTACTAATCTTGTTTTTCTCTTCACAAAAATTAAATAAAAGGTATTTACTTTACTTGAAACGAAGAAAAAAAATATTTCAGTTTAACTTAATGCGTATATAGGCGATTTGAAATTTTGATTTTGTACAGATATTTATGCTGCTGACTGTACACTTGGGTTATATAGGTTAGTTTTATTTCAGAATAGTACACAATGGGAGTTCCATTCTGGGGAGTTTTTCATGCAGACAGAGCCGCGAGATAAAAAGAGTATGGAATGAATATTATCACTAGGGTAAATTGGTTTTGCCTGGAATAACATACATTATTGTTATGCTTTCTAGTACTGCATAGTTATTATTCGGCGCGCAAACTAAAACTAGTTCATATGAGATGAATCCTTCTAATACACTTTTTACTGATGGTAGGTCTCTCATATGTAAGAGTCCGTCTGGGTGGGTACCACCGCAATGTCTATTTCTACCGCCAAGCAGCAGTGTGCAATGTGCATGCACTGTTGTGTTTCGGTTTGAAGGACATTGTAGCCAGTGTAACTACTGGACATAATGAGACTTAACATCTTATGTCTCAGGATGACGAGCGCAGTGGAATGCCACACAGTACTTTGTAACTCAAGGTGCTGGATGGTGTTGTTACTGTTTATGGGCGGTCGTATCGCTTACCATCAGGCGAACGGCATGCTCGTCTCGTCATTCAATGCATTAAAAAAAAAAGAATTACAAGGTCTCGTAAAGAATTTCACATTTGTTTTGACTGCTGGGATGTAACAGCTATGAGCATAGCATGAAACGGCATAAAAATAAGATTCGGTAAAAATATTAAGATATAAAGTTGAAGCTCGCGGGAAAAATGCTGAGTTACCACTTACCCCTGTTACAACGAGCCCCTCGTTCCCTTTTTGTGGTTAACTGAAACCGCACAGTAACTGTTTATTTGGAAAGATATATGTAGAAATAATCTAGAATTTCGTAATCCCTGTTCTACAAATTATCTGAAATACGTTGCGCGAAGATATAATAATGTTTACCACCCGTTTAGAAGAGTGCAGGGAGCGAAAGCATTTACATTTAAAGAATATTATTATTAAAAATTCATTTTCCATAAAATGGCAATAAAAAGGTATATAAGTATTATATTTTTTTAATATCATTGATAAGACTGAAATTCTTTGTGTGACCATCTATAAGTAAAAATAGTCATGTTTATTGCTTTGGATGCTTTAAGTCGTAAATGCATATACCAATAAAAATGTATATACAGAAAACTTGGCACAAATATAGCCTGGGACTAGTATTTTTTTTACATTGCACTTTGTACATACCTATTGTTTTGTTACATAAGGATCAATTTTAATTTGTGTCGTAAACATGTTCATAGGCAGGGTAGCAATATTCTCATATTAAGCACGTAAAGCCGTTGGTCCTGCGCCTGATCTCTCTCCGGTCATGTCGGATTGCCGTGTCACCGGACTATGAGAGTGAAAGAATAGCGAGTGCACCTGTGTATTGCGCAAACACTTGTGCACTATATCTCCTGCATACCCGGCTGATCTCCGTTGAGTTTGGCCGCCGTGGCCGAAATTGGCTAGGAGGATTTCACTGCACTTTTCATCTCCCGCGTAACTGGCCTCCGTTGAGATTGGCCGCCGTGGCCGAAATCGGCTAGGAAGGGATATAGTCTCATATTAAGGCACCGACGTGACGTGTTGTTGTTACCAACCTTTGAGTATACCAATTACCAACAGTTATTCTAATTCATCCCAATTTTGAAACTCAGTTAAAGAAATAGCACGATTTGTTTTTATAACACTCACTTCTTGATGCAGTTTTTGGAGAGCAATAAACTTTAATTCATTTCGAATGCTTGTTATGGTAGAACATGCAATCTCGGCTTGCCAGAATCCTCGTGAGATCACGACGATATCGCGAGATTTCTCGCCGACTAGATTCCCGCGGATATTTCCGCAGGCAAGATCTCAAATATTTTTTTTCATCGGATACAATTATTAGCATCTGATATCAAAGAAATCTAGTAAGTTGGTAAATATTTTTTATAACCGCACAGTAACTGTTTATTTGGAAAGATATATGTAGAAATAATCTAGAATTTCGTAATCCCTGTTCTACAAATTATCTGAAATACTTTTTTTTTTTTTTTTTTTGTCCCTGACTATTCTGCCAGTAGCCTGACGAGGGTCGGCTTTTCTGGCCACACCGGTCTTTAGGGTGAACGCTGGTGCGCTCGCAACCCTGAATTTAAGCAACCATGCTGAGGGCAACCCACTAACGGGTTACGAGCCTCGGCTCAGGACGGTCGCTGAGGGGAGAATATGAGACATTCAACGATTAGTGGGGGGGGACTGAAATACGTTGCGCGAAGATATAATAATGTTTACCACCCGTTTAGAGGAGTGCAGGGAGCGAAAGCATTTACATTTAAAGAATATTATTATTAAAAATTAATTTTCCATAAAATGGCAATAAAAAGGTATATAAGTATTATATTTTTTTAATATCATTGATAAGACTGAAATTCTTTGTGTGACCATCTATGGTTATAGTTATGTAATTCTCAAATAGAACAATACTTTGGTGAAATTACTTTTTGCTAGAAATAGGTTTGTCTTTTCAAACAACTTGTGAATTAATATAGAGTAAATATCATAAATATGATTTTCTCACGGCTTCGGTGCTCATTCACAGCGTCACTGAAATGGAAAATATTAATAACATTGTTAAGAAATGTTATCTACGACGTGAATAGACAGAATTGCGTAGTGAGTAAACTTGAATGGGTTTCATGCAAATCGGCTCACTTTTTTCGTATTTACGAACAAACGGTCATATGTACGTTTAAAATTCATTACAACCGGACTGCCTCGGTGGCGTAGTTGTATTACGGTACGACTGCAATGCTGAGGTCTTGGGTTCGATCCCCGGGTCGGACAGAGTGTTATTGGATTTTTCAATTTAGTATCAGCCCAGAGTCTGGAATTTGTGCCCGATATGACGATAGGCTCGCCCCCTATCACATCATGGGACGGAATACGCACGGCGAAAAGTGGGTGCATTAGTTGCGCCTCTGCCTACCCCTTCGGGGATAAAAGGCGTGAGTGTATGTATGTATGTGCAACCGGACTGCGGAAATAAATGCAATGTTAAATATTTAAAGTGTTTGACAGTGATACATGTACGGATGGGATACACATACTACATTTTTAAAGTTGGTTTGCATATCTGAAAACATTTTTTCAAATTGATGGCTATTTGATTGTTTGTATTTTTTTACTTTTTGCGACAGCTCGTGAACGCTCGTATCCAATTAGGGAACATGGAGTGAAATCCCTGATAGGATAGTATGTCTAGTGTAATAGCATTCGGTAGAAGAGTTCTTTTTTGGCAGAAGGTAGGCAAACGTACAGATATATGCCCTGATAGTAAATAATTACTATCGTCCATAAACACTTACTAGCAATGGAATTGCAGGTGTAAGGTGGCTTTGAAGGGTTTGAAATAGTGATTAGGAAGCGCGAGGGGATTAGTTTTTAGTTATTTATAGGTTTATTTATTTAAAATCCAATCCAGTACAATTAGTTGGGTTTCCAGAATTCTAACTTGTAATTATATTATAATCTCTCGACAGTACTCTGGTTTTAATTATATTCATAATGACTGCTATTGTGTTATAAGGTTACAACAAATATTTGAAGCAGATTTTTTTTGTTCTCGTAAGAAAATGTAAAACAGAATCTTCAAGAAAAAAAATACGAGAACAAAATGAGTTCGAATTTCGAAAACCTTTTCGTAAAATAAAACTTGATACCGTTAAATAAGCCACGAAAAAAGATAAAATAGTTAGGAGCAGTCTTTTTCACGCTTCTTTAGTTTTGTACGAAAACAATCGCTTAGTCGAGCCAACACGCGAATTGGGGCTAGTGCGAAACTTTGCGATTACCCGAACATTTTTCGGCTCACATCTTTCATGTCGTCGCGAGGGGAAGATAGCGGAACGATAGACAAAACGATAGATTGCTTTCCATTCCGTATATTGATTTTCCAAAGGTACTCCGAAATTCGGAGGTCTACGTTCACTGGTCCGAGGTAAGCCATGTACGTCGCAATCTCAGGGATATTCTTTGGATAACGAGCTAAGTTCCACCTAAAGATCTAGTAAATGTTCATTCTTCGCCGGCAGAATTCGTAATTCAACTTCCATTTGGAAGGACCCATAAAAATAATGTTTAACACAAGTCTGTGATAAGCTTTTGTGTTCTGTATTTTTTATTGCCAAGTTTTATTGCTTGTGCGTAGATAACGGTTTAACTGTGTTTAAGAATTGTCGTGTGTTCTTATATTGTGATTTAAAGATTTTAAAAAATAATTTAAAAGAGATTTTTTAAATATTTTAAATAATCATCATCATCATCAGCCAAATGACGTCCACTGCTGAACATAGACCTCTAAAGATTTCCAGACAGACCTGTCAAAAGCGGCCTGCATCCAGCGTGTTCCTGCGACCTTTTTCCTACTAATATTATAAACGCGAAAGTTTGTAAGTATGGATGTATGGATGTTTGTTACTCTTTCACGCAAAAACTACTGAACAGATTTCGATGAAATTTGGCACACGGGTAGATTATGTCCTGGATTAACACATAGGCTACTTTTTATCCCGGGAAATATAAAGCGGGACTTTTATCCCGGGAAAACTCACTCACGCGGGCGGAGCCGCAGGCAATAAACTTGTAAATAATACATTATTTATATTATCGTATGCAAATTGCAACACCTTAAAATTGAAAACTTAAATAATTTTATTATTTACATCTTAAATGCGTATTAGGTAATCCCAGCTAATGCTAACGACACATTCAAATTACAAACTCAATACCATAAACATTTATTTATCGCCGTTGAATCAATCTAAAACGCATTATCTTCCGATTGAACTTTTAAAACCCGTGCGGCGTGTGATTTACAGCAATTTTCCGTAGAAGTAGAATACAGTTCCCCGAGGCCCCAGCACGACTGCATTATAAGAGCAAAATACGTGTGCTTACGTAAGAAGAACTCTGTCTAACCGGTGACATTGCGATCAGGTACAAGAAAAGGGCCGTACACTCGCCCATTAGCTGGTCACCACTCAGTGACCATCAGAACTGCAGTCGCAAAGCTGTTTCAGCAAGTCATAAAGCGTAATGTGTTTCAAAAGATCTAGCTCCGAATTTTTGGAGATGTTTTTTGCTAGCGTGTACGCCTCTCCGTCCGTAGATAGGGTAATATCGTTTTCACCACGCATTTAGCGAGGATTATTTGGGATTTAATAAAATATTAGATATCCTAGAGGTTGGAATGTTGAAAGAATAAATAATACGATTTAACCGAGAAATATTCAGGGCACAGTCGAGTGACTTCAGTCTCTTTACGAAGACACATTTATATCCATTTATTTGGCGAATATCCTCAACAGTGAAGCAACGTCGGCGACGAAACGAAACGGATGGATACGTTTCTATTGCCTTTGAGATATTTCATTGGGTTTCACGAATGCGGGCGCCTCTGTCTTGAAGATCGAATACTCAACACTCATATAAGCTCCTGAATTGCCTAATCATTTAATCAAATGTTAAATGATTGATATTACGGTTTAGCTTCCTGCTTACTACCTCACCACAGATCCATTGTACTGATTTAGCAGAGAATATGGCTATATATATATACATATATAATAATACTTTATGTGAATAGTAGAATAGGAGTTATTAATATGCTATCATAGCGTGAAGTTCATCAGGCAGGGCATACAACCAAACATAAACAATATACACGAATACCGATTAAATATCTTAATAATTTTGGCTCGTATTTAATGAGCCTTCGATTTGTTGATACTGTTTATTGGTGTAGGAAAGTGATTAATACAACTTATATTTTTCACAATACCTACCTACCTTGCCATCGAGAGCAAATCTATCCTTTCCGACGATGGAATAGAATATTCGTTTAAACAATGTTGTCGAAATGGGCTTTTCAAAAGGTAACATAAGATCACAAGTAAATCCGAGGGCTAGTGGGCGGGTTGGGCGCAGTCACCCGACCGGGCGCCTCGCCGTGACAACGAAAGGGTTGACCGAGCGAACCTTTGGGCGTGTTATCATGGTAATTATATTTCAAAAGAATAATACGTGGAACGTAGGGGAGCGGAAAATACGTCGCATTCTTACTCTTAAAAGAGATAAATGTTATGGCAAAATAAAAAATTACGTAACTACAAAATGGGAAAGAGTAATGGATTTTCAATAAATGCTTATATCTTGAGATTTCATCTAAAATGCTATATTGTTATTTTCATCTCAGAAATTATCGATATTTTTTAGGACAAAAAAATTATAATTAATGATACTTATCAATTTATGTAAATCAAACTTAATAAGGATACAAAATAATGCAGAATAAAAATAACCTCCTCCTTTTGGAAGTCGGTTAAAAAGAAACAAAAAATTACAAATTTTGATTGACTAAACACAAATTCGATCTTACGCCTACCACATAAAGTAGTTTTTTAAACGCGAGCAACGCACGTTTAGTCTGGTTTTTGATAAATGTCAATGGTCATCACATCCAAAATAGAATAAATCAAAATTTGAAAAAAGAATATTACGTTATTTTGTACTCGTGCCGTGCCAACGCTGGGGAAATAGCTTCTACGCAATGTATTTAAGGTTCATATTAGTAAGAGATGGTTTTAAAAACGTTAATAAATAAAAATGCACTCGTTTCAAGAATTATAGCTTCTACGCATTGTATTTAAAGTTCATATTAGTAAGGGATGGTAAAATCTCCGCATGCATTTTCGTCAGAATTCGGTCACGTGATCCTGACACGAATACGCGAGTTTAACATTTTATACCCATCCCAAAAAAGTGCTCAACGCCGCTAAAGAAGTTTTCACTTCAAAAAGTAATAATTTTTTTTCAAACCAACGTATGAACACCATATCGATAGCACGGGTTATTAATAAGCATTTTAATGACACCCGTCGTTTTCGATGATAGCATTTCATAAGAGATTTCACGCGTTAATATCAGCGGAATATAATTTAACGCCAATCGTTCAATTTAAGCAGAAATTTGCCAACGAGTGGTGCATTTGACCCGATGGAAAAGCACATTGCAATAATTGTCACCTTTGTGTCTATATTAAATTTATTAATTGATTTAAAAGGGCAAGAATTGAAATATCCATTTATTTACGATTTACGTAATGCACCTACCTTGTATCACGAGTACATAAGGAAATATAATAAAACGTTTTCTAGTCAAGACGATTATAGAACCAGGTACGGCACATTTTTGAATACATTACGAAATATTAATCGCATAAATTCAAAACCAGGATCAAAGAAAGTCGGACCTAATAAATATGCAGATCTGATGCCACAAGATGTCAAGGAAACAACTCCAAGAATCGATAAAGAACTAAAAATTTTAATGAAAAAGTCCAAGGAACCGCAACTAATATCTTTATTTAAATTAATACAATTTTGAGAACCTAATGTTTTAAGTGGACATAACGGAGAATTTGCAAGCCATATCGTAAGTGCGTATCTTGAGTGAAGTCAGTTAAGGCACTAAGACTTGATAACTGTTCAATTTCTGCCAAATTGTTCGGATTTCCGGTAAGATGAGAGTTTTCCCAAAGGGTTAAGCTAGTTTTGAACTTTATGTTTGTATTCAAGCGGGAAAGTTGTCATAAATATTGGAGCCTCTGGTTGTCTAACTTGAACGAACTACATCAAACTGCTTTGTTGACGCAAAAGTTAGGCAGCTCAATATCCTGTGCCTCATAAAGTGAGCGATTATGAACTCAAGTAAACGCTTACGATAATGGATCCTTGTTATATTTTTCTTGTCTGACAAAATTGTATTCAAACAAAATAGTAAAATGGTTTTACTTTGTATTGTTATTGCTAATGCGAAATTTGCCTACACAATGTTCTTGAATGGATTTCATTATAGAACAGAGGCAAGCTAGACTATTGGTTTAGTACAGCGAAATTCTTGAAAAACTCTGTACGACCAAAAACTCATAAAACATTCTTTTGTTCCATTGGAAACTGGGAAATATGATCCGCTCTTGTTTTGAGATGTCTGCGGACTCTTTGTGAACGGTCGCGAAACGCGGTGTTCTCAGAATTTTCAGCAATGCCTTGACTTGTCGATATATTTTTGTAAAGGATTTCTGTGTTATATAAAGCTCAAAATAAAGCAATTTTATATCTATGGGAAGGATTTGTGTGTAAAATACATAATGTTAAACATACATCGATTTTGTATTTATAGGACAAAAACTTATTGAGTTATTTAGTTTCAATTCATTATATAATTGACGTGAGTCAACATATTGCATTCAAACTAAAAAAACCGCGATAAAATCCGTAAATAGTTTTATTTCAATGTCTAACATTCGCGTAAACATAAGAAATCATTATACTAAAGAATTTTGTTGTTTAAGTTTTAGTTTTTAATAGTAAGAATAATACATAAAATTAGATAATATGTGTTAGATACTAGAGCGTCCTTTCTCAATAAATTCTATTCATTATTTTTTTTACTTTGTTCCCTAAATCAAATAATTTATCAATCGGATTTTAGACACGTGCATACGTATAATGTATCACTTAATAATATACACTGTACTGAAAAAGAAAAAAAAATACAAATAATCAAATAGCCATCAATTTGAAAAAAAGAACGGGTTGCACTCCGGGCGTGCCGGCAGAAGTGAAAACTTGAACATTATCGTTGTGCATTTCTGAATATTTTGGAATAGTTAGGGAATAATTTCGCACGAATTGCTTTATTTATCAGTACAAAAGTACTAGCATTTATGTGGTTAAATAGAATATTTATTTATTGCGCTATCGTACACAAAAATGCCAATTTCACTATTTCTTTATAAATCAAAATTTGAAAAAGAATGTTACGATTTTTTGTACTCCTGACGTACCAACGCTGGAGAAATAAATAAAAATGTAGTCGTTTAAGAATTATAGCTTCTACGCATTGTATTTAAGGTTCATATTAGTAAGGGATGGTTTTAATGAAGCAAATAAATAAAAATATACACGTTAAAGAATTATAGCTTCTACGCATTGTATTTAAGGTTCATATTAGTAAGGGATGATTTTAATGAAGCAAATAAATAAAAATATACACGTTTAAGAATTATAGCTTCTACGCATTGTATTTAAGGTTCATATTAGTAAGGGATGGTAAAACCTCCTACGCATTCGAACGGGGTCACGTGGTCCTGACGCGAGTTTAACATTTTACACCCATCCCAAAAGTGCTCAACGCCGCTAAAGAAGTTTTCACTTCAAAATTTTTTCCTTGTTTTTCAAAGAATAAATATTTAAATATAGTGTTAGCAAGGTGTTGTGGTCAATTTGGGACAGATAAAAAAGTACCAATACAAGGATCTTGCATTCATTTGCAGATATTATGGAGCTCATATTTTATTAGGTCGTAAATTACCTATTACTGTTTATTATTATTTGGTTTTGTTTTTAATTTGGGATGGGAATAGTGTAGTGGGTTACATTATTATTATTACTAGTTACCCAAATACTTTGTTTTAAACTGATTTGCTATTCCAATAAAAAAATATTGTCTCATAATTTTAAATTAGTAGTTATGGCATTGAATTGGCTTAGTCATATTCTAAAGGAAGAATAAACATTGAGTAAGTTTTAATATTTATTATGATACAGCTTGTTAGCTACATAGTTGTTTAGCTTGACTTGAGCAATATATCAGAATTCAGTTATTATAATCTTATCTTGCTAATATTATAAATGTGAATATTTGAATGTATGTTAGAACTTAGAAGTAAACCCAGAAACAACTAAACGGATTTGGATATTGGCTCACGAGTCACATCATTAACACATATGCTTTTTACCAGGTAATTTGCTCCCATGAGAAAAAATTGATATTTTTACTCTGATTCTTTGAGTAGATGGCGCTGGCCTCGTACTGTTTTTTTTTTGTAGCGGGAAAGGCTTTTCACGCGGGCGAAGCCGCGAGCAACACCCAGTGTCATAATAATATCTTTTGGTTTATATTTTTTCAACGAATCATATACATACTACTATACTATCTTTATAATTTACGCATACGCATACTCACGCCTTTTATCCCCGAAGGGGTAGGCAGAGGCGCAACTAATGCACCCACTTTTTTTGTCTTTATAATTCATATACTCATCTTTGCCTCTGCTAGCATTGTGATAAAAATAATACATGAATAACGAATATTTTCAACAAAAATCCAGGATTTGATTCAATATTTATCGAATTCTCTTCAATAGTAAGGACGATATTAAGGCGTGTAAAATTAAAATTACTTTTTATTGATATTTATAATGTTTGAATCTTACATTTTTTTATTTCACATCTGCGGTTCCAGTAACTCTTGTAAAGTGTTATTTTGAAGAAAATAAGAGTGTGTTTACGTTTAGTAATTCAATGTCAAAATGACTGTATACCTCATACTTTAGTCTAGCTATCCTCATTCATAATACCCAAGGTTATAGATAGATGTATGTGTCTCCACATATCTGAATACTGGTCGATACCGCTTACCGTCAGTGTCCGCGAAACGTGACTTTGCCGCGGAGAGACTATGCCAGCTTGATGCATTTTTCACAGGAATAGATTTATCTCGGTAATTTGCAAATTTCAACGTGGACCGTGCACGCTGTCACATTGTCGCAGCAATCGAATGGGTAAAGATTTCACGAAATAAATTAAAACGAGTAGTTCCATGTTGTCTCGATTTTATTGTTTCGATTGAAAGACGTTTGCTTCGCTCACCACGGTTGAGAATTTACGATTTGCGCGCTATTTGGTTAACTAATAAAAAATATCGATTCATTCAAATTGATTCATGTGGGTTGGCTTTATGATGCAATTGTGAATTTCTACCTTCTACAGCAGATATCTAATACCACATTTGCGTACCTCCAAAATAATAAATTTCACTAAATAATAATAATAATCTATTCATATTAACTAAATAGATCTATTAAACGAAATAACCGTTATTTTGTAAACAACTGTTAACGTTAGAAACAATAGCGTTGTTTAAATAATCCGCAATTATTATTGGGTATAAAAGTTTGTCGTCTGTTCGTAATTATTGGAATTTTCAATTAACGCATTACAAAACAGCGCGTTCAATCAAAACAATCGCGTATACTTTACGCGGTAATTATAATTGAATGAATGAAATTAATTCCGCGAGAATATTTTCCAATAATCTCGCGTCGAACCATAAAATGCTTTTAAAGCACAATTTTAACTCAATTCATTTGCAAAGAGTGTTCGGTAGAGTATAATGTGTGAATGAATGCGTCGGCCGTGTGCGCTCCACAAAGAGAAATTCCACCAGGACCACATTAGTGGGCTTCTACAGCTTCGTATAAATGTGGGCAATTTGTGAGAACGTTTATCACCTAAAGAAAAGTTTTGGCGACGTTCTGAAACTGCCGTAATTCCGCGCCGAAATTCGAGGGTTAATCACACTGGTCATACATCAACGCTTAATTTAATACTAGAAACTTTGTTTGGGATTTAGTTCGCATGTGTCGTGTTGACGTCCATCTTTTGTAAGTGGATTCTGAGTGCTTCTCGCGTGCGTTCTGAGAATTATTGGGATAATGCCTAATCATGTAGTTTTATGTCTTTACACATATAATTTTAGTTCTTAAAAGTAGAAGATAACTGTATTTGCAATGCAATGCAATCAGCCCTGTATTATATACTGCCCACTGCTGAGCATGGGCCTCCTGTACTACTGAGAGGGGTTAGGCCTTAATAATTTACTAATTAATTAATTTAATTTACCGCCAATTGTACTTGTGTTTTTATCACCTTAGTTTTATTTTATGTTTATACATTCACCTTAGTTTGATGTACAATAAAGTGTTAAATAAATAAATAAATAAATAAATAATTTACTCCCATGAGAAATAATGGATATTTTTAATCTGATTGTTTAAGTAGATGGCGCTGGCGCGCGTCATACTGTGTTTAAGGGATTTTTGTAGTGAGAAAGGCTTTTCATGCTGGCGAAGCCGCGAGAAATACCTACTATAAAATAATATAAATAACGTCAGCCCTATAATATATACTGTCCCAGTGCTGGGCACGGGCCTCCCCTACTACTGGGGGTTTTTTTAGGCCTTAGTTCACCACGCACAAGCAAATCCTTAAACTAAGTCGATATCATTATAATATATTTTAAAGTAAGTCATTTAAAAACCTCAAGCATTTTTTCCACCCTAAACTGTTACAAAACAAATAAATCATAAGACTAAACTAAAAGCAATTTAATGTACTATCGCATTTCGCTTGGTTTACTGACGTTTCGCTGACACAGCGCTCATCCGACCGTTACTAGAAAATTTACAATATTTCCCGTAGAAAATCAATTTACTCCGATAAAGTGTTACTCGTGAGATGCTGTCTTTTCATCTGCGAAAAAAGTCACGTATAATGGACGCTGCGAACGGCTTGTAAAAGAATAATAGCACCATAAGGTAGGCGATCGTGATACGCAGAATTATGTTGGATTAAACATATGCTGTTAACACCATATTTTACGGTTTATTCGTGAATAATGCGATATTTTAGACATAAGGTTAGTTTTTATAGTAGGTGCCATGTAATATTTTATGCTATAGATTTATACATATTCTTATTTTCTTGCTTAACAATTTTTTTTTTATTATTAAAAATATAATAAACGAATGACGATGGTTCAACCAATGAAAAATAAATATGTATAGTAAACGCTACTTGTTGTCCGAGTCTCAGGCCAGTTTTAGTAAATTTCCTTAAACTATTATAATAGATTGCCTATTTTGTTTTTCGTCTTTTTAATTAACCAAAATATGTAACGAACATTACTACTCCTCATCTATAGTCTATTTATACTCTAGTATAACCACGAAGCTTAGAAATTAATCCGCCTTTGACTCGTCAACGCCCGCGGCGGACACCGGTGTCCGGGTATATAGGGCAACCACGTATATATCCATATATAGGCGGGCGTCTTTTCTGTAAATACCTCCATAACGGGATACAAAAATTACAGTTTTACCTTAATAGGGTAGTTGACTACTCTATTTTTAAAACATTTATCTAAAATGTATGCCATCCAAAATCTAACAGATAAAGAATTTTCAAAATTTAAGAAATAATTAGTAAGTTATATAGCTTTGAAATTTGGTGGAAGGGGTAGTTGTCAAATAACAGTAATATCAGACTGTGACGTAACCAAGCGACAACGGCCATAACGCTGCGTGCATGCGAAAGAGATAGCGCGATATCCCCACCACGCCCCCACTTTTGCTCACAACAATATTTCAAATATGAATTACTGCTTTATTTTTCAACCAATTTTGATGCGGATTTCACAGATGAATTTATTCTTCGTATTATTTTCTGCTACATATAAAATAATGTACAAAATCAAATATAGGAAACTACCCTATTTGGGGTTTAATGAATCTAATGATTTGAGACTATAAACGACTTTTGCTTGCGGCTCGCGAGCCTATGTTACTCGTTGATAATGTAGCTTTATATTGGTAAAATAATTTTTAAAATGGGTCGAGTAGTGTTTCAGTTTATTCGTTACAAAAATACAAATCTTTCCTCTTTATAATATAAGTATAGATTAATTAATCTTTCGTATGTTTATTTATTAAGTCCTCTATCAATCATACATTAAATTTATAGAAAAAATAGGGCATGCTCATAATTAATGTTGAAGGTTTTATTCATTGTATCAATTTAGTGCTGGCTGATTTTAATATGACACATGTTGTTTCCATAACGATGATGAGTAACAAGAAAATTGTTCTTGCTGTTATACATATTCGATGTAGTGAAAACCAGTGTAAACCCTGCTAATAGTTAATAAATAATGTAACCCAATTACGATACTATTAACAATTAATATCGCAGATAATTGCAAGGAAAACAATTATGACGATTAAATATAAATTCACATGTAAAATTTAACGAAATTTTTCAAAGCCCGACGACCGATCAATTCCATCCCATTAATTTCAGATCCCAAATTTTGATGACCAAACGTATTTTCATTATGATCGGACGTTCCCAATTACAAGGGGCCCTTGGTTAAATAATTATGATGACGTCATTATTTGTTACACAATCATCCTCGTACCAAAGGCTATCTGATACCGATCCTTTCGTTCACGTCATAAAACAGTGATTTATTTCCCGTTATAATTTTAGTAGAACATTTTTTCAAACTTGTTGGCGGTACATGCTCACTGATAGTCGTAAATCATCCACGCCTTTGAGTTTGATGATATATAAAAAGGGAACCGTAAAATGCGTATGCCGAAAAGAACAAAATAAATATGAAGTCACAGGGAAAAATCTGTAACAACCCTTATGTTGCGAAGAAAACTTCGTCGTTATCTGATTGCTCGATTATTGGCTGTGACGCCAGCCAGCATTTGCTGCAAATAGAATGTTTTTTTATTTATTTTTGTTTTGATTAACTACGTGTTCATGTTTCGTAGTTTGTCTTTTTATGTCTAATCCGATCAATCGAAGAATAATTAGAACTACGCGCGCGCATACTTACGCCTTTTATTCCCGAAGGGGTAGGCTGAGGCGCAACTAGTGCATTCACTTTTCGCCGTGCGTATTCCGTCCCATGATGTGATAGGGGGTGAGCCTATCGCCATATCGGGCACAAATTCCAGACTTCGGGCTGATACTGAGTAGAAAAACCCAATATCACTTTACCCGACCAGGGGATCGAACCCAAGGCCTCAGCAGTGCAGTCGTACCGTAATACAACTACGCTACCGAGGCAGTCATAATTAGAACTAATTGTATCAAAACAGCTTATAAGGTTATTTTTAACCATGGGTGAATTATTTGAAGATAGCTAGAACATCTAGTGGATTCGCTGTCATAAATAGCTTATTTTGCTCATGAATAGTGTGTATGTTACTATTAATATAAGAATATTTAGAATAGTTTTGTTATTCAAGAGATTGGTCGCTATTAAGAAAGAAATAGAAAGAATTTAGCTTTTTAATACGTCGCTTTAGTAGTTATTAGCATTAATATATAGTAATATTTAATGATATATAAGTACAATTCATTAAACATAACGGAAACAATTATTGTATTTTCTTTGTTTATATTTTTAAGCTAGTTGAGTTCCAAATTAGATAAAAATAAGGTTTATTGAATTGCATCGTTATCGGTTTTCGATATAGCTAAAATAAGCAAAGATTGGATATAAATTTTGTACATTTATGAAATGTTTCCTCATCTTGATGTAAAGAATCGATTCGCACCTGTCACTCGCTACAACAATGCTTTCTGGAACACGAAATATTGGATCAATTCGTATATTTGAAAACCCAAATTGTATGACTTTAACACGAGTAAAATCTATTGTGGTTTGATTTTTTTTTGTGTAGTAATACTCTAGTTTCAACACTTTCTTACCGCTTACAACTGTTTTTAACTTCGCTGAACTTATATTGCTTTTATTTGCACCGACAAAACTACTTTTCAAGACGATTGTCTAGAGGCTGAATTTGGGTTTGTTGCAGGATATGAGAAGTCCATGTAATCGGTATAGAAAACACATTATTTCAATATCTACTATCAAATTATGACTGAATCAACTAAAACTCGAAATATCTCATCTTTCTTCTGGGACGAATCCCATCATAAAAACATGTAGTCCGAGACAAAGATAGATTGAAATTAATGAACGACACCCGATTTACAGCAGCTTCGTTTGTATCGAACAAATTGGGCATAATTAATCCAAGGCAGTCCCACCAAATAGCTTGTATTCCTAATGAGGGAAAATTTTAATCACTCGACTTTAGATGGAGCATGGAGAGATTACCGATGGGCCTAACGCATTCAAAGTTAACGTCCGGAATATAACATTAGATCAGAGGCCAAATTAAATTAGTGCTGCAATTTCGCTGCTAGATTACGCATGAATATTAAATTTGATTGTCTTTGTTAATTGCTATTGCAAAAATTAAAATAAATGACACATTATTTTACAATTACGGCTTCTGGTGAGTGGTAATGAGTAATATTTTAAAGAAGTAACTTATGATGTTTGGACAGTAAATTGTTTTTAAAGTTTTTTGGTTAGAGGTTTTTGTGCTCCAATTTTTTAACACCTAATATAAAAAAGTGGTCCAACTCCAAGAAAAACAATGTTCTCAAATCTCATCTTTATTATTCTTAGATATCAATGACAATGTTTCCAATTTAGCTTATGTTACTTCAGCAAAAAAAAAAAAATAATATATTAAATTTTCACGACTTGATAAATTTTATAAAAGCTATACAAAGTAATGTCCATTGATATATCAGTATAATAACATAACTCACCCTGTTATGTGCTAAACGACGAAACAATAACATTGTGTCTAAATGAAAAGGCTAAAACTGTTGGCAATAACAGATTTTATCTTTTCAATGGAACATTTGAAATACGTGCTCAAAAGCTGACTGGAAAGAAAGACGAGCAGTATGCGAGCAGTAAAACAAAAATACGTTAAACAAGTATTGGCGATGGCTGTTGAAGATTTACTTTTATTTAGAAAGGTCGGAAGGCAGTATGTGAGAGCTAGTAATAAATAAAGCTCACATACGTAATGTTCGATAGGTCCTTGAAGGCCATATTATTTCGCGCCTTTTATAGCAAAACATGCTCTAAAGCCAATGGGTAAAGTTACACGTTTGGGATGATCTTTTTCCAGATTACACGTCAGATATTTTTACACACATACACACGCACACAAACTCACGCCTGTTATCCCCGAAGGGGTAGGCTGAGGCACAACTAGTGCAACCACTTTTCGCCGTGCGTATTCCGTCCCATGATGTGATCCCTATCACAGGGGGCCAGCCTATCGCCATATCGGGCACACATTCCAGATTCTGGGCTGATACTGAATAGAAAAAACCAATATCACTTTACTTGACCCGGGAATCGAACCCTAGACCTCAAATTCGCAGTTTTTTTTGTTTCAATATAACCTCGAATAGACGGAACATGAGGCTTGTACATTTCTCTCTTTATGCTTAGTTTGTTTTCGATTTGTTTATTTCACTGTAGATTAGTGATTATGCAGTAAATTATAATCGGTACACAATTGTCTGTTGGATCGAAGAGATAATGTAAGCCAGCGACTATATAACTCCTGTATGGCCACTGATGTAAGTATATGTAGTTCGATACTCACGAGAAAAGTGATTGGCTATCACGTGATAGAAATCAATTTAGTGGCGCAACGAATGGGAAAATTGCAGAATCAATCGAGGATTTCTTACCTGACATAAAACTTAGATACTTTTAGATCGATACACTGTACATTTCTATCGCTTTATATCCTATTCTTTATTTATAGACTAAAGATGATAGCATATAATTTAATAGTTACATATTTAGTGTGCCTATATTTTAATTTTGCAACTACAAATCTATACAACGACAGTGATATCAAGAAAATGTTTAATTTCTACAAACAGAAATATAACAGAGTGTATAAAGATAAACAAGACGAACATCGTGGATTTATGAACTTCATTAGCAATATAAATAAAATTGAATACCTAAATAAAAACTCCTTAGATAATGGGACTGTTTACACAATAAGCAAGTATTCAGATCTCGACTCGGACGATGTTAAACAACATTACGCGATTACTGTCAAACCATGTAAGTAAGCGTTTACAAATATATCACTTCTTGGCAGAAATATCCACCAGCATTCGTATCGGCCGCATTAATATTCGTATGGGTACACTTATGAACTGGTATGGCAGCACCATAAACCTAGATGTCTTTAATAAGAACATGTAGTGGAATTACTTCTATCCGAACTTAGGCAAAACAGAAAAATAAGACTTATTTCTTTATACAACTTGTATATCTGCAGTTATCAATATGAGGAATCATGAGGAAACCGATGCTCTGAGAAATAAAAAGCAAAACGATGTGGACGTGACGAAATTTTACGACTTGGATAAAGCTGAAGATTTGTATGAAAATTACATGGAAAAATACAAGAAGAACTACACGAAGAAACATAATCGTTTGTTACACTATTACAGATTCGTAAAAACCCTTGTTGAAATTAACAAGGCCCGTTTCGAGGGAAATTATAACTTAACATTGGATGAAAATGCTGATGTTATAAAAGAGCCAAATGAATATTTTTATAGATAACAAGCCTATTCATTATTCATACTATAAGGCCAGTGTATTTTAATGTTTCAGATTTATTACGTAATGTAAGCGAACGATGTTCACAGCAAGAATTGGGCTTGTTTTACTTTAAAATAGAAACAAGAACCCAACGTAGGATATGTCTATTCCCGTTTTCTCAGACGTCGGGTTAAAAGGAGTATACGAGAGAACGGGCCGGGCTTTGCGGACGTTTTAAGAACATATAGAGCCGCGTAAACGTTGATTATAGCTTCTAGTATTTCGAACGATTATATAAATCGAATGTTTTTTTATATAGCATTGAACGACGAGACGAGCATGCCGTTCGCCTGATGGTAAGCAATACGACCACCCATGAACAGTAGCAACACCATCCAGCACCTTGACTTACAAAGTACTGTGTGGCATTCCACTGCGCTCGTCATCCTCAGACATAAGATGTTAAGTCACATTACGTCCAGTAGTTATACTGGCTACAATGTCCTTCAAACCGAAACACAACAATGCATGCACACTGTTGCTTGGCGGTAGAAATAGACATTGTGGTCGTACCCGCCCTGACAGCCTCTTACATAATGAGAGACCTACCACCAGTGAGCATTAGTCCTCGTATAACATAGTACTGGCCGTGCTCCAGTTAACATGTAGATTAAACAAAGGATAACCCAAATCCTAAAAGTTATGAGTACGAATGTGCACCATGTAGGTATGGCATATTTTAAACAACAATCTAGATTAGCTACACCATGTTATGACTGGTATAATGCATAAACAGCAGAAATTTAACTAGCTTTGTTTAGAAATCTAGAACTGTATTTCATTATGTGTTGTACATAAAAATGTGTGTTGTATTTATTACTTGCTTTGCCAAAATCAATGGTGAAATAAATATATAGAATGTATGAAATTATTTTTGGTACCTAGTTAGTAGTTGATTATGTAGATACCATATTTAAATCTTCATCTGCCTGGCCTTCTCACTTCAATATGCATTCGGCGTAAATTTTTATCATACTTTGCTTTAATTTTTGCAACTGACCGTCTGGTTGACGTCGATCCTTTTTGCGGGATCTAATAAAGGGCCTTGGATATGTTCACAGCCCAACTTGCCACTAGGCTAAGGCACTCATTCTCTTTTTTGAAGTTATACTTCTTTTGGCGCGATAGGGAAAAAGATTTTTATCTTGTTACGCCAAAGAAATATAACTTCTAACGCGTGTACATAAGTACACACACACACTTTTTTTTAATTATTTATCATGAAAAAGGAGCACCATATAGTAAATCGCTAAAAAGCGTACGGCAGTTACGTCTAATCCCATTCAAGTGAGCGGATTGAAAGCTTTACGCTGAACGTTATTCTGCCACTACGGAATTTCTCCAGGGATGAATATATGTATACTTCGCATATACAACGTCGTTACATTTAGTATCTTACCCACTGTTCCGTCCGACCCGCGAAACAACTAACCATCGCGATTCGCGATCCGAATGCGCGTCAGGAGAAAATCTTCGATAAATAAATCCATTTTCGTTTTCGTATGTAGGTACATTTTAGGTGCTTATTTTTATTTTTTTATGTTTGTATGCTTATCGGCGAAAATGATTGTAAATATTGAGAGAATTTAACTACTTAAATGTTTGAAACATTGTAACTAATTTGTTTTAAAGACAGTGTTCTTGAGCTATGGAATCAGTGTTGTCTGCATTCGTTCCTTACAGTATTTTGTAAACGATAGTGTTTGATTCAAAATACATCTGAATTGCCAGGAGGTTGTGCCCGTGCCCTGTGGTCCGGGGGCATTTAGAGAGCTCCGCCACGGCATCCCCTGTCTGTCGTAAGAGGCGACTAAATGGGGCTTCGAGAGAGTCGCGGGGCGAGCAGCGGGGGGCTGCTCAGTCCAATTTAAGCGACTCCGAGGTGGACGACAATGCGGGTGGTCCGTCTCCCGTTGTCGTAGACACCAAAGGCGTCCTTTCGAGTTCGGGGGCACCTTAGCCCCCTTGTACAGAGAGGGGCCGCAACGGCACCGCGCAGGGACGGTCCCGTGCAGCTATCTTAGTGCAACAAGATACCCTGGGGCCGTCTCGTATGCGCCGAAGAAGGCCACCGCGGGTTTTGGTTGATATGCCGGTGTAGGGTGTACATAGTATTAGGGACTCGGTCCAATGTTCGCTCGGATGATACCCATACTCCCGAGTGTCGACATTGAGCTGTAAGACTGTGTGAAACCAACATAACCGTTCCACTCACCCCCCAGTGGTGGTAGCGATAACGCGTTTTTTTTCCCCGCAATAAAAAGAAAAAAAGGAGGTTGTGCCCAAAATAGTGATATCAACGTCTGGTAATAGAAATAAAATGAAATAATTTTATTCGAACCCATAAAATGTAATACATTATTTAGATTCCAGCAATATTAAGTATGCCACCAGTTCGGAAAGCAGTTCTTACCAAAGAAGAACTGTCAAGAAACTCTAGTGTTGATCTTTTCAAAATCAGTTCAAGATACAATGCATGATACAAAAAAAATACAATTAAGTAGTTATTTACTTTGTTTAAAGCAGTCCATTAATATACTTGCAAAATAGGTAATAAATTCGCCCGAAATGGCGATAGGCTCGCCCCCTATCACATCATGGGACGGTGGGTGCACTAGTTGCGCCTCTGCCTACCCCTTCAGAGATAAAAGGCGTGAGTATGCGTTGTTAATATAACAGTACGCAAACAGGATTCCAATTTATGATGTTGAATTAATCCCTTGAATCTTTTCTATATTTGGCAAAAACGTTCATTCAATTAATCAGAATGTGCCAACAATTGTACAGTCAGCAGCATAAGTAGATGAACAAATTCAAAATTTCAAATTGCCTACATACTTTTTTGTTCTTACTAATCTTTTTTTTCTCTTCACAAAAATAAAGTAAAATTTACTTTACTTCAAACGAAGAAAAAAAATATTTCAGTAAATATTTTCCTGCAAGGTGGACAGACGACTTGATAAAGGTCGCAGGAACACGCTATGTGGGCCGCTTTTGACAGATCTGTCTGGAAATCTTTGGGGGAGGCCTATCTTCAGCAGTGGACGTCATGTGGCTGATGATGATGATGATGAACTTAACGCGTATATAGGCGATTTGAAATTTTGATTTTGTACGGATATTTATGCTGCTGACTGTACACCGGCGTTATTAATTTTACATAAAGCTGATTGCAAATTCTGTTACACAAAAAACAAACTAATCCGACTAACACTATACCGTTTGCACTACATCGAATGGGACAACGGAAAACATTTTTGATGAAATATTCCAATTATATTTCAAACTATAGATAGGATGTATGTTAATCTAGGACTTGTTTAGGTAGGTATACGGCAATTTATTTTGCTGTCAATCAACATTGTGCACAGTGGATTGTGTTCTGGTTTGTAGACCATTGTAGGCAATCTAATTATGGGGCAATGTGACAACATTGTATCAGACGAACAGCTTAGTTTTCTCATCATTCACTGGCAAAAAACAACATTTTAGACGACGATGGCTCGTTACAAAACCACTTATTAGTTATTTACTACAACAAGATGTGGAAGGAGCGAGATAGACAGTAAGACCTAACTGAAGGATACCAAGACATTTTATATTACGTCTAAATAATATTGCGATACTCTAACACCATAAAAAGTTTAAGAAGCCAATAAAATAGGAATCGGCTGTTTTATGTCACTTTATCTTACGAGGTAATATCAGAATCACAAACCACGTTATAAGGATCAATAATATAGAAATTTACTGTGTCATCTTACACCGGAAAGCGATAATAAACGCCGAGTGGCGCCATGGCAATGGCAAGTTTGTAAGAAGTGTATGGAATACTTAAGTGCTCGTTGAGACTTTAACTTAGTATATATTATATTTTTTGTTAGTTACATGTTTTAATCGTTAGGTACACTAAACGTCCGCATGCGGACAGAGGCCATGTATGAAATTCCTAATTAATAAACCTAATAAAACCATGGAATAATAACATTGTACAAATATAGGAAAATGAGAAACTAAAATCTTACTTCTTATCTTACTAATATATGCGAAAGTTTATGAAAATGTTTGTTGGAAGTAAACGCATAAACAGCCGAACGGATTTGGGTGAAATTTGGCAAAGGTGTAAATCATGTCCTGGATTAATACCCGGTCATTTGGTCCCATGAGAAATAATAGATATTTTTAATCTTTTTTTTATTGCATTGAATGACGAGACGAGCGTGCCGTTCGCCTGATGGTAAGCGATACGACCACCCATAAACAGTAGAAACACCATCCAGCACCTTGAGTTACAAAGTACTGTGTGGCATTCCATTGCGCACGTCATCCTGAGACATAAGATGTTAAGTCTCATTATGTCCAGTAGTTACACTGGCTACAATGTCCTTCAAACCGAAACAAAACAGTGCATGCGCATTGCTGCTTGGCGGTAGAAATAGACATTGCGGTGGTACCCACTCAGACGGACTCTTACGTATGAGAGACCTACCACCAGTAAATCTGATCTGTGTTTTGTGGCGGGGACTTTTGTGGCGGGAAAGTGTCTTCACGCGGGCGATGCCGCGAGGAACACCTAGTATGTTTATAAAACGAATTAAATATTTTGGTTTTGTTTTTACAATGCCTTTATTTGTGTGATTAATTAGTTTATATTTACGTCAAATAGGTAATACGTTAATTTAACGTAAATAGAAACCGTAATAGAATGGGAACCTACTATAGGCTTTTTTTTTTTTTTAACACGGGGAAATCCATTTACGGATTTCTGCCGGACTCACCGGTCGAAACCGTCCTACCGACTAAAACCCCGCCATTCTACTCTCTCTCCCTTATATCGAAGGTCGCGGGGTACGCATGAGCATGCAACCGCAACCCTCGCAGGAGTTGGCTCTTGACCAGAGCCTCTCGTAGTCCGAGGAACAAAACCTCGGTAATATCATAGGCGTGCATGTAATTCTGCATGCCAGCCTCTTGGGCATTATTTTCCCGGTAGCCGGATGTCTGCCCGCCATCTGCAGGCCTGCTTAGGGAGGTCGGAGGTCGTCTCTCCGACGTCTGCTACGGGGGGGAGTCCAATGGACCGTTCCCTCTCTTTCTCCGCTACCTCTTTTGCGGACATGACTTGTTCGCAAAACGAGGCAACGGAGTTCCACCCATCTTCATTCTCAACCATGGCTGCCACAACTGTCGCAAGGGACAAGTTGCTGCCTATGGTCGAGATTAAGTTTTGGCGCGATGCGTTCCATGCGGGACAAACAGCCAAAGTGTGCTGGGTCGAGTCTTTGGCGCACTCACAATGATGACATCCTGATGTTGGCTTTCGACGAATCCGACACAGATACTTCCCGAAGCAGCCGTGACCCGAAAGTATCTGTGTCATTCTAAAGGTCAGGATGCCATGCCGTCTCCGAAGCCATTCCGCAAATGTTGGCCGAATGGCTTCAATTGTCACGGCGCCAAAAATGGGACACTCTAGGCGTTGCTCCCATTCCGCCTCCAGGGTTTGTTGGAGCCGGGTTCTTTCAGCAGCTAACTCTCGGGGCGCTGGTTGAACGTTTCGTGCCGACGCCTCCTTGCGCCACTGATACAATGACGCAAGAGTCTTCGCCTCCAAATCCCAAGGAGGAAAACCAGCCAGAAGGGAGGCTGCCTCGTAAGAGATCGTGCGATATCCTCTGACAGCCCTGACAGCCATCGCCCTCTGTGGTCAACCTACTATAGGCTACCATTTCGAATGTAAAAAAAAAAACAATGGGATCCATTAGTTTTATTTTTTACAAGTGAAATAATATGCGATTTATTTCGAACATTTAATAATTGCAATAAAACATTTTAACTTATTAAAAAAGCATCATTACCAATAATGTGTAAACTACTATTAGTTTATACATTATTGGTTGATGCTTTTTGATGTACCAAAAATAAAATTACATCCAATTTCCCTTATTATTTTTCTATCTAATTAGTATACGCAATTCATTAACTGATTCAGGCACAATGGAACGAATTATACCAAAAGAATTAATGACCAATAAAATAACAGCGTGCAGAGATGTTCGCTCTCGATACGTCTAGTTACATTCAGTTTAGACTAGGATTTCGCAGCTTTATCCACGCGAGTAAACCGGTTAAATTTATCTTTTACCGTACTACCCTTTGAGCCATGACTGTTTCGTGTATTTATTAGCACTGAATATACACGGGGAGGTTTGCAGTTTTGTGAGTGTGTGATAGAGAATACGTTTACGTTGATGTTTATGTCACTTGATATTGGAACGAAGTTCCTTATCGCGCGTTGTGAAAGGGGGCTGGACGACACTTTTTGCTATTATCTTACTAATATGAACCTTAAATACAATGCGTAGAAGCTATAATTCTTGAAACGAGTATATTTTTATTTATTTTATTTATTAAAGTCATTAAAACCATTTCTTACTAATCTAATATGAACCATAAATACATTGCGTAGAAGCTATTTCCCCAGCGTAGGCACGGCACGAGTACAAAAGAATCGAACGTAACATTCTTTTTTCAAATTTTGTTGATTTATTCTACTTGGTTACTGACATTTATCAATAACAAGACTAAACGTGCTTTGCTCGCGTTTAAAAATCTACTTTATGTGGTAAGCGTAAGATCGAATTTGTGTTTAGTCAATCAAAATTTGTGATAAAAATGATATGCAATAGCTTTACCGCCGCAGTCTCCGAGTGCCACACGTATTTATTTGTTTTTTTCTCTAGAAACTTATGTATTGGAACGGAAATAGGAAAATATTTATATATTTATATATATACACACTCTGTTATATAAATAAAATTTTATTACAATTCCTTCACTAATTAATCGAAAAGAACTTCGTTCCATCCGGGTGTCCCTTGACACCTCTGATTGCTTTTTTTTTGAGTATATAGGTTTTATTATTATGCAAAATGTATACCAATAACTTTTTTGCATGCTCTATTAACGTTTCAAAGATTTTTTATAACTTTATTCGTGTTATCTCTACGTCAATCTTTACTCAATATTATATATTTAGTAGTCACATAGTATGTTAATTGTAACATTACTTATTAGAATTAAAATATGTAGAAGCATTCAAATGTTTATCATTCTCGGTGTATCAGTAGACAAGTAGTTGAGAGAAAATCTTCAAGTGAACAGGTGCCGCTAGCGCTACATCGCCGGTCGCGAGCCAGCGTACAGTGTGTACACTTGACATTTTATGAGCACTAACATTCCTTAAAGCACACTCACATAAACCGCTAAAACCGCTCCTCTTTCAACAAACCGGCGATACGAGCGTGTACCGAATAGTTCCCTTTTTCTTCTCACCGATTGGATGGGAGGTCAAAGTGCTAACTTTTTGTTATTTGACACGTATGAAATTTCAGTGTTATGTTGCGTGAAGTAGGCAAAAGTTTACGACAGCCCCGCTGGGTGTAAAATATGACGTACGAGGAATAAATTACTTTCACTCCTTGTCGGATGTTTGTCTCCCGAAGTTGAGCAGTGGCAATTTTTTATATGTTTGGGAATTGTTTGCTTCGTATCGTGAAATATTGCAGTTTGATAAGTTGTGCCACTCAGTTGTATTGAACCCTTACCCGCTGTTCGACACCTCATTCGCTGCCATTGAAAGTGAAATCTATCCCATTCCTTAAAAAGTTGTTTATTTAGGAGCTTGTGTTTTTTATAAGACGATATTTATATTTAATATTATTTGTAGTGTACTTATTCTAAATTTATTCCTTGTTCTTTCGATATAAAATGCTGGTACTGATAGGATAGGTTGTTTTACCAAATTATAACTTTATATACTAGTGTTGCTCCCGGCTTCGCCCGCGTTTAAAGGTTTTCCTGCTACAAAATTCCCTACATAACTATACTAAACCATAGAGCCGTCTGTACGACGCTAGCGCTATCTATTTAGAAATCAGAATGAAAAGTTCAATTATTTCCTACGGGAGCATGTTACTGAGATAAAAAGTAGTTTATGTATTAATCTAGGAAATGGCCTATGTGTCTGCCAAAGGACATGTCCAAAAACGGGTCTAAAATTCTAACCAAGACAGTTTATATATATTTGGATAGAACTCCTAAAAACTAGTCTTTTGCAATAAATCTTTTAATTTCAAAGGCCTCCGATTTTATGATTTGTGTAATATTATTTTGGTTAAAAAAATACACGTCAACGCCCGCTTATATATAGTTATAAGCTAATTTCTTTATATAAATGGACACCGGTGTCCACCGCGGGCGTCGAAGGATTACTATGAAAGTTTTTAGAAAAGTTAGGTAAAAATGGAGGAGTCTAAAAATATTTTTTTAATCGATCCAAGATCCATATTTTGTCCCTTTAATAACCCTAAAGTTTGTGCCTGGTTAGATTTTAAGGCCCAGCACCCATCCAAAAAGCGGACATCTCCTTTCACCCAAATCCGTTCAGCTGTATCTGAGTTTACTTCTAACAAACATTCAAACACTTTTACAAACTTTCGTAATTATATATATATATATATATTAGTAAGAAAGTATGGATAAAAAATATGGTGTCGGAACTGCACATTATAGCGTGCAACCGCTTGCGCTCAAGCTGATGTCACGCTAATAAAGATGAACCTAGTATGCGTATACGTTAATATAAATAAAGTAAATTTTAATGTAGGTTTTGTGTCATTCTAGTGATACTAATTTTTGCTCAGAGTCCGCCCGGATAAAAGTCTGCTCCAAAGTTTCAAAGTAGTTAAAAGCTTTGGGGGATAGTGTAGCTTCCTATTAGTAAAAGAATTTTCAGAATCGTAACAGGAGTTTCAAAGATTTAATGGTGGTAGGGCTCTCATATGTAAGAGTCCGTCTGGGTGGGTACCACCGCTATATCTATTTCTACCGCCAAGAAGCAGTGTGCATGCACTGTTGTGTTTCGGTTTGAAGGACATTGTAACCAGTGTAACTACTGGAAATAATGAGACGTAACATCTTATGTCTCAGGATGCCGAGCGCAGTGGAATGCCACACAGTACTTTGTAACGCAACGTGCTAGATGGTGTTGCTACTGTTTATGGGTGGTCGTATCGCTTACCATCAGGCGAACGGCATGCTCGTCTCGTCATTCAATGCAATAAAAATAAAGAAAAAAGTTAAAAGCTTTGAGAGATAGTGTAGCTTCCTATTAGTAAAAGAATTTTCAGAGTCGTAACAGTAGTTTCAAAGATTAGCGCCTCCAAACAATCTCTTAAGCTTTATATTAAAGAAGAGTATATTAAAGAATTAATTAGCTTCTAACACGTATTTTATTAAATATTGTGAACTCGTTTAATGATCCTTAAATAAATAAATGGTGTTAATTAAATTAAATACTTGATATCAAGCGCTGAGTGATTTCGGCGTTTTCACTGTAATTCTTTTGTAGTAATTCCAAGAATCTACCACTTCTTTTGTTAATAATCTCTGTACATGTCAATGGCTCTAACCTTAGTCATCTTTAATATTTGTGAAATTCATTCGTCGTTTTGCTCTCGAACTAAAAAAATATTTCTCCCTTAATAATATAACCAAAATGTAAGTGGAAAATGGCCGTTGTAATACAATTGATCGAATGATGACAAGGGTGTGACAGTCAAATTTGGTGCCGGAAGATGACGCGGTGCATGAAGGAATCTGACGTTTCCACGATTTCGGCAGTAATTGTTGCTTTTGAAATATAAAGTTGTTACTCAACTATGTTCCGTTGTTTATAAGAGTAGAGAGCGCTACATTTTTTGTGCGTAAAAATACTATAATCTATATAATATATAAAAGCGAAAGGTCACTCACTCACTCACTCATCACGAAATCTCAGAAACTTCAAGTGCTAGGAGTCTCATATTTTCCATGGGGGTTCCTTTTAGGCTGTACATGCTCACTAAGATGGTATTATGCGAAATTCAACCCATAAGGAAGTAAAAAGGGGTGGAAAAATTTGCATGCAAACACAAAAACTACCGAACGGATATCGATGAAATTTCGTATGGAGATAGTTCGAGATCCTGGAAAGGTTTAGGTTACTTTTATCCCGGAAAAATGTATAGCGGGACTTTTATCCAAGAAAAACTCTTTTGTGCGGGCGAAGCTGCGGACAAAAGCTAGTAATCTAGAAAGTAATTTTAATACCTTAAGTAAAATTTTATCGACCCAGCATCGATAAAATTTCGTAGCTTTCATTTAATGAAGCACACTTCCACATAAATCAGCTAATAAAATATTAAACCTCGTGACAAAATCTTTTTCCTTTAATCATTTGTCTAAACAAACAGGATATCGTTTTATCAATTGTCAAAGTTTAAAAACTTAATCCACTTAAGGCCCTTTAAAGGGGAGTCCACACTGCGCATGACATTACCCTAGCGGGAAAAACCAAGGACATTAGGCGGTCGACCCGAGTGAGGGTAGCACGCCTGCCCCGACTGTATCATTCAAATATGGAATACGAACGCGGCCGGTGACTTGTAAATAACTGGCAACTTTTGAAGAAATATATTTTTGTGTTTTAAAATTAAAAAAAAATGTTATAAAGTGCCATAGTGTAGGTGACTTTTGCGCGCAGAGACGTAAAAACGGTGTGGATATTATTATTTTATCATGTGACTAAAGTTATAATTTAATAAAATAGTGAACGTTATGGACGTATAATGTAACCGATGATGAGTATAAGCGGCTACTCAAAAATGAAGTTCTTGGCACTAATCGCGTTGTGTGGTAAGTTATTAAATACCTTTCTAAGATGACATAAGGTTAGAAATTGTGTAGTTTAAAAATATGAAGTTGTTTTTTATTCATATTTTACAGTCAAATTAATATTGTTTCTTTATCTGTATGCTTTAACGATTTATTAAAATATCTTGGATCATGTTTCTAGTAAAAAAAAAGAACATTAACCCTGTGATTAAATAATATTCATGATTCGCCAAAAAACGGTATCATACATTATAAACGTGGCTTTTATGCTAATGACAAAATAATATATTTTTGATAAACCCATTTTCTCTAAGCCCGTTAGCCCGTTAAACCTTTTTCTAGATACGCTTTTTCAAATATGATTAATTTTTAAGTGTGGCCGAAAAGACCCGTTGTGTAAGAGTTGTGAGTTATCATAATTATATGTCCGCATAGCCCTCCAACCCCCGATAATAGGGCGTGAGATTTATGTTTATGTCCACAATAAACGGCGCGAAGTTTTAGTAGGGGCCTCGATGACCGGCTGCTAACCTGACGTCATTTCTTCACATATTCCCTATAAATATAGTTTAGTACGGTTCTAACCCTCGAATCGCCGAGCCCTAAAATACTTATCTGTTTGGTCGAATATATCCTTAAAGGTTAGGGCCTATAAATCCCGGCTGATAATTTAGTTTCGGTATCACATTACCTTCTCGCGTAAATTGCTTTTTTATGTTGACAGTGGCTTTACTGCTCTGATTTTCGTTCAGATCTGTATAAGCATAAAATAAAAATAATTCTGCGGCTTTTGTAAAATTACGGTCCGTTCTTATTTATTTGTGAATTAAATTTATTCAGAGCTAGAACGTAACAGAGTCATGTTCGAACATTAAATTTATTGCCACTTTAGGGTGAGCGAAAATTTAGGGGAGCGCGGCAGAGTCCGATGAACTAATAAAATTTGAATATTTTGATAGCTAGTAGCGAAGCAGCATCATTCAAATTCATTGAGTGTGATTTTTTTTATCCCGTTTGTGACAAAGTAGGGCGTGATATCAAACGTACGCATATTTGTGGGTTGTGTCCTTACTACGTGAAAAGAATTCAGACGGTGTCAACAAGGGTCCAGTGTGAATCGTAAATATCGGATATGGTATACATGTTCATGTATTACATAGACCTCCGTCGGATGCTCAAATAGCGTTAGTGCGTGAAGTGAGCTCTCTCTGAATCATCTAGGATATGCATGTCTAGAAGCTGTAGGGTAACTGACGGGCTAAAGTAGTCCATATTAATGAGCTACTCGAGCAGATTTCTTATTTGAATTCCTGAACGATAGTAATTTTCTTAGAACTATCGCAAAGATAAGGATTTAGTTTCTATAGGAAAAATCTATTGTGTCACTGATTCATGAACGATAAAAAAATATTTTCAAATATAGTTTTTTTTATCGCTCTGGATATTTTTTTATTACATAACGTACTATATTATGATGTTCATTTCCATCTCTTGTTATGTACCCGAACCTACTTCATTATCTGCAGCACCCACAATATGACTGAAAGAAAATGCCTCTGGCGTTAAGTCCGTCTGTACCTATACTTCGTGTCTATAAAGTGTAAAAAACTGTTTTGGAGTTGTTGAAGGAAAATGATATCTAAACCTTTTTATTACGTTTCACTTTTCTATCTAGGGGCCGTAACTCAGTGTCGCTCTGAAGTGCGATATCATATGAGACGCTGTCAAAGGTCAGCATCTTATTTATTTATTTAATTAAGACGCAAAACAGAGTACAGTCATGACAATTTTATCTTAAGATAGTAGCTATTTAATAAACCCGCATTAACATCAGCTCAAATGACATCTCAAGTTACAATATGTGACGGATTTTGCCACTTAAGTCTTGGTTTTATAGCGCTTACTCAGCTGGGAAGAAGCTCTTAAATAACAGCTTAAGCTTGGTTTATAAAATAGTTGAATACATTAAATAACTACTTGAGATTTTACTCAAACGTAAGATTGATTTATTAATATCGCCCTAGGAGTCTTTGGGGTCTAAAGCGGCGATAGACTAGTTGGGAGTGGAACGGACTGCCGAGACGAATGTCCGCAGGTTCAAAACCCATGGGCACACACCTCTGACTTTTGTAAAAAGTTATTTGTATATTCTTTGTGAATTATCGCTCGCTTTAACGGTAAAGTTAAACATCGTGAGGAAATTTGCATACCTGAGAAGTTCTCTGAATTTCGAAGGTATGTGAAGTCCGCCAACCCGCACTAGGCCAGCGTGGTGGACTAAGGCCTAAACCCTCTCAGTTGTAGAGGAGGCCCGTGCTCAGCAGTGGGCAATATATAATAAAGGGCTGGTATGGTATGGTATGGTAGGGGTCGTAGCCAAGATGCATTTCTATATCGTTAACGTTAACTTTATGTATGAGAATGACATACCCTAGCGGTAGCCTTATCGATAAAATATGTCTGATGCATCTTGAGTACGGCCTCTGGGTCCCGTATGTTTTCGTGCGAATTTCACGTCTAAAATACTTACATTGCATTCCAACAATAAATGAGCGAGCTTAATATAAGTACGTATCAAGCAAAAAGCCTACGTCACATCTGATTTATAACATCGTCATTCCTTTTCAAAGGCTAAGGAACCGCAATAAAAGTTCTTTTGAGGCAATATCGGTTTTTGAGATGGAGCGTGAATCAATGCTGATGTGAAGATTGCGATTAATGAATATTCCTTGAGGCGGTCTGGGGTAGTCTTGTCATGCGTTAACGTAGGCAAGATTCTAAGGAATAGGGATGCGATTGTACCGATCACTGTTAAAATTATATCGAGTTGATATCGAATTGAAAGTTAAACCGCGTTGCCAGAACTTGTCAAGATTAATTTATGTAAAGACAACACCTGAACTTTTAGACATCAGTAATAGCGGCGTCCGGCATTAAGTCCGCTTTTACATAGCTATTTAAATATAGTGCGTATAAGTATGTGCATAAAGTGCAAATAAATAAATAAATAATAGTATGCGTAACATAATATTATTGGGATTTTTTTCTTTGTATAGATTGAGGCATTAAAATTTAAATGTAAATTTTCTTTAATAATACTTGTGATACACAATTTGACTGTAAATTACCTTAATCCTAATATGAATACACGCACATATAAAAACACAAATTCATGCCTCTTCTCCCCAAGGGAGAGGCGCAACTAGTGCACCCATTTTTTGCCACTCATATTCCATCCCATGATGTGATAAAGTGCGAGCTTATTTATCGACATATCAGACACAAATCTCAGACTCTGAACTGATATTGAATAGAAAAACCTAATATAACTTGCCCGACCCGGGGTTTGAACCCGAGATCTCAACACGGTAGTCGTACAACAACGCAATCGATGCAGTCTAATATGAGTGATACATTAAGATGTTTCAAAAGTAAACACAGAAATCACCGAATGAAATTAAATTAAATTAAATTTGGCATATAGATTTTTTTTATTATTGCATTGAATGACGAGACGAGCATGCCGTTCGCCTGATGGTAAGCGATACGACCATCCATAAACAGTAGCAACACCATCCAGCACCTTGAGTTACAAAGTACTGTGTGGCATTCCACTGCGCTCGTCATCCTGAGACATAACCATCTTATGTATATATATCGACGGTTAACGGCCAAAACGTCGTAAGCGACATTTTTTACGAAATAGAGTTATATATACCGTTAGAATCGGCTTTTTTTTCTCCGTCGTTTGGTCTAAGTTTCATGACGCTACAAGAATTTTTTTGTCGCTTAAGCGGGCACAAATTTAGGGCAATACCATTAAATTTGTCGTCGTAAACGACGGACTTATTTGTGTTTTTTTTTATTATGGTAGTTGGACGAAAACAGTTCTTCAAAATTGACAGTTATGCTATTTAGGCTTTATGTAAAATATTGTTTCTTGCACGTTAACCTGTTTGGGCTGGAAACATTTTTTACAAATAAATAGATTACTCCAATTTTGCTTACATATTCTTGGTCTAAATTTCTGCTTAGGACATTAGGTCTCATTCTCAGAAAAAAATAATTTTCATTTAATACGTTTAGACCGAATTTTCAAGACTTTATTTGGCGTTTAGTCCTTTTTTTTCGAGTCCCTATGTCAATTATCCATGACGCTTAATATAAATCACTCAAACAAACCTCACCTAAAATATTGTCGCTTATCCTTTTTTTTCCCCCCGATAAATTTTAACAGAATGGTGGTTAGATAAAAAGGTAAAACGAAAATTAATAGTTAACCCAATTCGAATAAATCTAATCGTGAAGAATTTGGCGATTGGCTTGTCCAACAAAAATGAAACTCTTTCACTCGTTTGAATCAAATGGGGTTATAGTTGAACAGCGAACATCCAGTGCTCACACGACTACGGCATAAGCACCACATGTGCGCGTGAGTCATTTTGGCACGCGGTCTTGTGTCTATGTAAACTGTTAAAAAGGTAAGTTCATAGTTTGTCTTATTGATAATAATTGTATGTAAGTATTGCCATTTATTTATTTAGATATAAATCACACATAATGTCAATATGAGTGGTTAAATGCGTATACGCTATATTAGTTTTTGAATGCTTTATTTGTTAGGTAGCTTTGCTATGCTTTGATTTGGTTGTGATCATCATTATTTTAGCTAGAAAACGAAATATAAGTGTATGTATACTGTATCTTTAGAACAGGTGGTAACAGGTAGCGCAACTTGATGAAGACTAAGAATTCTCCATGTTTAGGGGATCACGACCCTCAGCACTGAGGAAAACGATGCAAGGAGGAGGAGGAGATACAATTTTCCTGTGTTACTGTAACGATTTTATTGAGATAAAAAACATTCTGCTAGGAAGCTTATTCACTCATTTTGAACGCTTTAGTGTATTGGTGATGTAATGTCATTTTTGTATTGCGGTACAACTCTCATGCTCAGCTCTCGGATTCGATTCCTGGGTCGAGTAAAATAATATTTTGATTTTATGCTCAGTATCAGCCTGGTAAATGGCAATTGACTCGCCCCCTATTACATGGGACCTAACATAGCTGGGTGAAAAATTGCTGTGAGAACATCTCTGCCTACCTTCGAATGTAAGTAAGTATGTATACTATTGTATATGTGCCTATATACCTCGCTATTACATAGTATTAGTGACGTCTTGAAAAACACTTGATTAGTAATTGGTAGATTGTTAGGACACCTTATCTTCTAGTCCTGGAGAGCATCCTTGATGTTTCAGCACTTGTTAGATTGTGATATTGTACCTATTATATAATACTATACAATATTATATAGACAAAATAACCCCGACACAAAAATCTCTAAAAAGTAAAATAATAAAAGTGTCTTTGTCGTTAAGTACCTAGTAATATTTTGACACAAGCATTGTCGCGTCGGGGGACTGCTAAAGAAGTATTTTCGTCTCCCTAGTCCTGAATTCGGTCCCCCGACGTGAAGACGCTTAGCTCAAACTATTACTAGGAGTTGGGTATCCCGCAGAATACTTGATGCTGCAGCATCAGCTCATGTTTAAAAATATTGCCGAAGTCACAGTACACCAAATTTAAATTTAATCGGGCTTTTTAAATTGGAAACGAGCAGATAATCTTCAAACGCCTGAACAGATCTTCATAAATTATAGCTAAGAACCATCGTGATCATATCAGCTTTCAAACAAAAAAAAACCGCGTCTAGATTGGTCTATTCGTTTGAGAGCTACGATGCGCCAGACAGACATACAGATACACATCCTAAACTTATAACAACCCGCTATTGTGTCGGGGGTTAAAAATTTAAGTACTTAAATCATAATGTATCGCTTTGGATAGTTATCTGTAGTAGTATTAATATAGGTATATACCTAATTAGTTTAGTTACATACACCCATTTAGTACGTAAACCCATAGAGTATAGATGTTGCGCGACTTCATCCGCGTGTAAGACATTTCACGGTGTAAAAATCCTACTGTGTACTTTTCACTGTAGCTATCCATAGCGTTATCGGTACGACGCCATCAACATCACTGCCTCGGTGGCGTAGTTGTATTACGGTACGACTGCAATGCTGAGGTCTCGGGTTCGATCCCCGGGTCGGGCAAAGTGATATTGGACTTTTCTATTTAGTATCAGCCCGGAGTCTAGGATTTGTGCCCGATATGGCAATAGGCTCGCCCCCTATCACATCATGGGATGGAATACGCTCGGCGAAAAGTGGGTGCACTAGTTGCGCCTCTGCCTACCCCTTCCGGGATGAAAGGCGTGAGTATGCGTATGCCATCAACATCAATTACTATACTCGGATAAAAAAAAACAAATATTGCCTACGAGTGCAATTAGCCATGATTAGTAGAAAGTAGCATAACATACGCTAATCTGATATGGTCTATGTCTGTGCCATATATTATGCAAATCCATTCAGCAGTTTGTGTTTATTTCTCACAAAACTCCAATTTCATACAAACTTTCGCATTATTAATAATTATTATTATATTATAGTAAGACAAGATTTTTCCGTTTCAGGCAGCCCATTTTGTCTCAAAAACATCGTGCCGGACATTATCGGCAAAGCATTACATAAATCAAACATATGCCTCCATACTCGAAGAAAACTTTATTTCAATAATCTAGAGAAAATAAAGACTGATTTAAGAAAAACAATATTTTTTTTATATCCCAGGTCTCTGGGTGTAGATCCTATGGAATTATGGTTATTTTATAAGAAAATCACACAAAGTGCTTTCTTGTTTTTTAGGAGCTGAATGTAAGTTTTATAAACTGTTCATTTATTACAATTTCCCTGTCTGTTTGTCACTACCCAAGAGTCGGTTATATGATATTTGGTGCTACTTGATAAACAAAAAAAACTCACAGTATGCTCTTTTTCCATCATTTAAACAAAATGAAAAAGGCAGTAACATCATTTAGGCTGGAAGAGGATCAGTGAGTTGTTTCATTTACGACGTTCTTCCTGTTAGTAAAATCAGGTACATTTGAGGGTAAGCGACAGTAAATAGTGTTAAAACGATGATTTATATTAATTTAACAATGCAGTTTTGAAGAAAACCATTTAAAAGCTATATGGTTAAAATTTGAAACTTTTGGAATCAAAGGAAAAAATTATATGATTTTTTTTCGGTTATTTTCAACTTTAAACCACTCTCCTGTAAAATTTGTAAAGTGGCGGTTATCCCCTTTTGGCCGTTAACCGTCGATATATAAGTCCTATACGCAACTTTTTAAAGCCCGGGAAAATGAGGGTGGAACATTTATTCCGTTAGGACGTTCGGACGAAGATCGCGCGAAACAAGTTAATACCATTTAGAGGTGTTCTATTCGATAAGTAGGGGCAGCGACCATATAGAGTAGGGGTGTACTTTTTAAAAATCGAATGCATGTTGTCAAGATTTGGCGCCTGTTTCACAACTTCTGAGTAAACCCCTTAATATACACAGCGTATACTCAGTATAAGCAGCGATAGCCTAGTTGGGAGAGGAAAGGACTGCCGAGACGAATGTCCGCAGGTTCAAAACCCAAAGGCACACACCTCTGACGTTTCTAAAAAAAGTTATGTGTGTATTCTTTGTGAATTATCGCTCGCTTTAACGATGAAGGAAAACATCGTGAGGAAACCTGCATATCTGAGAAGTTCTCTATAGGAATCTCGAAGGTATGAGAAGTCTGCCAACCCGCACTGGGCCAGCGTGGTGGACTAAGGCCTAAAACCCTCTCAATTGTAGAGGAGGCCCGTGCTCAGCAGTGGGCAGTATATAATACAGGGCTGGTATGGTATGGATACTCAGTATAAGCCGACCAGATACAAAAGTCATACTAATCTATGCTTCCAAATAAAATGAGCACTATCTATATTAGGTTTTTAATACGATAATTGTTAAATAAAATTAATTGAAACAGACATGCCCTTAGGCTTATTTTTCTACTATACCAACCAATAAATGAGCAAATTAGGTTTAATTTATAATCGGGCGTGCCTTATCTTTCATTCCACTAGGTGTATGTAGGCGAGTCTATTAAGACCACCCAGTTTTTATCACGGAGCTAGGTCTCAGAGAAAAGTGTGTCATACATAAATTAGTTTTTAATTTACAAACACGAAATAAAAAGGCGTTAACTAGAACTTTACTGGTTGTTAGTAAGTTTAAATGAATATAATATGTAAAAAAGATATTGATTTCAAGTAAATAAATATGTATAATAATGGCCAAATATATCAAAAAATATTACGATTAATTAATTAACTACTATGATAATAAATCCTACTAATATTATAAACGCGAAAGTTTGTAATTATGGATGTATGGATGTCTGGATGTATGGATGTTTGTTACTCTTCCATGCAAAAACTACTGAACGGATTTCGATGAAATTTGGCACACGAGTAGATTATGTCCTGGATTAACATATAGGCTACTTTTTATCCCGGGAAAACTCATTCACGCGGGCGGAGTCGCGGGCAAAAGCTCGTTTCTTATAATGCTGATTTTTTCTCATCTTATAAATATTCTAATAGTATCTGAAGATATTTCTAGATATTTGGATGTTTGTAAAAAGTAAGCGTAAAAGCCGCTGCACGACTTTTTCTTGTAAAGGTTCCTTAATTTTTACGGGGACGGAACTGCGTGCAAATACTAATATAATATGACCTGTTGGACCTTATAGACTGCCTCGCAGCTATATACGGACCTTGTAGATACTAATTAGAGGTTTGTTCTATCACCCCCTACGGCGGCTTCATGTGTGTCCTGTATGCAAGTTTCATTGACATGAACCCATTCAAAAGGTATCGATAATTAAAAGTAGTTGTGTATCATGTATGTGAATTGTTTTGAAATGTGACTGCCTCGGTGGCGTAGTTGTGTTACGGTACGACTGCAGTGCTGAGGTCTCGGGTTCGGATATTGAGTTTTTCTACTTAGTATCAGCTCGGAGTCTGGAATTTGTGCCTGATATTGCGATAGGCTTGCTATCACATCATGGAACGGAATACGCACGGCGAAAATTGGGGGTAGTAGAAGCGCCTCTGCCTACTCCTTCGGGGATAAAAGGCGTGAGTATGTATGTATGTATGTACATATGTATGAACTGTAAAGTCTGCCAACCCACAAAAGGGCAGCGTGGTGAACTAAGGCCTAAATCCTCTAAGTAGTACAAGAGGCCTGTGCCCACTAGTGGAATAGTCTATAATACAGGGCTGATATTATAAGTGTGTATTCAGAATAATAGTGTGAGCGTGGTGGATTCGAACTCAGACCTTCGTCTCTGCTTTCGGAAGTGCATTCTAATAATCGCTAGACTATCACACATTATTTTGAATTATAAAATGTAACAACATTTTCGTCCTAATTTCGAATATAACCACAGAAAATTGTTTTTCCCATTTGTAAATTTAAATAATGTCTCATTACACTTGTAATAGAGAATACTTGTAGTTTTCATTTATTTTTGTATATTTTAACTCTGCATAGCGCGTTCGACTTCATTGTTACAGAGCATTTCAATTTGTAAAATTCAAGAACAAAAACCTTTGACGATAGAAATTAAAAGTTGCAACAGAACGTACCGTGTGTCTTTGTTAAAAATGATTCTGTGCTTTTCATCGTACCTGCGACCGCATTGAGAACATTCTCGATTAAGATCGTGTTTATTGTGAGTTGTAAAATTTTTGCGATGTCATTGGTTTGCACTTGATAGCTGGGTCCTTAGGGAATGTAGAGACAGCCAAATAAGCAACTGAACAAATTCAAGACTTCAAAACGAGTATATATTTTTGTTATGATGTTTTTTTCTCTATACAAAAATAAAATAAAACGGGTTTACTCTATTTTACATAAAAAAAAAAATCAATTAAAATTAAGCGTATAGGCGATTTGAAATTTTGATTTTTTGAGATATCTATATGGCTGACTGTACGTTGTACAAATCAAAGCTCTTTTTTTATTGCGTTGAATGACGAGACGAGCATGCCGTTTGAAAGAAAGCTGTTCGTTTCGTCTTACACATACTATAAACATACACAGGGTTTGCTTGTGATTCCGCCCGCGTAAAAAACATTTTCCTGCATACAATGAAGAATAAAATATTCTAAAAGTCTTCTGCCAATTAACATTTTAGAAATCAATTTAAAGTTTTACCACCCTGAAAATCAAACAGACAGATAGAAAAAAACCTGTTAGGATTTGAGCCTGTAATACTCATTTGAGTTGCAATTTTCTAAAGGGTACTTAGTTTTGATGCGTGTCTTGAAGCATTTCAGCATGACGGATGTATCACTAAGCGAAATAGAACGGAGATACACGAGACGCGGTAGAGACAAATGCAGGAATAGACCAATTCAATTGTTTTAAATCCATTGCTTTAATGGAAATAACTCTTTTTACGCCTCGACACTTCTCCACGCCAATTCAATAAACAGTAAAACGCAATCATGAGTTTCCGATTGATCAGATTCCGAATAAATGTCTATTTCATGAAATGCTCACCCAACAAAATTAATTACGTCAAGTGAAGTCCCATGGATATCAAGCTGCGCTCCGTAAAGTTTTATAACATTTATTCTCATAGGCTCAAAGGTATTTATAAGTTTCAAGTGCGTCGGAAAATATTTATGTACTCTGTAAGTGGGTCGTCTCTTAAGATTTACTGTTTAGGGACCATCGGATCGCTAACAAGCTCTTGTGTTTTATTGTATTGTTTAAAGTATTAACAAGGATTACAATTTTCTTCTTTGTTCTGTTCCGTACGGGTCGGCTCGTTCGTAGACGCCCCTTTAATTGGTCTTAAGTTGTTTGCTGTGCCCAGCTGTGCTCGCTCTATGTCTAAAGATTTTTGTTCCTGATGATGATTGTTTGTAACCTAAGAGTATAACCATCGCAAAATTCAGACAATGAGTAACAAAACTGTGAAATCTATTGAGAACGTAACAATTCCTAGCAGAACGTCTACTCAGCAATCACCAAACTGATCTTTTCCACGCAGAACCGACATACAAAGGTACAGACAACACGCTCGATACATTTCATACGCTTACACGAATTTCGGAGGGGATTACCGTGACAAAACACATGCTCGCTTATAACGTCCGTGATAAAGTATAAAGGGCCGACGGATCAAATTGTGCGGACGAATCTACGTAGTCAGGATGTAGTCAACTGAATATTATGATAAAGCTACCAAATAGAAAATGCTGTATTAGCAAAATTACGGATTTCTCACGGCCCAGTTGTTCGGTCGGATTATGCTGTGGCCCTTTTGGTTGATAATGTACGTGGGACTGGATTTGAATCAAGTTTGAATTTGTTTTTACTTAGGTCTTTGATGTACTGTGAAGAGAGATAGATGTAAGTTGTTTTGAGTAAACTATGTTGTAATAATTTGGGAGTGGAACGGACTACCGAGATGAATGTCTGCAGGTTCAAAACCTAAGGGCACGTACCTCTGACTTTTCTAAAGTTATGTGTGTATTCTTTGTGAACTATTGCTCGCTTTACCGGTAAAGGAAAAAATTGTGAGGAAACCTGCACACCTGAGAAGTTCTCTATAAGAATTTCGAAGGTATGTGAAGTCTGCCAACGGGCACTAGACCAGCGTGGTGGACTAAGGCCTAAACCCTCTCAGTCGTAGAAGAGGCCCGTGCTCAGCAGTGGGCAGTATATAATACAGGGCTGGTATAGTAAAGGGGATATCATTAAGACTTCATTTAGGACTCATCGGAACCCATGTCGGTCTGGCAAAGTAAGCTATCTAAACGTTTATAATATGAAGAGACTTACAGTGTAAACTAAATGCTACCAATACATTATAAAGCAAAAAAATATACAGCTAGTAAATCTCGACGCTTGAAAGGCAATAATATCTAAGCGACAAAAATACCTAAAATGAGTTATATACATATTTGGAATCGCCAGATTTTTCTGCGTCGATTGATCCGGGTTTCGTAGCTCTAGGACAACTTTTTTGGCGGTTAGATACTAGATGATTCTGGTAAATTTCACTTTATTTTTCTCACTTACCGCCAAAATTTTTACGACTTTTTGGATTTACAGTAGTTGGTACACTTAAGGAAATTAATTTTGAACTTAGTGTGTTTTACATGAAATCATGATATTACTGTTTTGCATTAATATATGTTTACTTGAAATGAAAAACTGCTCGCTCTTTAATTAGTTGTTTATTACCTACACAAAAAATTATAACTTTGGCATAGATATAATTTTACCTGGACCCATACTCTCCATATTTATGTGCTTAGATATTTTCAGCTTAATAAAATATTTTGTTAATAGTACATTTATACAATTTTACCTAAAATAAAATAAATAATTATTAGTCGGTTAGATAATTTTACCTGAATAATATAAGTTCTATTTTTTATACTTAGATATTTTTACTTGACGACCTTTAACTTCAGTCATGTCGCATAGATAATTATACCGGGTATGTTCAGGTGGTTATAATTATTGCTAAGAGATATTTACCTGTTCATAATAAAGTAAATACACCCGCTTGCGAACCACCTAGTGTTTTGAAAGTGTCATTTGTATATGCGCGCGATCCTGTACAGCGCGTATTGGTTGTCGCTAAGAGAGGACAGCCGTCCGACGTTTTTATGATTTTGCCTCAATTTTACGTAGATATGGTGAGTTTTTTTACAAATAAATAGACTTTTATAATTTTAATAACATTTATTTTTGTAATAAATATATTTATGTTGCATTATTGTGTATTACAATATGTTAATAATAATTTAATTCCAATTTTCCCTATTCTCTCCGTATACTTTTTGCCGGTTGAGGCTAATCCTGACCTACCCTTTTTGGAGATAATTTATTTGATAAATGCACGCTCTCGTAGGGTGCCCTCTTCCAGCCGTACCATCCACATTAGCTCGAAAGCTTACGAAAGGTATTTAACCTTTCATGACCTGTCTTGAATCCATCCTCTCCACGTGCCCAGACCTCTTTCTATCACAACCACTTTTATCTTGCTCACATTAATTTTCATTCCCTTCTCTTTAAAGACATCATTCACATAATTTTTCGTGCCTTGCAGCTCTCCCGTCGATGTTCTCGTACAGAGACTTCAAAGTCCTCACCAGGTGACTCTCAATCCGATATATTAAAGACAATGTTAACAATCTCTGCACCACCCTAAGGTTGACTGGGAGAGAATGCCTACGGCATTAAGTCCGCCTTTATACAGTTGTATATGAAGTGCTTAAATAAATAAATAAATAACAATGTTAACAACAGTTCATTCCTCAGCATACGATCATAAGCCTTTTCCAAGTTTACGAAGGTGTAAAAGACTTTTTTGGACTTAGCCAAATGTTCTTTCGCTATGCACCTTATGTAAAAGACTTGATGTGTGTAACCCATTCCTCTTCTAAAACCTGCTTGGACATTCCACACTTTTTTTCAGTCTCATTAATCACTCTCTTAATGAGGACCTTGGCATACAATTTACTGGCAGCACAGGGAAGGCTTATTCTGCGGTAGCTTTTATATTCTTGCTGTGAAAATTTCTTCTTGAAAATGGATATAATAATGGTTTTGCACCAGATATTAAAAAAGTAGCCATAACAATTTTGCTACTACGCCTTTGCCGTATCTCAGCATTTTAACGGTTACACCCAGCAGCCTTGCCTAACCTCATACTTTTCATCGCATTCACTATTCCATTTTCCGTAATCTCATTATAAGCCTCGTTTTAAGAGTAAGCCAGGTCTATAGCCTCTTAACCACCTGCTACATCCCCATCGCCTCATTTAAAAAGTCTTTTGAAGTAGGCCTTCCAAGCAATACCTCCCTTTTATCTCTAAACACCCTTCCATCTTCATTTCTGATGACTCCTATCTTTGAAGTCCCCGACTCTCCCCTGATCAACCATATTTGTTTCCAGAATAGTGAAAGGTTCGCTTTGGATTCACGAGGTTTGTGGTCTAGTTCCTTTTTATTTCTTTTGCTCAACTATTTTCTGAACTCTCTTTTTCTTTTTGGTATACACTATACACACTTACTTGTCTTTGCGAAGTACTATGAAAAACCTTTGTGGAAGACGTATGTCAAGATCGTAGAATGTGGTGCTCAATAGTCTTTTTCTACCCCTGTGGGTTAAGGGCGTGGGTGTGTACGTATGTATTTGCTTTCAGCAAAAATAAATTTAGAGAGAAAATTATGAGTTTCCAACACAATGAATAAATTATAATATTATTGCTTTCGAGTTATGCTTACACAGAGATATTTAAGCAAGCCGTTGTAAATGTTCAGATAAGGCAATTTTGTATGTCCTTCCGCTCATCGTATATTTGAGGCGAGAAACTCCCTCCAAAGAAATAAGTGTTGGCTATTAACAAATTCTATATCATTATGCTATATTTTGGATGTAAGTATGTTTATCTAACAATAAAATGTTGATTGTTATTAAAATTGACTGATTATTAAATAGTTCAATGTTTGTAGGAATAACAAGATTTACAATATTATGCACGTATTTATGTTTCTCCACGATCGTGTGACCCAATAATTTAGATATAGATATTTTTACTTGATTTTATTCATATGTTTAGATATCCTTATATGATTTTTACCAACTGTGCATTTTCAAATATTTGTATTTCATTAAATTTACTTGTTACGGTATTCATAAGATGATCCATTTAGATGATTTTACCTGTTTGTAAATTTAGGTAATTTTTAACTAAGCGACGTTAACTTTTTAATTTATAATCTTCAGGGCTGTTAATTTGACTCAAAAAACGTCAAAAATTAAGAGGTTCCTAAAACAGTTACAATTATTTTTATGCAGCAAATGGTTAATTAGTTATGATTTTTTTGTCAAAATCAAAACTTTAAAACGCTCTACTGAAAAATTTGCTAAATGTCGCTTAGATATTATTGCCTTTCAAGCGTCGATCTATACTTATTATCTATACTAATATTATAAAGTTGAAGAGTTTGTTTGTTTGTTTGAACGCGCCAATCTCAGGAACTACTGGTCCGATTTTGAAAATTATTTCACTAATAGGAAGCTACATTACTCCTGAGTGCTATGGGCTACTTTTTATCCCGGAAAAACTTTTCCACGCGGGCGGAGCCGCGCGCAATGCTATATAATATAATATGATAATGACAAAGGTTATCTAAAACACTCATTACACTGCCCAACAAAAATCTACTTCATGAAATTTTCCAAGAATATTATTATCACATTTGATGTATTTTGGTGTGCTAATTTCAAAAATCACACTTGTATTTATGTAGCAGCTCTAGTTTTTGAGATTTTTCAAACTACCCGCATTTAAGGTGACGATGCATATTAAGTGAGTTTCAAATAAGATATTATTATTTTTTCACAATTAAAACAATGGTTACGAAGAAAAGACTTTGTTTAAACGATCCAGACAGTTTTTGTGTTAATTATCGCGAATACACCTTAACAAACTATCGTAAATAGATTACGGACTTTGTTAAATTTGCGTACTTCAAAGTTCAACTACTTTGGTGTGTATTTGCAATCTACAGAAGCCATAGGTGCCTAATAGTGTATTCCAAAAAGAAAATATGACAAGCATAGCTGGAAAAGTTGTGTAGATTCGAAAATGGTCCTCTTAGGACACCAGGCAGGTTATATTAAATATCCGTGTATCATATTATGTTTGTGGGACAGCCACAACAAAAGCAAACATTGCACTCAAGCCGTATAGCAACTGAGTGAGTCAGTAATTGTTGGTAAACAAAATGTAATTAATCCACCTTTAGTTAATCAAGATCGAATTATATTGCCACTACCTTATATAAAACTTGGTATTGTGAAGCATTTTGTTAAAGCCCTTAATAAAGATGGCGAATGTTTTGCTTATCTCTAGAAAAAAATTACTAGACTGAGCAACAAAAAGTTGAAAGCAGGCATTTTCGATGGGCCAGAAATTAGACAACTGATAAAAGACCCAAATTTTGTTGAATCTATGAAGTAACTCAAAAAGCGAACCTGGAAGTGTTTCGTTTCAGTGATTCAAAATTTTCTTGGGTATCGTAAATCAGAAAACTATTGACAATTAGTTAACGATATGTTGTCTACTTTGAAATTTCTAGGGTGTAACATGAGCATTAAACTGCATTATTTACTTTCTCATTTGGATCGATTTCCCGAAAACTTTGGAGATTATACTGAAGGGCAAGGTGAAAGGTTTCACCAGAATATTCGCACAAAAGAAGAACGTTACCGAGAGAGGTGGGACATACATATGATGGCTGACTACTGCTGGAATCTTTGTCGGGATCTAATACAGGCACCTCATTCAAGAAAATCTTATAAAAAGCTTTTTTTTCGTCAACTACACTAACTGTTTCGAATAAAGTGTGTAAAAAAATCTTACTTTTTTTTTTTTTTTATAGCATAGAATGACGAGACGAGCATGCCGCTCGCCCGATGGTAAGCGATACAACCACCCATAAACAGTAGTAACACCACCCAGCACCTTGACTTACAAAGTACTGTATGGCATTCCACTGCGCTCGTCATCCTGAGACATAAGATGTTAAGTCTCATTATGTCCAGTAGTTATACTGGCTACAATGTCCTTCAAACCGAAACACAACAGTGCATGCACTGTTGCTTGGCGGTAGAAATAGACATTGCGGTGGTACCCACCCAGACGGCCTCTTACATAATGAGAGACCTACCACCAGTAAATTTTTTAATACCAGACTTTTTTAATAATTTTTAACCTGCATATAAATTTAAATCTAGAGCTGCTAGAAATAAACCATTGTTATTTTCATAACCAGCATACTTAGTTTAATCGAAAATAAATAAAAATACTCTAGAAAATTTTTCTGTGTTGACCAGTGTTATTAATGTTATTCGAACGAATAACATAATTCTAAAATCTAAATTATATGATTTTAAAGTATGTTATTATACTTGATCTTAGTTGCTGATGGGCTTTTTGCGTCGCTTCTTCTTAACAACGATAACACGACCGCAGTGATAAAACCATTGACGGTATAATGAACTTTTAATTAAGGAAATTTAAATAAAGTTGTTTTTATATTAATTTGTGTTGGTTTTTAGATTTGCACTAGTTGCGCCTCTGCCTACCCCTTCGGGGATGAAAGGCGTGAGTATGCGTATGCGTTTTTAGATTTCATTATCTAATTTTTAGAATAATTTTATCTCATCACGTGAAAAAAATTAACTTGATATTTTTATTTTTCACGTCGTGATCAGTTATACTATGGATATACTAAACGTACCAAATTGTCATGGTGATGGATGGATGCTCAATCAAATTATAAAATAACATATACAAGAGTACTCTTGCATAAATGTCTATCTGAATTCTGGGTGACACTTTGTGCTGAACAACAGTGTATACCAACGTATAATTGTGGTCACGTCGAAGCTATTATGAGACTACAGAATGCCTAGCACGGTGCATTGTGCGCAATGCTTAGTAATTCAAAATCCTAGTTGGTACAGGTGACATTTTACTACAGTTTATTAAAAAAAAATATGAGAACAAAAAAAAAATATAAACTATAATATTATAAGGAAGCTATTTGTCTCTTTATAAAATAATGTTAATCAAACTCACTTTCCCATTTCAAATCTGTTCCGTCCCATTAATTTCAGGAATGGCCTTATGCAAGACTGCCTTCACTAAACTTTGATCGTGCAAGTGGTATGTAATAAAGAATCAACCATTTATCTCCGTTGTAATCCAGTAATTCTGGAAGTAATTACAATGCCGCGTTATTTTAATCCCCTCAAAGCGGCAGACTCGAAACAACATCCGCTGACAAGTTAGTTAACGTCTTAAATTAATTTTCCTTCAAAATTTGTCAATTGTCGTCGAAATTATACGAAGTTCGCCGTTCCTTGACGACGTACGACTGGCTGCCGGCCAATATTTTATTCCGATTTTATTCGATTTTATTCGCTGCTATATTTATCTGTTTGCACCTGATAGTTATAACGAGTTTTAAATCTGTTTATGGATGCAGGAATATAGCAGTAAAACCTTTGATTAATTATATACCTAGATAGACACTGAACGTTTCAAATACTGCTCTTTATATTTACATGTTTCTATACGGACTAGGTATTATAAGTACATATTTATGGTAAAGAGTTAAGCTTGTGATTCCACGAATGTGAAATGTGGTATGTACTACATACTTACATAATCATATTACATGTTATTTAAATGTTAAATTATATTCACACGTATCATGTCGTAGCTTCTTAGAAATCCTTAATTAAGAATCTTAATTAAGGTGGAAATTATTCAAGGTGAATAATTAGCTCCCCTTGATCATGTACGTGGCTTTACCTTTTTTATCAAATTCGTAAGTAAAACTGACATTACTTTAAGTTGTGAGCTAAAACAATTTGGAATATAATTAAATATCTAATTTTAAGTGCAATTATTACCACATGTTTATATTGGTTTGGTTGAAGCATAAAACTCGAATAGGGTATTTAAACATTGTTACAACTCCTTTGTTGGTGGGAGGATACCTAATATAAGGTGTACTCGAATGGATAGCGACCATCACAAATTATCTCTGGTGATTGACGTGCCTGGCTTGCACGATATTTTCCGATAAAATGAGAATACCCATTTACGAAGGCATCACTTTAAACTATCTGGACTGTCTTCTAAAGGAAACCCAATGAAGCATTTTATGACCAACATTGTTGTTACCGATTGGAACAAACTTCCAGAAACTATTGTTATAATCTTCAAGGTGGATAGACGCCTTGATAAAAGTCGCAGCAACACGCTGGATGCAGGCCGCTTTTGTCCGTCCGCCTGGAAATCTTTAGGGAGGCCTATGTTCAGCAGTAGACGTCATGTGGCTGATGATAATGATGATGATGAACCTTCAATGAATGCTTTCAATAATAGACTGGGTAAGAATATTAATCAGTATGACACACATGCATCAGCTGTATAGAGCTGCTAGTGTGCTTACCTAATAAATAAACAAATCACATAAGGAAAACCCGTCACTATGACGAATGTATCTGTAATAGTAAGCTGGCTAAATTCTGTGTGTTAGAAAATGCAGTGTTTCTTGTTGGTCGACCTTACATTTGAACTGCACTCTGGTTATCAGTGTACTCATCGCTTTCCCTCGCGAGCGTAATAATGCTACGATGAAAACTACGTGTACAGAATGTCTTGCTTTGGATGCAGTTAGTTTTTATTTTTTTAACACCACTAACTACTATTTAATTTGTCGCTGCGCTTGTAAAATATGGTATAAAATACAACTTTTCAGGAGAAACAAACAATTTTTCCTTAACTTTATAATTTAGTTTGCATAGTAAAGAGAAATAATGAAGTACGCTGGGAATGGAACTTAGTCGACATATAAAATAACATAAATAATTCGCAGTTCAGTTACTATATTTCAAGTGAATTTAGATGAAATAGAGTATCTTATGTAGTTAACACTATTGTATCTTTGACACATTATCGATTTTGCTCCTTTTCCAAGCAACAATATGATTCCTAGAAAACATTTTTTGGTGGTACAACAATATAAACGACTTACAAATTTTAGAATAATCCATACACATGATATACATAACGTTCGTCGAATAGGAAGCCCTTTGAAATTGGTTAAAAATCAAAACTAATTTTGAAATAAATATGAATTAGTATGATTTTGGCTCAAGGTAGCAGAAACACGCTCGATGCAGGGCGCTTTTGACAGGTCAGTCTGGAGATCTTTAGGGGAAGCCTATGTTCAGCAGTGGACTTCATGTGGCTGATGACGGTTTTGGCTTTGCGTTTTGTAGATTATTCGCCACCACCAATGAAATTATACTATCACTCGTGATTGTGTTAATTTAGCGAGTGTATAGTAAAATTGTTAATTCTATTGAAGCGAAACATAGGAAAGCTGCGTCCCGTTCTACGGGTTGCCTCTTGGCACTATTCCAGTCAGCGATTGTAGTTTACTATCGCTGTATGCCGATCTACGGCTATTATTTTCCTCGTGCACTATTCAAACTGCTTCGGCATCCAATGGATGAATGGACTCGAAAGAATTTTCGTGTGCAACGACCGACTATGTGCGTAATGAACGTTTATTCTTATTCCGGTGAATCGAAGCTTACGCAGTTATAATTTTGGCATGTTTGATGGACATAATGAGACTTAACATCTTATGTCTCAGGGTGACGAGCGCAGTGGAATGCCACACAGTACTTTGTTAGTCAAGGTGCTGGATGGTGTTGCTACTGTTTATGGGTGGTCGTATCGCTTACCATCAGGCGAACGGCATGCTCGTCTCGTCATTAAATGCAATAAAAAAAAAAAAAAAAAAAAAAAAAAATCTAGGTCAATCAATAAAATATTATGAATAAATTAATCATATTTTATTTCATCATCATTATCGTAACCGTCAACTTCAAAATACCCTCTTTTCAACATAGGCCTTCCTAAAAAGTTCTAGACCCTACCTCTTGGAAGTAGTTTAATTTTGTTTACTTTATTATTTAGGATATTTTTAGTATTTACACTGAGTGCGAAGCATGCATGCATGGCTGCCTCGGTGGCGTAGTTGTATTACAGTACGACTGCAATGCTGAGGTCTCAGGTTCGATCCCCGGGTCGGGCAAAGTGATAATGGATTTTTATATTCAGTATCAGCCCGGAGTCTGGAATTTGTGCCTGATATGGCGATAGGCTCACTCCCTATCACATCATGGGACGAAATACGCATGGGGAAAAGTGGGTGCATTATTTGCGCCTCAACCTACCCCTTCGGGGATAAAAGGCGTGTGCGTGTGTGTGTGTGTGTGTTTTTTTTATGGCATTGAATGATGAGACGAGCATGCCGTTCGCCTCATGGTAAGCGATACAACCGCCCTTAAACAGTAGTAACACCATACAGCGGCTTGAGTTACAAAGTACTGTGTGCATTTCTCATAAGAGCTGTAAGCGTTCCACTGCGCTCGTCATCCTGAGACGTAAGATGTTAAGTCTCATTATGTCCAGTAGCTACACTGGCTACATTGTCCTTCAAACCGAAACGCAACAGTGCATGCACATTGCTACTTGGCGGTAGAAATATGGTGTGTGCGGAGCATGCTTCAGAAAAATCACCCTCTCTGCTTTTATCCCACAAAGAGGTACGCCATAAATTTTCCTAGGGAGAACTTATGTTTAAACTAGGTGTTGCTCGCGGCTTCACCTGTATAAAGAGTCTTTCCCGCTACAAAAGTTCCTAAAACAAACTACGACGCCAGCGCCATCTACTTTAATACACATTAAAAGCATCCATTATTTCCCAGGGCATCAAATTCTCGCGATAAAAATAGCATATGTGTTAATCCAGGACATGATCTACCCGGGTGCCAAATTTCATCCGAATCCGTTTAGTTGTTTCTGTGTTAAATTCTAACAAACATACAAATATTCAAACATTTTCAAAATCTTTCTTATTTATAATATAAAATAGTTTTTGCCCGCGGCGTCACCCGCACGAAAGTGTTTTTCCTGGATAAAAGTCCCGCTATACATTTTCCCGGAATAAAAAGTAGCCTAAAACCTTTCCAGGTTTTCGTATTATCTCCATACCAAATTTCATCGATATCCGTCTGGTAATTTTTCGAGTTTATCGCATACAAACTTTGCCACCCCTTTTTGTCCCCTAAGAGGTTGAATTTGCCAAAATCCAATCTTAGTGAGCACCTACGTCTTAAAAGGAACCCCCATACAAAATTTAAGACTCCTAGCACTTGTAGTTTCTGAGATTTCATGATGAGTGATGAGTGACCTTTCTTTTTAGATATAACTAGACTTTTGCTTGCGGCTCCGCCCGCGTGATTGAGTTTTTCCGGGATAAAATTCGGCTTTATATTTTACGGGGATAAAAGTCACCCATGTTACTCGCTGATAATGTAACTCTATATTGGTGAAAGAATTTTTAAAATCGGTCCTGTAGTTTGTGAGATTATTCGTTACAAACATACAAATATTTCCGCTTTATAATATTAGTATAAATATATAGATTAGTAAGAACTAAGGTAAATAAGATAAGATAGTAATTTTGTCATTTTAAGTTTTTAATTTATGTGTAATATCTTATATTAGTTCTACTCAAATAACATATTTCTACGTCATCTGAAGTAAGACTGGTAATATATTTCTCTGGCATTAAATCCACGTAGGTTGAAAGCATGTTATAAAGTTATCATAAATTAATAAATACACCATTTATACATTCAGTATCCCACGGTTACAACTGACAATAAATTGTATGAAATTTTATGTACTTATTCGAATAAAATGCATGTAGAAATATAAAATAAATATTTATGCTCGGTTCGCTGACATACATAAACTTTGGGGATAACCCAAGGTTTATCTGGGGTTATCTTGTATGAAGAAAAATGTGTTCGGTACGTCTTCACGTTGCGCAACAATTAAATTATGTTACTTTTATTACTTTTTTTTGTACTTGAGAATTTAAGCATTAAGGGAGAGACTCGAATCAGCCATACTTATATTATGACAGGATGTGTAGGTATGTATTATGTAACTCGAACTTCAAAGTCGCGGACAAACAAACACACACATACGGGTCGAATACAGAACTTCCGATTTTTTAAATCAGTCAAAAATATAATATGCACAAATGGCCAAATCAATAAACTACGTTTATCTGTATTTTCTCATCTTTTCGATCGAGAAAATGAACCAATCAGAAACCTGTAGCTCACGTAATCTTATTTGATTGGTTTATTTTCAGAATCCATCTACACCATTTAATTATACCATATTGAAACCAAGCTACAATACTTTTATTAGAACATCGTCGTGGTGTGTATGTCTTACTTCTTATTTTAGTTCTTACTAATATTATAAATGCGAAAGCTTGTGAAAATGTTTGTTAGAAGCAATCGCAGAAACTAATAAATAGATTTTGATGAAATTTGGCACACGGGAAGATCATGTCTTGGATTAACACATAAGGTATTTTTTATCCCGGTAATTTGCTCCCATGGGAAATAATTAATATTTTTTATCTGATACGTAAAGTAGATGGCGCTAGCGTCGTACCATATATATGTCTATTGGGGACGTATGCAGTCGCACAGACGGGTGATCAGTTCACCTCCTTGGAACTATTTCACACTTTAGCGTCGTACCATAGTACGATATAAAACATATTTTTGTAGCAGAAAAGGTTTTTCACGCGGCCGAAGCCTCGAACTACACCTAGTAATCTATAATGCCAACATATTAGAAAAATAAGCCAAGATAATTAATCGTCACTGCTGGTCAGAACTACAGGAGGGAGTGAGAGTACCCTATCTTTGTGGATTGCCACACGATCTGTTTCATATTAAGTGTTGCACAAATATCAGCCATATTAATAAAGGATACAAGGTCAAATTTCAAATGTCGTTGAGTTTAGTTCCCTGTAAATCCGCCCGTCTACGCTGCCCCTAAGCCGGCTTATAAAGGAACCGAATATTCAATTGACGGTGTTGAAATGTAGCTCACGGGAATGAATAGCTTTACCAGGATTATCATCTTGCGTGTGATGGTCAGCATCCAGGCAGATGCAAGTTCAACAGTATGTTCAAATTATAATAATAGATACATAGATATTGGATAGGGTCGTTTTCTGTATTTTTTGATGTTTCATAAAACACATAATACGCATGTTGGAACAACATTAAAATTGGCAAATGAGACAGCAATTTATATTTCAAATATTGTTGTTAGCAAAACTGAGCGAGTAGACCGCTGTCTTTATTACACCCGCATTGTTATGTCCTATGACGTCAAGTCAGTACGTGCATCTCTTTTCTGTTATTTGACAGTTACCCGATTTCAAACGCTTAATAACTTATTTATTACTGATTGGATTTTAAAAAATCTTTATGTGCTTGATGTTAGGTATCGTAATTTTTTGATATAAGTAAAAAACATCATCTACTAAACAATAGCAACCTAATAATTGAAGTACTGTCGAGACCCTAAATAATAGAACATCAAACTATATTCAACAACAATTTTATACGTTTACAAAATACCATACCATACCATACCAGCCCTGTGTTTTATACTGCCCACTGCTGAGCACGGGCCTCCTCTACTATTGCGAGGGGTTAGGCCTAAGTCCACCACGCTGGCCCAATGCGGGTTGGCAGACTTCACATACCCTCGAAATTCTTATGAAGAATTCTTAGATATGTAAGTTTCCTGACGATGTTTTCCTTTACCATTAAAGCGAACGATAATTGATAAACAATATAGTACACAAAGTTTACAAAATACTTGCATGATAATCAACATGATGAAGAACTGGGGTCATATCGTCGGCCATAGAATGAGTGACGATGTACTTAAGTACCGCATTACTTCACGTTGCTGGGTGCTTCCTACGTCGGCGGGATTTGAGCGATCGTTCTCGCTGACCTCTCCTTCCCAATGACGTAATAACTCGTCACCTACATAGCGTATAATATATACTATGTAGGTGACATTCCGTAACAGGCAGAAATTGGAACTAATTGAATTGCAATCGGATATTGTCCTGAAAATTGAGCAATAAGTTTTTTATAAATTTAAATTAAGAGAGCACGCCGACTTTCTGAAATCTGATGGGAAATCGTGAATGGCAAAAAAATTTACTGCCGCCATGGAAAAATTCGGATTGCAATAAATAATAATTATGTATATTGGTACTGTCGTGCAGATAATTAGTAATTATCCCGAGGAATTGAATTTGAAGTCTTATAATACCAAATTATAATTTAATTCCAAACATTACAAACTGTTGCATACTTTATATCTATGTAGATTATGGGAGCTGACTAAGAAGTGTGATGCTCTTTATATTAATCAGCCTATAGCCGTCCACTGCTGATTGTCTGCCTCCTCAAGTGAGCGCCAGCCATCCCCGCCTTGAGCAGCCCATATTTTTCATCTAAGTATAGGACATCCCGCTGCGTGTCTAGGCAATGTCGATTATCCCCTCATTCTAATATCATCTAATATTTATCAGTCACTATATACTTTGATCATGTCTCTCGATCATAGCAATTACTATGATTTTGTGTTAAGACTAGAATAAACATAATATTTTGTATTGAAATATTGCTATGTACTAAAAAATATCATCACAAAATAAGAAATCTGATGTTCAGTTTGATTGAGATATTTCAACAAAAGTAACATCTTTGTTTCTCTCCATTAATTCAAACGTTACAATACTACACGGAGTAAGTACTTTGCGGCAAAAACTAACAATGATGGATCACTTTAACACAATAACACGTAACATTGTGCGTGTACGATACGAGTGTACTGAAGGCTTTTTGTGCTGTCTTATGATAATGGATTAAAAGATTGTCTGATTCATTAACTATGACTCATCATCTCTCAGCCCTTATTCAATTAGGGCCGGTTCGCCATTTACGATGATACATATCGTAATGTTGGAAATAAAATCCCGGACTAATATACTAATAGACAAAAATATTGTTGAACCTGGAAATCGCACTAACAACTTCCCTATACTTTGTATCATGTCTATGTTTGCTGCTTTTGATGTCAGAATTTACACTGTTATAATGATGAAGTTTTGTTTGTCTTTTTTGAACCACTACATTGAATCTAAAACTTTGTTCAGCATGGAAGCTAGTTAGATAATATTACAGGAAAGGAAAAATGCAAGTCACGCTCACATTGCAAAAATTCTACACTCAAGTCGTATTTACTAAAACCTAAGGGCACATACCTCTAACTTTTCTAAAAAAAATGTTATGTGTGTATTCTTTGTGAATTATCGCTCGCTTTAACGGTGAAGGAAAACATCTTGAGGAAATCTGCATACCTGAGAAGTTCTCTGATTTTCGAAGGTATGTGAAGTCTGCCAACCCGCACTAGGCCAGCGTGGTGGGCTAAGGCCTTAACCCCTCTCAGTTGTAGAGGAGGCCCGTGCTCAGCAGTGGGCATATAATACAGGGCTGGTATGGTATGGTAAGTAGTATTTAAATGAAAAATTAATATGGAAAGGTCATCAATAAATAACAAGGTTAATATACGATTTTATATTAAAGGCATACAATAAAATAATTAAGCGTAATGACCACACATAAATCTTTCTGTCCGTACAGTCGAGTAATATCGATGGCTTTACACGGCATTTCCGAGCTTTTGCACGGCTTAATTATGCCCTTTGAGCACTTTAATTTTAAATTCCACTCTTCAATGCCGTGCCATGGTATGGGATAGAATTCATATCGGAGCGGAGCATGAATACTGATGAAATTAATAAACGATGTCCATATTGGATTGATTACGGAAATGGACCAACTGGCTTTATAAGTTTTTTTGTATTATATTGTGGTGCTATTTGAAGTATACAACTACACACACGCCTTTTATCCCTAAAGAGGTAGACAGAGGCGTAACTAGTGTATCCACTTTTCGCCGTGCATATTCCGTCCCATGGTGTGATAGGGGGCGAGCCTATCATCGTATCGGGCACAAATTTCAAACTCCAGGCTGTTACTAAGTAGATAAACTCGATATCACTTGGCGACCCGAAGAACAAACTTGAGATCTCAGTGCTGAAGTCGTACCGTAGTACAACTACAACACCGAGGAAGTCAAGTATACAATTAACCGGTCAATATTCGGCTTGGCCCGCGTGGGCCATGACGTCACCTGTCAATAAGCGGACATCGATCTTACGCAGCGGCGCATAGGGTTCTAGTTAAAAAAAAATGCAGTGTTGCCAGAAAACGAATATTGACAGAGTAATGCAAAAAAAGTCACAAAAATGTATGCATATAGTCACTGTGTTATTACTTTGTTTAACATAACACTACGTTGTAGCATACAGAAATATTTACCTACGTGAGTACGTTTCGCGAAATTCTCTAAGGTTTCGCGTGGTTTGTTTATTATCAGTCGTCCAATAAAGTCCTCTTCCAAAACCCACCTTTCAATTCTATAAATGTAGGCTACACGCCTATAATGATTCGGGAGACGTGGGTGTTGATAGACGACCATCACTTACTATAAGGTTAGTTTGTTCGTTATTTAATTACCTGTATTTCGTACAACTCTTAAGGCAACTCTTAAATAAATACATAAACAACCTCTACCCCACTGACCCTATAACTATAGAAAAACCACAGACTGATGAACCAGGGACCCAAACCGCTGTAAACATTTTGTTCCATGCATTAGGACGTAAATAAAATTAAGGCACGGTTCATTACCTGATATTCAGCGCAAGCCATTAACCTCATAGGTAAATCTACACTCAATAAGACCGCGATGTTCTTCAAGCCTCGTCGGGCCACATCAATCTATATCCATTTGAACCCTTCACGATCATCCCGACCATTAGCTTGTCGTAATTATTTCGGCCCTTGTAAAATACTGGCGCACCGATGAGGTCGGATACCGCATAGGAATTGTCAATTTCGCTTAATAGCACGATAAGTGCGCTTCGATAACCAAATAACCGATAGTCTCGTAATTGGTTTTTATTTATTTAGCGAAATTTGCTCGAATATTTAATTATTTGCGCAAATAAACCGTGTTTGCGAACTGGCGTGTCGTGCGGAACTTTTAGAAGTTGGGGTGTGTTGAATGCCAAGTATTGTCTAACTTGACCTTGTGATACGTTATTGTTCTAAGACGGGAAGGACGACAATGAATGCGAAATGGTAATTGGATAAAGCTGTACGGTTGAGTTCTTACTTCGTGAACATAACAATGTATGGTTGCGTTAACTAAAATAATTGATTACGTAACAACGAAACAATGTTCTGTTAGCCTTATAAAGTTACAATGGGCTTAGAATGTGGCAAAAAAAACGCGACTCGTAAGACGATATCGTATAATTTTGATGTTTGTGATTAATCGAGAGACCAACACGTCAGTCACGTGTTAGTCTCTCAAGCAATCCCAATAAAACGAAACGAGGTCGTGTCGTGTTTTTTGCCACATTCTAAGCCCAAAGGCAAATTTCAAAGATCACCAAAACTAAATTAAACTATGCCTGCATAACTAACTCCCATAGGAAATAGTAATAACGTGGCACGTAGAAGAATATTCAATAACTGTTACTCAATCGTTCGCTGATAATCAAGCCGCTATCATCGAAACCGTCACGAGCTATTAGCATTCATTTCATTATTAATTCCGTTCCCTCTCAGCAAAAATCGAATATCATCAAAGTGAAAATACACAGACATTGCTGAAATTACGAATGCCGAAAGATTTTTCGAGGTGTTCTTTCACTTTTATTTTTGTACTTCGAATTTCTGGAGTTCGTTGTGGGTTTTAAGCAGTGGTTAAATTGATACGGTTCATTTATCTTCGCTGCTAAGTAGATGAGTATAATATCTCGATTTATAAAGATTTTTATGTCAAAGCTGCAAGAGCAGGGCAGGGTCCAGTGCTTATTTATACACGCTGCAGTGCTCGTTGAGGCAATTCGATTTTCAAAAGTGATGGAATTATAGATTCAAATAGAATGTAATTTGATACACAATACATAAGTTAACTGTAAACTGTTTGGGGTTTTAAAAGATATGGATATCGATGAAAGTAAGTAGAATAATTATTTCAGTAAATTTAAATTCTGCTAACTAAATGCTCCCATTACTATTCGATGTTATTATTCATAGATCGGTTATAGCAAACGCATCGTTTCAAATCTACAATCCCGTTATGAAAATGATGTTTACATGGATGAAATAGCAAATCTATATTCTGGATTACGCATCGTCATGCTCATACCGATAATTTCTGCGAGTTTCAATCTAATGCAGCAGCTCAATTAGTATAAATGCATATTATCTATACTAATAATAAAGAGGAAAGATTTGTTTGTTTGTTTGTAATGGATAAACTCAAAAACTACGGCACCGATTTTGAAAATTCTTTCATTAATAGGAAGCTACATTACTCCTGATTGCTATAGGCTACTTTTTATCCCGGGAAAATATTTTTATCTCAGAAGCGAGCAGAAGTCTAGTTGTGGTAATAAAAATATGGGTCACTGGTTGTGATGGGACGTAAATAACTTACTAGTAAAATAAACTTTAGTTGGCATTGATTTTTAAATATTTTTAAAAAGGGAATACTTTGATTTCTGTCAATTGTTTTGTTATAAAAAAAGATTTCGGTAATAACATTATGTGTTTCTTCTCCGTCTTTTAAATTATTTTGCAAACCAGTGGCCACCAACGGTTGGTAATGTCGTCTTATTCAAGAGTGCATTATGAAATAGCAGCGGGTTTGTTTTGCGTTATATCAAAATTACTGGAACAAAGGATTTGTGTGGTTCGTTTTACAAAGTTCATTTTAATGGGGATAGTAATATTCTGAGAGGTTTTAGCTTTTCATTTATTTAATAAACACACCTATTCTAAGTAAATCTGTGTATTCCGAGATGTCTTAGTGTTTGTTCAAACTTTACTTTTAAATTAATAATTTTAACTACTTCTCATAATATTTCATTACATGCAATTATTATACTTACTTCTTCTTCTTTTTTTTGTGGCTTCCACGGTTTATCAGCGATTTCGCCAATGTCAAGTGTATGAAAGAAAAAATATGATACTTAGCACACGGTGTTTTATAGTGACTAGCGTAATTTACGGAAGTGCAATGCTTTTTAAACGAATGTCGTGCCATTCAACTCTAAAAATAAACAACGACAGGATTTTAGGGGTATTTTGAATTCGAATACGAGGATGTCATTTTTATTCAGCATAGCTTATGCCCGCGGCTTCGCCCGCATTAAAGAGTTTTTCCTGTATAAAAGTCACTTTATATACAAACTATACATTTTCCTGGACCGAATTGTAAATCTGAACCATTTTCGAATCTACCTGCATACACACAAAAAAAAAACATTAAAATCTGTCCAGCCGTTTAGGAGTTCAGTGACATACACATAATTCTCTACTATATTATGCATGTATTATATATATAAAACATTCTCTTGAATCACTCTATCTATTAAAAAAACCGTATCAAAATCCGTTGCGTAGTTTTAAAGATTTACGCATACATAGGGACAGACAGCGGGAAGTGACTTTGTTTTATACTATGTAGTGCACTTTTTTCTAGTTAGTTGCGTTTATATTTGGTCTATCATTTTATTTTCATTTTCATTACTTAATTACCTGGCAACAGCACCAAATAGGCAAGATATAAATAGTAATATCCGTTATCACATATTAGACGTCGGCCATTTGTAATAAGTAAGCCAAATTCATTCAACAATGTGTTTATAAAAGTACCTATGTTGCGTTGACCCTACTATGGAGTAGGATCAGGCAGAAAGAACAATATGAACAATCATGTGTTTATTATGTAAGTAATAAGTATAATGATTAATATTTTTTTTTAATAATTATTAAAGTCTTAGATGTTTATATACGACGAGCTTTTGCCCGCGGCTCCGCCCGCGTGAATGAGGTTTTCCAGGATAAAAGTCCAGCTTTATATTTTCCCGGGATAAAAAGTAGCCTATGTGTTAATCCAAGACATAATCTACCTGTGTGCCAGATTTCATCGAAATCCATACAGTAGTTTTTGCGTGAAAGAGTAACAAACATCCATACATCCATATATCCAGACATCCAGACATCCATACATCCATACATCCATACTTACAAACTTTCGCGTTTATAATATTAGTAGGATTCAACGATTCCGATAAATATATACTTATTTAAGTGTTATTGCAGTTAATTACTAAATTATAATCAGCGGCGATAGCCTAGTCCATAATTTTGAGTGAAACGGACTGCCGAGACGAATGTCCGCAGTTTCAAAACCTAAGATCACGCACCTCTGACTTTTATAAAGATATGTGTGTATTCTTTGTGAAATGTTACTTGCTTTAACGGTGAAGGAAAATATCCTGAGGAAACCTGCATACCTGAGAAGTCTCCACAAGAATTTCGAAGGTACGTGAAGTCTGTCAACCCGTACTAGGCCAGCGTGGTGAACTAAGGCCTAAACTCTCTCAGTAGTAGAAGATGCCGGAGCAGTGGGACAGTATACAGGGTCATTTTGAAATTGCGTTACTAAATGAAACCACATACTTATCTCCTTGAAAATAACACTTTCCATTAAGTTATTTTAATCATAGACGTAAATTTAAAAAGTTTAAGTTTCGAACAAAATAAATATCAATAAAAAGTAACTTTAAGTTTACATGCAATATTGCCACTATTACTACTCTAGAAAGATTCGTCGCTGGAGCAACATCACACTTTCAGTCAGAAAAACACTCACCCACACGCCATATTCGCAATAAACTACAAAGTTATAAAAAAATCAGGAAAGTAAAATTTAGATTTTTGGTGAAAATATTCGTTTCTCATGGATGATTTTTGGCACAATGTTAGCAAAAGCAAAGACGAGTATGTGGTTTCATTTATTAACGCAATGTCAAAATGACCCCGTATAATACAGGGCTTATATTATAATGTTATTATTACTCAATTATAATAAAATCAAAACAAAATATTACTTTATTTGTCGCACATATAGCATTAACATTCTCGATTGTACAGCCCGTCGAAAAAACAACGTTTAAAAACCAAAACACACGGAATATAAAATGCAACATTCTTTTATTTGCCATTTAACAGCGACCGTAGTAAAACAAGGACGTATTATAAAACGTAATACTTTGACAGTTTGGTGGAGAGCTGGCTCGGGGCCAGGTTTGCCGACAATGCTTCTATCTTTTTGCTGTCGATATCATTCGAAATCCCCAGCTATAACGTTTTTCACCTAGTAACGTTTCGCGCGGAAAAAATATTTGGTAACCGGATTCACGTGGAAAATATGATACGGTTTTATGGTTTTAGATTTCACGAACTATAACCGTTTTATGTTGTAGTTTTCAATTCCGGAAGCATACATTTGGTAATAGTAGGTTTTTAGTTCAGTTTTATGTTATTGAGACATGATATTGTATATCGCACCTTTAGGACGAAAACGACACAATTCAAAGAAATCGAAAATTTAGTTATCGTCATAAAGGACTTAAAACTGGTCGCTTTTTATAAAAATATAATAGAAAAGAGACCGATATAATAATTTTGTCCTGTTTCCACTTGAATATGGCTGTATTTAAACTATTGTTGTATTGAGAACTTCGTTTTAAGTAATTTTACGACGATAACTCAATTTTCGTTTTTTTTTTAATTGTCTCGTTTTCGTTCTAAAGGTGCGATATCTTTAACGTAATGATGGTGGAAGGATATATTCTGTATCCGCCCGGATAGCTACCACTATACACAAGGTATTAAAACTCGTCATAGTGGCCAGGACATAGTTAATATAATAAGTTAATATAAAGTACAATTACTATACCTATTTAGTACTTTTAACAAATTAATAATTAATTACAATTTCGACAATTAATAAACTTTACCAAAAATTACACTTTTGGGAAAGGATACATCAACTTTTTGTTACATTTGTTGATTGATATTATAACCATATAATATATATTGATATTACAACCATATAATATATATGCTATAACTTATGTAAGTTAGATTACATTACATTATTACATAATTGCACAATTCAACACAGAGTATTTTGAAAATTATTACATATAAATATATACATTTCTATCAAAAACATAATCAATAATTTTTCCCAACACGTTATTATATGTAATAGTGACAGGTCCGTCTGGAAATCTTTTGTTCAGCAGTGGACGTCATGTGGCTGATGATGATGATGATGATAGTGGCCCACGTAAGTGTACGGCGTTCCGGGATCAGCCTGTGTATATCCGGTTCAAAGAGGCCGGCATAATTGTCTCGACTGACAAGGGATAATTATAATCATTTTACTGGTGGTAGATCTCTCATATGTAAGAGTCCGTCTGGGTGGGTACCACCGCAATGTCTATTTCTACCGCCAAGCAGCAGTGTGCATGCATTGTTGTGTTTCGGTTTGAAGGACATTGTAGCCAGTGAAACTACAGGACATAGTGAGACTTAATACCTTATGTCTCAGGATGACGAGCGCAGTGGAATGCCACACAGTACTTTGTAACTCAAGGTGCTGGATGGTGTTGCTACTGTTTATGGGTGGTCGTATCGCTTACCATCAGGCGAACGGCATGCTCGTCACGTCATTCAACGCCATAAAAAAAAATCGTCGCTCGTCAGTCGACATTCTATCTGGACCTCCTTCGCTAACAGTAAATAAAAAATATATTGGCAACTCCTCTTATAGTTAATTACACTATATTAGCAAACATGCGTGAGCTTATCAGCTACAACATTATTATCATACAATGATACACTTGGGCATAATTTTTTCCGTACTTTTTCGATATGGAAATTTTAGCATTATATTTCCATGCCGTTTCATAAATTGATGGCACAGAATTTAATTTTTATTTTTAACAATGAAACATGAAAAATGTCTTGATAATTACTTATGGATAAGTACATAGCTTATTTAGCAACTACCAAAAAAGAAATCATACATACACACTCATGCCCTTTATCCCCGATGGGGTAGGCAGAGGCGCAACTAGTGCACCCACTTTTCGCCGTGCATATTCCGTCCCATGATGTGATAGGGGGCGAGCCTATCGACATATCGGGTACAAATTCCAGACTCCGGGCTGATACTGAGTAGAAAACCCAATATCACTTTGCTCGACCCGGGGATAGAACCCGAGACCTCAGAATTGCAGTTATATCGTAATACAACTACGCCACCGAGGCAGTAATAAAATCATATATTATATACATATTTATTGTATATAAAAGAAGTAACAGTGCACTTAGGTCATCTTAATGTGATCAGTGCTACATTTAGCATTTGCCTTTTTTTTTATACCTTTGAATGACGAGACGAGCATGCCGTTCGCCTGATGGTAAGCGATACGACCACCCATAAACAGTAGCAACACCATCCAGCACCTTGACTTACAAAGTACTGTGTGACCTAACCTATGAAAGGGACAAATGTAGATTGAAGTGAGGGGAGAGATGTTTTGTCTTCGCGTACGTAAAGACATAACAAATCTGAGGATATGGCAAGCCAGGTTTTTATGTAAGTGGTATGACTCCGATCGAGCCGCCCCATTCATGATATCGAGAAAACTGTATCACTGTTATATAATTTTCACAACAGTTATTAAAACCCCTCACGATTAGATTAACTCACATAACCAACACGTTCAATAATGAACTTTATCCATTAAATTAATACATCTCATATTTTATTATTACTGTAAATAACAAGCGATTAATTAAACGTTTGTCATAAACGCGAGTCGCGACCACTAGCTTTAGCACCAACGTGGCTTTCAGCGAATTGCAAAATGAAAACCAGACTGTAAACAGCAAAATGGCAGTACAATCAGCCACTAAATGCTGACCAAATTTAAAATCGCTATATATTTTTTTTTCCTTAACAAAAATGTATCTTCACTAAAATAAATTACAAGGAGATTTCTTTTATTTTAAACAAAATTAAATTAATATTAGTGAGTATTTAATGTGTAGATGATTTGAAGTTTTGACTTTGTTCAGCAACTTTTGTGGGTGACTGTACACTGGTACAAATTCCAGTGGCACATTTCTAAGTAAAAATACGAAAGTTGACTTAACGGGTCCGATTGTCTGCAACTTTAATACCGACGTTAAATCTGGTTTGCTAGACATATCGACTTGTAGAACAATAAATGTGTGGAAAGTTGTTATTTGCTGCTCAGTGACCATTTAGAATCTAGGTTTTGTTTTGTTTGCGAGGCGTTTTAGTTTAGTTTCTATTTTGTTTTGAATATGTAGAAAAGTTTAATACTGCTTACTTTCACACTACATTAAATTTATTGGTTCATGTAGGAAGTTGAATCATGATGCAATTTCTATATGTATATACATGAAATATTATACTATACCTACTTCCTATACTAGTGTTATACCTATATATTATAAGCGTAAAAGTGTATTTGTCGGTTTATTTTTTTTTCGTGCAACAACAGAGCAAATTATTGTTTTAATCTTCGCTTGTTGGTGGACAGGTATTCCAGTACGTATGTACAGTCAGCCACATAAGTAGCTGAACAAATGAAAAATTTCAAATCGCCTACATATTTTTTTGTTCTTACTAATCTTTTTTTCTCTTCACAAAAATAAAATAAAAGAGATTTACTTTACTTCAAACGAAGAAAAAAATATTTCAGTTTAACTTAACGCGTATATAGGCGATTTTAAAGTTTCATTTTGTACAGATATATATGCTTCTGACTCTACACTTAAAACTAAAATTAAAATAATTTTGTAAATATAACTTACAATATAAATGCAACGTATGTTCTTTAGGTACTTTAATTTACTATTAAATTTCAGTATTTACTTTATATCATTTTAATTAATGGTAAAATGCAATAACGATAAAAATTGTTCTAATACATGCAAGAATGTTAATTGGGTTAATACAAAAAGGTACTGTTTGAACTGTTTACGGTCTAGGTATATGCAGTCGCGAAATTAGATTGTCAGGGGAATCCCCTCAGGTGCTTCCTGCCATGTGTCGCACGCGAACGCTACAATACCTTTATCCGGAAATGCCGTGTCTGATGACATCATATTTGGGCGTAGTATTTATTATCTACAACTTGTGAAAGCTATTGTTCGCGGCTATATATCTATTCGCTTTTGTACGCGGCTTCACCCGCGTCAAAACGATTTTCCGGGATAAAAGTCCCCCTATATATTTTCCTGGTATAAAAAGTAGCCTATGCCCACCCCAGGGTATCAAACTATCCATACTAAGTTTCATTGAAATCCGTTCGATTGTTTTTGTGTTCAACGCGATTAGTCAGACAAACACGACTGGGGGACTTTGTATTATAATAATATGTAAGTAAGGACCGAAAATTACATACAAATCTGGATGGCAATTACTGTATGTACACATGGAGTAAATCGTTCCATAGTAGCTTGTTCTGGAGTCAATCAGTGTAGGTACAGTCAGCCACAAAAGTAGCTGAACAAATTAAAAACTTCAAAACGCTTCTGCAAGTTCACTCCAGTCGAAATATTCTTTTTTCTTTATCAAAAATAAAGTTAACCCTGTGAAGTTTATTTTAGTGGAAAAAAAAATTGTTGATACTGACGCAAAAGTTAAACGCGATTTGAAATTTTGAATTTGTTCAGTTACTTATGTGGATGACTGTACATCTAGTGTCTGAAACATACTAACATAATTTTGACTACCATTCAGGGTCACGATTATATTTGCAGTACAGTATTTGTAGTATTAAGACCAGTGTAGTGACTTGGCTGTGTTAGTAAAAAAAATGCGGTTGAATTATGACATATGACAGGGATTTTACAGTATAAAAGATTAGTTATTTAACTGCAATAATACGCTCGTTTTGACCTCTCGGTAAGATGCGATATTATTGATCAGGGGGGTCAGCTTATTTAGTCGACTAATCCATAGAAACTGTATGAAATCTGAGAATAGTTTAGTGAACAGATATCTCAACCTAGTTTCTCAGCGAATTGTATCGTCTTTCACAAATTCAATTTGGTTTGAGCTATAATCTTTTATCCGGCACTAATACTAATCCGAAGGATTTAAAATTTAGGTCATTCCTAAAGTTAAATCTAATTACAGTATATTTCTAGAAGTTAATTAATCTAGATTTAAAGCAATGAAGTCTTATCCGCGGTTCACCACCCTACTGTCTAAAACTTAGGTACCAACCGCTTTTGGTCTTTAGTAGGATTACGAAGCTGAAGCTGCGAGATCATATTATTCTTTTTATGAGGCGACGCGACGGCGAGAGTAAGATAATTAAAAAACAAAGAGCAAAGAGACATGACATCTCGTTTCGTCTTCTGGTATTAGACAAACAAACAAATTGCTTTGTCTTGGCCGACTCTTTTGACCTAATTCTCGTACATGTAGCGTATTACAATGTTTGACAAGTGACGTACTATACAAAGTTGTCACTAGAGACCTTATTCACATATTAGTCCGTGAATAACCCAGTGTTTTGTTATTTGATATACATTAATGTACGGAAGAAAGTGCTGGAATATGGAATAATTACATTTTATTGGTAAAGGGACACAAAGGTATTATCTACATAGAATAAGCTTGTATAAATAGTAGTAATAAATATGTTTAGAGTTAATAAACTCGTTAGATAGTGAATTTTATATGTTTTGTGTTTCACCAATATCCGAGGTTGACATTTGTCGTTTTCCGTGGATGTCAGAATTATTTCGGCCTTCCTTATTGGGTATACACGAGCTTATCAAATAACGCGACTTGTCCGAACGAGCTAATTGCATTAGCTCGGCTTTAAAACGCATTGATAAGTTCATGTATACCCAATATTGAAACACATGCTAATAGAAAATACCATACCATACCAGTCCTGTATTATATACTGCCCACTGCTGAGCACGGGCCTCCTCTACAACTGAGAGCGTTAAGGCCTTAGGTCAGCACGCTGGCCTAGTGGGGGTTGGCAGACTTCACATACCTTCGAAATTCACAGAGAACTTCTCGGGTATGCAGGTTTCCTCACGATGTTTTTCCTGCACCGTTAAAGCGAGCGATAATTTACAAAGAATACACACATAACTTTTTAGAAAAGTCAGGGGTGAGTGCCCTTGGGTTTTGAACCTGCGGACATTCGTCTCGGCAGACGTCCGTTCCACTCCCAACTAGGCTATCGCCGCTTCTTAATAGAAAGTGCTTATGACGAATTGAAACATTATTTGTTATATTTTTTACAAAGTCAGACGAAGGCATTCCTATACAAGAAAACGTTGTATAAAAGGACATACCTACCTACTCGTAAAATGATACTGGAATTTAGATCTTGAGATAGCCACGGAGAGCTATTATTAAGACAAGAGCTCAAAGACACCAGCCAACTTCGATACAATGAGATCACTGAGACGTCCTGAAACCTTATATAATTCAAATAGTACCTTATCGAATTAACCACGCAGATGGTAGGCTGGTTTTCTTTACAAAGTGAAAGCTTTGTATCTTTTTCTTAAGCCTGGGTGTCTAGTACCCTCCAAACAAAATTCGACCTTTATGCGTTCCATTCCAAAAATAGAATCTTTAGGTTTAGACGGTCTGCGTGCTGGCTCAGCTCCGATAGATCGTTAGATCTGAAGAAATGATAAATTAGTCTAGAATATCGGTTATACGACGTAAGGTTTACAAATAATCTGAACGTGGATTAAGTGACACACACACACACACTCACGCCTTTTTTTCCCCGAAGGGGTAGGCAGACGCGCAACTAGTGCACCCACTTTTCGCCGTTATTCCGTCCCATGATGTGATATGGGGCGAGCCTATCGTCAAATTCCAGACTCCGGGTTGATACTGAATAGAAAAACTCAATATCACTTTTCCCGACCCGGGGATCGAACCCGCCATAATACAACTACGCCACCGAGGTAGTCGAAGTGATACGAGTAAGTTAAAATCTAAAACTGGTTGGAGTAGGCGTTGTTTGGGTATATAGCTTTTTATGTGTATCATTTATCGTTATTTGTAATGTGGGTTTCATTTGTGATGGTTATTTTAGATACCACTCACAAGTCACATATAAAGTTTATGTGTAACTATAAATGGACCTTACGGTAAGATAAGCAGTCACTTGCGAGAAATTTAATTTTGGAAAAATATAAAAACTCATACAATATGCTACCAAATCCGGGAATCGAACTTAACGACGATAAACTACTCTAAATTATTAATTTGGATTACATTATTAAGCGGATGTTTGAGCAACGATCTATTTACGCCAGTGAGGCCGACGTCGTTGAAAATAAAATGGTCTCCAAGGAACGCTCAAGTGCCTTATTTATTTATGCTTTGTCGAACCTCTGAGATAATTTACGAAATCCTTACTGAGTATATCGAAGACCATTCTGTTGACTGTTCATATTGATTTCAACATGAAGTTAATGAAAGACACACACACACACTCACGCCTTTTATCCCCGAAGGGGTAGGCAGAGGCACAACTAATGCACTCACTTTTCGCCGTGCGTATTCCGTCCCATAATGTGATAAGGACGAGCCTATTTCCATATCAGACTACGCCGCCGAGGCAAAGACATTTTATGACATTTATAATGTGAATGAAAATGGCCTTGTGAGTCTAGTAGAAATCGGGTTGTGGTAACGTAGGGCGAGAGGCAATGGATTCGAATTCCAAGCAGCAAAATTAATATTCGAATGTATTAATGCAATTACACAATACATAGGATGGATAGGAATGCGCTCCATTATAGGGCACAAGTAAGGTCAGTGACCCAGTGTGGTCTAGTCATTTGTCTATCCTCTTGGGAAAAGGCGTGAGTGTTAATAATTTTTTTATATTATTTTAAATGTAAACTTGAATAACAAATTTGTGGATGAATATAGTTTATTTCCTCATGGGATTAAATATGTAAAAGTATTTTTGTTGTAATTAGAAAATATTACCTCGGTCACGATATTGAATAGGAACTTTTAAATTAGGTATTAATATCTAAATATTATTATTTCTAGGAATAAAAAGCACCATCGTTTTCATTATTTTGACATGGCACCAATTAAGAAACACGAACAAATTACTTAAAATGTAAAGGATGCCGGCGTAAGGAGAAAAAGTGATGAAAAGCATTCCAAAACAAAATATTTCGCAACATGTTCCTATTGGTCTGCAAAGAAGTGGAATTCTAAAGAAAACTACTGGAAAGTAAATAAAAAAAAATCACAGTTTTGTTTCTAGGGCAATGGTTGCAGGCAAACTTTTATTAGAACAGTTATTTCTGTACTATATTTAGCGTTGAACTCAACTGGAATCATTCTACTTAAAACCTTCTTTCTTTGAGCTCTGGTTGACACAATACAATAAAACTTACATAAAGATTTGACATTTTATTACTTGGAATAATTTAATTGCTACTCTGTTTAATCTCAGTGTGAAAAATTATTGCTGAAGTCACAGTACACCAAATTTAAAATCCATCGGACTTTTTAAGTTGGAAAAGAGCTGATAATCTTCAAACGCCTAAACAGATCTTCATAAATAATAGCTAAGTACCATTTTGATCACATCAGCTTTCAAACAAAAAAACCGCGTTGAAATTGGTCCATTCGTTTGAGAGCTACGATGTCACAGACAGACATACAGATACACACCCTAAACTTACACAGAGACATACAGATACACATCCTAAACTTATAACACCCCTCTTTTTCTGTCGGAGGTTAATAAAATTACGGCCATTGAAAGCCAACGATGAAGCATAGCTATGTTTTTGATTGTCTTCGACTAATAAAGGCGTTAGTCAAACTAATGAAACAGTTACAACAATGAATATTCAGCAGACGCCGACTTCGTTCGAAACTTTTGACATTTCGAATGCGAAGCGTCTAGAGCGTCGATTCGTTGAAACGTTCATAGCAAAGCATCTTAAGTAAATTACTTAGTAGAACCCTCCGCCATAATTATTATTCAACCTTTATCCGACGCAAATCGAGTAAATTTGTCCCGAAATTACTTTTATTAAAAGCATTTCTTTCCCACCACCGAACCAAAGTGCTAAAGTAGAGTAAATGGACTGGAATTTCCGTTTCACGAATAAATTATACAGAAATATTATAGTAAATAACTCTTTGAAGAATTTACGGTTTGAATGTCGCTAGACATCCGTAACGGGATGATTTGATTTTATTCAAATAAGAAATTCGGCAAAACATTGTTTCTTGAAGGAGGCAATTAGGTCGCGCCGAGATTATTTTGTCAAGAGAGCTTGTCATCAGAGTCGAAAACTTTGTTACGTGGGTCGGACCCTTCCGAAATTAGTCGTTTAAGATCGCGGGTACTACATTATCTCAGAATTATAATTCTCAATTAACACTGTTATTTCTTGTTACTTTAAACTTATCTATTATTCATGGCTCAAATTTAAGATGTTTAAAATTAAGTGAATGACATCTTGGTTTTCTAAGAAATATATTCTAATGTTAAATGGGAAAGTGCAAAAAATATTTTCTGGTATTTTCCCTGTGCCTACTTTAATTAGAATGTTTCTAAGGTTGCATTTAAAAAAATGATTTTAAAAAATTTCCCAGAAAATAGCAACTTGTTTAGTGAGATACATTTATTTTAAAATCTTGAAATATTTATTTTCTTTCGGAATTAGAATGTTCCATTGTTAGAAATGGGATGCACCAATTCATTTAAAATCATTAAATATTTATTGCGTTATTATATTCTTCTTTATTTTCCATTTTCCTTTTTTTACATTTTTATATATACTTAAAAAAAACATTAATACATAAATTATAAAAATATAAAAGCGAGGCTCAAGACCCAAGCCACCGGTGGTCAGGGATTCAAATAATGTTGCGTTTATTATTAGAAATATAAATTACTCTTACATTCTTAATATCCTGTGCGCTATTAATATTTGGCATTATTTTATTGACTCAAAATTTTCGAGTTGTTCATGATGAACAATTATCCCCGATATTTATAAGCACTTCTCTATAACCTACTTCAGGAAACCAAATATGCATAAGATCTATTTTCCGAATCTGCAGCCGGACTAGGACAGTTCTATTAGTTTTGCGCATCTTCATCAATAACCGAACGGCTCTGGGAGCCCGAATTGCTTTCTATTATAAGATCAATCGAACCGTGTATTCAAATCCGGAATAATTCCCTAGTATAACTCGAGTTTGAAACTCCTCCGTGCTAGACGCAATGACCTAAATTACGAAGTTATATTTTCTATAAACTAAATGCACACCTCGATGGCGGCGACACTTGGTGGCGTAGTTGTATTGGGTAAGGACTACCGTGATGTCTCGGATTCGATTCTCGGGTCGGCTAAGTGATGTTTTTCTGCTCAGCATCTGCCTGCAGTCTGGTTTTTTTTTTTTTTTTTATTGCATTGAATGACGAGACGAGCATGCCGTCCGCCTGATGGTAAGCGATACGACCACCCATAAACAGTAGCAACACCATCCAGCACCTTGACTTACAAAGTACTGTGTGGCATTCCACTGCGCTCGTCATCCTGAGACATAAGATGTTAAGTCTCATTATGTCCAGTAGTTATACTGGCTACAATGTCCTTTAAACCGAAACACAACAGTGCATGCACACTGTTGCTTGGCGGTAGAAATAGACATTCGTGTCGGGCAAATGGCAATTGGCAATATTACAAAGGACCTAACATACCTGGCGAAATGTGTTACACCTCTGTATACCCGATCAAGGGAAAAATGCGTGATGGTATGTATGTATAATGCATATAATTATATTTTCTTCACGGTTGATATAAAAGTTTCAAAGTTGAAGTAATCCAAGGATAAAAACAAGATAAACTAAATTACTGTTATGGAGAGCTCTTAAACTGTCAAACTTTAATCTGAAATGTGATCTAAGAGTTCGCCAAATCAATAGACGTCCACCTTTTTTTTTTTGGCCCTACCGGCCAGTAGCGTGACGCGAGTCGGCTTTTCTGGCCACACCGGACTTTCGGGTCGCTTTAGGCGCTCGCAACCCTTGATTAGATGTCCACCGAGAATGGAACTTTAAAGAGAAATTGTTAGCGTCTGAAATAATAAAAAAAATTTACTAACGACATAAAATTCTTACATTCCTATAAATAAACTAAGTACTAAACGGATTTCGATGAAATTTGGTATTGAGATAGTTTAAGACTCAGGCTATTAAGTAGGTATATCTTCATTCATTCACGCAGGCGAGCCGCGAGAAAAAGCAAGTATTTTATTTTTTGGAGGATTTTGTTTTATTCACAAAACCAAGAGCTTTACTATAAATAACTAAATTATAGACTAACTTAACTTAACAGGAGGCAATTATAGGTTTCACTAAGATATTAATGCATATTAAATTGTCGGAGGGATACAATACATTAAATAGGTTCACAAGATGAGGTAAGTTCCCAATATAGAAAAAAGTGTATGTAAAAGTTGCAATATGAATTTGCGTGTATGTACAATGTTATATGTTATTGTATAGCATAATATTCAGGAGTCATTAACGGACATTGGCAGTACATGGCGCAGACCCTAGCTATCGTAATTCGTGGAGTATGCTCTTTTCATAAACCCATACATCATGCTAATTAGTGCTATGGAGGATGCTGCGTGGTTATTAATTATTAATTAAGCGGAATGACACACATACAGAAACGTATGAAATTAGCTAAAACGAGGCTTATAACTTATTCAAGAGCATAATTTATTTACGTGGAAGACATTTTGCATGAGAAATGTGTTCTAATTTCTTAACATCAGGTGTTTTGACGGCACTTGTTAATTGTTGTGACACGCTGTAGCAGAAAACATTTACGTTAATTTGTATAATAGTTTATTACAGTCGGTTGTATGAGATATATTTTCTTCTGTCTATATATGTTACTTGCAATTTGTAAAATATATATATTTTAAAAAAATATAACAATAAAAGACCTACGCTGAGTTTCTTGGTGCTTCTTCTCAGGTCAGTGAGCTTTTCCGAAGCACTGGTAGAATCTTTTAGATGATAAAAACATTGCAAAAAAAAGACGTGTAAAATTGCCCTTAGGGGCCTAATTACTGAATAAAGGATTTGAATTTGAATTTATTCTATTTTCCCTGGTTCATTTGTTTGATAATTATGCTAAGTTTCCTGAGATTATCAACGATTTTCTGTGTTCAGTGCTTTCTCGGTACGATCTATCTATCCTAACTTACGAGGTGCAGTGGTATTTAGGACTGGTATTTAGCTGAAATAATCGGTCAATCAAATCAAAATGTATCCGTCGTTAGACTTAAATCGGTGCACCAACAAATCTAAACCAAGATTAAATAAACCGAGATTTAATTATTCGATTAAAATCCAGCTTAGTTTGAAGCAAACAGGCGCTGCCAAAATATGGTTGGAAATTTAAAAATGTTTAAAAGGGATGACCCGAGGTTTGGCCGAATAAACAACGTGTTTACGGTTAAAGCCTCCTCTGCTTCGTAAACATTTACTTCCTGCGCTTAACATGTTTGTGCGGTACACATTTTGTTGACATTTATAACGGACAATTTTCTTTTCAAATTATTTGGTGCGTTCTTATTTTAGGATAATGATTTGTTTTACGTTACCTGTTCAAAGAAAATAAATAATATGTCATTCCTGTCTGTCTGAGTCGCATTTTATACAAACTGTATGGAGAAAGTTTTTAGCAATTTCTGACCGTAAAGTACTCGAACTTCTAATGGTGCCATAGTCTTTTGATTCTTGTAAGCAACAGGATCGATTGGCTTAAAAAAGATTTTACGTAAATATCCCATTCATTTCCTGCTTACTGTAAACACATTCTACATTATATTAAATTTACACTATTATGACATAAAAACAAAACGTGAATGCAGATTTTAATATTGCAGATTTTTTTATCGTAGAATTTATGACCTATCGCCTGCCTGACGTATTAAAAAAATGTTTATCGACCTGGGTGTCGAACCTAGAACCTCCTGTTATAGCCGACAAGAGGTCACTAGGCGAAGTAGTCCTCAAAAATCTGCTCTTTAAATCTTACTTTTTATATTAATATTATAAATATTAATGTTTGTAAAAATGTTTCGATGTTTGTAAGAAGTAAATGCAGAAAAAGCTGAACAGATTTGTATGAAATTTAGCACACAGAAAGAACATGTCCTGGATTAACATATAGGCTACTTTATCGCGGTAATTTGCTCCTGCAAGAAATATTTTATTTTATCTAAAGTTTTGGATAGATGGCGCTGGCATCATACGGATGGCGCTAGTGATCGGTACGGTGATTGAGGTTTTGTTGCGGGAAAGGCTTTTCATGCGGGAGAAGACGCGAGAAAAATCTAATAGTAGACTCCATAGAACACCTACAAACTTGGTATGACTAGTAATAATACCTTTTTTTATTTGATTGAATGACAAGACTAGCATGCTGTTCGCCTGATGGTAAGCGATACGACCACCCATAAACAGAAACACAACAGGGTATGCACACTACTGCTTAGCGGTAGAAATAGACATTGCGGTGGTACCCACCCAGATAGACTCTTACGAATGAGAGACCTACCACCAGTAAAAAATAATTATTCAAAATGTCCCAACTGTGAACTGTTCATATCAATCCTTGTTGAATTTAAACAGCATTAATCATTATAATGAAATCAAATGGGCACACTAGCCTTAAACCAATTCAATTTAGTTAGTTGTAGGTAGTTTGGAAAAACCGCGATTCATAGCAATAACCACTCTATTACCGTACAACCGGGTAGCGGCGGTCTACGTAACAGGTTAAAAATATGGTTCTGAAATATTTTTTGTTATAATTTCACGAATATTTTAATTGTGAAAGTTTATTAATTGGATCTTTCTTAGAAGATATCGCATTAACCGCTAATAGAATTCGGATGAAATCTGGCACAAAAATATGCCAAATCCTAAACTAACACAAAGGTTTACTTTATATCCCGGAAAAATGCCTATTGTGGGTCTTTTATTCTGGACTATTTTTATACGTGTAGAACCGGCAGCAAAATCTGGTAAACTACAATCTAAAATATATTTTTTCCGCGCATTTTAAATTATTGTATTTATCTAACTATATAGTAAGTTCACAATATTAATATAATTTAGCGTCTAACAAAATCAAATTATTTTCTCATAATTCGCAGTCTCGCATGTTGTCCGTCTATATTTTTTTTATAAAAGGAATAGGTGTAGTCTTAGAATGTAACTATATATTTTAAATTTTCACTTTCTTAATTAGATTACTGAACTTGTCGCGTGCATTTTAATTTTAAATCTCTTGATAGGTTCATTGACTGTGCTATAAAAATAGTTCATATAATTAATGTAATTAAAAAAATAAACTTGTAGATGTCAGAGATAGGACATTCTACCTAAACCAAGTAAATAATGACGAACAAGGCCGTATGCAAAATACAACAATACACTTTAATTTAAAACGAAATTAATTTAAATTTCATCAAATCCTCGGCGCGTCCTTTAAAGTTTTGTATTACATCAAAATTATAATTAATTACATCAAACGACAATAGGCGTAATGCTTGTACTTAATTAATATTTGCTTTTATCGTAACGTACTCCGCGGAGTTTCGGGGTACTTCTCGTTATAAACAGTTCTTGTACTTGTGGGTGTACAGTCAGCAGCATAAATATCTGTACAAAATAAAAATTTCAAATCGCCTATATACGCGTTGAGTTAAATTGAAATTTTTTTTTCTTCTTTTAAAAAAAAGTAAATCTCTTTTATTTTATTTTTGTGAAGAGAAAAAATAGATTAATAAGAACACAAAAGTGTGTAGGCAATTTGGAGTTTTCAATTTGTTCATCTACTTATGCTGCTGACTGTACACCTAAATCCAGATAATTTCTTCGCTTTTGTTTAGACTGTAAGATTTCGTTTCATAAATGAGCGAACTTCAAATAATGTGCTTTTTATTTATATTTTTAACGTTTAAAATACTTTTAAATATGATGAAGATAGCCTTTGTTCCAAGGTGAAAGTGTTTTTCCAGAACTTTTTTCCAGCAAATCGCACCCTACTGGTGATTCAAGGTTGTAATTTTGGACCTCTAAACACCTTTCGGGTAATAATGTAGCTTCTATATCAATTGTTAGCTTTCGCTACTGCGCCACTTTATTCAGCGGTTTATTAGTTTATTTCATAATATATCCAAACATACGAAATATCATCACCAATTTTCTCATTTATAATATTCAAAATCGTAGTGATGTGGGTATTATCCAATAGTACAATTTGTTTTTGCAAGTCACACATAATATATCATACACAATTCCTAATTATACGATAATTATAACAATTATCTAGGATAATCCGGCTTATGCAGCTGTAACAAGGTAATTAATTATACACGTAGTTAATTAGAATGAAAAAATATCGTATAAAATAACCGTACTGTTTAGACTGCTGTAACAATATTATTCTAAATTCAGAACATTAGTTTAATATGCGACTCGGTTTAATTGACGCGTACGCAAATTCTGAAGATTCGTCTTGTTTTCGATTCCAATCTGATATCTTCGATTCGAATAATATCACTCCAAGCTACCTGGGTTTGGAATTTGTGCCTGAGATGACCATTATGTGCTCGTTGCCTAATACATCATGGCTCATGAGAGTGAAACAAGGTCCGCGAACTGTGAGTGCGCCACTTGCTTGCTGCTTTCTCCCTTGAAGATATACTATGTTTATGTACAGAACCCTTTTTTTTCCCTTTTCGGCGCATTAGGGACGGCTGCGGGCTTCCTCTGACTGAAGTGTCGAAGTTGTCGTCCGCAACCGCCTCTGCGCGGTGCTGCTAAATGCAGCCCGTCTCCTCTTGTGGGGGGCACACATATTATCTTGCGGCGGACAGCACCCGTGCCGACCGCCCCGACCCCACTGGCCCCTATTAGTCGCCTCCTACGACAGACAGGGGATACCGTGGTGGAATTCTCCAAACGCCCCCAAACCACAGGGCGGATGCACGGAACCCTAGCTTCTACGCGTCCTCATACACATAATGTTTTATTTAACATCTTTCCCTTCCAGTACCTTGACATAATGCGCGCTAATTTTTTCTTCAATAAAACTAAATTACACAGAAAAATAATTTTATTTCAAACGTAATGTATTCAACATTTATTTTATTGAAGTTTTTAGCTTAAATTGCAAATGTAATTTGCTCCAAGGCATTTCAAGTCTGACTCATTTGTTTATTTGAACCGTTATAGGCTAATGAATAAACCGTTAATTTTTGATTGTACGGTTATTTCAAATCTTTATGCTCCATTAATTTAATTTCGGAAAGTATTTATAAATATCTCGTGGTGTAATTATATTGTACGGATGTCATGCTGAAGGCTCGGGTTCGATATGCGGGTTCGGTAAAGTTTTGTCGAGTTCTTCTGTTGAGGTGTGACCGGTTCATGGTGATAGCCACTATAATATGGGGTCTACCATGGTGTGTGAAATGTGGGTTTCATAACAACTTTACTTTCCCCTGAAAGAGGGAAATGGCGTGATGCTATGTAAATAATAAATAATATCAGCCCTGTATACTATACAGGGCTGATATTATTTATTATTCCCACTGCTGGGCCAGGGCCTCCTCTACTACAGAGAGGGTTCAGGCCTTAGTCCACCACGCTGGTCTAGTGCCCGTTGGCAGACATCATATACCTTCGAAATTTTTATAAAAAACTTCTCAGGTATGCAGGTTTTCTCACGATGTTTTCCTTCACCGTTAATGTAATAATTCATTCACAAATGTTATGTTAAATGCTATGTATGTATTCATAAATACCAATTATTAACGCGGCTACATCGTCGTATAAGTTTTGTTTGGACGAAAAGCGGTTGAGCGCTAGTTAGGTATCCTAGGAATTACAGCGTTTGGTGTAGCCTAGCTCTAATCACTTGTCGCTTAAGGCCAACCATTCCAACATTCAATTTTGATTTGTCAATCCTCTCTCTTGTAAGCGTTTGTGTTTAGACATTATGTAAGTAAATGGACATTATTCTTATCTAGTTTTTTTTTAATGGACCTATCGGCCAGTTGCCTGACGCGAGTCGGCTTTTCTGGCCACACCGGATTTTCGGGTGAATGCTTTAGGCGTTCGCAACCCTTGATTTAAGTAGATTTACTCACTTTGCTGTGTACTTAAAAGTAAGAAATATGTAGTATCCTATAGACTAAGTATGTACTATAAATAAAATAAAAAAAAGCCTGATATTTCTCAAATTTACAGTATCTACTAATAATAATTTTAAAGTATTAATTTTTATGTGAGAACCCCTGAGGTGAAGGCCGCTTGCAGAGAGTGCCAGCTTTCTCGGTTCTTCGCAACATCCATAAGGACATAATAAAGTATTTTATGTAAAAAAGTATCGAAGAAAGCCATACAGTTTTAGAAATACTTAATACTTACGCATACGCATACTCACGCCTTTTATCCCCGAAGGGGTAGGCAGAGGCGCAACTAGTGCACCCACTTTTCGCCAAGCGGATTCCGTCCCATGATGTGATAGGGGGCGAGCCTATGGCCTTATCGGGCACAAATTCCAGACTCCGGGCTGATACTGAATAGAAAAATCGAATATTCCTTTGCCCAATACGGGGATCGAACCCGAGACCTCAGCATTGCAGTCGTACCGTAATACAACTACGCCACCGAGGCAGTCATAATACTTATTTACTTAACTTAATACTTATTTCATTGGAATCCATCGAGATATAGTTTTCTACTCACAAAGAGTTGGTTTAATTATTATATTAGCACAATCGCACTCAAATAATCGAAATATATGCACATCAAACGCAACAAAGTCCGTGCCAATGAAATCTAAACTCCGTACGAAATTTTGCGTGTAGAGTTATATCATAAAAGAAAATTTTTATGGACGCTAAATTAACGTGTGTATGTTATTTTAACAACGTGTTATAATCATAAAAATCCTCCGCACGTTAATAAAGACAAATGAGTTAATAAACTTCACGTCGCGTTCATAAAAATATACTAATTTGGCTGCATGCCTACAAAGTTTTTATTGAGCGACTTAGCCTGGACAATTCAGGAGTGTTAGCCATGAGTGTTCCAATTTCGGCTATAATTAGTGGCACTTGTGCAAATTGAACTGGTAAATGACATGATGGGTGTACTACCAACTACACTTATTACAAATTAGGACGTGCCATTTACTTCGGGCACAAATTGAAAAGAACCAAATCGTTGTCGTCCATTCTAAATTGGCGATATTATGGTCGTAGAATGGGTGATCTATTTAGTTTGTGGTTTAATGTAGGAGATATTTCTTGAAACTGCTGATTTTATTTTGATTATTTTTCCGACCCAAATATCGACCAATAGAATTGCACCATTCGACGTCACGTGGTACAACCTACATGGTATTATACTGATAATTTTTTGAATATTTTCTCTGGTAGTTACTATATATTATGAAATTCTTATTTGTTGACTGTTCATTTCATCTCATGGTGCAATTCTATTGGCCGACATTTGGGACGGAAAAATAATCCCCCGAATACCACACGAGCTTCAAAATTATCTGGCATTTCCCTCAAGGTTCCCTGCAAACAAATAAAGTCGTCAAGTTTTTCAGGAAAAATCACTCGCGCTTCGCGCTCGTGATTTTTTAACCTGAAAACTCCTTCATTTGTTTGCAACGAACCTATCGGAAAATACCCGATAATTTTGAAGCTCTTGTGGTATTATAAGTGAATATTCTTTCACTAGGTAACGGGTGCTACATAATGCTGCTGTGTTATAAGTTTTTTTTTTCACGAGAATTTTAGTCCACTAAGACGAGCAAAGCCGTTTACAAAGGTTTGTATTTCAATATAAATCAAAAGCTGGTCTATTATGTTATGAAGCTAATAGTACACACACTCTACTGTACTCACGCCTTTTATCTACAAAAGGGTGGGCAGAGGCACCACAAGTACACCCTGTAAGGTGTCTGGATTAGGGTAGTTCATTAATGCAGGAGCTAAAATGTTGTTTAAATTTTTATAACTGTTAAATGTTAGGAATAATTTTATCAAATGTCATGTTAACGATGGTGCACCTGGTTGTGACGGTTGTACGCAGTGCACTGTTTTAACTTTAGTATGTAAGTACGCATCCTTAAGCAATAATAATTAATATGTGCAACGTAGGCACCAAAATACATCGCATGTTCGGGTTTTACCATAACCGAACACAACCACTTTTCGCCGTGCGTATTCCGCCCCATGGTGTGATAGGGGGCGAGCCTATCGCCATATCGAGCACAAATCAGTCACAAGATAATAGTCATGGACGTTAATTAACGTGTAGATGTTAAGTTAACAACTTGTAATCGTAAAAAGTGATTTTTATCCGCTGTTGGAGAGCTCGCGCGAATATTAATTCAATCCGCCTTGTTTACATTTAACGCATTTTTGCCGTGAAAATGGTCCGTAATTAAGTCATACATACGAGCCGGTGGCCAGGTGGAAATTAAATGTCATTTTGGGGTGTAGAGAGCGAAAAAATTTAATGTAGCCGAGGTGGAGAGTTTTCACGGTTCATTTTGATGTACCTACATACATAGGATTTGTTGTGATTTAGCGTGAAAGCTGATTCGTTACGAAAAAAATATATTTATAAATTTAAAGTTACGAATTGAATTTATAATTTAATTATTTATTGGACAGAAAATAATGGTATGACATATATTTTATGGAGGTATTATTTTATTAGACCATTAATCTCTTTCATGAATCCGCATAACGTTCCGGCGGATTTTCATTTTCGTTCGTATTTAAACAGCAATCTTGGCCACATTGCATCTTTTCTGACACTAAACAGTAAATCTTTCTCTTCTCGCCAAAACAATCTCGACTAACTGCATATCTTACTAACATTATAAATGAGAATGCTTGTGATAATGTTTGGATGATTCTTGGAAATTTAAAATATATTTATATTATTTTATAGGTTACGTTTTATCCCGGTTGCTTCATTGGAATATATATGAATTCTTAAATCTATTTGTTTTTTAATATTTGGAGCTATCGTCGCACCGATGGTGCTATGAATGGCTACAGTAATTTAGGAACTTTTGTACTGGGAAAGACTTTTCATGAGATCGAAGCCGCGCGCAATACCTAGTACATTGATAAAATCACCACAAAAAAATGCTGTAAATATGTCTATTATAGGAAAACACGGTGTTATTTGTGATTATTATTATTATTACAGCTTTATCCCCAGTGTTACAAGAAAAAAACAGTTATCCATGAGTGCTTAAGTTATTTGTTAGTATAGTGTTCGTGTGTTTTATTTAATAATAACTATTGTTTGTATTTGATTTTAAGTTAGGCGTAAGGACCGCCATTTGTTGTTAAAGCCTCCTTCAAACTACTCCAGCAGGTTCTATTTTGTGCTAGTCTTGGCCATAGCGTTCCAGCTACTTGGACAATGACATCGCTCCATCTTTTTGAGGATTTGCCAATTCTTATAAAAAGGGTACCAATTCGTTGCCATCTTTAATTTTTTTGACCATCTTTTATCTATGATAGTAACAGTAAATATTTCTCTTGTCCGTAGCAATAACATCAGCACACGACATAACGCAGTTAAAGGTGCCCCTGTACGCCGACCCGCGGCGCGCCGCCGAACTCAGCTGTCACTTCCAAATGAACGACCAGAAACTACACTCTGTCAAGTGGTACAGGGACATGAACGAGATATTTAGATACAATCCGTCACAGAAGGTGAGTTTTATATTTTATAGCTGGATATACGCTAAAGATCAGGTAGGTCACCAAATGGTAAGTGGGAAATGAGTGCAGTGCAACTCCACGTATTAATGTAATTCAAAGCTCTGGCGGTGTTGTTACTGATAATGGGCAGTCGTGGCGCTGACCATCAAGCGCCACAAAGATTTTGCCAACGCCCATGAATAACCTGCAGAAAAAAATGCAGAAAGAACACCTCTAGAAGTTTCTCTGGCCCTCCAAATCTAACAAAGCTGCGATTTTAGGCCGGATTTCTGTGCTGATGAATATTTAATATAGTAGGAAGCCCACTTTTCTTCGCGGGGAAAAACACATTATCGCTATCACCACTGGGGGTGAGTGGAACGGTTAAAAGGTAGGAACAATGGGCGAGCTGATCCATTTATGCTGAATCCACTCACTATTTACAGCGTGCTTGAACTTCCATCTTTTAAGTCTACGCATAAAATATATATGACAATATTGACCTACAATTTAATTCACAGAACTGTGATGATTGGTGAACTTTTAACCATTTCCAATAGCTAACAAATGAACAACCTCGGCAAACGGTAAGCAGTGCCTAGAACTTTGCCATTTGGAATGTTGGCTCAATAAGTTGTGGGTTTATGATTAAGTTTATGAGTTAGCAAAATATCCTCCAGTTATAAAGTCAATAGGTCTAATTTTGAACATTACGGGTCAGTTATCAACTTTCATGTTTACGGGTAACTTAGCTTTTTTTTTTATTGCATTGAATGACGAGACGAGCATGCCGTTCGCCTGATGGTAAGCGATACGACCACCCATAAACATTAGCAACACCATCCAGCACCTTGACTTACAAAGTACTGTGTGGCATTCCACTGCGCTCGTCATCCTGAGACATAAGATGTTAAGTCTCATTATGTCCAGTAGTTATACTGGCTACAATGTCCTTCAAACCGAAACACAACAGTGCATGCACACTGTTGCTTGGCGTTAGAAATAGACATTGTGGTGGTACCCACCCAGACGGCCTCTTACATAATGAGCGACCTACCACCAGTAAAAGTAGCTTGGTCAAGGGAAGATTAGGAAAACAAAAATAGAGATCGGAACTTGAAATTTTTTATATTAAAAATAAGTATGTAGTAGTTTAATGACTGCCTCGGTGGCGTACTTGTATTACAGTACGACTGGAATGTTGCAGTCTTGGGTTTGATCCCCGGGTCGGGCAAAGTGATATTGGGTTTTTCCAATCGGTATCAGCTTAAAGTCTGGCATTTGGCCACGATATGGCCATAGGCTCGTCCCCTATCACATTATGGGACTCCTCTCCGGCCTCCGCCTCTGCCTACCCCTTCAGGGATAAGAGACGTGAGTGTGTGTGCGTGTGTGTAAAAATAAGTAACTAATGAGAAAATAACCGTAAAATTTAACATCCCAAAATACTACAAAGCGAATAAAAACACATTATTGCTGAACCATAAATCAAATTTTATTCGCAACAACAATATTAATTTATGTTTTATATAAAATAAATTATAAGGAAATATAGCTAATATGGGTTTTTTAATACATCAATGGCTAATATATACAATAGATTATAAATGCAAAACATGATGAAAATGTAGCTAGATTCGGTAGACAGACGATTTGATGTAATGCCATTCCAGCAATGTGACAAATATTGATATTACTATAGGAAAGTAATATATAGGTAAGTACTATAAGATCAAACTCTTCTACCTACATTCGCAATTTCACTTTACAAATACTTATTTTTATTGCGAATCAATATAAAAATATGCAAAAAACGTATCAATTTAAAAATAAACAATAAAAAACCTTTACTTTGATGTATTGCCCAACATAAACTTGCAACACACAAAAGGGTTGATTGAAAAAGTATGGAACAGAAATATACTGTTTGGCCAAAGGAGAAATTTTCGACACACAAAGGGTATGAACCCTGCTTTTGAAATCGTTAACTCAAACGTATAGTAAAATTTTATTCGATACCTACATTTATACGCTGTATCGTTGAGTTATAAAATATAAAAGACTGGTATAAAAATAAAAATTCCTGACTTACTTCTTCGAATAAATTCTACATTACTAAATAATAATATTCTGTAATAAAACGGTGATTTTAAAAGGGCGCAATAGACTGTGGCAACAGACTTGAAAGGCCCTTATCTGCCGTATACACATAACATAACATACATCATAACCACAATAAGTGCCTAAAGAATCATGGTGCTGCCAGCGTTTGCAGAAAGAAATAGAGAGTAGTAAGGGGTTGTTTCAACTCTTCGCTCGTCATCCTGAGACATAAGATTTTAAGTCTCATTATGTCCAGTAGTTACACTGGCTACAATGTCCTTCAAACCGAAACACAACAGTGCATGCACACTGATGTTTGGCGGTAGAAATAGACATTGCGGTGAACAGTTTCATCGCACGAAACGCAACAGCGCTGTCACAATTAGTTTCTTTAACATTTTCGCTTGTTTGCTTGTTTGCTTGTTACTCCTTGCAAACTTGAAAAATCGTGTACAAATAAAACAACGATAAAAATAAAAGTGGACCAAACAAATCCAGGGCACGCAACAATCCTTGAGCGTACGATTTTTTAATATTTTTCGTAAATAACGATAAATATTTCATGAATTTTCAAGATTGGATAGTAATTAGTATATGTTTGTACACTCAGCCACATGAGTAATTAAAGAAATTCAAAACTGCAAATCGCCTAAATACGATAAGGTTAATTGAAAAGGAAAACAATTCTTTGTGTGAAGTAAATTAATAACATTTTGTTTATTTTTTGTGAAGAAAAAACGTTCTTAACAACACAAAAGTGATTTGAAGTTTCGAATTTGTCCAGCTACTTATGTGGGTGATTGTACAAATAACTAATAAAAAAAATAAAACGGAACTCGTTTAAGTATTAGGCGGTGTTTCGTGGAACAATTTTACCACTCCTATTTAAAAAGTAAAAGCTTATCTTTTAATACCACTGCTCGGTGTAAAAGTGGTTTCATAACATAATAAGTACAATTATTTGAACTTTATGAAATGTTTCATAAAATTCATAATAGCTCAACTTTTACTATTTTGTTCAGTTTAATACACTTTTTTCTATGGTTCATAAAGAAATATCAATATAAATATTATGTGTTATGAATAGTACATATGAACATGTATATACTGAAATATAGTAGAGGCTTGTACATTTTAAATGGAAACAATCGATTAGGAATAATGCTCCAGAATATTCTGAAATTGGGCCACCGTTAGTTACAAACTACGACCTGTCGAAACCAGTTAGTTGCTGTTACATTTGGGTATGCCTAACCTACACGTGTAATAATGAAACATGGGTCCTACAGATAAACATGTTAAAATCAATGTTCTGTTCATGACGCTCACGTTTGGCGCTAGGTTGAAATTGGCGTAATCATTATAAAACACAGTATCCATTTATTGATAAAAAATAAGGGCTTTCGCCTCATAGGTGTAATGACATACCAGGGTTATAAATCATTTCTGCCATGGTAGACGGCTGGTGGTCATGGCGAGTGGCCTGCTTTTACGAGTGCGTGATCTCGCGGAAGGAAAGCGCCGAGCGAGATCGTGAGCAGAACGATCCCGCCCTCAGCCTGAGGAGACGTAGGCATCGCCGGGTGTACGACTGACGGAAACCTCGTGCCCTGTGGTCCGGGGGCATCTAGAGAGTTCCGCCACGGTATCCTCTGCCTTTCGAAAGAGGCGACTAAATGGGGCTAAGAGAGAGTCGCGGGGCGAGCAGTGGTGTGCTGATCACTCCAATTTAAGCGATTCTGAGGTGAACGACGATGCGGGTGGTATGTCTCGCGTATAGTTCGAGGGCATCTTAGACCCCCCCCCTATATAGAGAAGAGCCGCAATGCGGCATCACGCAGGTACAGTCCCTTGCAGCTATCTTAGTGCAAAAATATACCCCGGGGTTTGGTTGGTATGTCTATGTACTTAGGGTTAGGGACGCGGTCTAATGTTCGCTCGGATTATGCTACACTTACGAATGTCAACATTAGACCGTAAGACTGGTGAAACCAACATAAAGGTTCCACTCACCCCCTAGTGGTGGAAGTGACAAGATAAATAAAAAAAATGTTGTAAAACGTTAGGTTCTGGGCTCGATTCTTCGGACAATCCAAACTTGGGAGTTTTTCAATTCTAACAATAAACATATCTGACGATATAATGATGGGTTTTTGCCCACCCGCCATCATGTGACATAAAAATCTTGACGAAAAGTGGGTGACTTAGTTGCACCTCTACCTACCTCTTTGGGGAATAAAGGCATATTATATTATGTGGTTAGAAGCCCTAGCCACTTGCTCGAGCATTAAAGGTATAGTTATATATTTAGTAGTGAAAAATATATTGAAAAGAGAAATAATAACGCCACAACAAACGCACTCTCTAGCTAACAAAGCCTGTTTGTTCCAGCCGCCGATACGTCTGTTCAATGTGACCGGCATCATGGTGCAAGGTGGTGAATGCCAGGTGGATTCCTGTATGGTACGGGTGATGCCACCGCCAATAGCCACGGGCGCTGCCTACACTTGCGAAGTGTCTACAGAAGGACCCAAGTTCCAGATCGCGAGGAAATCAAAACACATGACCGTTGTTGGTGAGCTTACTTCTAGAAAGGTTTTCTTAAATACTATAGAAGCGTAAGATATATTATTGAATTCCGTAAAAAAAATATAAGTTCATATTCATTCACCTCTTTGCATGATACATGTTGACGCTACATAGCGAAATAATGTAACGAATAATATGCATGACGTATTTATGTTAATCTGAAAGAGACAAAATTTAGAGACTGAAATTTTTAACGAAATGTAGTATAGTAGTAGCATGTAAAATATCATCAAAATTTATTTTTAAAAATAAGAACGTGTTGCACTCAGGTATTGCCGGCAGAAGTGAAAACTTGAACACTAACGTTGTGCATTTTTGAATATTTTGGAATGGTTAGGGAATAATTTCGCACGAATTGCTTTATTTATCAGTATAAAAGTACTAGCATTTATGTGGTTAAATACAATATTTATTTATTGCGCTATCGTACACAAAAATGTCAATTTCACTATTTTTTTATAAATCAAAGTTTTAAAAAAGAATGGTTACGCTCTTTTGTACTCGTACCGTGCCAACGCTGGGGAAATAAATAAAAATGTAGTCGTTTCAAGAATTATAGCTTCTACGCAATGTATTTAAGGTTCATATTAGTAAGGGATGGTTTTAATGAAGTAATAAATAAAAATGTACACGTTTAAGAGTTATAGCTTCTACGCATTGTATTTAAGGTTCATATTAGAAAGGGGTGGTAAAACCTCTTATGCATTTTCGATCGGTCACGTGATCCTGACGCGAGTTTAACATTTTATACCCATCCCAAAATTGCTCAACGCCGCTAAAGAATTTTTCACTTCAAAAATTAAACCTAGTCTATCCATAACATATCGGATTTTTTGGCACCTACTTGAAAATTCATTCCAAGCGAAAATCGTTCAACCAGTGTACGATGTTCGAACAGATACGATTTGTGTTTCCAATTTATTTATAAAAAATATCATGTATCACAAACAGCAGTTCATTTTTAAGAAATTTTTCACGTATGCATTTGCTATGTTAAAATTAACTTACACATGAAACAGAAACGTGTTAAATTAAATTACAACAAATTTACAATTCTGAAGTACTTATTTCCATATTTGCTATTTGTAAAATAACGAGAGGTAATATAAAGTTTTAAGAGTAACACACAAGCGTACATTGCAGGCACGAGTCCAGAGTCAAAAAAATATATTAATTTACATCAGTTTTTTTTCCGAATCAAGTATATAATTCAGTTTATATAATGCAAAATTTATGTCATTAGAATTTATTTTAATACTAACTTATAGTCAAGCATGCAGGACTTAATTATAATTTAATTAGACACTCATCATCGGAAATGTTCAGCAATTAAACTGTAAGAGGAGTTCGTTGGAAACTCCTTGTCGTAGTGAAGTGAAATAAAGTCAAACTTCGGAGACTAGTTAACGGTTGTCGACTACGTCTAATTGATTCCTAATTTCATGGTCGTCTATGATAAAGCGTTTGTAAAAGAAATTTGAAAACATATTGTATGCAGCATAATAAAGAATATTTCAGGTTTTTTATTTTATATGTTAGGCACCTATCTCAATAATTTCATTACAAAAACTAATTTATATCTATAAAAGCTATGTATACCTCTACGCTACTTTTAAGTTGAAAAATACCTATCATCTTTTTCTTCTATTGAATGCCTTAATAAAATCAGCACATGCTGGCTATACAAAAACAGTCTCTTAAAGTAAGTGCAATTCGCAAATCGAATATAGTTGGGTCACAAAGACTTAAAATGTAATAAAAAGAATGCGTTCTAAAAGCTAAGAAAACTAAAATTTTATTTCTGAAAAGTAAGCATTTATTACGTAGCGTTATTTGATTTTATACGCACTTGTAAGCATATATATTTAGTTATACAAAAGAATATAAAAATACAATAGAATAAATCAAATATGTCTATTTCAGACGTTGAAGATATAAGACACAATTTTCTCAACTCAGCACATAAAATCTAGACCAACGAAATTGAAAGAGATAAAAATATTCAATTGACATTATTTTCTTCGTACTGTCAATTATTATCACAGTTTTATTCTTATACATAGTCTAGCCAATAATATGATGTAATTTTTGCAGTGCGTTCCTTTATCAGACACTAGTTTTTGCCCGCGGCTCCGCCCGCGTGAATGAGTTTTCCCGCGATAAAAGTCCCGTTTTATATTTTCCCGGGATAAAAAGTAGCCTATGTGTTAATCCAGGACATAATCTACCCGTGTGCGAAATTTTATCGAAATCCGTTCTGTTGTTTTTGCGTGAAAGAGTAACAAACATCCATACATCCATACATCCAGACATCCATACTTACAAACTTTCGCGTAGTAGGATTCTATGAAGACATGAGATGGACATTAGGGTTCGGGGCACAATACAGTGAAACGGTTTTGTTATGATGGTATCGTAATATTATAACCGTAGTTTTATAGATTAAATCGGACCCTACCCTTTTAAATGTAATCAGAATTCTCAGAAGGCAGTTCAATTCATTATATCTCTTAAATTAAGGTTAAGAAGGTTGGACGACAGGAATTCTTGTTTTTACGTACCTAATAATTATATTTAAACATAATTAAGCAAGGCAAAAGCAAATACATTACTTATAAATAATATTTTTATATAACAAATAAATAAAAATGAATTTTCATATGTTATTCTTTTAGAAGTCCCATAGCAAAACAGATAACTGTGATTAAAATCGATTTTTAAAATTATCATGCAGTTTTATAAGATTTAGGGCCAATCTGACCGCTTGCTGATAAACGATACTTGTCACATAAATGTATAAACCGACGAAAGACAAAATTCACACTCTAATCTATGCTATTATATTAGAGTGTGACTTTCGTGTTTGGTTTGGTATAATATAATTAGCATCTATCAACAAAGGGTGAAATCGTTATAATACATAAAATAATATCATTAAATAAACCTTACAAGCTTATGATTTATAACAGCATAAGCGTTAACTACATTACTTACCCAGACTAATGAGCGAGAAAGAAAATTTCCACGGAAGCGTGATGAAGGGGATAGGGACCAGGAATAGTGACAAAGTGCACAGGACACTTTTTATTCTATAAACATTATCTACACATATTCCACAGGCAAAAAGACGTGAGATTTTAGTTAGTAATAATAAAAAATACGTTGAATTAATAAAATTTAACGTGTAATTCAACTCTATTTTATTTATAAAAATGAACCAGTTTTGCTAAAGGATACAAAAATCAAACTGTCACATCAAATATTCATCTTTTCTCTCTTTTTTTTTATCAAAGCAAAAATTCCATGACGTAAACATTTTTATAATTCATTTTATAAGAGTGTCGCGTATTTACAAACGATTTATTTAAACATCTGAAGCCTCGATGCTATAAACCATCGTAATATTCTAGTTTAGGCCGTGTGCAAACGTAAACGTAAAACGTAAAACTTTCGATTCGGATAAAATTGAACCGCTTGCATTGTGACTCGTGAATGCAAGGAGTTTTATCGGCGCAATTATCTCTGCACCAGAATCCGGCAACTCGACGGCATCAATGTGGCCGCGATCTAACAATAGCTGTCGTAGTTCGAATTTAAAGCTTTTAATTAACTTCTGCATACGTATTCCACAATGGCGAACTTCTATTGGTAATTTGCGTAGCACAGCTGTACTACACTTACACCTGATTTTAGTTTTAGATGAATTCAAATCTATTTTGCCTGCAGCGATGCCGGACGGAGACCCGGTGATAATTGGGGCGCCGAAAGTGTTGAAGCCTGGGGAGCAAATATTCCTCAACTGCACGTCTGACTACTCTCTACCATCGGCGGACATTAATTGGTACATCGACGATGAGCTACAAAAGGTTGGTACACAATGCGTTCTACAACGCAATTCATTTGCTTAATTCGAACACGAATGGATTTACGAATCAAATTTCAATCAACGGAGTGATTCCAGTTCAATTATTCTTAGACGCTTTCGTGTTGGTTCGAGGATCTAAGTAGAAAACTCGGTCAATGTTTGTACAAATAGATTAACTGTTTACAGTGCAAAGGTTTAGTGTCGCCATTATCTGATCTGCAGAATTTATTTGACATTAAAGCTATCGCTAGTAAAGTTCCAGTGAATAGCTATTGGAAGTACGTTGTACCAAACAATCGTAAAATGGGATACAGCTGATTGGTCATATGTGACCTGCGCTTTACACACAGCGGTGGCACACAATGCACTTGGCAGATAGCTTGAGTCGATTCTGTTTGCTCTCGTGGTATACAGGAATCCAATTTGAGAGGATTAGGTACCCTATTCATTGATGTGATTGGAAACGATAAATTGATATCGGACGTGTTCTGAGATACTGTTGCTAAAAACTATCTCTAAGAGTAGAAATATTAGTTATTACTTACACAATAATTGCTTGATTTGAGCTGTACGTGAGTGTCGGATATACTTTTGTTCCATATAAATTGACAAATGTAAAATGTTTTGTCAAAATAAAATCTATTAAATGGAATATATTTAAACGTAAGCACAAAGGTATAAATTATTTCAAAATTCAATATACCTCCCATTTGATTTAACTAAATGGGAAATATAGCAGTTATGGGCACAACAAAGTTTATTTTTTCGATTCTTAGGCATCGAAGTGTTGTCGACACTAATCTTATAACATCGTGATAAAATTTTCAGTATGATTTTTAAATTTCGAATAAGCTCAATTTATTTAGACTCGAAACAACGAATTCAGCTATTTTTTTGTTTTTGTGTCACAATAGCTATAAAGAAACATTCCAACATCGTAGGTGACTTGTCGCATAAAATTATAAGTAGTGCTTCCACTTAACGACTGAGCCAGCATTGTATGAAGTGCGTTTGCATTGTTTACCATTACAGCAGCTCATTGTTAAGCGGCTCTAAGCAGCCGAGGTACTCTTTAAATCTTCGCTAATGGCCTTTTAAAACGACCAGTATATTTTGCCAAAACGCTCTTCCTTTATTGTTGGCGATAAATCTTAAAATGTTTAAATAATTAGAACTTGGAAAATAAACGGAAACACATCGCGACGTAGCGACTTGGAAATATATTTTACATCTGCAGTGAGTTGGCGTAATTTCTGTAATATTTGGGTTTATTTGTTTTACCGAGTTTACGGTTTTATGCGAAGTGGACGATAGCCTAGTTGGGGATGGAACGGTCTGCCGAGACAATGTCCGGAGGTTCAAAACCCAAGGCATACACCTCTGACTTTTCGAAGTTACGTGTGTATTGTTTATCAATTATCGTTCGCTTTAACGGTGAAGGAAAACATCGTGAGGAAACCTACATACCTGAGAATTCTCCATAAGAATTTCGAGGGTATGTGAAGTCTGCCAACCCGCACTAGGCCAGCGTGGTGGACTAAGGCCTTAACCCCTCTCAGTTGTAGAGGAGGCTCGTGCTCAGCAGTGGGCAGTATATAATACAGGGCTGATTGCATTGCATTGCATCATACAAATATGACGCTGACATAGTCTCCCAAGAGACTCTAAGCCTCTAAATAAATAAAGAAAACAAAATCATACAAGATGCATAGGCGGACTTATTGCTATACTGGTGTTAGGTCTCTCGTATGCAAGGGGGCCGTCTGGGTATGTACAGTCAGCCACATAAGTAGCTGAACAAAACAAACGGTTTTATGACGCGGTTTAACTACTTGTAGTGAAATTAAATATTGTGAAGGCTGTTTACAAAACATTTTTTTATGAATTAGACTGTGCTTGTTTACGACGATAAGTAATTTCCTGTTATTTCCGTAACTAGATCCTTAGACAAGATTTAATAAGAAATGAGACGTTAATTTACAATCTTTTATATTAAGCGGAATGTTTGTTTGAAGTCAGAAACGTTTTGATGAAAATTTATCAAAACATCTATTACGTTGCTTAATACGGCCTACAAAGGTCATTTTCGTGGTACTTTTATGCGATAGTTACGCAAATTTAGGCATATTTAATTTATAATCAGTCAATGTTATTATCAGCAGTGGACATCAAGTGGCCTTTGATAAATTATAAACCTAGATAGAGTGACGCGCTGCAATGAAACTAAAACAAACAGGCCAACTTTTCTTAAGTTAGTATGCGTGACAGCTTTGTCATACGCTATCGCTGCATCATTCTGCGTATCCTTGTGTTCGCGCATAATAATACCAGTTATTACATGGTTTCTATTAAAATGGGGAGAAAATTATATCCATGAAAAACAACAAAAAATAATTCACTCGAACTCATTTAGTGGACCATTGTTGGCCTCTATTTTTTTCGACGCGTTTGAAACGTTCAGTGTCTATCTAGGTATATAATTAATCAAAGATGTGGCTTATGATGATGAAGTTAATGTAATTGTTATACAGCGAGAGTCCCAATAACCTTACTTGATTGATCCAGTCTCGACATAATTAAGCATAAATAAATCATGCCGTTGAGATTTAACCGTCGATTTGATATAAATGTTAACGCATCGCTAGGAATTTATGTACGCTAACTTATGTCGTAATTACCGACGCAGAATGAGACATTATAAAGTTTCTATATGGTATCTATACTAATATTATAAAGAGGAAAGATTTGATTGATTGTTTGTTTGTTTGTTTGTAATGGATAAACTCAAATACTACTGGATCGATTTTGAAAAATCTTTCACTAATAGGAAGCTACATTACCTACTCTTGAGTGCTATAGGCTACTTTTTATCCCGGGAAAATATTTTTATCCCGAATTTTAGTGGTGGTTGCTACCCAAGCGCGTGTACATTTGTGTCCACCGAGTATCGTGTTCATCGGAATATAAAGCTGCAATATTTTTTCATATTCACGAACAATTTCGAACTGTGTCCGGTCGTTACGTTTACAGATGGCATCTCGCGGTTTGCTTCCTATTGCTTTAACATTTTCACATGTGTATTTTGGTTGTAGGGTGACGTGGGTGTATTGCGTACGCGGTACGACTACCGCGCGAGGTCTCGGGTTCAAATTCCAGGTTGATGCTAAATGTTTCTGCTTAATATCACCTCGGTGTCAGAATTATGGGTTTTTTATTTTATTTTATTTATTCGGGATAAAAAACAATTGTACAATAAGTTTTATACAAGTAAGTTTACATATAGGTACATAGGAGATAATTGTACAACTAACTACATTATCCACAGTTTATACATTCGTATTTACGAATATTGGGAGTACATGCACCCGGTGAAACAAGACTTAACACAATTATTACAGATAGAAATTACATTAAACAACTAATAAGTGTAAGTAGGAAGATAAGAATAAAGCTACTTATCTTTGTGTTCTGTACTATTAGCGGTATTGTTAACAATGTTAAGAGCCAAATTTTTAAATGCAATTGGTGTGAGCGAAAACAAATCCAAGTCATTATAACTGTCATTATAGTTAGTCATAAGACGTCGTAGAGGCGCTCGCAAGCCAGCATTAGTCCTGCATGAACTCACGGCAAAAAGTGGTCTTCCGCGCGCCTCACGTCTTAATACGGCCCTAGGTACTATATAAGATAGTTTGCTTACTATATCTGGGCAATCATATTTGCCACGACAAACATTATACAAAAAGAAAGCATCGATTAATGTACGTCTAGATTTTAGATCGTGAAGGTTAAATTTTCTTAATGAATTAGAATAAGAAGAATTTGAATGAAAGCAACGGTAATGTAATGCTTTTAGATACTTTCGCTGGACTGTTTCTATAGAATCAATATACACTTTATAGAAGGGATTCCAGACCACAGCTGCATATTCTAATTGAGGTCGTACTAACGACTTATAGAGAAGTAAATATGACCGAGAATTGACAAAGTGTTTAGCTTTTCTAAATATATAACCGTACATACGTAGGCCCTTATTTACTATGTGGTTAGTATGGGAGTTAAGATGAAGTTTACTATCCAGTAACACGCCAAGATCACGAACCAATCATTGCCTTTGAAGTAGAGACCCTTGTAAATAGTAGGAATATTTCATTACATTCTTGTTTTTAGTAAAGCTTATGCAATTACATTTGTTAAGACTTAAATAAAGTTTATTTGATTTGCAATAAGTACCAAACCTATTCAAGTCCTCTTGGAAACGATCAAAGTCTTCTATATTTTTAATTGTTCTGAATGCTTTAAGGTCATCGGCGTACAGTAGGAATTTTGTATTTTTAAAGCACATTGAGATATCGTTTATAAATATTATAAATAGTAACGGTCCAAGGATTGAACCTTGAGGCACACCAGATGTCGTAAGTACGGTAGTAGATGACTGAAACCCTTTTATAACCACTTTTTGCGTTCTGTTAGAAATATAAGAACCGAACCACCTGAGCAAATCCCCGCGAATTCCGTTATATGCAATTTTTTTCATAAGTATTTCATGGTCTACCTTATCAAATGCCTTGCAGAAATCGGTATATACGGCGTCTGTTTGAAAACCACTATCCATACTATTAAATAAATAATCGGTAAAAATTATTAAATTGGTTTGGTTGGGTTTTCTTTTTACTTACCCTTGAAAAATGAAAAGGGGCAACGATATATATGTATGTGTATTTTGCAGCCCGAAGCGTGGCAGCGCACAGAGCAGAGCGGCCCCCAGCCGGGGGGTCTGCGCCGGTCGTGGCGCGTGCTGCGGGTCCGTGTGCCCCCCAACGCGAGCGGGGCGATGCGGGTGCGGTGCGAAGCGATCCTATCCGTCGAGCCGCCGGTAGTGCGAGACGCGAACATTATCATAACAATACATTCACGCACTCAATTGTCGAAATACGTATCTAATAATACAGGTAAGGACTTTCACTTTTTTGTTTTCGTCACTAAAATAAATAAATATATTGCTAATTATTTTATAAGGCAATATATTTTTTCCATACAGTACCAGGTAAAAGAAATCAAATATCAGTTCACATTCGTGTTATAAAGTAGAATACAAAAAGTTTCATAATCAGTAACTATGGTGCGTCGTTAAGCTGTGTAACAGACCGTTGCTCACGTCTCTCGTTCCATAACATTCACAACTCTTTGTACTCACTATCGTAGGACTATCTGAGGTAATTTATGTATTTAATCACGCATCAATATTATTGTTGTAGTTATTTTATATAAACCTGTGTTGTGATTTGAGAGCTTAAATTAATATTATTATTAATTAGTTTATATTAAAATATTCAACGGCGTATACCTAACATTTTTTTTTCATTTAAATAACACTATTTTACGGATTTTATCGCGGTTTTTTTAATTATATTTTCTCCCAACGTTTCGGTTTCAGTTGCAAAAAATGCGGCACCGCATAGGCCTACGTAGCTAACCCTAATAAAAACTTTTTAACAAAAAATAGCACCGACTTCAAAAACTACTATAATGTGAAAAATAATTTTACTTACTCTGCTTATGGGTTATAAGAAAATTTAAATAATACTAATATTATATACACTGAATTTCACTGATTGAAAGAATCAATGTTCTTAATTTGAATTTCAAATTACTAAGTACCTACCTATCGCTAATCTATGCGTTCCATTTCGGATTTGATCATTTTCATGTGCAAATGATGACGTTGCAGACTAATTTAAAATGACTCTACTAAGATTCACATCAATTAAGAGTAAATTAACCTTCGTAAAAATAAAGATTAGGCTTTAAATTAAGATACCTCAATATCATAAAGTAAAAAATGCTTTTTATAAACAATTGCAAAAAAATTTAGTCATATTTTCATATATTTTTTTCTTTTTCAGGTACGAAACTAGATGTGAATATTGTGTCATTAGTTATAATATGGACAGTGAAACAAATATCAAGGTTTATGAGCTTATGAGAGTCGGTGTGTTACGTGGTCTGGTGATATTAGAGTAAGTTTAGATAATGGTCGGCCAGCAATGGAGATATTCAACAAATGAATTATATGTGTAGTTCGATACGATGTAGCGTCACCCAAATAAATATTTAATTTAACGCATTTAGAAAATGAAGGATATTAATGTTTGTCGGATTTTTGGGGCTATTACAAATATATTGTTTTATTGTAAAAGCCACAAACAAATTTAATTAGTTTTAATTTTTTATTGAAACTCGATTTCGTTGTTCTTTAGAAATATTTTGTAGATAAGACATTATTTTGTAAGGGCCATGCACTGCGAAAACTTCATTGCGGATTTTTTGCTGCGATTGTCATGGTTACACTTGCGTACAGTTTTATGTGATTACATACTTTCTACGTAGATTTTGCGAATAAAATCCGCTCGATTTTTTCCCGCAGTGCTTCCTTGCCCTGTTGCACCAGCGACACTGAATATTGAAGAGGATGATCCTCTAAACAATGCAATACTAGTTCAATACATTGTAGGTACGCAATTTTATTGGTTCAAAATCTTCATAGTGAACGTTATAAAACGGCCATAGAATATGATCTGTAAAATCCGAAGAATGTTCAATATAGAATTCCTGGCGGAAATATCAAGCACATAGGAATACAAAACCTATAAAGCATCGAATCGACTGCGACGCTATGCTCAAAGCATTCATAATATAAAAATTAAATGACTAGAAATCAACGCGTATTCGTAAACTTTATAACATTTATTTGTTCTCATCAAAACTTGTAGAATACACCTATTATGAAGGATCATGCTGTGACAGTTAACTGTAAAATTATTATGGTACTTATAGTATATTGCATAAACGTAATATAGTGACGTGCGTACAGTTTGCATAAACCTATCGATGTGAAGCCGATGAATGGATTGAACGGTTTGCTTGTAGCCTGGAACATAGTATTGTATACATAGCATTCTTAAATGACCGGTTCACCACCACAGTCTCATGTATGAAAAGGTAAAGGGCGCATCTAGTCTAGTCTGCAATCACACGGCGTAAAACGTATGAACCCTAGTTTACACAGTTACGTGCTTGCGCGGGTCGAAAACGGTCCAATGGGCTTAGAATGTGACACGAAGACGCAACTCGTAAAACGATGTCGTTTAATTTTGATATTTGTGATTGATCGAGAGACCAATACGTCAGTCTCTCAACCAATCCCAGTAAGACGAAACGGAGACGTGACGTGTTTTTTGTCACATTCTAAGCCCACAGTTCGATCCACTGTAGTGGAGACAGACCTTTAGAATCATGAAAAATGTACGTATAATATAAACGTCTAAACGTAACCGTGTCTGTGACATTATTAGCTAGATAAGATGGATCGTCATATAATTTTAGGGTCACGATTTATGTAGCTTGTCTGGGCGTTAATTAGTTTTTATATTATAAATAATGTATAGTTTAATAATAGGCATTAATCTATGGCTGTGTTTCACTTAAGGTAATGTCAATTCTTTGCACGACATCATCTTTTTAACTTTAATGTACAGTAACACGTTTTTTTTGTTAATTATGTTTTTATTGTATTTGAAATATTTCAATGTAAATTAAATCTATGATGTGAAATGTATGTTTGGTTTTATTTCTTTTGCTACCCCTGTTCATCTGTATCTATACTAATATTATAAAGAGCAAAGATTTTATTGTTTATTTGTTCGCATTGAATAGGCTCCGAAACTACTGGACCGATTTGAAATATTCTTTCACCAATATAAAGCTACATTATCAGCGAGTAACATAGGCTACTTTTTATCCCGGGGAAATATAAAGCGGGACTTTTATCCCGGAAAAACTCATTCACGCAGGCGGAGCCGCGAGCAGAAGTCTAGTCATCTATAAGTTTTTAGAACAAAGCCATACCCTAGCCATACTTCATACCTTACACTACTACTAGCAAACAGGAAATATTTTGAGACCTTTATTAGAAAAAATATTTCACCTTTATTCTTAGAAAGTTATGAGATGTCATGTACAGTCAAGCCGTAAGTCTACAACAGGTCACTAGCCCGAGGTTTTTTCGCAGAACCTAGAATGATGAATTAAACTGCTAAATGATATATTCTCGGGTAAAATGGGCACAGATTATACCATAGATTAAGAATGTAGAGATGAACAGTATCCTTTCGAAAATGATATGGAAACTACAATATTATTACATGTACCTAAATAGAATAATATTTACATATTGAACCAACGCTTAAAACCAAGTAAAGACGCTATCGGCTTTTATTTAAAAAAACCGGACAAGTGCGAGTTAGACTAGCGTACCGAGGGTTCCGACAAACTTGTAGGTATAAATTATATAAGTTTGTTACTTTGACAAAATTAATTATTAAATTAATAGAATATAGAAAGTTTGTAAATTGTTTTTTTTGTAATTGAAGAACATATTTGCTTTTTTCAGATTTTTCCCTTAACATGTGCTGTAAGATCTTGCTCCTAGCCAAATTTCATGATTTTAGGTCAACGGGAAGTACCCTATAGATTTTGATTCTCTTGCGAAATCGCAAAATATGCGACATAAACGGTCATATCTTATGATTGCGTTGACTTACAAGTTTGAATTTTTCACAGCTGAGAGAAGCCGTAGACCCGAGTATTTGATATAAATTTCATCTGGATATCTCTACGCGTTCCTGAGAAAAAGAGTCTTGACAGACAGACTAACTGACGGACCACAAAGTGATCCTATAAGGATTCCTTTTTTCCTTTTGAGGTCGGGAACCCTAAACGTAATACTGAAACATACGTCATTGGTCATGCATCTTGTAGGATGTACATTAAAGTGGTTTTTGCGTAGTATATTATAAATCTATAGATTAGATACACGTTTAAATATACAACGGCATTTATTAGTCACATTTGGTGTATGTTTTTCCCAATGCCTCCAGAACTCAATCAGAATAATTGGGCCGGTCCCCTTCGTTAGTCAGCGGGGTCTACCGCAACCAGGTGACTAGCTTTGACATATGAGAGCAATTTGCGCCTAATGTTCACCTCTCTTATTTAGCTTAGTAAGTCTTCCATATAGTTTGCCTTCACGGGATGGTAGTAGATTGAGATTATAACCGCATATAGAACAAGGTATAGTAACAATTTATTATGTTGCCCATATTTCTGCTCGAGAATGTGCCATGAACAATATTTATTAAGTAACAAGCGCATTTTGTTCCCACAAATCTTGAGAGTAATAATAAATTAATCTTCAAATATTGTGTGTAATAAATTTGGATTATATTATTATATACAAATAGCTGACCCCGCAAACGTTGTTTTGGCATCAGTTACCGACCGGGGTTAAAAGTTATTTAAAAAAATAGGGGTTGATCGTAGAAAGGTTTTAATGCTGTATCATGAAAAAATAAAAACAAAAATTTTTATATATAAAATAAAAAAAGTAATTTAGGGGTGGACTACCCTTAACATTTAGGGGGATGAAAAATAGATGTTGTCCGATTCTCAGACCTACCCGATATGCACACAAAACTTCATGAGAATCGGTCGAGCCGTTTCGGAGGAGTTTAACTACAAACACCGCGACACGAGAATTTTATATATTAGATTAAGGGAACGTACACCTACGTACGTACTACTTACTCCCTTTGGTGAACATACGTAGTATATTAGAGGACCCCCACTCGCCCTCTTATTTTTACGTAGTAATTCATAAATACGGTTCCAATAATTTTTTGCAAACAGAAAATTAAAAAAAAAATTGCCTCATATTATCATGTGCGTTGGTGTTGCCACCTGTGAGTTTTAAATAGCGCTGAACGCTGCGCGCCATATTTGAATATAGCTCGAAAAAGCGCGAGATATCCTTGAGACGATATAGACTACGTAACGCAAACCCTACCCCTCCTCCTTGCGACCAAGCGTGGTATTTTGAAGACCTCCCTCCCTGAAAGGGTCACGTAGTATGGGTATTGGGTACGTTCTATAATTAAAGTTAGTACAGGTTTTTGCGTCTAAAAACACTGTGTACCTACTAGTATTAAAAAACACCACCGTGTAGTACTTATATACTAGTCTGTACTCAGTGCCACTACATAAAAAAATATTTTTTAAACTCTACTAGGTTCATGATTGTCTGTAAAAGATTACCTCAGCCAATAAGAGCGCCAATTGTACCACCTCTTTGCCTTTGTTATGTTATATGCAGACTGTTTTGGTGTACAAAAAGTTATACACAGTTTAAACTTAGATTCATCAAAAGATTAGAGTCTGGAACGTTTCACGACACAAAGGTCTATTTTAAAATAAAAAAATGATTCAATACGCAAAATGAACCTTAATACAATACAATTTCTTTGTTACCGTTTATCAATAAGTCTCAACCGCAAAGATTATATTAATAACGATCTCTTTTCAAATCCGGCCTGCTATGAATGACAACATTTACATAAATGAGCTTAGTTTATTCTCATTTTGGCAACAATAAGTTAATAAGGCGCAGGTTTCCTCAACAATGTTTTGATTTAGCGATCCCTGTTTAATAAATTAGTCCTTAAATCGAATACTGTTGATGGTAGCCTTTCCACTGAACGTGGTTTGTATGTACTTTAATGAATAGAATAATTGTGACATAATACTAGCAATGAAATAATATTACGGTGTCTACTTTGATCAATTATATACCTAGATAGACATTTCAAACGCGTCGAAAAAAATAGAGGTAAACTGTTCTCCACTAAATGAGTTCCATTGAATTAATTTTAGTTGTTTTTTATGGATATAATTATCTCCCCGTTTTAATAGAAACCACATAATAACTGGTATCATTATGCGCGCACACAAGGATACGCAGAATGATGCAGCGATAGCGTATGACACAGCTGTCACGCATACTAGCTTAAGAAAAGTTGGCCTGTTTGTTTTAGTTTCATTGCAGTGCGTCACTCTATCTAGGTATATAATTAATCAAAAGGTGTCTACTACATTTCTGCAAGGGTAGGTAGACTTGCAATAGAGAGAGTAATTACAAATCTGTACTACACTTAATTGGACAAAGGCATTTCAGTCCTAGCTATTATCACATTAAATATTAATTGAATGCCAAACTAATTATCTGAAGATCTCTGTCAAGAACTTCTTGACATTAACATGATATTCGACATTTCAATGTAAAGTATGTCGTTAAATTATATGAAGCCAGATTATAATACGACCGAAATAAATGTTGACAAAGCAGTATAAAAACCCTAATAAACATTACAAATTTATTTAACAAAGAACGTTGATTTTATCGGCTTTTACAGCAGTTGTTTGCCACAATATTACTCCATTAAAGTTTTGATCATTTGCGTTACTTAATTGTCTGGGGATAAAATATTTTTTGATGTTTTATCTGTGCCTTAACTTTATTGGCTGTAAGACTAAAGCTTAGGCCCCGTTTTTTCAACTGTAGTTATCTTTTTTTCAGGGTCTTATTAAACTGGCCACGCTCGCAGCACCTGGAGCACTCGAAGCTCTGCGAGCGCGTCCAGCTAAATAAGACCCTGCGGTCTTAGTGTTACGTATTAAAAGTTGTTTTTCTTTACTTTAGCACTAAAAATCGCTTTCAAGCACGACTTAACAGTAACAAGAATAAAATAAAATTGTCACCATGAGATTGTAACTACGATAATATATTTTTGCATGCAACTTTAGAATACTACTACGTTTCAGTAAAATACCTAAATCATAAATTAACGTGACTCAAGTATTGCTAGTAAATTTAAATACCACAATTTTAAGCCATGACAATTTCAAACTATACGAAAAGCAAATAAAATCCCTTGAAATTATATCCCAGCATTTAAGAAAATATGTAGAAAAAACGTCGCCAAATCAACACAATTTACAACTTTGTTTACCGTCCTTGTTATCTCCATTGCTTTGAGAACGACAAGCAATAACATCGCGTCGGCAACAGATGTTTCGATCGGTACAGCGAAACAAGAATCATTTAAAATTCATCAAGGAGCGAATTGAGGAACATTCGGAAGTGTAAAGTAAGCAAGTAACTAGGTATGGGAAGCTTTAGAGTACGCTTCTACCACGTTTGCTTTTACGTAAGTTAGTAACGAGATAGCTAATTTAATTAATGATTAGCAGACTATGCTTCGTAGTTCTTACTCGAGTGCTGTAAGGAAGGCAAGGTTTATAGGGTGCATTTATTTGTGTATGCGTATATCGTTTGGCTATTATAAATTAGGTGCCTTACTTAGTGACGTCATAAAGATAGCATATACCGTAAAGAGTTGAAAAAAAATCATTTATAAAGCAAACTGTGCATAGGCTTTAATAATAAACGATTGGTATTTTAGTTTCCTTTGGCTAAAGCATCAAGCAAATATGCTGATTAATCGTAACGTCCCTATTTGTTTAACAAAACAAAACAATATTATTTTATGAATTGGTGAACATAAGAGTAAAAGTCCCGAACGTCCATAACTTTGCGTATCGCCATATGGTAACAGTAAAATCAAACACAACATACACTGTAATTGCACTCGAAATGGAACTGTTCTGCCGACAGAGAGATAAACCCAATACGTGATTCTCATTGAAGTGAAACAAATAAAAATAAAAACTGAAAACACCCGACTGGATGAAATAACAGCGCGAATCGTCTATAGACGTAATATATTCATACAGCGTAATTATTTTTCCGAATATTCGCGTAGCTTTATGTTTACAGGGGTAACTAAAGGCTTTCCAGAAGGCTCGTAATAACGCAAACGACTAACTCTCTAAGGAGCGTCGAGTAATTTAGTCGTCGCCTCTCGAATCATATTATCCGTATTCCTAATACAAATGATCCGCAGTTCCGCCGGGACGTGCCAAAATGGGTAAATTAAAACGGAGTACACTTTTGGTAGAGAATTTGCTGCGTACATAAAAAGCCGCTGCGGTACGCCTGCCTGGCGCGCCTCCAGCCTCCCGGTTTGTCAACGAGCCCATATACGCTAGATTTTTATCAAGTTCTTGTAAAAGGGGCAATATATAAGGGTCATGTTCGTACGGGCCTGATAAATTAAACCCAATTTGGTAGTGCGTGTAAGAGTGCGCCCCAAGGTCCAGACTATTTAGCGTTCTGTTGTTACTCTTTTTTGTTGCTCCCATTTCGTAAACTTAATGTATTGTAAATTGTGTATTAAATCCATTCAATGGTCGTTTGAAGTTTCTAGTCAGATTTTAACCAAATGTTTACTTAATTACTTTATCGAGTGGAAATTCATTGAAAGAAGAATTTATAGCCACAATAAAGTTTCTTAATCTGTTTTTAAATTCATAATGATGTGACGATTAAAATATCACTTTTAATACATTTCAGGAAATAAAAGATTAAGGAATAATATAGTACATATAGACTGAAATTAATTAAAACAATGCGTTTTATTGGAATTAAATACTTTAAAATGAATACACTACCAGAATTTGTAATAAAAACTGCAAAAAGCACGTTATGACTAGGGCCTACGACGAGTTTGTCGTCCGTAGCAATGGCTACGCGCGCTACGAAACTCTACATTAAACATGGCCCTACAACCAAGTAAATTTCTGCCCATATTCTTAAATTATTAAACAAAAACTATACTTATAGCTGTTAGCTAATGGTAAATGTATTTACATATTCATAGAACGTATCTGTAGTATAGAAGTTAAGAAACGTTGAAGCTGTGTAAATCTAAAAGTCGGTGTTATTTATATTTCCATTTTCAAACTAAACCTAAAATTATATATAGTAAATTATAAAAATCTCTAAGGGAAATTATCAAAGCTACTTTATTTGCTGGATAGATATTGTACAAGATTATTGGAGTGGTTAGGTGTAAGCGCTAAGTACGACGACCCTGAGGTGGTCGCTTTGAAATTAGTTACGAAGTTGGTGACAAAGCTATTGTTGTTAGGAAGTAGCTACTGACAAGAAATGTAGTGAGTGTGGGTCACCTTAAATCAATCATTCAATGTAAAAATAGGTGTATTGTTATAACTTAGCCAGTTCCTGCAAGACACAGTAAAATTAGAAATGGCGCGGCACATGTTTTGTACAAATAGATTGATTAATTTTTATTGAAATGAAATATAAAACATAGGTTTGGATAAAAAAAAATAACTCAAATTGAAAAATATAAATCTTTTTTTAATCATAAAAAATTATTAAACATTCTTATTACAAATTTAATGATTAATGCTTTACAGTAATGGAGCTATGAAGCATATAAATGATGTATGCTTTATGTACATGTTAACGTCCACTACTTTGTTGTAATTTCTTGAATAAAAAAAATACCCATAAATAAAGTAGAAATTCGTAAATAAGAGACGCGAGTCGAATAATATCCAAGGCTTTATATGCGCGTTCCGTTTTAAATTGGAATAAGCGAGATGAAAAGTAGAGAAAAAAAACATAAAAGCAAATTACAGGAAGCGAAAGAAACTAAAATGCGGGACGGCTCGCTCGGGCTTGAACTATAAAATATTTGCATCCAAACGAGGCCAGAGCAACAATAAGATGGAAATGCAAAATCCTGCCACCAAGTAATGCATACTGTCCATCCTACGGTAAGAGCTACCGCGTATTTATTTTACCCAAATTCGGTGCAAAGTTAAATTATTGCAAGATGTACAACTTGTTTCACCACGTTTGCATTTCAAACATCGCAACGTGTGAACGTGGTCTATTTATTCACGAGTGAAGCCAACAAAAATATAAAGCAAAACAAAACGCGGCCTAGTTAAGAAACGCTTGATGTTTTCAAACAACAACCTTTTATTCTAAAGGATTTCACGGCACTCAAGCATCTTGTGAAGTATTCGAATGGAAGATAGTAGAATCCAGCCGAATTTAATACAGAAAGGGTCCCGGCGGAGCGTTGCAGGGCCCACCCGTCGCAGTCTGATATTGTAAAACTTTTCTTCAACGCAATCTACATAAAAAATGAGCTGAGGGTTCGTGGTCACCCGTTGGTAAATGAGAGCCTTTTGAACTGTTAATTTTGTTTGCATACAAAATGAAATCTGACATAAAAGTTATTTGCGTTTTGATCTTGACAATTCCTCTTTCTGTGATCCCTACGAAGTTAGAAAATTTTGTATGACATCTGTTATACAAAATTGTCTGCATACAAAATTAGTAGTTTTAGAGGAAGCTCAAGTTTCCGATATGTATTGCATAGTTTAAAACAATTCAACTAACCGTTCAACAGTGATTGAACCACTTCAATAAGGGATGAAGTTCTAACGACCAAACGTTAACAGAACGGCCATCACAAAGTAAGTGAGTGGCTAAATTCCACGGATAGCAAAGTCATTGGCACGATGGAGCACTGCAAATGCGGATCCATCGAGTCCACGTAATATCCCAATACGTAGGAAACATTATAACGGCCGCCACGAACTGTACATTCTAACTTGTGCTTGATGTGACTTGGTATTGCTTTATAGTATCCTAAACTACCTCGGTGACTGCCTTAGTGGTGCTGTATTACGGTATGACTGCAATGCTGAGGTCTCAGGTTTGATCCCCGGGTCGAGCAAAGTGATATTGGATTTTTCTATTCAGTATCAGCTCGGAGTCTGGAATTTGTGCCCGATATGGCGATAGGCTCGCCCCCTATCACATCATGGGACGGAATACGCACGGCGAAAAAGTGGGTGCATTAGTTGCGCCTCTGCCTACCCTTCGGGGATAAAAGGCGTGAGTATATGTAGTATCCTAAACAGTATATTTTCTACATGTACATGTTACCTACACGAATAATTATAACAAGATATATAATTTCATGATATATAATTTTTTGTTATTGTTGTGATCATTTATATTTTCAGTTTTCAGTTGTTTTGATCATTTATACCATAAATAAATAACAGGTGCCAATGAAGCATCAAACTCTAGTTTAAGATTAATTACACACCTCCTTCATTATTTTTGCGATTGCAATAAGAAAATACGCTATGCATTTCAGACAAGTAGTCAGTTCTGTAGAATTTACTACAAGCATTATTTTCTAATGACATTCCATTCTCTTTGATTCAAAAAACTTTTATAAGTGTGGTCTCCCTCCCTGCAAGTCGAGTCGAAGTTATTGGAGCCAGTGATCTCATACTGAGTTCGGCGTATTAGAAATTGGCCATTGCGCGATCTTCGATATAGTTTTATAGGGTGTTACATTTAGTAACAAGATTATAGGGGCTTTTTCATTCCAATTAAAAAAGATAGCAATAAAATATTATAAAAGCATGAAGTTCTTAAGAAAAAATTGACGCGAGACTATTGACTATAAAATAAAATAGCCTTTATATATTACAGCACCCGAAATCGCATGAACAATCGGACCGGAAGCGAACGCTCCAGATATAGACAAGTTTCGCATAATTTACTATATTCGATCGTTCCAGTACATAGATTTTCAGTATGGAATTGTGTTCGATAATATTTTAAATCCCTTTTGGTTGAATGGATTTGTTGAATATAGATGTCCATGAAATAGGACGGCAGTATAATGTAAACATCTCTTCACGCTCTTGTATGTAACCCAACAAATTCCTATGGTAATTATGGAAATAATGATTAGGTATTAAGGACCTTCTCCAGAACTTCTAAGTATATGCTACCAGTCACGTAAACGTGAGAGCTGATCAAATACAAAAGTTACGCTCTAATCTATGCTCCCACATAAATGGTAATAATATGCCAGGTGCAGAAAGAAGTACTTCTGGACACGTCACGCATTGTGAGGAGGTTCCTCACTTTGAATCCCTGACCACCGGTGGCTTGCGTCTTGAGCCTCGCCATCGGAGGGTGATTTTTTTTTAATGTTTTTATAATATGTATTAATGTGTTTTTAGTATATATTATATATAAATGTAAAAAAAGGAAAATTAAAAATAAAGAGACATTATCTGAGTACTATCTATATCAGCTGTTTAATATTCTAACTATCAATTATCAAATACTTTGAAGATTGAAGACGCACCGTGCGCCCAAACGCATAGTGTCAGCAATTTCAAAGTTACCCTCAGAATAATAACTCAAGTCATATTTACCTTTGCTCGAATAGTTTTAAGATTATATAGAGAGGACATTGGGCAAATTTTTCATACAAAAATTTTGAGCCCGTTCGTCAGTAACTCAATATACCGTGAAATAGCAATACACCTATGTAAAATGCATTGGAACACACTTTGACATGATTGTAATGCGCAAATTGGCATATTACCTCCCAAAATATTGCTTTCTTTACAAAATTTGCGCATACCGAGACGTCTTGTCACACGGATTGGTAATAACTTTTGGACGAAAAATTTGGGTCTGATGTCCGGTCTATAACTAACTATACTGTTGAATGTCTTTGCCTTTTGCCTTGTTATCTTTGTTTCTCTAACAGCCAACTGAAGTAAAGGCGTATCTCAAAATTAGCCAATCATTCCAAGGCTGTCATGCCATAAGCACTGAGAAACAGACGTGTTAGCACAGCATTACCATCACCTCCAAGGTTGGCAGGCGCTGGATGCAGGCCGCTTTTGATAGGTCCGTCTGGAAATCTTTAGGGGAGGCCTATGTTCAGCAGTGGACGTCATGTGGCTGATGATGGTGATGATGATCACAGCATTGCTCCATATTTAGCTAAGTAATGTTTGTGAATACGGGCCTATCGATCTGATAATTACCGTAGTTGGAACTTTAATAAAAGCATACCATCTCATCTTTCCGTATAATCATTTTAAAACTTTTTTGTAATCATCGTAAAAGATGTAAAAATCTCGCAGTCCTAGTCCATTACAAGCAATTCCTAAAGGAGTTGGGTCCTAGCTACTCCGCTAGTGAATGTCGGATTCTCTTTGCATATGCTTTTAACTAATTTAACCTAGGTACACTGAAGTTTTCCTTTAAAAATATAAACATTATTTTCAATTTTTTTTTTTTTTTTGGAAATTGTTAAAACGTAGGTATTTATATCAAAAATTTTCTATGAGGCCTGCGGCTGCAGTGACACACAAAGGTACTCTAGGCCGAGTAATATACATTTAATAGACCTCAAGATGGATAGATTTGCCAGATTATTGTCTTATAAACATTGAAGACGGAGGCCTTAAAAAATTTACTGTACGTTGGCGCTGCGCAGCGGCGGACACGGCGAAATTTGGATTTATTCATACTGGTTTGGAAGTATCTTACATTGAAGTGGACTATCGCGGGGTTTTAGTCAGTATGCCGATCTAAGGCAAGCAAGTCAGCCATAATACCACTAGCCTCTCATTAGAAATAGAATTTACCAAAAAAAGAGTAAGATGACATTTAACATCGAATATCTCGGAATGGGAGCAGTTAAGAGGTCTTTTTCGTTGACATGGAAAAGGCGTACTCTTTACCACTATCTCCCAGCTTGTACGGGCAACTAGACGGCTATTTTGGGGTCTCCAGCCTTACGACCCGACGTTGAGTCGCCAAGACAGACGGAAAAAGCAGCTTATAGGCCTACTGAAGAACATTGCAATTGAAATAGTGGTGTTGATATTGTTTATAGACGTCCTAGCTAGCGACTCGCTCATCTCATTATTCAATAATACAAAAGAAACGTCAAACCATCATCACGCAGTTGAATGTAAATTGAGTAAAAGCTTCATTCTCAATGGTCAGTCATACAGTTGGGTACACATACATTATAAAGCATTGTTATGAAAAATCAACAGCGACTACAAAAGACTTCATTTTTAACATAACGAAATTGGTCCGTTGGAAAGGGCTTTGTTTTGTTTTGATTTTCCTTGACTTGATCTTTAAATAAGTAAAGGTACACTTGCTAGTTGTTTAAGATATTTTCGACCTTACCTTCAATACATAAAACCTAAGATATAATGTTGAAAAGAAACGATTTATTTTAGCTTTTCTAGGTTTTAAATTATTAGGTTACATAAAGTCTAATGTATTCTGCTTTTGGGACATCATATTCATATTAATAAATCGTCTAAGAGGCCAGCTATTAGCATTAGCATAAGGCCATTCAGAATGGTAGGGCAGTAATCTCTATTATACACAGTTTATTATTTACGAGTAATTTCTATAACTCGATACGTTATTATTTTCTCACTAATCTTATTTTGATCTACTCGATTTGGTAGTATCAATGGAATACTAGACAAAATGAGACGAGCCAGGTCTCGATGCCGACGCCGAAATAAATAATCGCGTTACCGACAAATACTTGCATCTAGTCTGAGTGTAGTCAAAGTCTGAAAGTAGTTCCAAAAAGAGAAGAAGAATATAACACTTCCCCATTGTTTACAAAACGAGATAATAGTAATTTTAAATCTTATTTTGCCTACATCGATATGTTGTAAAACAGATGCTGTCAAATTTAGTTACTTAGCCTTATCTAAAAAACCATCAGTCCCGACACTTTACGAACTAAAGCGGGCGTTTTTATAGCATCTTATAACAAATGCAAAGAGTTTTAAAGCTACCCTCATATTTTCGGTAAACAATGTTTAACATATTAAGAGCGCAAACGCCACAACGAGTACTTTGAGCAGTTACATGTATTATTTATAAACAAGAAACTTTCCACTTGAACTCGGAAAGTCAGAACTAAACATTATGGCAGAGGAGGTACACGAACCGAGGCAGTTATTTCTTGCTAATTAACGAATGCAAGTGGGGGAATGCATTGTTCTCGCTAAAGAGGTTTAGACTTGAGACATACATCTGCAAGTTTAGTTTAATTAGCTCCATTTCCAGAAGGGACTTTTGAACATTAGAACGGTCACAGTGGAACATTGTAAGACTATTGAGGAGCGCACAAAAGCGATTCAAAGTACTAAGTATTTCGTTTACTCTGTTCGCTTCTTAAGTTTGTGGAACGTTGCGTAATATTTTCCAAAGTTTTACGTTGGCGTAATTAAATAAAAAATCTTTAGAGTTTTAGCGCTTAATTCAACGAGTGTTTTCATGAAAGAGGTTTATGAAGAGATGAATGAATGGTGTGGCTATTTCTCAGATTCGGTTCCTTTCAAACACAATACCTTTTAAACTTGTTGAATTTGCATTTAGATGTAATTAGATTTTAGCAAATCCTCTTTGCTATTAATTCACGAATATTAAATAATAATATACTTATTTCAGCTGAATCAACAGAGACGACTGGGATTTTAATTAGAAGATATTAATACCGTTTCATTAATTTTATGAATTCAAGACAGAAACGTATTCAATATTATAAATAATATAAAAAAGGCTAAATCAGTATTAACACATTAAAACTGTCAAAAGTTCAATTCGAATGTTTCAACTAAATCCAAAAATAGATACCGATAAATCGATATTCAATAGCGATATCTAAAAAAACAGACAATTAAGCTGAGAGGTAAAATAACAAGCAATAAGCATCACTTCTCGTTTCCCCCCATATGAAATCATAACACAATTGAGCAGTGTTCGAGGGCGGACCGTTCAAATAGATGCTCAATACTCGTCCAAATTAGATTTCGCCGTTTGAAGGTAATGTTTCCTCTGATAACAAAGGGCTTGCGCACGATAACATAGAATAAACATGGTTCTTTTTTCAAATATTAAGAAATAAGGTTCTTTGTGACTTGGAATGTAATTTAAAAATACATGCCTACATAATATTTTCTATAATTTAGTAGAACCATAGGCGGTTTCGAAGTAACTCTTTTTATAATTGCGAGTCCAGTATTTGTTGCTTATTTACACACACACTCACGCCTTTTATCCTCGAAGGGGTAGGCAGAGGCGCAACTAATGCACTCACTTTTCGCCATGCGTATTCTGTCCCATGATGTGATACGCGGCGAGTCTATCGCCAATTCGGGCATAAATTCCGGGCTGATACTGAATAGTAAAATCCAATATCACTTTGCCCGATCCGGGGATCGAACCCGAGACTTCAGCATTGGAGTCGTACTGTAATACAACTACGCCACCGAGGCAGTCATTTATATTGTTTTTATTAATTTTAGGAAACTTTTATACAAATATATACATCGCGGTAAGTGTAAAGCATCGAATGTTATTTTTAACTTTTTATTTACAAAAAATATTGTACGTAGATACTTATAAAATTGATTACGAGAGTTAGATGACGCTAGTTACAACATACATCCATTTAAGTCAATCCATCAATTTGCAATTCATCAATCCTAAATACATAATTGAATAGATATTTAAAATACATCACGAATAAAACCCGTGCTATCATTGATTGACTTATATAGAATCGGTTTTCAGTGTTGTCGAGGGTAGAAAGATCGGTTTCCAAATCGCAGTAAATAGTTACTGAATAACGTATGAGGCAAGTCGATCCCGTTGTTGGGTTTAATTTCCAATTCAAAAGTTAGGGTTGTCAGAATTTAAGCAAAGAATACGTGATGTATTTTTTAGATTGCGATTAGTTAACAGGGATTTTGCGCATGATGTGTTGGAAAAATAAGCTGGAGACGATTGAGGTTTTTGGGGCCATTTTTTTATTAGTAGGTATGTTTATGTTTCCGTTAACGAAACACACACACGAAAACTGGTGGTAGGTCTCTCATATGTAAGAGTCCGTCTGGGTGGGTACCACCGCAATATCTATTTCTACCGCCAAGCAGCAGTGTGCATGCACTGTTTTGTTTCGGTTTGAAGGACATTGTAGACAGTGTAACTACTGGACTAATACTAATATACTACTAGATAATGAGACTTAACATCTTATGTCTCAGGATGACGAGCGCAGTGGAATGCCACACAGTATTTTGTAACTCAAGGTGCTGAATGGTGTTGCTACTATTTATGGGCGGTCGTATCGCTTGCCAACAGGCGAACGGCAAGATCGTCTCGTCATTCAATGCAGTAAAAAAAAAAAAAATTTCCTTTGTGTGTTATAATATTTGATAGTATTTTAATTCCCTCCTTCAATTATTGAAATTACTTCTACATTTACAAGTCATTATTATTCAAAAATACATTGATGCCAAATCAGCTTCGAAAAATATAAATAAAGACTATGGACCTATTTTCATAACGGGACCTGAGTTATTTAAAACCCAACTAAATCTGGAGCCAAAGTGAGACGGGAATCGGGCACCAATAAAGTAACTGGGTCAATATTGCTCCGGGTTCTTAAGGGGAAGGTCAATCAAGCCCGACTCTTAATTGTGCCCTAAGAGGCGGCGATGTTAAGTTGGTTAATACTTCGTGCCTCTGAAAACTTCGTCAGGCCGATCTGCATAAAAATGAAACAACCCTAAACCTTGACTCTGTTGTTGAGTGGTTAATCCGATTTAGTGTTTATACTGGAATCAGTGTTCTATAGCTTTAGAGAAAATGAATTTCTTTAATGATTCAGATGAAATAGTTGTTATTCATTTACTAAATGGGTTTCCAATACGGTATTTTGAATTACCTTGTAGTACCTATCTAACACATAACTAGCAGCTAGACTTTATCAGCATGGTGAAAGTGGTGGCCCTTAATCTTGTAAATCATTTTATTTGAATTAATGTTAATATGAAAACAACACATTTATTTTAAGTCATCAACATTCAACACCGAACATATAGATCTGCTTAGATCTAAGGACGTGCCAGATCTCGATTTTCGGTTCGTCTCAGTCGCCGCCGGCCGCTTCACAGGTCGTCGCCCCGTCTCATAACCTCTCATGCACCACATGGTTTCATTTGTTATGTGGAATCCAATGCGTTTCAAACATCTTCTATGATAAATGGAAAGGTTTGTGAATTTATTTTACAGAAATAAAAATAGAAGCGGCTGTACGGGATTGGATGAAATTTCACACATATACACTACTAGGTGTTGCTCGCGGCTTCGTCTGCGTGAAAAGCCTTTCCCGCTACAGAAGTCCCTACCACAATGTAAGACGCCAGCGCCATCTACATAAAGAATCAGATTTAAAATATCCAACATTTCCCATGGACGCAATAAACCGGGATAAAAAGCCTATGTGTCAATCCAGGACATGATTTACCCGTGTGCCAAATTTCATCCAAATCCGTTTAGTTGTTTCTGCGTTCTAGCAAACATATAAACATTCAAAAATTTCACAAAATTTCGCATTGAAAAGGCTGGGTCTGTCAAAATGTCTGGCGTTTCACGTGGGCAGTCACAAGCTACGATATAAGTACAATACAAACTTTTGACAAGTATTGTCTATTACAGGGCCGCGCCGTCCCTATGTGCGAAGTGTGCGGCGCACACAGGCGCCAAAGCAATGGGGCGCCGGAATCAGGATGAAACGCCAGCGTTAATTATTGGACTTATATTTGTTATACTACAACATATTCTTTATAGTTGAGTAGGTATAAAAGTAGGTACAAGTCTCCCCAATACTCACGCCTGTAGTTTAACTTTACAAGTTACTTGAATTTTGACCTCAATGTTTATGGGCTTTGCGTTAAAATCAAAAGAACTGCTGCAGTCGCTACAATACCCAACTACATATCTTATAACAAATCCCTTACAAAAGTTCCTTTTCTAAATTAAATTTGAGTACAATGAGCTAAGAAAGGTTAACAATAAAAAATATTAATGTCGAAACAGGACGACAAAAATCAGAGGCGCTTCATAGATTTCGCACACATGCGCTGTCTTGGGTCTAATATTATTAAAACTTACTTGAGACATATCACATTATTATATAACAAAACGGTTTAACTCACGTATTCTTAGATGACTGATCGAAAGGCCTCCGCGACGCGACGTCCTCTCAGCACTCGCCTATGACGATGGCCTCTTAATAGGTCGAAACTGTTCGGCGATTCTGACTATGAATACGTGAGTTATCCGATTTGTTATTTAGTGAAGTATTGTCTAGTTCAGAATATAGTTATCAAAAAATTCACCGAAACAACACAGCGTAAATCCAGTCAGTGTTTTTACGCATACAGGTAGTTTTGGTAACTCTGAAAAACATTTGAAAAACAAATATGGTTAAAATTGGTCAAAGAGTTCAAGTGGATAAATTCAAGATACACAGAATGTCCTGTAGAAGATATCTCAAATTACATGTCCCGAATAATTTTGAACAGCAAAAGTTTTCAATGGGCTTCTAAAGGCCAAGATCCTTCGTTAACCGCATTCGCAGTTTACAAACAACAGAGAACACCACTTAACTGATATGTGGGTGACGTTACTACCTAAAACTTCACTTCGCATGACCCTAAAAATAAGTCCCGCTTCGATTCAATAGGAAATATTGGAAAACTAACATTATAAGAGAGGTTTTAGGTGCAGTTTTCACAATTTTTATGCAAAATTGCCGTTTTATGACCGCTTACCCGGTTTCAGACGGGTAGCAAGGTAGCGGAAGATAGCCAGCTTAGTGGGATCCATGAGTATTACTTCATTTTACCTATAACGCTTTCGTTTGCGTAAAAAATTTTAGCTATCAGAGGCCTTGCTTGGCTGGTCACTACCAGCTGCTGTCCATAAATGCAGGTAAGTGGTAAGATACCTAATAAAAGGAAGTCCTCATAGACATAAAACCTATAACCGTAGAATGGCTCGAATAAAATCAAATCTGTACGGCCATACACTTAATAACTTCACTATCTTATATTAACTTGTCAGAATAAAATGTTATCGCATCATTTTAACTCCCGACAAAAAAGAGGGGTGTTATAAGTTTAGGGTGTGTATCTGTGTATCTGTATGTCTGTCTGTGGCATCGTAGCTCTCAAACGAATGGACCGATTTTGACGCGATTTTTTTTGTTTGAAAGCTGATGTGATCGAAATGGTTCTTAGTTAATTTATGAAGATCAGTTCAGGCGTTTGAAGATTATCAGCTCATTTTTAACTTTTGAAACTACGATTGGTTTAACAGTTGGTGTACTATGACTTCGGCAATGTTTTAAAAACATGTTAACCTTGAGATGATGCTGCAGCATCAAGTTGTCTGCTGGATACCAAACTCTTTACCAACTTATATCAGATTTAGCGTGTTTGGGCTCATAAGAATGGTCTCAGTGAGCAGGTGGTAGATAGTTAATTTTATCAACACCCCATGATAGAGAACATAGTAGTTTAAAAAGTTTGAAATAAAAAATAAATTAAAATTGAAGTAACCCCTGACACAAAAACCTCTAAATAGTAAAATAATAAAAGGGTCTTTGTCGTTTAAGTGCCTAGTAATATTTTGACCCAAGCGTCCTCGCGCCGGGGCCGAACTCCACACCGGGGAGATGAAAATACTTCTTTAGCGGTCCCCCGTATTTTTTATTGTCTTATTTAATCTATGCGTGTGTTGTGACTGCCTCGGTGTCGTATTTGTATTACGGTACGCCTGCAGTTCGGAGGTACCTCGGGTTCCATCCCCGGGTCGAGTATTCAGTATCTGCCCGGAGTCTGGAATTTGTGCCCGATATGTATTTTGTTATAAATTAAGATGAAGCATTCTTCATCATAATTTATCATCTTTCTTCTTCATCTTTTACATTTAAAATATTATGATGTACAGTCAGCAGCATAAGTAGATGAACAAATTCAAAATTTCAAATTGTCTACATACTTTTGTTTTCTTACTAAACTTTTTATTCTCTTCGCAAAAATAAAATAAAAGGTATTTAATTTACTTCAAACGAAGAAAAAAATATTTCAGTTTAACTGAACGCGTATATAGGCAATTTGAAATTTTGATTTTGTACAGATATTAATGCTGCTGACTGTACCTATATTTGCAACAATTTATATTATGATAAGTTGCACAGCGTTGAAACTTTGTTCAATACAAGTAAATTAAACCGAGTCATTGGAAGGTTGCTGGTACTTATAGCTCTGGTCTTCCTATTTAACTACCAGCCGAACAAAAATAATTTAATTTACTTGTAAAAATAAATAAATAAAATAAAAATTAAAAAATCGTGATAGGCTCTCCCCCTATCACATCATGGGACGGAATACGCACGGCGAAAAGTGGGTGCATTAGTTGCACCTCCGCCTACCCCTTCGAGGATAAAAGGCGTGAGAGTTTGTTCATGTTTTAATAACTCTTCTCCTACTTTCATTACAAAACAACTTCATACAACTTTCTCATCAAATTTTATTACTCAAAATATGTACATTAATATGTAAGCACTATCTAAACCTACTCCACAAAACTTGAAGGTTTGATCCTCCGAGTTATTCTGTATACGGGCTTTGTACAAGCACTCGAAGCAAATTAAGTAATCGTGTAAGTGGTAACGCCTCCAGACATTGACCTAATTTGCCAGTTCTGACAAATTGCTTCTGGCAATTATTCGCCACACATTACAGCGTACCTTTCATTTGAACAATGCGAAACACGTTTTGGGTATAAGCAATTTTGTTATAGTTTACAAGGGAATAAATGAAATAAATGTTTGTCATTCAGGTTTAAGGATAGTGGTTCGTGCGTCATAATTTTGGTTTTGTAAACTTTATATGACACCTCTGATTTTTCTAAAAAAAAAAGCTATTTGTGTATTCTTTGTGAATTATCGCTCGCTTTAACGGTGAAGGAAAACATCGTGAGGAAATCTGCATACCTGAGATGTTCTCTGAATTTCGAAGGTATGTGAAGTCCGCCAACCCGCATTAGGCCAGCGTGGTGGACTAAGGCCTTAACCCTCTCAGATGTAGAGGAAGTCCGTGCTCAACAGTGGGCAGTATATAATACAGCGCTGGTCCATACCAGCGCTGTATTATATACTGCCACCATTGGTGGTAAACTTTATATCATGTTACAAAGCTTTTTGCTATTTTGAACTTGGTGTTGCTGGCCTCGCAGCCCGCGATGTGATTCTCAGGATAAAATTTCCATTTGACATTTAGCTTTTAATTAAATTGTTCCACGACGTGTTCTATTTATATGCCAAATTTCGCTTAGATCTGTTGAACGGTTTCTTCGTATACCTACTTCTATTAAATATCCAAATATTTTCAAAAACTTTCGCATTAATAAAATTTGTAAGATCATAATATTAATTCGATTTTATGTGCATCAAACTGCTGATGCAGTTTTGATTAGTCAGAAAAGTGTTTATGTCCGTCAAATGGGACTCCTACAAATTAATTTCAAATAATACTCGAGCAGCACCCGATTACATTGCGAGCGAAAGCTATTATAATATAAATGGTGCAATACTGGTTGCAGTGGAAAAAGAAATTAATGGCCCCACATCGGCCTTTATTAACGGTGAGTTCTCGACCAGAACATTTTAAATTACATTCTCTGGATGATGCATGAGTTTCCTTATAGTAGTAACTATTTCTAGCTTCACGAAATGATCTTAGGGAACGTTTTCTTTTATATTCCCACAACGCGGAGAAAATTTTCTAACAGTGAGTCAAAGAATGAGATACTAAATCCAATTTGTTTGTGTATCATGTATAAAATCGCATTTGTATCAATTTAGGAAACAATTACATTGTTCAGAATGGATGGCTTAGCGACGCTTTCTTGATACGACCTAAGTATTTGATAAAGGCCCCAACTCAGTAAAGAGCGAATGTAAAGAGATTTCATATTATGGCTTTATTGCTTTAAAACAAACCAACAAGGCTGCCTCGAGGGTTCCAGTGTAATGATGTTGAATTTTATAAGAAACAATTTAGTTTAACATAAACGAAATGCGGATTGGATAAAAATAATCTAACAACTTCAATAATACTTTCTAATAACAATAATAATTTTCATCGGTTACTCCCCGAGCGAGAATATTTTTTCACTTGAAATATCGTTCAATTTTGAAATTAAATTGCTATTTTTCTTTCATCGTAATTAGTCTCTGTCAAGTGAGTTCTTTACCTGGGGAAATTCTAGACGGTTTTCTATATAAGAGTTCTTAATTTACTTAGTGGGTAGGATTGAAAAAATATTACTTGACTACATAAAAATGTAATTATTATTATTATTTTTTATAATTTGTCAGGATAATTATTAAGTTAACAACTTCACTTGACTTGATTAACAAGTCTTTAAGTAGGTACCAGAATAATTTAATAGCTATTATAACTACTTAAATGACTAAAATCTAATACATAAGTATTATTTACTTCAAGGAAAATTTATTGCCTGTCGAAGGAATACAAGAAAACGTACATTTTCGTATTTTTCCAAGATTTTATGGAGATATTACTTAGAATTCAAATTAGTTATATCATAATTAAATTGGATTACTAGAACTGATCCGACAATTTCATAATGTGCTTTGAATAAAAGACTTCTGATAAATGAGACAATTTTAGGCACGGCGGTAGAAAACAAAACTTACTCTAGCTTTTCACGTTTAGTTGGAGTTAATCTTTGAATTATTGTTAAATCGAGTCTTAGTACTTCAAAGTAAAATAAGGGTTTGATAGATTTTAAAGAAGTGAAGGTAATAATTATAATTGTGTTTCGCGATATAATAGTTCAAATTAGTTCTACAAATCCATAAATTCGTGGTAAATTCATTATTTTCATTTTGTTGTGTAAAGATTGTTATCTCAGTAAAGTTAACCAGAAGTAGGTACAAAGTTTTATGCTGGCGATATTCTTCTCATCATCATCATCAACCACATGACGTCCACTGCAGAACATAAACCACCCCTAAAGATTTGTAATTTCTGCTTGTTCGTTATTATACCACTAATTAAAGGAAACGATTAACAGCCTGTAATTATATAAAATTAATGTATATTTATTTCTTGTTTCTTACACGAGTCATTAGTCCTAATAAATTAAATAATATATGTGGCGTCCTCCCAGGTCATTGTAGAAACGAAGGTTGTAGGATACAAACAGCCTCTCCCATACTTCCATAGTCTTACGTCCTTTTCCCCTATTAGGGGTAGGCACAGGTGTAACACACCCAGATTTCGCCAGCTTTAGGTCTCCTGTAATGGGCAGTGGGCTTTTTACCATTAACCGGGCACATTTCCAGATGCCGGGCTGATACTGAGTAGAAAAACCCAATATCACTTTGCCTGATGGGATTGAACCCGAGACCTCAGCGCGATAGTGGTACCGCGCACGCAATGGAGTAGCCTCTCCCACAACGCTAAATTATAGCTGTAACAATACAGAAACACTATACCAAACACTTTCAACAAACCAGCTCTCAAGAGATTAAAGGTTCTCCGGGATTTCCTTCGTCTCAACGTCAGTCATACAACCTGTTACAAAATGGAATAACAAGCCTGTGACGCTCAATGTCCAATACAGTCTAATCCGTTACATGTAGCTGTTACCCTGCTGTAACCACACGAGACATATTGTCGGTGCTTAGCTAGATGCTTGCAATCACCAGCGTCGCCATACGTTTCAAGATGAGTTTGAACCGTTGGAGGTATTGTTGGGCGGGTATTTTAGGTGTAAGGAACATTAAAAAATATACATTGCGTCATAGTACATGTTGACCGTCGAGTATTTCGAGCAAGACACTTGTTTTTGATTGAACTACGCGTGCTATTAATGTCAATGGGATATCATGTCCTATATGTTACTTTGTTACTATAGCATTAACTTTCTCATTAGTTATATTAATATTAATATACATCAAGGGCTCATTAGAAATGGAGTTTTTATGTCACCTTATTTTTTATATAATCAACTTCTGAATCTACGATTTCACAATATTTTAGGTGTATTTGATTGTAACTAAAACTTCCTTCCATAATGACTCGACAAGACGACTAATACGAAATGTCTAGCCCAAAATCGACCGCCAATACGAGAATAAGTCTCACCAACTGCAATCAGTGACCTACATAGTGGCCAGGTTTAGACATTGGCTTTATTGCTTATTTCTATACTGATGAGTTTTCGTCTAAAGATCCCAATGTACGTCTGTACGTCTACATTTTCGTCCGGCCTGTTTTAATTTGCTACTTACTTGTAATACACCTCTTTCAGAGGTAAGCAGAGATGTACACATTTTGCCAGGTAGGTTCTATGTATGATGAACCTATTGCTAATTACCGAGTAATGGTTTATTAATTTTGTATTTGGGTAATAACCAGAGATCTTTCATCTTTGGACACAGTCAAAAGGACCTTCTCTTGCAGCTTTGTATTTGCTTCCGTAGTCACAGATATTGTATTCAAGAAAACTGAATTCTGAGGCTGCATTCCTAGCGCTTTTGTCTTTTAGTTATTTATCAAGTTAATGAGAGATACAACAAACCGTGCTTTTCTCACGGTATTCTGGAACCAATCTAGTGAATATTGTTGAAATAGAGATAAAAGCAGAAATAAACTAATTTGGAATGGCATAAATGTTGTGATGTATGCTGCAGGTTCAATTTCCGGCCAAGTTTGCCATGCCTTTGACTATTAGAAGTGAAGTTGAAGCAAAACATCGTGGAAAATAATTCTCCGTGACATTTCGAAGTTACGTAAAGTCTGCCAATCAGCATCAGGACATAGTACCTAGTGAACTAGGGTTTAAACCCTCGGTCAATAAGTCCCAAAGAAGTGAGACATACTACATAATACACAGCTATTATTATAGATAGATAGATTATTAACACAAACATTAACGATACGAATTATTTTAACCCAAGAACAAGTTGGAACATTCCCTTTTCTTAAGAATGGAAAGTTTGTAATTACATCTTTTCCATTAACGAAGTGTCTGTATTAGTTGGAATCTCTTGAAGTTTTCTGAATCAGAGGTGCCGCAGTGTTTCTTTGATAATGCTATATACGAACGTGTAAAATTTACGTGTTTTCAAAGTGTTTGAGGACGAATTGAATACGGAATGTAATAAGATGTAATGTAATTCTGGTAATTCCTATTTAAGAGCTGTGTTATACGGTTCCGTTGATCTCTCTTTGAGAACAGTTTTTTTAATTTTTTTTATTGCATTGAATGACGAGACAAGGACGCCTTTCGCCTGGTGATAAGTTATACGACCACCCATAAACAGTAGCAACACCATGCAGCACCTCGAGTTACAAAGTACTGTTTGGCATTCCACTGCGCTCGTCATCCTGAGACATAAGATGTTAAGTCTCATTATGTCCAGTAGTTACACTGGCTACAGTGTCCTTCAAACCGAAACACAACAGTGCATGCACACTGCTGCTTGGCGGTAGAAATAGACATTGCGGTGGAACCCACCTAGACGGAGACGGAGACTCTTACATATGAGAGCTACCACCAGTATGTTTTTCTGTATCTCTACTTATTTTTGTGGTAAACCAAACTTTCAGTTGTTCAATGTTCATTGATTTGACGTGTGGGTTATTATCGGAAAATTGTATAATGTGAATTGCTTTCTCTTTCATTTATTATATTCTTGGTCAAAGATAAAATATGTTGTTAATCATGGAAAGCTGTTGACAACAATTTATTATAATGAATGCTATCAGTAATTGCAATAACTTATAATTTGTTTTCCTTAGGAAAACCTTTTTACCTAACATTTAGTTTAATTCCTATCTAGAAATAGGATCTATTTGATTTCTAATAATTTATATTCGCTTGGGCATTTCGTTTCAAATATTTAATGAATAAAATTTACGATGACTGCACTATAATAATAGAAATCAAGAATATTTTCCCAAAAATCCAATACAAACACCTCAAACCGAAATCAAATAAAAATCCCGTAACATCTTGCTAACAAACCATGTTAAAATAAAAATCCCCTACCATTTCCACTCGAAGCAGTTACAAAGAATCACCACTAATGTATCTAGCACATAGCCAGTCGATCGTGGCGTTCACATCTATCCGCGGTGTTTACCTAGACGGCCAAGTTTTTGTAACGAATTGGTTTAATTTAACATCCGCACCACTGCTTCTGCGCTAAATAAACTCACTACAGAAGGAAGTTGTTTTGGCTGTAGAACCACAGAATACTGAATTGGTAGAACGCTTGTCACGTTCGACTAACATTGTAAAATTTTACGTCACTAGTTTTTCGAAAGTTGCAATTATTCTATAAATAATTGTAATCAGCGTCAGCCCTGTATTATATACTGCCCATTGCTGAGCACGAGCCTCCTCTATTACTGCGAGAGATTATTTTAGGCGTTAGTCCACCACGCTGGCCTAGTGCGGGTTGGTAGACTTCACATACCCTCGAAATTCTTAAGGAGTATTTTGAGGTATGTAGGTTGCCTCACGATGTTTTCCTTCGCCGTTAAAGTGAACGATAAAATTGATAAACAGTACACACATAACTTAGAAAACTCAGAGGTGTGTGCCTTGGGTTTTGAACCTTCGGACATTGTCTCAGCAGACCGTTCCATTCCCAACTAGGATATCGGAGCACATAATTATTTATTGTATTTAATTACTAAGGACAATTTTACCGCTCACCGATAAATGCTATTGGTCACATAAATGTATACGCTTACCAAATACAAAAGTCACACTCTAATCTATGCTCCCAAATAAATCTTACTTCTTATCTTACTAATATTATAAATGCGAAAGTTTGTGGAAATGTTTGGATGTTTGTATGTTTGGATTTTTGTTAGAAGTAAACGCAGAAACAACTGAATGGATTTTAATGAAATTTGGCACACGGGTGGACCATGTCCTGGACATATAGGCTACTTTTATCCCGGTAATTTGCTGTCATGGGAAATAATGTTTTTTTTAAATACATGGTGCTGGCGTCTAACAGGTGTCGCTATGAATCGCTAGTGTTTTAGAGACTTTAGTAGCGGGGAAGGCTTTTCACGCGGGAGAAGCCGCGAGCAACACCTAGTAGTGTAATAAAATGAGTACTATCTATATTAGCTCTTTAACCCATCTCTATTCGCAACGTGAACACGGGGGAACAAAACGTCACTTGCCAAGCGGAAATCGATTTTATGCGTCTACCCATACGATTCTAATCAGAAATTTGAAAAGACAGCTGTCAAACTGACATGGAATATTGAATGTCAATACGATAACTATTAAATAAAATTTACTTTAAACCTGTGAAACAGGCCGTTAGTCTTCTATCTTGTACATTTCGAAGGGCTGTAATATATTTTGTTATTTTAAACATGGCCTGTTTCGAATATATTTAAAGTTTAAATAGACTTTTTACATTGGTATGGATAAGTTCATTCCACCTCACAGTTCAAACAAAGTTCTAAGAAATGTCTATCAATAGGAATAAAATGATATTTCCAACATTTATTAAAATTAACATGTTAATTTAAACAGTTAACAACTTAAACGTTGTTTAACTAACTAACCGAAATAAACCCTTACGTTTCAAAACCGCGTGAAGTATGGCAACATTCAACGCATCTCCACGTTACTTCTACATTCCGTTGTTTTGTGGCCACATTGTCGTTTCGCCTCTCTCGTTAATTGTGGTGGTTTTCATTACATTAACACAACTATTCATGATTATTCTTGTTGCTTACATTCCTGAAGTGTGGGTTTAGGTAAGCCACATTTGTTATCGCACGCATAAATATTTTTTTTTTATATCAGTTAGAAGGAGTGGTTTAAAAACAAAAAAAAAGCTCGTCACACATATAGATGCAACGATACAAACACGAAACTATGGTAATTAAAACTGTGCGAAAACTGAAAAATACAGATCTAGACGACCCAAACATGCCTAAAGCTACCTCGTTAAATGGCTGAAAACTCTTGTTACTGCGAAATTCGGAGAGCATGTCAAATGAGAGCTGTCATTAGTCCAAAGTAGAAACTTCATGAAGTGATATGGCACTGGTGTGCCGGCCCGCCTTCACTAAAATAAAAAGAAACCTTCGTTCATAAACATTGTCTGAGTATTTAAAGGTTTGGTAAAGCATAATTATGCCTTTAAATCTATATATATAAATATTTCGTGTCGCAGTGTTTGTTACCATACTCCTCCAAAACGGCTTAACCGATTTTGATGAAATTTTATATTCACACTTGGTAGGTCTGAGAATAGGTTGTTATCTATTTTTCATCCCCCTAAGTGGTAAGGGTGGCCCACCCCATAATCTTTTTTTTTCGGGTAGATTTTTTTTATGATGTGGCATTAAAAAATACATGGGTACAACCCAAAATTTTCTACTTTCTTCCATCATCCCCTATTTTTTAATAGAGATATTAGTAATTTAATAACTTTTAACCCCGGTTGGTAACTGATCAATTATTCTTTTTTTTCTACTAAAATAATCTCTAAAAAGAATTTATAGTGCAAAACAACGTTTGCCGGGTCAGCTAGTTATTAATATAAATATTTCATTACAGTACTGAAACACTAGAAAATGTATCCCAAGAGTAAAAATACTCATGTATTCCATTAAAATAATTAATGGGATTCCATATTTAAAATGTCCATAAACAAGCAATAACATCTAAATAAACAGTGATAAAAACATTACTCGTTAACAAATTTGCTATAAAACATTTATACGTACATTTTACTGGTGGTAGGTCTTTCATTATGTAAGAGGCCGTCTGGGTGGGTACCACCGCAATGTCTATTTCTACCGCCAAGCATCAGTGTACATGCACTGTTGTGTTTCGGTTTGAAGGACATTGGAGCCACTGTAACTACTGGACTTAATGAGACTTAACATCTTATGTCTCAGGATGACGAGCGCAGTGGAATGCCACACAGTACTTTGTAACTCAAGGTGCTGGATGGTGTTACTACTGTTTATGGGTGGTCGTATCGCTTACCATCAGGCGAACGGCATGCTCGTCTCGTCATTCAATGCAATAAAAAAAAAAAAAATGTATATATATAATTTATTTATTGAAAACAAACGTGAAAAATCTTTTTAAATGCACATAGCCGTTGCTAATCCGCTAATGGCGCTGTCGCAATATTTTATAACAAAACAGAACAAACTGAAAGTTAGTGAAAACGATTTTATTTTAAACTTTGTCCAACCTGTCTTTCAACAGAGCGCGATTCGAAACAATATAAGCGGAAAGTTTTTGTTCTGCATGACCTACGATCGAAATTAACTCGACAAGGACTACAGAATAATAAAGTTGTTCTACAGATACGATGAAACCGTTCATGTGGTAATTAAATTAAATTTAAGTTCCGCTAATCGCGAATCGCGAAGTCAACTGAGAATTTGATTTTAATTAAACAGTTTCCGCCTCATATTTTTATAAAAACTTTAATTGAAATATAATTCACCGATCTCGAGTAAAGCTTACTTTCTTCCGCAACATGGCTGTTCCTGACAAACCCATTATCCTTGTAGACGTTCATATTTCCAATTATATTATTGTCGACGGGCGTGAGTGTCGTTCCAAACGTTTGTGCTGATGCTGGCCCGTTTGTATATGCCTGTACCCGAATGAAGTTTTAATAATGAATGTAGTTTTAAAAGCTCACAACACGGATCTCACTAGTAAATTTATTTTTTTAGCGGAACGCGGAATGGAATAACCGGACATCGGAATTAAACATCATGTGTTTGAGTGTTAGAAGTCTGGTGGAGCTGAATATCCTTTATTCGCAGCAGGTAATTCTGTGAGCTCGGAGCGGTATTAACATATCCTGTTCACGAACGTGAATACATTTCTTCAATACTAGCTGAGTGATTAACAGTTACAAACGATATTAAGTTCATTCGTATTGACGATTTGTGAAACGATTACAAAATAGAAAGTCATATTTTTTATTGAATCTATTGTCTAATAAGTAGGTATGAGTAAAGCGTGCAATGCAATGCAATGCAATCAGCCCTTTATTATATACTGCTCACTGCTGAGCGCAGGCCTCCTCTACTACTGAGAGGGGTTAGGCCTTAATCCACCACGCTGGACTAGTAAGAGTAAAGCGTAATGAATATTAACGTAAATATAATATTAAACCTAAAGAAACTGCGAAAGTTCTTAGAACCTAACCTCACAATACTAAGAAATTTCTAATCTTACTTAAATACTGCTAAAATCGTACACATCGATATAACAATAAAAACATTAAATTAACGTCATCATTTTTACAATTCAATCAAAATCCAATGTGCATTCTGTAAACCACTAAATCATCCCAAACAACAATTTAATTATTTTATTGCCACGGTAAATAAATTGGTGGTCATTAATATTTGATATTCAATTGAGCCTTTGTTTGCTTATCAGGCTTAGTAAATAATACAAATTGGCGCGATAATGCCAGCCGTTCTAAAATACAATCCACGAGTACAATGGAGCTATTAATAGAGTTGAATATTTACTTGAATATTGAAGTAATTTTACAGAGTGATATGCCCATACCATACCAGCCCTGTGTTATATACTGCCCACTGCTGAGCACGGGCCCCCTCTACAACTAAGAGGGTTTAGGCCTTAGTCCACCTCCCTGGCCTAGTGCGGGCTGGCAGACTTCACACACCTTCGAAATTCTTATAGAGAACTTCTCAGGTATGCAGGTTTCCTCACGATGTTATCCTTCACCGTTAAAGCGAGTGATAATTCACAAAGAATACACACATAACTTTAGAAAAGTCAGAGGTGCGTGCCCTTGGGTTTTGAACCTATGGACATTCGTCTCGGCAGACCGTTCCAAGTAGGCTATTAAGGTAGAGTGATATTTCGCGATGTCTGAGGAAATGCTAATTGTTTAATATAATATAAGACGACCAAATACAAAAGTCAATATCCCAAATAAATGGTAAACAAAAGAGTGCATTCAGCTTTCTTGAACAATATGTCCTTGGTAGCATAAGTTACATGTCTTAGAAAGAATATACTATGAGTTTTGTACGTTTTATTAAGATTGCTGACCTTTATTTTAAAAATGTTCTATTTTTATAGAAACTCAACGTGCAATATACCATCTATATATATAAAAGAAAGTTGTGTTAGTTACACCATTTATTATTTATTACTCGAGAACGGCCGAACCGATTATCATGTTTTTTGATTTTTTGGATTTGTATCCCTTCCGAATAGCAGAATAACTATAACAATATGGCAAAAATTCCCGATCAAGGAAATTATGAAGAAAATTCATTTTCTCATACATTTTATTTTAATTTTAAATTAATGAACATGGCGTTGTTTATTTTATCCTTTGACAGTCGCTTCAGTAGCGCAGTCCCTGTGGCGGTCGCAAAGAATATAAATTATAATGTCATATTACCTTCTTTTATTGCATACCGCTGCGCTTGACCGTTAGGCGATTAATTTGCATCTTTTTGAGTTTCCACCAACTTTTATTCACTTTTTTTTTTATTTTTTTTTATTGCCTTAGTAGGCAAACGAGCGAGCGGTCCGCCTGATGGTAAGCAGCATCTGCCGCCCATGGACTAAAGCAATGCCAGAGGCACAGCCAAGCCGTTGCCTACCGGGAGGTGTGCACTCTTTTTAAACCTCGTTTGAAGACGGACAAGTCATAGCGCTCGGGAAACACCGATGAGGGAGTTCATTCCAAAGCTTGCACGTGCGCGGCAGGAAAGACCGTTGAAAACGCACCGTGCTACTACGGATGGATTCAACGTAGTATGGATGAACTCCACTGCGATGGCGAGTGGTTCGATGGTAAAAAGGCGAGGCGGGCACCATATTAAACAGTTACTCAGAGCACTCCCCATGGAAGAGGTGGTAAAATACACAGAGAGAACCAATGTCCCTCCGCATACCCAGCGCCTCAACTCTGTCCGTGAGGTTGGGATCATCGACGATGCGAAGTGCCCGTCGTTGTAAGGAGTCAAGTGGGTTAAGCATGTGTTTGGGAGCCCCTGCCCAGAGGTGGGGGGCAGTACTCCACGTGCGGCCGGACTTGCGCTTTATAAAGCGCCAGTCTGTGGCCGCACGTGAAGTATCGCTTGGCTCTGTTCAGGATCCCCAACTTTTTGCTAGCTAATTTGGCTTTGTCCTCCAAATGACTCCTAAACTGGACGTCACTCGCAGTTTCGACGCCGAGGATCCCAATGCTATTCGACATATGGAGAGTAACTCCTTGGAACTGTGGCGCCATGACGAATGGGTCCTTCTTGGCAGTGAACGCGCAAACTTGTGTCTTCGACGGGTTGAATTGGACGAGATTCCTTTCACCCCATTCGGAAGCCCGCCCCAGAGAGCTTCCGACTTCAGACACAAGTTGTGACCGTCTTTCTTCGACTGTGCGCCGAGGGATATTCTGTTGGCCGATGTATCGCGCATGACACGTACTATCATCTGCATAGCAATGCATGTTGTCAATGGAATCCAACAAGTCATTGATATGCAGAATGAAGAGCGTGGGCGATAGCACCGAGCCTTGTGGAACACCAGCATTAACGGATTTGGTCATAGAGCTGCAGCCGTCGACGACGACTGTAATACTCCGACCATCCAGGAAGCTGGCAATCCACTTACAGAGTCCCTCGGGTATTCCATAAGATGGTAACTTCGCTAGAAGAGCTCTGTGCCATACCCTGTCGAACGCCTTCGCTATATCCAGACCGACAGCTATAGCCTCGCCCTTGCTCTCCACGGCCTCCACCCAGCGGTGCGTGAGGTACACAAGGAGATCACCAGCCGAACGACCATGTTTGTGTTTGGGTTCGTTTTAATAATTAATTCTTTTCATACCATTTTTTTTTAAATTTGCCAGCGAAAAGTGATTTCAATGACGTGAGTCCCAACTGTCGATTTGTTGTGATTAGCCATATCGTTTAAACGACAATTTTGTCAATATCAAGTATGTTGTTCATTGTGCGCGCATCGACAAAGAAAAGCATTTTGGCTGTGTGTTTGATTTACCAATGTTATTTACAATGCCGCGATCTTGAAGAACAAGAAGATCAAGTCTTTTCCATAAGGTACTACGTCGCGGAGAAACACTTGGCCAAATTAAAACAGTCTTTTCTGCCTTCGTTAACTTGGAAAAGGCTTATGATCGTGTGCTCAGGAATAATCTGTGGTCAACGAGGGTCATTGACATATGGAACTGAGGGCCGCCTTGCGAGGGTATCGAATCCTCTGAGAACTCCAATACCTGTATCATGTTAAAGGGAGAAGAATAAGGATTTACAATATGCTGTTTCCGACGCTTATGTATGGAAGTGAATGCTGGTTTGGTAGAAGAAGCACGAAGCCGAGTAAATGCGGTGGAAATGCACTCCTTATAGAGTATAACTATGTTGAGCCACTATCTCCTTATCGCATGGTGATCGTATTATAAGAGAACGTTATATATTGAAGGTTGATAATATGGTGACTCAAATTAAAAGAAGTATGCTGAGATCATTTGGGCACGTAGAGAGGATAGTTCAAAGACGAGTTACGATAGGTATTTATCGAGCGAATGTGGATGGTACGGATGCAGGGGATGCCCATAATCGGCGACAATGCATGATGAGAACTATGAATGTGGAAGAGGCGAAAGAGGTATGACATGATCGTGGCATGTGACATCAATAGTCTCTGCTTCTCTCCGTATGAATATATTACTTTTTCGTATTTGTTGAGCTTAATTCATTTTGATAATTCGTTTAATCTTAATAAAAAAAACGAATAAGTTAACACAACATTCATTGATTCTGAAGCGATACGAAGTTCGCCGGGCCAGCTAGTCTAGTACAAAACATTTCTGTATATAATTGTAATTTATGAACGGTGCTGGTAATAAGCACCTGTTCTGTAAATATTATCAAGGGTATATTGAAATACTCTTTCAACCTCTTCATGTATCAATATAAAACCATTTTTTATGGCATTGAATGACAAGATGTGCACGCCGTTCGCCTGATGGTAAGCGATACGACCACCCATAAACAGTAGCAACACCATCCAGCACCTTGACTTACAATGTACTGTGTGGCATTCCTCTGCGCTCGTCATCCTGGCACATAAGATGTTAAGTCTCATTATGTCCAGTAGTTACACTGGCTACAATGTCCTTCAAACCGAAACATAAGAGTGCATGTACACTACTTCTTGGCGGTAGAAATAGACATTGCGGTGGTACCCACCCAGATGGACTCTTACATATGAGAGACCTACCAGTTAAATCCAGCATTATATTCCATATTATAATTCTGGTTTAACGTAGGTAAATAACACAACCGCCTTTATGTGCAAATATGAATTCTTGATTAAATTACTTTTTCCTTTGTTCCTTAACGGCGAAAGTATCTTTGTAATACTCAACTGCATATTATATGAAGACAAAAATAAGTATTTAATCCGCTGCATGATAAATGGGGAAATGGCGTAATATTTCGCCTTTAAAGTGCTTGACGTCACGTAATGCCGAGGTAAAAGGATAAACAAGCTTTTCTAAGAATTTATTATATCTTCGTTTCCATTAAATCGCTCAATTTACGTTAACCTACATAGTTCGTTTGGCTTTATTAAATTTTTCCTTGGTTTGTACAAAATAGTTGCGTCAGGATGTCTACCTTTTAACTAGTAATAACAAAAACTCTAATGAACTCTTTGTTGTTGTTCTGATACTGAACTATCGTTGACATATTTACAATATTCTTTGTGGTTTTATTGCCTTGGTAATTACTGAGCATAGTTTTTATGATTTGCCTAAGTTTAGGACCGTTAGTTAGTTTTTTAGCGACTGCTCGGTGGCGTATTTTTATTGCGTACGCGTTACGAGTACGATTTGCGCGCTGAGGTCCTGGGTTCGAATCCCGGGTCGAGCCAAAAAAAAATGTGACTGGGTTTTTCCATCTTAAAAATTACTCAGTCGCAGCTCGGAGTCAGGAAGTTGGCGGTGTGATACCCCTGTGTCTCGGAAAGTATGTAAAGCCGTTGGTCCTGCGCCTGATCTCTCTCCAGTCATGTCGGATTGCCGTCTCACCGGACTATGAGAGTGAAGGAATAGCGAGTGTAATAGGTATCTCCTGCGTACCTGGCTGATTTCCGTTCAGATTAGCCGCCGTGGCCGAAACTGATTAGGAGGAATACGTTTTTTTTTTAAGTTTAGGACCTCATATTACCCCCTTTCTCATCTCTTGTTGCATCTGTACGTGTTGTTAACATAATATTGTTATTTAATGTTATAAAGTATCATTTTCATACAATAGCTTCTCGGTATATTTAGAAATTTAAATATAAAGTTGATATTCTTGGGTACCTATTCAATATCGAATAATATGAAATCATGAAATCGTATTATTTACTTCAATCAAACACAACGTTGTCCAAGGCCAAGATTAAAGACGAATTCACCCAAATATTTTATTTATTATATTCCTGGCCCGTAAAACCAAGTCCCTATATTCTAGAAATGTATTTGACTTGATAAATTACTGGAGCTTTGATCTAAAAATGGAACAAAATTGGTTAGGTTCAAAGGTGATGTTTCATTAATACAAGGAAGGTAGCTTGTCAAAACAGGTCAATGCCTCAGGGTTCATGACTTATGTGGCTATAGAACGAGCCTAAGACCCTTTTGGACGAATTATTTTTTCGACCGTTTTATATCTCAAAAAACCACGTACGAGTTGAATGTATGTGTAATCTGACTTGAATTTACTACTTATCATACGGTTTTCAATGATGTAATAATTTCTACCACCAAGCAGCAGTGTGCATGCACTCTTGTATTCGGTTTGAAGGACATTGTAGCCAGTATAAGTACAGGACATAATGAGACTTAACATCTTATGTCTCAGGATGACGAGCGCAGTGGAATGCCACACAGTACTTTGTAACTAGAGTTGCTGGATGGTGTTATTACTGTTTATGGGTGGTCGTATCGCTTACCACCAGGCGAACGGCATGCTCGTCTCGTCATTCAATGCCATGAAAAAAAATTTAACATCTCAAAACGACAGCAAAGTTATTACCGTAACTAACAAAAATGTCATTGTAATTTGTCGCGAACTATTCATAATAATAAAATAGTAATACAAAATCAGTAAAAAAATCAAAGCAATGAAACAGCCACACAAAATATTAGAAAATAGCTTACGCATGTAATACATCGGCAACAATCCTGCTATTGGACAGCTTGACGTCCCTGTACGTCTAACTTCCCAATATATGCCACAGTAACGTACTACAGCGCTCGGGTACTCGATGATTGATTGCGGATATCCCTTGATTGAAACGGAATATTTGATATTTAACCGCTTAAATATTGATTTGTCGGACATATCGTATTCATTGGCCAAAATTGGATTAAACCATTCAATTTATCATTTTGTAATAATGTTAAAGTTTATTATTCTGAAGCAGGAGCGTTTCAATTGATATAATTTTCTAGTACATTCTATTGCAATATTAGTTTTGGGACAGTTGGACTTGGTTTGGATTTAGTATTTTGAAATGTCTGGGTGCGACAAGTTATGCTCGTTTTAGTTTTAAGCATATCAGAACAGGAGGTTCAGAACCCAAGGCACACACCTCTGACTTTTCGAAGTTATGTGTGTATTGTTTATCAATTATCGTTCGCTATAACGGTGAAGGAAAACATCGTGAGGAAACCTACATACCTGAGAATTTTCGATAAGAATTTCGAGGGTATGTCAAGTCTGCCAATCTGCACTAGGCCAGCGTGGTGGACTAAGGCCTAAACCCTCTCAGTAGTAGAGGAGGCCCGTGCTCAGCAGTGGGCAGTATATAATATAGGGCTGGTATATTATATTTATTATATTATATCAGAACATTCCTTTGGTTCTAATAATTTTATGTGAGATATCGCAATAATACGTCACGATAGAAAATATTGGTCAACTAATTTGCATAAACACTTAAAATCTAAATACTGATGTCGGCTAATTATAGTTTACCAGTCTTCATTCTATAATACATACTTATTTTACTTTTTATTTACTTACATTTTAAATCAAACTACTACTGAAACACAACAAACAATATGTAAAACGGTACACTGTTGTCAATATCGACTGTTGATTAGAAGTGGCCGAAGTTACATAGGGGTATAGAGTAAAGGCAGAATTCAGAATCCCAAAGCGACGTAACCTGCATTTAAATTGTAAAGCAAACAGCACCGAATTGGACAGACAAACAAAAGGAGCTCGGTATTTCATGTTATGTGATGAATTGGTGTCTCGAATACTACAGACGGTTCCTGTTGATAGCTAGTATTAAGTTACGGTGTTTAGCGTTATCCTATTTCGTGTTTCTTTCTGGTTTCTTATATGTTGAGTTGGTTCAGTGTCAGATATCAGATGTAAAAGTGATATACAAACAAAATCCATTCAAAAGTCTATAAGAAATCGTGGAATGCGATAAGACCGTCAATGATACTGCTGTGTTTACTTATTTTTCTTGTATTTTTCTTGATGTACAGTCAGCAGCATAAGTAGCTGAACTAATTCAAAATTTCAAATTGCCTACATACTTTTGTATTCTTATTAATCTTCTTTTTTTCTTCACAAAAATAAAATAAAAGAGATTTACTTAAAAAAAATTGTTTATTACAGCAAAACACATAAAACATGACATACAAATAAAATTAAACCTAACTTATACATTGTTATACATCCGGTCAAATAGGCCGGCATAATTGTGTCCACTGGTGAGTTATAATGTTCGTCCCATCAGTCGATATTCTATCCGGACTCCACTTCGCTTACCATCAGGTGCAGTAGGGTGACTATGCCGTGACCGTTTAAAAAAAAAAAAAAGGTTCGAGTGTCGACTGGGATACTACCACTGTCAATGATGTTTAAAGAAAAAGGTGTAGATGCGTTATAAACAGTCTCCAAATGGCGCACGAAAATTGAGCTAATTAGCACAATCGGCCTTAGTATCGTGACAGAATCTGTTGAAGTTAGACGTCTAAAGAATGTTCGGTCAAATTTTCTATATGATAATAATGAGAATTATGATCGCACCTTTAGAACGATAACGACACAATTCAAAAAAATCGAAAATAGAGTTATCTTCATAAAATGACTTAAAACGAAGTTCTCAATACAACAATAGTTCAAACACAGCCATATTAAAGTGGGAAGAGGACCAAAATGTAATATCATTTTTTAATATATTTTTTATAAAAAAGGCACCAGTCTTAAGTCATTTTATGAAGATAACTCAATTTTGGATTGATTTGAATTGTGTCGTTTTCGTTCTAAAGGTGCAATATGCCGTAATACTTTTACGTGTCATATTATAGTTTGTTATTGTAATATTAAATTAACTATGTGTGGGATAATGTGCCGTTTTTGAAAGCCGAGTACAGTATAGGTGCTGGATCTACACATTTTTATTAAAATATCATTGATCACTGTACTATAATTTATCGACGTGATATGACAGTTTGCTTTCCGTTTTGATGAATGATATTTTTTGATGACCTAACACCCACCTCTAATTCGGATACCTTTGAGGCTGGACGGGGCTTACGTATTTCTCTCGCCCCTCTTCTGAATGTTCATTTTATTTGTTTATTTTAATTTGTTAATTAAAATGTACAAAAAGTATTTCGTTCTGTTCCGCGTTAACAACTAGACTTAAGTATTTAAATGATATTAATTAGTACTTACTATTCCTTCGTCCTTCCCTTTTTATTAATTCAAATTCTTTGCAATCTAATTTGGTGGCGGTTTAGATGCTTAATTTTCTTAGAGACTCGCTAATGCTCGTAGGTTACAGTCATTCTTGATGCGTGGTCTTGTTTATTTAAAGGGCAGTTTTGGGTAAGATATGTTCTCTTTCGTATTTTTATTTCTTCAAAATATATATAATATAATGTTCTTCAATATACTAACTACATAACCGCTAATAAGTCGATAATTAAACATGGGAATGGTGAATTTCCCACCAAAAATGCTATTGCTGCAAATCTATTTGTTAGACTTTTTGGTTGCTATATTTATAAGTTATATGACAAATTAATGTAATAAATAAGTTGTAATACAAAGTACCAGAGTTTGTTTTGATTATATAAATATTTTGCTGATGGTCTTTCGAGCAAAAGTAAATGAGATCCACTAAAAACTAGGTCATAAAGGTTTTTATAAAGCCTATTATACATTTATAGAATACACATATTCTGAGCCGTTGGAGACATCTTCAAAGGATTTTTATTCGAAAGAAATTTCAGCAAGTTATGGTATCTCGTTCTGGAGAAATGTTTGGTTTTACTGCCGCCCCCGGTTTATTGCTGAAGTAATGTCTACATGTAGCTTAATCTTTTTTGGTTTATCTATAATTCGTATACGACGTAAAAACAAACGTATATAGATAAAGATAAAGTCTAGTTTTTGAGCGACGACTACAATATTTAATGATGACGGAACTCCATTCACTTTTTATTTTTACATCCAGCATATTTCATATTATGTGAAACCACGTAACAAATTATATAAAAAAAAAACAAAACCCAATTTTATTAAATTCATGAATGCATCCGAAAATGTGTTTTCCGCTCGTAAATACTTTTAAATTTTATGTGCTGCAAATATTAAAGGATTTTTCACAACATATTGTAAAATGGCGTCTGTTGTAACTACAATAAAACCTATAAATTCCAAAAAGTTAATTTTGTTCAACGCCGCTATTGCAATGCTTTTGTGAATAATAATCCCGTACTACTTGGAATCTAACACCCGTATTCACAACAATACTATGAGAACGCACAGTATGCCCGAATGCATAGTGTCGGTAACTTCATAGTTTTCTTTGGTCTTGTTTAGTTTTATTTATCTGACAGCCAACTGACAGAAAATTGTATATCAAAATTAACCAATCACAGCGCCCCTTTGCCTACGCACTGCGAAAGCTGTCATGCTGAAAGAACTAAGAACAGACTTATTATTATAGCATTGGGCTGTCTTTAACTAAGTAACGTTTGTGAATAAGTTAGTCATTTAAAACGCTGAGTAATGTGTTATCTTCTTTATTTTTTAAGTCCCGAGCTTCATATTATAAATACTTAACATTTTTCTTTTACAATATCGCTGTAGTTTTTAACGCTCACATTAGTATGTGAATACGCTAGTGCGTTAGTTGTAATACGGAATATAAAATATTTGAACTTTGGAACTCTGCTGATACCTAACTCAACGGACAAAATTGTAATCACTTTTGAAATGGATTTTGTTGGTTTACCATACCATAGCAGCCCTGTATTATATATTGCCCACTGCTGAGCACGGGCCTCCTCTACAACTGAGAGGGTTTTAAGCCTTAGTCCACCACGCTGGCCTAGTGCGGGATGTCAGACTTCACATGCCTTCGAAATTCTTATAGAGAACTTCTCAGTTATGCAGGTTTCCTCACGATGTTTTTCTTCACCGTTAAAGCGAGCGATAATTCACAAAAAATACACACATAACTTTTTAGAAAAGTCAGAGTTGTGTGCCCTTGGGTTTTGAACCTGTGGACATTCGTCTCGGCAGTCCGTCCCACTCCCAACTAGGCTATCGCCGCTCTTTGTTGGTTTAGTATGTTTGAACTCAAAATACTGTAACTAAATCATATAATTATGGTTTTGTGAATATCGCGGTTCTTGAAATTTGTTAAATTAATTAATCTCAAAGTCCATACTTTTAATATACCTAAGTGCAACAGTAATTCTGTCTGTCTTTTACGATTTCATGGCTAAATTACTAAACCGATTTCGATCAAATTTGTTTGAAGTGCACGATATCCTAGTTGGGAATCGAACGGTCTGCCGAGACGAATGTCCACAGGTTCAAAACGTAAGGCACACACCTATATTTTTTCTAAGTTACGTGTGTTTTGATTATCAATTATAGTTAGCTTTAACGGCGAAGGAAAACATCTTAGGAAAACCTACATAGTTAAGAATTTTCCAAAATTCACTAGGCCAGCGTGGTGGACTAAGGCCTAAACCCTCTCAGTAATAGAGGAAGCCCGAGCTCTGCAGTGAGTACTGTATTCAGGGATGGTATTATTGTTTATGTGTGAAGTTTGAACCATAAGAGATGACATCGGCTACTTTTTATCCCGGAAAATTATATACCGAGAGTTTTATACCGGAAAGGTACATTCACGCGGGCGAAGTCGCTAGTACCACCTAGTGCTTGGACCTTTTTAATGACGAAAAAATTAAGCCCGGAGTTTCTTTCTGCCTTTCTTCTTCGGGTCGTCATCGCTTAGGTAGCTAGTGAAAGGCTGGTAGGTTAGCTAGGCTAGGACCTTTTTATCCTCGCCGGCGAGGACCGTGGCGTTCCCTTTCCTCGTAATGTAAAGATATTCCTTCCCTTTCTTTTATATCAGCTCCATTTCTCCTTACCTAGCCCTATTCCCGTCCCCAATGTCCGTGTCCTCTGTACCTATCAGCCCGTGCTGGTTGTCAATTATTTAATGTAGGTACTTTAAATTATTTAATTGGTATATGTACCTTTGTTATTCGTCTATACCTTGTCATGACTTGTCATAAGTGCTTTTTAATAAGCCTATTCGATCAATAAATGTTTTTTTTTTTTTTTTAATGATGTTTATATACGCCTTATTTTCACTAAGTATCTATAAAGACCAAATTTACTACCTACTTATTGCACATCTAAAGTTAATTCATTTCAAAGCGCGCTTTTCCCTGAAATTGAACTCGAGCGATAACAAGACAAACAATCTCACATCCATTACTTGGATTAAGTAGAGATCAAATATCCTTTAAATTTACAACTTCTTAACTTAGGGAAATATTGGCGAGTGCTGACGTATGAGCTCTAAAAATACAATATTAGTTAGGTAATTTGAAAATTTTATCTGGTTTTTAACCGACTTCCAAAAGGAGGAGGTTATCAATTCGTGTGTTTGTATTTTTTTTTATGTATGTACACTGATGTATTGTATCAGTCAAAGGCAACTTATATGAAATAACTAGCATTGCGCGCGGCTCCGCCTGCATGGAAACGTTTTTCCGGGATAAAAGTAGCCTATAGCCTGTAACTTCCTATTAGTGAAAGAATTTTCAAAATCGGTCCAGTAGTTCCTGACATTAGCGCAAACAAAGAAACAAACAAACAAACTCTTCAGCTTTATAATATTATAGCTGTTGCCCGCGGCTCCGCCCGCGTGAATGAGTTTTGCCGGGATAATTTCCCGCTTTATATTTTCCCGGGATAAAAAGTAGCCTGAGTTACTCCTTATTACATCAGCTACCTCCCAATAAAATTCCCGTCAAAATCGGTCCATCCATTTCAGAGATTAGCCGGAACAAACCGACAGACAGACAAAAATTGTAAAAAATGTTATTTTGGTGTATGTACCATATATATATTCATATACATGTAGTAAAAAACGGTTATTTCAATATTACAAACTGACACTCCAATTTTATTTATATGTATGTATAGATATAGTATAGATTAATCTACCCTTAATTACCATTTCCATTGCACTGAGGTACTCTAAAGGCCGTATTAATAGATGCAACTCAATTTCAATCGAAAGTGCGATATCAGCCGAGACGCTGTAAAGTTAACATCAGCATCTTAAGATAGTTGCTATTTAATAAACCCATATTAACACCAGCTCAAATGACATCTCAAGTTACAATATGAGACGAATTTTGACAACTAAGTTTTGTTTATGTAACAGCGCTTACTCAGCTGAGGACAAGCTCTTAAATTACAGCTTAAGCTTGGTTTATTAAATAGTTCAATATAATACATGTCTACTTGTGATTTTACTCAAACTTAAGTTTGATTTATTAATACTGTCCTAAGACATCTGGAATGAGTCCCCAACATTATTTTTTCCAATCCTTATTAAAATCGCACCGGATAAATGAACCTCATTTTTACGATGATATGGTAAATATGTAAACACAGCTAAGTGCACCTATTCGTACATTTTTGATAGCACCCACAACGGCTTGCATCTAAAAAACATTACGTCATCACCGACGCACTCAACCAATAAACTATGCATTACGAGCAAAATAGCTCCTCATCCGTACTATCACTTTTCGCGTGCTTAGTAGTAAAGTTTTCGCTTTGAAACCGGCGAAGTTGGCGCCGGGGCGGCATTTCCTAGCTAATTAACGAGCTGGCAGTAGCTGCATTGTTACGTTCATCTTTCGCTCGGTTAGACGAAGTAAACTTTGTATTTCATAAAGTATGATTCCCATTGATGGAAGGCTGGTAGTTACAGCTTATCTTTCTTTGTTGATCAAATTTTGTTGTTGGTTTCCACTACTTTAATCTTCGTTAAAGGTGACATCAGACGGGTCATTTTTCGTTCATTTTCGTCTATCAATCGGCACCTTTCATTCGAAATGAAACGTTTGAACACAAAATAAAACAAAAGTGCCAATGAATTCATTAATGAACCCATCCAACGATGTTGGATATTTTCATTCGCATCTTTCACTCCCACTCCGAATGAACGAAAAATGAACAATCTGAAGACAGAGTGAATGTTCCATCGCATTCGGCCATTTTGTCTTGAGTCCTGTAGAGGAGGTGAATGTTCTTTTCTAAGTCATTCCAGCTAAGCCGTGTGAACATGGAATGAAAGAAAAATGAAGCATTCACTCGAGTGAACATTCATTCGAGTGACCCGTCTGATATCACATTAACGGTGTTTTCTCCTTAAATGAACGTAGTAATAAAGACTTATACACGTGCCATTCAACTTCAAGACTAAGACCATTCGTTTATTACCCCTTGAACCTAAAAATGTCATTCAACCTGTCTTACTGATATAGTCACCAGAAATAGAACATCCTAGATCGAATTGTTAACTAAATCGTGCTGTCACAGTAAATTCAAGTTGAAACTTGAACGACAGTCTGTCAGCACGCAGGACCTTCGCAGATCGATCAAAAGAGGTTCCCAGCATTACATATGCAGCTGAGTCATTCTATAAATAGAAGTTTACAATACCAGCGCTCATTTATGACGTAGTTATTGCTAGCTAGTCGGCATAATCCATTCTTAGAAGAAATTACAGTCGTCAAAGACTCTGTCGTAGTCAGAGGCCAAAATTATAAGCAATTTGTGTTTCATTGGTCTAGAGAATTACATAACACCATCTTGGTACGATACCATCGGATTTGTCTAGACTCTAGAGATATCTGGTTATGTCTAGATTCTATACCATACCATACCAGCCCTGTATTATATACTGCCCACTGCTGAGCACGGGCCTCCTCTACAGCTGAGAGGGTTTAGGCTTTAGTCCACCACGCTGGCCTATTGCGGGTTGGCAGACTTCAGATACCTTTGAAATTCTCATAGAGAACTTCTCAGGTATGCGGGTTTCCTCACGATGTTTTCCTTCACCGTTACAGCGAGCGATAATTCACAAAGAATACACACATAACTTTTTAGAAAAGTCAGAGATGCGTGCCCTTGGGTTTTGAAGCTGCGGACATTAGTCTCGGCAGTCCGTTCCACTGCCAAGTAGGCTATCGCCGCTTCAATGGCAGTTTAACTACCGTAAATATGTACAGGACGGGATAATTCCTATCCTGCCTATTGTCACTGTGGAATCAGGTATGATTGTGGCAAAGTTAAAGAAGTTTGCTATTTATTTTCATAAATGCATTTGCAATAAATAAGTGCTCTGTTGGGTTCAAGCAAACACAAGAAAAACATTATACGTATTAGTGACATCATTCTAAACTTTAAACTTATCAAGTTTCCATGACACTACGTTGCGAACATCATCTTATCTCAAACTGCATTAATAAGGATAAATGTTCTTAAAATCAGTATACTAGTTCTTGGAGACTGCTCCTTGACGTCATAATTACACAGTGTTGGTACCTAACCTAAACCCTGGAGACACCTTGGGAGATCTCTGACGAACGAGTCTATCTGGTACGTGGGTGTACAAATATCATTCCTAACGTGTTATCAAGGGAGTCTGTATGTGTTTGTTACAATGTGAATGATTTTTTTACCGCCTATGGTGCAGATCCCTTTCATAATCACACATAATTCCTCTTTGTAAACTGTGATTTAAATATATCGTCATAAGTTTTATTTTTCAAGCCAAAAAAACTAAATTAGTTTATATTTTATTCATGAAGCCTTTAGGAGATTTTATTGAATGTTATTAATACCCAATTAAAAATTAACAGGAATTAATGAAAGCGATTTGAAGTATTTCTTTTAATTGGATCGTTATTGAAATGAAATTACCTGAATTTTTAATAACGGTTACGTTTTCCGGAATCTTATGGTTAATGATAATAATTTTTGTGTGACTTAAAAAGATTTTACCAATGGAAATTGCGTTGATATGTAGGATGAATTTTTAAAAACGCTAACAGCGTAATAAAAGTGCGGAGCCAAAAAAACTGAGACCCATTTTATGAAAACAAATGGTGTGCATTAGGTACTTTCGCTGCAATGCGCAGAAAAAAAAACTGAATATTAAACACCGTTGTTTCAAGAGAAATCTAACAAAGTTCCTTGAGCTACAACAATTAAAAAAAAGGTTAAACAAGCTAACGAATAGCTTTAAAGTAAACGTAAATTGTAACGAACAAAACGTTCGCCAATCTATCTCCGGATCGCGGGTCAAGTTAATGTTGGTTACAGACCAATTTCGTATCGGCGCCTTCTTCGAGCGCAGAGAGTGGCAAAGTTGGAAGTCATTAACTTCGCTTAAGTTCGTTACCCCACTTGGTTCACCAATGCAAGGTAGCTGAGCACAGCTGCGTTCGAAAATGAACAAAATAGGATAATGAGGGACCGAGCTCGGTCTCAAGACTCGATACTGACGTTCGAGAAATGTTTTACAAAAATAAACTCTCTTTTGCCTTCGTTATTTACGGTATGACGTTGTATTCAAGTTTACGCAGTTATCTGTTTCGTAAAACTGAGTGGATTAGTTATTGCGGATTTAAAAATTACTGTCAGTGATTGAAAATGTTATAGGGTGGTATTAATAAATCAATTTCAAGTTTGAGTTACATCTCAAGTACACATAATGTATTGAACTATAAATACTTAATATGTAACTCAAACTTGAGATTGATTTATTATTACCGCACTTAGATTTAAGATTCATTAGCGAAAACAACACTAAAATGGAATAGTAATAAATTAGTTTGCAAGTGTTAAATGCATTTTTCGGATATTATTAAGCCTCTAAACCAACGTCATACAAATCATGCCACATCTCAACCCGTCGCGGCACACATTTGTTCCTCAATAGCGATCGTTGGCATGTTTTCGACCCTCGCCACGTGGGCTTTGTCCCCACGAACCCACAGGTGCCGACAATATGGCGATATCTTGTATCAACTCTAACATAACTGTTGCCAGTTTTATACAAACGGAAAATGAGAGATTAAGTACTAGCTTTAGCCCGCGGCTCCGCCCGCGTAAAAAAAATCCAAGATAAAAGTCCCGCTTTATATTTTCCCGGGATAATAAGCAGCCTATAGCACTCAGGAGTAGTGTAGCTTCGTATTAGTGAAGAATTTTCAAAATCGGCTCAGTAGTTCCACAAATGCCTCGGTGGCGTAGTTGTATTACGGTACGACTGCAAGGCTGAGGTCTCGTGTTCGATCCCCGGGTCGGGCAAAGTGATATTGGATTTTTCTATTCAGTATCAGCCCGGAGTCTGAAGTTTGTGCCCGGTATGGCGATAGGCTCGCCCCCTATCACATCATGGGACGGAATACGCTTGGCGAAAAGTGGGTGCACTAGTTGCGCCTCTGCCTACCCCTTCGGGGTTAAAGGCGTGAGTATATAAACCTCTTTATAATATTAGAATAGATAGATCAAGTCAAAAGAAACGCGACTAAGTATCACAACTTATCGCTACTAGAAAACATTATTAACGACAAAGCCATTTCAATTTAAAAGGCACGAACATTAAAAGAACAAAATAAAAAGTTAAGCTCAGTTGTAAACTGTCAAACAATGCACCTCTTCTATGAAATAAAGTAAGAAAATGTACGAGAGGACTTCCTAGTTGTGCCATCACAATTATCTCGAACAACACAGAGAGAACTAAGTGTAACGTGCAGTGTAACATATGGCGTTTTATATTTTTAGACACTGAATGAACAGCTTAGTTTGCGGATTAAGTGACTAAACGAAACTAGGAGTGGATTCTATTAAGCGGGAAGCTTTTTATTAGACGTGTGTTGGATAGTATTGAATGTGTATTGTTACAATGGTTCTTGAATGATGATGGTAATTTTCTGGTCTTTAAAGGATTTTAGTAGTAAAAAGGTTGCAACTCAACATATAAGAACTCCATAATCACAATACTCCATACTCCTGCTCTTTATCTCATCCTCGATGCATGAGGCAGCACCTAAAATCCTATCATAGCTTCTACCAGGAGTTCTACGTAATAGCGTCTCGACCTCGCTCGAGGCTTAACCCTTGCTCTGTAACAAAATAATAAACCATAGAACGCGTTACGAAGTGGTCATGAACTCGATGCAGGCTCCGCTCGGAGACGGATTCCCTGACGCCTCACGAAGTCATCAACTCCTCTTATCCGTCATATATAATTTTAAAGATGATATTATAAGTAAAGAATGTAATCATATTGTTTCTACTGTGTGCCGGCAAGATTTCGAGTACTCTAGCATTTCACGTTAATTCTGAAACAGAAGCAGCAACACGGTTCGATCATTCATCCGTGGTCAATTAAAGTTGAAATGAAATGATTTGTTTATTGCTGAATGTAGATACCATACAGGTGTTTATTAATGAATATCGCTACATCGCTGGGGTGAGGCGATTGATAAGCATGGCGAGGCTTTAGCCGTGAGTCTCGACATTGCTAAGGCATTTGATAGGGTCTGGCATCGTGGCCTTATCTCCAAGCTTCTGGCATATGGGCTCCCTGACAACTTGTGTAAATGGATCTCCAGCTTTCTGCATGAGCGCAAAATGCGTGTTCTCGTTGACGGACATGCTTCGCAGCTCATGTCAGTTAATGCTGGGGTCCCACAAGGCTCGGTGCTTTCGCCCACCCTGTTTACTCTGCATATCAATGATATGCTAACCCTTGGTAACATTCATTGCTATGCAGACGACAGCACGGTGCATGGGCGATATTGCTCTGGGCCACCCAGTTGCCGGGGAGTCACTGATAGGCAGCGTGAGAATCTGGTCGTCGAGCTCAATCGGACTTTGGATCTCGTATCCGAATGGGGTACATCCAATCTGGTTGAGTTCAACGCTAAGAAAACTCAGGTGTGCGCTTTCACATGTAAAAAATCCCCGTTTTCGCCCCTCCCTAATCTTCAGGGTACTCCACTTGCAATGCGGAATGGCCTTAATATCCTGGGTATGGATATGCGCTGCGATCTGAATCCAAGGAACCACATCGAGAGCGTAATATCTGCAACATCCCGTAGGGTCGGAATTCTGAACAGGGTGCGGAGGTACTTTACGCCCGGTCAGCTTTATCGTTTATATAAAGCGCAAGTGCGGCCGGGTATGGAATACTGTTCGCATCTCTGGGACGGTTCCGCCAAATACCTGCTCGATGCCTTGGACGGACTGCAGCGACGGGCTATCCGCATTGTAAATGATGCAGACGCAACAAAAAGTTTGGAGCCACTGCAGCTGCGCCGCGACATCGCCTCACTCAGTGTGTTCTACCGTCTGTATCATGGTGAGTGCTCTGAAGAATTGTTTAACCTTATCCCCTCCTCTCCTTTCCTAAACAGAACCACGCGTGCTGGCTTGCGGAACCATAGCTTAGTGGTCTCTTCCATCCCGGCACGAACCAAAAGGTTCGGTAATTCATATTTCTGCCGCACCATTAAGCTATGGAACAGTTTGCCCGCGTATGTGTTCCCTCCTTCCTACAACCTAGGGTCCTTCAAGCGGAGCGTGAAGAAGCAATTATGCAGGCCGACATAAATGTGCCGACCGACCAGGGATTTTTTTTATCTCTTGCCGGTCGACATTATTTTGGGCTTCACTTCATTTACCATCAGGTGCAGTGAAGCCACTTTGTCGAGCTATCGATAAAAAAAAAAAAAAAAAAAAAAAAAAAATATGTGCCAATACATTCTACCGGAATAGGTACCGGTGTGCAATACTATATAACTACTTTTACATAGTTTTTTTTTTTGTAATATATAACATTCAGTAAATTTCTACATGAATATTAACTACTAGACTTCTGCTCGCGGCTTCGCCCGCGTGAAAAAGTTTTTCCGGGATAAAAATATTTTTCCGGGATAAAAAGTAGCCTATTTCTTAATCCAGGACATGATCTACCTGTGTGCCAAATTTCATCGAAATCCGTTCAGTAGTTTTTGAGTTTATTCGTTACAAACATACTTACATACAAATCTTTCCTCTTTATAATATTAGTATAGATGTAGAACGAGAACTATCATCTGTGAAATTATATAAGATTGAAATAACGACAAATTCATTTATAATCAAAGTTTTCCTTGACGCTTTAAAAACAATGCAAGAAAAGCCAACTGTTAATTTTATTTTTAACGGTTAACGGTCTTATTACACTGGACGACCGCGTAGAGTCTTCGTCACGCTGTGAATTCCTTTGCTTGCCAGTGTGATAAGAGCCTTAACTTTACCTGACCATCGTTGAAACAACCAAGCCTTATATATAATAGAAAAAGTTGTAAAGACAAAATATAAATTGTGTAAAACGTAGTAAGAGAGGTGGGAAGTAGTATCGGTTAAATCTTATGATCACATTCGCTGTTCAAATGAAGAAAACGCCGCCGTAATGGCTCATTCTGTCGAGCGCGTCCCGGAATCAGCGGATATAGGTATCCTTTGATTAATTATATACCTAGATAGAGTGACGCGCTGCAATGAAACTAAAACAAACAGGCCAACTTGTCTTAAGCTAGTATGCGTGACAGCTGTGTCATATGCTATCGCTGCATCATTCTGCGTATCCTTGTGTGCGCGCATAATGATACTAGTTATTACATGGTTTCTATTAAAACGGGAAGATAATTATATCCATGAAAAACAACAAAAAATAATTCACTGGACCTCATTTAGCGGGCAACAGTTGGCCTCTATTTTTTTCGACGCGTTTGAAACGTTCAGTGTCTGTCTAGGTATATAATTAATCAAAGGGTACATCCATAAGTCAGGCCAAAACCGGTTGCATTATTTCTCGTTGCTGAATAGAATATTTAGACTAATACTGTATTTATCATCCCGTTAGTTATAATTACTTTTTTGTGCAAATAAATATATTGATAACATTCCTACAACTGATGTGTCCTCTGAGTTTATAGGACATAAAAATAACAATAAAATATTTAATTTGGTGCCATATCCGCCATGACATAATCCGAAACATTACTTTATTTATTTTTATGGATAAATCTTGTATTTTTTTCTTTCTTATGACGATTAATTTGTCTATCTAATTCGCTATCTGCTGAATGTATAATTTCGATATTTATCGCATCTTTAGAATCGCATCTATATAAAAATCTTTACGCTGATAAACCATAATCCCGATAATAAAGGGGATACTAAACAAAGTAAACCCCGCAATTTCCTCAAACACAACAAATAAGTTCCTTTAACAAAATCTAAGGCAAGGGTTACGATGTCACTTTTAAGGTCATTTGTTCCCCAAAAGGGAGACTTAACATGACATTAACCCCTTCAAAGAAGCGCTCGTAGTGTATTTTCAAACCGCCTCATCTCCTCCAAATAAAACTACGTAATTTGGTTTGTTTCAGTCGAATTGGCTGGGTCTGGCCTGCTTGGCGTCATTAGACCTCACTCTAACATTTTATTGAAAGTGGTGCCTTAATTTTGTTTAGGAGGGCACAAATAGAATTGTTTTGTTTAGTAATGTTATTCTTATTATCGGCCAGGTCGGTTAATGTGGCCAATTTGATCGCAATTAAGACGATTTTTGGTTAAAGTTTGAATATTTCGAGTTGTTATCGTTTAATTAAGCCAGTGTTATGTTTAAGTGGTTTATTTTGTCTATTTTAGTTTAGAGGGCTTTCATTTTTTTTCTTTTTAATCAGACAGTGTTTGCTTTTCATTTGCTCAAACAACTATGAAATAAGAACCTATGGCTGTTAATCAAACTTTTTGATTTTATAACGATATTAATTTCAAGTGATAATTTTTTCGGTTTCATACGCATACTCACGCCTTTTATCCCCGAAGGGGTAGACAGAGGCGCAACTAGTGCACCCACTTTTCGCCGTGCGTATTTCGTCCCATGATGTGATAGGGGACGAGCCTATCGCCATATCGGGCACAAATTCCAGACTCCGTGCTGATACTTGATAGAAAAATCCAATGTCACTTTGCCCGACCCGGGGATCGAATCCGAGACCCAAGCATTGCAATCTCACCGTAATACAGCTACGCCACCGAGGCAGTTTTCGGTTTCATTTTCATAAATAACTTCACCTATTGTTAAATCATGATCAATTTATTATATTGATTAACAAGCATTTTCGCAAAGTTTTCTACCCGGGTAAAACAACTTTACTAAGAAATGTTGACTTGATTACCTGGTACTACATGTTTACCTGGTACTAAAATTCTAGTCATAATACTTAGGTTGACGGCATTCATGTATTAAAAATACATCAATGGTTGACGGTATACATTTAGGAGTTTAGCTTGGATAAACAAAAAGTCAGACAAAACAAGAAATTATTTAAGTTTTAATGACAATTAATTATTTACAATTTTGACTCTTGTTAGTCTCAAAAAAATATGAACCCTAAGAATTCACATTAAAATTGCATTTGCCTAACTAGCGCCGTCATAACGGACTGAAATAAGTGCAGTGACGTCATCCCACATGCCACCCATTTTAGCCTCGTACATTTTTAACGCGCCCCGGATCTGGGTCCCGGAGACTGCGCCGTCGTGTAACAGTAAAGACTGTCTCGAGACGATGCTTAAGATCCCATAACAGTATTTGGAGCATTTATACTTGATGCCACTGTTTTGTGATAATTTAGTATTGATTTACTGGGTTAATGATGGACAGTGATATCTGGGGCGTATGATGTGTGTCATCTTTTTTTTATTTATAGTGGAACAATAAACTGATGTATCTAGATCTACGATAAGTACGTCATCATCATCATCATTAGCCACATGACGTCCACTGCTGAGCATAGGCCTCCCCCAAAGATTTCAAGATATGTACAATATAGTCCAAATAAAATCAATGACATAGAGGTCATTGTGTTACTTGATGGACGCCATAATTATTTTGACCTGTCTTATTAGTTACTAGATGCTGCTCGCAGCTTCACCTGCGTGTAAAACCTTTCCCGCTACAAAAGTCCCAAAAACACAGTACCTAGGACGCCAACGCCATCTAGTTAAAGAATGAGATTACAAATATCCATTAATTTTTTGCCCTGAGAGCAAATTACCGAGATAAAAAGTAGCCTATTTCTTAATCCAGGACATGATCTACCCGTGTGCCAAATTTCATCCAAATCCGTTTAGTTGTTTCTGCGTTTACCACTAACAAACAGCCAAACACGAACTCGCATTCATAAACTCGCATTTATAATATTAGTAAGATTTATACATCTAAATAAAGCATATTCAGTATTCAGTAATTACGACATTTAAAATCAATTTGCAATCTCTTTTTATTTAAAAAATGTTCAGAGCCCGTACCTTAAACGAAACTATTAATGAAATTGCCATATTTACTGATGAAATTTGGTCCAATATGTTTTAAAGCTTTCAACTTTTTCAATGTACAGTCAGCCACATAAGTAGCTGAACAAATTCAAAACTTAGAATCGCCTCTACACTTTTGTGTTCTTACTAATTTTCGTTTTCTCTTCACAAAAATAAAATAAAGGGGATTAACTTTTGTGTGAAACAAAGTAAAAAAAATATTTTAATTAAACTTAACGCATAGAGGTCATTTGAAATTTTGAATTTGTTCAGCTACTTATGTGGCTGACTGTACATAAATTGATTAGTCTGGATGTACCATTTAATCCTACTAATATTATAAACGCGAAAGTTTGTAAGTATGGATGTCTGGATGTATAGATGTTTGTTACTCTTTCACGCAAAAACTACTGAACGGATTTCGATGAAACTTAGCACACAGGTAGATTATATCCTGGATTAACACATAGGCTACTTTTTATCCCGGGCAAATATAAAGCGGGACTTTTATCCCGGGAAAACTCATTCACACGGGTGGAGCCGTCGGCAAAAACTTATTAACAATAATTTGTACATTTTAACATTTTAAAATAGTTTAATTGATTTTTAAACCAGATGCCCGCATGGGAGTTAAATTGACTTTCTAAAGAAGACCGAGTAAACAGGAAAAGTTAAGTAAAAAGGCAAAAACGTCCACAGGTCGAGCAAACGCTAGGAACAAAGAAAATTGCTGGCGATTAAATGATGATAATGAGATAAAGCGAATAAGAAAGGTGATAATGGGAACATAATTAATCGTATTTCCTTGAAGTTTAATGAACTTGGGGAAATTAAGAAATAATAATGTTCAAGCAATGGCTATGCTTACAATTCAAGTTTCAGTAATTATGACAATTATTTGTCGATCCTCAAGATTTTAATATTAAGAAGCCAAGTAAATTTTTTGTACTTTGCTCTTGATTTGATTCCTTTATTGAAATACGAAATACGTCCTTATAATTGTATCTCTTTGTAGACAGTTGGAAACCAGATCCCGCCTGGATAACAGCTATAAATACGTATGTGTTTCACTAACGCGCTAAGGGCACGTTACAACGGATAGAATTTCAGAATAGGCAGCGTGTATTTAGTTACCTGATAAGCCGGCAGGAGTTACAACTGATTTCAGTTACTCATCTCGTCTTTGTAGTGTATTAAATTCACTGGACTCTTGTCAATGTTCATAACGCACGTATCAAAATAGCTTCTAGATCCATTTACTATGAGCTTCTCCGATGCTTCTTTATTCTTCTTCTTCTTCTTGTGTCGTGTTCCTCAGTACTGAGGGTCGCGACCCCCCTTCTGTATCATTTTCTCTCGAACGATCTTTCTCCATTCGTTTCTGTCACATGCGGTGCGGAGAGCGCTGTGAACTGTAGAGTCAAGAGCGGTGCGGATCTGGTCCGACCAACGTATTGGTCTGCGTCCACGTGGCCTTCTCCCATCTACTTTGTCGGTCACGATGATTTTTACGAGGTTGTCACCGTCTATTCTTGCAATGTGACCGAAATATTTTAATATTGTGCGTAGACACTCTGATGACAGACACGAGGAGATTTTGAGTTCGCGCAGTATGGAGATGTTAGTGCGAAATGCTATCCAAGGAATACAGAGCGTCTTTCTCCAACACCACATCTCAAATGCGTCAATGCGTTCTTTATTCTTATTCTCATCATTAACATTGTTTTTAGATGCTTTTACTAACATTGTTCTATAAAAGTCATCAGTGCCCTCGGCAGCAGTATGAGCAGCACCCAATTTTTCCAAAACTGTGCCTCATCACTATTTGATACGCCGAGCGTCGACGACATCAGTTGATTAATTGGCGCCGACGTCTTCGTCCCTTGCTGATTGATTACATTGTAATCTTGTTTGTGACTTGACTGATGTTGTATCAGAGACGTGTTTTTCATAATTCTTTTTTCGCCATAATTAGCTGTTGTTGACTGTTAATTTTCTAACGTTATTAATTAGAGATGATTAATAACTCCTTTTAGCGAATCATGAATTGGTTGAGGAAGGTTTACTATAATAAGTTTGTTACTTGGATTATTCCTAGGTACGGAAGGACTACCTTGGCGTGACTCTGGTGTCTCACGGTACAGTAATCCTACAGCACCTAATAGTAATTGGGTCCAGATAGTGTGTTGACGGAGGAGAGACGTTTACCCTCCCCAGTCGACATAATTATGCCGGCCTATTTTAAATCTGATATACACTGGCTGAGCTCAGAAAACGATACACGTGGACCACAATGGCGGGTTTTACGCTGTGTGTACGGTGATAATACCTACTGCGTTAAATCAAATCTCAAAAAATACCAAATATTATGGTAAATGACTAATATCACATGAATATCGATGTTTAATATTACGATATATCATAACTACACCTACACTTCGTCTCGATGAATGTGATAAATTATATCATTAGACGCTTGTGGAGCCAGCATGAAGAATTACCTTCGAAGAACGTATAGTTCACATCAACACAAGGATATTGCGATAACAAATGGTATATAAAAATATGTTTATATAGTCTCAATGGTCAACTCTCTTTATGATGCCACGGTGCTCAATTTCGTAAGGTATGTGCGTGACATCAACGCCACTTCTTATCTTATTAATTTAAGATGCAAATATTTGGATGTTTGTTAGAAGTAAACTCAGAAATAGCGAATGGTTGCGGAAGAAATATGGCACACGCATAGACCATGGCCTGGATTAACACATATGTCACTTTTTATCCCGGTAATTTGATCCCGTAGGAAACATACACACATATATACACATTAACGCCTTTTATCCCCGAAGGGGTAGGCAGAGGCGCAACAAGTGCTCCCACTTTTCGCCGTGCATATTCCGTCCCATTATGTGATATGAGGCGAGCCTATCGCCATATCGGGTCCGTAGGTAACACTCGAATTTTATATTTTTTATACATATGGCATTGGCGTCATTCAGATGGTGCTATAGATATACTTATACCGTAATTTGGGGTCTTTTGTAACAGAAAATCTTGTAACACGTGCGAAGCCGTGACGCCATGTAGTAGGTATTTTTTATATAAATTAAATTATATTAGTAACTAGGTGTTGCTCACAGCTCCACTCGCATGAAAAGCATTTCCCGCTACAAAAGTCCCTAAAAGACTACGACGCCAGTACCACCTATTTAAAAAAAAATTACTAAAAATAACATTATTTCCCACGGGAGTATATTACCGGGATTAAAATCCAATGTGTTAATCTAGTACATGATTTACCTGTGTACCAAACTTCATTGAAATCCGTTCAACAGTTTCTGCGTTTACTTTTACAAACATACAAACATTTCCTAGATCATTCGCATTTATAATATAGGTAAGAGTAAGTTATGATATGAACAAAATCAAACTATAAATTATCGTCACTGAATAAATTTGTGCGACTGAAGAGAGTCGGGCGTCATCCTAACATCCTACAGAAACAAAAAATCCATTTTTTGTAATGTTTCTTCGAAGTGAACATAAGAAATTTAATAAAATTTGGCACATGTTAGGGTTTTTATTCTACGAAAGGACGCGAGCTTGGTCGTGATAAAAAATCTATTTAATGGTATAAAAAAATCCTAAGGTAATTTACCCACGAGGCTATTAACAAGCAACTTGCGTTTTGTACGCATATCCTACTTCTAATTTAAGTCAAATTTGCGTATGGCCCTGTACGGAAATCAAATTAATAGAGTAGCTTATTAGTAGGCGACCCATAGTTCGCATCTCAGTCGTATAGCTTGTAAATATCTGCGTAGAAGTGTCTAAGTAAAATTAAGTAAAAATAGCACACACAAACACTCACGCCTTTTATCCCCGAAGGGGTAGGCAGAGGCGCAACTAGTGCACCCACTGTTCGCCGTGGGTATTCCGCCCCATGATGTGATAGGGGGCGAGCCTATCGCCATATCGGGCACAAATTCCAGGCACCGGGCTGATACTGAATTTTAAAAAACCCAATATCACTTTGCCCGACCCGGGAATCGAACCCAAGACCTCAGCATTGCAGTCATACCATAATACAACTACGCAACCGAGGCAGTAAAAAAAAGAAGTATTCCAAAAATATTGTTAGTGACGACAGAGAAACCATTGTTGTTGTCTATTTTAAATTCTTTTACAAATTTGATTTTGTACGTGCTAACAGACCACGTAGTTTTTTTTAGACTTTCCCTGTGAGCACTGCCATAGCCGCCGTTGCTGTGGCTGCAAATATAGATGGCAAAATTTTTTTTGTTCTATATTTTTTTATACTCGTATCTAGTACGAGGTGATAGGTCTCTCACAAAGAGGTTGGGTAGATACAATGATTTTCTGGTCGCGTTACAAAATGGTGCAAGCACTCTTATGTTCCGTTTCGACATTATAGCCAGTGTTATAAGCCTTTTGAGCTTTACTATCTAACATGGCAGTCTCTTGTTCAGTACGGTCCTTAGCTACTGTTGCCAATCTATCGCTTACCACTCAGACAGGGGCTATATAACATGGCAGTTTCTTGTACAGTGCTTGCTTTGCTACTGTTACCGGGCAGTCATGTGGCTTACCATTAAGAAAGCCGCTTGCTTGTATCGTCATTAATTTGTATAAAAATATAAATAGACTGCCATAATTGTATCACCTGGCGAGAGATAATCATATCTTGTCAACACTATTCAGACCCCACTTCGCAGTCTTACCATTAGATGCTGTGTCACTTTGCTGTGATGAAAATCTAATGGAACTTTTATTCCGGGAATGAAATTCACACGGGGAAAGCAAGTATTTAATATGTTATACGATACAAAGGACATACTTGGGAACTATTTGCTCCGAAATACAATATCATTCTGGAAAGAAAGTCAACATCAACCGTCAGCCGCGACAGTCCGTCTTATATAAACTGACGGAACAAGCTTCATTGTGCAAGTTCCAACGTAAGGGATAGCGAACTCAAAAAAGGAAATAAATTTAATTTGTAACTTTGGCAAATTCCAGTATCCTTAGAATTTTTGTAGTTTCATTTATTTTATGCTTCGTTGTTTCATATAATTGTTAATTTTAGAATTTACTGGTGGTAGGTCTCTCATTATGTAAGAGGCCGTCTGGGTGGGTACCACCGCAATGTCTATTTCTACCGCCAAGCAACAGTGTGCATGCACTGTTGTGTTTCGGTTTGAAGGACATTGTAGCCAGTATAACTACTGGACATAATGAGACTTAACATCTTATGTCTCAGGGTGACGAGCGCAGTGGAATGCCACACAGTACTTTGTTAGTCAAGGTGCTGGATGGTGTTGCTACTGTTTATGGGTGGTCGTATCGCTTACCATCAGGCGAACGGCATGCTCGTCTCGTCATTAAATGCAATAAAAAAAAAAAAAAAAAAAAAAAAAAAATATGCCATTTGACATGAAATTGAAATGTGGCTAAGTGGAAACGGCATGAATTATTATTTCTTAAATCACATTACAAATTTGTGTATATTTTGTTCGACAGATTTTCATTTCGCGTATTTCTTTTCGGCGAATGTGGTGAAGGTAATGTACCGATTGAAAGAATGTATCACGATTCTTTGTTACCGTTTTCTACGAAAGTATTCCATCAATTGCTGCTTTGGACAGAAAGGTTGTGTCAACGATCCCATTTCTATAATACACACTAACTTAAACTACGTTACGAAAGGCAGAGGTTTTATAGGGTTATCAAAATCAACATTTCTACTTCCATTTCCTTTTGAGTGCAGAGTGATGTCAAAAACGATAACCACAGTAAATAATGCCTGAATGGTGTCATTGACTAACACAGTGACGAGTATTTCGTATACAAGTGTCGGTATCGATAGATACCATTGTACTGTTTTTTTCTGCTGCCAAGCAACAGTTTGCTTTGACTGTAGTCGTGTTGTTGCTGTCGTCAGACAAGCAGCTTGCATGTCTGTGTATTCAATTAAAGAAATAAGTCATTACGAGAAACATATGATCACATCATACTTTAAAACCCAAATACCTTCTAAATAAACTTAGCCCCAATTGTAAATTCGACAAACATACAACTCATAAAGAAGTCCTGAACTATTAAAACTATTATAAAGCCTACGCTCAACAAATTCTGGAACTATCTCAGTAATGGGTTTCTAGATACATCATCACGCTTCGCCAAGACTATTTAGCGCAATGCTGACAAGACGCTGCGACGGAGTAGATATGTATCTTGTGTTTCCTAAAAGCCTATTTGCTATGCAGAGATACATCAACTGGAGTAGATAAGTCCTTACAACTTCTGAAGTAGGTAACGGAATGTTTTGTTTACTTTAGCTCACACATCAAGACTGTAATTGGAGTTTGCGGAGGATAATCGCTTGCACTTAAAGGTTCAAATGCTAGGAGAGTAATGGTTCTTGTTTAAATTTTAGATTTTGTACTACATAGTTTACACACATACTGGTGTTAGGTCTCTCATAATGTAAGAGTCCGTCTGGGTGGGTACCACCGCAATGTCTATTTCTACCGCCAAGCAGCAGTGTGCATGCACTGTTGTGGTTCGGTTTGAAGGACGTTGAAGCCAGTGTAACTACAGGACATAATGAGACTTAACATCTTATGTCTCAGGATGACGAGCGCAGTGGAATGCCACACAGTACTTTGTAACTCAAGGTGCTGGATGGTGTTGCTACTGTTTATGGGTGGTCGTGTCGCTTACCATCAGGCGAACGGCATGCTCGTCTCGTCATTCAAAGCAATAAAAAAAATACGCCTTTTATCCCCAAAGGGGTAGGCAGACGCGCAATTAATACACCCACTTTTTGCCGTGCGTATTCCGTCTCATGATGTGATAGGGGGCGAGCCTATCGCCATATCGGGCACCAACACTGCATAGTTTAATATTCGGTTAATGAATTCAATGCAGGACGTAGTGTAAGATTTTATGGGCATTATATCTCATGGGTACTTTGCCTTTTATAAGGTTCTTTATCCTTATTTCGATCTAAATCTTTTTTTATCAATGTAAATTGTTTTCCGTGCTGTATATTTCAGCTTCCGTTTTTTTCGGCATAAAATAATTAGTCACAATGTAAAACTATATAATTATACTGCGAACATAAATTAACCGCGAGACTTTTACGTCTTTTTATTGCAGCAACTTTAGTTTTATATTTAACTTGCTACTGCACGCGGCTTCACCCACGTGAAAAAGTTTTCCAAGGTAAAAGTCTTGCTATGTTTTCCAGGGATAAAAAGTAGCCTATGCCCTTTCCAGGGTCTGAAAATAACTCGATACCAAATTTCATCGTTATCCATTCCTTAGTTTTTGAGTCAATCGCTTTTAGACAGACAGACGCAGCGTGGGGCCTTGTTTTATAATATGTTACCTAAGGAAGAAACGTCTGATTATAACTACAGTTAAGTAAAAGACGTGTCAGTAACTTTGTGCTCGCGTCCGTAAATACCGCATGTAAACAAGACTATTCGAGTTTGAATGTGCATAGCTATAGCCTACACTATAAACTAGCTCGTACATCTTGCAAACTGCGAAACTTTAATGGATGTTAAGGCAAAATAAATCGCCCCATAGAATTTACTATCAGCGGTTTCGAAAGACAACAGAATTGATGATCGCTGTGACAATTGAAATAAGAACACAAATAAAAGCGGGACAAAGCGTATCCGAAACTCTGTAACAGATTGATGAAAATCTACGATTTGCGGAGAGCAAGAAACTTCGCTGACAGATTACAGCAGATGAAATAAATCAAAACGTCTAAAGCTTTTACCGTACGCCGATAGCTATTTTATTTATAACTTAATAACGATGGGACTGAATGATTATATCCCTCTATTATTGGGTATCAGTGATATATGAAGGGTACAAGTACGTAAAAAAATATTAATGTAAAACCTTTACTTTATAATTCTTGATTTTTTAAAAATGTGTCACTGTAAGTCGTAGGACGTCTATTAGGTACTATTAGCTGCTATTAACTAGTGGTAGGTCTCTCATATGTAAGAGTCCGTCTGGGTGGGTACCACCGCAATGTCTATTTCTACCGCCAAGCTGCAGTGTGCATGCACTGTTGTGTTTCGGTTGGAAGGACATTGTAGCCAGTCTAACTACTGGACATAATGAGACTTAACATCTTATGTCTTTACTTTGTAACTCAAGGTGCTGAATGGTGTTGCTACTGTTTATGGGTGGTCGTATCGCTTACCATCAAGCGAACGGCATGCTCGTCTCGTCATTCAATTTCATAAAAAAAAGAGGTACAGTTATGTTATTTGTAAAACTTGTACTTAATTAATTCTTGAATGGATAAAATATGGAACTGTGAGTGTAGGTGTGTTTATGAATAAATGACAAAAATCCGGTGCATAATGACTTATAACTCTTCTAAACGTACAGACGGTTTTGATAATATTTAATTGGCTAACATTGCTTTCCAGTACCTTCCACAAATAACTATCACCGCCAGATTAATCTGGCATTGGCCTCGAACCCCGCCATACTCACCCATCTCCCACGAGATAGTGAGTGATCTATAGAAGATTACCAAGCGAAAAAACAAGTTTTTCGATTTGTGTCACGGAAAAGCTTTTACCAGGAATTAAGAATGAATAATGTTAACAATATTATTCAAGAATATCTACATGTTATAAAACAGTTAAAAAAACAAATACTTTTAGGGAACACTATATAATAATGTGATGATAACTTTCATCTTCCTGTGGCCTCTTTATATTGTGTGTGCATTATAGAGAAAATATCGCATCTGTGATGGTATTTATCAGACTTGTTTTTGAAGTAGAGCTACAATAGAACTGTTCCTCGTGGGAGGGTATCGGATATACTATGTAACTATTGGACATAATGAGACTTAACATCTTATGTCTTGGGATGACGAGCGCAGTGGAATGCCACACAGGACTTCGTTACTCAAGGTGCTGAATGGTGTTGCTACTGTTTATGGGTGGCCGTATCGCTTACCATCAGGCGAACGGCATGCTCGTCTCGTCATACAATGCAATAAAAAGAAACTATATTGTACTCAACTCTAGTATCGTACTCATGATAACAAAACCTATCATCGTGCCATGTTCTTGGTGTTAGTCAGTATACATTAAGTAAGAGAGGCCGGTATAAATCAGACAATTCTTGAATGATGCAAAGGATCTTGTTGGGCGCCATTAATATAAACCAAAATTATTTAAGCGTTAGTGGCACGATTCTTTCTGGGAATCTTTGCCACTACAAATAAATTGTAGAAATAGGGCAACAAAATTAGTGTTAGTTACAGATCTACTTATAAAATAAATACAAACGAACTAAGAAAATAAATACAGGAAAAAAATGTTTATTCTGGCTAATGTTTCATCTCTTATTATCTTTGCTATTTAGAATGGGACGCAATCTGTCTTCATAAGCGTCGCTACAAACGCAATAAAGTTTCGACGAGCAACTTAGCTTACACTTAGCGATGATAGTATTAATAATAGTTATTGTGTTGCCACCGCTTTCCTTTTTATTTTCAAAGCTTTTTCAGTTATTAATTTCAGTGCACTTCAGTTGATAGTGAAGAGCCGACGCGAGCTCTCGTTTATATTTTGAATATTGATGCTACCAAAGGTGCAAATATACTTGGTTTTTTAATGACAATAACAATTTAGTAATAATAATTATTTATTGTGTGCATATCAAATATAATACATTATTAGTAATGTATCTTAGCTGACAATCGGTACATTGGTATAAATGTGATTCAATAATCATGTTATGACATTATTATTAAATAAATAATACTTAATAATTACTATAAAACTTCCTCCGAAATGAGAAGCAAATAATAAACCGTATGTAGTGCTACAATAGGTAGCTACAAAGCTTTGTAGCTTCCTATTAGTAAAACATATTTAGAACTGAATTCCAGGGATTGGCATATTCAAACAAAACCTTCAGTTTTACTATATAAGTAGAAAAAAAATTACTTAGATAGGTTACATATAAATTCTTATAGGTTCGTACAGTACGGCCACTTAAGTCTACGATAACTGAGGACGTTATGTATCACCGCTTTGATTTTTTCTGTCGCCAAATAACTATATACGTTATTTTATCTTCCGGTTTGAAACATATTATTTCTCGAGTAATTACTATTTTTATTTATTTTTATTGCATTGAATGACGAGACGAGCATGCCGTTCGCCTGATGGTAAGCGATACGACCACCCATAAACAGTAGCAACACCATCCAGTACCTTGACTTACAAAGTACTATGTGGCATTCCACTGCGCTCGTCATCCTGAGACATAAGATGTTAAGTCTCATTATGTCCAGTAGTTATACTGGCTACAATGTTCTTCAAACCGAAACACAACAGTGCATGCACACTGTTGCTTGACGGTAGAAATAGACATTGCGGTGGTACCCATCCAGGCGGCCTCTTACATAATGAGAGACCTACCACCAGTAAAACCATAACGAGATAACATCAAGTCAAGACGAATGAATTGAATGAAATTCTTTGCAATTCCGTATTCTATGTATGGTTGTCACCATATTAATATAAACTGGCAACATTAAAAAACGATTTTATAAAGCTCACGATAATATCCCTACTTTGTACGAACAAAATTCCGACACAGCTGAATCTGGTATAAGCTCAGCTAAATAAGATACGACAAATGAATAGCGCTCACTTTTGATATGGGTTCGCAGTACCAAGTTTTTATCGTTATTCCCAACATTAACAAATGATATATTTATAGAGAAAGGTTAAACTTTTGGGAAGGTAACAGCAACGGAGCATTTTAAAAAATTGGATTTGAAAATAAAGTCTGGAAAAGTAGGACGAATATGCCTGCACTTCGCAACAATATTTTATTAAACAAATAGTAATTCGCTATATAATAAGTAAGAATGTAAACTGTATATATTGAAAAAAAAACCACACCTGTGCGAGTTGGACTAGCGCACCGAGAAGTCCGTACAAGCTTGTGGGTAAGGTCTCTAAGTATATAAATACATATTTACGGACTACGGTTTTCAGATTATTTTCTTTACCTTTGCTGTAACACATTACTTCTTGCCAAAGGGGATGCCCGCTTTTTGTATGGGTGCTGGGCCTCAAAATCTAGCTAGGCTCAAACTTAAGGGATATTAAAGGGGCAAAATATAGATCTTGGATTCATTAAAATATTTTTAGACCCCTCCATTTATAACTCACTTTTTTAAAAACGTTCATATTGAGGGTAGTTTTAAGCAAAATAAAATTACATAAATCCCAAAATCGGTGATCTTTAAAATTAAACTACTTATTGTAAAACGCTATTTTTAGGAGTTCTATCCAAATATATATAGGTAAACTGTCTTGGTTAGAATTTAAGGCCCGTTTTTGGACATATCCTTTCTATTAAGGCCAACGAGACGTACCCTATAGTTTTCGATTCCCTTGTCAAATCACCAAATATGCGACATAAACGGTCAAATCTTTTGGTCACGTTGACTTAAAAGTTTGACCCGAGGTCTACGGCTTCATTGATCTATGAAAATTTTACAAATTGATACCTCTCCGCCTTCCTGAAAAAAAATGCCTTGACAGATAGACAGATGGACAACAAAGTGATCCTATAAGTATTCTTTTTAAGATACCTAAAACAAATAAATACGACTGCAAAATAAATATAGCTCATAACATGTTAAATCTGGCTGTAAAACATTATACATTAAAGAGGCAATACATTCGGATTTCTATTTTTGAAGTTATACTTCTTTCGGCGCGTTAGGGAAAAATGATGAGAGTAAATTTTTACGATGCGCGCGCACACCGTCACGAAAAACCGACACCCTGAAGTTAGCTATAGTCAACATTTTACTTTTGAGTTTTGAACGTAGATAAGGCGAAAGATATTGAAGTTATACCTCTTTTGGCGCGTTATTTAAAAAGATTTTTATCTTGTTACGCCAAAGAAGTATAACTTCTAACGCGTGTACATAAGTACACACACACTTTTTTTTTAATTGAATAGAAACTAATACCGACCAAAAGAATACAACTAATTGTCCGATCGCTCCCATTCAATTCACATTTAACCCAAACCCTTGGAGGTTAATTATTAAAGTCCCTTTTTCCTTATCTTTCCCAATACTTTTAAAGAGCGGAGTGTCTAACACAAAGCAAATTGCTAATACCCGATAGCTCTGGGAAGGGCGCAGAATGGCCCATTTCCTGAAGGGGCTTTATCTTTTCTTTGCTCAGTAGACAGTAGACTCAGTATATTGAGTAGTGAGTCGTCGCAAACCCCACGCCCCTAATACGAGTTTAAGTTTTACGATTGCAACTCGCTAGGATGCGATATCGTTTGAGTTCTAAGGCTGTTAAGGGTATCGTAATGGTTTGCGGATAATTTGCGTTCAAATGGAGTATTGACTATCATCTATGGTAAATTTACGATTTTTTTTAGATTGTCAATAATGGTTTTTTTCCTAGTACTGAAAATTATTCAATATTGCATTACGCGGTCCAGGACCGTATAGCACACAGCTGATCCTATACTATACTTACATGTAAATAATGTAATATATTCAAAATTAGGTTATTAAGAAACTTCTCAGAAACTTTATATTACATCATTTGTTGAAAGCATTCAGCGGAAAAATTAGAGAACTTTAACAACATACCACTTCATACAGTGCAAACAACAGAATACATTTTTATAACTTTTGTGTCAATACTAACCATAACCTAATAATATGCAAAAACAGGAATAATATTTTCCCATTTACTCAATACTTAATGGAAGCATACTGCATTCGATTAAAGGGTAAACGAAAATGTCCGCTATACAAAACGTTAATTGCAAAACGCCATGTAAGCTGTTTTATTTTTCACATACTTTACACAAGAATTTCTAATTTGATAGCGAGTGCGCTACGAAAACGGATTCCGCTGTATTTTCCTAGCAATATTCATATTTTGTAACATATATCAAGCGAGAGTCGTGTGTGAATTGTCTTTGGCTTGGCGTGCAAATGTCGCGTTCGTAATAGCATTGCGGCGGACAAGTGTATTGTACAAGTTTATACAAAACTCGTCGCATGAGACGAAATTTTTCTACATTATTATACTCTCTGGTACAATAGTGTTTGTATCGCGTCTAGTGAATATTGTGTACGTGAAATCTCTGGATAAACTTATATGAATACAGAGAACTACGTCTAGAGAAAATATCTGGCTACCTAGGAAAATAATTGCTTTACATATACCAGGTTTTTATTTTATGTTAAAAAGGTTTACATTTTTGTCCGTTGAACTAAATATAACGTTTGCTAAATACTAAAAATATTTTATCATTCAAAAGTTTGAACAAAAACAAAGCAACGCTTTCCCTGATAAACCTTAATAGGCTTGTAGAAAACAAACTTCTTAAATAAAAATAAAGAAATGTAGCACTTCTTGTCTTAAATCTGTTTGAACAACTTCGACTCATAATACTTAAGCTGTATTACAATCAGAACAAAACCCGCTAAATTCGTAAAGTTTTATGTCAAAAAACATTACACCGTACTGTGTTTTAAATGTTTAATTCACCGAGTTTCGAGTAAAGTGTATTTCAAGTGTATTTTATGCTAACGCATAAAAGTATGTTAAATAGCGCAATCTCGTTAATATCTTAACGGATGAACTGCTATTTTAAGTAAAATCAACGTATTCCCGAGTCGGATTTATAGTTATTTCTGGGATTCTAAATTTGAAAATTTTATGACAGATTCTGGAAATCTAGAGAGAACCAGAATATTATTCATTTACCACGGAATATTACAACTGGCTGGTAATAAAAATAATATATACTAGATTTAAAAAATGAATATCAGTCTTCATAGACGAATTATTAATTTAAAATATCTATCAAGATCCCATAGTAGTAGAGGCGGCTGCAGTACTCGAAGCATATTGAAAATGCATGACCCAGTGTCTTGCGGGAGGCCATGTGCAATAACTCTATGGCGACTGCAGCTCGGCTATTGTACTCTCATGTATTTTGAGTGGGATGAAACTGGCCGACTTGAGTTAAATGAACATTGGTTTCACAAATATTTTGGTAAAGCTTACTTTAAAGAGTCTTAGAGACTGAGATCGTAGGTCTTTTATTCATATGTTATGTGGAAGATAATGTACGGCTGTAGTGCTGAGGCCTCAGGTTTGATGCCTGAGTCTGGCAAAGTGATTTTTGGTTTGCTACTCAATATCAGCCCGGAGTCTGAAATTTATTTCCGATATGGCAATAGGTTTGCCCCCTATCACATAATGGGACGGAATACGAACGGCGAAAATTGGGTGCACTAGTTGCGCCTCTGCCTACCCCTTCTGGGATAAAAAGCTTGCATGTGTGTGCGTAATTATATTAGTAGGTAATAAGTCCTCCCCATTCATTGGTATTTCAACGTGTATTGTAATTTAGTTAAAATACCACCACCACCATACCAGCCCTGTATTATATACTGCCCACTGCTGAGCATGGACCTCCTCTACAACTGAGAGGGTTAAGGCCTTAGTCCACCACGCTGGCCTAGTGCGGGTTGGCAGACTTCACATACCTTCAAAATTCAGAGAACTTCTCAGGTATGCAGGTTTCCTCACGATGTTTTCCTTCACCGTTAAAGCGAGCTATAATTCACAAAGAAGTTAAAATATAGCTATAGTAAATTAATTCATTTACATAAACAACTCTAATAGTCAACAATAGATCTGGCTACGAGGAAAAAACTAAGAAACCAACTCATAATAATAATCATATTGTAATATCAACCCTAAAGATAAAATTCTCTAGGTAATAAAATATTGGCCACAAAGTGGCAAAGTTTCAAACACACCGGCGCGGCGTACAATAACAAATGTAAGTTCCCAGTATCGGTATCCCAAAGGTCAATGATACCCCTTAATTTCATCTCACTTTGAAAAAAAAGTAATATAATTCGGAGAATATCACTTCAACTAGTATTTTTCAAAATATTGGCAATCGCGAAATCAACTTTCAAGCAAAAAAGGACTCTAAGTTTGTGTTATTGGGATTGGATTTCATGTTTTGTAAGGTAGTTTATAGGTAGACAAGTGGCCCGCAGAGAAATCTCGCACCCTTAAAAAGGGTCCGACAACGGAAAGATTTTCTTTTCCCACACAAACATATAATTTCTATCTATTTTTGCGTTTTGGTGATAATTCAGGCGCATAATACGTTTTTATATTCGTATCTAGTTGATAGTTGAAAAGAATTTGTGTATTGTGTAAAGTGTACTATTTGAATGTATGGATATCCCTTTTTTATCTGGCTTCGCAGGGAATAGCTAGGGGCCTGCAAGTAACTCTAGTTACTATTTTTAATTTGACAGCTCAGAGCGTTCTGCCGGTCAGGCAGAATGTAAAGTCTTTGCTCTACCCAACCCATATTCATTTTTTTCCTAGAAATATCTAGGTTGGAAAGTCGTCACTCATTAACGCTGTTAATAATATGATAATCCCGTGTATAAAATAAAGCGCCCAAAAATCGTGCTGATATTAAAGACACAGTATTAATTATTTTCCAATATCTTTATACCAGCTGAATATAGAATTAGTATAACATATTTTTTCAAGCATTTTTCTCCAAATGGCACGTTCCATACCATACCAGCCCTGTAATACTGCCCACTGCTGAGCACGGGCCTCCTCTACAACTGAGAGGGTTAAGGCAACCACGCTGGCCTAGTGCGGGTTGGCGGACTTCACATACCTTCGAAATTCAGAGAACTTCTCAGCTCAGGTGTGCAGGTTTCCTCACGATGTTTTCCTTCACCATTAAAGCGAGGGATAATTCAAAAAGAATACACACATAACTTTTCAGAAAAGTCAGAGGTGTGTGCCCTTGGGTTTTGAACCTGCGGACATTCGTCTCGGCAGTCCGTTCCACATATCTAGATTTCGGATTCCTTTCACTTGAAGTCACAAAATAAATTATCAAAACCACAAAGCGACTAGCTCTCTGGTTGAAAGGCATTTCCAATAAAGAAAACTGAGCTAACTAATTTGGGGCAAGGCAGTTAACTTACAAGTAAAATCAAACTTTGTTAATTAAAGTGCAGCACAAGTTTTCGTTTTCGAATGAAACGTATTAGAGTTACGCATCGCCAAATTAGATTAACTGTAATCAAAAGAGATATTACATTTAGGGAGGCCGAGTATTTTGAACCAAAATTGTACCATCAAATGATAAATTACGACACTAAACTTAATTTGAAAGATTAATAGAAACGCATTAAGTTTACGTGACACACTATATTATATTATTGGGTAATTATTTTAAGTTTTAGTGTCATATCAAAGATAGGTTTCTACAAGTCATGATTACTGCAGCTTTTACAACAGCTCACATATCCAACATCGTAACTCAGACACACAAAAGCCAATATTCCAATTTTGAACAAAAGAACTTCAGCCAATGTTTCTATTCAATAGTACCTCTAACTACTCTTCGCCAGCCAACAGTACTTTCAACTGAGCTCAGCAATGGGAAATATTTTGAAAAGAAAAGTGTTCCGACATTACAATAAACATCCCAATCTCTTATATCATACGCGATGACGAAAGTAAACAATGAAATTGTTATGGCTCAAACACTTAAAGGACGTTCTCTAGAAAGTGCTCTCTGCAGACATTTTCCTTTCCCCATGCACGGCCTCACACGGCGAGCTCACATTGTGGCAATTCAAAAAAATATTTTCGTTGTGCTGCCCACGTTTTTAGAACACGTGCTATGTGGTTCGCTCTTAGTTTCCGTGTTTTCTTACCGCTTACCGAGTCTTTATTAAGAACGTGATTAGTGGGGGCTTAATTGGTCTTTGAAACGTGTCTACTAAACGTTTGAGTACTGTGGAATACTTAAATTTATGAAAGTAATTTTGTAAAGTATTCTCACGAAAGTAATTAGTAATTAAGAGTTGTGGAATGAAATGTAACCTAACACGGTTATAACTTGAATGTTAAACAAGACATTCTCAAGTCACAGGCACCTTTAGTCATAACTGGCTAACAGAATTTCAAACAAATAATAGACGTTAATTAATTTCCGTTGAATCAACATGAGGAACTACCAAATCGGCAAAAGATAGACAGTCTGCAAAGAGGCGAGGCAGTCAAAAGCACTCTCATTGCTTTCCCAATGTATAAACTGGACGGTACTTACGCTCAGTCAATGTTTGACGCAGGATGGAGTACATTTTCCGCGAAATATTTAAATTCATATTGATAGAATCAGTGGGGTAACTCCTGAAACTGATTCGATTGTTCGATTGTTCCTGGATTCGAACTCGATTCGATCTCGATTCGAACTTGAAATGCGCACTCCCGACGTCGATCGACTAGCTGATCAAAAACGGCCGTTATCAACTCGTCGATCGAGTAATTGTTCACAGATTATAGCTGTATCCTGTAGATCACGTCATATTTATGTGGTTATGTTCTATGGAGAATTTCATTACAATCATTTATATTTAATTTATTTTACTTATAAAACGATGCCCCATTTGTTATTACATACATATTTATATGAATATAAGAAATTATTACGTTGTTTATTGAGTTTATTGTAATAATTCAGCAACCAAAGATAAATTGAGTTGCCTAAATCTATTTAGTCTATGCTATAAACTATCAAAATATCTGACATTGTCAGCGTCACGTCACTACTATATAAGTCGTAGCGCGAAACTCAAAATACAGTTTTTGGTTAAGATTTAGAATCTTGTAACAGGAGTTTGAGGTCAAAACTGGCATTAATTGGATTATTTATTGTTTTCACTTATAACAAAACCATTTTCAAGCTTAGAAAATATATTATTTTTGGAAACTAATATCGAATTATTTTTATTTTTATATGGTTAAAATAAGTAAAGTAATAATTTACTGGTCTCTCATATGTAAGAGTCCGTCTGGGTGGGTACCACCGCAATGTCTATTTCTAGCGCCAAGCAGCAGTGCGCATGCACTGTTGTGTTTCGGTTTGAAGGACATTGTAGTTAGTGTAACTACTGGACATAATGAGACTTAACATCTTATGTCTCAGGATGACGAGTGCAGTGGAATGCCACACAGTACTTTGTAACTCAAAGTGCTGGATAGTGTTGGTATTGTTTATAGCCTAGAGTCTGGAATTTGTGCCCAATATGGCGATAGGCTCGCCCCCTGTCACATCATGTGACGGAATACGCACGATGAAAAGTGGGTGCATTAGTAATAGCGCCTCTGCCTACCACTTCGGATATAAAAGGCGTGAGTATGTGTGTGTGTAAAGATAAAAATAAATTGATATCAGTTTCCAAAAAAAATGTTACAGGCAAGTTCTAGGCTCCAAAATGGTTTTATTATAAGTGAAAACAAAAACAAAAAAAATGTATTCTTTTCAGTATCAGCATTTAAATAAAGTTTGAACATAATATGATTTGTAAATCAGAATGATTATAATGGTTATGATATGAATATAATAAGAACTAGACTTCACCCAGTGGTCAAGATTAGACTGCATTTCATAAAAAATATGTAACAGGGCTTAATGAGATAAAAGGAAAAAGTAGATTTTTGTCTTAACATGTATATTATTATTTTATAATAAACTAAGAAACAACTAAATTTAAAAAAATCAAACAATAAGTCAGCTTCGCCTATTGTATCTACTCCTCCACAGACTTTGAACAAGACGTTGCCGTGCATTTTGCCTACGTCGTAGCTCATCATTTCGAGATGATGATGAGGCATGTATGACATTTTCTGCAATGCCTGTCTCCATGTCTTCAGCAATAATAATAAGGGATGGGCAGTTATGCAAACTTCGAAACTCTACGCAATCCATATTAATTACCCGATTAGCAAAACGGCCCATCCTAAATAAATTTCTTCTTCGATTGTCAATACGGTTAGCTTCTTTAAGAACATTAAAAAATGATTGAAATCTAGCCATAATTGCACAGATATTTTTAAAAATTCTCACTAAAACACAAAACAACTTCACTTGAACCGTACACGGCACCTATTTAGCAATCGTAGAATTTGACAGATAAAGTCGAATTGACAACTCGATTCACTATCGTACGAACGAGTGGAGAGTAAGCATTTCTCGATCCTAACGAATTTTTTTGATCCAAGTAAGTTCCAATTTGAAGCACGGCTCGATCGTGCGCTAGTGTAGATTTCGGGAGTACCAAAACGCTTGAAACCGAATCAAACTCGATTTGATTTACGATTCGAACGTGTCAGGAGTAACCCCACAGTGTATCTATACTAATCTATGCTTAATATTATAAAGCTAAAGAGTTTGTTTGTTTGTTTGAACGCGCTAATCTCAGGAACTGCTGGACCGATTTTGAAAATTCATTCACTAATAGGAAGCTACATTACTCCTCAGTGCTATAGGCTACTTTTTATCCCAGGAAAAGATTATTATCCCTGTAAAACTTTTCACGCGGGCGAAGCTGCGAGCAGAAGCCTAGTATTTAATATGGCGTTTAAATAACTGTTAATGGATAGATAGATAAGCACCGGTCTCCTCTTCTTTTGAAAGTTCCAGGCCTTAGTCCAACGCTGGCCTTGCATGGTACTGCAGATTTCACATACCTTTGAAATTTTTATGGAAAATTCTTGAGTTTCGTCACGACATTTCCCTTCTCCTTTAAAGTCAGAATTTACAATGAATACATATATAACTTCGAAAAGTTAGAGGTCATAAATTCGGAACCTGCGGACCTTTGTCTCAACATTTCGTTCCATTCCTAAGTAGGCTATCGCCACTTCCTTTAAATAAATATGCTACAATTCTTTAAAACTTTATTGTGCAACTACAAATAAAAACACTAGAGAATTAACAAAGAGTTAACCAAAACCAAAGAGTTCTAAGATTTTATAGAGCGGACATTGGGAAAATTTTCTTACAAATTTTTTGAGCCTGTTCGTCAGTAACTCAATCTACCGTGAAATAGCAAAACACCTATGTAAGATGCATTAGAACATACTTTGACATCATCGTAATGCGCAAATTTGGGCCTGATGTCCGGTCTATAACAAACTATACTGTTGAATGTCTTTGACCAAAACTAAGAACACAATATTGGTTCCGTTTAATTTTCATACTGGGCCAAAAAACAACGAAATATATCCGCATAGTTTCATTTATTCACAGAAATTAAATTTGATTTCTAGGAACATGAATGAGCATTTTATTCGTCTACAGAACAAGCGTACAAAAGCCATGGAAATGCTTACAGACATTAGCGCGAATAAAGAAAGAAGCAGCCCCACAAAGAAATAACGCTCCCTTTTTCTTACCCTTTAAAGTAAGTGAATAACTTAGTGTAAATGTCAAAATACCGCCTCAAATGAAAGCAACCAACATTAAAATACAGTATAATTACGAGGCATAAAGAATAATTCAACCACAAAATGAAGATGAATATTTTAGGAATATAGTAGAAACATTTTTGCGAACATTTCCCCAATGTTTTTCCTTGCTCATTTTTTTATCTGTTTATGTAACAAGGTCCATTAATTAACATTTATTCCTGAATTATGCTCCAGAACAATGGGATCTTAACAATTTTGATACTAAAGAAGTGAACCTTTTAATGTTATTAAATTTAGTACTTTTTGAGATAGAGTCCATTGTGATTAATTAAATTATAAGTATAATTAAATTAGAGAAAATTGTAGGAAAGGGATTGTAACTTTGTTTTCTTGTCTCTTTTTTTACCTTTAAATATATTGTTAAATTGTTTTTTTGCAAAATTTTGGAGAAAATTACGCCTAGGGTGTGGGAAACGATGATTTTAATATGGAAGCTAAATTTTCGCAGTAGCAATACACGATTTGGTTTCTGCAAACTTAAATACTTACTCGATCTACTTGCTTCACAATTTTAACTACGATCTTTAAATTCAGACTCTTATTTAAGGAATAAAGAATACTATATCCGCATTCCTTCACTTGGAATATAAAGACAAGCAAGTCTTAAGAGTTTTATTTGCTTTTGATTTTATATATTTCATACAGACAGAGTTTGGAAAAGATAATTAAAATCGATCGAAGTCTGTATAGGAGATAATTTTATTTCTTAATAAAAATTAAACTTAATTTAAAATAACCCCGATACACAAAGCCTCTAAAAAGTTAAAAAATATAAGTCTTTGTTTGTCATTTAAGTACCTATCTACCACCTGCTCATTGAGACCATTCTTATGAGCCCACACACGCTATATCTGCTATTAGTTGTTAAAGCGTTGGGTATCCAGCAGACAACTTGATGCTGCAGCATCAGCTCAAGGTTAACATGTCTTTAAAACATTGCCGAAGTTACAGTACACCAACTCGACTGCCTCGGTGGCGTAGTTGTATTGCGTACGCGTTACGAGTACAATTTGCGCGCTGAGGTCCTGTGTTCGAATCCTGGGTCGGGCCAAAAACATTGTGACTGGGTTTTTCCATCTTAAAAATTACTCAGCGCAGCTTGGAGTCAGGAAGTTGGCGGTGTGATACCCCCGTGCCTCGGAAAGCCGTTGGTCCTGCGCCTGATCTCTCTCCGGTCATGTCGGATTGCCGTCTCACCGGACTATGAGAGTGAAGCAATAGTGAGTGCACTTGTGTATTGCGCACACACTTGTGCACTATAATATCTCCTGCGCACCTGGCTGATCTCCGTTGAGATTGGCCGCCGTGGCCGAAATCGCCTAGAAAGGGATTATTGTTACACCAACTTTTAAATCAATCGGAGTTGTGAAAGTTAGAAATGAGCTGATAATCTTCAAACGCCTGAACAGACCTTCATAAATTATAGCTAATAACCATCTCGATCACATCAGCTTTCAAATAAAAAAGCCGCGTCAAAATCGGCCCATTCGTTTGAGAGCTACGATGCCACAGACAGACATACAGATACACACCCTAAACTTATAACATCCCTCTTTTTTTGCGGGGGTTAAAAAGATACAAGTATTTCATATTATCCTTATTTTAACCCAATTTGAAGATGGACTCACTTCTAGATAACAATAACTTGAGACCACTTTCCATTTAAGAGCCAATCTTTGAAGCATTTATAAATAGTTTCATCATTGTTGACTCAGCAATACCCGAAATCGATAAACTTAACGTCCTCTTCAAGGCAGAATAACTTTATAGAATTCTGGACTTCTAGTAGCAAACGTAAAACATTCGTGCTATTTCTGTTGAATATCTATATCAGTACGTTAGCAGTTTTACTGGTGGTATGTCTCTCATATGTAAGAGTCCGTCTGAGTGGGTACCACCGCAATGTCTATTTCAACTGCCAAGCAGCAGTGTTCATGCACTGTTGTGTTTCGGTTTGAAGGACATTGTAGCCAATGTAACTACTGGACATAATGAGACTTAACATCTTATGTCTCAGGATGAAGAGCGCAGTGGAATGCCACACAGTACTTTGTCACTCAAGGTGCTGAATGGTGTTGCTACTGTTTATGGGTAGTCGTATCGCTTACCATCAGGCGAACGGCACGCTCGTCTCGTCCTTCAATGCCATAAAAAAAAAGGTCTGAACTCGACAATCAAGCAAAATCGGAAACATTAAATTATCCTGTAATTAGTCATGTATAGGTACTGCAAGAGGAGGGTGTTTTTCTTTTGACAAGCATATTTATATTTTATAATAAGTAAGTTTATGAAGAACTAAGTGTTGTTCAAGGTTTCACCCCTTGAAAAGCTTTTACCGCTACAAAAGCCCCTAAAACACAGTTGGTACGACGCGAGCGCTATCTAGTTAAACAATCCATTATTAAAGATATCCATTATTTCCCACGAGAGCAAAGTGCTGAATTAAAAAGTAACCTATATGTTAATCCAGCACAAGATCTACCCATGTACGAAATTTCATCCAAATCCGTTTAGTTGTTTTTGAGTTTACTAAAGTAAAAACATCCAAACATTTTCACTAACTTTTGCATTTATAATGCAATTATAATGTTAGTAAGATAAGGTTTGATTCGGTCGAATTTCGACTACTGGACACTGGTTTACTTTAAGATAAATATTGAAACCAACAAAAAGCAACAATGTAAAATAAACCATAGCAATTTATACGGCCCCTAGACCGAAACAAAGAATAAGTTGTGACTCATATTGGATATTGGATTACATATTGGATTTTTCTGGACTTAGTTGCGCCTCTGCCTAACCCTTCGGGGATAAAAAAAAGAACGGGTTGCACTCTGGGAGTGCCGGCAGAAGTGAAAACTTGAACATTAACGTTGTGCATTATTGAATATTTTGGAATGGTTAGGGATTAATTTCGCACGAATTGATTTATTTATCAGTATGAAAGTACTAGCATTTATGTGGTTAAATACAATATTTGCGCTATTTATTGCGCTATCGTCATTGATGTATTAAAAAACCCAAAATGCACAGTTTCTTGCAAATAACACTACAATAAGTGTCGTCGATAAGTCAAACTAAAATAACCTCCTCCTTTTCGAAGTAAGTTAAAAAGAAACAAACAATTACAATTTTTGATTGACTAAACACAAATTCGATTTTACGCCTACCACATAAAGTAGATTTTTAAACGCGAGCAACGCACGTTTAGTCTGGTTTTTGATAAATGTCAGAAATGAAATGGTCATCACAACCAAAGTAGAATAAATGAAAATTTTAAAAAAGAATGTAACGTTCGATTCTTTTGTACTCGTGCCTTGCCAACGCTGGGGAAATAGCTTCTACGCAATGTATTTAAGGTTCATATTAGTAAGGGATGGTTTTAATGAAGCAAATAAATAAAAATGTAAACGTTTAAGAATTATAGCTTCTATGCATTGGATTTAAGGTTCATATTAGTAAGGGATGGTAAAACCTCCTACGCATTTTCGTCAAGCTCACGTGATCTTGACGCGAGTTTAACATTTTATACCCATCACAAAAGTGCTCAACGCCGCTAAAGAAGTTTTCACTTCAAAAAGGCGTGAGTGTGTGTGTGTGTGTGTGTTGAAAGTCGGGAGTACAGCATCATCTATACAACCAATATTATAATCATAAGATCACTAGCTTTTGCCCGCTGCTCCGCCCGCGTTAAAAAGTTTTCCGGGATAAAAGCCCCGCTTTATATTTTCCCGGGATAAAAAGTAGCCTATGTGTTAATCCAGGCCAGCGACTATATAACCCCTAGACTCCTAATGTTCAATATTTCTCTTCAAATTAATTCTGTCAACTACCTGAGGTATGAGGAAGCGGGGTAATGCATTACGATTGGTTGGAAACATAGCTTAGGGATGGAACAAGTTAAATTAAAACACGATGTTTTTATCGATATTACTTTTATTTAATAAGGTTTTATAGTAATATAATTATTTATTAAACGTCTTTTTACTCAAAGTAAGTAACATATTATAATCTAAAAATAATTCTGTTAAAGCACAAAAGAAATAAAAAATCTGTCAAGGTACCTATTTAATTACAATAAATACTGATGGCATTCTTCTTCTTATTTTTTATTTATTCTATGATGTATGCCATTATCAAGTATAATAAAGTTAATCTAATATATAAAAATCTCGTGTCACGGTGTTTGTCGCACGCCTCCGACTCGATCGATATTTATGATGTTTTTTATATAAATTTTGTAGGTATGGGAATTGGTCGTTGGTCGCTAGGTGATTAGGGTATCCCTATCCAGTGTTTTTTTTAAATATTTTAATACCTATTTCCCAAATTTTCACCCTCCTACCCTCACCCTCCCATTTTTTTATCGCGATTTTAGTATTTTTATATGAACAATATCCAAATAATGTAACTGTCGTTCATATTTCAAAAGGTACGAAGTTATTTATGTTGTCGAATGACAGATGGCGCTAAGTAAGCCTCATCGATATTAACAAGAATATTTGGGCTGGCTTGTAGGAATAACACAAATAAAGTTATTAAAAACAATCGGTAAAAGCAACAAACAATAAAATAAAAAATAATCCTAATAACATTAATTTTATCGATATAACTATCGACAAATCCTTTTGGTGCATCACTTACTTATAATGTTCAACAACAAAACGAAATAGAAAATTTAAAAGTACTTTCGTCGGAAAGAGATGCAAATATAATAAGATGGCGCGGGCCTCGATGCTTGGCCGGTATAAGATGAACTCCGTAAAATTTTAAATAAAATATGATTATGTGTCATTATTGACATACCTGTGAAATGTAATGCCATTTTTTTGATAATTTGAATTATGGCTATTTTTACCACACCATCGTATTGTGCATGGGGCCATTGCAATATTTATTCATTCGCCAACACGGAAGTATTTACGGCTCACAGTTCTGGGCGCAACTGACTTGAAGATTTTGAACGGTAAGCTACATTGGATCTTTTTGTCAGATGTGTTGCCCGAAGCGGATCGTCTGTTATTAGGAGTCTAGGGGTTATATAGTCGCTGATCCAGGCCATGATCTACCCGTGTGCCAAATTTCATCGAAATCCATTCAGTAGTTTTTGCGTGAAAGAGTAACAAACATATGTATATACATATGTTTATATGTATGGATGTCCATACATACAAACTTTCACGTTTATAATATTAGTAGGATTAGTGTTCACCTCTAAAGGATGAGTACCTAAGCAAAACAGGATAAAGGTTAAACAAAGTATTTGTCTTTGCTTTGTTTCGTTAGGTTAGGATCACTATGCTACTTGGTCCTTAGATAACAATCCGGACAAATACACACACAGGCTGTTTACTTGTCCCGCGACCATCAATTCATTGTCCTAGTTAGTTTTAGCATAACTTGTGTTACACTGCTACGCATTAAAAGCTTAAAGGAACTGAGATTTTTAGGAAGAACATCGTAAGCGACGTTTTGCACTTTTGCACTAAATAAATTTTAAAATATTTATGGTTTTTTTTCAGTATTTAGTTACAAAAATAATTTTGATGGTATATTTGCTGTTTATACCATCACAACTCTACGTTTGCACTTTGAGTAATCTTGACAATAAATAAATGCAGTCGTTTGTTATAGAGTGAGCATATTGTATAAAATAATACCAGGACTGTATTATATACTTACCATCCCACTGCTGAGCATGGTCTCCTCAACTACTAGAATGTTTAGGGCCTCTTCCACGCTGGCCTTACGTGTATTGACATATTTTACATACCTTGGCAATTATTGTGGAGAATTTTTGATATGTATTTTTTTTACAATGTTTTTCGTTGCTGCCTCGGTGGCGTAGTTGTATTACGGTACGACTGCAGTGCTGAGGTCTCGGGTTCGATCCCTAGGTCGGGCAAAGTGATATTGGGTTTTTCTATTCAGTATCAGCCCCCTATAAAATACATCATGGGACACAATACACACGCGCGAAAGTGGGTGCACTAGCTGCGCCTCTGCCTACCCCTTCGGAGATATATCTGCGTGATTATGTGAGTGAGTGTGATTAAAATCTCACATATTGTACGCAATAAACAGCAAGTCGTTAATTTGAACGTTGCCTTGATTATTTGTAAGAATTAGTATATGTATAGAAATTATGTACTAAAAATATTTATACTATGTGGATTCACACCACTTTTAATTATTTCTATGTTTTCAAGAAAAAGTAATAATTTTTCAGACCCAGAATAATGTACAATGTACATTATGTGAAAGTTAATTAATTTAATTCTGTACGTTAATGACGATTCAGAAGACCTCTCAACATTGTTACAATGCATTAACTACAAGAATAAAACTAAGTTTGTTGTGTTTTATACAAAATTTCTCGAGGGAGACTCTATAAAGTTTCATGCAGACGTGCGTCATTTGTTTCTTAAGTATTTAGTTAACTTGACATTGTTACTAAAATAATGTGAAAAGAATATGTTATTTAAAGTATTCCATACTCTTTTCTTTTTATTTTGACAAGAATTGATTACTTGTGTAGTGCGTTCAGAGATATTTTACCTCTAGCTGTTAAGTCAACCTGAGCTCTGTGTTGCCGGGTAAAGATTGGTCTAATTCCCATATACGAAATATTTTATTAATATTTCACAAAACCATGTAACGGGCATGTGCACAACATTGCAATATGCTATTTTTGAATTTTTTATGTGTTCTTCTTCTTCAGCGTTTGGGACTGCTGACCATAGGCTTCCCCCAAAAATTTCCAGAACAAGAATGTGTTATGTGCATTATAAAAAATGATCCTTTAACTCAGTTTCCATTAGGGGCCCACGTTCGGCAACAAATGAAACTCAGTCGGTATTTATTTACTTTTGCAAGAAAAGAACGATGTCCACAAGAATTTTTTATTTTTATACATCGTTCTATAATTACAATATAATAATTAACACGTAGCTCGGCTAGCGGTACGTTCTGAAATTCGTTCTCAGCGAGTTGGTGACGCGTTGTGACTGGTGACGCCGTCGATGTTCTCAGATGTACCTGAAAGAAAATAAATTATTTTTTGTTAAAAAGTTTTTATTTATTGCTTTTTTGCTAGTTAATTATTATGGCATGGTGTAAACATTACATCATAGATATACGAATGCAGCATTCGCGGGTCATCTGCTGTTAGTTATTGAAGAGTTCCATTGTTTATCTCCGAAGATCTTCATCAGATCCTAATACATTATATACTAAAACCTTCCTTGAAAAATATACATTTGAATAAAGAAAACCCCATCCAAATCGGATCAGTAGTTTTTGAGAAACTCACGGCCATACAAACTTATATACATACATACATGATACATAAATACGGATCGTTTACAGAACCTCTTTTTTAAGTCGGTTAAAAAGTTCACACTTTGTGGCTGTTTATACGCCAAGTAGCTATATGATTTTAAACATAACAAGAATTTGGACACGAAGTAAGCCAACGTAGACAAAAAATATATTTATAGATGTCCGAGGTAATAAAATAACTCTGAACCTCAGAATAAATACCAGCACTTTATTCTGAACTCTGAACAGACAGTACAAGCAGTTTTAAGGCTTGGACTAAAATACTTTTTGAAATTAATTATATTTTCCTGAATAGGCTGTAAATATATTTAAAGAGTGCAATTTTTGTGAAAAATATGTTTTTATTCTAAAATATATGTTGAATTTTGTGATTAAAGCTATATTTAGGGTTTTATCAACTGAAAAAGATCTAAACAAGTCAATTAGAAAACGTGATCAAGGCTGCGAAGGTGACAATTTGACCAACAATTTCCTAAATTACTGTGTGGACTGTGGGCCGAGTTAGCTTCATTACTGTCAGTTTCGACATGGGACGCTCTTATTTTTCCCTTGACGGTGTAGCAAAGATTTTAATGGTACAACATTTTACACCACCATAGTGCATGTAGTTGGCATTTTGCCGGCTCATGCTGCAAGAAAAAGAATACTTTGATATAAATGACTTTTGATGAGTAAAAAAAGCGCTTAGTAGACTGCCGAGACGAATGTCCGCAGGTTCGAAACCCAAGGGCATGCAACTCGTGACTTTTCTAAAGTTATATTGTATGTATTCTTTGTGAAATATCTCTTGCTTTGACGGTGAAGTAAAATATTGGTTGAAGTCTGTCAACCCGCACTAAGCGAACGTGGTGGACTACGGACTAAACCCTCTTTGTAGTAGAGGAGGCCCGTGCTCAGTAGAGGACAGTATATAATACAGGGCTGGTAGTAGTAGTATTTGATAAAGTTAATCTCATCAATATTTTGACAAAGATTGATTTATACACCAAATATCTGACTCTTGCTCAGCTTGAATAGAAACTTAATAGGAGAAAACGATAACAATCATCACGTTCACATGAGACGCAACAATATTCTCAAAGGCCCAAAAATACGAAATGTTTTCGTTAATTCCCACACTATGTTTGCATTTACTGCGGACGTATCCGTCGTAACCGAGTCTGGGCACTCCCACGTCGCCTGGGGGAACGACGCGAGGCATTGTGTTCAAACACATGACAATACCATTGATACGTAGCTAGGTAGAATGTATTCACAAGGGAACGAGCGCAGTATTTTTTCTTTACAGTTTGCATGGTTATTTGTTTTAATGTGTAAAACAATTTTTCATTTAAATACCATTGTTTTTTAGTTGAAACAATTTCTGCTATTACGTGCATTATTTTATCAACGATTTTAATTAAGGGTTGATCTCAGTTGTTTCAACTACATGTTGGTACAAGGTAAGGTTTATTTAATTTAACTGGATAAATCTTTTATAGACCCACATAAGGGCAAGGTGGTATGTTCGCCTTTCGCCCCTTAAGGCTGCCCGGAACCGGAGCTGTAAGCCATAAATATGCCCAAGCCATGGGTCGGTGGTAACGCGTTTATACCTACCACCAAAATAAACTAATTATTTCAATAATAACTAAATTAATGGTGGTAGGTCTCTCATATGTAAGAATCCGCATGCGTGGGTACCACCGCAATGTCTGTTTCTATCGCCAAGCAGCAGTGTGCATGCACTGTTGTGTTTCGGTTTGAAGTCTCATTATGTCCAGTGTAACTACTGGACATAATGAGACTTAACATCTTATGTCTCAGGATGACGAGCGCAGTGGAATGCCACACAGTACTTTGTATTATAACTCAAGGTGCAATATGGTGTGGCTACTGTTTATGGGTGGTTGTATCGCTTACCATCAGGCAAACGGCATCCTGGTATCGTCACTCAATGCAATAAAAAAAAACAATTATACTTCACAAATAGTATATGCTAACTAATATAAAATTACGTGTGAATAACTAAGCAATCCTAATTAGCGTTTCGAAACGCCCCTTTGTATTCTATAAATGAAACGTATTCATCACCATCTAATTCTAAACATCGACCAACACCGGCAGACAGAGCGACCGATTGATTGGGAGCAAATACACCGAACGTCGCATGTTTATAAATTTAATATACGTGCTTACAATTCGGTTTACCGTTCTAAAATATAAGCCACATTACCAAATGATTTGTCGTAAATCAACATCAAACATCTTTACGAAGGAAAACGCGAAAAGATTACTTTATTCTCTCAAAGGAATAGCGTGGAAGAAAATTTAAAATCAACGTGTTTATGTATTCAAAGCGCAGTAGTCGCAAACATTTTTGTCATATTGGTCGAATAAAAGTCGGGGTGGCATTCAAATCACGTGTGCAATAAGGGCCACCGCTTCCCCGGCTTATACTGACTTTAAAGTATATTGTAGTCACTTGCGTCAGTTATCCCGGTGCAGGGGTGCCGCAACTTTGGTATTCAACTCTTGCTTGCAAACTTCGCGGGCACGTCTCAGCGCCAGGAGTTATTTGCATTTCACCTTTACGTTTCCCTGCCATTAGGTGTCATATTGTTACATTACTTCCTTATTCATGTTTACGGTTTTAGTTTGTTTTGCATGAACAAGCTCGGGGTTATTTTGTAGTATTAAGTTATAACAACACACGTTAGTGCCGAGTGTTAAAAGAAAATAAAACTTTTTGCTCAGTTTTTATGGTTATGAATGCATTAACACACATTTATCCATAATATACTAAACGGCATCCCCATAGCCCGGACTCTTCACGGATACTAAAGCAGTATAAAGGCTACAATCGATGATGTGATTATGATAAGTTTTGTCTGCGTATTAAATATTTTATTAGGATTTATATATTTCTATATTTATTTTTATGGCACGGAATGTTTCTCGTCATTACGAGACTAGCACGCCGTTCGCCTGATGGTAAGCGATACGACCACCCATAAACAGTAGCAACACCATCCAGCACCTTGAGTTACAAAGTACTGTGTGGCATTCCACTGCGCTCGTCATCCTGAGACATAAGATGCTAAGTCTCACTATTTCCTGTAGTTACACTGGCTACAATGTCCTTCAAACCGAAACACAACAGTGCATGCACACTGCTGCTTGGCGGTAGAAGTAGACATTGCGGTGATACCCACCCAGACGGACTCTTACATATGAGAAACCTACCACCAGTAAAGTATAATTTTTAATTTTAAAAGATTTATGACGTTATACTTAGTAGAGGAGGCCCGTGCTCAGCAGTGGCCAGTATGTAATAAAGGGCTGGTATAGCGGTATGGTGGTACTCGCTATTTATCACATCATATACCGTCCGCCCACCTCTGAACTTTTCGAAAAAAAGTAAGATAAAATCGATCGGAATATTATAAAGATCATTACACAATCAAACTCCACAAAACGTAGTGCAAACATCGTGAAATTATACAAAGAATCACATAAAAGACCTACCCAGTTTAACATTTAAAAAAGCCGGTATAATTTCGCACTGGCCACCGGAAGTACCACATTAAGGCAGCAAGTCGCAAGCCGTGAAGGTGGCCATTCGAAAACTAATAAATTTCGCCAGCACGCTGAATTTATTTGATAAACGGTCCAGATAAAGATGCGGACGACCGTCTCAACACTGCGGTCAACGCGACACTTTCTGTTACGCTACATCGCACATCGTATGATATATACGATAAATGCTACCGTGCTTGAAATGCGACTTGCGATATAAAAATCTAATAATTTATTATTACTTTAAATATTATAAAAAATAAACTATAACAATATAATCGTTCTAATATTATAAATGTGAAACTTTGTGAAAGTGTTTGGCTGTTTGTTAGAAGTAAACTCAAAAACAGCTGAAGGGATTTGGATGAAATTTAGCACACACAAACACCACGTCCTATTTTATGAAAATTATTTAATTATAAACAGAAGCTACAGTTTTCCTAAGGATTATAGGCTACTTTATAATTCTTTATACAGTAGCTCTGTGAGTGAGTGTTACTAAGAATTATAAAAAGAAGTGCAACCCGGAGTGCAACCCGTTCTGCCGGGAGTGCCGGCAGAAGTGAAAACTTGAACATTAACGTTGTGCATTTTTGAATATTTTGGAATGGTTAGGGAATAATTTGCACGAATTGCTTTATTTATCAATATAAAAGTACTAGCATTTATGTGGTTAAATACAATATTTATTTATGGCGCTATCGTCATTGATGTATTAAAATGCCCAAGATGCACAGTTTCTTGCAAATAACACATCAATAAGTGTCGTCGATAAGTCAAACTAAAATAACCTACTCCTTTTGGAAGTCGGTTAAAAAGAAACAAACAATTACAAATATTGATTGACTAAACATAAATTCGATCTTACGCCTACCACATATAGTAGATTTTTAAACGCAAGCAACGCTCGTTTAGTCTGGTTTTTGATAAATGTCAGAAATGCAATGGTCATCACAACCAAAGTAGAATAAATCTAAATTTGAAAAAAGAATGTTACGTTCTTTTGTACTCGTGCCGTGCAAACGCTGGGGAAATAGCTTCTACGCAATGTATTTAAGGTTTATATTAGTAAGGGATGGTAAAACCTCCGCATGCATTTTCGTCAGAATTCGGTCACGTGATCCTGACGCGAGTACGCGAGTTTAACATTTTATACCCATCCCAAAAAAGTGCTCAACGCCGCTAAAGAAGTTTTCACTTCAAAAAATATCGCGTGTTACAGTGTTACATAACTTTAACCTAAGAGAGGAACTAATGTAAAATATTAATTATGTTTGTTACGGTTTAATCCTGACATAGCGTGACTAAAGGTCTCATTAATGCAAATGCTATAGTACAGCCGACCTTGCTAAAAGCATTAAATAATGTAGCTAAGTAATATATCAATGGTGAACTACCGTAATACTGATTTAATAGATAAATAAATAACAACAACTTGCCGAGTGCGCAACTTCTGTGTAAATGCTTTATCACTTTAATGTATAAGCCGACCAAATACAAAAGTCACAATCTCATCTATGCTCCCAAATAAATGGGAACAAAATGAGTATCTACATTGGCTGTTTCATATGATAACTGACAAATCAAATTTAATTGAAACCCATGAAACAGATACTTAATTGGTATAAATTATTCGACGCAGGTAATTAATGCGTGTTTTTTGGCGTGGAAATCAGTTTAAGCTATCGTAATGGCTCGGCGATAGCTTAGTTGGGAGTGGAACGGACTGCCGAGACGAATGTCCGCAGGTTCAAAACCCAAGGGCACACACCTCTGACTTTTCTAAAAAGTTATGTGTGTATTCTTTGTGAATTATCGCTCGCTTTAACGGTGAAGGAAACATCGTGAGAAAACCTACATACCTGAGAAGTTCTCTGAATTTCGAAGGTATGTGAAGCCCGCCAACCCGCACTAGGTCAGCGTGGTGGACTAAGGCCTTAAACCCTCTCAGTAGTAGAGGAGGCCCGTGCTCAGCAGTGGGCAGTATATAATACAGGGCTGGTATGATGATGGTATGATGAATGGCTCGGGGAACCGGGGTATCATCCTCGTAACATATCTATATTACAGGCCTACGCCATCGTACTAACTAAAACACCGTAGCAATCTTCTTCGAGACTTGAGATAGATACGCCTCTAGGCGCTGGGGTATCGTGACGCAATATCCTATATTCCTGGAACCGCCCCTGTCATAAACGTGTGGGAGAGGTCTTTCACCGAATATAAGTAACGCTGAATATATATAAAGTATACAATATGCCGCTGACTATAACTGCCTCGGTGGCGTAGTTGTATTACGATACGACTGCAATGCTGACGTCTCGGGTTAGATCCCTGGGTCGGGCAAAGTGATATTTGATTTTTCTAATCAGTGTCAGCTCGAAGTCTGGAATTTGTGCCCGATATGGCGATAGGCTCGCCTCTATCACATCATGAGACGGAATACGCATGGCGAAAAGAGGGTGCACTAGTTGCGCCTCTGCCTACCCCTTCGGGGGTAAAAGGCGTGAGTATGCGTATGCTGAATATAAATAATAATACATGCTGTCGCCTGTCTCACACTTGTAATTAGCGAGTAGACTCGTACATAACTTTGTACTTGTTCAGTCCATTAATTGTTGGTGTGTCATTAAATAATAAAATAAGTTTGATTATGTACTTTCTCCGGTTATGCAATGCAATGCAATCAGCCCTGTATTATATACTGCCCACTGCTGAGCACGGGCCTCCTCTACTACTGAGAGGGGTTAGGCCTTAGTCCACCACGCTGGCCTAGTGCGGGTTGGCACATACCCTCGAAATTCTTATGAAGAATTCTCAAGTATGTAGGTTTCCTCACGATGTTTTCCTTCACCGTTAAAGCGAACGATAATTGATAAACAATACACACGTAACTTCGAAAAGTCAGAGGTGTGTGCCTTGGGTTTTGAACCTGCGGACATTGTCTCGGCAGACCGTTCCATTCCCAACTAGGCTATCGTCCACTCTCCGGTTAACCAGTCTATAATATCGTGTTTATAAGATCCAAATTTGTTCAGCGGTTTCTGCGTTTAATTCTGTAAAAAATTTCTATATCTAAAGTCTAAACATAATATTATTTAGTAAGAAGTTTCGATTTTAAACTTTTACAAAATATCTTTTATATATAAAAATCACAGACAAAAATACACCTTTTGACAGGTGAAAGAACTTTAAAACAGTAATACAAGACAACTGCTAAATATAAATGTAAGCACGTCAGAACAAAATCGTTCTCTCACAGTGGATTTGAGTTCGCACACGATAAGTATTCGAGGCGAAGCTTTCCCAAGCAGATAAGCCGTGAAATGCAATTTCTGACTATCGAACGAACAAATAAGAATATAATGTGAAGAATACCGTCTGCTACGCGCGCTTTGTGCCCCGATTGCGTCAATAATGAAATATTTTATAAAAATGGGATAGTTAAAGAATCTTACGGGAACAAAATTTGCTAATATTAATCTTATAACTTGATATTTTTGCTAAAAGTATTTCCTCGTGGCATAGGGGTAGTACATTCGCGTTACGATTAACGCACTGATGTCTTGGGTTTGATAACCGATTGATTGAATTCCGAGTTTTCCGATTGATACCGATTTATTTCTCCTTATCAGCCTGGTACCTAAAAATGGGAATGGACTCAGCCCCTATTACATGGGACCTAACAGAACTAGCGGAATGCTGGTATGATACACCTCTATCTACACTTGGAAGACTAGAATGGCGTATAATATGTGTGTGTAATATAATTGGGTTTTTCTACTTAGTAGCAGCCCGGAGTCTAGAATTTGTGACTGATATATAAATAGGCTCGCCCCCTATCACATCATGCGTCGGAATGCACATTGCCTAAAATGCGTGCGCCTCTGCCTACCCCTCAGGAAATACTTATATGGCTCTACCAAGGACGTGGAGAAAACTCGCTACTACGTGCACCATTCCAACTGTACTGCTGTTTAAAATGGCGGCTTAAGCTGTAAAACACTTTAAAACATCCAGATAACTCGTTTTACTCGTCGACACGCATGCTGTGTGCCAGAGGTTTTTAGTTAAACATATACAAAAAGCTTTTTGGAACGAAGTTCCTTATTATTTTAAGTAGAGCTATTTTGGATAATTCATACATAATAATAATTTTCTATTTTATGGCCGACTCAAAAAATTGGAGCGTTCTTAATTCGACGTGTATGTTTTTTTATATGTGTGTCATTGATTTATATAAAAAACCCGTGTGAAGATATTTGTAAGATAAAGTTTGAAGTCGAAATTTTGTGTCTAAACGTCTTATTGTAAACTAGTTTTGCTTGCGGCTTCGCCCGCGTGAAAGACTTTTTCTGGGTTAAAAGTCCCACTTTATATTTTTCCGAGATAAAAAGTAGTCTAAAACCTTCCCAGGTTTTGAAACTTTCTCTATACCAAATTTTATTCGAAATCCGTTTGGTAGTTTTTGACTTTATCAGGTACAGAGGTGACGGGCGACTTTGTTTTTGATTCTATTCCATTCCATGAAATCGGTTAGGTAGAAAATATTGATCAATTCATAATTTAATAAGTAGTTAATATTATTTGAACTAAGATATTACCCTCAAATGCACATTCGTATTACTCATTTCCCATTTAAGATACACTCATACTGCATACCCTAATAATGGTCGAACTTGAACCTTACCAGTGTCATTGTCTCCACCCTACTTCATGTTATGAGCTTCAATGTGGTATCAAACTATTTCCTGGAACTGAACTCTGAACTGGAATCCGATAATGACTTGAGTTTCATTCGTTTTGGTGCATAAATGCAATGTACAGTGAGCAGCATAAGTAGATGAACAAATTCAAAATTTCAAATTGCCTACCTGCTTTTGTGTTCTTACTAATCTTTTTTTTCTCTTCACAAAAATAAAATGAAAGGTATTTACTGTACTTCAAATGAAGAAAAAAATATTTTTGTTTAACTAAACACGTGTATAGGCGATTTGCAATTTTGATTTTGTACAGATATTTATGCTGCTGACTGTACACTATAGTCTAATGTATATAATTTATGTATATCCAGCTTAGGAGCTCCAAGTTTGTGGCTGAGTTTGCATGATACACCCCAGATGGCAGTGTATTTTTGAAGTTCGGTTTCGATTGGAATTCATTTATAAGGCCTAAAAATACTAAGAATAACTTCGGAATCTAGATGAAAATGTATCTTATGATGTGATTTTTATGATTCATATTAAATCAATAAGTTACGCAAATAGGTACCTTATAGTTTTTAGAACCGTAAAATAATCAACTCTTTCAAATCAATAGAAGGTTATTGATAGGAATCATCATTCTAATCATTATGAAACCTCGTTAATTATGCAAATACAAAATCCTATACATTTCTGTCATAATATAACTATGTGCATCTCATATTCAAGACGACACTCTGTCGAGACCGCGAGCTTTGCATGTAATGTAACCGTTTACAATTTACGCGAAACCATGGTTGGCGAGAAATTTGAATTCTATTGTTAGTCGACAAAAAACACTAGGTAGGTTTACTGGTGGTAGGTCTCTCATATGTAAGAGTCTGTCTGGGTGGGTACCACCGCAATGTCTATTTCTACCGCCAAGCAGCAGTGTGCATGCACTGTTGTGTTTCGGTTTGAAGGACATTGTAGCCAGTGTAACTACTGGACATAATGAGGCTTAACATCTTATGTCTCAGGATGACGAGCGCAGTGGAATGCCACACAGTACTTTATAACTCAAGGTACTGGTTGGTGTTGGTACTGTTTATGGGTGGTCGTATCGGATAGCATCAGGCGAACGGCATGCTCGTCTCGTCATTCAAAGGCATAAAAAAAAAACAATAGTTTTGAAGAAATAAGAGTATTTTTTTATGTTCTTACATCTATACAAAGGCTTCCCAGAAAAATCTTTTTTGCAATTTACGGGGATTAAAAGAAGCCCTTTTAATTTACGACTTGATCTCTCTACCAAATATTATATAGGTCTTTTCAATAGTGTGTGTGCCATTGATGTCCTAAAATAATGATCTCTCTTGCCTTTAGCTAGTAAGGGAACGTAAACATCAAACATTGCCGAAGGCCTTCCACTACCCTTTCTTTAACGGTCAACAACGTATCCTAATATCTCTGGTATTAAGTTTCTTTGGACGGTATTTGCCTATGTCAGTGTTTGCCCAATTCTGAATAAAAATAATGATTTTTAAATTATAAATATCTTTTTATTTCTATAGAATCTCAGTCGTCTATAAAGTGAAGGCACCTATAACTGTAGCCCCGCCTGACACCAAAAAAACGACGAGAACAAAATTATTTACCACGATGGTTGTTCGGTCCGCAGTCCGCAAATCAAAAATTGCACAACCTTTTCCCTTTTTTGTACGGAAAATCCATTTACAGATTCCCTTCTGGCCACGACACGGAGGGCATGTCACCGGACTCAGCGGCCGGAATTCTCGAAATCTTTTTAACAATCGTGTTAAAATTCAAAGAGGAATAAATTACGTATATAATAAATAAAACATGAATATTTGGCGATTAAATTGGCTATATATTTTAAGGTTGTAGCAAAACACAAGCATTTTTGTATTCTAAGAGATCCAACTGCAGAATGGAAGTGCTTAATATTATATAGATATTACCCGGCTTGATAAAGTTGGGACCTGTCAATACAACGCGAATGCATATGGATATTGCATGCATATTTTTAATTTATATACACGAGATAGCGTACAATTGCATAAATCACTTTTTAATCAAAAATAAATTAAAAAATAAAGCAATGAGAGGTGTCAAGGGACACCCGGATGGAACGAAGTTCCTTTCGATTAATTAGTGAAGGAATTGTAATAAAATTTTATTTATATAACAGAGTGTGTATATATATAAATATTTTCCTATTTCCGTTCCAATACATAAGTTTCTAGAGAAAAAAACAAATAAATACGTGTGGCACTCGGAGACTACCGCGGTAAAGCTATTGCATAGCATTTTTATCACAAATTTTGATTGACTAAACACAAATTCGATCTTACGCTTACCACATAAAGTAGATTTTTAAACGCGAGCAAAGCACGTTTAGTCTTGTTATTGATAAATGTCAGTAGTAGTAAAGTAGAATAAATCAACAAAATTTGAAAAAAGAATTTTACGTTCAATTCTTTTGTACTCGTGCCGTGCCAACGCTGGGGAAATAGCTTCTACGCAATGTATTTAAGGTTCATATTAGATTAGTAAGAAATGGTTTTAATGACTTTAATAAATAAAATAAAAAAAAATATACTCGTTTCAAGAATTATAGCTTCTACGCATTGTATTTAAAGTTCATATTAGTAAGATAATAGAAAAAAGTGTCGTGACAACTTTCCGTCCAGCCCCCGTTCACAACGCGCGATAAGGAACTTCGTTCCAAAAATCTGTACATACACCATGTTATTAAAAAAATCTATTTCTACTAGGTAGCGCTTTGCGGTTAACAGTATTATATCTATAAATGTTGCGGGTCGTTAAAAAAATCAATTTAGAAAGGTTATAGATTTAAGGGACTTTAATTTGTATTTAATTGTCATGACTCATTATAGTAATCTATACCTACTATTAATATTATAAAGCTGAAGAGTTTGTTTCTTTGTTTGGTTGAACGCGCTAATCTCAGGAACTACTCGACCGATTTTGAGAAGTCTTTCACTAATAGGAAGCTACATTACTCCTGAGTGCTAGGTCTACTTTTTATCCCGGAAAAACTGTTATCACGCGGGCCAATCCGCGAGCAATACTAGTCTTTGATAAAGTAATTACGTAATTGTATATAAGTAAAACTTGTATGTCCAATTAAAATTTATTATTACCACAACGGGATCTACGGCGAATCCAATGGCAAATCTATCCAGGCGATCATTCCTACATTACTAAACGGGGTAGAATCCTTCGAATTCCTTTTATGCTACGATCCGATCGGTAAGGTATTTAAATTCTTTGGTCCTATCAATAAATACTAAATATATAGACGTTTTCTAATTTCTCCAGTATCGTCAACCCTAGAGCAGGCAATCCTCAGTTTTAGACTTAGAACAGCGACGATGTTTGCATCGCGTCTGACTTGAATTCTAAAATAAACAGCCACATTAACAGCGCGACGTTTAAGCATGATGAAACGAACCATTCCTTTAAGTGTACACTATTACACTGACGTTGCGGCTTCCGTTTTGACTATTAATAATTGTGCACAGAAACATATTTCGCGTTTAATATGTGGGTAGTTCGATTGGCAATAGTCGAGCGTTTAGGCTAAAATAGCTTCGCATTAATTGAGTTGTAAGCGCTATTTTACAAAGGCTATGTATGAACTTTACATTGTTGGCATCCTTGGCATGCCGAAACTGCGTAATTGGCATATGTGGATCAAATATTGGTAAATAGCGAATTTAATGGCATATTTCAAAATGCACTTACACACTTACTGGTGGTAGGTCTCTAATTATGTAAGAGGCCGTCTGGGTGGGTACCACCGCAATGTCTATTTCTACCACCAAGCAACAGTGTGCATGCACTGTTGTGTTTCGGTTTGAAGGACATTGTAGCCAGTATAACTACTGGACATAATGAAACTTAACATCTTATGTCCCAGGATGACGAGCGCAGTGGAATGCCATACAGTACTTTGTAAGTCAAGGTGCTGGATGGTGTTGCTACTTTTTATGGGTGGTCGTATTGCTTACCATCAGGCGAACGGCTTGCTCGTCTCGTCATTCAATGCTATAAAAAAAGAATGCCCAAAAAATATGAAACATTCCGATTTACCTTCGTATTGTGTATTTACTGAAGTAACGCTGACGGATTGCTAAAGCTGGAGTATTAAAACGTTCGGAATAATTACACGTACCCGGGACCAAATTAAAATGCACGGACTAGTTGGATTAATCTCCGGAATATTAAAACGATTAACCAGACCGGAGGGTCTTTGCTAATAGGAAAGGTAAAGGCGACGGCTGCAGAGTTCTCGATATTAAGACGGAGATTTCGCAAAATTCTCTTTTACCATAACACGTAAGCAAATAATTACTAATACAAACATTTAAATGCAAAGAAACGTTCGGATAAGATCTATAAGGTACTTTCAGTATTGACAATGGACTCTGGTGTGTATGTTCTTAAATAATATGCTTATATAATGTATTATAATTGGATATTTTTTGTTTTGTGAATAAAATAAAATCAACAATTATAATATTAAATTTGAACTTATTTATTAAGATAGTTCCGGATAGCATACCTAATGTAAGCACTTGAGTTGCAAATTGTATATGGATGACGTCTGCGACTATCTATCTACTTAGTTTTACTTAATATAATATTGAGAAGTCGCTATTGGCAGCCAAATTTCTTACAATATCATTTTTCTTAAGCATGGTATCAACGCTAACGCGATTTAAAGTGAAACCTTATAGAATATGTTAAAAAAGCTGTTAGTATATGTAATTTCTAACACAAAGTGAAAAATATGTGTATATTTTCGTAAATAAGTTTTTTTTTATGATATAGGGGGCATACGAGCATACGGTACACCTGATGGTAAGTGATCACCGCCGCCCATGAACATCTGCAATACCAGGGGGAATAGAGATGCGTTGCCGGCCTTTTAGGTGGGAATACGCTCTTAATGGGTTGTCTTAGAGGAAAATTAAGCCTGCACAAACACAGACTGCGTTACTTTTAGTTGCCGCTACTTGTAGATAGCGTTTTACTATAATATTGTTAATATTTGCAAGGTAACCGAACTATTGATGGCCCATTTGATTTTAAAATATTCATAAAATCGTTTTATGAAGAAATACTAAGAAAACCTTTGATCAAAATGAAACATAATTTATTATAAAATTGAATACTGTAAAAAATAACAAAATATCGTAATATGTCTTGCATTACAATACCAAAAAAAAGAAAATATATACGCTGGGCCATGTTAAGAACCGGGCTATTTTTGGTTACACTACACACACACACAAACACGCCTTTTATCCTCGAAGGGGTAGGCAGAGGCGCAACTAATGCAGCCACTTTTCGCCGTGAGTATTACGTCCCATGATGTCATAGGAGGCGAGCCTATCGCCATATCAGGCATACATTTCAGACTCCGGGGTGATACTGAATAGAAAAACCCAATATCACTTTGCCCGACCCAGGGATCGAACTCGAGACCTTAGCACTGCAGTCATACCGTAATCTTATTACGGCGTAGTTATCTACGCCACCGAGGCAGTTGGTAACAATACCTTCACGCTATCTTCGTGCAACAATATACCCCGGGGCGGTTCCGTAGGTGCCGAAGGCCACCGCGGGTTTTGGTTGGTATGCCGATGTAGGGTGTACAATTGTACATGACATAGTGTTAGGGACTCGGTCCAATGCTCGCTCGGATGATGCTATACTCCCGAGTGTCGACATTAGGCCGTAAGATCGGTGAAACCAACATAACCGTCCACTCACCCCCCAGTGGTAATAGCGAATAAAGCGTTTTTTTTTCACGGCGAAAAAAAACGTTTTTTTTTTATTGCATTGGATGACGAGACGAGCATGCTGTTCGCCTGATGGTAAGCGATACGACCATCCATAAACAGTAGCAACTCCATCCAGCACCTAGACTTACAAAGTACTGTGTGGCATTCGACTGCGCTCGTCGTCCTGAGACATAAGATGTTAAGTCTCATTATGTCCAGTAGTTATACTGGCTACAATGTCCTTCAAACCGAAACACAACAGTGCATGCACACTGTTGCTTGGCGGTAGAAATAGACATTGCGGTGGTACCCACCCAGACGGCCTCTTACATAATGAGAGACCTACCACCAGTGTTTACACTACCTTACTTTATATTGTTTTAAATTCAATGACACACTAAAACGAGATGGTGCATAACTAGTTGGAAGACTATACATTCTATTTAAGTTGAAAATATTCGTAGTCGGGGTACGATGAAGCGCTACATCTACTTATCATACAAATGCAAAACTTTATACTGCTTTTGTCTGCTCCCTATCTAAATTTAGAGATAGTGTAATTTTGTAAGTGTAAATTTTAGCTCTCATACAACTTTCAGGGTGTCTTAAATTTTTAATTATTTTTCAACGTTTTCATGTAAACTTTTATGGCTTTTATTTTTTAGATCATTTTATGTATTTGCCTCAAAACTTAAGGCTAAATTAGATCTATATAACTTCATCCTTCTATAATATATATCGTATATATAAAACGCATGCTCACGCCTTTTATCCCCGAAGGGGTAGGCAGAGGCGCAACTAGTGCACCCACTTTTCGCCAAGCGTATTCCGTCCCATGATGTGATAGGGGGCGAGCCTATCGCCATACCGGGCACAAATTCCAGACTCCGGGCTGATACTGAATAGAAAAATCCAATATCACTTTGCCCGACCTGGGGATCGAACCCGAGACCTCAGCCTTGCAGTCGTACCGTAATACAACAACGCCACCGTTGTTGTATTACGGTACTGTTATTTTAAATTAATTTGCACAATATATATAAATATTGTGCAAATTAATTTAAAATAACAGTATTTTTAAAAATCATGTCAATATTCATTGCCATGTAGATTTCAGCATGAATGAATGCACTATAAATATAGTGAATCTCTTTTTCATTTAAAAAAAAATTTTTTTTTAAACATCTATTACAACCTGGTGAACCCTATAAAATTAACTAATTCATTAATTGACGTGTTGTATCATCCAAAGTGAACTGCCAACCCGCACTAGGCCAGCGTGGTGGACTAAGGGCTAAATCTTCTAAGTAGTAAAGCAGGCCCGTGCTCAGCAGTCTACAGATTTTTTTTCTAAGAGATCCGCATTATGACCCTACTGCACCAGATGTTATTCGGAGTGGGGTCCAGATAAAGTTGACATAATTATACCAGCCTGTTTGACCCAAAATGATTCCTTACGTTTACGAGAATATTAGACACTAGCATTGCGCGCGACTCCGCCCGCGTGGAAAAGTTTTCCGTGATAAAAATTAGCCTATAGCACTCAGGAGTAATGTAGCTTCCTATTAGTGAAAGAATTTTCAAAATCGGTCCAGTAGTTCCTGAGATTAGCGCGTTCAAACAAACAAACAAACAAACTCTTCAGTTTTACATAATAAGTATAGATTGAAATTGTACTACTATACTATCAGGCCGCCCCGTGACCACGAAGTGCTGCAAAGCCTTCGAAACGTCGGGAGAAAAATAAAATAAGAAACCGCGATAAAATCCGATATAGTAGTTTAATTTCAATGTTTGAACCAGATAAACACAGGCTAATCCCGGAACGCAGCACATTACGTGGGTCACTATGGCGGGTTTTGGCACCTTATGTACGATGGTCGCTATCCGGGTGGATATAAAATATATCCTATCACTAGCCATGAAAAATATATATATAATTGCCCGCGGCTCCACCCGCGTGAATGAGTTTTCCCGGGATAAAAGTCCCGCTTTATATTTTTCCGGGATATAAAGTAGCATATGTGTTAATCCAGGACATAATCTACCCGAGTGCCAAATTTCATCGAAATTCTTTCAGTAGTTTTTGCGTGAAAGAGTAACAAACATCCATACATCCAGACATCCGTACATCCATACTTACAAACTTTCGCGTTTATAATATTAAGTAGGATAGGGCTGGTATTATCACCAAAGCAGAGGCAGAGCAGCAACTAACGTACGTCCATACCCATATATAGATCTAGGCACGGACGTAGCTATAGCTTTCACATAAGGAGTTCCGAGGATACCAAAATATTAGTGGCGTAGCGTGGGTTCTTTCCGGCCCATTACCCACAAAAAAACATTCTTTCAATAAATAAGGCACGTATACACACTCCATCACCAAAAGTAAAAAAAAATTAAAGGTGTTATTTTACGCATTTTTGCGTTGGATCTATTTCATCTTATTATAAATGCGAAAGTATGTGAAAATGTTTGGATGTTTGTATGTTTTTTAGAAATGGACATAGGCATTATTATGTACAGTCAGAAGCATAAATATCTGTACAAAATCAATATTTCAAATCGCCTATATACGCGTCAAGTTAAACTGAAACCTTTTTTTCTTTGTTTTAAGTAAAGTAAATCTCTTTTATTTTATTTTTGTGAAGAGAAAACAAAGATTAGTAAGAACATAAAAGTATGTAGGCGATTTGAAATTTTGAATTTGTTCAGCTACATATGCTGGTGACTGTACATGTTTTGTGGCCCGCCACGCGGATTATTTTTGTTGTAAGCTAACGGGATGATTTAAGGGCTGGGTATATAACTATCAATAACAATTTCTTTCTACGAGGCACATATTTAAATTTACAGTCATAAGCTTTAGTTGCCCGACCTGAGAATCAAACCACAGATCACAACTCAAATTGCAACTACACTCATTAGTCTACTAGCACACTCAAAAGTCATTTACGTCATTACCGTCGCCGTTTGTGGTAGTTTTTTTCAGGTAATGGTTAGCTGAGTGCGCAGTTTTCAATCTGTCCGCAGGCATTTCTAAATTGGCTTGACAACTGCTGCCATTTGACAGCCAATACTGGCGGCTTTGCATGCGCTCTCAAGCATAGAACTAAATATTTTAGCTCTAGGCAGTCTCACAATGCAAAAAATTTGCTTGGTCCGCTTTTCCAACTATTGGTATGATTCTTAATTTACTTCTATATATTGCAGTTGATTTGTACCAAAATGTACCGTATAGACTGTACACGTGCGAACAGATTTACTAAAAGATGTTATACGAGTTACTTCACTAGTGCGAAGAGATCTTATTGAAATAATAGGATAGTTTACTACTTTTTTTTAATACATTTATCAAAAATGTATGCCATCCAAAATACAACGGAAAAATAATTTTCAAAATTGGGGCAATAATTAGTTAAGTTATAAAGCTTTGAAATTTGGTGGAAGGAATAGTTGTCAAATAACAGTAATATTACACTGTTACGTCACTGAGAGTCGTCGGCCATAACGCTGCATGCGTGCGAAAGAGATAACGCGATATCCCCTTCACGTCCCTACTTTTGCTCACAACAATATTTCAAATATGAATAACTGCTTTATTTTTCAACCAATTTTGATGCTGATTTCACACAACAATTTCCTTTTCGTTTTATTTTCTATTACATATCAAATAATTTAAAAAATCAAACATAGGAAACTACCCTATTATCAAAAGTTTCAATTAAAATGAATTAAATTTATACGACGATAGAAATCCTGGTATATAAAGTAAACCAACAAATATGGCATCATTAAGCCAAATCGTTACCTCTAAAAATTCATTTCATCGCCACAAACGAAAACAGAATGATTAAGTAGACGTAATTAAGTTCTAATGAAAGCAATTAACATCAAATAATAGGCACGGAAGTACTGGAGAGCAAAGGTCATATAACGGAGGCATTAATTAAACTGTCAATCAAGACCGTATTGCGCACAGTGTTCGCTTTGTAGTTACAAACTATGCTACATCAATTTGCGACGTTGAGATGTAGATGAGTGCACATCATAGGTATCTGGACCGCAGCCGTCTAGTTATGAAATAGTGATAAGGCTGAAGGGTTTAGGTGATGTAGGGGAGCGGGGGCTGCTTGTAACAGAGGTGAGTAGTAACATGGCCTTATTACCGGTAACTTCAACTTTACAACTTGTTTTTTTTACCGTATCACATGCTGTCGTAGTAGTATCGCGTCGGACGGCACAGTGACTGGATATGTGCATCATGTTTGGCTGCCGTTATTATTATGGACTTATTTAGAACTTTCTGTATGTTATATACCTACATTAAAATAACCTTAACGTTTTGTAAAAGTTGGTTCAATTGATATATAATAGATTTGTTGATAAATTTAAAAAATGATGGTACTTTTGGGTTAATTGTAACAAAATCTACGAGGGTTTTGTAAAAATGTTATATTTTCACTGTTAAATCATACAAATTGTGTTGTTGTTTTTTCCGCTTGAGATTATACAGAAAAAGTTATATAGGTACATAATATAGTAGTAATCAATGTATACCATACTAGAGCTGTATTATATACTGCTCACTGCTGAGCACGGGCCTCCTCTACTACTGAAAGGGGTTAGACCTTAGTCCACCACGCTGGCCCAGTGCAGGTTGGCAGACTTCACATGCCTTCGAAAATCTTTTTCGGGAATTCTCAGATATGTAGGTTTTCTCACGATGTTTTCTTTCACCGTTAAATCCAACGATAATTGGTAAACAATAGACACATAACTAAGAATAATGAGAAGTGTGTGCCTTGGGTTCTGAACTTGCGGACATTCGTCTCGGCAGACCGTTCCATTCCCAACTAGGCCATCGTCCACTCATGTATGGTGAGTTATAATTAAACAGGTTGATATCAAGATATCAGTTTTTCTGAAAATTGTTACAACTAGCCCCTCGCTACCCTGTAATGTGATTAAAATTGTAGTATGATTTTGTATGTTTTAATTAGCCGTAATTATAATGTTTGGGATTTTTTTTTAACGGTCTAAAAGCTATTTTGATTCGAGTTACTGTTTTAAATGAAATGAGATCCAAATAAAGTCTTGCTATTTAATATATTACTAAGATCGTTATTACTGAAAACATCTAAATTATAAAATGATCATTAAGCACCGAGCAGACGCAATCAAACACTATGCAACTGAGAATTACTTATGCTACTGAAGTTTCTCGTCAATAGATAAACAAACTCTTGTCCATGTAGTTTTGTATACTAAATCTATACTGATTTATATAATTTTATTATTTAATTATTAATTTTAACGCGCTTATCTTTAAAACTACTGATTTGATCACATTTATTAATACGAACCTACATAACCCTTCAGTGCGCTAAGCTACTTTCATCTAGAAAACGAATATTAACGCAGGCGGAGCTGCGACCTGCTACTGAGTCATAATAATTATTACACAAAGGGATAGGCAGAGGCGCAACTAGTGCACCCATATTTCACCGCAAGTTTTCCGTCCCATGGTGTGATAAGGGCCGAACCTTTTGCCATATCGGGTACAAATTCGTGACTCCGGGCTGATACTGAGTAGAAAAACGGAGTAACTTTACCCGACCCGGATCGAACCCAATACCTAACTTAGCACTATAGTCGTAACGTAATACAACTACCCCACCAAGACAGTTATTAATAATTATTATTATTCTCAAGAAATCTGTCACTCAAGCTCTAACAAGGCTTGCATACAACAACAAGCCGTAATGCTGTTAAGATTTGCTAGAACGTGCAAACCAACCAATCCGATTATAGGGGTCTATCGTTTCCTAAAAATACATACTGATCAAACCAAGATGTTTGACTCTACGCTTTATGACTATTTTAAAATTTTATGTTGGCGGAGTCGGCGTTAATGCGGGCGGAGTCACAAGCAAACTAGGGTATTATAAAACAATCAACCTTAGATGTTGCTCAACATACGCAAATAAATATTTATCCACAATTATAACTTAATATCAATATTATTTCTTTCACATAAGCGTATTTCCATTGTAAGTTTAGTGATATTTAAATGATAAATAAATAATTCTGAACGCATTAGAAAAAAGGCTTTAACAGCTACAAATTTGCCACAGGTGGAGTCACGTGTAAAACTCAGTCAAACATACTTTTACACAAGCAACGTGAGCTGATAGTTGATAGTGTAACATCAAAAATAAACTTTGCAAAAGTGTGAAGAAAGCCACCACTTTGTGCACACTTTCTAACAGAACAGTTGAGGAAAGGTTCTGTTTTACGAGTTTTGGAAATTGAGAACGCTTTTTATATTTACCCTAGCCTATTGATCGTGTATTGTGGAGGATCTAAACTTATTAACATTTGATCCTTAATAGTAGTACCAGCGACGCGTTGTATACTATTACGCCATTCAGCCCAGCCCTGTACCACATACTGCCCACTGCGAGGGTTTACGCCTTAGTCCACCACGCTGGCCTAGTACGGGTTGGCAGACTTCACATATATTCGTAATTATTTTTTGGGAATTTTCAGGTACCTATGTAGGTTTCCTCACGATGTTTTCCTTCGCCGTTAAAGTGAATGATAATTAATAAACATTACACACATGACTTCGAAAAATCAGAGGTGTGTTGGGTTTTGAACCTGCGAACATCTACGTCAGACGGTTCCATTCCCAACTAGGCTATCGTCCACTACTTGAATAGTAAGTATTCTAAATAGGTTCTTACATGATCAAAATAAATATAATGGCTAAATTATTTTATATTGTTCATGAATTTTGATTAAAATAAAAAGCAACATAAAAAAGTAACTGTAATCAGTTAACGAATTTCCGAGATATAAATAAGTGTTTAAAGAATAATGGAGAGTCGGGTGTATAATTTGTTTAAAGTTTAAAACAATATTGTTAGATGCAATCCATACAACCCATTTTGAGAACATGATGAATAGGCCAGCTGAACTGGGTTGGTACTACTACATCATAGAAAACTGATCTGAGTCCATTTCCCCACCTTCCTCCATACTCTCTTCCTTTGCCTACTGTCGACAACGCACTCATTGTTTCTCTGTAGGGGGCACCTTAGATGGCCGCAAACACTTATCATTAAATGTCCAATATGCAAGATGGCCTTCCTGAGTAAAAAAAATACAAGTTGCCAAGAAATAAATCCTATAAGATTTTAAAAACTGAATTCTAAAACTCTTCTTAATTATAAACTAATTTTATATAAAAAAGTATATGAAATAATGAAGAATGATAACAAATTAGCTTTCGCACAAGGCACGACGCTGTTTGATAGACATGATCTTGAGGTATTAATATCAAAGCATAGTAATAACTTTTTTGTGCTTACTAACGCTTCTCGGGTTGCTCTTTTAAGCTCTCACTTAACTGCAACATAAATGCAATGTTTTATTAAATTGTTCCGTTCTTAATTATCTTTGTCGTCTTTTGATTTTTATTATAATATCATGTAGGCAATGGAAATTTTGTAAGAAGATTTTTATTTCCTAGTGATTCTGTTTTTCAAATGAAAATATTCAAATTATTTAAATAAACTCAATATTTAAATAAATTAAGGGCCTGTTTCATAACTTCTGAGTAAATGATACTCGTCACAGAAATGTATAAGCCAACCATATACAAAAGCCACACTCTTATCATTGCTCCCAAATAAATCGTAATAAAATGAATACTATCTACATTAGGTGCTAATGAGATAACTGTCAAATAAAATTTACTTTTAACTTATGAAACAGGCAAACGATTTTAAACCAATAGATGAATAGCAAACATCTATTATTCTATACATTGATTTATTAAAAAACCGACATCAATGATTCTATATAACTTTATCACCCTCGAAGTAAAAAACGAAATGCTTAGGCTGGTGTTTGTTTAAAAATTAAATTGAAGTAAACAGAATTCAATAGCTGCGTCGAAGCAGCCAACGCTATTAGAAGTTTGTCGAAACCGTGTACAATTCCAAAAATTACAAAACACTGTGCCCCGGAAATTACCTTTCATTTTTAGTTGTTGAGTTTTTAATTACTAAAGGTTCGCCTGAAAACATTACTGATTTGATAAGTTTTGAACGGAATAATGCTCAATGCATTATTCCGTTCAAAACTAAACCATTATATTAAATAAACCATTTGTTAATATTTATATAGAAATCACAATTCGTTTAATAGCTGACGAAATATATGTGTGTCACACATCTGTCTACCCCTCAAAAAGAAATAAGGCGTGATGCTAAGTACGTAATATACAAAAAAGATATTGCTATATAAAAACATGTTCCTACAAAGTGTCATAAAACCCCGATCAGAGAAAAATAGAACCAACTTCATCGTAAATACGATTAACTTATATTCATGAAGTTTAAGGTGTTTAAAAACATGCCTCCGTGAAATATGCGATAATCTTAATGAAACACATGCTTCCCCTCTTAGATTAACTTTAAATATTGTAGGAGATGCCGTAAACCTTATACGTATAAAAACCACGCCGTCATAAAAAGTAATTGACACTCAAGGCGCTGGTATCAATATTGCGATAACCTCGTTAATACGTCAGGCCGAACGGTTATATCGACCCGGTTTGATGGTTGGAAATACGCTAATTATTTTCCTATATTTAGGTATATGTTTATTGTTTTAAGGACCAATTTGTCAGTTAAAATTTATCCACCAAATAATATATATGTATATTCATACAACTGGCATTAACTTGCAATGCAATGCAATCAGCCCTGTATTATATACTGCCCACTGCTGAGCACGGGCCTCCTCTACTACTGAGAGGGGTTAAGGCCTTAGTCCACCACGCTGGCCTAGTGCGGGTTGGCAGACTTCACATATCTTCGAAATTCTTATAGAGAACTTCTCAGGTATGCAGGTTTCCTCACGATGTTTTCCTTCACCGTTAACTTATTAGAAGTTTTTTAATTTTGCTACTTGGTCTATAATTAAGATTTCTTAACCACCTAAAATTGTTCCTTATTTGTTCTTGCATCACCACGTTGTGGCGCATTGATCCGCGCAAAATAAACGAATACAACCGCATTAAAATACAACCTAACCGTACAACAGGGTAGCTGAATACTTTTTTTAATACATTTATCAAAAATGTATGCCATCCAAAATCTAACGGAAAAATAATTTTCAATATTGGGGCAATAATTAGTAAGTTATAAAGCTTTGAAATTTGGTGGAAGGGGTAGTTGTCAAATAACAGTAATATTACACTGTGACGTCACCGAGAGTTGTCGGCCATAACGCTGCGTGAGTGCGAAAGAGATAACGCGATATCCCTTCCACGTCCCCACTTTTGCTCGCAACAATATTTCAAATGTGAATGACTGCTTTATTTTTCAATCAATTTTGATGCCGATATCAGAGAAGAATTTTTGTTATTTTCTGTATTATCTATTTTTCTTGTATTATTTTCTGTTACATATAAAATAATTTACAAAATCAAACATAGGAAACTACCCTATCGTGTTTTCCTTTTGTTTCCTCATTTACAATGCAAAAAACGTACAGAAACAATTCCGACTCAATTATATGAGGACGTAACATAAGGAAAGTTGATTACCAAACTCTAACTCCTTCGTGTACGAAAAAACTTGCGATGGCCATCCTCCCAGTTGGCTTTCTAAAGGTTATTGAATTTTACCAACATAATCCGGCAAACGCCAGATGCGTCCGCAGCTCTCAAGCGAATGATCACCCATTTCTCTATTTACTTTGGGCCGTGCCGGGGTGGTGTATTTTATTAAACAGACCCCCTCTTTTATTACATTGCTAAGTGTTTGATTTTCCATTCTGGGTTAATGGTTGAGAAAAAATTATATAAACTCGATTCTTATTGACCCAGTGTTTAGTTAGGCCTTATTATAACTTAGAAATGTTTATTTCTAAACAGTTTACCAATCAATTTTATCAGTTACTAGGTGATGCTCGTGGCTCTGCCCGCGTGAAAAAGGTTTTCCGGGATAAAAATATTTTCCCGGGATAAAATTAGCTTATAGCACTGAGGAGTAACGTAGCTTCCTATTAATGAAATAATTTTCAAAATCGGTTCAGAAAAGTCTACATTATAGTTTACTGGTGGTAGGTCTCAGGTCTCTCATATGTTAGAGTCCGTCTGGGTGGGTACCACCGCAATGTCTATTTCTACCGCCAAGCAGCAGTGTGCATGCACTGTTGTGTTTCGGTTTGAAGGACATTGTAGCCAGTGTAATTACTAGACATAATGAGGCTTAACATCTTATGTCTCAGGATGACGAGCGCAGTGGAATGCCACACAGTACTTTGTAAGTCAAGGTGCTGGATGGTGTTGCTACTGTTTAGGGCGGTCGTATCGCTTACCATTAGGCAAACAGCATGCTCGTATCGTCATTCAATGCTATAAAAAAAAAAAAAACAGCGATTCTTATAATTCTTTTCTGTCTGTTTGTTTTTTTATTTGTTTGTTACTGCACATCTTCGAAATTACTTATATTTTAACTGACAGCTCTTCTAGCTCACATCTGCCACGAGAAATTCCTTTTGCAGAATAAATGGGCTACTATTTTGGGTCTTCACCTAAGTGAAGCCTAAGTTGAGCGAATCGCACTAATGCTATTAATATATCATCTACTACCATTACAACAAAATATTTTCCAGCAAATTAAAACCCAAAGCTTTGATCTCAACTTTGAAATGTATAGTATTGATTCATTTGAATTGGAGGGTCCCGGGCCTACGTTTCCGCACATTACACACGGACACCGGGCCTGCTCAATGGGCTATGTCGAAACTCTAATGGAATGATTCGTATCTAACTTAATGCGTATAGTAATCCCCAATCTTTTTGGCCATGAAGATAGCCACGAGCGGTGTGACAGCTATTGTTTTCAAGAACTAAGGACCTTATTACAAACATCGCCGAGTATAGACGAATAGTCACGAATACTCGAGTGTGTAGCTTATTTGGGTGTAATCCTTACTCATAATTCATAGTCATATATATTCGACTAGTTATTCGGAGAATTATTCGCCAATAATCTATACTCTATATGAGGCATAAATTAGGGGTGAGATGATGTATAATTTCAATTTTGTTTTATTAGAAAATATTAAACAATCCCATTTTCGAAATATTGATTACAATCTTTCATATCCTTATTTCAATAAATTACAAACATTTTTACCAATAAGCAGACCGGCTATATTTTAAATTTCGAACTCGGAAATTAATAAAACTTTTAATTACTCCTGTGTCCAATATTTTTGATCATCAAATTTGTACTTAATTACCGCCCATTGAAATTCTATGTCGTTTGAAATCGTATCCAGTTGTATCGGCGTGAGAGATTGATTGTTGTGAGAAACATCTGTGGGATAACCGTTTTCTTTGCCGATGGAAATTGATATTTTACGTAATTCCATTCTCGCGCTGCGCTGCGAATGTTTCTACGTTGTTTATTTCTTGGTTTATTTAAACATCAAGCTCGAGTGCCGTTACAGTATGCATAAAGGAGTATTTTTATTATGATTATTTGTGGCGTTTGCAGAGAGAAATGTATATAGATTTGATCTACGTATAATATTTTTTTTTTTTTATGAAACTGAATGACGAGACGAACATGCCGTTCGCCTGATGGTAAGCGATACGACCACCCATAAACAGTAGCAACACCATCCAGCACCTTGAGTAACAAAGTACTGTGTGGCATTCCACTGCACTCGACATCCTGAGACATAAGATGTTAAGTCTCACTATGTCCTGTAGTTACACTGGCTACAATGTCCTTCAAACCGAAACACAACAGTGCATGCACACTACTGCTCGGCGGTAGACATAGACATTGCGGTGGTACCCACCCAGACGGTCTCTTACATATGAGAGACCTACCACCAGTTATATACGATGTCGTAATGAATTTCGTGATTCAAAAGACATAAATATATTATGTGCTGTATTGAGAACTCTCCGTGAAACAAAATTTAACAAGGCTTATAAATAAATTGTCGCTCTAATAAAAGGAAAACATTGTGCGGAAATGTCGAAGTTTTCCAAAAGGATTGGTAAACGCCAGCGTGGTGGACGAAAATCCTAACCCTTCTCCATCGTACAATGGTATGCGATCTAGTTTGCTTTTAGTTTACTTTCACAGGTATCATAACAGGTCGTCTTGTATTTTTATATTACTTCATTAATTCGTTGATCAATGGTGCGGGTCTAGAAAATTAATTTGTGAGTAACATAAAACTAACACTTTAAATGAGTCTCAATGTTACGAAACTGTATCTTAATATGTTTACTTACACTATAATATTCCATCTTCGGGTATTTAGGGTTTAGGCGTATGCCGCATCCTAAAAACTTTACACGACATGCCTACTTATTGGCATAAGGTTGTAACAGTACTTAAAAAATATGTTAAAAAGTTACTAAAGTAAATTAGACTCAATTCTTATTTCTTTTTAGCTCGTTTTAAAACATCGCTTCGTGTGCATAGCGTGCCTTAAACAATAAATACAACAAAATACATAATACATACTGTCTACAGAAAGCAATAAGAGACAAAGTCATATAAATAGTCATGAGACTCGCATATTCCGAGAGTGATATTCAAAAGGCAACCGCGGCGACACGCAATGCAAAATCTGGGATAGATGCTTATTGGAAATATTTCCATTCAGGCGGAAATAATGTTGGACATATGAATGAAATTCTCTTAAAAATGAGACAAAGGACGTCTGATCTATCACTGAGCCATCTTTTTGGCGTTAAAGCAAGTAAATTATTGAAAAATTCTTTCTAACAATTGACGCTTCGCTGTGGAATGGCTGAATCGTAAATGTGATTTTCGTGTTCTAATCATGATTCACATCAAAGGAATGTGTGGGTATAGAAATCAAATGTCTCGTTGACAATGAAAATGAGAATGTTGAGATGTACCTTCGTGTTTCATGTGATTATTTCTCGGAATGTGTACGACTGATATAACATGGTGGTAGGCATCTCTCTGAGGGTGTTACGCACTTATTTTTGCGGAATTATTTATGTTTTAATAATTTCCACGTCTTTCGTTCTAAGCTAAATAAAATATATAATATTTTTTTGACTTGATTTCTACCGTTTTATTAATAAATATTGTATAATTTTGTATTATTTAATTATATTATTATATTTTGACGACACGGGACGAAATATAAAACAATATGTACTTTATTTATAAATTCTTGATGGTAAAAAATAAAAGCTAGGCTATAAAGGGACTCTATGGGGAGATCTATGGGAGTTGGGAAATCATCTAATGTTACTAATCCTAATAGTTTAAATGTTGATCTCTTAAATACTCATTTCACTACGTCGCCCAATTATGATAGGGCTATTAAAACTCAAACTATGAATTGTCTTTCTACACTTCCGACTCCTAACTATCCTCATTTCCTTTTTAGTCATTTCTCTGATCGTGATGTTAAGAAGAGCATATTAGCAATTGTCTCCAATGCTGTTGGGAATGATTGTGTCAGCCGCAATATGATCACTCCTATCCTTGACGAATGTCTTCCTATTCTCAGTCATATCCTTAATTTCTCCATTTCTAATGGTGTCTTTCCCACATTGTGGAAAAGTGCTGAAGTAATTCCTTTACCTAAACGTCGTAACCCAGCTTCTTTTTCCGAGTATCGTCCTATTTCTGTCCTTCCATTTCTCTCTAAAGTCCTTGAAAGCCTAATCCATCACCAGCTTAGTCTTTTCCTATCCAAAAATAGCCTACTTAATCCCTATCAATCCGGTTTTCGTCCTGGTCACAGTACTACTACTGCATTGGTGCATATTACCGACGACATCAGGGCTGCTATGGAGAATGGCAAGTTAACTGTTCTGGCACTGTTAGACTTCAGCAATGCTTTTAATACTGTCGACTACGATGTCCTGCTCGGGATATTACGTTCTATTAACATATCTCCGACAGTAAATTACTGGTTTCGTAGCTATCTGATGGGTCGTCGGCAGCGTATTCGCCTTGATGATATTCGTTCTTCTTGGTGTGATATATCTGTTGGTGTCCCTCAGGGCGGTGTTTTATCTCCTCTACTCTTCTCACTCTTCATTAACTCTATCACTGACTGTCTTATTTCTTCCTACCATCTTTACGCAGATGACCTGCAAATATATTATTCCGCGCCAGCAGATCATCTGGTTGAAGCTATTGCTTCAATTAATAAAGACCTTACTAGAATTGGTGCATGGGCTACGAAATTTGGTCTTACAGTGAATCCTGTGAAAACCCAGGTCATTGTCGTTGGCAGCCCCAGGATGGTTTCCAAAGTTGATTTCAGTACACTACCAAAAGTTCTCTTTGATGGCTGGACTATTCCCTATAGTGATAAGGTCAAAAACTTAGGAATTCTTCTTGATGGAAACTTATCCTGGGCACCCCAATTGCGGGAACTGAGTCGCAAAATATTTTCTGCCGCCGGGTCCTTGCGTCGTTTACGTAACTTCCTTCCTATTCCCACCAAAATTGCTCTTGTGCAGTCTCTTCTTTTTCCTCTCCTTGACTATGCTGACGCCAGCTATCTCGATCTTTCCGAAGCCCAATTCGATAAACTAGAACGTCTTCAGAATTTTTGCATTCGCTTCATATTTGGACTACGTAAATATGACCACTTATCTGATTATCGGACTAAACTCAAGTGGCTACCCATACGCCTTCGCCGAAATACTCGGATTTTATCGTTATTATATAGTGTTCTATTCCTTCCCTCTTCACCTTCTTACCTTAAAAATCGTTTCAACTTCCTGAGTAGCATCCATGCTCGGTGTTTACGATCATCAGAGAGTCTGGAATTAGAGATTCCCAAGCATGCGACTAATTTCCTCGACAAGTCATTTACTGTTCAAGCTGCACGCTTGTGGAACGAGTTACCTTTGTCGGTAAGAAGGGCAAAATCTCTTCCGACTTTTAAAAGGCTTGTTAAGCATCACTACTCGTCACTATGATATTGTATTCCTCCTATATTTTTCTGTTTATCACTGGATTTTATGTATCGTATTTTAACTGTATAGTTTATGTATTATATTATGTAGTTATTTTTATTTTTATATATTAATTAGTTGTTTTTATGCTATATGTAGGTATTATATTATATATTTTAATATATATGTACATCAGATTTCTATCCCCTTTTTTACTTGGTAATGATCGCCCGCTCTCTTTTTCCTAGTTAACTAAGTCCATCCAAGGGTTGTCTGGAAGAAATCGCCGATTGCGATAAGACCGCCATTTGTACTTCTTGTTTAAGTGTAGTCTCTATTGTATATTCAAATGTTTCTTTTCTGTGTGTGATGTACAATAAAGAGTTAAATAAATAAATAAATAAATAAATAAAATAAAGGGACAAGAAAATGTTCAAACTAAATAAACTAACCTAATTGTTGCGAAACTACAAAATTCTTATATATACACGTGTAATCAACTTAAAGCAGCAAATTAAATTCCCTAAACAGTAAACTAATTTAAATATTTTAATTCTTTGAATAACTTGCCCTCTGAATACAGATAAGACAATAATGAAAACTAACTCTAACCGCGACGCATACATACTAAAACATTTTCATAATAAGAGATCAGGTTTCAGAATAATGTCTTATTTCGTTGACGTTGAGTAAACAGGCAGGAGTGAAATTAAATTGTGCCGCCGCTCTGCTATTCTTCGCGGACAAACTTTCTCTTTGGCCTTTGTGTTTTTAAATTTATATTGTAATAGATATAGTTCTAGCTGTTGGCAATACTAATGAGAAATTCGACTACGACGGAGTCAATATTTATTTATTATTATAAGCTAAACTTAGATGACTTAGGCCGTGAAACCATCAAGAACAGGTGTTTTGATAACTTATAATTTTAAAGATCCAATAGGTATATGAATACTATTTTGTTTTTTTGAACAAAGTACGTTAAACGAGGCTCAAATTTACTGCCAATTATTTCAGATTATATTTGAAATGACACGGTTATGCTAATTGCTGCAGTTGTCATTTCAAATGATGGGATAATCAGTTTAAACCCGCAAATCTCTTTTCGGTTCTTGCCCAATCCAAAATTAGAGTAGTAATTAACGATTACTACAGGATTTTCCCGTGAATGCACTCCAACAGCGCAGCATGGCTTAAGCTGTGGCTCGAAGCGGTTGGACATCAATCAGTCAATGGGCAAAATCCTCGTACGTTTTATTGTTCAGTATGGCCAATTTGAACGTCGATAAAAGTATTGAAGGCTATGAAATTCCTCAACCACCTGTCATACGGTACTAAAATGAAAGTTGATTGAAATAACACACACACACACACACGCACATATACACTCCCGCCTTTTATCTCCGAAGGGGTAGGCAGAGGCGCAACTAATGTACCCACTTTTCGCCGTGCGTATTCTGTCCCATGATGTGATAGGGGGCGAGCCTATCGCCATATAGGGCACAAATTCCAGACTCCGGGCTAATACTTAATGCAAAAACCCTATACCCAAACCAAATACCAGTTCGTAACATTTTTATAGAAAAGAATACAAAAGAATAAATACATCTCACTAATTGAATCATATTACGTTTTGGCTTTTACTGCTTTATCATCATTATTCATCAACCCGTTTCAACTTCAAGTCCACAGCTGGGCATCTCTCTCGAAATACTGAGCCCAATCTTTGGATCTGATTCTCCGACTCCTTCCATTTTGCGTTTATGGTCACTCCACGTGGCTTTGCTACCTTTGTTTGCTGAGCCTCCAATGTTCACAACAAAGTTCGACTGACCAGGGCTTAGAAGTTGTATTGTTGTAGTACGGCTGCTGTGTCCTAGGTTTCGGTTAAGTATCATCCTGGAGTCTGTGATTATGCGGTTCGCCCCCTATTAAATGGGACCTAAACCAGCTGCCGAAGTGTAAGCGTCATAACATCTCTGCCTACCATTGCAAAAGGAAAAGGCGTGATGTAATGTTTATTTTTATTTTATTGCATTGAATGACGAGACGAGCATGCCGTTCGCCTGATGATAAGCGATACGACCACCCATAAACAGTAGCAACTCCATACAGCACCTTGACTTACTAAGTATTGTGTGGCATTCCACTGCGCTCGTCATCCTGAGACATAAGATGTTAAGTCTCATTATGTCCAGTAGTTACACTGGCTACAATGTCCTTCAAACCGAAACACAACAGTGCATGTACACTGCTGCTTTGAATATTTGAACTTTACAGAATATCATGTAGAAAGGCCATGTTACTTTGACGTGCTGTCCTCGCTACAGTCTGCGGTTTGAGAGGTCTGGAGAAGTCAGTCGCTTGACAAATCCCGTCCTTAATTTTGTAGTAGGTGGAGAAGTTGTTCCAAAGTCGAATAATTTTATTGTTAACAGAATAAGAGATACTGTTGTAGAAAGTTAAAATGTGATTTTATTTTTAATTTATAATATAAAATCTGTATCAAGAGTTTCTTGTTTTTAGTAGGTCTAATTTACTTGAATACCAGGAGTTTCATTTAGTTCTCTACGTGGCTTAATTTGATATTTCTTTAACAAGAATTACTTGCAATGCAATGCAATCAGCCCTGTATTATATACTGCCCACTGCTGAGCACGGGCCTCCTCTACTACTGAGAGGGGTTAGGTAGACTAAGGAGTCTACCACGCTGGCCTAGTGCGGACTGGCAGACTTCACATACCGTCGAAATTCTTATGAAGAATTCTCAAGTATGTAGGTTTCCTCACGATATTTTCCTTCACCATTAAAGCGAACGATAATTGATAAACAATACACACGTAACTTCGAAAAGTCAGAGGTGTGTGCCTTGGGTTTTGAACCTGCGGACATTGTCTCGGCAGACCGTTCCATTCCCAACTAGGCTATCGTCCAAGAATTACTTACTTATTTAAATATATTTCTTATTTGAAGAAATAAAGAATTCCAGATTTTTTTGCACACATTACTTATAATCACCGACATACAAGCTGCCATTGTCGATCTGTTTTTTATATGGAATTAGTTAGTTTAGATAATCCCTATTACTAGAAACAATATTAGTTAAATCTTAGAATACAATCACCACCACTCTAGTAACCCTATAAGTTTGTTTTTTTATATTGCTCGCTTTATTTACCCTCTGGCGGCAACTAAATAATCCGTACATCCTTCGCAGATGTAATCCTGACATGCAATCTCCGGCGCCATCAATCAGGAGGACGGCAGGGTACGGGGGGGGGGGATATTTAGGACGAGAGGGAAGAGGATATCAAAGTAACGGGATTATATCGACATAATTATCGAAATGATTCCCACGTGTTCGCTTAACGCCATTTGATACCTCATTTTTTAAATGCGAGTTTCGACTGCTATCATATCTTACTGTTTACTATCTTTGGATTGTTGTAGGTATGTTAGAACTTAGAAGTAAACTTAGAAATAACTGAACGGATTTGGATGAAATTTGGCACACGAGTAGATCATTTCCTGGATTTACTTACACATTGGCTGTGTATCCCAGTAAATTCCCGTGGGAAATAATGGATTCTTTTAATCTGCTTTTTAATAAGATGGTACTGTGTTTTAGTGACTTTTGTAACGGGGAAGGCTTCACACGGTCGAAGCTGCGAGCAAAACCTATTCACTGATAGCTTCTGAATGAACTCGCTCTAAAATATAGATCACCATCATCAGCCCGTTGCAGTCCACTGCTGGACATAGGCCTCTCCCAAGATACGCCACGAAACATAGATCGCCATATCTCATTTTCAATGACAATGCGTTTAGTTAGGTTAATCACTGTAGAACTCAGAATAAGTTCGGTCCAAAATATGGATAAAAACTAAATTACCTTTTTGATTTATAAACTACATACCTTTAATACGAGGAAGATCACGCGCATTCCCGATTTTATTTGTTCCGGATAAGGCGCTACATTTACATTAGGGGCTGTGAATACGCTGCGAACAGTGACTGCAATGGTATCTATGTAACCAGATGTAACCTAAGATAGCGACAACATAAAGGCGATTATTATGGCAAAACTTTCATCGATAAGCGTATAATAAAATAAATTATGTTCCAATGGCGACTGTGTACGCAATTCGTTACTTTTCACAGATCATAAGCCGCAATGTAATGCAAAATAATTTACTAAGTAATTATTCAATTGAGACGTTGATATAACGATATCGATATGAGATATATATATGAACTTTTATGAAGTTTTTTGGATGATTTTGAACCTATCACGTAACAACACAATACAAAAACATAAAATATGCCTCTCGAATTCATTCTTGTGCTGATTAAAATATAAGTTGCTGTTAATCCTTATGTTTTATGGACTTTCTTTTTTTATGTTATAGGTGGTAAACGAGCAAACGGTTCACCTGATGGTAAGTGATCACCGCCGCCCATGGACATCTGCAATACCAGGGCATAGAGATGCGTTGCCAGCCTTTCATACTCGTTAAATGATTTTAAATGTAAATGCTAAATGTAGGTAAATGCTGGATGCAGGTCGCTTTTGACAGGTCCGTCTGGAAATCTTTAGAGGAGGCCTATGTTCAGCAGTGGACGTCGTGTGGCTGATGACGATAAATCATTTTCAGGTGGTACCGCGGGTAAAAGCTAGTAGCTATTATAGATAGATGTGATATTTCTGCGTTGGCACCTTCGCTCGTTACTGGGAGTTGGACAAAATTAATACGGGTCGTTAACCAAATACCTTCCTTGCGAATTCAGTGTTGGGTGGTATTTTTCGATACTGATGAGTGTGTGTGTAAATTGACTGGTGCTGAATTTGTGTTATGTTTTGTACATATTCAGGTACATAATCATCATCAGGTACATAATAATGGTAATATGTGGAAGAGGCGAAAGAGGTGTCTCAAGATCGCACCATGTGGCGCTCAATAGTCTCTGCCTACCCCTATGGGATAAGGGCGTGAGTGTATATGTTTGTATGTATATATTCAGGTACTTGTGATATTATTAATTGCCCGAGTTCTAAAAAAAGGAGGTTGTCATTTCGTGTTTTCGATTTTTTTACGTATCTTTACAGATCTCTCTGAGTTTTGTGGGCCTATTTGCGCCATTCTTTTTTTGTGGTCATATCGCTATACCGGGCAGAAATTCCAGACTTCGGGCTGATACAGAGCAGAAAAACCAAATATCATTGCCTGACCCGAATTCGATCCCGAGACCTCAGAGGTGGTTGCACCGCGCACACAATACAACTATGCCACCGACGCATTCTACACACTAGAAGTCGTCGCCTAGGCCAGAGAACCATAATTACCTAATGTACACAGATAACCAACTGGAAATGACAGGTTGATATCGCGTTTTATAAGTTGATACTAGGTGTTGCTCGCGGATACACCCGCGTGAATATCCTTTCCCGCTACTAAAGTCCCCCAATCAATATGATGTCCATAGCGTGATCTGTATGACGCCAGCGGCATCTAATTAGAAAATCTGACCTAAAATATATTTCCTACGAGAGCAAATAATCAGAATAAAGAGTAGCCTGTACGTCAATCCAACACATGGTCTATCCTGTATATACCATAACAGCCCTGTTTATATACTGCCCACTGCTGAGCACGGGCCTCCTCTACAACTGAGAGGGTTTTAGGCCTTAGTCCACCACGCTGTCCTAGTGCGGGTTGGCAGACTCCCGTATCCGTGTGCCAAATTTCATCCAAATTGATTTAACGGTTTCTACATTTACTTTTAACAATTTTCCAAACATTTGCATTTATAATATTAGTAAGAGTAAAATCAGCAAGTCCTTCGTAATAACATATTCAGACGTACAGTCCTAAAACAAAGCTATGCTAAAACCTAGTAGTATACTACAAAATATTAAGTACGTCATCTTGGACTTCTTGCAGTCATGATGCCGAAAATATTTAACTATGCCATTATTGAACCTATACTTCTACAAACCCACGTCTGTTACTTGATAGTTAATACACCTAAAATATAATCCAATAAGAGCATATCTCCCGAAACGCCGACCAAAATTGCAATAGTCAAAGCAAGATTGGTTTTTGATTGCCACCTACTCGCTCCTGTTCCCTAACGCTGACAACTCATATAATAAAGCCATCTGTCTTCGTCTCACTACAAGCCAGTCTATTGTCTGTGGGTTTGTCTCAGTTACAGTAATTTTCGGGTTGATATCTTGACATGTTGCGAAGGCTGTCTCTTGGCAACACAAATGCTTTTTACGCGATGTACGAATTGTACACGTAAATTGTGTTTTCCATCAAATTAACAATACACTAGGTGTATCGCTATCTCTTGTATATCAACAACAACTTGTTCGATCAAAACTATTGAAGACGGCGTATTTTGTGCAATTTGCAATTTTACGTAATAAGCATACGAACAAGCATAAACTTGTTTAATAATAATATTTAATAATAATAATAGTATGAGGCTTCTCCAAAGACATTATTTAACAGTGTAGGCCTACTCAAAAAAATACAACAATATTTCCGAAAATCAGGCACAGAAAGCGATATAAAACGGCGCGCAAGAGCTCAATAAGTCCGCGGTGCCTTTGTACGCAAAATTTCGTCGTAAATATTCACTTCCACTATTGAAGTAAAATATCATGAAAGCCGTTCAATCACTTACACGCCAGAACGCTTTTAAAATGTGGCTCCGAGCTGGCACGTTGGTGGTGCAAAATTGGCACGTCAAATAAATTCTTGTCACTCGTAAATACTTTGCATAAATTGGATTCAGGGGAATTCCCGCAACAAAGACGCCAGACGGCTGTTCCAATAAAAGAGAACGATTGGATCGCTTTTGACGGAAAGGCAGAGCGGCGATCACGAGACCACCGTTGTTTTCTCTTTAGTTTTTTTTTCATTCCAATGCAAAGGAAAATGTAAGTAAGGACTGCGCCACGCAAATCGAGTTGTTATTCCCTCGTTCCGCGAAATTCGAAAATAAACCTTGTATGACGTCAATTTTCTTTTATAAACAGTTTGGTCGTTTATTTTTAAGATTTCCTCTGCTTTGTTTATCGTACAGTGTTTGATGGAAATTATTAAACCACTGCATACTCAATAGGGTATCTTAAAATTGTCGTCGCTTTATCTCCTTATTAGTATGATTTATGATGTAGTTATTACCAGCTAGTCGGCACGATCTACTCTAAGAAGTTATAGAAATTACTGTCGTCAAGGACTCTGTCGTTGTCAGAGACCGAAATTAAAAGCAATTTGTGTTTCATTAGTGCAGAGAATTACATAACAGCATCGTAGTGCGATCGAATTTGTCTATGCTCTAGAGATATCTAGTTATGTCTAAATAGCATACCATACCAGCCCTGTATTATATAATAATATAATATTTCTTTATTTCCATAAGCAAGGTGAACAAACACTAAAATAAAGGCATAAAATATGTACATAACAATTCGGAATCAAGGTGTTACTGAACTACGGTATCCAAATAAAGATTTAACTTGTGTTATGGATACCGTTGCTCTACACATCTTACAAGGTTGAGCTAAAAATGTATGGTACATAGTCAAGCTAAGAAGGATACTCCTTTAAAATGTCTATGAGAACAGTGAAATACAAAGAATAAAAAAAAAAAAAAAAAAATATATATTAGAAACTGAATAACTTAACAATAATTTTGAGTTGTGAGTGTATTTGTGTGGTGTGTGAGTGAGTGAGTTTGTGTGTGTGAAGTGCAAATGTATGAAAGAGAGAGATAGTTTCATTTGTGTGAAATAAGTGTTAATTGAAAAGGTTCTCTATGTCATTATAATCCTTTGTCAGTAGCCATTCCGAGACTTTCCTCTTACACTCATACCGACTAAGGGGATAAATATTACAGCTTTTATTGATTATATTGTAAATGTGGCCACCGATATTTTTATGATTGTATTTTGCGAGACTAGTTCTTATAGCAGTTTTAGGGCAAACTTCGTAAGCGCGGCGTTTTTGTAACAGAGTTTTATCAAACTGAATGGAAGTATGTGTATTATATACTGTCCACAGCTGAGCATGGGCCACCTCTACAACTGAGAGGATTTTATGCCGTCGTCCATCACGCTGGACTACTGCGGGTTGGCAGACTTCACATACCTTCGAAACTATTATAGAGAACTTCTCAGGTATGCAGGTTTCCTCACGATGTTTGTTTGTTTGTTCCTTTACCGTTAAAGTAAGCGATAATCCACAAATAATACACACATATTTTTTTAGAAATGTCGGATGTGCGTGCCCTTGAATTATGAACCTGCAAACATTCGTCGCAGCAGTCCGTTCCACTCCCAACTAGGCTATCGCTGCTTCTATTGCCAAATAGGAAGATAATATCATAATCGCTCTAAAAATAATATGAAGATAATATTATGCCTTCAAAATAACTAGGTATGAAATAAGCCAATCACCAAAATTGTACTTTTCATTTATAATATATGACCATGGGTTACTACATTCTACTAGGTTATAGCATTGGTTTGCTATTTCAACCTGTCCCAATAGCCTATCGAATAGATCGCTAAGCTACGCTAAAAATTCTGGTATTAATATTGGGTTATCTTATATTTCTGGGTTTAATATTGGTAATTAAATGTCACAGTAGCATAAGGTAAGCCATACCACCACCCATAAACAGTAGCAACACCACACAGCACCTTGAGTTACAAAGTACTGTGTGGAATTCCACTGCGCTCGTCATCCTAAGACATAAGGTGTAAAGTCTCATTATGTCCAGTAGTTACACTGGCTACAATGTCCTTCAAACCGCAACACAACAGTGCATGCACACTGCTGCTTGGCGGTAGAAATTGACATTGGGGTGGTACCCACTCAGACGGACTCTCACATATGAGAGACCTACCACCAGTGAAATGAAATGGATACATACGTACGTACAAGGGGTGTTAAAATAATAACCCTTCCTCGCTTCGGTGTTAACGAGTAAAAACAATCGTCTCGGTATTTAGATAACCCTCATTATTCTTATAAGAACAGCCTATACTTATTCTTATTTAAATGACCAAATTTATAATCAGAAATCTTAGTTTTCCACAAAGTAGGAACTTCTTAAACTGAATAAACGAAGAAAATTTCCTTTCATGTCTTATTATTTATTTTAAAACAAGAATAATAAATAAACTTCCGGCCGTAAGTTCACTCCTTAAAATATTCTGATTATGAAACTTTCAGCCCCAGGTGATTTATAAAGTTGCTTCATAAAGTCGTTTGACTTATAGGCACAACTTGTACTAGCTAAATCTAACTGTCGTTCGAGTCATTGTGGCAATTTCACCATTATCAAAATGATTACAGTGCTTTATATCTAACTTTGGTACAGATAGCTGGGTGTTGATTCAATAACTTTTCGCATTAAATTATGAAACGTGCTATTGTCGCTACAAGTGAGAAAGAAAAATATGAAAACTTAGTACTTCAATCATATATTTCCTATGCGATAAATTATGTGATTTAAAAATAATTCCCAAGTACAATTTAATTTTGCCCACATTGAAAGGATGGATGAAAGGAGAGTAACGAAAGAAATCTATGTCCCGAAAGTGAGTGGTAGAGTCGGACGGGGACGTCCTAGACGTACCTTCATTGACCAAATTAGCGACCTCTTAAGGAAGGGTCAAATGAGGAGTTCTCGTAACCGACGAGCATGTATGAAGAGACTGATGACTGTGGAAGAAGCGAAAGAAGTATACTTGGATCGTAGCACTTGGCGCTCCATAGTCTCTGCCTACCCCAATGGGAAAAAGGCGTGAGTTTATGTATGTATGTAATTTAATTTTAAATGAATGCCTACGCATATAATACTTAAGAAGTTTACAGAACAACAGCTGTTTACTATAGATATTAGATAATGCCATCCACGATAACGCTCGTTTGCTACGTATATTATAAAAAAAACGATGAATCGCCTCATTCATTTTCCTAATCGTTTATAATCCAAGTTGGTAACCTTCCGCTAATGTTTTGATTTTGTAAATACACACTTGATATATATAAGTGCACATATGCATGCTACGAAAAATAATCAAATTCCTTTAAATCCGGAAAATCCACGCCCAAAAGTTCGTAGCGCGCATCATCGTGGATGAAATTATCTATATCAAAGTACACGGTATTATACAAATTAATGAATAATAAATTATGCACGCAACAGGAAGCTGGCCCAGAGTAAACCGTACCAAAATAAGTCACAACAATAGGCATAGGTATGAAAATTGTTATATAATCTGTGTAACCTAACCTAATCTATATTGTTTATGACACATCCTCCCTCTCTGTGTCTATAACTTACTGTGAGTGAATATACGTTTTTTAAATATGATATTTTACTCTTTCATTTTATAACATGGCGCAGTCGGAATAAACACAAAAGTATAATTGTGTAATCGGAAAAGTATTCCTGACCTCGTTAAGTGTAGGCGGGAAAAAAGTGTAAGCCTTTGCCGCTTTGCGTAAGTACGCCCAATAACCAGTTGATCGCGTGGAAAAAATGGCGGATAACATTGTAAAATTGCCACCGAACGTCGATCTAAATGCGCAAAATGCTGCAACAGAGTGGAATTTTTGGCTATCCTGTTTTGAGGATTATATGATACTAACCGATAAAAAAAATGTTAAGGATGATGTCAAGCTAAGTTTACTTCGAAATATGATGGGAACAGAAGCCGCAAGAATCGTGTCCACACTTCCCATGTCCGACAAAGAAGCGGTGAATTATGATAGCGTCGTTCAGGCAATAACAAAATTTGTAAGTCCTCGAACGAATGAGATTTTTGAACGCTTTAAATTTAACGAAAGGCGACAAGGAGCTGACGAGCCGTTCGATGTTTTTATAACAGAATGCCGTCAAATGATAAAAACATGCAATTATAAAGGTATGGTCAATGAGATGATGAGAGATCACATCATTCAAACAATTTACGATAAGTCTACTCAAGAGGCGCTACTCAGAAAAGAAAATATTACTTTAGAACAAGTTATAAATTATTGCCAATCAAAAGAGCAAGCAGCGAAACAGGTAACACAAATGTCAATGCCTAAAACAGAATCTGTATGTGAAATTAACAGAAAGAAAACTAGAAAGAAGAAGTTCAAATCTATGGACAAAAAAGTCTTCAAGTGTTCTAGGTGTCAGACAGAACATGGTCTTCGCGAGTGTCCAGCTTATGGCAAGGCCTGTACCAAATGCGGGCTTCTTAATCATTTTGCTGTGAGTTGCAGAGTCCGTTCACAAAAGAAGATAAATGTGGTTCAGCAAAATTCTGATTCGGACAATTCCGATGACATGTATTGTGGCTCTGTGAAAAAGGTATGTGGTTCTAAAGTTGAATGGTATGAAAATATAAATATTGAAAACAATGTTGTAAACTGTAAACTAGATACTGGTGCAGATGTAAGCATAATGCCGAAAAAAGTGTTTAACAAAATAAATAAAAACTTAAATTTTAAATTGTTGTCAACAAATATAAAGTTAGAATCTTTCCAAGGTAATAAAGTGAATCCTATAGGAATGGTGAATTTATTGTGTGAATATAACGGTAATAAATGCTATGAAAATTTTGTTGTAGTGGAGTGTAGCTCAATGTTACTGGGCTTACCGGGATGCATATCATTGAACCTCATTAAAAGAGTTCATGTAGCTACTGAGTCTGTCGAGATAGATTTTAAAAAGAAATTTATAAATGAACATAGTAAAGTTTTTGAGGGCACTGGCAGAATCCCAGGAAGCTTTGAGATACCCACCACAGCCATAGATGATAAAATATGTTATCCATCTAATAAAATACCCAATGTATTACTAGACCCGTTAAAGAAGGAACTTGTAAGATTAACTAAAAGAGATGCAATTGTAAAAGTAGAAAACATAAGTGAAAAAGCTTGTGTTAATCGGTTAGTGCTGGTAGAAAAGCCTAACAAAAAAATTAGACTATGCCTTGATCCTTCTGATTTAAATAAATATATTGTTAAAAAGCCTAAAATGTTGCCCACCCTTGAAGATTTAGCATGTAAATTAAAAAATAAAAAATATTTTAGTGTGTTGGACCTTTCTGAAGGTTTCCATCATTTGAGGCTCACTGAGGAGTCATCCTGGAAGTGTTGCTTTGCAACACCTTTTGGTGTCTATAGGTATAAAGTATTACCTTATGGTCTGATGAACGCACCTGAGCTCTTCCAAGATGTATTGGAATCTCACTTCGGAAAGTTGTCAAATGTTATTGTATGGGCTGATGACATACTTGTAATGGGTTCTAATGAATCTGAGCATGATAAGGCTCTATCAAATGTAATGCTAAAGGCCCAAGACTTAGGCATAGTATTTAATAAAGATAAGTTACAATATAAACAAAAACAAGTAAAATATGTTGGCCAAATATTTGATGAGAATGGTATGTCCATTGATAAGGATAGAGTAGAGTCCTTACTGCAGCTTAAAACCCCTGTTAACAGGGATGAACTAATGCGTATCATAGGTTCATTTAATTATATTCGAAGGTACATACCAGATATGGCTGAAATTATGGCACCATTGTGCAAGTTGTTGCGCAAAAATGTTGATTTTATGTGGTTGCCTATACACGATGAAGCATTTAAGAAATTAAAGAGAATAATATGTAAAACCCCTGCTTTATGCCCCTTTGATTCTACTAAGAAAATAGTCCTTCAGTGTGACGCTTCTAAAAATGGCCTAGGGTGTTGTATGTTTCAGGAAGATAATAAGGGTGTGTTAAAATTGGTAGCTTGTGCTTCACGTACTATGAATATTGCTGAATTAAACTATGGACAAACTGAAAAAGAATTGCTTGCGATTAATTTTGGTACAAAGAAATTTCACAAATATATTTATGGCTTAAAAGTAGATGTTCAAACAGATCATAAACCTATTATTCCTATAATGTCAAAGCACATTAATAAACTTGGTTCCACCAGATTAAAAAGGTTAAGAATCAAATTGTTAGCTTATGACCTAAATGTGTATTATGTGCCGGGAAAATTAATACATTTTGCTGATATGCTTTCTAGAGCTAGCTTGAATGTGACTGAACATGATGATGAAATGTTGCAGATGGTACATTCTGTATGCACACACCTGCCCATGTCACCAGAAATAAAATCTAAATTTAGAACAGAAACTAGCAATGATCAGGTGTTGTGTAAAATCTCCAACTATTATTATCATGGTTGGCCGGCATCATCAAAATTGTGTAAAAACTGTAAACCTTTTGAGAAATTCAAAGATATTATCTACTCACAAGAGGGATTACTTTTTGTTGGGGATAGGATAATAGTTCCAATGTCATTGAAATCCTATGTTCTACAGATAGTACATAAGGGACATAGTGGTATAAATAAATGTGTAAACCGTGCTAAAAAATTGTTCTATTGGCCTAACATGAGAACAGATATTTATAATTTCGTAAAGCAGTGTAGAACATGCGAGAAATTCAGTCCAGATAATTACAAGGAGCCTTTACTGCCACATAAAGTACCTCAAGAGAGATTTTTAAAGGTTGGTAGTGATATTCTAGATTTTGCTGGTAAAACTTACTTGGTAATTGTAGACTACTTTTCTCACTGGATTGAGTTACTCCCTTTAAAAAATAAGTCTGCTAAATGTGTGGTTGATGCCTTACAAGATGTGTTTATTCGTTTTGGATATCCTATGGAATTGTGCACTGACAATGTACCATTTAACTCCTATGAATGTAAAAGTTATTTTAAGTCCAAAGATATCAAATTGACCACATCTACACCTAGATACCCTAGAAGTAACGGAATGGCTGAAAAAGCTGTTCATATTTGTAAAAATATACTTAAGAAATGTAAAGATGATTCATCTGATTATAGAGAAGGGATCATGCACTACAATAATACTCCATTGACTTGGTTGAATATTTCTCCATCTCAAATTTTAAATAGTCGTTTAATGAGAGCTACACCATGTACACTTGAGGTTTTAAAACCTAAAATTCAAAATATTTATAAACAATTATGCCTTAAGCAATCTATAGTAAAACAGTTTCATGATAACAGAGTTAGGAAGAGGATAGAGAAGTACAAGGAGGGAGATAAGATTGTGTATAAAGATGATAATAATGTATGGCAAAAAGCTAAGATTTTGAGAAAATGTCCTGAGCCTAGGTCTTACTTGATTAAAAGAGAGAATTGTAATAAGCCCTTAAGGCGAAATACATCACAAATTAAAAGATCTTATACTAATAGTAATGCCAATGATAAGTGTTATAGTGAAGATGTATTGTGTAATATTATAGAGTCACCATCTTCATTGCCTGTGCAGTCAACATCACCTTATAGTCCCATGAGACCTATACAGCCTGTACATAGTGGTAGGCCACCTTCTGCATTATCTGTACCTGTACATCCATATATAACTAAAAGTGGTAGAGTAGTGAAACCAAACACAAGATTTAATAGCTAGAATTTTACTTAGTTCTGTGTATTGTCTTTACATAACAGGAAATTAGAAATATTGTTATGTTTGTTTTAGGAGGGAGATGTTATATAATCTGTGTAACCTAACCTAATCTATATTGTTTATGACACATCCTCCCTCTCTGTGTCTATAACTTACTGTGAGTGAATATACGTTTTTTAAATATGATATTTTACTCTTTCATTTTATAACAAAAATAAGCACCATAAAAGTGTAATTTAACATAAACTGCAAATTAAAAAAAATACAATATCAACACTTTTTTAATCTTAATTGTGTTTTGATTCCTTGAACTCTATTCTTTCCGCTTACGACATTATTTACCATCCTTTTAAGTCACCAAATAATTATCTTCGTAATAAAATTGAAATAATAAAGTGTAAAAATGCCTATCGCCTTACTCTATAGATACTGACTTTCCTCCAAAATCAGGTATAAAGCAAGCCACCGAAAATTATTGGAGTAAAAAATAGAACATCCATCTTGATGTTAATCAATCATAATTACCATTTTTCCTCAGAAATTACTGGAATATTAAAGCAATCAGTCAATTACGTAACACATCTTCGACATTTTGGCATCGGGCGTAATTCGCTTAATTAACTCATAAAAATTTGGTTTATCGTGCGCCAAGCAAAGGCCTTTTATAATTAATAAATCTTATCGTTTAACCTCTGATTCTCGTATTCGTAAATTGAAAAGGGAAAAATCCGGAACTCGGTTCATAAACAAAGGACCTTTGGAGAGGTGTGTAACGCGGTCTTGTGGAGTCGCACAGCTTTGAATTAGAAATGTGAGTGAACATCATATAGAATTACGCATCTGTTAATAGACATTATAACATAAATGATTTATTGTTTAAGTAATAGGTACGACATAAACTAATGCAAAATGACTCCTTAAACTAGAAAAAACGTATAATGACTAGCATAAAAAACAAAATTTAGAATAATTTAAAAAAGTATGACCATTTTTGTAGAGTTAATTTCATTTTTCATGTTCCATCACCACAAAATATAAAATATTTACTAGACACATATTAATGAATTTATTTTATATAAAAAATACTCGTTTTGAGTGGATAGAATATTATATCAAATGAAGAGATAAAAAAATATCATTATACCTACTAATACATCATAGCCAGAAATCATTTACCGCATTTCAGATAATATAAAAAATTCACAAAAACGGGCAATTTCGAAAAAAAACCGCTTTAAATATTTTACACGTGAAATTTTAATTAAACCGCAACAAGCTCAGGAATGATTTGTGGACTAAATAAAAAGATTAAATAAATCTTTTTCCGTCTGTGCGATTCATGATTTTGTATAACATGAAAGGAAATGCGTAATTAACTTTACTCACAGCACACGCACACTCATTATGCAGGCAATTAAAATGAGCTTGGTGCAATTCAAACGAATAAACAGCGTGGAATTTTTCCACTAGAGGTAACACATTCGACAGGCGTGATTCAGGCCCAAACTCCGAACCGAATGGACATGCCGCTCTGTAATCTGTCCTGGCAAACCGTGCGCTGCATAAATTAGCCGTAGTTAAAAGCACCCTTTTAATGGGAAGGCCAAATGAATGGGCAGCGTCGGTCGGCGCCGAATTCCGAACGGGCTAAGGTGTGTTCACATATGAATTCAAAATCGACTGGCCAAGCGAAGGCACGCAGACACTAATCTGTGGTGATCGATAAGTCAATGCGAACTTGTTGGGTTTATGCAAGCGTAATTGTGGACGCTAATTGTACCTTACCAGCTTTCTATCTTCATACAGACCTCCACTAACTGTAAAGTTTAAGTTCGCTGTCATAATATTTTGTACTTAAGATCTTTTAATGCTAAATATTTGTATAATATGGCTGCGTCCTAATAGTGGTACAAACGTGTGTGCTGACCACAAGCATTTAAAATTGCGCTTTGCTTCGACGCGTCCGTTATCTACGTGAAACGGAATTAATCGATGTTCAGCGGACCAGACCAAGTATTTGTCGCTTTGTAATTACTTGAATTTTATTTTTGGCCGAATTCTTTTAAATTCGTCGGCATCCAATTTATTGAGTTTAAATAAAATGACAGTTGCGAGTAAAAATAAATCCCTCTATTTAAACTGTACGTGATGGAAAAATAAATAACGAATAGTAGATTAGCGCTGATGTGTAGGTATATATACATATTGAGTTATTAATTAATGGAACATTGGGGTATGTGTTTATCAATAAGGATGATTATTACTAAAGTAATAAAAAAAAGAAATGACCACCTCGATGGCGTACTTGTATAGTGAATTCAGTATGACTACCGCGCTGATGTCACAGGTTCGAATCTCGAGTCGGGCATTGTTATATTCCGTTTTCTGCTCTGAAAATGTTCCCAATAAATCCTCCTGAGAGGTTGGGCAGTGTGATTGCATCTTTTATTGTCCGTTTATAGCCTTATATTTGTTTTTATGTTTCTATTTTTTGCATTCTGTATTTTCTTGTAATTGGTTGTGCAACTTATTCTTAACCAGTGTGTGTTTTCTGATTTTTTTTATAAAATTGTTACAACTGTAAGCAAACCTATATACATCCATAAATGGGATAAAATTTAAAACAGTCTATACGCATTTCTTTTTAGTTGTATGTAATCGTTGTTTCAAATATTAGCGCTATAAATTTCCGTCTCTGCCTAGTTACAAAACTTAAAGTCTACTTGTACTGGAAAGTTAAAATCTATTACAACTTACTAAAATTTTATAAGAATCTTAATTTTACGCCGAGTGCAGAAAGGTTTTCGGGCAGCGCCTAATTTCTATGGCAATGATTTTCTCAATGATTATATTATAAAGGCACTTTGTCACATGGTGTGCATCCTCTAGTGTGCTCTATCCTCTTTGACCAGCCTACCCTGACATAGCTTTCATTAATTATTGTAGTTAATTATAAACTCTATTCAATACTAGTTATTGCTTGCGGCTTCGGCGGCTTGAAAGAGTTTTTCCGAGATAAAAGTCTCGCTATATGTTTTCTTAGCCTTCCTTCCCAGGGTCTCAAACTTCCTCCATTCCAAATTTCACGAAATCTGTTTGTATTTTTTGAATTCATCGCATTAGACGAACAGGCAGACGAGGCAGGGGACTTTGTTTTATAATATTATGTAAGTAAGGATACTTCTCAAATATCATTGATTATAAACAATGAAAATATTATTCTTCAATCAACTACCCTGTAACTGTAGACTTAGAGATTAGAGATTTGTCTATTGATGTAATTAAGAAATAAGTATTTAAAAACTCCTTACATTCGATCTGAGCACGTTAACGTGTGAAGTTATTTAACTCGACTCTTTAAACTGAATAAAACTAAAACCGGCGCTGCTCGTTAGTTTAGTGCGATATGCGACAAGTTTGCATCTGAATTTTCAAACCTGAGTTTCGGGAATGGTTTGATTATCACGTTTGCATTCCCTCAACTTAATTCTTCCTACTGCTCCTCTATTCCACTCCAAAGCAGGGTCACCGCAGTACATTTTTTCATGGATGGTGGAATTATTTTGCTTCATTTTTTATTTTTTCCGCCTGCGTGACGTCTACCTGTGACACTTTAAATTTTAAATACGAAATTTTAGTAAGCTCTATAACATACTGAATGAGCCTAAATGTAAATAAAACAAATCATGATCACTCACCACTTACCAGTTAAGCACTTTTTACAATAATAATACTAGGAGTCAAGAACAAAAAATATTACAAACTGCTTTTTCGCGTTATATTTAAACTCCATAGTAAATATGATGGTTTTTTTTATGGCATTGCATGACGAGGCGAGCATGCCGTTCGCCTGATGGTAAGCGATACGACCACCCATAAACAGTAGCAACATCATCCAGCACCTTGAGTTACAAAGTACTGTGTGGCATTCCACTGCGCTCGTCATCCTGAGACATAAAATGTTAAGTCTCACTATGTCCTGTAGTTACACTGGCTACTATGTCCTTCAAGCCGAAACACAACAGTGCATGCACACTGCTGCTTGGCGGTAGAAATAGACATTGCGATGGTACCCACCCAGACGGTCTCTTACATATGAGAGACGTACTACCAGTATATGGTAACAATAAAGTGTGTATTCAATTTCATGTTTCAGGACAAATCCCAATAATGTGCATAGAAATATCCTTAGACAATAAGCCTAAAGTTACAAAATGCTAGCTAGGCTAACTTAAAAAAAATGCTATGTACGTAATTCGTTGCTCGTATTCCCAACGGGATATTTGCGTGATTCTTCAAATTAATAATATAATTATTGATTCACTAATAATAATTACACAGCCTTCGTTCATAGTTTACTAAATCAAAAGCAAGAAAAACGAAAGTTTTGTTTTACTTGCGAGTAAATCTACAGATAAATCCCGAGACACTTTACACGAGACATCCTTCACTCTGATGTAACAATATAAACGGGATTAATTGGATGAACTGAGTGAAAAGTCAAAGTCAAAGTTCAAGGGCAAAGAACAAAGGTCCATTCGTTGAAAAAAAAATGACTGTGGAATTTATCTGCGGAATCAAACTAATTACTTGCGGTCGTTTAGAGACCTTCGTAAAATAATTATGGTTATAGAAAAATAAATTATTTCCCAATAAAAGATGAATAAATAAATTGAGATCCAAAACACTCGTTGATTACATTTGCCAGAAGTTATTGCTAATGGCTTAGTCTGGTCGCTTCCATCGCGTAAATATGGGCTCTTATCACACTGGCGAATTGCAAATGAATTCACAGAGAGGCGAAGGTGATACGCTTATCCAGTGTAATAAGACCGTTAACTTTATTTGACCACATATGAAACAACAAAGCCTAATCAGAGATAAAACTCCGATTAAGTTAACGACTGCTTAAAATATTTGTTTGCAAGGCCCTAAGGGCCTGTTTCACACGTTTCAAGTTAATTTGATAAATATGAAAGTTATCGAATCAATTGGTAATTGTAGATCCAAATCTGGTAATAAATTGGGTATTATCTATAAAGGTCATTTTATTACCATTTATTTTGATTTTGGGAGCATAGATTACAGTGTGATTTTTGTTTCTAATCGGCTTACACATTTATGTGTCGAGTAGCATTTATCAGCAAGCGGTGAAATCGGCCCTAAATAGTATTTATTTATCGCAAACTGTTAATGACAATAGAAGGAGAGGTTTCAAAGGATTTCATATATATTTTACTTTAATCGTCAATACACATAACAACTACACATTGGAGAAATACTAAATTTCCGAATCAACCAGTATTGTGCCATTATGATTCGTTAATTAACATTGTCACATTCTCATACATACAAAACAACTAGTTATAACACAGTAATCGCCTCGAAGATTCCGTAGGAACACATGTCATAATAAATGGAAAACCGCAGTGTGGCGCAAATTGTTCATGAAAGCGGAATTTAGTTCCATTTATTAAATACTAGATTTTGCTCGGTGCTCCGCCCGCGTGAAAATGTTTTTCCGCGATAAAAGTCCCGCTTTATATTATCCCGGGATAAGCGTATGTGTTAACCCAGAACATGATCTACCCGTGTGCCAAATTTCATCAAAATCCGTTCAGTAATTTTGGAGATGTGCAGTAACAAACAAACAGAAACACAGACAGACAGAAAAGAATTACAAAAATCGCTGATTTGTGTCCCATTACTCTTCTTTAGTCACCCCCTTTCTTTTTTATCACATTTCTTTAAATGTACAGACACACCGGTTCTATTGCTTTATTATAATATAGATATTGTGTTGATGTGTGTTTATTCAATGGAATTGTCTTTGTTATCGGGAATTCGGTCATAAGACCACGTCAAAAGATTTCAACGTATACTTAGTTATATCTATTTTCATTCGAAGTTCTATCCTGTGTATACGATTGAATTTAGCAGTAAATTTAATTAATGAAGAAGGTAAGCCTTGCCTTGGTGGCGTAATTGTATTACGGTACGACTGCAATGTCAAGGCCTCGGTTTCGATCCCCGGGTCGGGCAAAGTGATATTGGGTTTGTCTACACTGTATCAGCCCGTAGTCTAGAATTTGTGCCCGATATGACGATAGGCTCGCCCGCTATCACATCATGGGACGGAATATGCATGGCGAAATTTTATCCCCGAAGTGGTAGGCAGAGCCGCAACTAATGTACCCACTTTTCGCCGTGCGTATTCCATCCCATGATGTGATAGGGGGCCAGCCTATCGCCATATCGGGCACAAATTCCAGACTCCGGGCTGATACTGAATAGAAAATCCAGTATCACTTTGCCCAACACGGGGCTCAAACCCGAGACCCAAGCATTGCAGTCATACCGTAATATAACTACGCCACCGAGGCAGTCATTGCTGATCCATTTCAGACTAATTTCATTTAATTCGGGTTTTTAAATTTAATTAAAACATTGTTCCTACATAAAAAATGGATTATAAATAATATATAAGCATTAACGCTCCTAATTCGAACGAAATTATATTTTTGTATTCCACACAAAGGTATCTATTTGAAAAATCTCTATCAGCTAAAGCATTTTTGCACAAACAACCAAAAATATCACGTCTACGGTAACGACGACAATAAACCGTTGTAAAAAGTAGACGCTCAATAAAAATTGTTTGGCACTTGAGCCACTTATCCCCTTTCTACTGCTGATACAGCACATTACCACGGTACGTTAACATTTACGAGAGAGTGATCCCCACTGTGATATAAGGACTGAATAATAAACCTCAGGTGTACAATGCTAATGCGGGAATCTTCGAGTGACGGAGCACGCGCTGCGATTACTGACGCGGTAAAGGCGCGTCTACTGAGGATGCTGGGCGGTTATGGTGACGCTTCTTATTTTAAACAAGAATGTTTTATAAAAATCTAGAAAGAAAGAAATTAAATTTATTTGCAACAAACACAAAATATAAAATAAAAACAGACAAAAAACACTTAATACTATATTTGTTACAAAAAGGCTCCAACTCAGCAATATGTTGGCAGTATAGCCGACGCTGGTCTTCCGTTGGGCCGTTTGAATGAGTGTCACGGAAGACAAAAAAACTCTTTGTAGAATAATTAAAGAAATAAAATTAAAAGAAACAATAAAACTAAAACATTTCATCTATTTTTTTTTTTTATATAATGGCATTTGTGTTCACATTTTGCCAATGTCAAGTTTGGTTCGTCTATTTTATTATCTGTAGTATGTATCGAAGTAAAGCAGTGGCTACCTTACCAAGGCTTTATCAAGGAGTTTTGGCGGCAACAAAAAAAACACTTGATTAGCACAATTATTTTAATTCACTTCATTTGAGCTCTTTAATAGAACTATATTGGATAATATACCACCATAATTATGCAATATAACACTAAATATTACCAAAATACTGAATTAAAACAAGAGCACCTCATGACACTTCCAAGTTCCCGCCAAAACTCCCATTTCATCTATATTACATAAATCAAACCTTTTTTTAGAATGTGCAAATATTTCCAGTGGTACTACAGAGGTCTAGAAAGAATGTTGTATCTCCATACATGACAATGATGTGAGGGTTTATACATTCGATATAAGAGCAAGACTTATTAGTGACGAACGACGTCTCAGTATAAGCTGGCATAATAAAACTCTGTACAAATCACCGCATTCACACGTGGTATGAGAATTTTCAATCGAACTCTAGATTTTAATAGTATATAATAGTATAATATATTACCTTTTATTAACTGTATGTTATCACGATAATCAGATTATGAAAATATAACATTAAATCATTTTTTTTATTACGGTATAGTTTTAAAAGGTATGCAGCATGGTGCAGCACCTGCAAGGTGGATAGACGACTTGATAAAGGTAGCAGGAACACGCTGGATGCAGGCCGCTTTTGACAGGTTCGTCTGGAAATCTTTAGGAGAGGCCTATGTTCAGCAGTGGACGTCTTGTGGCTGATTATGATGATGATGGTGTGATTATAGTCCCTATAGAGTGCTATCCTTAATTTCACTTCGATAAGTTAGAAAATAACGAGTAAATAACTAGTTTAAATTGCCTTTTCCTTATTGTCATTGCTGTGTATACCTGTAATTGGTTTGCATAATTGTACCATTGTATTCTGTTTTCTTATTTTCTTGTACGTTTAGTGTGCAAGCTTCTGGTACCATAAATGAATAAAATATTGATCTTTATGTTACAAACTATCATTTTTACCGAATCATAAAAATAGCGTAACTAGAACGGTTCTATTAAATACTTAACCCTCCCTTACATACCGAGAAATATCAAAAGAAACTTTGGTTTCTTTATCATAGCATATCATATATAATATCTTTATAGCAATAGAGCACATATTCGAAAAGGTGACCGATATCTTTCATTAAAAATACATTTTATAAATACGTCAGCGAGCGAAAAATATTACACATTTTTACTTAAGACCTTACATTCCAACCTTCTTAACCCGTAGCGTAAATTTAACTATGAAATATTAAAGATTTTAATTACACCAGCCAAAGTACTGAGCAAGTTTCCAAGGTTCCCAAATTACTCGCAGTAGGCTGTAATTAAACTCAGCCTAACTGTGGGGTGATTTTTCTTGCATTCAGCCTGTGTTTGATTTTAAAAGGGAAACCAAACCTTCTGTGCTCGTTCGCGCTCCCTTAGTCGCGAAACCCAGAGACCTAAACTACTTCATTTTAATGAGCACAGTAAATGCGATACGTTTCTCATTTGCATGCCGTGTGCGAACCAAGTGGCATGCTCACGGACTAGCCATAACTCACAAGTCTTTTGTACTTTTTTATGGTTATATCCTTGGTTAACTCTACCTTTATCCGTTTCTTTTGTGGAATTTCTTGGAATAAGATCATATTTTTATTAAACTTGTAATTTCAGTGTGAGTGAAGACATTCGTTAGTATTCGCGTGAACTATTGCAATAATATTGTTGTTACTTCCAACTAAACAATATTATAGTTGCAGTTATACAAATGAAATTGTGTTTGATCGTATTTTATTTGAAAATCTAGAATTGCTTTCCATTTTCACAGACAATTTAATATCAAGTTCCTTTAATAAAAACAACAAACGCCAAAACAAGCGCTGCGCAATGCCAGTGAGTTATCAAGCCCATTGTTCCGATTGGCCAATAATGGAAGTAATTTAGTTTCTCCCTGATACCGTTATTAAACGTTAAATCCCGATGGTTTCGACGACCAAAAGCTTTTATAGAAACCGTTTTAGCAGCCGCTACGCACTTAATTTATACACAGTAAATTTATTATTGCAGATCGGAGCCAATGTAACCGCGGAAAGATTTATTGCCATAAATAATGCTAAAAGAATCTGTACATTCATATTTGTGTTTAATCTGACTGCGTATTAAACAATAATATAAAATTATACAACGATGATAAAAATCGTGAGCCACTAAACTAATAGAAATACCGAAGATTCAAGTTCATAGATTCAAACGGGTGTAACGTAGACGTATTATTACTATCTTTTTGGAAGTAGCTTTTTAATAATTCATTGATTTATTTTAATTTAGTTGATTATTTTATCGATTCCTTAGACCGCGCGTCGATGCCGGCGCTGACTTCCCTCGCCGCTCACGTCACGTACCGGACGGACGTTATGTACAGTCAGAAAAGTGTATGCTCGACCACCTTAAGGTTCTAAGTAAGTCGCTTGCGCGTCGTCTGTCAGCAACATGCAACTTACAGCTAACGTAGACAATAGCAGTTATCTGCTGTTTCTTTTCTACATCTCCGAAATTATAGCTACTGCTTGGTAAAATATGAAAAATTAGCGTTTTATCTTGAGTAAGTGTTCTAGCACCAAATTGGGTGATTGTACTTATAGATCTCGCGACCGGTCTGATATGTATGGTGGAGCGCGGCGCTCAGCTTACGAACGAATTGTGAAGTAATTAATTTGGGTCGAACCTGTACTTTCTTTTTAAGTTTAGATATAAATTAGTTTAAGTGAATTCTGTGTATCCTGTCTAATTCTTTAATAGGTATATTCGTAACTTACTTCTTGTTGTTTAAATTACCTCAATTGTGTTTAACGTGACACGGGCATAGTATACTATAGTGTATCCCACTGCAGCTGAAGGTAACTAGGCCGGTAATGGGAATATCTTACTTGCCTAAAATTTTAACTGTACCATTCTACTGGTATTTTTTTTCAAAACGCGAGTGGTCTCTTTAAATACTATATCATTGCCATTGGAATTATGCAAAGTGGATAAAATTTACACAGCGGCTTTATGTTGATACTCTATATGTGGTACTTCACGAACATAATTATTTGGATATTTATCACTTACATTATACTCTTAACCTATAACTCTCTGATCATGAAAGTTCCTACGACTGCTCGGTGGCGTAGTTGTATTACGGTTCGACTGCAGTGCTGAGGTCACTGGTTCGATTCGGTCAAAGTGATATTGGGTATTTTTACTCAGTATCAGCCCGGAGTCTGTAAATGTGCCCGGTTAATGGCAATAGGCCCGCACCCTATAACATAGCTGGTGAAATGTGGGTGTGATTCACCTCTGCCTACCCATGCAAAGGTAAAAGGCGTAATACTTTATATGTATGAAGGTTATTAATGAATTCAAAGGTTGTACAGCCCTTTGTGCGATTTTTAAATTCAATTTAGCCAGCCGGCGAGCGTCAAGCAACGAGTGGTAAAAAATCGATGCGCAAAATCTTTCTCCACCATATTACATAAAAAGTATGTCACTAACACCACCAAAGCGATAACGACAGGTAAAAAAAGATACGTATTCAGTATTACTGTTAACAAAAATAAATTGTATCTTGCGACTTCGGTTTTTTCCTGTTATAAAGCATCAAGGCGATTAAAGATTTTTCTGCTTAGTGACCTCGACGATATCGGAGATTTCACAAACAAATTTCCACTTTAGATCTTATAATAAAAACATCATCATCATCATCATCAGCCACTTGAGGTCCACTGCTGAACATAGTCCTCCCCCAAAGATTTCCAGACGGACCTATCAAAAGCGGCCTGCATACAGCGTGTTCTTTTTTTCTTTTTTTGCATTGAATGACGAGACAAACATGCCGTTCGCCTGATGGTAAGCGATACGACCACCCATAATGGCTGAGCACAAGCTCTTAAATTACAGCTTAAGCTTGGATTATAAAATAGTGAAATACATTAAATGTCTATTTGAGATTTAACTCAAACGTGTGAATGATTTATTAATGCCGCCCTAGATGTTGATCTTGGCTTTGCCCGCTTGACAATCCTTTCCAGCGACATAAGTCCCTAAAACACAGTACGACGCCAGTCTGCAGTCAGATTAAACATATCGATCACTTCCCATGAGAGCAAATTACCGAGATGAAAAGTGACGTGAATTGAACGAAAAAACGCATGAGTTAATCCAGGGTATGATCTACCCGTGTGCCAAATTTCACCCTAATCCGTTCAGTAATTTCTACATTTACTTCTAACAAACATACAAACATCCAAACATTTTCACAGACTTTCGCATTTAAAATATTAAGTAAGATAAGACTAGTAAGATTAGTTTCATTTCTAGTTCTAGCATCAGCATTTGAAAACGTCCGCGTCACACTACAATAGCGTAATGTTAATAGTAATTCCTTCAGTATAGTTAACAACGATAAAACTCGATTCACATGGGCATAGCGCGTCAAGCCTTTGTTTTGTATGTTGACGTTTAATCTCCTCGTAGAATAACGTAGTTAGGAATGCACCAGACCATTTCTCTACGAGAAATAAATACGAGCCGCGGAAAGTGTTCACTTTGTATAAATTGCAGTAGACGCTTGCCTCTTCACTTGTTATAAAGAACTACGCTTCCTACGACGCCGCTTCAAAAAGTTCTAAATGTATTCAGAGATAATTGTGTGTAATTGCATTTGCAAACTTGCCGGTTCAAACTACGCAAACAAAACGATCCACTCTGTGTGAATACTGTTAAAAATTTAATAAATCTTGTTGGTGCTGATTTGGGTCATTAGTGTCTAGTTCTTTATTCATTGCGTTCGTGGAATTTATTATCACGGCATTTATGTTCATTGGATTTTTATTTTCGTTTGTTTTTTACAATGTAAGTAAATATTAAGTGCTATGTGTTCCTATTTATATGCGAAATTACTAATGACTTTTTAATATTATATTAGAATGGTTCGAATTTTAGCGCGACCAGCTATATACTGTCGCTTTAAATTGTTCATGATAGAACATAAAATGAATCCTCACACTTAGCTCCCTATCATCTCTTAATTTTGATCAATAGCGCTGAACCATAATCATAGCACACTCGGTGTATTAACCTACTAAGCTAAGACACCGTAACGATAACTGCCTCTTTGGCAGTAAAATTTCGCTTCGTTGCCATTTTTGCTTTCTTTAGTCTTTTTTCCTTTTCATCCCTCGGATCTTTAAACACTGCTTAAGAGCAATATGAGGGTCGGTATATCGATTACTACGGTATATTTTCAGTTCGTATTTTAGATTACGCTGTATTTGTTTTTTTTTATTTAATCCGGATATGAAGTAACAGAAAATTTTAGTTTTAATTATTTATATATCATGATCAGCTATTGGTCTTATAATAAGAACTAAGATTTATGTTTTATAATTAGAACTTCAGAGAAAAAATCAGAAAACCATTTTCAAAACATACCAAGTTATCGATAGCACATAGTTTACTTATAAACTTATATTGAATTACAGTTGAGATCAATAGGTATAAGATTTGGAACAGATAGCGTTTTGCTAAAATGCTATTTGCTTATTTATTTATTTATTATTGCATTGAATGACGAGACGAGCATGCCGTTCGCCTGATGGTAAGCAATACGACTACCCATAAACAGTAGCAACACCATTCAGCACCTTGAGTTACAAAGTAAAGACATAAGATGTTAAGTCTCATTATGTCCAGTAGTTACACTGGCTACAATGTCCTTCAAACAGAAACACAACAGTGCATGCACACTGCTGCTTGGCGGTGAAAATAGACATTGCGGTAGTACCTACTCAGACGGACTCTTACATATGAGACCTACCACCAGTAATACGTAGCTTATTAATAATATAAATGTGCCATAGTTCAACACAGGTTTCTATGGTCTTGTCTGATGCAAAATAGTTTCTCCAAGGCTTCAGTCTGGTCACCATTGCCCTAACTAAAGTAATTAGCTTCTAATTACTGTGCAGCTAATGGAAATCTTGTTCCAATTAGTCAGCAGCCTGTTCACTAAAACATAGCACAACATCGTTATAATAACGTTGCCGACACACTCAACAATGGCTCTAAAGTAATTTATTTAATGGTGATTTTCGTGTGAAAATTTGAAATATTTAAATTACTTTATTGAAAACATGATCACTTATTATAATTTTCGTCACATATCAAAACTGATATATCAGTTTCAAGCCGTCCTAAACCTGGAGAATGGTTCTCCTGGCTTTTTACTAGATTTTTTGAAACAAGTATTTCCGGTAACAGAGAATCAGTCTGTATTTAAACATAATATTAGCTGTGTACACTGTCCCACTGGTGTCAAAGGACCTCTTCTCCTTTGTTTATGTAGCGGGTTGGCAGATCGAAGGAATAATTTGTAATATAAATAGATCGATGTAATATATATGTCAGGAAAGCTTCACAGAAGATTCTAAAATTACTCAGTAGTTGGCTGAATGGAATTTTAATTCCATCTATTAGGCCTATGTATTATAGAAGTGTACATTGTAAGAAATAGCCACTAAAAACCAAACAACCTAAACAAATTAAATAGTCGTGGCTTTTACATAATTAAAAAGGTTAATGTAGAATAATAATTAATCGCTTCACGCGAGTGCAAATTTCGATCCAATTCTCGGAACATAAGGCTCTTAAAAATGTTCGCGATTTATTAATATGAAAAAATTGATATGTGTAAAGCGTTTTATGCGTGTTTTACATCGCCGCATATATCTTTATAATACAAATGTTTCATTTCACAAAGTATGCGGTAGTAATTTCTGCTTTGGTATGGAGGAAGTATATTTTCCTTTTGTTCTACACTTTTACGACTGCAAACGATACAAACAGTGACTTCTGAGACTCAGAATGGTTTTATGAATTGTTTTAAATAACGTTTTAGCACGTTTTCTTTAGTTTATATTTAAACGAACATTTCAAACACTGATGATAAGAGTTTAATCTTTTTTTTTCAATTATCAACTCTACACCCTCCAAGGAATTAAATGTACAAATATTGTTCAGTTAATACTTAATCTAGATTGAATATCCACGCTATTATGTTGATTTAGTGTCAACATGTATTACGAAACCGGTGAGATGGTGGATAGGATTGTGCTAACCAAATTTGTGTATTTGTTGTTTAGTAATGACACAACTGCACGAAAAAACACTGCCATACTGACGAAGTAGTTGCGATACGAAAGCCTTGCTGAAGTCTCGGGTTCGGGTCGGGTCGGGTCAAGTGATATTGGATTTTCTGGTCAGTATCAGACCAGAGTGGTTTTAATGCGCGATATGGTGATAGACTCGCTCCCTTTTACGTCATGAGATGGAATACATATGGCGAATAGTGGCACTAATTGCGCCTCTATCTACCTCTTCTAAGATAAAGGCGTGAATAACAACAGACTATCTGAACTAATCATGGGTCGGAAATACGACTGACAAGCCGTGAATGCCATAGACTCGTGTTATAAACCCCTGGCTTGGGGTCAAGACATAAGGTTAAGTTTATGTATTGCAATCAGCCCTGTATTATATACTGCCCACTGCTGAGCACGGGCCTCCTTTACTACTGAGAGGGGTTAGGCCTTAGTCCACCACGCTGGCCTTGTGAGGGTTGGCAGACTTTACATATCTTCGAAATTCTTATAGAGAACTTCTCAGGTATGCAGGTTTCCTCATGATGTTTTCCTTCACCGTTAAAGCGAACGATAATTGATAAACAATACACACTTAACTTCGAAAAGTCAGAGGTGTGTGCCTTTGGTTTTGAACCTCCGGACATTGGCTCGGCAGACCGTTCCATTCCCAACTAGGCTATCGCTCACTTTTATGTATTAGTATCCACATAATATGTCGAATCTATGCTTTTCAACTATACTATTCGCTGAATGATTCAGAGTGCGAATTGGGTTCAACAAGAAAATATTCCTTACTAGAAATAGGTATTATCTGCATTAGGAATTACAATGAACATGGTCCCGCAATGAACAAACTGAAACCAATGTTACAATACGCAACATATCTTGCTCACGGCTTAGTCTGTGGTGTATAGGTTATTAAATAAATAAGTCCGATATTTGGAGGTAACGACCGTTTACTTGATTCGCTCAATACACACTGCCTCTCATCTTAATTGAATACACATAGATTATAATAAACACAAAGAATATAAACATATAGAGGGGACTGCTACATAGACATATAATATGTGCCTACGGCACAGTACTTCCCCCTTTAATAAAAAGTATAACTTATGAATATAGATTTACATTGACGATATAAAGTGTTAAACAAATACTATAACGCAGTACATTTTATTTTATCTATTCATTAGTACATCAAAAAGGTTAACGTAATTACTAGTTATAATAACACGTAATACACTAGATTTACTTTCTACTTTGGTATTTATTGAAGTAAACTATGTTAAAAGCTACTAGTATATTTAGAATTACATGTTTAATACGATTATGCTACACAATGTATTCCCTTATACAGTCCATAAACAGTCCATTTCGTATTAACGTGGTTATATGATCACAAAAAAAAACAAAATAATATTAATATTTTTTTTTTTTTGATTTACACAAACACTAGACACTTTTTATTGTGAGATATGACGCGCTCAGACGATAATCTGCTGAGTAACTGGGCCGTTAGAGTTCTCGTCGCTCTTCCGATAATTCACCGTTGGTCGTTCCTGCAGTTCTCGTCTCATGTATCTTCCATATTTTCTTTTACAATGTCTCCAAGCGAAATACGCGATCCCTGCGGCCACGACGAGTAAGAGCAGAGCAGAGTATATAGCTCAACTCCTTCGATCCACGTTGCCGACGTTACAGTAGCACTGTTACCAGCTCCGTTTTGGGCGATGATAACCGTTTCATCCGTGAGACTACTTTGTGATTTTCCCATTTTAATTTTGTATAAATTTTATAATTTCACGAAAGATGCTTGTCACGTTATTATATAGCGAAGCGTACAACGGGTCTGACTACGCGTCCCGATCTTGTTACTATCGGCACCTTGTTTGTTTTCGCCGATCCCATATAAGGCACCTCTTTGCATTCTCCGGTATCAAGCATAAAGGCTGGTTTAATACGATCTATACTAATACATTTCTCTGAGCCTGTCTGTAAAATTTTATAATATTTTGGTTTTCTATCGAGGACTTTAAAGGGACCTGAGTAAGGTGGCGTTAAAGGCTTTCTTACTTTGTCGTCTCGCACAAATACATGGCTGCATTTCTCCAGATCTGCATGGATAAAAATTTTGTTTTGTCTTGTATCCCGTCGTGGTACTGCTGCTAGATTCGATATCCTTTTCCGTAATGCTTGAACAAACTGATCATTGTCAATAACTTTTTGCGTGGGTGTTTGAAAAAAATCGCTAGGTAGTCTCATAACTTCTCCATACACTAGCTCTGCTGCGCTGATATGAGTGTCATCTCGTAAGCTTGCCCGTAAACCTAGTAAAACGGATGGTAATTCTGAAACCCAATTCATAGTATTTCCTCTACACATTAGGGCTGATTTTAATGTACGATGCCATTTTTCAATCAACCCGTTTGACTGTGGGTGATAAGCACAAGTTCGAATCCTTGAAATACCCATTTTTTTAGTGAGGTGACTAAATAAACTGGATTCAAACTGACGACCTTGATCGGTTGTTAGTCTAACCGGACACCCGAATCTACAAATCCATCCAGTATATATTATGTCCGCTACCGTCTCGGACGTGATATCTTTCACAGGGACTGCCTCTGGCCAACCAGTACTTCTATCCATCATCGTTACGATGTATCGATATCCATCGCAATAATTCAGAGGCCCTACTATGTCCATATGTACATGCTCGAATCTATCGCTATGAATAAAACGTCCATGTGGCGATATCGTATGCCGTTGAACTTTGGACTTCTGACAACTGAGACAGGCTTTAGTCCACTTAGCAACATCCTTATTCATCGACTTAAATCGGGTCGGGTCGTATGAGGTTGTTCCCAGAATGGAAATCCAATTAGCATCAGGCATTTCCAGGAAAAAACATTCGGGAAAAGACTATATTAATCCAGGTCAGACTATGTGCCACATTTCATCCAAGTCAATTCAATGGCTTATACGTGATCTAGTATATGTATCTTTTTATCATCAAGTACAGAATGGTCTCTTAGTCACGGCTGTTTTAAAGTTAGCCATGGGTGGATACTGACGACAGAATATGTTGGCGGCGGGTTTCGTGACTAAAATTAAACCGGCCACAACTTACCGGTCGTCTTTGATTAATTACATACCTAGATAGACACTGAACGTTTCAAACGCGTCGAAAAAAATAGAGGCCAACAGTTGCCCACTAAATGAGCTCGAGTGAATAATTTTTTGTTGTTTTTCATGGATATAATTTTCTCCCCATTTTAATAGAAACCATGTAATAAGTGGTATCATTATGCGCGCACACAAGGATACGCAGAATGATGCAGCGATAGCGTATGACGCAGCTGTCACGCATACTAGCTTAAGAAAAGCTGGCCTGTTTGTTTTAGTTTCATTGCAGCGCGTCACTCTATCTATTTATCAAAGGCGGCCGTATTATCCTAGATTTTGTCTTCAGGAATCAAACACATCCCGTTTCTGTTTCACCATATGCACATATATCTTTTAAACACTACAATTATCCAAATACACTTTCCGATTTAATAACAAGCTCCTCATAATCTGTATTGCAAGAAAAAAAACATTACACATGATATTTAATATTTTCAGAATACCGTGTTTGCCGATATGGTTCGGCGTTCGATTCAATACAGGGGCTGCTTCGGCAAGTAATCCTATAAACCTGGCAGGAAATGCTCGCTTTCAGGAACTTGATAATAATGTTATATTTTTCCGAGGCATCACTGAGAGTAACTGGCTCGTAATACTTATTGCTAAAAGTCTGCTCAAAGGGTTAGTTGTACGGACAACTTTTATCTTAGGTTCGGAATTGATTTATAAACTATTGTGGAAGTTATTTCGCTTCTGTGATGGTATATAGCCTAAACTAGATAGACTAATAAAGATAGAGCTTATTTTAAACTATTTAAATGAGTTACAACTATGGTTGACATTTTATTCTTACATATTATAATAAAGTCCTTCGGCTTGTCTGTTTGTCTGAACGCTATAAACTCAAAAACTACATAACGGATTTCAATGAAATTTCGTATGGACATAACCCTGCATATGGCATTAGCTTTTCATTCTGGAAAAATATACAAAAGGCCTTTATCCCGTTAAAGCCTGGAGCAAAATATAGATTAAATGGTCAACATCAATTAGTGGAGTCAATGAAGCATTTTACTCGGAAGTCCTCAGAAACAGCTATGACTTTGATGTTTTTTTTAAATGGCTATTTCAATGTTCTTTAAAATCAGAAACCTTTTTAATCAGGGTAATAATTCTATAACTATATCACAAAAATACAAAAATATCCACTTCAAAACGTTTCTGATTTTAAAATACATAAAAAAAGTAAAAACATCTAAATCGGAGCAGTTCCTGAGGACTTCCGAAGATTGCACGACAAAATTGTTTTTAAAATATAAATAACGATATTTAAACACAAACATTGATTCATTCAAATTTTCAATACTTGATTGACTCTAGCGTAAAGTGCAAGTTGCAGTAATTGGATCAACTTCTGCACCGAACAACAATTATTCAATCAAGCGTATCAAATTTTGTATAAAGTATTAATGAATTTTTTATTAGCTTCCGATCTCATGATATACATTTTTCAATTGTGAAACTGACAAAATTATTGTTGTAGTTTTTCATACCTACCTTTTTTTGATCTTTTTGTTTATTGCATTGAATGACGAGACGAGCATGTCGTTCGCCTGATGGTAAGCGATACGACCACCCATAAACATTACCAACACCACCCAGCACCTTGAGTTTACAAAGTACTGTGTGGCTTCCACTGCGCTCGTCATCATGAGACGCCCACTGCTGAGCACGGGCCTCCTCTACTATTGACAGGGGTTAGGCCTTAGTCCACCACGCTGGCATAGTGCGGGTTGGCAGACTTCACATACCCTCGAGATTCTTATGGAGAATTCTCAGGTATGTAGGTTTCCTCACGATGTTTTCCTTCACCGTTAAACCGAACGATAATTGATAAACAATACACACGTAGCTTCGAAAAGTTAGAGGTGCGTGCCTTGGGTTTAGAACCTGCGGACATTGTCTCGGCAGACCGTTCCATTCCCAACTAGGCTATCGTGCACAAAATCGGCGAATAGCAAAGACCACGTCATAATATTTGAAAATGTCCATCGTTATATTAAATATGTTCTCGTATTCCTAATTTGAAGCATTAAAAACGGCCAGGTTTATTTATTCCTGTGATTTATTCCATACACTTAAAGATAAAAACAAACGGGAAAATTCCAATACCTCGTCAACGCTAAATTAACCGAGAAAAAACATGTACCAAATGAACGTATGTTATTACACCAATCAACGTAATCGAGTGTCGTGGGGAAGCGTCCCGGGTATAATAATTATCATGCGAAAGTCCGCTCCCGTGGGACCCGGCGCGTCCCGGGATTAGTCGCGGGATTGCTCCGGGCACACGATAGATAGTGGCGCGGTTGTAAATTCATAGCTCCCCGAGGCTGTTCATTCTTTTCGTTGATTTCGACTCCACCCACGACATACACTGGTGAATATCTACCCTTGACGTGGAGGAAATGCATTTTTATGATACAATTTATGGCGAAATCAATACGACCGAAACGAAACACACATACATATACAGTCAGCCACAAAAGTAGCTGAACAAATTAAAAACTTCAAAACGCTTCTGCACGTTCACTCAAGTCGAAATATTATTTTTCTTTATCTAAAATAAAGTTAACCCTATGAAGTTTATTTTAGTGAAGAAAAAACAATTGATGATACTAACGCAAAAGTTTAAACGCGATTTGAAATTTTGAATTTGTTCAGTTACTTATGTGGCTGACTGTACATAATAATGTATGTATTACCACCTCGTCAATGCTAAAATGTAATTATTGCCTATTCAGAAATTTGTGTGACTGGCATTCTCGAAAGTTATAAAAAAACAGCGCGTAAACGCAAGAAAATGTTGGCTTAATTAACTTTAAACTATCTTAGTACTTATCATACACACACCCAATCACGCCTTTTTATCCCCGAAGGGGTAGGCTGAGGCGCAACTAAGGGCACCCACTTTTTGCCTTGCGTATTCCGTCCCATAATGTGATAGGGGGCGAGCCTATCGCCATATCGGGCACAAAAACTTCAAATCATATTCTTCTATAATATTTTACATTAAACATACGATCTTCCATAGGCCGATAACACCATAATAATGTGAAAGTGTTACGTATTTAAACCAGCACGAACAAAAAAATGTCGAGAATATTTGACAATTTCTCGTAGTGTATGCAATCTTCCCCTTAGGGACAGTAAGAAATCTTCAGATTGCACGTTTTAATTGCATATTTACCTATTAAAACCTGTCTAAAAACTGTAATATTTCCTGTTTAAGTAGGGACTATAAATTCGATTAAAATTGAGTGAAATCAAATCTATTGTTACATATTGTTATCTTATGGATGCGTTTTATTCACTGAAAAGTTAATTTCCTAAATAATTATTTATAGACGAACAAATACTTTTTCGGAGAGTAACATTTAAAATAATAACATATTTGAATATGTCGAAAAATTACATGGACGTAAAATTTCATATTGCACTCTAGTATGTTTAACATAGGGTTCCCAATCCCAAATTTAAAATCTAGGATTTTAATTTGGAAAAACGAGGAAAATTTAGGTTAAAAACAGGACGCACAGTAATAGAGTAATATGAAGTGAAAAAGGGTCAATGAAATGAAATTTTAAAATCTGGTCGGGGCGCTTTAAAAACCCAGGACGCTGCCTTAAAACTACTAGGACATCCCAGGACACCTCAAAACCTTGGCACGTTCTAGGAAAATGGGACAGGTGACAACCCTAGTTTAACACCAGGCAATATCAGATATTCTGTGTAGTGTGTTACAATAAGAAAATCCCTAGTGGATTGTTGAATTTATAACGATCTAATACTGTGCAGGGCGAGTGTTATATATCCAAGGCACGTGAATATTGAAAGCAATAAAAGGAGCAATAACGTTATTTTAATGAATTTCGTGCTATCTATATTAATGTAGGTAGTGGCGATAGCCTAGTTGGGAGTGGAACGGACTGCCGAGACGAATGTCCGCAGGTTCAAAACCTAAGGGCACACACCTCTGACTTTTCTAAAAAAAAAGTTATGTGTATACTTTGTGAATTATCGCTCGTTTTAACGGTGAAGGAAAACATCGTGCGGAAACCTGCATATCTGATAAGTTCTCTGAATTTCGAAGGTACGTGAAGTCTGCCAATCCGCACTAGACCAGGGTTGTGGACTAAGGCCTAAACCCTCTCAGCTGTAGAGGAGGCCTGTGCTCCGCAGTGGGCAGTATATAATACAGGGCTAGTATGATGGTATGATATAATAATGTAACGCGAACAGTTATTATCAATTAATGAATTCAAATGAGTTTCTGTTTATTATTAAGCGATAACGTATTAAAATTAAATGATTTCTTTTATCTTTTTGTGATATTTTCATTTCTTTCCACTATCCGCTGAAAGTTATATTTGTAATAGTTTAAAACGGTACCGTTATGAAGTTTCTTTGTTATTTTCGTCAGTGCTTTATAATTCAGACACATATTACTGCACTGAAGTATTTAAAAGGTACTTTTTTTATCCTTTATTCTACGTTTAATTATAATCGGTACTAGCGGTGCTTTTCTTTTAACGTCAGAAAGCAGTAAATAATGTGTGAGTATGTGCATCACATAGCTATACAATTTTAAATAATGCCTATAATACCTGTGATTATGTCAAGAGACTACTATGATGTGTTTTACGTTTCAGGAAAGAAAGGGCTGTAAAGAAGAGTAGGTATCTATCCAAAAAACTGATACTTACAGAAGTATTTGTTAAGGCAAAAATTAAAAAAATATTATCGCAAAATAATCCGTAAAATACTTTTATTTCAATGTCAAACATTCGCGTAAATATAAGAAATCATTAAAGTACCGATATTATATTATGATAAATTTATTTGTTTATTCTATAGTAGATCTTGCTTGCGGCTACGTTCGCGTGGAAGAGTTTTTTCGGGATAAAAGTCGCGATATATATTTTTCCGGGATAAAAAGTAGCCTAGGTCCTTCCCAGAGCCTCAAACTATGTCCGTTACGCGTAGTTGTATTACGGTACGACTGCAAAGCTGAGGTCTTGGGTTCGATCCCCGGGCCGGGCAAAGTGATATTGGGTTTTTCTATTCAGTATCAGCCCAGACTCTGGTATTGGTGCCCGATATGGCAACAGGCCCGCCTCCTATCACATCATGGGACGGAATACGCACCGCGAAAAGTGGGTGCACTAGTTGCGCCTCTGCCTACCCCTTTTGGGATAATAGGCGTGAGAGTGTGTGTGTAACTATGGAAATAAAATTTATAAAATTACGTAATTACTTTACCTGTACGAACTATGACAGGTAAATGAAATGAACTCGAAAATAAAATGTCTATTTTATTTAAATACGATTTAACATGAACACATTCAATTTAGCAATGCTAATTAGATGTTATTACATTTATCTTTCAGATTGTTATTGTAAAGTGTTATAGCCGTTTTAAAGATAGCATTAAATTTAAACTAAATTGGTTTGGTTTTATTTTTAGAGTAAATTGCGCAACGCGAATTTTAATGTTGAAAACAAGATTGGTTTACAAAAAATCGAGCACCTCAACCCCTTTATATTGACTTACCTTAGGTAGATATTTGAGTTATCGGGAAAGTATATTATCTTACTTTTTTGAGATTGAAATTATTATTCACCACAATGTAATATTAAACAAAGAATAAAAAAACCGATAACTTCAAACAGATTTATTTGTATTCATCATCCATACCATATCAGCCCTGTATTATATACTGCCCACTGCTGAGTCAGGGCTCCTCTACAACTAAGAGGGTTTAGGCGTTAGTCCACCACGCTGATCTACTGCGGATTGGCAGACTTCACAAACCTTCGAAATTCTTTTAGGGAACTTCCCAGGTATGCAGGTTTCCTCACGATGTTTTCCTTCATCGACAAAGCGAGCGATAATTCACAAAGAATACACAGATAACTTTTTAGAAAAGACAGAGTTGCGTGCCCTTGGATTTTGAACCTGCGGACATTCGTCTCGGCAGTCCGTCCCACTCCCACCTAGGCTATTGCCGCTGTTCACATTCATCATAATAAAATGTTTTGTCTTTGGATTTATATACGCAATCAATATTCATGCACTGATAGCGTAATTGGACTAAGGTCTAACCCCTCTCAGTAGTAGAGGAGGCCTGTGCTCAGCAGTGGGCAATATATAATACAGGGCTGATGATAGCGTAATTCAATTTGAATATTGCTCGGCAAACAAGACAAATAAAAAGTATATTTAATTAAATTTACCAGCAATTAGAGTTCATTATAAACAAAACGTGCAAAAACAATAGCAGCATCAGTTTATGTAGCAATAATAATTACAGCCGAGTTTCCGCGCTCGGCCCATCGCTCACCGCACACCGCACATAGCGCACATCAACAACACTGATGCGAAGTGAACAATTACAAATAAGCTAGTGGCGGCATCGTTTTCAATATCAGTGGAGTGAGCAAGCTCCGCTTCCCCTGTTTCCACGTTTTTGCTTGTTTTTGCTGAGGCCTAGTCGTTGCAAGCGGGAAAAATGGACGAGTCACAGGTCACGAGCGAGCGAAGTGCAGATCGTTGTACGCCGTTAACTTGAATGATTTTTGTGTGGTTTGTCTGTGATTTTTCACATTTACCCGTTGGCTTTTATGTTTTATTTGCTCGTGTTCGCTTTGAGCCCTTAACGGGCCAGTCAGCGAGTTAATAAATGGGTTTATCCTAAGATTGAGCGATTAAGGTTGATTGATGTGAAAAATCTCAAGCAAATACACCGGAGTGGTTAGGGTACCTCTTGTATTTTCAAAGTGGTATACGAAAATATTTCGAGTTCTTCTGTAAATATCTGTGATATTTATGGATTTTCGCATCGCTAATAACTAAATGAGTTACATGACTTGACCCAAAGCCAAAACGTACACGAATTAACGACAACAAAATACGCGCTGAAAGAATAAAATAAATTTGTTTACTTCATACCATCTGGCGTTTTTGCGCCATAAAATAAATAACAAAAATTACCATCCGCATATATAATACGACAGTACTTGGCAACTTAATACCATAAAGCGTTAATGTGATTTTTTTTCGCAATTACATCGTTCTTGGAAGCATAGATGCAACCACTTACTAGACACAGAGGCTGCCAATCCTGCCCAAGGTGGCGCATATTTTACAAAACATGGCAAAGTCTCGAGTGAGACACTTAATTAACTTTAAAGCTAGGTACGAACTTCGCCAACCGAAGGGTAGGGATGCTAGGCTCCACACATTGCATTATTTGTCGGGCCACAGCTCGACAGTGAGGTCACGCGAAAACTTAGGCTTCGTAAATGTATTGCGAAGTTTGTCCCAACTTTTCGTTGTGTGACACAAAGTGTAATATTTGACTGTTCGTATTTGCTGATGGAAATATTTTTTCTCTTCTTTATTTGCCGAGAGTGGGCCTAATGTAGCGTTAGAAGTGCTCTGGATAGCGTCGCGAAACTTTGCTCCATATTGTCTTCTTTATTATATCTGCTTGTTTCAGCACAATGCTGCTCCATAACATAAGTAAATGTTTGTTAGTAAATTGGCCATGTTATTTTTGTCTAGCTACTAAGACTTATTGTCTCATATTTCTATTCAATAATATGAACATGTAAAACTAAATGGTTAAAAATATTAATGTAATTTCGTTTCTTTATTACTACATTCATTTTAGTATAATAAATGTTGCATCTATTGTTAATTCGCAGCTCGTACAAAATGTGAATATGTTAGGGACCATATTACGTACAGCGAGACTTAATTAAGATTTTTGCAATCGTATAGTTGTGCGAATTACATTAAAATTGTGATATTCTTAAAATGAGAATGTGAAATAATCGTTTTCGCAATTCATGAGTTGAACATTTTCTACTAAGATTAGGGTTATAGTAATTGATACATTTTATTAAATAAAAAATTATTCGATTTTTTTAATAATAAGTACATAGATGGTTGTAACAAAGCATTTAAGGCTTGAAATTATCTGAGCCGATAAACTCGAACTACCTTTCTAAAGGTATACCTTATTTGATCGACAATCCTTTATATATTATAATGTATTAGTGACCAGCCCCGGATGGTACGAGGGGATGAAGAGTTAAAATAGTAAAAAGCATCAAAGCAAAAAAAAAAATAGTTGATCCGTTCCCCACCACACTTCGCAGGATCATATTGAGCTTATCTAAAGATTATCGTAATAAATTGAAATAGAACTATTTTTCGGATTTTGTCGCGGTTTTTTAAATTATATTTTCTCCCTACGTTTTGAAGACTTTGCAGCCTTCATGGTCATAGGGCTGAGGTTCGGGTCTGTCCCGTGAATAAAACCGCGATAAAATCCGAAAAATAGTTTTATTTCAATGTCTAACATTCAATACAATACAATACAATACAAAAACATTTATCCACACAAATTCGCATAAACATAAGAAATCTTTACCTTAAAAAAATCTAAAGTTCATGAAATCGCCCCAGTATTATTGGAGTCCATAGGGAATATACACACATTTACTAATGGTTGTCCAGTAGTCGCAATTCATAAATATGATCTGCACTCCTTCTCTAAATAATTTTAATTACGCCAAATCTCACACACCGTGCACGCAGACGTAGAAAGATTTTTCTTTACGTATTAATGTAGGATTTATGTAGAACATAGATTATTCATTAAGTTCCCACCCAATGCACGGAGCACCCTATAGCGCAAGGCTTCATCTTACGTATTATATAAGTTCGCTGAGAATGTACTATAACTAGCGCAGTTCCTGTGACATACAAGTGGAGGTCGTGTTTAATTAGTCCCGAATTAAAACCACAGCTCGGCTATTGAGCGTTTTAGGGTTATTAATTTTGCTGATAGGTTCCTGATGTGTCCTTGTTTATTGTAGGTAATAATTATGTACCCAATTATTATTCCTGTAGTTTCGTAGGTAGGTCTCTAGTACACGAGAGACTAGGCTAAGTAGTTACCACAGCAATGTCTATTTGTACCGCCAAACAACATTAATCAATCTTGTGTTGAAGGCTGGTACGATATTTGTATTCGACCGGATAGCGACCGTGAATAGCATACCCAGTATAAGTATATTGTGACTCACACGACTATCCCAACATTTTTGTATTGAAATATCGCGAGAGTAAAGAAAATAATGCTATTTCACTGAAGCCTCAAAAGTCAAAACACAAAAAAGCCAAATAATACGAAGAACCACCGAAAAATAAAAAAATACCGCCGAACTCAGAAGAAATCTCTTGCAATACTAATGGGTATAGGAAGATCCAAAACAATGCACGTTTGTTCTTTGAGTAGATGTTACGACAAGTTATGAAAGGGAATCAACGTGTCTAGTAGGTGTGAACATGATTGTATTGTCCTCTAATTAACGGCAGATGGGTATACTGTGACGACACGATACATTGATGATATACTATGACGAGTCAATACGGGATGTTGCAGAGTAAGGCTTCATTTGGTCATAATTATTGATCATAATGCACATACACACACTCACGCCTTTTATCCTCGAAGGGGGTAGGCAGAGGCGCAAATAATGCAACCACTTTTCGCCGTGCGTATTCCGTCCTATAATGTGATAGGAGGCGAGCCTTGATAGGCTAGGATATGATGATCCATATGGGTCTCAAATTCCAGACTTCGGGCTGATACTGAATAGAAAAATCCAATATCACTTTACCCGACCCGGGGATCGAACCCGAGACCTCAGCATTGCAGTCGTACCTTAGTACAACTATGCCACAGAGGCAGTCATAGTACCCTTATATATTTAACTAGATTTCTGCTCGCGGCTCCGCCCGCGTGAAAAAGTTTTTCCGAGATAAAAATATTTTCCCGGGATAAAAAGTAGCCTATAGCACTCAGGAATAATGTAGCTTCCTATTATTGATAGAATTTTCAAAATCGGTCCAGTAGTTTTTGAGTTAATCTATTACAAACAAACAATCAAATCTTTCCTCTTTATAATTAGTATAGATAGATAGAATTATTAGTATAGATTAACCATCAAAATTGTCACGTATACTGTAAATCTAATCATAAAAGTCACGTTTAGAAGGTTTCTCTCGCTTAATTCCCAAGGTAAAGTAAGGATATCTGTTGGGACTATAAAATGGGCTTACATCCAAATCTAGTAGTTCTTTGGGAGCTTAGAGGAGCCCAATCGTCGGAAATATGGGAATATGAGGTCGAGATGCCGCCTTAACTCGCTGGCTATTGTTATTTCTACGTAGTAACTGTCCATAACGAAGATTGACGTGAATTGCTAACAAAATTAAGATTCTAGTAACGTAGGTCCTTTTTATTAAGGAGAAATATTTTTGTATTAGAAGGGATGAGATTATTTAGCTATATAGGGAAACAATTTACACAATTGTTTAGTTAACTTGTAACTAGAAATAATAAGATTATACAGGGCTTAGTTTTTGAAAAAGCGGAATGGGTGTAAAGCTGGAGACAAAGATATTGTTAAGGCTTTGTGAGAGATTATTCACTATTAAAAAAGAAAGCATTTCTTCGAAGAATATTGTATCTGAATTTAAAAAAAACATCGCCATAGAGTCGCGGGGGTGGCACAGTGTAGAATTAATGAGACTGGCAAGTGACGACCAGCAAGACCTGCAACATTTCTCAATATTATATATTTTGCTCTACGCTTTTTTTATGATATAGGGGGCAAACGAGCATACGGTTCACCTGATGGTAAGTGATCACCGCCGCCCATGAACATCTGGGGGCATAGAGATGCGTTGTCGGCCTTTTAGGTGGGAATACGCTCTTTTTACTTACTGCACTAATCAAGCTAAATTCTTATTTTCACAGTTTCTCATTACTTGATCGTATACGCAGATAGCACTATCCAACGCGACGGTACGAGTTATCTCAGGATATCCGACGTCTGCGCGGATACAGACCCACTGTCCTGGCATGTGATAAGAGTCTGTGACAAAATTAGGATGGACGGGGTTTAAGGGACCACCCGACATTAGACATTTATCTTATTAATCATTTGTTATATACACAGTATTATGTATGAAAGATATAATCAGCCCGGAGCCTTGAGTTATGCCAACATAGATGCCAACATATCGGTGTGGTAACACCTTAACTTACACCAAAAAAATAAAAGGTGTGACACTGTGTATATTGTATGCAGGTCATTGAGCAAAAGTATTTAAAACAAACTAAATCAAGCAGAGTCTTATTACAATGGTAAAATGATTCATGTCTATTTGAATAAATTGAATAGTTAATTTTAAGCTTCAGTATAAATAAAAATACGTGTAGCGAAGTTTTGAATTCATTTTATGCTTAAATCCGGGATGGACCTGGACAGAAAATTTGTATGTTAGAAATTATGTAAGTAATATTATGTTACACATTACTTGACTGCCGCGATGGCGTAGTTGTATACTGTACTACTGCAAAGCTGAGGTATCGGGTTCGATCCCGGCTCGGCAAAGTGATATTGAGTTTTTCTATTCAGTATCAGCCCGAAGTCTGAAATTTGTGCTCGATATGGCGATAGGCTCGCCCCCTATCACATCATGGGATCACTACTCACTGGTTGCCTATGTATTGCTATCGGCATATCAATACACATACAACGCCTACCCCTTCGGGGATAAAAGGACTGAGTGTATGTATGGCATTACATTTAGTATATTACATAATATGTTATAATTAGAGCAACTGTACTGTTTATTAGCATAGTAAAAATGGCCCCGGTGCTCATAACACAAGTTCAATATTTCCATGGGCACCGGTGCTTACTATTTTATTTTTTCTGTAGACGGTTACCATATTTTTATTAAAATATCATTGACGGTTACAGTTAGTGACTAATATAGTGCATAAGCAAATTGCACGCTATGCATCGTCATATAAAATTAATAAATATGTAGGTGCTAATATTTATTATATTATGTGCTTACTGAACTTTATTTTATAAAATGATATACTTAAGAAGATATAACGAGGCATATATATACATGCAAATAGCATATAACGTAGAATAGATACCCTATATACAATTGGTAATTTATATGTGTCTTGTCTCAGGAAAACTCACTCACCGTACACACAAGCAACATGTAATTTCAAATGATTTTTCTGTGAGGAATATGATGCTTTTGAACCAGACGATGCCATGCCATGCTGTGGAAAAAATATCAAAAAAAAAAATCTACCACGTTTAATAATTATAAGTATCACCAAATATAATTCGTTGACGAAATGGTGTATTGCAACTCACCGACTAGGGAAACAGGCAACGCTATGTTATGTTTAATTTATCACTCACTAATTCGTGCCAAAAGTGAAGTATAATGGACGAAAAGTGGGTGCATTTAGTCGCATCACTGCCTACCTCGGGGATAAAAGGCGTGTATGTAATTTGTGCTATTGTACCTTAAAGACTCTATCAAAAGAATAAAGATAAAATATAAAACTGACTTAATAAAGATAAATAACGAGCAGTATTTACAAGATAATGTAATTACCAGTTCAATATTAAATTTGCTAATACGAAGCCTACAACTGCAGACAATTTAAATTGTGTTTACTGAGGAATAAAATTGGATCTTGAATTAATTTCAAAGTTTGTTATTTGTGATGATTGTTCATTGTATTTGTTAGCTTGTTTGTGTTATTACAATTTAGTTTCGATATTCTATAGCAACTCGATTAAGCAACAAGAAGTTAAACTTGAAAGTCTTCGTAAAACATAAATTGATTAATTATTTGGATGTTTACAAAATACGTCTGGATATCAGAGGTTCTTTATAATATACAAATAAATACTATATTTTTTTTAATCAATCTATCTCCATTGCTTATGATAAGCTTCATCAAGTGAGCCCCAAATAATATTGGATTTAAAAAAAAAATGCATATATATCCCATTTGTCACTTTTTCAAAGACTTGAATGTTCATTGCGAAGCAAACAATTTTGTGTAAACGCTGCACGTGACTGCTCGACTATACCTCTGCCGAAAAACATGGCTTTGCAACTAAATTACTTTTTTGGAATTATTATGGTTTTTACACGGTGGCACAAGGTACGTATTAATGTCTCAAAACTCAATTAATGGCTAAACTTACTCTTAATGAATGGTTCTATGAAGGCCGTACTCACCTTTCTGCACAATAATTTTATTACTAATAATATAAATTCAATTTTTGTGACAATGTTTGGATGTTAAAATGTTTGTTTAAATTAAATAAGGCTACATTATATTCCGCTAATTTGCTCCCCCAGAATATGTTTTAATTTTTTGATCTAATTTTTAAATAGATGGCGCTAGCGTCGTACAGAAGACGCCATGGATCACTACAGTGATTCATGTATAGTCAGCAGCATAAGTAGCTGAACAAAAACAAAATTTCAAATCGCCTATATACGCGTTAAGTTAAACTGTTTTTTTTTTTTCCGTTGAAGTAAAAAGGATTTGTAAGAACACAAAAGTATGTACCTAGGCAATTTGAAATTATGAATTTGTTCAGCTACTTATGCTGCTGACTGTACTTTCATAGTGGGAAAAGGCTTTTCATGCAGACGACGCTGCGTGTCTTTAATAATTTGATTTGTATGCAATATGTGACATAAATATACTAAAAGCGGAGCCGTATCGCACTTTTTTCATTAATGTAGAGCCATTTTGGTATGCAATGTGATGCGGCTCTACAGAATGTGAGCTGGCCTTTACGAGTTAATTTACAATTCTATATTATGTGATGTTATAATGTGTTGGTTTATTTCGTAAGCTGTTAATTAACTAAGGCCGAGAATGTTCCCAAACCTACATTAAACCTTTCATAAGTAGTTTCAAGGAATCTTTTAGAAGATTTGGAATTAAATAATTACGTTTAGAATACGCACGTTAGCACAAAATGTGAGACAATGGCCGCCCCTTGGGATGGCTGTAACTCAAAACTGATATAAAATATTCAGCATTGGCCTTTTTGTTTCGAAAGGACCGAGCGCTCTGTTTACTACGTCGATTGAACGTCATCCCTAAAGAGTGCGGACCTGGAGGGCTTTGTTACCCTTTTGTTTTCATTTTAAACTATTGCTATCGAACTTTGATCATTAATTACATCGATATCTCACGAATCTGAAACTGCAAGTACGTTTGGAATTGAGTTCGAATGTATTATAAATATGTTGAGCGATTTGTTTTATTTGTTTTTTGACTTTGTATTAACGATGTCTCGATCGGTTTGTTTTAAAGTTTTAATAAGTTTGATGAAGACTATTAAAGATCTAACTGAAGACACTATAGATCAACTCATATTAGAAGTTTATGTCGATTTGTATTTTATGTTTAATCAAAACTCATCAAGATTCAAGACTAAAGAATTCTAACACTGCGTCGAAGTGACATAAACTTGCAATGGGATGCAATCAGCCCTGTATTATATACTGCCCACTGCTGAGCACAGGCCTCCTCTACTACTGAGGAGACATAAACTTGAATATGTAAAATAGAGGTTAATATATAGAATCACCATGATTTTGGCCTCAAACACGTAATATGTTTAAAAGGACTTACATTAACCTGAATTCATAAAAGTAGCAATTCTTATATCATCACAAGTCGTATGATATAAAGATTTTGACGTCATAATGGGGGACAAAATGCCGAATTGGGTAGAGCGTTCTTTAGTATACAGAAGGGGTAGAAAGCTACATTTGGTCCGACATTATTTTTTTAAAGAGATTATTAAATAAATAATTAATTATGTGTCTCCAAAAACACACAGCATTGGGATGAAGAAAGCAATCATTTGATTCGGTTAATCTAAAGAGAATGTCAGTTCAATACATACCAGACTGTCAAATCTTGTCTCTTACTCTTTTACACCAGAAGGCGCTGCTCTGCTTTGGCGCGCGATTTTAGCTGTGAACTCATAGCGTCGTTTTGATTCGAACGTATCAGTTCGGTAAAGTTTTTAATTAAAGTAAAACTTTTCAAAACTGGATTTAAAACAGTGTTGAAGTGATAAAAATGTGTTAAAGTGTGTGTTGTACACAGCATTGTATTTATTGGTAAGTTTTGGAGCCATTTAGTAAAGACGACACGCGAAATAGAAGCGCAAACAAAATAGGTACCGGTCAAGAATATGTTGCCTCGGATGGGGAACAAGTCACGACCTGAAGCTCATGCAAAATAGGTACCTGCAGGTCACCAATTTGTTGCCCCGGATGGGGAACAAGTCTAGAACCCAAGCTCATGCATATCGGATAGCATTGAGTGCTTCCTCATCCTTGAAATAAGGAGAGGGCATAGCTTCACTTTTATCTATTAAACGAGTACTTATTGGCGCAGGAACAGGCACAAACATGTGCGTAGGGTTCCGATCCGCGTGTCGACTCGCTAATGACTCAGGTTTTCGTAAATTATTCGTAAACTAATTTGCTCCAATTACCAAAATTATTTTAATATGTCCCTTCAAAATAAATATGTTACTTACATTGAACAATAATAGGTTTTATAATAGCTCCACATAACCTGTTATTAGGTACACCTATGGTGCCTTGGGACAATCTAGAATATAGTTAATGTGAAAATAAAGACATTCCATTCACCAATATAGAATAAACACAAAGTAAGCATATAAATCCCTTGTGGAAAGCTTAGCTACACCATGTTTTAGACCTAAATGTCAGTAATGTATTAAGACATTTTTTATAAAATTAAAGGTTATTATTAAATTACTATTAGAATACTATGATTATATGTGGTAATATCTAGTAAAGTAGAACTAGCAATGATGCATATAGAATTGCAGTCCATAAATAAGTATAATCAATGATTAAAGCTCCAAGGCCACCTAAATTAGGCCTAACTTTTTTATTTGTAATTATTAAATAATAATAAAGATAGTTTCTGAGCTATAACAAAGTATGGGACTATTGTGTGCCCGCACATGATCAGATCTTAAACAAACCAATATATCAGATTATAGAATTACCTTACTGGATGATATACCAACTTTAAAACTGCCCGTGTAAAGAGGCACTACTGTATAGAGGCACTACTGTCTATCTTACAGTAGCTTTGTGGATTTGTCATGTTAAAAGTTTTGTTTCTGCTAGTCTTCTTTTGTCACAATAACACCAATGATTGTCACCAGGTATATCAGGGAACTTCAGATGAGAAGGGTTTTAGCCTTTCAGGGTGGATTAGTAGATATATTAGCCCTCTGCCAATTATTCAAAAATAAAACAGATACTCGATTGCCATTTATTTGCACTCCAGACTTAGACCTCGTCTGAAGTACCTACCTAAGGAGCCAAGCTATATACCTAAGAATTCTATAAAAAAAAAAAAAAAAAAAAATGTGTGTTGTGAAGTTTGCAAACTAGCGCTAGACCAATCTGGTGGTCAAAGGCCTATAACCTCTCAGTAGCAGAGGAGGTCAATTCCCAGCAGTAGGATAATATATTTTTCATAACTAATATTATTATTAAATTGAATTTTACCTCTGAGAGAGATGTTAAAGACTTTCTCCTATATAGGTACTACTTCTTGAAGGTACATACATTCAAAAAGTAGTCATCAGGCCCCTTTTTATCTAAGCATTGCGGAAGTGCACTCTTTTGTTGGTTACTTATAACGGAGAGATTCTCCAGTTAACCTTCTTTTGAATTGGCCTGTCTTCAACTCCATGTACAATTTGCAGCGATTATGAACTGGGTTGTAGAAACCCTACACTAGAGAGGGACGCAAAGATGTATATGGGAATTATTTTCTCCTGGTTTTTCTCAGAAAAAATCCAAGCAGGCTGCAAAGGTCTCGGAGATGCTTGCAACCTTGAGGTCTTGGGTTTGGTATGTAAATTACCAATTAGAACAATATAACATTTTACAGCAAAATAGCTATATTCTAAATTGGCTTTGGACTTTATTAAGCAGGCATTAACCTTGCAAACCATGCAAGGGTCCAGCGGTGACTGTACTGTGAAATACTGTTGCAAGACACAGTTATTACCTTGAGAATTCACATGGGGAGACCAAATAATGATACTGCCCCACGGAGTACCTCAGGAACTTAAGCAGTGGTTTGATACAGTGGAGAGCAGTACAACTCCACTACGCAAGAGAAAAATAACATAAACTGAGAGCAGCTGCTCAAGAAATGCCCACATAATGTTCTAATGCTTTATGCTTAGTAGTAGTACCAGTAGTGGCCAGTACCTTGTTGCATAAAACCGCAACCAACTCGGACAAAAAAAAAAAAAAAAAAAAAAAAAAAAAAAAAAAAAAAAACTGACTTTAACCAATAGTTGTGTTAGTTGTATAAGGTGGCATTCACTCTAAATATGAAATTGACTTCATTGTTACTTGGTAGGTACCAAGCAGACTAAACAGTAATGCAAATCATCTCTGAAGAGATGGACGCATTATCTGCAATGGCACTTATTACCACCAGCCCCGGAGGCAACTTTTTATTAAAAAAAAAAAAAAAAAAAAAAGGTGATTGTATTAGACGTGTAGGTCAAGTCAGAATATTTGCCACAAAATATACCACTATTGTACAGGCTTACGTAAACTCAATTTTTTTTTAGCATGGGTTGGCAATATTTTTGCCAATGGGGGTTGCCTACCACCCATATAAACTTAAGGGTCCCTGCACAACTAAACTGGGCAGAAAGGATATATAATAGGACCTGAATTGACACAGTGTTCTCTAGCGCCTTGAACAGTAGGCGTAGTGGTAGTAGTAGGTACCTCACTAGTAAGTGAAAGCACTAACTTACCCAATTCAAATAATGAATCTGCGGAAGGTTCTTATTGATTAAACCTCACTAGTAAATGAGAACATTAACCTACATAATTCAAATCATAAACCGGGTAAAGGTTATTGATTAAAACTCACTAGCAAGTGAGAGCATTAACATGCATAATTCTAATCATAAACCTGCGGAAGGTTGTTACGGATTAAACCTCACTAGTAAGTGAGAGCATTAACATGCATAATTCAAATCATAAACCTGCGGAAGGTTGTCACTGATTAAACCTCACTAGTAAGTGAGAGCATTGACATGCATAATTTAAATAATAAAGCTGCAGAATTTCTTTTTGATTGAATCTCTAGTAAAGGAGAGCATTAAAATGCATAATTCTAATCACAATCCTGCGGAAGCTTGTTACTGATTAAACCGCAGTAGTAACTAAGAGCATTAACATGCATAATTCAAATAATGAATCTGCAGAAAGTTCTTTTTGATTGAATCTCACTCATAAGACAGCATTAATCACTATAATTCAAGTAATGAACCTGCTGAAGGTTCTTATTGATTGAACCTGCGGAAGGTTCCTATTGACTGAACCTGCGGAAGGCTATTATTTATTGAACCTGCGGAAGGTTCTTATTTATTGAACCTGCGGAAGGTTCTTATTTATTGAACCTGCGGAAGGTTCTTATTTATTGAACCTGCGGAAGGTTCTTATTGATTGAACTTGCAGAATGTCCTTGACAAAATGTCTCATCAGGCAAAACTTGGGGGTGGAGCATATAGCTGTAGCTGTATATAGGAGAAGAGAAATCAGCTTTTTAAGGAAAATTGGTGTTTCACCACCTTATCCACCTTTAGTGTCCAATTAGAAAATTGTTAGTCTAGTGCAATAATAACAAATCAAAAGTCACAGGGTCTAGTCAAGATGTAGCTGGATTTTAATTTGCATACAGTACTATTTTATTGCACAAATTAATGGTGTTAGATTCTTCTGTAACTACTGTAGAAAAAGTTATCAAGGATCATCCAACAAATCCTAGATATTTTTTAATTTTCTCTAGATCACCTATCATAATTTTCAAACACATGATTTATTATAAATACCATTAGTATGTCATAACTAACTTCAGACTATGTATTTCACAACCTGATTCCCTTTTGGAACTGTTGGGAAAAAGATTGCCACACATGGAAGGCTCAAGCTGGTTCCTGGCCAAAAACGGGGTAAAGAACTAACAGCTGTGCCCAGACTATCAGCTAGTTGCTGAGTAGGCATCTACAGCCCATATTATAAACCCAGCTACTCATGTGAAAGAACTAACTATAGGTCTCATATATAGTGATGGTATAGTTAAAGGACATAAAATATTTTATTTTTTTATACCAGTCATAGAAACTGTTAAATCAGCATCAAAAACCAGAGTGGCTGGCTGGATAGGTTGCATTTTTTTCAAACAAATTACTATTCATGCATTTCTGTGTACCTAGTACTCTATCAAAGGTGGGATCAAGAGCATAGTTAATATGAATATTAAATGGAAGATATTTTGAAAAGAGCTAACTGGAAATCTAAAAGCTTTTTATTAAAAGTATCTTGTCAGGATATTTACAGACTCAGTGTTCAAACTGATGTTTTATTGTATGATAATTTTTAAAGTGATTCAATGTATGATTTTTGTTTTTTTTTATAAATTTGGATCTCATTTCTCTTGATACTCTTGTTTTGAGTTCATAAGATACTACTTAACTATAAAGTGTTTAAAATTTTATAATTGATGGTCTGATTTCTTAATATGTCAAGTAACTAACAAGAGTTTTTAGTTATTTCAAAGGTTTCCTTTTGTTATTTTGTTTTATGGAGATTTCATAAACAATTCTAGAGGAAAAAATAGTACATTCACAAATCATGTGAATTATTTCTTTTTATATTCACATAGCGTCGATTGTATTACACCAGCAGATATCAAACAGGTCTTCATCCCAATGCTGTGTGTTTTTGGAGACACATAATAGAACTGTTTTGCATTAAAACAAAACAATTATTATGTGTTGAAGAAAACACACAGCATTAGTACAAGGATCTTGCTGGTGATGAAGACTTCTATGAGTTCACAGCTAAAATCGCGCGCCAAAGCAGAGCAGCGCCTTCTGGTGTAAAAGAGTAAGAGACAAGATTTGACAGTCTGGTATGTATTGAACTGACATTCTCTTTAGATTAACCGAATCAAATGATTGCTTTCTTCATCCCAATGCTGTGTGTTTTCTTCAACACATAATAATTGTTTTGTTTTAATGCAAAACAGTTCTATTATTTATATTTTATGGATAAGTTTAACTCCACAATCCTACTTAAAAAATACTTACTGCTGCTGCTTTAAGCTGGCGCTGTGCTTTGGAAACATTTCTCTTACCTCCTAGAAGACTGATTTTAAATTTATTTAGTTTGTTCACATCTCTCGAGAATTAATTCCTATTACTTCTTAAGTAACATCTTGTAGGTTAATACAGGAATATGTCGATGCTATTTCTACTTTCAAATACTCCATTTCAAAGGGTAGAATCATATTATAATGATAAAAAATAGTTCCTTCGATATATTCCACACAGTAGAGACTTTTACTCGTTATGGTTTGGAGAAATTATAAAAATCATAATACAGGCTAAACTTGATAATGGTTCACAGGGAATAACTAATTCTTACTCCATTAATATACACCTAAGTGTGTAACTTAATTACGTAAGGTGTATAACATGCCATAGTATCCCACATTAATGTGTTGCGTTCCTTTTTTTTTTGAAGTTATACTTCTTTTGGCGTGTTAGGGAAATATGATGAGAGTAAATTTTTACGATGCGCGCGCACACCGTCACGAAAAACCGACACGAACGTAGAATAAAGCGAAAGATATTGAAGTTATACTTCTTTTGGAGCGTTATTTAAAAAGATTTTTATCTTGTTACGCCAAAGAAGTATAACTTCTAACGCGTGTACATAAGTACACACACACTTCTTTTATTGCATTGAATGACGAGACGAGCATGCCGTTCGCCTGACGGTAAGCGATACGACCACCCATAAAAAGTAGCAACACCATTCAGCACCTTAAGTTATAAAGTACTGTGTGGCATTCCACTGCGCTCGTCATCCTGAGACATAAGCCAATTATCATCAGGTACAGTGGGGTAATATTGGCATGCATACGCTCACGCCTTTTATCCCCGAAGGGGTAGGCAGAGGCGCAACTAGTGCACCCACTTTTCGCCAAGCGTATTCCGTCCCATGATGTGATAGGGGGCGAGCCTATCGCCATATCGGGCACAAATTCCAGACTCCGGGCTGATACTGAATAGAAAAATCCAATATCACTTTGCCCGACCCGGGGATCGAACCCGAGACCTCAGCCTTGCAGTCGTACCGTAATACAACTACGCCACCAAGGCAGTCATGGATGAACATTGACATGCTCATAAAAAAACCATCATAATCTTGCGACCATCGTGGAACACTTGTCTCATTGGTCGCGTACATATATTATTTGTACTACATTATACTTCCATCGGGTTCACTGTAATTACTGCTATATGAGAATGAGAAAAGCCTAGCGTGTCATAATTGTTGTAACCCGCCAATACTAAATGAACACATTTTATACAATAATAATAATAATAATAACAACAATAACTGTTTAGCAGCACAGTTCCAGGATGCGCTAGATAGAGGATCGCTTCCAACATTTATGACGACAGGTGTCACTCACCTGCTCTTTAAATCCGGCTGTACCACGGACCCGAAAAACTATAGACCCATAACATGCCTTCCAACCATTTATAAACTTTTTACATCTATATTAAGATTGAAAATTGCAAATCATTTCACAATCAATAATATCCTTTTTCCCGGACAAACAGGATGCAAGATTGGGTCACGTGGTACAAAGGAGCTCCTTCTCATTGACATGACCATTTGCCAACAGACTCGTCACAACCGAAGGAATTTATCGGCTGCCTGGATTGATTATAAGAAAGCCTATGATTCGGTGCCCCATACTTGGCTCAAGAGGGTGTTGAATTTGTATAAGATTGATACAAATTTATGCACCTTTCTTGGGTCATGTATGGGACAATGGACCACTTTCCTAAAATATCCAGGTGGTACGAGTCCCCCTGATTGTGATGAGCCGATTAGAATCAAGCGGGGTATATTCCAGGGTGACAGTCTGAGTCCATTGTGGTTCTGCATGGCCCTGAATCCTCTCAGTACTCTGTTGTTGGATTCAGGGTTAGGATACCGTCTACGGAGAGGGAGTGAGCCTATATCTCACTTGCTTTACATGGATGATCTCAAGTTGTTTGCATCAAAACAAACAGAATTGATTGAGTTGTTAAAAATAACTGAAAGATTTAGCAACTCAATCAACATGGAGTTTGGTGTAGATAAATGTGCGGTTATCCATGTGAAGCGAGGAGAGGTGGTGATCTCTGATGACATACAAGTCTCAGAGACTATAAGACTTAGATCCCTTTCCGAGACGGAAACCTACAAATATCTGGGTATGCCTGAGGCACTGGGTATTATGGGTGCCGACGTAAAACAATCGGTCAGGGAACGTTTCTTCGGCCGTCTGACAAAAGTACTTAACAGTTTTTTTGTCAGGTGGAAACAAGATTCGCGCTTTCAACGGTTGGGTTATGCCTGTACTCATGTACTCTTTTGGCATACTCAGATGGACTCAGACCGAACTGGACGCCCTGGATCGAAAGGTCCGGACCCTACTGACTGCACATCGTATGCATCACCCACGATCGTCAGTGATGAGATTGTACATCCCGCGGAGATGTGGGGGCCGAGGCTTACTTAATGCTAAGGACTTACATAACCGCGAGGTATGCAATCTCAGGGATTATTTCCTCCACAGCGAAGTGGGCATGCATAAGGTTGTAGTCATGGTGGATAAGGGATTTACCCCGCTTTCCTTGGCGAATGAGAACTGGCGAAAACCTAAGGTGATGGGCATTCGGGAACGTGAGGAGATATGGAAGAGCAAGGAACTACATGGTCGGTTTTATCGGGCCCTTCACGGGCCTGATGTAGACCAGCTTGCATCCGTATCTTGGCTACGTTTTGGTAACCTATTTGGGGAAACTGAGGGTTTTGTCTTTGCAATTATGGACGAAGTTATGAAAACGAACAATTATAGGAAATACATCATGAAGGACGGTACGGTCGATATCTGTCGGGCATGCCACCGTCCCGGTGAATCAATCAGGCATGTGATTTCCGGTTGTTCGTATCTTGCTAACGGCGAGTACTTGCATAGACACAACCTAGTAGCCAAGATCATACACCAGCAAGTTGCTCTTCGGTATGGTCTTGTGACTCTTGAAGTGCCATATTACCAGTATGTGCCTCAACCAGTTCTCGAAAATGATCATGCAACGCTGTACTGGGATCGATCTATTATCACGGACAGGACTATTGTTGCCAATAAGCCTGATATTGTAATAGTAGATCGATTGGCGCGCCGGGCAATACTTGTTGACGTCACTATTCCGCATGACGATAACCTTGTTAAGGCCGAAAAGGACAAAATGTCTAAATATTTAGATTTGGCTCACGAGGTTACCGACATGTGGGAGGTAGACTCCACAATTATTGTTCCGATTGTCGTTTCTGCTCATGGGTTGATACCAAAGAGTCTCGACCAACACCTCCAGAGGCTCTCAATTGGTCGTTGGGCCAAGAGCCAGATGCAGAAAGCAGTACTTCTGGACACGGCACGCATTGTGAGGAGATTCCTCACTTTGAATCCCTGACCACCGGTGGCTTGGGTCTTGAGCCTCGCCATCGGAGGGTGATTCACTTTTTTATATTTTTATAATATGTATTAATGTTTTTTTTTAGTATGTATATAAAAATGTAAAAAAAGGAAAATTGAAAATAAAGAGAAATAATAATAATAATAATAATATAATACCTGGCAACACATATCGTTATCTGTTGAATATATTTAAATTTTTTAAAATATTTATGTTTTATGGTATATACCCACTTAAAATCAATTATTTTAGGCACAATAGTTCATAAACAATAATAACAAATATTTTTATCAGATTTTAATAACGAATAAGTTAATAATAAATCATATTTATATAAAAGAAAATATATCAAACAAAATGACAACGTCAAAAAAAATTATTGTGGTGAAGAAATATGTATTTATTCAACATATTGCGGCATTTTAATGGATGACGACGATTAGAGCCAGAAAGAATATAATATGCGCACGACCAAGATCATCCAGCTCGTCGAGCTCCGCGTCATGGGCGTCGGCTTCGGAAGTGTTCGATGCGATACCAGAAGACGACGCGTTGAGCCAACGTGACGAGCTGCAGTCGTCCCCGCCGCCACCAAGACCTGTGCGACGAAGAGGACGACAACCCCCTCCAGTGGTGGGCTTGGGACCTGTGGGGCCGTGTGCCTCACCTGCGGTCCCCGCTACCGGTGGAATAGTGCGCCGCATGAGATGGACTCAAACAATTAATGAAAATGTCATGCGGGCCTATTTTGGGGCAACAAAGGGAGGAACCAAACTCACAGCGTATCGTGCTCAGATGCTTTCTCTGTTTCAGGCCTTGGAACCTGCGATCAATGTGTCATCTCAGCGATTGTCGGATCAGGTGCGGTACATCCAACGACGAAAAGTGTTGAATGATGAAGCACTTGAGCGGCTGCGTGCAGACTTGTGTGTTGTCCAAGACACTGTCTCGCCTGTCCTTACCCAGCGAACAGCAAATATACAAATTACACCTACCGCTGACGTTGAGCGGGAGGATAACTTGGACAATACTGTAAGTCCCCACGACGAACAGCGTTTGAGAGGGGCTTTGGAGAGTGCGATTTTGGAATTTAAATTGACTTCTACATCCTGTAGACCGAGGGTACCACGATTGCCAACGCATAAAAAAAATTTGGCACTGATGGGAGCGTTGGACTCCGTGTTGGCTACATACATGGAGTCCAGTCGGGACCTTGTTGATACACATTCGTTTCTTTACTGTGCGGCCGTCGCAGCATGTCGAGTGGCTAATGTAAAATTCCCAAATGCAAATAGAATCACTCGAGATGTTGCGACCATGCCTGCATGGCAATATAGGATCGAGAAACGTATCAACTGGGCCCGAACTCTCATCGGCAAGCTCATCTCCTTCAAAGGAGGAAATTTCAGACCGAAGATTATGCGTTTTGTGGCGCAGGCCTTTTCTGGGACCAATATAAGACCCCAGGACTATAGGCTATGGGTCACAGAACGCATAGACTTCTATAAACAAAAAGTTTATGCGTGGGCAAGCCGTATTCGCCGTTATAGGAGGCGATGGGAACGATTCCAGCAGAATCGCACTTTTCAAAGCGATCAAAAGAGAGTTTATAGGTGTTGGGAGGATTCTCCTCATGGTGTGGTGGATGGGCGGCTGCCTGATGCTCACGATATGCGTGATTATTGGAAAAATATCTGGTCGTCGCCTGTCCCCCATACTGAAGACCCCTGGTTTAGTGTTGTAGAACGAGCTTGCGACGCAATACCGGCTATGGAAACCATTTCAATTAGCTCAGAGGATGTTCTGGCAGCCATCCGTCCGACACATAATTGGAAGTCTCCTGGTCCGGATGGTCTGCACAATTTCTGGTTGAAATGGTTTCTCAGTTCGCATGCTCGTTTAGCAGCACAGTTCCAGGATGCGCTAGATAGAGGATCGCTTCCAACATTTATGACGACAGGTGTCACTCACCTGCTCTTTAAATCCGGCTGTACCACGGACCCGAAAAACTATAGACCCATAACATGCCTTCCAACCATTTATAAACTTTTTACATCTATATTAAGATTGAAAATTGCAAATCATTTCACAATCAATAATATCCTTTTTCCCGGACAAACAGGATGCAAGATTGGGTCACGTGGTACAAAGGAGCTCCTTCTCATTGACATGACCATTTGCCAACAGACTCGTCACAACCGAAGGAATTTATCGGCTGCCTGGATTGATTATAAGAAAGCCTATGATTCGGTGCCCCATACTTGGCTCAAGAGGGTGTTGAATTTGTATAAGATTGATACAAATTTATGCACCTTTCTTGGGTCATGTATGGGACAATGGACCACTTTCCTAAAATATCCAGGTGGTACGAGTCCCCCTGATTGTGATGAGCCGATTAGAATCAAGCGGGGTATATTCCAGGGTGACAGTCTGAGTCCATTGTGGTTCTGCATGGCCCTGAATCCTCTCAGTACTCTGTTGTTGGATTCAGGGTTAGGATACCGTCTACGGAGAGGGAGTGAGCCTATATCTCACTTGCTTTACATGGATGATCTCAAGTTGTTTGCATCAAAACAAACAGAATTGATTGAGTTGTTAAAAATAACTGAAAGATTTAGCAACTCAATCAACATGGAGTTTGGTGTAGATAAATGTGCGGTTATCCATGTGAAGCGAGGAGAGGTGGTGATCTCTGATGACATACAAGTCTCAGAGACTATAAGACTTAGATCCCTTTCCGAGACGGAAACCTACAAATATCTGGGTATGCCTGAGGCACTGGGTATTATGGGTGCCGACGTAAAACAATCGGTCAGGGAACGTTTCTTCGGCCGTCTGACAAAAGTACTTAACAGTTTTTTGTCAGGTGGAAACAAGATTCGCGCTTTCAACGGTTGGGTTATGCCTGTACTCATGTACTCTTTTGGCATACTCAGATGGACTCAGACCGAACTGGACGCCCTGGATCGAAAGGTCCGGACCCTACTGACTGCACATCGTATGCATCACCCACGATCGTCAGTGATGAGATTGTACATCCCGCGGAGATGTGGGGGCCGAGGCTTACTTAATGCTAAGGACTTACATAACCGCGAGGTATGCAATCTCAGGGATTATTTCCTCCACAGCGAAGTGGGCATGCATAAGGTTGTAGTCATGGTGGATAAGGGATTTACCCCGCTTTCCTTGGCGAATGAGAACTGGCGAAAACCTAAGGTGATGGGCATTCGGGAACGTGAGGAGATATGGAAGAGCAAGGAACTACATGGTCGGTTTTATCGGGCCCTTCACGGGCCTGATGTAGACCAGCTTGCATCCGTATCTTGGCTACGTTTTGGTAACCTATTTGGGGAAACTGAGGGTTTTGTCTTTGCAATTATGGACGAAGTTATGAAAACGAACAATTATAGGAAATACATCATGAAGGACGGTACGGTCGATATCTGTCGGGCATGCCACCGTCCCGGTGAATCAATCAGGCATGTGATTTCCGGTTGTTCGTATCTTGCTAACGGCGAGTACTTGCATAGACACAACCTAGTAGCCAAGATCATACACCAGCAAGTTGCTCTTCGGTATGGTCTTGTGACTCTTGAAGTGCCATATTACCAGTATGTGCCTCAACCAGTTCTCGAAAATGATCATGCAACGCTGTACTGGGATCGATCTATTATCACGGACAGGACTATTGTTGCCAATAAGCCTGATATTGTAATAGTAGATCGATTGGCGCGCCGGGCAATACTTGTTGACGTCACTATTCCGCATGACGATAACCTTGTTAAGGCCGAAAAGGACAAAATGTCTAAATATTTAGATTTGGCTCACGAGGTTACCGACATGTGGGAGGTAGACTCCACAATTATTGTTCCGATTGTCGTTTCTGCTCATGGGTTGATACCAAAGAGTCTCGACCAACACCTCCAGAGGCTCTCAATTGGTCGTTGGGCCAAGAGCCAGATGCAGAAAGCAGTACTTCTGGACACGGCACGCATTGTGAGGAGATTCCTCACTTTGAATCCCTGACCACCGGTGGCTTGGGTCTTGAGCCTCGCCATCGGAGGGTGATTCACTTTTTTATATTTTTATAATATGTATTAATGTTTTTTTTTAGTATGTATATAAAAATGTAAAAAAAGGAGAATTGAAAATAAAGAGAAATAATAATAAATAATCCCTTCCTAGCCGATTTCGGCCACGGCGGCCAATCTCAACGGAGATCAGCCAGGTGCGCAGGAAATATTATAGTGCACAAGTGTGTGCGCAATACACAAGTGCACTCACTATTCCTTCACTCTCATAGTCCGGTGAGACGGCAATACGACATGACCGGAGAGAGATCAGGCGCGGGACCAACGGCTTTACGTGCTTTTCCGAGGCACGGGGGTATCACACCGCCAACTTCCTGACTCCGAGCTGCGACTGAGTAATTTTTAAGATGGAAAAACCCAGTCACAATGTTTTTGTCCCGACCCGGGATTCGAACCCAGGACCTCAGCGCGCAAATCGTACTCGTAACGCATACGCAATACAACTACGCCACCGAGGCAGTCTATACAATAAAGTTATTGTTATTGCCTTTGTAATTCGATGGCTTGGTGAAAAAATATTCTTTGCTATAATCGTAATTTTAACTGTACAGTCAGCAGCATAAATATCTGTATAAAATCAAAATTTCAAATCGCCTATATACGCGTTAAGTTAAACTGAAATATTTTTTTTCTTCGTTTGAAGTAAAGTAAATACCTTTTATTTTATTTTTGCAAAGAGAAAAAAAATAATTAAGGACACAAAAGTATGTAGGCAATTTGAAATTTTGAATTTGTTCATCTACTTATGCTGCTGACTGTACTTTTGTCATCCATAGATACACAGATGAGAAAAAGAGACAATATCCTCATTATATCGCAACATATTCCAAAATAATGGCCAGTTCAGTGTCCAACATTCTGAGCTGATAAGTACCCACCGATTACCCAAAAAGCTGGCGTAATATAAAACGTTATTAAAGATAAGGCGTCGATTTGTCCACACGCTGGCTTAGGGCCAGACATTCTTTGAGCTCAACACCAATATTCCATTATCCTAATACACGTTGGTGTGTTAAAACAAGGTTAACTACGTCAGCGTTACTATGCCACATAAACATAAGGATTACCTTTAAGCCGCTATATCCATGTTTGCGTAGTGTGAAGACATCTTTGGTAGATTTTTAGATGTTTTTTAGAGGTACGCTAAAGAGCAGGGTATGAGTATAACGTTCCTGAATACTCAGAATGCTTGTAGGCCGTGTGTTTTTATGAAGGTAGGAATGAGGTTTTTTTAATCTCGGGTAACGGCGGGGGAATAGTTATGAAACTATAATAAATCATAACACTATAACCTATGAATTTGATTAGGTTTTAACAATTTGCAAAGAGAAATGTATTTTTTTTTTACTTATTCAATGCTTTAAACTTGTAATTCTGTGATAAGTTTGAACTATAACTGAATAACGCCGACAAACATCGTAATTTTTCTCTTATTACAAAATTGAAAAAGTGATTTGAATATAAAAAGTCGCCGCGTAATTGAAAAAGATTTAAAAAACATATTTTCTTCATTGCCATCGCAAAAAATAACAGCATCGCGCGAAAATCCTTAATTGGCCTATTTATTCGAAATCCCGGGAAAAAAACAAGTCCCGCGATGATAAACCTGTGACAATGGACGCGATGTTAAGACCCCGAGTTGCCTCGTTAAGATGCGGCACTCGTGTGAACAGGCCCTAACGCGGTGAGAGCGGAAGCACGCTGCAGTTACACGGTTAATGAATGTGCATCCGACCTATTATTTTACAATGAAATACTGCCTTTGTTAACACCGATTGGCGTTTGCTTTAGATTTATTACTGCTATTACAAAGCGACGTAAATATTCCGTGTCTTAACGATATGAAGTTATGGTCATCTCGAAAGATTCTCGTTTCTGATAATTTTGCAGTGTTTTTAAGAAAATAGTAAGGGATAATATGACCATCAAATAATTGCATTGTTATGTCAATGATTGTTCCATACATTTCCATATAGAAAATCAGACGATTTTTTAAATAGTTTATAAACTGAAATATTCGTCGATTGTATCACATTAGCTTGTGCAAATCGAAAGAAATATGCGTATAGTTAAAACAATTTTCCTACCGTCATATTTTTATAGGTTCACTAGTAATAGCTCTAATAAATATTATTAAAGCAAATCCTCAGGGAGGTTCTTCATTGTAGTTACTTCATAAATTAATTGTTGACAGAAATAACGATGTTTTAACAAGACGGACCGCTGGCTCTAAATAATTATTAAACTGCCAAATTTCATAACAATGAGGCACGTAATTTGGAAGTGACGTCAATTTAGAGGCTCGTCTATCAAGGTTTTCAGTTACAAAAGTTATTATTCTTAACAGAGCCGTGGGAGTAGAGGGCCGTATATAATGGCGAGATGATTAAAATATCAGCAATCCCTCGCGGCACCGGAGAATTGTCTTTTGTACATGGAAATAAACGTTCCAACATCAAGACAATTTTCCCCCGAAAAGGAACGCCGTGACGGCTAACGCGACACAGATATTTTATTATCCATAGCCCGTTTTCCCCCCTCTTTCACAATTTCACGTTAGTCATGGCGAAAAGAGTTATTATTACTGTTGAAATTGAACAAACATAATGCGTTGGAAATGCGTGAGACGTGTTGTTTGATCGCGGAAAAATTTTTGTAAAATATTTTATGCGAAGCTTCGAGTAAACTCGTAAAAAATATTGTTACAGTCGCAATTAAATTAATACCTTTACACAATCATATTAACTTGGATCGAACACGTGTGTGAATGGGCTGAATATACAAATTAATCTCCGGGACGCTGCCCTCTGGGTCGACTCTCCTGGTCAAATGTTGTCTGTTTCCATTGCTACTTACTGGAACCAATTATCGAGATTAATGATCATTGATTCCGCAATACATATGAATGTCGTGAGATTTTGCAGTAATCTCATCGTTATAGATATTTATAATCCAGTTTCTGGAAGTTTTCCCGAGATGCTAACTTTGTGGTTTTGTTTAATAAGTAGCGGCGCGTCTAGAGTTTCCTCGTAATGCCTTCAGGCCCGTGCCAACTCAGCGAAAACAGCATCACATCGTGACGTAATGTAGTCTTAAACATAAATCCTTTGTTATCTCGTCGGCAAAATATATAGCAACGCACAGCAAAGCTATGAAACGAACTCAATCTGCATAAATTTGCAGTTGACCCTGTTATTACACACGCCAATTTATGTACAACAAATTTAATGCCATTCTGTTTTGTGAATCGTTTCAAAATGATTCGGAACGCCAACTTCATGCTTGCTAGTTGGTGCTTTACACGTTTGGATCGAAATTTATCGTTTGATTTTATTTCCTCTTTTTTTCGGTATCGGCTATGTTACCAATTGCAATGAATCAATTTAGGCATGTTTTAATGAACGATTTTTAATGCTTGGTTACGTTCTTAACATCATCATCATCATCAGCCACATGACGTCCACTGCTGAACATAGGCCTCCCCCAAAGATTTCCAGACGGACCTGACAAAAGCGGCCTGCATCCAGCGTGTTCCTGCGACCTTTATCAAGTTCTTAACGCGAGGGTACAAATCATGCAAACAACAAGTGGCAGTCAGAGGCTGCGTAAACGTAAAAGTGTATGTTTGTCATGGCAAAAAGTTATTATTCAAAATACAAATTGAAAAAACTGATTTCGACATGCAATCTAAATCAGTTTTTTTTCAATGAAAACATATCTTATTCTACGTTAGTTGACATAGAATAGGTTATTACGCTCACAAATAAAAAAACAATCAGACGTTACGTAACAATTTTCTTCGTACGTACAATTTTAATGTTGAGTATGTACAGAAGAATAACAAGAAATATATAAGTGGAATATAATTTTTCATGAGAAAACAATTATTACACATATTCGTTTGGAACAAAACCTATATGAATTCTTTAAACGAGATCACGGGTTTTTATAAGAAGCGAGTGTGAGAGAATAGAAATTGCTACGTTAAAATACAAAATTATAAATATCATGATATTCTAATAAAAGGTCGTCCACTAATCACGTGAGGCTCGAATGGCTCAGCAAAAATCACGAAATATCACACGGAATAGGAAGGGAGCCCAAACACGCTATATCTGCTATAAGTTTCTAAAGAGTTGGGTATCCCGCAGACTACTTGATGCTGCAGCATCAGCTCATGTTTAAAAATATTGCCGAAGTCACAGAACACCAAATTTTAATTCCATCGGGCTTTTTAAATTGGAAATGAGCTGATAATCTTCAAAAGCCTGAACTGATTTTCATAAATTATAGCTAAGAACCATCGCGATCATATCAGCTTTCAAACAAAAAAAACCGCGTCAAGAGTGGTCTATTCGTTTGAGAGCTACGATGCCACAGACAGACATACAGATACACAGATACACACCCTAAACTTATAACACTGGGAGCAGTCCTTTACTTATATGATACACTGTTCATAAATAATAATTCATAAGATATTGATATCAAGTAACAATCATAATTATTATAATAATAAGAATTCTTTATTATTAAAATCCCGCAGCGTTCTGAGATCACCATCTCAGATAAAAACTCGTTGCTCCATTCCTGGCCTTGACAGAATCTGTGCCCCATTTTTACTTCACTGTTTATAATATTTATCTTTAATATTTGCTTGTAAGTTATAAAAATCAGCCCCTACATTTTTTCTTGTACATTTAGCGAGTAACCTCAATATTATTTTATAATAAAGCGAGTTGAAAGGATTCACGAAACATGAAACACAAGACGTGAGTAATTTACTTCATTTTGTGTAAGCACGGGTTTAACCTCAAATTTCCATTCGTTTTTCTATCATAAAACACCTTTCATCTTTAATAAACACACCAGTTGTGGGAAATTCCAAGAAAGCAACATTCAAGTAAAAGAGGAATTAAAACCTCATCTCAGAGAAAATTAAACCGCGAATAGTTAATGGATCTTAACTCGATTTCGAAACGCTAACTTTGGCGAGAGCGACTCGTTGGCTTCAATAAGATTCAGGCAAGTTTGGGAAAATTTGCCTCCTTTTAAAACTGTTCGCCGTTTAACCATCTCACAGAAAGCTCTCGAAACAAAGCTCGCACCGACGTTTAAATTCTACCAGCTTTTTTAAAAATGTAAAAATAGAAATGTTATGGGGAAATTTCTAACAATGATATTTCAAAAAATAACTTCTAATGACACCTCGTTTCTTAAATTCATACCATAAGATAATTACTTATTATATTGAATATTACAATCTTTAATTCTGAATAATTGGAACGAAGTTCCTTATCGCGCGTTGTGAAAGAGTATATTTAGAGTACATTTTTATTTATTTTATTTATTAAAGTCATTAAAACCATTTCTTACTAATCTAATATGAACCTTAAATACATTGCGTAGAAGCTATTTCCCCAGCATTGGCACGGCACGAGTACAAAAGAATCGAACGTAACATTCTTTTTTCAAATTTTGTTGATTTATTCTACTTTGGTTACTGACATTTATCAATAACAAGAGTAAACGTGCTTTGCTCGCGTTTAAAAATCTACTTTATGTGGTAAGCGTAAGATCGAATTTGTGTTTAGTCAATCAAAATGTGTGATTAAAATGCTATGCACACTCAGTTATATAAATAAAATTTTATTACAATTCCTTCACTAATTAATCGAAAGGAACTTCGTTCCATCCGGGTGTCCCTTGACACCTCTCATTGCTTTTTTTTAAAAGCGAGGTGTTGAAATTCTTACATAAAGTTAATGGATTCCTGTAGAAATTGGATTTATTTGCTATAAATTACAATAACGCTAATTCACAACAGGAAAATTAGAAAGAGAGCTCGAGGAAAAAACGACAACAATAAAGTATCGTTAGTTGTTTTTCAAACTACAAATAAAACAAATTAAATGGCATTCTCCTCACCATTACAAAGTGCTACAAGAATAATATAAATTCTCATAAGAACACAAAGAGAATCATGTGTAGACAGCATTTAATTAATTACATTCGTTTAAATGCATATATTAAAATTAATTCATAATTCTTCGTCTCAGCTACGTTGTATTATAGCAGTTATTTATATTAAACCTTTGAATTAAACATAAAAGTGCTTTCACTGACAACCTGTTTCAAAGTAATAAAATACGTATTACATATCTGTTGAACATTTTCATTATTTTGAAGGTATAAAATTATACTTTATCACAAAGGATCATATTTTAAACTCTGCGCACAAAAGGTTTGTCTGTTTTTTTAATACTGAATGGATGAGCAAGTCATTTGCTTAATAGTAAAACTGTCCATATCATACCAACACTGCATGAGACTTGGATAATAAATTACTGCATTATACTGTACTTCACTAGGCCCACAAAGGCATTGGGAACCTATCGACGATATCACATTACCTATTGGTAACGGAAATAAACGCTGTGGTAGCTACCCAGCCGGACCCTTGCATACAATTTACTAAGTAGAGAAGGGTAGAGACCGCATTAAAACCTATATTTAGCATTTTCATTTCGCCTATCAAGTCTTGATAGGCGAATCTTTGTCGTAGGAATATTGATTTATAAAATACTAGCTTTTGCCCGCGGCTCCGCCCGCGTTAAGAATTTTTCCGGGATAAAAGTCCCGCTTTATATTTTCCAGGGATAAAAATAGTCTATGTGTTAATCCAGGACATGATCTACCCGTGTGCCAAATTTCATCGAAATCCGTTCAGTAGTTTTTACGTGAAAGAGTAACAAACATATATTCTTACAAACTTTCGCGTTTATAATATTAGTAGCATAAATCAATGCGTAAGAAACGATTTAAAAAAAAATCATGATCGCGTCAAAACTAGAGTCATTGAATAAAGTCCCGAATTGACAAAGGTCTCAGGAACACGATGCAGACCGCTTCTGACAGATCCGTCTGGCAATCTTCACGCGATGTCTAAGTTCAGCAGTAGATTTTGAGTGGCTGATAATGACGATGATGATAATTTAACATGATACTATAATCGGATAGGTGTCGATGGTAAGAACTAAGCAATACTGATATTAGTATGTATTTCGTTATTTGTAAATAAATAATTTTATTATTTCCCTTGTGCCTTGGTGACGTTGTTGTATTACGCGCGCGGTACGACTAAGGTAGCGTACGTAGCGCTGAGGTCTCAGGTTCGAATCCCGGGTACGGCGAATATATAGGGTTTTTAGAGAAAGAAAGAAACATTTATTCGCACAATATACTGGGACGCACACAAACAATTTAAAAAAAGGTAATACATATTACATAAGGCATGCGGGCAACGTGCATCCCATGATACTGTCGAAAAGGATCCAGTTCAGCATAAAATGCCAGGCAAGGTGTGCCTGGCACTGGTTTTCAACTGGAACTTATAATTAGTATTCGCCCGGAGTCTAGAAATCTACCCGGTTTTTTTTTTAGGTAGGCGATCCTGCAGTCAACACCGGGGGAACCTGCGAATGGGATACTGGAGTCCCCCGGCTTGACGACTGCAGGGGCCTGGGAAGGAAGTTGACAGGAGTATGGATGGGAAGGTGGGGGAAGGGAGGAAGGTTCGCAGGATGGGTGGAAAGAGAGGGTGCCAGGAAATGTTCGCGGGCCCTTTTAGGCCTCAATGTGTTTTACAACCAAGAGGTATACACACTGCACTGTGTGCCTCGGCCCGCGACTAATGTCCCCCCGCGCATGGGCGTGCATTGGGTGTGAAGACCCAAAGCACAAGAATTGCCTCGGGGGGCAAATCTACCCGGTTAGTGACAGTAGGCTCACCCCCTATTACCTTGGATCTACCATAGCGGGTGAAATGTGGGTGTGTTACACCCCTGCCTACCGCGGAAAAGGGAAAAAGGCGTAAAGCTATGTATATATGTACCTACGTATGAGAAAGTACGTATATTTACGTATCAATCCCAATACCATACCAGCCCTGTATTATATACTGCCCACTGCTGAGCACAGGCCTCCTCTACAACTGAGCGGGTTAAGGCCTTAGTCCACCACGCTGGCCAAGTGCGGGTTGGCGGGCTTCACATAGCTTCGAAATTCAGAGAACTTCTCAGGTATGCAGGTTTCCTCACGATGTTTTCCTTCACCGTTAAAGCGTATTAATACGTAGGATTAACCCAGCCAACATGATTGCTCTGAAAATGTATACGTGGATCACATGATGCGCAGTGAGCCCCACTGCCCAAAAACACAAACAATACCAGAAGACTGCACTACGCACTGCCTAACTTAAAGTAAAGGAATAGTAATCAGGCAAGGGATTATAGGCATTCAGAAATCTCATATTACCATAAGCAATATGTTGGTTTATATTGGTAATGCCTAGGTCGAGTCGTCCATGACCTAGACCAGCTGTACTCAACCTTTTTTTTCATATGGGCCATATAGACTTCTTAGTTATTACGCTCGGCCCACAAAGTAAATTCATTGACATACTTAAAGCCTAATTTAGATGGATCAGTTAATGCTAAGCAAAATCGTACAAAATTATTGGTTAAAAATGTTATGCCGTCTGAAGAAGGCAATTCTCGCCCGCGTTGACACATTCGAGTCTTTTGACAGGTATTCGAATAGTATTAATAATCTAAGTATTCAAAAGTGGAAAGACGAGTATTGCTATAATAACTACGTATGATAATTGCTCCGTCTCAATGAAGCTTAAATGTCTAAGGTCCAATTACACCAACTTCTTATTTAACGGGCATTAGTTAATCGGGCATTCAAATTAACGCGAATGTTAAAGTATCGCGTGTCCCATAAAAAAACGCCTAGTTAAGGAAGATTATCACCAGTTAGGGCATGGTGGGACACTCAAAAACCTTAAGAGTCCGTTAAGACAGTTAACAGGTTGTTAAAGTAACGAACAGAGCATGGTGAAATTAAGCCTAAACGTAAAAAAATACGTTACATTAATTTTAATAAAAAGTATTTACAACTGCGTGATTTCATTCCTACAGTGTTAGTATACAACTCAAATTATTATGGGAAAAGTTTCTTTAGAGGAGTTACATTTTTGAAATCAGGTGAGTCATTTGTAAAATTGGGCCGCATGTTGAGTATACCTGGCCTAGACAATGCGTAAATATAGCTACCACTTTAATTCTAATGGGAATCGTATTTGCATATTTAAATGGATTCAGAAGTTTTGCAGTGGAATGCAGATGTCATTTTGCAGTTCCCTGTATCGACCTCCCGTTTCACCTTTACATAATTACATGCAACTGGAATTAGTAGATATAAGGTTAATCGCTTTATAACCTTTTGGGTGTGCAACGCGATTTAGTTGCATAATTAGGATACTGAAGCAAATGCAGAAGTTTTAGTTATGCAATAATTTAAGGGTGAATTGTTGACAAGATGCATTTTCGTTTGTATCTCGAAGATGCTAGGACCTCATATAATTAGAGTATAGCAGGAATACAACAGTTTGTTTAAATAAAAAGTATCCAGTTAGATACATTGTTATCGTAATTGCGAATCATTAAACCCCTTGGTATCAGAGGTTTGAGACTATTCAGGTACAGTACTATAAATATTGTCTAATTAGTTCTGTTTATGAAGAAATTTAAAGTTGTACGATTTTCGCATTATCAACCATATTCTGCCTGAGTCAAAATGACTTAAAATGGGAAGATTTAAAACTAAACACACGTGTATGTACAGTCAGCAGCATAAGTAGCTGAACAAATTCAAAACTTCAAAGCGCCTATACACTTTTGTTTCTTACCAATTTTTATTCTCTCTTCACAAAAACACAATTAAAGGGATTCACTTTACTTAAATTAAAGAAAAAATAAATGTTTCAATTAACCTTAACGCGTAAATGTGATTTGATATTTTGAGATTGTTCAGCTACTTATGTGGCTGACTGTACATTCTACATATCGTTCATAGAATCGAGCAATCAGCTACATCTATTTAAGTTTCCGCCAAAACGAAAAGGTTTAATTAAAGCGCAGCTCCTGTGTAAAAGCTTTTAGAGAAAATAAAAATGGAAGAAAAAATGCAAGCGACTCTTTGCTGGGGTGGTTTACACGCGGTAGCTGCACAAAGCGGCACTTAACTTGGTCGACGCTCAGTGACCAACCTACAACCCTTTTATAAAACTTAAAGTCGATGCCTTAAAGTAAATTAAAGTCGGGGAAGACGCTGCAAATGAGTTGGGTAACTAGCGTTTTAATAACTTCCCCTAGGAACAAATCTGTTTTGACCTGTTATAATTACTTTTTAAGGTTAATTGAAATTGGAAATAGAGATTCGATTAAGTTCATTTGCCGAACTGTGAAAATATTTTGGTTTGTGTTTCTAGTAAATGTCAACACATTTCTTTTAGGGCCGATTTCACCACATGCTGATAAAGTCCCTGATAGCCTATTCGGAACTTATCCGCCATATAAACTACAACTTTCGGTTTCACAGATCTCGAATGAAAATATCTGGCAGAAAAATCACTAGTAATCTGTCAGATTTCTTTCTTAGATACCGTTATATGCCAGATAGTTATCTGGAACTTTATCAGGAACTGGTGAAACTGGCCCATATTATTGGAAAATTTGATTGACTTTTATCCTTTTATCCATATTTCTCTGTTTGCTGAATTTTATTATGAAACATTTTTCGATGTAAAATATTATTGAATACAACAATGTGAAGTAACTCACCAAACTATACAATTAATTGTGTGTGAATTCGAAACTTTAACAGAAAAAAATATATTTTTGCGTGTTATTTTTTTATATTGATTTACAAGATAAACTTTTAAAATAAGTTAGAGTTTTTTTTTTTTAACTCCCGACAAAAAAAGAGGGCTGAATTTAGGGTGTGTATCTGTATGTCTGTCTGTGGCATCGTAGGTCTCAAACGATTGGGCCGATTTTGACGCGTTTTTTTTTTGTTTCACACAAGCTGCTTCTTTCAGCTGATGTGATCGAGATGGTTCTTAGCTATAATTTATCAAGATCTGTTCAGGCGTTCAAAGATTATCAGCACATTTCTAACTTTCACAACTCCAATTGATTTAAAAGTTGGTGTACTGTGACTTTGGCAATGTTTTAAAGACATGTTAACCTTGAGCTGATGCTGCAGCATCAAGTTGTCTGCTGGATACCCAACGCTTTAACAAATTATAGCAGATATAGCGTGTATGGGCTTATAAGAATGGTCTCAATGGGTAGGTGGTAGATAGTGGATAATTATCAAGGCCCCATGATGGAGAACATAGTCATTTAAAAAGTCCTAATATCCTACTAATATTATAAACGTGAAAGTTTGTAAGTATGGATGTATGGATGTTTGTTACTCTTTCACGCAAAAACTACTGAACGGATATCAAATAAAATTTGGAACACAGGTAGATTATGTCCTGGATTAACACTTAGGCTACTTTTTATTCCGGGAAAATATAAAGCGGGACTTTTATTCCGGGATAACTCATTCACGCGGGCGGAGCCGCGGGCAAAAGCTCGTATTAAATAAAAATTCAATTAAAATTAAAATAACCCCCGAAAGTAGACAACAAAAGCATATATTTATGGTCTATTAATGCTAAGTGGTCCAAGTATATAAAGGTACATTGAAATTCTCTCGGGATTCTAGCGGTGAAAGGAAATGCACCGCGGGACGTCCGCCGGAATCAACTTCAATTCATGTGAACTTGTATGATTCTGGAAGATAGAAATTTTGCCAATGAGTAATTCAATGTTTGTATTTGACGGTCAAAATCACTCTTCGACTGAGCTATTACTATTTATTCTTACTAAGCTATTATTTATTATTAATAAAGTGCGAGCTTATCGCCATATATAACACAATATTGTATCCCGGGCAAATTATTTAGATCTTCGAAGCGAACTATACACATTTTTTATAGTGCAAGGCAACCCACTTCACCTGATGATAAGGAGAGAGAGTACAGATAGAGTTTTGACTGACAAGAGGTCCTGTGAGAGATCCCTTGCCAGACGCTACAATTATGCCGGCCTGTTTCAACTGAATCTCGGAACGTGACAGACTTACGTGGGCCACTATGGCGGGTATTACAGCTTTTTTTTATGATATGAAGTAGAGTAGCGCGCGGTATGAAGTAGAAGTACGGCGTCAGTAGCGCCAGGGTTAGGAGGACTATTATACCTGATAACCAAAGATATTTTTTTTTATGGCATTGAATGACGAGACGAGCATGCCATTCGCCTGATGGTAAGCGATACGACCACCCATAAACAGTAGCAACACCATTCAGCACCTTGACTTATAAAGTACTGTGTGACATTCCACTGCACCCGTCATCCTGAGACATAAGATGTTAATTCTCATTATGTCCAGTAGTTACACTGGCTACAATGTCCTTCAAACCGAAACACAACAGTGCATGCACATTGCTGCTTGGCGGTAGAAATAGACATTGCGGTGGTACCCACCCAGACGGGCTCTTACATATGACAGACCTACCACCAGTAAACTAGGATAAAAAAATAAAATACTTTATTCATCACGTAGGCGAACATAGTTGCACTTATGATAAGTCAAGATACATTAATAATAATTATTAAAAAAAGTCACTAACATCATCATCAGCCTCACGACTTCCACTGCTGAATATAGACCTCCCCCAAAGATTTCCATTTTAACTAACTACAGACATTTTTATAGAGAGCAAAATCAATGAAAAATAAATAAAGAAGCCAATCTTGGGCTGGCAGGAAAGAGGAGATAAAAAAAGATAATTATATTTTATTAAAAATAATGGCAGTCCTCACCGGTGAAGACAATACAGACCCTTACCTAGCTAACCTACCAGCCTTTCACTAGCTACCTAAAGGCAAAAAGAGACTCCGGGCACATTCAGTCAGAAACTTTCAGTCACCAGGAACGTTCAGTTAGAACACCCAGACACAGACTATAGACACATTGGGACTAAAAACAAATTTATCCCTAGTCGAAAATGAATCCTTTTAACTTTTCAGATCAAATGGTCCACGCAATAGCGCGTAGATAAACTATATTAAGACAAACTATATCATCACAAACAGAAAATATCATTTGGAAGTTGGAACTATTTGCATTACTTTGACTGCGTCGGTGGCGTAGTTGTATTACGGTACGACTGCAATGCTGAGGCCTGCTGAGGGTTCGATCCCCGAGTCAAGCAAAGTGATATTGGATTTTGCTATTCAGTATCAGCCTGAAGTCTGGTATTTGTGCCTGATATGGTGATAGGCTCGCCCCTATCACATCACGGGACGGAATACGCACGGTGAAAATTTGGTGCAATAGTTGTGCGTCTGCATACCCCTCCGGGGATAAAAGGCGTGAATGTGTGTTGTGTATGTGTGTGTTTGCATTAATAATTATTCATTAAATTTTCGATAACCAGTTCAAATAAACCCCATCACAAGCCAATCATGTTCAATGTAGACATTATTCGAAATATTAGTTGGCTTACATACCTCATTTGCTGGCTTTGTGAAGTGGAAACTTGCGTGAAATTAAATTTATATTGCGAGATACAGGTGGTGTCGGCTGAATATTGCATCAATACATCTGGGTGCACAGGCAAGTTTGAAATATGGGAAATATGAGCGTTTGAGTTTGGTAATTAGAATATTTTATGCAACACTAATTATTGTGTAAAATATACTTTTTTGTTATTTTTTATTTATTATATAATATAGGTACATATATTATTTTAGTATATAATGTTAGAGAAAAATAATATAACCATATTTTCTTTAATAGGTACAAGTTATGTTACTTTGGTAGCCACAAGCTTTGATCAAATACTTAAATATTTCTCTCAATTATATGACAGCCTCATTTCAGTAATTGGAATCGAGTCACTCTTTTTTCGAACTATACAATTGTGCCTTTTACAACTTTAGAAAGCAAATATATTCGTATAATTTCTATGACGATTAATTAATTACAGAGTCTTATATTTGAGTTGCAGGAACCCGCTGGATGCAGGCCGCTTCTGACAGGTTGGTCTGGAAGTCTTTGGGGGAGGCCTATGTTCAGCAGTTTACTTCTAAAGGCTGAAGAAGAAGATATTTTAGATTTTATGGCAGTGCAATATAGTCCAAGACTAATAATTTCGGAACTTTAAATTGAACTTTTGTTTTCTTTAGACTTCGAATTATAATACTGCCGTAAGCGCAAAAGCGGTGTGTCGAGGAACGCTAGTTAAGAGAAAATTTTAGTTTTCCTCCCTTCCCTCCTGGTAGGCAACAGCTTGGCTGTGCCTCTGGCATTGCTTTAGTCCATGGGCGGCGGATACCACTTACCATCAGGCGGACCGCTTGCTCGTTTCCCTACTAAGACAATTAAAAAAAATGTTTTGTAATTATAGTTTTCTTTTCACTTTTCGTGATTTGAGGTAAAATTGAGATAGGGATCTTTTTCTTGAGGGTTTCTTTATATGTTTTAAAAAAATATATCGCTTTATAGCTATTTTTTTTATTAGATGCGCATTATTTAAGCTATCTGACGCCATAATAATCAAATATAAGATATTTTTTGAGATACGGCTTTTGATCTTAGCACGGCAGAATATAAATTCTGTTATAATTTTGTTCTTCCCTAAAGCCGCTAAAGCTTCATCGATTACTATGTTCCACTTTAAACAGTCATTACAAATTTAAGTGGTAGATATGACGGTGTTTTGAATAATAGATAAGGTACAAATTTTGCCGCGAAGCGATTTCATCGCAAATAATTTATCAAAGTCAAGACACTTAAGACCTGGGCGTCGCCGGAGCGAGATAGAGACACCTTTTTAGAAACTTTTGTTGATCGATCCTTTACATATGTGATTGATGTATTTGTATCAGGTATCGATAAGCGAACTTGATTGATTACATACGTGTTTTGTAGGTGATCAGGTTTTTTATTATTTTAATTTTAATATTATGGTTATACTTTAGGAAATCCATTTGTAAGTAATATTAGACATATCTTTGAATTAATTATAAATGTATAATTGTATATACGTAAGAACTAAGGATTCATTTGTTTACTTCTATCTTTTACTTGAACCTACACCTTTATTTTATTAAAAAAATAAGTACCAGATGTGGTTTTTGCTGCTTGATGCCATTCTCAAACACGCCGAAGAAAATCCTAACTTCAGAAGTTTCTATGGCGGTTGTCTGTGTTTATAGAAAAATTATATTATTAGTTTTCTTATTTTAACTCTTAAACATATTTCAATAACAACTAACATACTAAAGGGTCTCTCGTATGCTAAACAGAGGCTGTGCTTTGTCATGAAATCTTTTGTAATTCGAAGGTCTGAAGAGTATTTTTATTGTTGGCCGTTTTTTACACGCTTTATATTAGCTTCACTTGTATGTTTGTATGTTTGTAACTCTCCGACTCCGACTCCTTTCGGCGCGATTTTGACCCACTTTAAACGGTCTGATTTTATTCAAACTTTGTAGGTTTGTCGAGGACCGATATCAATACACTAATTTGATAAGATTATGCCATTATTCAATTTGCAAAATGAGATTTTTGACAATTTATATATTTTTAGTGACATTTGTTGGACAATAGTAGAACGGAACTAAAAAATTAAAAATAAATAATAGTTTAAAAGAACTAAAAAACACGCTTTATAGAAAATCCAACTAAAAATTAGAAAAAAAAATTGAATTAAGAATAGTGTAAATAGGAAAAAAAATTATTTAATTGTAAAAAAAAGCGTGGGGTGCATGGTGACAATAGTTATAAATATGTTATTGACAGATAATATGAGTAGAAGTATTATATATCATTTTGATAATATCTTAAAAAGCACCCCACGCTTTTTTTACAATAAAATATTTTTTTTTCTTATTTACACTATTCTTAATTCAAATTTATTTTCTATTTTTTAGTTGGATTTTCTATAAAGCGTGTTTTTTATTTTTGTTGTATAACAAAAACAACGGCTTTTTAAGAAAAAAATGTGATCAATAAACATCGAATAGGAAATATAAAACATTTATTTTTTAACGCGTAATTTCCGTCATCTTTCCACTACATTACAACTCCCGCCTTCGCAAACATCACTTGACATTTTCCTTTGAGTCTGACAATAGCTGAAGTGAAGTGGTTTATTATTATCCCAGTAATTTTAATAAAAGAATATAAGACATTATTAATAAGAATAGAACTACGTGTATTATTTTCTTAAAAATTTAAATACAACTTAACCGATTCGGCGATGCTAGCTCGCTGGATTAAATTACATGCAGTCAAGTAGACTTTGTTACTAACACTATTCTTAAGCAATAAATGTTACTAACCCGTTTATGGATCCTCGATGTCCGAAATAAAATAATTTATTATTATTAACCATGAGTTATGAAGTTTGTTGAAGTTTGTTTGTTGGAGTTGAAGTGGACGATAGCCTAGTTGGGAAAGGAACGGTCTGCTGAGACAATGTCCGGAGGTTCAAACCCAAGGCACACACCTCTGATTTTTCGAAGTTATGTGTGTATTGTTTATCAATTATCGTTCGCTTTAACGGTGAAGAAAAACATCGTGAGGAAACCTACATACCTGAGAATTCTCGATAAGAATTTCGAGGGTATGTGAAGTCTGCCAATCCGCACTAGGCCAGCGTGGTGGACTAAGGCCTAAACCCTCTCAGTAGTAGAGGAGGCCCGTGCTCAGCAGTGGGCAGTATTTAATACAGGGCTGGTATTATTATTATTATTTTATGAAGTTTGTTAGTTAAGTCCACAAACTCGCACACAAATTTGGCATTAAATATTCAAACTTAGTGACAAAACTTGCACTAGGATACCGCCATACGGTGCAAACTCGTCATAGTAGTTCTTCCATTAATCAAATGTTGAGACCATTTCTATATTTATTTACTTTGTAGATCGGTATGGTTACGACTGAGAATCGCCTATTTTTTTACCATAAAAGTCGCTTAAATCGGAACCATACTATTTTTACCGTGTAATATTATTTTACTAATATTATAAATGCAACAAAAATATATATTTGGATGTTTTTTAGGAGCAACCACATAAACAGCTGAACAGATTTGGATTAAATTAAGCGCGTGCCAACACCATGTCGTCGATTAATACATAGACAATTTTTAACCAGGTAATTTTCCGTGAGAAATAATTGAAAATTTAATCTGATTTTTAAATAGATGGGGCTGGTGTCCTGCAGATAGCGCTATGAATCGCTACATTGATTTAGGTACTTGTATCGGGAAAGGGTGAGTGAAGCCGCGAGAAAATCCTAGTAATTCTAATACATATTAAAAATCCTTACGCGGCCACCTGATCATATGTTTCTTAATATAACACCCCAAGTTGGCAACAGTTAATTAACTTTGAATTCATACCGTGACCTCAACTTTCGGGTAGGCGTAACTTCGTCTTTTCAAAGGATTCAGGGCAACTTTAACCAACGTTTCCTCAGATAACTCATTAAAAACAAATTTCGGAAATCTTTCCAACCTTTTCTTATCGGTTTACTTTTAGAAAGAATGGATATTTTGTAAAGTTGTGTAGGTATAATGTTTCTCTAATATATAATAGTATCAATTTTAAGGGCGCATTTACAAATTTCCGTAGTTTTGAGGTACCATTTATTGAATCAGGAGTTACGCTTATGAGGAGATCTTGGTATATAAATAAAGATTAAACATTCCTCTTTGCTTATAGCATATAGAAATTGTATGCTTCCATACAATATTATCACGTAAATACGTTTATTCTGGAGCAATAATCGCTGAAAATGACGAAAAATAGGGTCGGAATCGGAACCATTATACCTTAAACTAATGAATATTTTAATATAAAACCGAAACAATATGATGGCTTATATAGTCTTCTCGCTTTATGACTAATTATTTTCAAGTCAAATTAAATACTTTTCCAGTAAAGAGAAAAAATATAACCTGAATTGAATTTCTTCATACATTTTCCAATTTCGGGCTGTCATTCCGCGCTGAGACGCGGCCGAGGAAGCACGGGTGTACAACTTTTTTTCAAAAAATAAATACGTAATAAATTGATCGCGATGTCATTATACTACGAATAAAATAGTTGATACTATTTCAAATTATTATTTTTCAAAAAGCAAGTATGAAAATTTAATATTACAATAAGTCAATACAAATTTGATTTAATTAATGAAACATTCATTTATTTTAATGCATATATTTAAATTTCATTATTAAAATGGCATAGTATTTTTATATTTACAAAATCGACAAGTTTTGCAGTATATGGTATTTACTATTTATCTATTTATAATTTTTAGTATCGGTGAATATTTATTTTTAAATTTTACTAGGTTTAGTTCGCGTTTTTGCCCGCGTTCAAAGCCTTTCCCGGTACAAAAATATCTAAACACTCAATACTACAGTACTACAGTACTATAGTACTACAGTTCAGCCACAACTATTCACTAGGCATGGCTGCTTTGGTGAGTAGCTGTGTCGTATCGTAGGTACCGAGGTGTCGGCTGTGTGTGCCATTGTGACAGTTGCCCGCTGGATACGGCTTAATATGCGTTTGAGTTTTGCCCAGCCTGGAATGAGGAGCGCAGCGCTCTCAAAGCAGTCGTCAGAGGCGGCCTCTCGTTGCCGGCCGTGGTCGCTCCCATGGTCGGCAGTCAGGAGGTCTGGCGTGTGTTGGCTCACTTCTGCGAGATAGTCCTCTCGTAGAAGGAGAGTGCTGAGAGAGTTCTGGAACGCGAGGATTCCTCCCGCCGTCAGAGGAGACGTAGGAGGCGCCGGGTGGACGACTGACCGGCGTCTCCCACCCTGTGGATTGAAGGTGTTTGGAGAATTCCACCACGGTATCCCCTGCCTGTCGTAAAAGGCAACTAACAGTGGCCACCCGGGCGTCGCGGGCGGGTGCCGTCTCTAGCTTTGTCTTTTTAGCACATTGTTGCGACCCCCCTGATGGACAGCAGTGTGGCAGGTAGGCCTCACGCTGCCGTTGACGCCGAGAGCGCCGAGATGCACGGGGGCTCCTGAGCCTATATCTCACTTGCTTTACATAGATGATCTCAAGTTGTTTGCATCAAAACAAACAGAATTGATTGAGTCGTTAAAAATTACTGAAAGATGTAGCAAATAACTCAACATGGAGTTTTGTGTAGATAAATGTGCGGCTATCCATATGAAGCGAGGAGAGGTCGTGGTCTCTGGTGACATACAAGTCTTAGAGACTGTAAGACTTAGATCCCTTTCTGAGACGGAAACTTACAAATATCTGGGTATGCCTGAGGCACTGGGGATTATGAGTGCCGACGTAAAACAATCGCTGAATGACCGTTTCTTCGGCCGCCTGGCAAAAGTATTTAATAGTTTTTTGTCAGGTAGTAACAAGATTTGTGCTTTCAACGGTTGGGTTATGCCTGTACTCATGTACTCTTTTGGTATACGCAGAAAGAAAGACTCAGACTGAATTGGACGCCCTGGATCGAAAGTTCCGGACCCTACTGACTGCATATCGTATGCATCACCCACGGTGGTCAGTGATGAGGTTGTACATCCCGCGAAGATGCGGGGCTGAGGCTTACTTAATGAACTTGCATAACCGGGAGGTATGCAATCTCAGGAATTATTTCCTCCACAGCGAAGTAGGCATGTATAAGATTTTAGTCATGGTGGATAAGGGATTTATCCCACTTTCCTTGGCGAATGAGAACTGGCGAAAACCTATGGCGATGGGCATTAGCGAACGCGATGTGATATGGAAGATCAAAGAAGTATACGGTCGGTTCTATCGCGGCCTTGTCGTTTCTGCTCATGGGTTGATACCAGAGTCTCGACCAACACCTGCTGAAGCTCTCAATTGGTAGTTGGGTCAAGAGCCAGATGCAGAAAGTAGTACTTCTGGACACCGCAATGTCAATGTCTTTTTCTACCGCCAAGCAACAGTGTGCATGCACTGTTGTGTTTCGGTTTGAAGGACATTGTAGCCAGTATAACTACTGGACATAATAAGACTTAACATCTTATGTCTCAGGATGACGAGCGCAATGGAATTCAACACAGTACTTTGTAAGTCAAGGTGCTGGATGGTGTTGCTACTGTTTATGGGTGGTCGTATCGCTTACCATCAGGCGAACGGCATGCTCGTCTCGTCATTCAATGCAATAAAAAAAATGTCTATTACATGATGAAATTATAATAATTATTATTATTAAATATAATTGTAAACATTCGACAATTCCAAAAAAATAAATATGGATGAGTAAAATAATAACTTCAAGTATTAAGATTAGCTCGTTCAAATGGAAAATCTAGTTTAAATCGGTTTCGATGTGTGCGCGTGTAGCAAAGCGCGTTCTTGTCATTCAAATATCTAAAATCGAAGATGTCAAAAATGTAATAGCGTCCTTAACAGCCTCAACGCAGCTGACATAGAAGAAGAATCGATTAATATTTAAAGATAATTTAATTTAGCATTTCTGAAATCATTTTCAGAACCTTCTTACCAATAGCTAACAACTTCTTTAGCTTTTTATTTTCAGAATAGAATGTACTGATTATAATATTTAATTTTTTTTTGTTCCAAATAGTAGCTAAAATTATTTTGTCATAGTCATTGAGTACCTGCCTAGTATCAATTCTAGACTTACATTTTTAAACTTATTTGCATTCTTTTCTCAATTCTTTTAATTGGTGGCCATTCTGTTAGATTGCACAGCATCTACAGAATCTTAGAAAAAGAAATTCGCGAGCGAAGACGAAGTATTACACTAGTAATATAAGTGTTAACTTTTGTAAATTTATATGAGTATTACACGCGTTGGTTGTAAATCTTTTTAGAATTGGTAAAACGTTGTCAGCCTGCGCACTTGAATACTAAAAACATTTAAAACAAATGTTAAATTCAAAAAAATTCACCCAGAAAATGTTAGTACAATAAATAATCTTATTTTACGTCTTATACAATGTAAGTTTAATGTGTGGTATACCATTTATATAGGTTTGTTTATTTGAAATATTTCCATTTCGCACTATCGAAGTGCTGATCAGAATACAAAGTAAAACAGTTGATCTTTTTTACACACACACACTCACGACTTTTATCGCCCAAGGGGTAAGCATAGGCGCAACTAGTTTGCACCCACTTTTCGCAGTGCGTATTCCGTCCCATGATGTGATAGGGGGCGAGCCTGTCGCCATATCAGGCACAAATTCCAGACTCCGGGCTGATACTGAACTTAAAAAACCCAATATCACTTTGCCCGACCCGGGAATCGAACCCCAGACCTAAGCATTGCAGTCATACCGTAATACAACTACACCACCGAGGCAGTCCTTGATCTTTTTTTATTTACTGATATCGTAGGTATTATAATTTAATGTAGGTACTTACTTTAAATATTGTGGTCAACATCCAGCTCTTGTATAAACTATTAATGAGAAAGATAAACTTATATCATTTATTATCTTCCTATCTAACTTAACTGTGACACAGATGCGGGCTCAAGAACTTGGGCTCAAACCTGCAGGTTTTCTCGGCGGTCCATTCGCCAATAAGCTATCGCTATATAATTCATAAAACATTGCGCTAAAATTATGTACCACTAACACATAGCAGAAATAATTCGTTAAAACACACAAATTACGTGGAACAAAAATTCAAAATATTTCCTAACAACATCCCATTTGATACATAAATTGTTTGTTATAAATCTAAACAAGATATATGAGGACAGTACCATACGGGCACACTAAATCAATCACAAAGCAAAGTGGGACATGAAACAGATTCCAACATGCCATTCAAAGTTCGGCCAGTGATTTGTACTAGCATCTGTCAGGCGTGTGCTAACATGGGCCCGAAAATTACATGCTAGCCTGATTTGCTTCTTCTAAGCCTCATTTAGACGGATCAAATAGCTGGGAGTAATCGTACGCAATAAAGTAGTTTCCTATGTTTGATTTTGTATATTATTGTATATGTTACAGAAAATATTACTACTATTATAATATAAAATTGGTTGAAAAAAAAAGCAGTTATTCATATTTGATTTATTATTGTGATCAAAAGTGGGGATATCGCGCTACCTCTTTCGTACAAACGTAGCGTTACCGCCGATGACACTCGGTGACTTCACAATCTATTTTACTGTTATTTGACAACTTACCCCTTCTACCCAAAACTTTATAATTTACTCATGCGCCAATTTCGAAAATTCTTTTTCCGCTAGATTTTGGATGACATTCATTATTGATAAATGTATTTTAAAAACAGTAGTCAGCTACCTTATAATTGAACCCTGGTGCAACATGCTCAATGGCGAGGCAATTCTCGCCTGCGCAAATTTATGCGAGCGTTTTGACGGATATGCAGAACACGATTATTGCTAGCAATACTTGCTTCATCTAATTTTATCGATTGACAAAGGATAATCGTCACTCGTCAGACAAGCTTTTTTCTCTACATAGTAATAGTATTAGTTTAACACGTAGTAGCTTTTTTGTCTATTACTTTATCATTTGCAATTGCATACAATATAATCTTTATTACATCATTTAACCGTATATGGGCAAAATTCATTTAGTTCACCCATTCATCACTGCGCTTATTTACGTCCCATGGTATGATAATGGGTAAGTATCGTCGTATCCTATATTAATATTACTCTTGAGGACTATAGTTAACCTTTGTTTTTAATATATAATTGAAACCAACAGTGGGGCGAATGAATACTTCACTTGTATTAGTTCTAATAAATACACTGATGATAAATTCTCACTAAAATTAGAAGAACGTTTCTTGATACTTAACTTACAAAAAAAGTTCGATATTCAAACTTATATGGATAAATAGAATTAATCTTTTTGGTCCTCAAATCATATTTCTGTTAATTTGATATGCGCCTTATTTGGCAGAAAATCAAACACGGTCACTAGTTTGCGGTTACACCGTAATATACAGCTAGCCAGTATTTCAGAGCCGGAAAACATACGTTGCCAAATCGGTTAGTTTTAAAAATATTTAGGTTCGCTCTAAAAACGAATTTACGATGAAAGTAAATAATGTGAAAGTTTTTTTTTTTAATATTTTGGAAACGCCTATCGAGTATCATTGGAATTTGTTTCTGTGTTCTAGCAAAAGCAATCAAAAATGTCCAAGTATCGGTTAAATATTAGTTTTCATACGTACATTCCTTTTATTTCAAAAACCGATTTTTATACAATTTATTTTAAAATCGTATCAAAATTTAAACAATTAATTTGTAAATAATATTTTATTATTCGATATTGTATTATATTCTATTAACTATGAACAATTTCAGTGCTTTACATATCTACTATAGTAAATCGACATTTCTAAAAGTGATTATTATCATATTGAAAATTATCATTATTATGTCGAAATTACTAGATGTTCTTGTTTCTTCCGATGTAGTTTATTTGCCAGTCTGAAGATTGTAAAGATGTCCATCAAATAAATTATAACCCAATTTGATATGAAAGTGAAACACAATAAACACTGTAAAATTTCCTTTTGCACAATAATAAAACTCGTAATAAATAACACTCAAATTAGATGAATATTCTATTCAAAACTTGCAAACATTCACACAATAACTATTCAACAATATTCGAATAAAGTTCGTATCGATACAATAAGTTCATTAAGTTATTGCAGTGCTGGAACTTCTTGGTAAGATGTTGCGACATTCCGAGATTTATTAGCTGGAGTTGTTCTTAATAAATGGTAATAATATGTATAACTTTGTACTTACTGTCACCTCTTAAAATAAAACTAAAGATAATTAAATAATACTCATAAATATGTCGCTTACTTCTAGGAGAAATATAACTTCAATCATTTTTTAAGTAATTATATAAAGACTAGTAAAAGTTGAATTCTATTGGTTCTTAACGTTAATTTGATTGACTATCTTATTCACTAGAATAGGTACAATATTAAACATACATTAAGTATTGTGCTACAGGTATACAAGTATCAATATTTGTTACACATATTTCCATACAAAAATCCTGAAACAAAGAGCAAGCGGTCGCTGGTCAATTATGGCTTTGTTCGAAGGCATGGTTACAGGAAAATTGGGGAATTCGACACAGCAACACAGGTGAGAGTATCAGAGGGTAATTAAATTGGCTTGCTTGCTCCTACGCAAATAATGCTGGCGCTGTATCGATCGTTGATAATTGCTGTGCCGATACCTTGTGACGGTATTTACGGGTGGTTTAGCGTGTCTTGAATTCAATTACTCGCTTTGGGAAATTTGGATCTTTGATTACGGTTATAATCTTTACGATGGGAGTTAAATACAGACTTTGAACATATATGTCTTAATAAGGTTTTCCTATCCCAAAAATTGATAGGTACAGACTGAACATTTTATAATCATATAGCACTGTTATGGTGTCACCTTTATTAGGGAGTATGTGAGTGTCCCACAATAATATAATTATAAATGTATAAAGGTTTATTAACAGGTGAAAACAAATTTTACATTATTATATTTTACATAGTTATACGCGTGTACACAGTGCCAGTCTCCACGTTACACCACTGACTCTCTCGAGTGACTAAACTCCGTATGCATTGTGCTTACATGGCAACATGGCCGTTACAGCTCTAAGCCTATGTTGTTTTATCCGTGGTCTATTCAAATTGACCTCGTGAATTTGCTTGCAATTTGCCAGTGTAATAAGAGGTTTAACTTTTCTTGACCATGGATGAAACAAACCGGCCTAGGTTAATCTTAAGGAATAAACTACAGCTAACTATCCATTATGCAGAACTAGAATTCAACCTCAACCCATGCAACACAGGAAATATGTTACTAATATAATCACGAAAACCTATTAACGTTGTGAATAAACAGAAAGCAACGAAACGAGATGTTTCTCATACGTTATCTTCTTAGTAACGTTATCACGTAGAACTACTGTATAGAATTGTATTACGTTTGCACGACATCGCAGAAACTGGGTTATAAAAAATGTGTCATAGACTACGTGTTGACCGAGGCAGAAGGGAATAAGGAAACGTGAAACAAGTTAGATAATATTTAATACCTTATTATTAAGATTTTAACTATATATCTTCAAAGATAGATTAAGATGTATATCCCAACACAAACAAAACTTTTGCTTAAAGGGAAACTTAAATAGTAAAAAAAAAAAAATTTGACTTTTTAAAAACTGCCAGTGATTGAAATTTGGCACACGGGTTGATCATGTCTTGGATTACCACATAGGCTACTTTTTATCCTGGGAAATATAAAGCGGAACTTTTATCCCGGGAAAACTCATTTACGCGGACAAAAACTAGTATTTGATAAATATGCTAAATCTAATATATTTGAATTGTTTCCATAGTTTTATATTTCCCATCTATTGTGTTCGTAAGCCGTCGATAGAGATCTTTGGCATCTTGCGGCAGGCCAGTTTATATCACTGTCAGAGTGGTCAACTTGACACTTTATCCGATCAGATTTGATAGACTACTTTGATGTTATCTTTGCAATTGAACATTCCTGTTTATGTAACAGATTATCCTCTAGTTCAAGGAAACGTCTCGACTGCCTTGATGGAGTAGTTGTATTACGTGCGCTATACGAATGAACTTTGAGGTCCTAAGTTCGATTCCCGGGTCGGGCAAAGTGATGTAGGGTTTCTCTGCTCAGTGTCAGCCTAGAGTACGAAATTTATGCCTGATATCTATAGGCTCGCCCCCTATCACATCATGGGACGGAATAAACAGGTGAAAAGTGGGTGCCCTGGTTGGACCTCTTCCTACCTCTTCAGCGATAAATGGCGTGAAGTTGTGTTTGAATTGCATGCTTTTTAAGGAAACGCTTAATTCATTTTTTTTTATTTCCTTGTATGACGAGATGAGCATGCCGTTCGCGTGATGGTAAGCGATACGGCAACCCATAAACAGCAGCAACACCATCCAGAACCTTGACTTACAAAGTACTGTGTGGCATTCCACTGCGCTCTTCATCCTGAGACATAAGATGATAAATCTCATTATGTCCAGTAGTTACATTGGCTGCAATGTCCTTCAAACCGAAACACAACAGTGCATACTCACTGCTACTCGGCGGTAGAAATAGACATTGCGGTGGTACCCACCCAGACAGACTCTTGCATATGAGAGACCTACCACCAGTAAAGTAAGTAGTAAGTAATTCGTATTAGTTGCTTCTAAAATTTCAGGTAGCTTATGTCGGCGTATAAATAGTTAGAAAATTCTCTCATTGGACATTGGGTCTGTCTAATAGATGAAGTACCTATACTATGCCTCACATTGCCATTACGTTTTGTTTAACCAATGAGATTTTTGAAAAACCCAAAAACCTCATGACAATCATTGATTTCGATCAGGACATTTATTGTTTTTTATGGCAATAAGCCAGCAATAGTTTACTACTATGTACTGGAGGATACTCGGTTTTATTCCCAGGTCAGACAGCGAGCAGGTGAAAAGATATATATATTATACACTTTTGTTCTACTACTTTTATATATAAAAATAATACAACGTCTTACTCTTGCGATTAAAGATTTACAAAAAAAAAAAACGAATCAACGAGCAGATGCTGCAAGTTAACTATAGTTCCAATAAAGGCGAAAACACAATGCAAGGTCGCCTTGTAACAGCGCATATTTCACTAATTACGTTATTTACCTCTTTTCTTCGATCCTTCGTTTTCAGTCCCTTATTTGACTTACGAAGGTAAACAGTATAAAGTCATTGTTTTAGATTTATGTAACTAAGAATATGACTTTCATACTACAGTACCGGCACGCTATAATGGCCGTTTTGACGTTAGTCCGCTAACGTTGAAGGAGCTAATTGCTATACAGTCAGCAGCATAAGTAGCTGAACAAATTGAAAATTTCAAATTGCCTACATACTTTTGTTTCTTACTAATCTTTTTTTTCTCTTCACAAAAATAAAATATAAGAGATTTACCTTACTTCAAACGAAGAAAAAAAGTTTTAGTTTAACTTGACGCGTATATAGACGATTTGAAATTTCGATTTTGTTCAGCTACTTATGCTGCTGACTGTACATATTGTGAATAGTGACGTGCAGTAAAATTTATTGGAATGTATAATTTTACGACGAAACTCGACATTTGTTTTTCGAAATATAAAAAAATGTAATTTAATACGATCGTCACTTATAGGATCGCTAATTTATTTTCCTTCAATGTTTTTGTACGATACATAAATAGCAAACGTAACATATTACCTTTGTTCAAACCACTTCTGACTTGCTTGGGACACCGTTAAAGGCTTTGTATAAATTGGCGGACGTTCTCTTAGTTCTGTGTACGATTATTGAAAGCGCTCTCATATCCGTTGTAAGTACAATATGATAAGAACATAGAATCAAACTTTAACAACTTTAAAGCCATATGGTAACTGAAAAGTAATTTGTACTCGATTTTTTGTTCTCAAAAATAATGTATTGTAAGTGGACGATAGCCTAGTTGGGAATGGAACGGTCTGCCGATACAATGTCCGCAGGTTCAAAAGCCAAGGAAAACACCTCTGACTTTTCGAACTTAGGTGTGTATTGTTTATCAATTATCGTTCGCTTTAACGGTGAAGGAAAACATCGTGAGGAAACCTACACATCTGAGAATTTTCCACAAGAATTTCGAGGGTATGTGAAGTCTGCCAACCCGCACTAGGCTAGCGTGCTAGACTAAGGCCTAACCCCTCTCAGTAGTGGAGGAGGTCCGTACTCAGCAATGGGCAGTTTATGATACAGGGCTGATTACATAGCATCTGAGTAGCGTGAGGTTTATTTAGGCTGACAGATTCCATATAGATGGAGAGGTGATACATTTTTGGGAGGGTGTTTGAGATACCTAATGTAAAACAGTGTTAAACAATTTCTAGTTATACATGAATACGATAATGCAGATCAGGCTGAAGAGATGCAGGTCTTAAGCGAACCTTAGGAAATATTGAGGCATTTTGAAATTTTTATGTCTCAGAATTTAGTATTTAAAGAGTTGAAAAAGAAAGCCATATTTATTAGCCTGGTAGCAACCTTTGCAAGGCGTTTGCAGTTATATAAAAAATAGCCCTTTTCTTTAGTTCGTCATACGTATACATTGTCAACATTAGGTTTTGATAAAAATAAAATAAGCTTGGAGTTAGTTTCTATTAATCAGTATTTGGGGATGATTTCACGGTGAAATTCACCGCTTGCTGAAAAATTCTGCTCGACAAATAAATGTATAAGCCGACCAATTACAAAAGTCATACCCCATGAAAAGTAGCCTATACCTATTTAAAAACAGTGATTTACAATTTCAGAAATTTCGTAATAATTCTACCAAAATGAATCCAAAACATCGTTGACCTAAGATAATCATGACCTACGGATTATTACATTTGTATTCGAAGATAACATAGATTGTCTTTTTGTTGCGGAAAAGGAAAATATTAACGAATTTATTGGAATTTTACCGACTGTATTTTCTGCGTTGGTTTTTCATCTTATATCGAAAGACATTACGACGCAGTCATTATTCAAATTTCAGCATCTTCTTCCGCTTACTAGGATCTACATATACATACATACACACTCACGCTACTCCTCGAAGGCAAAGGCGCGACTAGTGCACCCACTTTTAGCTGTGCATATTCGGTCCCATGATGTGATAGGGGGCGAGCCTATCACCATATGGGGCACTAATACCAGACTCCAGGCTGATGCTGAGTAGACAAAACCCAATACCACTTTGCCGGACCCGGAGATCGAACCCGAGTCCTTAGCATTGCAGTTGTACCGTAATACAACTACGCCAAAATGCAATATATCGGGCGGTTAAATGTTTTTTTCAATTGAAATGAACTAACCGTTCCAAAGCTTTTTCGCCTGAATGTGACAGTAGCTGGCAATTATTTAGCGTTTAATATAGAGGCAATAAAATACGACTTTACAAGATTTTTCAGATTTTTTTCATTCTGTTTATACATTATTTATTCTTGCGCAAATAATGATCTAAATAATTTAAGTAATGCCTAAACCACAAAACTGAGTTCGTAATTTTGCTGTAAGAGGACTTTCCAGTATTATAGTATAATGATAATATTATCGATGGAAAGTTGTCAATCAGAAATGTTAAAGACACAAAACTGCCTGCAGCATGAATAGGCCGTACTGACCAAAAGATTCTGAGTGTCATAAATAAAAAAAAACACGTCGACTTGGGAACCTCCGTCTTTGTTTGCAGTCGGCTAAAAATAGATTTGAACTGGAAGCTTTACGGTGGCGCATTCTACGGTCAAAGATTAGCGAGACCTCAATAAATCCTATTGAATCAAATTCCATCCCCCGTTTCACTAGAAAGATGACAAATTAAACTACGAACGAACCTAAAGTTAAACAAACACATATCATTTACTTAACCGCATAATCGTCGTAATACACGTCCAACAACATACGAATATGAATTTAGTGTATAGAATGGAGTTGTCCGGGAAATCGAGGCCACGTTCCGGCTCTGTTTTGTGTCTCGTTTATTACATAACTGGAAATTAGCCGGTCATTGTGGATATTGTAAGGGAACCTTTGTGAGTTTGGTGCGTTGTATGCCATGGATTGAAAATGTTCGAAGCGTTTTGTGATGCGTTTAGTTCTGAAATTGCGGTTAACACTACGAATAATATTTGATCACCGCTGGTGGTCTAAAATGAAGATAGAATAAATAGGTTTGAGAAGCTATTATAGCATATTTGTTTGCTACACCACACAAAACTATATTTACTAACTAGGTGTTGACCGCGGCTTCGCCCGTGTGGAAAGCCTTTCCCGCTACAAAAGTCCCTAAAACACAGTACGACGCCAGCGCCAACTACTAAAGAATCAGTTAAAAATTATCCAATACTAGGTGATGCTCAGGACTCGACCCGCGTGAAGAAGTTTTCCCGGAAAAAAAAAATCCGCCAATAAAAGCCTTTCCGGGGTAGCCTATAGCACTCAAGAGTAATGTAGCTTCCTGTTAGTGAAAGAATTTTTAAATCGGTTCAGTAGTTGCTGAGATTAGCGCGGTCAACCAACCAAACAAACAAACTCTTCAGCTTTATAATATTATAATTATAAGTATAGATTACCCATGGGAGTAAATTACTGTGATACTAAATAATAGTTTAAAACAACTAAAAAACACGCTTTATAGAAAATCCAACTAAAAATAGAAAATAAATTTGAATTAAGAATAGTGTAAATAAGAAAAAGTGTATTTTATTGTAAAAAAAGCGTGGGGTGCTTTTTAAGATATTATTAAAATGATATATAATACTTCTACTCATATTATCTGTCAATAAAATATTTATAACTATTGACACCATGCACCCCACACTTTTTTGTACAATAAAATACACTTTTTCTTATTTACACTATTCTTAATTCAATTTTTTTTCTATTTTTTAGTTTGATTTTCTATAAAGCGTGTTTTTAGTTGTTTTAAACTATTATTTATTTTAATTTTTTAAGTTCTGTTCTACTATTGTCCAACAGATGTCACTAAAAACGAAAGCGCCATTTTGTGACAAGTACGATTTTTTTACGCATAAGAGTAGCCAGTTTAGTTGTAATTCTACTATGGTCCAACAGATGTCACTAAAAATAAATCGCGCCCTTAGGAGTTACAAACATACAAGTGAAGCTAATATAAAGCGTGTAAAAAGAAGTAGCCTATGCGTTAATACAGGACATGATACACCCGTGTCCCAAACATCTAAATCCGTTCAGTAGTTTTAGCGTTTACTTCTAACTTACACCGAAACATCCATATATTTATATATTTATTTAAATTCTTTATTGTACATCAAAGCATAAAAGAAACATATACAATAGAGACTACACCTAAACAAGAAGTACAAATAGCGGTCTTATCGCAATCGGCGATTTCTTCCAGACAACCCTTGCATGGACTATATTAACTATATATTTTAACAAACTTTCGCATTTATAATATAAGTAAGATAAGATTCGCATCTTAATTAGTCCAGCTTTACCAGAGCAGCGCAATAGCTCCTTTTGACTACAAGGGCCTTTAGATTGCAGTTGGCGCTTGGACGTTTACAGATGCTATTAAAGCCATAGCTACAAATTGTTACGCAATTTTGAGCAAAATCGAATCCTATATACGTATTGTTTTTTTTTTTTTAAGTTTTGTAAGCGATACGACTAAACAGTAGCAACACTATTCAGCACCTTGTGTTACATTGTACTGTGTGGCATTCCACTGCGCTCGTCATCCTAAGACATAAGATGTTAAGTCTCATTATGTCCAGTAATTACACTGGCTACAATGTCCTTCAAACCGAAAACAACAGTGCATGCACACTGCTGCTTGGCGGTAGAAATAGACATTGCGGTGGTACCCACCCAGACGGACTCTTACATATGAGAGACCTACCACCAGTTGTACCTATAGCTAATACGGGTCACTAAACACGTACGTTCACCGCAAAGTCGCCCAAACGTAAACAGTTTCTTTCATACAAAAATGTCGTAAATCCTTAAGAGTTGGGGCACAGACGTTTTCGTATGCACACAGAGTACTGCGCTCAATCAGTTCTCAAAGAAACGCAAAGTAGACGCGGATGGCGGCGAGATCAAAGGAGTCCGCGACTCGTTACCTCGTCTATATGTACTTGTACTCAGGTAAATATTCAAAGTTCCTCATGCCATATCGCTTTTGAATTTGGTGTCTTATGAGAAATTATTTTAATGTGTATTTTTGTTTGTGACTGCCTCGGTGGCGTCGTTGTATTACGGTATGACTGTAATGCTCAGGTCTTGGGTTCGATTCCCGGGTCGGGCAAAGTGATATTGGGTTTTAAATTCAGTATCAGTCTGGAGTCTGAAATTTGTGATCGATATGGCGATAGGCTCGCCCCCTATCACATCATGGGAAGGAATACGCACGGCGAAAAGTGGGTGCACTAGTTGCGCCTCTGCCTACCCCTTCGGGAATAAAGGGCGTGAGTGTGTGTGTCTGTGTGTGTGTGTGTGTATTTTTGTTATATTTTTAAGTGCTGAGCAGCTGAGACGTTTCTGGTTGACATCATAATGTTGAACATTATTTTCGATTTAAATAATTATCTGTTGCCTTTGTATCTATAGATTTCATGTTCGTATTTTGCTTCTGCAAAGATATAAGCTTAACTATGAATTATTAGCCGACTTTTGGACACCATAGTCTATCTTCTTCTTCTTCTTTGTCGTTTTCTTCATGACTGAAGGTCGTGCCCGCTTTGGTAAGCCTATAACGCTGGCTAAATACGGGTAGCTGAGATTTACTTTGGGGCTAGTTATTCGACTGATTATTCCGTGGCTACTACCATTTCTGATAACTGAGGACTTATACCTATTGTTAGATAATTGCTAATTCTTACACCAAACCAAATCTTTAATTTTGGCTGACAATTATATTATCTAGCTAAGAGTTTTATTTGTAATAGACAACTTTGTAATTTATTTTAACCTTAGATCGTCAAGGTGAACGCAAATAAAACCTACAGACTTATTGTTAAAGTTCATAATAAGATAATAGTCTATTGTTTTGGATTAGTTGGTGTTTGAAAAATAATTAATCAAGATTTATTATAAGGTATCTAAATTAATATTAAATTTAACGCCTATTATGTTTTCTTGGTAATAGTTTGACATTCCAACGATATTCAAACATAATTACTATATTTGAGATTCATAGGATTTTCAAAGGTATTTAAATTTTATTTATTTAAACTGTTTACATTTTGTAATATAAGACTATATTAATAAATAGTTCTTCAATTAGTCACATACCATCGACTTATACTCAATTATAAAAAGTTTATTAATTCAAAAACTGATGCCAAATTCATAATTTAATACCTCACTATCCTTACATAATATTATAAAACAAAGTCTGTCTGTCTATCTGAACGCAATAAACTCAAAAAGTACCGAACGGATGAGACTTGGTATGGAGATAGTTTGAGACCCTGGGAAGGACATAAAATTTTTATCCCGGAAAAACTCTATCGCGCGGGCGGAACCGCAAATAAAAGCTAGTGATAATTTAAACTTGCCAAATAAAGTAAAATAAAAATAATTATACAATTCTTGATTCATCAAAAGCACAACGTTCCCAAAATTACACTTTTATCTTTACCCATTCATTGGTAAATTTCATCTAGGTCCTAACATAAATCAATATACCGGTATAATTTTCGTTCGTTGACCACGCATCGCGGGAAGCTAAGGAGCTCGCTCCGTGATGCCAATTTGAACGAACTTTCAATATTGACTTTTCCTTTGCGCAGTTGCAGCAATTTAATACGAGTACGACTCAAGATAGGCACTGCACATATTCATCCGATTGATTACATTATTATATTGGAAAGGTCTATGGATCTGTATAATTTTTCATTTAGAGTTTACTTCATTTCATTTCTGGTTTAAAGTAAATCTCCGCTTTTTGTATGGGAGCTGGTTCTGAAAATCTAACCAGGTTCAAACTTTATGGATATTAAAGGGGCAAAAATATGAATCTTGGATCCACCCTAAAAAATATTTTTATAACTATCTTGTTTAAATGCGTTCATTTTAAGTGTAGTTTTTAAGCAAATCAAAAATAGATAAATCGCATAATAGGAGAACTTTAAAATTATACGATTAAAAAGGCCTTGTTTTTAGAAGTACTATCCAAATATGTATAAAGTCTCTTGGTTAGAATTTTAAAACCGTTTTTCGACATGTCCTTTAGTTGTATCTGTAGTTGCCGTTACCTTTAATGTGACGTATATAAATTGGATTCCCTACAAGCATTGATTATTTATATAAGAGTCATTTGAATGAATGAGTGAATGAAACTCTTTATTTTACACCACGTCATACAGCAAAATATGCTAAAAAGTGATCTCTTCCAGATAACCAGCACTGATTTGTTTTTTCTGTTTTTTTTATTACTTTTCTTTCATAGTTCCTTTAATATCTAACGTCGATCCAGCAATGTTAAACGCCACGGCCATCTAATAATTTCATAAACACAATATTCACCTTATTGCATCGATAAATTACACTACACAATTGTCTCAGCACAAGTGATTCCGATACCAGCGCTGAAAGCGTATCACTAATGAAACCTGCTGCACTCGCTTTAATACCTCAGTTTTAGGGATTCACTGGTTTAGCACCGAGTAACGTATGCTCGTTTAATGAATGAATTACTAGTGGAATGTGTAGCGCATACTTCAGCACATGTGTTGCCGTAGTTAGATAAGAGGATAATTCTTGATTATTCTGATAAGTTTAATGTCGCATCTGGATTTTGTGACTCGTCTAGTGAGCGACGTTGTGTTGTAGTAAAGTTTGTTTTTCATCATCATCATCATCATCAGCCACATGACGTCCACTGATGAACATAGGAAGAGATTCCCAGACGGCCCTGTCAAATGTTGGCATTCATTTTTGTTTAATGTTTTTGACATCTTTATGTAATTATATATTGCCGTGAAACAGCTACACTGATTTCTTAATAGATGAGGCCGATAAATGAGCAAGTGATTTGCATAACGTGCAACGTCGGCAGAAAATATAAATTAAAAAAACCGCGATAAAATCCGTAAAATAGTTTTATTTAAATGAGCAAGTGATATTAAGTAATCCCTCTAAAGCCAAAAAATTATTCCACCACGAAAAAAAAATGAATATAAAGCTTGTAATAATGAGACGGACCGCAGAATAGGACCTCGAAGACATCTGTTATTTTACCTTGCTTTGGGGGAAACATTGCTAATACAGCGGTCTGACACATTAATGAATGGGTGACCCATACATGTAAGCCTATAGATTGATATGCCAGCCTATAGCATGTTATAGGAACATGTACATATTATTATATTTCGTTCCCGCCCATTTGTGCCATAAGCTTTTACAATTATAAACCACGTGAGTCTATCAAGTAGTTTTAGTTCTTAACCGACTTCAAAAAAGGAGGAGATTCTCAATTCGACTGCATTTTTTTATGTTTGTTATGTTATAATTAGTTTACTGCCTGGGTGGCGTACTTGTGTTGGGGTACGGCTGCAGTTTTGATGTCTCGGGTTCGATCCTCAGTTTGGGCAAAGTGGGTTTTTCTAATCAGTATGAGCCCAAAGTCTAAAATTTGTGCCCGATATGGCGATAGGCTCGAACCATATCACAACATGAGACGGAATATGCACGGCGATAAGTGCACTAGTTGCCCCTCTGCCTACCTCTTCGGAGATAAAAGGCCTGAGTATGTGTGTTAAAATTAGTTTAAATTAATCAAGACGTCTTCTGTTACACGGTTTCCTAAGTAAACAACAAAAAAAATCTATGAAAAAGAAAAAAAATTGAAAAGAAGTTACGATCTATGAATCTACGACCAGGTATTCAGGCCATGACTGCAAGTTGTATTTAATATGTCCAAATGGAATACTAGGCTAATAAGTACGGCCGTTTGCGATGCAACGGACTGTTCCGGTTCGTTTGACTACGGCTTTATGAATATCAAGCTTCGTGAGCGAATTCGTATTGTTTTTGGAATTTTATTTTAATTAGTACTCAAAATTTAATTTGATTACATGAATATTTTATGTCATTCTGAAAAGAGAATATTTAACTCGTAAATACTGTTGATGGCATTAATTCCGAATATACAAATTAGTATTAACCGTACACATATAAATAATTAATAATATTCCTAAAATATTTAAAGGATCATTCTGGAAATTGATAAATATCAATAACATGTTTCTGATAACGTTGTTTGAGGTTGAGGTAAATTTTTGAACGTGAATTTGTTAAATTATATCATGATTGACGTAGCAAGCTGAAAATAAATGAAACTCATCTCTTAATTTTTTTCAAAAAATAGTTAATGTTTTATGGTTTGAAATTCTGTAAATTAATGAACCTAAATAAAATAATGAATTTACTGGTGGTAGGTCTCTCATATGTAAGAGTCCGTCTGGGTGGGTACCACCGCAATGTCTATTTCTGCCGCCAAGCAGCAGTGTGCATGCACTGTTGTGTTTCGGTTTGAAGGACATGGTAGCCAGTGTAACAACTGGACATAATGAGACTTAACATCTTATGTCTCAGGATGACGAGCGCAGTGGAATGCCACACAGTACTTTGTAAGTCAAGGTGCTGGATGGTGTTGGTACTATTTATGGGTGGTTGTATCGCTTACCATCAGGCGAACGGCATGCTCGTCTCGTAATTCAATGCAATAAAAAAAACCTATTCTTTTAAAGGTTTAAAAAATTGCCAATCATTTTTTTATACGCACACATTTTATGAACATTGTCTTATCTCGGTTGCTATTATGCACGTGCCTACATAATATTTTTTTATAAATATTCTGAGTTAACATGCGAAAAAGTTTTATCTACATAAAATTTTTTATAAAGTGGGTAGTTAATACTGAGTGGCTAAATGATTATGTTGGTTAAATATTTTAAATTTACACATCTACATTGACTCTACTTCAGTGAAGTTTACAATTCTTTCAAGTTTTAATACATAATATATATCGAGTATTTACATATTGAGTTGAATAATCACTTATAATACCACAAGAGCTTCAAAATTATCGGGTATTTTCCGATAGGTTCGTTGCAAACAAATGAAGGAGTTTTCAGGTTAAAAAATCACGAGCGCGAAGCGCGAGTGATTTTTCCTGAAAAACTTGACGACTTTATTTGTTTGCAGGGAACCTTGAGGGAAATGCCAGATAATTTTGAAGCTCGTGTGGTATTCGGGGGATTATTTTTCCGTCCCAAATGTCGGCCAATAGAATTGCACCATGAGATGAAATGAACAGTCAACAAATAAGAATTTCATAATATATAGTAACTACCAGAGAAAATATTCAAAAAATTATCAGTATAATACCATGTAGGTTGTACCACGTGACGTCGAATGGTGCAATTCTATTGGTCGATATTTGGGTCGGAAAAATAATCTATTTAATTGCAAACAATATTCCAAATCATAACTCTCCACCAAATTTTTAGGCGAAATTGTATAAAAGCAATGATTTAAATTATATAACTAGGTTTCAATCTTTCAACGTTCCATATTTTAGTCAAAAGTACACTGCAACTTCTCGTAAATATTTTTTTATTTATTAAGCGTACCACTCTATCACTCTATTTTCCCCGAGCATCTGAGTGCTTCGTCTTATTGTACTCTCTCACCTACTGTTTACCATTTACTTTATTATATTCTTTGGCATACTTCGCATTACATTATGAGACACAAAATTGAGCGGTGACGGGTCACATTTCCTTACAATGTTGTAAATTGCGCCCGTGGGAAGTAGGTATAATATTACAACAGGCAAATTATATTTGGTGGTACTTTCCCTAATTGAATGCGGTTATCATTTCAGGTTAGCTAATTTAATTTCATCTGACAAAAGGTTCTGTAATAATATAACTTTAATATACATTAAGATCGCAGGTGGTCTACACGAACTCCGATATTCGTCTGATTATTGAAAGCCAGAAGAGCGATAATATTCCTAGGCCCTCTCAGAATGTTTACACATCCATCTTGCCGGTCTGAGACGATATTAAAGATATTATTACATTTCTGAAGCTGACTCCTCACTCGCAGTCGCTTCCGGAAAAGGAGCAAAATATATATTGCGAAAAGAAACAGCGCTTACGTGTGTTTTTGTGCTAACATTTCGTACGGGACGTGTGTGTTCCTGTACCCGAGAATCACCAAACAATTCTGATAAAGGAATTACACGCGTACTTTTTACACCCAACACAATTTTATCGAACAATCTTTCTGGAGACAGTAACACAATTCGTTGCAATAAAATATTCACATTTCGTATGCGAACTATATGCGGGACATTATAAAGTCGGTATGCGAAATCTTATGACTTATGACAGATATCCAATATTCCTCGAGGCGGGCGGACCGAGTGCAACGGAACACTCATAGAACACAAATCAAGCGGGAAAAATGAAAGGAAAAGAAGCAAGACAAAGCGGCTGCTCGATCGACAAGAATTTCATTGTGAAATATGTGTTATTTTCTATGAAAAATGTATTCGGCTTTTAACACAATAACTCGGTGAAGGATGGCCCGAGCTCTGCTATTATGGATGAATGCGCCGGATACCCGGAGGTTTTCAAATTCAAATAGCTTTTGTTTGATCCGTTCTGCGTTTCTTTGGAATATGTGGTATTGCGTGTAAAGCTTGTAATTGAATATTGATACGTTTAGGAACTCCACAGGTTGGTCGCAGAAACGATAATTTTGTTAAAATGCTGGAATTGACTGCTGTTTATCGGATTTTTTTAATATCAGTATTGTTTTATTTTTGTAATGCAACAAACAACGCATGGATTTGTACGTCAAATGTCATTCGGATTAATTCATTGGGTCCGGAGTACACTTCTTATAAACGGTCAATCGAAACAAACATTAAAAAAATATATTATACAAGTAAAAGTAGTAAGAGATAGTTCACGTGCAAATTCTGAAGCTTGCAGGACTTCTAGTAAGTTGCATGTGTATGGAAATATAGAAATATTGCTTCTAGTGTAAACGCATATGGAAGTTATTACGCAATATATTGCTGCAAGAACTTGCTAGCCTAAGCTTAGCCTTGAAATTAAACTACTATAACGGATTTTATCGTGGTAATTTATTTTATGTTCTCCCGACATTTCGAAGGCTTTGCAGCACTTCGTGGTCACGGGGCGGACAGAGTTGTAGGTGGTCCAAAAAATTAGTGTTACAGTGTGTTCGGACCACCTACACCGCGATAAAATCCTATATAGTAGTTTAATTTCAATGTCTGAAATTCGCGTAAACGTAAGGAATCATTAAACTTACCTTATACTATTAAGTTATTGACTATTGCCAAAGCGTCTGTACGACGCCTTATTCATAGATAGAATCAGGGCTTGAGTGGTACCCAATTAAACGGGAGATATCTACATTCGAACAATTCTCATCAATTTGTCCAATACTTTGTTCGAGTGCCATTCAACAACTACGGTCATTAATCCGCGATATTACCCACTGATTAATGCTTACCGCTCGGTGTAGTTGTTAAACGTATGTTAAATACTAAAATAGCTCTTAATCATGGTAATATTGTTTAGTTTTAACATGTTTTATCTTGAATTATGATATTTGTTTATGTACATTTGACACACAAACTAATGTTGTTTTATTTATTAGCCTTAGACCTATTTTGTGCCTGGAAAAGGTAAATTCTGATTTTTTTTATCAGAATAAGGACTCAATTAGCCAGTCACGAGCAAAAGCTATATTAGTATATACATACATACATAGTACATACATAGCATCACGCCTTTTCCCTTTCCAGGGGTAGGCAGAGGTGTATCACACCCACATTACGTCAGTTGTGTTAAGTGCCATGTAATAGGGGGCGGGCCTATTACTATTTACTGGGCACATTTCCAGACTCCGGGCTGATACTGAGTAGAAAAACCCAATATCACTTTGCCCGACCCGGAGATCGAACCCGAGTCCTCAGCATTGCGATCGTACCGTAATACAACTACGCCATCGAGGCAGTCTAGTCTGTCGAGGCAGGCTATATTATTTATATGTACTACATGTTTTTTGTATGTAGGTATAATTTAAAATTATACAATAGACGCTAACGTCAATCGTATAATTTCGCTAGGCTATCCTAGTTGGGAATGGAACGGTCCGCCGAGACAATGTCCGGAGGTTCAAAACCCAAGGCACACACCTGACTTTTCGAAGTTACGTGTGTATTGTTATCAATTATCGTACGAATTAACGGTGAAGGAAAACCATCGTCAGGAAACCTACAACCTACATACCTGAGAATTCTCCAATTCACCATTACATCTCAAATTCACCATTTTTTATAAGTCACATAAGTAGATTACCGGTGCGTACAACACATTCACAAGCACGCATGTGTGGTCTACTTGTCTGTAAATAAACATACGTCAGTCGTCATGACAACGCATCAACAAAGTAAAAAAATATAGCATGATGATTTGTTTGTTGGTTTGTACCTATGATACCTATGTATCTTTTACTGGTGGTAGGTCTCTCATATGTAAGAGTCCGTCTGGGTGGGTACCACCGCAATGTCTATTTCTACTGCCAAGCAGCAGTGTGCATGCAGTGTTGTGTTTCGGTTTGAAGGACATTGTAGCGAGTGTAACTACAGGACATAATGAGACTTAACATCTTATGTCTCAGGATGACGAGCGCAGTGGAATGCCACACAGTACTTTGTAACTCAAGGTGCTGAATGGTGTTGCTACTGTTTATGGTTGGTCGTACCGCTTACCATCAGGCGAACGGCATGCTCGTCTCGTCATTCAAAGCAATAAAAAATAAACTTTCCCTTCTATTATAATAATTTGTAACATTTTTTTACAAAATGTGTAAAATTGTATCGGTGTGACTAATGTGAACGTGCACGCTTTAGTTATATATATAACATGTAAATGAATAATATAACAATAGTTTATTTCAATGAAATCCAAAGTGACAATCATAACGAGTAATATATCAAGTAAATTAATTTACTTTGTTCGTAAATGAAAAAGGGTTGTGTTCGTATTGTGAAACATACGTGATCATTGTTTTCGGTTTAATCACTTTTATTAAAAAGGGATCCAAATAACGGCGGACACATGGTGTTGGAAAGTGACATTGACACGGGTAAGGGAATAGATTCGTAGTCTGTCATAAACTGAACGTCGTAGAGATGTCTTTTGTTATTCAATTCCACGAGATTATTCAAAAAATTTCCATATTTTAAATGGAGAAATTGTAGGAATGCGTATGAATTTCTTGAGAAGGTATGGTCTGCAGCTCTTTACGCAACAGAATGTAAGCGTCATAATAGCAACACCGCGCAATTTATTACCATACAAAAGCGGTATGGCACACTTTCGGTCCAGCACTGTCAATGTTTTTCAAATAAAATCAGCACAACGTCTAATCACGTCTACCGTAAATATGCTTTGTATGTATGGGGAAATATTATCTCATTTGTGTCTTGCATTTACAAGACAGTGGGAAGTTTTAACATTGTAATTTATTATCAGTATATACAGTGTGTCGCAGAAAGAGAGTATCAATCATCATCATCATCAGCCACATGACGTCCACTGTTGAACATAGGCCTCCCCCAATGATTTCCAGACGGACCTGTCAAAAGCGGCCTGCATCCATAATATATCCATAATATGAAGAGTATCAATAATAACTCTAAATACAGGTAGATTATAATAGCTTGTTGGTACATTTAGAAAAGAAAAATGTTACTAATTTCGATAATATGATTAATCTATATTATAGAAAATTAATCGTCGAAATGTAAGTCTTGTATGTAAGCGCGTAACTCTATAACGACTGCACCAAATTGGATAATTCTTTTTTTTTTGTTGTGTTCGTTATTGTCAGGACAAGGTTTGCATAAAAGAAAACTTAAAAAAAGCGAAAAGAATTTTTTTTATCTCCTAATATGAAAAGTGAGTTAGTGAATGAGACAGAAGACTGTGAGAGATCTGCAATATATTGACAGATTGATGTTTGATAGATTGACGTTCAGTTGTTCAGTTTACAATAATTCACATACAATTCGGGCACTTGACATTGGCGAAATCACCGATAGATAATCGGTCGAAGCCACCATTTAAAAGAAGAAGAAGATATATTCGACATTGGCAGAATCATTGCATGTACGGGGACGCCATATTTAAAAAGACTAAAAATATATACCATTACCGCTTTTTTCGCAACAGCAAAACGGTGTTTCATGTGTTTTGATGTGTGTTTAGAGGTTTATCATACACACACGCCCTTTATCCCCGAAGGGGTAGGCAGCAGCGCAAATAGTGCACACACTTTTCTTGCAGGGACGGTCCCGTGCAGCTATCTTAGTGCAACAAGATACCCCGGGGCCGTCTCGTATGCGCCGAAGAAGGCCACCGCGGGTTTTGGTTAGTATGCCGGTGTAGGGTGTACATAATGTTAGGGACTCGGTCCAATGCTCGCTCGGATGATGCTATACTCCCGAGTGTCGACATTGGGCCGTAAGACCGTGTGAAACCAACATAACCGTTCCACTCACCCCCCAGTGGTGGTAGCGATAACGCGTTTTTTTCCCCGCGAAAAAAAAAAACCACACTTTTCTTCGTGCGTATTCCATCCCATGATGTGATAGGTGGCGAGCCTATCGCCATATCGGACACAATTACAGACTGCTGGCTGATACTGAGTTGAAAAACCCAATATCACTTTGCCCGACCCGGGGATCGAACCCGAGACCTCAGCACTGTATTCGTATCCTCTAATTTATTTATTTTTATCGCGGGGAAAAACGCGTTATCGCTACCACCACTGTGGGGTGAGTGGAATGGTTATGTTGATTTGGAATTATTGCTAATCCAACTAATTGAATTTACCGGAAGTGCTACACTTCTTTAGACTGCGATTGGTCAGCTAGTTTTAAATGACGATCTTAAAATCCTAATCCTACTAATCCTACTAATATTATAAACGCGAAAGTTTGTAAGTATGGATGTCTGGATGTATGGATGTTTGTTACTCTTTCACGCAAAAACTACTGAACGGATTTCGATGAAATTTGGCACACGGGTAGATTATGTCCTGGATTAACACATTAGCTACTTTTTATCCCGGGTAGATATAAAGCGGGACTTTTATCCTGGGAAAACTCATTCACGCGGGCGGAGCCGCGTTCAAACGCTAGTGATTTAATAAAATATACCCGTCACACTATTTTAATTTAGGTTTTTGTTGATACCCTTATTCTGCAATATCCTATAAAAATATTATACATATATAATAACTCCCTTTTTTTCTTTTTAGGGGTAGGCAGAGTTAAATATACCCATATTTCACCAACTACGTTAGGTCCCATGTAATAAGGGGCGAGCCTATTGCGTTTTACCGGGCACAATTTCAGACTCCAGCCGGGCCTGATACGGCGCTTAAAACTCCTTTATCACTTTACCCGACCGGGGATTTGAACCCGAGACCTCAGTGCGGTAGTCGTTCCGCACACGAAATAAAGTTACGTCACAGAAAGAGTGTACAATAGGTACTTTGTAAATGAGCTAAAAATTCGGTACTTCGCCATTGTTTATGGGTCTCTGGTTTACACTTTATTACTGCTTAGGGGTTTAAACAAGGTACAAAAGTTTGCTTGTTTAAAAATATATGTATTACAATAAACTTGTACTTTTTATGATCAAAATATGGTCTATTAATATTTACAGCTTTGATCACGTATGAAGAATATATAAATTAAAATGAAATTATACACACACACTCACGCCTTTTATCCCCGAATTAAATTAAGCAGAGGCGCAACTAATGAGTGGAAATGAGAGCGTTAAGAAGCATGTGTGGGGTGACTGTGTGTGATAGAGTGCGGAATACTATGGTGATGGACATGTGTGGAGTGACAGAGGATGTAGTGACCAAAATTGAGAAGGGTATGCTAAGGTGGTTTGGGCATTCGGAAAGGATGGATGATAGGAGAATTACAAAGAGGATATATAAGGCGAGTGTGGATGGAAGGGCCGGCAGGGGTCGACCGCACCGAACTTTCGAATGTCACATATCTGACATTCTAAGTAAGGGCCAGGTCAAAAGTACCCTGAACCGGCGGGAATGCATGAAAAGATTGATGAAGGTAGAGGAAGCGAAAGTGGTGTGCCAGAATCGAGCAAAGTGGCAATCCATGGTCTCTGCCTACCCCTATGGGATAGAGGCGTGATACTATGTATGTATGTATGTATGTATGCAACTAATGCAACGCAAATATTTAAGTAGTTTCGTTTTTGTAGTCTGTTACTTCTATCATTGCATTTTAATCGTTTTATTTACGCACCTACTTTCTGATACCTCTGCACTACCCCATCAGGTTGACTGTTTGAGAATGCCAATGGCACTAAGTCCGCCGTGCGTATTCCGTCCCATGATGTGATATGATGTAATAGGGGGCGAGCCTATCGCCATATCGGGCACAAATTCCAGGCTCCGGGCTGTGACCGAATAGAAAAATCCAATATGTCTTTACCCAACCCGAGGATCGAGCCCGAGACCTCTGCATTGTACTCGTGCCGTAATAACTACGCCACCGAGGCAATCAGTGTAAAATAAAATTATATTAAATTGACTCTACTATTTGAATCACACAAAGAATTAAGGTATATTTTTGTACTTTAATATAAAAAAATAGAAACAAACATCAAAAGCTTAGCTGGCAGGTACTAAAAGATTAGCGTAAGAATTTCTATGCTCATTCAACGTCGGTTCCAATAGAGTTATAACTCAAAATTTTCTTTTATTTATTCAAATAGTCTTTCACCAGCTCTTTTCAACCAGGAAAGAAATGACAGATCCTTATTATTTGTTCCAGAACTAGTGAGTCTCTCCTTGATTCTTATTTTGATGTTACCAAAACATCATAAACTAGCTTTGGCTGGTGGTTCTGCCTGCATGTTTAAATTCCGCCGTGCAATTTTCCGGGACAAAATCCTGTATTGAAGATGTGTGCCAAATATTAATTTAGCGTAGACATCCAAATATCTTCACAAACTTTCACATACATATAATATTACATAGTATGAAACCTATTCGCCGAGCTTATATCTATCACAAAACGACGATTAAGTCTTACGGAGTGATAAATATTACTTTAATTGGAAGAAATCAGAATTTTATATAGGTAATGTGAAATAAAATACGTGTAGTAAAGTCAAGACAGAACGGACCAGAGATAAAGTATATTTTTTTTTTTAATCATAATGTTACATTACACTCAATAATCTATGATCCGACATCCTCCCCAAAACGTAGTCCCATTTCTCGTGCACATTTTTGAAATTTTATTCGTGTTGTAGATTTTGTAAGTATGTCTGCCACCATTTTTTCTGTACTTATGTATGTAACTTCTATTTCCTTATTAGAAACCTTTTCACGAAGAAAATGATATCTTATGTCAATGTGTTTACTGCGGGCACAATACGACTCTGTACCTGCAAATTTAATTGTGCTTTGATTATCACAAAAAATGACTGTGGGTGAAGTTCCAACATCGTGATGGAGGTCGTATTCTAAATTTCGAAGCCATATTGCTTCTTGAGTGGCAGTTGCGAGTGACATATACTCGGCTTCCATGGTTGACAAAGCAACAGTATTTTGTCGCCTTGAAGACCAGGTAATTGCAGCACTCTGAAATAAAAAAATGTAGCCAGAGCAAGATCTCCGACTGTTAATGTCTGCAGCCCAATCAGAATCACAGTACCCAAACATACATTTTTCTTCTTTATTTTGTTTAAATATTAACTTGTAATTCATGGTTCCTTTTATGTAGCGTAAAACTCTCTTAAGTGCTTGCCAGTGTTGCTGTTCTGGTTTGTTATTAAAGCTGCTCAATTTATTAAGTATATAACATATATCTGGCCTTGTTCCTTGAGATAAATATAACAAGCTTCCAATCACCTCTTGATATGGTATGTTTGTTAAAATATTTCTTTCATTTTCTGTACTAATTAATTTAACACCAGACTCACATGGCAAATTAACCGGTTTACAATCATTCATTTTGAATTTTTCTAAAATTAATTTTATGTAATTAGTCTGATCAATGTAAATTTCATCTCTTGATAAATTTTGCTGGATTCTCCAACCAACAAAATAATGCACAACACCAAGTTCTTTCATTTCAAATTTACTTTTCAATTGTTGTTTAATTTCCTTTCCCACTTGTTCATTGTTATAAAATAATAATAAGTCATCAACATAAATAATAATTATCACAATATTTCTATCATGAGTGTTGTGATATATACTTGGATCCACAGAAGTACTTTTCAAACCCAATTCCTTTAATACGGATGTTAGTTTCAGATTCCATTGTCGACTTGCCTGTTTAAGTCCATAAATGGCTTTATTTAACTTACAAACTTTATCGCCTTGTTCATAAGACGGAGGTTGTTCCATATATATTTCTGTGTCAATATCACCTTGTAAGAACGCAGTTACTGCATCCATCTGCTCAATAAATAAGTTGTATTTTACAGCCAATGCCAATAAATATCTGATTGAAGTATGACGAACTACCGGGGCAAATACTTCATTATATTCCTCTCCTTTCTTCTGAATGAAACTTTTAATGACTAATCTTGCTTTGTACCGTACAATTTCTCCATTAGCACCAGTCTTCATCTTGTATATCCATCTACATGGAATGGCTCTCTTATTTTCTGGTAAAGTAGCTAATGTCCACGTGTTATTTTTCAGGAGTGACTCATATTCACTGTTCATGGCATCCTTCCATTCATTTGCATTTGGACCTGTAAGAGCTTTTTCTACAGAGTCGGGCTCGTTAGCTAATAAGGCTATTATTTGCTCAGGATTTTCCGAACTTTCACATAAGTAGGTAATTTGTTTATTTTTATTTCTTGGCCTCAATACTATTTTGCTAGGTGTAACATCAGTTATTTTTCTAGCTGGCACATACTCATCTTCACCAGTGTCGGTGTGGTAGCTATCATCACTCTTCCATACTTCCTCTGTATCAGTACTCTTATTCACAGTTGAACTTGTAACTTTAGGTGTGTCACAAATTAACTTCCCTGATGTCTCTACAGCTTCCTTATTTTGTAACTCAGACAAAGGTACAATAACAGCATTATTCGTAACTGTGTGTTCAAGAAAAATTGCATCTCTACTTTTATATATTTGTTTCTGATTTCTATCATAAAATCTGTACCCTTTTGTGTACTCACAGTAACCAACAAATACCATTTTCACTGCTTTGGAGTCCCATTTTTGCCTTTTTTCCTTCGGCACATGTACCATGGCCTCACAACCAAAGATTTTCATATGATTAGTACGTGGCTTCTTACACGACCATTTTTCATAAGGTGTCTTGAAATTTAGAGCCTTTGTTGGTGACCTATTAATTATGTAAGCAGCTGTAGACACTGCTTCGGCCCAAAAAAACTTTTCTAATCTGGAATTTAAAATCATGCATTTAGCCCTTTCTACAAGCGTACGATTCATCCGTTCAGCTAGCCCATTTTGCTCTGGGGAATAAGGATTGGTAGTTTGATGTTGTATGCCAGATTTCTCCAGAAACAATTTAAATTCTGTATTTATATATTCTCGACCATTATCTGATCTTAATACTTTTATCCGTTTTTCAGTTTCATTTTCTACAATATTTTTAAATTCTTTAAATTTACTCAAAGTATCAGATTTATTCTTCATAAAATAGACATAAACTTTTCTACTAAAATCGTCTATAAATGTGACATAATATCTTGCACCTCCCAGGGAAACAGTTTCCATCGGTCCACATAAGTCGGAGTGGATTAATTGAAGAGGTTCAGATGCCCTAGTCCCAATATCTTTAAATGGCAATCTAGTCATTTTCCCTTCCATACAAGTAGTACAGATCTGATTACCTTTTTTGGATAATTTCACCCCTTCCGCATTCTCCTCTATTTTCATCAAATTTATGAAATTTAGATGGCCCATTCTCTGGTACCACAAATTTAAATCATGTTCATCTACTGTCGACAACAAGGCTGATGTTTCAGAATAATTATTTAATACATACATATTATTATGTTGCAATGCAGTGAAAATTAATTTTTTATCTTTATAAATCTCACAGTAATCCTTTTCAAATATAACGTCACAACCAATTTTTGTCATTTGACTTACAGAAAGTAAGTTAGTTGTCAAAGAAGGTACATATAAAACATTTCTTATTTGTATTGTCTGAGGTTTACCTTCAGAATCTCTTATTTGTAAGTCGACGCTACCACATCCCAACACTGCCACAGTCTTGTTGTCTGCCACCTTTATATAGCTTACTGTAGAAGATGAAATATTGTGCATCCATTTTCTCTCTCTGCACATATGCCGCGAGGCTCCAGAGTCAACATACCATCTGTTCTGATCCAAAGTTTCTGCGGCTGAAAATACAGCATAATAACCATTAGTTTTTGAGTTGTTATCTGAGTTTGTTTTCTCAGACTGTGTTTTCTTTTTATGTTGAAAATAGCAGTTCTTACTTAAATGACCATATTTGTTGCAATTGTAACATCTTGGGCTTTTTTTTATATTTATCATATGAATCCTTATGGGATTTTGGCATACTTTTAAATTTATTATATTTAACATAATAGGCTGAGGATTCTGATACTTTGACATCTTGTAATAACTTTGTTTTGACAAAATCAGCGCTAACGGGCACACCAGAGCTTTCGATAGCCATAATCATCGGTTTGTAGACTTCAGGGAGGCCAGCGAGTAGCAATGTACCGAGCCACTCGTCTCCTACTACAAAGTTTATATTTCTGAGCTTGTGTGCTGCTGTCATCACTTTATTAATATAATCCTCAATACTAGAGCTATTATCTAAAGTCGTTGTTATTAACTCTCGTAATAAACCTACTTTTCTACTGAGCCCGGAGTCATCAAAGACTTGCTCTAATTTCGACCATACCTGTTTCGCCGTAGTCGCCTCCTGTACGTGGACATAATTGATGGGATCAATTAGTAAAATTATTTTAGATCTTGCTTTAGTATCCTTTTTGGCATCATGTTTGTAGTCCGCATCCGGTTCAATAGTTTGCCATAATTCTTCGTGTTCCAAGTAGTTTTTAACGGCAAATTTCCATGTTGGATAATTTTCTCTGCCAATTAACTTCTCAATGGTTCCAATGGATATTTGTGAATTCATTTTTTGCTGAAAAAGAAAAACTAGAACAAAAATGTCCCCCGTGGCCGGCTGATAAACTTGTATCAATTTAATTCTGTCTAATCCCGTGACTGTTTCGGTAAAAAACTGATTTAATCTTTTTCGGAGTTATAATGGCCCATAACCTGATAAATATTACTTTAATTGGAAGAAATCAGAATTTTATATAGGTAATGTGAAATAAAATACGTGTAGTAAAGTCAAGACAGAACGGACCAGAGATAAAGTATATTTTTTTTTTTTAATCATAATGTTACATTACACTCAATAATCTATGATCCGACACGGAGGATTTGATATGATCATTCCAATATCGGGTACAAAGGAGATGTCCGCTTTTTGTATGGGTGCTGGACCACAAAATTTAACCAGGCCCAAACTTCTGGATATACCTACAAAAATATCAATACTAATATTTTTAGACCCCTCCATTTATAACTAACTTTTTTTAAATGTTCATACTGAGAGTGGATTTTAAGCAAAATAAAATTACATAAATCTCAAAATCGGATGATTTTAAAATTATACCATTTCAGTATTGCAAATGCCTAGTTTTTGGGAGTACTATCCTAATATATATAAAGTATCTTGGTTAGAATTTGACGTCCGTTTTTGGACATGACCTTTTTAGTATTTTTTTTTAATTCCCAGCAACCAAATTCAGCTATTTCAAAGCCAAATGACGAAAATAGAGAAATTAGGCGAAAACTAGAAGAAAACTAAATTTTAACCATAGCTTCTTTTGTAACGCGTTTTCAGCTTTCACGTAGTCACAATCCTTTTTGTTTAAGTCGGTTAATTAAAGTTTGCACTGGACCGATACGATGCATAGAAACAAACAAAATATGACTATGCACTAACTTTGTTGGTGCCTAGTCATGACGACTGACGTATGTTCCCAGATACTACACATTCGCAACTTTTGAATGTGTTACATACCTACAGCTTTAGATAATCAAAATTAATGTTGAATGCATGTTGAATGTAATTATTTAACCGAATGCGAATCAGCTTTGAACTAGTAATGCAATACACAAACATAATGGCTACTAATGAGTTATAAGTATTTGAACGGTTTCACGAAAATTAGATAATTAGTTTCATGTACTTAATTTTAAATTTAATCGAATGCAAATCAGCTTTGAACTACTATTGCTATACACCTAGTTGCTCTTAATGCGTAATGTATGTATTTATTTTAGCCAGTGAATTTTTTTGGGCTGCACTTCACTAATATCAGATGCAGTGAAGCCAGGTTGCCGAGCCTTTTTAAAAAACTAAGGCTCCCTTTACATTGCCGAATTGAGAGCGAATTCATAGCGAGATGAAGGCGCAGCGATTTCACAGCGAGCGCGCAGTGAACGCGCTGCGGGCGATTGCTTTATTATTTCGAAGATGCAGAAAACGAAAGTAGATACAATGACGAATTTGTAAAGATCAATTATTAATTTATCGACTGGAAGAGAGTGATTATTATGTACTATATTCCAAATGTATAAAAGTGATGCAAAAAAAACATTCATACAACATTTTAAGAGTTCAAAATTACTTAAAATTATCAATTTCACCTGAAGAAATAACGCGTAGTTTAGTAGTACACATCACATCATTGGACGGAATATGCACGGCGAAATGTGTGTGCATTTGTTGCGCCTCTGCCTACTCCTTCGGAGATAAATGGCGTGAGTGTGTGTGTGTAAAATATTAGTTCTCTGGTATAACAGATTAATTTTTAGTTCATAAAAGCACTTTTAACATGAAATTGTTGGCAATTTTGGACTACGTATGTTTATCTTATCTTACTAATGTTATAAAGGCGAAAGTTTGTGAAAATATTTGCATGTTTGTTATAAGTAAAGGCAGACACAACTAAACGTATTGGGATGGAATTTGGCACACGGGTAGGTCATGTCCTGGATTAACACATATACTTTATATCCCGGTAATTTGCTCCCATGAGAAATAATGGATCTTTTTAATCTGATTCTTTAAGTAGATGGCGCTGGCGTCGTACTGTGTTTTAGGGACTTTTGTAGCGGGAAAGGCTTTCCACGCGAGCGAAGCCGCGAGCAACACCTAGTACTTACAAATATATGAGTAAGTATTTGTTTTTAGTTCCATTTCAATAAACACTATCAAATATTCAATATCAAATATTCTGTATAATTTTGGAATGAAAATACGTAATGTATAATATTGCAGAAAATCCTAACAAAATGCAATATAAACTTACCACGAGCAAAATTACTTGAAATCTCGAGTCGGGAACGTAGAACTAATGCGGCATCAGACCCAAACCAAATACTCGTGAATTATACAACACCTAGACAATTATAAGGGACCCGAATGTGCTACATTCCGTAGAGGTAGATTTCAAATTATTACCCAAGGGATTTGGGAACGAGATATCTACAGATAGTATATTGCATGTTCAATGTTGCAGATCTATTATATTTTTGTGACATGAACCCTGAGAATAGTACTTACCTTTAGTTAACTTACCTTGTTTAAAAATACACGCCACGCACACGCCAAAGGCATCAATCTATTTGTTATGCCCCTATATTTTTAAAAGCTTTTATTTAACTTGCAATGTATGTATGTTTGTTCGTGTGGAATCTTGCAAGTCAATTTGGAAGCAGTTACCCTCAACCGATTGTGTTGAAATTTTGCATACACGTTCAGTTTGGATGATAATGCATTGTTAGCTAAGTGACGTCTGATGGTAAGCGATACGACTACCCATAAACAGTAGCAACACCATCCAGCACCTTGAGTTACAAAGTACTGTGTGGCATTCCACTGAGCTCGTCATCCTGAGACATAAGATGTTAAGTCTCATTATGTCCAGTAGTTACACTGGCTACCAATGTCCTTCAAACCGAAACACAACAGTGCATGCTGCTGCTTGGCGGTAGAAATAGACCTTGCGGTGGTACCCACCCAGACGGACTCTTACATATAAGAGACCTACCACCAGTAAATTGTTTAATACTATGTAGATATAAAAGCTTGTCGCGAGATTCACTTGTGTAGATAATACTTGATAATTATGTTTATTCTTGACATATAGTGTTGACTGATGTGGGATGTTAATTAATAAACATGGAAATATCTGTTCAAAATATTTTTCGTCGCTTTATATACGCTTTATGCTACAAAATGCTCCGGTAAGCCAGACTTGTCCTTTGTCCACTTTTTCTTATAATAATCCCCACGGTGTTTATTAGGCTCATATTTCTGAGAGTTGTATATTACAGTAATTACCTCATATATCAATGCTCCCTCCTGTTTGGTTGATTTGGGCATTAGTGTGGCCAGGTATTTAATGATCGTACATAATAATTATTACGTAACAAATAGACTCGATGCTAAATCCGAGCACCGCTTATCACGATAATATGCTTTTCTGCGAATGATTTTCGAATACTAACGTTTACTAATAATATTACATTCGGTTTACAATGGTAAACCGCAATGGCTCTTGCTGTAAATTATTGATATCATTGATGTTTCGTTTATTTTGTTGGGGGATAAAGGTCTTATCTCTGATAGAGTGATTATTATTTAGCATTATTAAGCTTCATTCTTCAACTTTCAATTCTATTTTGAAATGCTATTTGCTCTCTTTTTCGAAACGTAGGCAGTTGACGTCGAAAAACCCAAAGCCAAAAGTTCTTGACCTATTTATTGCATTTATCAATTAATTACCAAAAATATTACAATATTAACTCTGTATTTATAATTATATATTACAACGAATTGATGCCATTGACACTACAGATTATTTTTTTATTGTTGTTAATTTATATAACACATATTTCATTCCAACATGTTTTTATATATTTTCGAACTGAATTATTTTCTCATTGCCGATGTTAACGATGAACAACAAAATTTGTAATTGTGATAAAGTTCATGGACTTACAAAAACAGGGGGAGTTCTTCCCACCCTCCCGTGAAATCCAGACAGGAAAATAGGCCAGTATGTATGTGATTCGATAGTGAACTCAAACTTATTTTAATGGCATTCGTTTATGGTCCAATGTTTGATTCCTTGGTTCAGCAATCTATTTGAGGGTTTGATATTTATTAGATATTTCGATTCGTTTTTTATATGGAAAATGATTCTCCTGTAGCAAGATTAGACCAGTAAATCATAATATTGAAGCATTCGTGAAACGCTAATTAACTATATCTTATATATGAAATTCTCGTGTCACAATGTTCGTTCCCGTACTCCTCCGAAACGGCTTGACCGATTCTCATGAAATTCTGTGAGCATATTGAGTAGGTCTGAGAATCGGCCAACATCTATTTTTCATCCCCCTAACTGTTAAGGGTAGTCCACCCCTAATTTTTTTTTTTTAGATAGAATTTTTTGTTTTAATTTTTTTATGATACAGCATTAAAAATACATACAACCCTAAATTTTCAACCCTCTACGATCAACCCCTATTTTTTAATAGCCATTATAGTAATTTAATAACTTTTCGATTTCGATGAAATTTGGCACACGGGTAGATTATGTCCTGGATTAACCGGGAAAATATAAAGCGGGACTTTTATACCGGGAAAACTCATTCACGCGGGCGGAGCCGTGGGCAAAAGCTAGTTTTCATATAAAATTGCGTTATTGACTGTATATCTAGATCACATCTTCCTTACATTATAAAGTCTCCGTCAGTCCCAAATTGTGAACACAACTTTGCAAAAGAACAAACTGTCCGAAAATAAAGTGGACGCAATATCAAAGGGCCGATAGTGAGGAATTAATAATGTCTTGGGAGATGTCAGTAGACGCCAATTGGAGCAGGTACTTAAATAAGGAAGAAGCAAAGGGGCTTTTACTTATCTTTTCTTTACTTTGTGCCCGAAGTGATGAAAGTACAGTCAGCAGCAGATATATAGGAGCGCACTATGTACATAAAAAATTCTACACTCCTAAGATAACCAAAAACATTTACACAACAAAAGTATTAAACAAATTATTGGCATCCTATGTGTCAAAATCATCTAAACACACGTTTGTCAAATACTTCTAAACAAATGTAATAAATCTTCATAATTCACTGATGAACTGAGGTAGGTAATAAAATATAACTAAACATTGAAAATAAGTTATCGATTATACTGATATTATTAATATTTCGGGGTTATTTTTACTTTACATACATAATAGCATGTAAAATAAAAATATTATTACGCCAGACACGTCTGTGTCCGCAAGGGTGTAGGCAGCGGTAGAATTAGCGAACCCGTGTCTCGCAGAGCTGATGTGTCAATCCATAACGCAATATTTATGACGCCAGCGCATCTGTTTATAAAATCGGATATACGAGAATAAATTACTAATAAAGCTAGTCTATATTCTACACCAGGACATGGTATATTCGTGTGTAAAACTTCATCCAAATTCGTTCAGCGATTTTTATGTTTACTTTTAACAAAACAAACGTCTAAACAGTTCACAATTGTTCACATTTATAATATAAGAAATAAGTAATATAACAAGATTGAAAATTTTATCCGCACGGGTCTGCGGCATAGTTCACAGTTTTGATATGAACAACGCAATTACCGTAACTTTCTATTTCGGACAGTTGTCAAATAATTGGATACTAAAGACACGTCACTGACGTCATGCAAGAAATAAAAGAGATAGACTAAAAGATTTTTTCAATTAATTATGAGTCTATTATGCTTTGGCATAGGATATATTCTTTTCTTTTCAAGTTCATTATGAACATCTGTACTGCTAAAATGCCGTTTTGACAGTTGACTTATTTATATAGCAATAGCTTTCAGTTTGATTAGATACATTTGACAATCTGTGTGCTCAAATATATTTGCAACTTTGGATGCTAACAACTTTTAGAGTACTTTAGTTGCATAGAATATTAATGTCCCGTTAAATGTGTAGCACCATATGAACGTCATAGTTGTTTAGGTACTTTTGATGCTGACTGTATCTAAAAGGTGATTAAGATTCAGCTGATTAGTTGAACTTCAGAATAAGATATTGCCTTTACTTTTGCTCCAATTCGGGCACAGATAGCGGGAATTAAATTTTGAACGTTTTCCCTGTCGACACGTTTGTGTAATGTATACTTAGAACGGTGTGTATTGTTTGCGAGAAGTGGAGGATTTGTTGCTTTTTGTAGTATCGTGGTGTAGTTACTAAGCTAAAATTATCGATGTAAATAGAATCTAGAGAATTTCTATAATCGTAAATATTATTAGAACGTAATTAAAACTTAAAAAAGGTGTTCAAAATATGGTTAATTTTTTTTTATTGTATTGCATAATATGGGTATGTAAATTCAATATTCGGTATTTTTTTATCGCACTTAAATGACGAGACGAGCATGCCGTTCGCCTGATGGTAAGCGATACGTCATGTATATTGCGTATAAAGTTATACTCTTTCTATTAACGTCCACGAAATAATATCCATGAATCTACTTTCTCTATCAAGTGGTTGTAAAGTGTTACAAGGACAGAACAGTCGCTAACAGATTTAACATTGTTACGTACTCTGATGCTAAAATAATATTCCCAAGAGAGATGACCTCGTGAAGGCGGTAATTGGTGTTTTAAACTGTGGCCCCCCGATACTTCCGTTTCCTACCGACGTTTGAAATTGCCCGACGTCGCGGTCGCTTCTGTGGCCGATTTTCCCGTACACTGCCGACTTAACGACCCATAGAATAAAACGTTATACGAAAACGTATAATTTATAACATTTAAAGATTATATAGGTTTTTTTACACACTTCAAATGCAACTAAAACGTGAAACAGGAAGGAGAAAATACACATATTATATAAAGTAGAAGAAAAAGAGTAAGTACTTGATTTGTCATATGCGAGAGTTTGTTAAGGTATGTACTATTGTACTCTCTATTTCTGCTGCCAAGCATTAGTGTACAAACCCTATAATGTTCCAATTTAGTAGGTATACTATTATATCGCAGGATATAATTCTTTAGAACAAAGTTCAAAAGTAACTCTGTCTATCTAGACGCATTTCGCATTTATAAAACTATAAATACGAAATTAATCCTGTCTGCCTCGGTGGCGTAATTGTATTACGGTACGACTGCAATGCTGAGGTCTCGGGTTCGATCCCCAGGTCGGGCAAAGGGATATTGGGTTTTTCTACTCAGTATCAGCCCGGAGTCTGGAATTTGTGCCCGATATGGCGATAGGCTCGCCTCCTATCACATCATGGGACGGAATACGCACGATGAAAAGTGGGTGCACTAGTTGCACCTCTGCCTACCCCTAAGGGCATAACGGGCGTGAGTGTGTATGTATGTATATGTATGTTATAAAACTATAAATAAGTATGAACATTGGTCATTTATAACATTGTAATTCGCAGAAGAAAAGAAAATGATAGAATCAATTCTTATTTATCGGTCGAATCACTGCGGTTTAATAAATCAGAAACATCACAAAACAATAATAGATAACAAACGATCACCTAAATCAAAAAGCACGCACAATTTGATTCGAAAGCCATTATCTATTTGGAGTAAGGAAGATCTATCTGGATTATTGATTGCGTGTCCTCATTGGGACATTATTCACGGTGATTAACATCCCAAATCACATTGTGATTACGGTAACGATTGCATGAACAATTACTACACTCATTCAATGTACCAGATGGTAAATAGACGTTATGATGAAGTAGCCTGTCCGGATAGAGTGAAATTTTGGCAATAAATTCGTCGGGCCAGTCGGGAACACAATTGAGATAGAGCCGGGCTCGTGCTATATCATTTTACATCAACGCTCGCGGTAGTTGTTTTTGACCATTCATTTTGATCTCGGTGCGGATGTGAGAGACTTACAATGAGATTTTCGATCCAAGTTGGATGTTTGGACGTGATAAATCGTATTCTTCACGTTTAACATACTGAACGATTTGTGAATACGATTGTAATATTATTATAGAAAATGACTGTTAACAAGTTAGTATATTTAAAACGTTATTATTTATCTTGTGTTTATTTTGAGAATTGCTTCTTGATAAAAACAATAAATGTATATTACAATAACAACACCATCTCATTGAATAATTCGAAGGAAAGTGATACACTTACTTCCTCTGTTATTGTATGCCACAGGCTAATGAGTTGAAAAGAAAATTCTCCTAGTAAATCAAGTAAAAAAAACTTCGCATAGAAACCGTATCGTCATGTTTGTTGGAGTTATATAAAAATTCTTCGCAATTAAGTACAAACATTAATTTAATTTGCAATCGTAATGCTTGAAAGTTGACCTCAAAGAGATCAAAGGGACTTTTTGCGCTGCAAATTAACCTTTGCTTTCAAAGTTTAGTAGAGTGAGTGAAATTCGTAATAAAATGATTAGACAAAAGGGCTTTTTCATCTTTCTTGATTATAATATTATGTAGAATTTTGATAAACTTATGTGATCTTTTTACCCGACTACGGCGAAGCAAGGAAAGGCAATAATTTTAACACCCATTTACATGTATGTATGTATGTATCCATTTCATGTTCCACTCTAGCGTCGCTCCGATTGAACCGATTTTAACAAACGAGGTGTCTTTCGAATCGTATTTATTATGCTATGGTGATAGGCTACATATTGTTTTACTTTTAATAATTTATTTTCTATCGTTCTCAAATGTTTCATTTTTAAAGATTTGAGTTTATATTGATATTTCTATTGTTCATTAATTATGATCGGTTATCAAGTAAAAAACTTTTCCTTCTTATTACGGGTAAAAAATACTTTAAGAACTAAACGTCATTGTTTTTGTTAATGAAATTTGACGTTATTATTTAATAGAACGAGAATTTTAAAAAATTTAGCCCTGTCTTAAGCACATTGCGCGCAAGGGGTTATGAAATTTGGCGTATTTAAATTTCATATATAGAAGGAGTGTAGAAAAATAAAATTTATGAATCACTGTCGAATTTTGGACTAGTGGACGACCACTAGTTCTTATAATGTCAGTAATCGCTATCTTACAAAATATGTGTGACTAATGAATATTATCACAAGATTTAATATTGAATAGCTGTTAGTGAGTGGACATAGCTCATCGTGAGCAAGCTGAAGTGGCAGTGGGTTGGCCGCAGATGCTGAAGAACTAATAACCGTTGAAGTAAACGAGTTTTCGAGTGGGAAGCGCGTCTCAGCAAATATAGTGCGATGAACTACGGCCAGAGAGCGACTTTCGTAAAACAGACCATACTTATTAGGGAAAGAACGAAAATGTTAACAAACAGTTCCTTTTTCAATTGATGCCTTTCAACAAGACGTATAACTTACTTTAAAATACACTAAACAAATTACAAAATATAGGTAGGTAGATAGGAGGTATATGTGTTATTTTTTTTACACGCTTTATATTATTATTAGCTTCACTTGTATGTATATTTGTAACCGACTCCTTTGGGCGCGATTTATTTTTAGTGACATCTGTTGGACCATTGTAGGATTACAACTAAACTGTCTACTCTTATGCGTAAAAAAATCCTACTTGGCACAAGATGGCGCTTTCGTTTCTAGTAACATCTGTTGGACAATAGTAGAACAGAACTAAACAAATAAAAATAAATAATAGTTTAAAAAAACTAAAAAAAAACGCTTTATAGAAAATCATGACATTACCCGTAAATAACGTTTAAATTCAAATAAATGTAACGAATAATTTCATATCGATTGTAATCTCAGTAGCGGGAAGTAGAAAACATTCACTAACTCTGATTTTACCGACAACAATCCGCAGTTTTCTAGTCATAACAAAAATGTTTTTGCATAATTTCGCATTTTGCTTCCATTTAGACGAGTTCACGCTCACCGATTCAATAAAGTCTGTATTAAAAAAGTTAAAAGCCGTCCGTTTATATTTTAAATTATGTTTGAAATTCCACGTCATTCTTTGTGTGCCTGAACTCAACGAATTAGTTTCAAGTTCTTCGTTTTGTTTTAGCAGACTTAAGATATTTAGACCGTGTTTGTTTTATTGTGTAGGTGACTCTAAGATCAGACGTTTTTCCGATAAACGTGAAAGCGACACTTGCATTTTCTATTTTCATGAATAAAAAAGCGATTAGTTTTAAATTACTCCAAGAATTAAACAGCTAATATTTTGATCAACACTCTCACTTCAACAGTCTTGGATTCATTACTAACAAACTCAACGTCATGAAAGATGCAAATATCAAATAGTGATACGAAAATCTGCTTGCAGCAATACACTTCCAATACGGGTAATAACATTTCGCCACAGTGGAACGTAGTGTTATGACCATGTTAATGACTTCTAATCTTCTCCTGATAGGGAGCAGACACAGTGGTACAAAAACCCCGGCACTAGATAAGGATTTATGTTGCAATAAACCGGCCGGGCTTGGACCGGCTCCAGCCGTGGAATCTATTTGCGCACATAAAAGGTAGCAAGCGCAGAATCCTCAATTGCACACGAAACTTCACACCCTGCCGACTCTAGATACGATGCAATTTTCACCTGCACTCAAACGAAAAATGTTATATTTCTTAACGCTGGATTTTGTTTAACATGCTCAGAAACTGCACGTTTTAGGTTTTTTAGTGTGAAGTTTTCTTACGCCTGTGTAAAATACGGCAGTTTATATCCTACTGCATCAACGTTATTTTATATTTAATAGGCATATTGGTAGTAAGCCTAGATCTAAGCATCATCTGCCAATTTGTCGCGTTGCGTAGCGCCCAGGTGGCGCTAACGTGGTTTGGTAAATGATCTGGTAAAATTAATTCAATACAACAATGTAGACCCTGATAATCCGACAAATGTGTAGATTGCTTTCGCAATCATGATATTAAACTATTCACTATATGAATATCTAAATTATCTTATATCTTAAAACAACAACTCAATAGTCGATAAGTTTCAGTCTCAAAAATCTCATGAATCTGTCACATTGTCAAACACAATTGCAGCCTCAAAACCATTGTAATAAAGTAGCTATTTAATATAATATCAATTTTGTTTGCCTTATAGACTTAATAAAATGTAAATGGAAATTAAACGACAAAATTAAATTTATCCGCTTTTTAAATACAAAACGAGGTGCTGAAAAGGCTGTTAAGCTCTTAATAAAGGTATTTATTTAAAGCGAACGGCCAGCCGCTATCATTTTGCATAAAATATAATTGGCTAGGTTTTGGGAGACATGATAAAAATATTTTGATAATATAGGCTTCACGACGCAGTTTCCATGATCTTTATTCTATAAACAATGCCGGCATACTGAGTTGAATTAGTTGCAAATGGTAGCGATGCTTTCGTAATCATATCGTATCAAGTCTAATTAATTGAATCCTAGGAGCTGCGTAATTTATTACATGTGATTTATTTATTGTTACATATGTCATACATAATTTATGAGCGATTGTATCTTCAGGCATTTATTACGAGGAGAGGTAGACAGTCATCAATTTAGATTAAACAGTAGCGGTATTTATGATGAGATGATGCACTGTGTATTTAAATGTATATGATGTAACTCCTACTGGTGTAGGAGGCAGGGGAACCAGTATATAATAAAAAAAAAAAAAAAAAATTAATACAGATGAAAGAAAAAGACAGTCTTCGGGTTAACTGTTAGATGATTAATTAAACGTTGAATTGGAAACTGATGATTGATGGATTAATAATTATTAAGATCGAAAAATATTTTATCAAATCTTGAGCTGGATTTACTGTCTACGGATTGAGCTGATGCCAGATTAGAAGTTTAGTGAACATTTATAAATATCTATTGACTCGGCGTCCACTGAAGATTTAACGAACACAAACGAACATGACAAACTTTTACCTTGTTTTCCATACACACACTCACGCCTTTTATCCCCGAAAGGGTAGGCAGAGGCGAAACTAGTGCACCCACTTTTCGCCGTGCGTATTCCGTACAATGTGATACGAGCCTATCGCTATATCGGGCACAAATTCCAGACTCCAGGCTGATACTGAATTCAAAAACCCAATATGAATTTGCCCGACCCGGGAATCAAACTCAAGACCTCAGCAATGCAGTCATACCGTATTACAACTACGCCACCGAAGCAGTCATACGAGTACCCAAAACGTATAAAAAGGAGACGCATCGCGCAAACTGCTGTTCGACAATCGGCCCAAACATGACCTCGACTCTGTCAAGAGTGCACGACTAAGACGTAGTAGACACAAAATCCATCAAACCGAGAACTTTCTCTTTTTCATAGTATTAACCTATAAAGTATCATCGTCTGTATAAAATCTATACTAATATTATAAAGCTGAAGATTTTGTTTGTTTGGGCGCGCTAATCTCAGGAACTACTGGACTGATTTTGTAATTTTTTCCACTAATAAGAAGCTACGTTACTCTTGAGTGCTATAGGCTACTTTTTATTCTGGAAATACTTTTGCACGCGGGCGAAGCCGTGCGCAAATGCTAGTATCTAATAATAATACCAGCCCTGCATATACTAACCTTCTGCTGGACACGGTCTTTCTCTACGACACGCTACAGCTCTGATAGATTCTAAATTAACGAAACATCACAATATTTCATAAATACTAATATTAATAAAGCATGTAATATCAAACCATCGATTTTATATTTAAATATATTCATATCATGAGTCTATTCAACCATTCAATGAGTGAAGGAGCTTATTTCCTAAGGCTTTCATCGCACGGCATTCAATTTTCCAAAGCTTACTTTACTACGGTAGTAATATTGCCGTTTAGATAAATAGCGTGGGATGTACATTCAAGTATATTACAGGTAGAATCAAATATCTCGTAAGGAATAGGCAATGCCGCGATATTGTATTTCTGTCCTATTATAACGCTGTATTAGAGGGCCTGTAATCCTGGACAAATTGTAAATATTTAAGTGTCCCTAAGAAATGTTTCTACTATTATAAATTAAAGTTAAACTCTAATGTTTCCTTCAGTAGGTCAATTTAGGGAAAATCTTTGGTTACATTATTTTATTTTGTACTAGACTTCTGCTCGCGGCTCCGCCCGCGTGAAAATGTTTTACCGGGATAAAAATATTTTCCCGGAATAAAAAGTAGCCTATAGCACTCAGGAGTAATGTAGCTGCCTATTAGAGAAAAAAAATATAAATCGGTCTAATTGTATTTGAGTTTATCCATTACAAACAAACAATCGAATCTTTCCTCTTTTCTAATATTAGTATAGAAAACATCATCTTCATCTTGGAGATACCCATTAACTGGACCACGGCTTCGTGCAAACACAATCTATACTCCGGTTAACAGAAAATCCTTAAAAAAATTCGATTAATTACAATAAAAAATTAAATCCTTTAAAATAGCCAACGTTCAATATATCAAGAAAAACATTTCCAAAGGTGGATTACGACAGCAAGTTTCAACAGCAAGCAGTAATTCAGAGTTAGTGTCACATTATCGTTAGCATAATCAGGGAACAGCTGTGGCACCCCACTACCCACCTTTTTGAGGCTACGAAAACATCAGAATGAGAATTTAAAGTGTGCCGTAATGGATTTATTTTCATCGGACCTCGAGTTTTACATGGAAACGCTGCTTAACAAATAGTAAAAAATCAACGTATTTTTAATAGAACTTGCAAGTTTTCTTTGATTTGTTATTTTGCATTTACCATCGTAGCTTGTGTTTCTGCGTGGTTTTATAGTCCAGTTTTTTATCAGCAAGTAAAAATTTAAATTCTTTACGTAAATTATTTTTATCAAATTGGTTACATCACCAGCACAATATAGGTAACCAAAAATATATTAATTTTTCTGCGCAATAAGAATATTGAGAGACGGAGATTTAAAAAAATACTTGTAACGTTAAGCATTCATTTATGTTCTAATACTTATTACCTATACAGACAAAATAGAACAGACTGGCATGTTTTTTTCTGCGAAATAGTTATATAATATAAATAATATGATATAGGTATGCTAAATCTAAATTATAATAGACGACGCGCCGATACCTACCTTATTAATACGAGCAACTGATATTTCGTTTTGATAACTTGTCAAATTTGTGAACACGTGAGGAATATATTACATCTCATCTTACTAATATAAATGCAAAAGATTTTTTTCTTTTTGATATTTAGATGTTTGTTAGGACTTGGGAGTAAGCGCTCAATACATTTGGATGGAATTCGGCATACGCATAGACCCTGAGCTGGTCCGGGGTTTAACATGTAGGTCTTACCCTGGTGACTTCTTATCGTAGGAAATATCGTTTTTATCTTAGTTTTTAAATTTGCATTAATCTTATTATTATTTGCACTATAGAACGCTGCAGTGGTTTACTTGGACTAGCATACCTATTATAAGTTGCTAATCGAATTTTTATGCCTGAAAGGTGGTTCAAGCGGGCGAAGCTGCGATAAGCACCTTTTTTTTTTTTTTATCGCGGGGAAAAACGCGTTATCGCTACCACCACTGTGGGGTGAGTGGAATGGTTATGTTGGTTTCACCGATCTTACGGCACAATGTCGACACTCGGGAGTATAACATCATCCGAGCGAGCATTGGACCGAGTCCCTAACACTATGTACACCCTACATCGGCATACCAACCAAAACCCGCGGTGGCCTTCTTCGGCGCATACGGAAGCACCTAGTACATTATAATATTTCGTACTATACAAACAGGCTTATTACGTCATGAATACAAGATCAGATCTCAAAGAATAAAATTCGTTTCATTTCACAACGCTTGATATACAAAACTTACACAAAATTAAATACACGATAAGACCTCGTAAAGTGTAATGTTACACGTAATACAAAATGCGGTAATTTTATATATAATTAGAGATAAGCATACTTCTGATGCTATGCAAAGTTAAGAGTGCGAAAACAATTGTGGGGCGCATTAGATCTTAAACCCGCAGACAGATTACAGTGTAATGTTGTTTTAAGCAAAAGTTAGACGTAACACGAAGACGAAACCGAGAGTAATGTCCGTTTTAAGGTATAATGGTGTACAGCACTTCGCTCTATGCTGTAATGACTGCCATTTCGTTATAAATGAAAACAAGTGGCTTAACCGAGACACGGCCTAATGATATTATTAAGGTTCCGCGGTGAGCGGGTGGCCGCAAGCCAAACGTGACAGATAAAACATTTTATAACATCGTTTAATTGAAATTTGCTCTGATGAGATAGGTACATCGGATACGGCTAATTTCACGTACAAACTTACATTCCGTTTTGGGATTGAGTTTTCTAATTAAGTATTCTTGAATTCGGTAATATGTATAAGTGGATAGCCTAGTTGGGAATGTAACGGTCTGCCGAGACAATGTCCGCAGGTTCAAAACCCAAGGCACACCTCTGACTTTTCGGAGTTACGTGTGTATTGTTTATCAATTATCGTTCACTTTAACGGTGAAAGAAAACATCGTGAGGAAACCTACATACCTGAGAATTCTCCATAAAAATTTCGAGGGTATGTGAAGTCTGCCAACCCGCACTAGGCCAACGTGGTGGACTAAGGCCTGACCCCTCTCAGTAGTAAATTAGGCCCATGCTCAGCAGTGGGCAGTATATAATGCAGGGCTGATTGCATTGCATTGCATTACAATTTGAATAAAAATACATCATGTATATATTAATGAAAATAAATTAAGTCCGTTCAGGTTCAGAGGCATGAATAGTGATCAGTTTGAGTTGTCGCATAAAAGAAAAATATTCTTATGAAAATATCTAATTACCATACCACGTTATATTATCGGCTTATAATAGACTAGCAATGCGCGCGGCTCCGCCCGCGTGGAAAAGTTTTTCCGGGATAAAAAGTAGCCTATAGCACTCAGGAGTAATGTAACTTCCTATTAATGAAAGAATTTTCAAAATCGGTCCAGTAGTTCCTGAGATTAGCGCGTTCAAACAAACAAACTCTTCAGCTTTATAATATTATAGCATTGCGCGCGGCTCCGCCCGCGTGGAAAAGTTTTTCCGGGATAAAAAGTAGCCTATAGCACTCAGGAGTAATGTAGCTTCCTATTAGTGAAAGAATTTTCAAAATCGGTCCAGTAGTTCCTGAGATTAGCGCGTTCAAACAAACAAACAAACTCTTCAGCTTTATATATTAGTATAGATTAGTATAGATATAGAAGTATAGATAGATAAAAAAAATTACGGTTCATGAACTCACACGATCATTTTAAAAATATTTTTTATTTTTAATCCTTACTTTATGTGCAGTACTATGATTTACTGTTCAATATATTATTATAGTCGTTTTATACAAAATTTCAACCGTGATAAATTAGAGGCTTATCTAATAACACCATCGAACCAAACATACTGATATAAAGGGCAAGAGTCGATATCATTTCACATAAATTTCACTTATCTCTAACATTTGGTAGAATTTGCTCGCTCACCGCGCCTACACGGTGACTAAAACAAATAAACCCTTATTTTTGCCACTGGATTCCAGCAACTGATGAAATAAACGAGGCTTAGGGAATCTACACCACATTTCAGGGGAAAGTCATTAATTTCGTAACAAACTGCATTTACGTTGGGATGACAAAGTTCGAACTGAGGGCCAGCTCTATCTTTTGGTAAATAATTCTATTAAAAGTTCTGTATGGTGTTGCTACAGCTTATGTGCGGTGGTATCGCTTACCATTAGGCGAGCGGCATGCTTGTCTCGTCATTCAAAGCAATAAAAGTAAATTATGATACTTCTGGCATAGCTCTTAAAAATAATCATAAGTTAATACCTTATTAAAACTAAATCTAAGATTTTTAAACGTGCAGCACCAATTATAAAAATGAACTAGGAACGAAATGGTCAATTTATATAAGTTTGAAATTCCAATTTAAATTGAGTATATAGTACAAACTTGATTTCTAGATCTGAAGTTTGACCTAGTTCCATACACTTCGGGCGATACTGAACGTCGCGTCGGATGACACCAGTTTGAAATTTCATTAAAATCTTCCAAACAGTCGACGGATTAGTTAGGAATATATTGCAACTTGAAAAAGACTTTACGGCCCAACACTTTAGTATTTGTTTGCAATGAAATACGATACACTAACGCAATAAATTTATTTCAAACTTTTTACATTGTTTATTTGTTACTCAGTTACGTTCAAGACAGTTGTACCAATTAAAATGAAACTTTTTCCACAGGCGTTGGATGAAGGAAAATCTCGATGAAAATTCAACTTAGGTTGTTACTTCTAGAAAATGCAGGCTATATTTCGAATTGTTCGCTACGGCATATTGAATACAAACTTAAAACTTTTGAAACTAATTAAGAAAACAAAAAAAGATGAAATAAACTTCATAATCAGTTACACAACATACAATGCGATTCAAATAAGAATAAGAACGTCAATGACCTTTATGTGTCAAAAGTCACTTGAAAAGTACAAAATTTGCATAGAAAACTCATTATAAATGTAAAGAAAAAATGTATACAACTGTTCAGTATAACTTTAACGATTCGATTTCTATGAAGTACCTAGGTAAATAAAATAATATTCCGTTAACCATCGTCTAAATATACTTTGGAATTATAAGAATCGTTTCAACTTTACTTTCTGAAATATTTGTAAAAGAAAAGATAAAACAATAAGCGCCGTGCTTTTTACTACGAAATGATTGTGTCGAATGGCATGAGATAACCATCTACTGCCATTCGATACTCTATCTGGATGGCATCGCGCTTACCATCAGGCGAGGTGCAGTCACTTTGTCGTGCCCGAATAAAAAAAAACGTTCTTATGGGAAAAAAACTGTGGTATGAAGTAAAGAGTAGTTTGTTAGACTTGATACAAGAAATGGTACAAAATTGCATTGTAGACATAATAATTATGTCTACAATCTTGTTAATGCTATAAAAAAAAAAAAAAAAAAAAAAAAAAATATTAGAATGTTTTCAAAACAGTATTTTTGCAACTTTTATCACATCCTCCTGCCTCCTGTCTACAACTTCGGGGATAAAAGGCATGTGTGTGTGTGTTTATCACATCCAGATAATTAATAGTTACGTTTTTTTTTTTATTGCATTGAATGACGAGACGAGCATGCAGTTCGCCTGATGGTAAGCGATACGACCACCCATAAACAATAGCAACACCATCCAGCACCTTGACTGACAAAGTGCTGTGTGGCATTCCACTGCGCTCGTCATCCTGAGACATAAGATGTTAAGTCTCATTATGTCCAGTAGTTATACTGGCTACAATGTCCAAACCGAAACACAACAGTGCATGCACACTGTTGCTTGGCGGCAGAAATATACATTGCTCTGGTACCCACCCAGACGGCCTCTTACATAATGAGAGACCTACCACCAGTAAAGTTACGTCTTAATTTTCTGATATTTAGAATAATGTAGAGAAATTAACTCTCGCGTACCTAATTGAGAATATTAATGTAAGTCATGGTCAATCTAACTGTGTGCTAGTTATGACGACAATAACGTCTATTTAAATTTTAAAGGATGTATCTCTGTATGTGTACGGAATAACACGGTTTCTTCGGAGTTACGAACGCAGTAATAGACACAATAAGGTCTGTTATAATAATTTTCTTATCTCTGTATTATAAAATCAAAAAACAATAATCGTACACACACACACTCACGCCGCTTATCCCTGAAGGCGTAGGCATAGGCGCAACTAGTGCACCCACATTTCGCTTTGCGTATTCCGTCCCGTAATGTGATAGCGAGCTATATCGCCATATCAGGCACAAATTCCAGACTCCAGGCTGATACTAAGTAGAAAAACCCAATATCACTTTGCCCGACCCAGGGGTCGAACCCGAGACATCAGTATTGCAGTCGTACCGTAATATAACTACGCCACCGAGGCAGTAACAAAAAGCGTATCCTTACATTATTTATGTCTAATAACGTAGTAAAGTGTGAAAGTGTTGAAATGTTATTGCAAACGACATTCACAAGTGTTACATTACGGCCTAATGTCTTACCATTCGTCTTTAATTTGTACACAAACGTAATCTTATTGTAATCAAAGAGATTGGGGACGGTAATACATTTTGCGGAGTGATCCTTGTACCTAATGGCGCCTGACAATTTCATTCTAGCATTACTCAGCTCTTTTATAAATATATTTTATCCCATTTACTGAGCGTTGATGTATTCAGAATAAATAGCAAGGAAATTCGAAGACTGCCTCGATGGCGTAATTGTATTACGGTACGACTGCAATGCTAAGGTCTCGGGTTCGATCCTCAGGTCGGGCAAAGTGATAAGTAAAGTGATATTGGAGTGTGGAATTTATGCCCAATATGGCGATAGGCTCGCCCCCTATCAGATCATGGGACGGAATACGCACAGCGAAAAGTGGGTGCATTAGTTGCGCCTCTGCTTACCCCTTCGAGGATAAAAGGCGTCAGTATGTGAAATTCGAAGAATCCTACGTGCTTTCAATTATAAGTTTATTCTTTGCTTTAAGTAAATTTATGCCTATCAGAATTAAATTTAAATATGTTGGCCAGGATACAAAGTACACAGCTGATGATGATGAGCAGCTATTCCTGAAGCTGACTGTAGTAAACTAATTAAAAGACTGATAAAAGGATAACTTCCATTATTAAAACACGTAAATCTTCCATTCAAAAGATAACATTGATTCTATCATTGCTAAGCCCCATGTCAAGTGATTAACTTAAGGGACATGAATAAGTTTGCATCGGCAACGTTCCTCCCGAGACAAGTTTCCCCTTACATAAATTATCGGCGAACAAGAAGCCCGCGAATTTATGAGCCCGCGCTCGCGATACGCAATGTTTAGATATAATTCAATAATCCCTCCAGGATTGGCGACAATTGGTGAGTATAAATATCAGTTGATTTATGTGATAGTTGATAAAAAAAAATGATTTATGTATTCCACCGTTAACCATGATAATAATTGGACTTGGTCTAGAGGCAACACGTTTTTGTAGATATTTCGTGTTGTAGACGGTAGATACCGCAGAGGTTTGACGAAAAGCGACGTCCGTTAGCTGATACAACCTAGGCCAAAACGTCTCTGCTGTGTTCTATTTTTTTTAATAATTTGCTGCTAACCTATTATAAAATTATTTTAGGGAATTTTCAATAAAATGTCTCCATTGATTTATATTTTTTTATAAATCAATGAATGTCTCTCATAATTTAATCTATCCATTTATCTAATTCAATTTATCAATTGCTTTTGTAAACTATCTTGAAGTCACTAATAGTCTATTAATGATAGAGACGCATTTCAAATATAAAAGTTTATTCTTTGCTAAGAAATTTCTAAATTCACCAATTCACTGCAAGTAACTAAATTGCCCTTAAGTAAACTATCAAAACTTACTCTCTAAACTTGAATCAAGATTTATTGGTTCTTTCAGATCCGAAATTTACTTAAATCTAGATTTAAAGGGGTTTTAAGAAAATTGCCTACAATTATTGTACTACAATCTGCTGAATTGCGTTCGCTATATTTTAGATTATCTTTGTGAGTGGAAAGCACTTATTTACGCATGATAAGAAAATGGTTCGTAAGAGTTACTCTAATTACTAATGGAGGCCTAAATATAATTACTGAAATTAATTTATTATCTGTTTTATAACACTCATATCCAATCCATGACATGACATGTTATAATTTACTATTATTCGAAGCCCTGGACTATGTAACAACTTGGCCTGACTCAAATTATAAAATCATCTACAATTTGTGTACGCATTTTTTGGGTACCTACTTAGTTATAATAATTTACATAGCAGTACCTATGTTTATATTTTGACGTTGTAGGTAACTCTCATCTAAATGAAAATCAGATAGTATCTTTCCGATTTTTCGGTTCGTTCCAATAATAACGTTGCGACATCTTGCGCCAAATGCTCGAATTTATTTTTTGCTAAGATTAACCGTTGTACAGATAAATGTGTTACTTTTGGATGTGTTTCGAGTTTTGAACAGTTAAATGTAGCCTTTCTTAATATCTTACTTAATATTATTGTACGAATAACGTACAAGTTTAATTAGGTTAAATTATGTTATTGCAACTAAACACTTTACGTTTAATGCCCAATAACTGTATGTAACATCGTGTATTAAATCAGTGTGCAATCAACAGTCACTCCGGGCGTTTCATTTTTTTATATCATTCCTTGTCCGTTATAATATCAGTCCATCATCTATTACTACTTATCATTTATCATTTTCACCAGTGTAAGGGAAGCATATACCCGTACATTGTTTGGTCCTTCGAGCCGGATATATCAGATTCATCTGCGTATAGTGTGTCGCGTCCCTGATCGTTGGACATTATAATCTAGAACTGGTCTTCCATGTGAACTCTTCATCAAGTGAACTACGCAACTAGTGAAATCGTAGTGAGTAGCAGCATTACGTCGAGCCCTGCCTGGCAGAATCATTCGAGGCTGTTGGCAAATCAGCTACAAATCGGTAATCAACTGGGCTCCACGGTGAGACTACTCTACTACATCAGTATCTTCAGGTCTCCGAGCGATCATCGTAAAAGTAAGTCCGTTCCATTTTAATTTGATATCATGGTATCCTCATTAATACAACGTCAAAAGGAGCTTATCGAAAGTCTAAAAAAAATCCAAATTAACTTTAAAAAAGATCCATTATCAAGAAAAACTCAAGAATACATTCAGGTCAGGCTTGAATCCTTAGACAACCTCTGGGGAGAGTTCTTGATAAACCATGAAGATTTGGTAGCAAATAGGGCAGACGCAGAGGAATACTTTACGAGCACGATTTACGAAGCAGGAAAAGAAATTTATATTTCTACTCGAGATCTTCTGACTTCATTTGCCTCGGGTTCATCATCAGCGAAGACTGTTGAAGAAAAAGCAGTACAACCTAGCGGAGAGCTAGACTCATTACTCTCCTTACAAAGAACCTACTTTCGGGCGTTGGATAGAGTCATAAAAGGCATTGACCTAGGCAGTCTAACAGAAAAATGGGAGTTGGAAGACAAGTTACGTAACATTCAGTCTAAGTGGGATAGTATTGAGGATTTGCATATTAAAATAGACAATATATTAGTAGGTGGAGACATCAACTATGATAGGGAGTTTGCTAAGTACGAAGGATTATTTGAGATTACGAAGAATAGTCTATATAAGAAAATATCAAACACCGTGCATTTACAGGAGTCTACGCCTCAGCTCGATATACCCACTTTTACAGGAAAATATACTCAGTGGCCTACGTTTTATGACTTATTTTGTGAGGCCATTCATAACAACACGTCTTTAACGAGAGCTCAAAAACTTCAGCACTTAAAGAGTAAAGTCAAGGGAGAGCCGGAACGTATTATTCAACATCTACACATTTCATCCGAAAATTACGAAACCGCGTTGGACATATTAGTTCATCGGTATAACAATCCCCAAGTCATATTTTCAAAGCAGATTGAAATATTTTTGAATCAGCATGCTATCACCAAGCGGTCATCCTTTGAGCTAAAAAATATGTATGACACTACCACAGAATGCATTCACGCCATCCATAATCTCGGCGTGGATACTACTTCATGGGACCCACTATTAGTTCACTTATTATGTAAGAAACTGGATCAAGAAACGTATACTGACTACAAACAGTTTCGCAAATCCCCGCGAGAGCTACCAACGATAAGTGAATTTATGACGTTTTTAGAAGGCAAGTATCAAGCGCTGGAGCCGACCTATAGAAGGGAGAAAGAATCATCATTAAATTTAGCTCATAGCAAGAAATTATCTCCATATCAGAATAGCGGCCTGCCGCCTACGCGTTATAACGCAGTAAAATTATACCAAGTTGGGAATAAAAATTATCAACACAATCCTCAAGTATACCAACCTATTAATAAGAACTATCAAGCTCTGGCAGCTTACGTTGCTAATTGTCCATTATGTAATCTACCACACGAGTTATTTAAATGCAAAAAATTCATTAATATGACACCCGACATGCAATTGAAGACAATAACAAGATTACAAGTCTGTTCAAACTGCTTATATCGGCATTACGATAAACCATGTAGGTCAACTAAAAGGTGCAAGGAATGTAATCGCGAACATAACACTCTATTGCATCAGGCTTTTTCTAAATCGGTGCCGAGTCTTTACACCAGTAACAATATTAACAGTACAGCACTTCCGCGTATATTGACTCAAGCGAATGCCATGCCTGAAATACCAGTATCGTCTACTTCAGCCGATCAGAATAAATACGTGTTTCATGTCTCCTCCGAAGAGGAGGAGTCTTTACTTGCAACTGCGCTAATTAATTTGCGATCATCCGATGGTACATTTATTACTATGAGAGCCTTGCTGGATCCAGCCTCCCAAGTCTCCCTTATATCAGAAAGAGCTGTACAATTATTGGGTTTGAAAAGACTAAGGCCTACAATGTCTTTGTCCGGGATAGATCTATGTACCAAACAGAGTAAGGGCATGGTCATTATTACATGTCAATCGTTGCACGAAGCCTCTTATCAATTTGACACGGACGCATATATCGTATCAAGAGTCGTTAAAGATTTACCTAACACTACATTCCCGCAGCAGCCATGGACCTATTTGCAAGGTTTACAACTAGCCGACCCCGATTTTAACATATCAAGAAGAATTGATATCCTTCTAAATGTAGATGTATATGCGAAAATTATCAAAAGTGGTTTAATTAAGGGTCCGGAAGGGGCGCCTATGGCACAAAATACTTACCTGGGTTGGGTCGTATCTGGTAACACAAAAACATTAAACTGCCATGTCGTACTGAAGGATATGGTGGACTTGTCAAAATTTTGGGAAATTGAAGACGTAAATGATTCCTCACCGGCACTATCCGATGCGGATAACTATTGTGAGGCCTTGTATCAAGAGACTACCAGGCGGTTACAGAATGGTACTTATGAAGTAGCTATACCAATGATGCCAGGATATCAGGAGAAGCTAGGAGCATCTAAAGGTCGAGCTGTAGCCCAATTTAAGCAACTAGAACAACGGCTAGCTAGAAATCAGACATTGGCAGAAGGCTACAAACAATTCATGACCGAATATATTGACCTACAACACATGCGTCCTGTGGACAACCCACTCGAAAAATCTAACTTTTTACCCCATCATGGCGTATTAAAGGCTGACTCGGACACGACAAAGTTACGCGTCGTATTCAATGCGTCATCAAAGACTACGTCCGGCAAAAGCCTTAACGATCTGATGTATAGCGGGCCTAACTTACAGCAAGATCTATCACTAATTATTATGACCTGGAGAACATATAGATATGTTATAACAGCAGATATAGAGAAAATGTTCCGGCAGATCCAAGTAAGAAGATCTGATCAACATCTCCAGTCGATAATATGGAGAACGTCACCCACCCATCCACTTCAAACGTATCACCTAACTACTGTTACATATGGAACAAAGGCAGCTCCATTCCTGGCAATGCGTACACTGAAACAACTAGCCAAGGATGAAGCTCATGTGTACCCACTCGCAGCTAAAGCAATTGGAAACTCGTTTTACATGGATGATTTGTTGACAGGTCACAACTCCGCAGAAAGGGTTGTTGAATTATTAAGGCAACTTATTTCAGTTTTTAAAGCGGGTAATATGAATTTGAGGAAATGGTCTAGCAATAGCTCCGAAATTCTGAGAACATTGCCTAGCGATCTATTACATCAACCTAATAATGGAACATTTGAGTTTAAGTCTCCCGAATCAAGAAAGACGCTTGGTTTGAAATGGATCCCATACAATGATACATTCACATTTCATAATCCGTTTCAACAGAATGGCAATATCGAAGTCATTACCAAGCGACAACTATTATCTGAAATATCTAAAATATTTGATCCGCTAGGCTGGCTGTCTCCGTTATCCATACGAGCTAAATTTATTTTCCAAAGCACATGGGGTACAAAACTAGGATGGGATTCCGTGGTATCATCGGAAACCAAAGATCAATGGTTAAAGCTTCAAGCAGACTTTATGGATCTCGAAAACCTACACATTCCCCGGCATTTAGGTGACACGAATTATGAAACAACTTTACACGCTTTCTGTGACGCATCAGAAAAGGCGTACGCATGTGCAATTTATTTGCTTGCAATCGACAATAAAGGAGTATGTACATCTACACTAGTAGCTGGAAAAACGAAACTCGCTCCTCTAGCGAAGAAAATTTCGCTACCGCGGCTAGAGCTCTGTGCTGCATTGTTATTGTCACAGCTTTTAAAACGTGTACTCATCTCCTTATGTAAAATTAAGACGAATATACACGCGTGGACCGACTCTATGATTGTTCTTGGCTGGTTACATGGAGACTGCAATCGCTGGGAACCGTTTGTTGCAAACCGAGTACGACAAATATCAAGTGTAATACCGCCCTCGAATTGGCATCATGTTAAATCGGAAGAAAACCCCGCTGACTGCGCCACACGAGGACTGTCCAAGCAGCGGTTATCAGAATTTAGTCTATGGTGGAATGGCCCTTACTGGCTCTTAACCTTTAACAGTACTAAGGTTCCTCCAGAGACATATCACAATCTTGAGATTGAAGTCGCGTCTACCAATGTGTATGCCACTTTACAAAATAACAATATTAGTGTATCACTAATCAGCGAATTATTACATACGTACAGTTCATTGACTCGTGCTATTAAAGTACTTGGTTGGATATTGCGTTTCATAACATGTTCACGGAAAAACCAAAATGCATTACGTGATATATATTTAACATCTATAGAAATGAATGACTCATTTAATTTTATTATTAAAGCAATGCAACACGATGCATTTTCTGAAGATTTACGCAACATTAAAACATGTGGTCACGTTAGTGTCAAAAGTAAGATAAGCGGTCTAAATCCATTTGTTGATGATCAAGGCATTTTAAGAACCGGAGGAAGATTAAGAAACTCAAATATCAGGGAATCGTGGAAACATCCCATTATTTTACCCTCTCATAGCCGACTTACAAATCTGGTTATAGCAAGGGCCCATATGGCAACTCTTCACGGTGGTCCGAGACTAACATTATCACATATAAGAAATGAATTTTGGATTATCAGTGGCATCCGCACCGTTAAATGTCAGCTAAGACAGTGTGTCAGATGCCGACGTTTTAATAAAGCCAATAATTATCAAATTATGGGCGATTTACCAGAGCCCAGGGTAACCCCATCCCGACCATTTACTCACACAGGCGTTGATTATACCGGGTTTGTTGAGTTAAAGATAAACAAGGGTAGAGGAATAAAAACATGTAAGGGTTATGTTGCAGTGTTCGTCTGTTTAGCCACAAAGGCAACACATTTGGAACTCGTGTCAGATTTAAGCACCCAAACATTTTTAGCTGCCTTTAGACGTTTTTGCGCTCGACGTGGTACTCCTAGTCACATGTACAGTGATAATGGAACCAACTTTGTCGGGGCCGATCGTCTCTTGAAAGCAGAATATATGGAGATCGCTCAGACCATAAATGCCGATTTCCTTAATAATATCAGTGAATTAAATATCAAATGGCTTTTTAACGCGCCGGCCTGGCCCACAGCTGGGGGTCTGTGGGAAGCAGCCGTTAAAAGTATGAAGTATCACCTTAAGAGAGTCCTGGGTTCCCAAAGGTTAACGTTTGAAGAATTCACTACCTTGCTCTGTCAAATAGAAGCCTGTTTAAACTCTAGACCACTTTGCCAGCTAACAGAGAGTCCGGATGATTATTTTCTCACTCCAGGACATTTTCTGATAGGTGGTCCCTTATTGTCAAGACCACAGACGGACCCTTCTTCCATGTCGCTTTCAAGGAGATGGCAATTAATTCAAGCCATGAATAAACATTTTTGGAAGCGTTGGTCACTTGAATATTTACAGCAATTGCAAATACGATCGAAATGGAAAACTCCAAACAAAAATCTCCAAATAAATGACATAGTGCTTATCCAGGAAGACAATATGCCTCCGGGTAAATGGGCTCTTGGCAGAGTGTTGGAACTGCATCCTGGAAGTGATGGTTATGTTCGTGTTGTATCTTTACTTTCGAACAACCACGTCATTAAGAGACCTGTCAGCAAATTATTGTCGCTTCCTGTAGAACATAGTTCAACACAAATAAAGGAAAGCATGGAACAAGAATCTTCGTCATCCATCGATCAACGGCAACCAATCACGACCTCCGCTAAGGACAAAGGCCATTCATCTCGCCGGACTGCAAAACGAGCGTTGACCAACTTCTTTACTACGGCACTACTATTATTTTCTATCATATCCCCGAGTTCACAACATATCAATTATAATATATCAGCATTAAAGAATAATCAAGGACTGTTTTTTGATAAGATATCAGACTTAAGGTATATCAAGGATGACTGGAAATTAGTTGTCTATTATAACATGTCTTCATATTGGCAGGGCATAGTAAATGTTAAGCAGTATATTGCTCATATCAAAGAATCATGTGAGAAAGGAGATCCACAGTACCATACCATAATATCACAGCTTGAACACGAAATCAGCGAAATAGATCATTTTAATAAGATTATTGTCAATCAGCATAATGTGAGAAGGAGAAAACGTGGACTTGTTAACGGAGTCGGTTACTTGGCTAACACTCTGTTTGGAGTCTTGGATGAAAGGTTCGCCATGCAATATAAAGAGGATATAGAAAAAATAACTAACAATGAGAAGCATCTCCAAAACCTTCTAAAGAATCAAACATCTATAATAGAATCTGAATATAACATCTTAAGAAGAAACGAAAATATTATGAAGCAACAATTTAATTTTATCAATGAACGCCTTCGAAACACGTCCCTGGTCTTAAATCGAATGGTTGTTAATACCGCAAATGCATTCAATATAATATCATCGGCTTTAATAGCCAATATCATAATAACAAACCTGAGGCGAATGCAAGAAGCAATAATTGACGTTATCACGGACATTACTCATGGTCATATCGATTCAAATTTGTTACAACCCGAGCAGTTGCAGGAACAAATTAATATCATCTCTGGGCAGTTGCACGGCGATTTAATACTCCCAGTGGATGTTACTAACTACAAGGATGTATACAGCATACTTAAGGTATCAGCTCGAATAGTAACAGATTATCTCATCATTGAAATAAAACTACCGCTTACAAGTAATGACTTATTTGAGCTAAATAAAATTATTGCATTGCCACACAAACAGGATTCAAAATTTTATTATATCGTGCCAACGTTTCCCTATGTAGCATACAGCATTAACAAAGACCTAGCATTTTTTCTGTCCGAATACGACTTTAATTCATGCATCCATAGTGCAGGTAGGGACAATATACTCTTATGCACAATAAATACTCCTATATATGAACTACAATTGAAACAATCGCTGTGCGACATAAAGTTATTAACAAGCGACACCAGTAATACGGCATGTAATACAATAATAACAACATGCGATGACAAGTGGATCAAGTTACATGTAAACAATGTTTGGCTGTTCACGTGTTGCGAAGAATGCCATGTCCGCATCTATTGTCCGGACGGTATTTCAATCAAACAATTAAAGGGTATAGGCCTGATTAAAATCAATGAAGGGTGCACATTACGATCGAATACATTTAAGTTGTACGCACATAACCACTTCGCTACTCAGATGAAGGTCCAACATGACTTTGAAGTCCCAGAGGTGTCTATACTAAACACTATTATTAATACATCAGTTACTGATAAGCCTGTAATATACCATGATTCAAAACTATGGAACGACTTACGGACAGACATTGACAATATAAAGAAGCAGCCTTCAATGGATGAACTCAGCATACATGACATTCATCACTATGCGCTGGGCTACATCATTATCGGGAGCGTCGTGACATTGGGAGCTGGCATCCTATTTGGGCGCTGGCGGGCGAGGCGCGCCAGGAGGCCCACGGAGCCTTCTAATGAGGTCGAAATGCAATCGTGTGAAAGTGTTAGTGATACAGTGAATAGTGTACCTAATCAAAGTAAACTCAGTGAACTAAAAGTAAATGACTGTAAGTTAGTGTTAAGTAGTTCGGCCCAAACGGTCAATGTCGCTACATCGACTACCCCCATTCCTGTGCGGTCCCGTTCGATAGTTGCCTGAGATGGCAGCATGTACGAATAACGTACAAGTTTAATTAGGTTAAATTATGTTATTGCAACTAAACACTTTACGTTTAATGCCCAATAACTGTATGTAACATCGTGTATTAAATCAGTGTGCAATCAACAGTCACTCCGGGCGTTTCATTTTTTTATATCATTCCTTGTCCGTTATAATATCAGTCCATCATCTATTACTACTTATCATTTATCATTTTCACCAGTGTAAGGGAAGCATATACCCGTACAATTATAAACGCGAAAGTTTGTAAGTATGGATGTATGGATGTCTGGATGTATGGATGTTTGTTACTCTTTCACGCAAAAACTACTGAACGGATTTCGATGAAATTTCGCACACGGGTAGATTATGTCCTGGATTAACACATATGCTACTTTATATCCCGGGAAAATGTAAAGTGGGACTTTTATCCTGGCAAAATATAAAGCGGGACTTTTATCCCGGTAAAACTCATTCACGCAGGCGGAGCCGCGAGCAAAAGCTAGTTGACTATATATCAGCATGTATAAAGAAGCGTTTAACATTATTTTCTTCTTATTTTAAAAATGGCTCCACCGGTAGAATGATTTAATTAAAAGTTAAAACAAAACACGTTAGTTGTATACAAAGTAACTTTTAATTTTTTCCTGAAATGCAGTGGATATTCGTGTACTATTATCGAATCGGAAAATTCAGCAATAATTATTGTACCATGAGGCCATAGGAGTAGAAAAAGTAATCTTAACGTTGGCATAACGACATCGTGTAACCTTGTTTATAAAAGAAAAATGGTTTGCGTAAACGGTAAATATTGAAATGGTAGTTCCCGACCTACCGTGTTTGAGTTATCATTCCCTTATTACCAACGCTAATGTGCGGAAAATATTGAGTTTAAGATAACTCACGTAGCCATAATCAACCATAACATGCGTGTGTACCTGTATGGGCCTTTGGATTGGTAGATTTCAATTTTCATTTATGATATGATTGTCCCGGGTTCGATCCCCGGGTCGGGCAAAGGTGATATTGGATTTTTCTATTCAGTATCAGCCCGGAGTCTGGAATTTGTGCCCGATATGGCGATAGGCTCGCCCCCTATCACATCATGGGACGAAATCCGCTTGGCGAAAAGTGGGTGCACTAGTTGCGCCTCAGCCTACCCCTTCGGGGATAAAAGGCGTGAGCATGCGATATGATTGTCTTTCACGTGAGAAATATAATATTTCTGAATACCTTCTCTTGACATCATAATGAAATTACAATAACAATACATCTAATCGAGTACATTTATTTTCATAATAGTTTCAAATTAAATACCCAAGGCAGTCAGTAGTCAACGTTCTTAAGTTCTGTCTGTTCAGTCACAGGCAATGAAACTTTTTATTGAGATTAAAACTAATAACTTACTACTTCGTTTTCCAAAATTAAATTTATTTTTCTTATGAGTACCTAAATCTAAGTATTTAAGTTTCAATTTATTATTGTGATCTTTCATTTTTTTCTAGTAAAGGTATAAAAATACAATACCAACTCCTCCCATGGAATAACACTTCATAATACCGAAATAGCAATATATTTTATTAAAAATGTGCATTCGTTAAGTATAATATTTCTCCGCCGCCCTTATAGATATGTAAGTTTTGTTAAAAATAGTAATAAATAACAATTTTCCACGTCATAAATCGTGTGTAACAACAAGAAAACTGCAAATTTATGCAGATTCGGCACCGACGCCGCGTGTCGCCGGCGAGCCCCACGGACCGATGCGTTGCGATAACAAGACCCAATGTGTTTCAATATTACCACATTATGCATATTAAACAAAGATTTTTCTATAATAATATATGGGTATAGTATACCGATTTTATATAGTATAAACATTTGCCGTGAGCAACTTACGTCACATTTAACGCAAGATTACGTTGTAACCAAATATAGTTGTAGCTATGTAATACTGGTGCTCGTCGGTATTACAAATATTCTTATTTAGTCGAAGTTCAAATATGGTCGACTTTCAATTATAAAAGTCGACCATATTCGTAACACTATATGTTATAAGTAGGTACATACTTACATATATTTTATATTTTTGCATTCTTCTATAGGAACTTTAATTATGGCAAATCTCTCACTCCTCGCGCAATGTGCTTAAAAATGGGTATGAACAAAGGTTTTCTTCGCGTATTAATATTATTAAAGCATATATCTATTAAAAATTAACCATAATGAAAAATCTCTTCCAAAATAAGAAATCACTTTCCAGTCAATTCAACGTTTTAAACTAAATATCCTCGAGTAAATTGAAATACCCACCTAAATAAGAATACTCTCAAGCCTTATAGAATCCAGATAGATTAAATTCCTTCAGGGTCTTCCCAAAGCGTTTGCCTTGATCGGAGAAAATTTGACTAATTTTACTAACAAGAGCGGTTGGCTAGCGCGCAGTGTCTAATCCTGACATAGCTAAGGATACACGTTAGGAATCGTATCGTATAAAGCGGGAAAAAATAAGGCTCTAACATCCCAGAATTCTTTAAGAAATATTGTTTTGTTAAAAATCATAATGAGCAAATGGTTTAAAATCCCAAGAGTGATTTTGGTAAATACCATACCATACTAGCCCTGTATTATATACTGCCCACTGCTGAGCACGGGAATCCTCTACAACTGAGAGGGTTAAGGCCTCAGTCCACCACGCTGTCCTAGTGCGGGTTGGCAGACTTCACATACCTTTGAAATTCAGAGAACTTCTGAAGTATGCAGGTTCCCTCACAAAGTTTTCCTTCACCGTTAAAGCGAGCGATAATTCTTAAAGAATACACACATAACTTTTTAGTAAAGCCAGAATTGTGTGCCCTTGGGTTTTGAACCTGCGGACATTCGTCTCGGCAGTCCGTTCCACTACCAACTCGGCTAACGCCGCTTTGATTTTATTTCTTTTGGTAAATAGAGACAACAAATCTTTGTAGAGGCAATGATACACAAGTAAAATTATGGTTATATATAACGGGTAGTTCATTGCATAAGACTTCTCTAACTGCTGTATTAAATACTTACTAACGATTCTATAATAATAATTACGTGGTTGACTAAGCCTCAGCAAGATTGCCAAGCGAGATAGCTAAAAAGTATGCACTAGCTAAAATCATCAGAGACAAGGTATTGCTCGCGGCTTCGCCTGCGTTAAAAGCCTTTCCCGCTACAAAAACCCCTAAAGCATAATACAAGGCCAGCGCCATCTACTTAAAAATCAGATTTTTTTAGGAGCCTATGTGTTTATCCAGCTCATGATCTATCCGTGTGCCAAATTTCAACCAAATCTATTCAGTAGTTTCTGCGTTTACTTCTAACAAACATCTAAACATTTTCACAAACTTTCGCATCTATACATATAAATAAAATTGGAGTGTCTGCTTGTAATATTGAAATAACCGTTTTTACTACATGTATATGAATATATATACGGTACATACATCAAAATGTCATTTTTTACAATTTTTGTCTGTCTGTTTGTTCCGGCTAATCTCTGAAATGGCTGGACCGATTTTGACGGGTTTTTTATTGGCAGGTAGCTGATGTAATAAGGAGTAACTTAGGCTACTTTTTATCCCGGGAAAATATAAAGCGGGACTTTTATCCCGGGAAAACTCATTCACGCGGGCGGAGCCGCGGGCAACAGCTAGTTTATAATATTAGTTAGAAATTAAATTAGATGAAAGCATTTTCTTTCACAAGCAAATCTTAAAGAAACTGTACGATTATGCCAATCCACTTAGATCTAAAAACTGATAGAGAATTAATGAATCGGTATTAAACGATCATCCACTTAAACCATTTCCACTTCATGCATTTTTAAACACTATTAGACCATATGGAACAAACCCTTCTTTGGAAAAAAATCCATCGTTCGGAAAACGTAACCATTTATTCCTGGTAGCAGTACTTAAACACCATTTATTCATGTAAAAAGGTCTCAATCCAAACGTTCTGAGGGGGATTTTAATAAAAGCATTTCTAATAAAAGCGGTTTAATGCACGTCCGTTCGCCGTACTTCAAACACTATGGACAGATCATTGGCAGAGCTCCAGAAAAGCTTTGCCTTAGGTGTCCGTTCAAGACTATGGACACAGTAAAAATGTATTAAGTACTGAATTTAGAATTTTTAATGACATATTATCATAATCGTTTTTTTTTTATGTCACGTATAGACGCAATCTTTGTTTTTTATGTACCAGAAGAATCAGGTGGATTACTTGATGCCAAGGGGTCAGTCATAAGACCAGAAACATTACTTTGCGAGTGGATCTAAACATTGACAGCCAGCAATATAAACACATACTAAATACAAGAAAAGTGGTTCTTGTTTTCATTATAATAACGCTGGGAGTTGCTCGCGGCTTCACCCGCATGAAAAGCCTTTCCCATTACAAAAGTCTCTCAATCGCCGTAGCTAGGTAGCGCAATCGGAAGGACGCCAGTGCAGCGCCATCTATCATACTAGCATTGCGCGCGGCTCCGCCCGCATGGAAAAGCTTTTTGGGAATAAAAAGTAGTAGTATATAAGCAAGATAAGATATTTTATTATTTTTTAAATAAGGTTTTTGAAGCAAGAAATAAAAGACTTTTTTATTTTATTTGTTTATTGTATGATACGATATTATAAGTAAGAAGTAAAATTATTTTGATTAAATATTTAGAATTTGCAATCTGGCTCTATTAATTCTATCTACTGAAGTAAATCACAATCCAATATTATATTTTCTTCGCAAAATTTTCAGCTATCAACGGAAACTTTAAAGGAAACGCTATAATTTGCTTCTCCCAATCCCGTATTCAGACGCCATTCTGCTGATTCAAATTATTATTGAACCGCATCTTGAACAATGTTTGTACGTTATAGAATATTTGAAAAATTTGTATTAGAAATTCGGATTTGACGACAGTTTACGACTTTAAAACGGTAAAATTACATAGTAGGGAACTTTAACTGTTCATATTTTTTCAATTATAATCTTTTTATATGCATAAAAGAATTCGTTAGATCCCAAAACTAATTGATTCTTGCAAATGGTACGCATAGTGCGAATCGCCAATCTATTTGTAACTAATTAATAGCCAATAGTATTGAATTACCAAGGAAGCAATACAGCTAGAACTAACAATACATGTACGATAGGTACGCTGTCGATCAAGAATGGTAATACAAACAACACATCGTAAAAACTTAATACTGTAGTACTGGCCATTATGCAACTTAACCTGAGTAAATGTTAAGAGGCCGTATACGAAATTTCAACTATTTCAGTCAACTTTTCATCGTAATTATTCAAAAAATAAACTGATCTGATTAATTTCTAATACATCATCGGAAAGACTATTTCAACACTAATAAAACAAACGCGCCACATTTTTCATATCTTTCTTTAATTTCAATCTATAATCTATGGAACTTGGTGGTTCCAACGTCTGTTTCAGAAATTTTGTTGTACGGAGACTCAAACATGTTGCCGTTTTCAATCAAAATCGTGCTTTTAACTAACTAACAAAAGTTACTGTTTATTGGTATAAAAGTCACCTTAATTATGAAAGAGACAATTTCTGTATTTTCAACGTAAAATCATACAAAATGAAAGTGTTTTTTTTTTTGTTGTTATTTTCGCGAAAAAAAGATCACTTTGAAATAGTTGAAATTTCGTATACGGCCTCTTAACCAGAGTATAATTGTTGTATTAAATGATTCTTCAATATCTTTATGGTTGCGAGTTGTGTTTCGGTTTAAAGGACATTGTAGCCAGTGTAACTACTGGAGATAATGAGACTTAACATCTTATGTCTCAGGATGATGAGCGCAGAGGAATGCCACACAATACTTTGTAACTCAATGTGCTGGATGGTGTTGCCTCTGTTTATGGGTGGTCGTATCGCTTACAATCAGGCGAACGGCATGCTCATCTGGTCATTCAATGCTATATAAAAAATAAAAAAAATAACACACCAGTGACACATGCAAAAAACACCAGTGACACATGCATCTAAAAATCACAAACAATAATACAAATTCTGATACATATGACTATTAAAGGTATGCACAGCATTCTCATACAAATAAGATCTAGATTAAATTACAAATTAAAATAATAAATAAAATAAGACCAGAAAATACCATATCAAACATAACAGAGCCTCGTTTCGAAATTAAAATGAGTAGGTACAAAACAACAATAAAATTTAAAAATAGTAACCGTAAAAATTCACATATAGTAAACATGAATTATAATAAAAATATTTTAATTCATAAAATATTCAGGTATAAAAATTTACTTAATAAATTCTAATCTACTTGGTCAAGCAAGTGTTTCTATGGTTTTAACACATTGTGTGTCTTGGTGGTCACTATCCGAGCGGATATAAAACATATCCTACCACCATCGAAACTACTAATGGTAGTAGGTGTTTCGTGTGCGAGGGACCGTCTGGGTGGGTACCTTCACCATGTCTATGTCTGCCGCCAAGCAGCAGTGTGCATTGTGTTCTGGTTTAGAAGCCGTTATTGCTAGCGTAATTACGGAGCAGTATAAGACTTACCTAACATCTTATTTCTCAGGGTAAAGAGCGCAGTGGAATTTACTTTGGAATTCAAAGTTCTGTATGGTGTTACTGTTTATGGGTGGTCATATCGCTTAACACCACGCGAACTATATGCTCGTCTCTTCATTTAACAGCAATAATGAAAGAAAAGTATTTTGTTTAGCTTTTATGAAGACTTATTTTAAAGATACATACATACATACACTCACGCCTTTTATCCCCGTAGGTGTAGGCAGAGGCGCAACTAATGCACCCACTTTTCGCCTTGCGTATTCCGTCCCATGATGTGATAGGGGGCGAGCCTATCGCCATATCGGGCACAAATTCCAGACTCCGGGCTGATACTGAATAAAAAAATCCAATATCACTTTGCTGGACCCGGGGATCGAACCCAAGACCTCAGCATTGCAGTCGTACCGTAATACAACTACGCCACCGAGGCAGTCCAGTAAAGAATGTGAAGTAATAATCAAAATAAAATAAGAACTACTTATTTTTCTCTACATAATGCATTGTATTTTATACCTTGAACTGATTTTGAAAAGAGCAACACTAGAGTTTCTTGCCCGTTCTTCTCTAGTGAGAACGGCCTTCCGAACTGGTGGTAGAGTTAATATTGACGGAATCTAAATAATGTATAACATTTTATGGGTTCGAATAAATTATTTCATTTCATTTCATTTCATATCAACTAATATAATATGCATCGTTTCTAATGTTTCTATGCCTCGCAGCTGTATTTAATAGGTCACTTGTATGAGCCATTAGTCTATTTATAAACTTAAACGTACTAAATATCAACCTGTTCTAGATTTCTTCCATGGCGTGTTCTTTTATTTTGCGACTTAATGAAACCGTAAGTAAATTTCTTGTTTGCTTGTTTGAAAACAAGAAGAATCGTGGATGCGCTGCCTGAAGAGGGTGTTTGGGCGTCCAGAAATCTTACTTACCGTTACTACTTACCACACAAAACAAAACAGCAAACCAGATTTTTGTCGTAGTTTTTCTGTGAAACAGTGATACCATGGTAGATACCATAGAGATAACCTATAGACATATGTGTCTAAAGCGTTGCTTTATCACTTTAAAAGACATTTTGCATTGACAATATTCGCAATGTCTTTGAACAACTGTGTCGCTTATTATTATGCGACTAACCTGCTCCTCTCAACACTCAATTGTATAATAAAAAATATTAAACAATATAGATCTTTTAATTATCTCTAATTATTCGTTGTCTTGACAATCTCCCTTTAATCTGGCGCGTAGACTCCCCCGCTTATGCTATTAAAAGATTTTTTAATTTAGTTTAGGGTGGAATAATCTGAATTTTATCCTTTGAGGGATCTCAATTTTATCATTTAAATTGGCGTCGCCTAGAGCGAGCGGGACTCTGCCAAAGGCAGTTGGCGTCAGACGCCAACAAGTACTTCCAGAAACTTCGATTAACGAGTTCCGAAGATTTAGTGGCAATGTAATCGCATAAGAATTACGTCTTTTGAAACTTTATCGCTTTTTTTCAACGAAATATATTTTAGTAAATGCACTATGTTCATTCTTTATTATTGTTTCAGTCCATTTAATGTTTTCACTATTAGTTTGAAATAAGAGCATGATGGTAAGATACTACGAGACTTGACTGTTGAAGGGTAGACGCAGGTTTATTTTGGTCATATTCAATGTACCTAATATAAGTCGTGCCTGTGGTATAAGTTCAAAACTTATTTGCTCAACTACAATTCACAGGATTCCTCAAGTGTTACACAAGACCGTAGCGATATTACTTTGTGTGACAAACTCCAATCTCCGAGGCTTGATCTTTGAAATTAGCTCGCTCTACTAATTATCATAAAGTTTTAACTACGGCCAACTTTTGGCAACACTATCAACGTTTTAGCTAGATTTTCTGGAAATGGTTGAATATTAAATATGTTTTTTTGGCTCGAGATGTGCATAACAGTTCATATAAATATTACAACGAGACAATAATTTGAATTCATATTATTAATCAGTATTTATTTATGACTTGGAACGTTTATGTCAAAAATGGTTTTAGTTAATCTTATTGAGTGCAGCTTTTTTTTATCGCGTGGAAACAACTCGCTATCGCTACCACCACTGAGGAGTGAGTGGAACGGTTATGTTGGTTGCACACAGTCTTACAACCCAATGTCGGGAGTATGGCATCATTCGAGCGAGCATTGGACCGAGTCCCTAACACTATGTACACCCTACACCAGCATACCGACCAAAACCCGCAGTGGTCTTCTTCGGCGCATACGAGACGGCCCCGGGGTATCTTGTTGCACTAAGATAGCTGCACAGGACCATTCCTGAGCGATGCCGTTGTGGCCCCTCTCTATAAAAAGGAGCTAAAATGCCCCCCGAGCTCTAGAGTACGCCTTTGGCGTCTACGACAACGGAAGACCGACCACCCGCATTATCGTCCACCTCGGAGTCTCTTAAATTGGACTGAGCAGCCCTCCGCTGCTCGACCCGCGACTCTATCGAAGCCCCATTTAGTCGCCTCTTACGACAGGTAGGGGATGCCGTGGCGGGACTCTCTAAATGCCCCCGGACCACAGGGCACGCGGCGCCGGTCAGTCGTCCACCCGGCGCCTCCTACGTCTCCTCTGGCTGCGGGCGGGATCGTTCTGCTCACGATCCATTGCTCGCCAAGACCTCCAGCCACCGACTATGGCAGACACCACGGTCGGCAGCAAGAGATCTCCTCCGACGACTGCTCTAAGAGCGCTGCGTTGTAGATCACGGGCTGGGCAATCCTCGAGAGTGCGTTGGACCGTATCCTCGCGGCCGTTGCCACAGTGCCGCGGTGGCACACGGCGGACTCTTCTTTTCCGATCCGACACAGGAAGGAGCCGAAACACCCGTGGCCCGTCAGTACCTGCGTCAGACGGAATTTCGGCGCACCGTGGCGCCTGTCAAGCCAGCTTAAGAAGACAGGTCGCACTGCCGCGACGGTCCTCAAGCCCGCATTCGCGCTGTCCAGCCTCATATTCCACTCCTCCACGGCGACGCTGCGGATAGAGGCCAATTGGGCCTTGACCTCCCTCGGGGCCAGTCTCCACCCAAGTCGGGATGCCTCCTCACGCCAGAAGAATACTGACGAGAGGTATTTGGCATCCAATTCCCATGGTAGAGTACTGGCCAAGACGCAGGGCACCTCGTGGGAGACTGTGCGGTAGTCCCTGATGAGTTGTTGCGCCATTATACGCTGCGGCTTGCGCAGTAGTGCGACGCATCGAAAAATTAGGGACTCGGCCCAAACGGGACAACCGTATAAGGCCATTGACCGCATAACTTCAGCGTATAAACTTCGGCAAGGGTTACTGGGACCTTCCAAGTTTGGCAGCAGGCGACCGAGCGCACCTGCTACCCGCAGCAATTTTGGTGACAACGTCTGAAAGTGGGCACGGAATTCCCACCGGCTGTGCAACACCAAACCAAAAAACTTCATCGTGGAGCCGATAGGAATCCGCACCCCCTCCACTATGATATGGGCCCCCATAGCTGGCCTCTTCCGAGGCCTGTGGAAATAAAGGGCCTCGGTTTTGTTAAGGGCCACTTTGAGGCCAAGTCGCCGCATCCTGCTCACCATCTGCTCGGTACCAGAGTAGGCGAGCAGAGCGACCTCCTGGAAGGTCCTAGTCGTCGCTATCACCAGTGTGTCGTCCGCGTAGCAGACAACAGTGACTTATTGAGTTCAGCTTGCGAACTATATGAATCATTATTTCGTTTTCCAGCCATATATCAAAAAATGATCTAGTTATGTTACATTATACCCATGTAATATAACATTTAAGAAAAATAAACTTAAGCAGAACTGGAAATGTTCTTTAAATGGGAAGCGTTGCATAAGTTGACTTGCTTTCAAATTCTTTGTGAATAAAATTTTATTCCAACACAGTTTGTAAATAAGAGGAACTTAGCCTTCAGTGCAAAGTGAACAGACTGCTAGGAAAATTATTTTTTTACGCTTAATGTAATTTAAAGATTCAAGAGAACTGTCACTAGCAAAGTGCATATGTACCTAGTTTATTAATATTGCGTTTCATTATATATTACCTAAAAAAAACGTAGTAAGGTAATTTGCTTATTGATATTTGGGCCATTAAAAACCTGTTTATTGCCAAATCAAATTATTTACTTAACCTTTATATTCCTTTCCATCCATTTGATGATATTACATAATACAATTGACTATGTAAATATATCACTAAATATTTACTCACCTTAGTGCCACAATAAATTCCACAGGAACAACTACTCCAGCATAGCAACTATAAACTTTGTGAAACCATTATTTCTACGTCCCAGAACCGTCCAGCCTCATTTTGAAGTTAATTAAATGGTTCATCGGCGACATCTCTATTATTGCTTGAAACGTGTCTATCTGGCCGCAACTTTATGACGTAAGCCAGTGAATATAGACTTTAGAATTCAATAGTACTGAGGCACACCTCTGCCGATGATATATAAGATAATATTTTATCTGCGACTAGTTGCGGCTGCAGCTGTGCTCGAGTGGGCTATATCAAAGAGCATTTTACTCCTAGCGTTGTGCCAATATAATTTCGTTGATGGTACTTAATCCTACTAATATTATAAACGCGAAAGTTTGAAAGAACGTATGGATGTATATAATAAACATCAGTAATACTAGCTTTACCCCGCGGCTCCGCCCGCGTTAAAAAGTTTTTCCGGGATAAAAGTCCCGCTTTATATTTTCCCGGGATAAAAAGTAGCCTATGTATTAATCCAGGACATGATCTACCCGTGTGCCAAATTTCATCAAAATCCGTTAAGTAGTTTTTGCGTGAAAGAGTAACAAACATACATCCATACATACATTCTTACAAACTTTCGCGTTTATAATATTAGTAGTATGTACGGCTTTATTGTACACTAAAAACATAAACAATATACTTAAGGTTTAAAAACAGTGGTTAAGTTAACATTATTTATTAAATTACAATTTTATCATAAAATACTTATTTAAGCGAACGTGAAGGAAATGCTTTGAACAGATGCAAAGTTAAAAATGTAACTATATCTACTGTAGTTGGTATGCAAACGTAAACACAGCGGAATGATTAAAAATAGCAGCAAGTAATATTTTTAAAAGCATTATACTCCTTTCAGGCGCAAATGTACCTTTTTAAAATTTCGCTAACAAAAGGCAGTAGTGTTGTAAATTCGTAAACATTGAAAGTATTAAATAAAGAATACTACTATAGTTCGGACAAACTAAGCTGGCCGGTATGACAATTCAATTTTTTTCCCGACGCGATAACTCTGTGAGAGCGTCTCCCCAAAAAATTAAAAAACATGTCATGTCATACCGGCCAGATTAGTTTGTCCCTACTATAAGTTTTAATATAATAAAAACGTATAATTCAATAATATAATTCAATAATAACTTCAATACTACCTAAAAGCAATTTAGTTATAGATTTTATCGACGGCGCGTAGCTGCGTTTAAGAGTTCCACCTACTATACAAATACAAGCAAAAGACTAACAAAAATAAATATGAATTCTGATTATAAATTCTATTAAGCTCATTGGTATCTCCATATTGATCTGCTTTTGTTCATCGAGTGAAATGAAAATATGAAAAATTTTGTTATATAGAAAATCTGGGCTTAATAAATGCCAACAATACAATCATTTTAAGCTGTGGTATAAATTAAAAAGAGTGGAATGTCTGTATAGGACACGAATTAATTTAATAGGGTGCGCATCAAGACATTTTCCATAACCCGTTTTCAGGTTAGCCAGTGGTCGTATAAGCTGCGTCAACTTTTCTTAGCTTTTCAAAATAAGTTAAACCTCTGGGAACTCTGCAATTCGGAGGACCGTTTTACGAGGGTCCGACAAATCCGCGGAATGGTACCGTGGTGCTCAAACTTGCCAATTTCTGTCCCCCAACCCGTGTTTCAATTTGCTCCTTGTACAGTTTGTCGTCCGCTGTGAAACGGTATTTTGCTTTTCAATGATCAACCGTTGTTTTATTTTTATGGTTAAGGGTTGGGTTTCCCCTTGATTAAACTTTACTGGTCTGGGCAATAAGTACTTTTTGATACAAGCATTTTACATGAGAACCATAATACTTACTTGCAAAAAATGTAACACACAATCATTGATGTATTAAAAAAACCCACATCAATACACACAATACACATAAACTCACGCCTTCTATCCCCAAAGGGGTAGGCAGAGGCGCAAGTGGGTGCATTTAGCACCCACTTTTCGCCGTGCATGATGTGATAGGAGGCGAGCCTATCGCTATATCAGGCATAAATTCCCGGTTCCGGGCTGATACTGAATAGAAAAATCCTATATCAAAAAATAATATTAGTACCTAATGTGATATTATTGAAGATGCGTTACTGCGCCTTTAAAATGCAGTAGGTATTTTGGAAAAATCATTTCTACTGGTTTTCTAGCTCCTTTATTATCCTCTCAGTGCATTCATGTTTTTTAATTCTTTCAAATATCGCACATTAATTCACCGCTGAATATCCGCTTGTAAAAATAGAAACACCTAAGCAATAGGGAGCGTGCATGAACTATAGGGGGCAGCACAAAATCGACACAAGAGCCACAGGTGGATAAAAAAAGAAACTAGAACTAGCACAATAATTTGTTGATACACTCTTTTAATATGGCAAAACTGATAAAATATGTGTTCCAGCCGAATGTTATTTACACCCAGCGTGTCCAGAATATGCTTTTTTTTAGATGGGAGCTAGTTATTTAAGCAAAATTAGGAGGTTATGTTCCCTTAATTACAGTTTTTTTTGTACACAGTGATACATTATCAACAAATTAAATGTTATTTTTCATCCTTTTAATGAATATTGTACGTCAATGCCAAGTATCGATGGGCTGAAAATGAGTCGTCAAGTGCCAGTGCCAAGTATCGATTGCGCCACTAGATGGCAGTGCTTACGACGTGCACGTTCCCTATAGCGACATTGGGCAAATAAAATAAAACTTGACATGAAATGTACTAAAAATATTTATTTAGATTAAAATTAAACTAATATCTTATTTACATAGACAACACCTTTCCGTCGAAATAATATGAATTAATTGCAAAATTATCCTCTAAGTACCATTTTTATTAAACTTACGTTTACAAAATAAAACAGTAGACAGCAAATAAAGATACGGTATAAATTTAAAATAAGTCACATATCCAGATTTAAAACTAGCATTGTTCATTCGAGAAATGTAATTCTTACAAAATATATTGAAAGGTTTAATAAATATTTCAATTGCATTTCGAGATTTATATAGGATTTTTGTCATAAACATACAACTATTAAGGTATCATTATATTTTTCTTACATATTATTATTATAATAATTTCGATTAATTTAATTCAATAAATTTTTTGTGAAAACCTTAATATCCTCGGTCGACATTAATGTACGAACCTACGATCAAATCATATTTCATTCTCGTTATTATATTTAAAACAATTAGATATTATGTATACTTATCAAAGTTTTAAAGCTAAACTTAGACATATTTACGTCAAAGCCATTTGACCTTTGATGAGCATAATTAATATGCAAATTTAACAGCAGGTCACCCGAGGACACTTTCAATCTGGAAAAAAAATATTTTTAGCTAGGTAGATATACGGCAATAATAATATCAAGTTTAGTAACACAACTAAGTAACGTATTCAGGAAGATCTATCTCCGACTATCATAATTAACAATATTTAAAACGTAATTTATGATGAACTGATATTATTTTCATTCATTAACCGACTTCAAAATAAGGAGGTTTTGTATTCGACCCGTATGTATGTATGTAAGTAAGTTTGCATGGCCGCGAGTTTCTCAAAAACTACTGATCCAATTTGGATGGAGCTTTCGTTATTCAAATGTATATTTTTCAGGGAAGGTTTTAGTATATAATGTATTAGGATCCGATGAAGATCTTCGGAGATAGACAATGGAACTCTTCAATAACTAACAGCAGATGACCCGCGAATTCTGCAATCGTATATCGCTGAAGTATTGTTTACACCATTTCATAATTAATAACAAAAAAGCAATAAATAAAAACTTTTTGACAAAAAATCAAACCGACTTCAAAACCATTACAAACCAAAAAACAATTTAACTTTATATTTGCTTAGTATATACGTATATTTGGAGTCGGTGCCTAATTTAAATTGCCAGCTAAGCTAAGCAAATACAAGAACAAAATATATACAAAAACAATGTTCAATTTAAATTAGGCACCGACTCCAAATATACGTATCATAATCATCATCATCATCAGCCCGTTGCAGTCCACTGCTGGACATAGACCTCTCCCAAGATACGCCATAGAGCCAGTCTGCTGCTTTATGCATCCAGTCGCTGCCGGCCCTCTTGTGCAAGTTGTCCCGCCATCTAACGTATATACTAAGCGAATATAAAATTAAATATTTTTTTGGATTGTAGTGATTCTTTTTTTGGTTTTGAAGTCGGTTTTATTTTTTGTTAAAAAGTTTTTATTTTTATTCATTATCCCAGATATGTAAAAGAGAAGTAAAAAAATCTGCTATATTCAACAAAATCTTCAAAATTTAAAAGCATAAACTATTTATTTATTTATTACACTTTATATATACAAATGTGTATCGGCGGACTTAATGCCAAAGGCATTCCCTCCCAGTCAACCTTAGGGTGGTGCAGAGATAAATAAGGTATAAATCTAGAATAAAAACTGATGTTTGACAAAAAAAACAATTTATTAATTGCAAGAACGCCCGGAAACAACATAGTAAATGTAGTCATATCCAATCTTCGTTTTATTTACCTCTTCTATGAATAAACAAGAATGATTCATCGCTAAATCTCTCCAACTTCACGTCGCTAGTGTCGCTACGCTAATATCGACCTTGTTGTCGCGCAAATGATGTCATGCCTTATCGCCACGGAATATTTACAAAATGAATAATGAAAACAATTGCGTACGGATTAAATAAAAAATACTTGGAATCTAAATATAGTTATTGATAAACTCACGTTTTCTGACTCCCCCTCTCATCATTTTTTTCTCTTCGTCGGTGTAGTCGGCGAATTTATTGATGCCGTACGTCGCACTAGGATTTCCCTCGTTCAACCTGTTTATGTCTTTTAAATTCGACACAAACGCTTGGTAATGAACTTCCTTGTCAGCATCATCTTTATATTCTCTGTTGTGCTCTTTGATAAATTGTTCGAATAATTCTTGAGCATTTTCTGTATCGTAATGCTTGACGTCAGGACGAGTTGCGGACGCCATTGCGATCACTACGAGTAGCGTTCCAATACTGAATAGTGAATGTTCATGTTAGTCAGAGGACGCGTGACCAGTTTCTTTGTTTGTACGTTTTAAAAGTATGCCGTCCACTGGATTATTGGGTTGTTTATATAGGTATTATAGTTGTTTTATCTGTTTCTTGGTGACCGCTTACTCATTGTGATGCAGTCATTGCATCTCAATGTCGTTGCTTCGTAGATAAGTAAGCATAATAACAAATTTTATAAAAAGTTACCTTAAAATATGTTCCATAAAGTCCAATTAACACCCTATTATTTTAAACAATAATATTTATAAATAATGCGAATGCTTATCAATACAGAATCCGTGACAGTACAATAACAATAATATTATTTTCAATAGTTTAATAATGCTCTTTGCTAACTGTTGTCATGTTGAATATCTATGTAGGTATTTGACAAAAAATTAAAAAGTATTTTATCGTAGTGTCATTTCTAAATATGTAGTTTCAAATATACATATTATTCCGAAGACAAGTTTTGCATTGTTGCATTTATTATATTAGGTATCTATTAGCTGTGCCCAAAATTTTGTCTACATGGGTTGGGATCTATCTCAGGCCTCAGCCGTTTACACTCGCCCAATGCACCTCCCTGTACCAAAAGCGAAAAAAAATAATCGTTGTTTTGCGTCCTAGTACTTATTCCTCGTGAATCCCAGTTTTTTCACATATCATGTTTGTACCTATAGACACGGAAACAAAATAGATTAATTTTCCATCTTAAAAATTCCTCAGTCGCAGCTGTGTGATATCCTCGTGCCTGGGAAAGCACGTAAAGCCGTTGGTCCTGCGCCTGATCTCTCTTCGTTCTACTATGAGAGTGAAGCAATAGCGAGTGCACCTGTATATTGCGCACACACTTGTGCACTATAGTATCTCCTGCGTACCTGGCTGATCTCCGTTGAGATTGGCCGCCGTGGCCGAAACTGGTTAAGGCGATTACTATTTACGTTTTTTTTTTTCTACGTTTGAATGCACTCTTTTCCACACTACGTTGACAAGTTACAACTATAAGAAGATAGTTAGAAGATAGAAATGTACTGATAAGTAAATATAATGTTTGAAAACTTTGAGCTCTATATGACATAGGTACATTAATTACCATAGCTTTATTTTTTCGCCTGGGCTCAAACGAAATATCTTTCTCTCGCCCTGCACGAAATGAACCGGCAATAAAATATATAGTGCCACGTGCCAGTTTTTTTTGTTTTTCTATGTTACCTATTTCTTACGTATTCCCTTGATATATTAAAAACCACGTATTCCAGACTTTTTGCAAACATATCTAATGTACAGACATAGCCAAGAAGCTTATACCTAATGGAGACTGCATTCCGTTTAACAAACTGAAGAATAAAAAACTTTTTAATTCAAATTCAAATTCAAATTCAAATCGTTTATTCAGTAATTAGGCCCCTAAGGGCACTTTTACACGTCATTTTTTTACAATATTTTATCATCTAAAGGATTCTACCAGTGCTTCGGAAAAGCCCACTGACCTGAGAAGAAGCACCAAGAAACTCAGCGTAGGTCTTTTATTGTTATATTTTTTATATATTAATTTTACAAATTGCAAGTAACAATATAAATTCAATTATTACTTATGTCAAAAAAAAAAAAAAACAAAACAATATATAACATATAAACAATCAAATTATAAAACATGAGTGAATCCGAGCAACTTAATCCCAAGCATTTGTATCCTCCAGATAATCGCAAATACGATAGTAAGCTTTTTTACAGAGGCGGTCTTTTATAGTGATTTTAAATTTTTTTATTGGTAGTTTTACAATATGCTTAGGAAGTTTATTGAAGAAGCGTACACATTGACCAACAAAAGTATTACTAATTTTATGGAGACGAGTAGCATGTATCACATATTTATGTTTATTCCTAGTATTTATATTATGAATATCGCATATTTGATCAAAATGTGCGATATTTTTCCTCATATACAATAGATTTTCATAAATGTATTGCGATATTACGGTAAGAATGTTTATCTCTTTAAACTTTTCTCTAAGAGAAACACGGGGTCCAAGACAATAAATAGCTCTAATAGCTCTCTTTTGTAACACAAATACTGAATTAATATCTGCTGCATTTCCCCAAAGAAGAATCCCATACGACAAAATGCTATGAAAATAACTGAAATAAACAATTCTTGCCGTTTCTACATCAGTCAGACGCCTTATTTTTCTGACTGCATAAGCCGCTGAACTTAGTCTACCTGCTAACTTTGCTATATGCGGTCCCCACTGGAGTTTCGCGTCTAGTGTGATGCCCAAAAAGGTAGTAGACGCAACAGGATCCAACTCTTCACCATTTATTTGTACATTGGTTTTTACTATTTTTACATTGGGCATAGTAAATTTAATGCATTTTGTTTTTTTAGCATTTAATAATAAGTTGTTTAAATTAAACCAATGCACAACTTTACGGAGAGCATCGTTCACATCGTCATAATTTAGTAACTTTCTTTTGATTTTAAATATTAATGATGTATCATCGGCGAACAATACAATCTCGTGATTATCCCTTACGTAGTAAGGTAAGTCATTTATATATACAAGAAATAGAAATGGTCCCAGAATTGAACCCTGCGGAACTCCCATGGTAACCGCAGCTCCTGTTGAGATTTTTCCATTAATATCAACCCTCTGAATTCTATTATTCAAATAAGATCTCAGAAGATTGAGAGCAGTGTTTCGCACGCCATAATGGTGTAATTTCCTGACTAGAGTGTCATGATTTACACAGTCAAATGCCTTAGACAAGTCGCAGAAGACGCCAAGAGCATCATGCGACTCCTCCCAGGCCTCAAATATATTTTTCAAGAGATCAACCCCAGCATCAATGGTGGACCGACCCCTCGTAAATCCAAACTGCTTCCTGTGAAGTAAGTTATTGTTGTCAAAATGTCTCAATAGCTGATTAAGAATAATTTTTTCGAATAACTTACTCAATGTGGGTAATACCGAGACAGGTCGGAAGTTCGAAGGATCCGCCATATCACCAGCCTTGAAGAGCGGTATAACCCTGCTTTGTTTCATCAAGTCAGGAAATACACCTGTTGCGACGCAACCATTAAAAACCGCAGCTAGGTGGGGTGCAATTACTTCAATAATAGACGATACGTTTTTAACTGAAATTCCCCATAGATCAGCGGTCTTTTTCTGGTTAATACATTTAAATGTCTTTAATATATCTTGCGCATTGATAGGTGTAAAATGAAAAAGTATGTCGCATTGAGGCACATTACCTTTAAGCAGCAACTCAGCTGACGTGGAAGAAGACTGAAGATGTTGGGTAGTCTGTAACGCTACGTCAGTGAAAAAATTTTCAAAAGCAGTTGCTACTTCCAGGTCTGCTGTTACATGTTCAGAATTAATATTAAGATTAAATTCCTGGTTGCGTGCCTTTTGCCTACCTGATTCTGTATTTATAATGTTCCAGGTGGTCTGAATCTTATTTGTAGCTGATTTAATTTTATTTCTTATATATAATGACTTGGCAGCGGAACAGGCTCTTTTAAAAATCTTAGAATATTTTTTTACATGTTCTTTGAAAGAGGGCCGTTGGTTGTAAGCTCTTTCCGAATATAAACTATATAGTTTATTTCTACTCTTAATAATACCAGCGGTTGCCCATTCGTTAAAAACAAGTCTATTATTAATTACTAATTTCTTACTAGTGAAGATTTTTTCAAATTCACACTTTATCAAATCAAAAAGGGAAGTATATAATTTGTCTGGATCATTTTGTAAGGGCAACCCAGGTAGACATATTATCATGTTTCTCTTAAAACGGTTCATGCGGCTTATATTACAAGGAACAAATTGAATATGTTTTCCTTGAACCTTGTTTTTATTACTAGTAAATGATATTAATTGGCCACAATGGTCAGAATCTATTAAATTTATTACTGCCTTGTATTTTATTGTATGGTTAGTAAAAATATTATCAATACATGTAGCACTAGTTGCAGTAATCCTAGTCGGCTCAAGGAATACATTATACAAGTTATAGGATTGAAAAAGATTAATAAAATTAACCTTTAGCTGCGACTCTTCCAATAAGTTAATATTAAAATCTCCACATACAATAATTATTTTATTTGCATTACAGATTTTATGCAAAATGTCTTCAAGTATGCTCAAAAACTCAATGTGGGATGCACATGGTGGTCTACATACACTCAAAATAACAAATTGCTCAAATTCAATACATGAAATCTCTGTTACTCGTTCAACAGACAGACTAACAATATCAATCCTTTCCTTAAATTTAATTGATTTTTTGACTATTATCAAGGAGCCGCCATGTATCATATTTACTCTGCTGAACGAGCTAGCAACCTGGTGATTATTGAAGTTGAACATAATCTGATGGCTTTTAAGCCAATGTTCAGTTAAGCATAAAATATCAATATTACTATTGTTCATGAACAACTCCAATTCTAATTCTTTATTAGCGAGACCTTGAATATTTTGATGCACCAAGTTAAAAACAGTTTATTTTTTTTAAGTTAAAAAAAATAAAATATAAGACCGACTACCCACTCACTACAAACCAAAAAATAATTTATCTTTATATTCACTTAGTATATACGCATATTTGGACTCGGTGCCCAATTTAAATTGAATATTGTTTTCGTATATATTTGTTCTTGTATTTGCTTAGCTTAGCTGGCGATAGGCTCACCCCCTATCACATCATGGGACGGAATATGCTCGACGAAAAGTGGTTGCACTAGTTGCGCCTCTGCCTACCCCTTCGGGGATAAAGTGCGTGAGTGTGTGTGTGTATACATACATACATACGGGTCGAATACAGAACCTCCTTTTTTTGAAGTCAGTTAATAAAAAGTCGCGTCACAGTTATCTGCTGTCTCTTTTTTTAGAGTGACAATGGTTTCCTTCGAAAACCAGGACCAAATATATTTAACTATTCATAATAATATGATATCAAATCATAATATATATTTTTATCATCAAAAAAGGCAATAAGGTTTAAATTAATTATGAAAACCAAATACAGCGGCTAGAAACAGTTGAAAGGAGATGTTCGCTTTTTGTATGGGCGCTGGGCCTCAAAATCTAACCAGGCTCAAACTTAATGTATATTAAAGGGGCAAAAATATCCATTAAAAAAAATATTTTTTGACACCCCGATTTATAACTTTTTTAAAAACGTTCAGTGTAAGTGTAGTTTTAAGAAAAATAAAATTACATATATCTCAAAATCGCCCGGGGCCTCGCGTCCGTTAAGGCCGCCGCTGGATGTCATCAAGTTTTTTGCCGGCTTTTATAACCAAATATGGAGACTAAAGGTTAGACGGGAAAACATCGGGATATTTTAAAATGAAAACTGCAGTTATTATTAAATTTAAATATAATTATAGTAAAACAAATAATACTTATCAATAAAAATTAAAAATTATCATGATAAAATAGCGGAGTTTTACCTACCAATAAAATTCGTATTATGTCCGGAGCCTTATTCAAGGCCTTTAAACGACATTTGAGATGACGTTCTTCCGTTTTGTGCCGGCTTTCCCTTGTGAATTTCGAAATTCGATGAGTAAATTAGAGTGGGGGACTTCCGGTTCTCGAGTATACCGGGTGACGCTCTGAGCCATTTTCTTCATTGTGTCTCAAATAGCTTAAAAATAAATATATTAATACCAGAAAGAATAAAAACACTGCGCTAAAAACTCCGCTATTATGTCCTTCCGCCGTTATTCAAGGCCTTTAAACAACATTTGAGACATTTTTTGTTTTCGCCTGGTAAACGAGACGCCAATGTGATAATTTTAATACTTAAGGCATTAATATAATATAATTACAATAATAATAAGATAATATAAAGAACTATATTAATTATTACCACATACAACAGTACCACATAAAACCTTAAGTAAATTGATTCTAATCAAAATTGTGTAAATATTTAAATTTTATCAATATTTACACCTAAAGTAATAAACATGTGGACGTTTTATAAATGCACAGTACTAAATAAATTCTTGTTTAAGAGCCATTGAATCAATAATTAACGCTACATTTTCCAGGTGAGGTTTCGTTCCTAAATTTATTTTTTAATATTCAAAAAGTTTTCTTAAGAATCCTACAGAACAATTAAAGTTTGCTAAAGATCACCATAATGTGCTCTCATGCGGCTCAGCCTAAGTTTTATAAAAAAAAACATATACGAGAAAATTACCGGGCTAAAAATAGGTGACATTATATTAATCCAGGATATTATCTATCCGCGTGCCGAATTTCATCCAAATGCATAGAACGGCTTTTTGCTTTTACGTTATCAAACATCCAAACATTTTTGCATGTAAAATCATAAAAAAATGTACTAACTTTCATATTAATTTTGGTAGTAACATTTAATTATATTATTTGTTGACGATAGCCTAGTTGGGAATGGAACGGTCAGCCGAGACAATGTCCGGAGGTTCAAACCCAAGGCACACACCTCTGACTTTTCGAAGTTACGTGTGTATTGATTATCAATTATCGTTCGCTTTTACGGTGAAGGAAAACATCGTGAGGAAACCTACATACCTAAGAATTCTCTATAAGAATTTGGAGGATATGTGAAGTCTGCCAACCCGCACTAGGCCAGCGTGGTGGACTAAGGCCTGAACCCTCTCAGTAGGAGAGGAGGTCCGTGCTCTGCAGTGGGTAATATATAATACAGGGCTGATTGCATTGCATTGATTGCATATTATTTGTTTGGTTTTTATTATTAGAACTATTTTGTGTTTTGTAAGGATGAAAAAATGTTGGAAACATGCAAATATATATAATATGTTTTACTCAATATTTAAATAATGTTCATGGTCAAATTTCGACCACTAATGTTATAAATGCGTAAGTAGCTCACTCTATAGATATGTGTCTATTACACGGCTAAAGCATTGAACTAATTATCAATGAATTTGTCACCTAGTTTTAAATAAGTAACTAAATATACTTTAATTTGTAAATATTAAACAATGTGTTCATAGTCTAAAAAAATTTGGCCATTATATATTTACATAATCTTATATAAGCTATATTTTAATACGTAAAGAAAAAGGAAGGGCCAAATAAGGAGTTCTCGTAACCGACGAGCATGTATGAAGAGACTGATGACTGTAGAAGAAGCGAAAGAGGTATGCTTGGATCGTAGCACTTGGCGCTCCATAGTCTCTGCCTACCCCAATGGGAGAAAGGCGTAAGTTTATGTATGTATGTATGTATGTAAAGAAAAAACTTGGTACCCTTTTTAAGCACATTGCGCGCATGGAGGATTTGAATAAGATTTCGCTTAAATTAAGTTCATGTAGACCAGAAAAAGATCGAAATCGACCACTGGTTATTTATAAATCTTACTTACATAGAATCACGTAAACATGTTCCACTCCTCGTCGGTGAAGTCTGTGAATAAATTGATAGCGAACGTCGCACTAGTACTATTCTCGTTCAATTGGTTTATTTCCTTCAAGTTTGACACAAACGCTTGGTAATGAAGTTCCTTGTCAGCATCATCTTTGTATTATTTTTTGTAGTCTTTGGTGTAGTTCTCGAATAATGCTTCAGCATTTTCGATGTCGATGTGCTTTGAGTCAGGACGCTATCGCGACCACTACGAGCAGCGTTGCAATACTGGTTATGCTCATATTAGTTAAAGGACGCGTGACCAGTTTCTTCGTTTGTACGTTATAACAGAATGATGTGGTCCTCTGGACATGAATCGTTTATATATAGCTAATTTATATATTTGGTATTCAAAGGTGACTGGTAAATAATGGTGACGCAATCATTACGACTCAATGTCGTTGCTTCGTATAGTCCATTGAAAAGTTACATTTGGGGTTGCAATTGTCAGAGGACGCAATTTTATTTTTAACCAACTTCCAAAAGGAGGAGCTTATCAATTCATGTGTTTGTATTTTTTTATGTATGTACACTTATTTCTCTGAAAATTGGGAGCGTATTTCTTTGTATGCATGTCCTTGTATGGTATGGTATGGTATAATCATACGTATGGCAGTGTATATAATATTGATAGTATTTAAATGTCCTTATAACCCATGAGTAAAGTTTAAGTTATTTTTGACATTACAGTGGTTTTTGAAGTCGGTGCTATTTTTTGTTAATTTAGATGTCAAGTTTGCCAGATAAACCATAAAAACCATCTGCACTACTTTTCCTAATATGGCCGCCGCGGAGCAAGGGTTGCGACGCCACAAACTTGGATTTAACTTTACACTAAGCCGCCTTTGACATTTAAAATATAAAATTGGTCTTCTGACAAATGCACGCTAAGCCGAAAAAGAAGAGAGACCTCGCGACTAGCCTCACGGCTCACGGCGCTCGCCTGATGCAGTGGCAGTATATGATACAAGGCTGATTACATACGCACACTCACGCCTTTTGTCCACGAAGGGGTAGGCAGAGGCGCAACTAGTGCACCCACTTTTCGCCGTGCGTATTCCGTCCCATGATGTGATAGGGGGCGAGCCTATCGCCATATCGGCACAAATTCCAGACTCCGGGTTAATACTGAATAGAAAATTCCAATATCACTTTGCCCGACCCGGGAATCGAACTCGAGACCTCAGCATTGCTGTCGTACCGTAATACAACTATGCCACCGAGGCAGCCAGAGGCTGATTGCATTGCATTGCATAATGTAGCGATACAGAAGCAGCATCGCTGCAAAAAATTACCGTGGGCAAACTCCCTAATTCGGCCTGGCGCGGCGGGTCTTATAATAATCCTATCATGCATAATTTTTGAAGCCGAAAAAATGTAAAAAAAAAATTGAGTATTTTTTATGGCAATTGCCACTTCAGATTATTTTCAATAGATGGCGTTCGTGTCAGACCTATTGTTTACCGCTGCACCAATTTAGATGGTATGAATTTCAACGGGTAATTTCATTATCAATAAGACAAAAATTTCAATTAGTTTATTATTTTATTACGAGAACCAACAGATGTTCCAAATTATCTTTTTTTTTTTTTTTTTTTTTTTTTTTATTGCATTTAATGACGAGACGAGCATGCCGTTCGCCTGATGGTAAGCGATACGACCACCCATAAACAGTAGCAACACCATCCAGCACCTTGACTAACAAAGTACTGTGTGGCATTCCACTGCGCTCGTCACCCTGAGACATAAGATGTTAAGTCTCATTATGTCCAGTAGTTATACTGGCTACAATGTCCTTCAAACCGAAACACAACAGTGCATGCACACTGTTGCTTGGCGGTAGAAATAGACATTGCGGTGGTACCCACCCAGACGGCCTCTTACATAATAATCTTAATATTAAAATATCTGGAATATTTATGTAAATTCATTTTGAGTTTTTCACGGCTACATGTCGAAGGATTAAACAGTTATTTTTTGTGTTGCCGATAACTCCTCGAGTATTTAACATGTTCACCTTGTTTCTAACCGAGTGCCTAAAACAAAAGTTGTAAAACATTATAGGAATATTCATTAAGTAAATTAACTAATCGTATTGATAATAAGTAATGGTCAATCACCACGAATAAGACAAATCAATTTAAAACAAATTAAAATTAAGTATATTGTATAAGTACTCTACCCAGATAATTACTTAAATATGTATAAAAATAATAATTATAATTCAATGATATTATTTTGTATGTCGTAAATGCCATTCGTCAGTTAGTTGAGCAAGACAAACTTATAGGCCTCTTTGTGGACCAATATATCATGACTAGCATTGAGCGCGGCTCCGCCCGCGCGGAAAAGTTTTTCCGGGATAAAAAGTAGCCTATAGCACTCAGGAGTAATGTAGCTTCCTATTAGTGAAAGAATTTTCAAAATCGGTCCAGTGGTTCCTGAGATTAGCGCGATCAAACAAACAAACAAACTCTTCAGCTTAATATATTAGTATAGATATAGGGAACGTGCACGAACTGTAGGGGGCAGCACAAAATCGATACAAGAGCCACATGTGGATAAAAAGGAACATCCAAGCTATTATTTATTTTTATTATTCTTTTATTACGTGAAAAATTATAAAATATTGGTTCCGGCTGAATATTATTGATACCTAGCGTGGCCAGAATAAGTTTTTTTTAGATGGGAGCTAGTTATTTTGATGTTATTGCAGCAAAATTAGGAGGTTATGTTCCCTTAATTACAGATTTGTTTGTATTGAATCTTATCTTCAAAACTTCTTTATTTTTATAAATAACGTAATGAGACATTTCTAAATGCTTTTGGAACTCTTATTTATGTACTTTTTATATAGCTTTTATTATGTTTGTAAATTTTCACATAACCATGGAATGTAAGTACTCAGGTACTATTCTTGGGAATGTAATCGAATTTTAAGTACACCATTTGATTTGTTAATTTTATGTTTTGGAGCATCCAGATATACAGTAATACATTATTAACAAATTAAATGTTATTTTTCATCGTTTTAATATGAATATTTTACATCAATACCAAGTATCGATGGATTGAAAAATAGTCAGATTGCGCCACCAGATGGCAGAGCTTACGACGTGCACGTATCCTATGATGGCCGTACCTTACGCCGTTCTGGATGCAATAGCATTAACTATCATTATTTTAAAAATTAATGTTAATAGGGTTATTTATAGAATACTAGGTGCTGCTCGCGGCTTCGCCTGCGTAAAAAGCCTTTCCCGCTACAAAGGACCCTAAAACAGAATACGACGCCAGCGCTCAGATTAAAAATATCCATTATGTGCGATGGGAGCAAATTACCGGGATAAAAGTAGTTAGCTAGTTAGTTAGGTAGCCTATATGTTGATTCAGGAAATGATCGACCTCCGTGCCAAATTTCATCCAAATCAGTTTAGTTGTGTCAAAGTAATTAACAAAAATGCTTACTGGGTTTACTAAACTCTTCAATTCTTCTTCAGTTCTATCGGAGAGTTTGTTAAGATCGTATACAGCTTCGGGATTCAAACGATTACTTTCGTTAATAACTCTCAATGAGTTTACAAAAGCATCGTAATGTATTAGCATGTCGTACGTATTTTTGTACTCTTTGCGGAAATCTTGCACGTACTCGACAAACAATGCTGGCGCCTTTTTAACATCGTAATAAGGTTTTTTGTAATGAGAATGGTGTTTTTTCGAGTCTACTGCAGTTGCAACTACTGCGATTAGAGCGAACACGATATAGACTTTCATATTCTCGGTGAAAATTATTGAATGCCCCAAACGCTGCCGTTGTTTATATTTATGCGCCTTCACATACCGTATCAAAATCAAATTTTCATTTTATTGTTAACTTCGCGCTTTTATTAACTTTTATTAACATCCAATATTAATTTTACGTTATTAAGTATATCAGCTGATTAAAGTGTACATTGGCCAAACTATTGTCATGTTTGTAGACTTTTCCTGGTGTAAAAAAAATTTTTGTAGTTAAATTAGTATTAATTTGCTTTTTTATATTATGCTACTGTGTAAAATTTATATACTGTACTACTGGTACTAATTAAAGAGTTATAACTTCACCGAATTTACTATCTATCTTAATTTACTATCAATATCTGTACCCCTGGCACGAATTTACGCGGTATCGTATCGTTAACGTAATAGATTAAGTAATGTTTTGTATGGAAAGGAGATGTCCGCATTTTGTATGAGTGCTGGGCCGCAAAATCTAACCAGGCTCAAACTTTAGGGATATTAAAGGAGCAAAATATGGTTCTTGGATCCATTAAAACAATATTTTTAGACCCCTCCATGTATAACCAACTTTTCAAAAACGTTCATATTAAGTGTAGTTTTTAAGCAAAATAAAATTAAGTAAATCTAAAAATCGGAGGTCTTTAAAATTAAACGATTTATTGTAAAAGGCTAGTTTTTAGGAGTTCTATCCAAATATAGGTATAGATATAAATTGTCTTGGTTAGAATTTTGGGCCCGTTTTTGGACATGTCCTTTGAACAGCACCCCGACGAGGGTATTTGAACTATCAAATACGACAACATGAACATTGCGTGCATGTAAACTTCGAATAGTAAATCGTGTAACCATAGATAAGCATGTGTCAAAATGTATGGAAAATGCCGGCTAGTGTCTCTTTCTGACGTATGGTATTGTCTAACGAATACTAAATACGTTAACTTACTCGATACGAATATTTAGCAAAAATGGGTAAACTCGTGGTAGGGCCCAACGGCGTCGCCAAGAGGGGTAGGGAGGGGCAGCTGCCCCCCCCTAGAAATTCCAAAAAAGTTGCCAAATGCCAATTATTTAGAAGTTTTATTTATTGTACAGTTAAGAACTCGTGAAGCTTTACACGTTGGACTCTGTACCGTTATTATTACAATCGCTGTAGATATAAGGCTCATAATACAAGTGAAAAGCTTCATGTGCATATCAATTTGCCCCCCCCCCCCCCCCACCCCCGGGCCATCGGCTGGCAACGCTGTTGGGTAGGGGTACAATCTTAGGTATGCTAATAATACATTAAAAAACTATTTGAATTCATAATTTTCTTTATTCATTCAATTGGATAATCATAACATTTGCTTATTATGTACATGGAATTATTTGTTATTTTCTATACAAACAATCTTTATTTATCACTTTATTACCTCTATGAAATAAATATGAAATTTTACTTATATAAGAATAACAATACTTATTATTACTTAGGCAAAAAGGAGGTACCCTGGTTGCACCTTTGCCTACCGCTTTAGGAATAAAGGCTTGTTGTGTGTGTGTGTGTGAGAGTGTGTCCAAAAATATGACTTCTCATTTACATACAAATTAAATTATTACTATAAATACATCAATGTTACTATATGATTTTTTTGTAGCCAGTCAAGACAATTTGGATGCCTACGTTTAATCATGTTTATCTATAAAAAAAAATATTTGATGATGGTGGTGTGGCAATTCTATCTTGTAACAGGAATTGCAAATCGAAAAATATTGATCAACGATTATTTTACAACTTCGCCTTTATAAATATGTAATATATTGTTATAATAATATAGCTTTATTTATTCCATACCATACTAAAATAAATATGCAACGAGTGACTTAAATATTCTAAAATTATTTTTGTATGGACCCCTTTCGGGTAAAAGCCTCCTCCAAGGAACACCACCTATCTCTATCCTTCGCAACGCTTAACCAATCTCTGCTTGCTGTCTCTACGATCTCGTCGGACCACCTAGCGTACGGCGTATATTGTTAGTCACTACTAAAATACTATAATAAATATCCGACTACATATACACATGAATAATTCATATAGTTTAAAACTATACCTATTGTATACTTTAATGAGGTTAATACCTATTGTTTTGTGACTATAACCCTCGTTTAAGGGTCTCTAAAATGAATATTGAGATATTTGTAATAATTATGTTGGTAATAAAACAAAATGAATGAATTATCACAATCAAATCATTGTAATATTAAATCTTAATACTACAAATTACGTTCTAATATTTACATTAAGGACGGAATAACAATTATGAAAGACTTTGAAAAAAAAACAACGGGTTGCACTCCGTGAGTGCCGGCAGAAGTGAAAACTTGAACATTAACGTGTATTTTTGAATATTTTGGAATGGTTAGGGAATAATTTCGCACGAATTGCTTTATTTATCAGTATAAAAGTACTAGCATTTATGTGGTTAAATACAATATTTATTTATTGCGCTATCGTACAGAAAAATGACAATTTATATTACATAAATTACTTCCTCTCCTACGCCGCGCCGGCGCTCCCTCCGTCTTACGAATTTTCGATCAGGTCACGTGTCCTGACGCGAGTTTAACATTTTATACCCATCCCAAGAAAAGTGCTCAACGCCGCTAAAGAAGTTTTCACTTCAAAAAATAACCATAATGTCCAAATACCTTCGAACCGCAGAACACAGGTATTCAATCTAATATATTTTTTTTTAATCAGATTACCTGTTACCGCCGAGCAGCAGCGTGCATGCACTGTTGTGTTCCGGTTTAAAGGACATTGTAGCCAGCGTAACTACTGGGCATTAGCCATTATGGGACTTAACATCTTATCGCACCTTTAGAACGAAAACGACACAATTCAAAAAAATCGGAAATTGAGTTATCTTCATAAAGTGACTTAAAACGAAGTTTTCAATACAACAATAGTTCAAACACAGCCATATTCAAGTGGGAAAAAGACCAAACTGTTATATCGGGCCTTTTGTATTATATTTTTGTAAAAGGGACCAGTTTTAAGTCATTTTATGACGATTACTCAATTTCCGATTGTTTTGAATTGTGTCGTTTCGTTCTAAAGGTGTATTATGCATCAGGGTGACGCGCACAGTGGAGTGCCAGTACTTGGTAACTAAAAGTTATGTGTGGCGTTGCCACTGTTTATGGGCCGTCGTATCGCTTACCATCAGGCGAACGGCATGCTCGTCTCGTCATTTAAATGCAATAAAAATAAATAAATAAAAAACCTGTAGAGTAGGTGTCATAATTTAATATTGCCTTGTATAGTTGAAGGAGTCTTTCAAAACTTCTCTAGACATCATAGTATAGAATAAGCATACTTAGTTGCAAATTATAGTTATTATTAACAGAAATAGTTACCTTATCCATCATTATATTTTGTCTTAAAAGCCCATTTGTTTATACAGAATAATATAACTGTGGACCTGAGATGGACTTACACGTGTTACATAGTCAAATACGTCAGTAACGTTTCAATATAATTTGTTGAAAATTTAAAAGTAAAAAATTTACGTGTTATTTCATTTATTTAGGTTTTGCCTAAATTTCAAAATAAAAATGGAATTTGTGGAAGTAAATGGATTAAAGCTGGTTTTGATATTAAGTTTGGTTTATATTTTGGCAAATTAAATTACAATGCCCAACCCGTACTAGGCCAGCGTGGTGGATTAAGGCCTAAACCTCAGTAGTGAGGAGGTCCATGCTCAGTAGTGGTCAGTATATAGTACAAGACTGGTGTCGTTACATTAATGAATTTTTATATAAGCGAGTGCGATAGGGGCGCGGACAGTGTTCGCATTCTAGCCGGTCTCAACAATTTACGACGGCTAGTAACATATATCTAGGAACACATGTTATTCTCACATCCATAAATAATAACAAAAAGACGATTCAAAATAAACGTCTCAACAATTGTCAGAATTAGCTATTTATCAAAAGGTTAATACAAGTATTGCACAATAAATTCTATCACATATAACAGACATCTAAAATACAGGTTTGTCTTACCTGTCCTTTAGAATAGGTAATTGAAGGAGTGCAATCTCTACAACAGAATATAGATTTTTAACAATTTACATAAATATATTGAACAAAATATTCAACAAAGCAATTACACAAATCATGTTTAAACTTAATTAAGTTTAGGTACAATAAAGGACAGGTAAGCGAAAAACTAATAACACGCTGCAGCAATGGAAACTAATTAAAGTGGTGTATCGTTAACATTACCCGCTTGTTGGTCTTCTATCACAGCACCTGTAACAATTACGGTAAATTGAAATGGAGCGTCAGTACTGGCTCTTTGTTGCAGTCAATGTCAAAGCGCTCGCTCTGCACACCAATAATGGTGGATTTCGTAGTTTCAATTGATTAAATTGGATTGATTTTAGATATTGCCCCCTTTACTAAACTTCATTTATTGTTGTTATTTCTTTACGCCAAATAATTTTAGTGTCAGCGACGTAAAAGTATTTAGGTTAACCGTTAATTAAAACTGTCTAATTTAGCCTATAAATCATTAATCAAGTTATATTAACTTAGAAACCTTGCTCTGTAGGCAAAAGAATAATGAGCTTGTGCCTAAATCGTCACCATATTATAAGCTAGTACATTCACTGCTACCTAATAAAACAATGTTTGATATTGTTTAAATTTAAGGGCTATTTTTGCCACTATTAAAAAAATTAACTGGTAGATAATAATGACAGTTTATACGATTCAATTCACAGATTCAATTAAAGAGTCATTAAAATTCAAAAATAGAGTAGAACAAATGTAATAGGGGAATGGATGGTGTGGCAATAGCTTTTAACTTTTGAAATATCCTCTAAATTAATTACAATAAATTAATGAGTGGACGATAGCCTAGTTGGGAATGGAACGGTCTTCCGAGACAATGTCCGTAGGTTCAAAACTCAAGGCATACACCTCTGACTTTTCGAAGTTACGTGTGTATTTGTTTATCAATTATCGTCCGCTTTAACGGTAAAGGAAAACATCGTGAGGAAACCTGCATACCTGAGAATTCTCCATAAGAGTTTCGAGGGTATGTGAATCTGCCAGCCCGCACCAGGCCAGCGTGGTGGATTAAGGCCTAACCCCTCTCAGTAGTAGAGGAGGCCCGTGCTCATCTGTGGGCAGTATTTAATACAGGGCTGGTATTATTATTGTATTATTATAAATTAATGAACTATAACTTTAACGTAACCATTATTTACATTAAGTGAAAGCTTTAAACGACTCCAGCGTGCATTATTATGTAAGTATAGCAAACACGCCTTGGGAAAATTTTCAATTTTCTTGCATAGTAAGTTATACTAACGGAAAGTAAAGATCAGTTAAACTTACAGAATATTAGTAGTTTCAAACTTTCAACGTTTGGTGTTTATTGTTGATGAATTTAATATCGTAAAACTATGTTAAGATACGAAAACTTTCAAAAGATCACAAATTTGTATGTACAAAGTTCATAATTGGCGTTGTTTTAAATAACTGGATACATAAGGAAATTACGAACTTAAGGCAAAACAATTAACTGTAAAACTTCATAACTTAAACATTATTTTATATCATAATAACTACATTACAAAAAACATTGTATCCAGTATAACTACTGGACATAATGAGACTTAACATCTTATGTCTCAGGATGACGAGCGCAGTGGAATGCCACACAGTACTTTGTAAGTCAAGGTGCTGGATGGTGTTGCTACTGTTTATGGGTGGTCGTATCACTTACCATCGGGCGAACGGCGTGCTCGTCTCGTCATTCAATGCAATAAAAAACAAATATTGTTATCTAAAGCAGTGTAAAAAGAATTATACACGTAATGTGGGTAAGTTACAAAGGTGCTTGTTTCCAATTCTGCCAGTAACAGCGGTTATAACTTGTAGATAACCAACAGAATTATTGTGATTGCACATTAAGCCGCCCGCTGGCGACTCTCCAATGATAAATAAATTCAATCATGCCATCAATATGTCACAACTGGCTTTAAATTTAACACAATGTGTATAGGAATCGGAAAGACAATTTCCTATTATTTTTTGATAAAGCAAACATACTTACATAATATGTATTTCATGATTGGCCAAAACTTCTTGTTTAGAAGCTTAATGTTGTATTGAAACAACGTAATGACTATACAGTACAAATTTGGTGATAAGACCAGATTACAGGACGGCGATATTTGTTTTAATTACACTGAATGACCACAATAAAAAAAAATATCTTAGTAATTTTGCTGTCTTTTCCATTACTTATATACAGAGTACAACATAACTATAAACAATAAATATAAAAGACCCGCACGTTTGAAAAGACAGCGAGGAAAACTACATTACGTTTATGATAATGCTACTGAATGATACTTAATGCATACATAAAGCCGTTAGGCTCGCAGCCTACGCTTCGGATTGAAATGGATCACACAGAACTGTCACTGATCACCATAAGAGACGATCACTCTCTCATATTGTATCTTCCAGATGTACTCTTCGTAGATATTTAATGTAGCTCTAAGATAAAAGAGTAAATAATAATGTTATTTTTATTTACTCATCGTTTTAATCTAAGAGTTCATTTATATGAAACAAACGAAATTACTCAGCTTAAAACTTAATATCTCTGTTTATTAAAAATAATGTTCTCAATTCGCTAGAGTATGCTGTTCTGTATTTTACTGTTTTTAATAAAGTTATATTTTGGAGTAACAACATATAATATATTTAAAGTGTAAATAAAATCCAATAAAACATTTCTATGCAACACAAAGAGCTCCGAGTAACTTTTCAAAATTGAAGGAGATATAATCATAAAACAGAACCTCTCACAGAGATGAAACTAGATGTGTTAGAAATAAGGCGAGGTGTAGGGTACCTGTGCATATTCTGATATATTTGAATCAAGCTTTTGTTCACAGCCTAGAGAGACTAATTCTAACAGGTAATGACGATTGCCCAAAGCATCGAACATCATCAGGATTCCAGGCGAGATGATGCTCCGCGTATCAAAGCAAAAGGAGACGTCGGACGACTGAGCAAAAGGATCATATCCTCAATTATAGCTGTGTAGAATGAAGAGACAATTAATTACCTATGACGGTGTGTCATCATTGATGTCGTAAACCAAAATTGGTGGGCATACAAATGATGAAAATATTATAGAACAATAAAAAAATCCTAAAATATACAGAAATTGATGGCTAACGTGTTTAAACCATAAGTTATTTCAATAATTTACACAAAACCAAAACCTGTGCCGTGTGTTAAAATAAAGAAATCCATGAAACCGTGTAATCAATTATTCACCGATGTAAGTCTAAATAAATCCGTAACAAAGGCTCGATTATATTTGATAAATTACACATTACTATGAGGAAAACTATCCTTTTACGTGTCCAAACGATGTTTACATTAAAGGCACGTAACCAAACACAATACTCCTCATTTATAATAGTGGATAACGTTTTATAGACCATATCGCACATTTGTGCCCGCTGAATGCCGACTGAGTAATGTGTTTGATATGTTTGCATAAGCGATAGGATTATATCATTGGAATAATTGAAATGTATTATCTAATGCTGATGAATTTTAAATTATTATTGTGATTGGACTTCTGATATTACCGTGTTGTAGCGAGAATAGAATGCGTTAAATTTTGGGAAGAATGTGTAATCCTTACTAATATTATAAATGCGAAAATAACTCTGTCTGTCGCACTTTCACGCCAAAACTACTGAACCGATTTAAATGAAATTTGGTACACAGATAGTCTAGAGCCTGAAAAAAGACATAGGCTACTTTTTATCCCGGGAAAATATAAAGTGGGACTTTTATCCCGGAAAAACTCATTCACGCGGGCGGAGCCGCGGGCAAAAGCTAGTTAGATTATAAGACAAGATCTGCCGAAGAAAGACTGCCTCGGTGGCGCAGTTGTATGACGGTACGGCTGCAATGCTGAAGCCTCGGGTTCGATCCCCGGGTCTGGCAGAATGATATTGAATTTTTCTAATCTAGTAATTCGGGTACAAATTCTAGAAGTCTGGAATTTGTACCCGATATGGCGATAGGCTCAACCCCATCTCATCATGGGACGGAATACGCACGGCGAAAAGTGGGTGCACTAGTTGTGCCTCTGCCTACCCCTTCGGAGATAAAAGGCGTGACTATGTGTGTGTGTGTGTGCGTGCAAAGGACTGTACGATGATAGGTAAAAACATTGTAATCGTAACATAATTGGTCACGACCTAATTAAAAGATATGTTCTGCTGGATGGGTTATTGAAATGAATTCAATACTATTGTTGGCTCTCGTTGTATTATTACTAAAACCATCCTTTAACCATCCATACGATGAGATCGTTGTCCATACTCAATATTAAAGCTCATTTCTAATAACATTTGCCCAAGAATTTAGAATAGTTTCCTTCCTATTAAAAATTAATTCCTATTTATATGTAACAAATCCTAATAATGTTTACACGAAATATATTTAGACATAATATATTTTATTTTAATTTATACCAGTCCACCAGTTTCATATTACAACACGTCTAGAACAATAATTTCCAATAGTGTCCTAACAGCACACAAACAAAAGTGATAAGATTTGTAAAATCATTTTTAGAATCTGATTTGTGCGCTTAGAATGTGGCAAAAAAACACGACTCGATTCCGTTTAGTTTTATTGGGATTGGTTCAAAGACTAACACGTGACTGACGTATTGGTCTCTCGCTCAATCACAAACATCAAAATTACACGACATCGTCTTACGAGTTGGGTTTTTTGGCACATTTTAAGCACACTGTGCTTTTAAGTTTCGTTTTAATCGTGTTAAAATAAATCTAACTATTCAACTTTAGTGAACTAACTTCAGTGGACGATAGCCTAGAGTTGGGAATGGAACGGTCTGCCGAGACAATGTCCGGAGGTTCAAACCCAAGGCACACACCACACGTGTGTATTGTTTATCAATTATCGTTCGCTTTTACGGTGAAGGAAAACATCGTGAGGAAACCTACATACCTGAGAATTCTTTATAAGAATTTCGAGGGTATGTGAAGTCTGCCAACCCGCACTAGGCCAGCGTGATGGACTAAGGCCTGAACCCTCTCAGTAGTAGAGGAGGCCCGTGCTCAGCAGTAGGCAATATATAATACAGGGCTGATTGCAATTGCAAATTCAACTTTATAAATTTTGGACCTACAGACTTATGTATATTGTAGCTAAACCCTTCTAGAGTTTAGATAAGTGAAGACAAAACATTTTAAAGTTAAATTCAGGTAAGCTTTGCATATAAATATCGTAAAATTACGATGCACATTTAAATTAAACTCTCAAAAACGATGGCTTCATTACCATTCACTATTAGAAAACCTTTTTAACGGTAAAATACATTTAGACCGAACGATATTAAAACGCTCGGATTTACTTTAATGTTACGGTTAATATGCCAAAAAGTACTAAGAGCTTGAATTAAAAAAATTACTTATTAAATATTTTAGTTTGTTTTTGTAAGTCTTACAGTGAACGTTACAATTAATTACAGATGTAAAATTATTTTTTGTATTATTCTTATAGATTTTATAATAATGAATTATCATGGACAATGATAAAACGAAATGATATAAAAATTTACTGTGTTTAATGTTAATATCAAAATTTCAGGGACCTTCCATCTGTTATATTGTTAACATTTTTGATTTTTGCTTTGTTTTAATTACTAGTGACAGCGATAAACATCTCAGTTCAGAGCCATATATAACAACACCAAAAACATATAACACAAATAATAGTTTAATTATTAACCATGTATGTAACTGAGCGATGTAAATATTAATTAAACATGTGTATAATAAAACAATCACAATAGTGGACAAACTAGACCTGAATTAGGATTCCTTGTTCTGGGTTTGCGAGACGCTTTGTAATATACGGTCCTTGTGACAATGCTTGCTGCTTGAATAAATATTTGTTGCTACGTACTGCTAGTTACTGTAGACCAACTCGTGTATGCTGTGGCATCGTACACAACTGTTAGATTTCCGATTGCCGAATATGTACTGTCATTGATATGTTAACATCAACGTGCATTTCGTCATCATCATCATCAGCCTCATGAAGTCTACTGCTGGATACAGGCCTCCCAAAAATTTTAAGACGGCCCTGTCAAAAGCAGCCTGCTATATGCAATTCTCTCACTTAAATGTGGGGTCGCCATACATTTTTTTTAATGATGATAATTGGCATAAAATTTGGACCAATCAACTACTTGATGTTAACTTAACCCACCTCAAAAAATCAGATGCCTGGCTATGTTAGAAAACCCATACAAAATGTTGCACGCTCTGTTATTCCAACTCGGGTCCTCTCAATCCACAGCTCACATATGCTGCAACTAGCAATAAAATAATAATTGAATTTTCTGGCAATGGAATAACGACAAGGAGACAAAAATCATAGAAACCTATAAACTTAAATCTTCCAGTAACATAATAATTTGAACTATCTAAACCGACGCAAAGCAGAATGAGTCTTTTTCAATTATGGTTTTGAACAGATTTTTCTGATAAATAATATTTTATGTAAGCGACATTTGAATTGTAAGAGCAATTAAATGCTTCATTGAATTTGGTTTGAAATGCAACCTAGGCGTTGCGGTTTTTGATAGATTTCGTTCCGGAATCTGCTGAGAAGTATTAATGAGACAAAATGCCAAAACGAATAATGAAGCGCAATTGTGTAATTATATTATTGATAACATGATATCTACAGAAGATCTCGTCACTAAAATAATTATAATGGTAATTTTAACTAAAATTATAAAATGGTAAAGATACAAAATTTTGATACTAGAGGTAATCTCCAGAACTCCTGCCAGATTACTAATAGAGAGATACTTTTAATCCTGAAAACGGATATTTACACAAGCTGTGGCGCAAATTAAATCTAGTTACAATTTTTCTTTATATTTATCGACTTTACAAATAATGAAACTGAAGATCAGTTTTGCTGTGTGTAACTTGTAGGTTGAACCGCACGCTAATATAAATTATAGATGTAAAATTTTAGACACTTGTTTTATGGGATTGAATGACGAGACGTGCTTGCCGTTCGCCTGATGGTAAGTGATACGACCACCCATAAACAGTAGCAATACCATCCAGCACCTTGACTTACAAAGTACTGTGTGGCATTCCACTACGCTCGTCAATCTGAGCTCGATTAAGTCTCATTATGTCCAGTAGTTACACTGGGTACAATGTCCATCAAACCGAAACTCAACAGTGCATACAAACTGCTGCTTGGCGGTAGAACTATTTCTATTGGGTACCATCGCAATGTATAGACATTGCGGTGGTACCCACCCAGACGGACACTCACATATGAGAGACCTATCACCAGTGAAACTGCACTAGTGGAAGCAACCCTTAATGATTTTGATAACGACACTGATGAAAAGCTAAGCACTTATGATTTACCATGCGGTAATGAGTTAATGGTTGTTGATAAATTTAATTAATAGGTACCTATCATTTAAGCTACATACATTACACACTATATTACATACATACACACATACATTTACATTTACATACATACATTTTACACTAATGCACGGAAAATTACGCAAATCAAAACTAATATGGGTCAGTCAATTCTAGCATTACGACCTGATGATGATAGTGCTGCTATAGTAGTTATTATATCTGCAAGGAGTACGCAATAAATCTTCATAATTTCTTTTGCAAGCACTCAATTAACCTTTGCGTCTCGCTTGAGTTAATCTAAAACCAATCTTTTATAACAAAGTTGATTAATAAATCTATGCTAATTTATCCCAAGCTTTCTTTAAATTACCAATTATTGATTGGTATCAACAAGATGGCGAATAATTTTAATTTATCGTCCATAAACCTCAAAACAGAAAAATCATAGAGACACTGTCAGTGTTAAAGAAATGGGATGGATACTAACCTGTCAGTAGTATTCTAAGCTGCTCACTGTCACAGAATACTGGATCCTGCAGGATATTGACTAACTGCTCTTTAACTTTAGGCGATGCATTGCACCACAACACTCGGCCGCCCTGAGACCATTCCTTCACCAACATTTTTACACTCTGAAAGAATATATTAAAATGTGAATACAATATATTGTATTACCTCAAATTCTTTGTGATCATAACTACTAGTTTTAATGATACGCAAGTACGAAGTATTAAGACGGTCAAAATAACTGATAGGTAATTATAATCAGATTTATTATTTCTATAAAATCTTGAAAATGAAAACCTTAAAATAATTGAACATTATCACCATACGGAAATCAATTGCACATATTCCGACTTAGAACGGCACAACAAAATTTTCGTGATATCCAAATAAAAAGTATTAATTGATAAGCTAGTATACGAGTTAATAAACAATAAATGTATTAACAAGTAACTTAAAAATATATGCCGATTATATTTGATATGTTTACAGTGTTTTAAAAGGGAATAAACGTTACGAACAAACTTATTCATAGTATTAAGGGATGAAAGTATCATTGTAAGAGGCAGGTGTGCGGAATAAGAAACTTTTTCGGGAAAGATTTTACAAGTATTGGATGTTCGTTTTTCTTACGTACTGAGTTCTTGCTAACTTTATTTACAAATTAATATGTTGGAAAAAAGAAACTTAGGAAATGTACATGCTGATATTTTTAGTAACGATATCAGAATTGGGGACAAAAAGTAAACTAATATTGGAATTAGAGAAAAGTCTTAAAATATTTCAAACAAACGCATTGGTATAAATAGGACCCTCAAATCGATTTAACGTACCGCTGTTAAAGAGGCAAGAATCCATGTTAGCTATCAAGATCGTCAAATTACAGTAAGATTACTAGAAGGCTTATTAGCAAACATTGATACACCCACTCCACCAGCCAGTCGTGTACATTTAATGTGAAAACCGATCTACTAACGCTTAATTGAATGAAAACAATTAGCGGTTCGACCACGAAACCATGATAACGGCAGCCATGTCGAAATTAACAACAAAAATTAATTACAATGTAATTTTCAATAACAATACGGCAGAAGTGCAGATGCGGTAGATATTTAAGCCGGCGTTGCGGTCTAAACGTCAACATTGCATACGATTTGACGTTGCGGCTTGCGGCCAACTGAATATTAAATTGGAACTAATACCAGACTATACGTAGTTGTTGACAATGGTTTCGTTGGAATTAAAGCTTTTGATGTTTCGTGAATGTTTGTTAGTCATTTGATATGTTGTTTGGTTGTACTTCTTGTAAATTAATTACAGTTGATACAAGAATTTCTTGTATCAAAATTTAATGTTCGACTACGTTTCTTACATATAATCTCAACCATGGTGCTGCTCTCTTGCCATACCCAAAAAATCTTTCATAGAATATTCTAAATAAAAGCCTTACTTATAATCTTTGTTAACTAAATCTCACAAAACACATTCGGCGAAAATACAAGTACATGAAAAGCACTCACCTGCAAAAATGTATAGTCCAGCCTATACAAAGTGTCGCAGTACATCACCAAGACATTGCTGGATCTCACCACGTTCACTCCCACATTGTTATCCATGGTAGCATTATTATCGCCGACTATCACATTGCCATTGTTACCATTTGGCATTCCACCTTCTGGTATAATTGTTAACGTCTCCAAAGTAGCTGCTTGTAGTACCTTATTATTAGGATTCTTTAAATCACCAACTTTGGATCGAACCCTTTCAGCTCCAGCGAAATTGAAACTTCCCACAAGATTTATCGCGTAATGTGGTAGTATGATGCCATCCTGCAAAATGTATACCGAATGGTAATAACGTAATTTTTTTTACTAGTAATATTTTTTCCTCGGATATAAAACTAGGGGCCTAATTTGGAATTTGGCCAAAACTAGAAGACACGAAGTATTTTCATGTCAAATCGGACTCACATCTTCAAGATTATTTAGCGAACTGTTATTTGAATCATAGACTAACATTTTAAAATAACTACTTACAGGCTAAGTGAAAGTCACTATAAATAAAAAGCAATTTATTCATAGTCAATTTGTTTTAATCAGGTAACAATTTCAGATTATCCAGTTGCCAATGTTTTTATTCGAAATAATTGTTACTAAAAATATAATATATGATGATACTTCAGAAAGATTATTGTACTCGTTGAAAGGAATAATTGCTTGTACCTGATATAATCATGCGACATTCATCTAGTTGAGCAAACTTTACGATATACCACGCATTAGTTTGGTCTTGCTTAATTGGGATAAGATAAACAAATTGTTTCTCGTAATATGACGGCAACTTAGGACTCTGATTAATTGTTATTGACTGTGTATAAGTAGTTATTTTTTTTTGCTAAAGCTCTATGATTTTATCGTAATATAGCAAAATATATTTTCTTTGAAAGGAGTCATAGGATTGATTCACTATGCTTTTTTATGCCATCTCAAACAAAATTCCTGAACCTGGTCCTCGGCCTATACACTTAGGATAGTCTAAATTAATTGTATGTATATTTTATGCTATAGATGCTTTAGCTTTAGCTATAACTTAATAATATTTGTCATCAAACTTTTCGTTATCATCAATATTGAAAAATCCTTCACCAATACCACGGATACTCACGTCAACGTATTTAATATCCAGCGGAGGCCTGGAGTTGTAGTAGAGTAGCAGCAACATATCAATCCCCACACCGCATATTAACCCCACCTCGATGCTCAGCGCCAGGCAACATACAAATGTACCGAGTAGCGGTATTAGATCCAACCCTGCGAATACGCCAAATGAGCTTTAGGTATCCTGATTTTGTAGCGAGATTTTCATATATAAATTGAATTTGGAAATTGGATTTCAAATCTCAACAAGCCAATGAGTGCCTAAATGTTTAAGATCAAGTAATAATAAATAAATCTCCATTAAACTTACAAATCGATCTCAACAAATATTCTGCTTATGCACCTTAATTCCACGAGGTAAAGTTTCAATTCAAGAACAATTCTCATCCAACATTAGACTTAAAATTTTGATTAGGTGCGGATAAGTCACTAGTGACAATCCGACGGTCTATTTTGACGGCAGCACCCTAATAAACTGGAGATCACCTTCTTAACCGAAGCAATAACAATAACTTTCAGCGTAGTTGTAAAGGTCGAGTCCAAATCCTATAGGAATAATTTGACGAGACGCCCTTACCCGGCGGGCGTCGGTGATGAAATAAATGAATTACTCATTATAATCTTTAGTGAGATTATAAGGGCAAGGTTAAGTACCAGCCTGAATATGAAATTGGTTTTGATGGAATAACATAGTAGGCAAATGTCTGAGCTCCGCCTAAGCAGGTTCATATGTGGGAAATGTTCTATTATGAGGTCACGGCGCCTGTGCGGAATTTAGTTTTTTAAATATTCAGTTGAATGTGTTTAAGTTCCCCAAATTATCTATTACTTTTGATAATATATTATGAAATATTTTTGATATATTTCAGTTGTAATTTATAGTATGTACAAATAATACCTATAATTAAATGCACTCAGACAAAAGTAAATAAGTAGGTAATATAACGTTAATATCGTTCAAAGTAATTTCTCGCAATCTATCATAGCACAGAGCTAAAAATGTATATGAAACGGTAAATTAGTCTACATTTTTAATAGAGTTCTCAGTATTCACGCAATCATGAAATCCTCATACACTGAATAAATAAATCCATTTGCCGCGAATATTACTGAGGCGTGTAATTTAAAAAGCTCTTTAAGAACGCTACTGATAATAAGTAATTACAACAGGCTTATAATCAAACACCAAACATAGAATAAAAAACAAATTTTGATTCGAAGTCAATTGAAATATCAAAATTGTTATTTACTTGTTAACGTCTAACATTTATGTAAATTTAAGAACATACGGTAAACTTTGAAGCCGATATTTAAAAGAATTTTAGCTTAGAAGTATTCAAAAATGTTCCAGACAAAACAGTGTAATAACAAATCGGCTATCATATAGTATTAATGCTGGCACGGTGCCTATAAACTTACTGTTGGTGTTCCATAGTTTCTTGAGTATGTCGGTGTCGACCATGTGTAGTACGGCGCACACGATGACGGCGGCCAGCGCGGCGCGCGGTATGAAGTAGAAGTACGGCGTCAGTAGCGCCAGGGTCAGGAGGACTATTATACCTGATAAACAAAGATTTTTTTTTATGGCATTGAATGACGAGACGAGCATGCCGTTCGCCTGATAGTAAGCGATACGACCACACATAAACAGTAGCAACACCATCCAGCACCTTGAGTTACAAAGTACTGTGTGGCATTCCACTGCGCTCGTCATCCTGAGACATAAGATGTTAAGTCTCACTATGTCCTGTAGTTACACTGGCTACAATGTCTTTCAAACCGAAACACAAAAGTGCAAGCACACTGCTGCTTGGCGGTAGAAATAGACATTGCGGTGGTACCTACCCAGACGGACTCTTACATATGAGAGACCTACCACCAGTCTTGGCTAATATGACTTAGATATTATTTGCTAAGGTAATTTTATTATCGAATCATGTAACAATAAATACAATAAAAGTACATCTCTACCGGGTGCGTTAAACAATTACTTTTCAAATGAGCTTCATCGATACACACATTATTTTAAAATATCTAACTTTTATATAACGGCCAAACTGTAGTCGCGGACGCGCAAGTTTCCCATTTTATATAAAATTCTGAATATATAGGACAAGTCTGCGAGAAGTATACGAGTATATTTGAAATTGTAAAACCTCCACGGAAACTTAACTGTGACGGTAAACTACGATGTAAACTTTTAGATTTATGAAGTTGGTACAACATAGCTGCCGCGCCGCACGTGGCAGCAATGATTTATACACTGGATTTACATTTGTCTTAGTACAAATTTTGCTCAGTTCTGTTAAAACTAATCCCGGTATTAAAACACGCCGATTCCGAACGTCGCTAAAGAGGGCCCATAAATCAGGGCTGCCGTTCGTCTAGATTTAATTCGATCAAGTTTTAAACGGTCTCGAAAACGTCCGAGATATATCAAGCTGTCGAAACTTCAACATTATCATGATTGGACGGTAGATTTAGCTCGAGAACACTTTATGAATATTTTCTTGCAAAACGTGATCCCAAGTTACAGACCCCCATTGTTAATATTGAATTTCCAAAAAGCTATTGAAATTCAATTGGACCGAGTAAATATTCATTGGAAAGATCTTTGAATAATGCAAATTCCAAACAGTTGAACTTTGCAAGCTGACGGAATGCGACACACGATCTTTATAACGCGCCCTTGAAAATAGGGTTGTGGCTGGTATTGTTTTTGATTGTAGATACAATCGTATTAACCAGTTTCACGTAATATGTTAAACCTTAATTAGTTGCCACAAGAAAAAAATATTTATTGCACTACTTGGTATAAATAAGAATAGAAAAGGTATAAATGTATACAATTTACTTCTTTTATTTGCAAGATGTAGGTACATACCAAAACTATAGGCGTAAATTATTGCCTCTGTGAACTATAAAAGTAAGTTTAAGAAAACTGTAACGTGTATATAAAGTATGAGTGGACAGTTTGCCCTATATAGACGAGCCCGTAGCATCCCTAATTGAAGCCAAACTCACTTGCGTAGCGCAAGTAATCAATTCAGTAGATACGTTCAAGTTTTAATCACATTTTTATAGGGATCGGTCGGTGCCTAACTACTGACTCTAAGCTAGCAGGTAGCTAGGTATTCATAGTCCTATGCTACAGTCGACTGAGCGCAAATTAGCACGGTATTTTATTAGATTTTACAGTCAGTTCATTTAATAAGTTGATTGATAGTATATCATAGTTACAATGTCGGTGGTCACAATGGTATCCACTATGACATGGTGAATAAATAGAACTTAATAATATAGTACTAAGATATGCCTTGACTTGACTTGACTGGCTCGATGGCGTAGTTGTATTACGGTATGACTGCAATGCTGAGGTCTCGGAATCGATCCCCGGGTCGGACAAAGTGATATTGGATTTTTCTAATCACTACCAGCGGAGTCTGGAATGTGTGCCCGATATGGCGATAGGCTCGCCTCCTATCACATCATGGGACGGAATACGCACGGTGAAAAGTGGGTGCACTAGTTGCGCCACTGCCTACCCCTCCGGGGATAAAAGGCGTGAGTATGCGCGTACTAAGATACTCTATTTCGGTTATAAATCTGAAGACTTGAGAAATTATAATTACTATTTTTTTTTATAGGACCTAATACTATTTTCTGCTAGCGATTTATTTCTACAGAGAAAGAAGGTCGCTAAATAAAATGCGTCAAAGATTTCGTTAAAGACATAAAAATACGGTAAAAGTAAGCCGACAAGGGTAACTAGTATCAAATATTCAGATACTTTATGTTCAACGGGGCCAAAGTTTAAAACTATCTATTTGAATAAATAATGTCTTAGAGGCAGATACATCGGAAAACTGTTACGTATAACATCAATGACCTGGAGAATAAGGAAGCTCCCAAATAATAATATAGATATTATTCACCGCCACTTACTGGTAGTAGGTCTCTCATATGTAAGAGTCCGTCTGCAGTGTGCATGCACTGTTGTGTTTCGGTTTGAAAGACATTGTAGCCAGTGTAACTACAGGACATAGTGAGACTTCATTTCATTTCATTTCATAACATCTTGTCAAGATGACGAGCGCAGTGGAATGCCACACAGTACTTTGTAAGTCAAGGTGCTGGATGGTGTTGCTACTGTTTATGGGTGGTCGTATCGCTTACCATCAGGCGAACGGCATGCTCGTCTAGTCATTCAATTCCATAAAAAAAAAACTTAGGGCGGTATTAATAAATGCAACTCAATTTCACTTTGAAGTGCGATATCAGCTGAAACGCTGTCAAATTAAAATTTGCATCTTAACACTTTGGGCGGAGCACTTGGGTTTTCAAATGTTTGTTGCGCGGGGCACTATTATCTCATTCAAAATAAATGACGATTATTGACGTTCTGCTTTTTATACAAAGATAATTTATAAAATGTGACAATCGTTACTACACGTCGACGTTTATCCACGTTGTGTCATATAGGGAGCGTGCACGAACTATAGGGGGCAGCACAAAATCGACACAAGAGACACAGGTGGATAAAAAAAGTAACTAGAACTAGCACAATAATTTGTTTATATATTCTTTTAAAATAACAAAAATGATAAAATATGTGTTCCGGCCGAATGTTATTGATACCCAGCGTGTCCAGAATATGCTTTTTTTTAGATGGGAGCTAGTTATTCAAGCAAAATTAGGAGGCTATGTTCCCTTAATTACAGTTTTTTTTAGAATTTATATGTGTGAGTAGCCTTATAGACAAAATAAAACTAACGTGAAGTGGCGCTAGCAGCCCAAAAATTTAAAGTGATACGGCGCGATGACGTAGCTTGAAGGATTTGGTATAAGCCTCAGCCGTTTATGCAGGTTGTTTAAAGAAATACATATTTTTTGCTGACGTGATTAAACGTTGTGTCAATTGACAACATTTCATTTTTCAATATACTCAAATGTTTATACTATATGATACTTGATCTAAAATTATGAGACCCATATTTTTTCTTTTTTCATACTTCAGATATTTTCATTCATGATTTTCACTTTGAATTTTGTCTTATTCTAAAGCGTCGTAAGCACCAAATGACGTCATATATACGGCTCAAGACGTAATAGCCTTTGATTTGCAATACAAAAAACTGCCAAGTGCCAACTCAACAACAACTACTTTTGTAATCTGTCATCCAGTTGGCGATATACGATATACCCAGTACTCAGTACTTACATATCTACGTAAATAGTATGAATAGCCAGGAAACTACTTCATTCGACCGTATGTGTGACGTCATCAATCATTTCTCGGTGTTTATTTTTTATCTCCGAAATTAAGTATTAAAAAAAATATATAAAAATATAATCGTATTCAGAATTGAAAAATTAAGAAACGGTATTTTTGTTTTAGGCACGTTTAGATTTTGAAATGTTGTCAATTAGCACACACACACACACACACACACTCACGCCTTTTATGCCCGAAGGGGTAAGCAGAGGTACAACTATTGCACCCACTGTTCGCCGTGCATATTCCGTCCCATTATGTGATAGGAGGCAAGAATCGGGCACAAATTCCAGACTCCGGGCTGATACTGAATAGAAAAATCCAATACCACTTTGCCTGACCCGGGGATCGAACCCGAGACCCTAGCAGTCGTACCGTAATACAACTACGCCACTGAGGCAGTCGCTATTTAATAAACCCGCATTAACATCAGCTCAAATGACATCTTAAGTTGCAATATGTAATGGGTTTTAACAGCTTAATTTTGTTTGTGTAACTGCACTTACACAGCTGAGAACAAGCTCTTAAATGACAGCTTCAGCTTGAGTCACTCAATAGTTCAATACATTAAATGTCAACTTGAGATTTTACTCAAGCTTGAGATTTAGTGTTGCTATCTATGCTGTACGCTCCTGTCAAGTGTGCATGGTTCTAAATGGGTTCTAAATTAACGTACTGTTTACATTCTCATTGGCATAACTAATGTCAAATATTTTAGTTGTATTGCTCTTTGCTGCCATCGTTTCTTGGTTTACCTCGGGTCGAAAGTTATTCTTAAAAAAGTTATATTATTTTAACATCTACCCACTTGACATTGGCAAAATCACCGATGACACGGTGGAGCCATTTTTAAAAGAAGAAGAAGAAGAAGAAGTTTGAGATTGATTTATTAATACCGCCCTTAGAAACAGTTTATAACATGTCTATACATGATATTTGGCCCCAACTATAGTAGAAAAATATTTTTTTATTTCTCGTGGTTTCATTCCTAACATATTAAAGAACTCAATTCCGTTAAACATAATTCTTCTTCTTAAATTCTTGCAGTAGTTTCTGGTAACTACCAATGAAAACAATAACCGACTTATTCGGTATTGTATCTTTACTAGAGATTTTCTCTTGTTCTAAAATGTCAATAAGTCCTTCATAATTAGGCCAATTAATGTTATATTGTTACAGTGTCGTTAAATCAATACATAAACAAATTGGTTACTTACAATCAAACAATAACGGGTTAACAAATTGCTACAAAGTAAACAACAAAGAAGTGGTAAGTGGAACGGTACGGAAGCGCCAACGCTAAATCAATTAATTGAGAACCTTCCAAAAATGAAGATGTTACAAACTTGTTCACTTTCATTCGGATTTTGAAGTTAAACTATTTATTTGTAGGTTGTTAAAAATAAAAGTATCTAGAAAATCACCATGAATATTAAAGGAAATTATTTTTATACAGTTATTATTCTAATTGTAGTAAATAGTCATTTGAAATTCCAACTATAAAAAAAATTCAACGTGATATCATCATCTAGACTCTAGATTCTAGAGCATCAAAAAACTGTAACCATAATAGGTATCAATTTATTATTTACCAAAAAGTAACTTTGTATTTCAGTTCGTAAAAAATACGATACGTATTATACCGTATAAGTATGATATATTGATGTTAGATGTAATCCTTCGTAATAGGTTCCATGGATCAAAATGTATTTCAATATAATTAATTTTCATAAACTGACGGAATAGGTTTGTTTAGACAATTAAATTAGGAGTTTAATATTAATATCGTTAGTCTAGCCAATTAGTTCTATTGAGTCGAGCGCTGATTCAACAGAGTTTTACTGGTTTTACGTAGAAACTAGGTGCTTTCTAATTACATAACGAGTTTTTGTTTTTACTATTATTCTATCGGAATCGCTTCCCCAAGGGAGGTTAACTCCAAGCGGACGACCGGTCGCAAAAAATAAGTAAAATCGTTTCTGCAGCATATTTGAAAAAATAGGACCGCGGCCGGCCCCTCCTTGACGTTCATTCCCTCTGGGCTTCTACTTCCGAGCCGATAATGTGTTGTAAAAAATTATGGTAACCCTGAAATCGAATCCAGGACATCCCAACCCAAAGCTAATATACTATACGACTAAGGAAGCGACAAAGCATTAACGTGTTGAAACAAACTAACAAAAACATGAGCTTTATAATTTTAGCAGGGATAGACACTTGTATTCATTGCACCGTGAGTAACGTGACTTAAACTAAACAATAAGTAAAAGAAAACTTGCAACAATGTGTCACTGTAGCTGAGCGCTTTTAGAGATAGTAATATCCAATCTTAAGATGGCACGTCAGCTCAATTTCTATGATCTAAGACACCCACCCGTGTAGAAGCCAGCTGCCGGCGTCCTCACTCCCGACGCTTCGCTTACAGCGCTGCGTGTGAATGACCCGTTCACTGGGAACGAGCGGAAAAAAGCGCTGACAATGTTGCAAGCGCCCAAAGCGATGATCTCCTGAGTCGCGTCCAACGTTTTACCTTTAGCTGAAAATATAAGATCAACTTTGTTACATCGAGGCTTGTTTTAATCGCCGCGACCGTTGTCTTCGAGCGGATAATGGATTATTACGACTTATCTTCCAATTGTTACGATATTTTAGAACTATTATAAAATGTTGCTTGAAATAATAGTCGGTTTCGTGACATTGTTGGCACAGTAGCGAGTTTCGGTTGCTTGGATTTTGAGATAAATGGCAAATTGTACAATAAATGAAAATATTCTGAAATCTTTCGTAATTTTTTTGCTGTTTAATGTGATATATAGATTTCCAAATCAGGAAGTCTGCGGTATATTACTTGACATTTAGAGATTTAGGCAGATTTAGGCGTCCTAAGATATTATGTTAACATAAGTGACAAACACTGCGGAAACTAATCTACATACGTGGTTTGGACAATGGGAAAAAAACACTAATTTACATAGAGTTTCATTAAAGTGAGACTTTTTAAAATAGACAATAATCATTTTTATTGATAGGAACTTGTTGTAATGTTGTTAGATTGTTATATATTACACAACACTACAAAGTGGTCCATATCCAAAACGCGTGGTCTCCGCAAGTAACTAAACACAAACTCTCAAGGTACATTATAGTGCGAGCGGATTCCATGAGTCCCGCGAGAATGTGTCAACGAATATGTAGACTGCAGCGACTGAGTCTGTATGGTCGCCGGTAGACGGTGATTCCAATAACGAACTGTACCCATCTGTTCCCGTGTCAAAACTAGTAGGATAAGCTTCGCATTTTAGTTTAGGCTTATTTTGGCATAACAGTAATCAATCTAATCAAAGTAAATCCCTAGGGATGTAGCAGTAAATTAACAGAACTAATGTATTTAGAATTTAGTCAGTAATGTAAGTTAACTTGAACAAATAGCATAGACTAAAGACATTACAGACACTCAAACTTGTTATCATATAATAATCAGTTTACTGAATGTAACACAAGTAACATTACAGAAATTACAAGAGACATCCTCAATAGTAAAGTTTACCCGTCACCACTAAACTCGTGTTTATTTAACGTTGAAAGTACTTAAAAGTTGACAAGAACTCTTGAAAGCTTTTGCATACGTATTCACCTAAGTGAAATTAAAGGACTTGTCCAAAAGCGGGCCTGAAAATTTAAACAAGACAGTTTATATATATTTGGATAGAACTCCTAAAAACTAGCCTTTTACAATAAATAGTTTAATTTTAAACACCTCCGATTTTAAGATTTATGTAATTTTGTTTTACCTATAATCACACTTCAAATTAGTTGTAATTAACGTTTTCAAAATAAAAAACTTCGTACATTGGAACGCACACCCAAAAAAAGTAAAGTTGACAGTTGTCACTTGTCAATGGATCAACTGTCATGTCTGCTGTCATGAGTAGCCGTAGCCCGTGTAGGATTGTTTTGTTCCAGAGACTTTTCGATAGTATTAAAAATGTTTTTATCATGTAAATTACTGTGATATACCTAATAGTGAATTCGCAGAATAAATCAAAGAAAACATTATGGATTATTTTTGCATCAGGGACTTTAACGTCTTGTGACTACGCCTTCAAGGATGTTCATGTGTACAAAACTCTATATACCATATATATCGATGCTAGATATTAAGATACGTCTCCAAATGCAATCACGGATGTTTCAGCATTTTGACGACTCCGATCCATGAAACGATCGATAAACTCTCAATACACAAATAAATCATGAAAATTGAGAGGTGTGTCGCGCGAGGTCTGCATTTGGAACCTGTAACTTCGTCTTTGCAGTCTGATCTTTTCTAATAAGCGATCGTCGCCGCTCACTATACCCATATATATATAACAATAAAAGAGTTTAAAATATCATAAAAGTGTTTAATTCAATACATAGCTTTTCCATTGTTATGATTTTAATGGGTATGTATTGTATGTTCATCTGTTTTGCACCTGATAATTATTGGGAATATTTTTTTGGTATATTACCTAGGTACACGTAAAACAATAAACCTACACATAAAAAATGAAATGGGGCTCAACCAATACTTTATCATTAAATTATAACCCCCAAATTATTTCAATACTAAGTGAGTTCAAAAATTAAAACCTGACTACTAATAATTATGCTTTAAAAACTATGAAACAAGCAAAATATTATCATTTAAAATTGTTATGCAAGTACAAACTATTTAATGTTTATCATCTATTAAATTAAAAAAATACAAATAATAATGTTATAATGTATTTAATACACAATATTCATATTTAGTAATGTTTAGGTAATATCTGTGGTTCTATGCCACCTACAGAAACAAAACTATACATTCCAACAGTAAGAAGAAATCAATTAAGGGCAGTGGCATATTATGACCATGGCTATCATTATGAATATATATTAAATACATTTAAAACATATTATAATACGTTAGTTATTCATTTAATAGATGATACAATTCTGAATAGTTTGTACATAACAACTCCAGATGGGAATATTTTCTTGGTTCATATGTTTCAGAGCATAATTTTTTTTAATTGAAATAAAAGTCATTCTTCTAGTTTATGTACAATTATCTATTCTATTTCAATGTCCTCTGGAATCATTATGCAATCTAAAACCTGCGCAGGTGGAATAATATTGTTTTGATGCCGAGCCCATCCAAGATACCAAATAATGGTCATAACATGAGCGCAGCTTCCGACTGTCCTCCTGCCAATTATGCAGCTACAATAGTGGCTTATCAAGTCGCTAGTCTACTAGTCTAATCAAGTCAAATATCGAAATATCGCCGAGGAAATGCAAGTCGAAGTCGAGATGAAAAGGCGATGCTATCGTAATTCATAGCTCGTGTGTAATATCGAAGGATCTGTTGTTTGCCAAGTCAGTTTAAACAGAAATAGGTAACAGATAAATTCAACGAGACATGAATCGAACATCGAAGCAGAACTACCGCGAATGCAAAGAGCGCGAATTTTTAGTATTATAGTCTCTTTGGCGCGAATGTTTTTTTTTTTTTGTAATTGTGCACAGACATCAATGAAGTTATTGTGAGTTACTCTGCCACGACATTTCTTTATTATTTTTCTCATAAATGGAGGGGTCTAAAAATATTTTTTTAATGGATTCAAGATCCATATTTTGCCCCTTTAATATCCCTAAAGTTTGAGCCTGTTTAAATTTTGAGGCCCAGCTCCCATACAAAAAGCGGACATCTCCTTTCGTACTCTGTTCATCATTTCCAAGTAACATAAATTAAGATATATCTAGTGCATATTTCGGCTTAGCTAGGGTGGTTGACTACTTTTTTTTAATACAATTATAAAAAATGTAAGCTATCCAAAATCAAACGGAAATAGATTTTTCAAAATTGGCCCAATAGTAAGTAAGTTATAAAGCTTGGTGGAAAGAAATATGGTGGAAGGGGTAGCTGTCAAATAACAGTAATATCAGGCTGTGACGTCACCGAGCGTAACCGGTCTTAACGCTATCTGCGTGCGAAAGAGATAGCGCGCTATCCCCGCCACGACCTCACTTTTGCTCGCAACAATATTTCAAAAATGAATAACTGCTTTATTTTTTAACCAATTTTGATGCCAATTTCACAGAAGAATTTCTTTTTCATATTATTTTCTGTTATATCTAAAATAATGTACTAAATCAAACATAGAAAACTACCCTATTGTCAATGCCGATATCATATTGAACATAGATCAAATTCTAAGATTAAATGTAAATTTGGTAACTCTACCATAAACCCTGTGAGCAATGTATTTTACACATGAAGTGACTGTATCCATATATTTAGGAGACGATCTATAAGATATTGCTGAATATGGGTATCGACAATAACCTTAACTACAATGCGTATTATTGGTTACGCATCACTAAATAAAATGCGTAAAGCGAAGTTTTTGATGAATTTAGTTTCTAAATTGTATAAAAAAATCATTTTTTTTATAAATTTACTAAAAGAAATATTATTTTTGAATATTAATATTCCGTTAGCATCTTTATCATAGAAGGTTGCCAAGTGAGATACCTCTATTGCAACTACAACATAACGCTTACCTAAGCATGTTACCTAAACCAAAATTTCTAACGTTAACTCGCAAAATTGACAATTATACAAGTTATACCTAGTTAGCAACGGTCTCTGAGTAAGTCACTCCAACAGAACATTTATGACTAAGTCTTGAGCAAATATATTTAAGCTTTGATATCACGCATATTTTAAAAGACAAAGAGAAGTGATGTAAAAATAGAAAAGGTCTTTTTTCTATGGCATTGAATGACGAGACGAGCATGCCGTACGCCTGATGGTAAACGATACGACCACCCATAAACAGTAGCAACACCATCCAGCACCTAGACTTACAAAGTACTGTGTGGCATTCCACTGCGCTCGTCATCCTGAGACATAAGATGTTAAGTCTCATTATGTCCAGTAGCTACACTGGCTACAATGTCCTTCAAACCGAAACACAACAGTGCATGCACAATGCTGCTTGGCGATAGAAATAGACATTGCGGTGGTACCCACCCACATGGACTCTCACATATGAGAGACCTGAGACCTACCACCAGTAAAAGTATATTATAAGTTACCGGAGTTTAAACACACTTAGCTCTAATTTAGAACGCAATAAATTAACGACTATTTTTATATTGAAATGGCAGGACTATATTGCCCATTATGAGATACGTTATATACTTAACAGTCGGCTAAATTTTGCCTGCTTGCCACACATATTTTTAATAGGGGTAAAATATAAGTAGTTTAATAATTTGGACACACACACTCACGCCTTTTATCCGCGAAAGGGTAGACAGAGGCGCAACTTGTGCACCCACTTTTCGCGTGTGTTCCGTCCCATAATGTGATAAAGGGCGAGCCCATAGCCGTATCCGGCACAAATTCCAAACTACGGACTGAATAGAAAAATCCAATAGCACTTTGCCTGACCCGGGGATCGAACCCGAGACCTCAGCATTGCAGTTGTACCGTAGTACAACTACGCCACCGAGGCACTCATCACAATTTAAACATCATCAAAAATTTATCTGTGACGTCATAGAAAGTTTTAATTACGTATGAATGTAAGTTTAAAGTCTAGAGTGACCACGTAAGTTCGAAAACTAACACCAGTCACCACCCATACCGACCGTTATGAGTTACTGTATAAAAATCGTAAACTAAAATCGTAAATCGCATATATGGTATCATAAACTTCATTACAACATAGCGAATACCTGCATATAAAATACGGATATATTTCTAACTGATTTATATCATGTTTGTACAAAGATTTATTATTATGGAGTAATAATATAACACTTAAGCGCTGTATAACATTTAATTCAGGCAATAGAATAAAATACATGTAAATGTTGTAGCACAGAAGTTAAAATTATATAGCAACTTAAGATCTATTTGGAACTAATCGAAAGTACTTTATCCAGTATAAAAAATATACAACACGGTATATAAATCAAATTAATTAAAAAGTGACGATTGCCAATCATTATAAAGTTACTCCATATTAAAGAATGTGTTCATAGATTCAAAATAAAAGTTTCAAAGTGTAATCGTAACTCAAAATATAGCGAGAGAGCCACTTGAAACACAGCAGCTTTGCACAAAATCTCGAAGGATTTTATCTAGGTTTAGTGTTTTCGTCTAATGTGGATAGCGTGACACTGCGAGATTCTCGACCCAGACAGCTTACGACTAATCTAAGTAAGTCCGAATGTATAACAGGGTAATAAAATAAATGTACTTACTTGACATATGAAATCTACAAGTACTGGCGGATATAATGGACTACTGGTCATAATGGGACTTAACATCTTATGTCCCAGAATGACGAGCGCAGTGGAATGCCACACAGTACTTTGTAAGTCAAGGTGCTGGATGGTGTTGCTACTGTTTATGGGTGGTCGTATCGCTTACCATCAGGCGAACGGCATGCTCGTCTCGTCATTCAGTGCCATAAAAAAAATAAACGAACAAAAGAATCTAACTAAGGTACTTAAGTAATTTTCAAAATATATAACTACAACGCACTAGTTAACGATTAAAAACGGTAATGTACTACCTAAGTACAGTAAAAATCCCAAAGGTATTCGTATTTAACGAAGCCATTCACTCTGCAACTACAATTTGCCACTATGCCAATAAAGTTCATTTCAAATAGCCCGACAGCAACTTAATTATATGCTTATGAATAATCGTGATAAAATTATTTAAAAAAAAAAACGATAGGCTCGCCCCCTATCACATCATGAGACGGAATAAAAGTGGCGAAAAGTGGGTGCATTAGTTGCGCCTCTGCCTATCCCTTCGGGGATAAAAGGCTAGAGTTAAAAAAAAAACAAATGAATCATTAAACTCACCAAAAGCCTTGGCGATGGCGACGTTTGATATGATGCCGACCAGCGGCACGACGAGCAGACCCGACCCGAGGTGCGAGAACATATCCCCCGCGGTATACGTGGTATTGCCTACCACTGTATGGAACTGTGGCGCTTCGGGTGATGGTAGACCTGGTGTTATCTTACCTGTGGGTTTGTTTTTATTTATTACTCTCTTGCTCGCGACTTCAATATTACATGCGGCCACGCTTTAAGCCCGTAGTACCTGCCCACCCCAGGGTTGGATGCAAACCAACATAACCATTCCACTCACCCCACAGTGGTGGTAGCGATAACGCGTTTTTTCCACGCGATAAAAAAAAAAAAAAAAAAGGTTGGATGCAAATAGTCAGACGGCCTTAAGCGCAGGCGATATTGATCGTCGTCAACGGCTTCGTAATCTGAGAGAACTCGTGCCTCCTATAAATACTATGAAATTTATTGAGCTAGTAGGCATTTATTAATCACTAATTTACGATATTCGTTTTAATAGTTCAAAAAAAGGACCTCACAGTTTTTTACGCTTCTAAAATAGATTGTACACGTAGGTACACTGTGTCAATTTTATCCTTCCCTTAAAATTAAAGGACACAGCAGTCCACATGATGCACCAAATCACATCCAGGATAACTGACGTTTATTCTAAAATAAATAAACTCACACAAATGCCCGAATTGAGAATCGAACTCAGTAACCCATAATTCACAGCCCAAGTACACCAGTAAATCCATGTGACCCACTGCTACGCCCGCGGGATAGTCGTTCCCCAGAATAAAAGTAAACAAAACGAAATAATCGTTATGATACGGTGGAACAGACTTCCTATGGGTAAAAGATTTTGGTAAATGGTGCCGTAGAAACTTTTTACGTTGGATATATATACTCAATTATTTATAGTATTATAGATAAGTACCTATATATTTTCTAATATCATGACTGATAGCTAGACGGAGAGAAACTTAATTGTTGCGAGTTTCCTCATGTCGGTACTAAATAATCAAATCACATACAAAATTACTTTGCAGCACAACACCAGAATTATACATAGCATAATAAAAGGTAAAATAACATTCGACGAACTGCTAATAATATATATAAATAAAGGATCCACAAAGTTTTCCGAATAAACATTACACACAATTTAAAAAAGTCAATTTACCAAAGTGATAATGTTTTTAGTAATCAATACATTTATGGAGATTTCGCCTTATTGCTCAAATGGCCACAATTGACTGTCAACTGAGATTCTAGGCTCATTACACAGGCATATAACACCATGAGTTTCTCTTACATAATTAACGCAAGTTGGGATCTCCCAAATATTGTTAAAATCAGACAGAAAACAAAAACTAAGCCAATTTATTTCCACAATATTATGATACGTACAAATAAAAAAAACGTGTCACAGACAGCATAAGATGTATTAGAATCGAAAGATGACAATCTTATTTTACGCATGCATGCTCACGCCTTTTATCCCCGAAGGGGTAGGCAGAGGCGCAACTAGTGCACCCACTTTTCGCCAAGCGTATTCCGTCCTATGATGTGATAGGGGGCGAGCCTATCGCCATATCGGGCACAAATTCCAGACTCCGGGCTGATACTGAATAGAAAAATCCAATATCACTTTGCCCGACCCGGGAATCGAACCCGAGACCTCAGCCTTGCAGTCGTACCGTAATACAACTACGCCACCGAGGCAGTTATTTTACAAGTATATTAAAATCTGTCGGACACTGATTTGACATCTTAAGGATGCCGACGGCTATCACGTTTAGATCTTATCAGACATCGCCCTTTATGACAATGTCTTGCGCTTGTTTCTGTTTATTTTTAATGAGCCAAGAACCTCAAATAAGATAAGGTAATTCTTAAGGATTTACTCACCGGTTAAAATTAGAGGATCTCCTTTGTCTTCGTGAACCATGAAAGCTAACACAGCGGCAAGAACAACAACTACAGCATTTCTAGAAACACCAGCGAACCACAGGAACCTTTGTAGAAATTTAGTGCCTCGGTGATTTTTTTCGTCACGCACCTCTTTGAATCTTATGTCCTTTAATGCCTGAAATGTAAATAGAATAAATTTTCCATTAAGTATTTGGGACTTTCATTAATAATTTAGATATTAAACCCACAAAATATATAATTATTAAATGTGACAAAATCTTAACAGATAGAAATTATATTCATTAATCAATTAATATGATATAATAAATTTATATATAGAAAATCTAACCAACCATTTGTAATATTATAGAGAGCTTAATCAATCAGCGAGCAGATCAAATACATATGTGACAGCCATGAAATTTTAAATAATCTTAATATATATAAATCTCGTGTCACAATGTTTGTCCTCAATGGACTCCTAAACCACTTAACCGATTATAATAAAATTCGCACACCATGTGCAGTTCGATCCAACTTGAGAGATAGGATAGTTTAAATCTCAAATTATAGTCGCAATTTTAATTTATTGCTAATTATTTGTCTGTTATTATTTGACAGTCACAATTATCTTAACTCCAAATGATTCTAACAGATGTCGATACCTTTCGACTGGGTTGAGTAAGTAATCAATAGATGGCGCTGCTATGAGTGATTCTAAAAGATGTCGATACCTTTCGACTGGGTTGAGTAAGTAATCAATAGATGGCGCTGCTATGGTAAATCTACGAACGTGTCATATAAGCTACATTTTAAGCGGGACTTTTATACCGGGAAAACTCATTCACGCGGGCGGAGCCGCGGGCAAAAGCTAGTAGTCTATAAATCTATAATTATTGAATTATGATAGTACAACATGATTGTAATTCTATAACTACATTATTGTTAAACGTTTATTGTAAGTCCTTCTCGGGCTTCGACTCTTTTACGAGCTGGTTTCTGAACTTGAGCGACAAATAGCTACGTTTAAAGTGAATTAAGAAAGTTTATACGAGTAAGTACTGGAGCTGTTCTTAAAGACAAAGACGCTAGAATTGCTTTAGTACGAAGACTTTAAACGTAGATAATTGAAATAAAAATAATCATAATGCAGGATTATAATTTAAAAGTTAAGTTACTTTAAAGGAAAATTATTATAAAGGATTATATTTTATCATTGTTTGTTGAATACAAATTTTGAAATTGCCCTTAAACAACTTTCAAACCCACTTAAAATTTTGTATAGTGGGTAACTTTTAAAGCATATCTATGTCAAAAACAGCAACATTTGCTTAATAAGAAATTACCTATGTAAAATTCATTAGAACTTACTTTGACATGGTCGTAATGCGTACATTAGCATATTTCCTTCCAAAATATTGTTTTCTTTACAAAATTTTAGCATACCGAGACGTCTTGTTACACGGACATGTCAGATAAGACAACGACTTATTACCAATGGGTTATAACTTTTGGACGAAAAATTTGGTCCTGGTCCTGATTTGGTCCAGTCTATAACTATACTGTTTGATGTCTTTGATGTCAAAAAATATGGTTTCAATATTGACAATGTATGGAACATGATAGATTACGTTCGGCGAGATCAGCATGGGACTACAGTACTAATTCGTAACTCCAACTTGTTGGCAAGGGCTTATTACAACATAATCTCTAACAGCTGTGAAAATTAGTTTCAAAGTAAACTTGGGTATATCGGTTGGAGTATGACTTAAGTAAATTACGGTTAATCGATGGCAGCGGTAGGTTATAACGAAGGTACTAACAACAGTCAGCTTACACTGAATAAATCATCGCTGGATGTGGATTTTACGCGTACTATGTTGGTTTATTACTTACTATTCAAATACATTTACCAACCGAATTAAATGTATTCCCAAGCTTATATTCAATTATAACGGTAATTTAATTAGTGTACATTAATTAGATGTAAAGACGATCGCAACACTATTGATTTAGGTGGTTATTTTTTGTTCAAAACTGTGGTGTTTAAGAACCATTCATTTCTGCTATTCTGTATCTTCAAGCATTACATTTTTTTTTGTTAATTTGGAAACCTCTAATTAATTTACGGAGAAAGAATACTCAATACAATCAATACTAATGACATCGTATTCCTGAACCCTTGTAATGTGACATAAAATAAGTTTCCGATATATTTTTACAAACCTAACACGTCGTCACCTGCGTACAAGGGATTCATTTACGCACAATTTTATGTGACCCTCGTATCCTTTGCTGACCCTATATTGTTTAACTCATAAATTTTTGATTTATTTATGTATTGTTTCCGGAACGCGACGTGCGAAACCTATTTATAAGCACGACGAAAATAACTTCCACGTTTTATTGTAGTATACGTGAACTTCAACATGTAACGTAAAAAGGTCTATTTAACCTCAACGAATTGCTTTGATAGTGTTATTTCTATGAGCGTTGTAGGTATTCTTTATTCGCCCAAAGAAACCCATTTGACGATCAAATTGCGTTATCGAATACGTCTTCTCGGTTCTTCTATTACACTACAATCTACATTGTGCTATGTGTGGGGACGACAATCGAACCGTATTTACTTTGTAACAGAGTTTGCGAACTTGCGGAGTGTTTGGTCGCACTGTACAAGGATAGTGACGCTTTGACACGAAATTAACAAATATACGGTCTAAGTAACTAGCTAGCTAACTTATCACTCACGGAGTAGATCAACTGTGATGTAATTAACTTGGATTTACGACACGTATCATTATAATTTGTATATATTTTAGACTCGTTTATATAACATAAACGGGATGGGAAATTAAATCCGACAGAAAGGAGCAGGTAGTTTAAAATGGCGTATTCGAGCTAGTAATAACCAAAAAAATATGTTGAAAAAAATAATTCGATATAAAATTATATTTGAAATAAAAAAACAAACATATTCTGTATACAATATCGCCTCAAAAGCTTTTACGTTTACGTTTTGTAGCACCATTTTTTCATTAATCTAGGCTTTTAGGTGTAAAAAAGACAGTGGTGACGAAAATTCACGGTATTAAATATTAGAAAGGCCGAAAATGGGAAACAGTTATCATTATATCTATTAGGAAAGAGATTTGATAAATACCTCCTTGTTAAAATATTTTATTACGACTATAAAATAGTAAATGGAGGTATTTCGTTTTGAAATTTACGAAGTCTGCGAGTTAAACTTTTATTAAAACTTACATTGAGTAGTCACAAATGTTAATTTCGTTAAAGTAGTCTAAGGAAAATATTAGTAAGTAATACCTAGAAATTAATATGCATGACACTCCACGCTTAATGAAAACATAATCACAATTAAAACACTACATTCTTCGCCACCTAAAAGTTAAATTATTTGAACACCGTTGAATGAAACCTTTCCTTTTCTTGCTCCGTTAATTGCTATCAACATGTCACGTCATTAAGGAAAGAGCTCGGCGTAAAAAAGTTGAAATGAATAGGATGTTTAAAATACAAGTGCTGAGTTATTTGTGCAATTTAGATTTACCCGATCCTTTAACGGACTCATGTACTGAGAGGCAACTATATAAAATAGAGTCTTGGGAGCTATTTAGAAAAATACTTAGGGAAATAAGATTCATAAACGATGCAGCAATGGGATATACACATACATACACTCACGCCTTTTGTCCCCGAAGGGTTAGGCATTTTTTTTTTTTTTTGTCCCGCAGGAAAAATCCGTCTTATGGATACTTATCTTGAGCCTGGGGAAGGGAAGAATAGTTATGTCGGACTCACCGGCGTTCCGACCCAGATGCCATCTAAATGACCTCTGGAACGGGTCCCTCAAATTATGCCAATTTAATTATTATGCAAATTACTGGTGGTAGGTCTCTCATTATGTAAGAGGCCGTCTGGGTGGGTACCACCGCAATGTCTATTTCTACCGCCAAGCAACAGTGTGCATGCACTGTTGTGTTTCGGTTTGAAGGATATTGTAGCCAGTATAACTACTGGACATAATGAGACTTAACATCTTATGTCTCAGGATGACGAGCGCAGTGGAATGCCACTCAGTATTTTGTCAGTCAAGGTGCTGGATGGTGTTGCTACTGTTTATGGGTGGTCGTATCGCTTACCATCAGGCGAACGGCATGCTCGTCTCGTCATTCAAAGCAATAAAAAAAAAAAAAAAAAAAAAAAAAAAATGCCGGCATACCGACTAAAACCCGCGGTGGCCCGCTTCTGCGCATGTGGGACGGTTCCGGGGGGTCGTGAATGCATCCGAATTCGCCGGACCCGTCACCGCGCTATACCGCTTCGCGGCTCGCCTCTTTGGACTCAGAGGTCCCCTTCTTTAATGGCAGCACGATGATTTCGTGCTGCCGTCAACTTGAGACTGCGCATTCCCCGCTGCGCAGCCGCAACTCCCACTAGCTCCCTTTTAGTCGCCTCTTACGACAGGCAGGGAATACCATGGTGGAATTCTTTAAATGCCCCCATACCACAGGGCGGGAAGGGTTAGGCATAGGCGCAACTAGTGCACCCACTTTTCGCCGTGCGTATTCCATCACATAATGTGATAGGGGGCGATCCTATCGCCATATCGGGCACAAATTCCAGACTCCGGGCTGATACTGAATAGAAAAATCCAATATCACTGCCCAACCCGGGGATCGAACCCGAGACCCTAGCATTGCAGTCGTAACGGAATACAACTACGCCACCGAGGCAGTCAGTCAGGAACAAAATCAGTTATAACAAATATCGTAAATACGGGTGTACTTATATGAAGGACTATTTGACTACATTAATATTATTGGCTTATTCTAAAAGCACAATAAAATATACCAATTGTTTGATACTAAAAATTCTATTTACTGGAAAAATCCCTTGTGTGTGAAACAATATGATGGCCAATTATTTTTATTTCACAGGCTTTCTGTGACTTTTGTCAGCTTTTGAATACCATATATTTTTGTATGCAGCGGCGGTCCAGTGATTTATGGTACGTTAAAATATACAAGAGAGCTATTTTATTCCCGACTGGGCATTTTTAACTGAAATATGTGTGTGGTTATTAGGCAACATACATTAAAACTTTTATCTCCTGTTAAATACGTAAAAAATCTAGTTACCAGTGTAGAAGTATTTACTTAGGTAATTTCTATAGGAAAGTCACTAAATTGTGTTACAAATATAAACATTTAATGCTCTTCTATTAATAGCAATTAAGGCGCCATCTTATAATTTCTGCTCTACTAAATAGCAAATAAGACGACATAAAAATAGTCAGTTTAGATATAATTGTAAAACCACAAGATGTCAAAAAACAATCATTGTTTTCCAACCTAAAATAAACAAAACCGGTAAGTGTGAACTGAAAGTCAAACAAATACCTTACCTTCATACCCATTAGCACAATACAGCACGCCAGACTGAGCAGAGTGTCCTGCATCCTTGTTTCGCCGATATGCTCGAACAATCCTTTCCACGTGGATAGGAATGTTTCCGCACTGAATCGAAGCCCTAAAAGCCCTTTGATTTGCGACGACGCTATGGTGATCGCGGCGGCTGATGTAAAACCAGAGACTACGGGTAGCGATACGAAATCAACCAGAAAACCTGCAAATTAATAATTATATTATTAGCTCGTGTGATCATGTATCATGCTTAAATTATAAAGTTTGTACAATTGTTTGGATATTTTTGAATAAATTACAGTATTTACGCTGTAAATACATCAATTTAAAGTTACCAAATAATAAGAAAAGAAGAATTTCTCTCAAACCTAACCGAATATATTAACATAGTATGTATTAGCCCGGAGTCTTGAATTTGTCCCCGATATGGCGATTGGCTCGCCCCCTATCACGTCATGGGACGGAATACATACGGCGAAAAGTGGCTGCCCTAGCTGCGCCTCTGCTTATCTCTTCGGGGATAAAGTGTGTGAGTGGTATGTATGTAGTAATTTTTTTCAACCTTATAAACAAAGTACCAACCAAGCTGCGCAATCCCAGCGAACAACTGGACAATGCCAGCGACGATGCACAGCAGCACGGCGAAATCCGGATTAGTGCCGCTCGTGTAGGTGAATGTTAGGAGTGACAGTAATGCTGTGGGACCAATGTTAATCTGAGGGCACGTCCCCATCACCCCGTACACGAATCCACCGACCAACGACGCGTATAGTCCATACTGGAAATCAAAAATAGGTAGATGTGGCATAGTATTTTTGAGAATCACCTTTTTGGACTTATATTTTTATAAAACTATGGTGATGGCCTGATGATAAGCGATACGGCTGCCCTTATTAAAGTATTCTAAATATTTGTATAGTTAAGTAGGAATTATAATATCCCTACCACCACCACCACCAATTGTCTTTCTCTTTCTCAAATCAATCTTTAGTTCCAAACTTCCAAATAATTGAAATCTATAAATTCATAAAAATATGGTTGGTTTTGTATCAAATATATTAGACAGTCGATATTTTAGACTAGACATAACAAAAAAACATGATTGCAGAGAATAACGGCCACTATGTTGATAGGTAACCACGTGTAGTGGCAAATAAAGTCGAGTGCCCCTGAGCCGCAGAGAGCCTCTTCGGCGGTGTTCAAACGGACAGCCGTGAGTCACTTCGGAAAATGAAGCTATGTATGACTAACAATGTTGTTTGGGATTCGATATTGGGCTACATTCTTTGATGTCTGTACGTTTCACATGACACGAATAAGGACATGATAGGTAACTATGTATCTTACTTTTATAATAAAGTCGCTTTTGCACGCGAATTCGCCCGCGTGCAAGGGTTTTTTTAGGATAAAAGTCCCGCTTTATATTTTCACGGGATAAAAAGTATATCTAATTAAATAAAAGTAATAAGTCTATGTCGTTCCCGGGGGCTCTAACTATCTCCAACCCAATTTCAACCAGATCTGTTCGGTAGTTTTTGAGCTTATAGCGTTCGGACAGACGCGGCGGAGGGTTTTTTTTTTTAATATAAGTAATAAGGATAGTACCTAAGGATAAAGATGCGAAGGATTGTGAAGATATTTGGATGTTCGTATGCGTTAGAAGTCAATGTAGAAATCGCTGAACGGCTTTGAGTGAAATTCTTCACACAGATAAACCATTACCAAGATTAATATATTATAGATATTTTTAGGTATATAGTGAGCTTTTAATTAGAAATAAGTCTACCAAGGGGTTGGTGCATGAGCAACACTTTTTTAATAAAACACATAAGCATAATAAACTACCTACATTAGATAAATAAACAATAAAAAAAGTTCACAAACTTTCTTAAACCAATTTTGGAGGGAACATTAATTCACCCGCTTTTTTCACGGGGAAAAAACGCGTTATCGCTACCACCACTGGGGGGTGAGTGGAAGGGTTATGTTAGTTGCACACAGTCTTACAGCCCAATGTCGACACTCGGGTGTATGTCATCATCCGAGCGAGCATTGGACCGAGTCCCTAACACTATGTCCACCCTACACCGTCATACCAACCAAAACCCGCGGTGGCCTTCTTCGGCGCATACGAGACGGCCCCGGGGTATCTTGTTGCACTAAGATAGCTGCACGGGACCGTTCCTGCGCGATGTCGTTGCGGCCCCTCTCTATACAAAGGGGGCTAAGATGCCTCACCCTGAAAGAGTCACGATCGTCCAATAACTTATATGAAATGAATGTAAATAACATATATTTAGACTTGTTTTAAACTAAGGTCACGATTAATAAAAATTACAAAAGAGTATCTGAGGACAAAGAGGAAAAGTCAACGACCGTGTGGCGCTCGCACTGTGATACGTCATAAGAGTCTCATGACAAGTGAAGGGATAAGTTTAATTTTACATATCATTTCATAGTATGGAAGGGTCTGTAATATAATACTAACTCACTACTGGACTTGATCTTCTTTTACTACTGACAGGATTTAGGCCTTGACCCACCACACTGGCCTAGTACAAGTTAGCAGATTTTACATACTTTGTAAATGCTTGAGGAAATTTCTTATTTCTTGGGTATGTTACCTCACGATATTTTTCTTCATTTTTAAGCAAGCGTTGTTTGACAAAGAATACCTACAACATTTTTAATTTCGAATAGTCAGAGATGTGTGCGGTGAGTTTTGAACCTTTGTCATTTGTCTCGGCCATCCAATCCATTTCAAACTGGGATAGCAACAATTATCGTTTGTAGTATCGATCGTATATAAACATAATCATTACGTAAGTATTACTCATTAGTATGGTATAAATTAGCCAATATTTAGCACTAAATATTCGCTTAACTAAATTACTACTTTAGTGATTACGATGTGTAATTTGTTTTCTAAATTAAAATCTGTCTTGTCATTGTCTGCTTAATAATTAAATGCAAGTTAAAAGATAATTAAATGAACGATGAAAAATTCTTATAGCTCGGTACAACTTGAGTGTTGTTTAACCTCGAATATATTTCGATGCATAAATACACAAATCATGTAATCAGAAAATATTTTTTTAACACTCTTAAGAAAATAGAGTAAATAATACAAATAATTTGTGTCTTGTAATGGCGGTAAATCACATAGATCACGATATAGCTGTTTGTTGGTTTTATGGGAAAATAATTTTCCCTAAGATTCAATGCAGACCTTCGATGCTCCGAGTCAAAATTCATTCTGCTAAACACCACCTATCAGACACAACCCTGTATTGTATTCATACCATAAGAATTAAATAAATACAAGTAAACAAATAATACCAAACTTGATGTAAACAAAACTTTACAATAAATATTATGGTTTATTTAAACTCAAGTATTTCTGTCCAATTATACGTTCACGAGTATATACTAAAATGTAGAGAACTTTAAAGTCATCTGCGCAGTGCATACAAATTAAACATGCGTTAAGGACATGGAATGAACCGCGGCGAACCTCTCAATGCACTAAAAACGGGGTATTACATTTTAATTCGGATAACATTTAAAAAATTATGTAGGTTTAATTTGGATTGAGGTCCATACATCATTACCTGGATATTTATGACGGTAATGAAAATTTCGGAGTCAGGAATCTTTCATTATCGTATTGTCTTTAAATATGAGTATAATAAATTTAAAAAAATGCACAGTTGGCTAGTAAACAAAAGGTAAATGATCATCACCGTTCATGAACACTACAATTTCAGTTGGCTCGTGAGAGCGTGTAAGGATTGTTGATATGGATGCAGAAGAGGAAATTTAAAACAAAAAGAGGATTTTTCGTGTAATGCTGCCGCTGCGTCAGTTTTCTTTGAATTTGTTATCCGATTTAGGTGGAGCCGACATTTTTATGCTACGACTTTAGAACTTCATAAATGTAGTTCTTTTGTCTATACTTTAACAGATACATTCACGCCTTTTATCTCCGAGGGGGTAGGCAGAGGCGCAACAGGTGCGCCCATTTTTCGCCGTGCGTATTCGTACCCATGTTTCATAAGGGACAATTGTGAAGTAGTGTTGTTTGCAGATGATACTTCCTTATTATTTAAAATAAGTCGACATCAAGCAATTCTTGACGATGTAAGCAATACTCTCTCAAAAATAGTGCATTGGTTCAGCGTTAACAATTTATTATTAAATAGTGAAAAAACTAAATGTATAAAATTCGTCACACCTAATGTCAAAAAAGTTAACGCTAACATTTTCATAAATAGTGACGAGTTGAGCCTTGTGGATACAACCAAATTCTTGGGTATCACATTGGACTCTAAACTTCAGTGGGGTCCTCATATATCTGTACTAGCTAAAAAGCTGAGCGCCGCAGTTTTTGCAGTGAGCAGAATACGCCAATTAACTGACATTGAAACAGCAAAATTGGTCTATTTTGCTTACTTTCATAGTTTGATGAGTTATGGAATTTTGCTGTGGGGTGGTGCTGCTGACATTAATACTATATTTGTTCTTCAAAAACGAGCTATAAGATCTATCTACTCCCTAAGCTCTAGATGTTCTCTAAGAGAAAAATTCAAAGAAACAAATATAATGACAGTAGCATCACAATTTATATTCGCTAATTTAATGTACGTACATAAGAATATAGAAAACTTTCCAAAAGTTTGCGATATCCATGGCTTAAATACTAGAAGTAAAAATAATCTAGTTAATCATAAAACAAGGCTCCAAAAAATCAGCAAATCTTTTAAGGGTTACTGTATACATTTTTATAACAAAGTTCCCACTGAAATTAAGTGTTTAAACATTGGTAAATTCCAAACAACTATTAAGCGAAAGTTATGTAATAAAGCTTATTACAAGATTTCAGAATACATAGAGGATAAAAAAGCCTGGGATTAAATTTTTTTCATATGATTTTCTTTGGAATCATGTCTTTCGTTTCAATAAAGTTTCTTTGTTTCCATCTGTGAGCGGCTTGGGTATGACATACTCCTTAACTGTCTGTGCCTGCGGCGGCGTCGTGTGCCGGGTCGGCCACTTCCCTGTAATATGGTTGAGGAGGCCGATGGCTGGCACATGCGTCATACTCGTGAACGAGTGCTGCTTGTGTGGACTGGTCTGCCCTTTTCGCTTACTACATCTAAGTATTAGGGGTATATCTTGAACTAAGATTAATAGCGACATCTTGAACATTTCAGATCAAATTATTACATGATTCCTGAGATAGTTATGCACTAGTGTTGGAATTTAAAAATTTATTACCTATTTTGCGAGTATATAAATGAACTGCTCTAAACAAAACTTAACAAATACTGAATTGTATTTTTTTTTTCTCTACATAATGCATTGTATTTTATACCTTGAACTGATTTTGAAAAGAGCAACACTAGAGTTTCTTGCCCGTTCTTCTCTAGTGAGAACTGCTTTCCGAACTGGTGGTAGAGTTAATATTGACGGAATCTAAATAATGTATAACATTTTATGGGTTCGAATAAATTATTTCATTTCATTTCATTTCATGATGTGATAGGGGGCGAGCCTATCGGCATATCGGGCTGATACTGAATAGAAAAATCCAATATCACTTTGACCGACCCGGGGATCGAACCCGAGACCCCAACATTGCAGTCGTACCTTAATAAGTACAACTACTCCATCGAGGCAGTCACTCATACTTTAACTAGATTTATATTTTGGTATCAATATACATTTTTTAAACTACACCTACATCACCGTTTACTTTTAAACTCTCACATTGAACAATTTCATTTATTTCTGAAGTTCCATTACCACATTATGCAAGACTATAGGACACAAACGAAAAATTACTGCAAATAAAATAACTATTATAAAGGTTACTGTCCAATATAGATTTTGATACGAAACCGTTTTAATTAGAATTCCTTAAACTTTTTTGAAGAGATTACAAATAAGTAAATCTTAGTACCCTATAGACTCTACATAAATCATTTGCAAATGAGTAACAAAATTGACCGGACCAAATTTGGCTAACAATGAAAAGTGAATTTTAGTTCCAATAACATAGTAGTATCATAATATTAGACTGCTGCAATCAAAATACATAATTTCAACGTCACATGCTCACGTAGTGTAGGTACGTATAATCGTTCTGAATTCGCCAGCACGTCTAACTTACAATACTAGAGGGTGCAATACAAACTTGCTCTTTTCTGTTCATAAACTAGTCCGGCGTTTTATAAAGAACTCGAATCATAGCGTAAAGGTTACTTCATGAAATATACATCATATTTCAGAAGGGGAGTTTATTTTGATATGAACTAACATTTTCCTAATAAAATTATTTCTACGTCCTTAATTGTAGATCACACTTAGCATATAATATAAAGTTTCTCGCTTTGTGACACCATCTTGGATATTGACGGTGTTTATATTTTTTACACTCCTTAAACTACCACATAAGGCTTAGAAATATATTAAATTCATTAATGTAAAGGACCCCATGCATCTCTTCGGATTGTCGTATGAGATCACGTAGGGACTAGAACAGTGAACAATGTAAGGTCAGCTGCCAAGGCGTCATTATGCGCGGCGCCTTACGCAATGTAATTATTGGCCATTATCAAGTACAAGGAAATGTAGGATGCAATTCGAATAATGAACTCACAAATAAAAAGTGGAACAATGTAATAGTCATATTAGAATAGATTCAACTAGTATAAGTGAAATAGATTTTAGGTAATGTTGCCCTATAAATGGAACTCTATGAGGTAATTTTCCTTTAGCTCTACATTTAAATATTACCTTATAAAACTTTTAAAACAAGCGTAACAGCTCCCCAAGTGTGTTGTAAAATATAGAAATAAGTATTGTACGTAATTATATCTGTTAATTGTTGAATTTAATTGCAGTTTTTCTTACACAAATGTTTAAAAATGTCTCTGAATACTATTTTACATATCTTACGACTAAGTATACATATTTAAATCCCAAATGTGGCACAATTTCAACGTTTTATCGTTAAAATTCTAAATAAAAATGCACATTTTCGACAGCAGGTACTGAAAAATTTACCAAATCCATTTACTTTAGTCTCGTTACAGGACGCTCCATTCACATTGCGAAAGCATTCAAGCCATATTCTAGCAAAGTACTGCACTGCGGTTTGAATGTTTTCGCTTATTTTCACTGTTAGAGAAATAACACACAAAGATGTATAGTTAATATCTATTTGACATTACGAAAGCATATTTGAAAAGGCCTCTCATTATTTTTTTAAGTTTTTTAATATTTTCTCGGCAGAACGAGTCATAAAAGTTCAAGAAAGAAAATTCGTTTTGCTAGGCAAAACACAGCTATCGTTGATATAATTCCGCATGTTGTTACGTGAAGGAACTAGTCATGATTACTTATTACTTACACAATCATTTTATGCTATATTTTGTAACAGATTTCTATATATATTTTAATATTGTTTCAAAAACCTTTTCAGACCATCTTTAATTTTAATTGAAACGTAATCAAATGGCACATATTTTTTTTTTTGTAATATAATCCATTAAAATTTTCATTTAAATTTATACTTATTGAATCTCATCCAGCTAGTAGTTATTAGTTAAGTTTTATTGACTTGTAATTTTACAAACGTATGTTATTGGATAATGATATAATGCGAAGATGAATGTCAGTGGTTATGATTATAATACCACTTGATAAAAATATCTGGGGAATTCAGTAAAATGAGTACTTGTATTCCATTTTCATGAATCGGAAGAATCACACCTAACATACCGAAACTTATTTGTTTATTTTTTATTGAACACCAAATTCATAATCGTGTCAATTGTTTCAACAAACACAATATGTTTGTACAAAGTATCGTAACATTTACCTTACGTGTCCTGTGTTATTTCCATCGTGTACCAATCTAATACCTAATAAATTACCTGCGGTTCGAATCCGGCGAGCGAGGCGTACGCTATTGACTGTGGTATCAGTGTAAGAGCCACCGTGATCCCGGCAATTAAGTCCCCGATTGCTGTCCTCAGGTCGTATGTCTTCGACCACTGCAGAATTGGGAACACCCTTCCCACTAATCGTAAGGGATCTGGGATCTTCATTGTGGCTGAAACAAAAATGCGCATATTATCATAAGTCGATCTTCTAAATTATAAAATATATTTTTATATTTGACTGCCTCGGTGGCGTAGTTGTATTGCGTACGCGTTACGAGTACGATTTGCGCGCCGAGGTACTGGGTTCGAATCCTGGGTCGGGCCAAAAACATTGTGACTGGGTTTTTCCATCTTAAAAATTACTCAGTCGCAGCTCGGAGTCAGGAAGTTGGCGGAGTGATACCCCCGTGCCTCGGAAAGCACGTAAAGCCGTTGGTCCGGCGCCTGATCTCTCTCCGGTCATGTCGGAATGCCGTCTCACTGGACTATGAGAGTGAAGGAATAGTGAGTGCACCTGTGTATTGCGCACACACTTGTGCACTATAATATATCCTGCGTACCTGGCTGATCTCCGTTGAGATTGGCCGCCGTGGCCGAAATCGGCTAGGAAGGGATTATTATATTTTTATTTTTTATATATCTCACTAGGTGTTGCTCGCGGCTTCGCCCGCTTGAAAAACCTTTTCCACTACAAAAGTCCCTACAACACAGTATTACACCAGAGCTATCTACTAAAAGAATCAGATTGAAAATTACCATTATTTCTCATGGTAGCAAATTACCGGTATAAAAAAACTGCGTCAAAATCGGCTCATTCGTTTGAGAGCTACGATGCCACAGACAGACATTCAGACCCCTCTTTTTTGTCGGGGGTTAAAAAGTAGCGCAAGTATTAATCCAGGACATGACCTACCCAAGTGCCAAATTTCATCCAAATCCATTTAGTTGTCTCTGCGTTTACTTCTAACAAAAATCTAACCATTTTCATAAACTTTCGCCTTTATAATGTGAGTAAGATAAGATTCGTAACTAGTACTTATGTTCAAGTTAAATGGTTTCCTAATAAAGTCATATTATGTATCCTATCTGTTCATTCATAATAATCAACTTATCCGTAGCATAAAAATCGTACCATACGGTCTATGATTTTGCAAGATTATTAAATCATTATTCATTTCTTTAAAAGTTTTGTGGTCGTTATGAGTAATGACGGTCACAGACAATATTTAAAAATTCAGAGGTTATTGACCTGGACTATAGATTTTTTTTAAAGGTTCGACATATAATTAAATTAAATATAGACAAGATGTGATGACCGCACTGTTATCCAAAATGGCAACGTCGAAATGTTTACTAACTCTCGCCAGCCATCGTTTACTCGTATAAGTTATAATAAACTTATGTTTGAATAATCCAATTGGGACAAGTACCTACACTTATACAAAATAAATACAAAAACATTTTACTAACTAAGCACTGTGTTTCAAATACCCATTTTTTTTAGTTCTGAGTAAATTCAACTAAATATAGTTATGATCGAATTGTTAAACCACGAAAAACATTAACGTAGGTACTACAACAGGCGGGGCCAAAAAAATTACCTATTACCGGTATTGCTTTGCTTATATATTGAGTCATGCCGTTTTCCTTGTATTTAAGACGATTTAAAAAAATGTGTGTGCTTCAGACCCATTGTGGAGCCTGAACAGATTCAGTTTCAATACGACATTGCACTCGTGTTGGAATTAAAAATTTTATTACCTATAAATGAACTGCTCTAAACATAAGTAAACAAATACTGAATTGTATATCTTTTTTTCGCTACATAATGCATTGTATTTTATACCTTGAACTGATTTTGAAAAGAGCAACACTAGAGTTTCTTGCCCGTTCTTCTCTAGTGAGAACCTCTTTCCGAACTGGTGGTAGAGTTAATATTGACGGAATCTAAATAATGTATAACATTTTATGGGTTCGAAAAAATTATTTCATTTCATTTCATTTCAATAGAAACACAAAAATTTTCTTCACAATATCTATTCTAGTTCAATAGTAGATCACAATATTTAATGATTTGTAAAAAAACATTTTATATTGGTATGTAGATAGGTACTTATTACTTACTGAATATATTTATGAAATAAAAACAAATTTTAAAATAAAACGTTATGCATGGTCATACATTAAAAAAAAATATCCACGTCGACTTGAAAACCTCCTCCGTTTTTTTCGTCGGTTAAAAATATATCCAAAGAAAGCACTAAACGTTCATTGATGAATTCTAATTATTCCACAGCATCTTCGCTTTTCACTCGTTTATGTCATTTCTTAATGCGCCCGGCAAACCAGCGTCCTAATTATATGTACAGTCAGCCACAAAAGTAGCTGAACAAATTGAAAACTTTAAACGCTTCTACACATTAACTTCTGTTGAAATATTCTTTCTTCTTTATCTAAAATAAAGTTAACCCTATGTTGACACAGACATAAAAATGTATAGGCGATTTGAAATTTTGAATTTGTTCTTGTGGCTGACTGTACATAAATTTACACTTCACTTCCGTTTTGTTCAAAATCTCTCAACACAGTAACAACGGTGTATTGTGCCTACATATGCATTTGTATGTTTATTGGTACTTTAAAATTAGTTGCATACAACTTGATTTGCATTTTAAGAATATAATTGAACAAAACACGTCTTCAACCAGCATACTAGACATTGCCGTCTGACTCTGTATGCATCACGTGATGTATATTGTATAGTTTGGAGTATTTTAGTTTATACTACGCTGTATAAGCAGATAATATAGAAATTAAGATTTACCATGTTAACAAACAATTTGTTACGTTTCGTTTTTGTCCAGATAAAACAATAAAAATACTCATTTGTATGCATCGCATCGTGCCATTGCAATATTTTACATAGACAATAGATCACGTCCAATACCTCCTTAAATTATCATTTTAATTATTATTCACGTGACAGCAAAATTTTGAACATGTGTTCATTTTGAGAGGTCTTTTGTAATAGACTATAACCGAAAAATATGTCAAGTTCTCCATTCTTAATAATATGTAGTTTCACATTAACATGTCCCTTAGATATGCAAAGTGCAAAGAGTATTTAATTATAATTTACATTAATTACACGTTTGTCAACATTTGTTTAACTTTTAAATTAAAATATTTATTATGTAAAAGTAACTAAGTAGTTTAGTTTTTAATTGTTTTTTTTTTAATATAATTTCGTGGTCAATTCTTATACATCATATCGAGTTCAATTTCACAGGTTATTTCTTTTAAAATTTTCAAACCGTTGCATTTCCTCCTCCCATTCCACACCCCTATCCTAGAGCATAGGCAATTCATCTACTATATACGATTCTAATGGCATTGTGACGTTTTTTAAGCGGTGGTGAACACGATATACGATCAGATGCCCACTTGCACTGTTTCTGGTCTTCTGCTACAACAATATCCTACTAATATTATAAACGTGAAAGTTTGTAGGTATGGATGTTTGTTACTCTTTCACGCAAAAACTACTAAACGGATTTCGATGAAATTTGGCACACAAGTAGATTATGTCCTAGAATAATACATAGGTTACTTTTTATCCCGGGAAAATATAAAGTGGGACTTTTATCCCGGGAAAACTCATTCACGCGGGCGGAGCCGCGGGCAAAATCTAGTTACTCCATACATTAACATAACAAAAAGGAAATTGTCATTAAAACATTTTTTCTATTTGTTTTAAAAGAACTAATATTTATTCAAATGCTTTTAAACTACGTTATTATGTTAAACACATATATTTAATCTACATTGCTAATTAATAAACAATATATTGTTAATTAAAACACACTTAACTATTAATTACTCAGAAGAATATTAAAATATTCTTCTGAGTAATTAATAAATAAAATTATTTAAAATCATTATAGAATTTGGAAACAACGTATTCATATTGCGAAATCTGCATTTTACCCAAAAATAGCTCAGGGGTATCTATAGGATAATATTCAGGTAAGGTAATTCAAAATTGTAATGAAATATAATTATTATTCACCCGTTTTACATATTTCTGTTGTAATACCACACAGCAATGTTTGAAAAGAAGGTAGATACTCTTTTATTACATTATTTTCTCTTCCTTGAAAATATCAAACATGACCAAATACCCATATTTTTTATTAATTTAAATATTTTTCTAAACCTCGTTTTGTTTTCATACTTTCTGATCCATCTTAAATAACTATACTTATATTATATGTATATTGTCGTAAAAACATTTTTAAGCTTTTCAACTATTTAAAGGAGATGTCCGCTTTTTGTATAGGTGCTGGGCCTCAAAATCTAACTAGGCTCAAACTTTAGGGATATGAAAGGGGCAAAATATGGTACTTGAATCCATTAAAAAAAATATTTTTAGACCCCTCCATTCATAACTAACTTTTTTAAAACGCTCATATTAAGTTTAGTTTTTAAGGAAAATAAAAAAAAACATAAATCTCAAAATCGGAGGACTTTAAAATTAAATAAAATATTGTAAAAGGATAGTTTTTAGGAGCTCTATCCAAATACATATAAATTGTCTTGGATAGAATTTCAGGCCCGTTTCTGAACATGTCCTTTTTCTATTATTGATTATAAACCTTTTTTGTTTCATAATAGTTTCCTCTATAACCATACCATAACACCAGCCCTGTATTATAACACTGCCCACTGTTGAGCACGGGCCTCCTCTACAACTGAGAGGTTTTAGGCCTTACACCCGTATTCTAAGACGTTTCCTCGAAAATTCCTCGACTCCACTCAATCTCACTGTAGGTAATTTGTATTCTTAGTCGAAAAAAATCTCCTCCACTCAACGTCCCTCAAGATTTTTCCTTTCTCGAGGTAAGGAATCAACTGTCAAACTCAAGGTACCTCGCGACGTACCTTAAGGAAGAGTCGAGAAAAGATTTTCGCTTTGTATACAGTGTTACAATCGATATTTCGTGTGTTAAAAATTGATTCCCAACGGTTCCTGCAATACTTGCAAGTACGATAGGTTTATCTGTACATCAATGACGTATTTAATGACGTAATTCTTTCTGTATTTGTTTATCAATTATCGTCTGCTTTAACGGTGAAGGAAAACATCGTGAGGAAACCTGCATACCTGAGAATTCTCCATAAGAGTTTCGAGGGTATGTGAAGTCTGCCAACCCGCACTAGGCCAGCGTGGTGGACTAAGGCCTAACCCCTCTCAGTAGTAGAGGAGGCTCGTGCTCAGCAGTGGGCAGTATATAATACAGGGCTGATTGCATTGCATTGCATACAAATTCCTTGACTCGATCTCATTCGCGGATCCTCAAGAATAGCTCAAATTTTAACTAAGAATACCATTTTCGAGAATTCCTTGAATTAATCCTCAAGGTAACCTCGAGTAGATAAGGTTGAGGAAGTTTCGAGGAAACGTCTTAGAATACGGGTGTTAGTCCACCACGCTGGCCTAGTGCGGGTTGGCGGACTTCACATACCTTCGAAATTTAGAGAAATTCTCAGGTTGTCATGCAGGTTTCCTCACAATGTTTTCTTTCACCGTTAAAGCGAGCGATAATTCACAAAGAATACACACATCATTTTTTAGAAAAGTCAGAGGTGTGTGTCCTTGGGTTTTAAACCTGCGGACATTCATCTCGGCAGTCCGTTCCACTCCCAACTAGGCTATCGCCGCTTGTTCCTCTATAAGCAAACGTTTAATTCAATGATCAATACATTTTCAGAGAACATTAACAGTAGTTATAATCACGTGGATTTATGTAATTATTTATATAATTGCCTTTATACTAAACTGCACATTTGTCTTATTTACAGTAAACTTAGTTAAATCATAAAACACGTAGTACGCTGTCCAAAATTATTAGAAAACACCTTAGTTTGATTTAATGGCTGTACCCATTTAGCAAAACCCATGATCGTGTGCTTAAAGTTCAAGTGCTGAGATTAGAAGTTTTAGGCACTGAAAATAACCCATCAAGGATTCAAATCCACTTATAGTAAGGTAGTTGAAATCCTTGAGCTTTCTTGAAATCCTTGGTACTAGTTGTTTTAAGAGTCTCTTATACAAAGCATTTGATACGAAGGAATAACCGGTTCAGTTTAATTGTTGTGGATAATTACGTAATTACGAATAATATACGACATCCGATCGTCTGCTAAATGGAAGTAGCTCACATGTTAGAGCATAATTAATATTATCTTGCTTTTAATTTGAAATTTTAAGGAATAGAGTTTAAAAGTTTATTAAGGTAAACGCGGAAACGAGATTTGGATTAAATTGAGCGTACGCTACACAGATAGACTATGTCCTAGCTTAAAATATATAAGCTGTATTTATCCCAGACAAATACACAGTTTATAACTGGAAAGGTTGGTTCACACGGACGGAGCCCCTAGCAACACCTAAAGTTTGTGAAAATGTTAGGATGTTTCTTAGAAGTAAACGCAGAAACAACTAAACGGATTGGGATGAAATTTAGCACACGGGTAGGTCATATCCTGGATTAACACATACTTTTTATTCTGGTAATTTGCTCCCATGGGAAATAATGGACTTCTGTTTCATCTGATTCTTATGTAGATGGCGCTGGCATCGTACTGTGTTTTAGGTAACATATGTAACGGGAAAGGCTTTTCATGCGGGCGAAGCCGCAGGTAACACTAGTAATCAATAAATTAGAAGTTCAGGAGATCACATTAATGTAGTTTTTAATAAATAATCACCACGTTTGCGTTCTGCGACATATTTAATTTGTAAATATACAAATGTAGGACAACACAACAACTACAATTATCTTTCTCGAAACCAGTCTTTATACCAAGTTACCCAAGGTACACATACAATTGCAAAACCAGTTATTTAAGATAATACGTTAATGCATAAAATTAAAAGAAATATAAATATCTTCGCACTCCACTTTACGAAGAAGAGTTCCGAATAAGGCACGTTAGAGATACTAAATACTTTTTTTTACGTTATTTTCCTTTTGTTAAGGGTGATTAGTATTTGATAATACTCGTAAAATACTATCAGGCTTACAAATTCATGGAAACAAATGAAAAAGACTGATAAGTTAGCGATATAAAAAAATACTTAAGTTACCATATAAGGTCAAAGCAATTATAACAATTGTAAAAAAAAATATTCGTACTTCCTTAATACTGATAGCGTTTAATGTCTTTACTAAATTATTAATGGATTTTTGAATTACAATTTACTAAAAATAGAACATTTAAACGAATTTTAAAATCTTGATAGAACATTAATCCTAGCCAGGTATCGGTTTTTTTTATATACATACATACATATCCAGTGACGTATTTTATCCAAAGAAGCGTAGACAGTAGGTACAACAATTTACCCTGAGATTAATAATATCCTGTGATCGGATAGAGAACGAGCTATATTATTATCCGTTAAAATTCCAAATTTCGAATAGAAAACTTCACAATGGTTATCGCTGCTGGAAATAGGAATCGAACCCAGAACCTCAAAGTTTTCAAACGCGAGCTCATGATTTGCAACCCAGGTCATTCTACAATAATTATTGTCTAGTGTGGGTTTCGTATTATTTACGGGCTGATGACACGTAATAATTCTGATAGGAAAAATAAGCCTATCATACTAAGTTCAAATTTTCAATTGATAAAAAGAATTCTGCAATAATAAACAATTCTAATTTGAGAACGGCCAAGCATGGAAACAATAGAGGGAAGAAGTGGATAATAAACTTAAAAGACGAAGATGGGAAAAAACAAATAAACAGAGAAAAAATATTAGACATATGTACAAAATTTTACAAAAATCTTTATTCTGATACAGAGAAAGTAGACGCAACAGTAGAATCCGCATTTTTTGAAGACATTAACCCCATCACAATAGATGAAGTCCATAAAGCTCTCAAAAGCCTCAAGTACAATAAAAGTCCTGGATCAGATGGCGTTACAACAGAAACTTTAAAAGTAGCACAGCAGACACTATTACCACACCTAACCAACCTTTTCAATTCAATTCTTTTATCAGGTCAATTGCCCGACAAAATGTGTCACTCTAATATTACACTTATCCATAAAAAAGGAGACAAAAGTGAGATAAGTAACTACCGTCCTATCAGCTTGGTGTCCCATATCTATAAAACTTTCATTAAAGTCGTACAGAATAGAATTGAGAGCCAACTTGATAGCTATCAACCTCCAGAGCAGGCAGGTTTTCGTACGGGTTTTTCGACCACCGATCATCTACACACTTTGAATCAAATAATAGAAAAATATAACGAATTTAACTTACCCTTATACATGGCGTTCATTGACTACACAAAAGCCTTTGATAGCATCAGACATTCAGCTATATTTAAAGCGCTCGAAAATCAGGAAATACATCCCAGATATGTTCATATTTTAAGTAAAATTTACCAAAACAGTACCGCTAATCTCAAAATAAATATATCCGACTCAGGACCAACATTTAACATACGGAGAGGAGTAAAGCAAGGAGATCCGCTATCTCCTAAACTTTTTACGAGCACTCTGCAGGAAGTATTTAAGACCCTAGCGACCTCTTGGGCTAAAGAAGGTATCGTAGTTGGCGACAAACGATTGTCAAATCTTCGTTACGCCGACGACATAGTTCTCTTCGCCTCGAAACCTGCAGAAATTCAAGCAATGCTACAAGACCCGAGCGTTGCCAGCCTTAAGGTCGGGCTCCGTATGAACGGGACAAAAACAAAATTAATGACCAACTGCAATAGACATCGGGTAGAAATAGACGGACAAGAGATCGACTATGTCGACGAATACCAATATTTGGGCTCAGATAGTATCTTTCAAGAATAGACAGGACCAGGAAATTACAAGAAGGATTGAAAATTCTTGGAAGAGCTTCTGGTCCTTAAAAGAATTTTTAAGAGGCGATCTTCCACTCTCTATCAAAGGCAAACTCGTCGACATGTGTATCTTGCCCGTCTTAACTTATGGCGACCAAACCTGGTGGTTAACGGAGTCCCAAAAGCTGAAACTTAAGGTTTGTCAGCGAGCGATGGAGCGCATCATCCTCAATGTGAAACTTATGGATCGTGTCAGAAACACAGAGTTGCGCTCCAAAACTCGAGTAGTAGATGTAGGGAAAAAGGTCGCGACACTGAAGTGGAACTGGGCGGGTCACGTAGTCCGAATGCATCCGGAACGCTGGGCCAAGCTAACTACGGATTGGACCCCAACAAATGGTCGCAGAAAACGTGGACGACCAAGGAAGCGATGGAGAGACGACCTGGACGCATTTCAACCAGACTGGAAAGAGCTAGCGGAAGATCGAAGGAATTGGAAGAAAAAAGGGGAGGCCTTTGCTCAGCTGTGGGACACATATTAGGCTTTAAAAAAAAAAAAAAAAACTTTTGCGTTGTGGTTTTGAAACATAAAATCTTTTTTTTTCTATTGCCTTAATAGGCAAATTAGCAAGCAGTCCGCCTGATAGCCGAATCCGCCGCCCATGGACTTAAGTAATGCCAGAGGCACAGCCAAGCCGTTGTCTACCGATAGGTGAGCACTCTTTTTGAACCTCGATTAAAGAAGGTCAAGTCATAGCGCTCGGGAAACACCGATGCAGGGAGTTCATTCCAAAGATTGCACGTGCGCGGCAGAAAAGACCGTTGAAAACGCACCGTGCTACTACGGACGGATTCAACGTAGTACGGATGAACTCCACTGCGATGCGACTGCGAAATTTATCACAGTTCACTCCTATCCTTCAGTATTCGTCGCAATAATATTTAATAGCACTTAAAATTTAGTAGCAGATAATATTATATCCCTACACTTCAACTGCGTAAGTACACTGTACATAACATCTAAGTAGCACAAATATTATCTAACGCTGATAATATATACTTACCATCAATACATTTTGACATAACCTAGCTTTACTTAAAAAATAGCACCTCGCTTCTCACAGCAAAACTAAAATTGCTTTATTTAAGTGTGTTTTGTATGTGTACACTGTACAATGTGCATATTGATATAAAACGGTCTATAAGCTACCTAAACACTTAAGCTTCTTGATCAATCATAGTACTGGTACGTTAAGAACCTTATGTTAAACTCAATAATTCCATAATACGGTTCATAAAGAGAATGTACAATTCCGAGACTCCAGGAAGGATTAGGCTTCCGATTGTAATGTTGTAGTCTCAGCAAACCATGAATCGTACAGTGTACGAATAATGTGATTTACGCAACTGATCTTTAATTTTCTTTTATTCACAATTTCGCGATGTATATGACGTCAGGTTTAAACAAAAAGGGATTCATGGACAACTATGAGTTATACATATTAGTATGCTGAGTTGTTTTTGCATTGCAGTTTTAGAACTTTTTAAGGACTCAACCCAGTAAAGGCTGTCATACGACGCGGTTTAAAATAATGAAACTATTGTGATTGTATTATGTAATGACCATCATCATTATTCAGAAATCTCTATTATAGCTAAGATTAAACTAAATTGAAACTTGGTTAGAAAATAATCTTATATCCAGGGTAAGACAAAATAAGTGCCTATAGTTATTTTCATTACTTGATACATTATTATGATTGTATTCAAATTTGTTACGCACTGGCAGCACAATATAAACTAACCTTTTTACTTGTTATGATAATAAACAATTTTCCCGCATAAATTAAACAAATTTACAAGGTTTCGTCTTTCAAATTAAAATTATTTCTTCTGCTATCGGGTTGAAAATAATACAAAACATCTAACACGTCACATTTAAAAAATGTAAGTATCCTATAATTTTCACTTACAAGAAATAGTTGTACAAAACTAGACTACTCTGGATGTTTCTTACATTCTTTGGACCCTTGTCTTACAGTAGACCTTAATGTTAATGTAATACCATTTTTAGTAATCTAAAAACATGGCTACAGAGAGCCTGATAATTATGTTCAAAAAGATTTGGTGAAAACGCGCGACGAGCTCATCTGTGGTGATTCCGAAGGTTTTATATTGGTCTGATAACCAAGGATTTAAAGCCAAATATCAAGAAATACTGAAGACCTATTAAAAAATAAAAATATAAAATCAAATAAATCCGTGTCTGGGCAATAGAAGTGGCGATAATTTCAATTTGTGACGTCACAAAAATCATTCGCCTTTAGATGTTGCAACAAAAAATTTAGATCACCTAAAGGACATCCATTTTAAAACTATTGTTTTATGTATTAATAATATTTTTTATGTGTAGTTTTTTTCGTTTGAAAATGCCAACGTTCTTGTATTTATTTTTGTAAACTTGATATCGAAGTATTGTAAAGCACAAAAACCATTTACGTCCACTCTATAATATCGTGTACTTATATTAATAAATTAATACATTATTATTAAAAAATAGGTGTTATTAGAATAACGCCTAATTACTAACAATCTGTTTCATATGACTACTTTATATGAACAGGTATTTTACAATGAAGCACTGTGCATCGTTTTAATAAAAATATGTGCAGCTAGATTGTAATACAGATAAGTGATAACAATACATGGCAAGGTGACTAGATCTCACATTTAAATAGTATGACTACTTAACTAAGGATAATACATATTTAATTATACGTATAAAATATGTACACACGGTAAAATTTCATATTTATTTATTAGTTTGCATGTAGGTAACTATTTGCCAACAAAACATTTAGACGCGGCAATAATAAAAAAAAAAAAATTAAGTGAAAAAAAAAATTATCTATTTTCTGTAAGCAATTAAAATTATTCGTATGTAATTTCAATCCTGACCGCCCTTCATCAGACTACTGGCCAGTAGACATAGTTATTGACAAAGTAATTTATAGAGACGTAAAAATACAAATGAGTATAAATACATAATTATTATAATACTATGTGTTGCTCGGCTTTCGCCCGCGTGAAACTCCTTTCCCGCTACAAAAGTATCTAAAACACTGTAGTGATGTATAGCGCCACATGTACGACGCCAGCGTCAACTTTTTTTTTTTATGGCCTTGGTTTATGAGATTTGTACCGCCAAGAAACAGTGTGCATGCACTGTTGTGTTTCGGTTTGAAGGACATTGTAGCCAGTGTAACTACAGGACACAACAACTGTACACACAACACAACAAATGTAACATAGTCAGACTTAACATCTTATGTCTCAGGATGACGAGTGCAGTGGAGTGCCACACAGTATTTTGTACCTCAAGGTACTGGATGGTGTTGCTACTGTTTATGGGTGGTCGTATCGCTTACCATCAGGCAAACGGCATGCTTGTCTCGTCATTCAATGCCATAAAAGAAAAACATACCACCTATTTCTCTTTTCAGGGGTATGTAGAACACACAACCACCATTTTATTCCTATATTTCACCATTTGACTTTGACTGCCTCGGTGGCGTATCTGTATTACGGTACGACTGCAATGCTGAGGTCTCGGGTTCGATCCCCAGGTTGGGCAAACTGGTATATTTTTTTTCTACTCAGTATCAGCCTGGAGTCTGGAATTTGTGCCCGATATGGCGATAGGCTCGCCCCTTATCGCATCATGGGACGGAATACGCAAGGCGAAAAGTGGGTGCACTAGTTGCGCCTCTGCCTACCCCTTCAGGGATAAAAGGCGTCAATATGCGTATATTTCCCCAGATAAGTTAGGTCCCATGGTTATTACAGGCACAGGGGGGATTTTTTAATAGGTAAGTGTAGCTTCACTATCACACGGTAGTGTGCTCAAGTTGTTTGCTAGCTGCTATAGTGGGATATGAGCTTATTGGCATTTACCGAGCACGATTTCGGACTTCGGGCTGACATTGGGCAAGAAAAAACAATATTTTAATAAGAGAAAAAGGCGTTATCGCTACCACCACTGGGGGGTGAATGGAACGGTTATGTTGGTTTCACCGATCTTACGACCCAATGTTGACACTCAGGAGTACCTATAGCATCATCCGAGCGAGCATTGGGCCGAGTGTCTAACCCTTTGTACACGCTACACCGGCATACCAACCAAAACCCGCGGTGGCCTTCTTGATCGCATACGGGACGTTCCCGGGGTATCTTGTTGCACTATGATAGCTGCTAGGAACCATCCCTGACATTCAATTACCTTCTTATTTTATTTCTAAAAGTTGTATGTGTTTTAATGTTTTTTTCTTTCGCGCATAACTGTTAACCCGGTGCCGATTTATTATACATTTCTTTTTGTTGTTTAACTTAAATAATCTTTTGGATCTGATATCGTCAAGGTCTCAGTGTTCACATCCTTTACATTTAACAACACAATAGACTACGTCACTATAGCAACAGATCAATGAATAGAATAATGTAGGTCCGTAATGAAGTAACATAAAATATAGGGCACCTCAGCTATTATGAAAATACTATAAATATTGATGATATAGATAGAGGATTTGCTATTGGAACTAAGATTTTCTGTAATACTACAACGTACAATAGTCTGACTTTTACAGAAAAACTTAGTTAAAATAGGTACCACCCAAAGACATTAAACAGTATAATTATAGACCGGACATTAGGACCAAATTTTTCGTCCAAAAGTTATTACTAATTGGTAATAAGTCGCTGTCTTATCTGACATGTCCGTGTAACAAGACGTCTCGGTATGCTTAAATTTTGTAAAGAAAACAATATTTTGGAAGAAAATATGCCAATTTACCATTACATTACCATACCATTGCATTACGACCATGTCAAAGTATGTTCTGATGAATTTTAGATAGGTATTTTATTATTTCACGGTAGATTGAGATACTGACGAACAAGCTAAACATTGTTGTATGACAATTTTCCCAATGTCCGCTCTATATAATCATAGAACTCTTTGGTACCACCTATGGGTACCACAGTAAAAATATTAAAAAAACATCACACAGGATCCATTGAATTAACTTACATTTATAAAATTTCCTTTGCGTAGGAAATAAAATTTTCAATTTAACGTTACCACATCACAATGCAATCAGTTAACTGTCCCAGGCTATAAATCCGCACTCAACATAAACATTTTAATCGAATGTATCATAAAATCACATTATCGCAAAACATTCCGTCAAATGTTTGCGTCGGAATATTTTCCCGCGTTTTTGTTACCGCCGCACGCATGCGCCCTCAACTTTTTAACTTGCACATTGGGCGACGACTTAACGCAAACTGCCTAGCAGATCACCATAATCGCGCAATCTGTATTTCCCTGTCACGCTCCATGATTTTATTTACAAGTGTGACAGATTTCATAGTTAATTTAAAAACATAATTTATGGAGTTATTAACAACTTCTACGTTGTGGAGTTTGATTTTTATTACAGAGTTTAAACTTTAAAGTGTCATTGCAAGGTTTTCATACAATATTTTTTTTTTATTTTATCTTTTTTCATACCTCAAAATCTTTTAAAAATTAAGATATTTACAAAAACATCGTCGATGTTCTTTCTTTTACAATAACAATCCTTACTATGATAATATTAAACAAAATATCACGACGATTAATGATTAATAATTATAAAATTGTAATTATTATTATATATACTAGCTTGTGCCCGCAGCTCCGCCCGCGTGAATGAGTTTTTCCGTGATAAAAGTCCCGCTTTATATTTTCCCGGGATAAAAAGTAGCTTAAGTCCTTTCTCAGGTTCTAAACTATCTGTGTACCAAATTTCATTCAAATCGGTTCAATAGTTTTGGCGTGAAAGCGCGACAGACAGACAGGCATAGTTACTTTCGCATTTATGGAGACTTAGATATATTCCGTCTTGATTCCATAGCCTCCTTTAAAAAAAAACTACATCTAATGTACGCACTATAAAGTTTAATTAGGGAACACCATAACTTGTTTTTAACGTCATATAAATTAACTGACTTGTAAATGTAAACCCACTACGCATGTCGTGTTCACATCTAGTAGGGTTCAATCTTATCACTGCTCACCTCGTCACTCATGTACCTAATACTTAAGCTATTTGTAAGATGTAGCCAGTTTTGTGAACCATAAAAAAATATATATATATATATATATATATAATATTAGTAAGGATTAAAATATTTGACGCTGCCGGCAATGAGTAACAAAAATCACCAATAGAATTAGATTAATATAAATGAAGAAAGTATATCGTTTAAGATTCAAGGTTACACACCTTGAATAAAACATCCTACATACATTCTGTACTTTGTAGGTATGTTTAATATACTTCCGTTACGTGGGAAATATTTGTTTTTGTTTATGCCTATATTTTGTTTTTAGGCAAAATCTACCGGTTTGAGTAAGATTTTGAACGCATACTCACCTTTACAAACATTCATAATATCATCAACATCATCATCATGAGTCACATAAAGTCCACTTCTGAACATAGGCCTCCCCTAAAAATTTCCAGACTGACCTGGGAGTTAGTTTTCAAAAGTTTGCTTGCTACAACTACCTAGTCGAAAATGTAGGTTATACAATCAATAATTCAAGACGACGTATTAAGTTTTACTTATAGCGTATAATTATAATTATTTTTGTAAGATTTAACTATTTGATTCGTTTTTCTATCCGATAAAATATATCAGATCACATATATTTAATTCCATAAAAGCTTTAATTTAAAACAGCGTTGTTAATTTCATACTACCATACCATACCAGCCCTGTATTATAACACTGCCCACTGCTGAGCACGGGCCTCCTCTACAACTGAGAGGGTTAAGGACTTAGTCCACCACGCTGGCCTAGTGCGGGTTGGCGGACTTCACATACCTTCGAAATTCAGAGAACTTCTCAGGTATGCAGGTTTCCTCACGATGTGTTCCTTCACCGTTAAAGCGAGCGATAATTCACAAAAGATACACACATAACTTTTTTTAGAAAAGTCAGAAGTGAGTGCCCATGGGTTTTGAACCTGCGGACATTCGTCTCGGCAGTCCATTCCACTCCTAACTAGGCTACCGTCGCTAATTTCATACTGTTATCCGCTAATTCATTTCTCTTTCGGGTTGATTTAAAATTGAAGAGCCTATGTTCAATGTTCTGTGTATCAAACTTTAGTATAGCCTGCATAGTTGGTACTATATCTCAACACAGTCCGTTTAGTGGTTTAGTATTTCATTTATTTCACCCAAGTAAGAATTTTAAGGATAGATTGCGATAAATTAGCATGAATAATTTTTTTGCCTTCTCAATTTAGTGACATAGTAGAACATGCTTATTATTGTAATATCTTTTTAATTATTTTCCTGCTTATTATTTACCTGCAATAGTTTGCCGCTTTATACTTTTCTGGCAGTTTATTTCATTTGCTTCATAAATTAAACAGTAATCGATCAAGGTACGACTTTTTCAATTATTCCACGTTTCTTATGTGTTGCAATTCATTTATTTCGCGGTCAAATTACTTTTGTAATCATTGCCGCGTTTTTTTGTTACAACGAGTCTCTACAAAAAGTTCTGAGTACTTCAATTACTAATAGCCTATTTATAGAGAGAAAACGTTAAATGAATTAACGATTCCTATAATTTACTTAATGTTAAAATATTACCGATACATTTCCATTTAAATAAATAAAAGTGCAATGACCAACGTAGGTATTTGACCAATGAAGACAGACTAAGATAGATAAATTTTATCACAATCTCACAAAAGAACTATCTAATATCAGGTACCCACTCTCAAGTATACAATATATGAGTTATACAAACACGTGAAATCCAGATTGATGTGGAACAGAATATTATGCTTAACTTAATAACGCCCTGGGATTTTGCGAAGGTCAGTGATGCTATATTATGGTTAGACAAATATTGATCGAGCCGGAATCTACGAAATAATTCCACGAAATATCAAAATAACTAAAGTAATGAAAGAAGTACTAATTAACATCTTACACGATTTCTTAATACTGATATGTAAATGTATACTGCTTTGCCATCGGTTCCCCCCAAGCCCGTCCTCAATCTGTGATCTATTGCAGCGTACTTTATAGACGTGTCAAGATTTTCACTAAAGATCACTTCCATTTACGAAGATAAAAAGAGACTAGATCATAAAAATCCATGACTTGCAAGTAAAAGTCTTCTCAAATATCATTAAATCCTTACATATGTTAGTCCTAACTCAGCCGGACAGGTACACACAGTGACAAAATTGTTTCTGTTTTGGTAACGTATAAGAAATATTAGTTATTTTTGAAATGATAAATAACTAGGTTTTGTAATGGGTTTGGCAAGCTGTATCGATTCAAAATAAATTATAATAAATTATATAGCGTAAGTAGTTTAATATTCTTGAAGTCAGACTAAATTTCATAAATCATTGATAAAATAAAAAAAGTGGTCATATGACTCTATAGGTAGAGTGGGTGTATTAGGACTCATTTTGCTTTATGTTGGCTGTTGCTAATTATAAATATTAATGTTAAAAGAAAAACAATAAACTAGGCAAGCAGTATGCATGTATTGTTTGGGAAAAGGCAAAATTAAATATTCATTACACGTTTACATTAGTAATCTAAATGACAATAATAATACATAATAACTTGAATTCAATGGAATAAAAATAGTGCATCAATAGTTATGTATTCAACAATACAACACGTTGCACCTGTGTAACAGAACGCAATAGAAATTGAAATCGATTTTTAAATGTTTTAAATAAATATAAGGATTCGCCGTTAAACACTTTCACACAGCCAATGGAGCTCTCACTTCATTACATCTTTACAATCCATGATATCCTGCTTACAAATGCGGACGTGGTCTCGGTACAAAATCGATTCAAACAAACATGCTATAGCGTATACGCCATAATGATAACTCACTGAAGTGTGCTAATCTTATATTTACAAATATTGGGAACAGAGATTATCGTACTGTCTATGCCTGTGTTATGTTCGGATACGAATATGTCTGGAGTTACAGGTATGTACCCTGTGGACCGGGGGCATCTAGAGAGTTCCGCCACGGTATCACCTGCCTGTCGTAAGAGGCGACTAAATGGGGCTAAGAGTGAGTTGCAGGTCGAGCAGTGGCGGGCTGCTCGCTCGACTACTCCAATTTAAGTGACTTCGAGGTGGATGACAATGTAGGTGGTCGGTCTTCCGCTGTCGTAGACACCAAAGGCGTCCTTTTATACTTCGATGGTGTTATTTACAATACTTCGACGGTGTTATGTGCTTCAATCGAGTTCAATCGAAGTACCTATATAGGTACTTCGATCACCTTATAACTTCGATGGTGCCGTATACTTCAATCGCGTTATATACTTCGATGGTGTTAACGCGTTCGAAGTATATAAGGTGTTCGAAGTACATAAAGCAATCGCAGTACATAACGCGACTGAAGTATATAAGGAGATCGAAGTATATAGCACCATTAAAGTATATAAGGTGATCGAAGTATATAACACCATCGAAGTATATAAGGTGATCGAAGTATATAACGTGTTCGAAGTATATAAGGTGTTCGAGGTACATAACACAATCGCAGTACATAACGCGACAGAAGTATATAAGGAGATCGAAGTATATTGCACCATTAAAGTATATAACGTGTTCGAAGTATATAAGGTGTTCGAAGTATATAACACAATCGCAGTACATAACGCGACTGAAGTATATAAGGTGATCGAAGTACAAAGATCCAAGATCCATATTTTGCCCCTATCCGTAAAGTTCGAGCCTGGTTAGATTTTGAGGCCCAGCACGCATACAAAAAGCGAACATCTCCTTAAGTGTCTCCTCGTGGCTATGATGAACATTAACTACAGCATAATGCCGCGAAATTGCAAGCAGTGTTATATTAAATGTAATTGACAGGAAGCCGCCTTTTGTGAGAGTGTGTGGGCGTCGTATTATATTATCTTGTCGTAAGTTGCCAGATCTGGTTAGTGTATAACCATTGAAGGCAAGTAACTCAAGGAGGAAGAAACGTCATAGGGTCATTCGGGGCAACAGCACGCAGTGGGTAAAAGTTCGCATGGTCAATATCTCGGAACCTATTGAGGGGGCTCAGACACTTTTTCGGCTAGATCAGGGGCGCATCAGGGACGATGTCAGAGCCACAAACTATTTTACCAAGCCGCACTTGTTTAGCGAAAAACGGTGATCAACGTGATTTTGTTGATTAGTTACCAATATTTTGTGCTGGGAAAAAGTGTCTGGCTAGACGGTGCATCAGTTTACAAAAGTCCGTTAATTATGTTAAGTTTACATGATTATTATAGTATTTATTTTAGTTATTAATTCTGTCCAAGAAAATAAATGCGTCTCAACTAACGTGTGATTGTTTAAAATATTCCCTGTTTGGGTAAGAGTACGAGGTTAAAAGTACGCTCCCTGTAATAACTTCATTACAATGATCGCACGATTTTTTCTTCTTTAAGCTGCAATTAAGTCGAATGTTATTTGTAAAGATTTTTAGACCTTATACAGAAAAAAAATTTTCTCCAAAAACACTCTGCGTAGTTTAACCCACATAACGGGTCAATAGTACGAATTTCTCCTGATGCACTTAAACATGTATTGCAAAAAAAACAATGAAGCAATGTACAAAAACTCATTACATAATGAAAGTAGAATAAATTTACTTTACATAGAGTGTTAAAACGTTTTCCAAGACTATTTTTTTGACTATGTTGATGATAGAAAAAAAAGTGCGTACTTTTAGGCCGAATGACCTATATGTTTTATAGTTTTTTATGGAACAAAATAAAATTGCTAATGCAATTTACGTAGCAGTCCTCATAATCCACACAAATCGGGTGTGGATTGCTCCGACTTGTTAATTACGATAATGAGAATTAAATTTTCTTAGCACATTTTAACTGATGCCTTTAAAGAACACTTATTCTTGGTACTCAAGGGCGCTCAGTAATATGTTTGAATTATGCCTTTCTTAAATTAAATTAATGTATAAATTTAGAGATACAGATTTAAGGTTGGTTCGTAAATGTAAAGGACTAAAGTTCGGGTAAAATGTGGTTTATTCACACTGAACTAGTCTAAATGGTAAAATGGTAATGGTAATGAGGACACGCGAACTGGTTGACGATCGAACGTGAACTGATTGGTAAAATTAATACAATAAATTAATACAAGGCGTAAAGCGCTGACACAGCGATGTGCGACGTAGGTTGCTTGAACCGTACACAAGGAAACCAGTTTATCTGCAGCATGAAATAGAGATTAGAGACACTGATCTCACAGATTACTTATGTTTTTTATATATTATTGAATTACCATTATTAGTACCAACACCACCCATAACCTCGAATAACCCAGCTCTACCTATGTAGAGCACAGTTCCAACCACGTAGTGAAAGGTACAGGTCACCTTAAAAAAAAAATATGTTTAGGCTCATAATACCCAATAATTAAACTGCATTTTTTTTTTTCAAATAACGTATTTTAGATATTCACCGTAGAACCACTTATTTTATTTTGACGCGTCCTTTTTTTCTTCGCGGATTTCGAGTCGTCATACTGTCGTCGCTTTCAATGCCTGATTTTTTTTCGATTTAGTAATTATAATATTTCTTAACAAGATAAATCCTGAAATATTAATTTAGTAACTAAAACACTGCAATACCGTACTAATGTAAACAGTTGTCTACAAACGCGTATTAATAATAGTATTAGGATAAAAGTTTTGTAACGGTATTTGTAGCATGCTAACCAGTTGAAATGTCAAGCTAAAAGTGGAAGTGGCAGTTGGGAGTATAAAAAGGGTGCCGTATCGATGTGCACATTTCGCGACCGATAAACCAAAACGTCAATGTCGACCCGGACGTCGACCCGCCGCCGCCCGATCCCCTTGCACCGGTGACGACCGAAGAAGTCATCGCTCTGATCAAGGCGCTGAAAAGACGAAAAGCCCCCGAAGGCGACGGGATCCCTACCCGTATGATCAAGATGCTTCCGGAGCATCTAGTCCAAATTCTCACATCTATATATAACGCCGCGTTTCAAATCTGCCTCTTCCCAGAGGTCTGGAAGGAGGCAGTTGTGATAGGTATCCACAAGCCGGGAAAACCCGCATCAGAGCCGTCCTCTTATAGGCCAATCAGCCTGCTTAGTACGCTAGGCAAACTTTACGAGCGGATCGTCCTCGACCGCCTCAAAATAGTCGCCCACAATAACCATCTGATCCCTCCGGAACAGTTTGGTTTTCGCTCTAGGCACAGTTGCGTAAACCAGGTGCTCCGCATCACGGAGCACGTTTACGACAAATTTCAACGCGGCATGCCTACCGGTGCTCTTTTCTTCGATATTGAAAAAACATTCGACAGGGTGTGGCACAACGGCTTGCTTTTCAAGCTGTACACGCTCAACGTGCCCACTCAGCTCGTGCACATCATACGAGACTTTTTGTCGAATCGCGGCTTCAAATATCGCGTGGAGGGAACTCTGTCTTCCCGACACACCATCACAGTCGGAGTCCCGCAAGGCTCCGCTCTTTCCCCTTTTCTTTTCTCGCTGTACACCAGCGATATCCCGCAACCTAAAAACGCCCATCTGGCGCTCTTCGCGGATGACACCGCAATCTACACCTCACGTAGAGACCCCGACGATGTGGTGCGCGATTTGCAGGCCGCCGCCGACAAGCTCGGTGAGTGGTTCCGCAAATGGCGAATCACCGTCAATCCCACAAAGAGCCAGGCTATCCTGTTCACTTTGAAAAGGAAAGTCCATGTGCCGCATCATTCAGTCCGCATGTCCAACCAGGTTATCCCCTGGACGGGCAAAGCCAAGTATTTAGGAGTGACCCTTGATCAGAGTTTGACCTTCATCCCACACGTAAATGCGGTACGCGCGCGAGCCGCATTCGCGATGAGTCAACTGCACTGGCTCATAAACAAAAACAGTAAAATGTCCATCCGCAACAAGATCAGGATCTTTACCACGTGTATTAGGCCGATAATGACGTACGCGTCGCCCGTGTTCGCCCATATACCGGCTGCTCGTCTTAAGCGTATGCAGGTATTGCAAAATAAATTTCTCCGACACGCTCTTGGTGCCCCGTGGTACGTTCGCAATCGCAACCTCCACGTGGACACCAACATGCCGACCATCAGGCATTTTATGCAAACGACCAGCAGACGCTATTTCGATCGGGCGGTAAATCACCCTAGTTCGTTGATCCGCAAAGCGTCCGTTTACACTCCATTCGACCGCGCCAAATGGAGACGGCCGCGTTCAGTTTTAACCGATCCAGAGGACGATATCACTCTGGCCATCCGCCGTAAGAACGAGTTCTTGAAACTCACACACTCCACAAGACCGCAGTTCCGTCCTCGCCGTCGAGGACCTCGCCGCGTTCCCCGTCGCCCCCCGACCCCCCTAACAGTTCCGGCCCGCGTGCCGACGAAATTAATGGATAGGATTAGGTTAAAAACCAATCTTCCCCACTAATCGTTGATGTCTCATCCTCTCCCAGTGACCGTCCTGAGCCGAGGCCCGTAACCCGTTAGTGGGTTGCCCTCAGCGTGGTCACTTAAAGTAAAGGGTTACGAGTGCCTAAAGCGCTCACCCTAAAGTCCGGTGTGGCCAGAAAAGCCGACTCTCGTCAGGCTACTGGCCGTTAGGCCCGCGATAAAAAAAAAAAAAAAAGATGTGCACATTGAGTCGGGCTCAGTCTCGCAGTCGAGCTCAGTCTCGCAGTCGATCTCAGTCGTAGTCTTAGTGGCAGTTGAGTAAGTTTATCTTTGACTTTCATGCTGGTCGGCTGGTTGCTGATATCTTTGTAAAAGTATTTCGGCTAAATGTGTTTATGTAAAATCGATAATAAATCGTCTTCATTTAAATCTAAATCGCTTCTGTTCCTAACAATAGCATTTTGATAGGTGTCCAATATGTAAAATATGTCTGATTTATTTGCTACGCCTTTAGAATTACAACTAAACAAAATCTATATTTTAAGCTATTGCATAGCTTCTATCGCGGGCCTTGAGCGTGGAGACCGAATCCAGAAATTCCGTAACGAAAATAACCTGACATCTTTTTTATCTTACTAATATGAACCTTAAACACAATGCGTAGAAGCTATAATTCTTGAAACGAGTATATTTTTATTTATTTTATTTATTAAAGTCATTAAAACCATTTCTTGCTAATCTAATATGAACCTTAAATACATTGCGTAGAAGCTATTTCCCCAGCGTTGGCACGGCACGAGTACAAAAGAATCGAATGTAACATTATTTTTTCAAATTTTGATTTCTTCTACTTTGGTTGTGATGACCATTGCATTTCTGACATTTATCTATAACAATACTAAACGTGCGTTGCTCGCGTTTAAAAATCTACTTTATGTGGTAAGCGTAAGATCGAATTTGTGTTTAGTCAATCAAAATTTGTGATAAAAAATGCTATGCAATAGCTTTACCTCGGCAGTCTCCGAGTGCCACACGTATTTTTTTTTTTGAAACTATTAACTAGAAGTTCGAAGATTGTATGAAAACTAATATTGAGTAAATTAGACATTTCCTTTGTGTTAGAGCTACAAGCAATGACAAAGCACGTTTGAATACATTACTTAAAATCTGAACGAGTAATGTCTAGTAAATTAAAATCTGCGAAACGTACTTTAATGACGCAATAAGGCGATAAGTAGACGATTTGTGATTGAGCGAGTACGCAAGAGGAAATCCCCAACATATCGGACAAAAACGCATCTTGATGTGAAAATTATTATAAGACCGCGCGAATCTACCATTATGCTCGTAATTGTTTTATTTATAGACACGTGCTAACAAAGCCATTTATGACTACAAAATTGTTTTTTTTTTCTAACATGAGACTGAAGAAACGTCACAGTTCACAGAATAAATATGTATTTAGCCGTCCAAATTCAAGCGATGGTACTCAATGAAAACTATTTTGGGATACGATTATTAATATCGTCGTAAATAGAAGCACACATTTACCGGACGTTTTCGCTTGCGATTCCCTCAGATAACCCTTTCGCGGGATAAAAGTCTTACCGTGCACTTTTCCGGAATAAAAATGCCTATAAGTACCTATATCTTAATGGATTTGCTCCATCCATGTGCCAAGTTTCATCTTAAACGATATTGTATGCGTTTAACTTACAAGCTATCACATTTGTCTACTATACTGGAAATTCACTTTAAGGCTTAGTTATAAACGTTCTGGACGTTTTTTAATCTGAAACGCATTTTGCTTTTGTTTGCAGTTTTCCTTATTTCCCCCGTGGTGGAACAAGGGCTGAATGAAAGAGAGGTTAGAGCGCATAGCCGTTCGGAATCCGCAATGAGGTGAACAATGGATCATCCGGATATTGCCTGTCAACCGAGCTACCTACACGAGAACCACTAAACGATACTAGGTCAGCCACTGGACCGCTGCAAATGTTTCCATTAAAGATTAATGCAAAACAACACATCATCATCTTTATGTAACATTTTAAATCTTGGTGGTTTTCTCTTTTAATACCAACTCTGCTGGGCACGGGTTTCTACTGCTGAATTATGTAGGTAAAAAAAAAACAAAAGTTTTTATTGCGACTCGCTGCTTCTTCTATTGGTTTTTACTATAAAAATTAACAATACTTTTCAAGTTAATTAGTTCTGTCCGCAATATCTGAACTATATATATATTTCTATATATATAAAAAATTCGTGTCACGTGTTTGTTACCCTACTCCTCCAAAACGGCTGAACCGATTTTGATGAAATTTTATATTCACACTTGGTAGGTTTGAGAAATGGTTGTTATCTATTTTTCATCCCCCTAAGTGGCCCAGCCCAAGTTTTTTTTTTATTTTTCGATCAATATTTTTTTTATTATGTGGCATTAAAAATACATACAACCCTAAATTTTTTACCTTCTTCCATCACCCCCTATTTTTTAATAACGATATTAGTAATTTAATAACTTTTCACGCAAAAACTACTGAACGGATTCCGATTAAATTTGGCACACGGGTAGATTATGGCCTGGATTAACACATAGGCTACTTTTTATCCCGGGAAAATATAAAGCGGGGCTTTTATCCCGGGAAAACTCATTCACGCGGGCGGAGCCGCGGGCAAAAGCTAGTATTTTATACTTACTTGGTGTTTCAAGTAAGCAAGTTTGCAATTGTATTCGTAGTAGGTAGGTACAGATAAAGATGCCCCAACATTTTGCAACCACTTTATAGTTAGTCCCGGCAGTAAAAGTAGTTTCTTTTAATTGAGTTTCAATTTATTGTTTACAATCTTTCCTTAAGCATAGCAGTGTTGTTCCTGTTCTTTAGATTCAGCAAAATGTCTAGTTTGTAGTGGTTTAAACATAGTAGGCACTAGGCAATACCTCGAATATCATTAATTTTAAAACTTCGATAAACGATATTATACATGATTTACGATAACATAAGTTATTGTAATAATAAATCATTAAATATCGTACACGCGTAAATATATGAAGTGATACGAATCAGTATCGAGACGTTACAGCGACTGACTTTAATAAATGGTTCACGTCGAGGACAATCCTAGGGGAAAGGGTCATCTGAAACGCTTCGAGAATTCACAATAGACGACCTCTAATATTTGTTATTTATTATACTATAGTTACGTAACGTTGAACGCGTTAACTGCTAGACCTTAATGCTTTAATAGGTTTCGTAAATGTTGATGTTTAAATATTGTGCTAATATTGCTGCCTCGGTGGCGTAGATGTATTACGGTACGACTGCAGTGACGAGGTCTCGGATTCCGTCCCCGGGTTGGGCAAATAATATTCGGTTTTTCTACTCAGTATCAGCACGGAGTCTGGAATTTGTGCCTGATATGACGATAGGCTCACCCTCTATCACATTACAGGACGGAATACGCACGGCGAAAAGTGGGTGCACAAGTTGGGCATCTGTCTACGCCTTTAGGGATAAAAGGAGTGAGTTTGTGTGTGTGTGTGTGTGTGCTAATATTTGATATTACATAATATGTTATCTACATATTTAATTTATTTTTCTTTTAATTCATTAGTATTTTACGGCGCATTTCACTTTGAACCATAAGGTCCTGGTTGCGGCTTCGAAATCCTAATTCTTCAAGCGTTATTCGATTAACATGATATAATTTGCACGAAGTTAGAATGAATGTCCCGTATATTGATAAAATCTTTCTCCACCATACTTCGGAAATAATCTAAATTAAATATCGTATGCAGTTTGTACTATACCTAAGGTTTCCACAGTAGGGACGTACTACCCCTCCGAACGGATAGAATAAAATAAATTAATTTTCCCTCTACTTATTTTGCACAACTAATATTTCTACCCGACGCGTCGTCGCGTCGATACTTTTTCTGGTATCGTCAACAAAGATCAATAATCTATACATATAATATAGCAGTAGAACCGTTGTGTCTGTACATTTAAAGAAATGTGATAAAAATAAAGAGGGTGACCAAAGAAGAGTAATGGAAAATAAATCAGCGATTTTTATAATTCTTTGCTGTCTGTCTGTTTTTCTGTTTGTTTGTTACTGCACATCTCCGAAACTACTGAACGGATTTCCATGAAATTTGGTATGGAGATAGTTTGAGACCCTAGAAAGGACATACTTCTTATCCCGGGAAAATAAAAAGCGGGACTTTTATCCCGGAAAAACCCTTTAACGCGGGCGAAGCCGCAAGCAAAAGCTAGTAATAGAATAATGTACATATTTTAATACAATAAAACACATACCAATTCTTAAGACATAGAGGTCGTTCTTTACATCAAACCTTTGATTCATTATAAAGCTCATTTTAACGTTTCTAATATAAGCCTTACATCTTTAAAATGTGAAATAATGATGTTCGTAACTACGTAATACTTATTCATCTATTGTGCCTAACAAGCTTTCAGATTTAAAAATTACATTTAAGAGGCAGTATTTGTTTTATGTACTTTTTTTTGGTTCTATTTTAAGATTGTTTGTCGGCTTAATTTTGACTAAATTATAGACATTCATGATTATATAAAAGGAAAGCGCCTAAGTGCCACCAAAAACCTAATTGGATGATTTATTCAAAATGGAAATAGAAAGTTTTCAGGGTAAAAATTAGCCTTTATCCATCCCGTGGTGTCAAACTATCTCCTTACCAAATTTCATCGAAATCGGTTCGGTGGTTCAACCGTGAAAGCGTTACACACAGACAGAGTTACTTTCGCATTTAGAATATAAGTATGAATGTAAGTCACCTATATCACAAAATAGTACTTAATAATGATGTACCAACCACTGCCTCGGTGGCTGGTACGACTGCAATGCTGAGGGGCAGTGATATTGGATTTTCTATTCAGTATCAGCCCGGAGTCTAGAACTTATGCCCGATATGGCGATAGGCTCGCCTCCTATCACATCATGGGACGGAATACGCACGGCGAAAAGTGGATGCACTAGTTGCGCCTCTACCTACACCTTCGGGGAAAAACGCGTGAGTATGCGTATGTACCTACAACCCATGTGTACATCCTTTTATACTTTAGAGGCGGATATAAAAGTTTATTTGGACGTGGACTTGACGTACACACATGCAGAGCCATAGTAAAAAGTGACTATTTACCTTAGCAACAGCCTGCGTGACATCAATACTTTTTGAATACCCACACTTTACATTAGTAGGTCCATCGTGTTTATCGTTTTTTTCGTATATTTATACGCTAATTCATTTTGTAATATGAATTGAATCAAAATAGAATTTGTTAAACAAATTTCCTCTTGTTCATTGAAGGTTGATGGTGTGGCCGCGAATTATTATTATAATCATGAAATTACAGTACATGCAATGAATATTACTGCATAGACAAAACTTAATCAGGCGCGAATCATAACACAATAGAAAATAGACAATAGTGGGGTACGGTGGGTGCCTAATACTTTTGTTAGGCGTGCCATTCTATTTTCAATTATATTGGTAAAATAGATTTGCTGTAGCTATGATTGTTATTAACACAATAAAATAAATAATATAACTATACCAGCCCAGTATTACACATTGGTACTGAGAGGGTTTAGACCTTGTCCACCACTCTGGCCTAGTGCGGATTGAAAGACTTCTCAATCTTTGAAATTCTTAGGACAATTCTCTAGCATATGGGTTCTCTCACGGTGTTTTCCTTCAACGTTAAAGCGAACAATAATTGATTAACAATACACACGTAACTTCTAGGTCGAGAAGTGTGTGCCTTGGGGTTTAGAAACTGCGGGCCTTCGTCTCGACTATCCATTCCATTCCCAACTAGGCTATCGTCAACACTATAGATATGAGTAAATAACATTGGTTACAAGTTTATTACCAGGTTTAATCCGCAATAACAAAATAATGTGCGTTAACATTTGACGTAGCTTTGTGTTAATTTTTGGTTTACTTATTTCAAATCCACACGAACTAATTACGAGATCAATAGCGTTCATCATGTGTAAACAATCCTCTGGGTACTGACCAACTGTTAGTACAAACAGGCCGATTGCAACAGCGGCTTTTAGGTCAAATACCAATTACGGTTTGTCCACGTTTCAAGCTCTTGGAATCTTATCATCCGCAATTTTAGACATGGCCGATTCGTGGTATATTTTGGCGGAATGTTAAGGCAGTGTAAATGTAAGACATTTCATCATCATCATCAGCCCGTTGCAGTCCACTGCTGGACATAGGCCTCTCCGAAGATACGCCACAGAGCCCGGTCTGCCGCTTTATGCATCCAGTCGCTGCCGGCCCTCTTGTGCAAGTCGTCCCGCCATCTGGCCAGAGGGCATCCATTTACACTGCCTTAACATTCCGCCATTCCTGGCTGACTGTGGTTTTCACATGAATAATAGTTGCTGTACAGGAAATTTCAAGTGAACCCGAAGCGTTTACTTGAAAACACAGTATTTTTGGTCACACATTCTAAAGTCCTCGTGGCACAACACGTAAGTAATTCATTTTAAAGTCTCGACATAAATTCATGGACAAGAAATGAAAATTCAACTCTGCCTTTGCACAGCTATAAGGAATATAAGTACCTACACACTAAACAAGTATCACATACACTAGTGTTTTACAAGTCTATATATATGTAGTGATTTTCCTTTATCCTCCCAATGACCGAACACCTGATGTCAGCTCACCTCGGAAATGAGGATAAGTATTTATCCTCAAATATATAATATATTGCACCAAATAAGTCCGCCAACCCGCACTAGGCCAGCGTGGTGGACTAAGGCCTTATCCCCTCTCAGTAGTAGAGGAGGCCCGTGCTCAGCAGTGGGCAGTATAAAATACAGGGCTGATTGCAAGTCTCTTATCAATAAGTATTATCCCGGAAGGTGAATACTCTTAAATCACAATTTGAAAACTTGATTGAGGAAAACAATTCAACAAAAAGTAATAATAGCAATATTTAGTGACAGGGCCAAGGTAAAACTACCGGTTAGTAATACAGATCGTAATTGCTGTAACTAGTTGTGTGAAAAAAGAGAATAGCGATTAAAGTTGTTTCGCATAACCCGGTTACCATTTGCCCTTTTTGCACACTCCGCAAAGTTTTTACTCGATGAAAATATTAATATTGCCTTGATAATTATCTTTTATATTATCTATATTTCAATACGTTTTGGAACATGTTACGTTATAAAAAAAAAGGCATACCTACTTATTTTTTTGCAATAGGTTTTTAGGTTATGGTAGAAAAAATATATTTAAGGACGTCAGGAAAGGGAAAAGGAGCCCCAAGGGGGCAATGCCTAGGGGCTGTGACATACTTAATCCGGCCCTGACTGTAAGCGTATCTACAATTATCTAAAAATACTCAGGATATTTAATTCCTAATAGTCCTTGATTGTCTTGGGTGTAATATTATATAGGTAATGCGCCACTTAGTACAAATTTACATTAAAAACTATTATGTATATTGCAATTCGCTAAGACTGTTTCTACTTACCTGAATATAAGGAAGGAAAAGCAAACCCGCATATAGTTTTTTAAGACTTAAGGACAAACTCACATTACACTACGTATGCTCATGGAGACGTTGGATTCGACGAATTTATCACAGGCAAATCGATACCAAGTACAGTCAGCAGCATAAATATCTGTACAAAATGAAAATTTCAAATCGCCTTTATACGCGTTAAGTTAAACTGAAATATTTTTTTCTTCGTTTTAAGTAAAGTATTTTTATTTTATTTTTGTGAAGAGAAAAACAAGATTAGTAAAAACACAAAAGTAGGTAGGCATTTTGAAATTTTGAATTTGTTCATCTATTTATGCTGCTGACTGTACATACTAAATATGGACATACATTTCTGCCATTTGCGCCTTTAACAGATTGATAAAAAATATTTGTTTACAACCTAAATTAACTTTCTTCAAAACTTAAAGGAAAAGAAAAACTCAACTCATTATTAAACATGTATTTTATTTATCACAGTAATAAAAAAGTATTAAAAGTACATTACAAAAACGGTCCCCAACCGAAGTACATCTGGCAAAGGTTGTGGATACTCGTCGCTTCCACTATGAGATGTTCCACTTGCCCTTCGGGGGACAGAGAGAGCGACAGTTGCTTGTTCTTTGTTCTCACCTGTCGAAAAATAAAATTAATTAGATTCCGAATATGACCGAACTGGCCTTTGCTCGCGACTCCGCCCACGAGAAAAGGTTTTTCCGGTATAAAGGTCTCGAAATATATTTTACCGGGATAAAAAGTAGCCTATGTCCTTCCCAGGATCTCAAACTACCACCATAGGTACTAAACGTCGAAATCGGTTCAGTGTTTCAGCCGCGACTGCATAATAGACAGACAGAAAGACAAATAGAGTTACTTTCGCATTTATAATATAAGCATGGGTGGCAAACCATTGTCAAATATAGGTTAGGTTAAGGCTTTGATTAATTATATACCTAGATAGAGTGACGCACGCACACACACACACACACACACACACACACACACACACACACACACACACACACACACACACACACACACACACACACACACACCAGCCCTGTATGCTATACTGCCCACTGCTGAGCACGGGCCTCCTCTACTACTGAGAGGGTTTAGGCCTTAGTCCACCACGCTGGCCTAGTGCGGGTTGGCAGACTTCAGTGACGCGCTACAATGAAACTAAAACAAACAGGCCAACTTTTCTTAAGCTAGTATGCGTGACAGCTGTGTAATACGCTATTGCTGCATCATTTTGCGTATCCTTGTGTGTGCGCATAATAATACCAATTATAACATTGTTTCTATTAAATCTGGGAAAAAATTATATCCATGAAAAACAACAAAAATTATCTCACTCGAACTCATTTAGTGGAGAACAGTTGGCCTCTATTTTTTTCGACGCGTTTTAAACGTTCAGTGTCTACCTAGGTATATAATTAATCAAAGGGTTAAGGTTGCCATAAATCCTGAAGCACCGGGACTTTTCCCAGTTTGTAACAAAATGTTGCCCCCACCAATAATACAATTGCCCTAGTGTCCCCATTTATTTGCCTTCAGGAAGTCATGGTAACCCTATACTGGGTATATTATGCTGTCCAACTGCATTCAACAATGCCAACGTGTATTACTTTTTTATATTAAATATCTCCTTAAGCATACATAAAAACTCATCATAGTCACTTAATCTCCTTTCATAAAGGTAAAGAAACCAGAAGTGTCGTTTGTGTTTGGTGACATCAATTTGCTACAGAGGACGGTGCAAACGTGTATAAAAACAAAACACACAATAATAACAAGGTCTTTAACGTATATTTGTTTCAATTGTTTAAACTGTTGCTAATGCCACGGTTCACCATACAATTGCTTGGCATTTGTTTTGATTTCTAAAGAAAACATTGATATAATATAATATAATTATTATGTATTTTACACAATATTTTGAAAAGAAATTCCAAAATGTGACAAATTATAAATATTCTTTTAACTGTTGCAATAATGTTGTCGTGTGATTTCATCATCATCATCATCAGACACATGACGTCCACTGCTGAACATGGGCCTCCCCTAAAGATCCCCACGGACCTGTCATAAGCGGCCTGCATCCAGCGTGTTCCTGCGACCTTTATCAAGTCGTCTGTCCACCTTGCAGGTGGGCGGCCGACGCTGCGCTTGCCAGTACGTGGTCTCCACTCGAGAATTTTTTTGCCCCATCTGCCGTCAGTTCTTCGAACTATGTGCCCTGCCCACTGCCATTTCAGCTTGCTAATCCGCTGGGCTATGTCAGTGACTTTCGTTATTCTACAGATCTCCTCATTTCTGATTCGATCGCGTAGAGAAACACCTAGCATAGCCCTCTGCATAGCTCGCTGAGTGACCATGAGCCGTCTTAGGCGGCCCATAGTGTGATTTCCTATCTCTTAAATATTAAAGACTCCTAAATGAGTACTAGCAATCAAAAATAGTACTATCTATATTTATAGCTAGTACTATTTTTGCAGCAAAACACCGCGCTAAAGGTCAGTTGTTACATTTCGAAAGTCGAACAAAAATCGTATAAAAACAAAGAAAAATATTTATAACAGTTTTCAATCAAGGAAGTACGTGAGAATACAAAACAATGTAATTATCATTGCAATTACAATTATTGGAATTTCATGATACGGAAGAATATGGTTTAGATGTTATAGGATCGGAATAGCGCCCGCATTCCATAAATAAAACCTAATAAATAACACCAAAGGAAAAAAAAATAAACAATTATTTAAGAATAGCCGTCCTTAGTAAAAAAATCAGTCTACTACTTATTACGGTTAAAATATAAAACTTTTGGCAATTCGAACGGAAACAGCATTGGCTTAGTAATAGGGTATTTCACAATTTTTTAGGGTTCCGTACCACAAAAGGAAAAAAGAACCCTTATAGGATCACTTTGTTATCCGTCTGTCAGTATGTACTTCGGTCCGTCTGACTCTCAAGACCCCTTTTCTCAGAAACACGCAGAGTTATCAAGTTGAATTTTATGTAAAATACTTCGAGTATTCTACGGTCCCTTTCAGCTGTGAAAAAATCAAACTTCTAAGTCAACGCGACCAAATGATATGACCGTCTATGTCGCATATTCCACGATTACATAAAGGAACCAAAACCTATAAGGTACTTCCCATTGACCTGGACATGAAATTTGGCAAGAAACAAGGCCTTAAAGCACATGTAAAGCAAAAATCATAAACCGAATTTACTATTACAAACTTTTTAAATTCGCTTACTTTTTTATTGAAATTCAGTAGAAGGAGTAATCAATATACAGAAAAGAGACACAATACGGGCCCATGACGTCATTGGTAATTACGATGCGCGCAAAAGAGAGGGATCGCGCGATATTCCGACTACGTGCCCACTCTTGCGCATTGCAATATTTGATATGGGAATTTCAGCCACATTTCTTAGGTAATTTTAATGCTGTTTTTACATCACTTCATTTCGTTTTATTTGCTGTACCGTATAGAATAAATTTACAATCAATTATAGACAACTACATATTAATAATTAATAATTACTAAGCAAACGCTGTCTCCATTGCTTTATTAAAATCTAGTTTCATTTCTGTGATGACGCATCATATTGCAGTTGGAATGAATCCCAATAACCCCTAAATATAGAGACGCGATGTGACATCACCACATACGAGTTGCTCCTCACTTTAGTTGTACTAAACACAAGACTCGTTAGCTCAGTAGGTAAGAGCGCCGATATAAACTAAAGCTTGACCATCGGAGGGCGGAGGTTCAAATCCTTCACGAGTCAGAGCTTTTTTGGTGAGGATCCAGTTGTTTTGACTATACAAACTTACCAGGGAAATATCCTTAGGTTTTTCTTGGGAAATTCAAAATCATTTTTAAAACTTTTTTCTCTATCTACATAATTTTCATAGATACCCTTTCATTACGGAATTCGAAGAACACATAACGCTTTTATCCCGAAGTGAAGCAGGCAGAGGAGCAACCAGGGCACCTAATTTTCACTACGTATGTTCCGTCCAATGATGTGATGGGGTGATGTTTTCAAATTCTAGATTCCGGGCTGATACTGATTACTGAGCCAACCAATAGCACTTTGCCTAACCCGGGATTCAAACCCGGGTCCTCACAGCGATGGTCGTGCATATAACTACTCCACCAAAGCAGTCGAAAACTAAAATACCACAGAGGAACCCGAAAAATAAAACAATGATCAAATGTGTATCAGTTAACTAAAGCTGGCACGTTCAAAGTACTCGTACTAATACAATTTTACGCCGCATGTAATTTTTTTACATATTATTATAATAATGGAATAATAGAAAGATATAAACAAAACATCCTGCTATATTTTTTTTATTGCATTAAATGACGAGATGAGCCTGCCGTTCGCCTGATGGTAAGCGATACGACCTCCCATAAACAGTTGCAACACCATCCAGCACGTTGAGTTACAAAGTACTGTTTGGCATTCCACTGCGCTCGTCATCCTGAGACATAAGATGTTAAGTCTCACTATGTCCTGTAGTTACACTGGCTACAATGTCCTTCAAACCGAAATACAACAGTGCATGCACACTGCTGCTATATTTTTTAACTTTGTTAATGCGTGAGCAATGTGTATGTATAATGTAGTATGTACAGACACTACACACGCGTAACACATCGTGGCGTGGGCGGCAGAATGCGTAAAAGAAAATCTTTTATAATTTTTTACTTTTGGTGACGGAGGTTGGGGTAGCTTTTATGCATGGATTTGTTGAAATGAGCTTTTTTGGTTCCTTGGATCGGCAAATTTTGGGCAAAAAGCCACGCTACGGCATTGTAACATATATGTGGTGGAGAGAAAAATAGATAGCGTATCATTTGAAGAGAATTGTGCCTGAGTTACAGCAGATGTCGCCACATCCGAATTGATTATAAACGGAAACGTCAAGCGGGAAGCTTGAGTTTGGTCGTCACTGGACTGGCTAAACTATTTTGATAGTTCAAATGTCACCTGAGGCATAAGGCCTAGCTCTCGAGAGTAACAGTCAGTTTTCCGTACTCCGTAGTATTATAATGCTCTGTGTAGGCAGTGATCCAGTGGGAGAGCAAGAGCAAACATTGGATTGACATTGACATTTTGAGTTGAGTTTGAGTTATGGATGAAAATGTGCCACATTAACTGAAGGGCAACAGGGAATGTCAATTTTTTTTATTTTTATAGAATCATATCTTTGTCTATGGTATTTTCAATTCCAATCATTAGAACTTACAAAAAGTTAACAGATGGCGCCAAAAACGCAGTTTTGTTTATGGCCAAAACGAAAAGAACTGGGAATGTCCATAAAAATAATATACTCTCCCTCTCGTTTGTCTCAATAAAAATAATATACTTTAAACTTTCAAATAGTTTTTTCTCAAAATTAATTAACTAGGACATTCCCTGTTATTTCCCAGTGCCGTTCAACTGAACTGCGACATATAAATGTTGTAGGGCCATATGTAGATGTATAAATAAAATAAATAAAAAATAAAATAATTTATTGATCAAATAGGCTTATTAAAAAGCACTTATGACAAGTCATGACAAGGTATAGACGAATAACAAAGGTACATATACCAATTGAATAATTTAAAGTACCTACATTAAATAATTGTGTATACGCACCATCCCGTTGAGCCGCTGCCGTATGTGCATGAGATGCAGCAGCGCCTGCTCGTTGGTGCGCTCGGCGTGTGCGGACGCGGACACGCTGCGGTCACGCGCGCGGCCCCACGCCACGAGCGGGTCGTACACGAAGGGCCCCACCACGGACATGAGCGCCGCCGTCTGCGACCGCAGCGCGCGCATAACCGCCTCGCAGCTTTTTCTAATATCAAATTTAATATCTTTCATTAATTATATACCTAGATAGACACTGAACGATTCAAACGTGGTAGGTCTCTCATATGTAAGAGTCCGTCTGGGTGGGTACCACCGCAATGTCTATTTCTAGCGCCAAGCAGCAGTGTGCATGCACTGTTGTGTTTCGGTTTGAAGGACATTGTAGCCAGTGTAACTACTGGACATAATGAGACTTAACATCTTATGTCTCAGGATGACGAGCGCAGTGGAATGCCACACAGTACTTTGTAATTCAAGTTGCCGGATGATGTTGCTACTGTTTATGGGTGGTCGTATCGCTTACCATCAGGCGAACGGCATGCTCGTCTCGTCATTCAATGCCATAAAAAAAAAATACTAAATTATAGACATTCATGATTATATAAAAGGAAAGCGCCTAAGTGCCACCAAAAACCTAATTGGATGATTTATTCAAAATGGAAATAGAAAGTTTTCAGGGTAAAAATTAGCCTTTATCCATCCCGTGGTGTCAAACTATCTCCTTACCAAATTTCATCGAAATCGGTTCGGTGGTTCAACCGTGAAAGCGTTACACACAGACAGAGTTACTTTCGCATTTAGAATATAAGTATGAATGTAAGTCACCTATATCACAAAATAGTACTTAATAATGATGTACCAACCACTGCCTCGGTGGCTGGTACGACTGCAATGCTGAGGGGCAGTGATATTGGATTTTCTATTCAGTATCAGCCCGGAGTCTAGAACTTATGCCCGATATGGCGATAGGCTCGCCTCCTATCACATCATGGGACGGAATACGCACGGCGAAAAGTGGATGCACTAGTTGCGCCTCTACCTACACCTTCGGGGAAAAACGCGTGAGTATGCGTATGTACCTACAACCCATGTGTACATCCTTTTATACTTTAGAGGCGGATATAAAAGTTTATTTGGACGTGGACTTGACGTACACACATGCAGAGCCATAGTAAAAAGTGACTATTTACCTTAGCAACAGCCTGCGTGACATCAATACTTTTTGAATACCCACACTTTACATTAGTAGGTCCATCGTGTTTATCGTTTTTTTCGTATATTTATACGCTAATTCATTTTGTAATATGAATTGAATCAAAATAGAATTTGTTAAACAAATTTCCTCTTGTTCATTGAAGGTTGATGGTGTGGCCGCGAATTATTATTATAATCATGAAATTACAGTACATGCAATGAATATTACTGCATAGACAAAACTTAATCAGGCGCGAATCATAACACAATAGAAAATAGACAATAGTGGGGTACGGTGGGTGCCTAATACTTTTGTTAGGCGTGCCATTCTATTTTCAATTATATTGGTAAAATAGATTTGCTGTAGCTATGATTGTTATTAACACAATAAAATAAATAATATAACTATACCAGCCCAGTATTACACATTGGTACTGAGAGGGTTTAGACCTTGTCCACCACTCTGGCCTAGTGCGGATTGAAAGACTTCTCAATCTTTGAAATTCTTAGGACAATTCTCTAGCATATGGGTTCTCTCACGGTGTTTTCCTTCAACGTTAAAGCGAACAATAATTGATTAACAATACACACGTAACTTCTAGGTCGAGAAGTGTGTGCCTTGGGGTTTAGAAACTGCGGGCCTTCGTCTCGACTATCCATTCCATTCCCAACTAGGCTATCGTCAACACTATAGATATGAGTAAATAACATTGGTTACAAGTTTATTACCAGGTTTAATCCGCAATAACAAAATAATGTGCGTTAACATTTGACGTAGCTTTGTGTTAATTTTTGGTTTACTTATTTCAAATCCACACGAACTAATTACGAGATCAATAGCGTTCATCATGTGTAAACAATCCTCTGGGTACTGACCAACTGTTAGTACAAACAGGCCGATTGCAACAGCGGCTTTTAGGTCAAATACCAATTACGGTTTGTCCACGTTTCAAGCTCTTGGAATCTTATCATCCGCAATTTTAGACATGGCCGATTCGTGGTATATTTTGGCGGAATGTTAAGGCAGTGTAAATGTAAGACATTTCATCATCATCATCAGCCCGTTGCAGTCCACTGCTGGACATAGGCCTCTCCGAAGATACGCCACAGAGCCCGGTCTGCCGCTTTATGCATCCAGTCGCTGCCGGCCCTCTTGTGCAAGTCGTCCCGCCATCTGGCCAGAGGGCATCCATTTACACTGCCTTAACATTCCGCCATTCCTGGCTGACTGTGGTTTTCACATGAATAATAGTTGCTGTACAGGAAATTTCAAGTGAACCCGAAGCGTTTACTTGAAAACACAGTATTTTTGGTCACACATTCTAAAGTCCTCGTGGCACAACACGTAAGTAATTCATTTTAAAGTCTCGACATAAATTCATGGACAAGAAATGAAAATTCAACTCTGCCTTTGCACAGCTATAAGGAATATAAGTACCTACACACTAAACAAGTATCACATACACTAGTGTTTTACAAGTCTATATATATGTAGTGATTTTCCTTTATCCTCCCAATGACCGAACACCTGATGTCAGCTCACCTCGGAAATGAGGATAAGTATTTATCCTCAAATATATAATATATTGCACCAAATAAGTCCGCCAACCCGCACTAGGCCAGCGTGGTGGACTAAGGCCTTATCCCCTCTCAGTAGTAGAGGAGGCCCGTGCTCAGCAGTGGGCAGTATAAAATACAGGGCTGATTGCAAGTCTCTTATCAATAAGTATTATCCCGGAAGGTGAATACTCTTAAATCACAATTTGAAAACTTGATTGAGGAAAACAATTCAACAAAAAGTAATAATAGCAATATTTAGTGACAGGGCCAAGGTAAAACTACCGGTTAGTAATACAGATCGTAATTGCTGTAACTAGTTGTGTGAAAAAAGAGAATAGCGATTAAAGTTGTTTCGCATAACCCGGTTACCATTTGCCCTTTTTGCACACTCCGCAAAGTTTTTACTCGATGAAAATATTAATATTGCCTTGATAATTATCTTTTATATTATCTATATTTCAATACGTTTTGGAAAATGTTACGTTATAAAAAAGGCATACCTACTTATTTTTTTGCAATCGGTTTTTAGGTTATGGCAGACAAAAAATATTTAAGGAAGTCAGGAAAGGGAAAAAGAGTCCCAAGGGGGCAATGCCTAGGGGATCCGACATATGTACTTAATCCGGCCCTGCCCGTAAGCGTATCTACAATGAACTAAAAATACTCAGGATATTTAATTCCTAATAGTCCTTGATTGTCTTAGGTGTAATACTATATAGGTAATGCGCCACTTAGTACAAATTTACATTAAAAACTATTATGTATATTGCAATTCGCTAAGACTGTTTCTACTTACCTGAATATAAGGAAGGAAAAGCAAACCCGCATATAGTTTTTTAAGACTTAAGGACAAACTCGCATTGCACTACGTATGCTCATGGAGACGTTGGATTCGACGAATTTATCACAGGCAAATCGACACCAAGTACAGTCAGCAGCATAAATATCTGTACAAAATGAAAATTTCAAATCGCCTTTATACGCGTTAAGTTAAACTGAAATATTTTTTTCTTCGTTTTAAGTAAAGTAAATACCTTTTATTTTATTTTTGTGAAGAGAAAAACAAGATTAGTAAAAACACAAAAGTAGGTAGGCAATTTGAAATTTTGAATTTGTTCATCTATTTATGCTGCTGACTGTACATACTAAATATGGACATACATTTCTGCCATTTGCGCCTTTAACAGATTGATAAAAAATATTTGTTTACAACCTAAATTAACTTTCTTCAAAACTTAAAGGAAAAGAAAAACGCAACTCATTATTAAACATGTATTTTATTTATCACAGTAATAAAAAAGTATTAAAAGTACATTACAAAAACGGTCCCCAACCGAAGTACATCTGGCAGAGGTTGTGGATACTCGTCGCTTCCACTATGAGATGTTCCACTTGCCCTTCGGGGGACAGAGAGAGCGACAGTTGCTTGTTCTTTGTTCTCACCTGTCGAAAAATAAAATTAATTAGATTCCGAATATGACCGAACTGGCCTTTGCTCGCGACTCCGCCCACGAGAAAAGGTTTTTCCGGTATAAAGGTCTCGAAATATATTTTACCGGGATAAAAAGTAGCCTATGTCCTTGCCAGGATCTCAAACTACCACCATAGGTACTAAACGTCGAAATCGGTTCAGTGTTTCAGCCGTGAATGCATAATAGACAGACAGAAAGACAAATAGAGTTACTTTCGCATTTATAATATAAGCATGGGTGGCAAACCATTGTCAAATATAGGTTAGGTTAAGGCTTTGATTAATTATATACCTAGATAGAGTGACGCGCTACAATGAAACTAAAACAAACAGGCCAACTTTTCTTAAGCTAGTATGCGTGACAGCTGTGTAATACGCTATTGCTGCATCATTTTGCGTATCCTTGTGTGCACGCATAATAATACCAGTTATAACATGGTTTCTATTAAAACGGGGAGAAAATTATATCCATGAAAAACAACAAAAATGATCTCACTCGAACTCATTTAGTGGAGAACAGTTGGCCTCTATTTTTTTCGACGCGTTTGAAACTGTCAGTGTCTACCTAGGTATATAATTAATCAAAGGGTTAAGGTTGCCATAAATCCTGAAGCACCGGGACTTTTCCCAGTTTGTAACAAAATGTTGTCCCCACCAATAATACAATTGCCCTGGTGTCCCCATTTATTTGCCTTCAGGAAGTCATGGTAACCCTATACTGGGTATATTATGCTGTCCAACTGCATTCAACAATGCCAACGCATATTACTTTTTTATATTAAATATCTCCTTAAGCATACATAAAAACTCATCATAGTCACTTAATCTCCTTTCATAAAGGTAAAGAAACCAGAAGTGTCGTTTGTGTTTGGTGACATCAATTTGCTACAGAGGACGGTGCAAACGTGTATAAAAACAAAACACACAATAATAACAAGGTCTTTAACGTATATTTGTTTCAATTGTTTAAACTGTTGCTAATGCCACGGTTCACCATACAATTGCTTGGCATTTGTTTTGATTTCTAAAGAAAACATTGATATAATATAATATAATTATTATGTATTTTACACAATATTTTGAAAAGAAATTCCAAAATGTGACAAATTATAAATATTCTTTTAACTGTTGCAATAATGTTGTCGTGTGATTTCATCATCATCATCATCAGACACATGACGTCCACTGCTGAACATGGGCCTCCCCTAAAGATCCCCACGGACCTGTCATAAGCGGCCTGCATCCAGCGTGTTCCTGCGACCTTTATCAAGTCGTCTGTCCACCTTGCAGGTGGGCGGCCGACGCTGCGCTTGCCAGTACGTGGTCTCCACTCGAGAATTTTTTTGCCCCATCTGCCGTCAGTTCTTCGAACTATGTGCCCTGCCCACTGCCATTTCAGCTTGCTAATCCGCTGGGCTATGTCAGTGACTTTCGTTATTCTACAGATCTCCTCATTTCTGATTCGATCGCGTAGAGAAACACCTAGCATAGCCCTCTGCATAGCTCGCTGAGTGACCATGAGCCGTCTTAGGCGGCCCATAGTGTGATTTCCTATCTCTTAAATATTAAAGACTCCTAAATGAGTACTAGCAATCAAAAATAGTACTATCTATATTTATAGCTAGTACTATTTTTGCAGCAAAACACCGCGCTAAAGGTCAGTTGTTACATTTCGAAAGTCGAACAAAAATCGTATAAAAACAAAGAAAAATATTTATAACAGTTTTCAATCAAGGAAGTACGTGAGAATACAAAACAATGTAATTATCATTGCAATTACAATTATTGGAATTTCATGATACGGAAGAATATGGTTTAGATGTTATAGGATCGGAATAGCGCCCGCATTCCATAAATAAAACCTAATAAATAACACCAAAGGAAAAAAAAATAAACAATTATTTAAGAATAGCCGTCCTTAGTAAAAAAATCAGTCTACTACTTATTACGGTTAAAATATAAAACTTTTGGCAATTCGAACGCAAACAGCATTGGCTTAGTTTTTTTTTTTTATTGCTTTGAATGACGAGACGAGCATGCCGTTCGCCTGATGGTAAGCGATACGACCACCCATAAACAGCAGCAACACCATCCAGCACCTTGACTGACAAAATACTGAGTGGCATTCTACTGCGCTCGTCATCCTGAGACATAAGATGTAATAATAATGTAGTAATAGGGTATTTCACAATTTTTTAGGGTTCCGTACCTCAAAAGGAAAAAAGAACCCTTATAGGATCACTTTATTATCCGTCTGTCAGTCTGTACTTCGGTCCGTCTGACTCTCAAGACCCCTTTTCTCAGAAACACGCAGAGTTATCAAGTTGAGTTTTATGTAAAATACTTCGAGTATTCTACGGCCCCTTTCAGCTGTGAAAAAATCAAACATCTAAGTCAACGCGACCAAATGATATGACCGTTTATGTCGCATATTTCACGATTACATAAAGGAACCAAAACCTATAAGGTACTTCCCGTTGACCTGGACATGAAATTTGGCAAGAAACAAGGCCTTAAAGCACATGTAAAGGAAAAATCATAAACCGAACTTACTATTACAAACTTTTTAAATTCGCTTACTTTTTTATTGAAATTCAGTAGAAGGAGTAATCAATATACAGAAAAGAGACACAATACGGGCCCATGACGTCATTGGTAATTACGATGCGCGCAAAAGAGAGGGATCGCGCGATATTCCGACTACGTGCCCACTCTTGCGCATTGCAATATTTGATATGGGAATTTCAGCCACATTTCTTAGGTAATTTTAATGCTGTTTTTACATCACTTCATTTCGTTTTATTTGCTGTACCGTATAGAATAAATTTACAATCAATTATAGACAACTACATATTAATAATTAATAATTACTAAGCAAACGCTGTCTCCATTGCTTTATTAAAATCTAGTTTCATTTCTGTGATGACGCATCATATTGCAGTTGGAATGAATCCCAATAACCCCTAAATATAGAGACGCGATGTGACATCACCACATACGAGTTGCTCCTCACTTTAGTTGTACTAAACACAAGACTCGTTAGCTCAGTAGGTAAGAGCGCCGATATAAACTAAAGCTTGACCATCGGAGGGCGGAGGTTCAAATCCTTCACGAGTCAGAGCTTTTTTGGTGAGGATCCAGTTGTTTTGACTATACAAACTTACCAGGGAAATATCCTTAGGTTTTTCTTGGGAAATTAAAAATCATTTTTAAAACTTTTTTCTCTATCTACATAATTTTCATAGATACCCTTTCATTACGGAATTCGAAGAACACATAACGCTTTTATCCCGAAGTGAAGCAGGCAGAGGAGCAACCAGGGCACCTAATTTTCACTACGTATGTTCCGTCCAATGATGTGATGGGGTGATGTTTTCAAATTCTAGATTCCGGGCTGATACTGATTACTGAGCCAACCAATAGCACTTTGCCTAACCCGGGATTCGAACCCGGGTCCTCACAGCGATGGTCGTGCATATAACTACTCCACCAAAGCAGTCGAAAACTAAAATACCACAGAGGAACCCGAAAAATAAAACAATGATCAAATGTGTATCAGTTAACTAAAGCTGGCACGTTCAAAGTACTCGTACTAATACAATTTTACGCCGCATGTAATTTTTTTACATATTATTATAATAATGGAATAATAGAAAGATATAAACAAAACATCCTGCTATATTTTTTTTATTGCATTAAATGACGAGATGAGCCTGCCGTTCGCCTGATGGTAAGCGATACGACCTCCCATAAACAGTTGCAACACCATCCAGCACGTTGAGTTACAAAGTACTGTGTGGCATTCCACTGCGCTCGTCACCCTGAGACATAAGATGTTAAGTCTCACTATGTCCTGTAGTTACACTGGCTACAATGTCCTTCAAACCGAAATACAACAGTGCATGCACACTGCTGCTATATTTTTTAACTTTGTTAATGCGTGAGCAATGTGTATGTATAATGTAGTATGTACAGACACTACACACGCGTAACACATCGTGGCGTGGGCGGCAGAATGCGTAAAAGAAAATCTTTTATAATTTTTTACTTTTGGTGACGGAGGTTGGGGTAGCTTTTATGCATGGATTTGTTGAAATGAGCTTTTTTGGTTCCTTGGATCGGCAAATTTTGGGCAAAAAGCCACGCTACGGCATTGTAACATATATGTGGTGGAGAGAAAAATAGATAGCGTATCATTTGAAGAGAATTGTGCCTGAGTAACATCAGATGTCGCAACATCTGAATTGATTATTAACGGAAATGTCAAGCGGGAAGCTTGAGTTTGGTCGTCACTGGACTGGCTAAACTATTTTTATAGTTCAAATGTCACCTGAGGCATAAGGCCTAGCTCTCGAGAGTAACAGTCAGTTTTCCGTACTCCGTAGTATTATAATGCTCTGTGTAGGCAGTGATCGAGTGGGAGAGCAAAAGCAAACATTGGATTGACATTGACATTTTGAGTTGAGTTTGAGTTATGGATGAAAATGTGCCACATTAACTGAAGGGCAACAGGGAATGTCAATTTTTTTTATTTTTATAGAATCATATCTTTGTCTATGGTATTTTCAATTCCAATCATTAGAACTTACAAAAAGTTAACAGATGGCGCCAAAAACGCAGTTTTGTTTATGGCCAAAACGAAAAGAACTGGGAATGTCCATAAAAATAATATACTCTCCCTCTCGTTTGTCTCAATAAAAATAATATACTTTAAACTTTCAAATAGTTTTTTCTCAAAATTAATTAACTAGGACATTCCCTGTTATTTCCCAGTGCCGTTCAACTGAACTGCGACATATAAATATTGTAGGGCCATATGTAGATGTATAAATAAAATAAATAAAAAATAAAATCATTTATTGATCAAATAGGCTTATTAAAAAGCACTTATGACAAGTCATGACAAGGTATAGACGAATAACAAAGGTACATATACCAATGAAATAATTTAAAGTACCTACATTAAATAATTGTGTATACGCACCATCCCGTTGAGCCGCTGCCGTATGTGCATGAGATGCAGCAGCGCCTGCTCGTTGGTGCGCTCGGCGTGTGCGGACGCGGACACGCTGCGGTCACGCGCGCGGCCCCACGCCACGAGCGGGTCGTACACGAAGGGCCCCACCACGGACATGAGCGCCGCCGTCTGCGACCGCAGCGCGCGCATAACCGCCTCGCAGCTTTTTCTAATATCAAATTTAATATCTTTCATTAATTATATGCCTAGATAGACACTGAACGTTTCAAACGTGGTAGGTGTCTCATATGTAAGAGTCCGTCTGGGTGGGTACCACCGCAATGTCTATTTCTAGCGCCAAGCAGCAGTGTGCATGCACTGTTGTGTTTCGGTTTGAAGGACATTGTAGCCAGTGTAACTACTGGACATAATGAGACTTAACATCTTATGTCTCAGGATGACGAGCGCAGTGGAATGCCACACAGTACTTTGTAATTCAAGTTACCGGATGGTGTTGCTACTGTTTATGGGTGGTCGTATCGCTTACCATCAGGCGAACGGCTTGCTCGTCTCGTCATTCAATGCCATAAAAAAATAAAATAATAACGCGTTGAAAAAAATAGATGCCAACTATTGCCCGCTAAATGAGTTCCAGTGAATATTTTTTTGTTGTTTTTCATGGATATTATTATCTCCCCGTTTGAATAGAAACCATGTAATAACTGGTATCATTATGCGCGCACACAAGGATACGCAGAATGATGCAGCGATAGCTTATGACACAGCTGTCACGCATACTAGCTTAAGAAAAGTTGGCCTGTTTGTTTTAGTTTCATTGTAGCGCGTCACTCTATCTAGGTATATAATTAATCAAATTTAATATATAAAAATGAATCCCTATTTTCCTTGGTCACGGCATCACGCGTGAACGGCTGGACCGATTTCGTTTTTTTTATTATGTATTTTTTATTGTCAGTAAAAGTTCTTATGAAAGAAAAAATTAAGAAAATTGCGCGGAAAATTAGAAAATTTAAGAATACTTAACCACCATATTAAAAAAAGTAACTTTAGCGCTTTTGACAATATAAACTTTTTTATTTCAACCTTATGGCGTTCGACATAACATTGACAGAATGCGTGCTGCAAATATCGTCAAAGAGGTTATATATATAATTCTTCTGTGCGTGTGTATGTCACAGAACTCCTAAACGACAGAGCCAATTTTAATGACTTTTTTGTGAGTTTTCAGGTGGAATCGAGAATGGTTTAGATTAACAATTGGATCCGGTAGGTGGCGCTGTACTCGGGTTCTAGGATTTTATTTCCTTTTTAGGGCAGAACAACGCCTGTCAGGGCCACTAGTCTTTTATATATTTTTTTACTAAAGGATGGGACAGGTAAGCTGGTTTAATTGTAAGCGCCAAGTATGCTCATAAATTGGATAACACAGTATTTTAAATTACAAAACACTATACAATATAATTCAATAATCCAAAATAGGAGCGTGTGCTCAAGATCAGAATATAGCCTAGCCATTGCACGCATTTGACCACTTCTACTAAGTACAAGAAAAAAATAGAAAAATATAGACTAAGACTCAAAATTGACTTCAGGCAGCCGTTCGTATAACTAAGTGAAATAATTTATACAACATGCGTGAAGAAGTATACTCCGCCATCTCCACTTTAAAGTAGAGCAAAGGAAATAAAAAAGCTACGATGTTACTAGGTCAAACTAAAATACTTTTAATTACCTGAACATCCCCTCGTGTTTGAGCGGCCCCATAGCCGCCTGCATATTATGCGTCAAACGGAACGGGACCCTTTCAGGCCATTCAAACGCCTCCCCTCTATTGAACAGACAATTGAAGTCCACATGCACGGTGTCCCCATTCGTAGAGTCAAAAGATATGTTCTCCCCATGACGGTCGCCTAAACCTGTATATGGAAATATGGTTCAATTGAAAATAATTTAATACAGGTTTATTAACGTATACTGTTTTTTTTATATAAATTTATGAAAAAGTCGAGCAACTTGTAATTTTTTTTTTATTGCTTTGAATGACGAGGCGAGCATGTCGTTCGCCTGATGGTAAGTGATACGACCACCCATAAACAGTAGCAACACCATCCAGCACCTTGACTTACAAAGTACTGTTTGGCATTCCACTGCGCTCGTCATCCTGAGACATAAGATGTTACGTCTCATTATGTCCAGTAGTTACACTGGCTACAATGTCCTTCAAACCGAAACACAACAGTGCATGCACACTGCTGCTTGGCGGTAGAAATAGACATTGCGGTGGTACCCACCCAGACGGACTCTTACATATGAGAGACCTACCACCAGTGGGATTAAAGTAATTAAATAATAATAAAGTAAGGGATTTAAGTGGGATTAAATGTAATGCTCTCAACATTCTGTCATGAGATATGAGTCAAATAGTAATCACAATAATGCATACATTTTGCGAATAGTGTGTGATAATGTGAGAGACCTGTCGACATTTCTTTGATAATTGGATTAACGTGCAATTTAACGAGTGAACCTAATATTATGTATTATGAGGCTTCAATGACGTTTAAGAACTATTTAAAAATAATCTTACCCAAAATATATCCAACCATTGACATCACAGCTGCGGTTCTAATGTACGCTGATCTGGCTTGATACCTAGATTAATACAATATCCCATAAATTCAATGACGAAGTACGTAGCATAAAACCAACTGCATGCAATATTATATTTCGGAGAATTTGAAATCCTACTAATATTATAAACGCGAAAGTTTGTAAGTATGGATGTTTGTTACTCTTTCACGCAAAAACTACTGAACGGATTTCGATGAAATTTGACACACGGGTAGATTATGTCCTGGATTAACACATAGGCTACTTTTTATCCCGGGAAAATATAAAGCGGGACTTTTATCCCGGGAAAACTCATTCACGCGGGCGGAGCCGCGGGCAAAAACTAGTAATACAATATGTTTGAAAATTGTAATGTCGTTTTGTTCGATACAGAACAAAAAAAATATCGAACTATTAATTTATTGCAAAATATTTAGGGATCCTATCTATTAGGAAAATCTGGAAATAATATGATACGTCTATTCATGATACGTATATTCAGCAAGTGGTGCAAAGACTACTCGAGGGTTTTTGATAAAGTATTCGCTAGTATGAATCACATTACCATCCATAAGGATCGGAGAACACTCGTCGGAACCACTCCTGCAACACGGGAGGATGTCGAGGCAGGAGTTGATCCTCGTATATCCGTCTCTTTTTCTCCACGGGATCTTTGCTTGCGCACATCAGCTCTTTCAGCTCTCGATTGGTCGTATGAATGCCTGTGAAGGGAAATAAAATTATATGAGAAGAATTTTATTAATCACTAGCTTTAGCTCGCGGCCCCACCCGCGTTAAAAAAAATCCGGGATAAAAGTCCCGCTTTATATTTTCCCGGGATAAAGGGTAAAACTTTTACAAACTTTGAATGTCATATTTATTTATATCGAATCAACAGCCTAAAAAATAAGTTTCAAGCTTTTAGCTACAAAAATGACGATACTTCCATACAAATTTTCATCCCCCCCATCAACTCCTTATAACCCTTTTTTGCATTAAAAAGTAGCCTATGTCCTTTCTCAGGCTCTAGCCTGTCTGTGTACCAAATTTCATTTAAATCGGTTCAGTAGTATTGGCGTGAAAGCGCGATAGACAGACAGAGTTACTTTCGCATTTATAATATTAGTAAGGATCAACAAACTTTCGTTAGATACATGTATGAACGCGGAAACCACTGCATTCATTTGGATTAGATTTAGTACACAGATAGACTAAGCCCTGGAATAGCCCTAGCATACCAGCCCTGTATACTGTCCCACTGCTGGACATGGACCTCCTCTACTACTGAGAGGGTTTAGGCCATAGTTCCACCACGCTGGCCTACACTCATAGCTTTTTTTCTATCAGGCCTATCACAAACGCAAAACTAACCATACTACAGCAGTGTTTTTCAACGTGTGGGTCGCAACAGGTCACGAAAACTACCTCAGTATAAAAAAAATAATAGTTTAAAAAGATAGGATATTTATCAAATGGCGACGTAATTAATGTAAAAAAATGTGTTAACATATATTTATGCGAGTCTTAACTATGGAATTAAATTTAAAAAAGTATCGCCTCTTTTCTCTACTTCTCTTATCTCCATCCCATGGCTGTCTGTAAGAGATTGCCTCAAGCGATAAGACCGCCAATTGTACCACCTCTCTGCCTTTATTATGTTGAAATACTATAATATTATCTTGTGATGTACAATAAAGTTATAAATAAATAAAATGTTGTATAGATTGAAAATTTGTAACATAAAAAGCTAAGGTCTTGGTCGCGAAATATTTTATCATGCTAGAGGGGTCGTGTCATGAAAAAGGTTGAAAAACACTGACCTACAGAACCAATAACATCGTTACCTTTCTTTACGCTTGGCGAAAAGTGGGTGCACTAGTTGCGCCTCTGCCTACCCCTTCGGGGAGAAAAGGCGTGAGCATGCGTGCGTACGTACCTTTCTGTTTATAAATGTGCATCAACGTCGGCCTGAGTCCCACCAGGTTGGGCACCCACTCAATAAGCCCGCACTCCTCATTGAGAGGCAGCACGCTGTACGTGCGTATGTAGAGCCGCCGCCGACGCGTCTCGGGAGCGTCCTGGAGGAATCTGTTCACGACTCCGTTGAACTCCATCAAACGATAGTCTTTGCGTAGATCGTCACGGGGCTTCAGCATTATTATGTACGTCTTTCCGTCAGATCCTTCAAATTATGGAAGGTGTATTTTCAATAATAAGTTATTGAGATACTTAGTACTTATATATTAACAAATTGCAAGAAGCGACAATAAATTAAAAAGTTAATACAATTTTCATATAATACTCAAATCGATTTCAATAAACGATCCCGATCTGAATTGACTATTTGACATTACAAATTACGTGTTATGATTGGTTAGCCATTAATCCGAAGTCACGAATTAGTATCGATTATTGGAATCACCCAAAAATTATACGTTTTTTAAATTTTTTTATCGCATTGAATGACGAGACGAGCATGCCGTTCGCCTGATGGTAAGCGTTACGACCATCCATAAACAGTAGCAACACCATTCAGCACCTTGACTTAGAAAGTACTGTTTGGCATTCCACTGCGCTCGTCATCCTGAGACATAAGATGTTACGTCTCATTATGTCCAGTAGTTATACTGGCTACAATGTCCTTCAAACCAAAAAACAACAGTGCATGCACACTGCTGCTTGGCGGTAGAAATAAACATTATAGAATATTTCCTTATTACTAAGGAAATATTACTTATATAATTAAAACCTATACCAAAATGGTTAACACTTACCTGTTAACGTCACTTTTCTAGGTTTCTGCAGCGAAGGTAAGATACTGATCTGTTCTTTGATGCCGGTGATGTATACCGGCGGTTGTGTGGGGATGTTGAAGTCTATACGCTCTTGTCTCGCTGCTTTGGACGGCAGCACGATCTTACAGAACTCTTGGAATGGCATCATGATGTGACTGAAGTCATCACTCTCTAGAAGACGCGGTAGACTCCTGACTAACGTGGACACTGTGGTGGTCTGAAAATACGATCATATTCAATACTAGTGTTCGCTCACTGAACTCACTGTGTATCTTTAGGATGTATAGAATTTCAAAGATGGTTTGTTACCTAGGCTGAGGCGAGATGAAACATTAGCAAGAAGAAGTGCCCCAATACCTACCAATATGTCATAGAAAGAAAGAGACTAGGACACTTAAAAAGTATATGAAGCACCGATACCTAATCTAAGCCATACTCACATAACGTAGAGTCTCTTACATGTAATTTACATAGGTGTATAGTCAGCAGCATAAGTAGCTGAACAAATTCAAAATTTCAAATTGCTTACATACTCGTGTGTTCTTACTAATCTTTTTTTTCTCTTCACAAAAATAAAATAAGAGATTTACTTTACTTTAAACGAAGAAAAAAAATGTTTCAGTTTACCTTAACGCGTATATAGGCGATTTTTAATTTCGATTTTGTTCAGCTACTTATGCTGCTGATTGTACAGGTGAAGAGCAGTAACCGATGACGAGAAATATGCTTACTGAACCGTAGTTTAGAGAACCTAAGCCTTAAAGTAACGTATAACCAACCACCTTTGAGCGTAAAGTTTTTAATGGGAAACATACTAAAAATACTAAAATTTTACGCTCTGAACACCATCCAGTGGGCTTATAATGTGGCAAAAAAACGCAACTCGTAAGACTATGTCGTTTTATTTTGATGTTTGTGATTGATCGACAGACCAATACGTCAGTCACGTGTTAGGTCTCTAAATCAATCCCAATAAAACTAAACGGAGTCGAGTCGTCTTTTTGCCACATTCTAAGGCCACAAAGCAACTACGAGCTGGAAAGCTTTGCATGGAACTGCACTGAGCTCCTTATACTGAGACAGATGTTAATCATAATGCCTAGTAATTAAATTAGCTTCATTTTTCTCCAACAAATGAGCATGCACTCTGTTATATGTCGGCAGATGTACGCTATGTGAAGGAATCTCCCTGATCGGATTTCTAGCATTTGAGACTTAGTAAATCTCAGACATGATACTATCTAAGAAAACAAGTAGTGACATATGTTTTTCGATAATAGAAAAATCACTTATTCAGGCTTACAAATCCACAAAACTGAATGCCATGTTTTCCACAATGGTTTTCTTGGAATAACACCTCAAACAAGCAATTATGACGCATTCCTTTATGAACGATTTCCTTCATAGAAGTAGTTAATGAGTTATAAGCGCCTGCCACATTTAGCACCAGCCTATTTGACGGACGACAATGAGATATGCAAACGAAGTATGTCGTCGGGTAATTTTATAATTTATTAGCGGCGACATGTGAATCCCAAGTTTCGAAGGCCATCTATGTTCGACGTCGCATTAATCAACAATATGTAACAAATTCGTTCAATAATTCCTTGTAAAATTCAAGGCGTCATACAAGATATATACGTCTAATAACTACGTCGTTATAGACTTGAATATTTTTAACCGACATAAAAAAAGAAGGTTCTGTATTCGACCCGTATGTATGTAAGTTTGTATGTCCGCGATTTTCTCAAAAACTACAGGTACAGGTCAGGTACAGGTATATAGTGTATTGTTTACACCATTCCATAATTAACTAACAAAAAAGCAATAAATAAAAACTTTGTAACAAAAAATAAAACCAACTTCAAAATCACTACAAACCAAAAAATATTAAACTTTTTTCCCAATATGATAAAAAAAAACAAAATCCAATATTTTAGATTGACTATAAATATAGCGTAAAATTTTCCTTCGGTGACCTTTCCTTTTTTTTATGAATCGGCTCATTCATCTAGCGAGTGTTCGTTAGCCGTAAGGCGTCGATGCAGATTTCTGTGATGCGATCGTCACTGGGTGTTTTGATCTAATAAGAATTATTTAAGCATTCGTGTTAGAGCTACCAGATAATTCACAGCATATTGTTCTGAAACTTTGCGTTTCGTAAGCGTACCGGAGGCAAATGATTATAATTTATTGGCGACTAGCTTTTGCGCGCGGCTCCGCCCGCGTGGAAGTTTTTCCGGGATAAAAAGTAGCCTATAGCACTCAGGAGTAATGTAGCTTCCTATTAGTGAAAGACTTTTCAAAATCGGTCCAGTAGTTCCTGAGATTAGCGCGTTCAAACAAACAAACTCTTCAGCTTTATATATTAGTATAGATGGTAATCACTTAACATAAGATGACGATTGTTTGCCAATTCTCTGCTATAAAAAAAAACCTATAATAAAAGTTAGTACCTGCATGACCGAGCTTTTGCTCGGTATTTTTCTTTTTTATAAATTATTTTTAAATAGGAATTACATACTGATGAAATATGAATAATATTTTCATAAGTAAACAATTGATTTTCTTGGTCTTACCTCAAACCAAACACGCATTGGCTTAGTGTTGCTTAACAACGCCATCTACTGGAGTAGTTTTAGTGTTGTTGTGTCGTTAAAGCAGTTAGTAGCTCCCAATTTTAAAAAAATGTATTATTACTCGCCAATAGATGTCAGGAAGAGATATATTTTTCAGTTAATGCTTAAGTTAAATTACTGAAAACACGGATAAAACGACATTTTCTAAAAATGAATCCTAGCTAGATCGATTTATCGCCCCCGAAACCCCCTGCATACTAAATTTCATGAAAATCGTTGGAGCCGTTTCGAGATTCAGACTATATATATACAAGAATTGCTCGTTTTAATATATAAGATTCAACATTACATAGATACCACCAAATCTATAGCTCTTCGGTTTGCAAATATATTCACAAGGCTTTCCTTAATTAAGGCAACATCATAATATAAATACATTATTATTAAAGTTTTTTACTGTTACTCAGTACTCACAGAAGCATTCCCGGCTATAGGCTTGTTGCACAACTCGATCAGCTTCTCGGCGAGTTGCGTGAAGTCGTGTATGAGTTTCAGTATGGCGGGTTGTCTGAGGCGCGGGTCGGCGAGCGTCTCGCTGCACCGCTTCATGCGCTGCGGGTAGCTCGACTTCATCACCGACATCATCATCCACAGCGTGTGTTGCGGGTACGCCAGGATCAGCTTTACGATTATCGCCTTTAGTTGTTGGTATACCTGGTGATATTGGTGATATTTTTTTATGCATTTAAATAATAACTAACTCTTCTCATAAACGGCATTTTTTTGTTTGTTTTGGCAGTGATGTTACCACCACGGCCCAACTTATGGGTGATCGGACAGTTATGTTAGGGTATATCTTAGAACTCAGCGATGACCCATCCGTAGAGGTGGTAGACGACTGCTCATGTACAGAAATAACACTATGCATTTAAGAATTATGAAGGAAACATTGTGTCGACTACACTGCGCTCATCACCTTAAGATATTTAATATATTTTAACCCACTAATGTTTAGTCGTAAGATAGAAAACTTTGAGACTCAATAATTAATGAACAATAATAACAATACCTCTTTCACAGGGTGACAAATCCTCGATACGATCTGTGAGAAAGCCGTCAAGTAGAGATAAAGCGGTAGTCTCTCCGAGTATGTTTGTATGATTTCTGTCATCTTGGCCAACACTGTATGCACGCTTGTATCAGATGATGTCACTTCCACGTCTAGCCTGCGTTTAAAAGAAAAGTTAATAACGACAAGCAGGATGACGTTAAAGATAATGATGGTAATGATTACAAAGATAATAACAAAAGTAATGATGGTGATGATGATATCGATAGCGAAATGGTAAGGATGGAAATAAAAATAACGATGAGGACGACGTAGATCACGATGGTAATGATTTGTGATAGTTGTGGGATGGTAATGATAACGATTATGATTGATGTAGCGTGTTTACTGTATACATACTGACCATATAGAGAGCATCCTGGGCATGCTCTGGTAGAGATACTTGTGTCCGTACTGCAGCGCCTTGCCGTAGCTGTTGAGCGCGTGCAGGCGCCGCGACCACATCTCATTGCTGGATGTTGTTGCGTCACTACTGCTCACCTTCTCGTAGTATGCGCCGAGGCACACCTGGAACAGAATATTATTTGTTATGACTAACTCGCGAACTAACTTTACGTAATTAAATTGTATTTTAGATATTATAGTACCCAGTAACTTTAAGTAATTCTTCCTTACATATTATAAAATAAAGTCCCCCGCCACGTCAGTCTGTCTGTCTGAACGCGATAAACTCAAAAACTACCGAACGGATTTTTATGATTTTGTGTATGGATATAATTTGGGACCCAGTGAAGGTTTTAAGCTAATCTTTATACCAAATAAATACAAGGCGGGACTTTTACCCCGGAAAATAGTTTCACGCCTGCAGAGCCGTCACGGCCAAACCACTGAACAGATTTCGATGAAATTTGGTATGGAGATAGATTGAAATCCCAGGAAGCACATATGATACTTTTTATTCCGGGAAAACATAAACCGGGACTTTTATCCCAAAAGAAATCGTTTTCTGCGATTAGAACCGAGAGAAACTAAGTTTGAAGATAATTTGAGACCCAGAGAAGGTTATATCACGGAAAATGTAGCGCGCTAAAACAAACACTACGGCAGAAAAGAATGTAAACATATTATGTTCTGCTACCGAGGCGAAGCTGGGACGGGTCGCTAGTAGTAAATATTTTATCCTAGAGCATAGTTGAATGTCACTATTGCTCTTAGCTATGGCATAGGTTACAATTCATAGTATAAATGGGACCGATTACAAATTTTCTATTCACTGTACAATTTACATTTTAAATTAAATTACTATATTAATGAAAAAAATGCACTACCAACGTAAAGTACAATAGTTTTACATACCAAACTCTTCTCCCATTGATTGAACACTTCAACAGACTCTTTATAATATCCTATGTTGACATCGACATCCACGTTCGTTGTCTCATCGTTGTATTTGGCGATCAATAGTTTCGCTTTGGCGCATATTTTTCTGTAACAAAATGTACCAACATAATTACCGTACGTCTAAGTGTTCAAGCAGTTTTTAAAGGCGTTTAGCAACTTTATCAATTAATTCACTTGGTCGTTAAGCAATAAAAACATTTATGAATTGACTCACAACCAGTCACATACTGTATTTATTTACTTTTTCATGTATAAAGAAAAACAAATGGTTTATGACAAAAAGATGTTATAGTTTTATGTCACTCATTGCTTTTATCTTACCTCTGTTCATTAGTAAGTCGTTCTACAGTGGGATATGCATCATCCAACCCTCGCCGCAGGGTTGTGAAGGCTTGCTCATGCTGCCCCCGCGCCCAGTACATCTTGGCTTTCTCTATAAACAACTCCTCGGGGTGATACTCTTCGGCATTCAGTATGTACATGTAGGCCTGTAAAAAATCTTGCTCGAAGGACCAATTTTGGAACCACGCAAATTTTCGACGTAAGCATGTTCTCAACGTAATAATTGGAAATAGAGATTAATTAGATTAATTACTGTGAGGATCTTTTGGGAATAAATATTAGGTAAAATATAAATTAAGATACCTGATGAAAAATGCCCGCTTTACGAGCTTGTTTTGCACTTTGTAGCCATAAATCACCGATACATGTCTTTAATCCGTTAGCCGTGATCTCATGCGTAGGTTGAAGTAGTTCCTAAAAAAATTCAAATAATGTAGTACATAAAGTAGAATAGAATCACAACAGACAACAAATTACATAAAAACAGGAAATTTTATGAATTATTATAGTGGAAAGATTTTATTCTGGTGCATCTTTGAGCTAATATTTCTTACACTCGTATTTTTCCCTTTGTCTTTTACTTAATTGTATCAATTTCCTAGTATATCGCAAGACGTAATCAAGGGCGTCGCCAAGGCGGGCAGGGAGGGGCAGCGGCTAGAAATTCTAAAAAATGTAGCCAAATGCCAATTACCACAAGGGAAAAGCTTCATGTGCTCTCGCCTTTACCTACAATTCATACTTTTCTCATTCTCCATATCAACTTGCCCCCCCACCCCCCTGGGCCATCGGCTGGCGACGATCTTGGACGTAATTCTCAACGAGTTCACTAAAAATCAGTTCTATCGACACTCCTGAGAGACATACGCTGAAATGTTATCATGCTATGATCCTATTCCAAATATGATTTACCTGAGTTTGATGCAACAATATCCTTCGAAGCCTCAGCAAAGGTTCAATGGTTCTTACATCTGACTGCACCACGGAGAGGCGCCGACGCCACTCGTCTAGCAACTGATTTATTATTTCTATACCTTGTCCGTCCTTTAAACGCTTCAACCTGTCAATAAACATTAATAAAGAAAGCGTTACTACGTATGCCTACGTTTTAAAGGCGTTTAAAGAAATAACGTCGGATTAAATATCTCAGGTATATGAGGCCATACTATTTAACTACTGAAACTTGTACTATATCTTGTCACTTATTAAACAATGAAGCGACAACGCGGCAATGGTAATTGGTACTCAGAAGGTTCAAAGTTTCTTAAGCACGCTACATAATTCGACAAATATACATACTTATATAGAGCTTCTTCCGCATGTTCCGCCTCAGCTATAATATGCAATCCTAGTACACTTTGGTACCCGCTTCGTAACGCACTTTCCCCCTTGCTTTCTCCGTCCATTTGCGCCAAGAGTCTAGCAGTAGCGTCCTTACATGACGTCTCGAAGGAGTCGTGGTCGTTCTTACGATACGATACTAAAATACGACCCATTAGTAAGCCCCAGTTTTCTTTGCATGATGGCTGGAATTACAAAAAGTTATAGTGAAATAGCGACCCACAGAATATTATAAAAATATCTCCTTTAACCTTCATGTACTAATTTTGATGGTGATTTTATTCCACACGGAGCCAAAAAAAAAACAAATACTTAATTAAAATTTGTTAGATATAAAATATACTTATTGCAGTCGATTGAATCATGTTGAAAGTTGAAACCTTACCTGCTAATCACTACATATGTATGCAAATTATGGGCTGCAAACTATTTACTACATAGGTAGGCACTTATTACCCCCTCGACACATATACAGGTGAATTTTTCATGTGGGTGTGGATAGCGAAATCCGACACTATGAGGAATAGCGAAAAATGCTCAAAGGACTCTCGGGGCCGATTTTGTTAAAAATTTGCTCTTTCCTTTATCGCCGTATCTCATTACTTCCCAGAATTTGATTCTTATTAGCGACACTATCGAATGGTGTAAGAATTCAGTGTGTTTATTTTTTTGTCAAACTCAACAGGTTCTATTCTTGACTAGGAATATTGATTTTTCTAAAATCCAAAGATGCAGTTTTAGTTTTCATCAAAATTGACCCCAAATCCTTTGAGCATTTTTCGCTCTTCTACATAGTTTCGGATTTCACCCTCCACGCCCACTTGGAAAATTCACGAAATTTTAAAATATCGTAATTACTTACCACAGGTTTTTTGACAAGCTCTTCTAGTTGCTCAAACCGTCCCAAACGCCACAACGGCTCCGCCGATAACTCCATCATGTCTTCATTGTCGTGTTCACTCAGCAACCGGTACGCTGTGAACGGCTGGTCCAGACCGAGGTAACAGTCTATCATGCCCTGGGGTTAAAACATAGTTAAATTAGCTAGAAAAAAATATCATGTGGTAATTATGTAGTTATGTCTTTGAGACTAAAATTTTATCGATCGCAACCACTATGCAAATCTGTGAAGTGGTTTAGTGATTAGTATAGCAGTAAACGCTAAATTTATTGCCACAAAAAACAACAATAAAAATATGTTTTTTAGATAAATTTTTTGAGAATATCTTTTTTTTACATAAGAAGAATATAGTTTTAAAATGTTTTTTTCTTAATTAAAAAAAACGTGCTTACCTGTAAACTGTGTTTATCCAACTGTCCCTCCTGCGCGAGTCGTTCGTAGCAGAGCGCCGCGTCCTGCAGCCGCCCCGTCACCACCTGCGCCAGGATCAACTCCTTCAGCGACGGCTCCGATCTCTTCATAGACAAAATACCTGTAAAATACATTACAGTAAAGTTTAGGATTTTTTCAAACTGCTAACAACTTTTATTGCAATAAAAAAAAATATTACCTAAAAAATATTTATTTATTTTTCCTAATAATCAAATTAAAAACAATCAAGTACATGTCCCACAATATAAACTAAATTATTCTTAAAAAACGCTTGAATAAATCATAATACAATATTTACATACTAATAATCAAGCTATTTTGTTGTCTAACCTGCTACAGAGTCAGGCTCGTCTAAAAGTGCATATATTTCAGCTAAGAACGGCAGTTGTTCCTGCATCCCATCCTTATTTTCTTCCATATACAACTCCAGATATTGCAGTGCACGTTCAAGCTCGCCGCAAGCGAAATTCCCACGGGCTATCGTTAACTTATCGAATTTGTCTAGGAACGACGCTATATTTCTAGAAAATCACAAAAATATAATGTTGAAAAGTACTGGGTAAAACATTTAGCTTTTTAAACATGCTATTGTAAGAAATAGACTTAAATAAAGGAAGAGTTTGATCAATTATATTAGATACAAATAAATTATATTATAAGAAGATATACTATTTGAATAACATAGCATAAATAAGCGTCACACTTACTTGTAATTGTCGTTGTCTATTGGACGTGGTTTCGAATGGCACCATTCTAAAATCCATCTGTTCAAGAAATCCAATAGTGTATATATCGTTTTACTACATTTGCTCTAAAAAAAACAATATTTTCATACAATATACTAAGTTCTGTAATTTAAAAAAAAATAAAGCATTAATGAAAATATATAATAAATACCTGATTGCCTTCTTCAGTTTGTACGGAATTGATGGTTGGTGTCATTCTAATATGACGCAACATTTTGAACTTGGTTCGTTCTATTGATGAGGCAATTTCATTATCCAAGTTTTCCAATCCTGTACAAAATTAAATTTAATATACATTTTCGTATGAGTTAGTTCTGCCTACGTTTGAGAAACACCAGTATCTTTTTCCACCAAGGCGGTGGCATAACTTTACCCACTGTTTTCGTCTTTAGCCGCATTTTTTTTTAATAATAACATTACACTATGTAATAAAAAAATAAAAAAACAAAAAGCCTTATATTTCTTGCCAATTAAATTAGGTACATATTACTTAGCAAGTTGAACAAAATTACATTATATTAAAATTACACTAACACGAATGTAATTACAGGCAAAAACAGCCTATAGCCAACACATTCTACTTCATGCGGCTTCAAAATTACTCACTCCTTGGCCTGTTCTAATAAAAAATATGATATACCTATAACTGCCATCATCTCCTCCTGTATGTACTGCACGTTGGTGTTGGACATCACCGCGTGCAGGAACACGTAGGGCAGGAACAGGAACAGCGTCCTGACGTCACGCCGCATGCTCGGGTGTACGATGCGCAACAACTCACGCACGCTCTCCGACTCTATTAGTGGGATAAGTTGGCCAGCCCAACTGAAAAATAACTTTTCACGTTAAATAATATAGACACACGCACGCAAGTACGCACTCACGCACGCACGCACGCACGCACTCACGCACGCACGCACGGACGCACGCACGGACGCACGCACGGACGCACGCACGCGTGCCTTTATCCCCCAAGGGGCAGGCAAAGGCAGAACTAGTACTCGCTTTTTGCAGTGTGGATTCTGACACATGATAAATTTGGGGGCGAGCCTATTGCCATTTTTTTTTTATTGCATTGAATGACGAGACGACCATGCCGTTCGCCTGATGGTAAGCGATACGACCACCCATAAACAGTAGCAACACCATCCAGCACCTTGACTTACAAAGTACTGTGTAGCATTCCACTGCGCTCGTCATCCTGAGACATAAGATGTTAAGTCTCATTATGTCCAGTAGTTATACTGGCTACAATGTCCTTCAAACCGAAACACAACAGTGCATGCACACTGTTGCTTGGCGGTAGAAATAGACATTGCGGTGGTACCCACCCAGACGGCCTCTTACATAATGAGAGACCTACCACCAGTAACCATATCACAAATTCTAGACTTCGGGATAATACTGTGCAGAAAAACCCAATATTACTTTGGCCGACCAGGGTTTAGAACCCGGGACCTGAGAACGGTGTCATACAGCGCATGCAATACATCTACGTCACCAAGGCAGTTAACGAATATAGACATTAAAATATATTAAGCTAAGCACCAGTCATAAAACTAATAAAATCAAATTCGTTTATTGATCATCTGGGTAAATAAGTCAATGCAAAATAAATATTAAAAACAAAAGAAATGATGCACGAAGCATTAGAAAAGTCGCAGAACGTTCTAGCAGCAATACTATATACACGTTATATACATACATAATACTAAACTATATGTATGTATATAACGTGTATATTATTTTCAATAAATAATCTTACTTGTGAGCCCATTCCAAAAACGTAGTGGCGTAACTCGATCCGAATAAAGGATGTGCCCTTTTTGGTTGTGAAGGATACGCGAGCGTATACCTGTATCATAAAGACACAAAGAAGTGAATAAAAAAAAATTATCATTGACATTACATGTTTTCCTTTTCCCACCATAATTTCTGTACAATATACCATTTTAGTTTGTACCTAGTTGGGACTGTAACGGTCTGCCGAGTTTATGTCCGCAGGTTCAAAACACCTCTGACTTTTCAAAGTTACGTGTATATTGTTTATCAATTATCGTTCGCTTTAACGGTGAAGGAAAACATCATGAGGAAACCTACATACCTGAGAATTCTTCATAAGAATTCGAGGATTGTGACGTCTGCCAACCCACACTAGGCCAGCGTGGTAGACTAAGGCCTAACCTCTCAGTAGTAGAGGAGGCCCGTGCTCAACAGTGGATAGTATATTGCACAGGGCTGGTTGCAAGTATACCATTTTAGTGCTAACCCTGTGCTAAGCGTATTCTTACAAGTGTGTGAAAACATCGCCAAATATACCCCCAACCGTTGAATAATTATATACCTAGATAGAGTGACGCGCTACAATGAAACTAAAACAAACAGGCCAACTTTTCTTAAGCTACTATGCGTGACAGCTGTATCATACGCTATTGCTGCATCATTATGCGTATCCTTGTGTGCGCGCATAATGATACCAGTTATTACATGGTTTCTATTAAAACGGGGAGATAATTATATCCATGAAAAACAACAAAAAATAATTCACTCGAACTCATTTAGTGGGCAACAGTTGGCCTCTATTTTTTTCGACGCGTTTGAAACGTTCAGTGTCTATCTAGGTATATAATTAATCAAAGCCCCCAACAATATCCCCAAAATCTAAGTTTTGTAAACGATCATCAATGAATACAACATAAATATTGATATCTACACCTAGAACTGAGCAACGGAAACATAATCTGATGCATGTGCTCTGGAAAACTGTCCCATACATCTTTCTTCCTGCCATTCGGTGATATTTCGTAAATCTTCAATATCTCTTGTATAGTCAATGCGTAACAGTCCATATTCTGTAATAAAAATAATAGACATTTGGGGTGATTTTTTTTTTCTTTTTTTTTATGGCATTGAATGAGGTGACTAGTATGCAGTTCGCCTGATGGTAAGCGATACGACCACCCATAAACAGTAGCAACACCATCCAGCACCTTGACTTACAAAGTACTGTGTGGCATTCCACTGCGCTCGTCATCCTGAGACATAAGATGTTAAAGTCTCATTATGTCCAGTAGTTACACTGGCTACAATGTCCTTCAAACAGAAACACAACAGTGCATGCACACTGCTGCCTAGCGCTAGAAATAGATATTGCGGTGGTAACCACCCAGACAGACTCTTACATATGAGAGACCTGCCACCAGAATCAAAATATTTTCTAAAAAAACCTAGCAATTAGATATAATAAGGAACATACAGTACTCTGCAGTAAATATGACAAATCGAGCTATGGGAAGAGAATTTGCAAGGCAGCGAAAATCTTGCATAGATGTAAGTAGCGGTCAATGCTAATGATTCGAAACTAATTTAATTTAAAAAAATCGTGGTTCAATGCCGTATGTTCCATCTATTCATTGTAATAATTGGTATTAAATAAATTTTCATTTACCATAGTATCTTTTTCGTATTGAAACGCTCGCGTAAGCTCAATCAGTGCTGTTGAAGCGAAACAGTCTTCTTCAATAGAAAAAGCGAACAGCGATTTGTTTGACTGGACGTACTGCCGCGGTAAGTGGCCCGCTTCTATGGCGCCCAGTTGGCCCAAACAAGCGCCACTTGCAGCGCTTACCAATGGATCATTATCTTTGCACCCTGGAAAAAAGGTGCAATTTTCAATATGCTTCACTGCAAAATTATAGAGAGCAGAAAGTCTTGCAATATCCTACTAATATTATAAACGCGCAAGTTTGTAAGTATGGATGTTTGTTACTCTTTCATGCAAAAACTACTGAACGGATTTCGATGAAATTTGGCACTCGGGTAGATTATGTCTTGGATTAACACATAGGCTTTTTATCCCGGGATAATATAAAGCGGGACTTTTATCCCGGGAAAACTAATTCACGCGGGCAAAAACTAATGCATAATATTAATAGAATTATTAATAAATCTTACCAAGCAAAAGCGAATCTATAAGTTCCACTACAATGTTGTCGATAGTCTTTCCACCAAATATAGCTTTGTGTATATCAGTTCTGTTCTTTTTCAACAATTTGTTGAGATGATTAAATGCATACACTTTAATTGTCGGTATATCGTGGTTGAGGTGTTGCAAGTACCATTTAATTTTATCCAAAAATCCCTCCGGTTGTGTTCTTCTTACGTGATTTCTTATAACCAATTTTATTTTGGACGATATTTTGGTATCTTCCACGAAAAATAAATCAGAGATGTGAGAACTCAAAAGATTTTCATTGCTGATCACTAAATAATGAAATATCTTGTTGATTTCTTGCGGAGCGTAGTCGAATTGTTGTAATAATGAGACGGCCAGGCTGGATAGTAGCGGTCCCAGGTACATACTGTCAATGTGGTGTATGAAGGCACTCCAAGCCTCCGCTAATATCTTGGGGAACTCTTTGGCCAGCGGCAGCGCAGACCTCAACGTCGCTAACACTTTGTACCGAAGCGGCGTCAGATATTTGATACCCATCAGTTGTATTATATCAGGTAAGCTCTTCAACGCTTTTCTTTTGACCGATAACGCAACTTTTGCGTTCACCAATTTGTGATCGAAATATGCTAGAACGCCCAAAAATTTCGGATTCAGAAAATCAGCTATCTGGGCCGTAGTCATGTTACTACTTCCGTTAGGTGTAGAAACGTCTGGATCATGACACGCTAAGTACCTACATGCGTTCAAGACTTTTTCGGGATTGCAGCAGTACTGTAGCAGGAATTCAGTTAAGATAACTCTAAAATGCCTATTAATCAAATTGGATATGGACATTCTCGTCAGCTTTTCGATAATTGAATAACACTTTCTCGAGACTTCGTTTGTTTCATTCAAATAAACGTGTACATAAATGTGAGGGAATCTTTCGATCAAGAAATCTGAAACTGAACACTGGACCAGTGACGCTATCTCTTCAATCATCGACGGCACTTCCTTTATCGTTACTGCGAAAGGTATTAAATACGGGAGGACATGATGCACATCTTTTGAAATGAAATCTCTGTATCCAACGAATCCAAATGCTCTTACAACTTTGAGGAGGGATATTGCAAACTCATTTCCATTGTATAAACTACATTCTACAAAGAGCTTGCAGTAGTCCTTTTTATATCTGTGATAGACTTGATTCGGCGAGAATCCGTGTGTTTCACATACATCTCTTAAAAACACGACTGCTTTAGGTCCCAGGCAGCCAAATGGATGCATAATGAAATAGACCAATAGTTTAGTTGTGGGTAATACTATTGTTTCGTTGTCGCATAGTCCAAACTGTTTGATCAAGTTCAGTATGTGGGTCTGTTGACTAACATCATTACTTTCCAGACTTGACTTTGTGCATCTCACTAATATTGTGATGCATACATTTACTGCTGTTTCTTTGTTTGAGGCCCACTCAGCATCTTCTTCCTGTACAAATCGAGCACTTTAAAATAACATAATGCTGTATTATCTTAAAGCTTAATCTGATAGTTATATTATTATATTTTGAACTCTGCTGTTCTACTCTCAAGTCATAAATGAGGCAGTAATTTTTGTGTTTAATTTTGGAACTTTTCCAAATAGTTTTTATATATTACACTAGCTGTTGCCCGCGGCTCCGCCCGCGTGAATGAGTTATCCCGGGATAAAAGTCCCGCTTTATATTTTCCCGAGATAAAAAGTAGCCTAAGTTACTCCTTATTAGATCAGCTACCTGCCAATAAAAGTCCCGTCAAAATCGGTCCAGCCATTTCAGAGATTAGCCGGAACAAACAGACAGACAGATAGACAGACAGACAAAAATTGTAAAAAATGTTATTTTGCTGTATGTACCGTATATATTCATATACATGTAGTACAAAACGGTAATTTCAATATTACAAACAGACTCACCAATTTTATTTATATGTATAGATGTACAGATAAAGCAATAGGAACATGTTGTCAAAAAGTATGATGCAAGTAAACCTTGGAAATAAAATATTTAATAATGTACTTACATTTGCATCTACATAGGGTGTTAAGGCTCTTAAAATATGTTCAACATTCTCTTCTTGGATAATTTCATTTGAAACACCAAATTTAAACACGTAGAAATGGAGGCAAAATCTATTAAAAACATCCCAATATCCACTATCATTGATATTTGTTAAGTGTTTGTGATTTAAAAACTTCACAAATAGTGTTCGGAGGCCAACAATAATTGACTGTTTACTGGGTGAAAGTATAATCTTTTCTGTGTGCAATTCATAATTCTCCTTTTGCACTTCAGTGTAAAACTGTTCAGTATTTAATTTCTTCTGTACTAAATTATGGCATTTTGGACATATCACTGTCATAACTAATTCATTGCTTTTGAATATTTCTTGCCCAAATTTTAATTTAGCTGGTTGCAGGGATAACATATAGGAGCTCAGGCACATACAACCAATAGCAGGCAACACTTCCATTACTTCTTTTTGTATGTCAGCAAACTTAGATACAAAGGCTTGTATTAATATACCACCTAAGAGTTTACTAGCAGAATAAGTTTTTGAAGCTACAAGCAAGGGGCATAAATGTATAATCTGTAAAAAAAATTCAAACATAATTTACATCCATTAAAATTGTCTTGATAATACTAAACATTAATATACAGTATACTTACACCTTTAAAATTGCCTGTTTTGTTACTTATCAAGGAATCAAATAAATATGCAATAAATTTGTTATATGCATTATCAAATTTTGATTTCAATACAATTTTTGTAGCTAATAAGTACTTTAGAATCAGTGATTTGATATCATCGCTGTACCCTAGCTCATTTTCCAAGAAGTGTGGATTGTTTTGAAAACACATAAGTTGTAATACTTTAGTACACACATTTCTCTGAATGTTATCATCAATAACTAGGATACAGAACAGCACATCCAGAATGGATTGAAGACAGTTGATGTCATAAAGTAACATATTTTTCTTAACTTGTATTAACTTTGATAATGAATTCAATATCATAGCTGTATTCTGCTGATCCATAAAAGTCAGTGGACTTGTGTTTCCTGTATCATCTAATATCTTTGCTTTTAAATAGACACATTGTAATATATTTAGAGCAGACAGGGTCCTTTTTATATGGTGATTAATTAGAAATAGATTAATATTACTGTCTTCAAAACATTTCAGTGATTTTATAACACTCAATATTTGTTTGTAACACCAGTTGTTCTCAAAAGTGTGTTGTTCATTTTGTATATTAGACACTATATTTTCACAATAATATTCTGTGACAGCTTCAATTTCACTTGAACTCATATTTTCAAGACTCAATAGATCTTCTGTAAATTGCAATTTTTTACTTAACTTTAAACACTGCTGCCTTAATTCGGTATTGTATAGTTTACAATTCTTAGAACTTAAAATAATTGTGCAGATATTCAGTAATACTTCCTCATGTTCCTTAACAAGATTATCCTGTATGTTTGTTATAAAATTAGACATAATTGTACTAAACTTCATCAAGTAATTTGCATCAACCTCTCCTTCTTCATGAAACACATTCATGGATTGCACCATTGTTTCTAAAAGCAGCACAAGTTCTTGATATACACTGGGAAAACTATTTTTAAACTTGTCAATTCCATATTGATCGAAGTTCACAATAATATTTGAGAAAAAATTTAAAGATACCAATTTCAGATCAGCATCACAGTTCTGAAGAATGTAAAATGCTAAATGGAAAAGTTTTTCATGCTCAGATGTTTTCTGATGAATTTTCAAAGCATCTATTGCTATTGTTTCTGATAAAAGTTGAAGTGTTAAATCAATCATGACCTTGCAGGTCTTTATATCTTTGATTTTCACATAAATAGGTTCTAGATTTAGCTGCACATTTGGTATAATCACATTTTCTGGAGTAAAGTTCTCTAATGTTACATCTTCTTGATTAATACTAACACTCTCTTTATAATATTCTATTAATTTGTGCAGAACCAATATATATTCAGAATGAAGTTTGTTGTAATAGGAGGCGTTATTAACACATAAAATATTCAGTATTTTTAATTGTGCATCTCTGCTTGCCTCATGAATTCTGTAATTGTAAAAAATAAATTAAATGAAAACATATTTGTTTGATAAATTAATAAATTCACTAGAATTATATTTGTATTTTGTAAAGTGGACCAACTTATGCAAACGGGAACCAACCTACAAACCAATAAAATTTGAATAGGTCAAAAAAATTGTCACAATTAACTCGTCAACACCCAGGGCGGACGCCGGCATCCGGGTATATAGGGCAACCACATATATATCTATATATAAGCGGGTGTTGACAGGTTAGTAGCAGATTTATTATTTTTATATAGAGTTATTTGTCCAAATACCTCAGTTGTTACTTTGTATAATGCCAAAGATTCTATATCAACCTACTAGTTGTAAAACAAAAATATTTGTGGGTTGGTTCCCGGTTGCATAAGAATGTCTAAGTGATCTTACCTGTCCAGTTTTTCCACTGACCACACATAGAACAATCGTCCCAACAACCATGTATTAAAGGCACTATAGTATGAATCTGGATATTTCGATGATCCCACTCTAGGGACAAGAACTTCAGAGAAGTCACTGCACAACATTTAAGTAATTAAACTTAAGCAAATATTATAAAATAGAAAAGAAGCAATTATTGTAAATGTCTGTTTAGATATTTTAGAATAGGCAAATTATTTAAAGCTTCGGTATTTTAATTTGAATAACTTACCCAGATAACTTTAATATAGATGTTAATAATCTCTCTAAACCATCCACGGCGTGATCCAAGTTATTAAACAGCACCATCGTGGGTGCATTGAACATTTGCCACACAGTAAATGGACCGTCTTGGTTTTCATTTTCCATTATATTTGAGTTGTATAGTCTTAAATAAAGTCTGAGACCTTTATGAATGAATGAATGAAGATTAAAAGTTTTAAAACAAAGATTAAATAAATTGTTTAAAACTTTTATCCCATTCCAATTCCAATTTGTTGTGGTAAACTTTTATCCACTTTTATCAATATAAAACGACCTGACAGTAGACACTGACATTAACGATATTGAGCTTCCCGCCATATCCAATTTTCGTTCGGAAATGTGAAAATACTTGCAAAACAAAATACATAATATACTTAAACATACTTAGGCGGGGTTTATACAAACATTTTTCCCATTTCATAATTTAGAATCTGAATCTGAAATGCTCTGAATTCCAAACAAAGTATACTGACGTGGCTTCGGTCTTATTATTTACACAAATACAGCGTGGTTCCTCCGGCCTTTGAATTTTAAAGAAGTCCTTGGACGTGGAAAAGAAACGACAGACTAGACTGCATGGCTGAGTGCCTTTCCCTTCTCCTTTTACAAAGAAGGAGAAAACAAAGCAAAAAAAAACAAAGAATATACCTACCACAGAAATATTTGCTTTAGTTATTATTCTGAGCTTCACAGTGACTCCATAGAGAATATTATTTATTACACGCTTTATATTAGCTTCACTTGTATGTTAGTATGTTTGTAACTCTCCGACTCCGACTCCTTTGGTCGCGATTGTGACCCATTTTAAATGGTCAGATTTTATTCAGACTTTGTAGGTTTGTCGAGGACCGATAACAATACACTAATTTGATAAGATTATGCCATTATTCAATTTTCAAAATGAGATTTTTGACAATTTATATATTTTTTATTTTTAGTGACATCTGTTGGACCATAGTAGAATTACAACTAAACTGGCTACGCGTAAAAAAGTCCTACTTGTCACAAGATGGCGCTTTCGTTTATTTAGTGACATCTGTTGGACAAAAGTAGAACAGAACTAAAAAATTAAAAATAAATAATAGTTTAAAACAACTAAAAAACACGCTTTATTGAAAATCCAACTAAAAAATAGAAAATAAAATATTTGAATTAAGAATAGTGTAAATAAGAAATAAATTTTGTAAAATACATTTTGTATTTTATTGTAAAAAAAGCGTGGGGTGCATGGTGACAATAGTTATAAATATTTTGACAGATAAGATGAGTAGGAGTATTATATTGCTTTAGTTATTGGTCTGAGATTATATATCATTTTGATAATATCTTCAAATTTATTTTCTATGTTTTAGTTGGATTTTCTATAAAGCGTGTTTTTTAGTTGTTTTAAACTATTATTTATTTTTGTAAGTTTTGCACAATATCATTCACTTCGAACAATGAAATAAAATTAGTCTATGGTTACGATAAACGATAAAGAATCCGTACATTTGTAAGGCGGCCATTAGACAGTACGTTTTGCTGTCAGTTTTAGCAAAGTCACGTCTGTGAGTGACGAATAACCTATCGTCTAATATGTTGATTGATGGTTGAATGGCGGTGATTGACGATTAACTGAATTTTTTGATTTGCGCGTCACGCAACCATCAATCATGACTTTTGCGCGATCGTCTAATGGCATTTCGTTCAGCAAACGTCAGTCAGCGCGCGGACAGCGATGGAGTCGGACACATTATATTGCGACGACGAGGCGCCCGCGCACGTGCGCAGCCAATCACACTCTCTCCGAACTAATATCATGCTACCATAGAATAATAACGCCAAGAATGATAGTTTCATATCAAAAAAACTGTCAAGTGTGAAGCATAAAACTCATTGATGTAGGCGTAGGCCACACGTATTGACGTTCTGCCACACGCACACAAGGGTGCAAATAATGTTGCTAGTGGTATCGGATGTTCCCCAAAACCTTAAGTCATTATTTAATTAGGATTATTTAATTATGGAATTATTATTATTGTTCACAGTAAGGGATTACTTTATCCTTAATTATAATGACAAAAATCTGAAATAAAAAATAATAAAATAAATCCCTTAGAATGACCAAAACAGTACCAAATTAAAAACAAATTACGTTGATGACGTGAATTAAACGGTTGAATGCGGTATTTACCTTTGCCTCCATTCTAGTTTTATGATGATGATATGAATGAATGCCTTTATTTATGTCAATAATATCAAATGTATCTGGTTCTATTTTATTACGGTTTTTTTGCGAATCATAGTAAAAAAGGCAGCATCACCATTCACCATTCAACCGTATAATTGACGTCATTTGAAGCTTAGTGCTTACGTCTGCTGAAAAAAAGAAAAAAAAAAGTTAAAATTATAAATGATAACTTCATAATTTCTAAAAAAGAAAAGATACAGGTGTCCTTATTTTAGAACTATTTTCATTTAAAATAATAATATAAGCTTGTTAAAATTTGAAATGTCAATTAAAATCAACTCAATAGAAAAATATTATTTTCATAATACTGGCAACACAATTCCAAAGCATGCAAAGGTACCAATTAAATAAGTTAATTTTAGAAATATTTTTTTTTTTTTTTTTTTTATATATGGCATTTGTGTTCACATTTTGCCAATGTCAAGTTAGGTTTGTCTATTTTATTATCTGTAGTATGTCGAAGTAAAGCAGTGGCTACCTTACCAAGACTTTATCGAGGAGTTTTGGCGGCAACAAAAAAACACTTGATTAGCACAATTATTTCAATTCACTTCATTTGAGCTCTTTAATAGAACTATATTGGATAATATACCACCATAATTATGCAATATAACACTAAGTATCACCAAAATAATGAATTAAAACAAGAGCACCTCATGACACTTCCAAGTTCCCGCCAAAACTCCCTAGAAATATATTAATAAACCAATTTTCCCCCCGAAGGGAAGAAAATTAATATTTCGGGTCTTGCCGTAGGCCTGACCTCCGAGATTACGTTCTCCTATTTACGCTCACGAAGTGGGTGTGTGTACCTATTACCTATCCCTTTCCCTCCCTAACCTACGTAGTTATCGCTATCTCCTTCTTATGCTGTGCTTGCCGGCTAGGTTCGGGCCGCTCCGAGGCGGGAGGCCCGCCATATTTCGTTAGTACCATCAGGCGGCAAGTAATTGCCTTGGTCAGGCCTACGGCAAGACCCGAAATATTAATTTTCTTCCCTTCGGGGGGAAAATTGGTTTATTTCGGTTCTGTGCCTACGGCCTGACCTCTGAGATATGTCTTCAATCTGCCGGCCTGCTAGTTAGCGGCACAGCGGCGTACTGTGATAACTGATAAATTCATCAGTTAGTGGAACTGGATAGGTTTATGAACTTATGTTGCAACCCAAAAGGGAAACGGATCTAACGGATAAAAATAATAAAGTTTCTTCATAAGTATCATCATCCTTTTTATGTAAATTGCGAAATAGGTATTGGTATTGGTATTTAACATACCTAAGTATGATACTTTAGAATCTCTTAATGTTCAAAAAAATAAGAATAGCTAAGTAAGTACTTGAACTGTCTATTTCGGTTAGACTTGTGTAAAAATCAGGTAAGTTGTAATGAAATAAGGATGGAGCCGGTCTTCTCATTTATGTCACAGTTCAGATAACAAACTTAATAAAATCTTCTAAATAAACATAGAATTTATTTTCATAAAAGTAAAGACGCAATTGTTTCACTAGAAAATCTGTTTCTGATGATTTGATTAACAGACTTCTTAATTTCTTATGTAATAATGTAAATAACCTTACATTGAATCTCTAATAAAAAATGATTATAAATCTCGAAGTAAGAAGGAAATAAATCACATTCTAAATATAACGGAGGTACACAAAATTTCGTGTCAATAGTCTTAGTGATATTCTCATTTTCACTCCCTAGAGATGTACCAATCGATTAATAATAGGTAATGTTTTAAGAAGGTGATTGACGACCGGGTGCTACCTGCTCCTACTTTAATTCTTGCTGACACTAAAACTGCTCGTACCCATCCTGTAATAGCTACTGAACGAAAGGCCCCACCGATTCTATTATTTCTCGTGTCATGACTCATGATGAATAAAAATGGGTTTACTTGACCATTGATATGTCTTTCTTAACTTTGATGTCAGTGTATTTTGCAACCCCATTTAAAATTTTATCTCATTTTGATTTTTCAGATTGCCAATGTTTTAATAATTGCTTGTCTTTTATCCATATTGTGGCCTGAAAAATTAAACTTTTGTGGAGAGTGCGTTGCATGTGTTCTTGCTGCCACATGACAAAAAGTAATAATCAGGTATACACCCCCCCGACCGCCTGTCGAATAAATTTGAGAAATGTAGAAGGATATTTAGCTACCCGAAGGTAGTTTTTCGTTAAATATCCCGTAAGCCGTTAGAAAGATAAGTTTAGAAAACTTATACAAATCCGTAAGATATGACGGGAAATCCGTTAAGTTGGCAACACTGTTTGTACCAAAGACATTAAAACAGCAGTGGTGCCAGATTAGGCGACTTTTCGCCATTTAGGCTACCTCGGAGGGTGTCGGGGCGACCAAAAATTGTGAATGGCGACTGGTCGCCGTTTAGGCTATGCGAATGGCACCCAGTCGCCAATTTGGGCTATTTTGGAAAATTTGTGTTACAAACCTTGTTTTTGTCGGATTTGAGATTATATTTTTTTTTTTTTTTTTTTTTTTTTTTTTTTTTTTTTTTTCTTCACCTCCATATACGGTGCGGCGACTTCATAATGATTTTTTCGGCGACTTCAACCGTCATACATCTGGCAACACTGTAAAACAGTATAGTCATACACCGGACATCAGGCCCTAATGTTTTGTCCAAAAGTTTTTACTCGTGGGTAATAAGTCGCCGTCTATCTGATACGCAAATGCGCAAATTTTGTACAGAAAACAATATTTTGAAAGGAAATATGCCAATATGCGCCTTACGAACAGGCTCAAATTTTTTGTATGAAAATTTTTCAAATGTCCTCTCTATATATTCTTAGAACTCTTTGGTTTGTGCCTACTATAGGTACTCTGTATCTATTCATGAAAGGTTCAATTCACCTTTTTACTAGAAAATCAAAGTATAGCTAAACTTAACGTCTCAACGTTTATGTTTATCTTTTGCGTAAAGAATTCCGAACGGGCCTATTCTGCTATATCTGTCACTATGACAAATGACACTGACAAGTGAGATAATTACTCCAACCAAAACAAATTGGAATTGGATTGGAGATAATTACTGACTACTGAGATGCATTTGAGAAGAGACAAGTTTATAAGAAGTTTAAGATTACAAGACAACTCTTGTAAAACATTGTTTGTATCTCGAGGATTGCGACACGCCCAATAACATATCTATGTGCCAGATTTTCGTCTAATTATAATTTATAATCAGTGTTTGATTTTGAGGTCTCTTATAATATTGTTAAGATTTTCTCAGCATTAAGATAGTTTTAAAATATTGCTATCGTTAACTTACTCTACAGATACCTTAAAATTTGGCATCTTTGCAATTTTTTTAGCAGTTTCCAAAGTGTTGACAATTTTTCTAGTTAAAGTCTATTGGGATTATTTTCTATTGCTTTCCGAGTATTGCCTATTCATCTGTATAATACGTGGGCACAATTTAAGACAATACTTCAAGATAGTTTATGGTGAAATTAAACAACAAATATGGCAAAATTACCAAAAAGTCTTACAGGAGCAGAAGACATAAATCCGTAGATGATAGTACAAATTCTCAATTCATAACCCGTCTAACAGAAAGCATGTATGGATTTAGTGTATTATGTAACAGGCAACTGTACAAATTATAAATCTGTTTTAGGGTTATTAAAAATAACACAATGAATTTATTTTTAAAATAAAAAGTTTTAACGACTTTAGCAGAAGATAAAACCAACAAAAAGGTCTAAAATAAAATCAATCTGAAGAAATTTTGCTTTAACTGAATTACAATGAATCCATGTTTGAATTTTCTTTTATGTACGCATGAAAATTAAAATTACTTCTTCTCTATGACATCTTAGGCAAATGTTTTATTTTACAAAGGAAAATTTAAACCATTTGTAACAACTCCATCCTACTTGTAAGTAGATTCTTATTATAAGACACCTTTTTGTGCAGTCTTGAGGAAAATGACACCCCAAAAAATTACAAAAGCAAACAAAAATCATGGCAATATTAAAACATCATATATTGCTATTAATATATGGTAATTTTACCAAGCATTTTAAATAAAATTTACCCATCATTGACAGTAGGTGGTTACAAAGGTGTATAATCGAAATTTGTTAATTTCTGGAGCCCTCACGAATGAAGATAAGTAAAGAAAAGGTCATTTCGCCCGTGGTAATCATAATTTTGCTAGTGAATATTGCTATTTACAAAGTCACTAACCATTAGTTTAGTTGCCAGGTTTTAAGATAGTTATTTCAAAATACAATTCTTATACCAATAGAAGTAACAAAGTTATTGTGCCATTTCCATGGGTGCGGATCGTTTTGGATTTCTCCCTTATTCTATACTGGCTCATCAATATTGTTGAGTGAATACAAAAGTTTTTCACCAAATTAACCCATTGTACTTTTATGATTCCAAATAAAAATCTTGTATCTTGGCCGATTGATTTCAAGGTCTAGCAGATTATAATTAAGATACCTTAATTGGGCCCTACTGTATAGGGCTCTCTTCTTGGGGATCGGATGCCAAGACACATTTTCCCATTTAGGGACTATTACTATGAATGTACTTTCAGTAACGCGCTGTAGCATTCTGGGTATTACGGTGGAGCTGGAGATTTCCATCCTTGTACTAACATAATTGGGAAAGCGTTTGACGTATTCTGCGAGTACTACATCAGTAATAGTTGCAGGATCATCTTTAATTAGGAATAAGTCGATGAATGGCGTGCCCGATTTCTTGAAGACCTCTTTTAGTATTGCATTCGATAGATACCAGCCCGGTAGGCTCTCACCCCTTGTGGGGCTAAATTCGCATATAACATTGTATTGACCTTGGATATGTTCTATTTGTATTTCTATGCTTCTATGTTTTGCGAGGTTCAAGATTTCTCCTGCAAGTTTTAGGAGTGTTATAAATTTGATACCATCTTGTTTTTTGAATTAGCAGATATCTTGCAATCTAATTCTCGTATGTATCATTTTTAAAATTTCTACATGTAACTAGTAGGTGTTTGGTGATTTAAGGCTGTGATTAGTAGTTTACCCGAGAGCCGAATTACGTAGCTTTTATGGATATTTATGACGTATTTCGTAGCACCCAACTTTTAACGCCTAATAGGTGGTCGGTTAGTTGTTCCTTCCGGAAGCCTTTGTAGTCAAGGATAACCCAACTCACCCCCCCCCCCCCCCTTTTTCTTTAACCTTTAGTTAGTAAACTTTTAGTTTAAGGTTACTTGATGTTAAGGCTTATGGGGGATGCAGTTCACTGTGGGAGACGAGGTGTCGAAACTGCCTTTTCTTTTTTACTGTACCTCTAATTTTGGATTATACGATGATGAGGAGGCTTAACAATTTTCGAGATTCTGTGTAATTTCATAGTCTCTTACTGTTTCTCTTCGTCCCGTAGATGGGTTCCCGACGGTGAACGTTGGGATCTTAATTAGAACCGGTAATAATTAATATTTCGGTTTTATAATTTGTTTGGCAGAAATTCATTAACTTTAACGCATTTGCTATAAGTGTATCCACAAGTGCAATTAATATCTTTTTCAGGCTTTCAGGGACTTCTGGGTGTTCTGCTACTTTTTTAGGGCAAATCTCGTATCAAAAGTCCATATGTGTTATGGAAACATATGCAAATTAGCATAACTGATGTTTTAGCTTTTTAGGTATAATAGACAACTTTCCAGTGTTTAATACGCCGGAAGTTTCAATTAGATGATTATATTAATTTTACTCAAAAATTAGTCGTCATCCTCCTCACAATTACGACGCGATTATCATCATGTGTGGTTACATTTCCCAGGTCACCACCAGCTGTCATTTGGGAAAAGGGAACTTTTAAAGTATTTAGCTATCTTCGGTTGGCTAGTTAAGCCAAAAGAGTAAGTCGTGTACAATTTTCCGTCGGGCTACGCTCCGGATGGCCCTCGGCTCACACTATAGGTCCGGTCCAGCCATACTAGGGACACGGTCTAGCCCAACTACGGGCCCTGTCAGGCCACGTTACAGACTCGGTTGAGTTAGACTCCGGAGCCGGTCGGGCCAGAATCCGGAGCAGGTCGGGCCAGGATTAAGACCCGGTCGGGCCAGACTTCAGAGCCGGTCGGACCAGACTCCCGCTAACCCGGTCGGACTAAACTCCGGACCCGGTCGGGCCAGACTCCGGGCACGGTCGGGCCAAACTCCGGGCATGGTCGGGCCAAACTCCGGACACGGTCGGGCCAAACTCCGGGCAGGGTCGGCCCAGACACCGGACACGTGCGTGCCAGATTACGGAGCCAGTCGGGCCAGACTCCGGACATGGTCGGCCCAAACTCTTGATCCGACGGTCGGCCCACTTGATCCGACGGTCGGCCCACTTGATCCGACGGTCGGCCCTTAAAAGGAGTCTAGTTAGCGCGAACGCTGTATTATCGTTATCCTTCAGAGTACTAATTATGTTTTGAGCTTAACGTTCGTATCATGACAGTGAGACGGTTTCATCGGCAATGATTACTCCCAGGATGCCAAATTAGACCAGCTTGGCGAACTGGCTTACTCGAGGCGATTGACCCCCTTGATCCGACGGTCGGTCCACTTGATCCGTCGGTCGGCCCACTTGATCCGACGGTCGGCCCAGAATTCGGGCCCGGTCGGCCCAGAAGTCGGGCCCGGTCGGCCCAGAATTCGGGCCCGGTCGGCCCAGAATTCGGGTCCGGTCGGCCCATTCCACTCGGCCGTACGTATATGTTATACGTAAATTGAGACTATAATAACCGTCTGGGATTGACCCGAGAGCGGAGTCTCATTCGTAGTTCACATTACCAACTACATCTGGTCGCAAGCCGAGATGAGTGGATATTTAATACATTCTTGTTACGATCGTCGTACAACGTTTAATTAGGATTTTTATTACATAAATATCTATATAGATGAACACACACCACTCGCTTGCGTAAACAAAAGCGTACTAACGAAATATGGCGGGCCTCCCGCCTCGGAGCGGCCCGAACCTAGCCGGCAAGCACAGCATAAGAAGGAGATAGCGATAACTACGTAGGTTAGGGAGGGAAAGGGATAGGTAATAGGTACACACACCCACTTCGTGAGCGTAAATAGGAGAACGTAATCTCGGAGGTCAGGCCGTAGGCACAGAACCGAAATTTTAGAATATGAACATCATCAACATTTGTGGTATCAATTTTCTTTTATTTTGGCAACATTTTGATATAATGGCGTCTATAAAATTTTTGAATTATTGTTTTTGCTTTACCTATTATTTTATGTCAAAATATTAGATTAATCGTAATAATTGCATGTGAAATGTTATGTTACAATGTTTCTTAAAATTATCCGAGATACTGTGACATCAGTTTATTGCACAAACCATCATTTTAAAATAAAATATCGAGAGCTGATAGCGCTACGATTCGGCCTTGAGCACCAGAGACAAATAAACTAGAGAGACGGTTAACTTCATACATATTTTTTAACACGATAAGGAAACCCTCACATGCATGCATTTTATGTCTATAGTCTGTTATACAATTAATTCATGAATAGTTGGGTCTCTCTTTCTTTCCCGCGTCAATTGCCTTATGTGCTGTTTTTTCTCTTTCGCACGAAGGTTATGTTTAAAAATAAATATGGCCGTAACACTAGAGATGTAACCGTATTAAAAATCGACTCTGCGGAAAATAGTAAACTTTAAATAATTAGGGATGTCCTTAAGGCCAGGTTCATACTATCACCTAAAATTAAATTTTCTCTATAATGAGTATATGGCTTAATCGTGGTTCCGACACATGTAATATTGACTCAAATAAAACAAAATATTTTTCTTGAATTATAAATATTTATTTTTATTATACTATTTATGTAAATTTTGTTTTCACGCCCAATTTATAATTATTTCCGAACCTACCAATAACCCGCGAAATTCAATTATTATAATTGCAGCTTTATAATAGGCATCTTGAAAAATTGCATTTTCTGTACGATAAAATATACCTGAACAAAGCTACAAAAATACGTAAATACGTAAAAAAAATAGATAATTTTATTATTACTATTACAATTAAATCACTACATACATTTAAAATTGCGAATAAAATTTATATATAAAAATATAAAAGCCAGCTCGGGCTGGCCAATAACAATGCGTTTATTTAAATAGGCCCTAACCTAGCTAACCCACCAGCCTTTCCCTAGCTACCTAAGTGATGACTACCCGAAGAAGAAAGGCAGAAAGAAACTCCGGGCTTATTTTTTTGTCATCAATTACTGTTCTTTTTTTTAAGCATATTGTGTACATAGTAGTCAGATAGCTTACATAAGCTGGTGCACGCACAGCACCGATAAAATCGGATGAATTCAAGGATTGCAGGATCAATACAGGGATTAAAAACCTGGACATGCATAAGCAAATACCAAAAAAGAGGAAATGAATAAATAAATGGTGTACAGCGTGCAGTCGCCTACATTTACAAACGTTATTTTAATTTTCATCTTTACAATTCGGTATTATAAAGGCAAAATGCAATGAAATGATCTTTTACTAGTCTTCCGCTAAATGATATTATGTCATATAAATCAAGACCAACATACAAAACCCAACACTGGATTGTGAATATTTTGCAATACCCGATTAATTACATGCGATGTGACATGATTCAATGAATGATTTAAAAGCGGAGCTATCAAAGAGGTGCAATTTTATTTTTCCCGAACTTATCGACACTATGCAACACTGCGGCGTGTTTGATGTTTTATTCAATTGTATTGTACGGTATTAGAAATAATTTAAATCTAAAATCTATTCCCAAGAGCGTAATAACAAATTTTACATCTGTACTGGCGCCAAATAGGGAGCACAAAAACGGGAGCCCCCATTAAAGTTAAATATGCATTTACAAATTAACTAGTGCTTCACAAAAAGCATTCCATGCATAATGTTATATTTTGCAATATCATGTTAATGGCACACTTGCAAGTAAAAATGCTACAAAAAATTGTTGCGATCCACTATAATGAAAATATAATATTAAACAAAAAGGTAAAATTAAGAATTTCTGCACATTGTAAATCAATAAAAATATGAACAATTGTGGAAACACACAAAAAATACTACTTTTGTAGAAAGGTGATTATTCGACAATAATATAGATTCTAGTAGGCTAATTTTGATAATTACTTATTTATTTAACGGCATGCAAACTTATAGGTAACAAATAATATTTATAGTCCTACACACACACACTCACGCCTTTTATCCCAGAAGGCGTAGGCAGAGGCGCAACTAGCACACCCAATTTTCGCCGTGCGTATTCTGTCCTATGATGTGATAGGTGGCGAGCCTATCGTCATATTGGGCACAAATTCTAAACTCCGAGCTGATACTGATTAACAAAACCCAATATCACTTCCCTCAACCCAGGGATCCGACACCTCATCATTGTCGTCGAGCCTTAATACACTAGTGCTTAAATAACATTGCAATGTTACTATTATTTTTAATAAATAATCTTATTTTTCCAGTAAGTAGTCTTAATATTATGTCTTACTCATCTAATAGTAATTACAAGTAACAATTTTATAGTTATTGTCTACCTCTTTTTTATCTATAATAATATAATGTTATCTATACATATAATAAATCAGTAGTACCGGTGTCTGTACATTTAAAGAAATGTGATATAAAGAATGGGGGCGACTAAAGAAGAGTAATGAAAACAAATCAGCGATTTTTATAATTCTTTTCTGTCCGTCTGTTTTTGTTTGTTTGTTACAGGACATCTCCGAAACTACTGAACGGATTTCTATAAAATTTGGCATACGGGTAGATCATATCCTGGATTAACACATAGGCTACTTTTATCCCGGAAAAACTTTGTCGAACGGGCGGAGCCGCGAGCAAAAGCTAGTAATATAATACAGTAATAGTAAAAGGTAAGATTCTAATTTTAACATCTTTTTCTATACAATAACGTTTAAGGTAATGTTAATTACTTTTTAGTTGAAAAAGTCATCTAATACGTAAAATGAATTAGGGTGTAGGAGCATAATAATGCATATAGGATTTAAAAAAATGAATGCTCAACACTCAGCAAAAGGTTAATTAATAATTTTAAAGACTACCACAATGATTTTATACAATACAAGTGGTCACACTTAGCCTACTATACAGTATGCACATAAACTAATTTAAACACACAAAAAAACATAACATGCTTAATTATACTTAAATATACATTTACAAATTATTCCCTCACGAAAAGCATTCCATGCATAATGTTATATTTCGCAATATCATATAATGGCACATTTGCAAGTAAAAATGCTATAAAAATTAAAAAAAAATGTTGGATACACTATAATGAATATATAATTCTAATAAAAAGGTAAATTTACTGTTTATAAATGAATAGAAATATAAACAATTTCAGATACACTCAAATATACAACTTTATACATACAATTATCTGGTAGGTGCATTTTAAGGTGTAAGAGCATAACTATGCACATAGGATTTAAAAAAAAACAAATCCTTAACAGTCAGCAAAATAATAATAAATTTGAAGACTACCACTATGACTTTACACAATACAAGGAGCCACCCTTAACCTACTATACTATACACTATAGACATTAACTAATTTAAAACCATAAAAATGTGGCTAATACACTTTCAAGAAAGAACAATTTAATTTGCAATAATTGTAATAATCGTAGACAAAATACTATGAAGAAAAAACATACTACAATTAAGTGTGATTAGGTACTACGCCTTCTTACTGATCTATAACTCAATCCTTTTGTGACTTTTTCACGGATTAGAGTTTCCATTTCTACATCTTTAGGCCTAGAATCAACATTATTCATTCTATTATTAAAATTAATACACCATTGCTTAACTTGCATTCTAATCATGTATACCCAAAAAGCTTTAATAAGAGCTGTTTTATGTGAATTACAATTGTACCACGCAGTGTCAATTTTTTTTTTTAAAGTACCTATTAAATCAGAATAAACATAAACACTGCAAATAGATGGCATCATTTTGTCAATAATATAAATACTCTGCCAGACTATTTGACTAAAATTATCAGAAGGATAATATAACCTGTCTATATTAGAGCTATACTCTCTTAAATGAATTAGTTCGTGAAATGACTCTCTCTGAGTTAATAGTGCTTTTGTACAATTATCACAATCTTTGCAGTTCAAATTGGACATCAAAAAACGACAAACTGCACCAGCAATATATGGTACAGCCTTATGTTGGAATATATTCTCGTTAGGTATAGTATTTGCTATAAAGTTAGATTCATCACAATGAATATTTTCAGTGTATGAACCATATTTTTGGTGGCTGACTAAATGTTTTAATGTACCCAACATTTTGTCATCATCATTAGAACAATTAGTATATAAAGATTTACCAGTAGTAATGTTGTTAATTAGCAAGGTTTTAAAAGCCGATACAAAGTGAGTACAATTAGGATTTGTACTGAAATTACCATGTGCCCTTATTTGACCGAAAAAGTTTTCTATTGGATCTTGATTAAGACGTCTAAGACTTAAAAATTTTACACCATCAATTCTCAGTAGATCTGACCATAAATGTCTTATTGTTTTAATATTATGCAAAAAATGCTTTAGTGATAAAGGCTTCCCTTCCCTTTCATTGGAAGCGTCAAAACGCATTGAAGATAGCTTTTTCACAGCATCATTCCAGAATGCAATGTGATCAGAATTACATGAAAGAGCATGTTTTAACTTATTCCCATAATGGCCAAAACCATTTAAACTATCAAACAAATTATTTATGAATAGAACCATTTCTGCTGTGAATAAACCATTTTCAATGTCTGCATTTAAACTTATGTAATCATGATCCTGGAGAAATAGCAGAGACTTCATGTGGATTTCTAGTGATGAAGCCACTTGCCTGCTAAAAACTTGGGCTGCAAATTTGACCTGAAATGTTTATAATATACATATTAGTTCATAAATAAATAGACAATTTTAATTAATGGTATGATTATTTTATCTGTCATGATATTTTATTAAATGGCATAAAGAAATCTATATAAAACACACAGCACTTTCACAAGAATATGGTAATTAAACATATACTGAGTGTACTATTATTTACAAGCGGCGCTAGCCTAGTTGAGAGTGGAACGGACTGTCTAGACGAATGTCCGCAGGCTCAAAACCTAAGGGCACGCACCTCTGACTTTTCTAAAAAACTATGTGTGTATTCTTTGTGAATTATCGCTCGCTTTAACGGTGAAGGAAAACATCGCGAGGAAACCTGCATATCTGAGAAGTTCTCTATAGGAATTTCGAAGGTATGTGAAGTCTGCCAACCCGCACTAGGCCAGCGTGGTGGACTAAGGCCTAAACCCTCTCAGTTGTAGAGGAGGCCCGTGCTCAGCAGCGGACAGTATATAATACAGGGCTGGTATGGTATATGCTGAGTTTAGTAAATCGTATTATTTTCTATTCCATATAAAGTAATTTACAAAATCAAATACAGGAAACTACCCTATTCTCTTTGCATTGGATTCAAGAAGATGTCTTTTATAACTAACAAAAAAGCAAAAAATAAAAAAAAACAGAACCTTTTAACAAAAGAAAAACTGACTCCAAAAGCCACCACAATCCAAAAAAACAATAATGTACAGACATTGGCCTGTTACAATTTTATTATGTACTAGCATTGCGCGCGGCTCCGCCCGCATGGAAAAGTTTTCCGGGATAAAAAGTAGCCTATAGCACTCAGGAGTAATGTAGCTTCCTATTAGTGAAAGAATTTTCAAAATCGGTTCAGCAGTTCCTGAGATAAGCGCGTTCAAACAAACAAACAAACTGTTCAGCTTTATATATTAGTATAACGCATACTCACGCCTTTCATCCCCGAAGGGGTAGGCAGAGGCGCAACTAAGGCACCCACTTTTCGCCTCGTGTATTCCGTCCCATGATGTGATAGGGGGCGAGCCTATCGCCATATCGGGCACAAATTCCAGACTCCGGGCTGATATACTGAATAGAAAAATCCATAATACTTTGCCCGACCCGGGGATCGAACCCAAGACCTCAGCATTGCAGCCGTACCGTAATACAACAACGCCACTGAGGCAGTCGCACCGATATATTAGTATAGATAATACATATATGTAGAGATTAATGAAATCTGTTTCAACGTAGAATCCAACATGTTCCTATTGCACACCTTCTGTCAATCAGTCAAGACTTATAAACAGAACTGTAATAGAATAATGTATATTTAATTACCTTCATTTTGTCATATGAAGTTGGATTTATGTGTTTCTCAGTAAGTTTGGTGCTTCTTGCTCTGCCACCAAAACCATCCACTTTATAAAGGGTCTCAATATATTCCCACTTTGCCCTTTGGTTGCCAATGAGAAGATGTTTTTTCTGAAAATTATTTCGAAAACATTTCAATAAATGAGGTACGTCATAGATATGGTATAATTGGTTGGGGCCTATTTTATAACAGTTATCATTTGTACATTTGTTACTACGTAAGAGTTCAGCATTAGAATCTGATATTAATGACTTAATAGCAGCAACATTGGCAGAACCTTGATCACTGATTGTAGCTCTTACTACAAATCCTGATTTAAAAACTGCAAATACTATTTCTTTGATAATATTCTTTAGAACAAATGTTTTAACCCCATCTCGAGCAAAATAAAATGCAATTGGAATTTTCCAAGGAGAAAACAAACCCCGTAACATGAAAACTAAAGCTTTATCAGCCACATTGCTAGTACGTTTACCAGAACCTATATCTTCAAAACCTTCAATTACCCCAGTAAAGAAATTAAAATTTAAATGTTTTTTAATGGACATCTCATCAAACATTAATGTGCATTGCCTGTCTATTTCGGGTTTATCCAAGGCAGCGTCTGCCAAATGTTTAAATATAAAGTCATTAATACCAGGCCTCAAAGGAATATTGCTGAGGAGAGAATTTATTCGAGATTTACATGGTAATGCTAAATGTTTTCGTAAAAATCCATAGCACTTAGGGCTTAACTTATATAATGACAAAGCAAAGACTTTTTCTGCATCTGTATAACGGCGACCTTTTAATGAATTACCAGACAAACGTAATTGTGAATCTACTAATAACTTCCCATATGTACTTAAAATGTTATATTTTTTCAAAAACATCTTTGTTTTTGGTGCATGAAGGTCAAATCTAGTCTTTAATTTTTTATACCTTGATTGCAAGAGACGTAATTTATTTTTTAAAATGTTAATTGAAGTGCGTAAAATTTGTTTACGAGGGGTAGCTTCACCAGGATTTAATCTAATACGATTAACTAATCTACGTTTTACTCGGCTGTGAGTTTTTAGTTTTTGTTCATTACATACAGCAGTGGTGGTTGATGTGGATGGGGTTATACATATTGGAAGATGTTCCGTATTGTGAGGTATAATAGGAGTGAGTTGAGATGGAGTACTACTATTTGCTTCATTCAATGAGGCATGAATTGATTTTTCATTACACACAGCAGTGGTGGTTGATGTGGATGGGGTTATACATATTGGAAAATATTCCGTACTCTGAGGTAAATTAGCGGTGAGTTGAGGGGGAGTACTACTATTTGCTTCATTCAATGAAGCATGAATTGATTTTACCGCGCTAGATAGCTCAGAATCTATTTGTACACTAGTACAATTTTGTTCTATAGTAGGTCGAGTAACTTCAGAAGGATAAACGACTTTAAAAATAAAGGGTTCAGTAACGCTACTAGTGGGTGAAATTTCTAATATCAAACCTGGGTTTATTTGTTTATCAGAAGGTTCTAAGTTTAATAAGGGAATCGCATTGGGTGTTAATTTTAGATTCTGGTTAATATGTTCGGCAAGAAAATGCTTATGACAAAAACGGATCCCTTCACGTTTAGTGGGAGGATACTTTTGTAAAAAGGGACATAACCTCAACCACACTTCCCACCTTGTTTTATTTGTGAAAGGCACACAAAAATATTTAAAACACCGGCCTCGAGTACTGCACCCGGGAACACAGCACTTATAACCCATTATATTATCAAAATAAATCGAACTATACGAAGAAAACAATTACACGTTTGAACTGGTAAACACTAAGATTGCTTTTATAAAGTACTGTTTACAAAAACATTCGCACACAATAAACGAGATTAATAAGATAACGAATAAATGAAAACCGCCTTTAAATCGAAATTGCGAATTGCAACACAAATTTGCACGCCACGGACAGCGACTCAGAGCAGCGGTTAACCACAATATAAAATGGCGGTGTACGCATTGTTTCAAAACTATCTGACGTTTATTTCTTATCGAATGACAGCTTTTACTATAACACACACACTAATAAAGGTCAGAGTGTAGAAAGAGATGCACGAGTTTACTATTTATAAAATGTATGGAAAAATTGTGAAAAGTGCGATAGTTGCGTAACGCTATTGTGTTACTTTTTTTCGCTGAGTTAAACGGGCCTGTTGAGCACTGACGCGGGATGTTTGGTTACTAGGCTAATTAAGCCTAGTTTTACTTGCCTCACTAAGCGTGTATGTTCACGGTTTCTATGTGTTATTATTCTAAGTATGCTACAGTCGGAGAAAGAGTTTTTTATTTTAAGTTTTGGATCCCTGAATTGTGGTATACGCCACGAATCTTTGCTAGTTAGTAAGATAATAAAGAAAATAGTTTTCATAGTCCTTCTCTCCTTGTATCTCGTATTTCAGACTAAATTAATCTATACTAATATTATAAATGCGAAAACTTTGATGTTTTTTTACTCAATCACACCAGAATGGCTGAACATCCAGATCGGATGTTTGGCTCAGAGATAGATTATAGTATAGAAATCATGGACGTATAAAAAATATTTTTTTATACGTCCATGATAGAAATAAAATAAATAACACATAGGCTACTTTACCCCGGAAGAATATATTCTATATATAGCGGGACTTTTATCCCGGTAAAAGTTTTTCACGCGGGCGTAACCGCTATAAAAAGCTGGGTAAAACAAAAGTATGACTATAAAACTTTCTTTTATACAGCGAATATTTTACCCAACGCTTTCTTGTTACACGTTTTTTGCTCTAAATTCCAATTTATTTTATAACTATTCATACTAAGACGATTGAAAACGTGTGTTCTCCGTGAAATCTTGAGTATGACTCAGTATGACTGAAGGTGATTTTGAGTGATTGTGTAATGCCAATTTGTTTTCATTATTCACTCGTCAATCATGAGTAATGGAATTGAATGCCGTTTGTGTGAGCGTGTAATGGGCGCCTAAGAGTTTGGTAAATACCAGAGGGTGTTTGCGATACTTTCGGAGCAGTATCATATCGTTTTAGATATAACGTTGTCGATTACGCGAGTAGCCCTCCTGTTAGTAAGTTATCGAGACCGGCCGTAAAAGATTCAGAATTCGACTTCTAAATAATGGTTTTTGAAGGTGGTTTAATTTTTTTCTTTTTATTATGTATAACACGATAACGCCTTTCCATATTATGTATTATAATTCTTGGGGGCATTATAATTCTCTTTGATATAATACCTTTGGGTATAAGCTTCTTGTTTACCAAAGAGGAGGCTTTTCAAATGAAGCCTCTCCTCCTTTATCCTGTAGATACAAATACAAGAATGTAATGATATAATAATATGCCATAAATTTTCAAACTTTTATTGGTATTATACATCATATAACTTATTGTAAAATATTTTAACAAAAACAATTACCTCAGCAATGAAAAACTAAAACATACGAATATTTGAATTTCTATTTTTTATAATAATGACTAAAATATTCTACGAAAGATAAAATATATTTTTACACATTTGCATTTACATAGATTACAATATTATGTCTACATCAAGATACACTACAGCAAAGTAAAAGTAACAATGTGATGATTTGCTCGCAATTTAAATCTCAAACTATTTAACATTTGATATAGATAATTAATGAACTTTAAATAAACTCTTAAATGAGTGACAAGCAGATAGTTATAATATCATTTTGCATAGAAATGTTTCTTCAATAATGGACTATTAAAAACTTTCATTTTATTAATAATACATTAGTAGAACTGGACAAATCCTTATTTATAGACATTTTTGTAGATGACAGAGTTACAACAGCCGGCAAACAATTTGAACCACTGCTGCGTGGTGGGGGATATTTTTTTTTCGTAAATATAGTGTTACTTACGTACAAATAATCCCCACCACGCAGTAGACCTTCAAGTTGTTTGCCGGCAGTTATATAACAAAAATGTCAAACCGTATATTGGGTGTAGATGACTCGACACAACTTACCACACAGAGATGCCCTGTTATACCATTTAGTTTTATCATTCATTACCATTCTATCAAACACACTTGCGCATATGCACCTGTATAATACGCCATGCATTACATAATCTGCGTTACGCACTGATGTTGCGCCTGCACGTCAGCATACGTACCCAATGTTTTATGAATTAAAGGCGACTGTTTTGGTTCAATAACATTTCTCATCTTCGTAAGTGCATAATTAATATTATTGCATACAGTCTTTAATACATAATTTTCCATCATTACCATGATATAACAAATATTTAATGTTATTTTGTATTATACACAGATCTTCAAACATGTTTTATTCAATCAAAACTTATCAATTCTGCTGTATTGTTGTTATGCTCTGATTTCACTGGAGTTTGGACTTGCTGCGTTTGACTTATTCCAGTTTGTTGCTGATCTTGAGGCATGTTGTTAAAGTTTTGTGGCTGCATTTTTATTTGTTGTCCAGATATATTCTGAGGCATATTCGGCCCTGTTTGCACTCCTGGTTGTCCTTGATGACCTGTGCCACCCATTTGGATCTGACCTTGCATTTGTGGTATTTGCTGAGGTTGATGCATCATATTACCCTGCATCTGATGACCTACTTGTTGTCCAGGCATCATTTGTTGTCCCTGGCCAGGATGCATTTGTTGCCCTTGAGGCAGCATTTGTTGGCCTTGCTGTGGGCCATTTTGACCTTGGGGTGGCATTTGCTGACCTGGCATCATCATTTGTTGATTTGGTTGTTGCATAGACTGGCCTAGCATACCCATTGGCTGTCCATGGTGTGTCATTATTGGTGCTTGTGGTTGTTGTTGAGGCATGTGTTGACCCTGAGCTTGTGGCATTTGGGGAACTTGGGACGGCGCATTTTGGTTTGCTTGGTTAGGATGTGACATAACTTGAGTTTGTCCAGGCAATGGCTGACCCTGCATCATTTGCTGCCCTGGTAATGTAATGGGTTGGCCTTGAGTAGGCATTTGTGACTGTTGCATATTATGAGGCTGAGAACCAGGTTGTTGATTTTGCATATTCATTGGATAGCCTGGCATAGAGACCGGCTGATTTAGGTTTCTCATGTTCTGCATTTGCATTCCGAGCATTGGGTTACTTTGATTCATGAGTGGTTGACCCATGTTCTGTTGGCCTGTAGTCATGGCAGGCATCATAGAATTTTGGTGCTGAGGTTGGTTTGGAATGTTTTGTTTTGCCAAATGCGCGTTTTGACCATTCTGTTGTAAAGTAGGTTGTCCTGGCAAACCATTGGTTACATTCTGTGGAATCATTTGATGCATGCCTGGTTGTGCAGGCATACGCATCTGGTGCATCTGCTGCATCATCATTTGCTGCTGCATAGGTAATTGTTGACCGATCGATGGACGTATGTTTGGCTGATTAATTGCTTGTTGACCACCAACTGTTGGCTGACCAATAGCTGGTACAGATGTAGACATAGCATAAGTGTTTGACATCTGAGGCATTGATTGGGCCACTGTCGCCAATGGGTTAACACCCATAGGCGCATTTGCTTGCGATACTTGTGGCTGTCCTGGCATAGAGCCATCTGTAGTCGCCTGAGGCATCATCTGGTGAAATTGTGGATTTCCATAAATTGGCTGATTTGGGTATCCAGATTGGAATTGAGGCATTGATACACTTGGCATGAAATAGCCACTGTTTGCAGACATCATATACTGATGTTTCTGTTGTTCCTGCCTCATTTGCATCTCTCGTTCTTGTTCCTGCAATCATAAAGAAAAATGTATTTTTTTCTTCATTTTAGAAAACAATTACAGTAAACACTGCAGCAGATACGCTAGCAGAAGGTATAATGTACGTTGGTAAATAGTAACCTGTACACGTTGCAGAGCGAGCTGCCGCTGGTACTGCAGGTACTCGTGCTTCTTCTTGCGCATGGCCTGCAGCTTGGCGGCCATCTGCATCTGTCGCTGCCGCTCGGCGGCCTCGGCGGCGGCGGCGAGGCGCGCCGTGTGCTCCGCGCGCAGCGTGTCCAGCGCCGCGCGGCTGTCGCGGATCTGAGTCACCTTGTCCTACAACAAAATATAAATCGTAACACCTATAGCATTGTGATCATATATAACCGAGTAATCTAATGGTTTATAGACATAGTAGGGAAAAATTAACGACAAGCTTTGCGGTCAATAAAGTAAAACGGATTAATCATGGAGGGGGCTTGTAGGAAGGTGGCTGGGTGAAAATCAAAAATATACACTTCTGCTCGCGGCTCTGCCCGCGTGAATGAGTTTTTCCGGGATAAAGAGTCCCACTTTATATTTCCCTGGGATAAAATGTAGCCTATGTTACTTGCTGATAATGTAGCTTTATATTGGTGAAAGAATTTTTAAATCGGTCCAGTAGCCTCGGAACCTATTCAATGCAAACAACCAATCAAATTTTTCCTCTTTATAATATTAGTATAGACAACCATAAAATTGATATTTTTTTATTAATTTAAGTAAAGGTCAAAATATTACCTGTAAACTTTCTAAATACACTCTCTTGTCATCTTGCTGTTGAATGTATTTCAGAAGGCGTGAATGCATAGCGGTTATGTTCATAAATAGAGTCTGAACTGCGGTATCGTTGGCGATAGAGCGTCCTCTGCAATGAAACAAATAAATTATTCATGTCACAATTCTGTATAATTTAGAAAAGTGAAAGTATCGAAAATATTTTAAAATTTGCAAACAAACCGTGACGAGTTGCTCTTCATTCTGTTGACGAATATCTCCACTTGGGATTTAAGCGATTCCACAAACTCATCGATCTCCTTGTCCTCGACGTCATCATCTTGCGCTTTTCCAGTTGCCAACTTAGTAAAATCCTGTAAATGTAGAAATTAAAAATATAATCAACTTTACGTCCTGGCGTAACAGTAATTAATTTACGTTAAATTGTATGGTATGCACTGAAAGCTAAGTCTGGGCTTTCCATAATATGCAATAACCTCTGTATTTATAAGGAAGTCTTTAGCCATATTAAACACAACAGTTGTTACACCCTCACGTCAGCTTTCTTTGAGCCTGTAGTACTACCGTTATTAAGCCGGCCCATTCATACTACAGAATAATATATACAACATGGCTTATGACTCTGTTAAAGTTACTCAGCTCCATCTTACAAGAGTATCAGTGACTGTCAGCAGCACTGGCGTTTGGCAGTGCGGTATACCAGGCAAATAATACCCTAATAGCCGACACATAACTCGAGCACACTATTGCGTGGTGTTTTTTTTTCGTATGTTAGTGGCGCTAGATTTACTACAGTGCTGCTACTATACCTAATATACTATACTAAAGTAAAATATCTAATTGTGTGTTCCCAGAATTCTATATATGATATTATATTGTATAATTTTCATTTGGGTACTCATTCTCATTTCCTTAAATGTAATTTCAATTTAATATACCTACTTATTACTTAAATTTCATAAAAAGAACAATAGATGTTTATATAGCTAATATTAATACTGGTGTTACTTTTTTTATTCAATGCATAATGTGACATCTTAAAATGTTGTGCATTTATGTTTTTTTTTCTCTTAGAACTAAGTTATAATGTAAAATGTAGCAACTACTGGATGTCCTAATAATAAATAAATACCTCAGCAGTGTCTTGCGAGGAGTGCGAGGTGTGCGAGGCGGGCGCGGGCGCGGTGGGCGCGGCGGCGGTGTCGCGCGACAGGCGCTGCTCCCAGTAGCTGCGGTCCAGGTACCGCGACAGCTCCGGGTTGGCTTGCGTGCTGTGCTCCGGAGATGCGCTCACTGATGACGGCGTTGGAGATACTATGAAAAAATATTTATAGTTGACACTACTTCATTGTATATAACTCTTTGGTGAAATACATCATATTTACAAAAATAAATACCATCGCGCCTTTTCTAGTGAGGCGGGGAAGGGACAAGGGTGTTATCACACCTACATTTCAACTGAAATGTTAAGTGCAGAGATGGGCCTATAATTGCCATTCGTCAGGCACAATTGCAAATTTAGGCTTGATACTGAGCAAATAAACCCAATATCACTTTATCTAATCCAGGGAACGAACCAGACACCTCAATACAGGTACCTACCGGTGGGGTAGGCGTACTACGGTATGACTACTCATACCGTAGTACACCTACCCCACCACAGCAGTACTTGTTTCAGCTCCCTTATATTATACCATACCATACCATACCAGCCCTGTATTATATACTGCCCACTGCTGAGCATGGGCTTCCTCTACAACTGAGAGGGTTTAGGCCTTAGCAGTGGCGAACTATAGGGTGGCAGAGGTGGCAAAATGCCACGGGCCAATGGCAAAGCTAAAGCTGTGAACGTGACATTTTTTACTGGGGCCTCATATGATACAGTTACGCCACTGGGCCTTAGTCCACCTTATATCATAAAATGTTTAAAATTTTCAAAAAAACCTGGAACCGAGGTCTTAAGCACAAGTTAGTAAAGCTTATCATAGAGGTAGATTTGTTAGTATAATATTCAACATACATGTAGATTTACCAGTGGGATGGTGTGGTGTGAGATCCGGTGCGATGTGTGGTCTAGACTTGCGCTCCTTCTCCTTGTGCTCAGCCTCGGACTGGCTGAGAGCGAGCGCAAGTTGCAACTCTTCTTCTTCCTGTAGCTCTTCTGCAGTTTTACCGCCCGGCCGCTTCTGATCGATTAAATAGATACTCTATTAGTCCAGAATTAAGATTTAGAAATTATTCTACAGATTAATTTCAAAAAGATGTTTAATCATCATAACAATATCTAGGAAATATGAATGGTGGAGACATGAACAGAATAATCTTAACGTAGTATAATAAATTTTATGTGCGACTGATGTAGTGACCACATTGTAAATATACTTATTATGTATGTATATTGTCATATAGTGAAAAAAGATAAAAAGGCCAATATTAGCTTTTCCTTTACTTTGTCATTCTTTATTCGCAGCGCGAAACCTTTTTTTATATGTCTCATAATCACAATTTTATTTCAATATACAATTATATTGTGTGCCCTTTTTATATAGTTTTCGTAACTATTATATAGTAAAATAAATGGTTTAAATATTGTGTCCACTATGCATGTCTAAGAATGTTACTCCTAAATAGTAGCTAATAGTAATAGTATACCATTTCAGACAGCCTACTAAACAGTTGAGTAGTTGAAGTTATATAACTCTGTTTTTTATCTTTCAAATGGTGTATTGATGTGGTATGTACTACAAATAGAGTTGGAGCAAATAACATGAGTTGAGTAATATTATAAAAATAAACATGGAGTGCAAAGTGCAAAAATAATACCCAGCATTATAGCCAGACAAGAAATTACAAACTTTGCTACTTTTCTGTAAACTAAAAATATGATTTATAAAATGACTGAAGCGATAGATGAATACATTGTACATTTGAAACAAATAATTACAACTTGAATAAGATTGAAAGGAAATGAAATAAAATAAGTCACATTTAAATTACAATATTTTTATTATACATTCATATAGGAAAGTGTAATAATTTGTATAATCGTCATAATTAAAGATAATGAAGTCTTAATTTCTAGTATTAAAATGACAGAAATAATGTCACATACTGTAAATTACCCTAAAATGTTAATAGGATAGAACAGTCTATAAAAAGAAATAAGAATTACATTAGACATACTAAATCTATAATAACAAACAATTATCGCACATAATCATACAAATTTACACCTAAAACATGAGTGCAATCACAAAAAACAATCAAATATGAAACAAAAATATTTTTGTCATCAGCCTTTTTATCTCATGGCTGGATAAAGTTTTTGCTCAGAGAAGTCCTTTTGAGCCTAGCCAATCTGTCCTAGACATTAAATACCATGATCCATATTAATTATAGATCACAATCCATTTATTGTGAAGTGTCACAATTCATCAGGCATAATCGTGTACTTATACTAGCAGATATCATTCAATTTACATATTTTATCTATTTTGGCCTACTTTTCAGTACTTTTTGAGCCTCCTCACGAATGTGGGTGTCTCAGGTACAGTAAGAGGTGCAGATGACTTTTCAGGAACAAATGGGTGAAGAGGTGGGACTGGTTTTGCATGATGAATTAATTTAGCCCTAATCTCAGCATTGGCCCGTTCTTCTGCCTCTTGCTGTTCCTTTTCTTTCAAAAGTCTAATCCTTTCCATTTCTTCTTCTTTCTCTTTGATTTGCCTTTCAAACCTCTCTCTCTCGGCGGCCCTCTTTTCAGTGGTCAACTCAAATGGTGCAGGTTTCACATGTGTGAAATGCTGAAGTACAGGCTTGAATGGTTCTTTATAAAGAACTACTGGTGGTTTAGCCTCAAAATGGAATTGATTCTCTTTATTTTCTGAAGATGTGGCTGATGAACTACTTTTAACAGTGGCACAGCGCATCTGTTTTTTAACTGCTCCAGGAAGTGGCTGGGCTTTGAACTGTGAGGCCTGCTTACGTTCCTCTTCTATTTGACGCCTGATCCTCTCTTCCCTCCGCCGTTTTAATTCTTCATCACGTTTTTCAAAAGAAAATGGTTCAGGTTTTATTGGACCTTGTCTCGGAGGGTGCTTATCAACGGGTTTTTGAATTATTTGTTTGTCATTCTTATGTTGTTCAGCTGTGGCAGGTTTTTTGTAATGGAAATTAGGACTCATTGGTGTAGTGAGATGAATAAGGGGCTTAAAAAGCACTTGAGGTTTTTCAAGGATGTGTTTGGGGGCAGGTCTTGCTTTGAACTTCAGTGGTGGAGTGGACGTTACTGTTTTCTTATGCACTTCAGTTAATTGGAAAGGCTCAGGAACAGTAAGGGGTTTTTTAGTCACCTCTGGCAAATGTTTTGGACCGTCAATAACAGACTTAGGTATAGGTTGTGCTTTGAGTTTGAACTTTCTTATCTCTTCTAATTCCCTTTCTTCTTTTTCCTTCTGTGACTCGATGTGAAGGGGCCGCGATCGCGCTTTGCATCGCAACATAGGAGAAACAGGTACCGTTAAGCCAAGACGACCTGCGGCGCCTTGGGAACGGAATATCTGAGGCTTCGTTGAATGGAAACGTCCAGGAGTGTCTCTTTGGTAGTGGTAAATAGCTTCAGCCATAGAAACAAATTTGGTTTTCGAAAGATCTTGTAGGGTTCCAGTCGGACGCCTGCATGTCTGATAACCGTCACTTTCATTGAATTCCAGCTTCACTAGATCTTCGCGAAGCGCGGCAATATCGTTCATTGACATCGACTTTCTCATACCATAACCATAAGCATTTTCAAAAGAATTATCCAAATGGTTATGATCACCAAAGTCCTCTTCTATTGGAGTTACTGGTTCTTCTTTTACGCAAAATTTTCCATTTGGTGTGAAATCGCCACGAAAGTTCGTCACATAATTTTTTGCCATTATATTGAAGTATAATTTTTATTTTAACACGATTTTAAACCACTCAATTGTTATTGTGTTGAAATCGAACGTCGTTAATTTGAAAAGCTTTCAACTTTCAAACGGCTACTGCCATAGATTATAGCAGTGTATGATACAGAAATGTTGCCAGATGAAATAAAGATTTGTACATTACCCAGAGCCATATAGGGAAAAAAAAAGTACTGGTCGATATATTTCCGAACGCAATATAAGTGTCAAATATAAAGTGACAGTTAATTTACATGGCGGACATTTGACAACTTGAAACACTATTTATTTCGGAAATTGAGAAATTCTGAATACAAAATAGAGTTAAGATAAGTATATTGGTACTTAAATCACTAAATAGTGCCTCTAATAAAATGGCGCAAGCATCGTTACCAAATCCCAATACATTGTTGCCGCTTGAATTGGTGGACAAGTGCATAGGTTCAAGAATTCACATTATCATGAAGAATGACAAAGAAATGGTAGGAACGTTACAAGGCTTCGACGACTTCGTCAATATGTTGTTAGATGACGTCACTGAATACGAATCAACGCCAGAAGGAAGGAAAATAACTAAATTGGATCAAATTTTACTAAATGGAAACAACATTGCGATGCTAGTGCCGGGAGGCGAGATGCCCGGTGAATCATACGACGGACAATGATAGTGAAATAGGCTAAATAAAATACTTGTAAGATTATAAAAAAACGAATTTCATTTTCTAACCTATCAATAAAATTGTAGAACAAGGCGAATGTAGTAGCTGTTCTGGCCTCTTTAAAGTTGATTAAGTAGAACATATTATACTTACATTTCAGAACATTATAATACCAAAACATAATGTTAATCAAAACTTTTACACACATCTTTTAACCAAAAAGCAATACATACGACAACTACTTCAGCTTTTATTCAAGAATATTATGTCCCAATCATGTAATAAGGGGTGAGCCTATTACTTTTTCAAACAAATTCCAAACCAAAATTAGTGAAATATTGTGTACAAAGAATAAGTGTATTTTATTGCAGGCAAACAACTGAAGTATAAGCATCATTAAAAACAGTATAAAAACTATGTTTGTCCTTAAAATGCTTATCTAACATAAATTTCCTTGTACAAAAATAATCTAAACCCAAAATGGTCACCTACTTGATGTTTTGTTTTAGTATAGTATACAATATCAGTGTAATAATGTATTCTATGATAAAAAATATTTGAGTCATAATCCTACTTCCTACTAATATTATAAACGTGAAAGTTTGTAAGTATGGATGTATGTTTGTTACTCTTTCACGCAAAAACTACTGAACAGATTTCGATGAAATTTGGCACACAGGTAGATTATCACATAGGCTACTTTTATCCCAGGAAAATATAAAGCGGGACTTTTATACCGGGAAAACTCATTCACGCGGGCGGAGCCGCGGGCAAAAGCTAGTTTTATATAAATTTCAACTTCATATCTCTACGCGTTCCTGAGAAAAAGGGTCTTGACAGACAGACAAACGGGCAACAAAGTGATCCTATAAGGCTTCCTTTTTTCCTTTTGAGGTATGGAACCCTAAAAAGTTGTATTTTTGTAACTACTTAGTTTTTTAGAGTATGAATGCCAAAGAAATGGTTATAAATACACACGCGCGAAAAAAATTGCCGTCGTTAGAGGCAGTTGGAGAACAAGTCAAAATTAATAAAATTAAACTTACGGTTGGTTGTGGAGGTCCATAATCATTGGCAGTATCGACTATGTCAAGCTTAGCTGATGAAGATGGTGGTCTGCTCACTTTGTCATAGCAAGCATCACACACACGCACCTGTGTTAAATAAAATATAATGTAAACAAACTTTTCATTTTGAACTTCGCAAAATGAAAATGTGAACTGATATGTTGCTTACCCAAGGATTGACATGGAAAGTATGCATAATTATGATGGTGTTAGTTTCACATATAAATACTAAGTATGCAGTAGAAGTAGAGTAATAAGTAGATTATTTCCTTTGAAATCATCATAATTTTAGTTTATAAAAACAAGTACTAGAATTAAGTATTATTAATAATTTTATTGAATATCAATGAATTTGCTATTTTAAGGATAACTTAGATTCAAGGATGGAAATAAGTTAATCTAAACAATTATCTAATTTTCAATATAAGTATTTAGATAATTAACAGGTCAAACTGCTGGGGCAAACATAGCCAAATATTTATACACAAGGTACTATAAATTATTGACCATTTAGTTTTCTCAGTTCTTTCATTCTTCCTTATGATAGGGTCAAATTGTAATCTCTAGCTTTCTCCAGTGTCATTCAATATAAACTCATCGAGTTTACACATTTATTATATTATTTAATCTAATGAAAAAGATACTTTACTTACTTCTTTCTCAATTCCAAATTTGGGTAATGTGGATGTCTTTGAGCTGCATTGCTGGCAAAAGACTTGGCCACACGCACGGCAGTGGTGTCTTCTGACTATCAGCGAAAAGGCCACTCGGCACCTTTGTGTGAACAGACCATTAATAACAAGGAAAACTTTGTGCAAACTATCATTTGCGTCATGGCGTGAATAGCAAAAAGGTTTGTCTTGCAAGATGTAAACCAAAGTGACACATAGCAACGTAGGAAATTTATTTCATTTATATATAAGCGAGCTATATTATATGAATATTATACGAACCTATGGCATACTTCGCCATCCGCCCATTCTGGCGCAGTATCAGCAGAAAACATCGCGTCTGATTCTTTTAAGGGTGGGAATTTGTATCCTTCCGCTTTCAGAATGTTCACAGTGTCCTGCACACAATAAAATTAATAAGCAATCTCTATGCTTGTATATTCATTAATTCATTTCACTTATTTACCATTTCCTAGATGTCTGAATCGTAAATAAGTGATAACCTGCTTCAAAGACAAAGAAATATGTTGTGTTGATGTTTTGATTGTTTTGTCTGAGCCTTAGGTGATTCATACAATCTACTGATAAGATATGACGTGTACATAGCGTGTCAATATGACAGCTATGGCATTGGGGCTTGAATAGCGCGGTAATATGAAAATATAAAACATACTCAACCAGTGCAGAACACACAAACTATTATTAATTACATAATATAAATATTTATAGAATTAATATCGGACATTGACAGCATGTTTGAGTAAACAAAACAATTCACTTTAATTTTCCACACAGCAGCTGATTAAATGAATGCTTACATGTGTGATTGTGTGCGTGCGTAGGCGGTAATAACAACTGCACTTGTACCGTACCGCAACACAGGTTTCTCACTAAGATATTCTCATATGAATTAGAGACCATGACGCCACAATGCTGGCAAGCACACTTAATTAGATTTAAAATGTAGCTAGATCAATACAGTGAAGCAGCATTGTTGGTAATGTAACCTTGAAGTGAACAAAAAAGTTCAGTGACCTTATTCTGCTCTGCGTTATGTTTATTTTGTAGAAATCTCGAAATTATTGTTACAAATTCAGCATATAACTGTAAATTGTAATGAGGTTTAGGTGTTCTCAGAAATGTTAGATATTGTAACAAGACATTTTAGGTTTCACATTTATACATCAAACATTTTCAAATGACTCACAGAGGTGCGACAAATAAACTCCTAATTAGCTAATGCTAATAGCTAAAGTTAATGAACCTATCCCATGAGACTTGTGATAGGCCAAAGGGAATACATCTCTTGCAGGACACAACTCCATGCCCAAACTATGTTATGAAAAAGTTTAAAAACTTAATGCTTGACTTTCAAGCCTTGATTATATATTAAGATCCTGTAGTTTGGTCTCCCAGATCACAGCTTATTTGCGGTATAGGGTATTATAAATAAAAAAAAGTCTTAATATGATCCTAAGGTGTTAATATACAACCAGCAATTTTATTATCATTTTTTCTATTGGTAAGTGCTATTAAAATGCATTTATACTTTCCATTTTAAATTTTCTATAATAATATTTTAATAAATAGATTAAAAAAGTCTTATTCAACAATTTGGAATTACAAATGCGTGTTTTAACTTCTTTTTGCTGTTTGTGACATAATATCATGGCGGCATCGTTTGGCATATATTTAAACAGATTAAAAAAAAATTACTTTAATTTGAAATTAAATATGTATTTCATAATTTTATGATCTAAAACTAACATTTTCAGATTGCTTATTGCCTAAACTATCTTATTGGTGTATTTTTAGTTTTTTTCTCACATACAGTAAAATACCCTATTAATATGAGAAAGCAAGAATCTACACTAATATATAAAGCTGAAGAATTTGTTTGTTTGTTTGAACCCGCTAATCTCAGGAACTACTGGACCGATTTTGAAAATTCTTTCACTAACAGGAAGCTACATGACTCCTGAGTGCTATAGGTTACTTTTATCCCGGAAAAACTTTTCCACGCGGGTGGAGCCGCGCTCAATTGCTAGTAATTTATATAGCAGGTCTAGGACATAATGTTAATCGTTTTTGCATAATATTTTAGATATTATTATACCTGATAAATATTCAGCAACATTAATCTCTACTAAATATACTTCATCTTACCTGAACTGCTCTATATTTTGGTGTGTTGCGGAATGCAAAAGCCCAAGCTTGTATCAGCTCAAGTATCTTGTTTCTTAGATTTTCATGTTGAGTGGTCTTGACCAAGTCTCGTAGCATCTCACAGAAACCTTTTGATGTCACTTCATCATGAACTCCTGAACCTAACGTAAAAAAAATATCACATATTTATGGAATCTCTAAAGAATCAAACCATAGGAAATAAGCTAGACAAAAGCTATGATTTTTCAGTCACTCATTATAGTTTAAACTGCACAATTAATTATTATGAAGCACTACAATTGTCTTCCAGAGCACTTACCACAGTTTTTGACAATACTCTCCAAAGTAAGTAGTGCAAACATTGCCTGGTGTGGATTCTGCGAGTATAGCTTCTTTTTGACACTTGCCACTGCATATTTTGGCCTAGAGGGAACACAGAGTAATTAAAATATTTTATATGGGATCATTGCCAGGTCTTTTCCAATTTTTTTCACATTTATGTTGGCAGAGTCACAAGAAACCTTATACAAATCAGCAGTGGCGTAACTATAGGGTGGCAGAGGTGGCAAAATGCTACAGGCCCCCGGACGGCTCAGATATTACATGAAATACGTGACACGGGGTCCTATGTGAAATATGTAAAATCAGTACATGAAATGAAGTATACTAATAGGTGTTAAAACCTGCCATAGTGGCCCACGTGAGTGTGCCCCATTCGGGGATCAGCCTATGTAAATTTAATTCAAAAAGGCATAACTGAGTCAATAAAAAAAAATTAAAGGCTGTGTGAAATCCCTATATTAAAGACATAATAATATTTTTTACTCATCATCACAATTGATTTAAAGATCATTTTATAATAATTTTTTTTAGTCACCTTTTTTTATTTATTCATTTACTATGGTGCACTAAAAAATATTGTCATTTGTTCTTAGTAATTATTATAGGCTGCTTACAATACTTTCGGATATATTTGTCTGTATATCTAGTGTGCACAGTGACAATATAGCCCCTACACACTAATGCCCCATATTTTTCTTCAAATGAATTCTGCCAACTTCCTGAGGTTTGAGGAAGTGGGGTACTGCATTACGATTGGCCGTGCCAGCATCATTACGTTTTACGTAACCATAGAAACACTATTTTTATTGAGGCTATATGGTTGCTGAGTGTACACTAAAGCAATCGAATAATTTGAATTTATCACTTTATTTTCATTAAGATATTGTTTATGAAAATATAAAAGTTAATAAGTGTTAATTTTAATCTTAGTAGGTTTGTACCTTATCTTAAATAAATAATTTGTTCTAACACTACATGTGCCCATTAGAATGTCTGATATAAATATTAAATAGCAACTTACAACTGACCTTTCTGGTCAGCAACATTTTATTATTCATAGACACAAACAAGTCTTAAGATTACTTTTGTGAACTCATTTCACCTTTAAATATAGGTCTAGAGAAAGTTTTGTTAGAAATTTTTATTTTTGCAAAAATAAACAAATGGAATGTAGGTATTCAAATTTACTTACGAACAATCATTTTGTCTTATCAGATCACAAATTTGTAGGATCGTCGGCCAATCGGGATCTAGGCGTAGATTACTTGTGGCTTTATCTAGAACAATTATTTCACCATTATAGTACCGAAACATTAATTAACATTGTCAAGTTGCGTTATTCATGCACTAATTCATCAATAAATCCAAAGGACATGGTAATTGGTCCGTTCTATTCTGATGTAGTAATAGAACACAAGAAAGCAAAATGCTATTCGGAGAAAATTACATCGCGTAAAAATATTGGAAGTCAATACCTAGATAAGATTTTTGCACAACAAAACATTTGGATCCAATAATACTATTTATAATTAGCATTACTTACCAAGTAACTTGTCGAAATTGCTACTTTTAAACATTTTACCCTATTAGAATAATATTTTTTTGTTTTAGAAAATCAACACAAATCAGTTTTATCGAGTTTTATGGACAGAAAAATGACAGCACAATTTTGTCAAGTTGCTTTTTTTGGGTGTTGGCAATATTTAAACGTCATCTATCTATAATCGGTAATAATCTATGGTTTTTATTATTTACGCTGACATTCTCACCATGCTGCACTGATTACTGTTAGCGACATCTAGTAAGTGAACTTAGTACTCACTTAATAATTGTCACTATTTTGGTTCTTTATACTATCAACAGATAGCATAAAATTTAATTTAATATAGTAATTATAATTATATTATTTTTATTTCGAGGAGTACCAGTGCATGAATACAATTTGTAGGTATTTTATTAAGTCAAAATAAAATGTATCATATTATTTGCCTAGCATTTCTGAGAAAAAGTATGAAGATAATATTATTGTGTTTTTTTTACTTCTTTAGGGTATTTAATTTTGTAAATAATAAGTAATTAATTAATCAGTAGCAATACATTTTTTATTCATCTTAAAGTTCTATTACTTTGTAATTAGACGATTAGTCAATTATTTACTCACCTATAGGTACATTTTTTTTACAGTAATAATCTATCAGGGTTTCTTATCAGTCAAAATTCTTATCTTCCAAGTTTTCATTACACATCGCAATAAAATGGCATGGTGTACCTATTTAGTGTAGTTCATGGGATTACAACTTTTAAAGACGTATCTACTTATTACGTTGCTGCGCGTGATAATTTAATTCATTAGTAAACAAGTGTCTAATGTTAATATCGTGTTTATAAGTGATAAATATGTGAAAAAAGTATTACAAAATTAACAATGACTGCGTTGATTAACAGTATAAACTATATAAAAAACCAGTTTGCAATAAATAATAGAATGCTATCGCAGTTGGAAGTGGATTTGCAAAAGTGTAACAACCAGTTAACAGCTCTTAAGATGATGGTGTCAACGTTACAGTTGCAAATGACTGCAATGCAAATGATTTATAGAGACATCATGGAACTGAGACAGCTTATTGTAATAGTACATCCACATTTACAAAAACCAAGTAATTCTAGAAGTTTTAATGCTCTAGTAGTATCTTGAAATAATGGTACTAAGTTTCTCCGCCGAACATAAAGGAGTATCAACCCTATGACTTTCGTCGAATTTTAAATAATCTATCACAAAGCCTTGTTTGTCTTGTCCGTAATTTACAACTGGCACGAATCTGCGTCCCCATAATATTTCTTGAGCTGTATAACTCGATTTAGCTTGAACTGGCTGACCCGTAGATTCGATGACGCCTTCGATAACCACCAAGACCTCTAATTTTGAATTGGAAATGTCATGAGCAGACAGTGTATAGAGAGGACTACATTCATTTATTCTGTGCACTACAGATATAGGAAACATAAATGAGATACTCTCGGTTGAGTCAATTGATAAGTTCAATTTGATTTGCTCATTCAAAACATAACCGGATCTGACGCACCGAATCAGATACGCGTTCACACTGACGTCGATGATTCTTGATTTTCTCGTGTTTCCAATCCTGAATAATAGGCACATTTCGCCATTTCTCTGATTGATGACAGCGTTCTTGGAGAAAATTAGAGTATGAGCTCGATTTTTCGGTCTCGTTAGTTTTGCGAAAACAACACCTACGATGAAAGACTGAGTAATAGTGCCAAGGATGCTTTCGAGACACATGGTTAGCCAGGCCGTGGGACATTCTAAAGTGATTGTTCTGCTTCCGTATCCAACTGTAGTGTGAACTTCAACGCTGAAGAGAAATATGGACGTAAAACCATAGATTTGTCGTATACAAGGTGTCCAAGTACTGTTTAAATCGTCGGGTAGATGTCCATCATCGAAATCACCGTGGTTATACATGATTATCCACCAGACAGCTGAGAAAAAGAGCCAAATAAACATGTAGGTTAAGATGCAGTAGACCAGGGTCCATCTCCACCGTGCTTCTATGAATGCAGTCACCACATCAGGTAGAACGTGGTATCTGAATAACTTCGACTTCTCCAAATTAAAGTTACCTGATTTAAAAACAACTCTTTCATTCTTTTTTCTGCGGCTTGAACTTCTGTGACATGCAAGACGTCTGTAAATAAAAAAAAATGTCTTACATTAAATACAAATATGTTAAACTTAAAGTGTATTCTTACCTGTATTTTAAAGATTTGACTGGCACTACTGGGATCTTGACATTTTCTTTTTCGACGTCAGGAAAATTATTTGCATTTAGTGGAAGTAATGTTTTTGTATCGTATATTTGCATTGTTTGAGAAATTTGTTTAGCAAATAAGACTAAACTATTTTCTATGATATCAATGAAATATGACTTAATTACGCATTGTCTTAGTTGTTACTGACAAACGTGTGTTTTCCGCAATGACATGATACATTAAACGGTGTATTTGAAGATGCGAGATAATAATATTTGCATACTGGCTATTGCACGCGACTTCTTCCGCGTAGAAGTTCCAGACAGATGAGTCACATGGAACGTTTAAAAAATTTAACTCATTTTCAGTTGAACGAAAATTGTATCTTCTGTATTAACACTTTAGCAGGCTTTGACCTTATTGCAGTAAAGTTCCTCGAAACAATTTTGGTGCTTACAATAAACAGAATTTCACTTTGAATGCTCATCTTACGTCTTATAAATTATCTCCATTACATACAGACAGATGTTGGTATAATTGTTAAAATAGTAATTACAGATGGATAGATAACATCATTGTTACGTCAATTTAAGGCAAAGTTTTACTTTTGTATACAGACCAAAGTAATTTTTTTCAGCAATGCACTTTAAAACTCAATGTAATCAAAGTTGAGGCATAGTAGAGACGTTTAAAAATAATATATTTTTATATAATTCCTTACGTTTTCCATGTCAGTATTCTTAAAAATATGATTAACCCGCCAACGCTCGCTTATATATAGATATAAGCGTATTTCCCTATATACTCGGACATCGGTGTCCACCGCGGGCGTTAACGGTTTAAGATGAACTAGAACCAAAATTAACCAGTGATTTTGTACCTAGAGAGTCAAAATACTTACATTTCCAAACATCCACACTCAACAATATTCAGAACTAAATAACAAAAAGAAACACCGACTTTCCCTTAAATAGATATTTATCCGGTTATATCTAGTTCGTTAATGTTATGCAATCAATTAACTAAAGGCATTGTCTCCACACAGGTAAGAATTTCGTTATAAGAGGTTATATAATGGCCGCAAACTGTTGTTGTGTGATTAAAACTGGACATTAGTCTATTTGATTGTCGATCAATTTCTCTGCGCTTTTGTAAAGATTCTCTCTGGCGTTATTCGAGTAATTTCGCAATACGATGATGACGAATCGAATTACAATTTCAGAGAGTAATTCGCATCTAACACTGCACAGTTCCTATATATTAGCTATGTAAAGTCCAGAAGATACTAATAAAGTTATGAACATATTTATCCGTTCAAAAACCATGAATCTGACAGCAGACGGGGATGCTTGCTGTCAGACCTGGCAGGAAAGAGCAGCGGCCCTGACAGACGAAAGAGCATACACACATGCAGGGAGCGTAATTCGATAATCGGCCTGCTCTTGAACGCGCCCGCGCCGGCAGACCATCTGTCATGTTGACTGACTTTGTCAATGAAGAGTGTAATAGCTGTTTATGAGGATACTCGGTGCCGCATTGCGATGTATTGCGTCGTTTGTGCAGGTGCGAGTATGGCTGTGGAGATTTGTAGTGATGCCCATGTTTGTTGCTGGGCTGCATATATGGTTTTCGTAAATGATAGAGGGAGGTATTATATTATGTTAATGTTTTCAAGAATCATTCGATTTTATAGTCTGGACCCCCCCTTTTTTTTCGCAGGAAAAAAACGCGTTATCGCTACCACCGCTGGGGGGTCAGTGGAACGGTTATGTTGGTTTCACCGGTCTTATAGTCCAATGTCGATACTTGGGAATATAGCATCATCCAAGCCAGCATGGGACCGAGTCCCTAGCCCTTTGTACACCCTACACCGGCATACCAACCAAAACCCGCTATGGCCTTTTTCGACGCATACGGGATTGTCCCGGGGTATCTTGTTGCACTAATAGCTGATAGCTGCACGGGACCACCCCAGCGCAATGCTGTATTGCGGTCCCTCTCTTACAAGAGGACTCAGATGCCCCCAAACTCTAAAAGACGCTTATGGCGTCTACGACAGCGGGAGACCGACCATCCGCATTGTCGTCCACCTCGAAGTCACTTGAATTGGAGTGAGCAGCCCCTCACTGCTTGCTCCGCGACTTTCTCTAAGCCCCATTTAGTCGCTTCTTACGACAGACAGGGGATGCCGTGGCGGAATTCTTTAGATGCCCCCGGACCACAGGGCATAGTCTAGTACCCCCTGACCACTATGATAGTAACCTACTTGTTTGTGTCTGGTAAATATGGTCAACATGGTAACTGAAGCTCTCATTATGTTATGGTGGTTCAGAGAGGGATCGCTCGGTAACCAAAATTATTCGCCAACCCCTTGTTTTTTGGTGGATTTATAAACTAGGTCAATATTATTAATTCTGACTTATTTTAAATATAACGTATCATTGGATCGTATGCAGGGAGACAATATAGCATACATATTGTTACCGCCTTTTAATATTTGTTACGGACCAACAAAACAGAGGTAGTCATTCACTTTAAGCTTTCAGTAAATAGTATGTTACGCAACATCATATATTTCTTCGAGCCCTGTTCTAACAAAAAAGATAGAGCATATTATGATTATTACGTCGCATGATATTAAGAAAATCGTAATTAAATATCGACAGCTAGGATGTAAGAGTGGATGACCGATGAGGTCAAGCCTATCCTAGAGAAGCGAGAGTAAAACACTTATATGCACGCAACTAACACACAAAAACATGCTAAATCCAGGTTATTAAGCTGTCTAGCTTTTATAAATAACGGGGCATGAAAATCTGATTGAATAGATAGTAATTTATCAGGCAAAAAATATTTGCACACTGTTAAGAACTTCACTGACCATACATACACGTATATTGCCTGTTCAAAAGCGTGTAGATATATTCAACGTAATGTTGCTTTCCTGGCAGGCAGTACTACAATCACACGTTGGTGAGACAATTTTTATCAAATAGCAGGATGTCACGCTTCCCACATTCCTAGTTCCTCCGGGAAGTAGTTTCTTGACGTACAACGGCGCAAGCTCGGGGTCTTGAAAAACTGACACTGTATTCTTTATCTCACAGTAGATGTGATTGATTGATACCCATACCCATTGATGTAAAGGATACTAAAATAAATATATTTTGTATTAGTATATCATACCATACAATACCAGCCCTGTATATACCATGTGCAGGATACACCTGCACACTGCTGAGCTCGGGCCTCCTCTACAAGTGAGAAGGTGTAGGCCTTAGTCCACCACGCTGGCCTAGTGTGGGTTGGCAGACTTCACATACCTTCGAAATTCAGAGAACTTCTCAGGTATGCAGGTTTCCTCACGATGTTTTCCTTCACCGTTAAAGCCAGCGATAATTCACAAAGAATACACACATAATTTTTTAGAAGTCAGAGCGGTGTGCCCTTGGGTTTTGAACCTGCGGACATTTGTCTCGGCAGTCCGTTCCACTCCCAACTAGGCTATCGCCGCTTTATGTATTAGTGTCTGTTTATATTTGACAAAAACATTTTTACGTAACTGTGATCAGGTTTCCGAAAAGGCATTATTATCTTAGAGATGGCTGGATAATAATAAAATAATCATCTGCCCAAAGAATATCACTTTCTTTTGTGCATATGACTGGGTAAATCCTTGCATGTAGTGGTTTTAACAATTTAATCCACAGCAAAAGGCTAAAAATAACACGATGCCAACGCGGTTTGTATCTTAATGGGCAAACAAAGGGTCAATACAGACTTTGCCTTGGCGATCGTAACCTGCTTTCATTGTTCGTCAATCTGTTCTCAGACAATAACAGTCTGATAAATGTGTAGGCAAATTACGCAATGTTCATTTACTAGGTTAATACCAGCCCTTTATTATATACTGATACACTACTGGGCACACCTTTACTGCTGAGAGGGTTTTAGGCCTAACCCAACCAAGCTGGCCTAATGCAGGTTGGCAGACTTCATTATACATAAAAAAGATATCATTATAAAAAAAAATGATTATAAAATTATTGCTTAGGTATTATTTATATTGTTTTTATTCCCATGATCATATTCACGAAGGTATTGAAAGATAATATTTTAATAAAATATGTTGTAGTGTCTCACTGGCTATGGCCAGTCCATGCTGCATACGACGCGTCGTGCTGTAAATAGAACTGACCCAGGGCGGGATTGGTCTAAAGGTAGATTAGGGTCCCGGTATAGGCCAGAGGCCTTTCGTCACGAGAATAAAAAAAGTGAAAATTATGTTTAAAAAATCCTTATTTTTTACAGTCGGTTAATTAGGTTAGGGTAAAAAAACCCTGCCGTCACCCTCCAATCTCCGAGCCCAAAAGCTGGGCACGTCCATGACCGTCTTCATATTGGCCATATTATTATAGTCATTGACAAATTGTTTTCATATTTTAAGCATGATTGACAAACTAGGTTCATTTCTCTGTGTCACTTTACTTATTGTTTTTGTTTTAATTAAATGGAGCATGTCATTTCAATGGGTATCATAATTGGTACGTTTTTATGTGAAGATTTAATTATCAAGTCCAGCGGACTGCAAAGGAATAATTCCTCAAATTTATCAGCGTTTAAAGAGAAGCTGTACCAAATGTACCAATTAATAACGATAGAGTCACAATACAGACATGACCTCATCTTCATCATACTTGACATCGGCATCAGGTAATGTTTTCATTTAAGAAAATATTTATATTTCCTTCTCTCGATGATATTTTCTATACTGATTTTGTAATAAAAACGATGAAACACCTAAACCACCTGAGGGTGTGATTAGAGACAAAAACTCTCGTAATACCGCCGTGCGGTCATTGGGCGCTATTGTTATTAATATCGAGAGTGAACTCTAGTCTCTAGGCAACACTATTCATTGTATATCGCATGACTGCGCGGTGAACGCGCGTCAGCACCAGCTTAATGAACTAACGAGCTCCCATAGTAAACATTGGTACTTGATTGATACATAAATTAGACTTTTAAAGGTATGCCTACTCAGGGCCACCAATAAACTGATCTATAATACCTACCTACTCACCATCATAACCATCATCATCATCATCATCCACATGACGTCCATTGCTGAACATAGGCCTCCCCTAAAGATATCCAGACGGACCTGTCAAAAGACCGACTTTACCTTTGACCTACTCATATATTAACCAATTTTGTAAAGGTAAATTTTTCGTATAGGTAAATAAAGGGACGCATACAATATGTAAAGAGCCGCTGTGGTCGTCAATTGTTTCCAAACGCGTGGCCAGTTAAATAATCGCGAGTCACAATTGGCATAGGTACCCGGCGGGGCACCGTCGGCGCACGCTCCGTCTAGTACGTTATCCAGGCGAGAGACGCGCACACGCACCCGGCATGGAGTTATCCCAAACTTACCTGAATAAAGACTCAAACTAAGACTAGACTCTGTGCAGTGTTTAGTGAATATGCAATGTGTCCTAAGTGATCGTGGTGAGTGATTTCTTGGCAAAGTTAAAGTAAACATTTGTGTTTCTACAGGAAACTATTTATGTGTATTCATGGATTTAGAAACGGATATAGATAAGATTATTATGTTTTGCGAAAGATACTTTATGCCTTTAGTGTTAACTAATTTTTTTATCTAAAATAACATGAATATAGTAAATAACAAAATATTTGCATTTGCTGTGGAGTTCTGAATATCTTTGATTTGGGCTATCTGCGTGCCAAATTTCATCCAAATCAATTGAAACAAATCTAAAACTTTTACATTCATAATATCAGAAAGATGATCATAAATTTGATCTATAATATAAATTCGATGATATGATTGTTATTTATCATAATATTCTGTTTTCTATCACAATACGTTAGTAAACTAAAACATTCTCAGACAGATCTTAGTCTATTATAGGCAACCTTTTAGTAGGTATTATATACCTATAAAATAAACTTTTAAATCTTAAATCTTACAACGACTTATTATTAAAAACATAAAAACACATCTTTCAAAACTATTGTATAAACCTGTACATGATACAACTATCTTCAAATCAATATTACACAATTGCTTAAGTTTTATTCTTTTGTAACAATAAGGGACGATTTCACCGCTTTTTGATTAACGCCATTGGTCCAAACCGTACCAAATACAAAAGTCATACTATAATCTACGCTCAAAATCTAAAATAACTACTATCGACATTAGCTGTTCAATACGATAACTGTCAAATATTATAAAATTTACTTTTACCTGTGAAACTTGCTCTAAAAGTCATGAATAATTATTGAATCCTTTTGTGCAGAACATTGAAACTTTCTGTCCATTTATTTTCAAATGTCGCAAGTACCGGTTACATAGTTTCAGACAAGCGGTGAATGGCAACTGCCACCACTCATTTGAATTTCAAATGCAACGTACATGGCATATTGTTTATATCTTTAACAATAACCTGATATTGCTGATTTGCGTGAGCTTGAACATCTAGAATTAACAATGTTTCATCTATGTCATATTTATATACACTCCTAACTATATTATATGTCCTTATTCTATTCTTAAATATTTGCTTACCATGTAGTCCCTATTATGTTGAGGAGAATATAGGCGATGGAAATTTCAAGCGACCATCACTAAAACAATGGTAGTCTAATTATAGACTTTGAACGGGTAATAATCAGTAATATTTATCTTTTAGCCTGATCATCATATGATCAAAGCAGCAGTGAATAAATAGCCCTGTATAATCTCGAAGGTAAAATCGAAGAGGGAACTTGTTATCTATGAAAAAACATAGAAGGAAACTGGCGACCGTACTCAAATGCGTGCGACAAACGTATTTCCCTTCCTTAAGTTAGCCTAAGCAAAATTCCAATTGGATAATATAGAAAGTTAATGGTCAACTCTCCCGATATCGTTTGCGTGTCTAACATACAAAGCCTGTATTATCACGTTAGTCTGATATAACCGTAGGCAAATACTAATGTTTTTTTTTATTTAGAGTCATAATTTAGCATATTAGTTATTAGGATGGAAGGGCCGGCAGGGGTCGACCGCACCAAACCTTCGAATGTCAGATATCTGACGTTCTAGGTAAAGGCCAGGTCAAAAGTACCCTGAACCGGCGGGAGTGCATGGAAAGATTGATGAAGGTAGAGGAAGCGCAAGTAGTGTGCCAGTATCGAGCAAAGTGGCAATCCATAGTCTCTGCGTATCCCTATGGGATAGAGGCGTGATATTATGTATGTAGTTATTAGGTTTTACGGAGAGGTTTTTTTAGGTTTTATTAGGTTGTACGGAAATCGAATCTGCTTCCCCACGCTCCATAGCAGGCTCAGCCGCTCATCACCCAATGTGCGGAGAGGGTCGTTCAATTATAATTTTATCATATTTTATCAGCCTTACAAAATTAATATATATAATATCAGCCCTATATTATATACACTGACCCACTGCTCAGTACGGGCATTCTCTACTACTGAGAGGGTTTAGGCCTTAGTCCACCACGCTGGCCTAGTGCGGGTTGGCAGTTTCACCGTTAAAGCACAAAATGAATATATTCTTACTAACATTCAATCGGTATGCGTTATTTTTAACCCAGACATAGAGCAAATCTGAATACGTGCATCAAAGATTGCATATTTACTAACGTTGGAAGCAGTCATTACGGAGTGGACGTCGTAGGTGAGGTGTCAACCGGCCAGTTACCGCCGTGACATCTAATTTTGTGTTGACTCACTAGCGCGCATCATTAAAGTGGGTAGATGGTCACACAGATAGAAATTCCTATTAATCATAACAATTTGTCTATTTGCATACAAGATCCAGAAGAATATGATCCATTTTTGGTTAGTTTATTTTTAATACTTTATTCTCCTCCTGATCCAACTTCCCTTCCTTTTAAAGCGGCAAGGTATAGGAGTTCATGGGCAGCATTGATGATTTATCATCATCCTATATTTTCCGCCGCTTCGAGCCTCTCCTTTCTTTCAGTTCGAAAATATAATATTAATTATGATTAATTGGTCGTTACCTGAAATTATTTTTAGTTTTCTGAGTTTTCATTAAAAAAAATACCCAATATAACAGCGAAAAATATTGTATTCAGTATTTGCATCATGCAGACTAATCCAGACATTCCAGATTCATATACCAAATATGCAATTTATTATTCCGAATGAGGCCTAATCAAATCAGTGGGCTCAAGCGTGCTGTTGTAGTTATTCGGTGCGTGGTACGAATATAGACGTTTCCTGGCTCAATCGACGAGTCCTTTTGTACACTCAACCCGAGGGGTCGTTATTCAGTTAGCAAAACGCATACCAAATGAATTGAAGGGCTAAATCATAAGAATCATAAGGCAATTTTTGTGAGCAAAATACCCGCTTGTTGTTGACACGTTTTGATCCAATCTGTTTTCTGTAGCCTGTATGACTGCTGCACCATAGCATCCCATACCAGCCCTGTATTATATATAGCCTACTGCTGACCACGGGCCTCCTATACAGCTCAGAGGGTTTAGGCCTTAGTCCACCACGCTGGCCTAGTGCGGGTTGGCAGACTTCACATACCTTCGAAATTCTTATAGAGAACTTCTTCGGTATGCAAGTTTCCCTCCACGATGTTTTCCTTCACCGTTAAAGCGAGCGATAATTCACAGAGAATACACACATAACTTTTTAGAAAAGTCAGAGGTGCGTGCCCTTACGTTTTCAACCTGCGAACATTCGTTTCGGCAGTCTGTTCCACTATCAACTAGGCTATCGCCTGCTGCAGGCACTGGTAAATCATTATGGGTAACTTTACAGCATCATTATGATTAGAAATGTGTTTAGAGTCTTATAATACGGCTTCTACACTTATAACAAGGCTGTTCAACCCCAGGCCCGCGGGCTATAATGTGGCCCGCGGAGGAATTTTATATGGCCCGTGCAAGTACATAAATAAATGAACTGCACTAAACAAAATAAAAACGAAATGAATTTTTAACCTGATTTTGAAAAAGAGCAACACTAAAGTTACATGCCTGTTCTTCTCTGGAAACTGCTTTCCGAACTGGTGGTAATGCTAAATTTGACTAAATCTAAAAAATGTTTAACGTTGTATGGATTAGAAATATAATATTTCATTTTATTTAAATAAAACTATTTTACGGATTTTATCGCGGTTTTCTAATTTATATTTTCTCCCGACGTTTCGAAGGCTTTGCAGCCTTCATGGTCACGGGGCGGACTGAGGTGTTGGTTGTCCAAAACGTCGGGAGAAAATATAAATTAAAAAACCGCGATAAAATCCGTAAAATAGTTTTATTTCAATGTCTAACATCCGCGTAAACATAAGAAATCAATATTTCATTTCATTAAAATAGGAACCACCCGTGGCCCGCTAAAAATGAATGAGAAGTCCCTTTGGCTCGGTTGTTAAAAATATTTAGTTCGCCTGATTTATGTATATAGATAAAATAAGGTGATCAAATACGTATGTAAGATCACCTTATTTTTCTGGTGGTAGGTGCCTTGTATACGAGTGGTTGTCTGGGTAGATACCACCGCAATGTCTATTTCTACCGCCAAGCAGCAGTGTGCATGCACTGTTGTGTGCCGGTTTGAAGGACATTGTAGCCAACGTAATAACTGGGCATTATGAGACTTAACATCTAATGTCTCAGGGTAACGAGCGCAGCGGAGTGCCACGCAGTACTCTGTTATTAAAAGCTCTGTATTGTTTTCCTACTGTTTATGAGCGGTCATATCGCTTACTATCAGGCGAACGACAAGCTCGTCTCATCATTCAGAAGCAATAAAAAAAAACAATGAATAATATTCTAGAATCTAGAGCAAAATAATTTTATAATTGGACATAATATTGTTAGCTATCTATATTTTTGTATAATGTACAATCATTTGAAAACATTGCAAATCCTTGACATTAGCCCATTAAGTTACACTGGTCCGATTTTGCTAGAGTTCCATACATACCATTCATAGCAAAGCACGGAGAGTATGAACATATAAATTATATTCGTCGGCATTGATCATTATTTTTCTATCTTTGTCGTTTAATACTTGTTATCTACTTGTAAGTTTAGTACAGTATAAAAACTACGAGAAACAATTTACAATAAAATATACAGAAGCTATAGAGCTTCTTGATTATAGAATCAGAATTCTATAAAAGAGTTGTGAGTGTCATTATGCACCGGAGTTCGCCAATCTTTAATTTCTATATCCATCATGTAACAGCCATATGTATCGGTATCAAAGAAAACAGTTTTTTTTTATTCAATAGGTTTAACCGGTTATATATATTTTTTTCGACGTTCAGAACTGTTTATTGTCTATGTTAATAAACATGTCAATATGCCTCGGTGGCGTAGTTGTATTGCAGTACGAGTGCAATGCTGAGATCTCGGGTTCGATCCCCAGGTCAGGCTAAGTGATATTGGATTTTTCTATTCAGTTCAGCCCGGAGTCTGGAATTTGTGCCCGATATGGCGATAGGCTCGCCCCTTATCACATCATGGAACGGAATACGCGCGGCGAAAAGTGGGGGCACTAGTTGCGCCTCTCCCAACCCCTTCGGGGATAAAAGGTGTGAGTATACGTATGCGTTAATTAAATATATTATACATAATGTTCATCGAATTTTTGACTATCAACTTGGCGCTTGAAGTCAGGGTGTCCACAGCCTAAGTACAGTGCGTATAATTAATATAAGTATTTTACCACTAAACCAGACATATAACACTTTATTACAAACTTTCTAAATTACCATATTTTCCATCGTGGGGATAATTAACTATCTAACACCCCATTGAGACCATTCTTATGAGCCCGCACACGCTATATCTGCTATAAGTTGTTAAAGAGTTGGGTATCCCGCAGACTACTTCATGCTGCAGCATTAGCTCAAGGTTAACATGTATTAAAAATATTGCCGAAGTCACAGTACACCAAATTTTAAATCAATCGGAGCTGTGGAAGTTGGAAATAAGCTGATAATCTTCAAACGCCTGGACAAATCTTCATAAATTATAGCTAAGAACCATCTCGAACAAATCGGTCGATTCGTTTAAGAGCTACAATGCCACAGACAGACATACAGATACACAGATACACACCTTAAACTTATAACACCCCTCTTTTTCTGTCGGGGGTTAAAATCAATGAATGTCATACAAAGCAGAAATATTCACGCACTTAAAATAATATTCGTTAGCCAGTCGGCTCACTTGACGTTAACTTTTATAACATAAACATGACTGACCTATATACAATAATAGGTTTTCATTGAGGATATCACTTGTGATTGTTTGTTATTCAGTTTAACCCACCTATACATTTACATCGTTTTTTCTCAGGAGTATCTGGATCCTCAGAATTCCACAATTTTAGTAATATCTTGAAGTAAATTAACGAGATAATGACACTCGCCTTCATTTGTAATAGACGCGTTCCATTCAACGAAGAATTATTTACTCTTGTAACATTCGTAAACCTTCACTCCAATACCTTCAAAATCCGGACCTCACCTAATTTTGCGTAAAGTGAACTAAAGATGGGCGGGGTAGAGTAACACTTCCACTCAAAGATAACGTAGTTGTACACACGAAGGTCGCATACAATTACGCGTGTCCAGCAATTAACGACGACTTATGTTGGCTACTCCACTCTGACACTTGATCAATGGCTGTGCGTTTATTATGTTTACGACCTCATTGCACTCGATCGAGTGCATTATTAAGTCGCACTTAGCATAATATGCCAATGAAAATAGTTGTTAATGACGCTATATTCTTGAGTGTTGTTGATAGTTTTTTGAATCAAAGTGTGAGAAAAGTTGGTATGTTTAAATACATGTGGGTATTAGAAAATATTGGGTTACAGCAATTAACGCATGCTCACGCCTTTTATCCCCGAAGGGGTAGGCAGAGGCGCAACTAGTGCACATATCGGGCACAAATTCCAGACTCCGGGCTGATACTGAATAGAAAAATCCAATATCACTTTGCCCGACCCGGGGATCGAACCCGAGACCTCAGCCTTGCAGTCGTACCGTAATACAACTACGCCACCGAGGCAGTCAGTCAGTTACAGCAATTAATTATTGTGATATAGCTGTCATCTGTCTAGATTCTATCTTTCAAGTCTGGGTTTGTTATGGTGAAAATAGAGCTGCTAGATAGCAACAATAATCATGGTCGTCGAACTAATATTCTTCATTCATCTAGGATACGAGATAGTTACCATCGCGTAACAGTTGCGTGACCTATTACGGACTAGACCTCGGTACAGAAATAACTTTAGGACATTGATGCTCAGAAGGGAATTTTATGGAATTCTGACTGAACGGTATGTTGGCCTGAAATGATCATTATTGCTTTTGGGTATAAAATCACTACTAGGTTGATTACATAAGCAGGAGTTGTGAAGTTTATTCACAAAGGAGATGTCCGCTTTTTATAGGGGTGCTGGGCCTCAAAATCTAACCAGGTTCAAACTTCATGGATATTAAAGGGACAAAATATGGATCTTGGATCCATTAAAAAAATATCTTTAGACCCCTCCATTTATAACAACCTTTTTTAATATCAAAATCGGAGGATTTTAAAATTATTGATAATAGATTTATTATAATTATTAAGATTTATTGCAAAGGCTTAGTTTTTGGGAGTACTATCCAAATATATATAAAGTATCTTGGTTAGAATTTTAAACCCGTTTTAGGACATGCCCTTTCATTAAAATTTCACAAAGTACACTTGTAGCAGACAATATCGGGCAACACGGGTTTTAAAACGATAGCTCCTCTCCTGCTTCCGTCCATTCATCGATCGTGATGCACTGTGTATGCAACCAAAATCCATTAAATCAACTTAATTATTAATGACTAGTCTTTTAGCAATGGGACGAAAGACCGTTGATAAGTATAATTATTATGTGCAGTTTTAAATCAGACTAATGTGAATCAGAGTACTTGTCTGCGTGTGTTCGTCACGCTGTTGCATTTAATGTGATTACTGATATGTAAAAGGGAATACATACCCGCTATTATGAATGTTCTTTACGTAAGCTTTACGTTTTAAAGAAAATAGTTAATATGTCAACATCATCTTCCTACTGACTGACTGCTTCGGTGGCGTAGTTGTATTACGGTATGACTGCAATGCTTGGGTCTCGGGTTCGATCCCCGGGTCGGGCAAAGTGATATTGGGTTTTTAAAATCAGTATCAGCCCGGAGTCTGGAATTTGTACCCGATATGGCGATAGGCTCGCCCCCTATCACATCATGGGACGGAATACGCACGGCGAAAAGTGGTTGCACTAGTTGCGCCTCTGCCTACCCCTTCGGGGATAAAAGGCGTGAGTGTGTGTGTGTGTCATCTTCCTATTCCTACACATGCAAGTGGTTGAATAGAATACCTATAACTAGGAATATAATTCACAATGGATTTTATACGGATACTCATTTTGCAAGATCCAAAGGATAAATGTGACTAAACCTAGAATCTAATTAAAGACTGAAAAATATCTAAGGAAAACTATAGCGACGATGCTAGTTCATAAAATGTTTATATGGATGGTATTTGAGTTGCTAATGTAACAAACCGTAAATGGTTGAATTCATGTCATTGTTCGTTAATAATGGGCATTATCATGATTCTCCATTATACGCGCATGTCGATCTTTTTTTATTTAATAACAGGAAATTATGACAGCTTAAACAAGAGAAATATGGTGTTGGAAACTCATTAATCGTTTGCCATCAACATCTGTTAACCGATATGAAATACGGGTCATATTAAACACATTATGACGAAATCTTTATTTATATGGCTCAAACCTGGTACTCTATATTCAAAATTGCAAAATGGTAGATCGTTTATTTATTTAATCTATGGCAACTTGAAAGAGTCTGGCATTCTCCTTATTATTAAAAGCTCAGCTTCAACAAAAAAACGTTAGAATGTGAATTTTAAGTGACGAAGTTTCATTAACTTGCAAAAGAGAGGAAGGAAGAAATTCGTGTCAACTAGTACAGATTACCAGATTAAGGTTGCAGCTTGCAAGTAGAGGTCGGTCGTACGAGATATGATTCGGGTTGTGTATATCACCTTTTCTTGATGAGTTCTTTAAATCGTCCGACTATTTCAACGATTTCTAAAATGTGTTCATATTTTTTTATATATGGTTTCTTAAATTAAAAGATAGTATGTATGACCACATTGTGTCCAAGGTTGAATCCCAGAGATTAAAAATTGATAAGACGATTCACAGTGAGACGGCCAATATTATATTAATAAAACACTATCTACACTTGATTATTTAGATTTTCTATAAATTATTAAGGACACGTATTTATTGCCTATTTATTATTGCAAATATTTAACCGTTTAATTCTTTAGCTATTCAATTAACCTTATAACAGTTTATAAATGCGGCTCAACAACTGCGTACTACACATAATGGCATTCATAGATAAATCTTAGATCTCTATCAGTTATTATAGTTTTCATAACAACATCTGCTTCAATAAAGCATTTGCATAGAGCTGACTTAGCATACGAGATGTAACAGGTGAATGAAAATAGGAAAACAAGGAACATTTATGAAAATATATATTAAAATTGTTGATGTAATTTAATTTAATATAGAAACAGCATATCTGTCAGAAATCAGCAACATAGAATTTTAATGTTACCTTATACATGTAAAAGGCATCATCATCATCAGCCACATAATGTCCACTGCTGAACATAGGACTTCCCTAAAGATTTCCAGACGATCCTGTCAAAAGCGGCCTGCTTCTAGCGTGTTCCTGCGACCTTTATCAAGTCTTTCAATTCATAAAAGTTAAATTTATTGCACAATGAAAAGCCCAGCTTTAACAGAGTGCATTAAATTACTCGTAATTAATGAAACACAATACAGACTTCGTCACGTGCGACGATTCGAACATTACTCACACCATTCGTATGATTTTATTCACAGTATGTAAAATGAAAGTGCTAAATATAACCAATAGAACTGACTACTGAATAGTATTATGGATAAAGATGTATATCTTGCGTAAAGGCAGGTTATACGACATATTAGACATATTTTTTGTGGTAGAATCGTGATTAGTTAATAACGTATCTGAAGATTGAAATGTTTAAAAAAAAGAAAACAGTCCATGAAAACACATCATTCAAGTACATAATTGACAATTAAATGAACAACAGTGGTAAGTAAACAAATAGTAAAGTACAATTTCTAATGGAACTCAATACGGAACGTAGTAATAGCGCGCTGAACGCGTGCTGACTGCTGGCCCACGGTCTCAAAGCAATTTACTGACCATAAAAAGGAACGTCCCTATTAATTCCGCGTCATCTTTACACAATGCGTTGCAAACACGGAATAAAGATTGTTTTACGAGGTTTTCCGCAATAACGGATAGCCAGTGGGAGGATGGAAAGAAAGATAAACACTTCCGACAACCGTCATCGGGGCGTTAACTGCGTAAAGTGAGATCGACCACATCCTAATGAGTGCAAGGACGTGTCAAGACAGGAGCTAATGAGATAGCATCCTTGTTCTCAAAAATCGACTAGGGTAATGATAGAGTTCAAGTTCGTCATGTTAAATATATTCAAGTGATGCTCGCGGCTTCGCCCGCGTGAGAAGCCTTTTTTCACTACAAAAGTCCCTAAAACACAGTTCGGCACCAGCGCTATCTACATAAAGAATTTTAAATGCAAATTACCGGTATAAAAAGTACTTTATGTGTTAATTCAGGACATGACATACTCGTGTGCCAAATGTCATCCAAATCCGTTTAGTTGTTTCTGCGTTTACTTCTAACAAACATCCAAACATTTTCACAAACTTTTGCATTTATACTACAATAAAGCAGTAGATCCCGGTGTGTCTGTACATTGAAAGAAATGTGATAAAAAGCAAGGGGTGACTAAAGAAGAGTGATGGAAAACAAATCAGCGACTTTTAGAATTATTTTCTGTCTGTGTGTTTTTCTGTTTGTTTGTTACTGCACATCTCCGAAACTACTGAACGGATTTCGATTAAATTTTGTATGGAGATAGTTTGAAACCCTAGCTAGAAAGGAGATAGGCTACTTTTTATCCCGGGAAAATATAAAGCGGGACTTTTATCCCGGAAAACACTGTCACGCGGGTGGAGTCGCGAGCAAAAGCTAGTTTATAATATTAGGAAGAAGTAAGATAAGATTTGAAACAGAAAAAATCATAACATTAAAAAACCGTAATGAAATGTGTTACAAACTGAATAGTTTAGCTATTCGGTAATAGATGGCGCTAGCAGTTGGTTTATCTTTCGTTTTATTATGGAAACAGTTGAACTCAACATCATTTATTTTGAAGCGTAGGTAAATATTTTATGTGTTTAAGTCTTGTATTTTAAAATAGCACATATACTACCTCATTGTTGGACATGGACCTCTTCTACAAACGGAAGAATCAAGTTTCGCCCATAAACTTGCTTCAACAAATATATATGTATGTTTTTTTTTTTCAGATATCCCTACCGAGTTCATAGACATGAAGCTCACAAAGCCTGCACAATGACATTAAAACCGACGGCCCTAATAATGATCCTGAACAGTATCAGAACAATATTGTGACATTTGCTGTGGCCGTGAAAGATGAATGAGCCCGATTGTTCGTATGAAATGCACGTCAGAAATGAGGACGATAGCGATGGAAAGACTAAACTATCTGCCGGGAAGATATTTTACAGACCAGGTGTTATTGAAGAGGAGACAGATGAAACAAGTGTGTTCGAGAGCTCTGTGATAGAAAGCCCAATGCTGTACAGCGCGAGTGGATTCCTAAAGGCCCCGAAGATTCAGACCTCGACCAGCCTTCATAGAATACCGACGTATAGCAGCTCCATTGGACAGAGTACTGTGTATCGGCAAGATACTTGCAGGTGAAGTTTTTTACCTATTTTTTTCTGTTGGTATATTTTTTTTTATTCGGCCACGGCAAAATGATCCAGTAAGATCACTTTGCCGTACTCTACTGCAGCTACCTTCAGGTGTAGTACACTTGATGGTAGCTGGAGTAGGCTTCAGTACCCCTAGCACGAGTATTTGCATTATAGTTTATGTTGAGTTATAGTTTTAAGTAATTGTTTATTATGGAAATTTTAACAGCGCCCAAGTGAGCGTATTTGAAATTAAAAGATTTATGCAAACTGATTCCGGAACGCATCCCACTTGGACCACTATGGCGGCTATTAATACCTTGTGAACGATGATAAATCCTTAGCTCAGGACTAAGGGAAGGCTATGGGGAGAAGAAAAGGGTAAAGTTTTCCGTAGGAATATATAACTCAGAGCTGAAGAAAACTCAAACGCAGGAATAGGATCCTGCAATACATTCAACTCTATTTGAAAATCATTTGATAAGTGTACATATTTCTAAAATAATTAACTAAACCAGGTACGAAATAACTCAAATGTCGTATATCTAGGACAATAAACGCACCATCAATGAAATCAGTGCAGCAACAAAAAACAATTCATAATTCTCCCGGCGAAACTTTATGTGCCTCCGTGAATCACAATTCTTGAGGTGTATATATCTAATCAGTGTAAAATAGATAAATACTTTACTTATCGTTTATAGTTTTGTGGAATGTATTATTCGCATATCGGTCTGTCGCGAACGGAACTTACCACGTCCTTACTTATAATCACTTTTAATTTCTGTGATGTGTTAAAAAATATCAAGTTATTGTCTAACAATGGATATTCGGTGACAAAAATGAGTTTAAAGATCGTATATAATGATAAGACACTATCAGTGTTGACCAAGTTTGTTCTACATTCGTGCAACAGGTGACAAGACTCGTCTCGTCTCGTGTTTCAATGAAAACAGTGTTCTAATCACATTATTTGATCTCCGATTAAATACATGTGATCGGTTAGACTATCCATAGTATTTATTATACCCCACATTCGCCGCATAGGTAAGGTTTTTTAAAGTTATAGTGTACTAGAAATAATTGCTCATGAATAGGTAAACTTTGAAAATCTTTAATTAAAGAGGCAAGTATCTAAAACCCAGTTTCGACCAGCAAATCTAAGGTCTTATTCCACCAATATCTAATTTAATGGGCATTAGTTACTCGAGCATTAAAATTAACTCGAATGATTACGTATCGCGCGTCCTATGAAATAACGGTTTATTGAGGAAGATAATCACATGTGAGGGCATGGTGGGACACTCACAAACCTTGACAGTCCGTTAAGACAGTTAACAGGCTGTTAAAGTAACTAAAAGAGTATAGTGAAATTATGTTATACAATAAATATTATTATAATATTAATAAATATTAAAATGTCATACAAATTATTTATTAAAATTTCATAAACCCTCCTGAAATAACGTTAGTACCTATTTAATAAATTTGATTATTGTCATTGGGATAATTTACAATTTTTAGTAAAACTCTAGAAGCTTCTAGATAAATACTGCCTTATCATTCTGAAATGCTGAGTTAACGTTACCTTACCATTATCAAAAACAAACAATTGAAAATAACGATGTACAGCCAGCAGCATAAGTAGATGAACAAATTCAAAACTTCAAATTGCCTACATACTTTTGTGTTCTTACTAATCTTTTTTTTCCCTTCACAAAAATAAAATAAAAAGAGATTTACTTTACTTCAAACGAAGTAAAAACAGGTTAACTTAACGCGTATATAGGCGATATGAAATTTTGATTTTGTACAGATATTTATGCTGCTGACTGTACAGTACTTCGCTTATTATTAAATAAGTAGAGATTTTTTAGAAAGAAAAATTGAAACATTTATTCGCACAATATACTATATATACCAATATACCAGTGGATAGTGACTCACGGAGTATATACCAACTTCCTTGATCATACTCAGAGCGTTTCTTTATACAGCTGCATGACGAGATGATTAGATGCTCGTCAGATGACAGGAGTTCCCATAAACATTATAAATACTAAAGAGAGCTTTGAAGCACAAAGCTCTGCGTGGCACAAAACTGCGCTGATTATTCTAAAGAATTAAAATCAAAATATCAATCTGCCGTAAGACACAAGCTAGGCTTCGTTAGACAATAGTTCCAATATCATTCTGAACTATATAATATATATTGGTGGTAGGTCTCATATGTAAGAGTCCGTCTGGGTGGGTACCACCGCAATGTCTATTTCTACCGCCAAGCAGCAGTGTGCATGCACTGTTGTGTTTCGGTTTCAAGGACATTGTAGCCAGTGTAACTACTGGACATAATGAGACTTAACATCGTATGTCCCAGGATGACGAGCGCAGTGGGATACCCACAGTACTTTGTAACTCAAGATGCTGGATGGTGTTGGTAGTGTTTATGGGTGGTCGTATCGCTTATCATCAGGCGAACGGCATGCTCGCCTCGTCATTGAATGCAATTTTTTTTTTATTAAGATTAGGTTTAACAAAAATAATTATACTGCAATGTATGTAGTTTCCAATAAAGTTATTATAATTATTACATACATGCACACTCACGCACTTTATCCCCGAATGGGTAGGCAGAGACGCAACTAGTGCTCGAGCCCACTTTTCGCCGTGCATATTCGTATCATAATGTGATAGGGGACTAGCCTATCGCCATATCGGGCACAAATTCCAGACTCCGGGCTGATACTGAGTAGAAAAACCCAATAAATTATTATAAATAAAAATATCTTACATTCAAATTGCTCATTAATAGCAATGCCTATAATGTTCTAATTACAAGCTCGAAACTATAGCGCGTCTCTCCTCATGAATACCATCACGCTGGTATATAAAACCTACCACCTACAGCGTGTGCTATCCTGCTATAAAAGTTTGTAAGCTTCTTTAAATAATAAATAGCATTTTACGATTCATAAAGTCGAAAATAAAGCAATTATATATTCTTATCATTACTGATCTATGTAAATACAGTAAAGTTTGGATCATTCGTTTTATGACTTATGTCAATTTTCCTTAACAGTATTCGTAGGTGAATACCCCCCGCCTTCATGTATAAAGGTGATATGATAATTAATATATTAGGCATAGAGTAGGTACCATAGTCACGAGGATGACATAATGATATGAAGCAGATACAGCTTATAGGGTTTGGAATAGTTTGCCGGCGCGTGTTCCCTCCTTCCCATAATCGTGGGTCCTTCCGCCGTAGCGTGAAAAAGCAACTAAGTAGCCTAGTATGATTGTGCACCATCTGTTTTTTTAATTTTATTTATCTGGACGGCCGCGCCATTGTGTTTACCATCAGATGCAGTGCAGCCACTTTGTCGAGGCAGAAAATTTAGGTTCAAATGTCAAATAAGATGTAATCCTGTCGGTGAACTAGAGTCTACGGGCGGTATTAATAAATCAATCTCAAGTTTGAATTATATCTCAAGTAGACATAATGTATTAGTAGTTCCATACATCTACTTGAGATGTAACTCAAACTTGAGATTGATTTATTAATACCGCCCTACGTCTCACGTGTTCAAGAGTTTGCTTGACTAGTCATTGCTTGTGTACAACTGTCTCAAAAGATAATCAACAATTGCAAGCTCTGCTGTGTCCTGGTTTTGTGCTGAAGTATATTGTAGCAAAAGGTATTATGTATTACTATTGGGTATATAATTACAATATATATAGTTGCCACCAACTTTGCAAGTTTGTAATGTACGCATACTCACGCCTTTTATCCCCGAAGGGGTAGGCAGAGGCGCAACTAATGCACCCACTTTTCGCCATTTTTATTCCGTCCCATGATGTGATAGGGGGCGAGCCTATCGCCATATCGGGCACAAATTCCAGTCTCCGGGCTGATACTGAATAGAAAAACCCAATATCACTTTGCCCGACCCGGGGATCGAACAGGCAGTCAATGTACTATATTTTTATAATCCGTGAAATATGCATAGTATAAATTATGGAAAGGACTAAAATATATTTATTGTAACTACATAAATACAGAAGCTGCGATAGCCTAGTTGGGAGTGGAACGGACTGCCGAGACGAATGTCCACAGGATCAAAACCTCAGACTTTTTTAAAGTTATGTGTGTATACTTTGTGAATAATCGCTTTCTTTAACTGTGAAGGAAAACATCGTAAGGAAACTTGACAAGTTCTCAATAAGAACTTCGAAGGTATGTGAAGCCCATCAACCCGCACTAGGCTAGCGTGGTGGACTAAGGCCTAAACCCTCTCAGTAGTAGAGGAGGCCCGTGCCCAGCAGTGGGACAAGGTTGGTATTGTATATTATATATACACTAGCTGACCCGGCAAACATTGTTTTGACAAATAAATTCTTTTTAGAGATTATTTTAGTAGAAAAAAAATAATAAATTATTGTAAGTGTAAACCCTAAGTACACGAAGAAGTAGTGTATGAGTGGAAGAAGCACAGGTGACCGGCACTTCGGTCTCATCCCTACTCCAAACTGTTTACTGAATGAGAAGTGACACCGGCAGACGCCTAGCTATAACTGATCAGAGATAATTGATCAGTTACCGACCGCGGTTAAAAGTTATTAAATTACTAATATCGCTATTAATAAATAGGTGATGATGGAAAAAGGTAGAAAATTTAGAGTTGTATGTATTTTTTAATGCCACATCATAAAAAGACAAAAAAAAAATCTGTCCGAAAAATAAAAATAAAAATTTGGTGTGGGCCACCCTTATCACTTAGGGGCATGAAAAATAGATAACAACCTATTCTCAGACCTACCAAGTGTGAATATAAAATTTCATCAAAATCGGTTCAGGCGTTTTGGAGGAGTATGGTAACAAACACTGTGACACGAAATTTTTATATATAATAGCGGACCCGACAGACGTTGTCCTGCCCTAAAAAGGAAATAAAATCCTAGCACCCGAGTACAGCGCCACCTACCGGATCCAATTGTTAAACTGAACCATTCTCGAATCCGCCTAAAGACACAAAAAAATGTTGTCCTGCCCTAAATAGAAAATAAAATCCTGGAACCCGAGTACAGCGCCACCTACCGAATCCAAGTGTTAATCTAAACCATTCTCGAATCCACCTGAACACACACAAAATAATCATTAAAATCGGTCGAGCCGTTTAGGAGTTCAGTGACAGACACACGCAAAGACGAATTATATATACAACCTCTTTGACGATATTTGCAGCACGCATTATGTCAATGTTATGTCAAACGCCATAAGGTTGAATTAAAAAGTTTATATTGTCAAAAGCGCTAAAGTTACATTTTTAATATGGTGGTTATGTATTCTTAAATTTTCAAATTTTCCGCGCAATTTTCTTATTTTTTTTCTTTCATAAGAACTTTCTCCTGACAATAACAAACACATAAAAAAACGAAATCCGTCCAGCCGCTCACGCGTGATGCCGTGACCAAGGGATAGCTGACCCCGAAACGTTGTTTAGCCATCAGTTACCGACCGCGGTTAAAATTTATTAAAAAAATAGGGGTTGATTGTAGAGGGTTGAAAATTTAGGGTTATATGTATTTTTTAGTGCGGTATCAAAAAAAAATAAAAACAAAAAATTTTATATAAAAAATAAAAATAAAAAATTTGGGGTGGACTACCCTTAATATTTAGGGGGATGAAAAATAGATGTTCGATTCTCAGACCTACCCGATAGGCCCACAAAATTTCATGAGAATCGGTTGAGCCGTTTCGGAGGAGTTTAACTACAAACACCGTGACACGAGAATTTTATATATTAGATAAATATGATTCCTAAAATTCTCTACTTATCTATATTTTTTCATAGCAGTCTATAAAATTATATTGAAGTAAGTAAATCTAATTGCCAAAATTCACTTATTCTTTATTTCAAATATAAACAAAATAATATGCCCTAGTCTATAGAATAATATCCTGGATCCGTAATGATTCCTTATGTTTACGCGAATGTTAGACATTGAAATTAAACTATTATAACGGATTTTATCGCGGTTTTTTACTTTTCGGACCACCAACACCTCAGTCCGCCCCGTGACCACGAAGTGCTGCAAAGCCTTCGAAACGTCGGGAGAAAAATCAAATAAAAAACCGCGATAAAATCCGTTATAATAGTTTAATTTCAATCCTGGATCCGGTCAAATTGCAATCAACGCCATAATGCAATCCACAACATCGGACTCGCAGTCACCTCTGCCTACACCGAAAAGGGGAAAAGGCGTGATGTTATACATGCACGAATAGGCCGGCTCGGCCAGAGTTGGATCAGTGTCTTACAACACACCAAAGTGAAGTCTACTTAATGGGTTGACGAAGACGCCACACATTTCTGTATCATCGCGCGAAATGTATTATGATGATTGACCGTAATATTCACAAACCGCAAATCAAAATCATTCTAATCGTTTACGTTATCACAGTTTCTAATTTAAAATTATTCTTTTTGTATTTCTCTTGTAATACGTCGTAAATCCGCTAAAGCTTTCATGTCGACTCTAGGTGTCTTTATCTTATCTATTAAGATTAATATTTCTATATGATCGTAAGTCAATCTCACACTTTAAATCACGGCAAATTCAAATACGCATTATATCATATCTTGCATACATGCATTTATGAAATGCAGTGATATACTATAGATTGAGCTGAGAAAACTACTGCTCTATAGCCTATAATTTAATTGTTTCATTAAAACACACACAGACACACACACACACACACGACAAACTCACGCCCCTCATCCCCGAAGGGGTAGGCAGAGGCGCCACTAATGCACCCACCCCTCGCCGTGCGCACTGCATCCACTATTGAAACCTATAGTCATTACAACTTAATTTGATTGAGGATTAAATTAATGTCATTTATATTGAATTTATCACCAATTATATTTGAGACATATTTGTTATGATAAAGATGAGCCTCTTCGTGTCCATTGTGTGATAGGAAGTATCGAAAGCAATCAATCAACATTACAGCTGGATTAAGAAACATCCAACGTGAGTGACACGTGTAGGTATTATTTGAATAATAATAATAATAATATTTGACTGCCTCGTTGGCGTATTTGTATTGCGTACGCGTTACGAGTAAGATTTGCGCGCTGAGGTCCTGGGTTCGAATCCCGGGTCGGGCCAAAAACATTGTGACTGGGTTTTTCCTTTTTAAAAATACTCAGTCGCAGCTCGGAGTCAGGAAGTTGGCGGTGTGATTCCCCCGTGCCTCGGAAAGCACGTAAACACGTTGGTCCTGCGCCTGATCTCTCTCCAGTCTTGTCGGATTGCCGTCTTACCGGACTATGAGAGTGAAGGAATAGCGAGTGCACCTGTGTATTGCGCACACTCGTGCACTATAATATCTCCTGCGCACCTGGCTGATCTCCGTTGAGATTGGCCGCGTGACCGAAATCGGCTAGGAAGGGATATATATGATAGATATATATGAATAAATTTATTTTAGTACCCACTTGAATTTTTGATATTGATATACATTCCAATTTTAAATTGAACATTTCTACGATAAAATATAAACATAATATAACGAAAAGATTGAAAACAATTGATACTAGTTTTTAAAACGTCATTGAAAATACTTTCGTTATGATCGCGATTGAAATAAAATAATCGCTAGAGAAATCAAGATAGTTCGATATTATAAGATGAAAATTCAGATAATTTTAATTATTGTACCTGCGTTTACGCGATTTACTGTGCTTACGCAGAAATATTAATAAATAATTCTTGTTCATAAATAAAATCAAATTACTAAATATTTCATTACGCCATAATCCTATGGCTTTCATGCTTAAAGTTTTACGAAGATAGTAAACGTCATAAGACGACGATCATCCAAATGAAGCGTGACAATTCAGTGACCCATACTCAGTGAAAACGTCACTCATCAAGGTCCCTCAATAGGAGTGTAAACAGATATAGCCTCGGGATAATAGTTAATCTGGCAAATCTACCGAAAACCTGTACACACTGATATGCGCCTGATAATCTTGATTAATCACGTCTAGAAAACCTTTCCACTTCTCCGTAAATTTTTCGATAGGTGTAATTTGAATAATATCTTCTTGCTCGATACTTTTTAGTACCGATTTTATTTTTGTTTTTATATGATTTTATTATCTCGTATGTTTAATGAAATCTTGACTAGCTATGACCTAATCTACGGACATAATATTATGTAATTAAAATTTATTAAATGGATACAGAAATAAGATAATCTGACAAGAATTCTTACGACGTGTTATGAACATAATTTCCTAAAATCTTTTATTTGTTTAACAATTAAAAACATCGTTTGTGGTCGTAGTTTATTAGGAGACTTAGAATTACGATATTTGTAATGTTATAAAATCGTACCGTGAACATAATAGGCTAATTTCAAACAAATGTAATTGTTTTATTATAGAGTTTTAAAGGTGAAGCAAAATTAACTTTATTCAAATATTATTCGTAGCAGAGTGTTTAAACTAAATTTCTATCCCCATGTTCATGGAATTAAGAAATTAAACTATTGTGATTATAATTCTTGAAAATAATTTTTGATCTTCCCAAATTGATTATTCTTGTATGCAACATTATGACAGCCTCTGTGTTGTGGTGAGCGATGAGTCAACTATGTAACAAATATTTGTGGCACTTGCTAATATTTGTATTGAGTCTCGAGGTTGTAGAAATATAATTATTGGTTGATTTTCTCTTGGTTTACCAGATTACAGTGTTATCTAGATTTCTGTAGATTCGGAATCATCGACAAAACACGACGCAAAAAACACAAATAATTTCAGCACCATTTAAATAAAAATACAAACATTAATATTTAAAACAAATCAATTCGTTCCTCGCCATTGTTCTTTAATTTAGCACCCATACTCAAATTAACAATCTACGCCATTAAACTTCTGTAATTTCATTACCAAGAGTAAAAGTAGCAAAGGAAAGAAAAATACATAAAGTATTTTGATACCGAAGTGGCTTCGTATCTAGTAAAAAGGTAAATTTGTAATAAACTTTAAATCTGGTCTTTGATAGGCTATAGCTAACGCATACTCAAGCCTTTTATCCCCGGAGGGGTAGGCAGAGGCGTAACTAGTGCACCCACTTTTCGCCGTGCGTATTCCGTCCCATGATATGATAGGGGGCGAGCCTATCGTCATATCGCGCACCAATTCCAGACTTAGAGCTGATACTGATTAGAAAAATCCACTATCACTTTGCCCGGCCCGGGGATCGAACCAAAGACCTCAGCATTGCAGTCGTACCGTAGTTCAACTACGCCACCGGGACAGTTAAGTCAGTCGAGGCCGACTATAGATATGACTGAGTATTTTTAAGATAGAAAAACTCAGTCACAATGTTTTTAGCTCGACCCGGGATTCGAACCCAGGACCTCAGCGAGCAAATCATACTCGTATCTATTTATCTATCGATATATGTATGAACAACGCTTTAATCGAAATCAGAATTGTCTGAAGCACTTGTTTGAAGAAAACTCTTAAAGATGCCGAAGGAGTACCTATCGTATACTCGTTTATCGTACAATGGCTTAAAATTCTTCCATTATAGTATAATATTATTTTTTATTCAATAAACATTATTGGTAGATTGAATATAACTATAATTGTAGCATTCACAATTAAATTATTTTAATATATTTTTTATTATTTTGTATATTATTTTGAGCTATCTTAAGAAGGAAACTGTGAATGTTACAACCAAAGAGTTCTTAGATTATATAGAGGGGACATTGGAAAAAATTTCATACAAAAATTTTGAGCCTGTTCGTAAGGCACAAATTGGCATATTTCCTTCCAAAATATTGTTTTCTGTACAAAATTTGCGCATACCGAGACGTCTTGTCACATGGATGTGTCAGATAAGACAGCGACTTATTACCCACGAGCAACAACTTTTGGACGAAAAATTTGGGCCCGATGTCCGGTCTATAACTATACTGTTTAATGTCTTTGGTTACAACAACAATGACGCGTAAATAATACGTTTATGTGTCAATAAGTTGTGTATTGTTTATTTACTTCTACAAATCTTATCATATTTATATAATTAAAATCGTTGATAAAGAAATATTTGTACAAATTCTCCGAACAGGTATGTTAGTTACTTCTTCTTCACAGCAATAACACGTTCCGAAGCGGTGGTAGAGTCATAACAATTTAAAAGAGATTTGAAAAAAGGCAATTTAAATAAAGATTATTTGATTTTGACTTTGAACTGAGAATTTGTTTGTTGTTTTTTTACATCAATGGTTGATATGAACAATTTTCATCGTAGTGAATATAGGTAATATTTTTTCACTGCATAAGTCGTGTCTTTATCAAAACTAATTGCCATTTATAACAAACAGCGCACCACGATCACAGGGAGTTCTACATTATATAATAACGTTGCTGTTTTGTATCCACCATTTTAAAAAAAACAGTTTTATCTATTTGAATAAAATTGTAGCCATTGAATATTGGGTGAATTTCGTTTTCAATTTATATTACGCAGTAAAGTGACTTTTTGAGATCCTGTATCACATCAATAACATGGTAAATCAATAAATAACAATATATGTGCTTATTCTGCAATCACGATGTCACCGTGTTTACGGCTTTTGTTGAATCGTGCTCAAATATATTTACTGAGGTGTGGTGTGAATTATTGCGATCAGAATACGACGATCAAGTATATAATGCGATAAAATCCTAATCGATTCATGTTTATGATGTTTTCACACTTTACACGTTACAAATTAGTTGCTGTATCTAATGTTTTTGTGTTATTTGCCCTTTAAAGTAATCAACTATGTTGTCAATCGCATTTTCCAGTTTATGATATTATTATGCTCGCGGCTCCGTCCGCGTGAAAACGTTTTTCCGGGATAAAAGTCCTGCTTTATATTTTCCCGGGATAAAAAGAAACCTTTGATACTCGCTGATAATGTAGCATTATATTGGTGAAAGATTTTTTTAAATTGGTCCAGTAGTTTTTGAGTTTTTTCGTTCTTCTTCTTTTTGGTAATAACACTCTTGACAGAGTGGTCGTGGTCGTCGTGTAGTGTTATTCGGAGCAGATGTGATGCGCCTCACGATCTCTCGCCACATCTCTCTGTTCGATGTTATTCTGGTACGGGACGGTCCACGGCAGATTTAACCTGGTCGTCCAGCCCATGGGTGTCCTTCCCCGCGGTCGAGTGCCTTCAACCTTGCCCAGGACGACAAGACATTATATGGGCTGGCCGCCTCACCTAGAAACTTGTCCGAAGAAAGCAAGTATGAGAGACTGTACTAAGGCGGATAAACGCTGCTTGATGCTGAATTCTTGAAGTATCGAAGCGTTTGTGCGACACTCGGTCCAAAATACCCCAAACATTGTTCTCCAGCCCTACATTTCTATTCGTTATAAACATACAAAAATACAAATCTTTCCTCTTTATAATATGTACTAGTATATTAGTTTACTGGTGGTAGGGCTCTCATATGTAAGAGTCCGTCTGGGTGGGTACCACCGCAATGGCTATTTCTAATGCCAAGCAGCAGTTTGCATGCACTGTTGTGTTTCGGTTTGAAGGATATTGCAGCCAGTGTAACTACTAGACATAATGAGACTTAACATCTTATGTCTCAGGATGATGAGCGCAGTGGAATTCCACACAGTACTTTGAAAGTCAAGGTGCTGGATGGTGTTGCTACTGTTTATGGGTGGTCGTATCGCTTACCATCAGGCTCGTCTCGTCATTCTATGCAATAAAAAAAAAGTATCTTTAAATAAAGTAACAGTATCCGTCTCTTACTCTTTATATTTTTACTGAGTTGAGGTTATAAATAAAACTTCTCAAAAATGTGGATATGTAGAAACAGTGGTTTAATTGAACAAATTTAAAAATAAACCAATAAAGTACTATAATTATGTTGTTTAAATCGTCACCATTTGATTTCTACTCTTCCCTACCAGCGGCTTAGTAATTAATGCTCAAAGATAAAGCCTGAATTGACGAAGGACGGAAACATGAATAGAGTTACCATCTTTTCCACATATCTAAAGTAAAAAACGTAAAATAGTAATATAAATTACTTGCCTAATTACATACTAACTAACTACGCACATCGGCTGTGACATGTTATCGTCAGACCGCCACGCCTACAACTTTTCAATTTATATTAAAAGCAATAATATTTACTTTCCAAATCACATCCACAATGAATGATGCTTGACGACAGTTTCAGGGAATTCTCGTCGACCTTCGGAAATCATCGAGACCGACCAATTAGGACAGGATTCATATTAGCGCGCCAATTCACGAACTGTCAAATTAGCTATTTTTAATGAGAATTGTTGGGGTGTGTGCCGCATATATATAGGATGTTATTTATCTATAAGCATAAATTCAGGCGTGTATTTTAAAAGGGAAAGGTAGAGAAGAAACAGTGCATCTAAGAATTGCCGAGGTTTCAAGATTTCATAAGTGTAATATGTTTGTGTGATGGCTTGTGACATATAATGATGAGACAGACGTTACTTAATAAAAGTATATTTATTATAATTAGACAATACATGACCAAGCAGTTGCCATCGGGACGCGGGAAGTGGAAGTCGTAGTGAGGTGACGGGAACAGGAATCACAAGACATAGTGGTGTGACTTTAGTAATACATAGTGATGTGACTTTAGTAATACAGCTTACAGACTATACATCATTATGTAAGGAATGAGAATATTGCAATGTACCCACAAGTCAGAGTTTTATCAAAATATGCATTGATAAACATATTTGATATGTATTATGATTGCCAAACACGCGGATGGAATTCAGGAATCCAATAACTTTACAGCAAAGTACACGATGACTAAATCAATGTGGATTCACCATGAAAATATTTAATTCAGTATGAATTAATTTATAAATTATTTATACATACAATTAAATTCGTATTACAATTATGACTTTAAACGATTCGGGGCTTAAAGCTACCCTCATCTTAATCTACTTGAAAGTTGAAAAGCGTCTCAGCGTACAAATGTTTATTTCCTTTCTTAAAAATCGTTTATATTAATAACATTGGGTTCATTTTTTTATTGCTCTGATACAAAATATTTAAAATTAGTTAAGTATTGTACAATAAAGTTTGTTGCCAGAGGTCGTAATACCACATTTTGTATAATAATAAATACATAATATGCATATTGGCAGATGACAGACAGCTCACTGATATTAAATTCAGTCGCCCAGTCTTAGTAAGATTTGTTTTGGTTGCCCTCATGTATAACTATGGCATGACTGTATTTATTAAAAGAACTTGTCGATTATATAATAGTATAACTAATGATTCTCACTACATTGACATCTTTCACCTTTCTCCATCTCAGTGCAAGAAAAATAGTCTGTACTTAATAATAATTAAATATTTTTTAAGAATGTTCTCTGGGTGTGTTCTTCTATAAGTAAAATTGTATTCTGTTGTTTTCCAAATAAAGTAAAATAGTCTACTCTTGTTTATCCCGCTGCTTACGAAAAGGATAGAATATATTTTTTAACCTCGAAAAATATATTATTTATATCTCATCTTCTAATAAATATTTACCGAAACGGTGACGTGTAGGTGTTTTCAGCTATACTGGTCATATTACGAGAATGTGTACCACTGCAAGGCGACGTGCAAATAACAATAAATTAATAGGTAAAGATTTGTTCTTAACGTTAACTGTCTATTCATACAGTACGTAGGCGTAGTTTGCGGTAAACACCGGTTGCAATTGCATTTAAATATATTCTAAATAATTTAAAATTTATAAAGAATTGGGTTTTAGATACAAGATTATGTATGGTTTCTATTTAATTGAAACTGAATTATCAATATTGTGTCTAAAAAGAAATTTTGCATATAAATTTGGTGTTTGTATTAGGATTTAGAGTACACGCTGTAGACGAGGCAACGTCAACGTAGGCACTAACTAAAATTTGTTTTCCGTAGCGAGCTGATAATTTCCGATATAGAATCTCGTGGTACAATTATACAACATTTAGCGCGTTGTTGTGCCGGCGAGCACGAGAGAGTCAGTCGTGACCGAGGCATTATCGCGCGCGATGCTTCAGGAGGCTTGAGAACGAGGGATGGTGGCACAGACGGTCCGCCGCAAGTGAGTCGCGCGCACGACCACCTCGCAACCACGCACCATGCACGTCGACCCCGAGTCACCCTCCTGCAAGGAGGAAACCCAGCTCCTGCCCGACGAGTGGCTCAAAGTGAAGCCCGTACCCGGCAACGGAAACCTCTCGCCTGGAGTGTACTACCCTACAGCCAGCAAGAGGTTGGTCGACGCCCGTCCCAACGTGCAGTCGTCACCAACAGAAACCATACCGTACTGTCGCTTTTGTTTGTTCATTGGCTTTCTCGTTCATTAAATGTCTAAATTATTATTTTAATTATTACAAATTATTTCCTTGAGAAAGTCGTCATACGTGAGATGGCGTATAACTTGTATTAACATCGACGAAGGTCGCAGCCGTACCGTAGTTGCAAGCGTGAACTACGTGTTCACACTTACAGGGATACAAAACATAAATACATAATGAGAATCATTGAAATACGTCTGCTATAAATATTAACTTGTTTGTTTACAGGAGTCGGTCTCACAGACATGGCGTCACACGAAGGACTAGACGACGAGCCATACTCAAAAATGGGGAGTGCAATATTCTCAAATCGAGGATTTCTCAGCGGCGGATGAAATTCCTGCAGGATATGTTTACGACACTCGTGGATGCACAATGGCGATGGACTCTGTTAGTGTTCACACTCTCTTTCATCCTGTCGTGGCTGGGCTTCGCGTTTATCTGGTGGCTCATAGCATTCACACACGGTGATTTAGAGCTCGAGCATTTACCAGGCAATCAAGAGGCTAATAACTGGAAGCCTTGTGTTTTCAACATATTTGGCTTCACTTCGTGCTTCCTATTCAGTATTGAGACCCAACACACCATAGGTTACGGTTCTCGCACTACCACAGAAGAATGTCCAGAAGCAATATTCATCATGTGCTTGCAAAGTATCGTAGGAGTTATGATCCAAGCATTCATGGTGGGCATCGTTTTCGCTAAAATGACAAGGCCGAAACACAGAACGCAGACGCTACTATTCTCGAAATATGCAGTGGTGTGCCAAAGAGATGGCGAGTTATGCCTGATGTTCCGAGTGGGTGACTTGAGAAAATCGCATATAATAGGTGCCAGCGTGCGAGCTCAATTAATTCGATCTAGAAGGACAAAAGAAGGAGAAGTACTATCCCACTATCAAACAGAATTAGAGCTAAACGCGGACGGTTGCGACAGCAATTTGTTTTTCATATGGCCTATCACGATGGTGCACCGGATTAATAGGGAAAGTCCATTCTACGGAGTGTCTGCGGCGGACGTGCTCCAGGAACGGTTCGAAATCGTGGTGATCCTGGAGGGAACGATAGAGTCGACAGGGCAGACGACGCAGGCGCGCTCCAGTTACACCACCAGTGAGATAATGTGGGGACATAGGTTCATGCCGCTAGTGATGTATAATCGTGAGCGACAGGGTTACGAAGTGGATTACTCTAAATTCGATGAGACGACGCAGGTGGACACACCGCTTTGCTCCGCTAAGGAGTTGGACGAATTCTACGGCAGCCAGGCAGATCGTAGATCTATCGGTGAGTTCTTTTTCAAAAATAAATCTGGTGGTGATTGGTTAATGTGGAGAAGGTGCTAAATAATTGCTTTATTTGTTATATGTGATGCATAAAATCAATAAATTTGCTCAAAAAAAATTCAATTTAATTGTCTTAAGCACTAAGATTATAATTCATGAAAGTACTTAAATTAAATTTTGGGTATAATAATAACAATATAATATATCACAGCGTTCTAATTAGAATTATTACATGTGCAGTGGTAATATTTATCTAGGGTCAACATACGAACCGCTGCCTTGTTTTCTACTCGACACGATAATGTCTAATTTATTACCTAAACGAGTGCATTGTAATGTGTTGTGATTTTTTAACCTTTTCTTTAAGTCGTCGCCGTATATTTGTTTTAAAAAAATATACATACGATATTATTGTATAAAGTATAATTATAATGGATACTTTAATTATAATTATTATGTAATGTATCATGTTTGTACTGCAAGCTCCTCGCACCGCTCTACTTTCGCACTATACACTGCATTTACGTTCTATTATTTTATATTCCGTCTAATCTTATTAGTTTTTACCATTTTAATAGACCAGTTTCTTTTGTACAAATTAAAGACAAGAATTACATTATTTAGTTTCTACTACATTTATCCAGTCAAATTATTTATTATTTAATAGAATTTTCTTAATTTTAAGCAATATTTAAATTTTAAAGTTCTGTGGAATCTTTATTTTTCATATGTGTAATTTATAACAAGTTTTATATTTTAGTTGACAACTAAATACAATAACTGATCCTTAAAATAAAGTACAATACACCCTTCCTAGTACTAGAATAACAATAAGTTGTACAAGACATTAACTCCACGGAGTTATTCATCAGTTGTTACAGCGTTCTCGTGATCGCACGTCAGGCGTCACTCTTTATGTACACTGTACAGTGTAAACCAATATCTCCTTCCTACAGCTTACTGGTAGATAAAGTATGACATTTGTACTCTTATGACTTCCGTTAATTTATAATGGCCGGTAGAAATTTTTCAATTCATTTCATTTCAATTCATAGATCACTGACCTGAAAGTAAGCACTTTACCACGTCTTTTCACGGCATACAGAACTATGAAATAAAACTAGTTTTCGATTTTGTTGCGGTTTTATGTGTAATTTTAATCCCGGGGTTTCGAAGCCTTTGCAGCCTTTATGGTCGCGGGGCAGACTCAAGAACTTTATTTAAAAATAACATACTCTATCAAACCGTAATGTTACTTGTCACCCTGAATACGAATTAATAAATAGTTTAATATAAATACTGTCATTTATTTCAATGTTTTTGAAACCGACGCATCATAATAGTCGCCTATGGGCCCATTTCGACCGACTTCGTCATACAAGTAATTATAACATAATTTACCATATCAATTATACCATTAATATTTTTTTAATGTGTGATGTGCAGGAGGCCTAAATCATGGTATATTTATAAATATTATGTATTTACAAATATACTCTCAACTAGTGCTAATTTATGCGCGAAGTGATTTCATGGCATAGCAATTATTTAAATAGCCCTCTCGTACGTGTTTTAACAATTATTATGTTCTCAAATATAGCGCTAATAAACTTTTAAGTATGCATTTTAACGTGTTAATTAACATTTTTTACTGGAGATGTGAACCCATATTGTAAATAATAAGTTATTTAAGAAAATCGAGATCATACGTGTGCCGGTGATTTTCTTCTTCAGCCTTTGGAAGTCCACAACTGAACATAGGCCTTCCCAAAGATTTTCAGTCGAACATTTAAATTATTTAAGTTATAGTTAGTTAATTTTGAGACGATATCCTGTTATTTCGGAAGTGTCCAATATGGTGTCCGCACATTAGTCATACCTACATTTTGGTTTATATAATGAAGAATAATGTATTTTCATAAATTTTATTGAAATGTCATAATAATTTACAATAGAAGTTATATTATTCGTTATTGATATTGCTTTAGCTTCAGATAGTTTTATGTTTGGGGACCCTTCATTACAAAATAATCTTTAAAATCATAACACTATTCATTGTATGTTAGATGTAAAATGTAACTGTATTTTACAAATGTAATATGTTTTGCTAATATTCTACACTTATCAAAATTCATTTTCAATAGCGGGTTTAGCGGGTTATTAAGCGTTGAAGTTTTCGAATTCATTACTAATATGTATTTTATTTAAATATATAATTCAAATATTTTCATTTGTCACCAGGAAGCGATTTGGCTAGTGACAATAATGTTCCAAATGTTTCTTATCCGTTACCAGTTATCAAATCTCAGCAGGATGTACAATTTTGCCAATTTGTTTCCCCCTTTTTGATACAGGATACATTTGCTTTGCCGATGACCTGAGACCATTGACGGTAGTAACCGTTTCAAGTTCATATATCATTCTATCATCATCAATATTTAACTGACTCGAAGAGCAAAGCGTTTATTTTAATGGTTTCGTTCTTTGCAGTAGCATTCGGAATGTTTTAAAACGTTTACTTTAACTGCTCTTTATGATTTTATATTCATTGTTTTGATTTTAAATACCTAAATTCATGTGGAAAATGTTGCTTTACACATTTGAAATATTTGTACTTGAATATTTGGTAATATTAAATCGTATTTAAATTTGTTTATCTACTACACAATAATAATTGTAATAGCTGTTAAATTAGTTTATATCATGGTAAATAATTTTAAATTATACATTTTAATACGAAGTTATTTTGTGACTCGATAATAATATATTTTTTATGTAATTATTATAAATATGTCAATAAATGTTGATACATAATATTATGAGAAAAAAATACTAGCCAAAGGGCCCCGTATTTTAGCGAATCCCCAAGAAACGTTACGATGTTTTATCTTATAATGTGAAATGGATTAGTGCGACAATTTTGGTTATCTTATCTAAAACCGTTGTAATTGACCTTAAAAATAACACTGTTAAAAATAGTCACCTTTCATTATTTTGTGACGATTTGTTCCATCCCATTATCTAGTAATGATCACGTATCTTATTGTAGTCTTTTATTTACTACTGCCCAGAAATATAGATGTTAAGCCTAACTGGAAAATTTTATCATGATGTTTTCTACGTAGGGACACTTTTACGTTAGACTTTTATATTTTTTAGGATTACCATTTTGAATTATAATTGTCATGTAAAAGTATAGCATGCAACCACTTCTTCCTCTTCTGCTTGTTACTTATTAACATCACTTCAGAAATATCACATCCTCCGGCTTGCTATGCCACTCAGATTATTAACGTAACATTCTAACCATTTTTCTTTCTTATGTTGTTATTGATTATTTAATTTTTAATTTTATTATATGTAAAGAATTATTTCCATTGATTTCATGAACATACTTAATAAGTATTGTATACATTTAATTGAGGATAAAATTCGATGTCGATTTATCATACTCTAGACCATCAGCGATTTTAAGTGCAAAAGCATTAAATTTTATACCCATTTCCAATATCCCAATTTAAACTATAAGTTATCATATTACGATTAAAATATTTTGTACTTTAATTCGCTACACACATTGTTCGATGTTATTTATCAGTAAGTAACATGTTTGTGATGTCACACAGAGAGTACAGAACATCATCAGCAATTGATTCTCAAGATGCCAGACCGCGCGCCGGCCGCCGTGCAAACGGACCATAAAGATGGAGACTTCACCGTCACCTTATAAACGAAGCTAGTTACAATACGATTCAAATAAGAATAGGATCGACTTTGCGCCATATTGTGACGTCTAAATAATTAAATATTATATGAAACTAATTTAGAAATAAGGTTTTTATTTAAATTTGATGTAAGAGTCAATGAGACAAAATAAAATAAAACCGTTACTAATATGCTAATAAGTTTTCTATGCATTTTTTTTTACTTTTCAAGTGACATTTGACACATAAGGGTCATTGACGTTCCTATTCTTATTAAAATCGCATTGTACATATAAATAAATAGCTGATTGTAGGTTATATTTTGTATCCGCCCGGATAACTATCATCGTACACAAGGTGTAACCGCAATAGTGTCGCATTCCGGCTTCATTCTGTGTATATCAGATTTTGAGCAGGCCGGTGCAGTTGTGTCGATTGATGAAAGATTGTCATCTCTCCTCTATCGATACTCTAAGGGCCGCATTAATAGATGCAACTCAATTTCAATCTGAAGTGCGATATCAACTGAGATGCTGTAAAGCTAAGATCAGCATCTTAGGATAGTGGCTATTTGATAAACCAATATTAACATCAGCTTATGACATCTTAAGTTACAATATGGGACGAATTTGGACTGCTAAGTTTTGTTTATGTAACAGCGCTTACTCAGATGTAGACAAGCTCTTAAATTACAGCTTAAGCTTGGTTTATTAAAAAGTTCAATGTCTACTTGAGATTTTACTCAAACTTGAGTTTGATTTATTAATACCGCCCTAGTACTCCACTCCACTTCATCAGGTGCAGTGGACTCATTTTACCGTGTCCATATTAAAATATAATTTAAATCACGACACGATAACATGTGAAATATTAACTTTACTATGTAAGATGAAATATAATATACGTACAAATAAATCCCGGTGTCGCTAGTCAGTGTATGAAGTGCAAAGTCTCAAAATAGATTTATATTTTATATCTACAAGAGGTTGTGCGATGAAAACATTCCAATGTTATTATAATGAAAATGTATTTAAGTAATATATTTTAGAGATAAGTGAAAATTACTTTGCAATTCTCCGCTTAATGTTTATCACTTTGTGATATTTTTTTCATCTGATAAATTATTTTATATAAACGAAACTTATCTGTAAAAGTTTTATGTGGGTCAATGCGCATATCATTTGATTTCGTTTTGCTGCTGTGTAAATATTGAATGAATAATTATTTATGTTGTGACGTTGATCTGTGTTTCATTTGTCACCCAATAGGCCGTCCGCATACTACGCCGTAGTACCGTAGCGCTCTCACCAAATTGTAAGCTACAATAGACCGTAGTACATGGACGGCCTTCTTTCCTCTGTAAACATTTTTCACGGGAATTTGTGGAAGTTGACGTGATCGTCTGTGTTGTGCTGTGACGTCATAAGTTTGTTGTGTGATTTAGGTTAGAACATGTACATGTTGTAAATGAAATGGTAAGTAGTTAAGATGATAATATTTTACCTGTTATTCTGCAAAACCAATTTACTATGTGAGAAAAAACAAGTTTAAGTAAGTATATTGGATATAAAGTAAGTCCTGGTCTCGATTTCTAAAAGAAGCAAAATTTTATCTTAATTTACTAATTGATTCAAAACTACTTTGGTATTCCGTTTTTTACGTAATTTAACACATAAACATAAATAAATATAAAAGAAAAATAAAAAAAATATCTGATATTGAAGGCCTAATATGAAAATATTAACATACTATTCAACATTTCACACTTTATTATTTGAATTAGGAATAAGGTATTAATAAAAGTTAAACTAATATTCGTTGCTACTCCAGAGGCACACCTCTGCCTACCCTTTCAGGGATAAAAGGCGTGAGTGTGTGTATTTGACTTTAAAAAAATATTGATTATAGCCGAAGAAAAGAATTAATAAGACATACCTATTACTTTATTCTAATAATAAATGGAATAAGCTGAGAATCAAATAAAAACATATAGTTTGAGAATGACATCAGCCCTCGAACAACCTTTCGTCCTGAAATGATTTGTAATTAGTATTTAATCTAAAGGTGACATCAGAATTACACATTCAAGAAATTCCGGTCGTAATTCATATCAAATCCAATGACGATGAACGGATAAGTCCAGTTTGATAAGAATTAGGCGTTGCGTTATTCGTGAGTACATTTTAAGTACCGAAAACGCCAGCGTAGCATCGATATAATCGTCAAAACTTCCTAAGAATTAGAAGTAAAGGTTTGTGAAATCTTTATCACCTACCTACTCACGATAGTATGTTGTTACTACGGACGTTGTGACAGTTCTAACATATAGATAGAATTGTCAAAACAAATGTCAATTTCTACCGCCAAGCAGCAGTGTGCATGCACTGTTGTGTTTCGGTTTGAAGGATATTGTAGCCAGTATAACTACTGGACATAATGAGACTTAACATCTTATGTCTCAGGATGACGAACGCAGTGGAATGCCACACAGTACTTTGTAAGTCAAGGTGCTGAATGGTGTTGGTACTGTTTATTGGTGGTCGTATCGCTTACCATCAGGCGAACGGCATGCTCGTCTCGTCATTCCATGCAATAAAAAAAAAAAAGATAGTTGTATTCATTCCTTTGCAATAACAATAAATTGTGACCCTTAAGGTATATAAATAGTATCTCACTGCGTATGCCATCTTCATAGATTAATTGTGGAAAATACGGTTAAAACAGCTAAAACGATAGTTCCTATGCACACAGGTACACAGGCAGATTAATATTTAGTAGGAAAACTTAGTAAATCCATACTTCCTTACATATTATTAAACAAAATGCGCCGTCACGTATGTCTGTCTGAACGTGATAAACCCAAAAATACCGAATGGATTTAGATGAAATTGATGACCTTGAGAAGGGCATAGGCTACTGTTTATATCGGAAAAGTATATAGCAGATCTTTTATCTCGGAAAAAGTTTCACGCGGTCGAAGACGAGAGCAAAAGCTAGTTATATTATAAATGCAAAAGTAACTCTGGCTGTTACGTTTTCAAGCGGAACCACCGAACCGATTTCGATAAAATTTGCAAAGGAAATAGTTAGAGACTCCGGGAAGGACATAGGCTACTTTAATCATCTATTCTATTTCTAATATATAAAGCTTTCGAGTTTGTTTGTTTGTTTGTTTGAACGCGCTAATCTCAGGAACTACTAGACCGATTTTGAAAATTCTTTCACTAATAGGAAGCTACATTACTCCTGAGTGCTATAGGCTACTTTTTATCCCGGAAAACTTTTACACGCGGGCGGAGCCGCGCGCAATGCTAGTAAAACATATAGGGGGTCTTCCATCAAAGAAAATAAAAAGCTAGTAGTACTATATTTAATAGTAAAGAGGTTGCTTGTAAGTTTGTATCTATACTTCTATACTATTATATAAAGCTGAAGAGTTTGTTTGTTTGAACGCGCTAATCTCAGGAACTACTGGACCGATTTAGAAAATTCTTTCTCTAATAGGAAGCTACATTACTCCTGAGTGCTATAGGCTACTTTTTATCACGGAAAAACTTTTCCACGCGGGCGGAGCCGCGCGCAATGCTAGTAAAACATATAGCGGGTCTTCCATCAAAGAAAAAAAAAAAAGCTAGTAGTACTATATTTAATAGTAAAGAGGTTGCTTGTAAGTTTGTATCTATACTTCTATACTATTATATAAAGCTGAAGAGTTTGTTTGTTTGTTTGTTAGAACGCGCTAATCTCAGGAACTACTGGACCGATTTAGAAAATTCTTTCTCTAATAGGAAGCTACATTACTCCTGAGTGCTATAGGCTACTTTTTATAGGGCGGAGCCGCGCGCAAATGCTAGTGTAGGGATAAAATTATTGATGGAATTCTGAGATCTTTTAATAACAGGTTATAGTATCTGGGATAATGTGTTTCTCACATTTATTTCCATGTAAACTTACTTTGATTAAACATATACCTAGATAGACAATTAGACACTGAACGTATCAAACGAGTCGAAAAAAATAGAGGCGAACTGTTCCCCACTAAATGAGTTCGAGTGAATTATTTTTTGTTGTTTTTCATGTATATAATTATCTCCCAGTTTTAATAGAAACTATGTAATAACTGGTATCATTATGCGCGCACACAAGGATACGCAGAATTTTGCATCGATAACATAATAATATGACACAGCTGTCACGCATATTAGCTTAAGAAAAGTTGATCTAGGTATATAATTAATAAAAGTAACAGTAGTAAGTTACTAAAAAACTATCTAACCAAATCAAAGTTCCTTGCTAGGAGGAGGTAGATCTACAGTTAATTGACCAAATAAATAATAGTTATTAATAAGTCCTATAAACTATAATATATAGACACATCATCAAACTTAAAACAAGTAGATTTGTTATTATGGATATATTATGATGATCTTGAACATTAATATAATAATAATAAACCATGCAGAGCGGAGGTAAATGATTCATGACACATAAAAGGAGGAAACTTGCTCATTGTTTACGAGTCACTATTTTTAGATTACCCTCAGTAGTAAGGATCAAGTGCATTATTTGAATCATTATGAAATATACCTGGAAATGTACGATTTTCAAGGAAATTTCACTTACTCATGCTTTCTCATAGTTCTAAAAATAATGATTTTGTATAGGGAACGTGCACGTCGTAAGCACTGCCATCTAGAGGCGAAATCGATACTTGGCACTGGCACTTGACGACTCATTTCAGCCCATCGATACTTGGCATTGACGTACAATATTCATTAAAAGGATAAAAAATAACATTTAATTTGTTGATAATGTATCGCTGTGTATATGAATACTCCAAAACATAAAAATAAACAAATCAAATGGTGTGAAATTATATAATGTTCCCAAGAATAGTACCTAAGTACTTACATTCCATGGTTATGTGAAAATCGACAAAAATAATAAAAGCTGTATAAAACATACATAATTATGAGTTCCAAAAGCATTTAGAAATGTTTCGTTACGTAATTTATAGAAATAAATATGTTTTAAAGGTAATATTCAATACAAAAAAAATCTGTAATTAAGGGAACATATCCTCCAAATTTTGCTTAAATAACTAGCTCTCATCTAAAAAAAAGCATATTCTGGATACGCTGGGTGTAAATAACATTCGCCCAGAACACATATTTTATCATTTTTGTCACATTAAAAGAATATATCAACAAATTATTGTGCTAGTACTAGTTTCATTTTTTATCCATCTGCGTCTCTGGTGTCGATTTTGTGCTGCCCCCTATAGTTCGTGCACGCTCCCTATACACAGTACAGGGTACACAAAATCTGTAATTTTATATTCCTAGTTTATACAAAACTAAATACATACTTATTATAACATGCGGGAACGAATTACAGACTGTGTCTGGTATAGAAAAATGATATTTTGACATAATATTACTTATAAAGATATTGAAATAACTGATTAGTACTATTTTAATTTTTCAGGCTACATCGGCGTTGGTTCGCCACTTCCAGGTGAAGTGATTTATAGGACTTCATTAAATTCTCAAGGGGAACCGAGCTCGCCCATACTGAACATATCCGACAGACTAGTAGCTGACGCCATTAGACGGGCAAGTATCACTAACCGTCCAACTGCTGTCAAATACCCGCCAGACTACTTTGACGGCCCTCCAGAACAATCTTCATCTTCCAGCGAAGACGAAAAGAAAAAGAAGAAAAAAGACACTAAAAGAAATATGGATAAAGTTTAATATCAAAATTCATGGGACGAATTTATGTCTTAATTAGGTATAATCTAATGATAATAAAAAGTTAGTGATAAAGAAACTAGGTTACGTTGCTAAAAATCTTGAGTGTACATAAAAAGCGCCATCTATTGTTGAGTAGGAAAATATAGACGAAATATTAAATTATTGTGTCGTATGTAAAACTATGATGTTTATAATAAAATTATTGAATAAACGACACCGATTTATTTATTTAATAAGTTACTTAGTGGCTAGAACTAACAGGAATATGAGTACAATGAAAGGACCAACAATATATTGCATAAGATCAAATTGGTCAAATGGTGATAAATTAATATTACCGCCCATAATTTTATTATAAAATTTAGGATAAAATAGGCTGCAAAACGACCAAGAAGGTCACGCCCTGATGTTAAGTGATCTCCATGGCCCAAAACTTCCACAATTCCTGAACACAGTGAGCTCTTCTATTTCAAACAAATTCTAAAGCCAGAATAAACCTATGTGTGTTGTATATCTTTACAGAAGAAATTTAGATAATTATATCTGGTCCTCAATTAATAACAAAATGCAAATGTATTCGAGTGGTTTCCAATTATAACTAGCCTAATTTTCTACTCCATATAAAATTTGCTCCATATAAAGATCTGAATAAAGGCTATTATTATTATTATTATTGTATCTTACCTGTGGAAAATCACGGCACGAAGGCCGGTCCTTTTGGAAGGCTTGCGTGGGGATACAGATCCAACACGTAGAGGCCACTTAAAGATACTTTAATATAGTTGGGATATGTACACCATGCAAGTACTATCTCTGTCTGCATTTATGGGAGAAATACAACCAAAGACAGCGCCTGCAAAGTGTAAGGACTATTGCAGAGTAGATGGGAATTAATTGGGTCTATGGATGGGATCTAGCTGGACTGGTTGCTGGGCTATTGATTGAGACAACGGGACGCCTGCCAAGTAAAATGTCTCAATCATTTGTATTCAAGGCAGACGGTGACTTGCCCCCCACTAGATGGGCATCCCAAAAGCGGCGCATGCCAAGGACGCAACATCGGTGTGGGTGGCTAAAGGGTGTCGAGAGGTGTGCACCGATTTCACCATCGCGGGTCGCTAACGCGTCCCGGAGCGGGTTTCCTCGCTATTACGCAGCTTGAGCACTTCCACCCTGGAGCTTCAGGTTTTAGCTCTTGCGATTTCCACCCCTAGCCGGCCAGTTAAGGCAAGCCAAGGGTCAGGGGGTCTCATTTAGCCCCCACGGAATCGGGGTACGCGGTGTCGCCACTCACCGTCGGCTCGCCACAAAGCCGCCCCTGCGGGTTTATTATTATTATGTTGTATCTTTCCTGCGGGAAATCACGGCACGAAGGCCGGTCCTTTTGGAAGGCTTGCGTGGGGATATGGATCCAACACGTAGAGGCCCCTTTAAGATACGTTACTCTAGTTGGGGTGTGTACACCTTGTAGGTACTCTCTCTGTCTGTACTTATGGAAATACAGCCAAAGACCGCGCCCGCAAGGTGCAAGGACTATTGCGGAGAAGATGGGAATTATACCGGGTCTATGGATGGGATCTAGCTGGACTGGTTGCTGGGCTATTGATTGAGACAACGGGACGCCTGCCAAGTAAAATGTCTCAATCATTTGTAATCAAGGCAGACGGTGACTTGCCCCCCACTAGATGGGCATCCCAAAAGCGGCGCATGCCAAGGACGCAACATCGGTGTGGGTGGCTAAAGGGTGTCGAGAGGTGTGCACCGATTTCACCATCGCGGGTCGCTAACGCGTCCCGGAGCGGGTTTCCTCGCTATTACGCAGCTTGAGCACTTCCACCCTGGAGCTTCAGGTTTTAGCTCTTGCGATTTCCACCCCTAGCCAGCCATTTAAGGCAAGCCAAGGGTCAGGGGGTCTCATTTAGCCCCCACGGAATCGGGGTACGCGGTGTCGCCACTCACCGACGGCTCGCCACAAAGCCGCCCCTGCGGGTTTATTATTATTATTATTATATAAAATTTGCAGTAGAGTGACTCAACCACTTTTATTTAGTTCCCTGAAAATCTTACCCAATTAAAATTTTTAACCTGACTCTTATCATAACTAAATTTTACTTAGCTTTACCCTTTGATTAATTATATACCTAGACAGAGTGACGCGCTGCAATGAAACTAAAACAAACAGGCCAACTTTTCTTACGCTAGTATGCGTGACAGCTGTGTCACAAGCTATCGCTGCATTATTCGGCGTATCCTTGTGTGCGCGCATAATGATACCAGTTATTACATGGTTTCTATTAAAACGGGGAGATAATTATATCCATGATAAACAACAAAAATTAATTCACTCGAACTCATTTATTGGAGAACGCTTCACCTCTATTTTTTTCGATGCGTTTGAAACGTTCAATGTGTATCTAAGGTATATAATTATTCAAAGGCTTTACCATATTTAAGGAAGGAATAAATTTAAATATGTAAATAAATATCTGCCTACTTCTTAGTTATCTCTATTGTAAGTGGCTTCATAGTTTTATTTGGTATTTTTTTAATCATGTACATCGTAATGTTATATAATATATCACAGTAGGGAAATAAAACTCGTGTAGTTTTTATGAATTACATTTACTTTTTTCTGGTATAGTTTGTCAGTTCAGTTGGTACAATTCGAGGAATTTGATTTCGGAGGCAGCGCCCGCGCCGCTTCTGACCCCTGTTTAATCTTTGCTAAGTCCACCGTATCTCAACCTTTATTAAAATAAAAACAATAAAACCAATACAAAATATTTATTTTATTCATTGTCATTTCTATACATTTTTCTATTCATTAGGACAAAGATTGAGAATGGATGGCAGAGGCAAAGGAATGATAAATGTATATTACATATTACTATGTTACGAACAATCGAACAGTTCGTTATATAAAATTTGTCACATGATATAATATTATCAGACTATTCCGCAAGCATTAGTAACACTAACACTTATTTATATTTACTATATAAATATTAAAACTTAGCTCTACACATACATATGTGATCTTTGTAAAGCCGACAATAATTTAAGTCGTTTACATTAAGTACTTTGAACATACATATCACATAACATTATATATGTATGAATAAATTTGTACATTTCATATTAAAATAAAGCAGGCACTAAGCTTGTACATAACTCCTCAGAACATTTTGATCTAGATAAAAATAATTTTGGATCAAATCCAATTAAGCGCATTTACATATCTTACTTAAATTGGTCATTAATTTTTGGGCTTCAGGAGGATACAATTTTATGGATATTTACTAAATTTCGCCACTAGTTTGACTGTTGACGAAATTCTAGTCTAAACATGCGGAGACAGATCTTAAAGCTTCGACGCAAGTCGTCAGTGAAGTCCCCGCCATCTAGACTGGCTAACTTTAACTAAATAAATACTCGGTCTAAATACAACCCTATCTGGTACATAGATGTCGTGCGTAACAGAGGAGTTCTTGTTTAATTCAACAAAAAATCAGAGTCAATTCCTGAAACGATTTGATGTATGAAAACTACTTAATAAATTGTGTTACTTTATTTATGTATTCACACAACACACAGAAGCATGTACAGTCAGCCACATAAGTAGCTGAACAAGTTCAAATCGCATTTACGCCTTAAGTTTGACTGAAACATTTTTTTTCTTCGTTTGAAGTAAAGTAAATGTCTTTTATTTTATTTTTGTGAAGAGAAAAAAAAGATTAGTAAGAACACAAAAGCATACAAGCAATTTGAAATTTTGAATTTGTTCAGCTACTTATGCTGCTGATTGTACATATAAGATTGGGTTTTTTTGTTCTGTTGGACTAAACAAGCACTGTATAGGAAATGTATGGGATTTCATACACTACTCTACACGAACATTCTCTATATCGCTACAGTTGAACCTGACGTGCGGCTTCACTTTGTGGTCAGAGAGATGGTAGTCGACGGTCAGATGGTGGTGACGAGTGGTGAGATGACTGACGGTCAGGCGACCAGCGGTCGGGTTGAGGTCGCAGAGTGGCCGTCAGGCGGGCTCCGAGTCAGCTGACGTCACAAGGATGGGGATCACTGGATTCTTCTCTATGTAATTCTCGCTAGGGGACCTGGCAATTCACAAATGAGGGTTTCATTTTTTGTTGTTTTCGTTAATAACATTTTGGATGACAAATATTATTAAATAAGACATAACTGTATCAGGAGAGTGATCGTTAGTAACACATCTATCAACAAAGTACAACACAAAACTCACTTTTTAATTTTATTATGTTCTTCTAATTTATGATCATGGCCGTTGCCCGCATGGCCGATGCCATTGGGGGTGAGGCCATGCACCTTCTTCATACTAGCATGACTATGGCTTCTATGCATATGCCCGTTGACCTCGTTCCTGATATCTACTTGGTTCTTGTGTAGATCCTGTCCGTTCTCTACCGCTAGATGCGTGTGGCTCTGGTTTCTAGACTTTTCGTTGATGTGTTGGATGAAGTTATTTTGAGCCATGAGTCGATTCTCTCGGACTCTCGCCTCGGGGATCTTGATCTCGATATGTTCGTCGAGGGACATGGAGTCTACGGAGCTCAGGTCGAGGGTCTCGTTGGAGAATGTCTTCGGAATGGTGCCGAGCATACGGTCTGGAAGTGAGAATTAAAATTATAAGTATTGCAGAAATCGTCAACGTGTCGCAATTAATTAATTCATGAATGCTTTAAGGAATCCAATGAAAATCTAAATATTAATTTACGGAATTTTATGATGGAAAAAACTAAACTTAGGTCAAGCATACTTATTATACTTTTAAGTAGCATTTTATTAATAATAACTAAATAATTTATGCTGGAATATAGGAAATAAATATGCGTTTTCTGAATTTAGCAGTTTTATAACCTATCCAATTAAAGAAATATAAGAGTTTTGGCGGGAACTTGGAAGTGTCATGAAGTGCTCTTGTTTTAATTTATTATTTTGGTAATACTTAGTGTTATATTGCATAATTATGGTGGTATATTATCCAATATAGTTCTATTAAAGAGCTCAAATGAAGTGAATTGAAATAATCGTGCTAATCAAGTGTTTTTTTTTGTTGCCGCCAAAACTCCTCGATAAAGTCTTGGTAAGGTATCTTTATCTTTATAATGGCACTTGTGTTCGAACACATTTTGCCAATGTCAAGTTTGGACTTGGTAAGGTAGCCACTGCTTTACTTCGACATACTACACATAATAAAAAAAGACAACTCAAACTTAACATTGGCAAAATGTGAATACAAGTGCCATAAAAAAAAAAGAAATATAATCGAACTATCCAGTTACTGACCAAGTTTTTGAGAGGTGGATACGGTGGCTCGCAGTTCGTCTAGTTGTTTGGCCGAACACAAAGGAGTGTCCACTTCATATGTGTTGTTGAACCTCGTGTAGTCCACCTGAAGAGATAAATACTCATTTATTAATAATGAAGCAAATAATTATAATACAAACATACAATGTAGCAAAATAATGTCAATAAATTAAGTATTTTGGACCATAGAAAGCAGAGTATAAATAAAAAAAAATATTTATTATGTTTACGCAAATGTTCGACATCGAAATAAAATCGCGATAAATTTGTTTAATTATTTTCCCTTTCTTATGATAATAATATTATTATTGTCTACTAATTAAAATTATAATTGAAAAATAGATAATAAAGACACTGCAGTTATTAATCTAAAGGCAACGTGTTTACAAACAATAAATAATGTATTTTTTCTGCGTACAGGAAACATAAATTTTCCACTGTACAATAATTGTAAATAAACAATATTGATAAGGTCTTGCGTCAAAGGATCGGAAAGTTTAAACTTGATAGTTAGAAGTTAAACGACCGTTTTACAATTAATGTCAAGTGTGCGTCAAGTATATTAATTGCTTTTTGTAAACAACAATATTACATAAAAAATGTCTTAGTGTTGTTGTCGTTGTCTGGGTCTTAGTGAATAAACGTTTAATTCTGAATGCACTTTTTTGTTTACCATTACGTTCGGAGCTTGACTATAGGGAGGGTGCACGAACTATAGGGGGCAGCACAAAATCGACACAAGAGACACAGGTGGATAAAAAAAGAAACTAGAACTAGAACAATAATTTGTTTATATATTCTTTTAATATGGCGAAAAAGAAAAAATATGTGTCTCGGTCGAATGTTATTTATACCCAGCGTGTCCAGAATATGCTTTTTTCTAGATGGGAGCTAGTTATTTAAGCAAAATTAGGAGGTTATGTTCCCTTAATTACAGATATTTTTGTATTGAATATTATCTTCAAAACATATTTATTTTTATAAATTACGTCACGAAACATTTCTAAATGCTTTTAGAACTCATAATTATGTATGTTTTATACAGCTTTTGTTACTTTTGTCCATTTTCACATAACCATGGAATGTGAGTACTTAGGTACTATTCTTGGGAACATTATATAATTTCACATCATTTGATTTGTTTATTTTTATGTTTTGGAGCATCCAGATACACAGCGATACATTATCAACAAATTAAATGTTATTTTCCATCCTTTTAATGAATATTGTACGTATTGACGTACAATATTCATTAATCGCCCATCTATAATTGGCCAATGCCAATTATAGATGGGCTGAAAATGAGTCAGATTGCGCCACTAGATGGCAGTTCTTACGACGTGCACGTTCCTTCTTGTATTTGCTCGCCTTACGTTAAGTATCTTCGACGATTTACTCAAACGTGAAACAGGCCCAAAACAGGATCTATTCAATTTAGATCAACGACACTTTTAATAAATTATATTAATTGAAAATAATTTTAAAAATAATTAGTGGACGTACTATTTAAATGTTATTTCTTTTTTTATATTTTATAAACGTCATCAATATTCTAAAATGTATTTGATTTAAATCGAACGCAATAGACACAACATTTGATTGATCATTGCTGTATGTACTTTTTATGGATCTGATCTCATACCGATGTTTAAGCGACAGATAGCATGTGGTGATAAGTGAATGGGACTGGTTTCAAGTGTATGGAAGTAAAACGTCAGTTAAACGTGCGCAGCATGTCATATGCTTTGTACATTTGCCAATTTATGTTATCCAAATAAATATTTGTACCGGCGCCCGTCGCCCTCGATTTTGTCTGATCTTTTTGTCTCTCATTCAACTCAAATTATGAGAAATTGTAGTATTTTTTTAGTTTTGGCAACACGTAGCGTAATGATGATAGACAACTTCTGCTGTTCATTTTAATTACTAGAATTGTTTTAAATTGACTCGCTCTCTAAGCGGTGAAGTGATCTATTCTCAATAAGCGTAATAAATTTGTGTGTTTTCGATTGGAAAGCTCTCAAAAGTAGTCCGGGATTAGAATTTATGCCCGATATTAATTGCTTTGCCAAATCACATCATGGGACGGAAATAAGCTCCGTGAACCATAGGAAGAAGAGAGTGTACCTACTAAATTAATGGGATACATTTTTGGAGATGGTATAAGGTATCATTAGCTCTTGTTGGTTTAAAATGTGTTTTCATAAAATAAATGTATTTCATACATCCTCACGAGTCCGATTTCGTATCAATAGGAATGTTTATGTTTATTACTGTCACATTTGTTACATATCAGAGACCGTAAGTACACTGACACCCACATCACGAGACTTGTATTTTGTAATTTTTTTTTTTTTAGTTTATTGCATAGGATCACGAGACGAGCAAGCCGTTCGCCTGATGGTAAGCGATACTAACACCCATAAACAGTAGCAAACCATCCAGTACCTTGACTTACAAAGTACTGTGTGGCATTCCACTGCGCTCGTCATCCTGAGACATAAGATGTTAAGTCTCATTATGTCCAGTAGTTACACTGGCTACAATGTCCTTCAAACGGAAACACAACAGTGCATGCACAGTGCTTGGCGGTAGAAATAGACATTATGGTGGTACCCACCCAGAAGGACTCTTACATATGAGAGACCTACCACAAGTAAACTTGTGGTGTCAGAAATAAATTTGTTACTAGTACTACCTAATATTTTCACTTATAACTGGAAAAAATGTTTATGTAGGTACTCTTCACAGTTACATTTATGTTATGGTAGCTACATAGCCGATTTACATCTACGTCAGCTTCAATAATAATTTCATCATTTTTATCCCGGATAAAATAACACAAAACATGATAATCTCACCTCATATTCACCAGTGTCCTTCCTAAACGACACCATGGTCTCAAAGCGGTGTCCCCAAAGGATCTCCGAAGGCAGGAAACTGCTTCGAGCCTGTGTCGTCATCCCGGTCGACTCGATCACACCCTCTGAAATGTTTACGTAAGAGAATGATAACCCATATTAATAAACCATCGATGCGTGAATAAACAGCGGTGTCAAGGAAACCTTTAAGATAAAGTCAGTGTATTTATAACGAGATGTTATGACCGTGGTCAAGTAAAACATTAAAGATTGCTTCGTTATGACGAGATAATGATCTGGTAATATCTGATTTTCTGATCGCATAATTCATATTTGTTTCCTTTATTTTATGCAGATAGAATGTTTTGAGTAGGACAATCTGAGATCCCAATATTTTTCTTCTTCGACATATTTACAATCACCTAATTTGGTGCTAATACACGTTCTCAAGATAAAACGCCCATTTTTCATATTATACCAAGCAGTTTCGAATGTTTTGGAGATGTACAAAGGAATCAGCAGATACATCTTGTTGTCTACTTTAGTTGTAAGTTGCATGTTGCCGACAGACGACGCGCAAGCGACTTATTTAGAACCTCGAGATGGTCGAGCATACACTTTACTGACTGTATCTATATTCTCATGTTTTTTTAAACGTAGTATCTATTCTCACTATTTATATTGACATAAAATGATTCGATATATTTTTTTGGATTAGGTTTTTGATATCAGTAACTCAACATTTGATGGTTGCTATGCCATAGAAGTTTGCCGGCTACATTGCTATTGATTGGAGTCATTCACATATCATTTTGTCCTTTAAAAATCCCCGACAAGTGTGTATGATAGCATCTTTTTATAATACTATTAAAACATTTATACCTACATTCTATAAAGTAAATATTGCAAATTTAAAATCAATATTCATACACAAAAATGAGATACATACTCAGTTGCAATGAGTTTAAGCGCTAAATTATCTGTCATTTCATTTTTGTGAAACCTTATGTTTTTAACATAATGTATAACGACTTACACCACTTAAAAACACTCATTTTGTTTACATATGCACCTATTAACATTTTAGCTCGAAATTATAGCGACTTCAATATGCAAAGTTCAGGGCAAACTACCAAAACACTCCCGCTGATTTGCCAAGACGCGACCACGCGGGCTTGTATGCAACCAACTGTATGAAATTAGGCTAATGCATACACACGTAAGTTAATTGTGTTGGAATTCGTAAGATTATGAGACAATAGAGCGTAGGCAAAATAGAGATAGAAACGTTTAAATGAGCTAATCTCAGGTCAATAGAGCTCAATTTGCTCTGATTGTTGGGTGACGTGGTTGTTTTATTATTTAAGTTTGTCTGCCACTATATTAACGAACAATTGTTTTAATTGATTTTTTGGGATCACTATACGACTATAATGTTCAGTTTTACCTTCGTTAGGTACATAATGAAACTTATACAGATTCGACTCTTGCGGGCAAACGTTGAAAATATTTTTACGTACAAGAGTGAACATTATAATATTATAACACATGTTGGTACAAAAACACGCTGTACACATATTTGTCTATTTTTGTATTGATTCTAGACATATCTACAGTGTAGCTGCCGTTTTCAATAAACGATACCAATCGCTTTTTTAGGTCCATCGCGAAAATTGACCAATCAGAACAGAGTTATTTCTGACATTCTTATAAATTACTTATTTCGATTGGTTTATTCTCGGAATCAGGTCGCAGATGAAAATTGGGATCGTTTATTGAACACGCTGGATTAGGCCTCTTTTGATAGGTCCGTCTGGAAATATTTAGGGGAGGTCTATGTTCAGCAGTGGACTTCATGTAGCTGATGATGATGATTGTAACGTTAATGAGCCAACAGAAGGGACTACAACGATATAATATTACAATATTGAATTTTCTGATTAAGATACAGGATATGAGCTAATAAGATAAACAGTTGCGCGATTTATTCTAATCGTACTATGTGTTGATGACACAAGAATGTATTTGCAAATTAAATTTAGAAACATATTATAATGCCAAAACTAGAAATTTTCAAGTTAAAGGTCGAGTAAAGTAATAAAATCAAATCTTGAAATATCGGTTAAAGTGAAAATAACTTTGAATAAAATTGCATTGAAAAAATAAAGACTTGATTTAGATATATTATATTATCGAAGCTCATATGACACCAACTTTATCAATGATATGAAAGCTTTTAAAAATGACACTATACTTTTGATAAGTGTTGAAGTTTCACCAAAAAGTATTACGTACCCAACATAACAACGATTTCAAATCTCTCTCGAAGCATGTCGGAAGCCGAAAGGTTGTAGAGTGGTGACTTCTCATTGATCTTGTGCACAATAGTCATGGGCCAGATGAACATCAGTCTATCTTCCTCACCGTCAGCACCTACTTTCAACTCTTGCTGGTAGAACGGCAATACCTCGCCTTCTCTGGTAATCTATGGAATTTTAACAGGCTTATGATTTACACGGTATTTAGCAATAAACATTCCTTCCCTAAGTATATCTAATATTAGTAATACTTACAGGACTAAAAACAATTGTAGTTGTTCATGAAATAATTACTTTGAATAATTTTAATTAGAAAAATCAATCAGTTTCTAGTCCTTTTGAAGCTTTAATTGTTAAAGATAAAAAGCCAATAAATAATGTCCATGAAAGACAGTACTGCACAACATGCATTACGGACATGTAAATAAAGCAATGTTTTATTACTCGGTGCGTGCGTTCCACATAACAAAGGAAATATAAAATATTGGCGGTGCAGTTACTTAGAATCCATGCTATTTCAGCTATTCGAATTGACCATTATGGACGTGAAATGTTTTAATGAAAATTAAGGAAGGAAATGCTATTCGTTGCACGTCAGAGATTAAAGTAGTCGACAATCTGTCAAACCTTATGGTAACTTAATTGACCATCAAAGAAACTTGTTATTTTCTTAACGTTCCATCAAACTTTATAAATGTTGTTTACAGCATTTCAATCAGCCATAATGTTTAATACGACGTTGTTTCTACTTATGGCGTGTCACGTGGCATCACAATAGTCAATTCATGTAAGAGCGTTATTAGACTTATGAGCAATAAAAATAATTAAGGCTAGTACAAAGATAAAAGCGTATGTATAAAAATAATGCAAAGGAATAACAAGCAAAGTTACATTGTCGAGTGTCCATAGATGGGTCACAACAAAATAAAAGTAAATGAATGCTCACAAGCATTATTAATTGTTTAATAATCGGATGCATATTCACATTTATTAGAACATTTACAATGCAATACCTTTTTACGAATGATCTGAGCACGAACGTGCGCTTCCAAAATGTGCGACTTGCGAATGTCTCCCACGCGGAATAGAAGGCAATATTCCCCATCCCTCAAACAAATCACCGCGTTCCTTGAGAATAAGAGCGTGGTGTTACGTTTTTTGGCCCTCGCCAACTTCGCGAATATAAGACCCACCTATGGACAAGACAGAAAAAATGATTTGAAATAACACATTCCAAAACTATGGGTGTCGAAATCTAAAATGCTAACTACCGCCTATTTGGGTGCTTCTAGATTTCGATTCCCGCAAGTTAGAGAGTGGAGTCAGTGCGAACTCGAGTTAGACGGATGTTTATGCGTGCTGACTGAAATCCCCAATCACTAACCAGTCTCCGTTTTGTCGAGATATAATACCTTGCGGCGGATAATCTGTACTCTTATATGGGCTTCGACAATATGTGATTTCCTCATGTCACCCACACGGAACATCAGACACAGTTGTCCGTCTCGTAAGCAAATGACGGCATTCCTCGAGTATAGCAGGGTCTGAGCTCGTTTTTTTGGTCTAGATAGCTTTGCGAAAACAATTCCCACCTAAAAATTAAGAACATGCCTTGCACTACTTGATACCCTTTGGGTATATCCAGAAAATTGTGACAGCAAATAAACAGTAGTCTTTAAGATCTTTTATTCATCCTTATACTCAATTCTTTTTAAGTTTATTTCCTTCGGTGAAATAAAATTTATGTTTAGGCAATTCACGTGATTGCATTTTATTTGTAAAAAGAATGATTAAGCCGTGGAGTGGCATCTTTTGCCTCGCAATTATTTTTCGGAGAACATCTGGCTGGATCATATAGTACGTTACGTTAATACATTTGGCTCCCTTCCAAATGTATTTTCATATTAAATTATCATATTAGCTTTGAAGCAGGAAGGTTTTTTAAGAGTTACGTATCCACATAACCCGCTTAAACGTAAAATTATGTGTATGGTCTTTTAACAATATCATATTGCAGCACTAAAGTGGATACGGGTAGTTACTTTTTAAAGAGGCCAAGGCTAATAGTCTATAGGGATTTAATGGCAGAGAAATGACGGACAATAAACAGACCATTAGACACAGTTACCGTATCTAAATACGTCTGTAACCTTTGAGCAAACTTTTCGGGCCTCTTAATTGAGCAAGGTATCAAACTGTGTACTTGAAAGTATACTTTTAATGTTAAAAAATATTATTCAAACGCTCTTTCATTTAATAACAATTTCCATCATATTTTATGGGCTATATAAAGATAATTTGACGCTAAAGAAACACACATCACTTTGTTCAAAATGCATAATAGTAGAACCTATTAGTTTGCGAATATTAACTGTTTTTATTTGCGGTTGTTAATAATCACTGCTAGAAATGTAGCTTCGTCACAAAGGAACCTACATGTACGGATAATTACACACATAAAAACGACACTGTAACATGCCATATAAAAATAGATCTTACCATGAAAGCCTGAATAAATACTCCGACAATACTTTGTATGCACATAACAAATATGGCCTCGGGACATTCTTCATTAGTTGTTCTCGATCCATAACCAATGGTGTGTTGGGTTTCCACGGAGAATAGAAAGCAGCCGGTAAAGGTGTTGACGTTATTGAGGCAGGGGATGAATGTGGTGTTTTCATTGGGGCCGGGAGGAGTGAGGTCTCCGTGAGTGAAGATGATGAGCCACCAGATAAGGGCAAAGAGGAGCCAGGAGAGAATGAAGGAGAGCGCGAATACTAGCAGCGTCCAGCGCCACTGCGCGTCTACGAGCGTGGTGAAGATGTCCTGAAGGTATCGGCGCCTGCGCTTGGCCACGTTCCATTGGACGACATTGCAGTCTCCGTGTTTGAAGATGACGCGCTTTCGAACGCGTCGCGCTGCGTAACGGGCTTGACGGTATCTGAAATGGAAAGAATGATTTATTTAAAATATGCAAAAGCAACTTCTGTAATCTAGTACCTATGTGGATTAATTTTTACCAAAAAACACTATGGTCAGAACCACTAATTATGTAGCATATAAAGACTACCTAAAAATTCGGAATGACTAACTGTGATATCAGAGTTAAAACGAATGTAAACTACAAAAAAAATATATGAACATATCAATTTGTATTGATTTACAAACGAATATGACATCAGTGTTGAATATAAAATCATCAAGCAAACATAAATGATGGCTTTACGACAAATATTTGAGATTTTTGTGTACAAATCGTTTGTTATGATCAAGTGGAATCTACCGTACCATCATCGCATAATTTGTGTAGATATTATAATTTTTGGGTTATATTGATTAATGTTTTTAATATAGGAAAAAATAACAAAGCCCTTTATTAAAAATACTATTTGAGCTTTAAATATTTTGTACTTATTTTTTTTTAAGTAAGCCATCATTATTGCAGATAATCCTACTATAATAATATTATAAACGCGAAAGTTTGTAAGTATGGATGTATGGATGTTTGTTACTCTTTCACGCAAAAACTACTGAACGGATTTCGATGAAATTTGTCACACGGGTAGATTATGTCCTGGATTAACACATAGGCTACTTTTTATCCCGGTAAAATATAAAGCGGGACTTTTATTCCAGGAAAACTCATTCACGCGGGCGGAGCCGCGGGCAACAGCTAGTATTATATATATTTTTTCGCTATCTTAATTAATAAATAAAGATAGCGTGAGCATTTAAACATTTAGGAAAAAGTTTAAAGGTAAACTTGCATACATTTTAAATGTGTTAATCTGGCCAATGCCATTATCTAAAAAATACATTTTTCATAGATTAATATTAATAGCAGTGGCAATAAATAAACATAAACCTATTCAAACATTTTAATAATGTATTTGTTTGCAATGTTTACTAAGAAATAAGCTTTATACCTGATATTAGCACTCCGGGAAGCAAACAACATTTGCGTCAACACACATAAATTGCATTTACTTAGAATCAAATCCTGTTTCCAACGATCCATCTAACTTCATCGACTAAACAAACGACAATTCTTAAAAAAAATACTAAACAATTATTATGCCATCAACTCCAAGCTATTTTTTACTGTTAAACTCCATTAGAAATAAAATAAACATCTTTTTATTATATGACTACATAAAAGATGAAGCGTTTTTAAAGTCTGTTAAATTGCCACTACAGACGAGTGCGAGTTTGCTAAACACAGGTCTTAATAAAATTCTGGAAAACCATTCTCATCATGTAGGCGTTTTGCTAACAGATTACCTATCAGTCTATACACTTAACCCATCACTCACCAGCCTGAGTGACCACTCAGCGATATCACGCAAAAGCTTTTTGTATTGAAATGAATTTTATCTCGTTGGTACATTTTTATATGTGGCAGACTTTGGACGTGATATAGCATTATATCATACAGGTTTTATTAACTGTTGACGTCACGAGTTAATTCACACTACGTCTTATTCTGGATCTTAATTGGACGTCACTGTTTATCTGTCATATTATTGGCTCTCATTAAGAAATATATTGAAGACACTTATTAATAACGCATATAACAATTTCCTGTATCTTTTTATATAAATGTGGAAAGGCGTCAAGGAATTAAATTATTAAGCGTAAAAAAATAATTTTCAGTATAGGTGGTAGAGTGATAATTTATAATACTCGGCATATATTTATATACATTTTGTTTTGTCTACATGGTTAATAGATATATGTAGGTAGGTATAATATTCTATTTAAATGCTTCTTCGATGAAGATAATAAAAATGCAAATTTCAGTATGCCATACAATTAATTATTTTATGGATTGCATCATCTGCCTTTGAAGGAATATGTAAGCGTAGTATCTATAGACTAAATAGGGGTCATAGCAGATATGTTTTCATCGTTACAATGATGCAAATTATCTAACAAGAAATCAATGTCATAATCGTTTCTATAAGGATGTTTTTGTTTGATCGCCTAATCATTGGATCTACTAGTCCTATTTTGAAAATTCTCTCACAAAGAAACTACATAATATACATATCTCTGAATGTAAGCAGCTAATTTATATCTCGAGAACGGATTCTTGCGCAGGCGGGGCGGCGAGCAAATACTAGTATAAGTTATAGAGTGAAAGTGATAGCCAAGCTGTGTACAAAGGTATATTCAAACCAGTACATAATTAAGGTAAAGAAAAACTGTACAATAATAAAAGCTCAAGGAGTACAAAGTGACTCATTAGCATTTATTCTAGTCCACCCACTTTTCGCCGTGTGTAATCTGTCCCATGATGTGATAGAGGGAAAGCTTATAGGGCACAAATTTCAGACTCCGGGCTAATACTGAGCAGAAAAACCCGAAACCTCAATACTGCAGTGGTACCGTTATACAACTACACTACCGAGGCAGTATACAGAAGAAAACACTTATATTCTTGTTCTCTGGTAACGTCTTTATAATAAAACAGCATAATGGTGATAAGGTAAAACTTAAAGAAAATTATGTTTACAAAACAATTTCGTCTAAAAATCACGTTTGGATTATATTATCTGTTATTACTTCTGAGTAATTCCTGATCAATTTACGAATAAAGCATGTGCGGATGGAACGACCAAAACAAAGTCAAATATAGAAAAAAATATGCAAATAACCATAACAGTTAAAGGATTCGAGAACTCATCTTTTTAAATAAGGAAAAACTTTATTTTCGTGGAACAAATCTAGTATTTGAATATTAAAATTGTTCGCATAAAACATGAATATGTAATCTGAATATGTAATCATATATAGGTAGTAGGTACAGGCGCTATTAAATGATATCAATCACAGTAAAGAATCATCACGATTAATATATCACGTTGTAATGCAGCTGATCATAAATAGATACGTGGCAGGTTAATCATCATAACTACGTAGAGTATAAGCACCTTTATAAATAATAAATTTCTTATTGAATTTGTGCAGTATGCCCTCATACTGCACAAATTCAGAATAATATTATATGGATACCCTATATTGAATTAGTTTAAGATCAAAAGATTACGATTTATCAACCTTAAGTTTATATCAACATAAAGATACAGATCGGATATTGCTTAATCATTTAAAGATTTTAATAATAACTCTAGAGAAATAAGGAATATGATATGTAGTTACTTAGGGTGGCAACTGTCAATAAAACGCTGAAAGTTACTGCTACTTTAATAGGTACGTATGGTCCATCCAGATTCTGCTAGAGAGGTCTAGTAAGATAAGTAACTTCTTTAATAAAAAGTCGATGAAACAGCAAAACAAAATACTCGCAATATCCAGAGGAAAGAGGAAACTTTATACGCAATATATTTAACTAGACGGTAAAGTATGCAGTAAACTGGCGCCTGCAACAAGGCGGTATTAGTTAAGACTTAATAATCAAGTCGCAATATAAATCGTACGCGTAAATGGCGTTAAGGAACGTTCACGATACAATTCAAGCTTGAAATCAATTAATGATAATATCAATTCACGCACGAACATAATTACTTAAGCTGTCGATATACCAAGAAATATCGTCAAGAAGGAAATACCGTAGCTACGACATATAAAACGCGTGGCAGCTTCAATTAACCAGCCACAGGAATAATTTAATAAAACATTTATCTACGTCATCAAGGTAATTTTGTGGGAGTGTAGTTTCACGAAGATATTTAAATACTGCAAACTCTGGTCGTGGTGTGAAATTTGAAACTCTAAATGTTGTTTACCTTTTGTTATTTACATAGCTTGTATTTTCAATGATGTGATCAAATACAGAAAATATTATGATGTCGTTTATTTTTAATTCACAAGTAGGTATAACAAATAAGATTTTCATAATTTTATTACTTGACTCAATTGTTTCACTGCAACTTAAATTTCAGGATTTAATAAATAAACCGTTGCAAGCCCAAAGCCATACATTAACTTAAACAACTGACGAAGCACAATTTGGCAACAGTACGGTTCGTTCAACCTTATCCTTACCTGTCTACTTAAATCCGCTGCTTGAAAACGCGTATGAAATGATTTTCGACAATGGTCCATTTATATTGTAATTTTGTATGGCCAACGCTTGAAAATATTTAACGGTTCAAACGAAGGGCCGCCTACTTGTGTGTACTGAATGACATCATTGCGGAGGCCGGCTGGATAAACCACTCAGATAAGAAAGAAAATGGCATTCTGGATTAAAATCCATTAACTCGTGAACGACATGGTACGGATAGACCCTAATTTTATAATGAGATGGTAGTATGAGTGGATATTTGTTGTAAGTAAATTAGATTTCTTGTTCGTAAATCAGAATTTTTTGGAATCATATAATTGTTTAATTGAAATAAACATTTCTTACCACGAGGCAATTTCTTTTGATAACAATAGTGTACATAGAACTAAATTTAAAAATGCTTATCAGCATGTGCACGAAAGCATACTTTCTGATGCAACAACAGAAAAAGTAATTTTATTTTTGCTAAAGATATTACGAAATATAAAGCAAGACTGCAAAGTTGAAAATCAATGTCAATGTGTGTTTTTGAAATATTATGTATCGTGACATCTATTAACTTATGCCAGTGTTAAAAATTCCGAGAAATCCTCGAATAGAAACGAATTAGCGATTCCGCTGTTGCCAAATATTTGGAGATGTTAGTTCGAGGTGAGGCCCCACGTATCCTACCTGGTTATCCCAATAACGTAATTTAATTTTAAATCCAAATTTTGTGAAGTGTTGCAAAGTCGAGCAAAAACAACAACATTTATTTTACAAGTGTTAATGTACATCTTATTTTTACAAGTCTAAATATTGACTCGATGTTATCCACGTCTCCGCCACTTATAAAATCTATTTAAGTCGGAGTCTACTCTAGGTACTGCTATAATATGTAGAGCTATTATTTCGTGACTCACTTTTGCAACTCTTCTCTCCATGCTGATTCTGACGAATTGAGAGGTTTTCCAGTCATGAACATAGATACTTGACTTATACATCTTTTCAATCCGGACATTTTAGACAGTATATTATTCACTTTTGGTTTAGGTATTGTTCCTCTGTTTATATCTATTTATTCAACTAAAATTACTTTAGAACCTGTCTTTAGTTTCTTCTTTGGAGTATCCACTGAGGATCTAGCAAATTCAATGCCTCTATTCAAAAATCTTACAATATAAAGTTATCACACAGTAAAATACTTTAGTTTCCGAATTCGGTTTCACAATGAGTTACAAGATCGTCACTACTGGATCTTTTAACAAAACATTTATAAGTGATTCACTAAACACTTCCTTGATATCAAAGAGCAACACTACAAACTTTCGCAACATCATTTTTACAGCTACTGTTAATATTAACACAAGTGATAGTAATACAATAGTGAAAAATGTAATGACGACGCAAAGAAAATTGCGTGTCTTCCAATGTATAACGAACTTTCCACTCGGACTGAATGCAAAGGGAATTGGTCCAATACTGAAACGGACGGGTGTTTAATGAAACAGATGCGAAGATGTTCACAAACACTATAGCGGCAGCGTCCCGTGCCAACGTTGCCAGTGGCGCCGCGACGCGTCGCGTCGTCGCCTAATCTATTTTTTGAATAAAAAATCTCCTCTGTTCGGTTTATTTGCCATGCGATTATCGCACATGTGGATTTACTTGTATGTGCTTGTAAAAGTTTACGATCAAACCAAGAATAAATATTTAGACTTTAGCCCCAGTCAATTAGGAATACTTAAAATGAAGACAGTATAATTTATATTCGACATTTATTGCACCATTTCGTTTCGTTGCATTTTAATTATCTGGCGTATAGTTTTTTACATAATTTATTGACGACACGGGGATGACGTAATCCATGGTAGGAAATAAATAGCCATGAGTAACCTTTTGACGGTACATAAAAACCGTTATCCTCATAGGTTTTTGGATGTATAAATATGTTTTATCAAACCCAAAGCGATAGCAAATATATTAGCAGATAAGCAATTGCTAACTGGTTTATATGGTAGGTAAGGCAAAATTTAACGACTGCTAGTACCGTTTGGGCATGACCGATACGGGCGTGAACATGCTGATCCTTATGAGGAGAACCTTGGGTAAGCGCGGTCACAGAGTCCCGACTTGACGTAACATTGTATTGCTATTCTAAAGGCTTCTGGAATTAAAATATTTATTACCTCTACACTAGGGATGCGCTTAGATGCTATAAATTATAATTTATAGACGTGAATATATTCTAATGGTTCGTCACGTGACCAGAAACGTGTTTGTGTGGTCGGTTAGAAACAATAATGATTCAAAGAATTGTATTCTAAAAGAAACACGAGAATATTTGCAGAACTTAAAATACCTTCTTCGATGTGGATTCTTTTTTTAACTATATAAGTCAATTTATTAAGATTCTAATCGAACTAATGAATAAAACTCTATGCCAATAATAAGACTGGAAAGTTTGTTCATATGTAATTAGGTACCTAAGAGAAAGATATCAATATTATACATATATTCGCTACTTCAAAGCAGTCTAAAGGTAATTAATTTATTATGTAACTGAGTAACTTTTAAGATGGAAAAACCCAGTCACAATGTTTTTAGCTCGACCCGGGATTCAAACCCAGGACCTCAGCGCGCCAATCGTACTCGTAGCGCGTACGCAATACAACTACGCTACCGAGGAAGATAATCACTATGGGTGTGTCAAGTGTGTTTTCCTTTTATACCATTTTTTCCTTATTCTGTGCACTTGCATACAAATACATAGTACACACACTGAAAGTCTGAATCTAGACAATATTTCTGATCAAACACCAACGTCCGCGATAGAAAGTGGTTTTACGTAATACAAAAGTGGATATTTCTTTCAGACCTTCACTTGCACATGTTCAAAGTAAATTAGCTGTTGAAAGTCTGGTATTGAGTAAGTGTCGAGGAATTTTACTAAATAAAAATAATACTTACAAACTATATTATAAATATTTTGTGGCTTTTACATTTCGGCAACTTATTTTTAACTTCTTGCCTTGTCGTATAAAATGTTATTTATGACTTTCGTATATTTATCGTAAAATAGGGTCAACCGGGTGAGTTTCTAGGTTCTTTATCAAATAATAATAGATACATAATTTAAAAAAATCGCAACATATTTTAACCAACACTTGTAAATACTAATGACTGTTCAAAACATTGACTAAATGGGCGCCAAGACGTCTAATTCTCATTTCAAAAACGTCAATAAACACTAAACATGATAGTGTAGTGTAAGTAATAGAATATTCGTTTTATTGGTGGACTTCGCGCCATCTGCATGTGAATTCGACCTTGTACGGGTGATGTTGGAGTTCGTTATCCGAATCGGTCACCCGTCTCCGTTGGCGTTGAAGCGAAACAGGTGGCGCTAGTTTATTGTGTTCGACAATCGACAGCCGTATTCCAAATGACGATAATTACTAATGTCACGCGAATATGCGCTCTACAGTGTAATCACAGCGCTAGATTAATTTCAACTAGTCTCATAAGATTAATGTTGTAATTAAAAGAATGCTCACACACTACAAATTGATTCCCAACAAAACCGCGAGGTTTAGGTATTTTTATGATTAAAATAGCTTATGTAAAGAATTCGCTCCGCATTTTTTTATTGTAGGTATTCTAGTTTCCTCATGACATTGCGTAATAAGCCTTTTATTATAATACAACATGCCGGTTATAAAACAAACTTCCCTTCACATCAGCATTGGAAGGTACGCATAACTCAAAGCAATACATTCTTTACTTATGGATTGGAAATAGCATGTTAAGTTTATTTATTTATTAATAGGAAAACCAACAGCCAAATACAACTATATATAGTTCTCAGTTTATTACGGCCATTTCATTGCAATATTGTGTGTACCCTGTGGGTATCGAAACGAATATCAAGAACTTAAGTGGTATACATGATACAGGCTGTCTTGTACACTGCAGTTGGACAAAGTGGAAAACATCTCATCAAATGTTCCTACACACGGCCAATGCCGCGTATATCTGAATAGTTTCAAGTCGATACAGCATTCATAATCATGACAAATCCAGTCAGATTGTTTTAGAGTTATGCTTCGTTAGCGCAAATAGCTTTTGAAACGAGAACTAATCGCGACAAAATTGAATAAATATCGAGGCTGTTGTGTACCGAGTATGAATAATGAAGGTAACATTGGAACTGAAGTGAATATATCCTTGTGAAACTGTCTTTGAAACAAATTTAAAACTAAGGCCGAAGAATTGTGATTTTAGTTTTGAAGCGGCGCCAATCATTATTTAACTTCATAATAGTTAATTAGTAATTAACAGCACAAAGAACATTCTTGGTTTAAAAAACTATTTCTCATCCTTCACGCAATGTTCACTTCAGATATGCGTCGATGGAATTCAAAAGTTCGTATAATAGAATGCGCAGTTTTGTGCATTATTCTCATGAATATTATTTTGAAGTTGATAGAAACAAAAACATAACAAGCACTTGTAAATTATACCCGCAAGTTCCCATGGCCTGCCTTTAGAATCCGCGGCCTTGTCATCTTCATTTCGCGCGTTGTTTTACTAATGCCAAACAGTTGAAGGAAACTTCGAAATGATTTATAAATATGTATCTCTAATGCCAGAGATCAAAGTGCCATCGGTCTATCCGAAAAACCTGACATCTAATTTATATCTGATGTTAATGTTACGTCATTTATGGATGTGTTAATCTCTTTTGCTCTTAAATCAGCATCGTCTTTATTAGCTACCACCCAGAAATCAATAGCAGTTATACAACTTCTATAAAACGTGAATATAAATTATGACATTTATTGCCTTTCTTAGCAACCCACGCCTATGTTGAACTTTGGGTTTAAAATAATTTCTGGGAAATAGATTTACAATTGATTTGTGAATTTTTTTGGTTGGTCAATTGGTTAGAGGATAACGTCATGTCTTTTACTTTATGCCAAGATTAGCTAACAAGAATGTTAATCTGGAAAAGGAATATGTTTATTGCAACATAGCATTATTTTCATTTTAGTTGTATAGCATTTCAGTCTAAAGCTATATGATAAAAATTGTTATCCAAATCCGACTTTTTCTTTTCCTCATTTTCCTACCAGTAATAGAATGAGTATGATTTCAGTTTTTTTTGACAAGGATCTGACATTAGATCAGTTGAACTTCGGTCTCAATGAAATAAAACGGTTGCTGTTGCCAAGTCGTCGTGTCTGGTGACACGTCAGTCGGAAATAGCAGTTCGTGTATCGTGATCTCACTATCATTTTTCAACCGAACGAAAAAGTCTAGGGTAATAGTCTTGCTACTCACAGCTAGATGGCATTATTATGGGATTTCACTAATTAAAGGTTATTAAGGACACTTAATTTAATTTAATAGGTTCTAGAAAATAATTTGAAATATTGACAAAAACGACAATTCGTCTCATTAAGACATAACTTCTTAAAAAAACTTATAAAACAATACAATGAAGTTACAGTTAAATAAAGCATTGATAAAAAAAATGGATTTTTTCATCAATTCTGTGGACATTTAAAGTATAATATAAAAAAAACAGGTACGGCATACAGCACCCATTTTATAAAAATAATTTAAATCATTTGATAAATTTTGGAAAAGTTATCCACTGAATTATGTGGGCGCAGTCATGGTCAAAGCTATTATAATTTGACCAATGACCGGCATCACGCGCGTCTATAGAAATACCGTTGAGCATTATAATGTGATTTTATATGACGCTTTTCAGAATGACGCAAATGATACAGTAAGAAATGATTTCCCTTCCAAGAAAAGCAAGGAAGTGCTCCTCGTGTGGAACAGATAAGATCGGCTTTAAACAAATGTAATGTAGGTATCCTTATATTACAAACATTGTGATTGTTTACAAGTACAAAGGTAGACCAAGTTCTAGATTATAAGGCGGTATTTAAGTATGCTTAACTAGGAAAAAAGTTTATGAACCGTACTAGCTAGGGATACAAAAATTACAAATCATGGCTCATTGGGTACTTTACATAGAATAATAAAAGTACAGAACCGTCAATGCGGAAGACCGCATCGTACTTAGCCCGTTTTATGTAACATAACTCATTTTAATATTTGATATAGGTTCATTTAAAATATATATATATATATACATATATATATATATATATATATATATATATATATATTACGTGTCGTAAGAACTTGAACTTTCTCCCACACTCAGGTTGACAGATTAATGAGAAAAGTCTTTTTGGCCACCCAACCGATAATGACCGCATGTTTATTTTTAAAATTCAGGAGTGTTCTTGGTACTGCTTCCAAAAAGTTCAAGACGGCCTTCGCGGAACAGACGTTTGCGGATTTTGGCGCCGAAATTCATTTGATTTTCCTATATCCAAAGAAATTCTCATGCAACATACTGGTTCATTTGTACTTAGCATTGTTCCTTGTGGTGCCACAGTCAGCCCTTTTGTTTTCTGCCTTGATATTAGGATACAAAAGTGCCAGCATTGGTCCGCATGTTAACTTTGTGTGCCAATTTCTAGCTTAATACAATATTGATTTAGTGTATTATCTTTCATGATCCGTTACTTGAGAATACCTAAGCATATTAATGTTTTTACTGGCTACAGTTTTTGCTTCATTTTAACATGATCGAGTAACCAGGCGTAGGTACAGGACAAAAAATCAAGAACGTTAACGTTTGGAAGATCGTTTAGGTCAACGTCTCTTCCGAACTGGTTCCGAAACGCTATTCACGTTTGTTCTCAAAAACACATCAGAGTTCAGAAAATTGGAAAAAACTAATCGTTAGGTAGATCTACCTTTAAGATTTAAAACCATTGTGTTTTGATAAATTGATTTGAATGGAAAATTTTAGGTTCATAAACGTGTCGAAATATGTTTTATACCGATTACGTCGTCTGCAAACAACACTTGACTCTATCTTTTTAATTAACTTCTTGACTAGCGTGTTATGTTTGACATTAAATATCACAAGAGGGCGCTACTCGCGTCTTCGGCTCGTGCATTTTCTGCCAACCGCCTACGGGAATAGTCGTTCTATTTGGCTGACAGACTTTACACTATTGCTTAAACGTACTCTTCACTTTAGGACTCTGTACTCCTGAATACTGATAGTCTTGAATGTATTACGAAACACCATTGTTGTTGCAACTTGCAAGTAATGGTTCGTTAGTAATTTCAATAAATTGAATAGAATTCAATATATTTCAACTCTAGCATAGCTTAACAAATACTGCATTTTGAATAAATAACGTTAGAAAGTTCTTTATCGAACAAGGCATTCTCGAGATTTTTGCCACCAAAATTATTCCATAAAGGATGAGTTTTCAGTGTATAGATCTGCATCTAAATTGTTTCAATACACGAGTAAATGTGTTATCAGAACTAATACCGATATTTTAATCAATTACGAATATAACCCGAACAAAATAAGTCTGTATGCCACGTCAATTACACGATTACACGTGATTTACATAGAACAGAGTTAAATACATTCAATGAACAACGTTCATGACTCAGGCGTTACGTAACAATTACTAGTATTCACTACACATTGTTACCTAATATATTTATATTAGTCTCACGCCAACTGTTAATTTTACATGATCTGTTTGTTAGAATTTACGAAAAACTAAGGCAAATCTTGCTCGATAAGTCAATGATAATTGAGTCTTCAGTCATACGAAGGGACACTGAAATATATACATGAAATATCATGTTCTCTGGTCTCGCCATATCAGCAGTTTTTTATAGTACTGTTGGGTAAGCTATCAACTATAATGTCCAACATTTTTTTATAGTCGTTTACCAAACATATTTATTATTATTCTATCACATTCTCTTAGGGCCAGAACCTTTTCCTAGTAGGATCTAGGATGTAATTTTTTTTTTTTTTTTTTTGTTTTTTTTTTTTTTTATTGCATTTAATGACGAGACGAGCATGCCGTTCGCCTGATGGTAAGCGATACGACCACCCATAAACAGTAGCAACACCATCCAGCACCTTGACTAACAAAGTACTGTGTGGCATTCCACTGCGCTCGTCACCCTGAGACATAAGATGTTAAGTCTCATTATGTCCAGTAGTTATACTGGCTACAATGTCCTTCAAACCGAAACACAACAGTGCATGCACACTGTTGCTTGGCGGTAGAAATAGACATTGCGGTGGTACCCACCCAGACGGCCTCTTACATAATGAGAGACCTACCACCAGTCGAATTTCCACCGCATCGACGTCATTTTCATCACAGTTTCCATTAACAAAGATGACGTCATGAACACCGCTTGTATACGTCAGACTGGAGACGGCAGGCCTCCGTTTCGATAAGTGGGCAGAACCAACGTGATTCATCTGAGTGGGTGGAAATATTAACACTTCATTTTATATTTATTCAATATGTTGTCGCTAGAGCCCTATATTTGTAACCACTGACACTGGTAAGTTCAATACAGTTCAAGACGAAAAGGAATACTATCGCACATACAACAGTTATAATCTTAGAGCTCTGTGGACATTATTAATCACGCCAGTCATTATTGCTATGTTGTTTGACATGATTATTATTATGTGTAATTACGACTAATTGATCATAGTTAAAGAAATATAATGTAGAAAGCATAAAAAATTAGCAAAAAGACAAACAATATGTCATATTTAAACATTAGCTTAGTCTTAGTGATTTATCAAGGTATACTGACTTTAAGCTACTATAATATTGATATATTTTAAAACAATATACAATGCTAAAATTTTAACTAGATTGATCAGATCCGCACCACTCTCAACATAAATGTCAGACAAGCTGTTCATGTCTCCGAAAACCGGAGAAGATGGCACAACATCGTGCGTGAAAAGTTAATTCCCTGATGAGTGATGACTCAGGACCCTCAGCATTGGAAGGTCGTTGAAGGAGGAGGACGAGGAATGCTTAAATTATTCTGTGATCGGTGTCTCACGCCTTCAGTTATAAATTCCTTTCTTAGCGACAATAGGCTATTACGAAGAAAATTATCAATTCAATCAGTCATTTTCGAGAACGACTTAGATATTCTATTGGCACTTAAGCTACGTGATATGGGCGTGGACCACGCTCCAGATGCGAAGCGATTTTATAATGCTAAATACATGGATAGGCTGTAAAGGCTAATCAATATTGTTGATAAAATAGATCTAAAACATCTATGGGGTTATAAATTTGAGTTGTGGAATGTTTAGTTAATAACAATCAATTATAATACAGTCACTCCGTCCCGCTACACGCTAAAAGTTTTACTAAGTAAAAATTGAAAACTTCACCTCGGACCGAGATTCCTAGCTAACCCAGTTAAAATAAAAAAAACTAGCATATGTAACTCTAACAATGTTTATTTTATCAGCCTGGTGGCATACGGTTTCCTTAACGGACTAAAATATTACCAGTTAATATTTTATTTTCAAATTCGCACATCCATTTGCATTGACAAGTACTAAGTGGCTTGCAGACAACTCTCGTGTTAAAACGACATAGTTTCTATGCTTATGACTAATCCTTCCCCCGCAAGTATCCGGCCATGTACAAATAGGGGTAAGTCGGTCACTGGTAGGTGGTCGTCGCTTTCTACAAACACTAAATTGAATTTTGAACACCGGGTTTCTCTTTGCAAAAAATTCAAACCATTTCAATTCTGTGACGGTTGCTATATCTTGGCTGATTGTTTTTGTACGTGGAGTTTATAATGAGAAGATAATCCATTGTGTATGTTCAGTTGAATTTATTTATTTTTGTCGTAAACTGTAGTAGGCCAGTATCAACAGACACACGAAGAAACATAAAACGTTAAGTTTATGCGAGCATTACTTAAATTAAATTTGGTAGTTCCCTATTTGGCACCATAGATAAGTTATTTCTAGACGATACGTCGACAGGACATCCCCAATATTTCCTTTGGCACCTGCGAATACAATTTGTTACCGTATGGCACTCGTCTGACGGTAATGGCCGCCTGCGATGAATGATTTTTCTGAACAAAGAAAATTTGCCCTCGTAAAGAAGATTTACCTATACACATAAATAGAGAAATGTTTAGAGATCTTGTAAATTTACCGCAACGAAGCATACTAATTATTCATCAGGGGTAATAAGTGCTCAGTAGGACAGTAAAAAAATCAATAAACATTCCATAGGCAATTGTGTGATGTAAATAAATCTGTTAACTGTGACCATAGGTAGGTAACAAAATCAAACACTAAATACGACCATGGGATCTCAAATATGATTTATAATATAAATGTCGTCGTAGAAAAATATGGGTTTTCTTTATGAATCAGTTCATGATTACGAGCCAAAAATAATGGCATATAGTTTTTTCTATTAAATAGAACTACTATGAATCAGCAACACTCATATTCTGTACCAGCAATGTTTTATGGCGCCTGTAATGTATTACGATGATTCATTATGAAATCACCTTAATCTATTTTTTTATTTATAACTATTAATTATCAACAAAGCCTTTCAGACTTTATATTAACAAATAATTAGCTATGTAATAACGATGACAATGTTGCTACCATTCAAGACCAAAAATGGTTAAAAACTGGGCTAGCAAATTTTTATTGAGATGTCATGACCGCTTGTTAATAGAATGAAGTAAATTATTGAATACATCGTAGTATTATGTTAGGGGCGCAGACGCTTTTAACTTGATCCCAAGAAACATTACACTACTATGAAACTGAAAGTTAATCAATAAGTTCAGCAACAGAGAATTTTAATGCATTGTGTTTCGCAACAAGTTGACAGCATCTACGCGAAGCCTTAGAAACTTTTTATTTATTTCTATGCAACTAGCATGAAACAAATGAATAATAAAAACTTTTTAACAAAAAATAACACCGACTTCAAAAACCACTATAATGTAAAAAATTACTTATACATGGGTTATAAGGAAATTTAAATACTACCAATATTATATTAAATACTGGCATTCGTGTGGTTATATTTATGTACAATGAATAAATCTTTTGAGTCTTTATAAATAAATGGTTTCATATACCTATTTATCCCTTACCATCTAGTGGAAGTCCCTGTTATTCGTATAAAGGGTCGTCGAATGAAATTACTCATATGATTCAGGTCTATTAAGTCTGTTCCATAAAATGATGAAGCCTAAACCATGATATATTGAAATGGGACCACTTCGAGACTCTAATCTACTAAATAAAAAAGAAATCAAGGAAATAGGCTCACCATTTTCAGAGAAATCAGTGTACATACATAAAAAAAATACAAACACACGAATTGAGAACCTCCTCCTTTTTTGGAAGTCAGTTAAAAATTACCTTTTACTACTCTATTCTCTTGTTATGTTGTTGAATGTACCAAGAATACATTCATTTATTTTGTATTTTTACAAACATTCGGAATGTAGAGTCATTTATTTAAGGTACTAACAAGATAACCTAGCGAGTACTTGAAACTACTTGGAAACCATTATTTTTTTTTATTTTTCACTGAAACAAAACAACTACTTAATGTTTGTTACAATGTTAGTAAGACCTTTTACACTTATTTGTTCAGGTGATCAACTGAGCGTCATCGTTTCGTAATGGTGCGTCATTTTCCTTTTAGTAAAGTCCTTTTCATGCTTTACGAAAACGTAAATAGTAAACAAAACGTTACAATTGTGACTTGCGATGCCAATTTTACGCATACAATCGTGAAAAAGAGCTAAAATCGGTTTTAAAACGTTATATCACGTTTGATGTAGACCCTAGTCTATACACGAACATGACAATAAAAAGGAAATCGCGTTTTAGACGATAAAACACGCAAATGTTTATAATTAAACAAACGTTTATAGGCTATAAATGACACGTGGAAACCACCCACGTGTTGATATAATATTTTCATTAAATGTTTTCGGCGTCATGAGTGATAAGATTCAAGTGCATTACTCTTTCTGGCACAAATACACGAACATATTAATTTAGTACATAATTATTTGTAACAGGGAACTGGGAAGTGCCGCATTTCAGTCTGGTTTAATGTTCCGTCCTAAAATTACTGGTACTGGTTATAGCTGGCATAATTTAACCGGGATTCCGTCACGATCCAGAATTACAGAATGAAAATAAACATGATATGGTACGAAGCGTACTGAACATTGTAAAAGCTATAGAAATGGAAATTGCGGTCAGGCGTGCGTTTAAACCGGGAGATAAGGCACACCACAGCACCAGGAAACCGATACAATCCTTGTTTGTAACTGTAATCGCCAAGTAAGTTGCGAACTCAATTTGAATTCCAACATTTCATTATTTTTCAAAAAGAATGCAGACTAGTTTAAAGTAACGTTATTGAAAATGGTTTCCTATTTTCTAGCACGCAAGACAGATTCAATTATTTTACTTGCATGAGAACTTTGAATTAATCCGAACACATACGCGATTATTTCCTTCCGACGGAAAAATGATTCCAAGAAAATGATAAATAATGGTTTTGCAATTGACATAATTTTCCTCAGTAGCTTTCATTAAACGACCTCGCAATTTAGATCGACCACTGATCATTAGATTTTTGAAATTCTCTAAGGATTCGGATTAATTTATCTCTATAGATTGAATCAACAACGAAAGTAGAACGCAGGAGCTGGAATTTAACAAAATCATCGGATATAATGCCAATTGCCAATAGCGTGGCACAAAAGGGGACTGTTCGTTTATCGATTGCAAACATCGACGTGTGCGCATCACACAATGAAAAATTCACGCATACAAAAATAAATTCAATGTACTTATAGAGCATCACGTTCGGTGTAAAGGAAGTGAATGGCCTCGCAACGTTCTTGGTACAATCGTGCACTGAATCCGTATATCGCTGTAAAATGTAAGTGGGCAATTTATTGGAAACGTTTTTAGAGCAACCTCAAAAAAAGCTTTGTTGATGCAAACGGTAGTAAATCTCTTATTGCAATTGGTGTGATGACTCTTTAACGTTTACTAATTAAACTTGTGTTTATATTCCGTTTGAAGATTTATTGGCAAATTCTTCTTAGTTTGCCAATGAATCTTTAAATTACAAACTAATTCTGTAGTACAGTAATGTTTCTTGAACATTTCAGTTATCTAAGGCGTTGTTCAGACGCTGTTAACTACAAGTTGAAATTGTTAAAGTTGCTGTTTCAATCGCCTAGAGTTGTAGTGTTTTACGACAGTAAGTTGTGTGTGTGTTTGATGTTATTATCATTTTATTTAAAATCTGTTTCCAATTATTTACCACTTTGGTGAATTGATATATAATTGTTTAATCAGCCAAATGAAGATGCAGCCATAAAATTTACAAGGTATTTAATTTGACCTAATCGTAAATATAAACAACAAAGTTACGAGGTTCAATGTCAATCCTTACTTTGTTTAATGGTACCTAATAACATAAATCATAGAACATCCTTTTATGGCAAACTAACTCACTTTACTAATGTACCGTCGATAACATAATATTTAAAGTCCATATATACAAAATTAATGCACATTATTATTAACAAGTTAGGCTTTGATGTTGTAATGTAGTCGTAAAATAAGTTATATTACGATTCTTATAAAAGAGTATAAGATAATTCGCCGAAAAACGATTTCTTTATATCGACACTTTTTATCCTTGCAAATTACTTTTAGCTAGAGAGCTTGTTATTACCCCATGATAATGTACATTAGGTAATAACTGACTACTGACAATGAATACACATTTAATGTTCATGCTCCACTACTCGTCATTCGTTTCCCGTTCACCGTACGGATGATGTCATTCAAATAGCTCTTTAGACGCCAAAATATATGTTTCCACGAAATTACATTCTACATTTTCTTTGTTTTATATACAATACCGAGATGATAATATTTATCCTAATACAATTTTACCTCGCTTTGTCTAGATCAAATTTTAACTCTCTTCGCAAAAGAATGAAATGAAGTAAATGCATTATTGTGACATGCAAAGAATAGCTTATAAAAAATCGCATGTCAAAGAAAAATATGCTAATAAATGATGAAATGAATGGAGAACTGACGATAGGTTCATTTGGCCCTGGGACACCAACCGGATCGTTATTGGCCTACTCATTGTTTGAGTATTGTTTCGGCTAATGTCTAGCCCGGCGCCGGGTTTCCTGTAAATCATTGCTATTCGTATAAGGACGTCCGCTTCCTCTGTGCACAATTTTGCATATGATGAGAAAGTACATCTTTTGTTACGGATCCAGTCGTTTGCCAACGGAAGACTCGATTTGGCTTTGATTAACGTATCTATTGCTGACTAATTGTTAAGTACGATCGAAGAGTTTGATGATGCTTCACCAAGATACAACTATTCTCTATAAAATATACAACAAGAAGAACAAGGTTATGAGACTATACCAAGTTTAGGTCAACACTTGATTTGTAAAAGCAATAAACGCGAAACCTTAAACAATTCATAGCTCGAAGGTTGCAAATAAACGAGATAGCTATTGATTATATAACATGGTAATTACGCTGCAGTGGATGGGGAACTATTAAACATCGACGAAGCCATCGAGACGCCACTTGCTCTTGACATCTGGATTTTCTAATGAAAATTCCTACGTCGAATCCTCTGGTACTCGTGACCTAATACATTATAACGATTCTACTTTACCGACTTATAGTTATACACAAGGTCATTATGAGTACATCTCGGTCTCCTACTTACAGTTACTCATTCCTATTTGTTAATTAAGTTCCAATGTCAATCGATATTCATTATTATTATACTAAACGCTTGTAAGTTAAGTTGTTTAAAATTGAATTGTAACTCACCTAAGGAGAAGGTTGAGGGAACTATCATTCCTGGTCGTTGGCACATCCTTAACACTAGAAGGTTCGCTCCGAACGCCTCGAAGGGAGAGTCGCAGTTGCCGTGGAATGGAACTGAGGAGGCCGTTGCTGCTGTTTCGACGCTGGTTGAGGCTCTTGGAGCGCGTCAACTTGCTCGCCTCCAGGTCCACTACTTGCGGATGCGGAGACACCTCCTCCCCGCATCTCGAGATCGTAGTACTCGACGCGTTAGTCTTTATTATAGTGGGCACAGCAGTTTTAACTTCATCCAACAGTTTTTCCCAGGGCGACGCGAGGTCCTCCTCCGATATCGTCTCGAAACTCCTCGGACCGACCGACGACGAGGTCTTGTCTGACATCTTGGTTCACGAAAGGCAAAAGAGTAAGCAACGGAACGTAGCACTACAGACACCTACAGGGCACTTCGTCACTTTGGATTTTTAGTTTCTTGACAACACTTCACTCTTATCATAATATCCATTTGTAAATCATAATGTTTGGGGTAAAAATGTTGACACTGAAACAAAAGAAAATTGTATGTTAGGACTAATTGTCTGCCGATTCGTTGTAAAATCTAAACAGTAAATATATAGTATTATATTCATAATGTTTTTTTTAACTAAAAAATCGGAATATAGAAGAGTGCCTTGCATGATTGTTTTATTGTATAAGTTGGCACCAACAGTTAGTAGCCTCTTATGACTTACGGTTTTCTAAAAGAACAACCAACTTTCTAATCTCCATTTGCAATGTCTTACAATTGTTTAAAGAGAAAGGCATACATTAATGAGACGATGAAGAATTACTGGCAAAACGAGCCAGTCTTAATTACTAGGTACGTAGATTATTAGGCTGTCTAAATAGCAATTAGACGATATCAAAGTGAACCCCTTATTTGTATAATTTCTCTTTTCGACTGCGGTCTCAACGCGGATTATTATCGACATATCTTTTTACGCTTGTAAAATTATAATCTTAGGCAATTTATAAGGAGGTTGTGAAAGTTGGTACATATTTAATGAGCAGGTTATATCGCAAATAACAGGGATCCGCAAACATGGCGAATTTGTATTATAGTTACGAATTTCCTCGGTGGCGTAGGTGTGTTACGGTACGACTGCAATGCTGAGGTCTCGGGTTCGATCCCCGGGTCGGGCAAAGTGATATTGGGTTTTTGCTATTCAGTATCAGCCCGGCGTCTGGAATTTGTGCCCGATATGGCGATAGGCTCATATCACATCATGGGACGGAATATGCTCGGAGAAAATAGGCTCGCCCCCTATCACATCATGGCGACGGAGAAAAGTGGGTGCACTAGTAGCGCCTCTGCCTACCCCTTCGGGGATAAAAGGCGTGAGTATGCGTAGTATGCGTATAGTTACGAACTGTTAAACAGATTTTATCTACAGGCCGTTGGTTTCCAAGTTGAGTATGTTGTAAAAGTCCGTAATATTAGCAAGTTGTGAAAGTAAAGCGTACATTTCAGTCATATTTTATTGTAGCTGTACCAACAAATTACTTAGTAATTATAATTTGCGTAATAGTCAGCGATATTGCTCACAGGAAATAATTAACGTAGCAGACGATGAAAAGTTAATAACAAATTAGCACTTAATAATTTAACAAATAGGACTTTTTTAAATTTCAGGCTATGAGCATTAGTTTTAAGATCCTTAAGTATGCAGAATTTATAAAAGAAATAAACCCATGTAAAAACTTGTTAGTTGTTGCATGCAAAAAGTAGTTACGGCTTGATATTTTAGCATACCTGAGATTGCAGATTGTTTTTAGTATACCAAAGTCCGATTGGTAGATGCCTTAAGTAACTTACTCATATTTACCGTGAAGTCTTCTTTATTTTTAAATATTCTCAGAAAATTAACAAAGAATTAATAAGGTGTTTTTCCATTGAATTTATAATGTGACCAAATTATTTCTTTTGAGAAATCACTAATGTGCAACGCTTTATGAGTTTCGCATCTTGTACGCGTAATTTTATTAAATAGTCATTTCGCAATGATATAATTTTGTAAGGTCAAAGGAACACGCTGGCTGCAGGCTCTCATTATGTAAGAGGCCGTCTGGGTGGGTACCACCGCAATGTCTATTTCTACCGCCAAGCAACAGAGTGCATTCACTGTTGTGTTTCGGTTTGAAGGACATTGTAGCCAGTATAACTACTGGACATAATGAGACTTCATCTTATTTCTCAGGATGACGAGCGCAGTGGAACGCCACACAGTACTTTGTAACTCAAGGTACTGAATGGTGTTACTACTGTTTATGGGTGGTCTTATCGCTTACCATCAGGCGAACAGCATGCTCGTCTCGTCATTCAATGCAAAAAAAGGGGAGGCCTATGTTCGGCAGTGGACTTCATATGGCTGATGATGATGATAATTTTGTTAGTAGTAAATGTAAGTAAATACTTGTGTACGATATAATTACGTTCCTTTACTTACACACCCCAAACATAAGCATTTACGTAATGAAACTTTATAATGTAAATTAAATTAATCAGTACTGTATCATAAGAAAAAATATTCTATCCTGAGCAAACTAAATATAATAGCTATTACAGCAGAGTTATTTCTGACATGCTAACAAAGATATTTTAGTACAGACACAAACGGTGACCGGAAAACATTTTTAGAGAAATACAACACTACTAGGCCACGAGACATTCTACCAAACCCGTCGGTACTCGATTCTTGTAGTATTTTAAAACGGTTGGTCTGCCAAATGTCCCGCGTACAAATGTAGGTCAATGCTCCAGTGAGCTACTGAGACCTGACGGGCCTGAATCATATACTCTGCAATATTTGAGTATGACGAGATAACCTCAAAATTATATCTGACCTGGTGAGGGTGCTGCGGAGTACATGATAGTATGTAGATGAAGTGGCTTGGTATATTTGAGAACATCACATAATGGAACTATTTTATATTCATGAAGAATGCATAGTGAATCACACACAGTTTTTAAAACATTTTGTCCGCAAAACTACGAAAATGTTTAAGGAAGAAACTGATTGCAATATCATTTTAAATCATGCTGTATTAAGAAATAGAGTTTTATTTCAAACATAATTGTTTCCGATTCTGCTCTGTGGAGTACAAAGACCATTGTGGTTAAAATCTCTTATTAAAACTCCGGTTGTTAAATAGATTCAGTCTAAAATAAATTAGAATGACAAATGCGACTATAAATAAAGTAAGTAACAACGCAGATTGTATTAAAACAACTAAATTGCAATATTTATTATCATGTAAACAACGTTAAACTATAGAACCTGTTTATGCCTCTCGAATTTGGTTTTATTAATAAGTCAATTTTATTGAATGAAATCTTGTGTACTGTAAAGAATATTAGACTATGAAGGAAATATACCATCTTTTAATAGGCTTCGGACATTTTCTAGTAAGGAAAGTATTTCGTCAGTAATAAATCTTTTCCGACTGAATTAAAATTGATTTCAAATACTCGATTATCTCATAAATATGCGGCCATTTGTTAATCAACTCTTTGTAAGTGATTATCCCTATATCGTTTAAAATCTGTCTTTTCCGGTAGAGTAAAATAAAAACACTTAAATTATTTTAACTACTCATAATGAAACCTGAAAAAAATTTTATGTACCAAAGTTTTCATACAAATCTGCCAACTTATATAGCTACAATATAAAAAATGAAAATCGTTGGGTATACAACGGGGCTCCATCGGTAATAGTTATCAAGGCGTCACACAGACGTCTTCAGTTTAACGGCATTCTTATTTCTTACATCATGATTAAAAATTATACTGAGTAATATAAATAAATGTTAACTATTATGTCACATTTGCAGTAATATGTAGTCAGTAAACGTATTTTATAGAAATTTCGAGGCCAAGCCGTTCTACCAGTGTTTTATTAGCTGAATTGTTTTAATGATATTCGATTCGTTAAGTAGCAGTAATTTTCCATTCGTCGATAGATGAATAATCGCCAAGTAATAACTTAATAAATGTGTTTGCTGTTTGCACGAGTGTGACTTCTAATACCTACTTTCTGTGCTTTGTTTCTCCAAGGTTTGTGCAATTAAATTTGTAATTTTCCACTTTATTTTTGTTTAATCAAACAACTTTACAATCAAATAAGACATTAAAATCTATTGTGTTAAAACAATCCCGCAATAATGAATCAAAAAAAAAAAAATTATATTCAATAGTTTACGATATGATGGTCTATTATGGAGCGCTATGTGGGACGACCTCCAACAAACTAGAACATCGGCATGCATAATACGAGTATTTCTGAATGAACTGAAAATCGGCCTGATCGCTGCGTTCCAGTAAACAATATTACCCAACGAAATTTCATATTTTTCTTGAAATCATCAATGTGAAATCATAAATGAAATATCGGATAAAGTGGAGTAGATATAATAGAATGTTCCTAGGCATTGGTAACTATAGGTACAAAAGAAAAAAATACTGAATAAATCATAGTGAGGCCCAAGCAAGCTCAAGAGATACAAACACAGAGAGATGATATCATGATTGCGTTGATAATACAATTTATAAACTGGGACAATAGATGAGGACATTTCCTCATTATTGCAGGCTAAATAATCACCTAGAACTACACATAGTTGGTAGATAAAAACACTATACGATGCAAGAGAACTAAGCGAAGAGGTCGTTAAAATTCCTTTTTTATAACATAGGATTTTCCCAAATTAATTAAACAATCAAAATGTTTGAATATTTTTTGTAAAGCAAAAAATGACGCTGACGGCGCAACGCCTTGATTGCCCTTTGTTTACCGTCGACTCAGTGAGACATGAAGTTGTAATTACCACCTACCAACATTACGACATTAACATAGCTATTAGTCGTTCATATCCAGATTGCTCGTGTTAAACTATGCATATGAACAATAAAAACGTGCTTAAATGCATCACTCACGTTATGATGTAAAGCCATTTTTACATCGGCTGTATATCATAATTGCTGTTATTATTTTATCCTTAACTAGCATTGCGCGCGGCTCCGCCCGCGTGGAAAAGTTTTTCCGGGATAAAAAGTAGCCTATAGCACTCAGGAGTAATGTAGCTTCCTATTAGTGAAAGAATTTTCAAAATCGGTCCAGTAGTTCCTGAGATTAGCGCGTTCAAACAAACAAACTCTTCAGCTTTATATATTAGTAATGGATATTCACTGATGTTGTAGATTATTTTAAATCATTATGATTATTTATTTCATGTGTAATGGGTTGTATGCTTGCTATAAGTCCCTAATATGGACGGCTAGATTAGCTTATCAGTTCTCGATGATACCGGAGACGTTGCATGAGTCCTCGTAAGACCCATTGCCTTGGACCGTTGCGTGATCTTCAAACGTTGTACCCTTCAAATGGTCCAGTAGATCCTCATCATGTTAATATTCAGTATGTTTTCCTAACTTTGTTAAAAAAATATCCAGTTGCTAAAACTGATTGCGGAGTAACAACGGTTTAATTTTCTAATAGAGAATAACGGCCGGTCTCAATAACTTACTAACATTTAACTGGATTTTAATATCTCACTCTAAAGTAAGAGTTACGCTAACTGTTACTACTGTAAGCTGTTTCAATATTTTTATATTCTTATCTATCTTAGTGTTTGGAAACACAGATAACCACCAAAAGTATGCATTTTGACTGTTTGTTATCCATTAGTAAGTTATTGAGACCGGCCGTAAATATGCAGTTACCTTTATCTTGAGTAGCTCCATAATATCTCGAATAACTTCAGGTTTTTGACAAGAAGAAAACAATTTTTGGATAAAAAATATAAATACTATCGCGTCTCACTGAGCTCAGAATACTGACTCTCGTAGAATTTAAACACAAGATGTCTTCCTAGTCTGAAGTACCAGTATATTTATAAGTGACATTTATAGAGCATCTATTGACTGTAGATATATGTCTTTATGTTTCGTTGAATCTATTTTAAAAACAGGCGAGGCGAGGCGATTTTTTTATCCAAAATATTTATAAATTAAAGTTTTAAAGTAAATTTCAAATATCTTAAAATGACGATAGCTTTTTTCAATATTCCATTTTAATGAATTAAAAACTATGCTCTGCTCTCGATTACACTCTGTTCACTTATCAAAACTACATTAAATTCCATTCAGTAGTTTTGAAGATGTGTGCTAACACACTGACAGACATTAAAAAATCTCTGATATTTAATTCTATTACTCTTCTTGACTCACCCCCTTTCTTTTTTTTTTTTTTCAATGCACAGATGGTGTATCTGATTCTGCTTTTTTTGTTGTGAAGTCTGACATTAATAATAATATGTTCTTTACTAGAGTATAATAAGCCATAAAGTGTCTGTAAAATATTGTTTATGACAATCCAGCTTTTCCCAACTTAAGGAGGGTCCATTTGAATCGAGAAAATATTTCATTTTATATTTACTACCATATTAATTCTGAGAATTCTGCTTACTCCAAATATGTAACGGATAACGGTAGTCAAAACGTGATTTCGCATTCGGACGCTGACCCAAAAAAACTTTATTTTTTCTTTAACATTCTACCTCTATAGTTATGTCGTCACGCATCGCCAATTTTAATATGACATTCAAATCGATTCTCCAAATGGTTTGTAAAAATGTTTCGGATTCGCGTGAAAGTTGAGATTATTGCAAACTTACATTGGATATTTATCGGTCGTAAAATAGTTTTATTGCTAACCAGCTGTTGCCCGTGGCTCCGCCCGCGTGAATGAGTTTTCCCGGGATAAAAGTCCCGCTTTATAATTTCCCGGGATAAAAAGTAGCCTAAGTTACTCCTTATTACATCAGCTACCTGCCAATAAAAGTCCCGTCAAAATCGGTCCAGCCATTTCAGAGATTAGCCGGAACAAACAGACAGACAGACAAAAATTTTAAAAAATGATATTTTGGTGTATGTACCGTATGTATATTCATAAACATGTAGTAAAAAACGGTCATTTCAATATTACAAACAGACACTACAGTTTTATTTATATGTATAGATAAAAACAATTCGATATCACTTACTAGGACACGTGATATGATTATAAAATAAAGGACATGTCCAAAAACAGGCCTGAAATCCTAAACAAGAAAATTTATATATATTTGGAAAGAACACCTGAAAGCTAACCTTTTGCAATAAATCGTTTAATTTTAAAGACCTCCGATTTTGAGATTTATGTAATTTTGTTTGGCTTGAAAACTCTTCGATCTGAAAACTACACTTAATATGAACGTTTTTAAAAAAGTCGGTTATGAATGGAGGGGTCTAAAAATATTTTTTTAATGGATCTAAGTTCCATATTTATACCCTTTAATATCCATAAAGTTTGAGCCTGGTTAGATTTTGAGGCCCAGCACCCATACAAAAGGCGGACATCTCCTTTGTAGTCGTGGCTTGTGACAAATATCAACTTTTTTACTACGATTAGCAAAAACTCCTTTACAATGCTATGAATATACGAAGACAAAACACGTGCCCACGAATTTAGACCATAAACGCGGAACTCAATGAACCGAGATGTGTACGTACTACGTAGATGTTAGGACATAACGTACGCATGTTTATTGGCGCCCGCACCGAAATAAGGTTATTTCCGTGGGTTAGTGAAATGGTTTCGCTAAAATATAAACAGACCACTGGCCTGGCTTAACCTCTTCTTTGATGATATTTTTATTGTTTCATTCGTGAACTCTTGAAGATATTTCGATCGACTTTTTTCCGTTTCTTAGTATAAAAATCCTTTTAGCATTTATTTTCAGGTAAATGTGTCATAAATATCTGGCACCCGGTGCAGATCTTTTCGTTAGAATTCTATATCAGAAAGTTTAAAGGAAAAGTGCGTTGACAATTTTTCCTGCGTTGAATTATTAGGTAGAGAACAATATGAGCATAAAATATTGTTATTTAATTATTATTTTTTTCAGAGGAAAGTGTAACAAAATACATCGTGCGTTACAAATAAAAAAAACTAGGCATTTTATGTATAAGCACATTGTACACAGGCATTGTATAGAGCTGGGCACTTCTATTTTACTTTTGGAATTTTATAATTTACTGCTTCCTTGGTCTAGTGACTTGGTCTTATATTTGATTTATAAATCCGAAAACTTTATATGTTATTTTACGTGATTTTCTGAGAAAAACGTGTGTTGCGTCTCTACATAATATATTGGTGTAAGACAAGGACAGAAAAATTATCGTTATGGACAAAAAATACAGAGACCTAATTTACATATTTACCACGTAGTCAATACGACTACGTCAATAATAAGCATTTTTACATGATGACATCACAATTTTTATTGTAAGAAATGCCGAAACTAATTAACCTCGCGCGTAAATTGCGTACAGGAAATTTGCAATGTAATGAGTTGTTCATTCTAGTTGTTTTACTTTACTATAAAAACTTAGTACAGGTGGGCGTTAGCTGATTCATCTGTTTAAGGAACTATAAACTTAAAATAATATCTATGAGTCATTAAAATCCACACTAGAAAAAAAATCGACGATTGCGTCGCGTTGCTATTTATAAAAAATACAATTTACAAGGAATACAGATGTATTTAAATACTTATCCTCATATTATAACAAAATAGTATGTCATTTTTTTTAAATATTATGTTAAATTGTCACAATCCGACAGCCTTACACCGACACTTACCTATTTTTGAAAATAAATACTTCCCCTCTATATTTTTACTCTCTTAACATGACTTGCAATATCCCTACATGCCAATAGAATAGGTTACCACGCTATTTCCACATTACTTGAACAGAGAAACGAATATTTGGTGTTTGGTTGAGTTTGGTGTGACTTCGGTATAGCGTACTCGTGGTGATTTACATATTGTGACACATCAATCACAATAAATTGCATAATATTTGCGGTTATCATCATCTTATTGGACACCAATTAAATTAAATTAAATGTAGGTAGGCAACAAACTACATTTGGAATACAATATTACGCTAAAACAGATATATAATGTGAACTTTGAAAGTGGGAAAACTACGGCATGACGCTGAATTCGCATTAATTACTTGTTACTAAGTCATCATTCGATACTCCGCTTAGAAGGCGTAATATTATTTCACGCAATTATGGAATCATTTACATAATTTGATCGTGTCGTGCGTTGTGATAAGCTTTGCTTAGATGTTTGTTGCTAATAGCAATTATTATTTATAGCAACGTATATTATATACATAGGAATATCTATTATTTTTCTAGGTCGATAATTCAAAAATGTCAAAATCTGTAAGCTCAGTCTAGAAGTCCTTTTTTATATATTAATCTTATCTTATTAATATTATAAATGCGGAAATTTGTGAAAATGTTTGGACGTTTGTTAGAAGTAAACGCAGGAGCTACTGAACGGATTTGGATGAAATTTGGCACACGGGTAGATCATGTCCTGGATTAACACATAGGCTACTCTTTATCCCGATACTTTGCTCCCATGGGAAATAATGAATATTTCTTATCTGATTCTTTAGGAAAATGGCACTGGCGTCGTACAGTGTTTTAGGAACTTTTGTAGCGGGAAAGGCTATTCACGCGGGCGAAGCCGCGACCAACACCTAGTAAAAAATAAAACAAGCGGGGACTCTCCCATCACCTCTTAAAACTAATAATTTCGATAGTGGCTGGCAGTTGGAGCATAGCGATTGCGGACCGTATTACCCCGCAATAAGTACTATCGCACTATGATGCTATACAATTACTGCCGTTGCGGCTGGGACGAATTTAAAATAATTAAGAGCTGATGATTAGGTCCCAGATAGTGAATGATATTCCTGCCCATAAACAGTACTGCAAATGGTAACAAACTCCTTATTCTAGCCTGGAGAGTACCACATAAAAAGCTAGCATATTGTAAAGTACTAGCAAATTGTAAAGCAGTTCACTTGCATGGGAATAATGGCTCATAATGAGGCTGTTGGTCTTTAAATGCGTGTACTGACCGGTCCCGAAACCTGCCTCAGGCCGGAGTCATTACAGTTTGTTTAAAGAAATAAGATTTTAACCTTCGGCTTAAATAAAGGTGAAGCTAAGTTTCTGTTGTGTCTATTCATTGTTTATTTATTTAATAAGTTACATAATTAAGACAGGTTGTTTAATGAATGTACCACATACATATTTTAATAGTAGATTTGTTATTATATCAGTCATGTATGAGTTTTTTACAGTTTCAGTCTGTATGAATCGTTCTGTTAGTTATTTAAATTCAAGGTGCTGAAATAACGATAATTGTCAATTTATAAAGGTTTGGAAAAGTTGGTAATGTTTTGAGACTTCACTGGCTTCAATTATTATACTTTAAAACCCAATAATTACCATACAACTTGATCTATTAATGCCTAAAAACTCCATGATAAGCCAGTATTCTTATGCAGCCACAATATTATTATCTTTGGCTAATCCGACGGAGGGTAGAGGTTAGTCAGTAAATAAGCAAATCACGCAAAAATGTACTACTTCAGTAATTTCTTTTAATAACTATACAAAGGCGTATAACAGTATTTCAGAGAAACAACATAGTTTTATGTTTGTATACTCATACTTCATAAACAGGGTTTACAATAATTACTTCCTGCCATAGTTGTAATTAGTAACGGAGTTGTACCATCAATTGTAACATATTATGTTGTAGAACAAATGAAATTAATTAATGGGACGCCATATTGTCAATGTGACTCCAAAACATTTGAACAAAAACGGCAGCAGCACCGTTCCGTTTAAATTAGTTGAATCTTGTAGATTGTTTAGACCAGATTATTGATATGGACAATATACTTTATAAAGACATTTGCAGAGATCATTTTTAAAAAACTTTAGCCTGAACCGTGCTGCGATCGGGTAAAGACAGATCGTACGCAATCAGGAAAAATTGTAGCATCCAAAAATATGTATATAACTCTTAGTAACAAAATATTATTTTATATATTGATTAAAGATTATAATCAGCGATAATCACTTATTTAAAAAAAGGGTGGAAATTCTTTGTAGGACTTAAATATATTATGTATAACTGGTAAAGACATTGATGATTTTGAACAGCGAATCCAAGTATATACAACTATGACGCATAGTGTAATAATGACAGGTTTTTTCTAATGCATATTTCCATTAAAAAACTGGACTTATGAATCAAATAGTTATTTTCATCTTATTTCTTGTTATAATAAACGGCTACTTGGTATATGTACAAAAATATAACACTTAGTTGCTAGATGATAATGGAACTGGTGAATTCCGAAATTTTGAGAGAGTATGGTAAATACTTACATAGGTAAACCTAATTTTATGATTCTATTCAGGGCAAGATTTCTATTATGAACATTTTACGTACATGACCGTCGAATTGTACTGTTATAATTGAATACCAGTTCTTCAAATATTAAATTCCAGAGCTAAGATTAAATACTGTCCTTGACATTAATTGAATGCCTAATAATAAATTTAGTTGAGTTCCTTATAATCATTATTTTATCAATATACAAAGCAGGTGACACTGCAGCATTACGAGAAATGTAAGTCTGGCTGCACATACCACTTCTACTTCATCTATAGTCTTCATATGTTGACAGTAGAAAGACTAGAAACCCATGGACTTAGAATGTGGCAAAAAAATATGACACGATTCCGTTTCGATTTATTGGGATTGGTTGAGAGACTAACACGTGACTGACGTATTGGTCTCTCGATCAATCACAAAAATCAAAATTACACGAAAATCTCTTACGAGTTGCGTCTTTTTGCCACATTCTAAACCCTCAGTTTAACCATAAATAACGTTTAATCAAAGGACATGAGGTTATTCTGGCTAAAAATGTTCTAATGGAATATTTTATAATAAAACTGTATAGAAGCAAATTTTGTCACTTCTATATATCGTTTATTCATAATGACGCGACGGGGATTGGAACAATAGAGACGTCATGATAACAACCGACCTTGTCCATAAACGTGCTGGACATATCAACTGATTTAGCGCAATTTAAATAACTTATTGAATGTGTTACGAGTACTAAAATATTAAGGATTTCGAGATCTTATAATGTTGTAAAAAGAAAGCTTGTATGCACGCTATTTCATGCCGTTTAACTACTAACAAAGAAATGACGCGATTTATCTTTACAGATACTATTTGATCCTATGTTTTTTTATCACTGAGGTCTATTTGGATCACTAACTGGTAACTAACTGGTATAACAATGACACTACTCGATAATTTAAGTGCACCCACCCAAATTGCTCTCATAATTTCCAGTGAAATATATCTATCAACCAAACTTTATATCGGTTGACTTATACCACAATGCCGCTGAGTTGAGTGAAATCTGTATAATTATAGCCGATAAACAAATACCTAAATTAAATAAACAGGGACAGGGTCAAGGGTATAATTGTTTACAAAAAATGTTTGCAAAGTAAAACGTACCTAATTACATTACAAACAGAGTCCAAGTGCTAATTAGTAATTGAAGCGAATATTGACTCCATGCTATGATTGCAGCATTGCCAACTGCAAAATTACTTGAAAATTCAAAATAATCATAAATGCTGCTGTGGTTACAGTAATTTAACTAGGTTGGATTTGTAATTTGTTGAATGCATACGATGTTTTGGCACGTGGTCAAATTGACGATTACTCGCTATTTACCGTAAATTATAGTTTGTGAAATTGATTATTTATAACGAATTGTGCATAATATAAATTCACGGCTCACACTCCCAGTGCTTAGTAAGTGCCGAACGCTGCATAAATATAGAACCACAAAGAAGATGATTCAATAGTTTAAACAAATGAATTGTTTAGCAACTATAATCTGGATGAAAACTGTACCATTATAATTGAGCTGGTTGGTAGATACACCGTTTTATCAATTGTTGACAAACGCCAAAATTGCGTCAGACAAGAATAAATACCAGTGTTGAGATTATGTTCTCAATAAACTAAATAAATTTATGAATTAATAATAAAGAACCAGTAGATACGTGAGTCTCTCAGTAAAATCTGACCGACTTTCCTTGTGCAACTTATTAAGCTGGATAGCATTCAGGGTATCAAATTTATTTATTTCATTACGAATTTATAAAACATGACCAACGCACAATGACCTCTAACCACTACTCATTGTGAATTCACAATTATATCAAAATGACATATTTTGTAAAGTTATATTAATCATAATATTCAAACTTTTTAGTGGCTGATTAAAGTTTAAAGAGATCTCAAATCTATCTCTAGAGACTTTCTTCCTATTGCCGGGGATGATGCCAACGGTAGTACCTAACTTGTATAATGAATTCTTACAACACAAAGTGCTCCGCTTATATCAGAATAATGGCTGTTAATTGCCATTGATAAAGGATAGTTTATGGTCACGACCTTCGTATGCAATTTCAATTTTATATTATAGCCATTATTTTGTTTTAGGTACCTACTATAAAAGAAAGAAAATAGTAGAGCAAGATTATAGTGTTAATCTCTCTTTGTCTCTCAATACGAAAGCTTAAAAACATGTAATCATAGCTTGATACTTCAAACGCGTTTCATATCTCGTATTTTATGTATGAGCTTTAGATTTATTTCTATATCATGGAATCCGTAACTTATGAGTTCATCTACGAATAGTTCTGTTTACAAATATAACTAATTTGACTTAAATATACCCTGAATTTCAGTATTAGCACGCTTAAATAATGCAAATATTATGTTGAACAGTAATTCCTGTGATTCTTATAGTTTGGCAGCCCATCATATTTTCATAGTTCATGCATCGTGGGCGTTTGCTTTACTACGTTTCACTGGACCAATTGTTCGTATTTGCTAACAATGCTATAATGCGTGTTATTATGTAGAAAATTACCGTTATTATATCCGGATACATAAGTGATTAAATACTTATTACCACGAGCATGTTAGCTGAATGAAACATCGTGGAACAGACATGTGATTTGGAGAAATTGGAACAAACTTTAATGCTGTCCTTTATTTCAGTGTTTTTACAGATGTATTTAATATTACGACAAAGATTATATTGCACTATAAACCTCGTATCGTGGTTTACAAACCTAAAAATCATTCACATTGTATCTACGGAGTCTATGGAATGGGCACACGAACATTATTTTTTAATGGCGTTACTATTAATAGTTATCGAGTTTCTATAATGCAGTATTATTTGTATGTTTCATATAAGTAGATACTGATAAATAAATCTTAACTATTTTAAAAAGATTAGGTCATCTTCCACTAAGACAGCGATTAAAATCAACTTACATCACACAGCTTCAATTAACACAACTCACACAATAGGACCTGCACACTCAAGCGCATTGATTTAACATTTTGATAAGCAGTTAAAACAAGTTGAGTTCTAGATTTTCCGATTGTCTCTCGTAATTATTAAGACAATACAAGTGCTGTTCCGTTCGTACTTTGCGTTCATACTGAGGTGGTCACCGTTGCGGCAATTTTGCAACCATATCTAATTGCAATACAACGGCAAATATTAAAAGAACAACTTGTCAATCAATGTTCGCTTCTGTTGGACATTCATCATGCTATTTTATTTTTAAACGCTCTAGTGGACGTAATTTTGGTCTCGTGGGCATGCGTGTGAGAATTGTTGATGTTGGCTATGACTATAGTTTTTAACTGATTCGAAACATCTATTTTTATATTTCATGTAAATGTAGTTTCTTGCAAACATAAAGTATTCCTGATCATCATCATCCACGTGAAGTCCACTGCTGAACATAGGCCTCTCCTAAAGATTCCCAGACAGACTATAGAGATAACGTATTGCGTGAATATAATACAAAAGATTATAGGTTTTACTGTACCATTTAACTTGTTTAAAGTCGTCATGTACTTGAAAACTCAAAATGCATTTTGACCCTCATTGTAGTGCTATACAAATTTAGCAACATCACAAATTAAGTAAGTCGAAGCACTGAATTACGTCAAACAATTTAGCCTTACTATAGAGAATGATTGACTTGTTTAGGGTTTGTTGCATATTACAAGTTGCGCTGCAAACGTAAGCAAATCAATTTCATATATTATCTGCAGCGTTGTCTAAAATATCACGTATAGTCTATAGACCATTTTGTGTTGAACATAAATATGCCAAGCTTGTGTTTGATAATGTGTGCTAAAACGGACTGTAAATAAACAAGTCCTCGGGCAGAGACTGCGTTCAAACACACCTGGACTCTGGATAGGGCAATGATTTCTAGGCAGGCAACGTAAATAAAAGGAGATGACTCTTGAAAAGCGTGTTTTAGGAAGTATGGCAAAACAAACTTTATTTATACTTTAACAAGAACGACTATTGCCTTAATAAACGGGTATGAAAATACTCGCATATTTATCTGTTTAAAAGCCAATGATTAAGACTACGCGTACACAAGCAAATCACGAGAATTCGATGCGGTGAAATGCAAAAAAAAACTATTTTATACGAAATGGAAAATAGACGGCATATGGATACATTCATATAATAGATATAATTAATTTCTTCCATAATTTTTGTACACATAACATTATGTGCAAACATATAAAAATACGTAGCAGACGATCCAAATATATTTTTGCACTTTTAAAAGCAAACATAATGAATGCTTCTCATGTAGAGTCGATTTCAAACATGTTTCATTACAAATGAATATCCATCTAATAGCCAGTACGTTATTGAGTGGATGCATATTGGCGTACTGTTTACACGCACTTGACCTCTTTTCAGTAATTACCCTAACGAAGCTACAATAATTCATGTGTAAAGCCCTTAACTAGAGAAAACCGGAATTATCAAATTCTAATTGCATTGGAAAATACAATAGTATTTTTACAATATGTAAAGCATGTTAATAGTAATATTTTTGTCTATTTCCCACATTACCATGTAAACGAAGAAGCGGCAACAAACGCGTCAAATTGTTTAAATAAACAAATTGAAGGTGAAACAACTAACAACTATTGGATATCCTCATCTTGAACCGGTATAAGATAACATTGTAATTGATGCTGCCAATGCAAACGCTTCAGAACCAATAACCATCCAACTCGTGATTCAAACTCCTTTATTGTTTCCTGATTAAAGGATATTTCAATGTAAGGAAGAGCAATTGCAATATCGTTTGATAAGGCCACTAGAGGAGGTTCGCGATCTGACTACCAATAAATAAGGAACTGCAATTTGTACAAGCAAATAAAATCCTTATTGATATTACAGTAATGTGTACAATGGTATAAACTTTTAACGTACAGAATAGTATCAGTCATGGACCAGACGAATGAAACGGTTAAGTTACCAAATTCTATCGATACTTAACGACTATTCGATGAATCATATTAAAAACCGGTAACTTAAGTTTTTGTATGTGATCCAAACTTCTCGGAAAATGCCATTGTATTGAGAAGGTTAATTTATTTATACCACAGGTTCGGACGAATACAAGCGGGTAAAGGTGTTTTTTTTTTATTATATTTTAAATGACATCATTTCTTCACTTTTAAATGACTCGTCTGGAATTTCTATCGATTACGTTAAATTGGTAGTCATTATCGAGAAATATTAATTTAATACCGATATTTTTTTGTAGATAAGAATCTAGGAAAATTAATCTGTTACTATGTTTTCATGTTGTAGACTATTTCAAGGATTTTATATTCATAGTTATAGAAACTCATTTATTTTAAATAGTTCTTCATTGATTGAGCTCTTAGTTTATACTACTTGTAATTCTTATAAATTATTTTACCTTTATCAATGATGACTTTACACAACTGTAGTTGTGTATGTATATGTAAACAAAATTTATCAGAAACGTGTATATTAATCGATGAAGTTTACATTGCAATATAGTACGTAGATAGATTAACACATATACCATCCGTATCATGGTAATATATTGGTTATAAGTACTTATATTATCTAGAGAAGGTACAATTGAACAGTTATAGTTTTTTTCTGAATAAACAGCATATTGAACCTACTTTAAAATCTTTGAACAAGCTGCTTACTATTTATTATGGAATGGTCTACGTTTAATTCACACAGACAAAAAGTTGCACTTAATAGCTACAGTAGGTATAAGGAAATATAAAAAAGCGCGAATAGCGCTGCAACCCAAAACACAAAAAGAAAACACTCACCTTCATATATGGACCTATCATAAAGAATCTTTAGTTAACGTTTCGCGAAATAAAATTTCACGAAACAATATAAAACACAATAGTCTAGTAAATTAAAGTTTCACAGCAAATATTATCACAGAATTTTCGAACGCGAATGTGGCACTTTATGCATGCGGTTCGCGGCGTTAGTTCAATTTCACAATAATAATTTAGCACATGTTCCGCTTAATTCCAGAACGAAACCAACTTTGAATGTTAAAAAGCTATATTTATTTCTTTTTAGGCATATTTTAATTTTTAAAGACTAGTAATGGCTGGAAAGGAACTTAATGTTTTGAATTTAGAACGAACGCTTTCAAATTTGCGGCGGGAAATATATGTATATGGCGCGCGCGACGCGAATGTCTACCGTGCGTTGTCCGTGCGGAGACTGGCTGAATGCTGCTAAATCCTACACTTGTATATTCGCGACGTTAAAAAATAAATACGACGAGGTGTGATGATGGAAGGCCGGGGGACTTTTCGCAGGAACTGTTATCTAACTGACGTATCTAATACACGCTATGGGTTAATCAAAACATAAATCAAATGGCGCCATGGACTATTCACTAGCCGATTCCTTTCACAATTAATTCTTGTAATTTACTCTGAGATATAGAGTTATTTTAAATCTGAAATATGGCAATGATTTAAACGCAGTATAGGTAACGAGAACGTTCTCATTCATAACAAAATATTTTCTATGTTGTTGTATGAACTCCAAAGCCTAATTAATCGGTTCACGGTTGATATATTTACAGCTTTTTAAAAAGTAGGAACTGAGACGTATCTGACAGCTCCCCTTGTGTGAGAGTAATAGTTCTGCTACTACTATTCTTATACATGTATTATATACAAAGGCATTTTGATATTGCGTTAGTAAATGGAATCACACACTTTACAATAACATACTACACGAACCGCAAAAGTAAAGATTATAAGTTTCGCACAAAATAAATATCAATAAAAAGTAATTTTAATGTTATATGCCCTAATGCCACTATTTATTTATTTATTTATTTATTTATTTAATAAGGTACACCAACAGCATACATATCCTTAAGTCTATAATACATAAATTCAATTAAACAATTACCTGATATGCATGCCACTTACAGGTATACACAACATTCACAGAAAAAAAAATGGTATAATAAAACTAACAAACAACAACACTTCAGATGAACAAAATTAGTGTTACGGAAAACTTAAAACTTAAAAATAATAGGAACTTATAGACAAAAAATAAAAACATTTTTTATACATAAACAAAAACAAAATTACTTAAATTCGTGTACCACAGCCGAATCAATTGAAAATACAGCTTTTCTAAAACGTGTCAGCGAATCTGCATGGATATCAACGCTGGAATCAGATTTATACAGTTTATTTAGTTCTCGACACATTCTTGTTATAGGTGAGTTTAAGCCTATATTAGTTTTACAAACAGGAATGTGAAATATGTCATTGATGGGGTGTCTAGGAATTTTGTAAGGAACAGAATAACACAAGGACTCAACCAAATTACTACATTTTATCAATCCATTAATGATTTTGTAAAGATAAATTAGGTCATGCAAGCGGCGACGTTCACGTAAAGACTTCATTTTAAAAAATATTAGACGATCAGTGTAGGGTCGTCGATAGCTAATATCCGGAGAAATAAATGCAAGGTATCTGGTAAACGCTCTTTGGATGGATTCAACTCTTTGTGAATCTACTGAATAAAAAGGATTCCATGCGACACTTGCGTATTCCAGATGACTCCGAACCAAAGCATTAAAAAGAATCGTTCTAGTTTCGGGCCGCCTAAATTCTCGAGTCTGACGTTTGATGAAACCTAACATTTGAGCAGATTTTTTAGTAACAGCATTAATATGGGACTTAAAATTTAGGGCACTGTCCACAACAACACCGAGATCACGTGTTTCATTTAATTTGGTCAGTAATGTATTGTTTAGTGTATAAGAGGTCGACATCTGCCGTTTTTTTCGTGAAAATCTGATTAGGTGACACTTATCAACGTTTAGGCTCATATGATTGGATAGACACCAACTTTCAAGTCTGTGTAAGTCGTTTTGAATTAAAATACAGTCTGATGGTTCGGTCACTTTCCTATACATTTTCAAATCATCCGCAAAGAGCAGACATTCACAATTCTTAATCTCAGATGTGATATCATTTATAAATGCTAGAAATAGGATAGGCCCAAGATGGGACCCTTGCGGTACTCCTGAGCTAGCTGTACTATTACAACTCTAAGAGAATTCGTCGCAGCGGCAACGTCATACTTTCAGTCAGAAATGCACTCAAGCACACTCCATATTCGTAAAAGTAAATTCGTAATTCGTAAAGTAAAACCGGGATATTCGTTTTTCATGTATGATTTCTGGCAATATGTTAGCAGAGGTAAAGACGAGTATGTGGTTTAATTAATTAATGCAATTTCAAAATGACCCTATAATATTATATATTCTCGGTAAGGAGGTAATATTTTTATGATTAATTTAATTTGACAAGCTTTGAATTACATAAATGACATATTCATAAATCACAATTCAACTTGAGACCCTATAAGCCACCACCAAGTTAAAGTAAAATTAACGAGAATATTATATAGAGCCATGACCTTAAGCTTGAAGAGAACATACGACGAAGATAAGGTCGCTTTTTACTTACTTGTAAAAACGTCAATAAAAACATAATTATTTTCTCATTGTTTTTTTTTTCATAATAAAGGAATCTGCGGCGAACTTAATAGAGTCTTTAAGATATCTAAGAATAAAAAATAAACTATTAAAGTAATAAATAAATATGAGTTATCATGAAACATTAATGCATAGGCGTAAAAAAAGAAAATGATTTATTAATGGCACATTACTAATAGTCACGATATGCGCTGCCGATGAACTATCACAGTAGGTAATATTGTATACATAAATTACAAATACTGCATCAATAAAAGTGCTTCTATCTCATTAATTGACAAAACGGAGATCTATTTGATGACTTTTCTTTTGTTTATATTCAACTTACTCACACTCTGCTACTGCCAAATAGTCTATCTATTACTAAACAGGAAATAATTCTCCTTTAGCGTCGCCTATTGTTACAAAACTAAGCGCCATTTATCATGTACACCTGTTACCGTCTTTTAATTAAATGACAGAGAACAGCAATTTTTGTAACCAAAGTTGCAAAATGTGTAGGCACATTTTGCAACTTTGGTTACAAAAATTGCTGTTGGTGTTGCATTATAGGTAATGTACATACGATTTCACAGTTTATTTTTACGTTTTTATATGGCGAGAGAGATTTGGATTCGTCCAAACGACACCCATCTTCCTCATGCCTATTCTTTGTCTCTAATGGCCGGTCTCAATAGCTTACTAACAGATAACAGACAGTTAAAATGCTTACTTTTGGTGGTTGTCTGTATTTCTAAAAACTAAGATAGATAAGAATTGATATTGAAACAGCAGTAGCAGTTAGCGTAAATTTTACTGTCGAGTTACATATCTAACTTTAGTTAAATATTAGTAAGTTATTGAGACCGGCCGTAAGACTGGCAGATTCACATCTTGTCTGGGCTATATTCTATGTGAGCGATGAATACGCAACAAAGACATTAAACAGTATAGTTATTAAGCTGAGAATGCTGTGGCATTCTTAGCATTGCTGCTTTTGATTATTTGGGGATTTTTTCACGATTCGGGTTTTAATTAGACATCAGGGCCGGATTAGCCTAAAGGCAAATTAGGCAACTGCCTAAGGGCCCGGCATCGGCAAGGGTCTTTCGTTCCGAGAAAAAAATGATAATTATATTTAACGATCCGTATTTAATAAACCCGTTGCCCGATGACAATTCTATTGCCTTGATTATCTTTTACATTATATTTTAATACATATTTAAAGTTATGTATTAAAAAAATCCTTGTTTTTTGCAATCAACTAAATAGGTTGTTGTAGATAAAATATATTTTAAGAACTCAGGAACGGAAAAAGGGACCCGAAGGGGGCAATGCCTAGGGGCCCCGACAAGCTTAATCCGGCCCTGTTATTCATGATCAGGTACGCCAAGTTTTTACGATAGAGCTAAAACAAAAATCTATTGAAAAGCCACTGAGTACTTACGACCCGGAACTGGGTAAGAAATGGTTCATAATTCTAATAATATCCTTCTTATTAATACATATTATTATGCTGTAAATTTTCGGCCCGCTAGCTATAGAGAACGTGCATGGAGAAGACTCTACAAGAACCGGGCGTATACAAGATAGATTGCGACTGTGGCCTCTCTTATATTGGACAAACAAAAAGACATATAGGGACCCGCGTAAAAGAACATATAGCTGACGTTAAACACCGACGCTCTACGAAGTCTGCAGTAGCTGAACACTCAGAAGAAGGCTCTAACCATTACCTTAGATTCGACAAGCCACAAATCCTTGCCAAAGAACACCGATTCCTGCCTAGGATGATCCGCGAGGCTATTGAGATCAAAAAACATCCTAATTTCAATTGAGAAGATGGTTGGAAACTTGCACAAGCCTGGGACCCGGTCATACATCTAATTAAATCGGGCCCCAAAAGACCTGCTGCCAGACCTCAAGACATTGTGAGCTCTTACTGCGTAGACCGGACCGCAAACAATGACTAACATCTTTAAATTGTATAATTGTAAATTGAAGGTAGATTTGTAACACTAACTTTTCGGACCACCAACACCTCAGTCCGCCCCGTGACCACGAAGTGCTGCAAAGCCTTCGAAACGTCGGGAGAAAAATTAAATAAAAAACCGCGATAAAATCCGTTATAATAGTTTCATTTCAATGTCTAACATTCGCGTAAACATAAGGAATCACTTCCAAAATTGTTTAGAAATTACTAATAATGATATTTGAAAAAATAACTAAGTATTGTAGTTAATGTCCATACAAACCGATTTAATTTAGTAAACATAACCTCAAATAAAGGGCCAAGCCAAGGGCACGTACTTCTGACTTTTCTAAAGTTATGTGTGTATTATTTGTAAATTATCGCTTGCTTTAACAGTGAAGGTAAACATCGTGAGGAATCCTTCATACCTGAGAGATTCTCTATAAAAGTTTCGAAGGAATGTGAATTCTGCCACCCCGCATTAGACCAGCGTGGTGAACTTAAGCTTAAATCCCTCTCATTGGTAGAGGAGGCCCGTGCATCAGTGGGACTGTGTATTATTTATAACCTCAAGTAATTTTGTTACAATAACATCCAAACACCTGGCTCCTATTTAAAAAAAAAACATATTCTGATCACGGTGCCTATCAATAATATAATCGTCGGGAGCCCATATTATATCATTTCTATCATATTAAAAAAATATATGTATAAATAAATGTAGGTCGGGCAAGTATATTTTTTTATCCACACTGAGGCTCTTATGTCGGCTTAGTGCTGCCACCTAGAGTTCGTGCGCGTAACCTGTAACGGGTCAAAATATAGAGCCCTTTAAATTAGTAGAGACTAGAGACAGACAATGTACAGCGTTAGATGCTCTAAGAGCGTTAGTGCTTTGATACAGAATACTAAAAACTGAATAGATAGTATTGCAATTAAATAACCATCTTTATAGGATTATAATATAACGAATAATATGTATGTCCTATGACTTACTATTCATATCAGGGTTTTTTAATAAAGCAATGTATCGGCCCAAATAAGCTTCAAAATCTACCGACTTGCCATACTATGGAACTTAAATATTTTCTGTTCTAATTTCAAATATGTAATGTATGTAATGTTCAAAAGCTACCATTCCAAAAGTTTTAATTTAGAATCAAATCGAATTTTTATCAGTTTAAAATTTGTTATTCCTAAAATATTGTTCCGTTACATTGTCGTATAAATACGTGTTCTGTATGTTACAATCTGCCATACCTTTATTGTTATTCCTGTACTGTTTCCAAAGTTCTATTAATTATTTGTTATTATACTTCACCTGGACGCACATTTGTAAAGATATGTTGTGCTATATAATAGTAGGGTACAGCTGAAAATCAGTGCTGTTTAACAGAGTATACTGAGCTGGTAACCCTTCTACCACACATATTGCAACAAATACTTAATATTGTTAACTGTGTGTGTGTGTTTTTTTTGTGTCTTTTTTTATTTACTTTTTTTTGTTTTTGTTATGTGTGTGTAGAAAAATAAATGGTTTAAATATATGTGTTTGGTGATTTCATATACTTTTGATATCTTAATATCAGGATGAGCTAAGAGTTCACCTAACGGTAACTACTGCTCCGCCTTTAAACAGTAACCAATCCACCCAACTTTTTGTATAACAAAGCTCTACATGGTACATAGCTGCAATTATCATCCCTAAACTTTAGTAGCTCCCAAAATAATGGACCAATTTTGATACGGTTTTTCGTTTGAAAACCGATATGATCGAGATGTTTCTTAGCTATAATTTATGAAGTTTAGACTTATGAAGATTATCAGCTTATTTCCTACTTTCACAGGTCTGATGGACATAGGCGTATAAAGAGGAGGGCAAGGTGTTCTGGGCCCACTCCAGTATTGTTTGGTACCCACCCCAAGGATTTTGAGGCAACCTTCTATTACTATAATTTTTTTAAGCGTTTTTTTAAGTTTAGGACTCTGCCTTATTTTTTTATTTTATTTTATTTTATTTATATTTGTTTATTCGGGTAACCAAAGACCCATAGTGTTAGTAGAAAATACAAAAAGAAATACAATATTATGTTAGTAAATACCTAATTAAAATATAACAAATTAATATGCGGTGCACCGCTGCCCCATTCCATGTGAAATGGCACAGCAACGAGTCACATATCAACAATCCAGCCTACTGGCAATCATTTGGAGAATACTGTTGGGGCTGGCCCGCACCCTGCCCACCAGAGATGCACACCTCTTGCGCATTATTGTGTAGAAACAATCTACCTGGGCATCCGCAAACAACCCTGATGCACTACAGAAACGGGGCAACCCCACCAGCATTCTAAATGCATTGTTATATTGAACTCTAAGGGCGCTGTACGATCTTTGAGAGTATCTAGCCCAGAGGCTGCACGTGTAGTGGGTTGAGCAATAGGCACGGAAGAGTTTAATTTTCACGTTAAGAATGCATCGTGAAAAACTGCGAGCCAGCATGTTCGCTCTTACCGACAGCGCCCTCCGCTCTCGTTCAATATCCGCATCGTCATTAAGGTCGGGAGTCAGTATGTGACCAAGGTATTTAAATGTATACACCCTCCTCAATGGTATACCATTAAGCAAAACAGGTGGAACATTGTCAACTTATGGTTGAGATAATAATTTAAAAAGTTTGAAATTGAAATTTAAAATAACCCCACACACTGACGACACTAACGACACAAAAAACCCCTAAAAAGTACCGAATCCCAGTCCGAAGAATCGAAAATATTTCTTTAGCGGTCCCCCGACGCGAGTTTGGATAAAAATATTACTAAGTAGTTATAATAAAATACAGGATAAACAAACACATTTTACTTTTTTAGAGGTTTTGTCTATTTATAGTCTTCTCCATACATAATTTAAACCCAACTTAGGGTTAAATATCAAAATCCATTGCCTTATAAAGGGGATCCCAGTTCCGTTCAATATTTTCACTTTTGTAAGTCGGTTTGGATTGGGTGTTAAATGACTAATTAGTGTTTGTGCACGCTATTGAGTCATTTGGTTAATCAGTAAATGAGTGAGCCATGAGTTTTATTTATGAAATAAAATATTGTGTTTTACTCACTTTGTTGCGTAATTTTAAATATAATATATTGTGTCCATATTATTCATGAATGTGAGCTTTGGTTTTATCAAGACTGAAATCAAAGCTACGGTATGATTAATTCTAACGATAAATTTATATTTTTATTACTAAAGAATGATAATTGTTATACAGGGTCATTTTTACATTGCATTACTAAATGAAACCACATATTCGTCTTTACCTCTTCTAAATTCTTGGCAAAAATCATTCATGAATAACGAATATTATTACCAAAATCCCGGTTGTAGTTTTCAAATTTTTTTATCATTTCGTAGTTAAGTGCGAATATGGTGTGTGCGAAAGTGTATTTTTGAATGAAAGTATAATGTTGCCGCTGCGACGAATTATCTTAGAGCAGTAGTAGTGGCATTAGGGCGTGTAAACTTAAAGTTACTTTTTATTGATATTTATTTTGTTCGAAACTTACACTTTTTTATTTTACGTCTTTGGTTAAAATAACATAATGGAAAGCGTTATTTTCGACGAGATAAGTATGTGATTTCATTTAATGTATGTCAAACTGTACATGTATTCGTTGTTAATGCCATCTCTCGTTACTGTTGTAAATTAACACTGTGCATAGAATAGCACCGATGTATTCTACACTAGCGCCATCTAGTATCCACTGGACAAATATAACATTTTTAAATGCTTGCGTAGATGGCGCGCCGTTACAAGAAATATTTTTGCTGGGTTATTGCTAGTCATCAATATCACTACGATCATCTCATTTGGGAGTCGTAGATGCAAATCACTGCTTTGTGTCAATAACCGCACAATCCACTTTTTTTTAATTTGCGTTTTATAACACCGTACAATCCATAATAGTCCATATTTTGTGGTAGATAAAACTCAGTCATATCGGCAAAAATGGCGCAGTGGTATGGCAAAATGTCTTTATGTCATCGGTTGATTTTTGGAGAAAAATCGACAAACCGATTAAAAGCCGAGCACATAATAATCAGGATTTCAGCTAAACATTGATAAATGCCCTTTTGGTTAATACATTCTTTGATTATATATCTTCAATAAATAGAAAGTTACAAAAAAAATCTTTTTAAAATTTTCAAATGGCTGTCCTGTAAAATTTGCTTTCTTGGGATTGTGTGGTTATTCATGCAAAGCAGCGAAATGTGATAGTTTCCAAACAATAGAATAGGTTGTGTACATAAAAAATACGTGAGTGACATCTATCTTTAAATATAACAAAGCAGTAGAACCGGTGTGTCTGTATATTTACTGGTGGTAGGTCTCTCATATGTAAGAGTCCGTCTGGGTGGGTACCATCGCAATGTCTATTTCTACCGCAAAGCAGCACTGTGCATGCACTGTTGTGTTTCGGTTTGAAGGCCATATTGTAGCCAGTGTAACTACAGGACATAGTGAGACTTAACATCTTATGTCTCAGGATGATGAGCGCAGTGGAGTGCCACACAGTACTTTGTAAATCAAGGTGCTGGATGGTGTTGCAACTGTTTATGGGTGGTCGTATCGCTTATCATCAGGCGAACGGCATGCTCGTCTCATCATAAGACGCTATAAAAAAAAAAATGAATCTGTTTATATTTTCAACCAGCTTAAGCTCGCGGCTTCGCTCGCGTGAAAGGGTTTTTCCGTTATAAAAATCCCGCTTTATATTTTCCCGGGATAAAAGTAGCCTATGTGTTAATGCAGGACATGATCTACTCGTGTGCCAAATTTCATCGAAATCCATTCAGTAATTTTGGAGATGTGCAGTAACAAACAAACAGAAACGAATAACAAAAATCGCTGATTTGTGTTCCATTACTCTTCTTTAGCCACCCCCTTTCTTTTTATCGCATTTCTTTAAATGTTCAGACACACCGATTCTACTGCTTCATTATATGAATAGATTCCCCGTATTTAATAATTTAGCGGATTATTTGGAATTAAACATTAATTAACTAAACTATGCTAGCGTTATATGACGTGTTTATTACCTATGCTGGGAAACCCCGTTGCCTCACCTGGAAGGGGACATTGGAATTACGTACTTGCTAACTATAGATAGGGCTTACGCAGCGTATTATTTCTGTTCTTACTTCACTAATCTATTAATCGAGCATCGCAATTCAAATTCAAATAATTTATTAGGTAATTAGGCCCCTAAAGGACTTTTACACGTCATTTTCTACAATGTTTTTTATCATCTCAAAGAAGAATCTTTTCGATGATAAAAAACATTCAAAACAACAAACAAATCGAAGCACTGCTAGAAACCAGCGCTTCGGAAAAGCCCACTGACCTGAGAAGAAGTACCAAGAATCTCAGCGTAGGTCTTTTATTGTTATATATATTTTTTTTCAACATTCAACCGACTCTATCATTACTTCTTCTATCTGCATTTTACTCATTGCAAATTGGAGTCGGAACAACACACTTTTTTGCGTTTGTTGCAGAAACTTTTACGCTTTACTTTTAAGCTGACTGCTTGTCGTCAACTTTTCCGGAGGAAAATGTTCTTGGAAAAACTCTCACAAAATGTTGCGCAACTCAGGAATGGAACCTTGGACATCCAAATTCAAAGTGTATATACGCCGCAGTAGTTTCAAGTACATAGCGCTTTGAAAGGTGTAAACAAATCATAATATTGGCGAAAAATGATCTTATGTGAAGAATCGTGTCTCCTTACTTAATACTTACATTATGATTATTTACAACATAACAATCTAAGCATACTAAGTACTTTTATATTTTTAACTTATTCCAAAGGCGGTTTATATATACGTCACATTTTTATAATATCGTAATAAATTCAAGACGATGTCTTTAAATCGCAATAGATCTATTTATACCCGCAAAATTATTGTTCGCAAAAACTTAATTAAGGTCACCTCGAGGTTGCTGCATAGCGCATACTTAACAATTAATTAAACGTATCAACCGCGTACACACACGGAACATCCTTAGCGACGCGACATATAAATTTAGAGACGTTTTAGTTAGTCCCATTACCAAGTACGCGTGTTACATTATAATATCACATATAAAATAATATATGAACCTGTTCTTTTGCATCTAATATAGAGTCTGAAAACTGATTGCAGCTTAGTTACTTCCGTATTAGTAGGTCCTCACTTCTTAATTTTTCTCTGAATCCACGCAAAGGACATGTCCAAAAACGGGCTTAAAATTCTAACCAAGATACTTTATATATATTTGGATAGTACTCCCAAAACCTAGGTCTTTGTAATAAATTGTATAACTTTAAAATCCTCCGATTATGAGATTTATGTAAGTTTATTTTGGTTAAGAACTACACTTAAAATGAACGCAAGTACACTTAAATTGAGTGGTCTAAAAATATTTTTTAATACATCCAAGATCCATATTTTTGCCCCTTTAATGTCGATACAGTTGGAGCCTGGTTTGATTTTGAGGCTGAGCACCCATACAAAAGTGCACATCTCCTTTCCGCTATTGTTCTCCGTAAAAGTCATACTATGCCATTTAAAGGTTTTTTTTTTTTCGGTAGGCGATCCTGCAGTCAACACCGAGGGAAACCTGCGAATGGGATACTGGAGTCCCCCGGCTTGACGACTGCAGGGGCCTGGGAAGGAAGCGGAAAAGGATGATGGAAGGAAAGGTGGGGAGTGGAGAAAGGTTCTCAGGATGGGCGGAAAGGAAAAGGGTGCCAGGAAATGTTCGCGGGCCCTTTTAGGCCTCAATGTGTTATGCAACCAAGAGGTATACACACTGACTGTGTGCCTCGGCCCGCGACTAATGTTCCCCCGCGCATGGGCGTGCATTGGGTGTGAAGACCCAAAGTACAAGAATTGCCTCGGGGGGCGCCATTTAAAGGTTATCACTGTTAATCCTTTCCTTACTGTATCTCCCGCTGGTGCTGAACTCTTCAAAGTAAATGAACCGAAGTTCTCTAAAGAGTGGCTAGTTTAACTTATAAATATGATATATTGATATTATATTTCCAAAATAAAATGGAATTATGATTCCTTACGTTTACGCGAATGTTAAACATTGAAATTAAACTATACGAAGTGCTGCAAAGCCTTCGAAACGTCGGGAGAAAATAAAATAAAAAACCGTTATAATAGTTGAATTTCAATAAAATCGAATTATCAATCTTGTTACCTATAGCCACGCAGGGCGCACTTAGTGTGCCCTGCGTTGACTGATGCTTGACGATAACCGATGCGGAACATAGCATTGTAGACAAATCTTTGTTGTTTTTTCAATGCGAAGATATATGATATGTAAAATTGATCTTCTCTTTGTAATACAGATAAATTAAATTACAAATTTGTTTCTAATTGTAATTAAATTAGCTTATCAAGTTTCATTAGTTTACACTCTACTATTTTCAAATCTTATATTCAGAGTTTAATAAGCACACGCCAGCAAGCATTCGGTTCAGTCAGTGTTTTTTGCAACCCATCGGAAATGAAATCGTATGTAACTGTAAATATTCAGTAATCAGTTTGTCAATGGAATGCGGGAATCCGTGGTCAATAACAGAATTTATCACATTTTTATAAGTTGATTTCAAATTAAGTATAATAGGAATTATAAAGCCAGTCGACATTTTTGTATGTTGATGTTTTGTAAAAGTCATTAATAATTGCGTTTGTTTAAAACTTAAGACTTAGTAGCAAAGTTTGCACTGTTGTGACTCTACCAAAAATCTTTTAACATTGATAATTTTAAATAAGTATTTCCTAAAGATTTCATAAAGTTGAAAAATAATGAGTTTGAATAAATTTCGCTTCGCTTACTTCTTATCCGTTCCCTTACGCATAGGTAGGCACGATTTTCGTGATGTTACGAAATTTCGAGGGCGTTAATGATCACTCAGCTAGAGATCCGCTTATTTTCTTATTTACTTTTTACTATAACAAAGACACATACTTAGTGGTCTGCATTTCCCTAAATGCCTGATGTGTTTATTATAGCAAAACAAACAAAATATATTTCTGGAGTATTAAATTGTTACTAAAATTTATTATGATTTGGAGTAGTGCTGGTCGCAACTGTTTTAATGTATTTTATTTGTACCATAATTTCACATTAAAATTCATACAATTAACGGAAACGATAATTAATGAATCATGCAATTCTCTGAATCATGCTACTGATCACAATAATATGAGGTGCAGATGTTTCTATAAGTATATGTCTCATCTAAATGGCTTGACAGTACTTATAAACGAATAAATATTATGTATCCGGCAGCTACACATAAAACGTACATACTTACACTCACGCCTTTTATCCCGGAAGGGTTAGGCAGAGGCGTAACTAAATGCACCCACTTTTCGCCGTGCGTATCCTGTCCCATGATGTTATATGGAGCCTATCACCATGCCGGGCACAAGTTCCAGACTCCGGGCTGATACTGAATAGAAAAATCCAATATTACTTTGCCCGACCCGGGGATCGAACCCAAGACCAGCATTGCAGTCGTACCGTAATACAACCACGCAGGCAGTCGCTACATAAATCATTCTCATCATTATACTTATACTAGGTTTTGCCCGCGGCTCCGCCCGCGTTAAAAATTAGTAGGATAGATCGAGAGCTATCAGGAACTGCATATGATTCGCGACTCTACAATGCCTGAAACAGGTATCGATCACACAAATTTCCAAAGTGCAGGAAATTGTACCCGATATTCCGTTTCATAACTGGTTGTGTAGCCACTGAACTATGGTCATTGTATGGATATTGAAGCGAAAAGTTCTTATGGTTTAGCATCAACAAATATTAGATTTTTACGTGTTGTGGGGGAAATTCCGCCAGTCTCTATAATATACCTTTATTTTAGTAATACTTATATTGTAATATTGAATCTCAACTTTATCCGGTTGTAACTGTTGTATGTATGTATGTATGTATTATCACACATACACACAATCACGCCTTTATATCTGAAGGGGTAGACAGCAACGGCGGCGCAACTAGTGCATCCACATTTCCCCGTGTATATTTGCTCTTATGATGTGATAGGGGCGTGCCTATCGCCATGTCAGGCACAAATTCTGGACTCCGGGCTGATACTGAGCAGAAAACCTCAATATTGCCCGGGAATCGAACCCGAGACGTTAGAGCTGCAGTCATACTGTAAAACAACTAGGTCACCGAGCCATTAGTCATAGTATATAATATAGTTACCTTTACTTATCTACACTATAATAAAGAAGTAGAACTGGTGTGTCTGTACAACTAAAGAAATGTGATAAAAAGAAGGGGGTGACTAAAGAAGAGTAATGGAAAACAAATCAGCGATTTTTATAATTCTTTTCTGCCTGTTTTTCTGTTTGTTTGTTACTGCACATCTCCGAAACTACTGAACGGATTTCGGTGAAATTTGGCACACGGGTAGATCATATTATTATCCCGGGAAAATGTAAAGCGGGACTTTTATTCCGGAAAAACTTTTCACGCGGGCGGAGCCGCGAGCAAAAGCTAGTTTATTTATATGGCAATAGTGAGATTGTTAAAAGGGAACAAGGGCTTGACTAATGAAGTGGCTCTCGATATGCCGCTGAAGTGCCTTTTGCCCTTAATACTAATCTAGCTAAACATTAAAAATAATACTGAATTAACCCACACCGCATTTGTTATGAAAATGACACAAAAGAAACTATTGTTTCAATAGCACTCAACAAATTTCAATATGAGTTGAATATTTGAAGTAGAGCAGGGGTATTGAACCATTCATTTTCACTTTCCATTAATATATTTTTGGTATTTGCTATCAAGATGTCTGCAGTCCAATTTATAGTGTAGACTTTTATGGTAAGTAAAATATTGCTGACATACAGACGACTCAGTGCGGCGCAACGCAGATTTTGTAATTATCCTTACTAATATTATAAATGCGAAAGTAACTTTGTCTGTCTGTCTGTCGCGCTTTCACGCCAAAACCACTGAGCCGATTTAAATGAAATTTGGTACACAGATAGTCTAAAGCTTGAAAAAGGACATAGGGTACTTTTTATCCCGGGAAATATAAATCGGGACCTTTATCCCGGAAAAACATTATCACGCGGGCGGAGCCAGTAGCAAAGCTAGTATAAGATAACGCTGCGTAATCATCTCATTAGCCTAACGGCAGTGTATAAGAGCCGTGGAATGGGAGGTCCCTTGTTCAACCCTCAGATAGAGCAACATTTCGTATAACATTTATAACACGAGTAGACTTAGACTGGAACACTCGATTTAGGTGAGGCAAGCGCCCGGCACAAAACTGTGCAAAATGTAGCGCTGGTCATATTAAAAAAATCTGAATTGCTATTCTTTATTTTCGCTGCATGCCGTATGTGCCGATGGTTGGTCATACCTGTAGCAGAGCATAAATAGGTTGTTATTAGTCCGTCAGTTTGACCTGAATAACGATTCTCATATTGCAGCCACTCATAATTTCGTGAAACCATTGTGCCCAAATAAGGTACTCTTGTTGCTTCGGAAATATAGTTTCCATTGGATAACAACCAGGCCTTTTTTCTGAAAACACACAGCGTATAATATAGGTAGTACAAGCACAATATGATATTGTATCCTATAAATTAAAACATAGAATGGCAACTTCTAGAAAAAATTATAATTATAAAATTATAATAGATTTTCGAACATATGGCATAAATAGTTGGATTTGTTTTACCTTTTTTTATACAGGCGTGGCAAAGTGACCCCACTGCAACTGATGGTAAGCGGAGGGGGTCTAGATAGAGAGTCGAGTGACGAGCGATGATTACCCATCGTCGGTCGACACAATTTTACCGGCCTTCTTTATACCTTTTCTTTTTTATTATCGATGGCTCGTCAAAGTGGCTTCACTGGACCTGATGGTAAATGAAGTGAAGCCCAAAATAATGTCGACCGGCAAGAGATTTACATCTATGGTCGGTCGGCACAGTTATGCCGGCCTGCATAATTGCTTCTTCACGCTCCGCTTGAAGGACCCTAAGTTGTAGGAAGGAGGAAACACATACGCGGGCAAACTGTTCCACAGGTTAATGTTTCTTCTTCTTCTGTTAATAAAACAGATTCGTCTGATAGTAAATCTAGTATTCGGTGACTTTAATGTTATTATAGAGTGTAAACAAATAGTAGCTCGATTTTTAGTCGCTGACCATTAATCGTGGGTCCTATTGACCTTACTCTACGTAGTTTGATGAACTCTGCTTGATCCCAAAGTGTGTGCATGATAATTCAGATCAATGACGCCTATTACGTTTATGGACTTATCACTTATTTGGTCTAGGAGTAACGTAATGAACTTTTATCAAAATAATGCAATTTTTGATCCAGATGGGCTAAGCAAAATATTTTGTAAAAGTATTTTTATCCAAAATATTGTCATCGAACCTCAATTTTCTAGAAGGTGTAAATTATAAAAATGGAGGTTCGTCGTGAGTTATGTCTAAGTACTCTATAATCTATACTCTCCCCTTGTCTTATGTATCAGTATGAAAGTACTATTGCATTCTGGTATGAAACACGTGTTAGTATAATTACTGGGCTTTATAAGACGGACTATTTAATGTCTCTGATTGATGAGCACAATACTGGAGTGGAGTACCTACATTAAAATTCGATGCTATGGTTGCTATTATTTATATCGTACCCGTGGGTTACTAGGCGAGAGGCGTACGTGGTCAGATATCTAATCGTATTAATAATGCAAAAGTTTGTAGATGTTGGGACGTTTAGAGTTTTGTTAGACCTTACATTTAAACAGATAAACTACATGCTATATTGAGTTGAATAAAATTACGTAGATAGACCAAGTTCTAGATTAACATATGGGCTAGTTTATATTACGCAAAGTATACAATTAAGCTTTCCGAGAAATGATATTCACGCGGACTTTCGCAGGCGTGAAGGAATAAAGTCCGTAACAATTTTATTTCTTTTGATTTGTGTTGTTGAATTTGACACTCCCATCATAGAATACTGAATGGTACTATGTACCTGCAATATCTGAGCATATTTGTAGTTGTCTTACATAAATAGTAAACTGTTTTAGTATATTTTTTAATAATTTAGCAAACTTTCTCCACTGAAAGCGGTGTTTGAGTCTTCACTTAATTTAAGCTTAAGCGGCTCCATTAACATTAAAGCTTCAATTAATTAAAGACTGAAACAAAAAGCCGTCACGATCATAGGAACTTGACGGGTTATCTACCTCCTTCCTGTAATGTAAACAGAAGGTGTAACATGTATAATTATTTATGTATCTGTAAATTCAACTGGGAACCGGTTTTGAAGAAAGTGAACAACGCTTACAAAATTATCACATTTTTACACAAGCTCATACGATATAGCAAACGAGTTAGTTTCTACATCGATTGTGTGGAACCCTTTACGTCCCTTGTCGGTCTGTCGGACCCTCTGTCTGGGTTGGGGCGAGTTTAGTAACCTTGACTCGCCCTTCCTATACATCACATTTAGACATACTCGGTTGCAAAAACGCACGCTTTCCTGCAAACACCAACAAGTATATGGTTTATAGAAAAGTGTAAATGATATTGTGTTAAGTGTAGGGGTTGTATTGTTTTATTTACGCGTTGGAGTGACGTGGTGGATCACGCGCGGGCCGCGGCTCGCTCTGCGGCGGCACTCGCAGCGGCCGAGGTGCTCCGGCATCAGTGTGATCGCTCGCGCCGTCCGCGCCACACGCCAGCGCCTTTCCGCCGCGCACGATGCTCGCCCTAGTGCTCCTCGCTGCCGTCGCCGCCGCGGCCGCACAAAACGACACCACGCCGCTGCGGCCCCCGGCGCCGCGCCGCGAACAATTCCGCGTCATATACGAATGGAACGCCATAGATTTCGAATGGGCCTCCCCGGAAGACCGCGAGGCCTACCTCAATACGAGCCGATACATACCCCAAAACGTCTTAATATCTGGAATAAACTTCTACGGCGAAAACCTATTTTTGACGATGCCGAGGATGCTGGACGGAGTGCCGGCGACCCTCGCCACGATACCGGTGCAGCAGAGCGACACCGCGCCCAAGCTTCGACCATTCCCTAGTTGGAGCGACAACGCTGTCGGCAACTGCTCTGCCTTGCAATTCGTACAGAATGTAGAAATTGATAAGAACGGAATAATGTGGATCTTGGACAATGGTCGCGTCGGCACTCTCACGCAGAAGCCTGACCCGAAGTGTCCGCCGTCTATCGTTCTCATAGACCTCAAGTCCGGCACTAATGCGATGGAACGCATACCCTTCCCGGCCGAGACCCTCAATTCGAATACCACTTATCTCAACGATCTCGTCGTAGATAACAGGGATGGTGACTACGCTTACATCACTGACAACAGCGCCGTGGACCCCGGAATTATCGTATTCCGTCGCAGTGACAAAAAATCGTGGAAACTACGTGATATGAAGTCTATGACGTCCGTCCCGGATGCGACAGTTTTCCGCGTCAACGGCACCACAGTCAATCTTCCTGTGAACATCGACGGCATTGCTCTTGGACCTCAATATTTGACCGAAGACCAGCAAGTTGACAGGAAAGTTTATTATTGTCCGCTCTCTAGTTACCATTTGTATGCAATAAACGCATCTGTTTTACGTAATGAATCCTTGGCTCAACAAGCAGACGGAGCTTTAAGACCGTACGTCGTCGATCTCGGTACGAAGGCGTCGCAGACCGACGGAATGAAAATGGACTCGAACGGGGTGCTCTACTTCGGTCTGATAGGCAACTCGATCATCGCCGAATGGGATTCATCGGTGGACTTCCACGTCGGGCAACGAACTATCGCACGGGATCCCAACTACATTCAATGGGTGGATCGGTTCACTTTTGACGATAAAGGCAACACGTACGTTGTTATAAATAGGCTGTACAACTTCGTTAAAAATCAAGTATCGGTAAACGAAGTTAACTACAGAATCCTCAAGTCACACACAGGCTCGAAGAGTTACGTGTTCGGCGAGGAGGTGACGCCGACGTTGACGCCGCAGCAGGGCGCCGCAGCCGCTCCCGCCGTCGGCATGTCGCTGGTGCTGCTCGCGCTCGCTCACCTGCTCGCTTAGTCTCGAAACTTCTCGGTCGTGGTCCTCCCTCAGCCCTGACCCTGATACCAGTGTTCGTTTAGCGACGCTCGGACTGATGCGTAACATTACCAAAAATTATAAGTTACCTTGACCTGACGGTCGCTCCAGTGATAAAGCGCGTGTAGATAGAGTTCGTATATTATATTGACATAGAATATAGTTAGACATAGAATTACTTAAAGCGACTATAGGCCGACCTTTCCGTGTGGTAGTCACGATGCGTCGAAGACGAGTCAAGTCGGGTGTGTACCCAACGAAAGGTCGGGGTCGTGTTGCCAAATGCCGCGAGTCAGCTCAACAGTAAACATTCCATGTATAACCATAAGACGAAGGTGCATCTCCGCACAATATTTATTTATATAACTTTGTAGCTTTTATTATTAACGATGAATTGTAATGTAATAAACGTACCCTACTCTCTGACGTCAACACGGTTGAAAACGTACAGAGCCGTGAGTGGTTTATTCAAAATATTTCATTTGTGTTAACAACACATTAGATGCTAAGCTGTATAATATACATACATATTGTAACTATAATATCGTATGTTTGTTGGGTGGACGGAATTAAGTGTGTGTCTTGAATAAACGTGTTTATCGTATTATATTGTTTGTAATTTTAATTTGCACTAAGAGCTCGTTCGTGCTTGAAACATTAAGCTCAATGGCTCTAATGGACACCATGTTTTATCAACAATAGTGATGATAAGCTGCTATCCACTGAAAATAAATGGAAAACACGTTTAAACGCAGTAATCTGCAAAACTAATATTAAACCACTCATTCGCATTTACACATACAAGTCATAACTTATTGCAATATAATGTTGTCTTGATGACTACATAAAACAACACCCATTGACACAACATATTAAATCTTGTGTTAAATTACAAAATTATACAAATTTATAAACGATATAATTTTTATATCAAATTTCAACGCTATAAGAAATGTTTAAAGCAATAAATCCCTGTATTTTAAATATTGATTAAAGTTTGCACAGATGTTAACCGATTAAAGTAGATACAGTCAGTACGCACGGATACGGAATAACACAAGTTGTATTCCTTGTCAAAGACCGTAACCTTTATCCACTTAAGTACCTAGAGCATATCTTTATGTAGTTCCTTACAAGTGCTGAATGTTATCTCAGGTGATTTAGGACCACATACTTCGGGTACCCATAAATAAAGATTTGGACCTGTGATAAACTGTTTACGTTTTTTGCCTCTGGAATTCTTATTATTTGATTCGTACCCTTGCACATGAGTCATTGTGTTCATTTGAAGCTGCAGTGAATAGGTATAAAACTGCTGCGTAAATGGTACGCTTATGATTTCCATACTTTTGATGTTGCAAAGAGATAATATCGTTACAAATTTAATTTTTCAGGGCTATAAGTGCTATTTTAATAATTCTGTACATGTCCTACTATGGAGTGAAATCCAAGTTCAAAGTTTGTCAAGTTTTTTATTATAAGGGTCTATTTGACTTATAACATTTATCCAAATTTTGTTTCTAGGTCGTCTGTATGTTTTTGTTTACCATTGAAAAATGTATAGGGTCATTCGGCCTAAAAGTACGCACTTTTTTTTCTATCGTCTACACAGTCAAAAATATAGTGTCTAGGAAAACGTTTTAACACTCTATGTAAAGTAAATTTATTCTACTTTTATTATTTAATGAGTTTTTGTACATTACTTCATTGTTTTTTTTGGAATACATGTTTAAGTGCATCGGGGGAAATTCGTACTATTGACCCGTTATGTGGGTAAAACTACGCAGAGTGTTTATAGAGAATATTTTTTTTCTGTATCAGGTCTAAAAATCTTTACAAATAATATTCGCCTTAATTGCAGCTTAAAGAAGAAAAAACCGTGCGATCATTGTAATGAAGTTATAACAGGGTGCGTACTTTTAACCTCGTACTCTTGCCCAAACAGGGAATATTTTAAACATTCACACGTTAGTTGAGACGCATTTATTTTCTAGGACAGAATTAGTAACTAAAATAAATACTATAATAATCATGTAAACTTAACATAATTAACGGACTTTTGTAAACTGATGCACCGTCTAGCCAGACACTTTTTTCCCAGCACAAAATGTTGGTAACTAATCAACAAAATCACGTTGATCACCGTTTTTCGCTAAACAAGTGAGGCTTGGCAAAATAGCTTGTGGTTCTGACATCGTCCCTGACGCGCCCCTGATCTAGCCGAAAAAGTGTCTGAGCCCCCTCAATAGGTTCCGAGATATTGACCATGCGAACTTTTACCCACTGCGTGCTGTTGCCCCGAATGACCCTAATTGTTATTGGAACATAAAATCGTTTTAAATGATCCAACTAATCAATCATTGCTAATCAAACATCAAAAAAGTTTATACCTGAAATCTGACACCCGGCGACTCTACATTTATACATACATAGCATCACGCCTTTTTCCCTTTTCAGACGTAGGCAGAGGTGTTACCCAGCCACGTTTCGCTAGCTATGTTAGGTCTCATGTAATAAGGGGCGGGTTTACTGACATTTACGGGGCACATTTCCAGTAGTACTGTGTAGTAGTACAGATACTGAGTAGGAAAATCCAATATCAATTTGCCCGACCCGGGGGATCGAACCCGAGGCGTCAGCACGTCATACCTTAAATCAACTACACCAACAAGGCAGTCTTGCGATTCTACTAATTTCATAAACTTGAGATATTACTATATGTAATAGTATTCTCTTTACAGTTAACATTATACAAGAATATATAAGCTATATAATATTATAAACCAATATAGCTAATGTTTAAATTCACATAAATAAATGAATGAAATAAAAACATTATAGCCGAGCAGTCTGACTCTACACAATTTTTGCGTTGTAAATACACACACACACACACTCACGCCTTTAATCCCCGAAGGGGTAGGCAGAGGCGCAACTAGTGCACCCACTTTTCGCCGTTATTCCGTCCCATGATGTGATAGGGGGCGAGCCTATCGCCATATCGGGCACAAATTCCAGACTCCGGGCTGATACTGAATAGAAAAACTCAATATCACTTTGCCCGACCCGGGGATCGAACCCGAGACCTCGGCATTGCAATCGTACCGTAATACAACTACGCCACCGAGGCAGTCAGTTGTAAATACGATAAATAAAACACCTTGGAAAAGAACCTGTTTTGATCATGTAGTTATTCTTCTTCAAAGTAACATATTAAACATTCATTGTAGATAAAACCAATTAAGTGTGAGTTGGGTTCGCGCACTGAAGGTTCCAAGGTACTTATTCCGACGTTGTCATTTTTCAAGCAGTCAATTTTCAAATGGTCGTTATATAGATTCAAATCATTGGACTGATTAAAAATCCTACATAGTCAGAATAAGGACGTAGTTGTTACTCGTTGAATTGGGTATCTGTTAAGATCTTAAGAGTAAGAAGCCTAGTAACAAAATAGGTACTATGTGTATGTAACTGGAAAAATCCGATAGATGATCTTCTTAAATCATAACGATTAGTCCTTAACGAGACTATCCCGCCCTCACATTCACCACTGCAACTCCTGTAAGCCAGGATCGGTAGTTACACGCATTTTATGACACCGAGCGGTGAAGCTCGGCGAGTCTCTGGGAGCAATAATTAGTCTTATTAGTCTTAGCCGGCAACGACGTTAATCAAATAAAAGAATAGGGAGGAGTTAGAAAAACGATTAGTACTTACAGCTTACACGTAAAATAATCTTGTAAACGCGGATAATGTTGTGATGTAAAATCGGTTATACTTATTACAAATAATTACTCATGTCAACAAAAGTTTGCCGCGAAGTATTATGAATCATACATCGTGTTTTTGCATTTGCCACTCGCGAAGGTAATTGCAGTTAGATGAGCTGTTACCTTCCTCAACAAATTATCAACATATCACACTCCATATAAAGGTAGTAAAACGGGGCGCGCGATTTAGTTTGTTGTTTATTCTAATGTAAATCGACTAGTCACCAACTACATCACTAAGGTCCTTTTATAGCAAAGCTTTATAGCAATTAGTCCACTTTAGTACTTGAAAGTTGAAAGTGGTAGTAGGCTGTTTATATTTGTTTTTACAGTATGGAGCTGCTTAGTTGCGTTAGTACCACTATCTCACAGAAAATTAGCATGATCAGATATTTAGATGATCAGTTTCGTATGCTGATTGAGATTTCCGGAGGCCCAATTTCCCTAATTCCTACCCCCAAGACTAATGTTGCATACAAGATTATTTAGTATGAGTGTTTAAGGGTCAAGATCACTTAGCATCAGGTGAACCACTTACTTGTTTTCCGGCGTATGCTTTAAAAAAGCTTTATAAAAGGTAAAAAGGACAACGATCGGTCAGATTACATCAGAGTGACTTATTTCTATAAATATATGTGACCAACGTAAGGCGTCAGAAGACCGACGATGCGACGCAAAGTACTACGACTTATTATGACAAGGTCCTTAGCAAAAACTCGTCACTGCGCCTCATTCTAGTGAGCCGTGTTTCGAGTCTAACTAGTGGATTATCAGTTACTTTGCAAGCCTATAGGCGTATACTACTCGAAAACTATCTTATCGTAGTTTTTAACTGATCTGAACTGTAACATCACTGACCTAAAGTATAAAATTGCAGCAAATGTGCAATACACAAAACCACATACTTACTAAAGACACCATAAAACTCATTTACATTATTACATCGCTTTGTCTACTGTATAGGTATATTGATCATACTTACTTAACAATATGAATGAAATTACGAAAAACTAATCAATTTATTAAATGAATCATGAAGTTTACTTGGAAAGGCCGCTCCATCTGTTAGAAATACATGAACAATTTACCGACCTTTGCTCAGTAAGCTGAAATGACTAATTATAATGATTCCATTCAAATGTTAATACAATGATGAGCCATTTGGCTGTTACTATATATCGTTATGCCAATATACCGTAGTCTTCATCGCACTTAGGTAATTTAAAGTTAAGAGGTCTGTAAGAAAAGAGCCTAATTTTGGTTCCACGCAACCCCTGTAATTTTTTGCCAAAAAATACTACCCTATTATAACAATGGTATTATAGTTCTTGAGGTAGTTGGACGATATTAAAGATCAGTTTGGTATTAGAGTTAATTGGTGGCAGTAATGACTTGCCGCCAGAAAACAGTTAGCTGCGGTATTGTCACCCCTCATGCAACATCAAACAAAAATTATACCGCTTTCAAAAACCCCTAAAACCCAAGATAATTTATGGTTATCTAATTTTAGAATCAGCGCTTATTTAAATTGATAGTTAAGCTAAGCTACAAAGTAAAAAAAATATCTACGTTTAGTGGTTTTGAAGGCGGTAAATTTGTTATTAAAAAAATCTTTGTTGTTTTGCTTTTGTTAGTAAGAAATAGACCCAACAGATCCCAACACAAAAATACTATTGAAAACCTAAAACAACACGTTCGTGCTGTTTGTTATTAAAGAGTTCTGTTCCATACATTTATAGGCCATGACCAGTCAAGTACAGAATATCCTTGACCATAGTAAGCTACCTACCTCGGCAAAAACAAACAATAACTCATTCTCTAAACATTTAATATGTGCAATGCAATACAATGCAGTCAGCCCAGTAATATATTATACTACCCGCTGCTGAGCACGGCCCTCCTATAGGTACTACTGAGAGGGCTTAGGCCTTAGTCTACCACGCTGACTTAGTGCGGGTTGGCAGACTATATATACTCTCGAAATTCTTATGGAGAGTTCTCAGGTATGTAGGTTTCCACTGGTTTTCTTCACCGTTGAAGCGAACGATAATTGATAAACAATGCACACGTAATTTCGAAAAGTCAAAGGTGTGTGCCTTGGGTTTTGAACCTCCAGGAATTGTCTTCGCAGACCGTTCCATTCCCAATTAGGCTATCGTCCACTTTACTATATAATTTTGACGAATTCCTTGCTGTATCTTCGAAGTCGAAGGTACAATGCCTATAAAATTTATGTAGGACCACCATGAAGCTATACCAAACATTACAAAAAGAATTTCCAAAATAAGTTCATAATTGGCGATTTAGCGTAACATAATATTATAAATAAAAAAAATCTGTCGAAAAGAGAAACGCCTACTTTTTTAAGACTGTTAAAAATCATTAATATTAAAATAATAATTCTTTCTATTGAGAGTTATGATCGATGTATTATATATTTGGCAGACATAATACCATAATAGGTAGTATAAATATTGCGAGAGGTCGTACGTCAAGCTTTTGTATATAAATATACAGGTATTTTCCACAAGAGTAGCCAAAGGCGCCACAACCTGTATGCTTGCTTTTTCTAAACCGAAACGAGAAACAAAAATAGATTTGTTTTTCACAACATCTGCATAATATTTCTAGTCTTATAATTTTACATTACATTCGCATACTCACGTATTTTATCACCGAAGGGGTAGGCAGAGGCGCAACTAATGCACCCACTTTTCGCCGTGCGTATTCAGTCCCATGATGTATGTGATGCCAGTTGCCGAGCCTATCGTTATATCGGGCACAAATTCCAGACTCCGAGCTGATGCTGACTAGAAAAATCAAATATCACTTTGCCCGACCCGGGATCGAACCCGAGGCCTCAGCATTGCAGTCGTACCGTAATACAACTACGCCACCGAGGCGTTTACATAACAGGTAAAATCTATCCAAATAAATTTACATCATTACTTTTCTTTGTAATTAAATGACAAAACTGTTGTCCTGTTTGTTAAGTCACAGAAAAAATATTAGTTTTAATAACATAATATTACATATTCCAAAAAAATAACAGTTTGGCATCGTATAAAGTAAGGTTTAGTGATTTACGAGTATGAGATATGTATTTTTTGTATTTGAATTTATGAGCTACACCTAGTTAGGACCAAGAATACAATAAAGTGAAATACAATATGATAACCGATGACAACGATATTACAAAAAACTTGAATCGAAATATCCTTAATCCAATAGCACTTTCGACCAATCTAATGTTAACTCAATCGAGAACTCATTACACAGTTCAGCGGCGCTATTGAATCTTATCTTAAATCAGGAATTTGAAATGCTTTTAAACCATTTTTTTAGAAGATGGTAATTGATCACCACTTGCAAGCATCCACAATACCTGAGGAATTAATCGTCATTGAAAGCTAGAACCATTTATAAGATAATTAAGTGTTGCCCGCGGCAGCGTCCACCTGAATGATTTTATCCGGGATAAGTCCCACTGTAATGATGTGATATAGTAAAAAAATATCCAAATCCGCTCAGCCATTTCATTGTTTTCTTATAACATTATTCCAACGTTTAGGTATAATTATATTGCTAAGAATAAGAATGTAATGTTACTGGTGGTAGGTCTCTCATTATGTAAGAGGCCGTCTGGGTCGGTACCACCGCAATGTCTATTTCTACCGCCAAGCAACAGTGCATGCACTGTTGTGTTTCGGTTTGAAGGACATTGTAGCCAGTATTACTACTGGACATAATGAGACTTAACATCTTATGTCTCAGGATGACGAGCGCAGTGGAATGCCACACAGTACTTTGTAAGACAAGTTACTGGATGGTGTTGCTACTGTTTATGGGTGGTTGTATCGCTTACCATCAGGCGAACGGCATGCCCGTCTCGTCATTCTATGCTATAAAAAAAAAAAGAAAAAAAAAAAAAAAAAAAAAAGTTTAAGAACGACCTGACATGTGTCAAATGGAAACTGGTTTTTGCGATGCGGAACTGTGGCCTATTTTCATAGATTTTTTGCTCCTTTCTCGTTAAAGATAGAGAGAAAGTTCAATGAAAGTTTGTTATGATTTCTAAAGGATTATTTGAGGCGAAAGCCCATGTATTGAATCAGCGACCATATAGCCAAATATACATTGCAGCTACTCCATACTTAGTTTGCTATAATTAATATCAAAATTATTTTACAAAAAAACAAGCTAGTTGTGTTGTTGATTATGAAAATTAAGTATCACTTTTTTTATACAATGTTGATATTTTATATTTATTCGCCACATCGGTCCAGTGGTAGCGGATATGGTTCGTTCAAATTGGAAGTCTTTAATTCGCTTTCGAAGTCGATGCGTATGGATTTCACAAAGTTGCTTTCTATTACTAAAATACATATTTTAAATTGTTGCAGTATTTTAAGATATTGCCTTTTAAAAACGCATAAACTTGATGCCTCAGAGACAAATTTCTAAAAATTCTAATTTTGTAGAAATGAGCGATCATCATACGGCTACCGAAGCCGCACATATTAGATATCCAAGATGTAGGCTAGCCATAAACCGGAGACCGTTAACCCATTCATAATGCACGGGAGTATAACCGTTGTAGCTCTCAAACCCTGATTTTGAATATGTTTATTGCTTGTAAAACCTAAAAGTGCAATAACAGTGGCATCTTCTAACTTAAGTTATAAAAAGTAATGACATAAATAGCTCAGTCTAAAGAAAAGATTTATGCAAAATAACGCCACGATTCACGTCCACTTAAAAAACGTTTCTTCAATTTTCCTGCTACTTAAGTAGAATTTGCGAGTAGTTTAGAATAATGGCTTGCATTTCCTCGTCCGTTCTAGGTCAGTAATGCAGCGAAATAGGAAGCTTGTCAAGGCGGTTTCCTACTATAAACGCGACACTTCTTCCGACAGCCTTCGTACATTCTGACCTAATTATTCATACACCAGGTATGTAAAATAAACAGATAAAGAAGACAACCAATTTTCAATGATTATTTTTCCGAGCCAAATATCGACCAATAGAATTGCACCATTCGACGTCACGTGGTACAACCTACATGGTATTATACTGACAATTTTTTTTGAATATTTTCTCTGGTCGTTACTATATAATAAGAAACAATTTTTTTTTGAATATTTTCTCTGGTCGTTACTATATATTATGAAATTCTTATTTGTTGACTGTTCATTTCATCTCATGGTGCAATTCTATTGGCCGACATTTGGGACGGAAAAATAATCCCCCGAATACCACACGAGCTTCAAAATTATCTGGCATTTCCCTCAAGGTTCCCTGCAAACAAATGAAGTCGTCAAGTTTTTCAGGAAAAATCACTCGCGCTTCGCGCTCGTGATTTTTTAACCTGAAAACTCCTTCATTTGTTTGCAACGAACCTATCGGAAAATACCCGATAATTTTGAAGCTCTTGTGGTATTATATGTGAAAATGTATTCTGAAAATAATTGAAGCAGGTGAACAAGTTTCATCGCGGATCAAAACGTAATGACATATTGATGCAAACTAGCATGAAGAAATTGCATTATACCGTACTTACGGTAGTTAATATAGAATCGGATCCAAATAGTTTAATAAGCTTTAATATTATTGAATGCAAATATAGTGACACAAGATCGAAAAAAATGTTTTACTACTTCATACTTTATTATCGCAAACCTACCATGAATAACCTTAAAACTCAACGAGAAATAAAGATAATTTTATGTACGTACATCCTTTGAGGAAAAACTAGTTCTATATATTTTTTATGAAGAACATATTTACGGCATTTATTACAAGGACCGTTGACCATTTTGTAGCAAGGTTCCGATGCAACAACTTTGAACAATAACATTTCCTTGTTTAAACTAACGAAAGATCACAAACTATATTATGAAACTGCATGATCATTCTAGAAATAAATAAAATCTCCAATATTCTACAGTATTTATTTTATGTTTTTTAAAATCATTGAATGGCTTTATATAAGTAAACATAAAAAACTTAAAGATGATTGTTTTTACAATGATACCCTATACGACTTTCAACCACAATAAAATGTTCTATAAATGGAGATTTTTTTGTAAAATATAACGTGGTATTCCTTACGTAAACAAAATGAAGTAAGTATTTTAACGTGTTTAATAAACTTTTTATTATTTGCTTAAGATCAGCTCGCACAAAACAACGACGCTCTTAGCGCGGTGCTAAAGTAATGGAGTTATGAACTAAGTTCGATAATGTCTTTAATAATAAGTATCTAACAATATCGTGTTAGTGAAAAATATTATAGATCTAGGTATACACCATTGTATAGAACAAAACTAAACAGAAGAATAATATTTGTGCGCAAAGACTACTTATCAATCTATGTTAGTATTCAAAGAATTAAGTTAAAGATTTACAGAAGGTTATGGTTAATAAACTGAATAAAAACAAAGTATAATTGCCGGTACATCACGTCTTCGAATGCGTCGTGCGTAGGTATTTATTTGTGCATTAATAAGTCGTTTTAATTCAGAGTCATTCGCGACATAAGGACGCTGGCTGTAATGTGCATATATGTATATTATTATATGTTAATCAGATATGGCACGATGCTTTATCATATAGTATACAACCAAAAAACATTTTCCTCGTTCGAGTCTGGGAGGCCGGAGGCTTTGCCGTGTTTTATAACTTATATCGAAGTTTCTAAATGTAAACCTAAACTTTAGTTAATTAATTTACGACCAGTGTTAAATTGGGCGTAGATATTCACCTCGAGAGCATAGGAATACATGTGTTCTCGTATTTCATACTAATTCATACAAACATTGACTAAAAGCTTTCTCTCCAATGAATGATTTCAACGAGTGCCTCATGTTGTTTACACAAGAGATAAAGTTTTGCATATTATCATTGTTAACTTTAGGTACATCCGTGTGGGATTGTTATTTTTATAATCTTAATAAATCATGATGAATAGATTATCAACTTAAACCAAGGTCATAATAAACATTGGTCATGTTTTTTACCGTAGCAATCATTCCGATTGTCAAACCATAACAAACCACAGCCTACCTTCGAAAAATATTTTATTTGCATTTAAGAACAATACTACATGACGTCATAAAGAAACATCTCTAAACACAAAGTAACAGATTTGTCATCTGCTAACTGAAGTTCTCGAGTGTGGACTGTTTATTTATTCCTAGTTCACGCATTACGTACAGCATACGAAGTAAGAAGCTGGGTGGTGTTGCTACTGTTTATGGGTGGTCGTATCGCTTACCATCAGAGGAATGGGACGCTCGTCTCATCATTCAATGCAATAAAAAAATATCCTAGAAAATACACAGTTAAATAGATATTATGAAAATGTTCAATATCCCGTTATTATAATGGTTCTCGCCTTCCACTTTCGCTCTTAAAGTTTTAGTTCTACGATATTTGGTAGGAAATACAGTTGTATTAACAATAGGTTTTATTAATTATCGGTATATCATAACCAGTTGGTTTTAATATAATGAGAAAGATCTAAGAGGATGTATCTGGTTATTCCTATGATGAGAAATGTTGAGTTTTATTGTATTATGTTGAATACATTTGTATTTTATGTAAATCGATATAATTTACTTTTTCTCCAGCCGTTCTATACCAGCATCTTCAAACATGTTATGACCCTAAGTAGATGGTTGAAGGAGAACATCGATTTAAGATTACCAACTTGGGTCACTTGATGTAGGTAAGTCTCTTTTATACAAGTTTATTTGGGAAAAATGCGTGTACATTTAACCATAACTTTTGAAGTTATTGTACATATTTATTTCGTTATAACATTCATTTATATAATTTATTTTAAAGTTTTTATGTAGAATGTCTCAATGTAAATTTTTTTTTTTTTTTTTTTTTTTTTTATTGCTTTGAATGACGAGACGAGCATGCCGTTCGCCTGATGGTAAGCGATACGACCACCCATAAACAGTAGCAACACCATCCAGCACCTTGACTGACAAAATACTGAGTGGCATTCTACTGCGCTCGTCATCCTGAGACATAAGATGTTAAGTCTCATTATGTCCAGTAGTTATACTGGCTACAATATCCTTCAAACCGAAACACAACAGTGCATGCACACTGTTGCTTGGCGGTAGAAATAGACATTGCGGTGGTACCCACCCAGACGGCCTCTTACATAATGAGAGACCTACCACCAGTAAATCTTATCATAGTACCAAAATATAATAACAAATATTTTTGTACACTTGTAATCATATACTCTGTTTAGAGCTTAATACGTACATGTTTATTATATGTATGTATAGTCAGCAGCATAAGTATCTGAACAAAATCAAAATTTCAAATCGCCTATATACATGTTAAGTTAAACTGAAACTTTTTTTTCTTCGTTTGAAGTAAAGTAAATTTCTTTTATTTTATTTTTGTGAAGAGAAAAAAAAAAGATTAATAAGAATACAAAAGTATGTAGGCAATTTGTAAACTTGAATTTGTGCATCTACTTATGCTGCAGACTGTACAAAGTTTTAATTCTTTTTAAATGGATGAGATATATATTTGATATTCATAACCTTTGGCTGAAATAATTATTCGGTAAGTTCCCGGCTTCACTCCGCATCAGGACAAAATAAGCAGTTCCCAAAAATTTCAGAGATTTACGTTCCTGACAATCAGGAGTCGCCGTGGAGGAGTGGCATACCAGGCTGGAGAGCCCGAGTGCGGGCTTGAGGACCGTCGCGGCAGTGCGACCTGTCTTTTTAAGCTGGCTTGACAGGCGCCACGGTGCGCCGACATTCCGTCTGACACAGGTACTGACGGGCCATGGGTGTTTCGGCTCGTTTCTGTGTCGGATCGGAAAGGAGGAGTGCGCCGTGTGCCACCATTGTAGCAGCGGCCGCGAGGACACGGTCCAACACACTCTCGAGGAGTGCCCAGCCTGGAATCTACAACGCAGCGCTCTTAGAGCAGTCGTCGGAGGAGACCTCTCGCTGCCAGCCGTGGTTTCCGCCATGGTCGGTGGCTGGAGGTCATGGCGAGCGATGGCTTCCTTCTGCGAGTGCGTCATCTCGCGGAAGGAAAGCGCCGAGCGGGATCGTGAGCAGAACGATCCCGCCCGCAGCCAGAGGAGACGAAGGAGGCGCCGGGTGGACGACTGACCGGCGCCTCGTGCCCTGTGGTTTGGGGGCATCTAGAGAATTCCGCCACGGCATCCCCTACCTGTCGTAAGAGGCGACTAAATGGGGTTTGAGAGAGTCGCGGGGCGAGCAGTGGGGGGCTGCTTCTCCAATTTATGCGACTCCGAGGTGGACGACATTGCGGGTGGTCGGTCTCCTGCAGTCGTAGACGCCAAAGGCGTGCTTTGGAGGTCGGGGGCTTCTTAGCCCCCTCATTTAGAGAGGGGCCGTAATGCGGCAATGCGCAGGGACGGTCCGTGCAGCTATCTTCGTGCAACAAGATACCCCGGGGCCGTCCCGTATGCGCCGAAGAAGGCCACCGCGGGTTTTGGTTGGTATGCCGATGTAGGATGTACATAGTGTTAGGGACTCGGTCCAATGCTCGCTCGGATGATGTTATACTCCCGAGTGTCGACATTGGGCCGTAAGATCGGTGAAACCAACATAACCATTCCACTCACCCCACAGTGGTGGTAGCGATAACGCGTTTTTTCCCTGCGATAAAAAAAAAAAAAAAAAAGGAGTTAATAATATCCTTGTCGAGTATATCCTATTTATTAATCTCTTCTTAATGAAGCAACTAGTTGCTTCATATGATTCGGCACCCTTCTTATACACCCAACTGTCACTCCCACTACTAGTCTGACAGCTCAACTGGTTATTGCACGATTGTTATTTTGTCTTACCCGACTTAATATATTCAGACACCCTCAAAGAGATTAATAAATAGGATATACCCGTCATCCTTTTACTTATGTTATGAACGTGATTACGTCTATTATTTATACAAAACATATCGTCTTTGATAGAGTCTTCAATGTCTTTTAACAAATCATTGAAAAGTTATGAATGCTGCGTCCACATGTTATTTATAAACAAACGCTAGTATATCGTAGTGGTAAAACTCGTTTTCTAGAATGACCAAAATCAATAGTGGTTTTGATCATTTCTTATAACATTATGCGCATTCCTCACTAATGTATGCAAATGGTTGTGCAATTTATGCAATTTTCGTACGTAGATCCGCGGACGGATGTAGTAAGATATTTAAATGTATAAAATTACCAAATTTGGTATTACAAATTGTTAGCACTTCGCAATAGCTCTAGTTCTATTGTTACTGTTCATAGTATTTCCATGTTACTTGTTGAATTAGACGTCATTTATAAGTTTGGTGCTCAGAATAATATTGCTTTAGTTATTATTCTGAGGTTTGGTGACTGTCAGTTATAAATTGTTGTAGATTGGGATAACCCCAAAGAGTTCTAAGAATATATAGAGCGGGCATTGGCTAAAATTGTCATACAAAAATTTCGAGCCTGTTCGTCAGTAACTCAATCTACCGTGAAATAACAAAATACCTATGTAAAATTCATTAGAACATAATTTGACATGGCCGTAATGCGTAAATTGGCATATTTCCTTCCAAAATATTGTTTTCTTTACAAAATTTAAGCATACCGAGACGTCTTGGTATGCGGACATGTCAGATAAGACAGCGACTTATTACCAATTGGTAATAAGTTTTGGACGAAAAATTTGGTCCTGATGTCCGGTCTATAACTATACTGTTTAATGTCTTTGGATAACCCTGACCATTCAAAGGTGATTGTGAGATCACAGTCAACAATGATGTCTGAATTATGGAAAATAATGCTTATTTAACCCACAACATCTATATTCTATCAGATTTGCAATATACAGCCATAAACAGTTTTTTATATGCAAATAAATGTTAAGTGACGTCAGTACAAACATTATACATAAAGACTTATGAATCTTTTCGTCAAAAGTCATATGTTTCATAACGGATAATTGATTTCAAACAAACAGATGTAAGAATTTTTTTGCTTGAACATATGATGACATTGTGATGTCATGAAGCCCTACGTGTTGAATACTAATAAGCAACTGGACGGCATTCAAACAATCATGATTTCATTGTTGATGATGCATGAGATTACAATTAGAATATTGATAACAGTGATGCATCTTCCGTTAGAAGACTGAAGAAACATTATATACGATTGTAAAACAATGTTCTATGGATGTTTCGCGTTTCTTCCATTCAGTATATCATTTGTAAATAAAAGAACATAGAAGATGTAAAAATCTTCAATTTATTATTTAGTATTAAAAATAAATTGATGATTTTGCATTTGCCCGCGGCTCCGCCCGCGTTTAAAAGTTTTTCCGGTATAAAAGTCCCAATTTATATTTCCCGGGATAAAATGTAGCCTATATATCAATCCAGGACATGACCTACCCGTGTGCCAAATTTCATCGAAGTCTGTTCAGTAGTTTTTGCGTGAAAGAGAAACAAACATCCATACATCGATACATCCATATATTCTTACAAACTTTCGCGTTTATAATATTAAGTAGGATTTGGTGTGTATGTAATTTTAGTTAGGTTTTTCGATGTCTAACAGGTATCTGCCTCGACTATGCTGTAAGTATATCGAACGAATAATCAATAACCATACCGCGATTGGTAGTAAGTATGCAACTTTCACACATTTATCAATCACATTTACTCTCTCTTAATGCTCGTATTCGAGGTGTTTTTAATAGAATAAAGCTTCGTAATGTTTATTATTTTACGCAATGGTGTTAGATAAATCTTAATTTACACCAAATGGGCACGCACCTCTGACTTTTCTAAAAAGTTTTGTGTGTATTCTTTGTGAATTATCGCTCGATTTAACGGTAAAGGAAAACATCGTGAGGAAACCTGCATACCTGAGAAGTTCTCTATAAGAATTTCGAAGGTATGTGAAGTCTGCCAACCCGCACTAGGCCAGCGTGGTGGACTAAGGCCTAAACCGTCTCAGTTTTAGAGGAGGCCCGTGCTCAGCAGTGGGCAATATATAATACAGGGCTGGTATGGTATGGTATGCGTATAACTGCCGGCAAACAACTTGAACCACTACCGCGTAGTGGGCTTTTTTGTACGTAAGTGTCGCTACGTTTACGAATGAAAAAACTCTCCTACCACGCGGCAATGGCTCAAGTTGCTTGCCGGTTGTTATACGTCATATATCTACAGTTTTATTATCTATATCTTTAAATTATGTATATAACGGTCACGTTTTTTACTGCGTATGTTAATTAACATTGTAGTTATTTAAGCGTCGCGCACACGCTGTGAACTTGCTACTGATAGTTGCGAACAATAACATGCCAACGACTGTGCGATGTCTTAAAAAATAAAGCAATAACGGAATCTATACATATAATAAAGCAGTAGAGCCTGTGTGTCTGTACATTTAAAGAAATGTGATAAAATGAAAGGGGGTGACCAAAGAAGAGTAATGGAAAATAAATCAGCGATTTTTATAATTCTTTTCTGTCTGTCTTTCTGTTTGTTTGTTACTGCACATCTCCGAAACTATCAGTAGTTTCGGAGATGTGCAGTAGTGCAGGGAGCAAACAAACAGAAAGACAGATAGATAACGAATTTCGTTAAAATTTAACACACGAGTAGAGCATGTCCTGGATAAACAGTTAGGCTACTTTTTATCCCGGAAAATATAAAGCGGGACTCTTATCCCGGAAAACCTTTTCACGCGGGTGGAGCCGCGAGCTAAAGCTATTATTTAAATATTAAGACGAATGTGGCGAAATAAAATAAGACATACAGGCATTGATGTATTAAAAACAATACATCAATGCATACAGGTAATAAAAATATCATCGGACAGAAACATTTCGCACAGTCGAAAATAATATCAAAATTTCTGGCACGTGGTTTCTTTGAATGATGGAGTATATTCATCCCGCAGAGCGAGAAACTTCTAATTTCCTCCTTAACACGAGCGTAGCACACCTAATACATATTACATAAAATAACCTATTTCCAACTATATTAGCAATAAACGAGGCCACGGTTCGTTTGCACTAGTTATTATAGGGCCAGTGTTAAATAAACTCTCAGTAGACATTCTACTATCGGGTGGCGTCCTTCCATGCGTGAAGGTCGCGCGAAGCCGCTTTCCTTAATCATCGATGTTCTTTTTGGAATCATTCACGATATCAAGTTTATGATGTAATTATTTTATTATTATTATTAGTATTTTTTAATAACCCAAATTATTATTATATTCACTAGACTGCCTTCTCTATCTCCTTTTCTTATATCTATCCCATGGTTGTCTGAACGTATTGCCTAGAGCGATAAGACCGCCATTTGTACTTTTTTTTTTATCTCTCTCTATTCTCAGTTTTTCTTTAAACTGTGCAAAAAGGAGTGGATAAATAAAATAAATAAATATTTTGTAGAGTTGTATTTATGTAGCGTATACGTAAGATTTCTTTTTAATTTAATTTTAATTGTGCATAAAATTGCGCATTTCATTTTTAATTTTTCAAGTTTATGTTTATATCCATTTACACGTAAATGGATACAAACCTTAATCTATCTCAAATTGTGTTTATATTAATATTTACTTTATTTATTACTGACTATGTATAAGTCAAAAAATCTCCGATATTAGATATGTGCGGTGTGTTAAACATAGATAATATAGATGTTTTAATAGATTATAAAAAAAAACGTCGAATTTAAAACAAACTTGGCGTTTAAATAAAAAGAAATCGATATAATAATTCGGTTTGCATATTTCATCTTCTATATACATTTATCGTTGCTCTCACTTGTGCAGAAATTGTTTTTGTTGACAACACCTATCAGGTGCTTACAAACAACCGCCTCATTAATAATTAATGTTCTAGTCGTTTCCTTGAACATGAACATTGTACGATATTATGGAAGTTACTACTCACGAATAAAGTCCTCAATACTACGTTGTTTATTAGAAATGACGTCATCATCGTGAGCGACGTATTGTTTTACTAATAGCGTTCTGGTATTATACCTCTTGAACCAAACCAAAGCATCCACTATGGTGGTCCAATAGTAGTACTTCACATACCTTAACAATACTCAAAAATAACTCCCTAGTATAATGGTCTCCTTATGATTTCCTGCGCGGGTAACTCTAGCAATAATTAACAAGAGATACACAAAAGTTAGAAAAGACAACCGCATATCGGATGGAATTAAAGCTAGCTCGACAGTCCCTTCCACTCTGTTCTAGAATGTAGTAGACCTACCTGCTATCAAAACCTTTATCGCTGTTCAATCCCTTATATTTATACACACACACTCACGCCTTTTTGTCCCCGAAGAGGTAGGCAGAGGCGCAATTAAGTGCACCCACTTTTCGCCGTGCGTATGCCGTCTCATGTGAGATAGGGGGTGAGCCTATCACCGTATCGGGCACAAATTCCAGACTCCGGGCGGACACTGAATTCTAGAAAAATCCAATATCACTTTGCCCGGCCCGGGGATCGAACCCGAGACCTCAGGATTGCAGTCGTACCGTAATACAACTACGCTACCGAGGCAGTCATATATGTACTACAATTATATATGTACATAGTTGTATATGTACTACAATTAATTATTTGTAATATACTTACAAGAGGGATTCGAGTTGTCAGATGCACTGTTGTGTTTCGGTTTGAAGGACATTGTAGCCAGTATAACTACTGGACATAATGAGACTTAACATCTTATGTCTCAGGATGACGAGCGCAGTGGAATGCCACACAGTACTTTGTACCCAAGTCAAGGTGTTGGATGGTGTTGCTACTGTTTATGGGTGGTCGTATCGCTTACCATCAGGCGAACGGCATGCTCGTCTCGTCATTAAATGCAATAAAAAAAAAAAAAAAGACATACTTTCATGTAATTTTTGTTATTCTCTGTAGTAAATCGCACATCGGGATGTCATAAGTTATGACAAAAAACCTATTTTTGTGTTATGACTCATAACATAAAAACATGTTTTTTGGGTGTAAATACAGTAAAATTCCGCTTTTCATTTGAACTTTACCGTGTTTATATCGAAAAACCCGTTGTATTAGTGTTATCACCCATTTTTCCGATGAGCGAAATGTATTGTATATTACAACTGTTCATTTTAATTAATTTACATGTTGAACGACATTATCTCATTTGGTTACTGAATAAAAAATAACTATGGTGGCAATAATTAAAAAATATATATATTTATTTTGACTTCTTATATTTACGCGAATGTTAGACATTGAAATAAAACTATTTTGCGGATTTTATCGCGGTTTTTTAATTATTATTTTCTCCCGACGTTTCGAAGGCTTTGCAGCACTTCGTGGTCACGGGGCGGACTGAGGTGTTGGTGGTCCGAAAAGTTAATGTTACAATATCTACCTTCATTTTTTAATTATACATTTTTTAAAAACGTCGGGAGAAAATAATAATTAAAAAACCGCGATAAAATCCGCAAAATAGTTTTATTTCAATATATTTATTTTATCAAACTGATACCTGAATATCTAGATTTGTAAGTTTGTTATCATACTACTTTAGCTATAAAGAAAGAGCTTTTTACAAATCGTGATTTAAGTACTCGAATATATTTGCTAGGTATTTAAACTTTAAATTAAATTTCACATGATGTAAAAATACTATTCACAATTCAACTATCCCTGAGTATTCCAATATTAATAGTAAAGATTATGCATATTTTTTATATTTAAGCGGACGATACCCTAGTTGGGAATGGAACGGTCTGCCGAGGCAATGTCCGGCAGTTCAAAACCCAAGGCACACACACCTCGGACTTTTCAAAGTTATGTGTGTATTGTTTCTCAATTATCGTTCGCTTTAACGGTGAAGGAAAACATCGTGAGGAAACCTACATACCTGAAAATTCTCCATAAGAATCTCGAGGTTATGTGAAGTCTGCCAACCCGCACTAGGCCAGCGTGTTGGACTAAGGCCTAACTCCTCTCAGTAGTAGAGGAGGCCGGTGCTCAGCAGTGGGCAGTATATAATACAGGGCTGATCAGCTACTTCAACTATATTTATGTACAGTCAGAAGCATAAATATCTGTACAAAATCAACATTTCAAATCGCCTATATAGGCGTTAAGTTAAACCTAAACCTTTTTTTCTTTGTTTGAAGTAAAGAAAATCTCTTTTATTTATTTTTTTGTGAAGAGAAAAAAAGATTAGTAAGAACTAAAAAGTATGTGGTTGATTTGAAATTTTGAATTTGTTCAGCTACTTTTGCTGGTGACTGTACGCCATGGTGAACAGTCGCATTGAAACTTAAATTAATGTCGGTCTAGATGTTAAGGAAAACCTCGATAGGAATCTAGTGTCATTGAAATTATAATTTTTATTATGTTAATTCGTGTGTCACAATGTCTTATGATAACATAATAGTGAGTCCTTTTATTTACATCAGGGCGACAAAGCAGGAAATTAATCATCTGGTTACATTGATATATTAAAAAATAATACATCAATGCCTGGTTATAAGCAATTGACTAGTTACGGGCCCTACCAGCCTTTAAGATTTCAAATTAGGAAGTCGAAGAGGTTGTTTGAGCCACAAGAAAACTCGCCCATCGTATGAAATAGCACGATATTATCATATTACTTTACATAGCTGATTTGTCGGATGGTGATACTAAACTGGTAGAGACGGACCATACATGCCGTAGACAAATGTGTTCAGGCGTGGCAATGGATCAATATGAATTGGACATTTAATAAATCAAATGTGAAATGTAACAATTCTTCAAAAAGCAGCATCAAAAGACCATAAAGCCATAGGTTAGTAATAAGCACATGTAAACAGTATAGGCCAGCTCTGTATACCAAAGTCCAATAGGTAAGTAGCAATACTAGACAATAGACGTCATCACATTAATCATAAGACATGACTAAGCTTCGGAACATTTACTTGAATTATCCTACACTTTATGACGCTATATTTTATTATTCTGACTATGTCGGCACACTCAGTCTAAACGTTGTTTATCTCGTATAACACAATCGACGAGCATCAGCGCCGTCTTCATTGTTTTATTTAGGCTTTGTTTTTATTCTTACGATAGAATAATGCTTTATACAAACAATGCCTTTCTTTTGTTTCTGTACGGACACATTCCTCCTTTATAGGCCTTCATTTACACACTGATTAGTGAGCAATTAACTAATAAAATTTATTTGTTTTATGGCGGTAAAGTAATTGTGCGAGTAATTGAGTAATCTGTTTATCTCGAGTCTCTGTTTAGCTTACTTATTTGACTCTTTATTGAGTTAACACACAATTCCAGATTTTGCAAGAATATTATTGAGAAGTAGTAGTACCCGCAGTAGTAGAGGAGGCCCGTGTTCAGCAGTGGACAGTATACATACATATACTATATAATATAGGGCTGGTACGGTATGGTATTATTGAGAAGTAGTTGCCTTTGTCTAACAATTTACAATTTATTGAGTCCCATACAAATAGAATATAACAAATATTAGAAGATCCAACAAACGTTAACACGGGCACTACAACCGCGAACCTCGTCACTAAAATGGCTAAGGCTAAGCCATTGTTTTTGCGTTTTGTATGGGCTTCTAATCAAATGGTGCCTTTTCTATGCACCGGAATGAGTTGCCGGTACGTGAACGGAATTGATCACTCAGTAAGTTCCTACGTTTGTTTCCTAACTAAAAACTAATTAGATGGTTTTTGTTGACTTTTAGTGGTAGATACCGCTGATGACCTCCAGTGTAGCGTGCGTAGTCGGCTGTAAAGGGGAAGTCGCGCTTCGATTCCCGCATCGGAAGTTTTTAGCTATAGACGTTAATATCAAGTTTCAACTCTCTTATGGTGGGTATTACCAACGTATCATTACGCCGTCGGATGATAAATTAAGTTTAGATTTAATAGTAGATACAGTTAATACTATTCGTTATGATAAAAAATGGATCACATAATATTTACATAATTTTTAGTTAATGTGATACAATTTGCTGCATTCATTATATAAGACTATACGAGACTAAGACGACTGCCTCGGTGGCGTAGTTGTATTACGGTACGACTGCAAGGCTGAGGTCTCGGGTTCGATCCCCGGGTCGGGCAAAGTGATATTGGATTTTTCTATTCAGTATCAGCCCGGAGTCTGGAATTTGTGCCCGATATGGCGATAGGCTCGCCCCCTATCACATCATGGGACGGAATACGCTTGGCGAAAAGTGGGTGCACTAGTTGCGCCTCTGCCTACCCCTTCGGGGATAAAAGGCGTGAGCATGCATTATATAAGACGATGTACAAGTTTGGATTTTGTAATGCCTCATGATATGTCTACATTAGTTTAATAACAATATTAATTTCATTAATTTAATTCAATAATTCATAATTCATAAATCAGTGAGTATTTGTACCCCCAGCGTTATATACAAAAGATGTCTGTGAAATCAATATCATTCTTATTATCAATGCCATATAATAACGGACCGTTTTTTTGTAGTGGCAAACAATTATTCTCGAAGTCTTACAACCCTGATAACAACGAGGACAAAGAAGAGGTTATGTAGAGCAGTTTAAAAAAATATTAAATGTCATGACTGCCTCGGTGGCGTAGTTGCATGTTGGTACGACTGCAATGCTGAGGTCTTAGGTTCGATTCCCGGGTGGGATAAGTGATATTGGTTGTTTTCTAATCAGTATCAGCCCGGAGTCGTGAATTGTGCCCGATATGGCGATAGGCTCGCCCCCAATCACATCATGGGACGGAATACGCACGGCGAAAAGTGGGTGCACTAGTTGCGCCTCTGCCTACCCCTCCGGGGATAAAAGGGCGTGAGTATGCGTATGCGTTTTTAATATTATTCGCCTCATTATTTACCAAATATAACATTTTACAATGAAAGGTCGTTTAAAAAACCAATGACTGAAATGCTTTATCTCTCCAAAATAAAATTAACATTATGCTGAGGCGTTATTCCTACAACAGAAATTCACTGCGCATTGGTAGCCTATTTGGATATGGGTACTCTTATTATTTAGAGAAAGACATCGGTCGACAGTAAAATTGAGCTCATTTTGGAGGTAAGTTTTTGATATTGGTAACATTATTTAAACAAAACACAAACAAAGAAATTCTAAATGTGTCAACGTGCTATGGAGAGGAGCATGTTGGGTAAAAGACTTTGGGATAAAATTAGCAATGAAACTCTCAGAAGGCACAAAAAGTTCAGGATGTTAAAGGCAAGATGAGGGAATTGAAATGGAGATGGGCGGGACACACAATGAGAGGAACACAGAAATGGAGCAGCACTGTTACAACGTGGTATCCGAGAGGTTGTAAAAGAAAAAGAGGACGTCCTTCTAGGAGATGGGCGGACGACATAACAGCAGTAGCAGGCACAGTCTGGACCAGAGTTGCACAAGACAGATTAAAGTGGAAGGAACTGGAGGAGGCCTTCGTCATAGGGACGAACAGATGTACCAAGGAACATTTTTTTTTATTGCATTGAATGACTAGACGAGCTTGCCGTTCGCCTGATGGCAAGCGATACGACAACCTATAAACAGTAGCAACACCATCCAGCACCTTGTCTTACAAAGTACTGTGTTGCATTCCACTGCGCTCGTCATCCTAAGACGTAAGATGTTAAGTCTCATTATGTCCAGTAGTTACACTGGCTACAATATCCTTCAAAACGAAATACAACAGTGCATGTACACTGCTGCTTGTCGGTAGAAATAGACATTACGGTGGTACCCACCCAGACGGACTCTTACATTTGAGAGACCTACCACCAGTATTCAATTATGTTTTTGAGTTAGATTTGACACAGAATTTATATAATTCAGTTCATTAAAGAAGTCTTTTGTGCATGTTTATGAGACGTAAAATATTTTTGCCGCAATTCTAGGAGCTAGCGTTGTCGAAACCATTGTAGATTGAGAGTTTTTAACCCTATACAGTTTATTTTAATAAGTAGGTAAGTACTTGAAATGTAATTTTTTTAAAAGAATTTATAAATAATGCGAAATTTTCATAGGTATCAATGAAATAAAATAAACCGATATAGCGTTATTTGCGGCTACAAAACCTAAAACCTTGTGAATAAATCAGCATAATTAACCGAAACTACTTTTCTTCGGGTCACTGTTCCGGTAAAACAGTCAAATACGGCGTTAGCTAACAGGGCGAATAATCAAGTTATGGCAAATATCTTATGCATTCATAGTAATATGAAAGCGAAGCAGTTAGTTTAAAATGTTCAAATGCTATTCCGGATGCGTTACGCTCCAACAGTGATTTATTAATGTGTTATTAACGCGATTAATATGTTTGTTCTCACTCCTGTAAATGGATAACTTAACGATCCGTTACTTGAATATTACCATTACCCACATTATTTTAAACAACATTCATTTTCTACTCAAATACTAATGACAGACATCAACGTTTCATTAACTTCAAATAATAATAACAGCTTGGGTTTGTCAAAGTAAATTATCACATTAAAATTTCCAATCCATTAAATATGAATCCAATCAATTAATCAATTTCATAAAAGCCTATTGCCGCACTAGACGAATAGGCGGCAGTTAACATTTTGTCTGTACATAGCTCCGCAATCCACTTTCCATTTGGAATCGCTTTCAATCCACCGAATTTTAAAGGTTTGGAATACTGAAAAACAAACGAGTTCTTATTATATCATCTATTGCATGTCATTAATTTATATTGCAATGAGTAATTAAATAATAAATAAATGGACAGAATAAAGAAAAGTATATTTATTTATGATAAAATAAGATAATATTATCAATATAATCGTTAGTCAAGTAGAAAAGACAACTAATAGATTTCTAAGTCTGTTACATAAATTCGGAATAAAAATAATCGAAACAAGATTGCAAAATGCATGGCCGTTGAACCATAGACACGGTTTCTTAGAAACTGTTTATTGTTTGTTACAAAATGTTTATACTGGCTACTGTATTTTATTGTTTCTATATTTAAATATTTTTGAATTTCACTGATTTTTGTTATTTCTGAACATCTTTTATATTAGAAATAGTTACGTATCGATATTATAATCAATTATAATAATGTTTTCGACTTTCATTAATAATACTGATGTGCTTTACGCAATTTTCCATTCAAAAATTTCTTTGTACATGATAATTAAGATTTATTGGTATAAATATACATAAAAATTCAAGATATAAATGTACCTGCCTAAAATCAATACCTGTATCTATTACAGTTAACTTTTTAAAATTTAAACATGAACAGTTAGTCCAGAAATGGTAGAAATGTACCTATTATGAAAAACGTGAAGGACAAGTCTTTATTACTTCTATCGCTACCATCGTATTTGTTATATTACAAAAGTTTGCAGCGTGGTAAATGTCGTAACTGTTAAAAACATTTCATTTCATGCATTGGCTTACATAAACAGTGTTCTAGTTGTCCTCAATGGCCGATTAGTAGCCAATAATACTCCGTTATATCACAGAGCAAAGTCGAAATACTATAGTTTCAGCGTTAACTCTATACGTGACGTGAACGTCGCGTGACGGTTTTCAACGGTTGATATAAAACGCGTAATAATTTACTACTAGCACCGTTGTTACCGTCAGCAGGCTAGGGTGCCTTTTAGAATTTTTTATTGATTTTACACTTTCTTTATATAGAGGGCAGAGAGATCAATCTAGGTAGACAACAAAAGACGAGACATTTCATTTTTTTTTACTCTTTCTAAAGCCATTCACAAACTTCATCATAATTGTCTAAAATTTGGATTACATTGCATAATCAAGCTACCAAGCGTGTGAAATAAATATATTTTGATAAAAGTTGACTAAAGAGGGAAAATGTTTAACATAACTTATCCTGTACTTTATCGTGGAATATGGAACTGTGCCAGCGCCGTCATCCAAGAATGTTAGATTGATAAAATGTAAATTAAGAATTCCATGTTATTAATTAACATTAACATGTTTATAAAAGTAAATATTCAACTGTAGCGTATTTCACCTTTAGTTAGGTCTTAAAAGTAATAATGCAATCAATGAATAGAATCTAGATTACGTGGAAAAATCTACATATTTGAGATCTCTTAGGACTGAGACGTGACATGAAAGTATGCTGGAGTTCTCCGCCTAGAGGCAGAACGAAGGCAGGAATATAAAACCCCTTTGTGCTCCATGCATCGGGGATCTAGGACACTTTTAGTATTTTGCTTTAACCCCAACGGAAAGGGGAGGTTGGTTTCTCTAGTCTAGTCCGTTTGCAACTAACGTCTAGACTGAGACGAAAAAGAAAACTATACGAATACAAGTATTTGTTACAAAGATGAATTGAAGAATAAAAAAAAATTAACTGCAATCCCATACGTTGTATGAAAACGTAACCGTACCAAAACTTCATAGTTATACACAAAATTATATTAATAATCTTCTTTCAATCTTTAATTTATGCAGGTTATTTCTCCAAAATTTTCTCTAGTCTTCTGTGGGAATAATATACGTGATCTTTGGGACAAATTTCTGTTGGTAGATTAATGAAACAACACTAAAATGGACCTAACCTGCTTTAAACTTTAAAATATTACCTTTAATCCGATATTTATAGACATGAAGACTGTACTAACGGCAAGTTATAAATTGGACCACACTTTTTCACATGAAAGAGGTATTTGACCCTCTTGCTAGAGTATTTTTTGTTCGGATTATATTTCGTTACGTAGTTAATTTTTCCTGGATTGTATTGCAGTGCCATTTTGTTGTTACAATTAAATAGTACTAAGATTTAACCTAGGTAAGTAGGCTTATATAAGAAAAAACTTCTAAAACAAATAATTGTTATTGGTACAAGCATTTGTTCATAGCTTAGAAAACCATCCTATGTCATTCCTCAGAGTTCAAGCTAGGCCCAAACGGTACTTACATCAAAATAAACTCACCATTACAGATACCCAGCTTAAAAATAAAATTCTTAAAATACAAATATTGAATCAAAATAGTTCGCCATAATATATTTAAGAGCATTGCACGGTCGATTTGTTTAAAAAAATATATCTAGCGGTAGAAAAAGGAACCGAAACGAATCGCAATTACCTTCATATTCTGCGAAACTCTAAATCACAGAGTACTTTTGTATATAGGTACTCTAAATTGTACCACAGCACGGTAGAAACACACTGCCACGTAACCTCTTGAAAAAATCAATATCATACTTGAACTCTGTTCTACGTGTTCTCTTAACGTTTTAAAGTATCATATTTATTTAGTTCTGATAGAATTTTGCTAATATTATAATGTTTGACTGTATGTTAAATTTATAAAACGCTGAATTAAGATATCATTTTAAAAGTAGATAGACAAATTTATAGATAAAATATAGCCTAATTATAATACGGAAAAATACATAGAGGGTCTCTTATTTCGGGACAGCGTTACATCCGGTTGGAGCCACGAGTAAAATTAGTAGTTCATAATTTCCGCACCTTATGGTATAAATTATACATACACATATACATTAGTAAATCTTGGCTATAAAATTGTGATTAATTTTAATACATTAGGTATGTATGAGCTTGAAACTGTGGTTTACATAATCAGAGACAAATATCTAAAAAATAAAGTGTGTCTTTCGAATTTGAAAGTGCATCCAAAATTTTATTTGACTCACAAATATACGGAATATGCAGTGGTGATCATTAATTATTGTGTTGTAGTTTCTTGCTACCTATTCCAACATTTTCTAGCGAGATGTTGCAAAATAAAGTTTTACAATGTTTTACCATTTTTTATTATTTATGATTTATATATTTAGAAAACATCTCGTGGAGTATTGTTAGTAGACAGTAGTAGTCTACATTATCCACGTCTCAAACCCAAAACAATAAACAAATGAACACGCTTTATCTAACTTTATGCATCCACCCACCTCGTGAAGGCATTAAAGCAAAGTTGATGTGTACTTAACGTTACAGCTCACGTGTTTCAGATTAGTTTTAAATGTGATATGTAAAAACTAATACAAATACAGGAAATATTTTTAAATGGTATTGTAACGTTTGACAAAAGTTGTCGTCTAGAGTTTTAGTAATGCGTGCTATAGTCTGATCACACGGGCTGCGCTCTAAGGCAGAGACGCTCAAACTTAACTATCTTTGGTAGAAGTCTTGAGATATGAAACTGATAGAAAGTTATCCGTCAATTAATCTATACTAGTCTTCGTTGACAACACATAAATGTTGAGTCCGTAAGGATTGAACTGTACTATTGAAGTTACGAATCGTATCATTATTTGTAGCGTGAAATGTACTAACCGATTTGTAAATCTTAGATACTATCTCCGAGTGACACGGGGGTTTTTTAATACATCAATGGACACAGGCTATATTTTATTTTAATTTTGTAATTTCGATAACTTTCAATGCGATGAATTCCGACGTAAGATTCAGGCGGGTGGAAACTCCATTAAAATTTGTACCTACTTATTATAGAGATTGACACCATCAGAGAGGTTATGGGGATCCCAGTCACGGATGCTCTGCGACAGGCACAAGACAGGGTGGAGTGGAAGCAGCTTGTCAGCGCCACTACCAAGGCTTACCAAAGCGGTCACGACCTTCAGTCATGAAGGAAACGACGAAGAAGAAGATTATAGAGAACACAAGAAATGTTGTCAACAATGATACAACTGGAAATATATCGGTCGGGGACAGCGCATCGCATTGAAGTAGTTCCTACGGTCTGAAATATAAATTATGGTTGCAAAATCAAAAAACGATGTCAAAGTATAAAGTTTGGCAAACAGTGGCGTACCTGCTTATTGAGCAGTGTCTACTGAATACTTAACATTGAGAATCGGAAACCGTGAAGCGTGAAACTTCGGAATCGGAACCATGACAACCGTTCATTACACTGATGTTACAGAAAAAAGTGACCTCATCGCTTGCGAAAATATTGATAGACCACTAGACAGTGATTACTTTTAAAATGTGAAGAAAATCTTTATTGAAGAGGTTAATAATATGAATCATAAAACCCCTTCTCCGTTAAAGACGAGTCAAGAGTGCAACGTGAAGCGAGAAAACTTGAAAGTAGATGACGTACCGAATAAAAAATGACTGTAAACTTAGTTTACAGAATACAGAATGTTATTACGTAACAGAATATAGAATTTTACTACGTAGTTTAAGGTCCAAATTGATTATGGCATATATTTATAGAATAATTCAGATCTATATTATTAATTTATATAGCTACCTAATCGTGTACCAATACCTACCTAATCTTTTTTCTCGTTAAACGTAATTGTTATATAGTAAATTTATTGGTCTGTGTTTGTCAAGTAGTCATATTGCATTAAATTTAGAATAAAATAAGATATTACTGACTTACAAGACTCCAAACTCATGGTAATATTTATGATTGATTCAGTACCCACCAACTCAGATTAGCAAATGTGTGGGTTACAATGATTGTGAGTTGTGACATAGCATAATAAATAACCAATCTATAAAAACAAAATGAATAGCTAATAATTTCTTAAGTAATTGTAAGGTTATATCAAATGGCGCCCTTTAATACATTGTTGCGTATAGATTATTGTTATTTCTTTTTATCAATCATTGCTCCTATGAAGAAATAAATTTATTATTATAAAATTATGTCTATGTCTATTAGTATAGGTATAATTTTAAAATTGATATTACAGGTTAATATAATTATTGACATGTCATATCAATTTAGATTAATAGGTAATTTGTTTACTAATTATTTGCCGGTGGGGAGACGAACTTGCAAGGTGGAGAATATATTATGAAAGTACTTTAGTGAGACACTTGGATAGAAATCTAGTAACGATATGATAAGTTTGAAATATAATAGCTTTTTTGGAGAAGTACTTTGCGCTATCCAGGACACCCTTGTCCTGGATAGCGCAGAGTACTACAAAATCCCTATTTTGACTTTCTTTTTCTTTTTTAAGCTAGTTTAAGTATATACATATATATATTTTAAACTCAATCTATATTTTAAAATCTAACCGTTTATATTAAACCTATTTACCTTATTCTATTTATACTAGTCTATATAATCTTAATAACTATCTTAATTACAAATTAAACATAATAAATACCTATTAAGTATAATTATTATATATTAAGTAACCTTACTTCTACTTAGACTGCCTCGGTGGCGTAGTTGTATTACGGTACGACTGCAATGCTGAGGTCTCGGGTTCGATCCCCGGGTCGGGCAAAGTGATATTGGATTTTTCTATTCAGTATCAGCCCGGAGTCTGGAATTTGTGCCCGATATGGCGATAGGCTCGCCCCCTATCACATCATGGGCCGGATTACGCGCGGCGAAAAGTGGGTGCACTAGTTTCGCATCTGCCTACCCCTTCGGGGATGAAAGGCGTGAGTATGCGTATGCGTATGTATACTTCTACTTAATCCTATTTATTCTTATTTATTCTATAGTTCTAAAATATTTTAGTAATTATTTATACTAGATATACCTATTATAATACTTGAACTTGTATTGTTAGACTGCATTGGCGTAGTAAAACGCGCAACATAGTAACTATCTTGCTGTCGTGCATCACGCTTGTGGATCAACATTGTTTAATTACTAGTACCCGTAGGTCACGAATTTTTCGAATGAACATGCGAAAAAATATGAAGAAATAAAAAAATAATCGTTATTTATAATTTATATACGTACAGTAGTTTGCAAGATATCAAAGGAGATGTCTGCTTTGTGTATGGGTGCTGGGCCTCAAAATCTAACCAGGCTCAAACTTTAGGGATGCTTAAGGGGCAAAATATGGATCTTGGATCCATCAAAAATATTTATAGACCCCTCCATTTATAACTAACATTTTAAAAACGTTAATTTGAAGTGTACTTTTTAAGCAAAATAAAATTACATAAATCTCAAAATCGGAGGTCTTTAAAATTAAACAATTTATTGTAAAACGCTAGTTTTTAGGAGTTCTATCCAAATATATATAAACTATCTTGGTTAGAATTTTAGGCCATTTTGGACATGTCCTTTGTCCTCATTGCTCATCCACCTAAACAAAAGTTGTAATGAAGTATAACTTTAAATCTATTGTTAGACATAAAAAAATGTATCTAAAATATAAAACGTCTATAAATGACAAGAATTTGCGATTAGTAAGATTCATACCATCGTCTTATTGTCACAACAAACAATGTCTAGATGTTTTCATATCATAGAACAATCCACTTCTCAGATTTCTTGTTCTTTCTTTGTAATTAGACTTGGTATTGTCAAATGACTCACCATAACGTTGTCATGCAAATAATATCGATAATTATTGATACAGATGTGTGGTGAATTGATAGTGTCGTGACGGTATTGTCTGTTCTTAATGGCAGAAAATCTATTTATGAAATAGCTTAGATGAAATTTTATGATATAGCTGCATTATCTTGTAAAAGTTAAATTTTAATGTTATCAGTAATTATAATTTACGAAATAAATAAAGTTAAACAACGGTAGGTAATTGTTGAAAACATTTTTGTCATGAAATCAAAGAACTAAGTAGTTGGATTTGTTGTAGTTACGAATTATAATTGAGGAATGAAAGCCAATAAAGCATCAACTATATTCTGTTACACGACAGTCGATGCTATCTAAACAAATGAGACTATTCTTGTAAGAATCATACAATTTTTTAGAGATAAACACTAAGTACGACTTTTGTACGCGAATCGCTGTTTGCGTAGGCAAAAGGAACTCCCATGTCGAATGACCAACACTGTAGAGCTTTGAAATTACGAGTTCTGGATAATATTGCTTCTGATTATGGCAGTCGTCTTGGCTATCGCGTCATCCACATTTGTACAAAAAACGCAACGGAAACATACGTGATCGAATAAAGAGCCCGCTGCTGTATGACTCATGTTATGTCTAGGATTTTCCAGGACCACATTACAGTGGAATCTAAGGTAACACAATTCTTCAAACGTAACAAACACGTGAAGCCACGCATTGAAACAGGATTCATAATCGTTTCCGCGTAATTTTTTTTATTTATTTATTTGACGTGCGACAATGATGACTGATGACTGTATTCTTCTATTTTGCAACGATGGCCATCTGCTTAGAACTTTATTAACATATGCGGTACAAAGAATGAATAAACAAGTAACGCGTCTCCTGATATTGACATACATCGTATTGAAAAATCAGGCTAACAATGCGATCGGTTGTTGTTGGACTTTGAATATAAAAAACTCACTAAGGTATGTTTATTAGCTGCTAAGGCTTTAAATAAAAGTGGTCGATAATTCTGTTAATCGAGTAATTCATAACTAATACTAAACGCCAATATCAGGGTCGGACAGCACCATTTAAACTCTCTATTTAGCTGGAATATTTACTTATTTTCAGCATTGAAAGAAACTGTGTGTCCAATATTTAGAAAAGCTTGTTTGTAAGATGTGTATACCTATTTATTATATTATATTTTAATATTTATGTACAATCAGCAGCATAAGTAGCTGAACAAATTCAAAATTTCAAATTGCTTACATACTTTTGTGTTCTTACTAATCTTTTTTTGCTCCTCACAAAAATAAAATAAAAGAGATTTACTTTACTTCAAACAAAGAAAAAATGTTTCATTTTAACTTAACGCATATATAGGTGATATGAAATTTTGATTTTGTACAGATACTTATGCTGCTGACTGTACATCAGATTTGCATCCCCTTTTATTAATTGATAATGACCGCCCGCTCTCTTTTTCCTAGTTAACTAAGTCCATCCAAGGGTTGTCTGGAAGAAATCGCCTATTGCGATAAGACCACCATTTGTACTTCTTGTTTAAGTGTAGTCTCTATTGTATATGTATATGTTTCGTTTGTGCTTTGATGTACAATAAAGAGTTTAAATAAATAAATAACTAATACCTAAGCTTTTATTTCCTTTATGCTTTTTTTGGAGAGTTACCTACTTGCAAGATAATTTTTTAGGTAAGTCTAAGTTATCACAAGCGAGGTTAATCTTTTAAACTAGACACAATAGACATTACCTACTTCATAGAATGCTGTGGTTTCTTTTTATATTTAATTTCTTGAGTGACCACGAAGATTTATGTCACCCTACTAATAGAAGTAGTAACTTGTAGGTAAAGTATCACTACATTAACCACCTGCTCTTAACGGCGCACTTCAGTTATATCTCGGAAAACCTTGGCATGGAAAACATAGATAATGATGCCATGAAGATGCGTCCGCTGTTGTATTAATTTTATTTTATGGTGATAGAAGTATTCGGTGGGAGAACAGGGTTAATTATATTTTTTGTCAAACATTACAATTGTATCGATTAAATACTTACAATTTAGTTTCTAGGAGTTTAATATTTAAAGAACCTTGGAATTAATTACGTGTAGGTATCTACCAACCCATGGACGCGTTGTCTCCTGACAGGTACAGCAATAAATCATCGATTGTAATGAAGATACCATGAAGATGTAATTCCATTAATTTATTTTCTCTTCATATTATGAAGTGTGGGAACTCTAACAAGTAAAATGGTATTGTAGTTGAAATGCGCTACAATGAAGATTTTTCCTGCAATTCGCAAGGGCATGTGCACTTTTAATTTCTTCGCTGTATCTCATAGCCAACATTATAATACTTATTAATTATAAAATCTTGTTTTCATGTTATTAGTCTGGGACGTTTGATAAAGAACTAAATACGTGATCAACAGAGCATTGAACCACTTTCATCGCGTCGATATCACTAATAGTGCTATTGTTCTGAAAAAACATTTAACTTTTACGACGGCAGCTGCAATTGCAAATTATAAGTACCTGCCTATACGTTAAATATACATCAACTCCGCGTAGCGTCAAGAAGATAGATAAGTAAGTACCTAGGTACTTATTATGACAATCAAAATGTAAAAATGTGTTATGCTCGTGGATTCGATTTAATTTAGTTACGTATATTATAGAAAGGTCAATGCGTAAAATTCTGATATTTTGTTTAAATACAATAAAAATATAGGTGAAGTTATTTTACAATTCCTACTTATCCGCGTGGTTTTATCTATTGTCCGCCGCAAGCGCTGCCGTCGACATCACCACATCATAAACTTACAACTGGACATCGTGTTTTTGATTTTTACTTTGTGTTTTTCACACTGCTTACAAAGTTCACGCAGCATTTCTACTGGTGAACTATAATATCCTAGATTCCTCCTGTTCTAGTCGTTAGATTTTCGTAAAACCTATATAGCTTAAAGTACCTATTCCAAAAATATATTTTTATATTAACTTATGTTTATATAACTTCAAGGGTTTTCTGTGGTAATTTCATTCCAGATAAATATGGCAAAGCAAGAGAAAAGCCCAATGCCTGAAGACCAAGGTATAGGTACAAACAATGTGTCCTGCCTATAGGTTTTTTTTTTGGGTAGGCGATCCTGCAGTCAACACCGGGGGAAACCTGCTAATGGGATACTGGAGTCCCCCGGCTTGACGACTGCAGGGGCCTGGGAAGGAAGTGGAATAGGATGATCGAAGGAAAGGTGGGGAATGGAGAAAGGTTCTCAGGATGGGTGGAAAGGAAAAGGGTGCCAGGAAATGTTCGCGGGCCCTTTTAGGCCTCAATGTGTTATACAACCAAGAGGTATACACACTGACTGTGTGCCTCGGCCCGCGACTAATGTTCCCCCGCGCATGGGCGTGCATTGGGTGTGAAGACCCAAAGCACAAGAATTGTCTCGGGGGGCGTCCTGCCTATAGGTAGGTACTCACTTACAGAGCTGAAACATGGCCGCTCACTCTAACAAATCTATACAAGACCCACATAGCTCAGCAAGCTATGGAACTGGCTATTCTAGGTGTCAACTTAGTAGATAGTGTTCCAAAGGTAGATTTGGTGCTTCATAAAATCTAGCTACAGGTCGTGGAGTTCTCAACGAGCTCTATAAAATGTGTCGGCACCAGCGTTGCAATAGATGCTTGGATATATATATATACCAAACGAGATTCCTTAATATTAATCAATTTATATCCTGGATAATTTTAGCATAACATGGTCCAATAAGAAAATACACGACGAACATCAAACTGATTTCTCTCATTTCCTATTCGAATCATGAACACAATCAATGAAAAAGCATGTTGGTTATATCGAATATTTTATACTTGGTCTTCAGTAAATCCAATTTCGTCGGGTAACAAACACTTTTAAAAAAAATACATCACGCCTTTATGCTCAAAGGGGTAGACAGAGGTGCAACCAGGGCACCTACTTTTCGTCTGTGTTCTAGTCCTATGATGATATACAGGGGGAACCTATGGTCATACCGGGCACAAATTCCAGACCCTAGGCTGATGCTGATCAGAAAAACCCAATATCACTGCCCAACCCAGGATTAGAACCCGGGACCTCAGAGCGAAATCGTACCACGTACGCCACCGAGGCAGTCGTTTTATTGCGTTTATTGAAATGATAATTGGTAGGTAGCCAGTAACAAGCATAAGGTAGCATTAACAAAAATATATGGCGCTACTTTTATAATTATTTCTTTCCTTCTCACAATATTACGTCTGTGTGTTCATTCCTACAACTTTCTTATTCATTTTTGAAAATGTATGCAAACTAGTTATCTGAAAGTGGATGATCACCACCATCGTAAACAACCGAAGAAAATATGGATCCGTTCCGATTTTCAAGAGGAATGATAATTTGCTGGTGGTAGGTCTCTCATTATGTAAGAGGCCGTCTGGGTGGGTACCACCGCAATGTCTATTTCTACCGCCAAGCAACAGTGTGTATGCACTGTTGTGTTTCGGTTTGAAGGATATTGTAGCCAGTATAACTACTGGACATAATGAGACTTAACATCTTATGTCTCAGGATGACGAGCGCAGTAGAATGCCACTCAGTATTTTGTCAGTCAAGGTGCTGGATGGTGTTGCTACTGTTTATGGGTGGTCGTATCGCTTACCATCAGGCGAACGGCATGCTCGTCTCGTCATTCAAAGCAATAAAAAAAAAAAAAAAAAAAACAAGATATGTATCTAGGTATTTATATATTTTGCAATGCTAAGCTATATGGTATGTAAATCTTCTCTTTGTAAAACTGATAAATAAAAAAAAGTCATTGGGCCTCTAGCATTGTTTATGAAAAATCATTTGTTATACCACGTTATTGGCACACAGTATTATAATTTCAGTTGTTTTGCGCAACACGTTTCACCAGCATCGGAAAAGGAAGGCGGACGCGTTACGGTCCAAAGAATAAAACAAGTGTTCGGGCAAATATATGCGTGTAACTAGTTCTTTAGGTAATTCGCCACTTTCGTGAGCTCAATTTAACACTTTGTTACTTGATCACTTTCTGTTTGTTGACGGTGATGAGCAATACGCAACATCAATCTTCATTTTGTTCCTCCTTGTACTATTACAGAATCTTTAATTAATCGTACTAATATTATAAACGCAAAAGTTTGTAAGAATGTATGGATGTATGTATGTTTGTTAGTCTTTCACGCAAAAACTACTGAACGAATTTCGATGGAATTTTGGCACACGGGTAGATCATGTCCTGGATTAACACATAGGCTACTTTTTATCCCGGGGAAATATAACGCGGGACTTTTATCCCGGAAAATCTTTTTAATGCGGCCGGAGCCGCGGGCAAAAGCAAGTAAAAAAGAAAGTTACGATTTCCTGTCATTATTCCCAGAATCCATTATATAGAAAAGAACCATTGTAATCAAGTTTTGTTTCATTACCATAACGGATAAAAACACTATATTGTACTAAAGCTATAAAGGAGATAAGGAAAACAAAAATATAAATAAAGATATTTATGTATATTCATTTTCTTGCAAAATTATTTACATCATTATTATGAACATATATGACCGTGAACGGAGATACAAGACATTACATAGATAAATTAACATTTTAGGCAAATTTACAGGACATTACGCTAAGCACGCTACATCTAACGCTACAACTAGACAGATCAGTATTAGGCACCGTTCTGCAAAAACAGACGACATTTGTATAAAAACCATCAATGCCATTGTTTCATTCAGAACCAATATTCTTCATTCACTCTCATATTGCGAATCATTTCTCGGGTGACGGTTAAGCTCATCAACTGCTAGTAGAACCTGGTTCCCATTCATCATATTGGCTCCACTAGCGGCTAAGGAGCTTAAGACTAAGGTCCAATTTCACCAATTTCTTATTTAACGGGGGTTATTTAATACACACACACACTCACGCCTTTTATCCCCGAAGGGGTAGGCAGAGGCGAAACTGGTGCACCCATTTTTCGCCAAGCGTATTCCGTCACATGATGTGACAGGGGGCGAGCCTATCGCCATATCGGGCACAAATTCCAGACTCCGGGCTGATACTGAATTAAAAAAACCCAATACCAGTTTGCCCGACCCGGGAATCGAACCCAAGACCATGCAGTCATACCGTAATACAACTACGCCACCCAGGCAGTCTTGGTTAATCATTAAAATTAACGCGAATGTAAGTGTCGCGCGTCCCATGAAAGAACGCCTAGTTAAGGAAGATAATCGCCTGCTAGGACATGATGGGACAGAGCATGGTGAAATTAGGCCTCAGTATTGCATTACAGGGCAAGAATGCCGCATAAGACTCTCCCATTCCGCTCTCCAATACGCCATCGTCATCATTCATTATCTATATTCAAACATTAATACAAATAGAGGACAGAGAATGCGTTAAACGATCAAGAATGAAATTATTTACATACAATATTATAGAACAGAATATATACTTTAATATATAGAATATAGAGTTAGGACTAATCAATAGATTTTCAAACAATGATTAAAAAAATGTTTTGTTTCAGATGTTTAAATTATTCGATACAAGAAAGATGATGACAAAACTAGAATTAGGTAAAATAAAATATAAATTATATGTTATTGAAGATTAAGAAATGAAGCCGCGCATAATTAAAGGATATTCATAACAAGACGAATGAAGGAATGTAAATAACATTTTCATACAAACTAAATAACTGCTCTAAACTACCAGCGTTAAAATAAGTAGATATTGGTATTTTAAAAGATCTTGCTTCGTGAAATGTTAATGAAATTCAAAACTAGGTACCTATAGTTTACACTATGCCAAATTCAAGTAAGGAAAAAACGAAACGTATTACCTTCTTTACAAATAATGTCAATTACACTAAATACAATAGATAATTAAAAGGAGGGTAGATGTATTATTTCGTTTTTAGATGTATTATTTATTTTTCTCCTTAGCTAAATGTGGTATACATACAATTGATACAACGCGACTTCCCCGATATTGCTGATGACATTGTCGAAAAATCCTTGATATTTGGATGATATAATACCGTGGGTTCCCACATCTGAATATTCTAGTAAGTTCTGGCTGTTTTATTTGGACATTTTAAGTGCGGTGAAAATAAGGATGGTTAGCAAGCCTTGTCTTGTATATAATTTCCAAATGACCACTGAGCAAACGCAAATCCCAACTCTACAATGACACAACCTTCTCTAGTACATATCACGTTGTATCAATTGTTCTCAAGTGCCGCAAAAAATAACATTTAGAGTCATACTCTTGTCCATAGAGCTGTATTTGTATTAATATTTATATAATTCTCTCCACACTCAATCAAGAGCGTTAATCTTCTATACAAAACGACAGAAACATAACTATGTAAACATTATTTGCGAATGTCTACGCGCCTTGCTATTGCATAAGACCATCCCGACCGCTCAGTTTCTAGCAAACAAAAGCGAAACGTTTCAGCTTTAACAAATGCAACTGTAAATGTTCAGTATTAATCGATCACCGAGCTATACTGTTTGTCCAGTAGAAACTGAGCGCAAACCCTACAACTGTTATTTACAATCACATTAGAAAGTAAACTCTCCCAGCCTATAAACTAGTGCTATATTATATTTTTACAGAATTACTCTACACTATCCCAATGTATGTTACATTAAAAATACGTTTAAATTAATACTTCTCATTAAATACGATCTTGTTTAGATTCACCAGTTGAACAAAACATCGATCAACTTTGTATAAACGCGTTATTGTCTAGGCAACGGTAAGATCCAATCAAAAAAATTCCAAATATATTATTTTGCAGGCGTGACAAAATATTTAAATAAATTGGCAGTACATACAAATCATATTGTCGCAGTGATATTTTACCGTAATTCTTCTGATTTTTTCGAGTAAGCATTTCAACGGTACATGGTCCAAATTAACAGTAAAATAATGTTTTAAAAGTACATTATTTTGTTTTATTTTTCAGTCTTACCATCGTTATATACATGGACAGTTACAAACAACCACAGAATGCTGCACATATATGTAATTCATAATACGGCTTCCATTTCGACTCTTCGTATCATTCTCATGCTCAAATATCAAAGTTTATTACATTTTGTAATCGATTTTGCTTTTCAAAACCGGATTTCAAAATCATTCTTCTGTTTATCATCGATTATTTGATCGATTCGATGTGAAATCACCAATGAAAATATCAACACCCACAAGTTTCCAAGCATGCGAATGTTAAAGAATCGAATGTAACAATTTTCGTCTTGCACTAAGCTGTGCATTTCTTTAGCCGTAATTAATTCATAGCTGTAAATATCACATATTCATTGGAGTTTGTTTATCTCTAATCTCGTTTTTTTCTATTTACCTACAGATGGACGTGTATCTAAATTCAGTTGACTATGATCTGTTTAATTCATTTACTTATACACAAATCAATAAAATATCAAATAAATAATGAAAACTAACGACTGCGTGTTGTATAATTGAGAATTCGGCCTAGTTTAGGCGTTGTTATCGGCCCCTAATATCAGGAACATTTTCCTTGTAAGAATATAAACAACATAATTACGTACGTTTGTACGTAGGCCGCTTCCGACCACAATCACCGACGAATGCATCAATTGACCCATTTTCAATTAACCGAATTGTTTACATACAATTACATCGCTACCTTTGGCTGACACAATCCAAATGACTATACCTTCAAATGTTACAAATTGTCTATAAACATATAATTATAACTGCACTATGAAGGAGAGACCGTATAATATATTCTGTACTTAATAATATGAGAACTCTCAGCTGATACGAGTCGCGTTCCGAACTCATACATACACACTCACGCCTTTTATTCCCGAAGGGGTAGGCAGAGGCGCAACTAGTGCACCCACTTTTCGCCGTGCGTACTCCCATGATGTAATAGGGGGCGAGCCCATCGCCATATCGGACGCAAGTTCCAGACTCCGGGCCAATACTGAATTTAAAAAACCCAATATCACTTCGCCTGACCGGGGAATCGAACTCAGCCAATGTATATTCTAGTTAGGCACACGGGTATTGGTCTGGTGTACGTTTCTTGTTGATTGACATTCTAGTCTACACTATACTTACCATTAGTGTAATGTGTCACTGCGGTCACAAATTTATTACGACTAAATAGTTTTCAATATTAATCAAGTGACTTTTAATTTTTATGATGAAGTACGGCGCAGCCTATAGAAACCAATCAACTAAAAACATAGTTTTTGGATTGTGCCGATATTTATAGCAGCCATATTCAGTGACTATCACGTATTAAAACCCACACGTGTCAAGTAGACGAGACAAAGGTATGCATGAGGCATTCAGGGCGTATGGATTACTGAGATTATCGGAAACATAAATCCTCAGGCCACATCCTTCATACAACTCTCTCGTAACTGGACACGTTTGTATCAGAATATATTAAAAGCCTATAGTAGTGGTCGTATCAACGCTACTTGTCCGCTACAATTCACCGACAGCGGAAACTTTATAAGTTTCGTCTCCAGTGAGTCTACGATATCCCCTCAGTGAGTCCACGATCCGCGTCTTTTGTAGGGGGTGGTTTAGTGTGGGGCTAGTGGGAGGAGTGGAGGCTGTGCTGCGCCTTCTTCTTCCTCTGCGCGAGCATGTCGTAGAAGGGGTTGTGGCTGATGGAGCGACGCAGACACTCGATCCACTCGTCGCGCTCCTCCGCCGTGGCCGCTGACATCCTGGCACACAAACAGAATATATTAATATTTATCCTACAATTTTGAGTGGCTTTTTTAGTTGGTTAGCATTGCGCGCGGCTCCGCCCGCGTGGAAAAGTTTTTCCGGAATAAAAAGTAGCATAGCACTCAGGAGTAATGTAGCTGCCTATTAGTGAAAGAATTTTCAAAATCGGTCCAGTAGTTCCTGAGATTAGCGCGTTCAAACAAACAAACAAACATTCTTCAGCTTTATAATATTACTATAGATAATAATCATATGAAACAAAAACATTAGTAAAATTATAGGGCATTTTGCCTAATTAATTTGTCTACTTATGACGGATCCGCAAAGTTATTACCAGTTGTGCCTGGTAGGTTACTTCAATAATTATTGTCAATTAAAGCGATACGATTGAAAAATAACATGACAAGGTATTTCTAATTAGTTACGTAATAAAAGATAGCCTTATTAGACGTACAATCAAATTGCGAAATTACTGACAACGAAATATCAAATTAGTATCATGTGTTTTAACTTATAAAAAGTATTGGTGTTATTATTACTGCACAATATAATTAACAATTATTCTCATAACTGCATAGTAATTGCTGTAGCAATAAAACTTTCCTATGATGACATTGACATGGTATCAATACCTCTAACCTAGACATTAGTTCTATAATAAGATTATAAACGCAATATCGTGTCTGTAGATTTATCTTGAAAGCAATTTTCACGCAGTAATGGAATAACGACTGGACTGGTGGTAGGTTGCCGCAATGTCTATTTCTACCGCCAAGCAACAGTGTGCATGCACTGTTGTGTTTCGGTTTGAAGGACATTGTAGCCAGTATAACTACTGGACATAATGAGATTTAACATCTTATGTCTCAGGATGACGAGCGCAGTGGAATGCCACACAGTACTTTGTAAGACAAGGTGCTGGATGGTGTTGTTCCTGTTTATGGGTGGTCGTATCGCTTACCATCAGGCGAACGGCATGCTCGTCTCGTCATTCAATGCAATAAAAAAAAATAAAAAAAAATAACGAGTCAACATTATATTTTGCATAGTGTTAGGTAAAGTATCGATCAGAAACATAGATTTCAATTTTAGCCCAGAATAATCACAGTTCTTGTACGAATTTGTAGTTAAATTTTTGATTCATATTACATAATAATACATATTTTAAAGATTGTGGTTCATGCTGTGATTGCTTATAACCAGAGTTGCAATTACAATAGACATATACATATATAAATATGTGTAGATTTTAAAAGAATTATTGTGTGATTGTTAGAAGCAAACGCAGATACCGTTGGAAAGGATTAGATAAAATTTGATATAAAATCTATCCTAACTTACCCGCAAAGAGACAATGGCGTGATGCCCAGTATATACAGAATTTAGTTTTAGTCGAGAGACCTATTGTATCAAACGGTAGTTCATGCTTGCATGTAACTAATAATAACGCAAAAAAAATATGATAAATGACAGAGTAAACCTCAAAAAATATCGTATAATGTCTCCCAGCTTGTACTGGCTACTTTTTTGACCTATATTTTGGGTACCCTTGTACTGGCTACTTTTTTGACCTATTTTATCGGTCATTACGTATGAATATGACCTTTAAGACTGTTTTCCCTTCATACTTCAAACCTGGCTTAGGACAGGCAAAAATACCTAGCTGCTAAAAATACCGTAAAAAATAAGTTCATAAATTTTATAGATATTTGGGACGAGAACCTAACATTGAATACTTTCCTTATACAGGTCCCTCGACTAACTTAATTATTATTACTAGGAGTTGCACGCGGCTTCGCCCGCGTTAAAAGCCTTTCCCGCTACAAAAGTCCCTAAAACGCAGTACGACGCCAGCGCCATCTACTTAAAGAATCAGATTAAAAATCTATTGTTTCCCATGGGAGCGAATTACCAGTATAAAAAGTAACCGATGTGTTAATCCAGGACATTATCTACCCGTGAGCCAAATTTCATCCAAATTCGATTAGTAGTTTCTGCATTTAATTCTAACAAACATTTTCACAAACTTTCGCATCCTACTAATATTATAAACGTTAAAGATTGTATGTATGTTTGTTAGTCTTTCACGCAAAAACTACTGAACGGATTTCGATGGAATTTGACACACGGGTAGACTAGTCTTAGATTAACACATAGGCTACTTTTTATCGCGGTAATTCGATCCCACGGCGAATAATGGATATTCTTAATCTCATTCTTTACGTAGGTGGCGCTGGCGTCGTACTGTGTTTTAGGGACTTTTGTAGCAGGTAGCTGGTAAGGCTTTTAACGCGGACGAAGCCGAGTGGAAGAATCTAGTTTATAATATTAGTAAGATTACCTGTAGACGGTGTGTTTCCCCTCGACGACCTTCCCCTCGGAGTCGGTCTTGCACGCCTTGATGAGGTCGGCGCCGCCGCTGGCGTACAGCTCCAGGCAGTGCGGCCGCTGCCGGTCGCTGGCCGCGCGCACCTGCGGGACGGGACACCATCACATTACCATACATGTGCTGATTCTATTTAATCCATATTAATATACATATGGTTAGATTGCCTCGGTGGCGTAGTTGTATTACGGTACGACTGCAAAGATGAGGTCTCGGGTTCGATCCCCGGGTCGGACAAAGTGATATTGCGTTTTTCTATTCAGTACCAAGCCTGGAGTCTGGAATTTGTGCCCGATATGGCGATAGGCTCATCCCCTATCACATCACGGGACGGAATACACGCACGGCGAAAAGTGGGTGCCCTAGTTGCGTCTCTGCCTACCCCTTCGGGCATAAAATGGCGTGAATGAATGTGTTATATAAATATGGTTAGATAAGGAAAATCTGAATATTGAAAAATATATTATCACGTTTTAATAAATTTAAATTCATTGTAATTGAGAGGCTTGAAAACGTTGCTGATAATATTCCTTGAATTAAATATATTATAGTAATGATTTGCTATGTCAGTAAATATTTAGACGCCGAAAAATATTCACTGCAGCCTTGCAAATATGTAACGTGCCTCGTCGTTCGTCTATGAAGCCATGATGTATAAGCACAGAAAAGTCGAGAGCTGAGTGGGTTGAGCTCTTGCCTTTTTTGTGTACCAATACCCACTAGGTACCATCGCAATGTCTATTTCTGCCGCCAAACATTATACAAGTGCTGTTTTATTCTCGTTTCAACGACATTTACAACAGTATAATAACGGTGGAGCTACTGTTTGTACTTGTAAGGCAGTCCTGTCGCTTATTAACAGTCGTAGCTTGCTTACCTCGTGACTCGTCATTTATTTGTACAAAAAAAACCTAATCAGACCTAATTGAACATTAAATCAGTTGCAAAAAAATTACATTACAATAAACGAAATATTCATTATTATTTCGTTAATTTTTACAGTCGCGGCGCTTGAATGCAAAATGTTTTTATCTCGCGACCGGACGTTCACAGTTAATTCTGTCGGTTTTAACATATTTACCGGAAGAGATTGCTGTAAAGAGAATAACACCATATGAATCACAAAACCGTTTATTATATGAAATTAAACAATTATAATTACCGTTAGTCACCACGATATCAGTTCGACACAGGATGAACTCGGGGACATTAGTTTATTACGCATTTTGTTTTGACCGCTAACGATTGGTTTTGTGATAATATGAGAATGAGGGTAACTTAGTGCCTATAATATGTACATTATAGGTATTAATTTTCTTACATTATTATTAAAGCGTGTCTTTTTTAAGGCATTGAATGACGAAACGAGCATGCCTTTCGCCTGATGGTAAGCGGAACGACCACCCATATACAGTAGCAATACCATCCAGCACCTTGACTTACAAAGTACTGAGTGGTATTCCACTGCGCTCGTCATCCTGAGACATAAGATGTTAAGTCTCATTATATCCAGTAGTTACACTGGCTACAATGTCCTTCAAACCGAAACACAACAGTGGATGAACACTGCTAATTGGCGGTAGAAACCATTCTATTATGTTTAATACAAAACAATAGTCGCATATAAGAGACGAATTAACACGAATAGAGGATTGATTTGCGCAGTATAATAAAGGCAAATTCCGTTTTCATATATGGCCATTAAATGTGATACGCATGGAATTATGAACATTCTTCTGCGTCAACCTTTGAAAGTTCATTGCTGAACACAGACCTCCCCTAAATATTTCCAGATGGACCTGTCAAAAGCAGCTGGTTTCCAGCGTATTCCTGAAACCTTTATTAAGTTGTGTGTCCCCAAAACATTACTAGAACAAATTCTTAGAATGTAGTCGGATTCGGATAGGAGTCGGATTATCCTAACATTATAATATACTATCCCACTGCTGGGTGCGGCCATCCTCTGTTACTGAGAAACGATTAATATTAGGTTTTTTTTATAATTATGACGTTAATTTACGTCTTATCCCACTTTCTATACAATATAATGGACTCGCATTTTTACCATTCTAGGTGTTCATTATCAATAATGGGCACCACTGGGTTACGCATTGGAGACATAATATTATAGAAATATAATTAAATATCAACAAACGTTGTCCTTTGGAATTTGTGAAATCAATTTGAAAAGTGCGCGCACTAGTGCGCCTCTACCTACCCCTCGAGGATTAAAGGCTTGAGCGTGTAATATTGTCCGTTATTACTGTTCGTAAACAATATTTTTTTAAAAGTTGTATGTACTTTACATATACAACAAATAATTTATCACAATTTCTCGTTAGACGATTAAAACATTGGTAGCCAAGCAACCTCCTAATCAACAACTACAAGAACAACAAAACACAAAGGGGTAAGTACGTGACGATAACTAACTATAAATAAATCGTCACATAAATAATAAGTCAAATAGCTTTTATACATGACATTTTGCACCTTTAGAACGAAAACGACACAATTCGAAAAAATCGAAAAATGAGTTATCGTCATAAAATAACTTAAAACGAAGTTCTCAATACAACAATAGTTCAAACACAGCCATATTCAAGCACGAGCAGAACAAAACTATTATATCAGTCCCATTTTTATTATATATTTATAAAAAAGGACCAGTTTTAAGTCATTTTATAAAGATAACTCAATTTTCGTTTTTTTTTTAATTGTGCCACTTTCGTTCTAAAGGTGCGATTTGTACATTAGTATTAAAGGTTTTTAGAAAAGTGAGCATACTATACCTTACTATACTAAAGAAAGCCGATAGAATCATATAAATGAGCCCTATAAACTCCTTATTTTATGTATGGTCTCGTGCACGAAGGGCCGAAGTAATGTTTTAGGCGAGATAAATAATTGCACGTATCTTCTGTTATTCGTATTTTACTTATACAAAATGCGCTTATTTTAAAAACTGAAAATTATGTAAAAAAAGTTGTATAATTTAAAATTATGCCGATTAGTTCAGTCTTATTGAAGGTCGACACAGTACATAAGCCGTTCTTACAAAGTCCGCTATATTACCATAAACAATACACCTAAGTTGGTAACACCGTCATATTATTAGTTTTGTAGTTATTAGTAATAAGGGATACCATTTCATTGTATGTAAACTGCATACACCGTATCACATTCCATTGCCTTTAATAAGCCGACGTGATTCATATAAATTGACCACCAATATGTTCTACCAATATCAGTATTTGAATGTCAGTGAACTACAAAGTTGAATCGGGCATCGGCTGTCTGGCGACCCACTTACTGCTTACATAACGTTATTAAACAAGATAGGCATCGCTACTTAGTGCAACATTGTGTAATTAACACTGATTATCCTTTTTTATTTGGTACAAATAAATGACGAGGATAGCCAGTTACTGGCCTGATAGCAACCGCTACGGTTAGATATACATACACACTCACGCCTTTAACCCTGAAGGGGTAAGCAGAGGCGCAGCTAGTGAACCTACTTTTCACCGTGCGTATTTCGTCCTATGATGTGATAGGGGGCGAGCCTATAGCCATATCGGGTACAAATTCCAGACTCCGGGCTGATAATGATTAAAAACCCAATATCACTGCCCGACTCGGGGATCGAACCCGATACAACAGCACTGCAGTCGTATCGTAATGCACCTACTCCACCGAGACAGGTACGCTACGTTTACATATAAACAAGAGCAGTACAATCCAGAACTTTGCCTTCAAAGTACTGCACAGCGGTACACCTCATCACGATATCCAGTCAGCTCATATAGTCCAATACTGTCTAGTAACTACACTGGCTACAATTTCTTTTAAAGCGAAAGGCACCAGTATTGCCACACTGCTGCGTGACTAGTTTTAAGCATCAACTATGTCATATTGTTTTTTAAGTCTTTAGTTCGTAATATACTCACAGATATGTTTTCCAATGGAATGATGCCTCTCGGCTCCTTGTCGGTCGTGTACTCGAAGTAGTATAGGCAGTTATCGTTCAGTATGAACCACCGTCTCTTCCACGATTTATATCTAGAATATTACGATAATAAGAATTATTACATTGCATAATTCGAGTTTAACATACCATCGAAATACTCTTTTGTAGTTAGCAAATATATTTACAAGGGCTTAAAAAGGAGAAAGAACCAAAGATAAACAATAGCCATTAGTACCAAATTTTATGAATAAAAAACATAAGTTTTATATTATAACGTCAATTGTTGACGACTAAGCGTAAAAAATAACCGACAACTTTCGATAAAAGGAAAAAAATAATAGGAGGAAAATTTATCACTTCTTATAACAAGTACCGCACTGCGATCTAGGGTATGTTGATATCTAAAGTGGAATCTTTAGTAGCAGGAAAACATTAAATCGATTGGACGCACTGCAGATCTATGAACTAGATTTTTTCGCCTTGTCCAGATAGACTACTTTTCTGTGTGTATTTATTATTTATTTATGTATCTAAATTTAGGACCGAGATTGCAAATGCCACAATCGACATTGCGCAGTAATATGTTTTAGCAAGAAAATTGTTTTTTTTAAACGACTTTATATCAATGCCAACGGAACAAAAACAATAAAATCCAATCGCAAACACTTTTATCTATTCGCAAGATTTAAAGCATCTGCGTGTGTAAAGACCACACGTTGAAATGGCTTAGTTTAATTACTATCTTGATATGTATGGAACCATGTAATATTTACTTAGTAGTTATTCAAATTCAATACATACATACATACATACATACACACTCACGCCCTTATCCCATAGGGGTAGGCAGAGACTATTGAGCGCCACATGCTACGATCTTGACACACCTCTTGCGCTTCTTCCACATTCATAGTTCAAATTCAAATCATTTATTAAGTAATTAGGCCCCTAAGGGCACTTTTACACGTCATTTTTTACAATGTTTTTAAAGTGTGTTGTTAGTATTAGTAATATCATTTACTCGAACGTTTGGCCCCTTACAACTAACCTAATATAAACTCTGTAACCGTTTAAAATTTTACCGTAAGGAAGGACAATTAAATAAAGAAAACCCCATCCAACTCGAATCAATAATTTTAGAGAACATCGTGGACATAGAAACTTACATACATACATATTATGTACATCATCATCATCATCATCAGCCACATGACGTCAACTGATAGGCCTCCCCCAAAGATTTCCAGACGGACCTGAAGTCGGTTAAAAACAACAAATGTGTACCTACTTTTTGAATAATATGCCTATTGTATTCGGTGTAACTGACAAACCAATTTTTATTGTAAATGTACTACTACATATTTGCATAGCTCCTTTCTTGTAGTCCCTCCCTAAAAATGATGTAATATATTGTACTCACCGACCGCCCTGCTTCCACAGCCAACCCTCCTTGTCAGGATTGAAGAACGTATGCATGAGATCGTTGCCGTCGTCTTCAGGAATCTTGAATGGCTCCGTCTTTATAGACTCGTACAATGACTAAAAACAATATTTTATTACATTAAACACTTGTAAATACAATACAAACGAACTTTGATTAATTATATACCTAGATAGTGACGCGCTGCAATGAAACTAAAACAAACAGGCCAACTTTTCTTAAGCTAGTATGCGTGACAGCTGTGTCATACGCTATCGCTGCATCATTTTGCGTATCCTTGTGTGCGCGCATAATGATACCAGTTATTACATGGTTTCTATTAAAACGGGGAAAAAATTATATCCATGAAAAACAACAAAAATTAATTCACTCGAAGTCATTTAGTGGGGAACAGTTCGCCTCTATTTTTTTCGACGTGTTTGAAACGTTCAGTGTCTATCTAGGTATATAATTAATCAAAGCAAACGAACATAATGAAACACAAAAGGTTTCAGCGGTTCTACAATCTAATGTATAATGTAATTCAATTAATGTAAGTGCATTATTCAGTGGAGCGTTTTGTGCTATAAATAAATATGTGAAGGATTGTCTGTAATAAATATTTCAAGGAAAACAAGCGGAGTAAACAACACAAGTGCGTTTAGATGCATTTTATTTTAGTGTTTCGTGAATAAAATGCTTTGCGGCAGTCGATATTGCACATTGATAACAAATTACAAAAGTATTAGTATATTTAAGCAAATATATCACAGAAGTCAACCTTTACGGGACAAAAAGCGGAAAATATATGTATAAAAAACTGCGTTTATATTATCAAGCGAATATCAGGACTTTACCCTAATCACCAATGCTTTAGTTGTAGGCGCTGTATTTAGGTATCGACCTTATTTGCTTTAAAATAAAACTCAAATATAACAAAACAACTAACGTACTTCAAGATTATAACATGCAAATATGGTGTTAAGTGTAAAGGACAAACTAAGGTCAATATTATAATAATGTTTGGTGAGTTCTAAGCAAATACATAGGTATTAGAAATATCTACCTATTACGACACCGGCGTAAATAATCCACAATACAAACAACTAACAAGTTGTTTACGCAGACACAAGAGGTCGACTGCGAGTTAAAAACGTTCGCGACGATTATCAGTCGGTAGTTACGTTACATTGCAGATAGCATTTCTCATCGATTCACTGTGTTTACACATGTATGTGCGTCAATGTGGGTTACCAGTAGGAGATTACAGTTTATCGTTGTTATAACTTATAAAAACACCCTATGCTTTAGACAAATATGTCGCCAATTAAAGTGTTATTGGAAAATTGTGTTCGAGCAAGAAACTCGAATAAATTAACTTAATTGCCTACTCCAAAGTTAAGTAATGTATTATATAAAATATATTATCACTTTCCAAGAAGTACTAATACAATACCTATACCATTTACCCGATTTACTATAATAGGCTTTATATTAAATAATATAATAAGCAAAATATCTAGCTACGATTCACAAGTGTCTTTTCGAGTCATTGATTAAAAGTGTTGTGGGCAATAAGGCTCTATAATAACACTCATGGTATTGGCTCTGTATTATGTAAGTTATAAAAAAAATATTCCATAATTCTATACATAGGTACCTAATGAAGTATTTAGTCTAATTATACGTGAAAGTCCTAGTTTCCGCAAAACAACTTCCGCATTAATCAAACTCTAAAAAGCCTCGCTAAATATTAACACAAAACATTAATCACTTTCGTACTAAATACAAATTTTTATCAAGTTATTTTGAATTTCATATTTTTACTGTAAACACGAACGTTTAATTAACATTGTTTGCTTCGAGATTATGTGCAAACATGACAAACCTATCTAAAAATTTACATAAACTATACAAACACATTATTTATCACGCGGAAATCACCTCCCATGACATCATAACTATATTAGATAGATAGGTACAAATAGATGCATTTATAAGTTTGAATTCCACGCCCGCGCCAATTCTATCAAATCTATTACCATCTTTTATACCATGTATGGACATACACCATTTTATTTTGATATATATTTAATAATATTAGTAACAGCCGTTGCAACTTATTAGTGGAGTCGTGGGTTTGTATGTACCATTTATTTTTATGAATCAGGATATTACATTCCATGGATATCGTTTAGTTCTATATGTAGAGGCATCATTTGAGATCCTCAGAACACTATTATAACGTGTGTAAGCTTAATAATTACAATAGCAATTATTATAACCTATATAACTGCCCATGTTCTCTTTAATTACTTCATGACATGCAATAGGTATTATGTTAATCCACATCAAATACGGTCACATGAATAGATGACCGCTGAGTTAAAATAAGACTATACTAGGAAACTATTTAGGTATACAAGAGTTGAAAATTTGTAATATACACTTTGCAGATAGATCTTTTTAAATATTAGCACCTATACAGAGATATGGGATAGAGATGAAAAATCCGAATGTAATAAATTTCTATGGTATTATTTTTACATTGCAATTAAATGACGAGACGAGAATGCCGCTCGCCTGATGGTTAGCGTCATCAGGCTTCATACTTTAACTTTCATGGGATATTACTATATATAACATGCTTTAATTAATTATATACCTAGATACACTGAACGTTTCCAACGCGTCGAAAAAAATAGAGGTGAACTGTTCCCCACTAAATGAGTTCGAGTGCATCAATTTTTGTTGTTTTTCATGGATATAATTATCTCCCCGTTTTAATAGAAACCATGTAATAACTGGTATCATTATGCGCGCACACAAGGATACGCAGAATGATGCAGCGATAGCGTATGACCAAGCTGTCACGCATACTAGCTTAAGAAAAGTTGGCCTGTTTGTTTTAGTTTTATTGCAGCGCGTCACTCTATCTAGGTATATAATTAAGATAACATGTTTACGATATGGTCCTGCTTATTAAGTAGCACAGCCATTAAACAACATCGGGGATCCCACACTAAGTCATGTGTGACCTAATAATCCGAACTCTAGACCGGCATTAAATCTAATTCAACCTAAACATTAGACCAACGTGGGTGTGAAACCCCCTCAAGGATAAAGAGGTCTGCACACAGCTCGGGGTAAATATAGGACCGTAAAATGTGCAACACAAATGGCAACGTGTTTGGTTAACTTTAGTACAATTGGCGATGACGAGTCGATAGTTGATGAGTCACTGTCCGCGGGTGATACACGTGATGACCAACGCTTATGACTATTATCGCTTAAGCAAATACTTGGTAGTCGTTGGCAACTACTTGAATACTAATCATATTTTAGATAGTATGTGTTGAGGATTATCTACATCATACATCAATAAAGAGTAAGGTATTGCAAGCAGCAGTGTGCATGCATTGTTGTGTTTCGGTTTGAAGGACATTGTAGCCAGTGTAACTACTGGACATAATGAGACTTAACATCTTATGTCTCAGGATGACGAGCGCAGGGGAATGCCACACAGTACTTTGTAACTCAAGGTGCTCGATGGTGTTGCTACTTTTTATGGGTGGTCGTATCGCTTATCACCAGGCGAAGGGCACGCTCGTTTCGTCACTCAATGCCATTATAACAGTAAAATATGAAGCGAAGTGTCACAATATATTCTAAATGTTACACCTAAATGGACATAGTAAAACGACCTAAGTTTCACCATCCACCAGATTAAGTATATCGGAGGGAATAACAAGCAGCCACTGATAGATTTCGCGCTAATATTTGCTCAGCTTGATGGTAAATAGCCGGCCGGATAGCGTCCACGCACGCAATGGAAATATGTCATAAATGACGCATTTTTGTGAGTAACGTTTCAGGAACAAACAGTGTATTCAAATAAATCGATTTGTAAAGCTGTATAGTGACAGTAGATGTTTGATTAACGGATCCATCGCACAATTGACCAATCGGAAAAAATCGCATTTTTTTATGGTAAGAACAGAAGCCCAAAAATATCTACCAGACGGTCGGAATAGTAATGCCAGCCTTCCTAATTGCTTGTTCTCGCTCCGCGTGAAGGACCCTAAGTATAACTTTCGCTTACAGATAACTTATTTTAATTGGTTTAATCTGGATCAATACGAAGATGGCTATTAAGATCGTTTATTGATTACCGTGGGTAGTTATTTAAGTGGACCAGAGTTTACTCACACCCGACTGTCCCCATTTCTGACCGGTGGCGTGTCGTTTTATCGAACAAACATAAAAAAACTCACCAAGAGCAATTCCTGTGGGAGATCGCCGCCGTTATTGATGCCTCTGTTCATCGCGACGAACTGTTCGGGCGCCGGCTTGTCCTTAACACTGGGGTTGTGTAGGGACGTATTCAACATTATTATCGCGAAACTGAGCACATAACACGTGTCGGCGTTCGTGAATATGTCCGGGTTCAACTGGCAGTATCTCTGTGCGAAACATTCCATCATACGGTCGATCTTCTGCGCCTCGCCTGGCAGACGAAAACTCCATAGGAATTGTCTGTAATACGAATGGATCTATTGATTAATGTAATTCTATTGATATACATTTTTAATATCACACGAAAGTCGTTTGGGTCATGTTCCTAACAAAAACGTACATGCATACATAAACTCACGCCTTTCTCCCATTGGGGTAGGCAGAGACTATGGAGAGCCAAGTGCTACGATCCAAGCATACCACTTTCGCTTCTTTCACAGTCATCAGTCTCTTCATACATGCTCGTCGGTTACGAGAACTCCTTAGTTGGCCCTTCCTTAGGAGGTCACCAATTTGGTCCATGAAGGTACGTCTAGGACGTCCCCGTACGACGCTACCACTCACTTTCGCGACATAGATTTCTTTCGTTCCTCTTCTTTCATCCATCCTTTCAATGTGGCCAAACCACCGAAGCATTCCTTTCTCAATCTTAGTCACTACATCTTCTTTCAATCCACATTTTTCTCTTATCACGCTATTCCTCACTTACATTCTTGTTTTGCCACACCCACGACTCACTTCCATACATTAGTGTTGGCGCCAGGACTCCTTGGTGAATAGCTAACCGAGCGTTATTCGAAATATTTTTGCTATTCATAATCGAGTACAAGGCGCCATTAACACTATTTCCCATTTTTACTCTTCTTTCAATATCTCCGTCACACTTTCCGTCTCGAGTACCATACATTCTAAATATACAAATTTGTTCACTTGTTCCACTCTTTCGTCTCCATCATTATGTTGCACTCGGTTCTCGATTCATCCCTCTCCAGAACCATTACTTTCGTCTTTTTCACGTTTACTTTCATAACTTTTCTCTCAAATGCCTCATTCATAATAGTGACCATCTGATGTAACTCGCACGCCGACGATGCAAGGAGTACTTGATCGTCGGCGTACAAGAGATACTTTAAACAGTGATCCTCCCATTCTTAATCCACACACAGACTCTCTCAAACTGGTCAAACAACTGTCCATGAAGAAATTGAAGAGCCACAAAAACAGACAACACAGAACAAAAACGTGACTACATTAATTCATTGTTGTTTTTGCACTAAACGTAAATTTTCAATATGCCACAAACAAGTCTATCAACTGCAAAAGATATTGCACAAACTGACAGAATTGTATAAATAAACAAACTTCCAATTCATTTACCATGCGGGGCACGTGGAATGTAATTATACTTCAAAGCTTCAGTGAGACAGAAAATTTAACGAACTCATTAGTGAATGAAAAGCCCGCCAAGTTATTTTCTTGATTGAATTTTGCAATGGAAGATGACATTACGGTCTCGAATTAAAAAAATGAAATATTTCGTTTCAATTTGCTGTGATCCTGTTTGCGATAGTAAGCTTATGATAAAAAGAGATAGATAGTCTAATGATAACATGAGGTACAGTCAGCCCCATAAGTAGCTGAACAAATTCAAAATTTCAAATCTAGTTTTGAATTTGTTCAGCTACTTATGTGGCTGACTGTACGTAATTGATCAGATGAGACCAGAATGTTCATTAACGTCAATATAACGAGAAATTCGAATAAACACGTCTCATATTAGTATTGTATTTGAACACTCTATGCGCAAAAGAATTGATTGAATTATGTGCGACCTTTCATTTCGTTAGCACAGTGCCGCTGAATCAAAATTCCAAGTATTTCCTTCTATGAGTATTACTTTCACTGGCATTTGTTCAATAAACAATCATGAACATAATAAACCATTGCTTAAACATCCGAGATACAGAATATTATAAATATTTATCTTGATTACACATTTATGTTCTAAGAAACTAAACGTATCTTGTTTGTTTTGGAATGTATTCAGTGTAATTAGAACACGTGAAACGACAGTATTTTTTTTTAAATAAACAATCTTTTGGTTAAAGATTGTGTTAAATATCCTTATTCCGTGAATGATTATATTATAGAGGGAACAATAAGAGCGAAAATTAAATTGTATGAATGTATAATTATATTGAATTACGTACAAGACCTTTCGAGTGGACATTCTGGATAAATATAATCTATCATGTAAAGTTCAAAACAATTAATCATATGAATATAACACATATTTGGGGATGACGATAACAATCTTCCCCACATATCTTGTTATCAATTCATGTGATAATTATGAATACTACTAAAGTTTACACCAAAAAAGCCACAAAATATAATCTTTAGGGCTACCCTTTTGCTCACCTCAATGCCTGTACGAGAATTAAATCTGTGAAGTCATGGAGATCGACAAAGGCCCGCAGCACCGCTTCATTGAATTCCGATCGTTCCCCGAGGTAGTCACCTATCGCAGTCTTGCTGAGCCCTTCGCCTTTGTGAAGGAACTGTGCCACGTCCTCCGGCGTCCTCTGGAGCAAACCGTTTTCATACAGGTATTCGATACCTGCAACAACACCGAAAATCAATTACATATCTCACAAATGAATCTGTAGACGATAAGGAATGCCAATGATTTAATTTCAAGCAATATCCATAACCGATTAGCACCTGTAATAGACTTATCGGATTGATGGGATTAAAAAATACATTTCAAATGCTCAAATCATTTTAACGTGGATTTATAAGTTAATACAGGCGGCAAATAATTTTACAGGCGGCCCTCAATTTATGTAACGTGCCTAACGTGACATTTTTATTGATCCAGCCCAGTTTTTTACATACTAAACTCATTTCAGTAACATACATTCCCATGACACTGCTATAACTGATACGCGTCACAAACAGACATACAAATATAACAAAAGAACAAAACCGAAGCAATGAACCGTGAATTGCGAACTGCACACAGGTATTCAGATCACGCGTGCGGCGTGAACAAAAAGTGAAAAACTGCGGCTTACCACCGTCGCGACGTCGCGAAAGCGTCTCTATTCTTAAATCAAGCTTTCTTGTTTTCACAATTCGATTCGACGATAAGGCAAATAGTTTTTATGCGACAGACATCATTGTTCCACGTGTGTGTGGCTGTGATTCCAATATTATTCGGTTAGCTTGTTTTTGCGACGCACTACAATTTATCTCGTTAGGCTGAATGTGCTACGGCTGTATCATTCATTTTCTCAATACGTGGGAGTTCGTAATGGGATAGCGTATTGATCGTTGGCGGTGGAAAATTGTCACTTGAGATATATTACTTTTAAAAACATGAGCACGATGCTTGCTAGTTATCAACATCAATCATCAACTAAGGCCATTGGAAAATGTAATTTCTAAACTAATTAAACTTTATTATGCAATCTACAGGAATGAGTTAGCGATGTATTACGGATACAGCACTGGAGGAAGCAACAACATTATCTAAATAATCCTAGACGATAATAAGCTTAAGAAAATAATTTGTAAACTCAAAATGACATTGATTTGTTACTTTTATTACTTCAGTAAATAGTTCGTCTTATTCTTAATTGATGAGAATCCTTATCAAACGCACAAACTTCGATGTCATTACCAATGATTGTGACGTACGATATCAAATCCAAATATTAATATCTGTTGGTTCGGTACAACTAGTATTATCAAGACCTTTATTATCGAAAGCAGCATAGAACAACTCTGTAATATTGCTAAAGCACAGTCAGTCGTAAAACATGCACTTTGCAATTGTAATTGAGCTACATTTCAATGCCGTCTGCCGTTTGTAGGAACAATCTGAAAGCCTGGACGAGTAGCACTCGGCGGCAACATGTTAAACTCGGGCGATAGCGAAAGCCAACCGAGGCTTCCACAGTTCCACAATTCTAGCCTCTACCTGCGCCCATTTGTACGCTGAAGTGTTACTATTGCGAAACAATGCGATCTCGACCTTAGTACATAATGCGGCATTAACTTTCAGCATAATACACCCTTGAGATTTTTAATGCCACTTTAATATTGTAAATGGAAATGTTTAAGCGACTCGAGCCGTTGCGTCTGAACCGATTTGTGTGGAGTATAATGGAAAGATAGTTCATGCCTGGAGTACTATACATTTAGGCTGCATTTTATATTAAATATCTGCATTTATGAGACTTGATAAAGTTCTATAACTAATATCAAAACTCATAGCATTCTTTTCAACGTAACCTTAATAACAAGGATGTCTCTTAAGTTCTAAAATCCTTTCTAAATATATAAACTTAACGTAATACAAAACACCATAAACCACTGTTGTATATAACATGATAATATTTATTTTTCCATTCATAGCGTTGTATGACCGTCAGCCATAAATTTTAAATAACGTCACAGTTTCGTAAGTCTCTACAAAGAATACTAATCTACGTCTCCAAGTGACGTCATTCGCCTACGCTTCTATCCAGAAATCTGCAAATAAAAACTAGCGTAGAATGCCAAAACCGTTACTCAACTATTGGTAAATATGTTTATTGATCACATGGGTTTTTATTTTATTTTAGAACACTGTTTTTACTTTTTGCAATTGCTGAGACTTTCTTTCTAAATATATACGTAATAATTCTCACTGTTTCCAAATCTTCTTCTTCTTCTTCAGCCTTAAGAAGTCCACTGCTGAACATAGGCCTCTCCCAAAGATTTCCAGACCAACCTGTCAGAAGCGGCCTGCATCCAGCGGGTTCCTGCGACCTTCACAAGGTCGTCCGTCCACCTTGTAGGAGGACGTCCCACGTTGCGCTTGCCAGTACGTGGCCTCCACTCGAGAACTTTTCTACCCCATCTGTTGTCAGTTCTACGAGCTATGTGCCCTGCCCACTGCCACTTTAGCTTGCTAATCCGCTGGGCTATGTCGGCGACTTTCGTTCTTCTACGGATCTCTTCATTTCTGATTTGATCGCGTAGAGAAACGCCGAGCATTGCCCTCTCCATAGCTCGCTGAGTGACAGTGAGCCGTCTTAGGCGGCCCATAGTCAGAGGCCACGTTTCAGAGCCGCATGTCATCACTGGTAACCAGTGGCGAAGGGTCCATACAACCCGATTCCCACCGGCTTCCCTTTTGTAATTTTTGCAAGCAAACTCTTAACATAAATGATATTTTTAACAAACAATTAATTAACATCAACAAAATTCATCTTAAAATAATGTAAAGTAAAAAATTTCATTTTCATCGATCGACGTAAAATAGTTTAAATAAACGGTAATAGATGGCGTTGGACTGCGCGCTAGCGATCTACGTTTAAAATTCGCGCCATCATGACCCGTGGCCACAGGGGCCACGTGAGGTAACCCGCTGTCGTTTGGCTTCCCCCGCGGTGTATTTTTTGTCTCTTTCTTCCTCGTACATGCTTGCGTATTTGCTATATTTGTCTTATTTGTCCATTCATACCGATACATTTTTCGTTCACGGGAAGATGCGTAAGAGGTAAGCCGAAATCTTTTGGCTTCACTATTACCCGGCCATGCAGTATTGTCGCTCACCGACTACGACCAACTAAGATTTGCGAAGTCTTTTTTAATTAGAAGCGTAAATTTGTATTATTGTCGTTTGACAACTCAAGTAAACAATTTCGCCGCTGGGATAAGTTTGTTTTTAATTAGTAAATGTGGAATATAACAATGAATTGGTGTGTTATAAAGTGTTATCAACGTTTGTGCGTAGTGTGGAGGTACGTGTCAGTATTAAGTTTTAATTTCAGACATTAGGTTAATGAGATAGTTTTAAAATTGCGGTATTTCTTTATAACCTAGAAAAAATATTTTTAATGTTTTAATATTAGAGTTTTAATAAAGTGTTGTTTCATATTATACATTGATTATTATAATGTACATCACCTGCCTGACGGATCAGTTCTCATGGAAACTGTGTTTTCAAAGTTAAGTTCCAAGAGTGATAAAATACCAGTAATTTGTTCGGATGCACTGACATAGTTAAAAACAAAGAAGTACTTAGCGCCTAGTTACTATGAGAGATATTTTAATATTTTTTTTCTGCTGTTTTACGAAAAATATTTATGCTAACGCGGAGTATGGTAGATACATAACCGATAATTAGGTATGAACTATGAAGTGATTTGCTTTATGTCTTGTTTAGGTGTTAATCACCTATTCTAGTAGCTGTTATAATGAATTCGGTACTTATACAGAACCACTTTCGTCATGCATAGACTTCTATAATTTTTATAGCGTAAGTAATAGGCCAAAATCTAATTATCATTAGAACGATTCGCAGACCGTACTTATGCATATTATTACCTGTATTTTGTGTCGGGTTCCCTTTCGGAAAATGTCACCCTTCGCCACTGCTGGTAACACACATAGGTTAAAGACTTTTGTCTTTAGGCACTGCGGTATTTTGGACGAGAAGACCTTGCCTAGTTTCCCGAACGCTGCCCAACCAAGGTGGATTCCACGATTGACTTCTCTCTCAAAGTTGACTTTGCCTAACTGGAGGACTTGCCCTAGATAGACATATTCGTCGACAACTTCGAGATATACTTGTTACCAAATATCTTTTACTAAATCAAAAGGGATCTACTATATAAATTGTAAGAAGATATTTTATTACGTTAGAGTTGAGACTCTAATATCACTGCGAGATTGTAAACAAGGTTAGACGCCGTTTCATTCCGTAATTACATCACTCCTACTTCCTGAATATTTAGCAATCTTATCTTAAGCATTGAAAAAACCTTTAATCGAAGTTTATTACCCTTACATATCGTGAAATTACATTTCGTAGTAAAGCAGGAAATTATGTTTTTACTGGCCTGGTCTTTCATAGACAGGCTATAGCCATCAGCATCGTTTATAATCGAGTCCCCTATTTCGTAAGCAAATGGCTTTCTTTCCACGAGTTACACCCATTGTCGCATGCAAAATCGATATGAGCACCGTGACGGATGCCATGCCCGTTGCTATCTATGAAACACAGTGGGGAACGGTGAAGTACGCGACCCGCAATATCTACATTCTGCAATCTCCATTGTATTGAGTTTTTATATCGACTATCATTGTCAATAATTCTATTTTCGCCACGTCTATTTGATTAAGTATTGTGTATCAGATGAAATGAATTTCATAACTCTCTAAATTATATAAGAAATTTCGTTACTACAACAATGATATAACTCAAGTGCATCAGTAGGTACTAACTTCTAGGCAATTTTTTTTAAGTTTTTATATAAATAGACTTCTTACCAACGCTTTTAAGGGAATAGAAAAAATGCGTCTGACAGTAGCCTTTCCATTACAAGTGAACGAAAAACATCTTGAAATATTAATCCTTAAATGTATTCTTTGAAAACTCATTAAAATTTAGATTCAGGGTTTTTTCATCAATGGATTCAGTGCCTTTTTTATCTGCCGCGCCGTTTAAAGAAGTAATTGAACGCTGAATAACAAGGTTTTTACACGTACTACGTTCGTCTTTCGTCGCGTGATTACAATATACGAGACATGCGAGGAAACGGATATTAAAAGTAAATTTTATAGAAAACACACCACTTATATGCTCTACCGTCAGTCCGACGTCATTTTAAACTAAAGGTTTAACTAAACCATTTTAAATTGATTTTTCTTTCAACACTCAATAATTCTGAAAGGGATATATTATGCTCAAACTCCAAAACTCTGCATACTTTATCACAAAATTTGTACAATTTGGGGAGCTTAGCGCTGAGCAAGGATAATCCTTCGTTATGTTCAATGGAGCCATTCATCTCAGCGCACCTGTGTAAGTACTAAGTAGCATGTGTTCTAATTTCCAAGGAGACATCATTAGTTGTACGTCGGGACCGTTGCGACTTTGAGCCCTTTATGTCTGTTACTGAGAGTGGGGCCGCTCGAGTGTGAACCGGGTTGTAGTAGGCATTCAGGCCTCGTTTCTGACTATCTCTAGTTCTAACGTCTCCGGGAAAGCTGGCGGCTACCGTTGTTGCCGACATCGTGACCTAATTAGCTCGAAAACCATTCGAAGCATTGTATTTGTTTCAAAGTAACTTACGAGTACCCTCTCTATAGTAGAGGAGGTCCGTGCTCAGCAGTAGGCAGCATAATACCGAGCTGGTATTATTATTAACTTGGAGTAAGTAAGGTGGATCACAGAATCACGAACATGATTCTGATGTAATGAAAAACTTATGTCGAACGTTATCAGACATTATAAAATCTGCTGTTGTAACAAACGTAGCGTAAAAAATATTGAATCTCATTATGAATCGATCAAATCAGTTCAACCAAATATCTGCCTGGTAAGGCTTCACTCGCGCCATTTTTTTTCGCAATTTTACATTATAATGGTCTTCGTCTAGACATGTCCTCACTTTAACGATTCTAATATGAATTTCAGTAATGAGTTCAGTTCAATGGTATTTCGTAGAATTCATGTTGCGTGTTAATAATTATGCTGCAAGTTAACCTATTGCGACATATTTTTTAATCACGCGACTAGCAATTACATAAATAATATCTAATTTATTTGGTATTTCGAGTCGGTTATGCAGGTGAAGAGCAGGAATAGAACAATTTGCCGTGTATGTCGCCCGGGTGACCGTGGGAGCCGCGCACCTGTCCCATCAGATGCCATGCTTCCAACAACTTTACTTGCTTCACGCCATCATTTTATGAAAATAAGCTCGACTGGCATTCTTTTAATTGGATAATATTCTTGTTCTCTAATCCGGAATGCCAGATATTTGTGTTGCTATTTTACTAAACACTGTATAGTCAATCCAAAATATTGGGCAACATGAATGTTTTCAATTCAGTACAAACAGTGCCAAACGAAAGGAATAATGTAAAAACAAAAATTTCCAAACCACAAAATACTGAAACAATAGAAAATAGGTACATGCACATGAAAAGTAAATACAAATGTTTCTGTAATCCGCAACAACCGTGAACTATCCTTTATAAACACTGCAATATTTCTACGCCGTGCAGTAGACTCTCCAATACGACCCTATTTCAAATCATATAAATGAGCAATAACTAGAGTACTTTTAACAAGTATCTACCAGCTGTCTATAGACAAAATTGATTCCACGCTTATTGCTTTCGATAACCCTTCAATAAAAATCTAGTAGAACTTGAACTAGTATCGTACTTGATATATAGTTTTATCGATCAGACAATAGAGAATGATTTAGAACTTACTCTATTGTACTTAAATTTAATTGGTGATATTTAAAATAAAATAGAAGACTTCTCGTGGATCCGCCCATGTACAATTTTGTCCTCGGAATAAATCGTTGCGTATAGCAAGCAGGGGTAATGTAGCTTTCTACTTGTGAAACAATTCTCAAAATAAGCACAGAAGTTCCAAAGATTAGCGCATTCAAACAAACAAAACCTTAATACTTAACTACATTAGTATAGTCATATCAATAAGAACATACCTTTCTTGGGATCCATGTTGAACTTCTTCCTGCCTATACTCATCTGTTTGGCTTTGCTGTTCTGTTTGCATTCCTCCTGCCCGTCAAGGGCCTCGAGCTCGGCCACCACCTCTCCCAGCTCATCTTTGAGTTGCTGTAACAAATAAACAAATTGTTCACCTTATGATATCCAGCTTGGTGATGCAAGGAAATGAAACAAATTATAAAAGTTTCTTCTGAAACTTTCGAATTTGATATAGGTAATGTTTGGACAGCCGGAATTGAAATGGAAATTCTAGCATACATTAATTTAATAGGTTTCAATATTTGTTAGGCTAGCACCGTGGCTGTACCTTGGTTCCAAACTTTTTCCGCAATAAAAAGTTAATAAGACTATAATTTTTGGTAAATTAAAATAATTTAAGTGTAGGGTCTTAATAATCTGTGGTTTCTCACCCTACGTAATACAATACAATCATTATAAATAAAAGTAATCGTGATAAAATTAATTAAAGACAAAAATGATGAAATTGAAGCCATGTGTAACATCCGACACCACTCTAATCATACAACGGAAATGCTGTCGTTGTACCTCTGTCTGCACTTTCGGTGTTACGGTGCTGTGACTCAATTAATTAATTAATACTCGAATGTATATAGACCGGTAAATATATAGTCAAAACAACAACCGCTCTGAATAAGCAGTACGCGGTCTAGATTTTAAGACCATCGACATCGCTAGATTAAATAAATGGTCGGCCGGCGATAGCGCGTCACGACCGGCGCGGCCACAAGGCGAACCGCAACCCGCGGCCCGCGACTCGCGACGCATTCTACAAAGCAGCTGCTAATGCTCTCCACCGCTGGAATGTTTGCTATCGACAGAATGTAGTCCTACTTGATATGCCAATAAAGGTTTCATAGCTGCTGCATTTTATAGGATTTAATCTGATGTGGAAAGTTTTCTTATTGTATTATAGCATTTTTGTGGTAATTATAATTTGAATAAAATTTTCAGTAGACCGCGCAAATTATTATGTTATTGTCCTTTTATAGTAGCTGAAGCAATTTGCTCCAGTTTTCTCAAGTAGACAGGATAGCACTGGTGGTAGGTCACTCATATGTAAGAGTCCGTCTGGGTGGGTACCACCGCAATGTCTATTTCTACCGCCAAGCAGCAATGTGCATGCACTGTTGTGTTTCGATTTGAAGGACATTGTAGCCAGTGTAACTACTGGACATAATGAGACTTAACATCTTATGTCTCAGGATGACGAGCGCAGTGGAATGCCACACAGTACATTGTAACTCAAGGTGCTGTATGGTGTTGCTACTGTTTATGGGCGGTCGTATCGCTTACCATCAGGTGAACGGCATGCTCGTCTCGTCATTCAAAGCCTTAAAAAAAAACAACCAGAATGGCCAATATAATCTGGCCAGAACATACGTACGCCCCATACAGTACAGATATAGTTGTAGAGTCCATCATCATATCTGTCGCACATTCTAGTCCCGCGCATCTCAGATGTGTAATTGCTTACATTACGAATCGAAAACCTTGTTCACGAATTTAATTGCTCTACAGGTAAGCAAATCTCACCGGTTTCACAGTTTAAGTACGGTACCATTAGACCTAAACCGATATTTCTTTTTTTTCTTTTGAATGAATTGTATGAATCTAGCCCTTAAAACGAATTCTAGTAAAATCCACTTGATGAAAATAATATGGAACGGATTTTAGCGAGGAATATACAAATATTATTAAGGTCATATTTGATTTCATGCAAGGACGTGTGCAAACTACAAGCGCTAAAGTAGTTTAGTGAGTCAGTATTTGAGTTACTAAAATCTACTTTGCAAACATAGGCTGTTCACAATATTGATACAGTAACTAACTGTATTTATTAAACAAACGTGAACCAACAGGCTGTCCAACTAGAACCAAAATGTTGTTATAACACATGAACACCACATAAAATATACTTAGATATATTATTCTTTCCATTGTTGACCTTATACAACGTTTTATCTTAATGCCTATACGTAATCGGCTTCATCAGGCTAACGATCCAATATTTGCCTAACTTTTCTTATCAGGCCAAGGATAATTAGTTTGGCAACTTTGACGAAGTTAATGTAATTCTCTAGAAACGTTTATAGTTCGTATCTCAGTTTCCAAGTAAAATATGTTAAGTAAAGGAATTACCGAGATTTTATTACGAAAAGTTACTTGACGAAATAAACTTCAAAATATGTTTTTATTATTAGTTGCACATTAACCGTGATAAAGAATAAAAAGTTAATACGAAAAATCAAGTGTCATATATTTCTTCATTATACTATATGAGTTACGTATATGACTATCAGAATAATATTACTGTATTATTTTAGTAATTCTCAAAGATAATTTTATACCCTCGACATCAATTACAATCTTAACTAGCTGGAGAGGGAGTAAATTTCGCAGTCCATAATTAACATAAGTTAATAATGGAATCGTAACTACTCATTACTAGCGTCGCAACGTACAAAATTGTGCCCAAATGAAAATCACAAAGACAAACGTACCGAGAACAATGACCGCGCGCAGTGAGGTTTTGTTCGCTTTTTGAAGTTTGCCATTCTTTAATAGAGCTGCGTTGTTAGGTTTCAGAAAACTATGTACTTTAATTCCGCATTTTGTAGCAGATTATTTTATTCATGCGCCTCAATACGTATATAAGCATTTAAAGTATACTGGTAAACATTTTCAATAAAGAGTTTTCCAATTTGAAAGTGTTTCTCCGTTTTCATAATATTCATTAATTAACAGTAAGGTGAACAAAGCTTTATTGCCCCCGGTTTATTAACCTCCCGTGAACAGCTACGCCGCGCCGCGCCGTGCCACGGTTGAGGTCTAGTGAATCTTTTTTATAATTAGGTAATGGGAGATCGTTATTCACATCCTCTATTAACAAAATCACCTTAAAGTATTTCTTTAAGGAGATTTTGTTCCATACTTTTTTCGGTCTATACTTTATGTGTCTACATAATATTACGAAATCATAATACCTAAATGTAAAGCTCGCAACTATATTTAACAATAAAATAATAATCGCAGCCGTAAAACCTTTTGAAGTCTTATCACACATGTAGGTAACCATTTGTATATCAAAATTCACGTTGTGTTTCAGAACATTACGTTTTATAATTCCATAAAGAGCGGGTATCTTTTATCTAACAGGGCCTAATTACGACGTTAGAGAGTAAATACACACCGTGTTCTGCCACACAGACTAGGGCTACTGAATAAATAACCAAGCGTACAAGCTTAAACAAGTACACAATGCCCGCTACGGTCTGCCTGCGCTAACATTATTTACGGTCCGCTAACTATTCCCCCGGGAGGCATGATACCAGCCTTCCTTGTCTAGACAATAAAATTATGCAAAAATTCCTACACATCTCCTTCAACTCTTCACTATTAGCGCAATAAAAAGACTTGGTGAACGTTAACAATGAACATCTTTTTGAATATCTTATATATAAAATTCTCGTGTCACAATGTTCGTTCCCGTACTCCTCCGAAACGGCTTGACCGATTCTCATGAAATTTTGTGAGCATATTGAGTAGGTTTGAGAATCGTCCAACATCTATTTTTCATCCCCCTAACTGTTAAGGGTAGTCCACCGCAAATTTTTTTTTTATTTTTTTAGATAGAATTTTTTGTTTTTATTTTTTTATGATACAGCATTAAAAAATACATACAACCCTAAATTTTCAACCCTCTACGATCAACCGCTATTTTTAATAGCCATTTTAGTAATTTAATAACTTTTAGATTTCGATAAAATTTGGCACACGGGTAGATTATGTCCTGGATTAACCGGGAAAATATAAAGCGGGACTTTTATACCGGGAAGACTCATTCACGCGGGCGGAGCCGCGGGCAACAGCTAGTAATAAATAATATTGTGTCTTCATTTATCTTCACTGTAATAATGAACAAAGCAAATAATATGTTTATGCATATCATTTTATTTTCCTTTTATGTCATAACAAATGTTTAATTTATTCCAATACGGACTGAATGACACACAATGTAATTTGACTCTCCTTACAGGCACTAATTCTATACCTACACACCCAAAAACACGCATCAAGGCTAACCAAACTTTTACCTACATATTAAATTGTTTGCCACATAATTTAAATATGTAATAACAATGAACCCCAATTACATATTTAAATAGCATTTCAAATTTGCAGATCCATATGCAACCGACGCGATGAGCGTCCATAGGCGCTTTGTCGCTAATGTAGTGTGTCTAGACGGGTTTTTGCACTGTGAATGCACCATGTGTTTGAATTCCGATAAGAGGGATTGGATTGCAGTGACTTAAGCTAAGGAAATAGCATGTCTTTTTTCTTTTGCAGTTGACCTGAAAGTGTATTTAACTCTCGGCTTAGTGCTCACCACAGCGTTATACTTTTTAGACGAGCAAGAGTACGAAGACTAACTTGGCTTGAGTGTATCGTAAATGTATTTGAAGTCAGGTAAAAGCAAACTTTCTTCCATTGCTATTAATTGTGTTTTACGAGCGGAAAAATATCTTTAACCAAAATTTTGTATTAGATCTAAAGTAGAACAATAACGCAGCATGAAATTCCTTTAATTTGTATAAGGCAATAAATAAAACCCAATTCGCTGCGGAATACATGTTCGATGCACTATCACAAATCAAACAAGAAGTGGCAAACGCAACCGCCACAGCTATGTGTCTGCGGCGGGGCGGTTCAACACAACTGATCGTTCTATCTGGCTTGTGGTAATGGGCAAATTGAAACGCAATCTATGCCCAATAATAACCTTTACATTTGTGAGTTTAATCAAATCCCAAGGCTGGATATTCCGAACAATCATTATGAGCATCCCTGTGTTTCTTCTACATTCGGCATTAATAGTACAAATGGAACTTTCACCAATATAGCGTTAACAAAAGTGAAGGTTGTACGAAACCGAAAGTCGCCTAGGCTGTTTCTGACAACAGACAACATAGAGCATTTGTGATATACTTTCTCAAACGTTAAATTTAATTCTTGTTTCGTTTTCATAATCCAGCAGCAGATGCTCAACAAAAACGTTTTGCAATAAAATAATAGAAAATCCTCACCTATATATTTCTACCCTTACTTCTATGCTTACTAATATTATAAATGCGAAAGTAACTCTGTCTGTCTATCGCGCTTCCACGCCAAAATTACTGAACTTATTTAAATGAAATTTGGTACACAGATAGTCTAGAGCCTGAGAAAGGACATAGGCTACTTTTTGTCCCGGAATATCATTTCACGCAGGCAGAGCCACGAGCAAAAGCTAGTACCTAATAAAAGCAATTCTTATTAACCGTACATTGTTCGTTAAATACGAAACTGACGCTTAGAAAATTATATATTATTTTGTATTTCTGTATAAAATGTTTTCTTGAACGTAATAATTACGTAATGATAACGAGACAATACAAAACTTTAAAAAAATAGTTTATGCAGGTATTGCAAACAAAATTAAGTATCAACATCCCGTCATTCGTTCAAAAACTTTATCCCGTCTAGACGGGTTCAGGGGATAACGGTCAATTCCCATGGGGTTTTATGTCGACTGCAACCCTTCGATTTATAAAACAGTGCAATCAATTGTATAGCATGAAAAAAGGAGACGAAATATTTGGTCAATGATGGAAGGATGTTGTCCCGTTAATGTTATAGTAATGATTTTAGAACTATCCGTGATTATTCATAGCATCGGCTAAATAAAATAAGAGTGGTTGTTTGGCCAATGAACATTGGACCCAAATGCATAATCATTCTTTATCAGTTGAAAATTGCATAATTGTACGCGCATACTCACGCCTTTTATCCCCGAAGGGGTAGGCAGAGGCGCAACTAGTGCACCCACTTTTCACCGTGCGTATTCCGTCCCATGATGTGATAGGGGGCGAGTCTATCACCATATCGGGCGCAAATTCCAGACTCCGGGCTGATACTGAATAGAAAAATCCAATATCACTTTGTCCAACCCGGGAATCGAACCCGAGACCTCGGCATTGCAGTCGTACCGTAATACAACTACGCTACCGAGGCAGTACTGCATAATTGTTATACTCAGATTATTAAGAACAGAAATTAAAATTGCTGTTCTTAAAATTTGACACAAACCCGTTGGTTCAATTTTTGTCAAGTAAAGATGAATGAATGAGATGGTCAATATATGATGACACACAAGATAAAAACTTATAACAAAAAATTAAACCTCCGTCTAAAACCACTAAAAACCGAAAAATAATTTAACATTTCCTACATACTGATAGCCAATTTTGGAGTCAGTATTTAGTGGTTTTTGAAGAGGGCTTAATTTTTTGTAAACCAGATTTTTTTGCTTTTTTGTGTTAGTAAAAAAAAAGTACATGAAAAACATTGTAAGTGCCTATAAAATTTGAGGATTGCCCTCAATTTCCCTGAGAACGCATATCAAATTCCTACTGGGTGTCAATAGGACCCCCTCAGGAGTATACGTATTCGAAAAAAATAATAATTTTGAAAATCGTTCCACAATGTGCGGAGAAATCGGTGAACATACATAAAAAAATACATACAGTGTAACATAGAACCTCCTGTTTTTTTAAGACGTTTAATAAAGTGCGTCTAGCTAGCTGTGTCATCCACGTACACTGTGACGCGACGTAGGCGGGAATTATTCCTCATATAACTTTTAAAACAAACTCCCTTAGTAAAAGCTCATACGAGGGCCTGGCCCGGAACACACTTTTACGTGCAGCCCAACTTTTATTTTCATCGCGGACATTTATTTTCACATACTGATGTCGACCGACGTAGGGCATGATTTGTTGTGAAGCTCATTTGGATGCGGCGCGAGATGAGCCGGTAATAGAGGGCCATTAAAGCACACAGCTCAAATTACTACGGGACATGAATAACAGAGTATTGCGGCGAATGTAAAGAAAATGGCGTCAACATGTACCCTCTCTATTGTGACAAAATACTCGCGACTTGCACGCGCCAGTGACTCACAATTACGGTGAGTCAAAGATGCACTACATTGAATCGACAAAAGCGCGTTATTCCAGTTGTTCGGTGAAAAGACATCAACATTCAAAACTCAGTTATGCAACAACGGTGAACGGACATCCAAACAAGGTGTTAAGAGCATTAGGTTTGCATATCGTCAACATATTATTTATTTATTTTTTCACTAACACGCAATCTCTACCTTAATAATAAAAACCCACCAAACTCGAAGTTTCGTAGGCCAGAAATTTGGTGTTTTACTTTAACAACCCGATGCCCGATCATGGCACTATAACAATAAAAAGCCATTACCACCCATGCAAAGCCTAATCAAGATTTCTACGAGCAAAAGCTAGTTATTATAAATTAAAACAAATATAATACTACTTAAGGGAAATTAATGCGAATATATAATTTTTAAGAGTTTCTAAAATTACATAAATGCCACGACGTCACATCATCGGTTCTCTAAAATTGTTTTACTGTACAGTCAGCAGCATAAATACCTGTACAAAATCAAAATTTCAAATCGCCCATATACGCGTTAAGTTAAACTGAAACATTTTTTTTTTCTTCGTTTGAAGTAAAGTAAATTTCTTTTATTTTATTTTTGTGAAGAGAAAAAAAGGATTAATAAGAACAAAAAAGTATGTAGGCAATTTGAAATTTTGATTTTGTACAGATACTTATGCTGCTGACTGTACACTTTTTACCGAGCGTACAGTTTTTCTGTTTCTATCGTGGCTTTTCATTTACCGTGCACTCTTAGCAATGGTTTAATATTTCTCCGTCGTATCTACCTGACTGAGCTCCACAAAACGAAAAGGGGTTCATATTGGCACAAAACCTGATGAAACCTAAATTGAACTAATTAGTTATGGATATATATGTCTTGTTTTATTTTCCTAAGAATTACGACTGATGTAGAGCTAAAAATACAACGATGTTTAATCATCGGCGTTGTAAACACGCCACATGTTACTTTAAAACGAATGTAACGAGCACGGCATAAATATAGCAACAACTTAAAATCTCATGTACAACGGCAGTTAAAATTTAATGAAAGTATTAATAAAAGAAGGCATCAAATTTGAATATTTTACTTTCAACGGCCATTGAAAATCGAGCTTAACAAACTGATAATAATAGAAATACACACCGTGTTATATTATTAAAAGGTTCGATCATAGCGTGACGTGACGCGTGACCCACATTCTTAACCCTCTTTAAAAGCCCTACCACCGCAGCGAGGGACGATCATTATGTAAAAGGTGTACTTTTATTGACGTTCAATTACGAAATAGAAACTTTGCAATACTTACTTCACTAATTAATTTAAGCTACTTAATACACAAGCAATATTCACGGATAACATTTGAAATCGTAGAAGGAAAACCAACAGTGATATCAGCGCCGTACTGTTCTCGAATCACGTTTTGCGACCAGCAATCTCAGTCGTATGCTTTGAGCAATCATCTTTATGAAATCTATTGAGTGTGGACTATAAATCTACATCAAGAGTAACGATGCAGTGAGCAATCAAGCAATTCAAACTGCAAAGCTCTATTTGCAATTCCATTGCCAATTGCTTTGATTCGGTTTATTGACTAACCGCATTACGGACTGTTATCTAATTGGCGTTACTGTTGAATTCTTAAGTAATTTACTCCAAAAACGATGTATACCTAAATAATATCGGAGTAATGAAGTTCGGAGAGCTAACATTGGCAACACGCAATGAAAGCGTACACGCGAATCCTTCGAGACTTTCCCCCATTAATTCACTTTCCCAGGCTCTAGGCAGATGTCGAGTCCGTGTGACACTGTGAGCTGTTTACAAAAACTGTTCGAAAGCTGCAAAAAGGTCGACCGGTCAAATATGTAGACATTTAGAAACTACACAATCTGAAAGTTTGAAATTCATTATGCTCAGTATTAAACCGTTGGATTCGAAATTATTAATATTTCTCTACACTTTGTTAAAACATTATACGATGAATACTTACATGTAGGTATCAAAAATTACACCCTGAATTATATTTTATATATTTTTTTATCAATAATAATATATCGATACACACGCACGCCCTTTATCCCCGAAAGGGTAGGCAGAGGTGCAACTAGTGCACCCACTTTTCGCCGTGCGTATTCCGTCCCAAGATGTGATAGGGGGCGAGCCTATCGCCATATCGGGCAGAAATACCAGACTCCCGGCTGATACTGAATTTAAAACCCAATATCACTTTGCCCGACCCGGGAATCGAACCCGAGACCTCAGCATTGCAGTCATACCGTAATACAACTACGCCACCGAGACAGAGTTATATATTGTTTTTATTAATAATATAACGATCAATTTAAAATTAACTATTCAAGCGACTGAAATGGAATATAGAATCAGCTCCGACCAATTCTAAAACAATAAAAAATAACGTTAGAGCGGTGTCAAAGAGTATACCCAATTTCGATAAACACCGACGCGACCCACAGACATTCGGCGCCACGTGAGTGTGCCAAATCATGTCAAAAAACAAACATACCATCAAAAGACAAACCACTGCACCGGAGCGGATGCGTGTTTGTAAACTTTCCCTCTATGTCCTGGCTACCACTAAAATAAGGTACATTAACAGCAGCGACGCAAATAGAACATTAATCATAAAAGGTCACAATCACCACTGAAAACAGAGTGTACAGAAATAAACAATTTGGTATCAGCGATTTTTATACTGGAAAAACATTGATTTACGTGAAATTTAAATGTAGCGGTCAGTGATCATGATTATCTTTAGATCAATTAAATATTACCTAATGTCGTATGAATGTATGTGAACAAATGCGCTCTATTCGCCAACGACGTTACCAATGACATTTGTCTCGCACACGTTTATCTTGGCAGACCACGATCCAGGAAGCCAGCAAGGTGGACGCGTGCCTCAAATATAGATAAACATCAACATCACATTTGATTAGCACCAAGGATTTACGATAGCTTTTAGGTCATTACTCAGACCTTAACAACGGCTCATCGACTAATAGCTGGCCTAATGTGTGCCAGTCTATAAATAAAATACGCCGCTTTATAAGTGCTATATTTTCCGATAAATGTGTGGTACATTAACGCTGTCGTGCTTTATAAAACGAAATTATTGCTTTTAATGTTATATTGGTTTATGTAATGCTTCACTTTCACGATACAAGGCAACCTGCACAGTACACGGTTAATGCTAACGACACGATGTAGAGGCTGGTAAAGTTTAATTTCGGTTTAACTATCATATAACAATATAATGGATTACCACGGTACGTTAAGGGGCACGCCACCGAGGTGATTCGCCTGTGATCGAAATATGAACGGTGCTTGGCAGTCTTCCCAAAACGCACCAACAAAATACAGCAATGCTCTATTGTGTTTGGATACGGGCGATGTGTGACCTTCACATTTACTTGTAAAACGATTTATGTTCTCCACTTGTCTGGGTTATAATTTTTGACACTTCTGAATATTTATAGGAAAGCTATATTTATTTCATGCAAAAATATTTAGACCCAACGTAATTATATATTGTTATTATTGTAAGTCGATGGCACTGGCCGCGAACTATTAGAGGTTTAGCCAAAACATGGTCGTAATGTCGCATACCGCAACTTACTTTAATATTATGTCAATGAATTCTTTATTTTAAAAACCAGTCAGTGACCACATTCCACGCGGTCAACGAATATATAAAACATTTTGTCCATTAGAGTGTTTAGTTTAAGGCAAAAACTTTGTGTAATTTCACAAACAAGTAAATATAATATTTTCATAGCGTGATATTTAACAAAGCAAACAGACATTACATTTAGCACGCAAAGCGAACGCCCTTTAGAACAAATGGTTTGTATTTTCGGCACTTTCTTGTGGCCTAGTGATATTTGACATCGCGATGCGCCTGCCAACTCTACAATTGGACCTTCCATTTTTGTATGAACTGTGATCTTTACTAGCAAGCCTGTGCGCGTTAATTCTACAAATTTCTTATTGCATTAAAGTATGCAGATAATATATAAAACATTTATAAATATTAAGGCCCAATGGAAAGTCTTATCATATCAAGCATATGATACAAAGTGTATAAAAATATTTCAGACCACCATGCTCAACAGCATAGCTACAGCAATGGATGTAATCTTCTATTTCTAGCTGCATAAATCAGAGCGTATTATTTTTCTGAGGCTGGTGTGGTGTATAAATATTAACAGTTGCAACGTAGGCCACGCTCAGTTCACAAACAACTCGCGACGAACGCCCCCTAGCAGACTAGTCGCAGTTCGCACACAATGAACGCGTGCAAGTGTGATTTGACAATTCCAAGAGTTTTCTGTGTAGATATAGCTTTTGTATTCTTACAATTCTGAATACAAATTGATTCGGTGAATCTAAACACGAGACGTATAAGAATGTTGATTTTTAGTCGGCAACATGTTTTGTTCCCAAGTAACAAGTTCTAAATGACTATAATGTTATTCATTAATACTATACCCAAACACTAATCGCTCCAATTAACAGACACGTTAACGAATTGCCCATTGTGCAATATTGTACTTTTCATGCAAATGATCCTACTTCACAAACCTTTTGCGATTGTATAATGTACCGTTAATAACCTTAATAGAAACTGGCACTAATATGCTTACGAGGTAGAAAAAATCGCCTTGGCCCAGCGTCTAGTAGTGTCTTCATAGTCACGAACAAAATCTTAATCAACTTCTGAATAGGCTATACTTACTCAACAATCTGTCGTCCAATAAGTAGTGGATACCTAATAACTTTCGTATCTTATCCGGAACTGACGAACTTATTAATATTGCAGCCGTGTCATATAGAAAATGTACTTGAGTTGTTCTAATGATAAAATCAATACAGGTGTTCTCAGATTGATAATATACAAAATACATTACATGATTTTAACATTGTACCTACCTTTATGTTAAGAAATTATACCGGGAACTAATATTGTTTAGATACGTATTTTAATAAACATATACTATTCGTAAAGCCGTATCAATACAACGTATTAAAAATCCTTAAAAAGCTCCGAGGGTGGCCCAAATCTCAAACCATAAAATTACAGAGCTGCAATTTTGATTCGTTGTTATATTATATTCACAAAATTCAACTGAAACCATTGCTTTTATTTATTTTGCACCTTATGACTGATGCTGTAATCGCTAAAGAATTCTCCAACAAACGACACCGTCATGCGAATGTGACTACCTGACAGATGACCTTCGGGTGTGCCGCTGTAAACGACAAACAACTCATGCTGTACACTGCACGCTAACTATTCTACCTGAAGTGACAGCTTGATTCAATTATGTTACGTCAATGCTGTGTAATGTGACCGCTTTACATACAAACGTTGTTTAAATAATATCGTTAGAATATTCTTTATGTTCTCGGCGTTTATGTAGAATAATGAATAAAGTCACACATCAGACTTAATTTGATTATGACGCCTTTATTAGTACGGTTAAATTTAATTAACTTACGTTAATATACAAACAAGGAAAACAATATAATATAAAACAAGTCGTAAAGTGCCGTAACACGAAACAGAATTTTGCATTAAGGACTACTACTATATTTGCTATACATTATTATCGCATCATTAGGCACAGATTGTCGAGTGTCCACACAAAAACTCCTAAATGCGAAAGGCAAACCTATTTTGAATTTTATTACTGCGTATAGGCACGCAACAAATAAAATGCACTTTAAAGAATCCTTAAAATATATTTTTTTACGTTTTTTCCCGAAGCACAAGTGCTGTCTCTGGCATATATTACTTATCCCAAAACTCGACGCGACGTCATGTGGGATCAATGTGTTCTGCTTAACGAGCATCTTTGTTATTAAATTAAGTACACAACATTTCCTGTGTAAAAATACACGCTTAAGCGTAAAAATAATAACGTGATTCAATGTTTTAAAACCGGAATAAAAACCAACTCTTGGTACAAACTCAAGTGGTGCTTTATTTATTTTTTACGCAATCAATTCCGAAATACGAAGGGTAATTGGAGCGAAATCTGACGTTAAATGGAGATATTGAATATTCTAGATAAAAGCGACGCCTTCATAAAATAAATATAATTAGCCTCGATTTGTAAAGCCCAGATCCTCTTATAGGTGGTTTCCGAATGATATAAACTTATCGTTAAATGGAATTTCTCACGCACCAAACGTCCGGATAGCGAATTTATTTTTACTTGAGGTAACACGTGAAGAAAAAATAAATTACACCCACGTGACATAACTAATAGTTTATATTATGGTTAATAATATAATCACAGAATATAATCGTTAATAACAATAATTGTAAATATCGTTTAAGCTATGGGGAACTAAAATAATTTGCACACCATAGGTAAACTTGAATAATATCTGTTCTGAAGAAATTATTTTTGATAATATTTAAATAATTCCCAATGAAATATTCAACAATCAGCAAATCCCCGAGGACATTAAACAATTTGTACGAACCTAGCTTTTGTCTCTTGCAAATTGCAGTAAAAGGCACCCTTTAAAACTTCTGTAAATGTAATTGCGATTATATACCTTTAGTTTGTACTCTGAGATAGAGTCACAGGAATAGCTCAGTGCAGCCCACGTAATTATATATCAAAATGGTTTTGGGTTTTCATACTTAAAATAAACTAAATAAAACGCTTTATTCGACGGCGGTCACTCTTTACTATATTATTAAAGCATGTGCATATCGTGCTACCCGATGAGCTATACCTACTGATTGACCTGTGACGCAAGTCGCAACTCGACGTCACATTCTTTTCACATACATTCACTAACAGAGCGACGTGGTTTATCATACAGGGAAAATAACAACATAACGAGCAAAATTAAAAACCTATTTGCGCATATTCTAGTGTTTCAAATCTTACCAATTAGATGTAAAAGTGTAAAACCGTACCTGAAACAGAAAAATAAATCAATTTAGCATGGCGTCTGGCAAATCACTCAGGCATACAGACACATAAAAGCATCAATAATGCAATAAAGCCGTGGACTGCGGTGTTGTTTTCATCTGACTCACACTATACTCTCACTTTGGCCATCGGCAAAACGGATGTTTTCATCACCAAACCGTTACTGGGAGATTCCTGATAACTGCTCTCAACAAGAACATTTTGAGGCCATTGAATATAATATATTTGCCTGAGATGTGTTTTCATCATGAATACTGTAGTTATTAATCATACTGCAGAGTTTCTCGAAAGTGCTTTTTATCATTGTAACAAATATAAGCATAAAAGCAACCCGGCTGTACCTAAACACAAAAAGCAAAGCATCACACAATGGATTCATATTTCCTGTCCGCGGTCACGGATCGAGCGCCGGGCGAGTACAGACTCCCAGAGAAGTTCACTTTACATTTGGTCCGGACTCTGAACCGCTTGCGTGTAAATTAAAGCCGATAGTGAACTTGGCTTTCGTCCAAAAAGGGAAAGAACTTTGGGACAATACGAACAATCGCCATCTCAAGCCTAGAAACAAACGATTTATACTTTATAGGCCATACTATAAAAAGATTGTGTGTTCAGCCTACTTGCTGAAATATGTAGAAAATAAAAAATGTATGTCCTAATAATTAAGATTAATTTATATCCATAGTCTATACGCAAGACTAATCGAGACATAAAAAACGTGTACTTCACTGAAATTGCTTGTGTCAACGCGTTTATATAACCAAGAGATAACATCAAGAGCGAGGAGCGCGGTGAGAACCGCACAAAAATTTAAGACGAGCAAATTTATTTCAATTAAACGAGTGAGTACGACTTCCTAACAAATAAAACTACTTCATCCGTCGCCTTTATACACTGATAACAAACGAGGGTCAAACAGGGATAGGAATAAAAAACACATTCGTCGAGGGAGCTAATGAGACTGGTGGCAAGGGAGCAATGCTTCGCGGAACACATGCAAAACTGACGGACAACGCCCCCACTGATGCTACGGCACTACAGATTGAACGGTTTTTACTACCTGCCTATGAAATCCTAAACAAATACCAACGTTTGTGAGACCGACTGAAGAATAACAATTATGTTTCAGATACGTTTGGAATATAAATAGGCAAATCGATATAACGTCGAGACAAGATTAAACAACAGTAAATTTGGTGAGACATTCTATCGTATTTAGAATGATGATTTTTGAAATATCACTCACAATAACTAAGATTTCTATATCGTATAATATGATCAATATATAAATAAACATGATTGGTAGCCTATCTTTTAAAAAGTTATTTTTATGAAATTTAAAAATATATTTATAACTGTTAAATTTCGCAACCATACATTATAATACTGTCGCAACAGCATTGTAAGAAATGCACTTCTTTTTTACTTCTTTATGTAACATGAACCAGTAATTAATGTAATCACTGTCGGCATGGTTTATTGTTCCAGTTTCTTGGATGCTTTGTAAAATTTCAACACGGACCATTATAGGAACAATCGCAGTGAAAACGATTCACACACAATTCCGCATCAAGCTACTGACAGCAATCGCTCCTCCTCTCTTTGATGCCTATCATTTTAACAATGTCTTGGGGCACAATGTACTAATAAACCCGAGAGTTATGCATTGCATTCAACATGTAAATTGAGTCATAAATTCAGTCCATTGTGGTAAACCTCACGCATTTTTGCATGGCTTTCTCGTTTCTCGTTCAAACATATCTTTCATTGTATTTTAAAATCGATGAAAACGTGAGTATATAACACTCTTATTCATTTCCATTAAAAAACTACAGAGAGCTCATCCCTTGCACATTCACAGCAAAAGTCTAAGAATAGATTATATATTTCGTTGTTTGTTTTGTTTCAAGTGGCGTGATAAGGAAGCCATATGGCGGAACATACACATTATGTACTATCGATTTTTACTGCGACCCTGACCGTGATGCTTGAAGTTCAACTTTGGTTGATGCGATAGGTTTAATTGATTTGCTTGTATGGACAATTTACGGAGCTTTAAGGAGGAATGGGCATCTGGGCTAGGAATTTTCGAGAAATCGGCTATCTATTTACGACATTATTCATAAACAGTTCATAAACCTATTTTAGTTATCAAGTGTTTTGTCTTCTTCGAACGAATTTTAAATTGAGTTTCAAGGAAGAAGCCAAACATTCTATAACTAAATAGGTTTATAAACTGTTTATGAATAAGGTCTTTAATGTTTTGTATAAATAAAGCTATGATGATTCTATAGTTCAACAAGAAGACCGTCCGACTGGTGCCTAGTGGTAAATATTTCTCACCGACACCTGCAATACATGTGGCCTTTCTGTATCTATTAATGCAAATAATTCAAGTTTCTCCAGGTTTCGATTAGAAATTAGTTCAACAGTGCCACCTGGTAATACATATATACGCGAGTATAAATAGAAAAGCAGTTTCAAGAGTGAAAGAAAAATAGATTTACGTACGTGTTTTATCAAAGAATGTAAGGGAATGGCGAAATGGTATTTTGTAGTAAGTGGTACAGTACGTTTAATACCAGAGGAGGGAACAGTTAGCATCTTATAGATATTTAAAGTAAATTATTAATTGAATTGCAAATTAATAGTGGACGATAGCCTACTTGGAAATGGAACGATACTTGCGAATAGAAATGGAATGGTCCGCCGCGACAATGTCCGGAGGTTCAAAACCCAAGGCACACACCTCTGACTTTTCAAAGTTACGTGTGTATTGTTTATCAATTATCGTACGCTTAAACGGTGAAGGAAAACATCGTGAGGAAACCTACATACCTGAGAATTCTTCATAAGAATCTCGAAGGTATGTGAAGTCCGCCAACCCGCACTAGGCCAGCGTGGTGGACTAAGGCCTAACCCCTCTCAGAAGTAGAGGGCCCGTGCTCATCAGTGGGCAGTGGGAAGTGGCAGTGGGCTGATTGCAATAATTGAATTAAGTTCTACAAGCATGTTTTTCGTTATAGTGCATTATAAAAGATATAGACCATTTTCAAACTCTTACCCCACTAGAACGGAATATTTTTAAATGTCAAGGATTATAGGCCGATTCATCGCTGCAACTAATCGCTCGGCACGGCCAACATAATCCAGCATAAAACATAAAATTGGTAACGTAGTTCAGTACTACATGTTAATAATTAACTACTCTGAGTAAAAGTAGGTATGTTTTGAAATAAAAACTTATATCTGGCCGCAGTAATTTAATTTTATTATCCAGAAAAAAATATTAAGTAGTGCCTACACATGAATGGGACCAAATGAAAAATATATTATACCATCCAAAACTTGTCAAAAAGGCAGTACTAATTCAAATTCATAATGTTCACGTTGACAGTCGTTACAATAAGGAATCTTGTTTGTTGATATACGAAAACACAAAATGTACAGAAATAGACAAGTTTGGAGACAGTCGCTTCAGACTTCGCCCACTCAGTTCGTTCAGTTCCCAAAATATTTCTGTAACAAAACGCCCAACACTTGTGGAAAGTAAAATAATATCCTATAGTGAATTAACATAAAATCGTAAATGAAGTGATTACTTTCTAAGGAAAATGAGTTTTAACACATAATATAAGATTGTGCCGACAAGCAAACAAAGTTACTGAGTAAAAACCTATTCAATACATATAAATTTGATTGAAAGAAATATCCAGCAATACAGTAAATGGAATCGAAGCCTTTTACAAAAAATGTGAAGGCAATTCAATCTTATATTTGGGGTGGTTAGAGCAAGCGCGGTTGTGACATGAAAGTAATTTGTTGATATTACGAGAGTGCCCACCCCCATACAAGACGGCGGGGTGAGGGATCATTTACTTCGCGACGCAAAAGCTGTGTTGGTATAGATTATAAGTTATATACGCGTACTACATTACTATATTATGAGACACAGTACAATTTCTAAGATTCAAACCATTTCATAAAAGTGGTTCATACGGGTACTTTGTTTCTGTCCCATACACAAGCGAGACAATTGTTTTGTAACATAAAGAACAGATAACTTTACAAAATAGTATAACTTTCACAAAAAAATCTATAAGCTCGTAAGAGTCGAGGACCAACTCGGGATTTTAGGTGGTTAAAATCCCGAACCCCGCTGTGCCTCGAATCCTGTTACAGAGTTGGCGACAGTAATTGATGTAATGTTTCCTCCTGTTACATTATTTTTTCTCTAGAGATATACATAATATTGTACATATAATATTTTTTTAATAATTGTCAAATAAATTTAGACCCTTAAAAGCATTAGGAGACACTATAATCTACGTGTAATACTGTTAAGTTCCTGTTTAGTTACAATATTTTGAGGATGTTTAATATTTGTATCAAGCTTGTTTTAGAGTTACCTCTACATTTTTTTCTAGATTACTCATCACTTGCAACGGGCACACCTGTGAATTTACAATGAATGAAGCTAAATTCTTGAGATTATCTTTCTGTGCCGTCATCATCACTATCTTAAAGTTAACTCATCGAAACCAATCCAATAAGTCGAAACACGATTTACCTGCTGCAATTTGTTAAGAAGTTGCATCTGAGGACTTTTTGTGACATTTAGTCGGGGTTACAATATTATTGCAATGCAGCGCAACATCCCGGACGTCGGACGAGTGAAAGTGAAATAAATCTCTAACTTAGATTAGAGAAATAAATAAGTAATAATAATAATTAATCCTAAAAATTTCCAGACGGACTTGTCAAAAGCGGCCTGCATCCAGCGTGTTCCTGCGATCTTTATCAATCTTTAGGGGAGGCCTATGTTCAGCAGTGGACGTCATGTGGCTGATTATGATGATGATGAAGTGATAATAATATATTACATCCTAGTGATCCAACATGTATAGACTTAGTCTGAATCTCACAAAATGATATATGGAATCGAAAGTATGATAAAGAATAAAGATTTTAGGTTGCACCCTGACGAGACCAATATTTGCCAGCAGAGTTTTTAACAAAAATCTAGTCCAGTAGAGGAAAACATTTATAAAACCTTGTAAAAAATATGTTATGTACAGTCAGCAGCATAAGTAGCTGAACAAATTCAAAATTTCAAATTGCCTACATACTTTTGTGTTCTTACTAATATTTTTTTTTCTCTCACAAAAATAAAATAAAAGTGATTTACTTCACTTCAAACGCAGAAAAAAATGATTCAGTTTAACTTAACGCATATATAGGCGATTTGAAATTATGATTTTGTACAGATATTTATGCTGCTGACTGTAAACTGTTAGCATACGCGCAAATGCTACCGTAGCACTATTCGTTCACTCCCTTGCCAATTTGCTAACGAAGTATTATTAAACCGTTTTTTAACCCCCGACAAAAAAGCGGGGTGTTATAAGTTTAGGGTGTGTATCTATCTGTGTATCTGTATGTCTGTCTGTAGCATCGTAGCTCTCAAACGAATGGCCCAATCTTGACGCGGTTTTTTTTGTTTGAAAGCTGATATGGTCCCGATGGTTCTTAGCTATAATTTATGAAGATCTGTTCAGACGTTTGGAGATTATCAGCTCATTTCCAATTTAAAAAGCCCGATTGAATTTAGATTTGGTGTACAGTCAGCAGCATAAGTAGATGAACAAATTCAAAACTTCAAATTGCCTACACACTTTTGTGTTTTTACTGATCTGTATTTTCTCTTCACAAAAATAAAATAAAAGGTATTCACTTTACTTCAAACGAAGGAACAAAATATTTCAGATTAACTTACGCGTATATAGGCGATTTGAAATTTTGATTTTGTACAGATATTTATGCTACTGACTGTACTGTGACTTCGGCAATATTTTTAAACATGAGTTGATGCTGCGGCATCATGTAGTCTGCGGGATACCCAACTCCTTAGCAACTTATAGCAGATATAGCGTGTTTGGGCTCGTAAGAATGTTAGATAGTTGATTATCAAGGCCCCATGATGGAGAATAAAGTAATTTAAAAAGTCTGAAATAAAAATTAAATTAAAATTTAAATAACCCCCGCCACAAAAATCTCTAAAAAGCAAAATAATAAAAGTGTCTATATCGTTTAAGTACCTAGTAATATTTTGAGCCAAGCGTCCTCACGTCGGGGGACCGAATTTCAGACCAGGGAGACGAAATAACTTCTTTAGCGGTCCTCCGACGCGACGACGCTTGTGTCAAAATATTACTAGGTACTTAAACGACAAAGACACTTTTATTATTTTACTTTTTAGAGATTTTTGTGTCGGCGGTTATTTAAATATTTTTTTAAATTAATCACTGATGTAGTTGTCATATTCCTAAAGTTGTCGAACAATCTGAGAAAAGAGACTGCATTATAATGAATACTGATTAGTTCAATCAATGCGTTGAAACTAATTTAGTTTGTTCCAGTCCGATTTTAATGACAGCTATTACAAAAACGGTAATGATGTTTTCATGCGTGCAATAAAAATGTGGTAAACTATATTTACACCACCTTAAAAGTTTACGAAATTTTTAATACTCACAACACCGCGTCAGTAAGAAAATCTAAATGTTAACCGTACATATTCACTAGAACATGGAGGTAGCACTTAGAAGGCCACATGTTACTAGGTCTAGACCAGTTCCTCCATATAAACACTAGCAGGTTACAAGAGAAATCACTTAGAAAACATAAAAAGAAACCTGACACGCAACGCCGGCAATTACAGACGAACAAAGTTGACCTCGATGACAGCAGTCTTGAAAAAACAGTTAATCACTCGAAAACACTCAGAAAATAATTTGCTAAAATTGTTAAGTTCGAAATTATGCAAGAAATTTACGTCAAACGCGTTCATCATGAAACATTATAGTCTCAACTGTCAAGAGCTATTCAAATATTTTGAGTGCATATTTTGCCCGCACCGAAGCGAGAGCGTTATTTGTTCGCATAGCTAACATTATCCTGCTTAATATTCAAGGACCATGTGCGGTATTCCGGGATATGGATCACTTCTGCGCCAAGGCGAATTGGCGCGATCGGACAACAAACAAAGCTATTAATAATTTTCATTGATACTTGATTCATTGCACCAATGCGATTCTATGCAGAGTAAGCAATATAAACGAGCAAAAAATATTAATATACTCGCTGCAACCAACACACGGCCAGCAAAACCTATTATTAGCAGAAATTAAAAAGACCGCATCATATTGTATTTTTTATTCTATTAGAATTTTTGACTCTGAGGATAAATTTGCTACATAATCGTTGCAAATCAAAATTGCGCAATGATCCGGTGGCCAATCGCCGATTCTGCGAAATTTTATATGCTATAAAAACAAAGTGTGAAGAAAGATATTAATAAACTTTTAAAGTTATGTAAATGTACGTAGTGTATACAGACAACGATTAAAATACGAAACTTTATTTTCGACACATAACAAATAACGAAGAAAAAAAATTTATACAAAAAAAGACGAGATACCTACATTGAAACATTGACTACGATGTAATGTATATATACATAATGAGAACAAGCAAATCCGATAAGTGCAGATGGTTCAAATCGTAATGCCATACAAGTAAAACTAGTCGGACGAGTCAGTGACCGCGCTGTGCAGGTCGGCCTGACCCCCGCCCCCCTCAACCCCTGCAAGGTCAAGGGACCCCTCTCTGCCTTGTCCTGCCGCATATTATTCCTGGAACGTCTCCATTCAGATAACCGTCCGGTACGGTTATTTGTTGTTCACTCAATGACTGCTTATTATACATCCCAAATTATGCTTTAACTAACATCCGCGTGAGAATGTTATTCGGAAGCTAAGTATATTAATATATTACTGCATCAAGTATGTATTAGTTGCTAACTGCAGAAACTTTAAGGAATATCATTTGAATAACACTTCAATTAAACGAAGCAAACATCAATTAACCTTAACACGTGAATCACAACGTGTACCAAGAAGCAAAGTTCGCTCATAGACGATGCAATATTCTAAAAACAATAGAACAAATCGACGTTACAATATTTTTATATACAACTTATGCACCCTTACAAATCTATCTATACATATAAATAAAATTGGAGTGTCTGTTTGTAATATTGAAATAACCGTTTTTTACTACATGTATATGAATATATATACGGTATACACCAAAATATCATTTTTTACAATTTTTGTCTGTCTGTCGGTCTGTCTGTCTGTCTGTTTGTTCCGGCTAATCTCTGAAATGGCTGGACCGATTTTGACGGGACTTTTATTGGCAGGTAGCTGATGTAATAAGGAGTAACTTAGGCTACTTTTTATCCCGGGAAAATATAAAGCGGGACTTTTATCCCGGGAAAACTCATTCACGCGGGCGGAGCCGCGGGCAACAGCTAGTAAATAATAAATACGAGCGTGTACAACCTTTATAATTCCAAATACATACTGTTTATTGTAACACAAAAGTTTAACCTAATAAATAAAGCAGAAAGAGTAGGGCAGGGTAAGTAGTTCACGAGAAAATTTGCACAGTCATGACAATGTGTCAAATATAGCGGCATGTCACGCGTGGAGACTAATAAACCTCATTATCACTCGGGTGACGCAAGATATTCAATGGAAAGAGAATGTTAGAAAACGTATCATTGTGTCTTGCGGGAACTCTACAAATTAACAAATTGATGTTTTACGTAACGTTCTAAGTAAGAATGCCGGAGACCGCTATACGGATATATCTAATTCCAAGTGGTCCGACGACCAGTTGATCAATAAGAACTGAGACTAGCTAGACATATACAATATTTTAACCTAAACGAACCCATAGTATATCGCATGTAGATTACTCCACAAAATTTAATCTTAAACTTTGATCCTTCGATCAACTATATCATGATCGGAGCTTTGATCAAAGCGATTTGTGAATATAAATATTTGGGTAATTAATTAATTCTAAAGTACAAATGAACAAAAGTTGTACATAAAACACGTGCAAAGCTTCAATTTGTAAAATGAAGTTCTCAGTAAAAGCTTAACAATTTGGTTAAAAACAACATTCACGAAGGTATGTATAATAGTTTGTAAATCTTAACTCACCTACAACAAACAGTCAGATTTGTTTAATACATTAATAACATGTTTACAGTTTACACGTTTCCAGGAAAATCATTTAAATCTGCCCAATGTTATCTAATTATTATGAAGTGGTTGTTTAATACCAACAATAATTACAGATCAAATAAATAATACATTTATTTAATGAGAAATAATAATATAATAATTATAATACATTTATACACTACGTTTGCAAAAAAAAAATTGCAACTGGTTTGCACTCGAACAATTCCACTAAGCTCCAGAGGTCAAATCATATTATAATAGTATAATATATATTACTAATGAGGTTCCTAATGAATGTTCTATTAATTAGTGTTAATGTTAGGGCTTATTTAACATAAATGATTTACGTTGACCTCTGTCCATGGGTTTATAATATTTGAAATGTTTTGAAAAGGAGATATAGAAATTAAGGATGTGAAGATTTTATTGAATTCTATAACGAAAATTTTACTCCCCAACTTTGACGTCATTCGCCGCATACAAATGTCGAGGTAACCTTAGTTATGCCTTGAAACAGAGTTGCTTATGCGTTCTACGTGACTCAACACGCAGAAAATCGACATAAATTATTAGGACTTGTAAAAAAATGATATCCTTTACAAATTGTTACATGAACGGTGGCAAAATCCACGGAATCTGTACCTAAACCACCAAAAATACAAGCTGAACTATTAAAGGGATTACTTTTAGTAGCGAAACGTTTTAACATCCCAAAACAGGTACTTTTAAAAATAGAATGCCAGTAAATATAGCACGTTGCGTATATTTATAACTAAAATAAAACAAGCAACAAAAAGACCGCACAATACAGAGGTTACAAAAACTAAGGCCATGCATTCTCTAAACGAGCTTGATGCAATATGGAGCGTTGTAGAAAGGAATAAACAATGTAGTGCATAGCCGGATCTGCTTAACATTTTTTGTTGCAACATGTCACTGGAAACGAATAATGCCTCCTGCCACAACGGTTGAGCTACCACGTCATTAAATGTAATACCATTTCGACAGGTTCTTTTCAAGATCTAACTGGAAATATATTTTAAACAAACAATAGCAAATGCTCTACATAACCTGAATTACTTCAAGAGCTTTGACGGTAGCATTCATTAACACGAATCCTGTACAGGCATAGCGTGTTCTTTACGAGCATAGGTTGGAACAAATAAGTCCAACATATTTTTCTTAACAAAAAGAGAGTGTGACCTAAATTAGGTACTGGTCGCGTAGTATTAATATTTATGTTATGTTTTATATATATATATATATTTTAATAACTTTGTATTAACAAGTTTTTCGGTTCAGGAAAGTTGGCTGTAAACCGAACTAGGTATTTGTAGGAGTACAAACTTTCTGTTGCTTAGATATTAAGACTAAAAATACTCAACAATAAACCACCCGAAACACACAATGCTTTATATTTGTCAGGGACATGTAATACTATAGAAATACTACATCTAAGACGCACTACAATGATTAATAAAAATAATTTCTTTCACAACATTTACACCATTATTTTATCATCTGCGGTAAGGCTACGCGAAGTTCCCCAGGAAAGTACAACTTAATTAAGGTGACAGAAAATAAATGCCAAATACGTCATTCGTCCATTGAAGCGACCGCTACAAGAAAAAAATCATTACAAATCTTAGGTTTACATAGTTTACATAGTTATACTATATTATACATATACCCATTATCACTATTCATATTAATGTTCATATTCATATTCTACCGCCAAGCAGCAGTGTGCATGCACTATTGTGTTTCGGTTTAAAGGAGATTGTAGCCAGTGTAACTACTGGACATAATGAGACTTAACATCTTATGTCTCAGGATGACGAGCACAGTGGAATGCCACACAGTACTTTGTAATTCAAGTTGCTGGATGGTGTTGCTACTGTTTATGGGTGGTCTTATCGCTTACCATCAGGCGAACGGCATGCTCGTATCGTCATTCAAAGCCATAAAAAAAAAGGAATATGAAGCAATATTAGACCACTGGGTGTAAAATATCAAATATTTAAATATGGGTGTAACGTTACATGAGTCAGGGCTGACCGCCAACATTGAGGAAATATTTTGCGTAAATATCACGAGTGAAGGAGCGAGGCAAACCGTTGGTCCAACAAAAGGCACATTTGCATTCGATAACTACGCGTACAAATGGAAATCGCAGGATACCTACTACACATACAAATAGAGGTGTCTTTAGAATATTCATGGTTATTTACGTCGAACAAATTAATTGATATTCCATACATATTTAACTGCCTCGGTGGAGTAGTTGTATTACGGTACGACTGCAATGCTGGGGTCTCAGGTTCGATCCCCGGATCGGGCAAAGTGGTATTGGATTTTTCTATTCAGTATCAGCCCGGAGTCTGGAATTTGTGCCTGGTATGGCGATAGGCTAGCCCCCTATCACATCAGGGGACGGAATACGCACGGGGAAATGTGGGTGCACTAGTTGTGCCTCTGCCTACCCCTTCGGGGACAAAAGGCGTGAATGTATGTATGTATAAATGTATGTATGTATGTAAGATATTTAACAGTGGCCGTAGCCGTAGGATATAATTTGCAATATTGACGTTCTGAAATATTATTTTAATAAGTTACTAAAGTCCCCCAAAATATAATAGTATAACCTGCATAGAAATTATTTAAGGCTATTTGGATGTCATGCGCAAACAAACTAACAGACTCTACCTATTTTTGTATGCATAAATGTCCTTTGGAATATACCAACACGAAAAGAACTTTCACTTTTTTCTGTTGTAAGTAAATTTATTTAATTTTTTTTCTGTTTTCTTTAAAATGTCACAATACCCAAAGAAGAATATCTCGTAATTTTAAACTTTATAGTATTTTACACCCAGCTAGGGCGTAACAGGCGCTTGCCAACTAATTACTAGTGAATTTGTCAAGGTTATCTAAGGCTCGTATCAAAAATCCATTTGATAAAAACAACATTGTTTATTAAAAATGGTTAAAAACAAACAAAATAATTAAGTGAACGGAGAAAGTTTAATAGGACAAATAAATATTTTCATATTAAAGGACATGTCCAAAAACGGGCCAGAAATTTTAAACAAGACAATTTATATATATTTGGATAGACCTCCTGAAAACTAACCTTTTGCAATAAATCTTTTAATTTTAAAGACCTCCGATTTTGAGATTTATGTAATCTTGTTTGGCTTGAAAACTACACTTAATATGAATGTTTTTAAAAAAGATGGTTATGAATGGAGGGGTCTAAAAATATTTTTTTAATGGATCTAAGTTCCATATTTTGCCCTTTAATTATCCCTAAAGTTTGAGCCTTGTTAGATTTTGAGGCCCAGCACTCATACAAAAAGCGGACATCTCCTTTCATCATGGTACAACGTTTCTAAAGTTACAAACTAAAAATTATTGTACGCCATAATATTGAACGGGGAAATTCTCACAATTCATTTTGTTAATCTTCTGATAGAGCAATTAGTGGATTCATAGTTTAAAGTCGAGAACAATGCGATGCCCTCATATTAATCCAGAGAAGCCATTACGAAGGCCATTGTTCCCCCAGATGTAAACTATTTAATTCCAACATTATGTTATGTGATATTGTTTGTGTGACGATGCTGGGGACGATCGTTACGTTATTATGTATTTTAGATTACATTTACATTTAAAAATTCAAATAGTATCGAACTTTGGGCTTGTAATAACAAATATTGAAAATTATTAAGAGGCACAGTTACAAAATTTAAAGGGCTTTAGAATATCGTTAATTTGTTGCCATAAATATATTTTTCAAAATTAGGTTTAATAACTAGCAAATTCATAAACTACGGATAGGAAAAAATATCGGAGGATGATAAAATTACAATATTGTAATAAATTTCCCCATGACATATACAAAATGCTCTAAACTAAAAACTCTACTTGCTTATGTGAGTAGCGATAGACCATAACACACTAGGGAAATTCCTTGGTAATGTGCAACACGTAAATCGCGCTAAAATCTGTTGAACAGGGAAAACCCAAAAAAAATCTCAATTACGATTCAATACAGAAGTAAATAAATGTAGACGGATAACGTATAATGTCTGCGCAAACAGAGACGGGTAGAGCCAAATTAATTCATATGATACATAGTATTGCGTTACTGAGTCCACAAACATTAGCCCCCCTCACAAGCATTTCCAAGCACGCACGAGCGTAGAATTTTGGAGCAATAACCGCTAACAATGACAGTAAACACAGATACACATGTCAAAGTGTCCTAATATAAATGGAGTGAGTCATTAATAACACATTGATCTACGATAAGCTGCAATAAAAAGCAAATACGTCTAAACATTCTGTCGCAACACCACCATGGAAATATGCAATATAAGTTATGCATTACTTAAAAACAACGTGCGATTAATAGCGAACACAACAATATCACTTTGTTATTGTTTACATCCAATGTAAGTTTGTGACACATAAAATGATTCAAGGAATTGTCTGAAATACCTAGAGTCACAATTTGTTTGTAGGAAGTATAAATATGTGAATTGATAACAGTCACCAAATCACTCGCATCAGAGATAAAAATAATGTTATACATATTACGTACAATAAAATAGAACATTATTTACACAATGAATAATGAATTGCGACTGATTATTATAATATTTAGTAGAGAAAGTGTGCAAACAAAATTGGTAAATTTTGTTCAGTCATCAATTTTCCACGAAAACTCAAATAAAGTGATCGATCCAGAACATTTGGATAATCGCCAAATGCGGTCTCCAGCGCAGTGTCGCGTCGGGCATTGTAAGAATATCTTTGAAAAATACAGACCAGTCTCGTGACAGTGGTAAGATCCCAAGCCGATCTGGTCTTGCCACGCGGTGCCGAGCCATCCTTTCGACGGCCCAACGAACCGTAACCGGCCGGCACAGGGGTCTCTTCACGCTTGCGACGTCCGGCGCCGCGTCTAAGTGACGAGAACCAGTTGGAGACAGATCCACGGCGCTCCTGTTCGGCCGCTCCCGGCCCAGCTTTGATAAACATTACTTCACAAGTGCCAGCGCACGGCACGCATCACACTCTCACACGCGCAGGTCTTGACCACACGAAAACACTAATATTAGTGAAGCTAACAGCCACGCGTTACCTATAAAGCCGATAAAAAGATTCAAAATAAAAAAACTGCCAACAGGAAATTATAAAGCAAATCAAGTAGAAAAGTGGACAAGTGAGCGTCGTCAGGTCGCCTCGGGCCCTACGTCAACAACGCTAAAGTATTAAATCAAAGCTACACAACAAATACGAATGCATTGGTGCTTAGTGCACAGTAAGCGGCGTCAGTGACACACCTGATCATAGTCGTCGTCGTAGGTTCGGGTAGCGCGAGCGCAACGTACCAGCAGGGGCCACCACAGCGCGCCGCACAGCAGGCGAACATGCAAACACATCGCGTGCCATACACTTCCCTCTAAGGAACGCACTCGACTGAAGATAGTAGCGGGCGCCACCAATGTTTGGCACGGTGACAATTACACTCATATACCTACACTACGTAGACAGTTCTTACTCTTTCTGCACGTCTGCGACAAGGTCGAACACGCGCGCCTATTACCATCACATCACTATTGTTAACGTAAAAACATAAGATTAAGGCAGAAACGTAATTATTGTAATAATACTTAAATATTGTATTTATGATAATAGCAGCATGAGACCGTGTGGGCTGTTTAAACATCGACTAAAATTACTTGTAAAGAAAACAAGGGATCAAGCATGCTCAAAACATGGTCAGCCTTTAAGAAGTTAGATTAGGACAATCGTAACAAATAATTATAAAAATACAGAACAATATACAATTATTTCAAAGTGACCGATATACGTATCGCAAAAATGTTACAAATGGACGCTGCACTGTACTGTTATCAAATCCAGCAGTCGAACTGCGGAAGCGGCAAAGGAAATGTGATAAAGCCATTGAATACCTATCCAACTTTGCCCAGTTTCCAGGAATGCCATTCCACTCTAACAAAATAAACTATTTCAATGTCTTCAAATAAACACACACGTATACCTTTGTTGCAAAATATATACTGTGATGCACAATTTTAAGTTCAATTAGTTTCCCTTGACATTTTTCTATTGTAAGTCATAGCAAATACATGTTATATTAAACATTCTATAGCAGCATTTCCACGCTATCGGTAGATTATATTTCAATGCTAAAGATGTGAACTCTATAATTTCTTTATCGAATTATAATCAACATAAAAGCTGAGCTTCGACGTCACCGCATTGATCAATCAAATAATGACTCTACCAAAGGACTCTACATACATTAGATCTAGTAAGTACTAGTTTATGCCTATGCTATACAATATTTTATGAAAGGAATGATTAATTTTAGACATTTGGGGAATAGTTTCTTTACTAAACATGATTCCTGAAGAATCAAAATATAAAATAGAACAAATAGCTCATTCTATATTTCGTGCTTTACAATCTATAATAATTAACAATGTAGAATATATAATAATTTGCTATCATATCAATTCTTTTATTAAAAAAGAATAGGTAAACATTACTACGTGTAATTTCAACATTTTCTGTTAGAGGATACTTAACATTATTAATTAATAATGTCTATGGGAATTTCCCATTACCCGTAAAGTATACTAAAAGACGTATCCTTGTTTAATTCATTAATGTATGACTAAAGAGACTGACGTTTGATCTTTATACAGTCAGCAACGTAACTACAAAACTTTACTTTTCCACAAATTATTTGAACCTGAGTAAAATTCTGTACAATAAAATAAAATGATATAAACAAAAACAAAACATCAAAAAAGAAAAACCCTCGGGGACCGACGACGAGTCACAATATTTCCACTTATCTACCTTATCGCGAAACTTACGGATAACGTTATATACGTCACTGAACACTCGCACAAAAATTGAATGAAATTATTATAGAAAGTCACTTCACGGGTCATTAATCACTTGTATGTTATTTGTTACTGAACCAAAATGCTATTGTGATAATGAAATTCGCCGATAACGGGAGAACGCGACGCGTCTCACCGACAGCGCGGTCGGTTCCACACTGGTTACTACACTCATACACAGTAGTAAACCCAACCCGGGCTGAGCATTGACGGCTTACGTCAGAGAGGACCGCATACCGTATTGAATGAAACGATCAAACATTTTGGAAGGGGTGCTTAAAGCTCGCCGATGGCGCTCGGCAAATATTAGCAATTTTAGAAAACGTGGACGATTACATAGTTTGTATTTTAATGGCGTTGTTAGATTTATAGTCATAGATATGTATCATACTACTAAATATAATATTATAGAATACAAATATGTAATAAAATAATTTTAAACACAGTTTACAAATTAATAGATTACAATCCCATGTATTAACCGTGCTAACTTTGCTTAATAATATGGAATAGTAAAATAAACTCAGGATATACATCGAAAATATAATTAGTTTATCAATGTTTTTAATAGTCTTGGCTTGGTAGGTAAAGTTTCACTTAATAGTTTAATCCTGTATTGTTAATGTGAAAGTTTAGGAAGATGTTTGCATGAAATGCATATATTACGGATAAACCGTTGAATCTATTTGAATGAAATTTGTCACACAAATGGCTGTGTGCTGGATTAATACACAGACTTTGCATATCGAAAAATACACGGGGCCAGTGACAGGATTAACCCGGGAAAATAATTTCCAAAGTAGAGGCCGAGCGAAAGCTCTTAAATACATATGTTTTGAAACTTAAATCGCGAGTCGCAGTATGTGGAGTGAAGCGCAAAGCTATGGCTGTTCTAAATTCATATTTCCGAGTATTGCTGTCTACAGACTCATGTGGTCAACATTAGGTAAACAACCTGCTCGTCATTAAATTATCGAATAGAGCGGTTCGATCTAAGAATTTCCTAAAACTCTCATTGTTTTTCCAATATGAGTTATATCACCCTAAAACAGATCAGATCCCAAGAAGCCTTGCCCCTAAATCAACAAATGTTACATATTGCTCAAGAACTATGGCGTTTTAAGGTCGTCGTACCGACTCTCCCGTGGACTGATGATAAGAAATGTGCTATAAACAATTTATACTTTTAAACTTCGGAGCAATGGCGGCTTAATTTATATGTTTTGGATAGAAATGGAAAATTCTATGGAGATAACTCCATCCATGTGAAGACCCAGTAATTCGCTTAGTGGGGAATTGTCAAAAATCTATATAAGCAGATGCTTAAACTATAAGAAAGAACAACCTGCCAAAATTGGACATATACATTGTTAACTTAACATGCATAATTCCGTAAGGTTTACTAAGCGTGTGTTCCAGTATTTTTTCGGGGGGTTCGTTTACGTCTTCGTAGGGGCCAATTATGGTCGAGCACTTCAGACAAAGCCACAAACTACAATATTGTATAGAGAGAAGGGTAGAAAAATGGAACGAAGACTAGAAAGGAGGAAAGGTAAATTAAAAAGACGCACAATGTCTTCTAAAATAATAAGAAATAAATAATTCATAACAAATTGAGTAAATTCATTGCTTTTTTAAAGTCGATTATAAATTGGATGACGTAGAACAATACGATACACGAACAGTGGTAAAAAATGCTTATCGGAAAGGCGTATTTTATATTTACTATAAAGTTTATATCTTTTTTTCTTCAACAAAATAATTACGAGTATCGCCTCCTTGGTCTTGTGACAATATACCTTTATAGGCTCTATGAACTAGGGTATATTTTCAAAGTCGAGCAATGCTTTGGCAACACAACTTGGTGAGAATCGAATCCCTCAAAAAAAGTTGTCATCAGGCAAGCAGGTGATCATAATCTATGCCAAATCATCTATAGACATTCTGATCAGTGCAGAGATAGTTGCAGCAAATACAACTTTTTACATGATGGCATCAACCAATTCTTCCTGTAACATACTATTGTTTTCATTGAGTAGTAATGTTTTGGTCTTTAGTACTTACCACTAGGATTATTGTAATACGAAAAATAGACTGCAATAATCTGAAAGTTGGCAACAATACCAGATGTATTGCTAATTGCAGCATACAATATTTATAAAGTGAAAACAAGTTCTCAAGAGTTATGTAGAGTTGTTTTCAAATTCACTTCCGTAGAATTCCATAGCATGCTAATTTTAATTGCAACTGCTAAGCATGTAAATATTTTGATCTCTGTTGCACATACAAAAGTATTACTAACATTGATTTAAATACATACACCAGCTAGAACTACACAAACCATGATGAAAACTATTTGCAGACTATTTCTACACAATACATACATATACATATACATATACACTCACGCCTTTAATCCCCGAAGGGGTAGGCAGAGGCGCAACTAGTGCACCCACTTTTCGCCGTTATTCCGTCCCATGATGTGATAGGGGGCGAGCCTATCGCCATATCGGGCACAAATTCCAGACTCCGGGCTGACACTGAATTTTAAAAAACCCAATATCACTGCCCGACCCGGGAATCGAACCCAAGACCTCAGCATTGCAGTCATACCGTAATACAACTACGCCACCGAGGCAGTACACAATAATTTTTATTTATAGCATACATTCCATATCATACCATACCAGCCCTGTATTGTATACTGCCCACTGCAGAGCACGGGCCGCCTCTACAACTGAGAGGGTTAAGGCCTTAGTCCACCAAGCTGGCCTAGTGCAGGTTGGCAGACTTCACATACCTTTGAAATTCAGAGAACTTATCAGGTATGCAAGTTTCTTAACGATGTTTTCCTTCACCGTTAAAGCGAGTGATAATTCACAAAGAATACACACATAGCTTCTTGAAAAGTCAGATGTGTGTGCCCTTGGGTTATGAACCTGCGTACATTCATCTCGGCATTCCGTTCTGCTCCTAACTAGACTCGCCACTTTTTTTTTAGCATACATTCATATTGTACAAAATATGTAAATAAATTGTGGAATATGATACAATAATATCTATATCGACAAAAATTTCGTGTCAGTGTTTGTTACCATACTCCTCCGAAACGGTTAAACCGATTTTGATGAAATTTTATATTCACACTTGGTAGGTCTGAGAATAGGTTGTTACATATTTATTTTTCATCCCCCTAAGTGATAAGGGTTGCCCACTCCAAATTTGTTTTTTCTGACAGTTTTTTTTTTTGATATGGCATTAAAAAATACATACAACCCTAAATTTTCTACCTTCTTCCCCTATTTTTTAATAGCGATATTAGTAATTTAATAACTATTAACCCTGATCGGCAACTGATCAAATATCTCTGTCAGTTATTCCCGCTAGGCGACTGCCAGTGTCACTTCTCATTCAGTATACAGCTTGGAGTAGGGATGAGACCGAAGCGCCGGTCACCTGTCTCTCTTACACAATAAGCCCTCTCTCACTCCCTTTACTGTTTTCGGTCATTGTTATTGCTTGTGCATCGATAGCAGTAGTGACGTTTACAATAATCATTTTACTACTTCAGTGTACTTTTCAAGTATATTTGTTATCAATTTGGAGGGCTGTAATATTATGTCTTCCCATTTTATTAATTTACATCTCAAGGCCCATCGTTGTGTTTGTGGCTTAGATTTGAGCACACCATGCTTTTCACATGGGCAATTATACGTGGCATGCTCTAGAGGACGATAGCCTAGTTGGGAATGGAACGGTCTGCCGAGACAATGTCCGTAGGTTCAAAACCCACGGCACACCCCTCTAAGTTTTCGAAGTTATGTGTGTATTGTTTTTCAATATTATCGTTCGCTTTAACAGTGAAGGAAAGCATTGTGAGGAACCTACATACCTGAAAATTCTTAATAAGAATTTCAAGGGTATGTGAAGTCTGCCAATCTGCACTAAGCCAGTGTGGTGGACTGAGGCCTAAACCCTCTCAGTAGTAGAGGAGGCCCGTGCTCAGCAGTGGGCAGTATATAAAATAGGGCTGGTATTATTATTATTTTATTATGCTCTCAAGTGGGCAAACCATCCAGTTTGTTTGTGTTAGCTAAAGATGGGCTAACCAGAAATATTGTACACTCCATTGTGTTAAGGGATTGATGTTGTAATTAGTAAAATTATCATAATTATCATATATGAATATAATTATCTATAAAGAATAAATTTTAATGAATGAGAAAATATAAAAGTTTAGTGTTTCGTCATTTTTATATTCCGTCATCGTTTACAGCGCTCCATGCTTCTTCCTCTCATACATTACATCCTCACATACTTACAATAATTTATTCATTTTTTTTCTACTAAAATAATCTCTAAAAAGAATTTATATGGCAAAACAATGTTTGCCGGGTCAGCTAGTTATAATATAATAATATTAAAAAAGCAAATATGCTTGTGGTATGAGATTTGTATGTGCCCAGATAATGACCATTACACACAAGGTGTAAAACGTACCATTGTGGCCCACATGTGCCACATTCCAGGATCAGCCTGTGTATATCCAGTTTCAAACAGAACATTTGAATTGTTTCATTTCTTCTATTTTTGTTACTGTTTTTAGCCCATACACTTTCTTGGACCTCAATGTAATTGCAATTTAAGTATAATAAATCAGCTAAGGATAAAATTTTGATGATAATATACTTTAAATATAATATAATATGTTATGTATGTAATACACCATACAATATGAGAAGACATCCAAGATCAGTCCTTTGTTACCTATGTAAACCCCTAAGGCAAATTTTTTCGTTCAATGAATATGAAACACTTGTTATGTATTCGGAAATTAAATGAGTACGAACAGTCGTATGTAAGAGTAGAGAGAATAAACGTAAAGTATCAGTACTTTGTTTTACACTTTAAGACACAAGGACTATGCTTACATTTGAATGTTTTTTTTTCTTATGCATACTTTTGCTGCCGGGATATTACACATAGTAGAAATCCAGTATGAGTCAATTTTATACTTACAAGGACATAGGTTTACAATACACAACGTAAGGTGTCTAATTACGAGTTGCGAGATAACAACCAACTCAAGAAGATTGATTAGATTAGCGTTACCTGAATCTCTAACAGCAGTTCTGTTTTCCTACGTCGTATATCAATCAAAGTCTTCTGCTGCTCGGGTGTCAACTCTGAAAATAAACGGTATCATCACCATATAGACCCAATAATACACTAGCCATTGAGGTCATCAAACAACTTGTTATATGTGTACAAATAGCAGAACGAGCTTCAATTACCGGTATGAGTGAAAGGATCACCATGATTACTCGCAGCATTGTTTCCTCCAAGGGACAAATTTTCAAATTCACTTATCATTTCTTGAAATATTTATAAAACAGTAAACAAAGTCTACATCGTTGTAAAACGTCGCGCAGCCATATTTTATATTTATTTACACATATACAGACAGAACCACAGATTAAATAATTATTATTGTACAAACCCATGTAAGTTATTATTATAAATATTGTATAATTTTATTATATACCTACAAACACTTTTTTCAAGCCCATAGTTTACTTACGTATATTTGCTTTCAAAATTTATCAAAATTTTAGACCACAAAAGTAGCTCTCATCGGAGTCATTTATAAGTATAAAAAAATAAACATTCCCTATTTTTTTAAAAAAAAAGTAAATAACTTTTTTTTTTTTTATTTTTTTTTTTTCTCTTTGGCAAGGCGCGGTTTGCGCATCTGCCAGTGTCAAAGTTTTTGGAAGTTACATATATAATATTGTTTCTTTGTTATCCTCAGTAGTAGTAGTACTATGTCGAAGTAAAGCAGTGGCTACCTTACCAAGACTTTATCGAGGAGTTTTGGCGGCAACAAAACAAACACTTGACTAGCACAGTTATTTCAATTCACTTCATTTGAGCCCTTTAATAGAACTATATTGGATAATATACCACCATAATTATGCAATATAACACTAAGTATCACCAAAATAATGAATTAAAACAAGAGCACCTCATGACACTACCAAGTTCCCGCCAAAACTCTCAATAACTTTATTTATTCTGTGAGTTTGAAGCTTAGGCTCAGAATAATAACAAGTAGTAGGAACCGCGCTAAAATAACAGTTGCGAAACATCAATCTTATTCATCTCTGCTAATACAGCTTTTAAACGAGAGAGTGAACCAGTCAATACTCCATGGTTTTTATTTATTTCTAAAGAGTCAGAGAAGAAATGTCAATTTGGATACATTTGGATACTATCTGGACTTCACGACGCTTACTATCAGGTTCAGTGGGGTCACTTTGCACGATAAAATCTTTTGGTGCCAAACAAAAATCCAATATTCGCATTCGCATTCGCGAATATTGTAGTCAAATATTCGCATTCGCGAATATTGGAAATTGGACATTTGTTACATCACTACTACAGAAGATAAAAAAAGACAACCAAAAATATCACTTATGATTTGGCAGCATGGTCTTTGACCTTAGCCGGTTCCTAGAGGAACAAATAAAAAAAACCTAGGTTCATCAATCAATTTATATAATTTTTAATAAGTTTTTCGGGATATGCACATCCGTGAATATTTGTAATATTTAGCTCTGCAAATTACATAAGTTTATCTGCAATCAAATATTTTTTACTGTGCCGTATAATGTATTTATTGTAAATCTTAAATGGTATAGCGTATTGAAATTGTGTAGCCGGACCCGGTATACTTTACAAGCTAAAATAATGAATGATAATGGTTGCATACACTTAAATAATTTTAAAGCTGCTAAGGGTACGAAGCCCTACAAAGTTGTGAATGCATTTTTTGTGTCGTGTACATCCTTTGATGCCAGAAGATATAAGGTAAGAGTACCCATAATGTCATATATTAAAAGATGATAATAATTATGCTCTTGTGGCCCTTTATGCGACGCAATTTGTGTCAATTTCACGCAACAAAAAGCTGTTTATGTAAAACAGACGGTAGTGCAAAACTTATTAATTCCCAACTCTCAAGGGCGTATGGTAATCAGCTGATTGATGATCTTTGACCTAAGAACAGCTGATTGCTGTAGCTATTAAAATGTCGCAGGTTCCTGACTAATGTTATTCTGTGATAATTGCGTTGGTACCCTCAAAATCTGCTATGTAAAAATATATTCCAGTGTTCTCTTGATTATATTGCCATTAAAGCATTTACTTTTTTACTAAACAGCTTTGTATATTTAGTAAGGTATAGATAAACTGATTGATTGGTATAGGTAAACTGATAGACAATATCATGAGGCTACCAGTTAACAACTTTCCTGATTTAGCTGTTGACCTTCACTCTAAAGCAACATCAAATTTAGTCTTAACTATGGTACCATCTAAAACCCCGCAAGCTTTACGGTGTTCCCTATATCAAAGGTCATTGGTATGTTATATATATTATGCAATATTATGCAACTACAGCCTTCTCAGGAGTTCTCCTTTATGCACAGCCACTAACAAAAGATCTGGAGATGGCTTGCCTAGTGTTTAAAGATTCACTGTAACATTTTTAGAGTATGGATGTGTATAATCCACAAACTGTATGGTAAGATGATTTTGTGGTACATTGATTTGACTATAATATTTCTACAGGCTACAACATGTGTCTGCTTTACGTGTGGCAAGCCAGGCCCACGCATGCACTCTTGCCTTCACTGCATATACTTTGGTTGCTATGCTGGACACATTCAAGACCACTCCAAGTCTAAGAAGCATTTCCTGTACATTGACCTGAGCTATGGGAATGTGTTCTGTGCTCAATGCCAAGACTATATTTATGACAGGGAAATAACTGAGATTGCCCTTACCAACAGAGTAAAGGAAGCTAAGTAAGTATGATTATCCAATTTTTATCCTATGTATAGAATTCTAAATCACATTATGTCAACAATTGGGAGTAGTTTGCAGCAGATTCAATCCCCAAGCTTTTTAAACTTCAGTTATACATACAAAATCTATTTTATTACTACTAACTGGATAAAAGAACTAGTATTTGAATTTAATATTAACTGAGCAATAATATTTTGTTTTATACTGCATCTTATCTGCTATACCGCTGCTTTATGAATTTTGCTTATTTCTTATACTGAAACATTGAAGACTTCGTGTAATTGGAACAGAGTCATGAGATACTTTAATACTTCCAGGTCACTGGGAGTGAGTGTGCCATACATACCATGGTTACCTAACCACAATGACGCGATGGCTCTTAAACGTCTCAGGAAGCGTAGAGTCATCAGCCAACACACCACCATTGGTCTCAGAGGTCTGCAGAATCTAGGTTCCACCTGCTTTATGAATTGTATTGTTCAAGTGAGTACAAATTGGTAATAACATATTAAAATAATGTAAGTTCCTTGCTAAACACAGGCCTCTCCTAAAGATTTCCAGATCAACTTGTTAGAAGTGGCTTGCATCCAGTGTGTTCTTTCAACCTTTATCTGGTTATCTGTTCAACTAGTAGGTGGGCATCCAATGCTGCACTTACCAGAGGTATATGTTTAGCAGTAGACTTCCTGTGGCTATTGATGATGAGATGTAGCATGTTTCAAAATGTGTTGAGCTCAAGCATTAATAGAGTGTTAGAAATTGTATTGAAATATATTAACAATTATTATGAACCTACATAGCTCTGATGCAATAATGTGGTATTTGAATAAAATTACAGACATTGATACATACTCCACTGTTAAGAGATTATTTCTTAGGAGAGAAGCATAAGTGCAAATCACAAGGATCTGGCAAATGTTTAGTTTGCGAGGTGTCTAAGCTATTTCAGGTAATTTTCAGTTTTAGCTTAAATTGAATATGTTTTGTAAAAAACTACTATAGACTATAATGTGTGTACAATCTGTGCTTTCAGGAGTTTTATTCTGGAGCCAAAACTCCATTGACTCTACACCGGCTCTTGCATTTGATTTGGACACATGCGCGCCACCTCGCTGGATACGAACAACAAGACGCTCATGAGTTTTTCATTGCAACTCTCGATGTCATACACAGGTAAAGTTGAAAGAAAAACTTTATTTAAATGCAGTTATAACTAAACTTTGCTATGAATATATTTTTTTTGATAATAATTTTTTAAAAAATATCTTGTCCTGACTCCTGTCCTATTCTCAACAGAAATACCGCCAATGTAGAAAATGCTTAACGCCCAACCTCAAGCCTCCTGCATCCGTAAATATGTCCAATAAACAATTCATATTTACAGACACTGCATGAATGGTGTTGAAGATGTGGAGAAGAAAGAAAATGGCCGCTGCAATTGCATTATCGATCAAATATTCACAGGCGGCCTGCAGAGTGATGTTGTTTGCACTTCTTGTTCTGGCGTTTCTACCACAATAGATCCGTTTTGGGATATCAGTCTCGATATCGCCGGTACATCTCTCCAAACCTGCCTAGAGCGTTTCACGAGAGCCGAGCATTTGGGCTCCGCGGCCAAAATCAAGTGCTCGAATTGCCGAGCGTATCGCGAATCCACTAAACAATTGACTTTGGAAAAACTGCCGATTGTGGCCAGTTTCCATTTAAAACGGTTTGAACATTCCTCACAAATTGATCGCAAGATATCCACTTTCATTTCGTTCCCCGCCGAATTGGATCTGACGCCATTCCTGTCGTCGCACCGTCGAGCAGTCGACGTAGGCGCGGCGGATAACAACAACGCGCCGGAAGGAATATTCGAAGACAATCGCTACTCTTTGTTCGCTGTAGTGAATCATTTGGGTTCACTCGACGCCGGTCACTACACGGCTTACGTGCGCCAAATGAAAGGCAGCTGGTTCAAGTGCGACGATCACATGATCACTAGAGCGTCACTGCGCGAGGTCCTGGATAGCGAAGGGTGAGTACTATCTGTCATAACGCCATAACTCATACTGCTCTTATCTCACTCTAATGTGGCTTCGACACAACATATTGCACCTTCAGAACTATAGAGACCTATTCCAAATGTTCAGGACTCAGGATTTACGTCACGTAATGGAATAACCAGGATGACCGCGATTAAAAAAATATTTAAACACTCGAATCTTTATTCCATGTTTCCAAAAAACTAATTTTAACTTGGTTCTATCATCATCAAGTACTTGGCTGAAAGGATTTGGTTTAGTTTTTACGAGCGGTCGCCGGTCGCCTGCCTGACGTGAAACCCTTTTGACATCCAGAAAATCCAGAGAGCGCTGCAAGGTCTGGGATTCAAACCCAGAACGTTTCGATCCTTATTTCATACACTTATGACATTGTTATTATGTCTTATTATCATTTGAATGTTGATTGTTCTTACCCAACTTTTGTCTTGCAGGTATCTCTTGTTCTACCACAAAACAGTTCTGGAGTATGAAGGCGAGGTGTCTTAAGGTATTACTGTACAAATGGATCAATAATAGGGTAGTTTCCTATGTTTGATTTTGTACATTATTTTGGATGTAACAGAAAATAATACGAAAAATAAATTCTTCTGTGAAATCAGCATCAAAATCGATTTAAAAATAAAGCAGTTATTCAATTTTGCAATATTCTTATGAGTAAAACTGGGGGCGTGGCGGTGATATCGCGCTATCTCTTTCGCACGCATGCAGCGGTATGGCCGACGGCACTTGGTGACGTCACTGCTTAGTATTGATGTTATTTGACAGCTACCCCTTCCACCAAATTTCAAAGCTTTATAATTTACTTACTATTGCGCCAATTTTGAAAATTCTTTTTCTATTAGATTTTGGATAGCATACATTTTTCATAATTGTATGTGAAAAAAGTAGTCAACTACCCTATTCTGATAGGTATTTATGGCTATGTATTGCTGTTTAATTTCATATGATTTCAACCCAGAATGCTATATTCATGTTTGGACAAGGTGAAATAAATATTATCTCCTCTCGTGATATTTGTAAATTGATGTTAGACTTGTTTGACTCTCCTAAATCATTCACGAATTTGTTAGAATTAAGCTTTAACATGATATTTATATACTTACGTTTCTGTAGTATGCCCATCATGACTAGTATAGACTTTTAAAAACAATGAAGAATATCAATTCTGTTTTAAGTAAATATGTATTAATTGAAATGCCACTAGCGTACTGGCTACATATTAAATCGCTTAAAACTGAACCTTATGGGCTCATGAATCGTGGCAATGCCATTCAGTCATTAAAATTACCAAGTACCATGGTAATCCGTAATACTCTATGTTCGTCTCACATGTACATTAGATGTTGTCATAATATCCGGAAATTACATCTCCTGTTCCGTGTTTGGCGGATGAAATAGAAATAAAAGGCATTTTTAGCTTTCGAGAAACCTATCAACTTACCTAATAGATATTATCGTATAATCTTAATTATTATTAATCTATACTTAATTTCAATCATAAAAAAACATATTTTCGATTTAATTCCTATAAAATAAAAATGTTTAATAAACGGTAACTATAACTATGATGATGAATAATATGAAATATAATCTTGATGTATCATTCCTATTAAGAAATATTATGAGTGTGTGTGTGTGTGTGTTTGTATTGTATTTATAATGTAATCGTCTGCTGAACAAACATTTCAATCTACCTCTTTTTGTTATTTTCATTTCTATAGAGTCTTACCATATATGAAGTATTCGAAATTGTGAATATTGTTTCTTCTAAGAATCATAATACATAAGAGTGTACATGGGTGCTTATTTATTTGAAAAAAATAAATAAATGAAATCATCACTTCGTAAGCTTGAGTTGAACGATCTGTCGTTCAATAGCTCAATTTTTTTACCTTTCTTATAATGTAAACATTTTGGTTTGATTTTCCAAACAAAACTTCTGTTTTGTAAATTAAATATGTATGTTAAACGTTAATCTCTGATGTGTATGTATTTTAGGGTTTGTATTATGAGAAAGCTTTGTCTATTATTGATGTATATTAAGATTTATTTATTACTTTAATTATTGATTACTTAACTACTGATATCACTTGAACTGAAAAAAACCGTTAACTTGTATAACTGCTTTCTCTATGTACCAGCTCTTGGATGGTTTAAGTAGATATAGTTTGTAACTTATGACTGAACTGACATTAGGTTAATGTGATACTATTTATGACTTTTATTAATGTAATATAGTTGTATGTATTTTATTATGTATGGAGATAAAGGCGCGTTTAGATGGTATGCGTTCAAAGTAAGATTAAATTGTGTTCGATTATTTGCAGTATTTACATCAAGATTTGCACCTAACGCGTGTTATAATGTCAACACTAGCGAGTTTCAATAACAAAATCATTGTAGTTATAAATGTTTATTATCTGACCGCGCCCTTATTTTAAATGATTCATTACATATTAAGGCTTACTCAATGTACTAGCAAATAATCTCTACCCCCTTTGAAGCCCTTTTGGAACAAGGGTAAAATTATACTGAATAAAAATTGTGGTAGTTGCAGTTGCAGGGATTACAACTAAATATTTTTATCGTCAAGCAATTAATATTAGGTCACCATTAGAATATTTCACAAATGCTAAGATGTAGAATATTCATAATTAGATCATAATTTGCTCGTATATTTAAACCTTTATGCATTTAACAATTAATTATGGGGTCCGAGTCTAATCAATTAATTATCCAAAATATCTAGAAAATGCTGATATTGTGATATACCGCAAGTTCATTATTATTATATGATTTTAATTATGAGAAAATAATGTATGCCATTATATTACTTATGTGTACACGTCCTAATGAATTTACCATCAATAAACCTGTAATTATCTTACAGTTTGATAAAAAAAAAAACTTATTAAAATATCACATATGTTATCATAAATATGAAATATTTAAGTATTTGTGTGTTTTACTATCTCTTGGCTAGATAAGGCTACTGGGCAAGCCAGGTTCTAATATAACAAAAAAGTCGTACTAAAAAGTATATGCCATATTTTCGCTGGAAATTTTGTTTTTTTCCCGCGCAAATTATAATTAAAGAACATTGTATGTAATGAACAGAATCGCCAAATGCGACATACAGTACAATCCTTATTGGACTGGATGCGACTTTACTTAGTAATTTAATAAGTATTATTATAATCAATGTAAAATTCAATTCATGTAGGACGATTTTATTAAGTTGATGTTTAGTTCCTTAACCAGGCGTTAGACCATATCATCAATCGTGTCATAGTTTCATTTTAAAACTTTAAATTTGAGTCAATAAAAATTTTTGAAATGAAAGAATTTACTATTTATTTCTATGTTTTGGAGTATGAGTTATGACAGCACTGTTTAGTTGGGTATTGTAAAACTATATAATGAACGTTTTCCATACGAACCCAAACTTGATCTGGGATCCGATCCAGAGATTAAACCAATCAAAATGTAATTTGTAAGAATGTCAAAAAAGACGAGCACGTTGGATCGAAAAAGGATTTCGAAGGATTGTTTATTGAAATCACCGATAAATTCCTGCAATTCGATTTTTGGATGTCGGTTATCGAGAAGACTATACAAAATTATTGTAATTAGTAAAACATCAGAAAACTTTCGAAATATTTAATAAAATATTATAAAAATTAAACAAATTTTGCTTCCAGCAAAACAATACAATGTTAAGAGAAGAAATAAAAAATGAATAAATAAAACTGATGTGAGTCACATTTTACAATACAAAGGCTTTCGAGTCATTTCATGACATTTGTCAGAGTATATAAATATTTTTTTAATTCCATCAACACCAAATTAATACCCGTTTATGAAGGTATTAAGGCTTAACACTTTTATTATTTATTATCACATTACACAATCAGGCTACTGTGTTTTCAAATAACCTTTCATATTTCAGCCTTGCGATTCCATAATACGCTTATTCGAGAAGAGAAATAGTTAATATCCAAAGCCATTTAGATAAACAAGTAAAAGATGAGATGTAGGAAGGCACAAAGAATAGTTCAAATAACTTAATAACGGTATAATGAGTTTCAAAGATTAAGTAAATAATCCAAATGACTGAGATACAAATATCAAGCTCTTATCCTTCCCGAGATTAGAAATGTGTTTTGCGCTTACATCTAATAGCTACAATTTATTGAACGTTATAGATATTTTTTTTCGGAGTAATTGCGTGTGCTTTTCTCCTAATGCATGAACTATTAAACAGATCCATCGAGTTCACTACATTGTTGACTAGGATGTGAACATTATTTCGAGATGAACTTTTTATATCCTAATGATTAGATAGATTGGATGCGACTATTTGATACATGGTAACAAGAGAGTATAATTATTGTGGTAAGCACGCAGCTCTTCCGTAACTTCGATGATGAGTTATAGGGCTTGTTTCACGATGTTCAATAAAATGGTAATCGTTAGTTAATATATTAAGTAACTAAGTAGATATAGCTCATTTGATTACGATTATTGGGAGCATTACTAGCGTGTCATATTTGGTCGAGTTAAATCCGACGAGCATTAACTCATGAGACGTGAAACATTTATGCCAATACATCAATACATTTTATAATGTAAGTACAAGCATATTTTATAAACATTATTATATGTTTTTAAACTATTAAAACCAAGTCTACCTGCGTGGTTTACACCATCAACAATAGCTAAAACCTTGAACAATTTTTGTTATAATTACATATATGAGTACTATATATTTTTTTATATTATGTGATATAAACAATGCCAAGTCGCCATTTACTAGGCCGTTCATATGCAACTTTGCTCTGAACAGCTTAGTAGATCTAGCAACAACAAAATCATATTTAAGGATTCACTATTAGAACTTAGGATGCCTATTTTGACAGATAAAAGTATAATTATTTTTACTTTTTTGTACTGCATAACGCTTTTCTTATGGTGCATGGACAAAAGATTACAATTGACCAACAATATCACAACTACTTTCATAATTTTGCCATTAGCAACAGTGAAATACTGACGTATTAATGACCACTATTATTTCTATCATCTGAAACATACTAGTTAAATGTTCAAGGCAGCGCTGGTTATTAGTGAAATGGTAATGATTGGAAGTTTAGTTTTTTTTTGCGACGTGTGCACTAGTAGGCGTCTCGTCCAACAAATTCTCTAGCTGCTTGACGTCAGTGACGGGGAGGGAGCACGCGTACCGCCTGCACACGTAGGCAGTGGGCACATCTGAGGACCTCACGCGGTTCAACACTGGAAAAGTAAAACAAATAATTATAAAATGACTTCTTATATTTACGCGAATGTTAGACATTGAAATAAAACTATTTTGCGGATTTTATCGCGGTTTTATATCGCGGTATAATTATAAAATGAAGGTAGATATTGTAACATTAACTTTTCGGACCACCAACACCTCAGTCCGCCCCGTGACCACGAAGTGCTGCAAAGCCTTCGAAACGTCGGGAGAAAATATTAATTAAAAAACCACGATAAAATCCGCAAAATAGTTTTATTTCAAAATAATTATAATTTATGCAGTTTATAGGGATTATTTGCAACCGATAATAAATGCATTGATATTTTAGTTTACACAATCCTATTTATACTATGTTTACTACTGTCAATCTATGTATTCACTAGGTCATGACCACCAGATTTTATGTCGCCAAAATATAGTAGGCTTATTAACAGTTCAAGCACTGTGTTGCTACCACAATTATTATTATTAGATTAGGACGCAAACAATCAGGAAGTATTATTTTAACATCATTGATTGTTTTATGTCTCTATACAACTTATGAACAACAAGAAGTACGTAACGCGTTATGTCGTACGTACGTACACAGACAGTGCTGTAACTTTCCTTTTATGCGCCCGGTGAGAGTTTTAATAACAGCGTCAATAAATAAAACCACATATTCTTCTTTATCTCTGCTAACATTGTGCCAAAAAGCATCCATGGACAACGAATATTTTGACCAAAAATCCCAGTTTTTATTTGTAATATTATTTTATAGTTTAGTGCGAACGTGGGGTGTACGAGAGTGTATTTCGGACTGAAAGTATGATATTACCGCTGCTACGAATTCTCGGTAAAGTAGTAGTAGTGGCATTAGGCGTATCGAATTAAAATTACTTTTAATTCATATTTATTTTGTTCAATACTTGATTTTTTTATTTTGAGTACCTTTCAGAGTGTTATTTTCAAGAAGAGATAAGTATGTGGTTTCATTTAGTAACGCAATGTCAAAATGACCCTGTATAACCCAAAACTTGGCTTAGTCACCAGCCTAATGATGTAATGACCACATTTCTGTGCCCCACCAGGCTTTGTGCCTGGACACCGCTGGCGCCGCCTTAGTTACAACACTGCGAACGTAGAAATCGGTACTGAAGCTTTATCAATCTGTTACATGTTTAGCGTGTGATGGGCGTCAATAACCATGGGCTGGTGAATACATGGGTACTAAAGTGACAGTAAAAATAAAAATAAAAAATAAACTACTTTATTCATGACGTAGGCGAACATAGTTGCACTTATGATAAGTCAAGATACATTAAGTTGATTATAATAACTATTATTAATTCCAAAGGTCACTTATATAACTACCGACATTTTTATTAGGAGTAAAATCAATGATGAAAATAAACAAAACAGTCAGCTCGGGCTGGCCGAAAAGGGGATATAAAAAAGAGATCATTTTTGTTACAGTAAATTATATCGTGCGACTCACGTATGTCGGACATACCGGCGGCGTCGGCGGCGGGGTCGGCCACGCACAGCACGCGCCCCGGCAGCAGCCGCGCCCGCACCGCGCGCACCAGCTCCAGCGTGCGCGGGTCCGAGCACCCGCCGGAGATCAGCACCTGCGGACCATACCACACACTCAACACATATTCACAATTAATGGACCTTGATAATAAAACAACGTCGTGGGTGGGAAGAAGTTTACTGGTGGTAGGTCTCTCATGTGTAAGAGTCCGTCTGGGTGGGTACTACCGCAATGTCTACTTCTACCGCCAAGCAGCAGTATGCATACACTGTTTTGTTTCGGTTTGAAGGACATTGTAGCCAGTGTAACTAGTGGACATAATGAGACTTAACATCTTATGTCTCAGGATGACGAGCGCAGTGGAATGTCACACAGTACTTTATAACTCAAGGTGCTGGGTGGTTTTGCTACTGTTCATGGGTGGTCGTATCGCTTACCATCAGGCGAACGGCATGCTCGTCTCGTCATTCAAGATAAATAAAAAAAATGGAGGAACAATACGAAGAAGGCTGACCAAGCCATCATGCGAGATAAATATTCGAGAATCGAATTGGATAGCCTCCTTCTTCTTCCTTAAAAATGGCCGTTGCATCGGTGATTTTACTAATGTCAACTGAGTAGATGTTAAAATACGTATACATATGTATGAAAATAGAAATTAATAAAAAGTAAATTTTATTTATTGTATCTTGTGTATTAGAGTTTATTCATAAAAATTTAAATAATAAAATTCTTGTATAACTTTATTAAAATTAAATTTGACCCAAAGTGGACTAAAAAATATCGACGGCGAGAAGGAGCAATGGGACAGCACATTTGACATTAGAACCAAGCACAGAATAACTAGGTAGGTTGTTATTATTTATCAGAGAAACGAGGAACACAAAAACGACAGAGTCATTGAAATAAAACTATTTTGCGGATTTTATAGCGGTTTTTTAATTTGTATTTACTCCCGACGTTTCGAAGACTTTACAGCCTTCATGGTCACGGGGCGGACTGAGGTTATACATAGTAATAAAATCCGCATAATAGTTTTATTTCAATGTCTAACATTCGCGTAAATATAAGAAATCATAACAAGAGAGTCAATAAAAAAAATCATATGATACCTAGTGAAGAAGTCGTTGTTATTAGATAAGAAACAAAATATTCAAAACGGACCTGGGTCGGAGAATCATTGTAGAACATAAGCGCCGACATCATCTCTGGCAGAGCAGTAGGGGAGTCCTTGAGTCGTTTACCGAACGCGACGAGGATCTTCTTAGCCATGTCCCTTTCTTTCTCTCCCCCTTCAGCCTTGGCACTCTTGTCCGCATAAGCAGCAATGCGTTGCAGATTATGGCACGAGACGCTATTACCCGACGGCTCTGCTCCGTCCTGATCTGAAAGTATACATGAAGTTTTTACTGGCTGCTTTAAAGTTAATGACGAGCGGTACTGTAGTTTAAAATGAATTGGCCAAACCTTACTAATGGATTATAGAGCATGTATGTTGTAATGTAAAGCTGCAGTAAGTGCAGTAGTATGTGGAGCATATGTTAGAATTATTAAAATCAGAATTTCGGTCGGCATTACAATGTGCCTGGTAAGCAGATTACAATATATATTATTATGTCATCTGATACGAATACTTATATTACAGTGCTTTTAGGCAACATTCACTGGGGCATAATATTTGGTTTGATACACTTAGTGGCTAATACCACTGTGGTAATAAATAGTAGCTGTAATAAAATTAGAACTTAGATGCACCTACCTTCCTTTAGTCTCAAAACAACTGTACTATCTTCTGCAGAGCAAGTGAAGTAACCCCCTTTATCTGAATCCCAAAATAGTTCGTTTTGTGTCTCCTGAAGCTCACGCGCCCATTTCAGCCATTGTAAATCTAATGACGCTTCGTACAGGTCCAATAAGCCCTTTATCAAAAATGCGTAATCATCCAAGAACCCTTTGATTGGTTGCTCACTGAAAATCGAATTAATATTTAATGCATATAAATTGCTTGGAATAAAATTTTGCAGATCTTAAATAATACTCACGTTTGAGCGATTGATCCATCATCAGCTCTATAACAGGAATGCAACAATGTTTTATTAGAGGCATCATACAAATGATCTCTAATAAAGTTGGCTGTTTTTATGGCATCCTCTACATAATCTTTGTCGCCCAAACCTTGACCAGCCTGTGCTAGGCCAGAGAGCATTAAACCATTCCAAGAACATAATATTTTTGAATCCAGATGTGGGCGTGGCCGTTGTTGACGTTTGTCATATAAAATTTGAATAGATTCTTTGAGAACTTCTTCAAACTGATCAAGAGTTATACCAAATTTTTTAGCTGTATCTTCTTTACTTCCATAAATTATTAGAACATTTTTATTTGTCAGCTCACCATGAGGATCGCTATCTGGCGAAATATTACCTCCTTCTTCGACGCTGAAATAGTCGCAAATTATATCCAAATAGGAAATTGAGTTAATTTTTTTGTCATTTAACAGTGACTTTAATTCCTGGAATTCCCATACGCAAAATGCCCCTTCCTTCTTATGTGGTGCTCCAAATGTAGGATACGAATCAGCATCTTCAGCACTGTAAAATCCACCTGACTCATGTCTCAAATCTCTGTTCACATATTTAATAATGTCACGAACAACATCTGCATAAAATTCATCTTTAGTTGCAAGATATGCATCAGTGTAAGCAACCACCAATTGCCCCTGGTCATATAACATTTTCTCGAAATGAGGAACATGCCAGTTATTATCAACTGAATAACGGGCAAAACCACTGGATACATGGTCATGGATACCACCTTTCGCAATTTTCGTCAAAGTGTATAAACACATGTTTAAACATTTCTTGCCTTCTGGATGAGTTTTGTCACGAGCATAATAGTGGAAAAGAAAGTTAAAAATGGAAGCTTGAGGAAATTTTGGTGCAGTGCCAAACCCACCAAATTCTGGCTCATATATGGACATGTATCTAAGAACACATTTATCCCAAGTACCTTCATCTGGAACTGATGTTTGTCCTTCCCCTTCAGACACAAGAGATATTTTCTGTAAGGCATCCATGATATTGTAACTGGCCTCTACAAATTGATCACGGTTTTCTTTCCACTTCTTAGCAAGACTTAAGAGGATAGTTTTAAACCCAGGTCTTCCCCAACGGTCTTGAGGTGGGAAGTGTGTGCCACCGGTAACAGGCTTTAGATCAGGGGTGAGAAAAACAGACATGGGCCAACCACCACTACCAGTAGTGGCCATAACAAACAGCATATAAACTCTGTCAATATCAGGCCTTTCTTCTCTGTCTACTTTAATGTTGACAAAATGTTCATTCATCACTTTGGCAACATCCTCATTTTCAAAAGACTCTTTTTCCATGACATGGCACCAGTGGCATGTAGAATAGCCAACAGAAAGGAAGATTAATTTATTTTCTCTTTTAGCTTTATCAATGGCTTCTTGGCACCATGGGTACCACTGTACAGGATTATTAGCATGTTGCAGTAAGTATGGTGACTTTTCAGAAATCAGACGATTTGTGTGTTTTGGTTTTGCAGCTTCTGGTGGATCAGATGGAGTTGTCATTATGATCTTAGTATCACTTATACACCTTTTGAGTTGAAGAGTTGTTAAATTGTTGTGGCTAAATGAACAGACCCTGTGGACAATTTAATTATTCCTAAGTCCTTTACTATTACATTAATTTGTTGCCAATCACTTACTATTTCCATTTTCAATAAAATTTTATTTAGTACACCTGTCATTGCCGTGTCAAGACTAAATGCTCTTCCTATTTATATTTTTCTATAGGGATTTAAATTATTTCAATTTCAATCGTCGGTACGACTGCAAGGCTGAGGTCTCGGGTTCGATCCCCGGGTCGGGCAAAGTGATATTGGATTTTTCTATTCAGTATCAGCCCGGAGTCTGGAATTTGTGCCCGATATGGCGATAGGCTCGCCCCCTATCACATCATGGGACGGAATACGCTTGGCGAAAAGTGGGTGCACTAGTTGCGCCTCTGCCTACCCCTTCGGGGATAAAAGGCGTGAGCATGCGTATGCGATTTGTATTACACTTGGTAAATGGTAATTGCCAAATAGCAATGACCTTGCTTGGTACCAATATAAATATATTATGGTATAATAACCATTGGACTGCCTTGGTGGCGTAGTTGTATTACGTCTTTATTTACGGTACAACTGCAATGCTGAGTGTCTCGGGTTCAATCCCCAGGTCAGGCAAAGTGATATTGGGTTTTTCTATTCAGTGTCAGCCCGGAGTCTGGAATTTGTGCCCGATATGGCGATAGGCTCGCCCCCTATCACACCAGGGGACGGAATACGAATGGCGAAAAGTGGGTGCATTAGTTACGTCTCTGCCTACCCCTTCGGGGATAAAAGGTGTGAGTGTGTGTAACAACCATTGGTGAAGCTAGAGTTATATTCCAGGAAGGGCCAGTGTCCTCAACCTAAAAAATAAAATATCTTCTGTTTGCTAGCCGAAATGAAATTTAGTTTGTTTGAAAAAATTATAGTAGTACAAGGCTGCCTCAAAATCCTTGGGGTGGGCACCTAGGAATTCAGGGGTGGGCACAGCCCACCCAGACCGCATCTATATTCGCCTATGATAACAACATAACATTATCTAATCACTGTACATTCACTTTATAAGGATTTTGCTAACTAATTAAGGACAAATAAACAAAAGGTATTGCAAATCCGTTTCAGAACATATTTACAAGTATGAATAGTAAACAGATACAACTATTATATCCCCCATTTTACTATATTTACGTTCTTTTTTCCGTGATTTACGAATAAGCTTGAAATGTAAACAATAACAAGGTCACATAACAGTATCGGAAATAGCTTCCCAACACCCTATTTTCGGCATTTAAATCAATGTGTATAATATAATTGGCAACATAATTAACTATCATTGTGATTGAATACTCACCTTTTCTGCAGACCAAAATCCCTATTAATGCAAATTACGTTGGTAATAAGCGGTTCTTTCGTAGTGTTTTGGTTTAGATTTATACTTTTAAATCTGTTGTCGCCCGTCGACAGTCGCCGCAACAACAATGCGGCACGGCCAGTAGGCATAATAGAATATTAAACAATGAATTGTGAATATCACAACATGGAATTTCGCTTTATTTTTATTTATCCTTACATAATTTTTTCACGGCGAACTCCACGACGAAATTTATTTTGACGTTTGTATTCGGTGTTGCTACTAAAAAGTTTATATTATTTATTATTTTTCTACCCACATAATACTTACAGTATTTATCAACACATAATATTATGCAGAAAATTAAATAAATGATAATAATTTCTAAATAGTAATTACACCCAAAAAAATTTAATAATAATTTAATTTATTCATTTGTAAAAACTTGAAGCTTTGGGCAGTTGCCCAGAGTTGGTTGTTGGTTGTTGTAAAAAAAAAAATATTCTATTTTTTCCCTATTTCCGTTTCTCATCTTGAAAAAAAATATTTATGGGGTCCTTGCAGAGACCATAATATAGCCTCTTGTGACTAGTATAGTCTAGTGACTAGTGTTATACTCTTTGCTTGGGAACTGTACTACCTATTATCTAACTATTATGAGGAGATTTAGTTGAAACCAGCTGCAACTTCTATAAAGTATTACAAGGCCAATGTGAATTTTGGTCGCATTATAATATATTTTATTGACTATTGAAATATTATCCATTTCAATTAATGTACTCTAGCATCTAGGGTATTTTTAGATGTATGTTGTACTTACTTACTTCTGCGATCGTAACAAACCGTTAGTACTAATTTACATTGGCCCCTACAACTTACAATTTGAAGTAGTGGTTACATACTCTTTGCTTACAATGTAGTATATAGGTAAAGTTGTTTATTTACCTCCATACCATACCAGCCCTGTATTATATACTACTCACTGCTGAGCACGGGGCTCCTCTAGAACTGAGAGGGTTAAGGCCTTAGTCCACCACGCTGGCCTAGTGCGGGTTGGCGGACTTCACATACCATCGAAATTCAGAGAACTTCTCAGGTATGCAGGTTTCCTCACGATGTTTTCCTTCACCGTTAAAGCGAACGATAATTCACAAAGAATACACACATATCTTTTTAGAAAAGTTAGAGGTGTGTGCCCTTGGGTTTTGAATCTGCGGACATTCGTCTCGGCAGTCCGTTCGACTCCCAACTAGGCTATCGCCGCTTTTTTACAGATTTGGTATTTTCTTATATAAGTAGGTACTTACAGTTATTAAGTAGGTATTGCATGTATTATTGATTTATTTATTATCTCTGATTCAACACTTGATTGCATAATACCGTATAATGCAGTGTTATGTTTTGGCTTTTGGGTATGATTATTACTCCTGTGGATGACCTATAAATAAACTAAACTAGTATAATTTTGTACTGATATAAGAAGGTACGCTTTTATAGTAAAAAAATACGCATATCTACTATGCATTAGCAGCGTGCTAGCATTGCATTACATATTATAATTATTGTTGACGCAATCTTCAATATCTATTTCACGTTATTGCTCCTTTCAATTAATCAGGCGCTTCGTGTGTTATTATTTTACTAAATTCGTGAATTAATTAATAATGATATCAATTACTATTCTGAGATTTTAGATGACTATGATGATATAAGAATCCTACTAATATTATAAACGCGAAAGTATGTGTAAATGGATGTATGTTTGTTACTCTTTTACGCAAAAACTACTGAACGGATTTCGATGAAATTTGGCACACAGGTAGGTAAAGTCCTGGATTAACACATAAGCTACTTTTTATCGCGGGAAATATAAAGCGGGACATTTATCCCGGAAAATCTTTTTAACGCGGGCGGAGCCGCGGGCAAAAGATAGTTAACTAGGTATATTTCTTACTAGCTTTTGCGCGCGGCTCCGCCCGCGTGGATAAGTTTTTCCGGGATAAAAAGCATAGCACTCAGGAGTAATGTAGCTTCCTATTAGTGAGAGAATTTTCAAAATCGGTCCAGTAGTTCCTGAGATTAGCGCGTTCAAACAAACAAACAAACAAACTCTTCAGTTTTATAATATTAGTATAGATTAAATTCTCAAAGATTTAAGGGAAGCAGTGTGCTTTTTGCGTGTAGCGAACTGTTCATGTAACTTAGGCAATCATCATCATCATCAGCCACATGACGTCCACTGCTGAACATAGGCCTCCCCCAAAGATTAATAAAGGTACCAGGAACACGCTGGATGCAGGCCGCTCTTGACAGGTCCGTCTGGAAACATAGGGAATAGGGTTTAATTTTTATTTCACAGCCCTTTAACCTAGCTCTTGCTCTATGAATAAGATGACGATGAAAACAGTATGTCGGTAGGTGAATTTCTGTCTTTATAAACGCTTCATCACAGAAAGTTTTATACATGTGTCAAAACCCAGGCATAGAATTTGAACCATTCTATCGACCTAAATTGAACTGAAAACTATAATGATTATTTATAACCTTCTATGTATTTATCTACAATGTTTTACTGTTAATTCAAGTACAATATTTTTAAACTATAGATAAATATTAAAACTATATTGCATAAAGCTCTATTTGATGTCGTAAAAATCCTTTAACATACGTAACGACTTAATTATAAATATACTAAATGCCTTACATATGTACTCCCCACTGCTCCCTAGCATAATGGTTCAAAGATTTAACCCCACATAACCTTTATGGACCACCCGTTTCATCCGAAATAGGTAGTTTTTTTCGGCCACATTCAAAATGTTTGCTGCATAAGGTAATTATGACATGTGGCGGAGTTGATTAGATTCAGTGGTGAGTCGGCGCCATTCTACGATGGATAGGAACTTGCTAAACGCATAATTATAACTTCTCATAGAATTTGTTTTGTGTATGTCAGACGGATAATATTGTCCTAAAGACTATTGGAGGAGTAAAACAGTTACTTACAGATCTTGGTACAATTATAATAGTTTTGTTGATGAAATTCAAAATGTTCTTCACTTGTTAGACCAATGTTCATTATGGTTATCAACTATAATCTTAGAGCTCTTTGTTATCAACCAAAGTAATTGAATAGTTGAGATATACATAATAATATACTTAGTCCATATAATAAGTGCCTGTGACTTCATCCTACTAACGAAAGTTTGTAAGTATGGATGTATGGATGTTTGTTACTCTTTCACGCAAAAACTACTCAAAGGATTTTGATAAAATTTGGTACACGGGTAGATTATGTCCTGGATTAACACAAAGGCAACTTTTTATCCCGGGAAAATATAAAGCGGGACTTTTATCCCGGGAGAACTTACTCAAGCGGGCGGAGCCGCGGGCAAAAGCTCGTAAGTAATATTTATCACTTGATAATTGAGATAAATTGTTGTTGCAGTGTAACTGGATTCAAGTATGTTTAAACGCGGTAGCATAACAGATCGTTCTAATCACATGTGCAATAAACCGCTTGAAAAGCATCTCCATGCATGTTTGATACCCTCTTGTGCTCTTAACAGTACGCATGCGCTGAAATCCGGACGCCATTTTCACTTTCACTGCCGCTAGTGTTTTGACGTACAATAAATACCCACCGCATTGCTAGGCCTAATGTGTTCTTGACACGAAACATGAAATTTTGGAAATGGAGTTTACCGTGAAGTTCCTTTTATGATAGCTATGTGGACGGTTAGGGAATTTGTTAAAGGTAAGTGTTTATTGGTTATGTTTTGTGTCACGGTTTGTTTTCATTGGTTATACCGTAGTTAAGTCAATTTGAATTTAAGTAAACGCGGCATCGCTTTATTTTAAAGATTTTCTTCAAATATTAAATTTATAAAGTGTTATTATATAACTAAATGTTTGCATACCAAAATAAATTATTTGTTTCAGTATAAAATTTACATAAACATGTCTTACATATTTGCAAAATGATACAAAAATATGCTATGTAGTTGGTGTATGTGCTTATTATACAACTTATCTAAAGTGAGGTACTCGGTTCAATCAAATATTTGAATCAAATGTGAGCATTACACTCAAAAACTTAAGAAATTACGATCACGTGTTCGAATCGTATGTGCGAGAGTTAAGTGGGGTATGAAATTGCGGTCCGTTGCCATAGAAACGAGAAGAGGGTTGAAGCCCTCCTCGACTTACGTTTTTCACCCGTGGCTGATTGCCTATCTCACTAGTACGAAAATTGAATAATGAATCCTAACTAACTTGGTCAGAGATGGCGAACGTATTTTGCGTAAATTATTATGCAATGTAGAGTTCATGTTACAATTCATCCTTTATACATGTGAAGTTAAAGCGCTTTATGTTCTTCGTATCATGACTTATGCAGGTACATGTGAAAACGAGATAATATACACAAACAATAATCAAAATAATTCTTCGATAGTATTTTAATTCTAATACTTGATATGGCTTTTGATAAAAAAAATATTGTGAAATAATTACTTTTTTATTTTTTGGGCTTTCTACGTAAGTACTTACAGAATGTTTGTAATCATAGAATTTTGCAACATTAAAACACATTGTCGCGTCAATATTGACAAAATGAGTATGATGAGTGGCAAAGAGTAGGTATAATATATACTAGGATTAGTGGTCAGATGCCCCTTTTGGTGGTAAATTATGTATATTGGTTTATCTATATTAAGTAGAAAAAGTGTTTATGCACTTTAGACAATACATGCTTTTAAATTTTAAATGGTTTTCTACATTATGTGAAAATGCGAATAAAGTTTAACTTAGTATCGGACCATTGGGCTTGCAACCCCACAGCATGCAGCTCTACGTTTATAAGCTTTAAGGAACGTTGATGTATGCCTTTACAAATCTAATACATATTCCAATCAGACAAAAATTATCTGCTTCCGCAATTTGTTTGACATATTTTATTATGTAATAGATATGGATCTGTCAAGATTCAAATTACGGACGTGGCGCGTGTGTATAATATGAACTTGTTCAATAGGTATCTATTCAACACTGAATGTTTAATGTACAAGGACTTGCCTGCGGATCTACTTAGTTGCATCCTATCGATAACTATTACTTTATTTCAGAGATATTATTCTTACTTACATTCGTAAGCGGTTCCACTTGTTTGTTTTCTTATAAACGAAATAAAATTCATTCGTTTTCTGTATCATACGTACCATAAAATTGTGTAAATTAATAATGTAATTTTTGCGCAACTTTGATTGTACTTACTCAAGTAGAGTATACTATACTCAGATACTCATCTCATACTTTAGATACTCATCCATACTTATGTTATAAATAAATGTCTGTTACTCTTTCATGGCTGAACTATTGAACTGATTTCGATGAAATTTGATATGGAGATAATTTGAGACCTTGAGAAGAAGAGAATTTTTATCCTGGGAAAATGTACTTATAGCACGACTTTTATCCCGGAAAAACGTTTCTACGCAGGCGGTGACGCGAGCAACGGCTAGTAATTAATACACCAATAAACAAACCGACGCGACGCGACGTACTAAAGTTGCATTGTAAAATATATCATTACGTTAATAACATGAATGTTAACTAAACTAATCACATGTAAGTAAGTTATAAGTGTTCCCACATTGGTAGAGATGGCGTTTAAATAATCATTTATATAGTTCAATTATACTAGAACCTATAAAGTCTTACAAATTCAAAGAAAGCATGTACGCCTGTTAAAAGTAATATTTTTTGTTCTTAGACTTTAGTGAAATCCATTTTGCAAAATTTCAAGCATATTGAAATAATACTATTTTATCTACTGTACGAACTCTATCTATTATTATTTATTTAACACAGAAGTAAATAACTGAGCTCTTAACAAGTGGGACTTAGAAAAACAAAAATACTTCGCTAGCTAATTTGTTTATGTTTTGTATTTATTTGTACTAAGGTGTAGCTAAAGTTGTGTTCGCGCCGACTTAGTGTCCGTACGTCACCTGGGTCCCCCATTGAAAATCAGCGCTGCAGTATCAGTCAAGCTGATGCTGCAGCAAGAAGCTGAATGGGGGTTCCCGTTGTTGGCACAATGCATGCATTTATTTTATATTTGTTTGTATTTAGTTTTTCTCCCTTTTTTTTATAAAAGATACATGTACTGCTTGTGTTAATAATAAATATTTTTTTTTTCTTTCTTTCTTTCTTTCTAGCTTTGCAAACATTTGAGGAGCAATAAACACTGATTTAGTTAATAACTGCGAAATAAAAGTAGCACAGTGAGTTCACACCGACAGCTGTGTTCAAAACCATGAAAGTTCTAATCAGACGTTAGGCGCAAGGTCGTTTAAACATAAATTGCATTGTTTTTAAATCAGGTCAAGTACGAATTACGTACCTACTAATATCAAAAGGGGGAATTTTGAATAGCTGAACTTGAACCTTGATGTAATGGCGATAACTAGCGTTAATTTGGGGAATTCGGCTGTAATATTATACGAAGTAGTAGGTAGGTACTTTTATTCGTTTTCGATTTTTTTTATTCCATCGCTGGTGTTTATTGTGCAATTGGAGCTTAGTATTTTTAAGCTGAATAATGATCACTTTCTCGGTGGTCTTCTCGTATTGCGTGCGCTGTACAACACCGCTCGTGAGTTCCTGGGTTCGAATCCCGGATCGAGAAAAGTGATATTGGGTTTTTCTGCTCATAATATCTGCCCGGAGTCTGGAATGTTTGCCCGATATGGCAATAGGCTAGCCTCCTATCAAATCATGGGACGGACCACACATGGCGAAAATCGGATGCACTAGTTGTGCCTCTGCCTACCCCTTCGGGGATAAACGCGTGCCACGTGAAATTGTGTGTGAATAATTATCATAAAGTTTTTCCTTGTTGCAGGTATTTCAAAAGTGGGTAACTAGTGAAATTAACGTGCCTTATGAACCTACTCCATTTTACCCGAAAATTATTATTTTACTAGTTTCTGCCCAATGCATGTCTATTGTAACGCGATATCGTCCACAAACGCGACACTTGTTCTGTCCTAAATTAGGAAGTTATGTCATAAGATTTTGACCCACTGAAGTTTACCTTGTTACCATTATTTAATATCTCGTTGATAAGATTTTAGCTTTTTCCATATGAGTGAATTGGAAAATTGTAGGCATTCGTAAATAATACGTATCGGTAGAATATATCCCGAAAATATGTACATGGGATTCAAGTTGTGAAGCCGCCGGTGCAGTAGAGTGGATGGTGTTGCCAACAAGATGTCTGTGTGGGTGGGCAGAGGCGGCGAGGAGCGCGCGCCGCCGGCCGCACCCGCGCCCTCCACTCTTCTCTCGAACAATACCTCCATGGAGTCCGGGATTGAAGCGGGAGTGCTTCCCACAGTCACGGGATCCCTTGCTTCGGCTCGGGATTCACTGGGCTCACTGTCCCGTGCCGCGGAGCCGCTCTACGACACGGATCACACGGACCTCGGTTCGGAATTGGACGAGGCGGAGATCCGAAGGGAGTTGATGCATGATGTAAGTTTGTCATAAGAAGAAAAGCGATTAAAATTATACTTTAACCCGTCAACGCCCGCTTATATATAGTTATAAGCTAATTTCCTTATATAAATGAACATCAGTGTCCACCGCGGGCGTTGAACGATTAAATATTATTGCTTACTAAATATTACTTTCAATATCTATATAAACCATTGAGCTCTAATTTTATACAATATGTGGATGATTTTTATAATAATATGATGAATGATTATTTTTTGTTGTTGCAGAAATGGCGACTTTTGTTTGACCGAGTAAGTAAAATAATATATTTAAATTGACCCATTACTTATTTAATAGGTAGGTACGTTATGTGAAATTATGAACTAAACAGATCAATTTTTCGTAAATTTTTGTAAACCCCGTAATCTAATAAGTGATAAACTTGCTATAATTGGCGTTGACAACAGAAGCTTCTCATATTTTAAAGTCATAATTTAATAACATAGGTTGCAGGATACGTCATAAACAATGTTCGTGTCAGCTGAATATATAAAATCTTAACTTTTACGATTCGAAAACAAATTTCAAAGAATATCCCCGATTTTGACTTATTAAGATGTATAATAGCTCGGGCCAAAATTTTGAACAATAAGACGCGGCGGTTGCGCCTGCGATCAAACGATGTGTGGTCACGTACCATGCATAGAGATAATAGAAGGAGAAGATAGGGGTGCTTGTATATTTTTTGTGCCACTGTTTTTGGAAACGAATGAAAATGTCATAACTGAAGTACGCACAAGTGTGAACTGTTAGATGGCACGTGATTATGACAGTCGGGATGCTATGTTGAAATTATAATTAGGTGTTTATAGACGTGACTGTGTCGGGACATCGTTTGAATTAAACATGTCTCTTATGATAATTGCAGTTCGACCCGGAAGGTTTCGGTGAGATTCCGTGGCCTGATTTCTTGCAGACGCTGCAGCATCCTGATTTCATAGCCCAGGTGCCTAGCCACAAACGAGAAGTAAGTTCTATTCCAAATACGATATGTTTTACGCTTAAATTTGGATTTATTATAATCAATTAAATATTTTCAGATACTATTAGACAAAGCCCGCAGCGCGACGAGCAACGCCATCACCTTCCAAGAGTTCATCAATGTGGTGAGTCAGTTCAAACCTTAAAATAAATTGTGTGTATTTTTTCCCTGACGGAACGACCGCACTTTATCTAAGAACTATTATTGCTGATGTCTGTCCAATTAAACCGATAAATTCGTTTTTATACGCGCACGTGTAATAAATACGACAATATATGCGTCACGCGGAGACGATCGTCGGTCGCCCTTTGCCTTAGTGGGTTAGGTTATGTCTCCGCGCGTTGCCTCCCACTATACAAGACAACTAAATTAAGATGCAACGCCGATTACACTTGACTCCAGCCCGTCCGAAAACCACTGGAGTCACAAAAACAAAATCTCACCCGAGTGTAGTTTCCCTGTGACAAGATACGGAATTCTTAACGCAAACTACACGGTTTAGTGATACGAAACCATTGTCCCAAAAGGTTCTCCTTATCGGGGCCTACTGTCGGACCCGAAGGTCGATAAGCCACGGCGCGATTTATTAGGTGGACATTTATTTTTGTACGGTTAAATATATTATCTTAAATGCGTATTAACACTGAGCACAGTCGTTTATTAAGAATTTGTTTTTATTTTGATATCATCTTAAAAGGATGTCTATGTGTTTTAATTTTATCTTAAATATACTAATTTAAGTTTGGTTGGGATTAAGGATGAAAATAGTTATTAATTAAGATAAGATATTTGCTGAGTTTTATAGCTAAATTAATTTATAAGATACCCTTTAAATATTATTTTATCAATATTCTCATTAACATAAATAAAACTTAGCTAATTTAAGAGTTTTGTTGAATAATTAGATGTTCTCGTCGGGGCAACCCTCATACATTACTTTAATGTACAAATATGCCAAGTACAAGTGTGGCCGCAATTAATTTATTCTCAGGAGGTAGGCGATATTTTTAACAATATTTGCATAAAAGAATCTTAAGAAGCACTTTAAGTCGACCTAATGTAGCTCGTGAATTATATCCCCTGCATTTATTAATTGAGTTATTTGAAAGGGACCACTTATAATTTAATAAGGTTATTGAGCTTAATGATCCGTGATAGCGGCTAATTTTGTATTACTATAAGAGTTAATAGAATATTATGGCGATGGTTCCGATATGTATTTATTATGATTTTAAAGTTAACTGCTTTCATTTTATATTTAGTCTACGTGGGTGTTGCTTGCGCTACCTAGAGTCACATAATTTATGTGTAAATTTTGTTTACTATGAAATAGGAACTTACCTATCTTATTTATAATTATTGTTTTAATTATAAAGCTATTATAATGCCAATCACATATTCTACGTCTACGTCCAGGAATCGGAAGTTACTGATACTACAGTAGTCACAATAGGTAGCTACAGTCATCCATCATTACATCATCGGGAAGGCGGATACGCGATTGTCGAGCATCTTGCACTAATGACTATTCTTCTGTGGTTATTTTAGTTTCCAGACTTTATTTTCTTCCTTGCGCCACTAATCAGTTTTGTTTTTCGATGGATGCGTTTTACGTTAATAAATTTTCCTTATTTGTCCCGTCAATGTAAAATCAACTCGTTTGGTAAAATGGAAATGTAAAGAACGAATGAGAAGCGGCCATATTTAACTTGTCTACCGTGTTTAAGAACACAATGTGTGAAATCTTGCGATTCACTTCTTTGTGTCATTTTAAGAAAGTTAAATTAAGACTGCGAGTTGTTTCAAGTTGTCTGTGAAAGACTTTGAATAAGTTGTTTGTAAGAAGCATTGGTTCCCGGAATTTATAATTTTATAACTTGTTTTCTGTATTCAAATACGTTAAGCATCTACATTTTGTGCTTGAAACACATTATCTTTTCAGTTTGCATTCCGTGTTCAGTTGGCTAAATATTGTGATCACTTATTGAGTTTTGTTAAAATAATTTTGATATGTAAGATAATAATAAAAACAATCTCGGCGAGGATATTTGAATTTATTTTGTTTGTATAACTGCGTTTAGTTGTCACATTCGTTCCTTGATTTCATCGGAATATGTTTCACTTACATTGTGCGGACGGCCGTAAATCAAAATTAAATTCGACATATAAAGAGACAACGAGGGACGGTGTAAAGTCGTGGGCGTTTGTGATGCCACTTTAGGGTTGCCAAGATATATTATATGTTTTAACGCTATTTCTCGGTTTGAACGCGTTTTAGTATTTAGAGAATTTGGGTAGATACCACCACGTCTAATAAATAAGCAAAAATCTGCAATCAAAAATTACTGTGCAATGGTCTGTACCGTCGTTGACAAACCTGAAGCTAAGTGATCTCTACCAACTCTAACACAGAAAAATAATGTTTCCAGCATAGCTCTACTAATTATAAAAAGAGTGAAGGCTATTAAGCAGGTTAAAGAGTATTAATATAAGATATCTGAGAATAAGGGTTAATGCAAAATTCTACTGTTCTTTAAAATTAGTGTACCGTTCTGCCGTTCTACTGTTTATATGCAATCGTAGAGTCGAAAAATGTTTTTGGAGTGTAAGACTTTGCGCTTTGCCGGGTATATAAAATGGTCATTACATAGACAAAATCGTCTTAACGTTCACGCTTCTATATTCTTATTTTTGATTCACTATATTTCGATTTTATGCGAGGCAACACTGGTCGGCATTCTTATGCTAATCCAAGCGAACCACATTCGAACGGGGTGGGCCAAATTGTTATTTATATTGTCACCTCGCGCTTTTTTTTATTGGGACCTACCAAAACTGAGCTAAATTACTGGCTGACTTCATTGTGCACATATCTTCTTATAATTTTTTTATCGGTATTTTCTAAAAACACACATTTGGATTCTTTTGACTTGATGCAATATGTTTATCAATTTTAGTGGTAATTTAAATGGAAAATACAGCAAATTTAATAAATGAATGTATGTACAAAAATGCGTAATATGTGTGGTTGTTTTAACATAAACTAAGAATAACATAACATTTCCGTTTGTACTAAAACATAAAAATAACTAATTCATCTAATAATGGCTACTGTACGGTCGATTTCCCTTTAAAAACCTAGTAATTCTTTGTTACGAAAATACACATACTTTGATGTAAAGAATGATTGATGTTTCGGTAGTGAGTGGAACAGAAGCTTTTAAGGAAATCGCACTTGTTCCTTGAAGCAATTTCCTAACAGGAAATTAATAGATGCATTTACGTCGTGTAGCTAACACGGATCGAAGAAATATCCGATTTATATAACACGTTGTTTGCGTTTAATAATACATTTTGTAAGTGCTTGTGTCTTTTTCATTTAGGTACGTTTGTTTTTGAGAGCGGGGTATGTAAGGTAAATGTTACAAATAAAGTATTGTGTATTGTTGTATTTTGTGAAGTGCAATTACGTCTACAATTTGCAATAACACATTCAATAAACAATATACTGATATGATAATTAACGACCAAATATTTGGAGATATGGTGTTGGTATTAAAAAGGCCACGAGTAAGCATTACCTGTGTTGAATAACAAAAAACGTTTTAAACGACGCCGCGTACCCTTAATCAATTTATGGGGCGCTAACTGGAACACGGAAAATGTATTAAAGCACAGTGTGGGAACGAGTCCTACGCCAAACATAGTTTCAGAACACTAATAATGTTAAATTGTTGCTTTTAACATTTTTTTATACACGACACCTATTGATTTACCAACATTTTACTTGGAAATAAACAAAGTGTTAAGAAAGAAAAGCAAAGTTTAAGACAAGTTATGTTATCTAAAATTGTTATGGATCTTTGTTATTTGGTTTACGTATTATTTTAGATTATTTTTGCATAAAATATTGTAAGGATTATTTCAATAATGCGTGTGTCGAAGAACGCAATAAACAATCCATGCTAATAAATACTAAATATAGTCAAAAGTTTACAAATTAGAACATGATGCGTTTCAAATTCACATTGGGAACAAAGACAATTACTTAATAAAACACACCTCAATCAAAATTAATTGCTTTACGCATTAATCTCTTTATCTGGCCACACCACGGCAACAAAACAACGCGTATGCCGCACTGGCCCATGCCCCAAACCGAGGTAATGGAAGCAATCATTCCAGATAGGACGCCTCTAATGTGAGAAAAGGTAGACGTTCCGTTCGGATCGTTAATTTAATTTGAAATAATAAAAGTTATATCCATCATTTATCACTTTCGACAAATTTATTTTTAAATGCCCACTTTGACGTTCTTATCTGTGACTGGCCATTGGGGTGGGAGCAAAAAGAAGAGGTCTGTTATAAATAGGCGTAGGCGTGCCGCTGTCGGCAAGGCGTCAAACCGTCATTAATACGATGTGGAGGCACTAAGGGTCTCATCGCACCCACGACCTATAGGGTTTGTGGGTAAGCCTAGTGCTCATATTATTTTTATCAACCAGTGCTCATACCTAAATCTGTCATAACTTAGTATTCTCAACCTAGTTGATTTGATGTTGTCAAGTTGTTACCAATCGTTTAGTTCTTGATATTAAATTACGAAATAGTTTTCCAATTAACTAGACGTTGTATTAACATTATAATTACGGTCCTTAGTTTTAATAATCTTTATCGAAAATGCTTAAATGTAAAATAAATTTCTTTATACTTTACGTATCCACCTAAGTAATTGTATATTATTACCTATTAGTAAACAACTTATCATAAACTACGGGTAAGAAGTCGGTTAAAAATAAACATTCACCAATAGCTGCCTGATTTTTTGCATGTTTAGCATTAGAGGGATATCTCGAGCGCTGCACGCGTCATACTATTCTTTTGTCGAACATGATTGATTCGTCTCCGGCTTGTGACAAAAACAAACACTGTTTACATACCACGGCTCCTTTATTATGCTAACCTTAGAATAAGCTAACATATAAAATGCATGTGTTTTCAAACTTTGCACTTAAAGAGTACACTTACATTTAAGTGTAAAGGTTTTATAGTACGACATCTAAGTGAAACGTAAAATATAAAGTCTTGTTTAAATCCTATACATACAATTTACATAGACTTTAAAAAAATAGTCATAGGTCACGGAGTGATATCCAGGAGGAGAATAAAGATCTCAGACAGAAAACAAAATCAGGCAATGGTTTGTAATCGGTTCGGTGCAAGTTAAGCAAGGGTGGAAAGTGGAAACTGTATGTGCGAATGTATAGAATGAAAACATTTTATTCTTCTTCAATCGTAATTTTTTTACATAATGCTTGATTTCATCTTGCTATTTTGAAGATATCTAAAGCTGTAAAACTTAGGTGAGCCAGAATATATCCATTTTGGCCGGAAAAAACAAAGCGCGTAAGAAGATTTTTTATCCCAGTAGAATAAATACCTACTTAATGCCGGATTTTTTTGACGGAACAAGTATTGAAGCACTTGTATAGATAGATAGATTTATTGAATAGAGATATGGCAGCATTAATGTGTAATATGATACCGACAAACAAACAAGTTATATTTCAGTTTCAAATCTTAAAAATTAGATTCCTTGGTTCTTGTGGATTGAATAAATCGATAAAATTGACAAGCATCTAAAATACTGATGCTTTTAACATCGCGGATATATGCTTTGGTTCGTGCAGTTTTAATTTGTCACAGCCGTGGTCACAGCGACTTACGATTATTTCTAAATACAATCTCATAAAAAATAAATTAGAAAGATGTCATGGAAAAAATATCGTGGTGTGTACCTAATTCGTTAGCGAGTCCTGTCGCGGGGTGCATTCCATCGTCGAGTAAGTTTTCGTGTTCGGTGCGACTGTCCGTCCGTAACTCACGCGCTATCGGTGCCATCTAAATTGAGATTTTATTGACGATTACTGTTCTAGCGACGATATCGTTGCGATCTTGGCGCCCGACGCGACTGACCACGCCGGCTGCCCCGCTTTGATCCGTCGCTTGATGAAGTGCTCACATTTTTACACTGAAACGATGTTCATTTTTCTTCCCACCTGATAAAAATAAATGCCTTCTACACTTATGTATTTTGGCTTTATTAGGTAGATTTGATAGTCTCCGTGATGCAGTGGACTGTGGAGAACCATCGACATAATTATTATCATAATATGACGATGCCTATGATAGCAGGTTTGGTCAACACCATAGGTCGTCAGAATAAAACAAATGTTTATGTGAGCTGAAAATATTGTCTTAGGATATAGGTGTTGTAGAATCCCTATTTAGTTCCTAACACTTGTTATTGTTATAGTAATTTTTCCCTTCGTTTGGGTTCGAAGAAGAGCCTGTTTCCTATTTGGTTTTCTTATTTAATATTTTTTTACATACAATTTACGTCATAATAAAATGCTACTAAGTGGACGATAGCCTAATTGGGAATGGAACGGTCTGCCGAGACAATGTCTGGAGGTTCAAAAACTCAAGGCACACACCTCTGAGTTTTCGAAGTTACGTGTGTATTTTTTATCAATTATCGTTCGCTATAAATTATTTAAAGAAAAGCCCTATCGAACTAATTTAGACCGTCTTTCACCCATTAATAGAATGATAAGAGCCTTTAATTACTTACCGAAGTGCATTGATATTGACATTTTCTGTGATAAGATTAATGCTTTCAAAAATAAATTAAAATTGGAAATTTATGAAAGTTATCAAAATACCTAAATGATTCTACTATACACTAAATAATACCGTAATGTGTGTGTATGTGTGTTTGTGTTTTTTGGAATTATTAAAATTAAATTAAAAATTAAAAGAAAAAAAATTAAATCCACATGGCTGCTTAGGGTACTTATCTATCTATCTAAAAAAAATTTTTTTATTGTTTTTGTCTTAGTTCTTAGATTTTTTTATTCTTTTGTGGCAATAATTACTCTTAATAAGCATAGTATATATGTCAATCTACAAATATTTGTGTAAGTTGTAGATACCTTCAAAAGGTAAACATACGCCTTTATACTGAATTGTTTTGTATTAAAAATGTACTGTATGTGTTATCTAATGGTATCTCTAATAAATAAATAAATAAATAAATAACGGTGAAGGAAAACATCGTGAGGAAACCTACATACCTGAGAATTCTCCATAAGAATTTCGAGGGTATGTGAAGTCTGCCAACCCCCACTAGGACAGCGTGGTGGACTAAGGCCTAAACCCTCTCAGTAGTAGAGGAGGCCCGTGCTCAGCAGTGGGCAGTATATAATACGGGGCTGGTATGATGATGATATGAAAACGCTACTTATCTTTTCACCAGTGTACTAGAATCTGGAAACAATTAATTTACGAGTTACCAATGTCAAGAAAGCAAATTTTTATTTTAGTGTCGTCATGTAGAAAGTAGCACAATAGATAGTTAATGAATTCTTTCAAAATCAAATGGCCAATATAAATGATTATCGAGATGATAAGTAGAATAAAAACTAGGGACGATTGTTCGATGACATTGATCCTGAACATAAATTTTTACAATATCACCTATTGTTCTTTCTGAGGCCAAGGCATGGAATCTTGTGACACCGTCCACGAGATTGTAATAAAAAGATGAATATAACACTGACATGTGGATATGTGACAACTCGATCGGTATTGGCTACTCTTTACCCCGTGTTGGCTACCTATAAAAAAGTACTCTGCAAAATACGTTTAAGTTTTGTTTATTATTATCAGAAAGTTAAGACGTACATGACATATAGATAATACAATTTGTATTGCATTTTTACATCATACAATATTCAGCCTAGTTATGTTTTTCAAAAGATAAAGATAATAATAATAAAGATTCAAAAGTGCTATATAACATGAATTGGAAACATCTACTTATGTCTAGTCAAGGCGCCATGGTGCCTTAAACTGGTAGGAGATAGGAGATATATTTTCATACCCAACATGAAACATAGGTTTATAAACAAGTGTGTATGAGGTTAATAAACTGCACATCAAAAGATACAATATTCCTACCACAGATTTTCCTGTTACTTTTAAGCTGTTGGTTGGATGTTACTTATATCATGATTTCATCGTAAATTTTGAGCATGAATACGCATGAACGAAAACTAAATAGATATTATTCATCATATTTTGCCATAACTACTGTAATATCGAATTTCTATATCGCTCGAAGGTAACCTCTAGAATTTCGCTAGGCTTGATGTAGGTAAAAAACGAAGGCATCCCTCCGAGGGCGGTCCGCACGACACCCGGGAGGGACAAATGATGATGGCGTCCGAAGGTGGCCGTGGCAAATCATCGCCGGGGGTTGATGGCTCGTATAATCGTAATACTTTTTTCTAAGACCACACCGAAGCACATTTACAATAATTTCACGCGCGGCGAGTTCACACGCACCTGTGCCCTTAAACTGAGTTTGTTTACGTAGTTCCAACAAAGGGTTATAGCGTAAATGTCTATATTTAATGCCTCGGTGTGACGAAATTAAAGCTATCAAATGTTTTAAAATCATAAAACTTTTCCAAACTGAGCGTGTCTTACGAAACTCCTTGATCGTCCGACGCGACCGGCGCCTATTCTGACTGATGTCGCTGATGTTACATAATAACATTTATATTCCTCATCCCGATGACATCATACACCTCCGTTTATGTCCACGGCATTGAATAAGCCTCAATGGACAATTAACTACTCACACATTTGATTATCACCACATCAGTTCCATCTATATTGTAAAGATCAGTGGCGATTGATGTCCTGGATTATAATACAGACGAGGTCGCTATTAAGTCACCGATATATCGATCGGTTCGTAAATAGATAAATTTGAGTTGACAATGACATTCACATTTACGTCGGTGAATGAACCGCCGCGAATATGTGGAGGTGTCGATCGTAAAGATTCCAAAACGGGCCCCCTCGATGATGGCATGGGACCGGTGACATCACCCGGTAACAACAATAAACACTGCTCCAAATAGAAGCTGGCCGGCCGACTCGTCTGCTACAAGTGGCATTTAAAATAAGAAATTGTAATCAAAAAAGGATAATAAAACAATTGGACAGTTAACCGGGAACAAGGCGCGTTGTGCGTGGAATGCCGCTCTCTATATTTAGCGAGCTCGTTTGCATTGTGTCGAAATGAATAATATTATATGAGAGAACAGAAGTCAAGCGGCGCGCATAAATTAGCAGATAATCGAGCGGTATCATCTGTCGATGGGTAGGCCGTACGCGCACGCGACTCCCAGACGTCTCGCGAGCCACGGGCCGCCACCGAACCGAGCATGGCTGCATTGCCGCTGCGGGCTGCGCCTGCGCACTTGATTTACTGCGCTGTCGTTGCCGTGATCCTGAAGCACGTGTCTATTAACTGCAACCAAAGCAAGGTTCGCGCCAGTTCGCACTTGAATAATAAATTTTCAGATTATACGTATAGATATTATGTATTCAAGGGCCCTTGAAGCGTTACTTTCAAACGTATTTATAGGCGTGCATCCCGTATGTTATCGCGCCGTGGCCCATGAAATCGTTCACGCGCGCGATGGTGAGATAAGACAAGGCCGATTCCAGACGCCTTCTGGACTAAATATTTACAATGCGACTGTGAGGAAACATAAATAGTGTACGTCCGACAGCGTTCGTTAGTGTTGTTAATTGGATTCGTCATGTAGCCGCTGGCGATTGTAGCTAAGTAAACATTCCAGGAGATCCTGGCGCTGACATTTGCGAAGCACCTCTGCAAAATACGACTCTCTTTATAAGACTTTTAGCATTATTAGCAGATCTAAATCAAGTAAACCTTTATAAATAAATAAAAAAAACATATTCTACGATATTGCCGCGGTATGCTTCCTACTTAAAAGTAGCACACGAAATACTTTTATGGCTTAAACCAACCATAATTTTTCATAATTTTATAGCAATTTAGCAAAAGCCAATTAATTTTCCATAAGTAATCAATGGTTAATATATTTTTTAAATAACACACCATACAAGACATTCCTTTGAAAATGCTCACGAGTCACGAGTGCGAATTATCATGGCAACTATGCATAGAAAGAAGGGGTAATCGCCCCTCGCTGGCCGCTAGAATGCACTTCACTTCCAGATAATAACAGGTGTCGTGGTTTTACTCACAATTAAACCGCGGTTCCCATCGAATTAATTAAAAGGAGCAACCAACTCCTTCTTTGATCTACGAATGCCCGATGGTGTTGATTTGGCTTTAGGCTACAATTAGTCATACCTGAGGTAAGCTGTAATCAGTTATTCTAAATCACTGTAGAGTTCTACGCCACTCCTCAAAAACTCTTTAATTGCTAATTGGTTTTTATATAGCAATGAAGAATATTATAATTTATAAGTTACTACTTGTTGTGTTCTCTATTATGTAAATAGCGTGTATCATATTCCATGTTTTTTTCACACTTAAGGATTTTAGAATAGTAGATGTCTTATATTTTAGATAACTTATATTTTAGATGGCTATTTATACGTTCAACAAACTAATAACATTTACTGATAAGAAGATTGAGACGACGCGACGCGAAAAATCTAAAAAAATTCAACGCAAAAGGTTATGACATTCAGTAATTACGTCATTTTAAATCTATCAACGTTTCTGGTAAATTATTATAAAATATTTTATATAAATGTGGCAATTTCACAGTGAGCGGGTAAGCAATTAGTTACTGCAAAGCCGACGTGAGAGTGGTGTCAGTGACGATAACATCTAAAGTATTCTTTGGCTCAATCTAAGAGCGCCCGGGCCGGCCACAGTGCATGCTCGTGAGCCTCCCACAGCTGAGCCACTTTCATATGAGCCCACACCGTGTATCAGATCTGATACTGGCCGACTAACAAACCGACCGGCTTGCAGCTTTCCATATTTCGTGTAATTTCATTGCATTTCTCCGTTTATTATCTTATTTTTTTACAGTATCGCATGTTCAATTATAAAACGATGATATTTTTTTAACTAATAAACACATGTCTTATTTTATAATTAAATACTATATACTAGGTCGCCTAAAATTTATTTGCTTCTCCCTTTAAGCTATTAAAAAATATGCACAAAGTTAAAAGATTCCCATAAGTCAAATGCAATGTAAGCCTTGGTTATCTTTTAAGCTAAATATAAAATCTACATAACGAACTAGCGGAAAAAGAACTTAATTCAATACCTACAGTAATTACTTAGTTCTGTATTCGTTCAATTCGAACTTAAAACAGTCTGTTTGTTCAAAAGTTTAAATACTACGAAGTGCATCGGTTCGGAGTCGGATATGTAAACGTTACGAGTGTAAAACACTGGGTGTGATGTTGTACACACCGGCCTTAATTATCGGTAGTCCATTAAGAAGATAAATAAATAGAAAATCTTCTCGTTCCACACAATTATTTCTGCAAATATTTAATATTCCGATAAGTCCACTAGAATTAACCACATACAAAAGACAATGTTTATACACGACGCATATGGCTTTGCTTTCAATTTTGGTTCTTCGTTACATTTGTGTAAACAAATATTGAAAGACCAATTTTACAACCATTTTTGTTTACAAGATGACCAGCATTATTTTTAACATAGCTTTCCTTTTTTTAGTTAGTTCGAAAACATAATTTTTAATCTGATTCGTAAATACAATAAAATCACTCGACTCGTAATATCCCCTTTATTCTAATAGACACAATATTTCCTTATATTATAATGTTAACAACGGAACACAAGTACAGACAGACAAGGCAGCCAGTAGACATGTATGTTTGACGTAGACATTAGCGCGCGGCCCCCGCCCTCGCGGCTTTCTCACGCCCACAGCGCGGCCGCGGGCGGACGCTCGCCTTTCTTCTTTATTACTCACCATTCACTACTTTTGTTCTATTACATATGGTAATCATATAAAGGAGTTATTAGTTGAGTTATTAAGGTGAAACATACGTCTCGGAAGTTAACTTGCTGAAGATGATCTGAGGACATGTAGAGTTTTTATTGATGACACTATACATGATGAATCTAAAAAGGATTCTTATACCAATCAGTATGTATAACAATGACTCTTAGAAATGATAAGAAAGCATCGAGAATAATTGTAAACTTGTAACTCATTCTACAGGCCTAGAATCCCCATTTGATCTGAAATTGCTTCTCATTTCCAACTATCTATTTTATTAAATAGTATCATGTAGTCACAGCCTATAACTTTATTAAGCTAGCATCATATAAGAAGAATCTTTTAACCTACTAAATTATCATAACGTCTAATATTATCATACGCTCATGTAGATTTTACAGTAGAGTACCAAATACACTAAAGTAAGCACATTGGCTCCACACAAAGCGTATTTAATCTTTACCACATTATTTCCGAAACGTAAATCTCTGAATTACTTTTATGTCCGACCGGAACTGAAGTAAGTTTTACGCGTGCGAGTCTCGCCACACAAGACGTCCCTAATCCTCCGTTACCGAGAAAGTGTTAGAAATAAGCCAGACAGAGCTACGCGACCAATACTGTAGACCTATTGTTACTGACCACAAACGTAATGTTTACCTTACATTACTGACAGAAATAGATGTCTTTGTCGCGGACTAGCAAAAGATTTAATAGTATTTCTGTAAAGGATTTACTGATAAATGGCGTATCTTCCATTTGTCACTAATCCGATAATTCTTTAGGGCTTTACGCGTGCTCTGAACGAGAACTTTCAAACACACCGCTATATGAGTTGTAGGCAACATTTTATGCCAGTTTTGTATTGTTTAATTACAGGCGAATCTCTTTTTGATATAATGACATCACGTCTGCGAGATTCGCGTCTTCACGTGGGCAGACAATAGGTTATTAGTCGTGTAGGCAGGTGGGCCCAAAATGTAAACCTACGCGGTCACAGTAAATTGCGGCCACGTCGCGTCGCCGAACTAAATCCCGTTTCCTACTTTTTTAGAATCTATCGTAACTGGGCAAACTTATAGGTGTTTTGAGTTACGATCATGGAATTAATATGTAAAGTATGTATGTGTTTAGAAACCAATATTTAAGTTTAATTGATGATCCTCATTCAGCTTGTTGTATTCTGTTGTTATTTATTTGTATTCGTTTAGATATTAACAGATTTATGTTTCCTTTGATTGACTAAGCTATTCAGATAAAGTACCATACTTTGATTTCAAGGGTCGTTGTTGAACTCGCGATGTTGCATTTGTATCACAAATTTAGAAAATTTTAATATATTACTGGCGGGCACAAAACAACAAACAGCGCAAGGTAAAAATTACGAATAAAAGGAACAAACATATTCAATTTATTTTATCATATCGAACAAGGGCATGTGTATTTATTACGAACATAAAGAGGTAACACCAGTGACGCTGGTGGTGTCATCTTATTATCAAATCTCAGCTGGAGTCGCGCCACCCGAAGCTGCGGGCTTTGTCGGCGCATCCCGCTGCTCGGCTATTCCACTTACGTGAAAAATTACTACAAACATTTGTATAAAGTCTTCATTTTGAATTTATATATTGACTCCTTCGTGTGTGTGTGTGATTGGAAGAAAATAATATAATATTTGGTTTTTAAAGTAGTCGCTGTTTCATTAATTTACTTTTGAATGTTCCAAAATATCTATGACTTCAAATTCTATGAGACTATACATTCGATTGTCTTGCTGTATATCCTAAGGAATAGTGCTACTCACTTCATAGTTCTGTCATTATACTATCGTAAAATTATGCAATGAATAAATTTCACGACAATAAAACAAATGCGCAAAATCTTGACGGATTTACCGATTAGTTTCAGAGCCCACCAAGCGAGATAAAATGAGCTCAGTACTTTTATAAAAACCATTAGCATCATAACTACCTAAAAACATATTTGAGTAACTTGGAAAGTGGTTGGAAAATTAATTACGAATATTAACCGCAAAAAAGCAAGTTATTTGATATGAGCGCTCCATGCTAAAAAAAGCTCCGTGAATTTGGACGGAAACCAAATGTTAACTAAGTTTAGACTCTCGGCTAACAAAATTAATCCGGATTTTGTCTAAATCAAGAATTATAAATGTTGTTGTCACCGCTATAGACACACATGATGACAGAAATAGAGCGTTTTTTCCAATATCAATTATATATTTGGCTTAGTTTTGTTGACGTTATAATTTAGGTTTCCGCTATTGTTTATATAACCACACAATGCACATTTAAATAATAATTGGCTATTTATATTTTTAGTCTTGCTGCATCAATAAAACAGCAAAAGAGTGTCCTTTAGTCTGCAGAGAAATATAAACAAGGAACACAAACAATTGTTCTGCTTAAAAGAGAGACGAAACTTGTTCATACGTATGGACAATATATAATAATATACGTCTCAATAAGATGCCTTGCCCGGGCGGTCCCGATGACCCATTAATATAAACTCGGAGCTGTAAATAAAAAACCCAGCCTTGCCATGAACACCCATACAGATTTTCCACTTTTTGTCACAAGTAACAATGACATATTTTTGTTCATTTCAATTTTATCTACAAAGATCGGTAACTTTTTAAATAACTGGCGTAATGATAGTAAATTATAACTTATATTTTGTTAGTTTTTACGATACCTCATTTGATAATTATGAAGGCATCTGCAATCTACAATATGGCTTGCGTTTAGGACCAAAGAGGAAAATAACCTTAATCCATAAATGTATCAGATCATTAGTTTCTTAGGCTGAAAGGGCTGTCCAATAATAGCTTATCAGCCTTCACACTTTTTCACTATCTCTATCGTCTCTTTGTCTAGGAATAATGGAAAACGATTCACTCGGTAATTGTACATTAGAATTGCCAATATATTTTATTTCTCGTAGTGAGAGCTCCTGAATACTGAATTACGTATTATCTCATGATCTGTTTATTTCGTATCGACGGTGTGAAACCAAATGTTATGAGATTGAAAAATCGTGATGAAGTTAATCAGTGTATCGACACAATTCCGATGAAGTCGTCAACGTTACAAAATCGATTCGTCATCGATCAGTGGATGTGATCTACTGTCGTGACAGCAGGTGCGGGACTATGTCGTTCGCACAGAACACCAATTATAGAGAAGCCCTAGTGTGGCTATTTATGTTACAAAAAAATTATCAAGAAAATAGTAAGAAGAAAAAATTATGGGGAAAAATTATAATTGTTGCTAAAAATGTTTATTTTCTTACTTCAATTTACTTTAATGTCTTACTTTTCTTACTCTTAATTATTAATAGCAATAGATTTATATATTTTTTATACTTAGTTATTAGAATAGCCTACACCCTGACAGGGTATTTAGAGCTTTATTGTAAATAAATAAATAAATAAACTTTAATTTAATCAATAATATATCTTTCAAAATACAAGCAGAAAGAAGTTTCGAATCACATGAAATAACTAATTATTTCTTAATTGTTGTAAGGCTCGGACCGTATAATCTACTAAAGCATTTTACACATAACTATAATGCGATGAGACTTCTGTATTCTCTGTTGGTTTGTTCCCTGGCTTCGGATCAGTAGCGATCAACAACTGGATCGATTATTTACAAATAATTCGACATCTCGCCCGCTAGCGGTAGTCCGGTCACGTCTCAGAAAAAACGATCATAAAATTCGTGCGGAAAGCTGTGATCGATTTTGTGCTGTGAAGCAATGTTATTAAAATTTTCTCAATACTTCACGAGCTTTTAACGTTAAATAGACAATATGGATGTTTCCTGGCGCTCGCATAACTATGGAACGAATAAAAAGAAGTGGAATAACTTATTCACGGCGCATAAGCAATGCAAAAGCCCTTCTCTTGCTGATAAATCACAAAAGAGTCAGATAGCGCCTCTAGGGAAGTGCTAAGTTTGTTTATCGATGAGTTATGATATTTTTTAAGCATCCAATTTTAGCATGTTTAAAATAATTAGGTGTTAATAGTAAGAAATAGGTGTCAGTAGAAATAAGTGTTAGCTTGTTAAGAAAACGTCTAAAAATCTACTTTTTCTATTTATACCACTTATCAGCGAGTATCAATTAGTGTCCCGTCACTCAACCATGAAAGAGGGTAATTATTAATTAACTTAGGCATACTTTTATGAAAACGATGGGTCATTTGTTTAGGAAATTTAGGTAATTAAATATGTATGCCTGCATATATTATCAACATTTTATTAGAACTCCTCACTTCTGAATTCTGATAAAGGTGATAGGTAAGCATAACTACAACATTTTTAAATTAATCGATAAATGGACTCGAATTTATCACACGTGTAGAAGCAAAATCCATTCACAATAAGTTAATTTTTCGAAAGGCTCGTAAACCGATTATTTCTAACAAGGTGGTCTGCGCGAGTGTCGACGTTGGCATCGCCATCCCGTTCTCTCGCCGCCACAAATAAATTGTCTCCTTTGTAAAACGTGACGATATAGCATAAACACACATACACACACGCACAATATCGCCGAGATTGCCACCTTCATCCCACATTATACATAAGTTGTATAAAATAATCTTGATAGCTATTTATTATTCTCGTCAAGATTTTTCCGCCATATTTGTGTTTTATAGTTTTTATAATTCAAATAAATGCAATTCTCGTGAAACTATGCATTATAACTACAATCGGCTTTTAATAAAATTATATTGTTATACGGTTCCTCAAGCTGCAAATCAGGCAAATTATGTGCTATTTTGTTCATATTCAGAGTTTCATATAAAATTGGGAACATTCGGAAATAAAAAGCGTCGAATACAAGATAAGCTCGCATTTGCAACTAAGTGAAAGTACCGGGAGTTTGATTGCCATTTACATTTCAAGCGGAGTGCCATCAGTGCTATTCCTGTCTTGTCCCGGTATAGCGGTTCTCGGAATGCGGCGGAAGTCCCGGGCGGATCCCGCGAGCCACCTCCTTATTAATGGCCTGTTTAGACGAGCTCCTTTGTTACTCGCTCACGTCCTGCCACTTTAATGTTCGACGCACCAACAACTGCTGCGCTGTACGTTATCCCATGCCGGGTTCCTTTGATCAGACGTGCGCTGCGCCCGGTTTAACAACGTTACCGATATCACAGCGAATGCAATCGTCGCGCTCGTAAACAATACCAGCAAGGTGAGCTTTGGCATATTATTTGTTCTTAGTTTCAAATAGTTTAAATTGACATATCCTGTTGTCTGATTTCCTGGCGCTGATCCTTTAAGGTGTTTAAATTAGTTACGAGCGGTTAACGTGCCCTTTGATGTCGGATGTGTATTTGAAGGGGTATTTGTAGCGTATCGATCAGTTTCTATGGATGCGTGTTAGTTTGACGCGTCCGCTAATAGACGATAGAAGGAGGTGCGTTCTGTAAATTTATCTGATTATTTAGACATGAGTCACAACATTCTTTAGTTTGTGAGTCAAATGTGCGTCGGATCCGGCGACATTCGCAAGGTCGCGTTCTGTGCTATTGCCCCCTGTGCAACCTACTTACATCCTGTCGCGCAATATACTTGTACTACCATGATAATTATGAAATATTGTGTACCGATGCTCTTTATTAAATACTATATGGAGATCATAGCTATCCTAATCATCAACGAAAGCATCTACGAGTAACGCTGGAGTAACTAACCCTGGAAGATTGAAGCTTAATGTTTTTTTATTCCACCATATTGGCATTGGTGTAAAAATGCTACGTGTTAAAACACATTCATTTCCTCAAAGATATTAGTCATGATACAGTTTATTTTCACCTTTCTTTTTTATTGTTGGATGCTTGATAACACAAATGAACCAATCTTAATATTTGTTCTTAATGAAAATCGATATCCAAACATCGATATGAAAACAAACTTTTCTAAAAGCATCCGAACAGCTCATTCATTCCATTCAACACGTGAAACATTTATTGTCTGGATTAATTATTGTGCCAAGAGGATTTAAAAAATAAAGGATTATTCAAAGAATTAATATAAATTAGGCCTCTATCTATACTATAATAAAGCAGTAGATCCCGATGTGTCTGTACATTGAAAGAAATGTGATAAAAAAGAGTAATGGAAAATAAATCAGCGTATTTTATATTTTTTTTCTGTCTGTTTTTCTGTTTGTTTGTTACTGCACATCTACGAAACTACTGAACGGATTTCGATGAAATTTGGTATGGAGATAGTTTGAGACTTTAGAAAGGACATAGGTTAATTTTTATCCCGGGAAAATATAAAGCGGGACTTTTATCCCGGTAAAACTGTCTCACGCGGGCGGAACCGCGAACAAAAGCTAGTAATAAAATAAACAGAACTATTTAGATTTAAATTATATACATTTATCTTACTGATTTAATTTAACAATGGTCACAAATTCCAAAAGAATACAAATATGTTAATAATGTATGGCTTTGGCTCGCTATTCCGGTTAAACGGGTTAATTTAGATTTAAATTTGGTGAATATTAGTAGGTAAACATATTCACAACATGGTTATTCCTCTAAGATATTCCTCTCTAATTGTTTAGATTATGCAATAGATTAATCGCATCGTACTTGATTGATGTAAGCAAGAGTATAAGGCTCATAGTTAATGTTCCGACAGTCAATGTTCTAAACCAAACAAATTGTGAAGTTGATTTGTTTCGGCCGCGTCCACGTCGCCGTCGCTTGCCGCAACAATGCGGGATAGAGTAGATGATTGCTCAATTAGCAGGACCTCCTTAGTAGATATGACAGCGATTGCGATCAGATTACACTCTGGACTCTAACGTAATCAGAATACGAACTTTTTTCACTCACCGTATGAAGGTCGGCTGCTCTCAAAAGGTGATTTCGTATCCGCGCCTTGTCATTACAGTACAATCAAACATTATGTTTAGGAATTGCCGACAGCTTAACCTGTCTTTTTCGTCCATTTCATAATTTGTTATTCGGGATTATAGGGTGTGCGCCGCGGGGACAAAGTAAACATTATCACCGAGCCCGGTCGCGGCTTGCGGCGGCGGCGTGGCGTATCAACAAACGACGCCGGGTGATAATTGACCATCATCAGATTTTTTGCGTTTGTGCGGTAGGTTCGGAATATGTGCATAATGCGCTTCGTTTTTGTAACGCTAATGACCCGTTGCGAATCGTGAATTTTGGGAATAGACCTTCATTGTTGTTTTGATTAAGGATCGTAGACGACTACGTTTGTTTAGTGCGCGTCTATTTGTATTTCTTAAGCATCTTTTGTTGGGCGTTGAATTGTGCAATTTACCGTGAAGCTTTAATTACTACTTTTTGGTAGAAAAAAGCAATTAAAACATTTAATTATTTACTTTCTTTACCACGCTAAACGGAATGCCGCGGTGTCGGAGATCACGAATGACTACAGAACTTCTAATTTTTTGGTTCATTTTCGATATGAATTTGTATAACCATTACCACAATATTTGGTATAATTCCTTTTTATTGTCTTGCATGTCCGAAACGAAATACATTAACGCATTAAAGAGAGGTTGCTCTCGAATCGTTAATTAGCGGTAATTTAATTACTTTCACACAAAAACGATTGTTGTAAATGTAAGATAACGCTGTATAGTTGCTCAATACTCAGGTTATTGACCTTATAATATCGCTTTAATAATTTCCGGATACATACAGCTATACTATATTTTCTCATAATTATTTGATGAATGATAGTAATTTATTTTTTGTTACTATTTTATTTTTATAATATTTCGTATAAGTTTATTAGATATAAATAAATTGTATAATTTTTACAGAAAAAACTTCACCATAAAAAGTCTGCTCATAGACTCATAGCCAAATAGATTGTGACGAATGGATTCGATCTACATTCGATTTCTTACATCTAGTTTAAGAAGAAAACACTCATTCAACATCTGTCTTTGTGTGCACTCGAACTCAAAACTCCTTATTTATAAATACCTTTTGTCCTTGAAAACGTGACACGTCTCCAGGCAGACTAACGTTATGACTGGTTTTATCAAAACAATCTCGTCTGCGTTATTTCTGTAGACTGAAAAAGAAGACAGCAGCTCCAGTTAGGGTTGTCAGACGTCCTGTAACAACATATTCGGATTTGTTATTGCCTAATTGATGAAAAGATATTGTAGCTTAGAAATCGCAATTTTATTTAAAAAAATTATGTATGTGTAAACTAAATCGAAACTGGCCAACGAGGTGAGATTCTGTACAGTTTAAGATTTTGTGATTCATTGGTTATAAATGTAAAACACCAACTCAGAACTTTACTCCTGCAATTTTCCCACATATAGCTTGTGAGATGCAGCTCAAAAATACCTGATCTAAAACACATCGACACCCCTAATCCATATACGGGTCAGATTAAACACGTTAGCAGATACGGTTCGATAAGAATTTGCATAAAGCGAATGCTTCAGTGCTCTACTGGTTTACGGGGAAAATACGGTAAACGGTAATGCGACTTGTTAGTTCCGCCACATGCCGACGATGGCGCGGTGGTCGCGATCGATCACTCGACCATTTTACGCGGGACGAGCCGTCGCGGATGGTGGAACAACTGTTTGTTTGTTTGTCTTTTTTATTGATGTTGCCATTTTATACAGCTGGATAAGTTAAAAATCTAGCCTTAAAATTAGGATCTGCCACATATTATTGTGTATACAAAAACGCAACAATCCAATCTGCACAATTTACCTCTTTAATTAAACAAAACTTTGTATTCAGTTTTTTAAAATAAATCGTTTCGTAATTCTAATTTATATTAATATGTTTTGGAATAAAATAAACACCTTAATTGGTTTGTTTTAAATTTTTTATTCTAAATACATTGGTCTTTAAATTATTTTTAACACAAAAAACATTTATTTTTATAATAAAATTGTTGAACAAATAAAGCATTACCTAGTTGATATAAAAATATCCTATTGAGTAAGCTAACTGATATTGTAAATTAAAATTCACTACATTCGGACGCGCGGCGTAAACTCTATGACACTAATTTTAAATATAAACTTTATTTTCATACTTACCCAACATTCTAAAAAGACGCATGTTTATTTTAAAATTAATTTCCTTGTTTCTCCTATTAGAAATCTAAATAAAGATACGAAACGGATAGCAGCGAGCCACAATATATACGTAAAACTTATAAAGAGAATGTTTATAGAACTACGCCAATCGTAAACTCTGATCACGTGTAGGAAATGAATGAATGAGCAATGCTAAAAAATCTCGCGTAAACGCAAAGAATTCTCCAATTCCGGTGTTGAATAAGACATGAAATACCTCCACAGGAAAGTCTAGGAAAGTGAATGGAACTGTATGCAGATACGTTCGCACGAGATTCTAGGTGAGATATCAGACTGACATCCACCGTAAGGAAACTGACACAAAAAATATGATAAAAGCAATAACTGTCGACATAGCGTGTTGCTATTGCTTCACGGTGTTGATTTGGACAGCACAAGAAATATAACAGCACCAGAAATGTAGGAAAAATACTTTCTATAACATACGAAATTACTGGTTGGAAAATGTTTCTAATAAGATGCATAATCTGTTTGCTTCGCTGATTCCGACACTTGGAATGTAGACGAAAGACTTAACACATACAATGAAAATGTAAGTGGTTGAAAAGTGAAAACCCCATCACAAGTAATTATTAATTTATGTCATCATCTGTAAAATATTCTGCACGTAATCCTAAGATGATAATAAAGTCGTAGATTGTTAATTTAAAAGAAAAGAACGCCTATAGTTCAGTCAATTTTTTATTATTTTTGGGTAATAATGGCAACATACACATATTTATATAGTTTACTGCTCCTTTTCGTAAGTCCTCTTACAGATTGAACTTTATCCGTGATCATCAGTTGACTTCATCTACTGAATAATATATGGCAAGACTTCAGTTCTCATGCCTTAGAAATTAGAAATGTACAGGCTTGAAAAAAGTCAGAGGGTTGTTATCGCTGTAAAGAAATGAAGAGCGTAGGTAAAATGAAGAGGCATTGTGATTTATAGACGTCTATACTATACCTAATGGAATGGTTGCGGGAAAGGTTTATGGTGGACTTTTATCCTACTATGGCAATAGCGGCAATTCCTTAGCCCTCGGTATGTCTGTTTTCAGATACCACAGCCTTTTCCTAGTCCAGACCAAATTTCAATTTTTAGTTTATTAAAATTTTATAAAACTGTTAAATTTTATTCTCCTTGTTATAGACGGGCATGCAGGAAGTTCGTTAGAAAATATGATATAGTCTTAAAACTTCTATTAATGTGGAGAAAATTATTTCAATTGTGAATCGAATATCTACTCTATAAAATAGGTATGTTATATAATGTATAAAGAAATCAAAACAAATCTTTATAATAATAAGCACTTTGTACTGGATACAGTTCATTTTAAAAATATCCAATAAATAACACAAATATTATTGTAGTGTAAAAAATGTACACTAAAAAAATGCTACCCAATTGCCCAAATAACGCAGCTGATGTGATTGTCGTTGGTAATAAAATTGCATACTAGTAAACATTACAAATTCACAATAATAAAACCCACACAAACCAGGACCCGGATCTAGGATCTTTTACCTGCGGCTTCCGAGGCAGAAAAAATGCGAATGATTCACAAAAAGCATTATGTTCTGTCCCTTATATTTACCGAAGCCGATTCTACTCGACAAGATCAAATATGTGGAAAAAATTAAGATTATTGGTATTTAGTACAGAAACGAGTACAATTGACAAAAAATGTACATTGTCACACAACAATGAACAGCTACGTGGTTCGCTACTTGCCGATCTTTTGATTGACTATCGACCTGATTATCAACATTCAAGGAATTCTAGGAATATGGGTCAGTGTTAGATCACCTCTCTTAGTCGGGAATTGAATACAGGATGCAGGCAATGAGATTCTACCGGTCTAGTTGGTTCTACCTACGCAACAACTAGTTAGTTTAATAAAAATTCCAGTCTTCTATACAATTTGTGTAGGTTTTATGTTTACATGATAGATAACCATTTACCGTGGCATCCGATTTATTTTAATACATAATTCAATGTTTTTATTATTGTAAACACGTATTTTCGTTGCGCAACCCATTTATTGCATTTTCTTTCGTGTGGTTACTAAGTGGGTTTTCTTGTATGAGTTGTTACTCTCATTGATTAGATTTTGTGGGTTCAAAGGTCACAGTAACTTTGTTTGCTAAGGGTTAGATATTGCACGTCATAGCATAATATGGATTCCTTTTTAACGTGACTAGTGTAGGTGACGAATAAAACCAATATACGCATACTCGCATACTTCACGCCTTTTATCCTCGGAGGGGTAGGTAGAGGCGCAACTAATACACGTACTTTTCACCGTGCTTATTATTTCCCATGATGTGATGAAAAAAAAATTGGGGATGTAGTTTATAGCCACCAAAAAATATAAAATAAAAACTTTTTAACAAAAAATTTAACCGCCGAAAAAACTGAAGAGCAAAAAATAATAAAAAATGTTTATTATTCATCGGAAATATCGTTAAAAGTATAGCAACAAGAAGAACGAAAAATAATTCATATAATCAATTTGTATGCAGTACATATTCACAGCAGCGACAAAAAGCAGCGACCGCTTGTGCGACAATGAGGAAATGCTTCGCGTGTCCCAGTGCATAACACGCTGCGACGCGCGACACGTCATGTCGACTAAAATACGCACGTGGATTTCATGGTTTCATCCTTATATCATGCGGTGTCTCGTTTTTTTATTCGCATAAAGCATAGCAATTAAATTTCATAAAACAAATTTAATATTTGATTCTTACTCCAAAACAAACAAATGGATTTGGATGAAATTTGGTACACGAGTAGATCGTGTCCTGGATTAACATATAGGCTACTTTTTACCCCGGTAATTTGCTCCCATGAAAATTTTGAATATTATTTAAATAGATGGCGCTGGCGTCGTACTATTTTTCAGGGACTTTTGTAGCGGGAAAGGCGTTTCACGCAGGCAAAGCCGCGTGCAACACCTTGAAATAAAATATTTCCTATCAAACTTTTATAATGTTTATAAAGAATATTTTCACTTCCTCAACAGAAAACTAAGCAAGACTGAATGTCGTTCTATCAAACATAGGTATAACTCGTAATAGAATCAGGTGGAAAATCAATTTCTCGTCAGAGTTTAATGTTCAATTGACGGTCTTCCGGAGCAAGCGGTGTCGACGTCGCGGCGCCAACGCCATATTACAACGCGTAGACACGGCAATATTATATTTAATGTGCCTTTATCACTCGTCGAGTATATAAAAGTTACGATAGATCAGTATCATGAGTGGCGCATTGCGCAATGACGTCAAAGGGGAAGAAATTAATCATTCTGTAGACACAAGATGTGTGTTACATGAGATTTGTAAAACTATAGTAGTGACTTATAGGTTTATGAAAGGCCGATTTCAATTTTTTTACAAGTTTTCCTTCTTTGTATACATAGTAAACTGATTCAGCTATATTTAGACAAAGATAATGGCTTTTATATCGCACTACTTTAGCCGCTTTCAACTATACTCCAGTAGTTATGATGCTATTCGACTCTACTTTTTTATTTTGTTATGACGTTTCGGTCAGTAGCCTGACGCGAGTCGGCTTTTCTGACCACACCGGACTTTCGGGCGAACGCTTTAGGCGCTCCAACCCTTTCTTTACATTTATCGACTCTACTATACACTCTGCAGCCTATGCGACTTATTGTTGTCTACAAAAATGTTTGCTTCTCTGCCAAGAGTTCCATTTATATGTAATCAGTAATAAAAATATGATCCATACGCGCTTTCAGTACGTATATTTTTCAAGAGAAATCTGCATGATACAGAGAACTAAAATTGAATGTAGACTAATAACATGTTATTCATCGGTTTATTAGCTGACGCATGTGCCTTATGTAAAGTGGCAGAGACGAGGCGCCGGCGACAACGTCTGTTTCATTGGATAATAAGGCAATCCCGCTGGGTACGGAGCTCGAGCACCGGCGCGATCAATTGAATGATTGCTGCCAGTTGTCATAGCTACGGTACTACGTAGCAAGTTGGCAACGCGAATGCGATTACCGCTACTGACTACAATTTTCTAACGTTTTATTAAGCTAATGAGATGTTTGTTTGAAAGATGTGCGTTATATATTGTATGTTACACGTGTATAATATTTTTGAAAGTTTAGACCTAAAGCATCAAAAACTCAAGGTCTTTGTAAGAGTCATGTAATTTTACAAATAACCGATATAATGTTTTGATAGTGGCCATTCATCGAAGAAAAATTTTTGTTACGTTTTAATATATTGTGTACCATTTAATACTATACTCCCTTCCTTGCCGATTTCGGCCAATCTCAACGGAGATCAGCCAGGTACACAGGAGATATTATAGTGCACAAGTGTGTGCGCAATACGTATGTGCACTCGTTATTCCTTCACTCTCATAGTCCGGTGAGACGGCAATCCGACATGACCGGAGAGAGATCAGGCGCATGACCAACGGCTTTACGTGCTTTCCGAGGCACGGGGGTATCACACCGCTAACTTCCTGACTCCGAGCTGCGACTGAATATTTTTTAAGATGGAAAAACCCAGTCACAATGTTTTTGGCCCGACCCAGGATTCGAACCCAGGACCTCAGCGCGCAAAACGTACTCGTAACGCGTACGCAATACAACTACGCCACCGAGGCAGCCGTTAATATAAACCGAGTGTACTGTTTATTTGTAAATATATAAAATAAAGAAACAGTTATGTACCTATCTACAATGTTACGATCCGTAGCGTAGATTTGATAACAAATTCTACGCAATACTGAATACAAGTAATTGGTACTGGTAATCAGCGGTACTTATCGCGAACCAATCCCTCAATAACACCATTTGTTAAAAGACCAGGTTTAAAGATCAGACCAGTGTCAAAAATAAAACTTAAATTACAATCTTACATTTTACAAGCACATTATTTTTCTTACGTACATTTGGCTGTACATATCTGAATGAATGCATGCCGCTTTTGACAGGTCCGTCTGGTAATCTTTAAGGAAGATCTATGTTCAGAAGTTGATTTCATGTATCTGATGATGATCTGAACGAATATAAATTTATAACCTGCGAATAATTACAAAATGAGAAATAGAAAAATTCCAACTAAATATAACCAAATCATTTGCTCTATCGGTTGTTCAATTTACTTAAGTCTAGGAAAAACGTTCATTTCGCTTTGATTAAAAATTAAATATAATTTCATTTGTACGGACACGGTGTGTGCGTCCACGTGAACTAGCCCAATTAAACCTCGGCGGTTAATTAATGGATTAGCGTCGAGCGGGCCACTAACGTTATTATACCCCTGAGAAACGTCACGGCGCCTGTTATAGCTAACTGTTAAAGAATAATCCACTTAAGATTATCGTACATGTATTCATATTAATAAAAAAAATATTTTGCTGGTTGTAAATGTTTCAATTCGTAGAGCGACTTGTAGTTTATTATACTAGGTGAAATAATAATTATTATTGAACTTGTATTCGGTCCCGCCCACATGAAAATATATTTGCATAAGAAAACTTACTATAACATTTTCAGGGTTAAAATTTCGCTTCGACAATTTCACAAATCATGCACAAGCATATTTACTACATTTAATTGGTTTTTAGGGTACAGTCTTCTTGTTCTATTGAATCGTGTAAGAGAATCCTACTAATATTATAAACGCGACAGTTTGTAAGTATGGATGTATGGATGTCTGGATGTATGGATGTTGTTACTCTTTCACGCAAAAACTACTGAACGGATTTCAATGAAATTTGGTACACGAGTAGATTATGTCCTGGATTAACACATAGGCTACTTTTTATCCCTGGAAAATATAAAGTGGGACTTTTATCCCAGGAAAACTCATTCACTTGGGCGGAGCCGCGGGCAAAAGCTAATCGTTACATAAATAGTACTAGTGTAATACTAAAAGCTAATCTCAGCGTATCGTCGTACACTATTACTTGTATATTACAATTTATCGGATATCTTACTAATATGATTTGGGAAAGTTTGTATATTCGTTACCTAATGACGCATGAACACTTGAATGAATTTAAATTAAGATTAACATATTAAGCTACCCTATACATCGTATAGGGTAGCTTAATATGTAAAGCCATCGGGCTTTCGTCTCGGAAAGTCAGTGGTTCGAGTGGGACTTTTATTCGGGCAAAAGGTTCACACAAGCAATGTCGCGGGTCAAAGCTATAAAGTTATAAATAAACGGATAATTAGCTTTGGCCTTCGTCCAATGGCAACATTTCTTTGTAGTAATTAACTAAAAAAAAATGAGTCATAATTAAAAATAATTAAAACACGAGCAAAAATTACTGACTTACCTCAAATGTCATAAATTAACATTGATTTCTCCAATAATATTTTAATTTTTCAATATCATTGGACTTTCCATAAAAAATCACATGCATTAATATTGACCGACGTCGAATACGTTTGTCATGCAAGTTTTCCCATATAGAAACTAACCGTCGACACGTCGTGTTTGCCGGGAGCGGCAAACTGGCAACGCAAACAACTAGTGGTCAAATCCTTTAAGTAGCCACAGTGTCAATATTTTTGTTAATAATTTAAACGTATAGGTTCCCACGGAGTGGCGTGGTGCGGCCGCGGGTCGCGCTCCCCTAATTCAGATCACTCTGTTTGAACTTTGCTCACTTGTTATACGGTCCAGTGTTTTAGATAATATTTGTATGGTATGCTCATGTTTCGTGTTTTTGAGTTTTGATTTGTTCGGCTTGTGGACATAAACTACAATTCCTGGGTATTTATAATACATTTTTTATATGTATTTTGTTCGAATCGGGAAGTGAAATTATGTATGTACGTACGCTCATAAGAGTATTTAAAGCAAGAAGTTAATCAATGAACAAATCAACAATGCAACGCCTAACAAAAGATAATTAAGACGTGATGCAATATAATGTTTGTTAAACGAAAAACAAAACAAAGAACAGTTGAAAAACTGCTAATGTGATAAGTACACACTTGCGTACCTGTCAAGATTTTCGTTAAGATTGACCAGTATTGTACATTGTACACACTTTAGTATCTGTAAACATTAAAAAGAACAGAATAATTTAGTAAAAATACATTATTATTTATTGACATACACCGTTAGCTGAAACCTGAAACCAAAGAAGGCATATGTATAAACGTATGGAATCGTTGACACGATTCGAGATGGGATAGGTAGGTAGGATAAGAAACGAAGAAAACTTGAATAGTAACCATTTTTACGTCGTTTTAACTATAGGTAATTCGGACGTATAATCATAGAGTAAATATTGTAGTTTAGTACAGACTAGAGTCCTGTTCTAGCCGCCGCGCCACCTCTGAAAGTTAAACTCGTTAAATCATTTTAATTTATTTTATTTACCTAATAGACTAGTGAAAGCGTACATAAATTCCCTGCATAATATCAGACCTGGTACACTTGCTTGCTTGTTATGTTATAATCCACAAATAAACAGGAATATAGTTCAACAGAAACGATACATTGGTGTGAAACTGTGAAATAGCAAGGCGCTTCACATGCGGTGAGAATCGCAAATATAGTGGCATTCTCCATTTATGTTTTCGTTCAGTAAAACTCATACTAATCGGATAGATTTGAAATATGTATGATGTTTTAATTTTAGTATACCAAAATACAAGCATTTTTTTAAATTTTGGCACCAATTATTACATTAATAAATGTGGTGATGTCTCATCATTTTGATAATAAGTTTGTACACACAAATATACTATTGGATTTTATATTTTTTTTAGATATTTTAATATAGGTATATTCTTAAATTTCTCTTAAAAGTAAGTAAAGTGTAAACGTATCTTGTACTGAGATCTAATTTGCGTGTCGAAATTATGCAATAACAAAAAAACAAAGTGTGTTAACTGCATTGTTTGATGTTGTAACGCTCGGAGCATGAATTGATGCAAGGCTACTATTGTTTGAACGCAGCGAGCGAAGTGCGAAATGTAGAGCACTAATATGAGAACTGTAAACATCGGGAGGTTGCTCGAAAATATACAGAGATTCTTCTTTAAAAACTTATTTATAGTTAATACGAGATTCCCAATACAAGTAACTGTGTTTAAAATGAATACATAATATTTACATACATAGATTTGTAATATTGTTTTATTATAAGCAAAATAGCGCAATAAAGAGGTCAAATTGAAAAGAATATAGAAATAACAAAAGGTTATGAGATAAACTATGCTAGTATAATGACTTCCGCGACGGCCACTACAAGGATATATTTGAAAAGCTATGAATGGGCGACTAATAAAGGGAGCGACGCGACGCACCAAAACAATAACAATACTGACGACGAGAGCGGTGCGGGGCGGTGGCGGGATGGAGAGGTGCGGCGGCGGCGTGGCGGCGCGTGCGCAGCGTGCGCAAGTGTTGCCAATCGTTTAACTCTACCGTTGATCTATAAATCGACGCGCAAATTGAGTACGTGAATGTCACATCAATGCAAACGATTTCGGTATAACTAAAGTATGAATTAGATATAAAATGCTAACGTGAAACATTTGTATTATAACTCGTGTCTCATAATTTCGTGGTGGTAATAAAATAATAATGATTTAGACTTAAAATAAACTTATACTTACTTACTTAATAACTCTAATTTATTATAAATTTGTAAATTTTTCGATGCCTTGACATTCGTCATTACTAAAACAATTTCCGACAGAGACTGAATCATACAGGTGAATCGGAATCAATGCAAACCGCAACCGGAAAGCCGCTGAGCATGCGGACCCTTGTGACGTATTTCGCGGTTCACCTGCCCAGAACTGCGTCTGTTATTGCAATACTACCGCAACTAACCTGTTATGGAATAAGGACTCAGCCGAAGCTATAAACCAATTATTTACACTGATTGTGCAGTTTTCACGGACATGGTAACCAGAACACAGACAGTACGGAAGAAGATTATAATAATTCTGGCGAACGCCGACGGACTTGTCGTCTCTCATAGGTTGACACTATATGGACTACACTCTACACACTCTACTTACAAGTGACAATTAAGTCCATGGAAATCATTCAGTGCTTCAATAGAAAAAAAATAGTGAATGATGAAAAATGATGAATGGTTACATTCATCATTAACTGCAATGCGCCATTACCACAGACTATTTGAGTATGTCTGCTAATTACCAGACAGGAATGAATGAATCATACGTGAGGATGGAAGTCATTCGAGTCACAGTGTAAGAGTGACGTAGCCAATGCACCCGGCTCACCTGTCCATATATACGTGAAAACACTGCCACAATGCACCGGCGCCATAGAATAAATACTATTTAACTTAGAACCAAACAAAGTTGTGGGTTTAACGTTCATAAATGAGGTTCTCCGAGGCTCAAATTCTTTCAAATTGTAACTCCATTCCGTATGTGTCAGCTATACACCCACGATACTTTTAAGATTATTAGATTATTATTATTTTTGCCACTAATCACCAAGTGAATAATAAAGTAGTAGAATATACTTTAACAATAAAATAATTCCATATATTCAATGCAATTTAACAACATATTTCCAAAATTTTATATAACCAATACAAGCCCAGGTATGCCGTATTGCGTGCGCAGTTCACCTGACCCATCGGGCTCGTGTAGGTAGAGACTGCCGCAATGCACCGCCGTTGTCCAGAACAAACACAGAATGCGGACATCATAATGTAAGTTTTAATAAGGAAGTCGAGTGGGCGGGATTGTAAACAACCAAATTAAACGTGCAAAGTGAAATTTTATTATTTTCGGAATTACTAATTTTAATCACACACGAAAAAAACCTAGTTTTTACATGTTTCAACATTCAAACCCCGTTTCTATGTTCGCTAACTGTGCAACTATCTTGTAAATGTGTTTTAAAAGTACTCCGTTAATCACATATCTTAAGTAGCATCAATTACTTTCTTCCTGTCTTAATTCTATAACCGTTGCCTAGATTATCGTAATCGTTTTTGACATCCTTTCGTTTCAAATTAACAATAGCTTTGTACGTTATTTTTATTAATTTTATTTTAGTACAATAAATTCCAGTATTACCAATTAGGAATTTTGGTTGTTTGAAAATTCACATTAATAAGACTTGCTAACTGGTAAATAACTCATTTATAATTTTTTTACAACAACCCTCTCAGGAACTTCTACAATATATAATGTTCTTTGGTACCTATCAATAACATTTAGCTGGATTGAAAAACAGTCGGAGCGACACTCGTACGTGCTCGCAATGCGTGATACGAGGATCGCCACGAATTGAATTCATTCATTACTTTGCCGAGTACAATGTCATTGAGATAACACCCTTAAAACGTTTCATTTTCATGTTTGCGTTTCACAAGCCCATAGAGGAATGAGAGCGGTAAACGAAACGTAACGGGGTGTCCCGATGTTTAGTTTACAATGGATACCGAACGTGAGAATGTTGGTTTAAAACAACTTTACCCCGACGGTGTTCTACGTGCCCGTACAAAGCCGGGCAACACACAAAATTTAACGTTTTATGTGTAGGCGGTGTACAAAAGGTGTCATAAACAATGAATATCTATCGGCTATTGCCTCTATTGCCGTGCGATACCCTAAGCCGCTGGGCTTGCATACTATCACGTAACAATTCAGGCGAGAAAATGCAATTGTTAATTTTGTGACTTACCCGTGGGAAACTATTTAGACTTTACATGTTTAGCGGTCATAATTACCGGATGTGTTTATGTAAATGATCCTTGATGAATATTTTAGATATTTTAAAAAACATTGTTGTAGGCTAATTACGTAAAAGTCGGCTTTATTAAGTATCGCAAAAAAGGTTAACTGCTGTACTTATATTGACGCGCGTTCTGAGATGTTCTAATTTTCTCATACGAACGTCGAATACAATAATACAAACATTACACATAATTAAATAAATTTTATTTGTGTTTAATTTAATTACCACTCTAAATAAGGTAACATAAAATTGAAATCTATGTTTAGTTAAAACCATTAATCTTGGAATGTACGATTCCGATCCAAATTCTTGTATAAGTTTGCCAACCACCATTCCGAGATGTTGGGACCACACTCATGCTAATATCTAACGCCCATTATCACAATAAATAAACTAAACAAATGCTGCCGAAAATATCGCCTGTAAGAGAGTGGCAACTTTATAAACTAAGTATAATTAATGTGATAGTGTTGTCAAATGTAATAAATACAAGAATTTGTGTAAATGTTTGGTTGTTTTTAACACGCTTTTATTAGCTTCACATGTATGTTAGTATGTAATGGAAACTTTGAATAGGATTTAAACCCCCTTCAAAACGTCGGATTAAATCGAAATTTAGGCATACTTATCAAGGACCGATTACAATTCAATATTTTAAACAGTTAGACCCGTTTAAAATATTGAAATTGATTAAAATCAGTATTAGCGAATTTCTGTTCTCCTAAAACTGGTAGTGTCTTTGCGCCAAGACCAAGAAGGGAAACTACCAGGCATTGTAACACCATATTGAATAAATAATAGTAAAAAAAATATAAATTAAAAATAGTGTAAATAATAAAAAAAAAGGATTTTATTGTAAAATTAAAACAACTAAAAAACACGCTTTATAGAAAATCCAACTAAAAAATAGAAAATAAATTTGAATTAAGAATAGTGTAAATAAGAAAAAAATGTATTTTATTGTAAGAAAAAGCGTGGGGTGCTTTTTAAGATATTATCAAAATTATATATAATACTTCTACTCATATTATCTGTCAATAAAATATTTATAACTATTGACACCATGCACCCCACGCTTTCTTTACAATAAAATACATTTTTTTTTTATTTATTTTTTACACTATTCTTAATTCAAGTTTATTAATTATTTTTTTGTTAGATTTTCTATAAAAGCGTGTTTTTAGTTTTTTTTAACTATTATTGTATGTTCTTAAGAAGTAAACGCCGAAATTGCTGAACGTATTTGAATGAAATTTGGTACACGTAACCCAAGTCCTAAACCCTAATATTGCCATTAAACTGTAGTGTGGCCCTAGCAATATAGACAAAAAGGATAAAAACGCAAATGATATTAACCAATTACGTGGTTCCGTTGTTGACGTAGTGGATCGATGGTGGTCCCGCGTCCGGCGGACACGCTGCTTCCGTCGCCATTGTGCGCCACCACTGCATTAACCTCATCCAGCCACGCGCTGCACTTCCGAGAATAGTAATGAGTTTATTTGACGAATGAAAGTTCCAATCCAATGAGGATTAATGCATTTTTTTTAATCGTATATTTAGGCTTCGAGTGACCAGTGGCCAGTCTCGTGTTATAATTTAGAATTCATAAGCTCTCCGCAATCCCATCTTCAAATGTTATGTTTACTCAATTTGCTTCTTGCTAATTGAACTTCTAAACTCTTCGTTCTATAATTTATACCGTTTACTGAGTAATTGTTATAAAAGGATGAAAGCTACTAAACTACTAGTCTTTTCCAGTGCCCTTAAATGTCAAACCTTTTGTAAGAGCATAGAAAATTACAGTAAAAAGTACAATTAATTTATATGAACACATTATACTTTTAAAATCATTTTTGTTAAGTATGTTTTAATTATACCTAATGGTTGGAACAAATTGACAACTTGTAATTAAATGGAGATCAAAACATAATTAAATAGTCAATTGATTTCGATACAGATAACATGATATTTTAACACGAAAAGGGAAGTTCGACAAATGTTAATTGGACTTTAACTGCTGGCTAAACGCTCGTAAAAAACTGCTTAATTGCCAGCGAAATGCTCACTGGCTGTGTTACGGCATACTAATATATTTTCTAACAGGTTTATATGACCGCAGATAGCGGAATAATAAAGGCATTGGTTGTTAGCAAATTATATTCATGGCACAAAGGTTACATGACTATTATTGCAATTAATAGTAAACAATGATATTACTGATTACAAAATATTATTGCCAACACTTTTTTTGCATTCACTTCCTCTTTGTTCACGACTATTCAATGGGAATACTGTTGTAACTTTCAAAAACTTTTGTTGACGTGGGAACTTCCGATTCGGAAACGCTACGCTTTTGACTCAAAACAATGCGCATTTAGTTTTTTTGACTAGTTGTAAATTGTTCTCTTTATGTCAAAAGTATAAAGCGAAAATCCTGATGGATTTAGTAAATTGTAAAAGCTTTCCGATGCAGCTAAATAGCTGAAGCCGTTTGTGAATGATATTTCTGGAAAGAACGGAAAAAGACGTGGGTATATTTTTTCAAATGGAACATACATACAAAAAAGTGTTAAAAGAAAAAAAATGACTTTATTCTTGCACAATAAGTGCCAATATAAAATACAAGAGTGTTTATAAGTGGATCACGATGGCGCTATACTTCAGGGTCTCGGCAGGTGGGGCAGCACGTGCGTCGCAGCTTTCGACTCCATCCCGAACGTGGATTAACCACATATGTTAATTTTAAACATATTAGAAAGTCACAAAGTCTTTATTGTGTTTTAATGTCGATAAGATAAGATCTTTGATATCTGATGTAGAAACTAAAGAGCATAACTTCAGGTAATGTGGAGAGTTTAGCTGTTGGTGATACAAAAAGATTTTGACTATTGGTTTTATAACCGATCATTATCTTAATTATCTTTATTATCTTTATCATTACCTTTGGGATTAAGTACATAATATATTGATTAATAAAGGTGCTTTGCAATATAAAGATAGGTATTGCGATGTAACAGCATATTAAACACGCGTAACGTGAAAACTGACTGACTGCTCCGTGCTTACCATCAGGTGCGGTGCAGTCACTATGCCGAGCATTTATAAAAAAAAAAATGTCCACACACTTATATTTTATTACGTGTAAAAAACTTAAGTGGTTTTATTTCATATTTGAAGGAGTGAAAAGAAACACCAAAATATTCAACTTATTAACTTATTTGGCTGTCAATTAGCGGCGCCTTTTGAGAAAATAAATATTTAAAAGTACAGTATCGTCTGCAATACCATGTTCGGACATGTTAATGAGTTAATGTTGGAAGTCCACATAATATTATTTTATGCCTTTTCCGGACCTCAAAGAATCTAGTTTTGACTATTTTAGCCTCATTCTTTCGATGACCGGAAGATAATGCTTAGAGCACGACAGAGACTTCAAATATCACTCCTGTATTGAAACGTTACTGTAAAACATGGTCATAAACTGCATACTTGGGTCTAAATAAGACAATAATATACACATCCACATTCCACATCAACTAAATTAATTTTAGGCACCTACCGTCCGAATTTATGAAATATATTTAAGGAGAAAATAAATTAATAGTTACATAAACGATTTTTACTGTGGTTCGTATACAAACTCCGCCGGTTTTGTACTTTAAAATGTGAAAATAATTTTACAATAAAAACATCTTAATAAGAGCCATATATTCAAAACTAGCATTGCGCGCGGCTCCGCCCGCGTGTAATAGTTTCTCTGGGATAAAAAAATAGCCTATAGCACTCAGGAGTAATGTAGCTTCCTATTAGTGAAAGAATTTTCAAAATCGGTCCAGTAGTTCCTGAGATTAGCGCGTTCAAACAAACAAACAAACTCTTCAGCTTTATATTCAGCTTTATATATTAGTATAGATAAGGAATTACAACTGTAAGTACAAATGTAATATTAACGTACGACTGAAGTATAATGATTTAATGCTTCGATGGGCACATCAAAAACACAATAATGCTCTCATTTTGTCGCGTTATTATCGGAATGATGAGGCGACCGCAGACTATGCGAAATAATTGCTAACCTAGATCATAATGTACTAAACAAGCCTTATTGGGTTCCAGGAGTTTAGTATTTTGGTTTTTTTCGTCTGAACTAAAACTGACGTAATTATTTTAAAATTACTCTTCGTAATTTCAAAATTCTTCCATTACTAAGTTCGGTAGCTTTTTGTGATTCATAAATAATTGTATCAAATGTTAATTTTAATAAATATTTAGATGATCTACTTTATTTATACTTTTTATCTCACTAGATTAAGATTAAGTCTTGGATTTTATCTATGAATTTGTAACTACGTATATATTTATTGTAGATACGTTTATATATTGTATATGTATGGTATATATATTTATTAATTTTGCATTATACTTATCATAGTATAAATCAATATTTATGTATATATTTATAAGTATATATTATTTCGAAATAACTACCTCTGATGCACCTACCTTGTTAATCTCTGCACCACCCTAAGGTTGACTGGGAGAGAATGCCTACGGCATTAAGTCCGCCTTTATACATTTGTATATGAAGTGCTCAAATAAATAAATAAATAAATAAATAAATAAAATAGCTATAAATTGAATTATGGGTAAAACATTTGGGTCGTAATTCACTTAACTAGTCCGCTAGTTTGTTGTATAATTTTATTTTTTGGCTAGACTACGCCAAAGTTATTAATTCCCAGAAAGGTACCAGTAATTTTTTAATTGGCTCAGCGACCTCGAAGTGGTCTATAACATATACCATTTTATATTATGAATAAGTTATTCAGCATAATCAGCCATAAGTTTATGACTAGTTTCTATAAGGATTAAATAGAGGTATATAAAGTACACCATGGCTCGCTGTGGGTCATTGCTGCTTATGTAATAAATAACAAATTTATCGCTATTTTGAACACAAATTCCAGTCCCGGGCACTCGTTTACGTCCGATCTGTGGAACTAGAACTCTATCGGGTTTAAAACCAAAAGAGCGATAAAAGTTCGTTGATAAATAGTTTTATAATTTTATAATATTAATTTAACTGCTGAACGATAAGACGAGCAGATTTTTCGCCTGCTCACAATCAGGATAAACCCTTCAACTTCAAATTATAATGCCCTGCGCAGTAAACTGCCCTTTACGCCTAGGGCATCAGTTGCTATCCAACAATTGCAACGGCTACAATATTCAAACCGATTTACAGAAGCATAGCAGACACAGCATCTTGCACAGCAGATATAGAACAGGTAGTATAATTCGGCTTACTCTTGCATATGCAAAAGGTAACACTATTTATTTATTTATTGCACTATGTATACAAATGTATATCGGCCAAACTAACTGTCAAAATTTGACACAAGCAGTATTATAGTTGGCCTATAGTATAATATGCACAGTGAGTGCACATAGTCACGGTGGCAGACAACTAGAACGCACCAGACAATAGTCCACGCGCCACACAGTTGGTAATATACGACCACAATAAAACTATTTAATCTGTGGTGCGTCCAAGTGGCGTGTTGTCACTGTATCGCCGACACTTGACACTACAATGTAAACCGGTACTAATTTTATACAATTTCCTTAATTATAGCAAGTTACAAACGTGAAAGGAATAGTTTGTTTGACCGTGTGCTCTCTAGTTAGTTATGTAAATACACGCGACGCGACACACGTCAACAAAAAATATTCGTTTTGTTGTTTCCCACGGGATTTTCCTAAAATGTACATTGATCATAACTGATTTGTGTTAAAAGTTAGCATAACTTATTGGTTACCTATTTAAATTCCATCACCTCAATGACTGAACCAAAATATTGTCATGTATATTTTATTGTAACTATTAATATTATATTTCTCTCTGCTTTGATTAATAATATATAATCAAATTGTCTCTATATCTCTTTTTCATGTATAATATAAAGTTATACAATGTATTGTTACTCGTATTAAAAGGTTAAATAAATGTACTTAATTAAAACAATAAATTAAGCCTGAATTTATCAACCCCATCAACCCGTCGCGGACTTACCACCGTTAAGTGCCCTCGACTTAAAGAACCGGTAACTACAATTGGACGGAAACGGAAGGCGCGTGTTTCGCGATCTCTCGGCGAAATTCGGGCGGCAGCTGCGCGTGCGCTGCCAAACAGCTGCTATCTAATAGGTCATTTCCGTTTGGAACGCCGAGCAGTACGTACGTTAACTTGAGCTAAAATTACAATAGAGCGCAACTATGTACGAAGAATTAAACGATTTTTTATCATTAATTTTTAATTTTAAGGATGGCAACTCGAAACCGTATCTAAAATTTTCAGGTGCACAATACGGACGTGTATCAGTTTTATATTTTATACTACTACTCTTCATCATCATCATCATCAGCCACATGACGTCCACTGCTGAACATAGGCCTCCCCCAAAGATTTCCAGACGGACCTGTCAAAAGCGGCCTGCATCCAGCGTGTTCCTGCTACCTTTATCAAGTCGTCCTACTACTCTTATAAAACCGTAAATCAAAATTAGTGACTGCTTGCGTCTAAAAGCACAACATTTTCAAATATTTGCACATAAATACCAAAGTATGTTTACATAGTTATTTATAACAACGTGAACCGTACAGTTTATTTTTAAACACCAGTTGGGGGATACCGAGCTTCCGACGATTCATCACCTGGATTACAAAAAAATCATCTAAAGACAGTTCATTGAGCAGGAGTCACGAAAAAACATTATATGAGCAAACATGGGAGGTTTTTTTAAACCACGAAACCATAAAAATCGATGTCACGTTTCAAAAATTACTCATGAAAAAAAAACTCATTCCCCGCGGAAAGGTTTTCTTTGATTGTTTTAAGCGTAAACGGTAACTACGTAACAGATGTTACATTTAACTTAAAAATAGAAGCAAGATCAAGAAACACGTGAGGTTTACATATCGTAGTACATTGCCGTTTATAATTCGGAATGGTCTTGTGAAGAGAGAATTGTATAAAGGAGTACAATAGGTGCCTACATTATAACAGGAAGCATCAGTAACAGGTCTGGACATTTAGCGGTTTTCTCAATGTTCTTGTGAAGCTAGTGGTCATTTTTAAGTTGATAATGGAGCGACTACTCTCGGTGCGAGTGGCAGAGACATAAACTACCGAGTTTATAGAGTCCTAAGAGATATACGTTTATGTTGTTTTAATTAGTTTAAAGGAAATAGAACCACATATATATATCCTAAATTTGCTAATTAGTAAGTAATATGGTGTCTAATTTATGTAAAGTCTTTAGAGATTTGTTGGAATTAATTCAGATATTACGTCATTAGATACAAAGTGCGTATTTCATTCCCACGATTCCGGGTTATATTTAAAGCACAGGTAATACAAAACAGAAGCCAATACCACATCTATTCAGCACTTCCGTTGAAGTCGATAAAGTCTCGGTAATTTGATGACTGGTACAGTCGGCAACAGAAGTGGTTCTCATCTGTCGTCGGTACGATAAACTTGTATGTCGCTGCGCAGGAGTGCTCACAAAAACGCCACGCGCCGAATGCCTTCTTCCGCCAACCTGCTTCCGGCAGCCATTGTAGAGCAGACGATAGTTTGTTTGCTCTTATTTATTAGAATTTATAAAGAAATCTACAAAAAAGGTTCTCGTTTCGAGTGCTGTGTGGAGAGCTTTTATGTTCTTTTTACTGTGTTTAAATGGCGGAATATAAATGGCTTCAGTTTATAAATAACACGTTTGAAATGTATGTTTAATTGAAATTAAATTAAAATTGATAATAGCAATAAAAGGTTTTTAATTTTTTCTTATTATTTTCAAAGTTATTATTCCTATTCATTGAAACATACGAATTCATATTAAAATACTAGACAAAGACGGTTCAGAAAGATCAAGAATTTTGATCGGTAACGATTATACTTTCCCATAAATCCATGAATTAGCCTCCAATTACAACATAATATAAAACCTTGTAATCTTATTACGAAGTTTGTCCCAAACTTGTAAAACGAGATAAAACTTAGCGCCATTCATTTCTTTGTGTTCTGCTTCTAATCTCATTGTCCCAACACAGGTTAGCGCCTAGCGAAACCACCTTATCTGTTACAGTTATCTTTGTGGTAAAGGTAGTGGCGCATTGTGTGCTATGAAATATAACGTCTAACTTTTGGTTAGAGCACCTCCGACAGTTTTGATGCGAGCGATAGATCATATTGTGAGTAAAGTTAATAAATATAAGAAACTTGCATAAACTAAAAAATATTTACATTTAACGGTTCATTGGAAATATCTATTATTTCAATGATACTATCTGATAGAAATTATTCCGTCGTTGAGTTTGTCATAGTTCATCGTAAAGAATATATTTATACGAATCTAAATAGATGTACATAATACATCTTACACACCAAGTAAATTAAGCGTTTCAAGTGATAGTTTTGAGCTGCGTCGCTTTCGTTACAGCCGTGCCCTTATGAGGACAACAGATGAAGTAACGTGATACAAGTTATTCACTTAGCTACTTAGCATTTATCTATTTATGTGAGATCTGTGCACATCTAACAACTTTATTTATAACGATTTGTATGGATACAATTTTTTATCAGTTGCAGAGCCTAGACGAAACATGCGTTTTTTTCTTTTGTGGATCTTAACGCATGAAATTTATTGAAAAACATAGACAAATGTTTTATTTTTTATGCATTTATACTAGGTTTGGCTCGCGATACAATCGGCTAGAATAAGGTTCCGCTGTGTGCTTATCGCATAAAAAAGATTTTTATCATCGATTTAAAAGTCATAGAATAATATCCTATTAATTATTTACTAGATACATTCCAAATAAAAAATAATCGTAGTTTTTACCACGTTTCTATTTTAATCAGTTCATATGTAATTATTAGGAAAACGTTACAATTTAATATATGTAAATGACGGGGTATTAGTTTTAATCACTAACGAATATTCCAAAATATCGAATCGGCTATTATGCGATGGTAAGAGCGATCCATCAGAGTTCGGCTCATTTCGATAACATCTGGTGGGCAAGGTGTCTTTGTACAGTAACTATTCAATTATTCGGCACACGTGTGCCCAAACACCAGTCGGTCCGTGGATTAAATTTTGTATGATGTATAAAAACTAGTTCATAATTTTGTATTATCGCCATATCTGATTTAGTCATAATTACACAATATTTTTAGTAGAGTTGGTAATCAATTAAACAGCGCGATGGTAGTGACTACAGTTGCTTCATATTAAATATTATAAAACCTGAGTATTGTTATATCTCTTTCTTGTTATGTACTCATGTAAATTAAGTATGCCTTTATATCAAGAAATATAAAAGCAACATTAATATTTTCAGCAACAGTCTAGGAACCAACCAAAAGGGATCACAAAATAACATAAGTAATAATTATAATTAGTGATTATATAAGTATACCATATACCACAATAAGAGATCAGAACATTCAGAAAAAACGAAAATTTTCCAATTACGCCACAGATCTTATCTAAGATAGCTATATTTTTTCATTGCACCACACATGTTACTCCTTAAATTGTATATTGCATTCTTATTTAAGATCTTACCAAACTGTTCGAGATTCAATAGTGCCATGTAAGGATCAATGTGTTGCATTAGCCGGGTGTTAATGCGTTTTTTCTAAGACATGTGCAGTAGCACCGCTAATTTACGGAGAGGAAAGGTGTTCCGGCGGACCCGGACTCAAACACTGATTGACATGTGCGCACGCGCACTCTATTTACACATTCGGATACAGAATAAGCTGTGGCACGAGTATTAGTTTGCAAAATGATTTTATACTTTATGGACAATGTTGAAATGATTGAGTTTGGTTTTACGGGACCCATTTGAAGTTTGTATCTAGGTACATTTTCATTTAAATACCGCAATTTTATTAAAGGTAGTATGCGTAATATCGCAGCAGTGATAAACAAAAGGCAAATAAATTTTTACAGTATAAAATACTATAATGTTATTAAACCCATTGCTAAGCGATTCCCCGCTGCGATGTAACTCAAATGCTTATACCGGAAACTGAGCGGGAATCACAACAATAATAACATCCCAACTGAATGAAAATACGGCAATAAATATTATCTAATAGTGTTATCTATAAAAAGTGTATCAATCAGCGCCTAATGGCCTCGAACTCTGATACACGGCATATAATAGTTGATTTATATATTTTTTGTATTGTCCTATTTGTTTCTTTAAGAATTTCGTTGGTATGTTAAGTCTGCTAACTCGCACTAAGCCAGCGTGGTGGACTAAGGCCTAAACCCTCTCAGTAGTAGAGGAGGCCCGTGCTCACCAGTGGGCAGTATATAATAAAGAGCTGGTATGGTGGTAGTGTTGATCTCATTTGTATTAATTGGAAATGTATATTGAAACGTTACACCTTAATACGTATGGCTAATGGAGATTTAAATATTCCTATTTTACGAAATTACTATTTAACTATTTGAAATTGTTTTCCTTTATAAGCAGTATAGTGTTGTATCATAATAGAAGAAATACAATCGTTATCCTTTTCCAAACATAATGGCATTCAAAGCCATTTAAAACGTATATATTTAAATCAATCTCAGTATGTACCAATTCGTGTAATTGGTGTTCCTTTCAACGATTATACGGCACGTTAAACCGCGGAGGCAAAATCACCCTAATTTTTTGTACCACAATGGACACAAAACACACAATCGTGTTTCTTGATAATTGCATTTAATTGGTCGTGTCGCATTCATTTCGGCAATTTTAATGTGAAAGAGCCACAATCTATAGACGAGTGTACTTTCGTTCAGTGGACAGATTTTACGATTACCATTGTGTCTAAATTACGTTATTATACTACTTTTATGCACATAAAATCTGTAATAGACGTTTATTTGTAATGCGAAGATGAGGAAAAGACGTTTTTCATACTTTTTGGAAGTCTAAATCTAATCTAAATGGGTATTGTATATGACATAAATGTTTCTGGTGAAGTATGATATCATCACCATCAGCCTATATTTTAGTCCACTGCTGGACATAGGCCTATATCAATGTGTTATTAAGTAAGTACTTAGTAGGTACCATTCATATTATTATGCATAACTAGGTTTTGCCCGCGGGTCCACCCGCGTGAATGAGTTTTCCCGGGATAAAAGTCCCGCTTTATATTTTCCCGGGATAAAAAGTACCTAATAATTTAATACAGGACATGATCTACCCGTGTGCCAAATTTCATCGAAATCCGTTCAGTAGTTTTTCCGTGAAAGAGTAACAAACATCCATACATCCATACTTACAAACTTTCGCGTCTATAATATTAGTAGGATATACCACAAACATGGGTCATTACTTGATTACAAGTAATGTTCTGACGTCATTTCACACGAAGAAACTATTTTTCGCGGTTATTATTTCGACCTCTATGCGTAATAATTATAACTAATTCATAGAATACATTTACTCGAAACTAGCTGTCTAATTCGTTCAACAGTAAAAATATCAGCATTCCTTTTTGCGAATGTATTATACATGAGATGAGAATAAATGGCAAAAGTATTCAGGGTGCGGTCAAAAGCCGCCTAGTGTAATATTAACAAAATAAAACGCGCGGTCAATGCTGCGTAATGCAATATGAAGTGCTCAGACACGCCGGCGCCGCGCCGCGCCGGCTTTAGGCCCACTCACCAATTGTCGATAGCTTTTTCTCGCGTTTACGAGGCTAAACAAACTTTGTGTAGACGGTTTGTTTTTTTTTATTGCATCGAATGACGAGACGAGCATGCCGTTCGCCTGATGGTAAGCGATACGACCACTCATAAACAGTAGCAACACCATTCAGCACCTTGAGTTACAAAGTACTGTGTGGCTTTCCACTGCGCTCGTCATCCTGCGACATAAGATGTTAAGTCTCATTATGTCCAGTAGTTACACTGGCTACAATGTCCTTCAAACCGAAACACAACAGTGCATGCACACTGCTGCTTGGCGGTAGAAATAGACATTGCGGTGGTACCCACCCAGACGGACTCTTACTTATGAGAGACCGTGGTCTGCACTCTATACAACAAGTATTAGTTATGGCTGCTTCTGAATATCGATTTCAGTAACTATTAGCGTCACAATTTAGTTTTGACGATGAGCTGTTGATCTCTATTAACTTTCTTCAGTGTCCTTTTACTGCAAATACATTATATTATAGCAAATTATTTTACATGCATACATTATCTGAATAAGTCTCCTCGCCTTAAATTAAGCTTCCATCCAGTCCTCGATTACTTCCGAGCTATATAACGCACATGAAGAGTATTCGCATACAGAAACATAAAAACTCCTACGTATCTGGTAGCGTGGATGAAACCCGTCAAAAGCGGAAGACGTTAGTCGCGACGTCCCTCCGCCCCAGCGCGGCGCGGCGCGGCACGGCGTTTTACCGAATTTATTGCAATCCGATACGATGAGACAGCTCGCATGTCTGTCAGTACGCACTCGTGGGGGAAACAACCGACACCATAAACCACTACTGCGGTATACAAATATAGCGTAGGACTTTAAAAATAATCCAAAGTATATTATTTTTTATAGAAGAAAGATGCGAGTTCCGAGTTCAATCAAGTTGTTAGGATGTTTCCACCAGATAAGGTTTTTACTATCATGTTATGGTTTGCCAAGAAAATATTTTTTACCGAATTCACTGATATGATCTAATCAAATATTAGAAATATATGATTCAAAACATTGTTGTATTCTAAGTCGATTGAAATCTCAGAGATCTAAAAGTTGACTTCATTCTTCCGAGCTACTAAAATAGGGCATTGTTTATTATGGAAAAATACAGAAAGAGTGGTTCCAAAATTGACCGTGAGCTATAAAAAATGTATAAAGCTTTTGTCATCTTTCGGTTTTCAATTTGGACCGCTCAACTTAGTCATCGTACATTTAATTATGATTTAAAACAAATAACCATAATACAAGAGCATTAATTCTCGTTCTTGTTTAACAAGGCCACATATTATGTTGATGTCATTTTTGGGAGTGTGTTGGTATTCGTACTTATTAACATACGTTAACATTTTCTAATCTTTATTATAAATATTTGCTAAATCTTCAGACAATGCTTTTGGTTCATTATATTTTTGCGGACTACATCTCCGTCGAGGAATGTAACCTTAGAATAAATTAATACAAATTACTTAAATGGTATTTTTATTGCACAATTATATCGATATAATGATTTTTTGTATAGTTCATGAAGTTTAATATTACTTCATTGCTGTAGTATTATCGTAAATTCAACTTCTCAAGCAAGGTAATGCTTTTCCAAAGTATTCCTTATAATATTGTTACCAAAAAAACTCATTTTATGACATATAGCCACGTGAGTGTTTTAACCTCAACTGTAAATGATACCAATAACTATTTATATAGTAACTAAAAATACTTACTTCCATCTGCTAAGCACACCCCTGATAAAGTGATATACAATAATGTTTTCAGGAGCATTCAGCGTAAGTTAAATGTTGCTTGTAGCAGTAATGCGCAGTCCTTTCTAAAGGCAAGAGGGTCGCACGTCATTAAGTGAGGTCTTGCATGTTGAACACGCCATTTTTATTGCAGGTCACATTTTTATCTGATAAAATGCTGGGGGCGAATGGGAAAAAGCGTGAGTGGGGCGCCGGTCATTCGCCTAGACTGACCCGAATCGACTTAAGCGATGAAAGCCAGTCATATTTCATTTTTAATAAGGAACCAGAAAGTATTTCGGCAATTAATTTGCTAAACGACACAATATTAGGGTCACATGCGTAAAATACAAAGTGATAACTTGTGAAGCGAATTTGATTTCTATAAATATCGAAATCCTTTTAGTTATTTAGTGGTCATTGATTTCTATGTACTTAAACAAAAACAAAAATTAAAATTATACCAATTCCATGATTCTATTTTCATAGGTATTATGTAGAACTACGAAATGAATTTCGTGTGGTCCAATCTAATATGTATATCGGTGTGCTTGTTAATTACTATGGCAGTCCCATAAATATCTGAGATAAGTGTAGCGGGAGTGAAGTAACTTGATAAAATATGCGGGCCTACTAATTTATTGTGTCCAAATTGAAATTAGTTTGTACATTTACATACATATTGTGTGCATAACGCCGCAGTAGCTTCTATGGCACTTCTAGAACATTTTTAATTGATATAAATATCAATAATACTCACTCAGTTAAAAGCTGGTTGAGTTTTTTTATGGTAAATTCACGATGTAGTCAGTGATAAAACCAATAAGAATAAGCAGTCTCATGCGGTAGAATTTATGTGGTTGCGTTAGTTTCCGGTTAGTAAGATTGCCAGAGACCCATCAACCATATCCTCCTTACTTCTAAATCTTAAGACTTTTAAACACACATATTTCTGTGATGGCTTACTATTTCATTTCTATCAACATAAGCTGCTTTCAAGAAACACAATCACTGTCTCTCAACGATTTATATACAATCTACAAACATTTACTACTTAAATTAATCATCAATAACGCCAATACTGAATGCTGACACTCAAAATCAAGAATGACCGTAACGTTTACACTTTCGGAATAAAGTTCATGACCAAACTCAAAAGCGGCACATAATGAAATGGCTATTGTTAAAAATGCATTGGTACCTTTCAAAAATTATTCGAGTAGATGTTTGATGTGAATCCGTCGGTATAAACTTTCTTCGATTATGCGCTATTATTGTCAATTCGTTCTTATCTCGCGGAGAAAGCTTCCGATAAAGGAAAACGTGGGAGTGTTGCCAACGAAAGTATACAAAACGACAACGCTACAATACCGCCGCTCAATTATACCTCACGTTTCTATTGGCATATTGTTCTGTGATATAATTAACTGAACAATCATAATTGTACCTTTCCAACTCCAATGGCAAGTTAACTAAACAAACAACGTGATTTCTGTCTGGCAAACATTGTTTTGATCACCATTTCAATGGCCTAGTTGATTTGTAATACGCGTTCAATGTTCCGTGCGATTAGCGGAAATCGCGTTAAGTATTTTTTTATATTAATTTACTTACTAGAGAATCGGGATAGAACTCTTCCTGGTATATTTGAGTGGTTGGTGCGGCTCTACAATGAAATGGAAGGGAACATAGAAATTACACCCTCTGAAACTAAATATCCAAGTAAACAGATACAATCCAGCCGCGATATGTGTAATGATATCATCAAAGATTGCTTTTTCAATGTACAGGAAAATATCTCTATCGATCGCATAGTATTTAGCTCGTTCAGATCAATAACTGCAATTCGATGAGTGCGTTCCCGTCTTGCACTTACAATTATGAAGTCTTTACGATAAAAAGTAGCATCGGTTTAAATGCGTTGGTCGGTGAATGTCGTTCGGCACATTACAGTACAGGTGCGCGCGCTACCCGCCCGACCGGACGGACGCGTGCGCCGCTCGCGCAAGAAACATAATGCACTCTTAAGAGCTCTCCTTGAATTATTCAATACCATATCACATTCTTTAATCACTGATTTTACTCCTCATTGCGTTTCTCTTGTTAAGTATTTTCACTATTTTAGTTTATTACTCGGAATGTCCACACAAGTTCTAACACTTTTCCTTAATATGCTTATTATGGAGGATAATGGCCAGAAATCAAATCATATAGAAAAAGTATTGAACTTTGCGGTTATATAAACGGATAATGTAATGCAATGTTCTAAGACAGCCGCCAGAATGCCACATAAATATTTATTTGCCGGCGAGTCTGAAGAAAACTCGCTTCTGTTTTCCGGTACAATCGTGAACGAAGTGTGTAAACTATTCATTCAATCTATGTTGGATGTCCACACATTCTAGAGATGTTTGAAAGTTAATTGTTTCTTTTTTTATTTAAATAAGGGCAAGATCGACCATATAGACGAGTCGCTGAGAATAAGCGATTGCGGTCGTCTATAGACCGATCTCACGGGGCATTGTTAATGCAACTGCTATATAGACAACTGTTAAATCCTACTTATTGGATTAATTATAAAGATCATAGTTTAGATTATAACGCAGAATCCGCGGTACTATGTAAGTAAGTTATATGCTGTAAGCTCGAATGCCGACTGTGCCCACTATAATGGGCATAATAATAACATAATATATTAAATGTTATTACAAAGAGCATTAATGTTATCGAAACTACATCGGTTTTTAAGACGTATAATTTCTATGGCTTTAACTTACTTAAAACCAGGGCCGCGCCCTCTCTATGTGCGAAGTGTGCGGCGCACATAGGCGCCAAGGCAATGGAGGCGCCAGAATCAGGATGACATGCCAACGTTAATTATTGAATTTATAATTGTTATACTACAACCATTGATGTACTAGGGTTTTTTAATACATCAATGACTACAACACATTCTTTATAGTTGAGTAGGTAGGAAAGTAGGTAGAAGTCTCCCAAGACAATACTCACGCCTGTGGTTTACATTTTAAACCACTTGAATTTTAGACACATAGGTTATGAGCTATGTGTTAAAATCAAAAGAACCGCCGCAGTCGCTACAATAGCCAACTACATATCGTATTACAAACGATTTATAATAGGTCATTTTCTTAATTAAACCTTATAAAAAAAAATTATCTGCGCTCCACAATGAGACAAGAAAGGTTCACGTTGAATAATAAAAAAATATTTATGTAGAAACAGGCCGACAAAAATCAAAGGCGCTTCATAGATTTCGCACACAGGAACTGTCTTGGGTCGGCACGGCCCTGCTTAAAACTGGCAAGTAATATATATAAAAAACAAGTCAGATCACTCCCTGCCTCGGTAGCGTAGTTGTATTACAGTACGACTTCAACGCTGCTGTCTCGGGTTCGATCCCCGTGTCGGTCAAAGTGGTACCACGTTTTTCTATTCAGTACCAGCTCGGAGTCTGGAATTCTTGCCCGATATTGCGATAGGCTCGCCCCCTATCAAATCCATGGACGGAATATGCACGGCGAACAGTGGGCGCACTGGGTGTGCCCCTGCTTACCCCTTCGGATATAAAAGGCGTGAGTGTATGTATTTACATAATTCAAATCACAAATTCGCAAGCTACGTTCAGTTTCAAGAAGCACTCACTAGCTTAGCGAACAAGTGTTCAGCATCAAGGCAGTGGTACTCGGTGAGATGAAGTGGTGAGTCAGCACGTCGCTGACGGCGGTGGTAGCGAGACGGGTATATAGGCCGGGGAATTAGGTTAACAACGCCGGCGTATAATTTGTGCCATCTTATGAGCGAATTTTAAATTCTTATTAAGTAAGTAACGTCAATCAACATTATTAAGATTTGCGATATTTCTTTGATTTCGTTTTTGATTGTTTGTAGTGTAGAGAATAATAAATTTCCTGCACCTCGTGTGCCCTTGAAAAATGTGAGAATCTCTCATTTAGTCATGTAGCAGTTTGTTCTAAGTCTAAATTTTTTACTTGACTGTATGACAATAATAGCATAACATGATATTATGAAAGTAGAACATACCTTCTTTAAATATCCATATATTTTTCTCATCTCGTGTATGTCAAATAGCAATTCTTTAAAAAATGTGCTGGATGCACTCATGTGGACGACACTATGCAAGACCGGTAACATTAATATCAGAATGAAACAAGAAGCTGTCCGCACTCGCACCCTGGCCACTCACATCCTGAACAAGTTTTTATTTTCCCATTTCAGCATTCATTCAACGTGTGACACAATCATATAAACTTACGCAATAGACATTGCGATTAAAAAAAGCGTGTTAACAACGACGGCATTGTTACAACAGTGTAACAGAACCACTTTTGAAATATTGGATTTGTTATCTCGGATTATTAGTTACAGTTTTTGCAATGTAACACTATTCAAGCGTATAAATGTGATGTTGGTACATATGTATCGCGGTTCTTGATATAATTGATGCTAGATGTAGTGATTGCAGTGATCAATCTACATTTTAGAATTATGTGATTTAGATTTTACTAACACAAAAATCATGGAAATCATACTCATTATTATTTATTACTTAAATTTAAAAATAAATAGGAGTCAAGCTTGGTATCCTTAGTAAATTAGTTTTATTTGAAGGCAAAAAAATATTTGTGTTAGTATTCAAACACGTATGGAATTTATGAAAATAGTTGTACAAGCATCTTAAAACCTTCCAAATAGTTCATTTGCGTGAGAGCTTATAAAATATTTTATTTCATATAAATCAGATTCCTATACAAACTGTGACTACAAAGTTTTCATTCTCGTTACGCTTTCTAAACATTATTTTGTACCTGTTACGCTTTTACACAAGTAATTTTAATGATCATAATTAAGCGGCCGTGTGTTTTAATTAAATGGAGTATACGAATTCATATAAATTATTCATATTCTTAAAAGCCTTTTTGATTTTCACACGGCTCACAAAGCAGATTGCGTTCCTACAGATAACATTAAAGTCATCATACTTTTCTCTTTTGCATAGTCATCGTAGTGCTTGATTTTTTCTGTGTAGAGGTTTCTCTACTGAAAATTAATAATAGAAGATATTTTTATTCTGTAAATCGTCCTGATGCTTTCCAGTTTGGAATAAATACAAAACTAAGATATTATTTTCTAATTCGACATAAGGACGGCTTTTAAATCTAAACTTTGGTGAATAAAATAAGTTATTCACCAAAGTTTCTTTCTTTCTTTCTTTCTTTCTATTTCGTTCTGTATACAATAATACTGGTAGCGTAGTTTCAGGAATAGACCACAAACCCTTTTTTTTCACGGGCTAAATCGCGTTATCGCTACCACCACTGAGGGGTGAGTGGAATGGTTATGTTGGTTTCATCGATCTTACGGCCCAATGTCGACACTCGGGAGTCTAGCATCATCCGAACGAGCATTGGACCGAGTCCCTAACACTACGTACACCCTACACCGGCATACCAACCAAAACCCGTGGTGGCCTTCTTCGTCGCATACGACCCCGGGGTATCTTGTTGCACGAAGATAGCTACACGCAACCGACCCCGCGCGGTGCCGCATTACGGCCCCTCTCTAAATGAGGGGCTAAGTAGCCCCTGAACTCTAAAGCACGCCTTTGGCGTCTACGATTGCAGGAGACCGACCAGCCGCATTGTCGTGGTTCGACACGGGTTACTATAAATTTGATTTTATATTAGTTTATAACACTTCGCCACCTTCCTCTAGTGGCAGTGTATGCAGGAATAGACTGCGAGATCCTGAGTTAGTATCCCGTATCGGTTACGCCGACCCTGTGTTTAATAAAGAGCAAGACAGATGGAAGAAAAAGACTGGTTGAAAATTTAATTGTTATCTTAAATTATTCAAACTTATTTTGTATCTCTATCTCTTCAGTGAAAGAAAATCTTTGCGTGGCGACTTAGAGTAGCTACGATGTAATTATTCAGTACCTATGAGGAAGCAAATGGTAACAATTTAGCATCTGTCCCATTATTTTCTATGCAAACAATCCAGATCTGACCAGGAAGTGTAGGACAATCTTAAAACTGAGCAGTCTCGTGGGAGCTGGTGTAAGTGCGTGTGAAAGCTGCGCGACAATGGCTCGCGCACCGACGCACATGACGCGGCGACTCACCAGAAACATTACTCTGAACAATGCCGGACAGATGTGGAGCGGTAACTCAAGTACCTCAGCTACCTTAGGTACCCGAGGTACTCCACGCGATTCACGAATGGCGCAACGCACGATAATTATGTACGCCGTTGCGTAGGACGCATGGGAACTATGTCCTCTGTGCTCGATCACAATATGTAATTGTAACAATTTGAATCCGTTGTGATTTTGAAATTTTATGTTACAATAGCTGTTGCTAAGAGTCAAGCATGGGTACGTTATACTTAATTGTGTTTGTTGACCCGATGTAACCGTTTCAACAATAGGTGTAATATGTGAATGATTCTTGTTTTATATATTTTTATTTAAATAGTTTGTACAAAAATAAGATGTAGCAGACGCTGCTTCTAATAAGTAATAAGTGATAGATATTCTTCATCGGATCATACGTAGCGAGTACAAAATGATTTTCATGTCATTAAACATCTTTTATGATACCAAGCTTAGCGAAATCCAGCATATTTCCTTGTAATTTAAGTACGCCAACAGCACTTCTTCCATTTAAAATAGAAGAAATTCTCTGCATAAATGGTAAGGCGATGTTACGGCTCTATCAATGCATGTTTTACATTTCGCCACTGTTGTCCGCCTACGATATTAATGAACTGGTACAGCCCTCACCGCTGCAACGCTCGTCTACTGTTCATTCATCACAATGAAGGCTTGTTAGTGCATATGAGTAAACCACGTGATCTCTTGAGGTTTTAACTTCGAGTTAAAGTTTAATGTATTAGTGGAAAGAATCGAGTACGTAATTTTGGGTCGGCGCCAAACAGTAATAATTTGTTGCGACTCAAAATTACGTAGGTATACTTACATTACATACAAGCCGCAACGATGACCGTCCAGGTACAAGAACAGAGCACAAGACCAATCCAACTGCGTCGAGGGGTAAGACAGGGAGACGTAATCTCTCCGAAACTGTTTACCAACGCGTTAGAGGACGCTTTCAAGACGCTCGATTGGAAAGGACGGGGCATCAATATCAACGGCCAATACATCTCCCATCTGCGATTTGCCGATGACATCGTCCTCATGGCGGAATCTCTGCAGGATTTGGAGGATATGCTAAACAGCCTAGACCGTTCTTCTAGACAAATAGGACTCGGGATGAACTTTGACAAAACGAAAGTTATGTACAATAGCCACGTTCTCCCGAGACCTGTAGTCGTTGGCGATGTCGCTCTCGAGGTTGTGCAAGAATACATCTACCTTGGCCAAATAATTCAACTGGGCCCGCACAACTTCGAGAAAGAAGCAGATAGGAGAATACGGCTAGGTTGGGCGGCATTCGGGCAGCTACGTAATATTTTCAAGTCGTCAATCCCTCAATGCTTAAAAACTAAGGTTTTTAACCAGTGCGTCCTACCTGTAATGACCTACGCAGCCGAGACGTGGACACTTACTAGGGGCCTGGTCCACAAGTTTAAAGTCGCTCAGCGTGCTATGGAACGAGCGATGCTCGGGGTCTCTCTGGTAGATAAAATCAGAAATGAAGTTATACGCCAGAGAACTAGAGTAACCGACGTCGCTCGCAAAATCAGCACACTGAAGTGGAAGTGGGCTGGCCATGTCTGCAGACGGACAGACGGTCGATGGAGCAGAGAAGTGCTGGAGTGGAGACCGCGTTTAGGTAAACGTAGTGTAGGACGCCCTGCTGCACGATGGACAGACGACTTGAAAAAGGCGGCGGGTAGCGGATGGATGCGGGCTGCTCAAGACCGGGATGGTTGGCGTTCACTTGGGGAGGCCTACGTTCAGCAGTGGACGGCGACAGGCTGATTGATTGATTGATTGATACTTACATTGGTTTAAGAACTTAGTTATTAAGGGTTAATAAAAAATGTTTATTATTTTTTGCTTTTCAGTTTTTTCGGCGGTTTAATTTTTTTGTTAAAATGTTTTAATATTATAATTGTTTGTGGCTATAAACTACATGCTTAATTTTTAATACACAACTCAGCATTAAAATCTGTGAGTAAACAATAAATCACCCCTTATTTCCCACCTATAGGGTAGATTTTTTCCAAATTAACTTGGGACCAATTTTGAGGAATTATTAAAAACGGGCTACTCTGTAAAAAGATATGCGTGGTCATACATAAAAAAAATATACACGTCAACTACAGAACCTCCTCCGTTTTTTTTTCGTCGATTATTAACAGATACGAACCTTATACATCCTAGCCTTTAGAGAGAAATAATTGTCACATTTTTTTATTTTTTTTTTTATTAATGGCATTTGTGTTCACATTTTGCCAATGTCAAGTTTGGTTTGTCTATTTTATTATCTGTAGTATGTCGAAGTAAAGCAGTGGCTACCTTACCAAGACTTTATCGAGGAGTTTTGGCGGCAACAAAAAAAAACACTTGATTCGCACAATTATTACAATTCACTTCATTTTAGCTCTTTAATAGAACTATATTGGATAATATACCACCATAATTATGCAATATAACACTAAATATCACCAATATAATGAATTAAAACAAGAGCACCTCATGACACTTCCAAGTTCCCGCCAAAACTCCTAATTGTCACTTGAATATCATTGATTTCCGTGTATTGTTAGCTAACACTTGCCAATGTCTATTTCAGGATTACGTAAACACCGAAAATGCAATAACAGTATCTCTGGGTCATAGTCCCCGTGAGAATTAAAATGATAAAGAGCCTTGTAACATATCCACAAACATATCATTAACATTTATCTAGCTTTTGTTCAACAGATACAAACAGTGATACAGCTGTGGATTTCATAACAGTCGTGGCCAATAAAATAGTGCTAGTTCTAATGGTCAAATACCATTAGTTTAGGTGTGTTCGTGTGACATTTGGAGTGTACAAGTGTAGATTATCGCAAGACAAAATTCTTCAAATAGTGAGGCGAACCTTTTGCAATAAGAAATGAGAAGCGGTCAAAGGTTGCGTTCCCAATATCTTATAGAGCAGCGTTCGAAACAAAGGTCCGAATTAAAGCCATAAAATGCCGCTGCAGTTCCACATTGCGAAATTATTGCAGGGAATGTTTTGAGCCGTGCCCATGTTAGGAAGTTCTAGTGTAGTGAACAATTAAATAGAAGTTTCTGTTAGTGACTCAAAATGTGTTTAATATTATAATTAATACCTTTGTTACGGAAATTAATATATCTTCAATACGGTACACTGGTATAATGTGACGGCATGAACATTAACGTGAGGTAATAAAATTCTTATTGCCAAAAAACAGTGGGCAACGGTCCCGCCTCTGCACTAATTTGACAACGTTAACCGCATCATAGCGTGTCGCACGCCACCAGCCCGGCCAACCACGGCGAAATGTATTACCTTCATGTTATGGATTTTATTCTGGAAAGTCTGGCGCACGAAATACTGATGTCAAACACTATTTGCATATTCCATTCGTTCCAAAGTTATATCTGTTAACTCGTTCTCACAATCCACGTTGTTATTTCACTATTTTGAGGCGATTGAAATGTATCAACTTTGTAATAGTGAATGTGTTTTGGCTTACAGCATGAGACATGCATTCTTTACAAATAAAAGACATGCGTTTCAGTTCGTGATGACTGTACAGTGTTAACGCGAATCAAACACGTCAATGTTTATGAATGAATAAACACTGTCCAATCATATAAATTCGTATTGAGTTCTAACCGCGTTTCCGAAGAATTTACGCAGAATAAATAAATAAAAGTTATTCTTATTGCGAAGATTGAAGAAGGGAGCGTCGCGCCGTGTAAATTTATCCGTCCGTGGCCCACAACATCTCACAATAAAATCATGATGCGTAAAGTTTCAGACAAACCAACGGTAATGCTTTCGCTCTACATAATATAGAAGCTACATAAAGCACTGACTTCAAACTTTTAGTTTCGGAATTTATAACAACCATTTTACAGTAAAACTGGGCAAATAAAAATAAATTTTATATTTGAGTATCTAAAGCAATATAATATTAATATTCACTAAAATATTTGTTGTTATTAAATACATATTAAAATTGAAATAATAAAATACAATGGGCAATTCGCATAATTCCTTCATTAAAAAACACCTGAAGGTATTAGCGCACATCGGCCGTTACTGCAGCACGCCCGCTTGGCCTGCTAGCCTGCTTTTGATTATCACCAAGAAGACTGGCGAGGACCGGAATCAAATAATAACAATTTATATAAATATATTTTACAAGCCAACGAATGTCTAATTATTTATTGAAAAGACACGTAAATCACAGTCGAATAAATGTAATACCTAAATAATATAATAAGTCGTCAATTTCAGGCAATAAGTTAGACAGCGATTTTTACAACTTTGAACTCAGATTTATACATAAACTTTTTTAACTATTATAAATCTTGAAAGTGCTTACATAAACATTCCGCAAATTCCATGGGAATAGATTCGAAACCGACAATATTTATACAAATATAATGCGTGTTACGACCAAGCCCTTATAAATGTCGAGACGCCAGCAAAGAGAAAAGTTTGAATCGTCGGTGACGCGCCGGACGACGCGGATGTCGCCAGATTTAGACTAGGACAGTTCGCAAAGGACTCGGCGCGACGCTTAGCTAGAGCGGGCCCTCGTGCCGCGAATTCAAGCAATTCTGTCTACATTACATGTTCAAGCTATTTATAATGCTTGAGCAACTGAAACGTCGTCAATGCAAGCACTTTAACATCGTCGAGAAGATTTTCTGCGAAATCCTAATTACTTCATTTAGAAATCCAAGAAAATAGATAAATTTGCCAAGGGTATGGAATGTTTTATCGTGTACTTAACTAATCTAACTAATGCAAAGTAAGTACTAATAAAACATACGAATAGCAATGTATTTGCAAGTATGTGACAAGTTGCAAGCGAGGAATGCAGTTGTGGCATGGCACCGTGCAGCTGAAAGGGTAGTCCTTGAACCCGCAGCGCGTGCGGCTAGCGGGCCGGCCTTGTGACCTATTAGTGGCCTTGCAGATGTGCCGCGTGTCGTCTGCAGAGTGCAGGTGCCTTAATGCTATTGAATTAGTGCGTATGGTTACTTAGTTGTGAGACAAGAGCTGCGCTTGAACTTTGTATGTGTAGAGGAATTTTAATTTTAGAATCAAAGAATTTTCTGTTATTAATACGCATTTGCTATAAAGGTGATTTGAGATTTGAGACGATATATATTTTATTTTCTGGAATAGCTTACAATTAATGAATCACGTGATATAAATCCTGTTATTAATGAACTTTATCTGGTTTAAATAAACATTCTTTACATATTGTTCTAATTTGCATGTCCGGTAAGCAACAACCTTGGTGTTGACAATTTATCGTAAGTAACTGGTTTGCGGCCTTTACTGTCAATAATATATTAAATTACCTTCCATTTCTTCAATTGTCACAACAAAAGTTTGTTAACATATTTTGCTTTTAATTAATCGATCATCAATGATTACAAAATTTAAATATGAAGTGGTTACCACCTCCACCGCCCAATAACCCCTATAATGCTAGAGAAGTCATGGGTATCTTACTGGCCTCCTAGGGAAACAAATGAGGTCTGTACTTTTGCACGGTAGGTACTTTTGTACCACCTTCATTTCGTTACTACAGCAATGGTGCAAGTTCATGTCAGTTATCTCTGAGACAATGATACTACCCCGTCGAGCTGCACATTCATGCTGTAAAATGTAATGAATGCTCTTTGTAGTGCGACCGCAGTTCCGTCGTCGCCGTCGAGGACCACGCCGCGTTCCCCATCGCGACCCCGACCCACGTGCCGATGACGACGATACAAATGGATAGGATTAGGTCAAACACCAACCAACCTTCCCCCACTAATCGTTGAATGTCTCATTCTCCCCTCAGTGACCGTCCTGAGCCGAGGTTCATAACCCGTTAGTGGGTTGCCCTCAGCATGGTGACTTAATTCAAAGGGTTGCGAGCGCCCCTAAAGACCGGTGTGGCTAGAAAAGCCGACTCGCGTCAGACTACTGGCAGTTAGGGGCACTAACAAAAAAAAATGTAGTGCGATTCTACCACTTTCAGAACTCTAATATGTCTCGTTTAACTGTAACTTAATAAATTACTATAAAATCGTCAATGTTCTGTTATTACTTTAAATTAGTAACGACTAAAGCTAGAACTGGAGCTACACTAGAGCTTTAAAGCTTCCTTAAATCATTCTGTTTAGTGTCTATCGATTTAGTCGGCACAGTTATTTGTTGTATGTTATCTACTATCATTTTTTGTAAAAGAACTCTCTGTATATGATAGACGATTATCACAACACAAAGATGATATCGATATACAACAGTGACACTTGACGATGTGTAAACACAAACAATGTATGACGCGCGACTTCACTTGAAACTTTCAATAGATAGCGTCGCGTGTCCGTCCCAAGGAGGCACAGGCTATGTTCTATGTATTTAAAGTGACACAACAAACATATCAATGTAATTCATAATGTAGGTCTTTCATACTAATCCGATACTCAACGTCATGTTCAAACGGCACATTTAAATTTGTGTACGACCGTCGGCTGTGGTTCAAACAAGAAGTGTTTGCAAGAGATAGGACTTATCGCCTGGGAACGTCAAACAGGCGGGCCCGTACCGCGTGCCACCGCCTCCCGCCTTGCACAACGCAATCACTATGCCGGCGCGACGCGGCGCGGTGCGGCCGAACGCCTAGTAATGTAGCCATCGATTACTTCTCATACACGTTTTCAAGTTCTATTCAGAACTTGAAAACTATCTAAAATATTCCTGCACTTTATTACTCTAATAAATTGTAATGAAATTGCCACACCTCTTTTTATTTTGATGTACTTAACTAAATATTTTGGATTTGTTTTGAAAAACCACTCACTATTTGTTACGTTAATAAATTTATTGTAGAACTTTGCGAATCTATTTTTTAGATTGTATATTTTTTTCATACAGATCTGAACTTTGTTACAATTTATGTCTATCATAAATAACTTCAATTTCAGAAGGCAGAATGATAAATCACTTCCCCAAGACGGGACCGACGACAGCCCACAAAAATATTGGGCACGTACTTGAAAAAGTTAGAAAGAAAATTACGATTGATATATTGTTTATCTATCTTTAAATCACTATCCTAGATTACTAAGTAGATTAATATTTCATTCACTAATTTGATGAGTTACAACTTTCACATCCGATATAACAGTTAATAAAATATCAAAGCACTCCCGCATCCTTTGATGCAGACCTTGGAATACGTTGTCGCTATCTTTGACGGTGACCATTCATTCATTCACGGATTTCAACTTCTATTCGTCTTTTTCTGATTCTTTATATTAGAAAGGGAGGAAGTAAGTTTAAGTGAGTGAATCGAGTGTAACTTTAAGTTTTTAATAACTACTGGTTGTAGAATTTATTTGACGAGGATCGGAACTACGCGCTTAGCATGCACGAGCTGTGCGCGTGTCCGTTTGTACGTCCGGCGCCGCGGCTCTGTGACGTAGTTGTGGACTGTCCAATGTCCGATACAAATAGAATGTTTGTTATTATTACACTTAGTTGAGGTACGCTTACATTGGGATAATTTTTATACTAACAAAACTTAGTCCTATTTAAGGTTTGATATTTAATAAAATGTGAACTGATTTTACCATCAGACAGACATTATTCGTGGGATAAAACACAATAAAACCTAGGACCTAATATTTTAAATAAATAATAATAATTCGATAGATCGCTTAACTCGCCAACACTCTAAGGTCCCACTTTACTTCACACTGATATTTTAATAAGCATTAAGGATCCTACAACCAGTTTGTGGTAATTCTTTTAAAGTATATTATCATTTTATTTTTCGGCCTTTCACCATGCCTGTGCAATAGTCAACGGTCACCAGCTCATCTACGAGTCTTTATTTACTAAGTAGGTACTCAATGTAAGTTAAACCATGTTCATTGATTGAAGAATCCCATCCTGATAATCTGGTGTCGTCAATCGGCATCGACGTTCCTCCGACCGGAATCCAACGCTGCCAGCTCTGCAAATGATGTCAGTTAGTAAGGAAAATATAGAAAAATATACTAAGACATGCTTAATATTTTCTTTAGAATAAAATACCGATAAAGGTATGTAGAATTCTAATGGTTCTCATTTCAGGATAGCTAAATACCGTAAATCTTGTAAATGCTTTAAAATAATGCAGTCTTCTTACAGCCATGTGGCTCTAATGAAAGGAACATTGTCTTTTCTCAAAAGTCGGTACGCGTCAAAACCAATCACCTATCAAGTTTATACCAACACGATAACTGGTAATCTTAATTGACGTTTCCTCTGTACTCCCTAAAAATTGAAGATACACGTATCCACATTACTTCATGAAATACATTCGAATTTAATGTAACACATTTGGTAAATATTTTATGACGAAGTAAGAAATATTTGAGCTTACAAAATGTATAAAGTATGTATTATATGCAACACATAGCTAAATATTTATGGATATAATATTATGGGAAATTTAGGAATTGGGAGTTTATCGGGCGTGTTTGAATATATAGTGGCAACACTGGTGGAATGTAACAATCGCACAGGTGCACACGCGAGCACCTGCCAGCTTGTTTGCCGAGCTGCGGCGCGAGTAATTCGCAAGCCGATGCTCTCGATACAGACTATGGTAACATTGCTAAGTAAACAAAATTGTATTAAGCACGTACGTATATGTTATGCAACACTGTAGGCTGATAAATAATATTAAAAAAATGGAGCTGTAGTTAAAAAGTATGTCTGCGTGTTTTTTCTTTTACTTGTGTGGTGTTCAATAAAGAGTATCTATCTATCCTTTTATAATAAACACAGTCACTCAAGCCTTTTATGCCCAACTAGTGCACCCACTTTTCGCCGAGTATATTCGATCACAAGATGTGAGGGGGCGAGTATATGCTCATATCGGACACAAATTCGAGACTCCGGGCTAATACTAAATGAAAAACCCAATATCACTTAGCCCGACCCAGGATTCGAGCTCGAGACCTCCGCGCTGAGGTCAATACAACTGCGCCACCGAAACAGTCCCTTTTTAAACATATTTTTCACAATCTGGGATTCAAAGTTAATGAACGTTTTTCAAAAATATTCATACAAGGTGTTAGTTGTGGCTTCGCCTGAATGAAAAGCCTTTCTCGCTACAGAAGTCACTTAATCACTGTAGTGATTCATTCGTACCAGTCAGAATCCAACGCCATCTATTTAAAAATCAGATTAAACAATTCAATGGTTTCCAAAGCAAATTACCGGGAATAAAATTGGTAGCCTATACCTATGTAATTTAGGACAATATTATGGTCTATCTGTTCAAGTTTCTGCATTTACTTCTACCTAATTTTCAAAAAGTTTCACAATCTTTCACGTTTATATTATATTATAATTTTAATAAGATTAGTATAAAAGATGTATAAACAAATTATTTAAGGCAAATGAAAATTGAAATCGATAAACTTTTTCATCACTATGTACCAAATCATGTAATACTAATCCAATAAAAAATAAACCGAAATAAGACGAGAATAACAAATAAAAAAAAATACATATATTAAAATGACAATACCTACATTTATGGCAGCAAACATAAACCTTAATATGTAGTTGTGTATGTGTATAGCATCATCTAAAGACACGTGCACCGTTATTCGCGGATATGGGATATATTTTTACTCGTTTTGTTTCCTGTGTAAGCACAGTCTTTAACAGAGTTCGCGAATGTACACTACGATACATAAATACTTTTAACGTAATTGTTTTTGATTGAAATATACTGTGACGCATACGTTACTTATAAACATTAATATTAACGACATTTAAAAAACCCAATAAAATTTAAATTCTTATAAATATTAAACATTGTTTACTCATTATATACTTGTGATAAAAGGTTAAGAAATGGTAGATAAAAGATACACATATACAGTAAAAATAAAACGATATTAATTATAATATATCCACTGTTTCAACACAGTATTTACTTACGGCAAGAAATAATTAAGTACATAAAACAAAATACGCTCAAAACACTTAAAAATAGGACAAAAATTCAATATACTCAATGAATACTGTAATATTTAATATTGAAATGAAATTAAATCATTTATTCGAATCCATAAAATGTTACACATTACTTAGATTCAGTCAATTTTTACTCTACCACCAGTTCGGAAAGCAGTTTCCACCAGAGAATAACGGGCAAGAAACTCTAGGGTTGTTCTTTTTATTTTAAAATCAGTTCAAAGGTATAAATTAGGTACAGTGTATAAAACAAAAAGAAATATATACAGATTTTTATTTTGTTTAGGACACACGTCTAAATCCATTCAGTGAGTACAATAAGTCGCCGCGCCATGGATCTCGCAGATGAGCCGCTGTGGCGGGGGCGGGCCACAGACGACCCATATACGAGCCTCGAGTGCTGACCGGATGCACACGTCATCCGATGACCTGGCCCCGCAGTATATGACAAATCAATCTTCGCGTTAGTAGGCCGCCACTCCGACAGTGATTCCGTCTACAAATGTTTTCGGATGTGTCAGACGCTGAATCTGTAATGCTGAAATGCTTCGTGTTTTATGATTATAAGGTCAGACCGTTGCGTGTTGTACATTGTTTGTATAATTGTCCCAAGTCCGTTTCTCACAAAAATCCAAAGATTTTAATATACATGTTGAAAAAGTATTTATCACTTTATTCATGTTTAATTATTAGATACCCTTACGAACTCTTAGAAATAAAAGAAACTAATTAATAAGGTACGAAAGAAGCATAAACATTTTTTTTGTGGGAAAAACCAGTATAAATTAAAAGCGGGAAGTACCATCTCAAAAAACAGAATAATAAGTGTGACTTTTGTATTTAGTTTAACGCAGTCATCGATACTGTTCTAGTGTTCGTTAACGTTATTGAGCTTGTTGCCCATTTTAAAACAAACATTTCATAAAATTCGTCGCAGAAAATTTCGGATTAACGGTTACATTCGGACGCGCTGCATAAAAAGTGCGGATACCAGTTCAAAATCTAAACTAAGTATGACGTTTAATTATACGCTTAAAGACAATCTTTAAACAAATTCTTTCTTTGGCGGACTACTTCAAACGAAACGGCTTTTATCACAGCACAGCGAATAATCAATGCTAATAGGGCTGCCACATGCTGAAGCTCTCTACATACGGAGATGAAACGAAGCAAAGTGACAATAAATCGCGCTTTATTGCCATAACATGGACATAAGTCCGTCTAAATCGGAGTTTGTTGCTCTAAAGCAGTGTTATATTATTTCAAGCAGAAGATATAAAATGAGGCAAAATTGGTTATGTGAAATAAATACTATCTCCTTCATTGAAATGAAACTACTATAACGGATTTTATCGCGGTTTTTTATTTTATTTTTCTCCCGACGTTTCGAAGGCTCTGCAGCACTTCGTGGTTACGGGGCGGACGTAGGGAATCATTATACTATTTCCTTCTCTTATCTTCTCAATAGTTTGCTAATTTTTGTGGTTATTTATTTACTTCTGATTCTTAAACTGCCAAATAGATCCTTCTTTTTGTTACATAATCCGATTATCGTTTTAGTTTTAAAGTCAATGAACATTACTTAAACATATTCGAATGTCAGTTATCATTATATTGTACGTTTATTTCAAAGTCAAATTATACTCAGTATCGATATTTATGGTATGTTGGCGACCCTAAGTGTATTGTGCTGCCAAGTCGGAAACCGCAAACATTCCTCACGCTTAACTCTTTAAGGTGTATCTGGACGGGCAATTCGTGGTCTACTTGCGGTACTCGTTTTCTTTCATTTGTCGAAATAAAAATGTATAGTCAAACGAATTGTTATCAACAATTTCGGATCACAATTATTTTGCGCAATTTTTGTTTATAATAATAAACTGTGATAAGAATGTATAAACCGTCTCTATGTAGAGTTGGAATTAATTTACTTATAAAATACAATAACATGCAATTATAATATTTTTTAATTACGCAACATAATTTAATAAAATAGGTATGCATAGGCAGTTACCGGCGCCGGCGCCGCCGGCGTGAGAATTGCATTTGTGGTCAAGTCGACCGTGACAACGGTCTCAACTCGACTCTGGAACGCGCTCGCAAAAAAACTGTCACGGGAATGTCTAAATCGATTTACAATGACTACGACCTATCGTTGCCCTCGATCGTTGCATCAGTGAAATAACTCCAAACTAAGCTCCATTTTGGTATTATCGACGTTAAATAAAAAAAAGTATAAAAAAATATTGAGTGCCTAATATTTTGCGGTAAGGCGAAAGATGATGTCGGTCAATTTGAAGTGAGTATAATAAGGTCGGGTGGGTTGGTGGCGCCTGCGTCGGCGCGCGGCGTGCGGCGCGGCGCGGCGGTGCAAGTGGTCCGACCGTCGGTAGTGCTTCACCGGCACTTAAGTTAGGGTTAAGGTGATTAAAAGTGGCCGAGTGGCGCGTGCCCTGGGGCGACTCGCCAGGCCCGCGCGTATATCACATTCCAATATAAATTAGTTTTCGACGCGGACGCCGCTGTGTGTGCCGAAATAAGCTTGCCGTAACCCAAAACACTGGCCGTGGCCGGTGTTTAATATACCAGTCAAAGTAAATTAAACCGACTCTGGGTCAATTTAATCCTTCACCTATTAATGGGTTTTATTTATTCACTTTTACCTAAATTCAAATAATAGCGACGATTCACACAAATTAATATCCTACTAATATTATAAACGCGAAAGTTTGTAAGTATGGATGTATGGATGTATGGATGTATGGATGTCTGGATGTCTGGATGTATGGATGTTTGTTACTCTTTCACGCAAAAACTACTGAACGGATTTCGATGAAATTAGGCACACGGGTAGATTATGTCCTGGACTAACACATAAGCTACTTTTTATCCCGAGAAAATATAAAGCGGGACTTTTGTCCCGGGAAAACTTATTCACGCGGGCGTAGCCGCGGGCAAAAGCACGTTTATTTATATTTTACACATAATATTATAACATGAAATAGACTTGTATCTTAAAAATATGGGTATTTAATAAAACACCTGAATAAGAACGTGTGCAAATACAGATTTCGCAGGCATCATTAATGATGTCGCATTCGAATTTACGATTGGTAATTGGGTAGCGCATTTCAAGTGGCCGCCGCGCGTTTGCGGTCTGGCGCGGCGCGGCGGCGGCGCGACTCTCAGCACTCATCTACACCGTGGAGCGGCTGCGGCGGCGCACGCGATGCGTCGGTTTTAGTATTTAGCAAAGGGCTCAGCTGAAACTGAGTGCAATTTCTCAGTTTTGCCCGCGGCCATCGCCAAATTACAACACACGCGCCGTCGGCATAATTGCGAGCGCTCGAAACGCGTGTGGGAACACCGACCGATTTATTAAGATTTAATCGCGCCCAATTAAAATACGCACTGTATTATTACAAAATACAAAAACTGTATGTAAATTACCGACTAAGTTATGATCATTGTGTCACGAGGCGCCGCTACGAGAGCTACGAGACGTAGCGCGTAGTGGCAAGCGCAAAGCTCCTCACAGAAACATACTCCATATATTCGAACAATGATTGTGTACTTGTAGAAAATAATCGTATGACATGAAGTATTTTTACATACTTTTTTCAATATACATTGATTCTATATGTCTCCGTCGTACATTTTGTGTAAGTGAAGAGTGAGATCGCGACACGACGATATCGACTTCCCACGATTGCGCGGACCTCCCCGACGCGCATACATTACCACAGCACGCATTGTCGTCTCTGCAGCGAGGCCGCGCCACACGCCGCCTCCCTCGTGCGGTGTGCCCACACGCACGACCAGCTAGCCCTTGCATCTGTTTATACGTGTACAATATACAATATTAATTGCAGACATTTTTCAATATCCTTAATGTGCATAGCGTTTGCAACTCCTGGCTCGTTCATTGAAAATCGTGTTTATCTGAATTGTCATACTGCCATTCCAATCTTCAGTGCGACAAAAGAACACAGCTTTATATTTTGATAGATAAGTGTCTACAGGGCTCATTCCCGTCAGTTTACCTATGAACCAACATGTGCTTGATGTTATTTACGCACCTGATTTTTAGATTCTTGTCAGTCCTACAACAATTACATGCGGCCATAGAAACCTTACACTGTATCCAACAACGTAACCATTGTGCTTTCTACCCATATAAAGTTAATGGGCACGGTCAACACCTATGCTCTTTATTAGTGTTGATCGTAGGAGAAGAACGCGAAGCGCATCCCGATTGCTCCAAAATCAGTATTAGCATGTTAATGAAGGGGCGTGCCTGCGTTCCGGCGCGCGGCATGGTGCGGCGTGCCAGTGCCGTGTTCAGTACCTCACAAATCACGTCCCGCCGGTCCCGCCGGTCCCGTCTCCCACGCGAGCGCCTCCCTAGCGCCCGTGATATATGCTTTTTTTAATAACCAATTACACATCACATATTTTTCGTTGTCACTATGCTGCCTGATTAAGTTGATATTGAATTGCATTGAAATGTGACGAGTAATTACGATCTTTAATTACTCGTCACATTTCAATGTAGAGCGTCATGACAAGATTTAATGCCCAATGTTACAGAAAATATTACGTGTATAAACATTAACTGAATCAGAATACGCTCAGATCATCAGATGTGACTAAGAGCACGGGTTGTTTACTCCTAAAATTAATCAGGATTAAAATCCTAAGCGATTTTAATCTAAACATGAAGGATGATCGGCGCGGCGTCGGCGTTAGAATGGAGCAGGAGCAGGTATGGTAGCCTGAATTAACATAGTAACGAAGGGGCGTGTCGGCCGGTAACTCACGCCCCGCACAAAATAAATAATTTTACCTCGGGAATGCGTTCGGATAATGAACCTCGGAATGTCTACCAGCGATTCAAACGTGATGACAACCGCGATGAGAAGACCTTCTTTATGAACTGTTTCGAACTGGTTTTTTTTAACAAATCACAATTCTTTTGCACCTTCTACTTTATTTTGAGTATCTTACATAATCACCCTAAGTTAATTTTTTTGACTGATAACAAATTATCATTAATTATAAGTACCTACATATTTATAAACCATATACAATGAACTATTGTCACTTCGACTAATAAATCTTTTTCGAGAGGATTCAATTACGATGTCGTTTAGAAAAAAGAATAGCATTATTAACAAATTGAATAAATCAAATAAGGTTCGCGTCAGTATAATAATGCCTTGCTTTTTGCCAGCGCGACCTTAATCCTTATGAAGATTAAAGTCAAGATCCTCGAACGTCCTTTGAACCTTGGAACAATCTATATTATCCTCTAATTTACACTTGCCGGCCAATTAAGTATCGCAATAAAACAACGTATAGGACTTTGCTTTACATAGTCATTTGATGAAGAATTTTAAGTGGATCAAAAGTATAATTTAGTTTCGAATATGGCGAGATTAGCGGTGAGGAATGTGAATTGAACAAATAAAAGCGGGTATAAATAAATATGTGTTGTATTGGCCGATGGTGCAGTCAGGGTCGTGCGTGCAGTGGGTGGCATCGACATTTGTCACTGCTAGCTTGGAGTCGTGTAGGAATCGAGCGCACGCGGAGCCGCGTCGCTCATAATTTTTCATAGTATGAAATTGTGTCTGCTCTTGATATTTCTATGTGACTTATATAGGTTTGATCTCTCGCTATTATATCTGATAGAGTAAGCAGAGACGCAACAAGAGCACAAATATTTTGCTGTGCTTATTTCTGCCGCATGATGTAATAGATAACGCGCGCCGCCTAGACATGCGCCTATCGCCCTATCAGCTACATTATCGGAAAACTTATGTCGTGTGTGCCGAAGCGAAAATTAACAAAAAACAATGATTACCCGGCTTGGAAAACGAACCTAGGGTGACAATTTCACGGCCTAAGTATGTTTTAAACGATAGGTATATGTTATATGAATCGAGCAAATAAAAGATAATAGGCTGTTCTTTGGACTTTATATAACTGGATTCAAAGAAGTTCCATAAAGCATCTAAAAAGCACGTTAGAAACAAATAATATATTCATTTTCCAAAAATAACCTACCAATTTGATAATTTATAATATCATCCACAATATGTATGAACAATATCCTAATACCATGATTTCTGACCACGACTTTCATTCATCAGATTATTATCCTCTCCTTCCAACGCCTTGTCATTCAACCCCGTATACGAAACACACCTAAGCCTTTAATATAATGCCATATCCAATATTCTTAAGTGTAGGATTGTAAGAGGAGCTCGCGGTGGCCGCTATCGCGGTAAGAATCGAGTACTCTATGCAAATGCAGTTTTTGCCACCAACCAATTGAGCAGTACAGACTGAGCCGAACCATCTCCCAGAGCTGGGTGGCCACATTCGCATTCCAACACAAATTGAACAAATACAATAGAAAATAAACATCCAATATTACTTTGTTGTCGCGAAATTATTTTGTTCCGATTCACGTCGCCGTGTTTACTGTGGCTTGTTGTTGACGAAATTAAATGTTTACCTGTGTCGTGTTGAATTAATCAAGTGAATTTCATATGAAAAAGGATTATTTTATGGAAAATTGAGGTTTCGTATGGGTTATAATTATGATAGAAAATCTCGACTAAAACACCGAAAGAACTATTTTGATGCATCGTTATGCATAAAATATTTATACACAAAATGAATATTCTGTATGTACAATAAATGTCACTAATTGTATAGACACAACAAAACAACTCCACCCAGCAATAACAAGTTTACATATTATAATATTCAAAATTGCTCTCAACAACTGAGTCATCCACACTCGGGACCATATATTCAATTCTCCTTAATATGCGGTTCCACTACGTGCGTTTTAGACGCAATAAAATTAATGCAATCCATAAAGTCGTCAAACGTTACCGCCATGAAAGAATTATTTGTTGTTTTGATACTCATTTACGACTGAGATTTCTGTTGCACTGATTTATTTGCTGATAATATTTAGGATCATTGGTCGTTAAAATTCGGTATGGAGGTTTGAGTACACGAAATAATTAAAAGTGATGCATAGTATAAAATATATCACGTTTAATTAATATAACACTCTATATTTTTTTTCTTAACATATTGCAGATCTCATACTAATAGATATCTTACGGATATTACATCAAAACATTGTTTAAGTAGTTTCAAACAATCAAATGTAGAGCAATACACGAGATGCAGAGCTACGCAAATAGGGATCAACCGTCAACGCCAAGTTCCTTGGTTTATCATCAACAGATAAGCTATCCAACGAATCTTACTAATATTATAAATACGAATGTTTGTGAAAATGTTTGTATATTTGGATGTTTGTTAGAAATACACGCAGAAACTACATAGGCTACTTTTTATTTCGGTATTCTGATCCTATTGAAAATAATGGATATGTTTTATCTGATTCTTCAACTTGATGGCGCTGGCGCCTTACTGTGTTTTAGGGACTTTTGTAGCGAAAAAGAAATTTTACGCGGGTGATGCCGCGAGCAACACCTAGTGCTACATAAAAATCGCGCAAACGTAGGCATCCTCTACTTCAAGATAGATCTACCCAATTTATAATTCTATTTGTAGCATGAGACATTAACACATTTATTTATTTTATATCTACAGTTTTAGACCGCACATTAAGTGAATATTTTTTGCGTGCTCGGTGCGACACGACAATAAATTAGATGCGTTGAAATGTTTGTGTTGTGGGGTCGCGGGCGTTGTCGCCGACGCCGCGGCCGGCGCACGCGCATACATTAGCGCACAATGCGGCGGGGGGCGCCCATTGTGTCCTCGGCCTCACACTACCCTCGACAATCCACCGCTCATGCTCCTGATGAATCCAAACTGCAATTATAAGATAAATTTCGAAATATATTAGAGATGTGTTGTAAGTTCTAACAGGACTAATTTCGTGCGTTTCAAAATTTGTATTTTGCAGATACTATAAAGTTGACAATATAATATTATGTAGAATTAAGTTTTTTGGTAAAGTTATTGCCTGTCTCGTGTTATAAGCACATTCCACATCTCTAGACTCTTGTTAGAGTTTTGCATAGATTTTAATAGATACGGTCGTTGCTAGCTAGCGAAGTATAAAATGTATCAAATAGTTTCACAATAGCAAGTAATACGTATGACCAATGAAACGTACAGAACATTATAACCGTGTGGTTGTAATTGTAAATCCGAGAGTGCGGCCATATTCACTTTTTTCAAAGGTCTACGTTTAACGTAGCAGCGTATATTCTTCATTTAACCACATTGTGTTTTATTTATAACTATAATTACATTTGCTTTTGACAGATCCGTCTGGAAATCTTTGGGGGTGGCCTATGTTCAGCAGTGGACATCATGTGGCTGATGATGATGATGATAATTACATTATTACAATATTGTAATATTATTATTTATACATACTTTTTTTATAGTAAAAACAAAATCTTAACAAACTTTACATATATACAAGCAGCAGTAGATTATACTGACTCTACCTACAAAAAATCTATTATTTTCAATTGATATTCAATTGTACTGTGTACGTTCAGAATTTTGTGACAATTTTTATACCAATTACGACAACAGAGTTTATGGTTCGGGAGCCTAGCACAATAATTTCGTTTCGGCAAGTGGTGTCGACTAATGACCAAATAATTGTGCGGCAAGCGGCAGGTGCGCAGACAGAGGGCTGCACGCTATGCGCACACGCCGCTCGCCAAACGGACGTCTCTACGCGATCTGTTACTATCCAAATCAGATTGAATAAGTTACTAAACTTTTAGTTATTTACAACATATTTTAACGTAGGTTAATATGTCAACTTCAGAATCAAAGCCCATGGTTGCTTCGAATTTCAATACTAATTGGAACTATTTTTTTTATGTTTAGTTAGGGTGCCTTATTAAATACAACCCCTAAAATACTTTTATTGAAATATATTTATTTTCTGAAACTTTTTTTAATAAGTATTAGCAACAAAATATTCATCCAGTTGTTAAACTAATCCTTCCTGTTTCGCAAAGTGTAAAAAATGGACATCGTGTCGCGACACTTCTATGTTTTCAAGACGGTATCGATTAGCGTCGCATTTTTCAAATGCACGGACAAGTAACAGCTGTTTGATGAACTTATGATGTATTGGTATGTCGGACACTTGCATTATTTCAATTTTATGGGGGTTAAACATATAATTTCTGTGTAATAAAAGGTAAATAAGTAAATAGCCAACATAGACACCGTCATAGATTCGTGTTACCATCGATTACATCATTTGATGTAATCGATGGTAACACATTTAATGAACATTTTAACTTTACATAATATTTTTCATGGCAATTTTTCACTAAAATCTACAAAAAAAAACTACAATAACGAATCAGACAAACTGGTCCATGTCGTAAAATCACTTCTCACTCATATTTGGTCCTCATTAATTTACGCATTGTGTAGATGCATAGTTCCATTTACATAGCCCCTCAACAAGCTGTTACAGCGAAAGAAACAGTTTTTTAGAGACCACCTGGTACGCCACCCGCGCCATCCACCAACACAAAAACGCCCAAGAAAAAACGTCACAATATTTGAATATTATTATAAAAAACAATTAAGGGTGCCGCACGTCACCTGTCGCGTGCACGAGATACGCATTTGCATAGAGAAATCTATTTTTTAGGCTAGGTACATATTATTAGACTATGATATAATTATATGGAAAATATATTGAATTTGGCTTTGATGCTTGTTACTCTATTATGCTGTAAATTCTATTTCATACATTTTGATACAGTGCGCATAAAATTAATATTTTTTTAATATTTAAAAAATGCGTTGACTTTTTAACTTGAGCACGGCATACACAGTTACTTTTTACCCGACTGCGAAAGAAAGAGGGTTATGTTTTTCGAGTGTATGTATGTATATTTCTTTGGCACGCCCTAGAGCCTAAACATCTTGTCGTATTTTTATGGAGTGGTGTCAATAAATTCGTCTTAGTTGTGAGAGTGACACTGGCTACAGCAAATTTAAAAAAATTAAGGATTTTTGGCGGCAAAAAGTAATCTGCGTTTGTTAACACTGTCAACTAAGATTATTCAAAACCAAAATAAAATATTCAAATTAAAATCTTGTTTCTATCTTTTCAGTTCTTCAATGAATTTAATAAAGATAGCAGATATTGACGCAGTCAGGTATTTTGTTTTTTTTTTGATAGTGTGTCATCACCCTTAGGACTTTTTGACGACACTACTCGTTTTTTACAACACACCTTTTGTAGCAGAGGACACACGGCCTATCTGCGGACTCATTGCGATTTTATCTAACAAATAAAAGTTTCTTTTGTTATATCGCTTTCATTTTTATGTATCAATTCCTTTTTAAACGACCGATACAAATATTACTATAGTATGTGCTGGGATTCCGCTCGATTTCAACAGTTACAGTTTGATAATAAAACCAAACCGTCAAAACACAATTAAAGTAAAAATATTAGGTATAAGATTATTTTTACTTTAAACCATAATCAAGTACTATAAGACGAAAGACATATCGAATATTTGGACGTATGTCTATACAAGCGGAGAACAGAGAATTAGGAAATAGAAACACAATTCAACAAAACAGTCATGTAAATATTTTCTATCATATTCACTCTGTTTTGATTAACAAGGACGCATTCTATAGAGTGAACTACTAGAATTATAACACGTAGTTGTTTATTCTAAACCGACTAATCATCGCGTTGTCAGAGTGAATGTAAACGTGGCCATTGTCGGCAGAACAATCCCGTGTTATGGATGCCCCCTCGCTGACTAACTCAGAACTAGACGAACCCATTCATTTGTCATTTGTTTTGTGTACGTATTGTTTGGAGAAATATGCCAACTCGAATGAGGATGAATCGAACGATTTTTATAAATTATAAAGCGGTGTGACTTATTGGTTTTAAGTGCATAGTTATACGTATACAAATATTTTTATGTACGTAATGCAAGTAGGTACCCTGGAATTAAATATTATTTTTCTGAAAGAATACCTAATATTATAGACTTTAGTGTAGGTAACATAGGTACAATCGCCTAGCTCTATACATATTACGAACGTTTAATACGATATGCGCAGGAATTGCGTAACGTTCATAAAAAATAGTTTCCTTAAGCTGCACTGTAACCGCCGCGCGCGCCGCAAATTCCGCGGTTTGCCACTGAAAATTATGCCTCGACTTTAAAAACATCTTAAAAAGCCCAACACGCTTTACTCTGTTTAAAACTCTACACATATGGAAATAAAATGCAAAATACTGAAATGAACATGTAATGGAGGCGTTATTATACGATATTTAGGGATAAGCAGGTGCGGCGGCCGCTTTGAAATTTGTGATGACCACCGATCTGCGCATTGATACAAATTGCCTCGTTATATACTTACTCGGTCGTTTGATATCGGCTATATCAGTGAATGAGCGACTAAATTGCGCATGCGTTTGTTTATCGTAGCAAAGACTGGTCGAGGCGTATATTGGCGTTGATTGGATTGTCCAAACAATTACGTAGTTGCGTAGTACACTGAAAGTTCCGGAAAAAAAATATTGTTTTGTAGTTATAGATTCCTATACAATATTTCAACCTCTATTTCAATCTTTTAAAATCGGAAAAAGCCTTATAAAGATCTTCGAGCCAAAGCTGTAGGTAGTTTTTAAGATGTCATGAAGATTACATTTACAATTTTACAACATTATATATAATATATATTACGAAATCAAGTTAACAAAAATATATTAATACATTATCAACATTGATCTACACCCCACAAATTCCTGAGTTCATAATTTGCGATAAGGTAAATGAACAGGTTGGGTATCACGAAAATCATTTAGCAGACGTTGACATGGCGTGGCCCCGGGCGCCTTGACATGCAAACTGTTACTACAATAAATTTTCAACGTAGTCCGTCAAAACGAGAAATACCTATGAAAATGCATTTAGAACCTTTAGCGTGTTTGTACTGTGCACTTACCACTTAATTTATCGTCCCCTTAAAGCTTTACAAGAATATACCTAAAATATAAATGCAGGTAATTAGTTTAACCTGAGCGTAGAAAGCAGGCCACAATATAATAGCACACTTAAGAAACTGGACATAATCTTAATTGCAAAAAGAAATATTTTTCAAGTTCATATTTATTTACCGCAATGAATGAAAACATGAATATGCCACAACTAATGGGTTAATAACAGCTAATCTTCGCTGCAAGTAAACTCTCCAATCTTGTATCCAAACTCTTTGTCTAGTCAAAATTAGGATACAATTGAACCTAGCTCAAATATCAATTCGATTAAAAATGTCGATATCAATTTATTTAAAATGCTGTATTTAATCCAATAACTAACCACTTCCTTTGCATGCATTTCTGAATTGTTATAAAAACATACGAAATTATTTGAAAGCACGTTATAAGATAAAGGTGATGCCACATTATGGAAATTAGAATCATCGCTAGCGCGTGTGCATTGTGCGGTCGGTAGCGCGCCGGCCGCCGCCCCGGGCGCTCGTGCCATTCTCGTTCCAATTTCGAATGCAAATTTGGTTTTTTAAGTAGAGAACGAAATCACAGCATCCCTCTAATGCGCAGAAGGTTCATGGCTTTAAGTTTGTTTAATTTATCCATAAAAATATAAAAAGTAATTATGTGAACTCTGTTTTATACAATTAATCCTGCGCTAAAAAAAATATACTTTAAAATAGTGTTAGATTAACACTGATATTGTGCTTCATTTTATTTTTTGTATTAACAATTGCTTATGAAAATAAAATTTTCGACCTAAAACATTACATACATGTAAAGTAAGGCGCCCAACCTCAAAAGCTCTAATGCAGATCTCTATAATAGATCCAAGACTGGCTTACAGAACTAAAGGTATCTCTACGACTTTGTGCAAGTAAACAGTGTGAAATCTCTATATTTATTGTAGATACTTTGACATTCTTCATAGATTTTTAACGTTAAATCCTTCGTTGAGCTGTGTTTTTTTAAATAGTTTCAACCAACTTTTAACAAACAACTGCAAGTGCAGCAACAAATGCAAGTGATTGGAAAATAAAACTTAGCCCACATTACAGTGGGCTGAGGAAAACAGGAAGGAGGAAGAATATAAAGAGATTTGAATTTCACGACTTAGCACTACTGCTATTTAACCTGCCTAAATACATATTATTATTTAAGTACCATTTAGGTAATTTACATTTAAACGGCACGTATTGTACAGCGCACGCAATGTTTTCCTATTATAATCTACAATATCGTAATTTTAAATTAATACGTAATGGTTACAACTTACAGTAAGAAAAAAGGTTTTTATTAATTATATTTTAAATGGTTTCGCTCTAAAAGAAAATATTCTATGTCCCTTGGAAAGTGGTGTCTAATTTGCGCACCTACAAGTTTGTCATTTTGGATGGTTTTTTTTTTAAACTGAATATATATTTATTCATAAATTGATTAAAAAAGCTTATGACACCTTCTAAGACAGCATAGCTAGTAAGTATCATCCAAGATAAAAAAACTTATTAACAGGAAATTAAACCGCCTTCAAAAGCCAAAAAAATAAATATTACCTCCATACTTATAAGTTATAACCAATTTTGGAGTCGGTAACTAATTAAACTTATTTTTTGTTAGAAGTTTCTATTTTCGCTTTTTTGTGTTAGTAAAAAAAGAAAGTACATGAAAAACATTTCCCTAGGATCCCATCATCAGATTCTGACTTGGTGACAATGGGACCATCTCAGGGATATAGGCTTTTGAATAACAAAATAATTTTGAAAATCGGACCATAATTGGCGAAGAAATCGGTGAACATACATAAAAAAAAATCCACCTTTTTTTAAGTCGATTAAATACTACTCTACTAATACTCTGGCCTCTGTAGGTAACAAGCATTGTGATGATAACTTTACGACTCCACATCCTTGTATTCAAAACATGACAGGATTTTGACCGGTTGCGTGTTCCGAACATTGCACTGGCCGATACCCTCGGGATATTATTCGGAGAACTTCCCCTTTCGCGATTAGCTCGGCAAAACGAACGAGAAATATAATGGTGCTGATTGGGGAGGATTTCGACGCAAATAACAACATAAACAACTCCGGAGCTTGATGTCAATGTCCTTTTGAATTTGTTCATGTTTTCCAGAAAACTCCGCTTTGATCTCATGTATAGTTAGTTAGTTTTTAGTTCATTAAGCTGTTGAGCGTTTCAAGTACTTTTTTACTAGAATCATAAATAGAGATATAATATTATTATTTTAGTTTACCACAGGTTAAGTTTTTTTAAGGTCTTCAGAATTCTTTTAAAGTATTTCCGTAGATCTACTTTATTTCCGATGATTATCGTCTCAGCATCTCATTCCGTGTTATTCCACGTTAGAGGTTGAAAATCTACTAAACATGTCTTCCACATGGAATGTTTTTGTACATAAATAAGAGGCTAATGAAGTTCAATCCGAACTTACACCCTCTTAGCCTAATTAATTCTTACTACGCATACTTACGCCTAGTATTCCCGGAGGGGTAGACAGAGGCGCATCTAGTGCACTCACTTTTCGCCGTGCGTATTCCGTCCCATGATGTGATAGGGGGCGAGTCTATCGCCATATCGGGCACAAATTCCAGACTCCGAGCTGATACTGATAAGAAAAATCCAATATCATTTTGCCCGAACCGGGGATTGAACCCGAGATCTCAGCATTGCAGCCGTACCGTAATACAACTACGCCACCGAGGCAGTCTTACTCTTAATACCTCTCTATTACTGCAACTTACACATTGTAAGAAATGTAATTACCAGTGTGTTCTTCGTTTCATATTTTAGATATCTTTAGCCATTACAGTTTACGGTAAAGTCACCCAAAAACCTCTTCACTCTTTTAAAGATAGATTGTTATAATACTTTTATTCTTAGCGGATTAGGCATTCTAAAGTATTTCAGCAGTACATTTAACCATATTTTCAGTTTGTAGGCGTCAATATTCTAAGTATTCGCCTTCGTGATTTATGTAAAAATAGGTATTTAAAGAAAAATAGTTACCATTCATATTATTTAAGCTTTTCCGTAATGCTTATATAACTTACTCATACCAATCGTAAACAATTCGCTATTTATAGCACTGTGCGCTATTACGGACGTAATTACTTAAACTACCGAAATATGTTTTAAGTTAGTGCTTTTCCAGTCGACTGTAAAGTAGTTGTAATGGCCGCTAGAGAACCTAACGAAACGAAACACGCGCTGGGCAATAAAATAATTGCGTCCAACGGTAGGTCACGCACCCCTATAACGCCCCATTAAGTGGACTCGTAAATAACTACCAACCCCGCAATTTAATACCAAAGGGTTTTGTTAGTTTAAATTTTTACGTGAAATTAATTTAATCTATTCATTCCTTGGCATAAATTAGTATGGTAATTTTAATAAAACTTAATACTACCGCGATAATGAGGTTGTAGCATGTTTACTTACTGTTTCTAGATTAATCGTATACAGTAATTATTTTGGTAGCAGTAAGTATATTTTTTACCCTTTATAACTAAGCCTCTGTCGAGGGAAATTATAATCTTATATAGTAATTATGGATTGTTACAATTACTAAGCTAAGTAAAAACCTTAGAACATGTTAAACGAAAATTCTTTTCAACCGACTTCAAAAAAAGGAAGAAGTTCTCAATTCGACGTGTATGTTTTTTTTTAATACAAATCGCAAAAGCTTTACATTAAATCACGTTTCCCGCATGCCACACAACGTTAATCCAAACACAGAATGTGGAGACTCGCCGAAATAAAGACATTCATCACCGTCAGTAAATGCATCGCAGAGCTGGCGTTGCCAGACATTTTTTCATACATGAGCAGCGGTCATTATTCACTACATGAAGCATTACAGCTTTTTCAGACGTTAGCGAGTTTGTTATACGATAGACACGTGCTATCTTTTTTAGTCATTACTAGGCTACGTGTGTAACGTGGTGTAATTTGTATGAATCACCTTTGAGCATGCATAATGATTCACTTGTTTGCAATCATACAGGTGCCGTGAGATTGTTTCTCAGTTATGTAATAAGGGTAGGTCCGTGTTGAGCGCCGGCGTCTGGCGTGCCATGTCTAACAGTCTTAATTTATTATTGCAGCCTTTGATTAATTATATACCTAGATAGAGTGACGCGCTACAATGTAACTAAAACAAACAGGCCAACTTTTCTTAAGCTAGTATGCGTGACAGCTGTGTCATACGCTATCGCTGCATCATTCTGCGTATACTTGTGTGCGCGCATAATGATACTAGTTATTACATGGTTTCTATTAAAACGGGGAGATAATTATATCCATGAAAAACAACAAAAAATTATTCACTCGAACTCATTTAGCGGGCAACAGTTGGCCTCTATTTTTTTCGACGCGTTTGAAACGTTCAGTGTCTATCTAGGTGTATAATTAATCAAAGATTGCAGCTATATCTATGACAATAATGAAATCTTATGTGCCTATATTACTGGATGTGATATATAGAATTGTGTTATTAATATTTTGACTGGTTTAATACCCATTTTGTTTTGTTTTGCTCATTTGACATGGCGTTTTTCCTTAATTTTTTCCGTCGCTAACATTACACAGCTAAAAGGCTGATTTGATTGACATTTACAAGTTTGTTCGTGATAAAAACGAACAAGAACTTTTGTTTTTAAAATCATCAATTAAATAACTCCACAGTAAGAACAACACAATAATTAGAAAATTATTTAGTCATATGTGTATTGTGAGCTTGCTTGTACGTTAAACTCATTAAATTATTTAAGAATGTTAATGAATCCCTAGTATCACATGAACACATAAGTATGTACGTATGCATTGCAAGAGGCCGGACGCATCGAAACCCTTAATAATTGCCCTTTCCAGATTGACTGGACGAAATTAGGGATCGTTTACTTTCCAAATCGTTGTAATTGCCGCCTTCACCGTCCGTATTACATATGCTTACAGAGTATCGATCACGGGTCGATATGGCAGGCCCAATTTGTCTGTGCTACTAAATCACGACACAAAAGCGCCGCCTGATCTAAATCGATTTGTCCAAATTATGTGAAGCGGCCAGTTGCTATCCTCTTTAAATATTGACCGCTTCCGAGGCACACCTGCGCTTTCGCCAATACTGCAGACTTTTTAAAGGGGAGACTGGGGTTGCTTAAAAACATGTGAGGATTGTGGGATATACCATATCTGTTTGAAAAATACTGCTGTAACTTAGTCAGGCTTTGAATGAATCGTCAAAAGTTCAAAAAGTTTTGTCTAAAGTCGCTTTCATTTTAACAACCAACAATGTCATTTCCTTCCTGACCGGGGGAAATAGTAGGAGGGGAACAAGGTGCAAACATCAGCCGGAATGACTGGCTGTTTTGGGTAGATTAACAAATTTTTGATAATGCGACCGGGCTGCGCTCATGCTGCGCCATATGGCAGGGATCGCTAGACGCTTCAAAATGATACAATTTGCTTTATAGTATTTTTCAACAGAATACGCAGGAAGTTTAAACAATCTAATCTGCGAGTTCTATGAACTACTTGCAACTTAAATTTTAAAGATAAATATGCTAATGCAATTCAGGAAACAAAGAATGATTGATATGTTAGGTAAACTCAAGATCCGTTACATTAAGCTACATCGAAATCCGTTCGGCAGTTTTGGAGTTTACCGCGTTCAGACAGACAGACGCGGCAGGGGACTTTGTTTAATAATATGTAAGGATAAGAATATAGCGACAATGTAAAACCTAAACAGCAGAAAATGTACCTTAACAACATAGGTACAAAAAGAATCGATAATTTAATACCTATCATTGTTGCCTTCGATCCTCAGTCGGAACAAGAACACCTGGCTTTAAAGTTTACAGTATAAATTATTTAGGTGCCATATAGATTACCGAAACCACCTCCGCCAAATGGTGTTCATAATGGCCAACGATTTGTGGCGGCGCCATCTTGCGAATAAATATTGGTCGAATTAGCGGCCCCCTGGCGTCCACCTGCCATTGTTGCTAATAACGCTAACCGCCAATGTGTTGATGTATTAAAAAAACATATTAGAGCGTGAAATGTCATTATATCAGGGATCAAAGATGCGCCGCAACATCTGTTTAATTTTTCATCATAAATCATTTTCGTTAGCTTAGTATTCGTTAAATAAGAACAATGTACTTGGAAATTAGAAAATGTTTATTCAGCTTGAAAAGTTTAGGTATAATTGTTACTAATCTAACCTATTAATATACCTAAGTTATAAGATTAAGACTACATTCAGGTACCAATAAATTAAGTAGGTCAACCGATTTAAAACTATAATGTAGGTAAACCTTATTACCAATCGTAAAATTCTGACGAATTAGCTTTGCTAATTATCCTTTTGTCTAAGAAATAAATTAAACGTAAATAGCTGAAACATCTGTTACGGATTATAGCAGATAATATTTCGAAACATGACCAACAGGTGTGCACACAATAACGAAACAATAACATCGGCAATCCGAAATTACTACGGGTACATGAGAAAAGTAGAAAATATCCATTGTAATTAGGTTGTTAGGAAACGATCCGAAACATCTGGCACATTTATTGTGCTCGACAGAATTCCCCTAATTTTCCACTCTCCTTTGTTTTCGCAAGCTTCGCTGTTCCTAGCCCTCTCAGGTGTGTAGAAGTGAACATAATAGTAATTGACTACATTACTTTGCTGTGACTTTGTCTGATTGATTTTTTGAAGTGAAAACTTCTTTAGCGCTGTTGAGCACTTTTTTGGGATGGGGCGCGTCAGGATCACGTGACCGAATTCTGACGAAAATGCAGGCGGAGGTTTTACCATCCCTTACTAATATGAACCTTAAATACAATGGCTAGAAGCTATAATTCTTGAAACGAGTGCATTTTTATTTTATTAACGTCATTAAAAGCATCCCTTATTATATGAACCTTAAATACATTGCGTAGAATCTATTTCCCCAGCGTTGGCACGGCACGAGTACAAAAGAACGTAACATTCTTTTTTCAAATTTTGATTTATTCTACTTTGGTTGTAATGACCATTGACATTTATCAAAAACCAATCAAAAGACTAAACGTGCGTTGCACGCGTTTAAAAATCTACTTTATGTAGTAGGCGTAAGATCGAATTTGTGTTTAGTCAATCAAAGTTTGTAATTGTTTGTTTCTTTTTAACTGACTTCCAAAAGGAGGAGGTTATTTTAGTTTGACTTATCGACGACACTTATTGATGTGCTATTTGCAAGAAACTGTGCATCTTGGGTTTTTTAATACATCAATGACGATAGCGCAATATTATAAATATTGTATTTAACCACATAAATGCTACTACTTTTATACTGATAAATAAAGCATTCGTGCGAAATTATTCCCTAACCATTCCAAAATATTCAATAATGCACAACGTTAATGTTCAAGTTTTCACTTCTGCCGGCACTCCCGGAGTGCAACCCGTTCTTTTTTTTTATACGGCCACGCCAAAGTGACCCCACTGCACCTGATGGTAAGCCCAGAGGGGCCAGTTAGAGTGTCAACTGACGAGCGATGATTATCCCTCGTCAGTCGACACAACTATGCCGGCCTGTTTGAACAAGATATACACAGGCTGATCCCCGAACGCGGCACACTTACGTGGACCACTATGGAGGGTTTTAACCCCTAATGTACGGCGCGGAGTCACTATCCGGGCGGATATGAAATATAGCCTACCACCAGCAAATCTTATGTTATTCAGAAACGCACTATGTAAATATTTTTACCTGATAGTAAATATAGCGCGATCCTCATAAAATAATTACCAAATTGAGAAATGAAATTGCTAGCCGGAAGTACAGCAACAGCAACAAAAAAGTTCCTAATTAATAAAATAATATTTGCTTAAGACTAATTTTTAGTTTTAAACAAAAAAAAGGAACTTTAATAATGATAAATCAATTGGTAATGACTGTCTAGTATAATGAAATTACCCCTAACAACATACAGGAAACAGACGTGTCACGTGTGCTAATCTGCGTATAAAGTTCTAAGATAAAGAGATCTGAGTTTTTTATTGATTTATTTATTTCTCTTAAATCTACTATTACAGGATAACCTAATACAGTAGTGTGGCATATTATAAATGGGTAATTTGTTGACGAAGAATCATCACATTTTAGGTACATATGAAATTATCATGGCCGCTATCTTTGTGAATTCACTCAGAGAACAGATAAATATATCCGTTTCGACTGCAATGAGGTTGAGAGTACGAAGGGCGCGTGTTATCGGCGCTTCTTTAAGAATGTTAGTTCGCGCGCGCGGCACCGCTAGCAGTTGCGGCCGCCGTCGTCTCCCCACATAATTCTCCGGAACATATAGCCCCACATGCATTAATAAATTGCTGTTTTCTATCTTACCTCTAAGGACTTGGAAAAGATATAATATGAGCGCAAGATCTCTCCTAACCCTTAATTCGTTGTACCCAACCATACCTAATATAAATAAATTTGGATACATCAATGGGTAAAAAGTTAGCTGCACTTATCAGTTATTATTCGATAGAATTAAAAAATCAGGAATATTAGTATTACAGCAAAAGTTAAGAATAAAGCAGGTATCCAGCCAAGCAGAGTTGTCTTGATGATTTATTGCAGTAGGTCTTCTAAGGTCATCCGCAGAAAGAAGTAGGTGTCAAGAATATGTACACGGCGCGGCGTATGCGTGTAATTATGATACGCACTCTTTCCCAGTAAACTACCTCTCTAACAGCCCAATTTATCTGTAACGAATAATGGAAAAAGTTAAAAAATACTTTTCTTTGAAATGCTTAAAATACTAAAAGGTACACTAAAACTTTATATCCACAGTACAACTAAAATAAAAATAAAATGTTAAAAAATAAATGTTTGACTGTGGTCTTTTATGGACACGTGCTCATCAAAAGTTACCTACTTACTAACTGTATACTGCATAATGCATAACGTATTCTTAAAAAAAAAACGAATGTCTCATTAGATTAGATAAGTAATATAATATGAGGCAAATGTAATTACACTACATGCATAATGTTAAAATTATAGTAGGTATAGACATTATACATATACATATTGTATACCTACGTACGACCTACGTGTGCAGGTAGGTTTACATTTTAAAAATTGTTTTATATTCAAGTTATTTGCAGGTATGTTAGTACTTAATTATTAATAGATATATTTGTAAAATACTTTGTAGAAAAGTCTAGTAAATCATTGCACTCGAATAGGAAACGAACCCACCCACTCAAAATTGAAACAATGATCAAGGACCACGACCAGCAAGTCCAGCGAACAAACGCTCTTGCCCTAGCGGGAAAAAACGGCGTCTCTGGCCTCTGCATGCGACAACTCGACGAAAATGAATATACGCATGAATCGAATGTTGGGCGAGAAACAAACGACAAACGTATCGAAACGTTAGTCTGTGGGTAGCGCTCGAGGGAGAAGTGTGTGCCGGTACGCTCTCCGCGCACAGCTGATCGCGCTCGCGTCTTTACTAACGATTTATTAAACTCGGAACAAAATCAACTTATCTACCTCAAATATTCAAAATATGGTGATTTTAAATAGATTGTAAAGATATCCTATTGATTTTATGGACTATATAAGTTATTTGCGGTGACAGTTTACAACTTCGTGAAAACGATGGGTAAGTTTGCATTTTTTGTTTTTCCTGGTTTCCATTTGTACATGAACTAATTATAAGGTGTTACTACTTTTTAAAAATACTTTGTGAAGCAAATTTAGTCAGTAAAAAAGGAAAAATCACTCAAAAACAACATTTTGATGAAAACAAGAGGTTATGTTTACAATAAATAGACAACAAAAGCTAGCTAGTGTAAATAGCTAGTTAAAGTATAAAAAATAATTAAATTGTTTTATTTCCAAATAAGCTGTAAAAATCAAGTCGCAAATTTTTATATGTTATCTGCAACATACTAGTCAGCGTTAATTTACAATGCCTAAGTCTAAATGATAAACACGAACATACACGAACGTGATTGATTTTAATTGACAGTCCATTTGATTAGCACAAGAGCCAAATTATTTATGTACCTATAGCATTCGGCACGAGCTTTGACATAAAAACTAAACCATACATATTGCTCAGTTTTCTTTGTATACTTAACTGAAATAGGTACCTATGAGAAATAAAACAATTTGACCATATACATTTTGGGAGCAGATATCGTAGGTGGTAGAAACCTGCCTACACGTGGGCGAGTCTTTTGCAATAATACATTATATTATATATTACTTCTAGACTATTTAAAATAATTGTCTCCATTCGTTTTTATTACTTTCATAATTGTATTTTATAAAAGGTAGGTATCGTACTAAGGGTGCTCCCACAGTGCAGATGTATGATTTTTTTGTTACATTAGTAGACCTAGAACTAGACTTCTGCTCGCAGCCCCGCCCGCGTGAATGAGTTTTTCCGGGATAAAAGTCCCACTGTATATTTCGCCGGGATAAAAAGTAGCCTATGTTACTCACTGACAATGTAGCTTTATATTGGTGAAAGATTTTTTCAAATCGGTCCAGTAGTTTCGGATCCTATTCAATGCAAACGAACAATCAAATCTTTCCTCTTTATAATATTAAGTATAGATAATAATAATATCTGTCAAATAGGGTAGTTGACTACTTTTTTTAAATACAATTATGAAAAATTCATGCTATCCAAAATATAATGGAAAAAGAATTTTCAACATTGACGCAATAGTAAGTAAGTTATAAAGCTTTGAAATTTGGTGAAAGGAGTAGCTGTCAAATAACAGCAATACCAGGCTGTGACGTCACCAAGGGCCGTCGGCCATAACGCTGCCTGCGTGCGAAATAGATAGCGCGATATCCCCGCCACTTTTGCTCACAAGAATATTTCAAAATTGAATATCTGCTTTATTTTTCAATCGATTTTGATGCTGATTTCACAGAAGAATTTCTTTTTCGTATTATTTTCTGTTACATCTGTTTAATGTTCAAAATAATGCACAAAATCAAACATAGGACTCTATCCTATTATGCCTAGCAATGAAGTGTTGAAAAATATTATCAGTTTTCCATTCTTAGGTGATAGAATGAGTGCTTGATAAAATAAACCTTATTAACTATTCAGTTCTACGAGATGGTTCTATTATTTCTACAAAAATACTATACCAAACTAAAAGCACTCTTCTTCTTCTTCTCAGTCGTACACTCCTGGCGGAGTGGTCGTGGTTATGGATCGTCTGAAAATTTGGTTGCAGCTCTAGCGAGACTTCTTCATCTCTCTCTACTTATGGCTCTGCGTGTGCATTCAGTAAGGGAACAGTTCATAGATGATTTAATGACGTCTGTCCATCTTGTGGGTATCCTGCCACGAGAACGTCGACCTTCTACTCTTCCTAGTACCAGTAATCGCTCCAAAGAGCTTTCATTTCGGATGACATGCCCAAACATTGTGAAGATTCGCATGTGCACAATAGACGAAAGTCTTTGTTTGATGCGAAGCTCCTTCAGGATAGATTTGTTAGTGCGGTGAGCAGTCCATTTAATTCTTAGCATGCGCCTCCAGCACCACATTTCAAGGGCGTCAATCCTTTTGCGACATTTCTGTTTGATCGTCCATGTTTCAGCTCCATACAAGAAAATAGGAAATACTAGGCATCTCATTAAACGGATCTTGGTGTTTTTAGTTATGCGGCGATCTTTCCATATCTTCGTGAGTCTTTCCATGGCTGATCGTGTCATGGTACACCGTCTTCTGATGTCTTCCTCGCAACTACCAGTATTTGTGATTGTGGATCCCAGGTAGATGTACCTCTGGACAACTTCGCAATTGGCTATTACGCCTAAGTCAGGTCGATTGTTATTCTTACGATCCACTATCAGCATTTTAGTTTTATCGCGATTTATGGTAAGGCCAAAGTTGGAGCTGTCGTTTCCAGAAGCGAAAGGAGTTGTTGTAGGTCTGCTTGTGACGTTGCAAGAAGAGTAGTATCGTCTGCATATCTCAGGTTTGATATCAACCGACCTCCAATGGATACACCTTTGTCCCAGTTTTCTAAAACTATTCACATTATGTATTCGGTATAGATATTAAATAAGAGAGGAGAGAGAATGCATCCCTGACGAACACCAGCCTGTGTTTTGAAATTCCTCGAATCAATTCCGTCCACGCGCACGGAAACTGTACCTTCTTCATAAAGTCTCCGTATGAGATAGACTAGATGTTGTGGTACACCCATTGTCAATAGTACTTCCCACAGCTTCCACCACTTAACCGTGTCAAAAGCTTTACGAAAATCCACAAAGCAAATAAACAGTGGATTATTAAACTCGCGAAAACTAAAACTAAAAGCACTACCTACGTGAATTTACCGGCGGCATTTTATGAATACAATGACTACGGTAGGAACCTTCCTATCATAATCATTGTGTTCATTAAATTACGAAATACCTATTTATTGCCATTATTAAAATCTTAATTCTGAAAGTCGATCCATTATACTACTTATGAGCACTTTTTCTATCCCGATTAAACCTGAAAGTCAATGATGTGTAATTTCTGGGACATTGAGTGTATAATGATTTGATATTCAAACTAACATTCTAAGCGATAGTGATAAATTTCATGCTTCTATAAAATTGCAGATACAAAAGTGCCTGCCATGCCTAATAATATCAAAATTTCTTTAAATCATTGTTTGTTAAATATATTCTTTAAAACAAGTTATGTTAGTGTGGAATAGATAAAACTGATTAGTTGAAATTTCGATAGCAATCTTCATAGGACACAAAGATAAATTAGGTTTTAGCGATCGTCTTCGTTTTTGTATAGCAACTGTATGGGGGCACCATTAGACAAAATTAAGGGCAGGATTTATTACGACCACAAAAAAGAACCTAGGTAGGTATTATGATAGTGTTAAAAACTAATCTTAATACTCATATTTTTACCAGAAATAAGATGAATTCTCCTAATAGCCGTTGTGATTTCTTCTAAATGACCACAATAATTTTAGTAGGTATAACCTATATAGCCAAACATATATAACGTTAATATAACTATGTACCTACATAGTTAGAAACGGCAATCTAGGTGTTGTATAGATACATAGGACATTGCACCGTGTTCTATTATATTGTGCATGCCTAATTAGAATTCATTTCACCTGCCCGGTACTCACGATCACGCGCTTAATCGCCTGGGAAACAATCTAATTTGTATTTATGCTCTATTTTTGTTTAGTAACAACTAAGAACTGAATTATGTGATTTTACAATAATTTTATTTAATTAGGTTCCCATTTTCACAATAAGAGTAAGCACGAATTGTCTATTTTGTTAGTTTTAATATTATGAATATGCTTTTAGGTAATAATTTATAACGTTGTGTAAAAAACTACTGTACGTAAGAAATCATAATATATAGGTTAGTTAAATTATTTACGTAGTTACGTATAAAATGCAAGGTCTTGAGTAAAATTAGTAGCACGGAATCAATAACGGTTGGCAAAAATGAAACTTGCGCAATCCATTTATAACATTTTCACACGCGATTTATCTACTTTTTAATAGACAAAGATTAATCATATACGTGTGGTAGCCCAATTAATCCCGTTACTCATTATAGGCAGGTAACCCATACCGCAGACGTTACGCGTAATCTCCACTTACTTAAGCTTGACTCATTGTCAGATTTCATCATTTAATTTACATAGTTGTCTGTATTGCATTGTGTGATAGATTAAATGTTGTGCAAGGTCATAGACATCGGGCATACGCCTAATTCTAATTTCATAACATCGTCACCAATGGCTAATACGATCGATATACTGCTGTATGGTCTCTGGTTATTATTATTTATTTTTGTAATTCCCAAACAATATAGTTTTGAAAATATCACAGATAATAAATCTATGTAGACTAAAGAATGTCCGTGACCTGGTAAACCTTGACGATTTAGTGATTCCGTATTTCGAAACCTCGCGGGGTTTGGACAGTTTGTCATAAGTCATAACTCAAGATATCAACCACCTTTTTACAAACTGCAATAGTAAAAAAAGCCCGTGATATTAACATATTAATATGTACCTATAAGAACAATATCGATGACTTGTAGTGACATGTCGCGACGCGCAGCAACAATTTGCGTCACATCGCATACCCAAGGGCGCGCAATACGTGTATTGAAATGTTTAAATTAAATTAATAACGAATATTTCGTAGATAACGGATATAGACACACAAAACTATGCGGCTGTAACTAGGGTTGCCAGCCGTCCGGATAAAGCCGGACATAATAAGGCTTATTGAATGCGTGTCCGGCTTTTGTTAGGGCTTTTTAAATTTGACCAGCGACAATAAGGGGGGGGGGGGGTAAATGCGTAAAATTTAACGTTCTATAGACATACACTTGGGGGCTAAAAAAAGGTCGCCGGAAAAATGGGTCGCGAAAAAATCGTATTAATACTAAGACACAAAATCCTTAGTAGGTTAGGGTGCCGGCCTTTTTACCCAAATGTCCGGCCAAACTGGCTGGTCTGTCCGGCTATTAGGTTTGACGACCTGGCAACCCTAGCTGTAGCCATAGGCTTGAAACTTGCTGCAATTTCGCGACTTGAAGGTGGACAACGTAAATGCATACTTATTTGTATACGTTATTTCTTTTTATTCCTTGCACGATAAAGTTACTGGTTACTAAAACATTGTCGCCAAAGTGATAAGCAGAGGCGCAACTGCATACAGTTCGCTGAGCTTACTTACCTCTCGTAATGTGACAGGTGGACACAACAAACACAAATTCGAATCTCAGGCAATTCACGTGTTATATTGACACAAATTTTGATGTGACGACCAAGATGACCAAGTAATCGAAGCGAGAATCTTATAGTTCACAGCCCAAGTGCGTTCGTCATGCACAAGGTGGCAAACACATCAGCTGATGCCTGATATCACCTAAATTGGTATTAAATATAGGAACATGTCAATCAATTGGACATTGGTATTAAAAGAAGAGGTAATTAAATCAAGTAGCTTTAATCTGTTTTCAGCCTATTCACTAGATTAATTTTATTTATTTATTTATTTTTGCACTTTATATACAAAAGTATATAGGCGGACTATTGTAACTTATGGTAACCTATTTGGCAAGGGCTGCAATAACATTTATAAAAATGTTTAATGTACAAATCAATTTATAGAAACAAAATGTATGCGCAAATCTGTGGTCACATACGGTCAAACATGATTTCACAAAGTCATTATATATGTATGCTCGTCAAGCATGCCACATGTGCGGCAGGTAAGTGTGTAGTCACCTTAACAACTAAAGCTTGCAACACCTATGTTAAATAAGGCACCTTTTTGTAAGGTAGTTTCCCAATAACTCAACTACATACAGGATACTACAAAAAGCTTTTAAATTCTGTAACTCTACAACAATCTATATATCAACAATCTAAAACTTATTCATAATAATTTGTATGACACAATAAATAAAAACAAATATACTTGATATTTATTGTGTAAGTGCACGCACGCGAGCTGCGAAGCCGTGGAGTTATTCCCAAAGCCGCCGCTAACCGGAAGTCAAGCAGGAAATCGCGGCGCTCGCGCTACTCGACCGGGCGACTGGACCGATGCACACCGCGCCGCACGGTGGCGAGACCGCGGCAGGTTAACGTAGTGGATATATTCTCTTTGGCGGCAGGCCGCGACTCGGCGCGGCATTGCGCGCTGCGGTGCGGGATTTGTATCCGCTGTGCAATGCTCGCAGCCTCGTGCCTCATGCCTTGACTAGTCACCACTAGTTGCTGTGCTAATAGTCGCGGGACACCACTGTTCACTGCCATTTATGACTTAAAGTAGATATTATTACTTACGTAGAATATGTACACCTACTTGATCCCTTACTAAAAGTCAACAAGAACTTATTTGACAGCTTATAGTTGAATAGTTAACCATAAGTCATAAACACATACATGGAAGTGAACAATATAAAACAGTACTATTATTTTCCACTGCATTCACATTCTATAATAGATACATCAACTTCCCGCTTGCAAAACGATAGGTGTACTTTCACGGCTTTGTTATAATGGAAAGAGACTATGTACAAGAGATTAGAACATAATGGTGCGGAGGTGTATGCGTGGGAACGCTCCCAGAGTTCACGTGCCGCCGACTCAAGCAGTAGGGGAAAGTGGGGGAATGGCGAACAACTAACAGAGCATTGAAATAACGCAGCAGAATAATGACCAATATTTTATTATCATACTTTTTGAGGAAGATAAACTATCTGAGTAACAATTCAAAGAATCAAAATTGATATTTTTTCTATAGAAGGTAAAATTTTAAGCGAAAAAAAAACCATTGCTGTTCAAGGCAAGCAAGGGGGGTAATTGCGAACTCACTAATAATCTTTAATCAGTCTTCAATTTTTGAAATGTTATATCTAGGACATTCGGCAAATCCTAACCTATCTATTAGGTACGTCAGAGATTTAATCAATCTTCAATTAGGTACGACAGAGATCACATTTAAAGCGTGCTTACGTCGATTGCTTCAAGTCTTCTCAAAGATATTCTAGGATGCCTTTTCATAAAATTATAATACCAGTCTTGTCCAGCCAGATTATTAATTTTGACTAAGTTATGAGGCAGTTTATTATGCTCAAATTGGAAAGCTATTTCGCGAACCTTCTTGATCGTTAGATAAAGATAAAGATAAAGATATTTATTTTTGTAAAACATGAGTAGTTATGACAATAAAAATTGTATAAGATCTTCAGTTTTTTAAAAGTGGCTACATGTTTTGCCTTTTAGGCGTACAAAATTATATATTTACGACCTTATTCATAATAAAAAAAAAATATAAACCTATCTTAGCTATAGAATGCCTTGTCCTCTTCCTTCAAACTCAATTCAAAATTCGTTCGAAGAAGACAAAACATTCAACAACCAAAACAGGTTCATAAACTGTTCATGAATAAAGCTGTTAGTGCATAGACGCATCGCTTATGATTACTATAAAAAAAAAAAAAAGTTAATACAATCTAGTTATCATAGTTCTCACAAACATTTTGTAGATATTATTATGATTAGGAGAAACATCGTGATTGCAATTAATTAAAATATTATTTTCTACAGAATTGTGTGTATGGGGTTTAATTCTCATCATTTAAAAATTCTGATAAGCTGTAGTAACATTTATGTAGAAGGTATTTTTTGAGGGCGAATTTATATTGTATGGTCGGTAGTTGTTTAATAGTGTTAGGGACTTTATTATAAATTATTGGTGCCAAACAAAATATACTTTTATGCTTTAATGCCGTGTTTGATTTTACAATACATAATCTGTTTTTATCGCGGAGGTTTCTTATTGTGACATCTGATAATTTCATAAATAAGTTTGAATTGCTGTGGACGAAAGTAGCTACTTCATATATAAAAAGGGAAGGCAGACTTAAAATGTTATACTTAATGAAATACGATTTGCAGCTTTCAGTTGTTTTCAGGCCGAACATAGCTCTAATACACCTTTTCTGTGATTTAAAAATCATCTCTTTATTGGTAGAATTACCCCAAAAAACTATGCCAAATCTTAGGACAGAGCCAACAATACCGTGATATGCTGTGATGAGTGCATTAGTACTGACTATAGGTGCCAGTTTATACAGGGCATAAGCAGAAGAACAAATTTTTTTGTTGAGTTCTTCTGTGTGCGCTTTCCAATTCAGATTTTTGTCAATTATTACACCTAGAAATTTGGTTGTATCTACTTTATTAATAACTGTTCCTTGGTAATTAACATTAATAGACGGTTCTGCTAAACGTTGACTAAAGAACATAATTTTTGTTTTTTCTAAATTAATTTTTAAATTATTATTATTCAACCAATTAATTATTGATTTGATAGTATTATTAATTTCATTTTCATAGGTGTTATTATCGGTGGAGTGTATGGTAACCGTACTATCATCAGCGAAAAGAGATATTGGATAATTTGTTATTTTTGGTAGATCATTTATATACAAAAATCCATAAAATAATTTACTACATTTCAAAATACAGTCCTCGAGTTCCAACTCCTGTGCTTCAGTAAATAATGGTTTTCTTCCAGTTTTCGGCACTTTTATTACACTCTTTTCTAATTGGCAAATATTTTGTTATATTTTGTTTCCGTCTTTCGTACATAATGTCAAGGTATCTAAAACAATTAAAAGATAAATAAGTAGACACTGAACAAATTACAGAGGGGTAATGCCGAACGTTCGCCATTACCCTTCACGGTCCGTTCGTGATTGCAGTGCATAGTATCAAAAAACACAAATGTAAAAAAACATAGGCCATGTTTGCATTTGCGGTTAGCACTATTCCCATTGGAAACTTTGATTAGTGGATATTCTAGTAAGTAAGCGTTATATTTCATAATATCCAAAAAAAAACTACATTAAGTTATTTATGAAAAAATTACATCGAAAACACCCAAAAAACTTAAAAAATCATACCTTGACCCACGTGTGCGGCCGGTTCGCCTGTATTGCTGACTGGCAATGAGAGTGGCTTGATTTTCAAGATGGCTATTTAGGAAATATTGATATCTCTTTCTAACATAGCAGAACTGATGCCTTCGTGATTACCCGGCGTTCGTGTTTCCCCCACTTTCCCCTACCGACTGCCGGCAAACCAATGCGATCGCGACCGCGGCGCACCAAATCTTACATTAATATGCATGATTTAGATAAAACTGCACCGCTTGCGGCGCGAATTCTTTTAAAGCCAATTGTCTAGAAAGCACACGGTGGCTCAATTTAGATGCTATCTCTGGATATTGTTCGCTTCATTGTTTAATTTCTAGCATGTATATAACATATTATTATTACATACATGCCGTTTTTATTTCATTACGATCCGATATTTGATCGCACACATCCTACAATCATATGACTTTGTATTGTTAGATTAAAGTTATTTATTCAAGTCACAAAATTATACATATTTATAAGGACCATATTGAATAATACCAGTGAATGAACTTTATAAGAAAATCAATTATGCTTCCATTCATAAAGCTGCGATGATTCTATTACGTGTAGGTGTCCATAACTCACCGAACAATTCTGCATTGATGTTTTCTAATTAATTACAATAGCATTGAAACAATATTATAATTAATAAGGTTAAGATAGCTAAAAAGCAAATTCATATTATGTAAACGTATGATAAACAAAAAATAAATATTATTCAGACAGATTTCTAAATACATACTACTTTTATTTATTTTACTTAGGGCAAGCAGTGATTATAATTTATAATCAGAATGTGAATAAGGTAATATTACAGGTGCGTTTATTTTTTCATGAACACTCCCTCACTAACATTCCAAACATTTTTCTTTCGTGTTTTTTATTTTCCTTTTAAGTTTTCGAAAACATCACATTTTCCAGGAAAATTAGATATGAAAGGCTTCATATTATGCAACGCAAAATCTTTTATAAAACGTCAAATTACACATAAATTGAGTTATTGTATGCAAAATAGCTGTGTTTTACTTCTTTACATCTTGTTTAATAGTTCTGCTTATGATTTTTTTTAGATTATTTGATAAAATTACTTATTGGTAAAACCTACGAATTTATTCTCGTTTCCCTGGATGTCGCGACATCCAATAATTTATATATAGATTATTGTTAATTTAGATATAGATATTTTTTTAATTACGTACATAGATATTGTTTACGGGTCGAGATAAGCTATGAGATCCCAATAGCGCATATTGGGTGTAATACATTAACCCTGACACCTTAACAAAAGATTTAAGGATTTTTAATATGGATTAAAAACGTGTAAGTAGGCTGACTGACTTATGTTTAGTTGGCGCATAATCCGATAGGGTCTTTTATTGGCGTATGCGCATAAGCCCGGAGCCCCATTGACGCGGCGCGGCGAGTGGCGAGGCGACTCTAGCAATAGCACCTAGTTAGTGGTTCCGGATACGTACGGACGTGTCGGATGTCGGCGTGAGTCACCGGCGCGGCGCCCACGCCGCGCCTCCGCCGCGCCGCTGCGCCCACCGAGCACCTACACTACACCCAGGAACTCGTGCTTCGCCTCGTACATAAAACACGTCATGTTACTAACAATGTCTATCATACTGTGTGTAATCTCAGGTTACGTTAATATCGAAGAAGCACTTATATATACCAAATTACTAATTTATACATAATATTAAAAGCGATTAGGCATAAGGCATTTTTAAGTGCTCTGTGCGTGACTATTAACCGTGACTTAAAACCGGCATAAATATGATATTGTACGCATTTTTTGTAACTAAATTAAAGCGTTTATTTACGGAAATAAAAAGCAGTGTTTACATCTTCGGTCATTGTCCTGTGCGTACGAAAGAGTACGCAAAAACGGCAACTATACGATAGCAGCAATTGCATAGTTCTCACCTTCGCAGACTCGATAAGGCAGCGTTAATAAAAGCTTTACATTTTAGTCAAGTCCGCGATTTAAGACACAGGTACATTTCAGATTATACTCTCGTAAGCTATTTTAAGCTGTCATAATAAAAAATATAATAGAAGAATTTTGATGACACTGATTATACAACTACATGAATGTAGTTTGATGAATCAATATGTATACAAATATACCATTATAATGCAGGAAAAACGCAGAAACAAGAAATTATAAGAGAAAGTGTCGTTATAGCAGTTTACTATGATAGGAATGCGATACAATTATAGAACAATGAGTAATAACAACATGATATACCCGGTATCGGAACGTATCGATGATCATTTTGGTTATTTTAATGAAGCATTATCAGGCGCAAGTATCTCACGAGGCAGACCCGATTAATTCAGCACGACAACAGTGAACGACACTGCGACAATAAGAATGTACAAATAACAAGCAATGTCTTCTAAATTAACACGGACGTTGTTGCCGGGGCAGATTTAGCTATGTCTGCGGCGCGTCTAGGCTATTTGTATTTTGGCATTGGACATTTCGCAGTCTCGTGGGAAACGGAGTTGAACGACTGCGGAGACAATGCGGTTCTGTGCTATCTCGACCAGTCGTTCACCGCACCACCGCCCACCCGTGCGACCTTACCACTCCGCACCGCCTGCAGCCTTGTCACTTACCAGTTACCACTTACTTCACCGATGCATGGACTTCCATCTTATTTGGATTTCCAACAATGCATTTTTAATTAGCCTATATCTGTATTAAATGAATATAGCGTGATAAAGCTCATTGCTCACGGAGATTTATTAATAACGATCACCTTTAAAACAGTGTTTACGCACCTATCTTATTTAATTTTCAACAAGTACTGGATAATTTTATTGAAGCTTCTAATAATCTTATAATTAGATACATAAGGGGCTGATTGAATTATTGATGGCTGATGGTAAATCACGACATGAGTGGTTGTGTCAAGGGCAGTGTCGGGGTTGACGCTGACGGCGCGGCGGTGGCGCGAGCGGGGTCGATACGAGTATGCGCTGGACGCGAGCCAGCCGCCGCCACCGCTCCGCCGCCCGCCGCGCCGACCGAAACCGTCGCGGCACATCATTTATACACCCTCGCGACTAAAGGGGAAGCTCTTTCAATACCATACCATACCAAACCATACCGGCCCTGTATAATATACTGCCCACTGCTGACCACGGGCCTCCTACAACTGAGAGGGTTAAGGCCTTAGTCAACAACGCTGGCCTAGTGCGGATTGGCGGACTTCACATACCTTCGAAATTCAGATAACTTCTCAGGTGTGCAGGTTTCCTCACGATGTTTTCCTTCGCCGTTAAAGCGAGCGATACTTCACAAAAAGAATACACACATAACTTTTTTTAGAAAAGTCAGAGGTTTGTGCCCTTGGGTTTTGAACCTGCGGACATTCGTCTCTCTCAATCAATGCAACTTCTTAATACTTTCGCATTATACACATATATATTAACCTAAACTTTTCGCAGGAGTCACGTTAATATTTATATTTATAGGTTATATAACTTAACTGTACATTGTACAAGGCATAAAGTTACGGACGTGACAAAAAACGTTATGAAAATTTTATTTGCTAAAATAGTACAAATGGGTTATAATATAGCAATTGATTATACATATGATGTCTATAATTATATATTTCAACATCAACAAAAGCAGCATCTTATTAAAAAGTTTATTTGTTATCTTATCTAGCAGTAAATTTAATATATTTATTATGTACCATTGTAGCATTATATATTTTTTTATAAGTATGCTGAAAAAATTAAAACTCGTATGTTTTGTACAAAAGGCCGAGTTGGATTTTTATAATTAAGAACAATCATGACTATTGTTATAGTGACACATGAATACACTATTCATCCGAATAAATTTAATGGCAGAGAATGCAATTATTGTATTTAAATGTAGTAGGTATGTAAAAACCCGACTTAAAACCTATGCCTTAACAAAATCACTTACTACGTCAAAGAATTTTACTGACTGACTGTAGGTACGGGGGAAACACACGTTATGTTTAATTATGTTTCCGGGGAAGAAATGTTGATAGAGCTTGAAGTAGGTACATAATGTTCTCGCACACTAGTAATGTACTTAGTACGACCGAATAAAATATAACGCACAATACAACTTTAAAAAGTCATATAATTTTGATAAGATAGGGATTATAGATAACGAGGAAATCAAATATCTCAGTAGAAAACTATTTTATATTTAAATATAATCAAAATAATTTTTACACAATACGTATGCTTTTTTAACAACATAAATCAAGGCACAAATGTAAAGTAATAAAATTGAAACATACGAAAACATCCGCGGACTATTGAAAATAAAAAAGAGCATAGTTATCCTACCCACTTTCTATTTTCCATATTATTCCTACTGAAAACTGCACAGTGAATAATGCCGTCTCGGCGCGGCTTTCCATATTTTGTGCCATTACGACATCAATTAGTAACATTGTTGTATGTAAATGTTATTTAGTTATGTTTTTATTGTTGTAGATGAGTGGAAAGCGCACGCGCAGCTATAGGTGTGCAGTTCATCAGCGGGACCGAGAGATCAGTTCCGAAAACGACTTTCATCTTCTACTCGAGGATCCCACATTATTCGCCAGGTAAGGTTTATGAACATAGTATTGAGTCACGAATAATTTGTAATATCATTCGAATTAAGACTACATAGTCTTATAGCTGTTATGTTGAGTTTTCCCCGTCCAAGCCACACGAAAAATGCATCGAAAAACAAGACACAATATTAATATAACCCAATTTGAACGGTATTTTGGCATGTATACGAAATTGATTATAATAGAGGTAATTTACAAACGCCTACTGATGTTATTTTGTGCCGTTTTATTGGTTACCGGCAATGATTACGAAAATGAAATATCAGATTTTTAAGTATTGAATTCTTGCTACAACACATTAATTTTTTTTATAAATGATGGTCCAGAATAACGGGCTATATCTGAGAATAACACTGAGAATCTCAGAACAATAAAGCAGCTGAGAATAACAGTGACGATAATATTATAGTTCGTCCAATGATAAGTTCGTCCAATTCGCACTTTTCTGGGTTAAAACCAATAATATTATTTTTGAAATTTCATTGGTTGAAACAAAATGTTTTCATGTCAAACCAAGCATAGTGACAGTGTGCCGACAACCGGTTTTTGTCATTTAACAATGTTAGATCCGTAAATTCTAGTAAAATGTAGCAGAAATTTAATCAAAATCTAAATTCTAGTGTAATATATTTTTCAGTTTACAATACTGCTAATAAAAACTAGTTTATCGGTTGTTGTAATATATTGGTAATGTCCGGTTGTCGTGTCACAGTGACATGTGGTGTGCTTTCGTACAATTTAATTGTTAATAAATTGTCTTAATAAAGGCCAAGATTACAGTGAAACTGAGCTAATTGTTAGGTCGTATGACTTAATTTTAAATAGAAATACATACGTGATACTGCCAATCGATTTGGAATACAACCAAGGTACGATAGTAGTAACAGGTCTTTATTTCTTGTTAGTATTTTTATCTAGGTACACGAATTTAAGAATAATAATTAATATTATATAGTATTGACTAGAAAAATAGTAATTTATAAAGTTTATAATATACACGCGCCGTAGGTCATAGAAACACAAATAACAGTGTTTGATAATTTTAATTAAATACGCTCAATAATTTATTAGAAATACATTGGTTTTAGGTATATTAATAACATGCGTAATTACGAAAACCGCATTTATGTTGTTTTCCTTAATAGTTATTGTTGGTTGTAGGATGGTGCACCTAGTGGCTATGGAAATGCTGCCCGAGGAGCGGGACCGCAAGTACTACCAGGAGCGGTACACGTGCTGCCCGCCGCCGCTCTTCATCATCTGCGTTACGCTGCTGGAGGTGAGAATCTCACTCGCGGAGATCCAAATATATAATTCCAGTTTGGAAGTAACATGCGCAATGCTTTTCCTATCTTACTTGTGTAATTTTTTAGATGTTTGTACGTTTGTTAGGAGAAAACGCGGAAACAGCTAAACAGATTCGGATGAAATTTGGCACACGGTTAAACCATGTCCTGGATTAATGCATAGGCTACTTTTTATCCCGGGAAATTGCTCCCATGGGTAAATAGTTTTTTTCATGTGATTTTTGAAATAGATGGCGCTGGCGTTTTTGTGACTTTTGTAGCGGGAATGGCTTTTCCCCCGGGCGAAGCCGCGAGCAACACCTAGTTTTAAATAAGTACGCTCAAAAAAAGTCACCCAGAGTTTGGGCGACTCTGGCTCTGAAGCTCACATTGAGGTGATACGTTGTGTTGTGCATACCCAGACCCAAACTAATCTTTGCGAATCACCCTAAAAGTTGTGTTACCGGGATCCATCCCAGCTTCTTGTTTCAGAGACAACTCATCGCCCAGTTATCGCCCATGTAATCTTGATAAGAAAATTTACATAATATTATGCAAGGTTGCGCCTTTCTCTGACAAGCTGTAGCTGCAAAAGCGCAACTCGTACACACACGATTCACTAAGCTTATATCCTTCCTATAACGAGATAGGTGGCTAGCTTTTAGGCCCTATGAACATTAAGTATATAGGATACAAATGCCAGCCCGGCAGGGCTATTACCTAATTTGCAATAGCAAAGCGATTGCGAAAATTGTTAACCAAGCACAATAAGCAATTTATTCTCTCTATTTAACAGTATTGTTAAAAAAAATATTTGTTAATTCGTATTAATTGTGTCGCACATCGACCTAACAACGCGGGTATTATATTTACGCTGCGTATATGGCATAAGACAAAAAAACGCATTGTCATCATCACTTTCTACGCGCCTAGTACCGCTTGAATGCCCGCTCCAGTTACTACGGTTAATTAAAATTTGTAATAGCGGATTTCACATCCGTGCAAACAAGCGGTTTACGTGAATCACGGCAATCGAGTCCGACACCGCGCGCGCGCCGCCGCTCCGCGGGAGCACGCATCACGCGCGCCACGCAGCCACACACTCGTGCGACTTGCGAGCAGTGAGCACGAGACTTCTGGCTCGTCCTCGCCGGCTGTCGCCCGCCATACATCGCACCGCGAGCAACGAACAAATTGCACTGTTACCGAGACTCGCCGCGCCGGCTGCTTACGCACGACGGCTTTCTTACTAACGGTTTTCCCTTAATGAATAATGCACTAAAACGTCATTAATTGCGCAAAATGTTAACTATTCATTCTCTTTATGTAAAATCCTCGAAAAATACTTTGAAACAATAATATTATTATGGAAAACATGCTAATGACTCTACTAATAAATTATGCCGATAAGCTACCAATAGGTAAACTAATAAACTCTATACTTCCGTACTTGCTTAATACCTGTTATAAATAATAAATAAAAATAAATGCCTAAGTAACTCTCTCTATCAGCCTGTTACGACTTACTCTTTCACGGCTTCCACGGGACTTTTATCCCGGAAAAACTAGGGCGGCCTACATCACGTGGGCGGAGCCGCAAGCAAAAGCTAATCGTTAATAAATACCTATCTAGCACAAACGTTGTTCGATACCAACATGCATTTAGCAATTTCCGTAATGCATACAACATAATATACTTAGTATAGATATTAGATTCAAAGCCAAAACGTTCAAATAAAGAGGGCAACTATTTATGGTCATCGCGTTGTTATTGCAGTATTACACAATAAGTGAAAAAACACATTCGATTATGTGGTATCAATACGTTTAATTAAGTATGAAACTTCTAAAGGCTAAGTGTCTAATTGAACTTGTAATTATGTAAAATATATAATTCTAATGCATTGTTTGTTTATATGCAGTTGGGCGTATTCGCGTGGTACGCATGGGGCTCGGGCGGCATGGCGGCGGCCGCGGGGCCCGTGCCGGTGGACTCGCCGCTCGTGTACCGGCCCGACCGCCGCCGCGAGCTTTGGCGCTTCCTCACATACAGCGTGGTGCACGCCGGTTGGCTTCATCTCGCCTTCAACCTCCTCGTACAACTAGCCGTAAGTTCATCTTGCTATTTGATTTGTATAATTTTTTGTAAGGTTATGTGGTCCAGTTCACTATATAAATTAACAGAAGGAAAATCTGAATTTCTTACCCATTAATTAGAAGATCGTGTGACTAGGGTTAGGGTCCTACAACAATTGATCTGGTACTACGCCTGTCGCCTATTTACTTGTTTGGATTCTAGTTTCCAGCGAAATAGGTTGAATTTAAGGTTGCCAAATAGTCAGTAATCGTCTGAATTCTCCTAATAATTCGGGCGATGTCCCGACAAATAACAAAATCTCCCGACAAACCGCATATCATCATGTTCTACTGCTATAAAAAAATTAAAAGTTGCAATCTTATTTACTTTGGAACATCTCTCCGATTTTCTAAACCAACTTAATATTTCAAAAGATGTTGATAATTATGCCTTAACTGCATTTCTCTAGACAACTCCAAAATCCCAAAATTTAAAAAAAAAATCCAGATATTTAGATTTTTAATAGAATCTGGCTTGCTTCTTGCTAGCAGCTTGACAACAATTACAATAAGGCATTAAGCAAACATGATTGTCATAATGATATAATGGATCTGTTTTCAGGTGGGCCTCCCTCTAGAAATGGTGCACGGAGCTGTACGGTGCGGCGCGGTGTACCTGGCGGGGGTGTTGGGCGGGTCGCTGGCCGCGTCGGTGCTGGACCCCGACGTGTGCCTGGCCGGCGCGTCGGGCGGCGTGTACGCGCTGCTGGCCGCTCACTTGGCCAACGCGCTGCTCAACTTCCACGCCATGCGCTACGGCGCCGTGCGGCTAGTCGCCGCGCTCGCAGTCGCCTCCTGCGACGTCGGCTTTGCAGTACACGCCAGATATACCAAGGTAACATCATAATAAAATATTGACGAATTTGCTATTTCATCCAATTTGCTCTTGAACATTCAATAAACCTTTCAGCAAAAAATATGTTTTTTCTGAACATTCTGTTCGCTATAGAATATTAGCAAAGTATCAAAAAAAGATCCCAAATCTTTGTTAACACTTAAAATCATAAAAGGTAGTACGATTCCTCTAGCAGACTTATATGCCCCTATTACGTTTTAAAGTAAATAGTGAACAGTAAACAAGCCGATAGACTAGTATAATATTGCGTGTCGATTGTACTAGGAGGTGCCGCCGGTGTCGTACGCAGCACACGTGGCGGGCGCGCTGGCGGGGCTGACCATCGGCCTGCTGGTGCTGAAGCACGCGCAGCAGCGGCTGTGGGAGCGGCTGCTGTGGTGGGCGGCGCTGGGCGCGTACGCCGCGTGCACGCTGTTCGCGGTGCTGTACAACATCTTCAGCGGGCCGGTGGACGAGCTGCACTACATGCCGCCCGACCCGCCGCCCATAGCCGGCTTCTGACCTGATCGCGCGCTCACACCTCCCGACACTTCATCTTAGGCTTTGTGTAAACTCATCTCGGCCCTCGAGAGGGGTTCGCAGACAAACAAAAGATTCCACGCCTCGAGACAAATTTAGTGATTTGATTTGAATGAGGTTGCTTGTAGTCTCCTATGAATAATCGAATGCTGAGTGTTCCCGTTTGTTATGTTTAGTTTGCACGTCGAACATGTTTACATCGAAGCCTAAACAGCAAGTTTAGGGAAACGGTGCGTCCCAACCACAAAACGCCTAGTCAATTTCCTTAGTGTGATTCGCTATAAGTAGTATTAAAATCGGGGAGGTCTATTGATGTCCGACATATTACAGATATATCGGACATATTGTTTATAAAATTTACGAATGTTCGTACAAGAACTGTCCACGTTATACTGTTTAATATACAGGGCCTCCTCGCGTCACTTTAATTGTTAAGTAGTGTTAATTGTATTGAATAGGTGAACTATTTTTGTACCTACTGTCAGCGTCCGTAGTGTATAGGATGAAGGCGTTACCGCGACACAATCACATTAGTGTTCCCGAGTGGACCGGGCGGCGTCATTACACGCAGTATTTATTACCGAGTAGCTTTTACAAACCGCCGAGCACTGAGTTGGTTACGTCGCCCGGCGTAGTTGTGCCCGACACACCAAAGATTAGAAATAAAATGGCGTCCATGCACGAAAGATACAATACTTTCTGTTTCATCTGTTAGGTATTCAATCTGATTTCGTACAATTTTAACACAATGTTTGCTCAGAACGAAGGAAATATGCCTCAGTAGTTGATTTCGTCTGATTGATTGTTATGTAAGAATAAATTGCTCAATTGCATTGATTATATTTTAATCAGTAATGATTATGCTCAAAAGTGAGTTTTTATTTTATTTTATGGGATCAATTGATTGCTATTTTAATTATATTAATTTTTGTAATGTGAATTCGTCCATTTCCACTGTAATCATTCGCATTTTATCTATTTACTAAAATGAAACTGTAACCAGTGTTTTACTACTTACTAGTAGGTATAGTTTTATTAATAATGTGCCTGATTCCTATTATAATAAATTCAATTGTATACTTTAATTCTAATCAAATGTCTCAAAATGACTGAACTTGTATAAATTATTGCCGAGTGTTTTTCGTTTAATTTATTTTAAAATTGTTTTAAGTGTGAATCGAGATAATTATAATTATGTGATTATATGATTGAAAATAAGAATATAATTAAAAATTTCGAAAGCTATTGCTTTGTTTGATTTTATAAATAAAATACGGATACTCTTTAAGCACTTTATTACAACGAAACATAAGCACATAATATTCAACATAAACTTACAATAAACACTTACTTAAAAAAACTTAAAAAAAAAAAAAAACAATAAACATAACCCTGACAACAGCCTGCATATACAAACATCGACTAGTGACTATGAACGTACAGCATTTGGTTCCATTTAATAATATTGTCTTTATTTAATTTCCATCATATCACATACAATCAATGATGTTGAAAAATAAATATCATTGCATACAATGCATTGTGACTTCTGGCTGTCATGTAGCAACACGTCCCGTAAAAAATAATACTGTATTGTACTCTTATTACAGTAAGTCAGTTAAAAATAGGTTCTAAAAAGCCCGACGGTGGCTCGCACCCAAAGAGGAGTTTCTCTCTTTTGTAGCTCTGCAGTGCATTCTGAGGCGTGTTTGTGCAGTAGTAATGACTCTTGGTGAAGTCGATCCTGAGAAAGAAATACAATGGAATCGATATAAACCTTGGCCGCTCTTACCACCGATTTCAAGAAACGATCCCAATCGCTTTTTTCGAACGATCGCGAAAATGGACCAATCAGAATAAAGGTTTTTTGACATTGTTACGAATGACTTATTTTCATTGGTTTACTTATTAGGATCGAAGATTAAGATTGTCGATCGTTTATTGAAATGTGCCGTTGATAAGTGATAACCTATTACATTAACATATACTTATAATGGTCACTCGATCATCATTACTGAGTGCGGATCCCTGTTTTAAACACTGAGGAACTTGAGCTTAACTTACTGCTAAGTAAAAGTAATTCGCCAATCGTCATACTAGCTCCTTCACTTTAAAGTCCAGTCATCGTTTCGCACATTCAGCTTTAAAAACCATAAGCTCCTACATTAATTAATTACCAGCTTAAGAATGAAAAGTGGCTGACAAGACTGCCTGGGTGGCGTAGTTGTATTACGGTACGACTACAATATTACGGTACGACTACGGTCTCGGGTTCGATCCCCGGGTCGGGCAAAGTGATATTGGTTTTTTTATTCAGTATCAGCTCAGAGCCTGGAATTTGTGCACGATATGGCGATAGGGTCGCCTCGTATCACATCATGGGACGGAATACGCACGGTGAAAATTAGGTGCACTAGTTGCGTCTCTGCCTACCCCTTCAGGGATAAAAGGCGTGAGTATGTGTGTCTGCGGGTTTAATGGGTAATTATTACATTATTATTCTTACTTGTAAATCTGGGGAAGTAGTGAAGATCATAGCTTGCGCTTCTAGATCTCGCCTGACCGACCGCTCACCCATATTGGCCGAACCCACTATAGTCGCCCATGGCATACCACTCCCTGGTGGGTAGTACCTAAAAAGAAAATCATTCCCTCGTAAGTCCCGATCGAAAACCGAAATTAAATGTATTTACCAATTTTTTTTTTTTTTATTGCATTGAATGACGAGACGAGCATGCCGTTCGCCTGATGGTAAGCGATACGACCAACCATAAACAGTAGCAACACCATCCAGCACCTTGAGTTACAAAGTACTGTGTGGCATTTCACTGCGCTCGTCATCCTGAGAGATAAGATGTTAAGTCTCATTATGTCCAGTAGTTATACTGGCTACAATATCCTTCAAACCGAAACACAACAGTGCATGCACACTGATGCTTAGCGGTAGAAATAGACATTGCGGTGGTACCCACCCAGACGGCCTCTTACATAATGAGAGACCTATCACCACCAATTACAATCGCTTTAGTCGATCGATGGCAAAATGGGCAAATAAGATTAAAGCACTCTTTGACATGCTTACAAATGAGTATATTGAGTTTATTATTAGCATCGGGTCGAAAATACGGGCAGATTTCACCGCTTGCTGACTAACGCATATTTTTTACATAAATGTATAAAGACGACAAAATACAAAAATCACACCCTAATGTATGCTCCTAGATTAGAGTGTGCCTTTTGTGTTTGGTCAGGTTCAGTTAAAAAATCCTATTTTGAAACTCAGCAAGTTTATTTTATTAAATTAAAACATTGACAATTGATACAGTAGTTAGGAGTGAGAGAAAAATCATCCACTCATTAGTCATGTGATTTTTTTTAAATGCATACATATCTTCACATTTTTTTTATAAGGAACCCACTATTAAGTGGCTAAATAATTACCATAAGCCTTTTGCATGAAAAGTCCACCCAGGCCGCTCATACTCCAACATCCTTACTCTGCTTACTTGATTTGAATCGGCCACTCTCTGCCAGAATCTAGAAATAAAGAAAGTATGTCTTGAAATGCACAAACAACACTTTTACGACTTATTTTATATTTTTCACTGGTGTACTTACTTTCTTGCTATTAGAGAATATGCATGAGGTATGCCACCAGCAGGGCCGGCTGCGCCGAGAAATCCATTTGCCTGTTTAAAATTTATTAATTTTATTCTTACTTTTTAAAACTTTAATGGAAGCATTTATCTTCAGATTTTATCAGAAGTAACCACAAAAACAACTGAATTTTGGTCTATTATGGTAATGGAACCTCGAATATAATGATTCATAGTTCTAGTATGATCTATACTATATCATACTATCTATACTAGTATACTAATATTATAAAGAGTATAGATTTGATTTTTTGTTTGTTTAAAGGATAAACTCAAAACCTAATGCACCGATTTTAAAAATTATTTCAATAATATAAAGATACATTATTAGCGAGTAACATAGGGGTAACATACTTTTATCCAGGGAAAATTTAAAGTGGGACTTTAATATCGGAAAAAGACTTTCAAGCGGGCAGAGCCGCGAGCAAAAGCTGGTAGGTAATAATATTAGGTAGGTATAAATTTTTAAATTTTCTTATGTTTAAATTAAGCTTTTTGTTGCCTCTGCTTGTGCAGTTTGCTATCTGTCGTTTCTGTGTCCCTTAGCTCTATCTCCATAGTCCCAGTCTATAAATTTTACACTAGTGTTGCTATCTATGCTGTACGCTCCTGTCACCTGTGCTTGGTTCTAAATTAACGTACTGTTTACATTCTCTTTGGCATAACTAATATCAAACATTTTAGTTGTATTGCTCTTTGCTGCCATCGTTTCTTGGTTTAACTCGGGTCGAAAGTTATTCTTAAAAAAGTTATATTATTTTAACATCTACCCACTTGACATTGGCAAAATCACTGATGACACGGTGGAGCCATTTTTAAAAGAAGAAATTTGAAAATTTATTTTTGGTATAATTCAACTAAAGGGCATTAAAATATTGAATCATTAGAATACACAATTGTCGTATTCATAAAGCCGTGTTTAGACCAGCAAGCTCTCTCAGGAATATGTTGCGCAAGAACTTCCAGGTGTGTTTACATTAGTGGCAATATATTAATAAGTCTATATAAATGCGACTTGCTGCAAGCCCTGCAGGCTCAAAATTTGAAGAAGTCAGCTTGCTGTGACTGCTTACATGGAAAAGTCACTTGCGGAAGATGACTTCTGCAAGTTCTCTTGCTAATCTAAACCCCACTTCACAACAATTGTCACTTACATTTGGATGTGCCATTAACAAACTTATATTGGCTTTGCATTCCTTTAACAAAGTCTCTGCATACTGATTGGTAAGGTTGAAGTATCCTGTTGCTAATTGTATGTATGACCCTTTTGATGCGGACTCGAGAAATTTTCTTGTAACCTCCTCATCTTGGGTTATATTAAACTCACCCATTTGCAATAGTGGGAATATCCATGTGTCGTCCTTTTCTGAAACAGCATTTAAAAAAAATGACATGAAGGTGAAATATTAGAACTACTATTTTACCTATGGTACTGGAGCCACATAATAATAATTATTTATTACTTACCAGTACAATTATTTAAACATTTTTGAGCTTGCCTGTGTTTCCATTTCTCAATACAAGATAGTACATTCTTATTCAACTCTTGAATCATTTGTGTTTTACCATACTTGACCTCAATGATATCATTACCCAAACACTCTTTGCTGTAGTTACTCACATTTTCTGAAAGTAATTTTTTTATTGAATTAGTATGATGAGGCAAGTATGTGTTGTAAAGACTAATAGTTTTATAAAAATAAATTATTTAAAAACAGTTACCAAGCCATACTAATATATTCCAAGTCTAATCCCAATGTTTGACTTACAGGTCAAGGTCATTATAGTTATTAAACATTAGCCATTAAACACTTGACCGTTATTTGAAGCTTACTAGATTGAGATAGGCACTTCCTGTTTTCCGTTTCCTCTACCTTCCTTTTCATTTTATCTATCTGTCTCGCTCGCACATCCGTTCTCCCACCAGGCCACCGCCCCACCAAAGGTGTGCTCTGTGGTGGTCGGTGTTCTAGGAATCATTGGCGTCAAGTTTTCCGTTGAGTGCAGTCGTCTACTAAAACACGGTGCAGTTTCAATATACAAAGTGAAATAAGTAATAAAAGTGTTTACTGCAGTGTTTTAGTGACTTCTTTCGGTCTAAACCGTAAGTAAGAAAACTTGCATAAATTATACCTTTCCTTATACTTTTTCATATATTACTATTTTATAAAAAGAAATAATTATAACGGTGTTACCGTTCGTTTTCAAATATATTATTTTATTCTTTAGGAAAAGTGCTGTACTACTAAGTACTAGTACTCACTAGTCTTTGATTAAGATGGATCTTTGGTAGTATAGTGGTCAGTATCCCTGCGCGGGAAACCGGGGTTCGATTCCCGCCGGAGAACCACATTGCGTCGTCATTAAACAAAGAGTAGGTCGTCCTTTCCTAGTGACGATAGTAGTTATAATACTGATTCCAACGATCCAAGATCCTCGTCAGCACCGCTATAGTAGAGAACGGCGGGGTAAAACTAATGCAATCGCTTTTATGTCTGTAATACAGGCTGCCCTAGCAGCAGCCAGAAATACCTACTTGTTGTAGCCCAACAGGAGTTGAATAACACTGATGAGGACATATTATTGGATCAGGATTGTAGATTATTATATTATGATTATGAGCCGGACTGCGTAAAATCTAGCGACCTTAATTAATTTAAGTTTGAAATTCAGGTTAAATTAAAGGATCCTTCTAGCTTCTGAAGAATCCTGAATGTTACTTTAAGCTGCTAAAATTTTAGCATTCCGACAAATGTGAGTGGTCTGAGGTTAAGTACGTAGAGGCGCAAATCATATAATACACAACGGTATTTAGCTTATGCTGATAAAGCTTACGGTGCTCTGACAATTTGCATACTTAAGCAACAAGAAGTCTTACAGATTAAGAATTTAGAATTTGACTGATCTCATCACATGGTCTCGTCACTCCGACAATATAAGTACCAGAGCAGTTACATAACAAGATAGTTGAGCTATTTTCGGAAGGGGAATATCAAAAGGTTCCTTCCGACTTCCTACAACTGATCTTTGACCACCATGCACATTATTCTTAGAAAGGGTAAATAAAGACAATCACTACCCCTCGCAGGGGTCGGTAAATTGTTTCAGTGCCCTCGCAGGGTGCGTTACATGCATGTTGTACAACGCCATGCACACAACTCTCGTAGAGTTGTGGTCGTAGAAATGGAGGTTTTATAAAGACGGTTTTTACCTCCAAATAAAGGCAGTGGCTATAAACCTGTTTCACAAACACTGGGTTAATATTACCAATCACTACCCCTCGCAGGGGTCGGTAAATTGTTTCAGTGCCCTCGCAGGGTGCGTTTCATGCATGTTGTACAACGCCATCAACTCTCGCAGAGTTGTGGTCTTAGAAATGGAGGTTTTATAAAGACTGTTTTTTACCTCCAAATAAAGGCAGTGGCTATCTATGGGTTAATATTACCAATCACAACCCCTCGCAGGAGTCAGCAAAATTTTTTTTTTTCGTACCCTCGTAGGGTGCACATCATGCATGTTATACTGCGCCATGCACACACTCCTGCAGAGTTGTAGTCATAACCACTCCACTTTTATCTGTAAACATTACCGACGCCCACAAGGTAACGGTAATAACAATAGTGGTCAATGTGGTGATAGACATAATACACATGGATTCATTTGTCCACGTGGTGGTAAACAGTGACAAGAGCCGGTCAAGAATACTAAGAAGCCCAACACGGCCCACGACTACCAAGCGGTAAAAGAGAGGGGTTTCTGCCTACTTCAAAGCGGGCCAGTTGAAGTGTTTTGTCGATCGATGGAAGTAGCTGGGAGCGTCAGACACCTTGCTGCGCATAATAACAGGCTATCGCATACCTTTTCTGAGAAAAAACCCCCTTTTGCTCTACCTAATTTACGGAAGCCATTTGTAACAGTGGAATCTCTAGAAATGTGTGCATTTATTACGGAGATTTTATTTAAAAGTGTTCTGATGGTTGTCACTGGTCTCCAACCTTTACATCGACAATGTCTCTGATTCCCAAGAACGAGGGCAGTAATCGACAAATTGTCAATGTTAAACAATTGTGTTTACACGGAACCCTTCAGGTTGATAAACATATGTAGTGTCTCAGACTTCCTATAACCAGGCGACTGGCTTTGTAAAGTAGATCTTTCCCAGGCCTATTTCTACCAGCCTATCTCCCTATCACGTTGGGGTTTCTGCGATTTATTTACCGCGGAAATGACTGAAAATGACCTGCCTGCCGTTTGGACTCTGCAGCCAAAGGTTTTGCGTCTTTAATCAATGGGTGGCACACACCTTAAGACTTGAACGTGTTCGAATACTTGTTTCTTTCCAAAGTATGCTATTCAATTAAGATTTGCAAATTCTTCGAGTCCACACCCAAAAGTGTTAAACCGTTTACATTTATTAGGTTGGCGAACGAATTCACAAAGGTTAGTCACGTCCACCTGCAAAAGTCTTATATTTCTATGAGTTTTGTGGTATCCATGGTTGAACAAGCAATCATTGCCACCGGAAAAGATCTTCCTCGTAACACAAAAAGTACTGGATTTACTGCGAAAGGCCACGATATCAGTCACCTGCAAAAGTCTTATATTTCTATGAGTTTTGTGGTATCCATGGTTGAACAAGCAATCATTGCCACCGGAAAAGATCTTCCTCGTAACACAAAAAGTACTGGATTTACTGCGAAAGGCCACGATATCAGTAAAGCAACTACATAGTCTGGTTGGGCTTCTAAAATTTGCCAGTGTTAACTGTCCCTCAGAGCAGGCTTAATTTTCGAAACATTCGTATCTTTTTGAACAAACTCTTTAAATAAGCTCCTGGCTGTACCTATGTTCTAACCATGGAGGTGCGCGAGTTATTAAAATGGTGGCATCCAAATTGCCATGTGTCTTCTCGGTTCCATTATCAACCACCGTTGACCACATAATTTTCCGCCAGAGGCGCCTCAGGTATAGCGTGGGGAGCTCAGCTCGACAGCCGCCCAATGTCGGGCTTATGGATCAAACAAGAACGACATCTCCATTGCAATCAATGCGCTGCTCACAATACTGAAGGTCATAAGTTAACAAGACCAATATCTGAGCGTACCCAAGGTTCTAGTACAATGCGACAACAAGACGTAGCATTATTGTGAAACGAGGGGGGGGGGACCAAGTCTTACCCTTAGACCCTCGATTCAGTTAATCAAAGAACTGTTTCATATTCTGGACAACTTCCAGATCATTCTCGAAATTTAATACATTCCAGGAATGTACAACAGTCACGCAGACCAATTGTCGCCTTGTCGACGTGCCCCAGGCTGGCATCTATTTCAGTGTACAGAAAATATCGAAAAGTTTGGGCTTTCCGTGATAGATCTATTTGCGTCAGAACGAGCGAAGGTGGTAAGCAACTATGTATCTTTGCACCTGAACGACGTTCGCGCGATTTACCACGATGCATTCTCCAGAAACTGGATTTACCTACGAGTCTGACTATTTCCATCCCTAGTGTTACAGCACCTCAATTCAGAATCTGATATTGTCCTCCTGGTTATACCGAGGTGGGACAGAGTATTCTGGAGATAAGACCCAAGAACCCGAGCGCTGGCGCCCCGGATCACGATCAAGGAACCTTAGTTACACCTGATAGACAGTGACCGACTTCCCACCCCCCCAAAATTCAAGCGATGACATTGAAAGTATGGAAATGTGGGGGTAGTCATGGAATTTAATCCTTCAACGCCCGCGATGGACACCGGTGTCCATTAATATAAGGAAATTAGCTTATAGCTATATATAAGCGGGCGTTGACGGGTAGATTAAAGTTCAAATAGAACTTTTATAATCTTCTGGCGTCCTTCTACCAAAAAGATAATATGAAGTTGTATGGTCTCGAGGGCTGAACTGAACTAAAAAAAAAAACATAAAGTTGAGCCTTTAGAACCCACGGGTCGAAGTTTAGCACGTTTTGTTGTAAATGGATTTGCTTACAACATTATTTTGTTACACAAGTCTGCATTCTGCACGCTGAATTATTATAACATTGGTGGTAGTCTAAGTTCGCACGCTTTCGTCCAACATATCCTGAACTCTAATCTATGATATGGAACGTAGATAAGTTAGTTACGCTTTTGAATAGTCTTGACAATGAAAATGCTGTATTTGCGACACGCAGACAACTACAACGCTATTACTTCTTTGCTCCGGCAGAAGAGTTCACGATTTGACATTGTTTGCAGTCTAATCCAAACAATTGTCTGTAGATTGTAAAAATTTGATCCTATGGCCCATGTATGGCTCAATAGCAGATACTGCTACTTATAGACAATCAGGCGCGAAATTGTCTCCTAACCTAACTAAGAACAAGAATATGGACCCAGTATTCTGGGTAAAACGTAGGTACTATATTTATTTTGGAAGAAAAGCGTAGATTGGGAAACTGTACTAATTTATTTATTAATATTAGAGGTTCACCAAAGCCTGTCTCCCGTACAGTTATAGCCGGCTAGGTAAAATCCATATTGTTAGAAACGGAGTAGTGAATTCTTTAGGGAGCATACGATCGGCTTCCAAAAACTGGATTCATAATTTGTCCTTCAGATGAGATTCTTGCAAAGGTCTCTACTGGAGACCACGAAATACATTCACCCGTTTCTAACGTAAGGAAGTAATATCTAAAAATAATAGTAGCTGTGAAATCGTTAATTTGTTTAAAGCAGCTGATTAAATTCGAGTATATGTCTGTATAGGTACTCGTAACATTTTATACATACGAATATCATAGTCCATACAATACCATTTTGGATGCGTATTTACATTTGTAAGTAATCCTTTTTCTCGCACATATGGATTATTAAACTAATCTAATGTATACTTGGCATAACATATTTTCTTTCAAAATAGGATCATCATCAATATTTCATCACATTGGCGTCATGCCCCACCAGGCGATAACAGACACGTCTCAATCTAGTAAGCTTCAAATAACGGTCAAGTGTTTAATAGAGGTGTTTTACCTGAAAATAAAACACATATTAAATACTTACCTTATTTGAAGCTTACATTTCAATTTCTGCCTGGTAGATTATCGACTCAATGATTCCTAGAACACCGACCACCACAGAGCACACCTTTGGTGGGGCGGTGGCCTGGTGGGAGAACGGATGTGCGAGCGAGACAGATAGATAAAATGAAAAGGAAGGTAGAGGAAACGGAAAACAGGAAGTGCCTATCTCAATCTAGTAAGCTTCAAATAAGGTAAGTATTTAATATGTGTTTTATTTTCAGGTAAAACACCTCTATTATCTGTGTATGATTTGGGGCTGTGTCTATTTCTATCTTCATTTATCAATAGGAAAGTAATCAATCTGATACCCTCTTTATGTTTCATATAAGTGAGTAGACTAAAATATTGGGACACAATAATTGTCTTTTTAATATAGTTTGTTATAAAATACCAAGACGCAACCATATACGGAATGTTCCAGCATGTGACGATAAAAAGGCATCAGTAAGAACATGTTACTATGATGGAACAAATGAATTCAATGTTTGTAAAGAAAATGCTTCCATTTATTGTAATAACATGTTTAATAAATTAGGTCATTTGTAGTCAAAAGATTCATGAAAAGATATTCTGTTAAATATATCTAAGTATTATAGCATTTTAGAATCTTGACAAAATGTGCCAGATTTTGATTAAACTTGCCGCAATAAGTCCAGTACAATAGTTTTGCAGTATAAGGTTTCAAAATTGAGTAATAAATTTCGGAAAATTTACTACCTCATGAAATTACTTACAATTACAAACTATTAAAACCAGTGGTCTCATTACCCTATAATATTGGTCAGGGTAGATTTTTGAATTTTCTCTAAAAAGACTATAACTCAAGAAATATGATATGTACAGCAATAGTTTTTTATCATTTGTGCAGTCATAGTAACATGTTCCTTCTGATGCTTTTTTATCGTCGCACTCTGGGACCCCTGCATCTACAGCAATTGACTATAATAAGCAATTATTTAAGACGGAAGTTTCAGCAAAAGGAAATATAATAGTTTTCTATCCTCAAACCACAGATAGATGTAATAGTAAAAATAGTCATAATTTTACATAAAATGACCAGATACCACTACTATACACAAAATTAAATATTTACAAAAACAAAAAGAGAATTTTACAGAACTTACTCAGTCATCATACCTATGATTTCACTATAAAAATTTGCAAGATCTGCATCCTGTATTTCAATGTAACGATCCTGTCTCTGCTGGAAGTAGTCATTGGAACAGTTGGCACCACTCAGCAGCACTGAGTCATCTGCTATGTACAGCTTCATATGTTGAAGACCTACCAACTCATTGTATCGAGACGGAAGAACTTTAGACCACACACCCTGCAGGCGTGAAGTCTGGTACAAACTTACTCTGCATTGTTCAGAAGCACTATTTATTAATTCCTGTAGCAATGTCACAGAGTTTTGTACCCCTCTAGTCCCTCGTTGGTTATCCAATAGCACATTAAGCCTCAAATCATTTTTACTTAATACATTGCTTTTTGTAACATTTAAAAGATGCTTCTCTAAACTTCCAGTACCAATGTAAAGACTTGCTATTGATATCCTACGTTTAGCATTACAAAATCTGTTGTTTAACGTGTCATAAAACTTCTTGGGTTCGTTTATTATATTAATTTTTGACGCATTTACAGGAAAACACGGTGCAAGGTTATAAATCCAATTAAAGCATTGAAACTCCGATGGTTTAAAGCGCAGAGGTATATTGGCGTTAATTAGCATTGTCTTTATTCATTGGTAACGTTAATTTTTTTTTGAAGAATCAAGCTCTTTATTCAAAGTAAGTAAGTGTTACGATTTTATATGAAAACAAATTAATTCAGAATATTGAACAACGATGAATGAACAGCAAAATGTTATCACCAGAGACAAATAAACGTTATCACTTGACAATAAATCGATTTGTTTTACTATCAAATTGCTGTCACTGTCAAGCTATATTCTATAACTGTCAAAGTTCTTATTTTAAGGCTGGGCTCATACATTCGGGAATTCCTTTTCTGAATTCAGAACGCTCAAAATTCTGTACAATTTGGAGTTACCTTATGCTGCGTACACACCGGGCCAACGAATGTACTGTATCCTTAGAGCATACATAAGCTATAGAGCGCACGCATTGCCTATTCCCCATTGTGCCAATCTCAAGCAGATGTACTATAGATACTTGTCTATACGTATAGCGCAAGTCGAATGATGTTCTATGCGCCATTGTAAGACGCCTATAGGGAAATTTCAATAGTTGCCATATGTATACCTATACAAACCTTTATGGGGTTTAGAAATAGATAACAATATTCAATAAAACGAATAATCGAAGAATACAATCATATTTTTATTTAGATACTAAATACCATTTTCACTGCCTCAGTGGCGTAGTTGTATTACGGTGCGACTGCAATGCTGAGGTGTCGGGTTCGATCACCGGGTCGGGCAAAGTGATATTGAGTTTTTCCATTTAGTAGCAGCCCGGAGTCTAGAATTTGTGCCCGATATTGCGATAGGCTCGCCACCTATCACATCATGGGACGGAGTAACGGCGAAAAGTGGGTGCACTAGTTGCGCCTCTGCCTACCCCTTCGGGGATAAAAGGCATGAGTGTGTGTGTGTACTAAATACCAAAAAATAAATGGTATTTAGTCGTTTTATTTTTATTGTATGTACAAAGTGTAATTATATTATAAGTAAGTTATTTAATGTTTATTAACTCTTAAAATTTATACCTAGAATTATGCATGCTTTACTGCCCCTTAAAAAGTGTTACCTTATTGTACAATTGTCTTTATGCTTCCACGATATTACTAACGTAGATCCATATTTTTAAATAACACAAAAATACAAATATATTTTATTTATTACGACTGACTTGTTTGATATGTTAAATACCTACAAAGAAAACCGTAATCATAATAGATGCCTTGAAATTAAGCATAAGCATGACGATACTACCCCAATACTAGATCATTTCAGAGAGAGCGGGGAAGGAGGGGACGTGCAGCGGCCCCCGCCGCCCGGCCAGCCCCTACAGAATTTTGTTGATTATTGTTTATTTAACTAAAAATAGTACTCACCGGCCACTAGGCCAGCGTGGTGGACTAAGGCCTAACCCCTCTCAGTAGTAGAGGAGGCCCGTGCTCAGCAGTGGGCAGTATATAATACAAAGCTGATTTCATTACATTGCATTGCACTACTTACCGGTGAAAGGAAATATTGTTATTCTTTTAGTTTTATGTCCTTGAATCAGTTTTAGGCACATTTCACCATTATTACAAAATATTTTATCAAATATCTCTTCTCTCTTCGAAACAACCACGGCGCGCTTTGCAGTGCGTCTAAATTGACGTAACCTTAAAATGTCACACTGTTTATACTTGTGCTTACAGTTCATACGGGGCTAGACGCGCTCTATAGCTTATGTATACCCTAACGACCTTATTCATAAAAAGTTTATAAACCTATTTTAGTTATAGAATGTTTTGTCTTTTTCCTTAGAACTCAATTCAAAATTCGTTCGAAGAAGACAAAACATTTGATAACTAAAATAGGTTTATAACTGTTTCTGAATAAGGCCGTATGACTGTATCTTTTTTTTAGAAACGAGACGAAGCCGGCAGTACGTTCGTTTGTGTCCGTTAGTTGTGTGTGTACGCAACATTACGCAAAAGCTGAATTTTGTCGTGAGTGAATGAACCTTAATCTCTCAGATTGATCGGAATGAACGAAATTGTCGACAGTGGTACTCAACCTTTATTTTGTATGGGCCACAATATGGAGGATAAATATGTCGTGGGAGTCTTGGCGGGAACTTGGAAGTGTCATGAGGTGCTCTTGTTTTAATTCATTATTTTGGTGATATTTAGTGTTATATTGCATAATTATGGTGGTATATTATCCAATATAGTTTTATTAAAGAGCTGAAATGAAGTGAATTGAAATAATTGTGCTAATCAAATGTTTCTTTTGTTGCCGCCAAAACTCCTCGATAAAGTCTTGGTAAGGTAGCCAGTAGCCACTGCATTACTTCGACTTACTACAGATAATAAAATAGACAAACCAAACTTGACATTGGCAAAATGTGAACACAAATGCCATTAAAAAAAAAACCATTATAAAAAAATATGTCGTGTAGTGCGGGCGGGTAGTGTTGCAGAACCATCGATAGTTTGACTATCGATGGTTAACCTCGAAAACTATTCAGGATATCGATTGTACTATCGATTGTATCGCCTAAGTCAATACTGTCGATACTATCGATACTATCGATAGCTCTCCACGTGCAATACTATTGATAACAGCGATAATATCGATACTATTGATAGTAATGCATTCAATAGTATCGATAGTATTGCAAAAACCATTAGCTTTACCAAAACCTATCGATAGTATCTATGGTTTTTGTACTATCGATAGCCAGTAATTATTCGCCTGCTAATCCGCTGCGCTATGTCAGTGACTTTCGTTCTTCTGCGGATCTCCTCATTTCTGATTCGATCGCGTAGAGAGACACCTAGCATAGCCCTCTCCATAGACCATAGCTCGCTGAGTGACCGTGAGCCATCTTAAGCGGCCCATAGTCAGAGGCCATGTCTCAGAACGTAGTTCTTCTGAGTAGTCTGTGTGTCTCAGTGCCGTATGTCATCACTGGTAATACACATTGATTGAAGACTTTTGTCTTCAGGCACTGAGGTATTTTGGACGAGAAGACCTTGCTTAGTTTCCCGAATGCTGCCCAACCGATTCCGCAATTGGTTGTATACAATTTTGTATGGTTGTTTTCATAAAACGAAAGGTTCAAGAAGAATACGGTTGTTTAAAAATGCAGTAATATGAAATAAAATATATTGTATTTTATAGAGTGCGTTCGTGTGAGTTCGGGTGGTTTTTCGATGAGTTGAGAAGGAGCTAGAATGTTTTTTCTCATATAATATGTAAACTGTTTATTATTACAGATACTTTATGTTATAATTTTATAATCTTTCAATTTTCCCTGTGTAAGCTTAGAAATAATGTACTTAATAAAATCTTTATAGAAATTTAAAAGCCTTAGAAAAGATCGGGCGTTCGCAGCAAGGTCGGACTACGTTCTAATTTCGTTTCTAGGGCCTGTGTGATAAGTTCTACAAAAGCAAGTAGAAGTGTGCATCAGTGTAAAGAGGAGTAAAATCCACCTTTTTTGTTAAACTGTACATAGCATACATGTTATTGGTCGTAGCATAAGATATGGGCACTATCATAGTTTCCTGGTATTTTTGCAGTATACGATATTACCCCTTATACGAACTTAGCCGAATGCACCTTACATTATATTCATCATGTAAACATATACGATCTATGCCCACGGCATTGTATTGAAGTTGAAATGTAATGAATATCCATATCCATGTTCATTTTGCCATAGGGTGATAGCGCTATTTGCGCCTGTCGTGATTTTAAATGAGACAGAATAAAAAAATACCATTATAATCAATCTTTATTTTTGCAGTTTTAATCAGTTATTTTACAAAGCAGTACCTGAAGGTAAGTTTTTGTCTCTTTAAAGCTTATACAATATTGCATAAGGGACGCGACTTGTGGTCAAGTTTTAAAGTCATAATATTATATTGCATAAATGCATTATTAAACATGTAGTTCATGAACAATAGGGTTCTTCAAGGACTTCATTATGTTCAATGCCATAAAATAGAGTATTATTCTTCACGTAAGCCCACGACATTCTCTTTGAGCTGAAATGTACGCCAACATCTCCATTCTTCGATAGAGTGATAGCGCCAGCAGTATTATTTAAACGAGCCGTCATTCCTGAAAGAAATTTAAATTAGACAAAACATAAATATATATAAGTATTTGTTTAAACAAGACTGTTAAAAATATGTGACCAATTATCCTCTCAAAGCTATTGTACTTGCATGTAATGTGACCGTAAAATGCGCGTAGGTAATATTGTTTTTTTTCATTAGCTCGGCAAAGTTACTTCACTGCACCTGATGCACTCAAATATCGAGTTTTTTTGTGTACCCAGCTTTTTTCAAATGGGTCAAAACTGTTTTGTGGTCAATTTTCAGTTCTTCAGCTATGTCGTAACTACTGATATGTTGATCTTGCTGAACGTTTTCAAAAATGCCGTGGACACTTTATCCGTAAGAGGGCGACCAGAGTGAGCATTTTTGACATCAAAATTCCCGCATTGAAAACTTTAACCAAGATTGTGCTACTCTTACTGACACTGCATTAGGTCCATAAACGTTACAAACTTTTTTCGCGGTTTGCGGGGCATTTTTTCCTTTTTTATAATAAAATTTTAAAATATTATTATTTTTTTTTTAATATCGAATTTTTTCATTAGCTACTCATTTTTACAGAATAAAAATAAATGAAAAATAGCTGAAAACAACATTTTACTAATTTGTTTCTTTTTTTGAAATGTCACCTTTTTAATGCCATCAAAACCAGCCAAATACAAATAGTACAGCCAAAGAGAATTAATTACAAGTTTATACATACATACTACATATAGGTATGCGAAAACACTATTTCCCCGACCTATCTTATAAATCATTATACGTATTATTGACTGCCTCGGTGGCGTAGTTGTATTACGGTACGACTGCAAAGCTGAGGTCTCGGGTTCGATCCCCTGGTCGGGCAAAGTGATATTGGGTTTTTCTATTCAGTATCAGTCCGGAGTCTGGAATTTGTGCCTGATATGGCGATAGGCTCACCCCTATCACATCATGGGACGGAATACGCACGGCGAGAAGTGGGTGCACTAGTTGTGCCTCTGCCTACCCCTTCGGGGATAAACGGCGTGAGTGTGTGTGTGTATTATACGTATTACGTATACAGTATACTACGCATACGCATACTCACGCCTTTCACAGTAGGTTTTCTAAAATGATACAATTTTTTTAAATCATTTCAATTAAAACTTTTTGTGTCGTTTTGCAGTAAAGTTACCTTCTACAGCATTCTTTGTTGCAGTGTCTGCAGCAAAATTATTTTCCATGAGTTTTATAATGCTGTGAGCCAAACAGTACTTCAATATAGATTCTCCGTGCCCTGTAAAGATAGCATTTAATTCAATTGTCAATTACCTAATGTACGAATTTGCTCGCTTATGAGACTACAAAAGGTCAAAACCATTAAAAAAGGAAGGATGAGAGATTATTTACTTATGTCATGCATTTTATTGTTACAAAAAGCTAAATAAAACTACTTTTACGTTCTTTTATTTTCAAAAAGAATTCGTGTTTCTCTTGTTTTATAAGTTTGATGATTCAGTATTGCGTATTCATTGGCAACATAAAAAATCTACGAAAACGAATAGGTAATGAGTAATCACGTACCAGTAGTAGAAACTCCGCCGATTTTATCGTCAGCATAAGTTCCGCTGCCGATTTGAGGCGTGTCTCCAATGCGACCCACAGCCTTGCCACTCATACCCCCTGTGCTCGTGGCGACAGCGACATGACCTTTGGCATCCACAGCAACCGCACCCACCGTACCTACACCTCCCTGAAATGCAATCCATTTGTTTTTGAATCTTTGGACGTCAAAGGTTAGTAACATCGAATAATAAACTGCGATGCATTAAGGTCAACTTTATCTGTTGTAATGATCTAAGGTTGAAAAGCATAAAAGTTACAAACCTCATCCATAACACCTATTTCAGTTCTTCCGAATTCACCATGTTTTAAAAAATTCTCGAGAGCCTGTTTAGCATTTTCACTAATTAAAGACTCCGGAGGAACTGTAGGAAAGCCCTGAAATTCAACGGGAAATAAGAATGAATAGTTGTTGTAGTAAGCAGAAACGAACACTGGAACAAAACACGTCTGGCACTGCCCCCCTAGAAGTGAGCAAGCTATTTTGTCTCTAGGGCTAAAGGACTATATAAAGGTAATGTAATTATAACTGGGCCATATTATGCGACCTAACATCTTTAAGTGACTCGACCACAAATGTGTGTCGTTGAATGGGGAGGAATGGCGTTTATTGTTAAGTAGGTATTGGTAAGTATTGAAAATAGTGCTAGATGTTAACTATTTCCATATATGTTATTACAGAGTTGGTAGTTAATTACTCGTATTAATCAAAAAGATGTACCAAATTAATTTGGATGGAAAGTTGGTATTACGAAATATGTACAATAAAACCGATTACCTCTCGCTTATCACTGAGACCTAATCATTAATGTAGAAATAAATAAATTATATCAATAAAACCACACAAGACACTATTTATTCAACGGCAGATAAACATTATTGGCTCACCTTATCTAAAGCGAACAATTTCGCGCCTTCTCCACCTAACAAGGAGTGTGGTGAGTCGGTTAAAACTTTGTGCGCGATGCTTATAGGGTGGGCGAAGTCCTTGATAAGTGTGACTGCGCCTACATTAAGGTCTTCTCCTCTCATAATGCTGGCTTCCATTTCTACTTCACCACGTAGATTCAACACGGATCCATAGCCTTGAAAAGATTCACAAGTTATAAGACCCTTATACAGTGACTTTTCACTTTGTCTTCTCCATTGGTGAAGCATATAAAGAGAGAGCGCCAGGTGGTCCGTGCCTACCCCAGAATTGCGTGGTGCCCACCTCAAGGATTTTAAGGCAGCCTACTACTACTAATTTTTTTAAAACGTTTTTTTTTATAACAGCAATTATGCAGAAGTCATTTTATTTTTAAGTCTAGGACACTGGCTCCTCCTAGAAAATGACTCTAGCTACGCCAATGGAGACAGTATAAATAATATTTCACATGCCCTTATCACACTTGAATGTGAGATCAGCGCCATACACTTTTTGTTACAAAATCTTACACAAAATTATACCTGACCTAGGAATAAAACCCAGCACTCCGCGATTCACATAATATATTATGCTGCCACTAAGCCTGGAGATAAAGTTTTATAATGTAACCATCTTTATTAACTCGCGCACTTATGATATTAGTATTTAGTAGTACTATACGCACCGGCATTAAAATTTTCATCCTTTTCCATGGAAACAACAGCTGCTTCGACCGCATCGAGAGCACTTCCACCATTTTTAAGCACCTCATATCCTGCCCTAACGGCCACCCGAACACCATCTAATTTACCCTGAACTCTGCTCTGCGGGATATCCCCAGCACCCCCGTGCACAATTAAAATCGGCTGCATTCTAAACAAAGAACACAAGTGTTTAACTTGGCTAACAACACCGCAATAAACATGCGTAAAACTGTCAGAGATAGTATAGCATTTATCAATTGTCCTGGTGTGTTTATCAAATCTGAACCAAATAAATGAACAATTTATATTGTGTATTGTATAGTTAGTTATACTTGAGACCCTACTTTAGTGAGATTGGGCTTCAGCATCCTTCAAATGTAGAATAGGTACCTGTTGTTACAATACCTAACCCCTTTTCTTCTACACCGTCCCTAGTCCCTACTCCCTCACCCCACGCTTATTTGTTACATGTTAAACCCCGCCATAAGAGCCAAAGTAAGCGTATCGCGTTCCGGGATCAGCCTATGTGTATCCGGTTCAAATAGGCCCGCATAATTGTGTCGTCTGCCGATGGATAATCATTTCTCGTCAGTCGACACTTTATGTGGACCACTCCGCTTACCATCAGGTGCAGTGGGATCACTTTACCGTAACCGTGTAAAAAAAAACCCGGTACGGCCGGTACTTAAGTATAGTTGACTAGGAGACGAGCAAATACTCGAAAAAAAATACTAGCATAATGGCAAGCGAAAATAGCATTTAAGATATGGAAATAAGCACCGTGACTGCCCAATGATAACAGCAAATTAACATGAGAATAGGTCTAGAATTTTATAATCGGAAACATTTCACTGGCTTCTTTGGTTACAGTTAAAGTTTGGTTAAAGTTACTGGTTTCTGATGTAATATTATGATTCCCTCTTAAATTCCTTAACAATCTCCGTGCATTTAAAGATAATAAAGGTGAATAAATCATAAATATGATATTGTATTATTTTGTTTTCAATGTGATTTTTTTATTTGCAACATAGATGATTGCCTCGGTGGCGTAGTTGTATTAGTACTGGGTACAATTACCTAGATCAGGGTTACCAACTCCTCAAAAAAAATAGCCCTAAAGTCAAGATGAAATATCCCCAAATAACCCTAAATGAAAAATCAAAACCCCAAAAAAAGCCCTGTGGGCTTAGCCCACAGGGACATGTGACAAAAAAACACGTCACGTCTCCGTTTCGTCTTATTGGGATTGGTTGAGAGACTGACGTCTTGGTCCCTCGATCAATCACAGACATCAAAATTAAACGACATCGTTTTACGAGTTGCGTCTTCGTGTCACATTCTAAGCCCACTGTACTGTCAATGATAATTTTTACGGTCTAGTGTATACCCAATGTGTATAACTATTGAAGAATATTATTTAAATAAGTACCCTGTTTTATTAAGGTAAATAAAAAACCAACTTAGTTTAATTTTAAAACGTGTATTAAAGATCTACATTGTCAATGATTGTAAACAAATCATGTTGTGTTTGCCGCCGTAGGATGGCGTATCTTTGATGGCGTGCCCACTGCACAAATTATTATGCCAGATTCACATTCTCGGATTTGAGATGACTCGTGCAGGTTCGGCAGCAGTGTGCATTTGGCATTATATCATTATACTTAGTGTAAGAACTTGAACGTTTCGCCTCTTTTTATTTTTTTTTGTCAGTCAAACAGTAACACATAAAAACATTTTTATGACCCTAAAAACAGCCCTAAATTTTTTTGGGCCCTGAAAAAAGCCCACTGCACGTATTTCAGCCCTAAATTTAGGGCTAAAAGCCCTAAGTTGGTAAGCTTGACCTAGATTATTAGGTCTCGACTTGGAATCCCGGGTCAGTAAAAGTGATTGGATCATTCTGCTCAATCAACCCGGAGTCTAGAATGTGTGCTACATCATAGGTCGAAATATATACACATGTTGGAAAGTAGATGTCCTAGTTGCACTTCTCTCTTGCTCCCTCTGCCTACTTCTTCGGGGATAGTAGGCGAAAGTATGTAAATATTTTATTATATGATGGCATCCTTGGTCTAGTGATGCACTGGAACGTCTCAGGTTACGGGTTCCATTCCCACACAACTCTTTTTGTCAGTTTTCTAATTTACTATTTGCCCGAGTTTATATCCTTCTTTTTTTGAATGGACCTAACGGCCAGTAGCCTGACGCGAGTCTGCTTTTCTGGCCACACCGGACTTTCGGGTGAACGCTTTAGGCGCTCGCAACCCTTGATTTAAGTAACCATGCTGAGGGCAACCCACTAACGGGTTACGAACCTCGGCTCAGGACGGTCACTTGGAGAGGATTAGACATCAACGATTAGTGGGATGGTTTATATCCTACAGAAAGTATTTTACACAAAGCAAGCATCTGGTAGTAAAAATTAAGCCAAGTCGTTCCTGAATCGGTATGATGAAAAAAATATGTTGTGCGGAATCCGCAGCGATGTACCGAACCGAAGTTTTTTAAAAGTTTCGATGCCGATTAGATATTGCCGAGGAAAAATTCCGGGATGATTTTATTTATGACAATTATCATGTTTATCATCCCTTGTTTTACTACGTGGCTGAATATTATATTTTTATCAAATGAACTAGCTTTTCCCCGCGGCTTCGCCCGCGTGAATGAGTTTTCCCGGTATAAAAGTTCCGTTTTATATTTTCCCGAGGTAAAAAGTAGCATATGTGTTAATCCAGGACATAATCTACCCGTGTGCCAAATTTCATCGAAATCCGTTGAGTGGTTTTTGCGTGATAAGTTATTAAATTACTAATATCGCTATTTAAAATAGGGGATGATGGAAGAAGGTAGAAAATTGAACTGTCCGAAATTATTTTTTTGTGATAGGCCACCCTTATCACTTAGGGGGATGAAAAATAGATAACAACCTATTTTCAGACCTACCAAGTATGAATATAAAATTTCATCAAAATCGGTTTAGCCGTTTCGGAGGAGTATGGTAACAAACACTGTGACACGAAATTTATATATATATATAGATTTAAAGGATTATTACGCAATTTTTTAACGGCGCATTTCTGCCGAAGAGAATACACTTACCTAACCACTACGTTACGGTTGAATCAGAGGGTGTGGTGCCTGCTTAACACCGTTGGCAAAGTGGAGCGAGTTACATATCAAATAGCGGAACCTCGAGCAACCAAAACGAAAATCACCGCAACTTTGTGTATAATAATTAAATCAAATTTGTATATTCACTGGGAAAAAATATACCCTTGGAACAGTATTATAATTCTCTTTGCTTGGAACCCTCCCGACTCCCTAGTATAGAGTAGTATAGTATCTGACACGACGCCTGTGGCCATATCTTAATATATATAAATCTCGTGTCACAATGTTTGTCCTCAATGGACTCCTAAACCACTTAACCGATTATAATAAAATTCGCACACCATGTGCAGTTCGATCCAACTTGAGAGATAGGATAGTTTAAATCTCAAATTATAGTCGCAATTTTAAATTATTGCTAATTATTTGTCTGTTATTATTTGACAGTCACAATTATCTTAACTCCAAATGATTCTAACAGATGTCGATACCTTTCGACTGGGTTGAGTAAGTAATCAATAGATGGCGCTGCTATGAATGATTCTAACAGATGTCGATACCTTTCGACTGGGTTGAGTAAGTAATCAATAGATGGCGCTGCTATGGTAAATCTACGAACGTATCATATAAGCTACATTTTAAGCGGGACTTTTATACCGGGAAAACTCATTCACGCGGGCGGAGCCGCGGGCAAAAGCTAGTGTATTATAATTCTCTTTGCCTGTGGCGACTGAGACCAAAGAGAATTATAATACTACTGAAAACTGAGACCCAGACTAAACGTGGCAGTGCCAGTTGAATGTTAAAGAGAATAGGTACAATCGATGGAATATAGTTGATATATTGCCCCTAGTATAAACTCATAATATGGATGTTCTTGTGCAATATATTGGTGCTAGAACTTGCTAGTCTTGAATACTTGCTAATCATATGAGTTATGATAGGTACATCAAAAGCAAAATAATACATAAAGTTAAAATAGAAAGCATACCAATTCCCAATACACATTATTTTATAAATCAGTAAACCGAAAATTTTAGGCAATAATAAGAAATCTAAAAGCGATCAAAGAAGTACCTACCTACATATAAAGTAAACAAAAACAAACAAGTCAACTCATTCAACCAGATTTGACAAATTATGGCTTTAGAGATGTAACCCGAGTATCATTTTTAAAATTCGATAAATAATAATACTAAAACTACAATTATGTTTGCAATCCAAACTAAAGTGTTCATTCACCTCTTGCATCACAATTTTTATCAGTGTATCATTGACGAATTATAATCCTTATTTCAATAAAATTATAAATATTGGCATACAACTTTGTGCTACTGAGCAGAATGATTAATGTCATCTTATTTATAACCTATGGCATCAAAAACTATCCAAGAATCCTTCATTCCCACAGACTACAGAGCTACAGAGTGCTTTTTCATTCAGTCGAAGAAAAATGGTGGCTGAAAAGTTTATGTCCAAATTGTGTGATGTAAAATTAATATAAAACAGTAAATTTAGACCCATAATAAACATTGATGTTATAAAATGTCGACACCAATGTCCAACCGAAAATACGGTGCTCAAAAAATACGGTTAACGAGTGAGTAAAACGGTGGCAAAGATGCCTTTCCGGGAGTTCTGTGAATATTTTGCTTCTGGGTATCACATTCCAAGTAATTAACGTTCACGATTATTTTTCTTTCAGTTCTTTGTGCAAGGAATTTGGTCCGGAGAGATCTTTTTCGTAAGTAAAATGATTTTTTACAGTACTTTTTTAATGAATTCAATGTAATGAAAGTGTTTTCCAAGGTGAGTACAACATGACGTGCAAGCGAATGGAAACAATGTTCCAAATGTGAATAATTAGTCCTAATGTGGTTGTTATTTCTATTTACATAATTTTTGCAGGTTTGCCAGACCCATTTGCGAAAATCTCAGTGGATGGAAGTGGTCAAGTGTACTCCACCAACACAGTGAAAGCAACTCTTGATCCTAAGTGGAATACTCATTACGATTTGTACCTCACCAAAGGAGATGGAATCACTATTAGGTGAATATAATATTTTAATGATTTTTGTCTCTAATTAACATATTGTTCTACTGCCATATTTATTCTGTAAAAATTTTATACAGATCTCTTGAAATGACAAAACTGAATTATTTATGCATGTAAGGTGACCATGACGATAATACAGCATGATGGGTATTATCCTAAATTTTACATTTATCTGGGTGGCCTTTAGATAATTTTTTGCACAAGCTTATTACAATATAATGATAATATACAAGGTGATGATTCTTTTGTGACCTAATTTTGATTCATGATATAACTTTTCTCTGACTTAGGGCAGTATTAACAAATCAATCTCATTTTTGAGTAAAATCTCAAGTAGACATTTAATGTATTGAACAATTTAATAAACAAAACTTAAGCTGTCATTTAAAAGCTTGTTCTCAGCTGAGTCGGTGCTGTTACATAAACATAACTCAGTTGTCAAAGTCTGTCACTTATTGCCACTTAAGATGTCACTGGAGCTGCCATCGATGTGTGTTTACTAAATAGCAACTATCTTAAGATGCTGACCTTATTTTGACAGTGTCTCAGCTGAGAATAAACTCTCAAACAACAGCTTAAGCTTGGTTTATTAAATAGTTTAATACATTAAATGTCTTCTTGAGATATTACTCAAATGTGGGATTGATTTATTAATACAACCCTTAGATTACAACCAGTCAAGTGGCTAACTAAAATCTCATTGTGGTTCCGTAGTCCTTAGACGCCCGCTGTGGACACCGGTGTCCATTTATATAAGGAAATTAGCTTATAGCTATATATAAGCGGGCGTTGACGGGTTAAATTTCTGCATCCTATAAATTGACCCACATTATACTGTAATTCTAATATAAATTTAGTATTGAGTGAGGTTTAAAGCATTAGAAAGAATATTGGTTTCTTTTTATCCCAGAAAAGTACAGGGCAGGACTCTTCCTGGTAAATATGATTCTCGAGAGTAGAGCCAACCGCAACACCTAATGTTATATTATTCATTACAGTGTTTGGAATCAACGTAAAGTGCATAAAAGACAGGGTTCTGGATTCCTCGGATGTGTGCGCATACTGCCTTCCACTGTGCACAAGTTGAAAGATACTGGATGTAAGTATATAGCATTTTTTAAGGGTTAAGTAATATCCCATTTTGGTAAAGACTTAACATAGTATTCTACACCGTCATCTCTATCATTTGGTATAATCAAAAAGTAAAGTCTGAATTAACAATATACTTCCATTATAATATTAAAATAAAACTTCTTCAGCCATTTTAATACTTGGAATATTTTGTAACTTATCCTTTCATAATAGACCTATTGCATAAGACATAGCAATGCCATCACCCTTGTATTATATACTGCCCTCTGCTGAGCACGGGCTTCCTCTACTACTGAGAGGGGTTAAGGCTTAGTCCACCATGCTGGCCTAGTGCGGGTTGGTAGACTTCACATACCCTCGAGATTCCTATAGAGAATTCTCAGGTATATAGGTTTCCTCACGATGTTTTCCTTCACCGTTAAAGCGAACGATAATTGATACCCAATACACACGTAACTTCGAAAAGTCAGAGGTGTGTGCCTTGGGTTTTGAACCTCCGGACATTGTCTCGGCAGACCATTCCATTCCAAACTAGGCTATCGTCCACTTATAGTGGCTTCATTTCCCAAAAATGTTTTATATGAACAACAAAATATTACAATTAGTAGTGTTGTCACTTTGTGTTTATACATATTTTAATTTGTTAAGTTACCTATACTAACTTGGAAGTACATACATAGGCACATAAATATTATTATTATCACTGCAACTACATCTGAATGCTGAAAACCATTGTACTTATTTCTGATAGGATTAGTTTGTTATTTCATAATATTTTTATTTAAGCTGTGTTAGCCTAATTAGAAATGGAACGGACTGCCAAGACAAATGTCTACAAGTTCAAAAATCAAGACACACACCTCTGGCTTTTCTAAAGTCATATGTGTATTCTTTGTGAATTAAGGATTTGTTTAATGGTGAAAAAACACATTGTGATGAAATCTACATACCTGAAAAGTTCTCTATAAGAATTTTGAAGGTATGCAGTCTGCTAAACCACAGTCCACACTAGGCAAGCATAGTGGACTAAGGTCTAAATTCACGTAGTAGTAGATGAGGCCTACGCCCTACAGTGGTACAGTATATAATACAGGGTGATATTATAATATTTTTATTTTATGGTTCCCAAATTTTATTTCAAGTATAAGTTCCTTAGAACATACTTACATACTTATACTTAACTACTTCATTTTAAATGCATAAAAATTGTTGTCCAGTATATTTGTCGAGATCTTATATTTAATTCAGCTATTAAAACCATGTAAGAAGTCAGCAATTCAAATCAACTCATAGGTAATGACATAGAAAATTATTCCATTAAGTCAATTCTTAAGATTTTTGCATCACAGCAGCAAATTAGTGAAAAAAAAACACTGCTTTTTCTGGTGGTAGGATATATTTTGTATAGGATAGCGACCACTGCACACAAGATGCTAAAACCCGCTGTAGTGGCCCACCTAAGCGTGTCGCGTTTCTAGGATCAAACAGGCGAGAGATAATTCTCTCTTCAGCCGACACTATCCAGACTCTACTCCGCTTACCATCAAGTCCAGTGGGATCACTTTGACCTGTCTGTATAAAAAAAAAACTCAAAATTCAAAGAAATGTAGTGTTCGGAAATGAAGGGCACAGACAAATAACAGGGAATGTCCTAATTAATGAATTTTGAGAAAAACAATTTGAGAGTAAAAAGCTATTTTTATTGAAACAAGGAGAGAGTATATTATTTTTATGGACATTCCCAGTTCTTTTCGTTTTGGCCATAAACAAAACTGTATTTTTGGTGCCATCTGTTAACTTTTTTGAATTCTAATGATTGGAATTCAAAATACCATAGACAAAGATATGATTCTATAAAAAAATAAAAAGTATTAAACTTTGTGACATGCCCTGTTATTTGCCTGTGCCCTTCAATTAATTTCGACCTCAATGGTTCAGTGGCCATTTTGTAATGGAACGAAATGTAACCTATTATTGTCAACAGATCAGTGTCTAGAGCTATGTGAAGATGGATCGGGAGAGACGTGCGGAGTGCGGGGCCAAGTGATAATATCGCTATTGTCGCGGGATGGGACTCGCGGGGAGCCAGCGTCGGCGGCCGGGGAAGGTTCGCCGCTTGCTGTCGTCGGGCCTGCTGGAGAAGTGCGAGCTCCCAGGGACCCGCCTATCAACTCAAACTCCTCTCACCTTCCACTACCACCGCATTGGGAAGAAAGGTTTACGTCTAGTGGAAGGTAATACATTTTTGTTCTTAATTTTATTTAGTTTTGTTTAAATTGTACAGTCACCAGCATAAGTAGCTGAACAAATTCAAAATTTCATATCGCCTACATACTTTTGTGTTCTGACTAATCTTTTTTTTCTCTTCACCAAAATAAAATAAAAGAGATTTACTTTACTTCAAACAAAGAAAAAAAGCTTCTGACTGTACATGAATACGGGTCTATCATGGCTCCTTTATCTTCAGTTTATGTGGTTTGTGGCCCTGATTCCGAAAATATGTCCATTGAAGGAGAGCACAATAACATATAACTTTAAATGTCAGACAGCCATGCCTTCTATTTTGAAATCATTCCTTACATAGTATAAAAGAAAGTCGCCCGTCACCTCTGTACGCGTTAAGCTCAAAAACTACCGATCGGATTTCGATGAAATTTGTTATGGCGATAGTTTGAGACGTTGTGAAGGTTTTAGGCTAATATATAGCGGGACTTTTATCCCAGAGAAACTCTTTCACGCCGGCGAATGCGCGAGCAAATGCTAGTAAGTTTTAAACAAGTTTCTTACAACAAAAATATAAATAACCTAACCAAAATAACTTTTCCCAAGTTTATAATAAAAAGGTTGAGTATAGCTGATATACACCTACCCATTCAGGGATAGAAGATGCGTGCTTATGTTAGCTAAGTTTGGCCTAGCAAGTTCTCGCAGCAATATATTGCGCAAGAGCTTCCAGATGCGTTTAAACTAGCAGTAATTTCTACACACATGTGACTTAACGCAATACCTGCAATCTTCACAATTTGCAGAAATCAGAGTGCTGTAACTTTTTACATGGTAAAAGCTTGCAGAAGCTAAGTCCTGCAAGTCTTCTCGCTAATGTAAACCCCGCTTTATATGATGTGCAGGCCATACTATGTGAACCACCTGTCGCGGCGCACGCAGTGGGAGCGGCCGGCGCAGGAGGAATCTCGCTCACCGTCACCGCCCACGTCCCCCGCCCCGCCGGCCCCTCCCGCACCCCTCACCTCCGCCCCCAACTCCCCCGTCGCACCATCCTCGCCTTGCTCTCCCTCTAACACCGTCTCGGACACTGATGAACACACAACTTCCATTTCATTGAGGTATTATATTAATTTATGTTCAATGAAAATAGGTATAACAGTGGAGTATATTGTATAATTACACAACTGCAGTAATTATGTCTGATAGAAAGTCGTCGTCGTCTACTAAAGTCGTAAGGTGAACATGCTTTTTAACAGTGGACATGCAGATTATAATATCTAGTAGTAATAAGTACAAACTGTGAAGAAAAAATTGATTATTAAGATAAATGTGATTGTAATTTTAGACCCGAACCCCAACCTCAAACCGCTGTTCGTCGCCAGCCCGCCCCGGGATCAACGCCCGCGAGTCCCACCACACCCACTACGCCTGTGACACCTACCACACCAATATCTGCTACCGACCTACCACCTGGTTATGGTGAGATTATTTCCCCCTGTTAATTTGTTTTATAGCAAGTTGAATAGCCACGGGATTGTTGTTTAGTAATTAGATACACAGATTAAAATATGGTGCCTAATATGACACGAGCGTTGCATAATACTTCTTCGATTTCTTAATCGTGTTTTATATTGGTTGCAGAGATGCGTACGACGGCGCAGGGCCAGGTGTACTTCTACAACGCGGTGACGGGCGCGTCGACGTGGCACGACCCGCGCGTGCCGGCGCACCTGCGACACACGGCCGCGGCGGGCGGGCCGCTGCCGCCGGGCTGGGAGATGCGCCACGCTCCTTCCGGCCGCCCGTACTTCGTGGACCACAACAACCGCACCACGCAGTTTACCGACCCACGCCTCGCACTCTCCGCTCGATTTGTGAGTGTATTGTGAAGTGATAACTGGCCACAGTGTTGACTCGAGACTGTTTAGTATACTTTCAATTATATGTCAAAGGTATTTTCTACAAAAGGTAATTCCTTCATTTGCCTATTACATCTATTGTAGATGATTTATACAGCGTCAACTGTTGGAGGTTCTTCTGAGACACTTTTTTTGATAGCTGTAAAGACTAATACGAGAAAGGCAAAATCGGTCACACGACGTACAGACATTATAATAAGAGTTCGCCCTGGATGACGAAAGGGTTGCTAGCGCGTTCGTGTCGTTTCGCGCGTTTCTCGGCTAGGTCTTATCCCAAGCATCATTGTGTGACGCTACGCCATCTAAGATAGTTTTTCGCCAGACGGCGCGATCCTCAGCTAGGCTTTCCCAGCTCCTCCAGTCAACATCAAAGGTGATCATGACGCGTTTGATGCTGTCCTTATAGCGCAGTTTAGGGCGTCCTACCGGCTGCTTGACATATTCAAACTCTCCCATATCTCGCTACAAAAGGTAATACTATCTACAAAACTCGCTTCTCATTAAAATTAAAATTAAAAATATTTATTTCTTCATCTAATAATTACACATAGTAGAACCGTATTTGGAGTCTCCTTTTAAGTATATATTATACTTGTGTTAGGGCACTCCGCTCTTCCTTAATCAGATATATATTTACAAGATGTGTACTTATTATTAAACAATAAACAATAATATTATAATATCTCTAAACAGGTGTGTGTTTGTATGTGTGTGTATGTGTATGTGTGTGTGTGTGTGTGTGTGTGTTGTGTATGTGTGTGTAGGTATTATTTTATTAAGTTATGTTTCTCATAAGGTACTCAATCTCATCATAAGTCTTAGTTTTTAGCCAAGTTATCAATGCTATTTTACACTTATCCTGAGTCATGTAATAACACATTATATATTTATTTATAACATTATACAAAACACAGGATTGTCTACTATATTGTCTTTTAGCAAACAAAGTGTTCACTCTGTCAACTGGGGCTACATCGCTTTTCCGTCTTTTACTCATGATATGAATGTCGTAGCTTAGAGATTTGTGCAGTTTACATATTAAATGTAAGATGTATAATTTCCTAACTGATAAGAGGTCATATAATGAGTATAATCTATCAGTAGGGTATCGGTATGGTTTGAGGTACATCACTTTCAAAAGAAGCCTCTGGGCTCTTTCCAGTTCTAAAAATTTTGTTTTTGTAGCTCCGCCCCACACAGGTATACAGTATGTTAGGACCGATTGCGCTATAGACACATATATTTGATTTAAGAGGCTTCTTGAAGCAATATGTCGCAAAGTCTTAAAAGTCCACATGAGGTTTCTAATTCTGTTCATTAACAAATCTATGTGATCGTGCCAAGACAACCGCTGGTCAAGTACAATTCCTAGATATTTCGTTTTGTTAACTTTAGTGATGGTGGTGCAGGGACAATTTAAATTTAGATAGTTGTCACACATATGAATCCTTATCCGAAAGTTTGTGTCCGGCTGAGTTACATTGTACTTGGTGAATGTTATATAATTAGTCTTTGAAACATTTAGTGTAAGTAGATTTGCTTTTAACCAGCTTGCAATCTTAGCAAGACCTTTTTCTGTGGAGTTTCGTACAGCATCCCAAGTGTTACCAGTGAAAACAATAGCGGTATCATCCGCATATGAGTAAATTTGTCCTTCAATATCTTTTATGTTACAAAGGCTATTAATGTAGATTAAAAATAATGTAGGACCTAGAACACTCCCTTGTGGCACACCATAAGATACATTTAATTCTTTACTAATGAATTTATCAATTTTAACACATTGTTTGCGCCCGTTGAGATAATCTTTTAAAAGTTTTAATGGTATACCTCTTATGCCTATATTTTCCAGTCGTTGTACAAGAATAGGGATAGAAACTGATATGAAACCTGTTTTAATCATGCTTATAAAATACTAGACTTCTGCTCGCGGCTTCGCCCGCTTGAAAAAGTTTTTCCGGGATTAAAGTAGCCTATGTGTTAAATCCAGGACATGATCTACCCGTGTGCCAAATTTCATCGAAATCCGTTCAGTAGTTTTTGAGTTTATTCGTTACAAACACTTACATACAAATCTTTCCTCTTTATAATGTTAGTAATACTATACCATACCAGCCCTGTATTATATACTTGCCCACTGCTGAGCACGGGCCTCCTCTACAACTGAGAGGGTTTAGGCCTTAGTCCACCATGCTGGCCTAGTGCGGGTTGGCAGACTTCACATACCTTCGAAATTCCTATAGAGAACTTGTCAGATATGCAGGTTTCCTCACGATGTTTTCCTTCACCGTTAAAGGGAGCGATAATTCACAAAGAACACACATTTTTTTTTTTTTAGAATAGTCAGAGCTGCGTGCCCTTGGGTTTTTGAACCTGCGGACATTCGTCTCGGCAGTCCGTTCCACTCCCAACTAGGCTATCGCCGCTTAGTTATGTTAGTAATAGACTAACTTAACATTGACATGATTTATCACAATAGACATGAAAGAATCTATAAAGATGTACTTGTTGACAGACTACGACGGAGTCGCCGGCAGCGCCCCCGCCGAGCTCGGGCGCGTCGGTAGCGCCGAGCCCGGGGGCCGCGCATGCGCCCGCCGCGCCCGCCGCCGCGCATGCGCCCGTGCCCGAGCCGGCGGACGCGGACGCGCTGCCCAAGTACAAGCGCGACCTCGCCGCCAAGGCACGCGTGTTGCGCACGGAACTGCAAGCGCTGCAGCCACAAACCGGCCACTGTAGAATCGAAGTGACTACTATTTTATTCAAGATTACACAAATATTTCACACGTTTAGAATGAAAACGACACAATTCAAAATAATCGAAAATTGAGTTATTGTCATAAAATTACTTAAAACAAAATTTTCAATACAACAATAGTTCAAACACCGCCATATTCAAGCAGGTAAAGGACAAAACTATTATATCGGTGCCTTTTTAATTATATTATCAAAAAAGGGACCAGTTTAAAGTCATTTTATGACGATAACCCTTTTTTTTTTTTTTTTATTGCATGGATTTCGTCCTAAAGGTGCGATTTATTCACTACAGGTTTGGAAGTGTGATATAAAGAAACTGAAAGTGCCATCTCATCAATAACCACTTAATATTTCCTTTTTAAGAGTTTATAAAATAACATAAATATTATCTTCATCTTTACTGTGTTGATCATTCAGTGAAGAAGGATCTATATAACTAATAAAGCACATGCATGGACTTCAATGTGATTTTCAAAAATATAATGGCATAATAATATTATGGGTTAACAGATTTATAAATTTGCCTGTTCAATAGTAAATTATAACTTCACAGGTGTCACGAAATGAGATACTAGAAGAGTCTTACAGACTCGTGATGAAACTAAGAGGCAAGGAACTGCGCAAACGTTTGTTAGTTAAGTTCAGAGGTGAGGAAGGATTGGACTATGGTGGTGTCGCACGCGAATGGCTCCACCTGTTAGGAAGAGAGCTGTTCAACCCACACTATGGCTTGTTTCAATATGCTAATGCTGGAGACGATAGATACGCACTGCAGATAAATCCAGACTCAGGGGTAAGCAACAAAATCGTTCTTTCGTTGTTACCAATAGCAGATATTTTATTTCGTTTTTATTAAACAATAACACAGTTTAATAAAAAAGTAATGTTCTAATTATATACTTATGATTGTGTAACTTGATAATTAAATAAAGTTCGTATTTTCTATGGCAGGTGAATCCAGAACATCTGTCATATTTTCATTTCGCCGGGCGCATTTTGGGAGTAGCCTTGTTTCACGGGCATCAACTGGATGCGGCGTTCACTGCACCGTTCTACAAGCAGCTGCTAGGACGACCTATTACCTTGAGGGATATACGAGACGTCGATCCTGAGTTACATCGTTCCCTCTCCTGGATGCTGTCAGTCTCATAGTTATTATCGTCGACAGTTTAAGCCGACCAAATGAAACCATTTAGCTTATATTGATATTTTACGTTCGCAGGGAAAACAGTATTCAGGGCGTGATCGACACGACTTTCTCGGTGGAGTGTTCATCGTTCGGCGCCGTGCGCAGCATGGAGCTGCGGCCCGGCGGCGCTGCCGAGGCAGTCACCGATGCCAACAAGCGCGAGTACGTGCGGCTGTACGTTGCGCACCGGTTCACGCGCGGTGCCGAGCGGCAGTGGTTGGCGCTGCAGCGCGGCCTCGCCGACTTGATCCCGCCGCAGCTGCTGCGGCCACTGTCGCCGCGTGACCTGCAGCCGCTGCTGGCGGGCCGCGCCGACCTCGACCCGGCGGACTGGCGTCGACACACGCGACTCAAGCACGTTCCGCCGGATGCGCCACTCGTGGGCTGGTTCTGGGAGATCGTGGAGGAGTTCGACGCAGAGATGCGCGCGCGCCTCCTGCAGTTCGTGACAGGTTCGCGGCGTGTGCCACTGGCGGGATTCCGCGCGCTGCAGGGCTCCACGGGGGCGGCGGCGCCGCGCCTCTTCACACTGCACCTGGTAGCCGACGCGTCGCCCGACTCTCTGCCCAAGGCGCACACGTGCTTCAACCGGCTCGACCTGCCCCCCTACCCTAGCAAGGAGCGCCTGCATGACAAGCTCAAGCAGGCAGTGCTCGAAACGGCTGGCTTCGCTGTCGAATGATTCCCCACATCTTTGACGAATGTTGAGTATTACCGCCTGGTGGTCGTTTATCGACCGAGTTATCGATGACAGACATAGTGTCGAAATGTGTTCAATTTTAGTTGTAAATTGTTCCAGCTTGAGTTTTTACCACAAGATATTGTAGTTTGTTGAAATGCTTTAACTATATATGTTCTACTCCAACTTTATTTCCTTATGAAAGTTGATACATATGCAACATGAGTTGTGTTGAGAGAGCAGCTTTTGTTAGAAGACTGGATAATGATGTAAAGAGTGTTGATAATTTAACAAAAACTGATTTTAATTACCCATTTGTAAATAGTAAAGTGCTTGGCCAATTAAGCCAAATATCTCGGCTCCATATACGCTGCGTTGTTGGTGTTGGTCCACATAAATTAGGACAATGTTAACTTGTAACTAATTGTATGCAATCAATAATAGCACATTATAATATATAAGCTTTTCATTTTTATAGTTCTTTCCATGGAAGCTATTTCTAAATGCTCTATAGTCGTTAAAAAAATCACATAAATATCTTCTAATAAATCAGTAAACAAGGCTAAACTTCTACTTTCCATATCAACATTCTTACTTAATACAAGATGTCGAGTAAAATTTCTGATTCCCCTTAAGAATAATGTGACATAATATTATATTGCTATATTTTTAGTGTACTCTGTAACTTAATCACTAAAAGGTCTTCTGTAAACCAGAATAATTTTGAATGCTGCACAATGTTTTTAAGCCTAAATAATATTCCAGTGAAGTAGTCTTCAACATGTATGTATGGTTGTTACAATATAATATGTTATATCATACAGCATAATAATTTAGCACATTTTATTATTATATTATTATGTACAAAATAGAATAATAGGAAGTCATTTACTTTACCGTATATTTCTAGATAATTTTATTGTCCAGTACAAAACAGAAATTGTCAATTTACACAATTATATGCAAGTTTATTATAGTTAATTTGCTCTTTGTCATTATTTTGTGTAGGCGATTGCTCATATTACTGGTGCCTTATTGTTTTAAATCATGATATTGACCTAAATGGTATATGCAATGACAAATATAGATTGTATGGTTGCGTTTTTATTATTTATGACTGATATCACATTATTAATGAACTTTTATTTATAAGGAATCTTCCAGTTGTTTATAAAGTGTATATTGTAGTAGTAAGCGACATTGTGTAATTTGTATTCATAAGAGCGTGATAATATGTCGAATTATATTTATTAGCGCTGTAAAAAGTATGTAAATGGATTTGCATGTTTCAACTGTCACTTTTATGTAATTTAGAATGGCCAAACATTATTGTGTTAGTGATTTTTAAGCCCACGATATTAAAAGACGTATATACTACATTGATATTATATTGATAAAACTATAATAAATGTGATTTTCGTTAAATAATAGTAAAGTTGAAATATGCAGAAGGATAAGTGCCTTTATAGCTATTCAAGGGTTAAGGTTGTAACTAATGTTACGACTGTTTAGTGATATAAAAATATTTATTAGCTGTAATGAACTTATATATTTAAAAGTATAAAATAAAGTATTTTTGCACAATAATTTGGTTTCCTTATTGAAATCAACTATTGACGCAATGGCATCTACAGGCTACACGTATTTATTTATTTATTTTTTTTGAGATAACAAACATCTACACAACAAAATTTACAAACAATAGTATCTATCAACATTTACATATATGTGCAGCCCACACCATTATCCACAGTTTACTAAAAAGAAAACAACAAGTTGCCGTAGGTTGTTACACAAATTGAAAAACAAAAGAAACATAAAAAGAAAACAGTTATATGGGAAGATGGATACATAAACAAAAAAAAATTAGTAATTTGCTCTAAGTACAATTATTACACAATTACATTGATTCTTCTGTATAGGTACTATTAACTATTAAGCGGGGTTTAGATTAGCAATAAAACTTGCAGAAGTTATGTTGCGCAAGCTATTTTTACCGTGTAAACAGTCACGACAAGCTGACTTCTGCAACATTTTGAAGTTTGCAGGACTTCTGTCAAGTCGCATGTGTAAACACCATTTGTGCAACTTGCGCGAGAACATGCAGTTTATTCTGCGTGCAGATAAAAGTTTCAACTTGCTGAGCTAGTAGCTAACGTTTTTTTTTTTAATTGTTCCATTCTGAAGCAGCTAAGGTCTCAAAGACTATACTGCCAAGTTATAAGTTTGTAGTTTGACCGATATGTCTATTTTTGCCGCCCAGCAGTAGTATACATGCAGTATTGTCTTCCTGTTTGAAGGACATTATAGCCAACATAATTACTGGGCATCATAAGACTTAACATCTTATAACTCAGGATGATAAGCACAGTGGAATGCCACGTAGTGCTTTATAATTCATAATTCTGTTTCATGTTGGTAGTTTTAAGGCGATTATTTTATTTACAATCATCATCCAAACAACATTATATTAGATTCATAAATTTTAGGCGAAAGGATTACGTGCCTTGTCTTTCAGTGTTATGAAAAAAGAACATGGCAAGCAATAAATATTCCTCGAGTAATGTAAACAGCTTTGCAAGAACTTGCGCAAGTTAACTTGGTGGATGACTTGAAAAAGCGTGTTGCTAAAGAAATATTGCCGCTAGTGTAAACGCTTCTGAAAGTTATTGCGCAACATATTGCTGAGAGAAATTGCTAGTCTAAACTCAGCATTATATTATTTATAATTCTCTTTGGGCTACTAGAACAGAAACGTGCGGAATAATTACAGAATAGGTATTGATAGGTATAGTGCGTTTCAACTTTAAGTTCCGATGGCGTGATGTTGGCAGCAATGTATGTGCAGTGCTGCTACATCACACAAAATGTGTTACCTTCTTCGATCAACAATACCACTAGATAACGCCTCACGAACAAAACAAAACTCAAATATGGCATCGACTGACTATACCATCAAACGGAGAAAAACGATGTAAAAGTCTAATAATTTCAACCTAAATTATACCTTGTTTCCAAGCAATAAAGCGCGGTTTAGAATGTATTACCATTCACTTATGACCTTACGCCACGAATGACAAAGAAATAAGAAATTTACAATAACTTTTATTCCAAATTCAATCTTATTTCGTTAGCAATAAAGGAGAGAATTACAGACGCAGCAATTTACTTACGCCATTTTAAAATGATATGACTTCACTGCTCTGAACAGGGTATTACGATTGACGGAGTCGCGCTTCGTATTTTTTTTTTTTGTAAGAATAATTTGAGTAATGTATTTTTATTATGTTTTCATAATAATACAGATTCATTCCTAATATTTAACAAATATTGTATAACTATACAAAATTTTATACCGGACTTACATTTATATTTATAAAATTTTATACCTATATTGTACCTTGTGCATGGGTGGGGAAAATGGGTAAGAGCTTTTTAAATCACAACAACATAATCCTAATCAAATTCTTTTTTTTATAATCATAAATAGTCTATAATATATTAATGCTAATGTTTAAGCAAAACAAATTAATTAACATTTAAGGTGGTTAAATTCGTATGAAGGGCAATTCATCAGTGTTTTTCGCATTTCCACACATGTCTGCACTCTGATTGAAACCTAATATATATATAAAATACTTTTTTTGTAAATACGTATATATAGTACATGGAAAACACCCAGACTGAAGGCAAATACAACTAATGTTCATCACACAAATTTTTGGCTTCCGCGGGAATCGAACCCATCACACTCGGCGTCGCTGTCAGGTACACGGAACACTAGACCAAAGGTGCAGCCAAACACGAAAACGAATAAACAGCGACTATATAACCCCTAGACTCCTAATGTTCAATATTTCTCTTCAAATTAATTCTGTCAACTACCTGAGGTATGAGGAAGCGGGGTACTGCATTACGATTGGTTGGAAACATAGCTTAGGGATGGAACAAGTTAAATTAAAACACGATTTTTTTATCGATATTACTTTTATTTAATAAGGTTTTATAGTAATATAATTATTCATTAAACGTCTTTTTACTCAAAGTAAATAACATATTATAATCTAAAAATAATTCTGTTAAAGCACAAAAGAAATAATAAATCTGTCAAGGTACCTATTTAATTAAAATAAATACTGATGATATTCTTCTTCTTATTTTTTATTTATTCTATGATGTATGCCAATATCAAGTATAATAAAGTTAATCTAATATATAAAAATCTCGTGTCATGGTGTTTGTCGCACGCCTCCGACTCGATCGATATTTATGATGTTTTTTATATAAATTTTGTAGGTATGGGAATTGGTCGTTGGTCGCTAGGTGATTAGGGTATCCCTATCCAGTGTTTTTTTTAAATATTTTAATACCTATTTCCCAAATTTTCACCCTCCTACCCCCACTCTCCCATTTTTTTTATCGCGATTTTAGTATTTTTATATGAACAATATCCAAATAATTTAACTGTCGTTCGTATTTCAAAAGGTACGAAGTTATTTATGTTGTCGAATGACAGATGGCGCTAAGTAAGCCTCATCGATATTAACAAGAATATTTGGGCTGGCTTGTAGGAATAACACAAATAAAGTTATTAAAAACAATCGGTAAAATCAACAAACAATAAAATAAAAAATAATCCTAATAACATTAATTTTATCGATATAACTATCGACAAATCCTTTTGGTGCATCATTTACTTATAATGTTCAACAACAAAACGAAATAGAAAATTTAAAAGTACGTTCGTCGGAAAGAGATGCAAATATAATAAGATGGCGCGGGCCTCAATGCTTGGCCGGTATAAGATGAACTCCGTAAAATTTTAAATAAAATATGATTATGTGTCATTATTGACATACCTGTGAAATGTAATGCCATTTTTTTGAAAATTTGAATTATGGCTATTTTTACCACACCATCGTATTGTGCATGGGGCCATTGCAATATTTATTCATTCGCCAACACGGAAGTATTTACGGCTCACAGTTCTGGGCGCAACTGACTTGAAGATTTTGAACGGTAAGCTACATTGGATCTTTTTGTCAGGTGTGTTGCCCGAAGCGGATCGTCTGTTATTAGGAGTCTAGGGGTTATATAGTCGCTGCGAATAAATAAAAAATATATAAAGTATTAACCTACTCCGTAGATTCACTGTTCTAAAGCAACCATTTGTTGGCCAAACATTGGCGATTATTGGCGCGTGGGTTGGCTAAAAACTAAATAATTGTTGTTTTATTAAAATAGTTGGGTATTTTATTATTTATATTAAAACATAGCATTTACTTGCCGTAAGTATGATATTCCGTGAGATACATTTATTTTTCGATAGTTATTTCTACAGTTTTTGAACACACGATGAGGCGTTGTGGCACGTTAGCACGTTGGCGCAATCGAAAGTGAACTACATTGAAATAAGAGTTAAGACCCCAAGTTTGAAGTGAGGCGTTATTTGCTCGGCCGTTTTTGAGACTCTAACCGGGTATCTAGTGGTATTGTTGATCGAAGGTTACCTTGAAATAAACGTTTTTTTTTTTGTAATGGGAACATGTCTTGTCTAGTAACAAAACACTAATATTTTCAAATGAAATTTTAAAATAGTAAGCATAAACTATGTACTCACTTTTCAAATAATTTATTATTAAAATCATTGAATTCTGCCGTAAGCACGTAATAATTAACCTGTCAGCTGTCGATGGCTGGTTGCAGTTTTTGCGAACTAGAACCGTATGCGCGTAGGTAATAAAAATTGTTTACGAGTTTTGGCGGGAACTTGGAAGTGTCATGAGGTGCTCTTGTTTTAATTCATTATTTTGGGGATATTTAGTGTTATATTGCATAATTATGGTGGTATATTATCCAATATAGTTCTATTTTAAAGAGCTCAAATGAAGTGAATTGAAATATTTGTGCTAATCAAGTGTTTTTTTTTGTTGCCGCCAAAACTCCTCGATAAAGTCTTAGTAAGGTAGCCACTGCTTTACTTCGACATACTACAGATAATAAAATAGACAAACCAAACTTGACATTGGCAAAATGTGAACACAAATGCCATTATAAAAAAAAAAAAAATGTTTACGCGTTTTGACAGGTGACGTCATGGCCCGTGCGGGCCAAGCGACAGCTGAGCTTTGTAGTTTCCAATAAAGCATAACCCGTGTATATACTCCACCTGAGGCAATTCTTGTGCGTTAGGTCCTTACACCAAATGCATGCCCATACATGGGGTCTGGGGTAATTTGTCGAGGTCCAAGGCATATAGTTCTATGAAGCCTAAACGGGCCCGGGAACATCTCACAATTTTCTCCCTCTCCCATCCTAGGAGCCTTCCCTAATTCCCAGAATCTTCCCTCCCAACTTCCTAATCGCATTCCTCTTCGCCGGCGCGGCGATGGCTTGTAACCCGTTAGGAGGAACCCCCGGTGTCACTGCAGCGGTTCCATCCCAAAAAAACGTGTATGTGAATTTTATGCAATAACGGAATAAATATTTTTTTGTAATAAAGAAAAATACAGCGGTTGATATTACGCTTAAACGGTCAAAATATCAATCGCCTTCAAAAGAAAAATAGAATTACTAAATTGGAGAGCTTGAGTTGTATTGTAAAGACCGTGTATCAGTATACCCGTGTATCCGTAGTATATAATAGTAGAGGTCAGTGAGTGTAGCTATGTCATGTTGCATGGAAGATCTGTCTTACAAATGCTGCTTATGATGGACAAAATGTCCGTCGCGCTAACCTACCGTTATCTGTGGCTCAAAAAACCACTTTCAGTTTAGGGATACCCGATAGACATTATTGTAGAAATCGATTTAAGTATCGATTTTTTCGCACTTTGATGGTATGGATGCCAAAAGTAACAATCATTTATGAAATAGATTTTAAATTAGGTCTTGGGTGGCCTCGCCCACTTGAAAATACTTATCCCGCTACAAAAGTGTCTAAATCACTGTAGCCAATAGCCATCCATAGAGTTATCTACTTAAATGCACTGATTAAATATCTAAATTACCAGGATAAAAAGAAGCCTATTTTTTATTCAGAATATTGTGGTCTTTTTGTGTACTAATTTCATCAAATCCGTTGAGTAGTTTCTGCGTTTACTTTTAACAAACTAACAAACAAATAGTAAGTGATTGGTTACTGAGGCGAATATTAAATTTATGCCGTAGGGTCATTCGGGGCAACAGCACGCAGTGGGTAAAAATTCGCATGGTTAATATCTCGGAACTAGGGGTCGCAATACCGGACCACTTTTTCAATACCGGTATTTTCGGTACTGCCCTCAGATGAATCCCGGTATACCGGTATTTTCGGTATTTCCGGGATTTGAAGAAATTGTAGGTACTATTCATTTAAATTAGTAATTAAATGTCGACAAGCTTATTTAAAACGTGTTAAGGAAAGAACGCATGGTTAGACTGGATCCTGGTAACCTTTGCCGAGGTTTATACGCTGAAGTTGTGTAGTCTTATACGATTGTCCCATCTGGGCCGAGTCCCTAACTGCTCGATGCGACGCTCTTCTGCGTAAGACTCAGCGTTTGGTAGCGCAGCAACTCATCAGTGATTATCGCACAGTCTCCCACGAGGCGGTCTGTCGGCACTCTGCCATGAGAATTGGATGCCAAACGTCTATCGTTAGTATTCTTCTGGCGTGAAGAAGCATCCCGTCTCGGGTGTAGGCTGTCCCCGACGGAGCTTACCGCCCAATTGGTCTCTATCAGCAGTACCTGCGTGGAGGAGTAGCATACCAGGCTGGAGAGCACGAGTGCAGGCTTAATGACTGTCGGGACAGTGCGTGTTGCAATCTGTCTTCTTAAGCTGGTTTGACGGGCGCCACGGTAGACCGACATTCCATCTGACACAGATGCTAACGGGCCACGGCGGCTCGTTCCTGTGGTGGGTCAGAAAGGAAGAGTCCGCCGTATGCTATCATTGTGGTAATGGTCGCGAGGTCCAACACACTTTCGAGGAGTGCCCAACATGGAATCTACAACACAGCGCTCTTAGAACAAATGCTGCTGGCCGTGGTGTTTGCCATGGTCGGCCGCTGGATGTCATGCCGAGCGATGGTATCCTTCTTTTTTTTGTTTTCGCGAAGAAAGTTACTTATTACTACCGCCCAGCCTTCAAGGGGTGCGACTGAGCGGTTATGTTGGGTTCACCGGACCTTAAGACCCGACGTTGAGCCGCCCGGAGAGATGGAACCATCGGGCGACCGCCAGACCGAGTCCCTAACCTATGTACAATTCACGGCAAATCAAGCAAAACTCCGTGGTGGCCATCTTCGGCGCATTAGGGAAAGCTTTTTTTTTCATCTTCGGCGCATTAGGGAAGGCTGTGGGCTTCCTCTGACGGAAGTGTCTAAGTTGTCATCCGCAACCGCCCATGCGCGGTGCCGCCTAGTGCGGCCCGTCTCCTGTTGTGGAGGGGGGTGCCCCGCGCACCGAAGGACGCCCTCGGCGTCAACGGCAGCATGGGGCCTACCTGCCACGCTGCCGTCCATTACAAGGATCGCAACAATGTGCTAAAAAACACAAAACTAAAGACGGACAGCCTCCTGCCGCCCGCCTGCGACCCCCGGTGGCCCCTATTAGTCGCCTTTAACGATAGGTAGGGGATACTGTGGTAGAATTCAAATGCCCCCAACCCACAATCCAATCTCTGCGAGTGCGTAAGCTCGCGGAAGGAAGCGATGTGCACAGCTTGGCGTGTTCAACCCTGCCGCACGCGTATTGGCAGGAATCATCACGCTCAGCTAAACATGGCAGTTTCTATGTGGCGTCTCTCATACATTGTCATAGTAATTGTCATGGCAAGATAACGCGACGTGAATGCTACGTCCAGCTCCGCTCCCTGTGTGCTGAAGCATTTAGAAAAGGCTATGATAGAACCTGGACCTGGCGACCTTCAAAGAAAGAGCGTATTCCCACCTAAAAGGCCGGCAACGCGTCTCTGTGTTCCCTGGTATTGCAGATGTTCATGGGCGGCGGTCATCACTTACCATCAGGTGAACCGTATGCTCGTTTGCCCCCTATATCATAAAAAAAAGGTTGATAAGGGGTGAACTGTGGTCAGCTTAACTCATTTTTGAGATGACCGGTAACCTGAATCGAAGACTGGATTCTGGATAATGGATTGTTATTTTGGGACAAAGGACGAGAAAATAAACCAAAAGTAGAGTGTTTAAAAGGGACCAAACTATGACAGAGTGCAATGTCATGATAGGTTACAGTGAGTAAGAGATTTTTTATATCTGGTATGTACTTTTATCATGATTTATGGTATAATATGAAAGTGACATTGATTGCAAAGGAAGTGCAGGTTAATGGGGCATTACACGACTTTATGGATAGTCGGAAGGTGCCCAAAAATGTACTAGTGACAGACAAATTTACTGTCGATTCTTGTATGTGGGAGAAGGAGCATAAAAGTTAAAGCACTGCAAATAAGAGCCTTAAGACGCATGTGTGGGTGATGGAGTGCGGAATAGGTACTGTAGTGATGGATCTGTATGCAGTCAAAGGGGATGTAAGAACTAAAATAAAAAAAAAGTGTGATGTCGTGGTTTGGTAATTTGGAGATAATGGATGATAGAACGCTGACGAATTAGATAGTACCTATATAAGGCGAGTATGGATAGTACCCTAAAGTGACTAGAGTAAATGAGGAGATTCATAAATATAGATGAAAACAAAGAAGTGTGCCAGAATCGTGCAAAGCAGCAATCCTTAGTCTCTACCTAACACATTCAGAGGCAATATTATGTATGAATATATGTATTCATAATTTAACTTAACAAATTCCGAAAATACCGAAAATCCCGGTTGTTGTAAAATCAATACCGGTATTTATAAGTCCTGTTTTTGGTCCGGTATCCCGGTATTTTCGGGATCCGGGATCCCGGTTTGCGACCCCTACTCGGAACCTATTGAAGGGGCTCAGACACTTTTTCGGGTAGATCAGGGGCGCGTCAGGCACGATGTCAGAGCTACAAGCTATTTTACCAAGCCTCACTTGTTTAGTGAAAAACGGTGATCAACGTGATTTTGTTGATTAGTTAACAATATTTTGTGCTGGGAAAAAAGTGTATGCCTAGACGGTACATCAGTTTGCAAAAGTCCGTTAATTATGTTAAGTTTATTTATTTTAGTTATTAATTCTGTCCTAGAAAATAAATCCGTCTCAACCAACGTGTGATTGTTTAAAATATTCCCTGTTTGGGTAAGAGTACGAGGATAGAAGTACGCACCCTGTTATAACTTCATTACAATGAACGCACAGTTTTTTCTTCTTTAAGCTGCAATTAAGTCGAATATTATTTGTAAAGATTTTTAGACCTTGTACAGAAAAAAAATATTCTCATTAAACACTCTGCGTAGTTTTACCCACATAACGGGTCAATAGTACGAATTTCTCCCGATGCACTTAAACATGTATTGCACAAAAAACAATGAAGCAATGTACAAAAAGTCATTAAATAATGAAAATAGAATAAATTTCCTTTACATAGAGTGTTAAAACTTTTTTCAATACACAATATTTTTGACTGTGTAGACGAGCGAAAAAAAAGTGCGTACTTTTAGGCCGAATGACCCACTTGTGGTATGTACATATCAGTGACTATATTATTATTATATTAATACCAATGTAATTACCTGAACTGTTATAATATGTAAAACGTGGCAGTTCTAATAAATAAGTAAACATCCAAATATTTTCTTAAAATTTGACATTTTTAATTATTAGTACGAGTAAGATAAAATAAGATATCAATGAGTAAGACTAATTTCGAGCTTATTAGAGTTTGTAGCTTGGCATCTTAGAGTATGTTTACCAAAATTTAAGTTGATAAAGAAAATAAAAATTTTCCAATAATAAACTCGTAACATCGTTGTAAAAAACAATATTTTTCGCTAATCATCGATGTTAGACTACAATCGATGAATAACGGGCAGCACTATGTCTGTGTGCTTCGAACTCTATTTACAGCGACTCCTATAGTGCTCTTTTTATTTTTGAATCGCTGCTCACGCTTTTTCGCACAGGCAGTGTATATATTTACTTGCTGCGACTGCCAGTTAGTTCGTGTAGTGCATAGTTAATTGTTTCCGTATCGTGTCCTTTGTTGTGTAGTGCTTAATTTTGAGATTCAGTCACCATGCCGACGAATGCAGTGTATCAGCCTACGACAGTAACTTACGAACAACAACCAAATGACCAGCGCTGGAATTGCCCCATCAGCTACTTCTCACGGCGTGTGACAAGCAGCCTGAATCGAGCAGTTTGTTTACGTATTGGTCTATGCTTATTGGGAAGCACTCTTTGCGTCATTGGTGAGTAATAAGTATAAAAACTATCGCAGTGATTTGACCATTAACTCCATTGTGCTTGATCATAAAGCTGTTGTAAACACACCTAACGATCTGTGTGCATTCAAATATGAATACGCATTTCTTAAAAAGATGTAGATGGCCTTAGGCCAATATAAAATAAAATATTAAAATTTACAGTTAATGTTTAAAGCCAAAGAATTTTAATGTGTTGTTATAATCCAATCGAAATCATTTATTTTTAATATCTGCAATTAGTTCATATAGAGTGTTCAGTGTCTCCTAATTCTGGGCTTTTTGCATGGTTGTAAGCAAAGACATTAAACAGTATAGTTATAGACCGGTCATCAGGACCAAAAGTTTTCGTCCAAAAGTACCGATTGGTAATAAGTCGCTGTCTTATCTGACATGTCTGTGTAACAAGACATCTCAGTATGCTTAAATTTTATATATATTTTGGACGGAAATATGCTAATATACGCATTACGACCATGTCAAAGTATGTTCTAATGAGGGTATTTTGTTATTTCCCAGTAGATTGAGTTACTGACGAATAGGCTCAAATTTTTTTTATGACAATTTTCCCAATGTCCGCTCTATATAATCTTTCTAAGATTTTTTCTTCTCTTTGGTTGTAAGTAATATAGCCAGGCTGTGGAAGGAATAGAAGTTGGCTTCAGTGTTTACAGACTAGGTTTTGACTACTTTATGATATAAAATAGCTTGTTTGTACCACTATTCATTTTAATGTAGTGTTGTTTTAAAATTAACAGGCACAAGCCAGTATCTTTTCCAATAAGCATACCTCATATTGAACATTTAATTGTGAATTGTGAACAATACAAAACTTATGATCTTATTAAAAAGTATTTCACACTGGGTGTTGCTTGTGGCTTTGCCTATGTTACAAGACTTTCCTGCTTATATAGTCTTTAAACCACTGTACCAATCCATAGCACCATCTGTATGATGCCAGGGCTTTTTATTTGACTCGTCAATGCCCATGGCGGACGCTGGTGTCTGGGTATATAGGGCAACCACATATATATCTATATATAAGTGGGCATTATAATAACAAAAAATAACCCATGTGAAGGACTTACCAGGATTAAAAGTAGCCTATGGTTTAATATCTGGGGCATAGGGTAAAGTGAAAGTGTGTGCCAAATTTCATGTCAAGCCATTCAGCTGCTTCTGAGTTTCACAATCTTTCACATTTATAATATTATAAGTAAGTATTAATCCGTCAGCGCCCACTTACAAATAGCTATAAGCTAATTTTCTTATATAAATGGACACCGGTGACCAACGCGGGCGTTGACGGGTTAAGATAAAATATTCAATTTTAAAGCCTATTGCAGACTAAGATAAACTACCTTAACTTAGTTCTTGGTTTCCAACTGGCATTATTCATCAAATAATAATATATACCAGGTATCAGTATATGTGTTATTAACCTAATTATATATACTTATAATTAAGCAAAATTTATAGAAAATGAACTATCTGTGGTGTACCTTGCCCTAGAACGGGCCCAGTACAAAAAAAACAGATTCCATTCAGGAGTGCATAATTTATATAAACCCATTACCTGGAAGTCTGACCTTATATAGGTACATTGGGGTCCCTAAAGCTTGGAGACCCCATATCTATACTATTAGTATTGTAAAGTTTGTTTGATATTTGGTTAATATCAGGAACTACTGAACCGATTTAGAAAATTCTTTCACTAATAGGAAGCTACATTACTCCTGAGTGTTATAGGCTACTTTTTATTATGGGATAATATTTTAATCCCAGAAAAACTTTTTGGGCAGAGCCACAAGCAATACTAGTTATTGATATGGTTGATACAGCGGTAGTTAAGCCCCTGACAACCATGTTTGAGTTGTCAACACAACTAAATATATTAGTGGCATTGTCAGAGCTATAAATAAACTTTTTATTTATTTGAAATGTTAAAGTGTCCAAACTTCAAACACACCAGTTTATTATATGAATGTAAATCATAATTTTTGTGCAGTATGTTTGGTTGGTATTTGTGACATAGCCAAACAGTTGTTGCAAATTATATTGAGACATTGGTAATCATTTTATGACCAATTAAAAAAAATCCCTGTGTAGCCAGTTAAGCTTAAGTTCAAGAATAATCTCTACATCTTATGTGTTTATGACATAATCCTACTAATATTATAAATGCGAAAGTTTGTAAGAATGTATGTATGGATGTTTGTTTGTTCACGCTAAAACTACTGAATGGATTTCAATGAAATTTGGTACTCGGGTTGATCATGTCCTGGATTAACACATAGGCTACTTTTTATCCCGGGAAAATATAAAGCGGGACTTTTATCCCGGAAAAACGTTTTAACGCGGAGGGAGCCGCGGGCAAAAGCTGGTAGTCAATATTTTTGTTTCAATAAAATTCACAATCACTGTTACAAAACTGTTAGAGCTTCAAATCAAATATAATTTTGTTTAACATAGCTCTCACTGATTAAAAGATGTTGTTTTTTTATGATGAATCACATTATAAAACTGGTAGGTCATTGGCAGTTTTACTAGTTTATTGTCACTAATTAATATTGCAACATGATTTTGTGATAGAAAATTAAATATTAAAACAACAATAAAAATATAATGAATATTTATATCATTGGGGTTTGTGGGATGTATTTTATATTCGGCCACTGTTCATAGCGGAAGGTCCTAGTTATTAATTTACGTCTTTTTACCTATGGTATAGTATAATATATAATATTACGAAATCAGGGCTCGAGACAATTCGTCGCCTCTAAAAAAGCAGTTGAGTATCCGATATTCAACTGGTCAGGCCGCAGGATACATGTCTTATCTATTAAACAGAGGCTGGTACAGTTTAGGAGAACAAACACACACACACCCCCACAGACACACACTCACGTACGTCTTTTATATCCGAAGGTAGGTAGGTAGAGGCGCAACTAGTGCACCCAGTTTTTGCCGTGCGTATACCGTCCCATGATGTGATAGGGGGCGAGCCTATCGCCATATCGGGCACAAATTGCAGACTCCGGGCTGATACTGAATAGAAAAACTCAATATCACTTTGCCTGACCTGAAGATTGAACCCGAGATCTGAGCATTGCACTCGTACCGTAATACAACTACGGCACCGAAGCATATGAGGAGAACATTAATTAAAAACAAACCAGGGTCCGAAAACAAAAATGCACATTTTGGTTTTTGGACACTTATAAGACATAATGACTTTATGTAATTGATTATTGATCGATCAAACGAGCAAGTCACTCGCCTCGATAAACACCGCAAAAGCCCATAAAGAGTAGTCACACCAGCCTGATTTGAATTACTAAGCTCTACACTCAACAGCGTTGCCCAATGGCCATCCTGAGACATTCCTAGTTATGTCTCTAACTCTATGCCCAATAATTACACTGATTCCATCTAATTAATGTAACCACAAATCACGATATCGCTTCTAACAGAAACAATGCTTTTGCACTGCTGCTTGACGTCGGAAATAGACCATACGGAGGTTCTTACATAAATGGATTCGCGTATACGAGAGATCTACCACCTAGTATTGAATGAGTGATACTACGTACTCGCACAGCGTGGCTGGAATAAAATGAGCATACATCTGGATCTATGGCGTAGTAAATTACTATTCAAAGGGGTTTAATATTCAGATGGCGCACGGTAGCGAAGATAAGGCGAGTAAATTGCGCGTATCGTGGTACAATGAACAGTAATTCGTATAAGGTATCGAGTGTCCGGTGTGAGCGGGCGGCGCCTGCGGCCGGTGACTCATCTGGCGGCTGCGTGCGGAGCGTGCTGCATGATCCGACCACGGCACATAGACAGCTGCAACAGTAGACCGGCCGTTGACACAATGCTTTCTTATTCTGGTCAAGTCATAAGCGTATACTATGTTTTTAGAGGTCGCGAGGTCAGAATCAATTTTTTTAGCTTTAAATCAATCCCCTACTGTATAATTCAGATTAAAAATAAATAAGTCATCACAAACTTTTATCTCGGCTTCCCCGTATTTTGGTTAATTATAATCTGTAAAATTCAAATAGTACATTAACATTACTATGTAAAGGAATCCATAGTTAATCATGCTCCTCAAACCGTGACAAGACACATGTGGTTTCAGTTCAATTTACCAAATTAGATTTATTGATTACTGTATTAATAATTAACGCTATATGGTATTATAACAATAAATCAAATGAAATCATTTAGGTGGTTCTGTAAATCGCAGTGTTGAACATCAACCCTAAATAAAATTACGTAAACACAGTTGGTACAGTGAAGTTTATCTGTTTTCTTTTAGTCAGGAAAACTTCGATGCGCTTCAAAAGTTCGTCTAGTGCCGTTTACGTACTTAAAGTTTTTTTCAATTCTGAGAGAGGCGTATAGCTACAGATGGTTAATGGAACTGGCAACGCAAGCGAAGGTCGACAAACTCGGCCGAACCTCACTCACTACGTGTGTTATTCGTTTCCGTATCCACTTCCACTTAGTCTTCATGACGTGACTGATAAGTTAAAAAGAAATATACAATCAAGGACCATTCTTTGACTGGATTATGTAACTAAGAATGAATGATTACAAACCAGTTCCGAGAGATCTTACATAAAACTTTCTTCGGTAACCGAGAACAAGTCTTAAAGTTCCCAACAATGTTGAATGTAATAATATCTTGGCATTGACGAACTGCAATAAAACTCGTGGTTATTACCACATATTTGTGTTAATATCATGTAATTACTAGAAAACTGAGTATATTTATAATCTGCAACCAAGTTGACACAGCGTTTGATTATTTTTCCTGCAAGTATGCAAAGATTTGACTTAGGTCATAAATCCCTTTGTTTAGTAGTGGTTTAAATATAATACCAACAAGTCCTGACACGAAATCTCTTATATCATGTGATGAAACACAGTGAAACATTGTAATGATTCATATTCTTTCGTTCAATACAAAGGCATTAAAGTGTAATAAGTGGTTAATGGTTATAGATTTACGTGTGGGTGTTTATTGTTCCATTTGCTCCACTGCGAGTGAAAGCGGCTTTGGTCTAACGAATCGCTAATGCTGTGTGCTACCCACTGCCTTAGCCCACTGCTACCTGGCTACCGTTGCAATGGCCCATTTTCGTAATACTCCAGACGCCGCCGCTGCCGTGCGCTCGGGCCGCGGCGAGTCAAACCGGCCGGGCCCGGTGCGACTTGTGAACTTGATTTTAAATTACGCACAGACTTGTTGAAAGTTGCACACTTCATTATCACCGTCTGTACCTGCAAAACTCGAGAGATTGTTGTCTGCCAAAGAAATAATCATTTTCTCGACCTTTGTAGGTGAACGGCCCTAAGGCATTGTCGGTCAGACTTCACAACTATTTTTTGAGTCGATCAGCTACTTGCATGAAGTACTGATTTCTTTTTTATGCAGTCGAATAATATCTTGAGATGTTGATATAAAATCGCACAGTGGTGACTATGTAGAGTTTGTCGATTGCATGTTCAACTTATTTAAATAACTGAACTGCAGTTAAATTTATGTAGTTATGCAATCCGTCTAATATCAGCTTAAATGATGTTAAGGAGACTTCCACAACTGGTTTAATTTCCTTTAATAAATTTATAATTCTATTTTAATAATGGGTCCATGACATCATTTTTTGAATTTGATTTGTGGTTTATTTACTGGTTTTACCCATAAGATTGCCTTTATTTAATTTTCTTGTTTGTCATAACTTTGGATTCTTTCCTTATGAAGTTTTTTTTTCAATATAGAAACGCTAAAACTATAAAGCTCGCTTTGTAATTATGGGTTGTTTGAAGTCTATCATGGGTACGCAAATTGCTCTATCAATGGGTACGCAAATTGCAGCTCCGCCTGCCCCTTTAGATACAATATTAGTCTACGTTGCCGATTTTCTCGTATCACTTACTCGATTATAATCGCTCAATCAAGTTTGTCAATGAAATAAGAACGTGACAAAATTTACATTAACTGAATATGGAGATACCTTTCCCTTTATATTTTTAAACACAAGCCACTAACTGTTTTCATCCGTTCGTACTTCGTTCTAACAATACGTAGGATGTCCGCCCACGTATCCATGAATCTCTAACTGGGTATTTATTATTCGTTTTACAATACAATGAAAACAGTTACACGCTCCAAAAGAGTCATTATGTTTATTGTTTCACTATGATGATTTTTACTTACATTGGTGTGTGATATGGGCTGGTCCTGATGGAAGAAGTAGAAAATAGGGTGACTTAATTTAATATGTTTATGATCTTTTTTGGTCTCCTTCAAGTGTGTTGTATTTAGGTAGCGTGTGTATCCAATGTTCGATCTTCAGATAGTACAATCAAAATTTACTTGCTTTTTGAAAATGCGAATTTCTCGGGATCGGAATATGTTTGCGTCTAGCAATTGGCTTGCAGGTCTTTTATTCGAGATGAAAATATGCCTGATAATATACTATGGAGTAAGCGCGTTTCTGCCTACCTTTGCGAAACCATAGTCGTAGGTAGGTACTGTAATCCTTAAAAATATTTAGTATGTCATATATGTTACGTTAGTTCTTTGTTAGTTAAGAAAATGTCTGATGTAATCTACTTAACAAACGTCCTTAAATTGGCCATGTCAATAACCTCTTTCATGACTAAGTAATGAGATCAGATTTAAAATTTCAAAGCTTTGAACCTCCATCTTTATAGTAACTAAAAACAATAAATTGTAAGTATATTGTACGTATGTATATTGCAGTTTATGTACGCAGATGTTTATAATGAGTCAAAACACCAGGCACATTTACTTTGCATTTTGTCGTTTTAAATACATGTCGGCAAAAGGTTGACTCAACCACGGACGCTTCATTTGAAAGATTTTCTGAATGTTAGTTCTATTTATAAATCTTATGTAATCCTTGAATTAGACAAAACAACGTATTCAGCGTAATCTTATGTTTCATATTTAAATGTTTAAAAGTAGCATTTAATTATCTTAAATGTTTTGTAAGGTGATTTAAGTTATTGATATCGCTAAAGCATCCTTATCGTGTTCCTAGGTTATAATGGTTAACGTTGGATTTCCTCGAATGCGCCTTGACATCAGTATTTTCGTTCTATATTTCGTTGGTTGCCTTTTGGTCTTGTAAATAAAATAGAAATTATTAATCTTTCCCTATCTATACTTCCATACTAATATTATAAAGCTGAAGAGTTTGTTTGTTTGAACGCGCTAATCTCAGGAACTACTACTACTACTAGACCGATTTTGTAAATTATTTCACTAATAGGAAGCTACAGTACTCCTGAGTGCTATAGGTTACATTTTATCCCGGAAAAACATTTCCACGCGGGCGGAGCCCCGCGCAATGCTAGTAGTAAATATATTTTACTGGTGGGTAGGTCTCTTATATGTAAGAGTCCGTCTGGGTGAGTACCACCCCAATGTCTATTTCTACCGCCAAGCTACAGTGTGCATGCACTGTTGTGTTTCGGTTTGAAGGACATTGTAGCCAGTGTAACTACGGGACATCTTGTGTCTCAGGATGACGAGCGCAGTGGAATGCCACACAGTACTTTGTCAGTCAAGGTGCTGGATGGTGTGGCTACTGTTTATGGGTGGTCGTATCGCTTACCATCAGGCGAACGGCATGCTCGTCTCGTCATTCAATGCAAAAAAAAAGTTTAAGGCGGTATTGTCATTCACACATGACTTTTAATCACACTTTATTATTATAATAGCTACATTACGTTTCCTTCTTCAAGTTGTAGGAAGCTTTTAAAATGTCATTTCGGAACCCAATTACCAGTTTTCTTTTGTTTTGATAATATATTGTGTCTTGGGCATCTACTTTAACAATTTAAACGAAGTTCGAATACATATTTTTTAAAACGAAATATGTATTTATAAAAAAATTGAGATCAAATATAATTTATGTACTGCATAGGAATGTAATGAGTCACATGAGAAACTTATAAGTCTAAGGAGAAACATTAGTAACTCAAGCTTTTTCATATTGTGATAAGTTTCTATTAAGACGTTTTCTCAAGTAGGTACCACAGAGTCATGATCTTAGTTCATATTTATCTCATTTATTACTCACAAAATGTTATATTTTTTTTTTATATATGAAAATAGAAATAAAAATAATAAAAGTACAAGTGTTCAGTTTAAGTATTTTTGTTGCGTAAAAACTGTTGTAGAATCGGTAATCTGTTATTAAGTGATATTACGCTAACTACAGGAAGTATAAGTACACCTATTTGATTATTCTAACCTTGTCGTATAAGACCTGGATGCAGACAAGTTAACATTTTTTTCACTATAATGTAGTAATTCCCCACCTTATTCACCTTCGGACACTTAAGGGATTGATATGAATGTTATTAATTACATACATAATGGTCTTCCCACATTACACCGATCTATACTAATATTATTAAGGTGAAGAGTTTGTTTGTTTGGTTGAACACGCTAATATCAGGAACTTCGAAACCGATTTTCAAAATTCTTTTACTAATAGGAAGCTACATTACTCCCGAGTGCTATAGGCTACTTTTATCTCGGGAAAATATTTTTTATCTTTCGCAAAGTGTGTGTGATCATTTGAATTTTGAATTTGAATCATTGATCCTCACTCCTTACGTTCAAACGTGATAACACTATGAATAGCAGTGGATCATTGTGCATAATATTATCGCATAGTGATAGGTGTTTTGTTTTTTATTGAAGTTATACTTCTTTTGGCGCGTTAGGGAAAAATGATGAGAGTAAATTTTTACGATGCGCGCGCACACCGTCACGAAAAACCGACACCCTGAAGTTAGCTATAGTCAACATTTTAGTTTTGAATTTTGAACGTAGAATAAGACGAAAGATATTGAAGTTATACTTCTTTTGGCGCGTTATTTAAAAAGATTTTTATCTTGTTACGCCAAAGAAGTATAACTTCTGACGCGTGTAAATAAGTACACACACACTTTTTATTCCATTTGTTTTATCCCTTCCTGTGAGGTTTTAAATACCCCAATTATGTAATAATTCACTGAACGCATTTAATGTTTATGCCCTCGCTTTAATTGACACTATGTGATGTCCGTATTTTTTTTATTACACCGGAAAAAAATGTTTCCTGTTTTCACTCATTGTTGGCACTCATTAAAACCGATATCAAAATCAACAGATATGAATGATAATATATGACTTATAGTGTCATCTGTATCTTAAGTGTTTGTGTCATTAATGACATCAACATTATTTATCTGTTTCTTTTTTTTTATTGTATACGACAAAATATTTGCTGCAGATCTCAAAAATCACATCGCTGTGTTATATCGGGCAAAAGCTTCGAAACATACACGTCTGTCATTATAAAAAAAAGGCACGATAAACATATCATGTGTATTCAACTTTTTACACTTTGAACTTCTTTTTCATGGAGCTAAATAATGAGTAGACATTACTACCTTCTAGCTGGAGGAGGGGCGGCGGGTGCGTATGACTTATGGGAATTATGATATTGTTAGGAACTGAAGCGATTTTGATTTAAATAAAAATATCTAACGCTGATTTTATAGCAATATATTTAACAGAAATACTTTCACAAAGATATAAGACTACAACAGAGCCAAGACTGAGACCGAAAGAGCGCGAGTGGGCGCGACTGGACGCAAATGAACGTGAATGCACGAGTACATCGATACAGCACCCTTTTTATACACCCAACTGTCACTTCCACTACTAGTTCGATATCACAAATACCCTCACAAAATATTTAAATGCTAGCAATATTACCATTATGATTTTTTTTCTAAATTTGGGTTTCACCCGAGCGGCAAGAACCCACAGTACGCCACTGCTTTGTACCACTTTTTTAGCATTTTGGTGTAAGATTTGGCATTATTATAGTTCATATAGAGGAGTGCAGAAAAATAAAATTTATGTATAATACATGAATTTCGAGCACTGGCTGATCACTAGTTCTTCTTCTTCTTCTTCTTTTAAAAATGGCTCCACCGTGTCATCGGTGATTTTGCCAATGTCAAGTGGGTAGATGTTAAAATAATATAACTTTTTAAGTTAGAATAAAAACGTAGCACGTTCTAAATATCATGAAAGTTTTAATTTAAAGACAACACCCACAATCGTTCGTCGAAGTATAAACTGTGTCGTACATTTCATTAGGTCTTGCTAAATACGTTAATTAACTTCTTGGAATCCTGCCGGTTACTAATAATGAATCGAGGCCGAATTTTTCACCTCGAGTTTTAAGGTCTCTGAGGAGATCGATTATGTACTGCATACTTCGTCGTCCCTAAAGTTTATTATACTCTTCCATTAATTATTTCGCTTTAAAACTGAAGTTTAATCATAGCAGTAAATGTATGGATTTTTAGTAGTTTGTAGTTTCATAGTATCATTTGAAACTTGGACTTTAATTTATCATAGCCTCTGCCTCTGCGCAGAGTTGTCAAGGTGAATCGGTTCGTTATGGACCGCGGCTATTACACGCTCCATATGGTTTGCTGTTATACAATTTACTGTAATTATCTCAATAGTAACATGTGTTTTGGTTAAGTGGCCTAATGCTAAAGTTAATGAATAAAAACGCTTATTTACTACACGATTAATAGCATTACATTTATAGAAGCCTATTAAAATTTCTTCAATAGTTTTCCCAGCAACCTATTAAAACATAGTTTTACCATAATGCGCCATCCGCTAGGTGCCGACACAGTTTAAAGCCAATATACATATTCTTATTTCATATTCATTACTGATGTTATTAGTAGGTCATTAGATGACACTTGTTTGAAGCGTAAGAACAAGTATGGTGATGCTAAGGAGTTATCTTCACAAATTTGATTTTTAAACAATCTTAACAGGTGATAGCACCAGTTTTCGTTATATTAATAGCAATATTAAAACAGGTTCATAAATGATGACGTTCGTGTATTACTCATGCCTCATTTATAAGTCTAATCGTTAAGACATTACTGAATCAAAAATACTGGTGGTGGGTCTCTCATATGTAAGAGTCCGTCTGGGTGGGTACCACCGCAATGTCTATTTCTACCGCCAAGCAGCAGTGTGCATGCACTGTTGTGTTTCGGTTTGAAGTACATTGTAGCCAGTGTAACTACAGGACATAATGAGACTTAACATCTTATGTCTCAGGATGACGAGCGCAGGGGAATACCACACAGTGCTTTATAACTCAAGGTGCTGAATGGTGTTGCTTCTGTTTATGGGTGGTTGTATCGCTTACCATCAGGCGAACGGCATGCTCGTCTCGTCATTCAAAGCAATAAAAGAAAGAAAGACCTTATGATACTAATATTATGAGCCCTATTAACACATTACCTTTTATATTCGTTGCATAATAAGTACTCTGAATCATGCATGCAGCGTAGATCGGAAGTATAAAGTGATAAATCTTATTCTACGAAACAGTAATTGATTGTAGCCAATATAATAAGTAAATTCCTAACTATAAATAGAGATGCAAGAATATAGTGTATTTCCTGTAGTCTCGTTTACTCGCAAAGAATTTAATTGAGGAAAGAAATTGTCAAAACGCGAAGTAGAAAAAATGCGTAGGCGTGATTATAGGTACGATATCGTTGATATAAAAATGTACTCATACGGGAAATAACATTGAAATAATCGAGAAGTCTGTAAAAACTTACTTGATATTAAACACATAACAGCAAATTAGTCTGACAGCTAAAGAAAATGAAAATATTTTAGAAGCAATGAAGGCTCATAGAATGTTATGTCCATATAATAAAAACTAATACGAACCTTCAATTGTCTCGATCTTGACCCTAAAGCAACTATCGCCGCGCTGTTTGATTACTGAACATACGCTTTTTTTTTAATGGACCTACCGGCCAGTAGCTGACGCGCGTCGGCTTTTCGGCCACACCGGACTTTCGGGTGAACGCCTTAGGCGCTTTAGGCGCTCGCAACCCTTGATTTAAGTGACAGAACATACGCGTTGCAATTGATGTCTTTGTAAACTGTAATACCTATGAAATATGTATTTTGTATCGTATAATTTTGTGTTCACCTAAATCACAGTACACATATATACCTAAATAACGTCTTTAGTTACAAAGTTTTCAAAATGGTTATCCATTCGACATCCGTGACGCGATGTCATTAAAAGAGGCCGTCATGCCAGCAGGTCGTTGAATATTTAGCAAACCATAATTCCAGTTTCGGTTTTTGTAATCATCAAAGTTGATACTTCCTTGTTATCGTCCTTTGTGATCGTTAACTTTTTTTTAAATAACGTGTGCTGGTAGAATTTAATATAGAGTTCGTTATCGCATTTAGTCCGACCGACATAAATTTAAATAAAATTAACAAAATGCTAATGGTAAAGCAAACACGAGGTAACTGTACGTATTCCACAAAACAGATTTACATTAATTGAAGGACAACAGTCCGCAGAGGGGCAGCTGCTGCACGATTTTATTGTTACAAATCTGTATTCTTATACCAAGTGTTACCCTTTTATATCATAACCTTTCCGTGTCATGGCTCATTCTTCGTTAGTCATAATGAAGTCGTTGTTTTGTAGTTCCGTAAAATTTGCACAGGGCGCTACGCTACCCCATTATAGTCCATACTACATCATTTATCTTGTCAAACGCCGGAAGAAATGCGCTTTCACGTGAAAAATGGATGTGATAGCATCTTACGTCATAGTTGACGTTTCAATTTGCAAAGTACCTTTTAGTTTCAAGAAGTTAGCACTTAGAGGTACACCGTACAAATGAGAATCTGCTTAATATGAAACTGGCGAATTTAGTCAGTGACCAAATTTGCTGAATATAATTTCAAATCACTTATCTTTACGCTTTTTGATGCAAGATATATAGGTATATGAATAACGACTCATCTAATCACATAAAGCGCAATACCAGAAGTCCACAAACTAACTTACAGTCTTTTTTCTAGGCTTAGCACTTCTAATCGCGGGTGGCGTCCAGTACTCCAACACGCCGGCGCCATCGACGCCAGACAGCGGCGACAACGGGCTCGGCACACTCATCGCAGGCGGAGTGTTGCTGTTTGTTGGACTCATCTTTGCTAGTAAGTCATTGTTTCAGTCTGACATAAAAGCTACCTTAATATCGAAGGTGCAGTTTATTTTGATTTGCATTAAGTATGTGATTACCATTCAGAATTCTTGGATTGTGTGAATTGTGTCATAACAGGAAGCTTGTTTAGGAAAGTGTACAATTTTATTATAAATATAATTTAATTATAAAAACATTGATGTAATCTTGTAAAATGTTGAATGCTTAAGTAAATTAACAGTAAATTAAATGGAAGCTGAAGGTTAAAGAACTCAAATGAAGCTAAAAATAACTAAAGTTCAAGTTCTTTCATATCGTTTTCATCTATTTACAAACTGAGCAATGCTTTAAAAAATCGGAATAGATTGGAGCTCGACTTGTGTGGTTTTCACCATACACAGATCTCCTAATAAATCTTTTCGTTATTTTCGTAATTAAATTTTCTCTCAACTCTCCACAAACTATGGGTTTACAATATATATATTTTTTTCGATTTTAATTGAATTGTCGATTTTACAGGTGATTAGAGTTTTCCTTATGAAATTATTATTTGCATATTAACAATCAATAAACAATATGCACAAAACTGATTAGTTATACAATGTGGTAATTACATTACTATGCATGTATGACCGAATTGATGACCGAATAGTGTTTGCGACGGATATCAATGTATAAGGCGAGACTGATTTTATTTCTAAATAAACATAATATTTTAAGGGCAACCATAACACGCTGTTGTCGTGTTTAAATTTACAGATTATAATATTTAAATTAATTTAAGTATGAATATAGGGCTTATTAGAATTTGTAATGAGATGGAAACCCACAATGATATGGATTTAGTCAATTTCTGAATTAATGTGGCCTTGCGCCATGTCCATATTTTAGGGTGTGTTTGTAGGCAATAACCATTCATTGATAGGCAGCGGAAATTACATTACCGTGCATGGGCGTAGTAGATATTCAAATTTAGTATGCTAATGCTGTACAATATAATATTATTGTTAAGAATTTCAATTTTACGAGTTACTAGTGTTCAATGACGTCCCAAATATGAGCAAAATAGATGTTGATTATTAAATAAATGACGCACAAGCGCGAAAGATAGTTTGCCGTCAATGAGTCAATTAAATCAAAAAGGAAATACATGGTGCGAAACAGTACCTATCTATCTAACAAGTAGTACCTTACTGTTGATGTGGAATCAAATAAATACTATCTACATTCTACTTGGGTGTAAGAATATAGGTTACGACCGTACAAAGCTACACAAGAAGTCATTACCTACTGTGTACTGATGTCACACTGCAACGGCATCTGCTCTTTCATTTCTTTCTTGTTAGAACAAAGAATACGTGCAACAAAGAATTTTTGATGCGTCTTTCTCGTAATCTTTGTGTCACCGGTTTCGCGCGCCATATCTTGTCATATGGAAATAAAAGTGATTCATTATTTAGCTTCTCTTTGTTTATATTAATTGTGTTGAGCTTCTCGGAGTTCCGTAAAAGGTCAAAGGTGATGTAGTTACACAGTGGGCTTTGAGATCCTTCGCTGTATTTTGATAAAACCCTAAGGTAATCAGTGAAGCTTATATTGCCTAACATTAAAACCATTTATAAACTAAAATAATTTTAAGAATACGTTGGTCTAATATACAGTAGAAACAAAACGATAAGTAATACCATTCAAGTAAGTATCAATTAAGATATGTCACGTTTTGTTTCAGTCGTGGGAGTATGGGCTTGGTCGTCAAGACTTGGTGGTGGCAAAGAGGCGCCAGCCAGCGGTGCCGCGGCACTGACCGCCCTTAACCCTTCGACGGACCCGCTGGTGGCGGCGCAGTACGCGCCGGTCCGCGACGCGCCGCCCGCGCCCGATGACGAGATGCGCAACCTCATGGACAATAAGGAATGGTAAGAAATTGGACGCCATAATTGTGTCTACCATGGGCGTTGTTAGTCATTTTCCAGAAGGCCTATACCCTCAGAACAAAATATAGATTACATGCCTTTCTTTATTATTGCATCTTTGATCATTTTGATGGTTTTAAATATCAGTAGTAGGCTGCCTCAACATCCTGTGGATTAGTACGGACCATCTGGCCCACTCTTTTGATACGCCTATGGTGTAGAGGTATAAACAGCTTTCGTCAATTGATACTCTTCATGCTTTAACTTTGATCGTGGTTGTCCACAATTACAATATGTGTAACTGCGGAATAACTGCCTTTTTAATTTCTTTTGCATAACTCCACGTCTTCCAGGCTGGTACATTTAGTCCAGCCTGTCACGTCGCTGCATCCCAGATGCTCATCTTTTTTATTGTAACTATAGAATTGTGTTACTGATGTGCAGTTTCATACAGTGCGTTGTTAATCAAAGTACTGGATGACACTGCAAGTTTGGGGTCAGGCGTGGCCACAGATTTGCGCTTACCATTATCAGCTATCTTCTGTCCATTCACAAACAATAAATATATTTTCATTCAATCCTAAAAATTATCTTCATAATTAAATATTAATTACTACTTAAATTACTTCGTAGTTCGTCTGTTAATTATAATTTGTTATTCAGTGTTCATACGTAATTAACGAATAATTTAGTATTTAATTAACTTTTGTGTTCAACGGAAAGCATACCATACTCTTATTATTGCATAACAAATTTTGTCTGTCCTGACACGGTAAATAGACTACATTGAACTTAAAGTACTGTAGTGTAGTCCAAATAATATAAGGTCAACAGAGGAAAGACTATTGACTTTATACGTTTATAAACTGTAACAAATTAACGCATACCACTCTGTGCTAAACGTGTGACGATAATATTATACGTTACGCGATAATTTATTAGTAACGGCAATAGACGTCAATACGCGAATAAGTTTCAAGTACAAATAAGTTAAAAAGAAGACTATTATAATACATGATTTAGATACAAACGACTTGATGAAAGGATGAAAGTGATAAAACCGATCTTGGTTAAAATCCTGATAATTGATGTTATAGTTATAACAGTATCGTATGTACTGCCTTTACTCCGGGTAGCTAACTATTCTTATATCAAAGATTCGATGTTATGAAGCTTATTTCTACTCATCCTAATCTGGACCAGCGACTTGTTATTTTTAACACGCTTTTATTAGCTTGTGACGTATGTATGTATGTATGTAATGGAAACTTCGAACATGATTTTGACCCCCTTCAAAACGTCGGATTAAATCGAAATTTGGCATACTTATCAAGGACCGATGACAATTCAATATTTTAAACTAAAAAATAATTTGATTGACGCTTTTTTTACAATAAAATACATTCTTTTCTTTTTTACACTATTCTTAATACAAATGTAATAACATTTATTTTCTATTGTTTAGTTGGATTTTCTATAAAGCGTGTTTTTTAGTTTTTTTTTAAGGTCACATGTCGAGTCTATAAGTCCAAGTAAATCTTCAAACTCAAACTCAAAATTTTCTTCATTCAAATAATCTTTAACAAGCTCTTTTGAATCGTCGTGAATCTACCACGGCTTCGGAACGTTTTATCGCTGTGAAGAAGAAGCGGCGCAAGAAACTCCCTCGCATGGTGTATACTGCTGCTGTATGATGTATCTATAGCAAATTGTTATTGAAAGCGCCGCGCCGCTCCAATGAAGCAGTTGTTAACATGTTTACTTATATCGTAATAGTACATCACGAGTGTATTGTCACAGCGGTGCAGGTGCAACACTGGTGCCTTTGTTACGTCTTGTTTGCTTTACTATCCTGCCGTGATAATGTTCCCATTGCATTAGTTCCGCGATCCACGTGGCTTTGTTTGTATTCCTTCGAGCATAACAATGGAGTCGTTGTCATTATTATTGAATAAGTTCCATTAGTGGCCACCGAAGCGGTTTTATCGTTGACCTTTTGCCAAGGACGTGATAAAAGGCATTAGGTGGGCTTCGAATAAAAGTGGGCTCGGAAAGTAATCTTAACTAGTTCGCTCGCCCACGTTTCGTCACGGTAATATTTCACTGTAAGCAGAACGCACTTCGTTTCACGTAAAATTAATAATCTATACTAATATTATAAAGAGGAAAGATTTGATTGTTTGTTTGTTTGTAATCGATAAACTCAAAAACTACTGGACTGATTTTGAAAATTCTTTCACTAATAGGAAGCTACATTACTCCTGAGTGCTATAGGCTACTTTTTATCCCGGGGTAATATTTTTATTTCGGAAAGACTTTTCCACGCGGGCGGAGCCGCGGACAGAAGTCTATCTATACTAATATTATAAAGAGGAAAGATTTGTATGTAAGTATGTTTGTAACGAACAAACTCAAAAACTACTGAACGGATTTCGATGAAATTTGGCACACGGGTAGATTTTGTCCTGGATTAACACATAGGCTACTTTTTATCCCGGGAAAATAGTTTTATCCCAGAAAAACTTTTTCACGCGAAGCCGCGAGCAGCAGTCTAGTATGATATAATTTGCTTAAGTGTGCCCCTTTTATGGTTTTTATAGCATGCAGTACAAAAGCCATCAAATATAATCTTATGAATTAAGTACTTATTATAATAATACGTTTTGAGGCACGACTGCCTGTCTAGTGGTTTCACGTATCTTAAATACAGAACATTTTCAATACTAAGTAAGAAGTGGGAAACCGTCTCCTTTAACAGTAGTTTAATGTGATTGTTTCAGCTTGAGTAGCGCGGAGGAGAGCGACAAAATGCTGGATGGAAGACCGTCGGTGGCGTAAGAAAAATATATTTACTACATATATTATTCCTTTACGAGCTTAGGCTAGTCCTCTATGTCCCTCTATATTGTAAAACACGTACAAGTGGTATTTTTGATACATTTCCATCGACATTTATGTAACATAGAAATTATTTTTATGATAAGTCAGTTGCAAGACGGTTTTGTGTACTTATGTATCTAAAAATCTTCTTAATGTATCTTTAATGCCACACTTACGTGTTGTGTCCATAAATTTAAGATTGCATTTTGTGGTACAAATAGAAGTACTGGCGGTGAAAGTGTCTCACGGATATAGTTTGTTATTCGAGAATAATGTGTGCATGTCTGTGTGGATATACTTTATGTTTATGACGCACTTTATTTTAAAGTCCTTCTTTTTTGGTCCCTTTGAATGATAGAGTCTCCTTGGCTGCTTTAGATAAAAACATGCACGATCGTGTATATTACATAACGACATTTTAATGTAAGAGAATTTTGACAAGTATTCTTGTATGAAGTGTTCAGGTAACCTTATTTAACATTATAATATGAATACTGTAGGAATATATTCAATTAGACAATGTGTGCGGCCCTCAGGAGTGGTACACTCATTGCAATGTAGGTATGAAGCTTTGGTAAGATTTGTCATAATTGATATCGAATAATTAGTAAAAGACAAGTGGCCAAATTAACGTCCAGAATTATATTGTTTAATGTGGGTAGCTGTGTAAGATATGAAATATCAAAATTCACAAACATTGTTAAAAGTGTTACAAGATCTTATTCCATTGAAGATTATATATTTTTTTATATTATTGAATTCTCGCGCGAAACAAACTTTCCATAGTGTTTAGTTATTTAAGTGAATGTGCAAAAGACGTCATTTTATATTTTATTTAAATGTTTTTACATTGCGGTACATGTTATGTATTGCCATTGGTCATACGCAAAGTTTTGTTTTGTTGACACCGTCCTTTTTAGAAATAAGATAAATGTGTGTAATCGCGCGTGCAAGGCTCCTGCATTACGAATCGGATCCAACGGATTCTTTAAAGCATTTCATTTGCATAATTCTACATATTATTATAAGGCTTAATTGCATCAGCTTAAATATATATATGTCCGTTAGCGTTGCGATGCGATTATAAAAATATTATTTTCAATATATGTGGTTGTATATCATTCACGACCAAATTATTTATTTACGTACTTAACGTAGAAATATATCTACTAAACTTGTGTTTGTTTGGAGATATTCAAATGTCATAAACTTTCAATGAAATGTAATTATTTTATTTCTATTTTGATATTAATTTAAAGCTCTCTTTTGTATTGTAAACGAATTAGTATTAAAATATCATCACAATGTATGATTTAATTTTTTTGAAGGCGATACAAAGTATGAATTCTTATATAATAAGTAGGTACATACAATAAGTTAGTCAGGGTTATAAGCATCGGATTATTTAATGAAGAAAAATATTGACAATATTCATTCTGTAATGAACATACATTCATCATTATTGTGATTGTTGGAATTAATACTAGTACCATTCATATAAATTATCATTATAACAAAAAGTTATACCATATGGAAGGAATTTAATTATGTAAACAAATAGAACCTTGTTTTCGCATATCTTTGTTCGTCTGTCAGTTACATCGAATACAGTAAAGATAATTATTAAAATGCGGCTAAATATTTGTTCACATTTAGTTTTATCCTCTCCAGAATATGGTATAAAGTATGTGTTTTCAAATTGTGTGTGCTGTGGAGGATTGTATAGTTAATTAATTTTGTTAGTCTGAGTACAATTATTTGTATTATATACTACAACCATAAAATTGGGCTGTATTTTAAAATTCTTTGCGATATCGTACTTACTTACTATTAAATCGCATCATTGTGTAACTATATTATTATTCATAATATATTCTCTTTCAAGTTTATCGTGTACATCAGTACTTTAGTACACCTTCCGTCTATTCTTCTGTTTCATTATATTGTCTGTTATCTTTATTACTCCTTAAGGCGTGATAAAATTAATTTCATATTTTAAATTGTAAAACTATTTATTTTTTGTTCGACAGATGAAAAAATATTTTTTATGACAAAGGTGCAGTTTTTTTTCTTAGAATTGGATTTTGAATAATTTACAAATTTAAGTGCAATAAAATATGTAAAACCAATGTTACAGTTATTGAAAGAAATACTACATCCGTTTTTTTTTAATTCCTGTGTACAACATTGTATTAAGTACTTAGTATTATCTATCAAATGTTTCAGTAAAATAAAAATTCCAGACTTAACTCTGTGTTTTTACTTTTTATGCTCTTTTTGCTTATCTGAACTCAACTGATTAATGTTTTTTTTTCGAATTTAACTCCTAGGGCACATAGTTCGCAGAACTGCCGGTAGAACGAAAAAAGTTCTCGAGTGGAGACCACGTACCGGCAACCGCAGCGTTCGACGTTCACCCGCAAGGTGGATAGACACACACTCACGCGTTTTATCCCTGAACGGGTAGGCAGAGGCGCAACTAAGTGCACCCACTTTTCGCCGTGCGTATTCCGTCCCATGATGTGATAGGGGGCGAGCCTATCGCCATTATCGGGCACAATTTTCTGACTCCGGGCTGACACTGAATAGAAAAATCCAATATCACTATGCCCGACCCGGGGATCGAACCCGAGACCTCAGCACTGCAGTCGTACCTTAATACAACTACGCCACCGAAGCAGTCGAGGTGGATAGATAATCAATAGAATATTATGACTATGGTGGGACCACCTAATCTCGACGCTATCTATGGCTATATTTAGACATGAATCTAGCTATGTAAAGATAATGAAATGGAAAGAAGAAATAATAATATATACTACGAAAAATTACCGTTAGTTGCTATACCTAAACAATACACATTTTATTAAAGGAGATGTCAGCTTTTTGTTGGGCCTTAAAATCTAACCAGGCTAAAACTTAATGATATTAAAGGGGCAAAAATATGGATTTTGGAGCCATTAAAAAAATATTTTTTATTTTGTTGTTTTTGGACATGTCCTTTAATCCTTCTAATATTATAAAAGCGAAAGTTTGTAAGAATGTATGGATGTTTGGTAATCTTTCATGCAAAAACTACTGAACGGATTTCGATGAAATTTAGCACACAGGTAGATCATGTCTTGGATTAACATATAGGATACTTTTTATCCCAGGAAAATATAAAGCGGGACTTTTTTATCCCGGAAAAACTTTTTAACGCAGGTGGAGCTGCGGGCAAAATTTAGTAATATATATTTGCCAGAGCTCCATTTAGCCCTTACAACCGATGTTATAACCGTTTTCTTTGTAATAAATATATTAAATCTTTGTTATAGAATTAAGCTAAAAAAATCTCCATGTTTCTAAATTACATCTTAATTTTCATACTAATTAATAAATATTCTAAAGGCCTGTTTCACAGGTTTCAAGCATTTTGCAGTTATCTTATTAAACACTTGACCGTTATTTGAAGCTTACTAGATTGAGATAGGCACTTCCTGTTTTCCGTTTCCTCTACCTTCCCTTTCACTTTATCTATCTGTCTCGCTCGCACATCCGTTCTCCCACCAGGCCACCGCCCCACCAAAGGTGTGCTCAGTGGTGGTCGGTGTTCTAGGAATCATTGGCGTCAAGTTTTCCGTTGAGTGCAGTCGTCTACTAAAACACGGTGCAGTTTCAATATACAAAGTGAAATAAGTAATAAAAGTGTTTACTGCTGTGTTTTAGTGACTTCTTTCGGTCTAAACCGTAAGTAAGAAAACTTGCATAAATTATACCTTTCCTTATACTTTTTCATATATTACTATTTTAAAAAAAGAAATAATTATAACGGTGTTACCGTTCGTTTTCAAATATATTATTTTATTCTTTAGGAAAAGTGCTGTACTACTAAGTACTAGTACTCACTAGTCTTTGATTAAGATGGATCTTTGGTAGTATAGTGGTCAGTATCCCTGCGCGGGAAACCGGGGTTCGATTCCCGCCGGAGAACCACATTGCGTCGTCATTAAACAAAGAGTAGGTCGTCCTTTCCTAGTGACGATAGTAGTTATAATACTGATTCCAACGATCCAAGATCCTCGTCAGCACCGCTATAGTAGAGAACGGCGGGGTAAAACTAATGCAATCGCTTTTATGTCTGTAATACAGGCTGCCCTAGCAGCAGCCAGAAATACCTACTTGTTGTAGCCCAACAGGAGTTGAATAACACTGATGAGGACATATTATTGGATCAGGATTGTAGATTATTATATTATGATTATGAGCCGGACGGCGTAAAATCTAGCGACCTTAATTAATTTAAGTTTGAAATTCAGGTTAAATTAAAGGATCCTTCTAGCTTCTGAAGAATCCTGAATGTTACTTTAAGCTGCTAAAATTTTAGCATTCCGACAAATGTGAGTGGTCTGAGGTTAAGTACGTAGAGGCGCAAATCATATAATACACAACGGTATTTAGCTTATGCTGATAAAGCTTACGGTGCTCTGACAATTGCATACTTAAGCAACAAGAAGTCTTACAGATTAAGAATTTAGAATTTGACTGATCTCATCACATGGTCTCGTCACTCCGACAATATAGTACCAGAGCAGTTACATAACAAGATAGTTGAGCTATTTTCGGAAGGGGAATATCAAAAGGTTCCTTCCGACTTCCTACAACTGATCTTTGACCACCATGCACATTATTCTTAGAAAGGGTAAATAAAGACAATCACTACCCCTCGCAGGGGTCGGTAAATTGTTTCAGTGCCCTCGCAGGGTGCGTTTCATGCATGTTGTACAACGCCATGCACACAACTCTCGTAGAGTTATGGTCGTAGAAATGGAGGTTTTATAAAGACGGTTTTTACCTCCAAATAAAGGCAGTGGCTATAAACCTGTTTCACAAACACTGGGTTAATATTACCAATCACTACCCCTCGCAGGGGTCGGTAAATTGTTTCAGTGCCCTCGCAGGGTGCGTTTCATGCATGTTGTACAACGCCATGCACACAACTCTCGCAGAGTTGTGGTCTTAGAAATGGAGGTTTTATAAAGACGGTTTTTTACCTCCAAATAAAGGCAGTGGCTATAAACCTGTTTCGCAAACAGTGGGTTAATATTACCAATCACAACCCCTCGCAGGAGTCAGCAAAATTTTTTTCGTACCCTCGTAGGGTGCACATCATGCATGTTATACTGCGCCATGCACACACTCCTGCAGAGTTGTAGTCATAACCACTCCACTTTTATCTGTAAACATTACCGACGCCCACAAGGTAACGGTAATAACAATAGTGGTCAATGTGGTGATAGACATAATACACATGGATTCATTTGTCCACGTGGTGGTAAACAGTGACAAGAGCCGGTCAAGAATACTAAGAAGCCCAACACGGCCCACGACTACCAAGCGGTAAAAGAGAGGAGTTTCTGCCTACTTCAAAGCGGGCCAGTTGAAGTGTTTTGTCGATCGATGGAAGTAGCTGGGAGCGTCAGACACCTTGCTGCGCATAATAACAGGCTATCGCATACCTTTTCTGAGAAAAAAAAAAAAAAAAAAAAAAAAAAAAAAAAAAAAAAAAAAAAAAAACCCCTTTTGCTCTACCTAATTTACGGAAGCCATTTGTAAAAGTGGAATCTCTAGAAATGTGTGCATTTATTACGGAGATGTTATTTAAAAGTGTTCTGATGGTTGTCACTGGTCTCCAACCTTTACATCGACAATGTCTCTGATTCCCAAGAACGAGGGCAGTAATCGACAAATTGTCAATGTTAAACAATTGTGTTTACACGGAACCCTTCAGGTTGATAAACATATGTAGTGTCTCAGATTTCCTATAACCAGGCGACTGGCTTTGTAAAGTAGATCTTTCCCAGGCCTATTTCTACCAGCCTATCTCCCTATCACGTTGGGGTTTCTGCGATTTATTTACCGCGGAAATGACTGAAAATGACCTGCCTGCCGTTTGGACTCTGCAGCCAAAGGTTTTGCGTCTTTAATCAATGGGTGGCACACACCTTAAGACTTGAACGTGTTCGAATACTTGTTTCTTTCCAAAGTATGCTATTCAATTAAGATTTGCAAATTCTTCGAGTCCACACCCAAAAGTGTTAGACCGTTTACATTTATTAGGTTGGCGAACGAATTCACAAAGGTTAGTCACGTCCACCTGCAAAAGTCTTATATTTCTATGAGTTTTGTGATATCCATGGTTGAACAAGCAATCATTGCCACCGGAAAAGATCTTCCTCGTAACACAAAAAGTACTGGATTTACTGCGAAAGGCCACGATATCAGTAAAGCAACTACATAGTCTGGTTGGGCTTCTAAAATTTGCCAGTGTTAACTGTCCCTCAGAGCAGGCTTAATTTTCGAAACATTCGTATCTTTTTGAACAAACTCTTTAAATAAGCTCCTGGCTGTACCTATGTTCTAACCATGGAGGTGCGCGAGTTATTAAAATGGTGGCATCCAAATTGCCATGTGTCTTCTCGGTTCCATTATCAACCACCGTTGACCACATAATTTTCCGCCAGAGGCGCCTCAGGTATAGCGTGGGGAGCTCAGCTCGACAGCCGCCCAATGTCGGGCTTATGGATCAAACAAGAACGACATCTCCATTGCAATCAATGCGCTGCTCACAATACTGAAGGTCATAAGTTAACAAGACCAATATCTGAGCGTACCCAAGGTTCTAGTACAATGCGACAACAAGACGTAGCATTATTGTGAAACGAGGGGGGGGGGGACCAAGTCTTACCCTTAGACCCTCGATTCAGTTAATCAAAGAACTGTTTCATATTCTGGACAACTTCCAGATCATTCTCGAAATTTAATACATTCCAGGAATGTACAACAGTCACGCAGACCAATTGTCGCCTTGTCGACGTGCCCCAGGCTGGCATCTATTTCAGTGTACAGAAAATATCGAAAAGTTTGGGCTTTCCGTGATAGATCTATTTGCGTCAGAACGAGCGAAGGTGGTAAGCAACTATGTATCTTTGCACCTGAACGACGTTCGCGCGATTTACCACGATGCATTCTCCAGAAACTGGATTTACCCACGAGTCTGACTATTTCCATCCCTAGTGTTACAGCACCTCAATTCAGAATCTGATATTGTCCTCCTGGTTATACCGAGGTGGGACAGAGTATTCTGGAGATAAGACCCAAGAACCCGAGCGCTGGCGCCCCGGATCACGATCAAGGAACCTTAGTTACACCTGATAGACAGTGACCGACTTCCCACCCCCCAAAAATTCAAGCGATGACATTGAAAGTATGGAAATGTGGGGGTAGTCATGGAATTTAATCCTTCAACGCCCGCGATGGACACCGGTGTCCATTAATATAAGGAAATTAGCTTATAGCTATATATAAGCGGGCGTTGACGGGTAGATTAAAGTTCAAATAGAACTTTTATAATCTTCTGGCGTCCTTCTACCAAAAAGATAATATGAAGTTGTATGGTCTCGAGGGCTGAACTGAACTAAAAAAAAAAAAAAAAAAAAAAACATAAAGTAGAGCCTTTAGAACCCACGGGTCGAAGTTTAGCACGTTTTGTTGTAAATGGATTTGCTTACAACATTATTTTGTTACACAAGTCTGCATTCTGCACGCTGAATTATTATAACAATGGTGGTAGTCTAAGTTCGCACGCCTTCGTCCAACATATCCTGAACTCTAATCTATGATATGGAACGTAGATAAGTTAGTTACGCTTTTGAATAGTCTTGACAATGAAAATGCTGTATTTGCGACACGCAGACAACTACAACGCTATTACTTCTTTGCTCCGGCAGAAGAGTTCACGATTTGACATTGTTTGCAGTCTAATCCAAACAATTGTCTGTAGATTGTAAAAATTTGATCCTATGGCCCATGTATGGCTCAATAGCAGATACTGCTACTTATAGACAATCAGGCGCGAAATTGTCTCCTAACCTAACTAAGAACAAGAATATGGACCCAGTATTCTGGGTAAAACGTAGGTACTATATTTATTTTGGAAGAAAAGCGTAGATTGGGAAACTGTACTAATTTATTTATTAATATTAGAGGTTCACCAAAGCCTGTCTCCCGTACAGTTATAGCCGGCTAGGTAAAATCCATATTGTTAGAAACGGAGTAGTGAATTCTTTAGGGAGCATACGATCGGCTTCCAAAAACTGGATTCATAATTTGTCCTTCAGATGAGATTCTTGCAAAGGTCTCTACTGGAGACCACAAAATACATTCACCCGTTTCTAACGTAAGGAAGTAATATCTAAAAATAATAGTAGCTGTGAAATCGTTAATTTGTTTAAAGCAGCTGATTAAATTCGAGTATGTCTGTATAGGTACTCGTAACATTTTATACATACGAATATCATAGTCCATACAATACCATTTTGGATGCGTATTTACATTTGTAAGTAATCCTTTTTCTCGCACATATGGATTATTAAACTAATCTAATGTATACTTGGCATAACATATTTTCTTTCAAAATAGGATCATCATCAATATTTCATCACATTGGCGTCATGCCCCACCAGGCGATAACAGACACGTCTCAATCTAGTAAGCTTCAAATAACGGTCAAGTGTTTAATAGAGGTGTTTTACCTGAAAATAAAACACATATTAAATACTTACCTTATTTGAAGCTTACATTTCAATTTCTGCCTGGTAGATTATCGACTCAATGATTCCTAGAACACCGACCACCACTGAGCACACCTTTGGTGGGGCGGTGGCCTGGTGGGAGAACGGATGTGCGAGCGAGACAGATAGATAAAGTGAAAGGGAAGGTAGAGGAAACGGAAAACAGGAAGTGCCTATCTCAATCTAGTAAGCTTCAAATAAGGTAAGTATTTAATATGTGTTTTATTTTCAGGTAAAACACCTCTATTAAACAGCTAATGTAGATTGTACTCATTTTAGATTTTGAGCATAGTCAATGATATTGAAATATAAATAGATTAGACACACTAGAGTGACTTTTGTATTTCGTTGGCTTATACATATTACATTTATGTGACGAATAGTGTTTTATCAGCAAGCGGTGAAGTCGGCTCTTAGATATTCTAAAGTTTAGTTAAGAATCTAAACTGTAAGTTATAAAACGCAAAGACAACAGGATGCGAGATACTTGAGTTTTATAAATACTAAACTCAACAATACTGGCAGTTTTCTTAAATAAAAGTGGTACAGCAAAAAATATAAATAAAATAGACAAATAAGAAATCAAACTTTATATTGAATAAAATAACAAGATCATGGTACCAGTTGCAGTTATAAAATTGATAATACAAAGCATAAACTTAAAGCTAATCAGTCTCTGGTTGTGCGGCGCCACCACGGCACGCCGGTCACGTCTTCCTCGCACAGTGTCACCGTCGGCCTGCGCAAGAAAACACCACATCATATTAAATGTTTTTGAGTAATAAATGGCATTTTATACGTTTCTTTGTCAGTACAAGCATATACGAGCCATGGACTGAGACCTGAACTTAATTTACAATTTAGGCAGTTTTTTTTCTAATGCCTGATTTCATAATTATTCGCCTTTAGGTTGAAGTTGAGTCGACCCGACTTGCTTCTTCGCCTCTCAGATATTAAGAATATACAGTAGTTTTAAACTGGTTACCTGTACACTTGAGTGAGTGGTAATGTTGATGTCAACAATGGGCAAGCTGGGGCTGGCAGTTCCTGGAAACATTCCCGAATCAATAAAAAGTGTATGTGTACTTATTTACACGCGTTAGAAGTTATACTTCTTTGGCGTAACAAGATAAAAATCTTTTTAAAAAAAAAATCTTTCACCTTATTCTACGTTCAAAATTCAAAACTAAAATATTGACTATAGCTAACTTCAGGGTGTCGGATTTTCGTGACGATGTGCGCGCGCATCGTAAAAATTTACTCTCATCATATTACCCTAACGCGCCAAAATAAGTATAACTTCAAAAATTTAATAACTGATTTAGTTTTTTTAAACATCAAAATATATTTGATTTGAAAATAAAAAACATTAAATATTAAGTAAGTAAACACTTAAAAAATAGTGTATTAATAAAGCTAGTAGACCCACAATACATAAAACTTTTGCTATATTTTTACGATAAAATTCTTGTCTCACATCATATTTATAATTAACGTTAAATCATAATTATTCGCTGTGGCGTGCAACCAAGAACTTCAAGCGCCCAAAGAACCACATCCCACCATTGAGAAGACAAGATGGAGTCTGGGCTAGAACTGAAGTTGATAAAGCAAAAGTATTCGCTGAACATCTGGAAAAGGTATTTACACCACTACCTTGTACCGACCCACAAAAGGACGACGAAATAACCGACTACCTACAAATACCTAGTCAACTATGCCTACCATTAAAGGCTGTAAGTCCTAGCGAAATATACCGTGAGATAAAGTATCTACCATCCAAGAAAGCGCCGGGGTATGATCTATTGGATTCCATACTTTTGAGAAATCTTCCGAAGAAAGGAATAATGTTCCTAGTGAATCTTTTCAATTCATGTCTAAGGCTGTCCCACTATCCATTTCAGTGGAAATTAGCTCAAGTAGTTATGATTCTTAAACCAGGAAAGCAGCCCGAAGAAGTCTCATCCTACAGACCAATTAGTCTTCTCCCGCTTATTGGAAAACTCTTCGAAAAACTTATTCTTAATAGAATGCGATGTCACCTAAATCCTATTCTTCCTGGGCACCAATTTGGATTCAGACAAAACCATGGAACCATTGAGCAAGTCCATAGACTGATAGATACCATCAGCTATGCGCTGGAAAATAAGAAATACTGCTCGGCTGTTTTTCTAGACATAAGCCAAGCTTTCGATAGAGTCTGGCATGATGGTCTATTGTTTAAGATAAAAAAAAAACCTTCCTCATGCCTTCTACCTCATACTAAAAAGCTACCTAGACAAAAGATGCTTTGAGGTTAAATTGAACAACACTACGTCAGATTTGTATGAAATAAAGTCAGGAGTACCCCAGGGGAGCATCTTGGAGCCCATACTGTATCTCATTTACACAGCTGACATCCCTGTTGATGACAACATCTTTATTGCCACGTACGCTGATGATACTGCAATAACTTCGGTAAACGCCAACCCAGAAACAGCATCAGCTAATTTACAAAAACACATTACAGAGATTGAAAAGTGGTTGAAAACATGGAGAATAAAGGCTAATCAAAGCAAATCAGCTCACGTCACTTTTACACTACGAAAAGGCGACTGCCCACCAATCACACTGAACGGAGAAAAAATTCCACACGACGACACCGCGAAATACCTAGGCATGCATTTAGATAGAAGGCTGACCTGGCAGAAACACATCTGGAACAAAAGAAAAGCTCTAGATGCTAAACTTAGATCCATGTATTGGTTGATTGGTAAAAGATCGCAGTTAACCAATGAAGGCAAAATGGCAATTTACAAAACTATACTGAAGCCAGTATGGACATATGGAATAGAGCTCTGGGGAACAGCAAGTAACAGCAACATTGAAATTTTAGAAAGATTTCAGACTAAAGCTATTAGATCCATGTTCAAAATACCAAAATGCATCCACAACAAATATATTCTGCATGACTTAAGGCTTAACACCGTGAAACAAGAAATCGCAGTTCGTAGCCAAAACTATCAACGAAAATTAACAACACATGTTAATGCCTTAGCTGCTAAACTTTCGGGTGCTGGAAGTGTTATTCACACAAGATTAAGGAGGAACAGCGTTCCTAGCCTTACGAGTCGGTTTACCATAGAATAGTGGGAGTCAAATCCTCACTGCGTAAGAAAAACAAAAAACAGGCAAAGTCCAGACAAACGAATAGCTAAATGTCAATGACAGATTGCAATGTTGAGCAGGATTCAAAAAAGAAAAAAAAAACAAACATTAAATCATCATTGTAAAATATCTGTAATTTCCACAACTGACCTGTATGGGCTGCATGGGTATGTGCATGTTGGCGCGCAGTTTCCGCTGGCGGATCTCGCGCCGCACGCAACACTGCACGCCGAGCAGCACGCAGCACACACACGAGGAGAGGCATCCTGGAAAACAAATTACATCATCAGTATGTAATGTTATGGTTGTCGGCTCCACTTAGCATATACATATAAAACATCAGTATGACAATTAACTTTCCTCTAGATAGGACAAACAGAGACTATCTTGATTATAGATAGTTTAAAGTTACTGCACTGAAACTTAAATTGTGTCAACCTTTTGTCGTAACATATATCTGTGCCACCATGCACAAGATGTGACTTGATGAATAAAAATTAGCATCGACTATAATGAATAGATATCATTGAATTAAATATGTAGGTAGTAATAGTATAAACATGTATATGAGAAAGTTGTATATATTTTTGGAGCTTCTTACCTATGTACACTAAAACTCCTAGGTCACCATTGCGGTTTGTGCGTCTTAATACAATTCCAGCTATACACAGTGATATACCAGTCAATATGCCGACTACAAATATCACCTGAAAAAAAATTGTTTATAAATAAATTTTCTAACAAAGTATGTCATTAAAGTTGAAAAATTTCTAAACATTCATAAATTTAAAAATCAAATACATTGCATATTATCTTCCAACACAAGTATACATATGGGTCAAATACCTAATAAATTATAGTTTAGAGTTCATCAATATTCAACCCTTTAATATAATTAACCCGTCAACGCCTGCTTATATATAGTTATAAGCTAATTTCCTTATCAAAATTGACACCAGTGTCCACTGCGGGCGTTGAAGGATTACCAAAGAACATACAAAATACATGCACATCTTAGACTACAGTTGTTAAATAATAACTATCATTAATTCTAAATTTTAAAATATGTACGACACACTCACCTGTAAAATATAATAGCACACATACTCAAACCCAGGACAGTGACCACCACAGGCTCCTATAATAGGTACTTCAGGACTAACGGACGGTATGGGTGGCACTGGTGACCTACTAATAGTGTGGGTGTGAGGTTCTGGCTCACACAGAGGTAGCGAGAATGCTGAAGTACACTGCGGGAATGTGTATGCTCCAGGTGGTGATCCCCTCACAGGAACTCTCTCACCCTTCTTGTAACTACCATACCATGTTGATGCACCATATGGTGACTGATATACAGGTGATGGGGGACCATAATCTTTAATAGTACCATTGTAATAATGTGGCATCTGGAAATAATTTTTATTTGATAACATTACACTATCTGAAGTCACTATAATATTGCTAGGAGAAATGAAATCTCCTCATGAGGAAATCTTGTGGATTTATAAGATTGTTGAGATAATTTTAAATGAGACTTCCAACAAAATACTGAAATTAATAGTTTTTTCTAGTAACCCATCCAAACATAAAACATAGACATCAAATATAATATGATGATAATTATTGAATTCAACATCAGCCACATGATGTCCATTACTGAACATAGGCCTCCCATAAAGATTTTCAGACCGAACTGTCAAAAGCCACCTGCATTCAGCGTATTTCTGTGACCTTTAGTTGTCTGTCCACCTTGCAGGTGGACGTCCAGTGCTGTACTTACCAGTATTTGGTCTTCACTCAAGAACTTTTTTGCCCCACCTACTGTCAGTTCTAAGAACTATGTGCCCTGTCCTCTGCCACGGTAGTTTCTTAATGTTACATTTAATTAATGCATAATCAAAAATTGGCATTTGTAAGTAATTTGGATTGCATTATATTATAGAATGAAGGAACCAATTTCTTTCTAAATCAGCATTTTTTTTATACTCTTACATTTATTTATACTATTATTATAAAGCCAAAGAGTTTGTTTGGTTGAATGCGCTAATCTCAGGAACTACTAAACTGATATTGAAAATTCTTTCACTAACACATGGCTACATTACTCCTGAGTGATATAGGCTACGTTTTCTCCCGGGAAAATATTTTTATCCCACAAAAAAATCACGCGGCCGGAGCCGCGAGCAATACTAGTTATAATACTCTACAAAACTTTTAGTCGAGCATAAATTATTACCTCTAAAATCACATTTTTCATAAAACTATAGGTACGTACATGGTAGGCATTGTCGGATGTAGAACTGTCCGTGCCCGTGACTTGATACACCGGCGTGTTAATATTCTCCGCCCACGGGTACTTCGCTCTTTGTTCTATAGCGCACGCAAACTGTTGGTCACTCCTCGGTACCATTGTCGTCTGGTAAGGGTGAACACTTCGCGGCGACAATTGCTGCTTAAACATTTTCTGAGATCCTGTTACCTAAATGTAAACAGTTCAATAAAAAATAATTTAGGACGACTAGGACATGTCACACTAGTTAATACTCAAGTCGATACAAGTGAATGCCGCTTACCTCATATTATATGAAATTAATTCAAAGAGTTAAACCAAGTTAAACAATTTTACATTAATTTTCTGTTATATGTAACTATTTATCATTGTTTTCATAAAATATTTCGCAAAACGTATAACGAATACAAGCAGCGTGCCATATTTATTTACCCAGAAACAAAACTCTACAGACAATATTAGATAGATGAATAGATCTCATGAATCTCATTGTCTGCGATTTTGGGGTATGTCAGTCAAAGTGATTGTCAGATGCTTGTCATATTTAAATATAGTTTCTTTGAATTACCAGAAGATAGCACTAAACTTACATTTCAAAATAGTTCAAAACAGTAAAATATCTTTTGTTGCAACCTTGTTTAGTTTTCCGGTTTTGACATTTTTAAAAATCTTTTCTTTTGTTTGTGTGCGCCAAATTGACACCGTCAATCAATTAATTGATTATATATATTTTGTTGCAATAAAAAATAATAATAGTATTTGAAAGGGAAATTACAAACATATTTTGCCTGTATTAATTATTACGGTAAGTAAATTATTTTTTTGCTTAAATTTAATAGGTATAATATTATGTCACTTAAAATAAACCCCTGTTTTCTTTTCATGCATTTGATTCTCACGCTATCGCTAAATATAATTGTGTTATTATTCTAAGTAAATATGTCGAAAAATACGATTACATTTTATTTGCAATACCTAAATAATTATTGATATCTTTCTTTACATGTAAGTTTTATTGTTTTAAATTGCATTTATTTTCAAATTTTAACAAATTTGTTTCATTTTATTACAGGCACAGATGCCCATCCATTCTCATAATCCTAAAATAAAATAGAATTTTGGCGCAAATATGTGGATAATAATACAGAAAAAGCGTTCGATACTGTAAAAAACCACCACGAGTACACCAGAATATATGGTTATGAGTTTATCCTGCACTCAGTTTGAATCTGGGGGCACGGCAGTGCCCGCACCAAGTCGAGCAAACAAGCGGTAAGTATATATATTGGTAATATGTCGGCGCCAGGCGGAGGTGCTAGAGAAACATATTAAAATTAAGCTAAAATTTAATTTATATTTGAATTATCGTTTAGGAATTTTATAAGTTATGTTTTCATATTATAAAACTCATAATAAAGATTTTTAGTTGTAAGAAGTAACTTAAATCAATGCCAATTTATGCCATTCATTTATTTCGTTCATCGGAATATTATAATAGGTTTCTTTTTTGACAATATATGGCAATCTACGCATAAGCCGATAATAATATTAAAATACAGTAAGTTTGTGGTTAACATGTTTGTATTGATCGTATAAATAAATAAAACATGATTATCATGCTGATATTGCTTCTTTGACTTACATTTTGTTCATAATTTATTATTACTCTATAAAAACACGCAATTAAACGCAGTCGCGTAAAAACATTTTGATAGTAATTAAGTTTTGTTTAACTAACCACCCTATTACTCTCAAAAGTGTATTTATGGTTAGTGATAGTGATATACTGTAAATAAGTGATCTAAGAGATTTCATTACGATGGCGCGGCAGATACAGATTGCTTTAATTAATGTTAACTGGAAATATAATTTTCTTTGGCTTGCTGTCACGCAATCTACTTTTAGAACCCTTATTTTGCAGTGTATTTAACAATCACTGTAAACAAAAATATTAAGCAAGAGATTGTGGTGCCACCTGCAGGATTTTAGCAGCAATAAAACATCATCAGTGGCCTCTGTTGGTAATTTTTGAAGTCATGCCATAATTTGACAGTTGTTGATTGGCAGAAAAAGGGTACAAGTAGGTTCTCTATTTCAGTAGTATTATAATTCTCTTTGGGTAAGTATATAAGCTTCTTGTCTGAAGTTGTCTGCAAGGAACTAGATTCTTGCTTGTCTGCGATGATAGACTTCATTCATTCTCTTCATTCCGATCTCTCTTATCTCTGGTAGTTTTTTAGTCTATGCCTGTTGACTATTTGAGTAGTGATGGGCAATAATGAATGTTAGGCTTAGTAATTGTATACTTCATTTCAATAATCGATAATAATATTCATTTATGTGTTCATAAGTAATGCCTATTACCATTTATTCAGCCAGATCTCTTTAATTTCTTAATGAAGATGAAATAAGCTAGGTACCATTACCATCATATTTTATAATTTTAAGGGATGGGCACGAGATATTGCAAAATATAATCGAATAAATAATTTACATCTTATGTTACGGCACTACATTTGTCATAAGCGTTGTTCATGTTCATTGACCATTGTTCACATTTCAATCTTCATTTAATTTTCTCTCTAGCGAGTTTTCGACTATAATTTTAAATAATTAGTACTTTGTACTGCTTTGTAGCAATACTATTTAGATGAAAGATCAATATGTGGTCAATTCTCTAATGTTAACTTTTATAAACATAAAAGAAGTGACTTTGAATTTGAGTTGAAAGAAGGAAATGAAGAAAGAAATAATATTTGGAAATGCTTACCGGGAAAACTTCTGTTTCAAATCATAGCAGCGAATTTATATAATCGGTATGAAAATCAAATTCAAAGATAATTAACTATGATCTTTACAACAAATGCGGTCGGCATCATGAACGAGGATAATACATTGGGTCCCACAGCCAATAATTTTTGCAGGGATTACATTCGCGGATGTTGCACTCGGGAAAATTGCAGATACATACACGAGATACCGCCAAAACCTTTTTTAAAAGAACTCTTTCGTTTCTGCCACGATTTTCAAAATAAAGGATGTTATAGAGTCAACTGCAAATTTATACACAGCACAGTGGAAGATGAGGAGCATTTCTATACGTCGGGAGCATTTCCGCGCGACCCGCGTACCATACCCGTCTGCCAAGCGTACATACACGGATCTTGTGCAAACAAAGAATGCAAGTATGTTCACCCACCTGAAGTAGGCACTGAAGTCATTTCAGTTCATACTATCCCACCTCCACAGTTCAATCGCCCGCCGCCACCAATCAGAGATGATGACTCCCCCCCAGAGGCCAAATTTAGAAGGTTTGCATTTGAAGAAAATCATATGTTAACCGCAACAAATATGTGCCTCAATTGTGAGACATTGGATCACAAAGTGAAATTATTACATGATAATATAAGCGTGTTGTTAAAAAAGGTGACTGATTTAACGGAGAAGAATGTTCAGCTCACTTCCATGAATGAATTTTTATTGGAGCAAACAGCTTCAATTAGGACTGACCAACCTTGTGTGATCACATCTAGACATGGCAATTCAGCACCTGTCTCCTTGGCAACAGTGAGTGTTACTCCTGTTGTTAGTCTGGCAGGGGCGTTGCCTGCCTTGGTACCTGCAGCAGCTACATCTAATTTGGCCTTAGCACCAGCTGCATCAAGGGCACAACTACTGACTCCCGCTCCTCAGATACTCACTGTTAGCACAACACAACAACTTGTAGGAAACTCTGGGGCCCTTATTGTTACTAGTGCTGGTGCTCAGCAGCTTATGCAGGTTAGTGACTCTGGTACACTGATGGGTGGTGGACAGACAGTTGTAGCTGTGCCTGCACAGTTAACTTTGGCACCACCTGCTCAGCAGTTAATGGGTAATGCATCTCAGAGTGCAGTGCAGCAGTTAGTTCAGCAGTCAGCTCTACAGCCTCAGCTTGCACCGCAGCATCAAGCACAACAATATGCTACTCAACAGTCTGTTCAACACTTAGCTGCAGCACAGCAGTCTGCGCAACACCTGGCTCAACAGTCGGCTCAACATTTAGCTGCCCAACAATCCGCTCAGCACTTAGCTGCACAACAGTCCGCTCAACATTTGGCTGCTCAACAGTCAGCACAACATTTGGCTGCACAGCAGAATGCACAACATTTAGCAGCTCAACAAAATGCACAACATTTAGCTGCCCAGCAGTCTGCTCAGCATTTGGCTGCAGCTGCACAACAATCGGCGCAACAGCTTGCTGCAGCAGCTCAACAATCGGCTCAACAAATTGTAGCTCAGCAGTCAGCACAACAACTAGCTGCTCAACAATCACAGCAACAGTTGGTACCATCAGCACAGCAGCTTGTGCATCAAACATCAACTCAGCAAATAACCATCTCAAGCACTAGTCAACCAATGGCTTTGCCTAACTCACAGGCTCAGCCTATTACATTCCCTATTATATCCCAAAGCATATTGCCGCACTGAGATATACTTGGGTTCACTATGTTTTATGGAATGTGACTATGATATAGCATTAAGCATTATTAGAATTCTAAGTCATGTAATATGTTTGCTTGATTTAAGCAATAACACTTTACTCAAGTAGTACTCTGGTAAATTTTATGTTAATTTAAAGAATCTACATTTTGTTGTTGCTAATTTAGAATGTCCAGTGTGTAGTTTGTTTATATAGTATACATAGGAGGTTACAAAAATAGTGGTAACTGCCTTGGTGGCATAGTTGTATTATGATACGACTGCAGTGCTGAGGCCTCGGGTTCGATTCCCAGGTTGGGTAAAGTGATATGGGGTTTTCTACTCAGTATGAGCCTGGAGTCTGAAAATATGCCCGGTAAATGACAGTAGGCCTGCCCCCTATTACATGGGATCTAGCATAGCTGGCGAAATGTGGGTATGATACACCTCTGCCTACCCCTGAAAAGGGAAAAAAGGTTTGATGCTATGTATGGATGTAACAATGGTTAACATTGCTATGTTGGTAAGATTGTAGTTATAATTATGTCTGAAACAGTATTTTCATGATGTTTAAGTAATTATAAAAGGGCACTACAGTTTTTGTAAAATGGCTTTCGGCTTTGGGGTAAAGTAACTGTCATTCTAGATTTTGGTATGAGATATAGCTGACATGCAGCATAGTTATTTTTTAAATGCTGATATAATGCATTGTTTATAAATTCACTTGTCTTTTTGTGTAGGATAATCAAACAAATTCATTAATATTTTTTCCAGATCAGATTTAATACACACTTGTTTGAATTTGTATTTATTTAAATGTAAATAATATTAACTATCCCTGCATTATCTTGTATCCAATGAAACCTGCAGTATACTTGTCTAAATTGAATTATGGATATACAAACTGGAACTGGTTGTCTGAGCAGTAAATTTGTAACTTGAAGGAAATGAAAAACATGTGTCATGAAATTTTGTATTGGTTAAATATAGATGTTTTAAGTTTAGATTGGGTTTCAAGTTGCTTATTTCAACCTAAATACAGACTCAAGTATTTTAATAAAAATCGCACATTTTCGCAGACATAATGGTTGTGTATGTATACAATTCCTTTTATGAATGAATAATCAACATACTGTCTAGATACAATATATTATGTTATAACTTGTAGGATCTTTAAAAAATATATCAAATTTTAGCTCATGCATATGAAGGTAAATTTTTTGTGTTCCTTATATTCATTCAACATTGTCATTATACATCTTCAGTGATCTTTGATAATGTGCTGTAAAACTAATTAGGTAAATTATTTTTACTATTAAAAGGACTGATTCCATAAAGCTGTGTTTTAAAATATTCTTCATAATTTTAGTTTCTTATGTAATTGTCACCATCGTTTAGTTTGTTAGGGCATTCGGTTTTTTGATATTTCATTATTTGTCCACTTCGCCCAAGAGCAAAGTCTCCAGTGTCGTCGAAAGCTATAGTTGTTACATTAGTTGGTGTATTTTCTACGTATTTTAAACGCCCTGTGTCATTTTCATGTAAGTAACCTAAATTCTTATTAACAATAAATACGGTGTTTTTATAGAACGATATCTGGGCCATGTCGCTGAAAGTTACGTTGCTAATCCAAATTGGCGAAACCGACGTGGATTTCAGCAGATACAGCTTGTCTTGCTTGATGTAATAGAAATTATTTTTGTCGTCTATTTCTAATTCTCGTAATGATTCCAGCGTTTTGAATGGTATTTTATTTTTTCCATCCAGGAGATAAAGCTTTTTTGTACCATCATCATTTTCCGTGAAGTATAAGTTGCCATCTTTGTCTGTGAAGATCATATCTATATTTTTAGAAGTGAAGGCATATGGTACTGCACAGTGCTCGTTATAGTCGTAAATGTATATTCCATCTTGAGTTGCGAAGTATATTTTTCTGTTCTTTTTGTCTGATGCAACAGAGTAGCTAACATTTTCGGGTAAACCTATAAATTAAATAAAGGTAATTAGAATTCTGTTACAACGACATGGTTTCACAACATTAAGAAGTTTCGAAGAATATATTACGTGTAATTAGTCAGTTTATGAGAATAATCCATCACCTAATCTGAAGAGATGGTAAACGCTTATGTTGTGATTGCCAATGCAAAATGGATTTTAATTAAGTACCTAGGTACTGAGATGTTTGCGCAATCAAAATGTTCAATTTCTTTATGAAACCATGGAGTTTAAATGTTTTGTAGTCCTTCATGTAAAATTCTCCTATATTATCATCTAAGTATATCAGAAATTAAAATTACAGTTTTTCTCTGCATTAGAAGTTGAGGGTGATATCGGTTTTGTTGTAGGTACTTATGCGTGCCTAGGCGTGGCGTAGCCATCAGATGACACACTTGTCTCGTCAGGCGATTAAATGTATAAAAAAAAAAACTGAAATGAAAAGCCAACCCTAAGCTTAGTATTTAATTAAAATATTTTTACCATAGAGCATTGATATAATATAAAAAACCCCAATGCTATAGAGAGATATAATATTGTTACCGTATGTTATAACTTCCCAGGATTTTATGCTTTTTAGCGACACTATCGAATGGTGTAATGATAGTGTATTATTTTTTTCTCAAAATCAATGAGTTTGATTCCTGACTACGAATATTAATTATTAAAAAATCCAATGACGCAGTTTCAGTTTTCATCAAAATCGGCCCCGAGACTCCTTTGAGCATTTTACGCTGTTCCTCATAGTTTTGGATTTCGCCGACCATTTGAAAAAAATATTTATTTATTCAACAATTATCCTGTATAAAGGTGAACTCACCCACATTTCGCTACCTATGATAGATCTCATGTAACAGGGAACAAGCTATTGCCTATTGTTGTTTACAGAAAAAAATAATATTTTGACCGACTCTGGAATCAAACTAACGACAACGCATTAGGTACGCGTACGCATCTATCGTAATAACGTACCTCACGACGTTCCCCCCTAGAAGACCAAATTAAAAATGATCAATCCATTACAAATATGTATCTATTAAAAATTACGCAGGCGAATCAGTATAAAACATCATGCTCAGACTAGTATTGCAGAAGAACTTCCAGATGCGGATATATTTCCATATGACATATTATGTAGTTCTACGAATTCTACGATACAATACATACCCATAGGTACGATTTGCCGCAAGTCGTCTAAACTTAAAAAATTGCGGCAGTCAACTTGCCGTGATTAGTAAAAACAAAACACAGTAAAAATTACTTGCAGAAGTCGACTTTTGCTGTTTGCAAGTAATTTTCTAGTTTAGTTTTCTAGTTAATCTAAATGCCACTTTAGCGACGTGTATTGTGCATTCGGAATCTTCATCGCGAAACATATATAAGTAAAAAAAAACACATTCGCATAGAACGTTTCAGGCGCACAAAAGCATGTTACTCCTGAAGAAAGGTGACAAAGAATATATAGGTTACATAGGTACTCCAAGAATTACTATAAATGCAAGGATAAAGATAAAAGTAGAGGTAAAACTATTGGACAAAATAAAAGAAAAAACATGGGTAAAGAAAAAAAAAACTGCCAACTTACCTGGCACGGTTTCAGGTGTAGATGATTTATTTTTTAAAACGTAGATATTGAATGTGTAACCGTTATCCTTTCTCTCGTTTTGTACAAAGAACAAATTTCCGTAGACATCATAGTGAGCATCAGTTGGATTTTTATTTCCGAGATCGTATGTTTCAGCGAGACGATAGTCATCATTATTAATTTTTAACGCGGATGTGCAACTTTCTTTACGCAAGTCGAAAGCAAAACATATATGCAGGAATATTGCAAAAAATATTAACCACATTTTTAGTTTTTTATTTTAAACAAGCGCTAGTTATGGTCGCTCTTGTAATTGTGTATAAAATAAAGGTCTTTCATTACTTTAGGTTTAATAGTTTATCCATCTTAATGATTCTATTCCTCTCAATAAACTTGATAAGGGCAAATAAACAAATAAATTATAGGAGGTAATAAATATAATGAGAGTAATAGTGGTTTTTATGTATTTCATGATAAAAATAAACGTGTTTAATGGAAGCAATGATTTATTTTTAATAACAATCAAAATAAAAAGTGTCTAGATCTAAAATAATATCAAAGAATCACAGTACTAACAATGTCCGAATTAATTGTTTTTAAACATTTACGCTGCAAAAGCCGCATGCAAAAACTATTACTTACTAGGTCCCACTACAAAAGTTCCTAAAACACAGTACGACGCCAGCGCCATCTACTTAAAGAATCAGATTAAAAGTATAAATTATTTAAATTACCGGGATAGCCATGTGTTAATCCAGATCATGATCTACCCGTGTGCCAAATTGAATTGATTTGGATGTAATTACATCCAAATCAATTCAGTAGTTTCTGCGTTTACTTCTAACAAACATCCAAACATTTTCCCAAACTTTCGCATTTATAATATTATAGGGAACGAGCACGTCGTAAGCTCTGCCATCTGGTGGCGCAATCTGATACTTTCAGCCTATCGATACTTGGCATTAAGCCGCATTGAAGTAAAATATTTGTATTAAAAGGATGAAAAACAACATAAAGATAAACACATCAAATGGTGTAAAATTCTATTACGTTCCCAAGAATAGTACTTTAGTACTTACATTCCATGGTTATGTTAAAATAGTCAACAATAATAAAAGCGGTATGAAACATACATAAGTATGAGTTCCAAAAGCATTTAGAAATGTCTTAATTACGTAATTTATAAAAAATAAAGAAGTTTTAAAGATAATAATCAATACAAACAAATTTGTAATTAAGGGAACATAACCTCCTAGTTTTGCTTCAATAAAATCAAATTAACAAGCTCCCATCTAAAAAAAAAGCATCTTCTGGCCATACGCTGGGTATCAATAATATTCGGCGGGAACCCATATTTTATCATATTAAAAAAAGAATTAAGGAAGTAGGCTCACAATTTTCAGAGAAATCAGTGTACATACATAAAAAAAAATACAAACATGAATTGAGAACCTCTTCCTTTTTTGGAAATCGGTTAAAAAGAATATATAAATAAATAATTGATCTAAAAAGTTTCTTTTTTTATCCACATGTGGCTCTTGTGTCGATTTTGTGCTGCCACCTATAGTTCGTGTACAGTCACCAGCATAAGTAGCTGAACAAATTCAAAATTTCAAATCGCCTACATACTTTTTTGTTCTTACTAATCTTTTTTTTCTTTTCGCAAAAATAAAATAAAAGAGATTTACTTTACTTCAAACAAAGAAAAAAAGGTTTCAGTTTAACTTAACGCGTATATAGGCGATTTGAAATGTTGATTTTGTACAGATATTTAAGCTTCTGACTACGTTCCCTATAAGTAAGAAGGTAATATTTAAAAAAAAATAAAGAATAAATAATTCGAGTCATTATTTCCTTTCCGTACGTAACAATAATATATAAATTACAGAGCACTTTCTCTAGTTTCTACAACGAAAAAATTTATAAATAACAACTAATAAAAACGAAATTTCAGTTTTAGTTTGTGTATTTTGTTGATCGAAGATTGTGAGTTATAAATTCTATTATTATGACTACTTGAATGAGGATTATTTATATAAAAAACCATATTATAAATCCTAGTCGTTGAGCCATTTAGGCAGTGGATTTTATAGACTTGTATATATAAATCATATTAGTAGTATTACTAAAAAATGTAAACAAACTGATATCGTATTTTCAGGCACAACTTTATTTTCTTTATTAAGTTAGTTTAAAATACACATAATTAAACAAAAGATAAAATCTGATTGTTATACACTGGTATTTCGACTGATTATTGTTTTTTAGGTTTATTAAATACTAGACTTCTGCTCGCGGCTCCGCCGTTTTTCCGGGATAAAAAAGTAGCTTATAGTACTCAGGAGTAATGTAGCTTCCTATTAGTGAAAGAATTTTGAAAATCGGTTCAGTAGTTTTTGAGTTTATCCATTACAAACAAAGGAATTACTGCCTCATTCTTACCTAATTTTAATGTAGTTTTCACAGAAAGCCTTCTTTTTTGTACTATTCGCGGCTACATATAGAATAATGTGCAAAATCAAACATAAGAAAATACCCTATTTATACTATTGAGTATGAAGTTCGTTTACATTTTTTATAACATCTAGTAAAATAACGTACATTTTATTTCTTTTTAACTCAGACGTCATCAGAATCTGTAAAATCTTATACAACTCGTATTACACAAATCAATAACTCTTTATGATTTTGTGGTATTTAAAGTTAACAATTGACAACGCTTTTTATGATTTGGAATGCAATCATGACCACTTACAAGAACCAACACGGCTTTTCTTAACAACTTGTTATTTGGCGAAGGTATGTTAAATGATTAAAATTTGTCAAGAGTACTTCCACCATCTACACTGTTCATATATTACAACTAACGCTTTTTGATATACATAATACATTAGTTTGACTATCCGCCGTTTTAAATAAACGATCCCAATCGCTATTTTTAATCCATCAACAAAGTTTTTATTGCCATGCTTACAAATGACTTTTTCGGAACCGGGCCGAAGATTAAAATTGGGGTTGTTGATTGAAAATGGCCGTATATATAATACTTTTCACACACACAACTTTTTATCCCCGAAGGGGTAGACAGAGGCGCAACTAAGTGCATCCACTTTTCGCCGTGCGTATTCCGTCCCATGATGTGATTAGGGCGAGCCTATCGCCATACCGGGCACAAGTTCCAGACTCCGGGCGGATACTGAATTCTAGAAAGATCCTATGCCCGACCCGAGGATCGAACCCGAGACCTCAGAATTGCAGACGTACCGTAATGCAACTACGCCACCGAGGCAGTAGAATACTTTTCATGTGCTAGAAGTTAGGATCACAGTCAGCCATATTGTTTTCGTTTTGCTCCTCCATTTGGTACTGTAAGTATGATGGTAACCTGCCCTGTCTTTCACCTTTAATCTTGTGGATTTTCCATCTGTGCCCTTGTAGTATTTTCCTGAAATTACGGCCAATGAGAGAGAAATGCGATAGAACAGCGTGGAAAACGACTGAACTGTGTTTTTTATGGATATTAACGTTGGGTTATGGTGCATAAAACGATTTAATCTTGAGCCTTGACTAAGATTTTTTTATTTATTACTAGCTTTGGCTCGCGGATCCGCCCGCGTGATAAGTTTTTCAGGGATAAAAGTAACCAATGTCATTCCCAGGGTCTCAAACTTTCCATACAAAATTTTATCGAAATCGATTCATTGTTTCAGCAGTGAAAGCGTAACAGACATTCAGACAGAGTTACTTTCGCATATATAATATGAAGTATGGATGTATTTTTTTTTATACCAAATAATATATTTTTTCATCGAATTGCGGGTATAGATAGACTATGTTCTCTTTATGGGGTAACCATAGTTTTAACATTGAACATACTGGCATAACTACTCTTGGACATGGGTACCTATTTGATAAACTGGCAAGTAAGCTATAGAAGTATACCTTTACTTACTTCGTGTTGAACTTCTTATAGCAGACTTCACACTCGACGGTGCCTTGCCTGAGATGTATGTCTTTGACATGCCTTTTCATATCATGTTGGTATGAGAATGCTTTATCACAATAATTACACTGAAACAAATGTATTATTAAAGAATCTCATGCGTTTATTACCAAAGAAGTAGGTAATTAGTGTCTCAACGGACGCATCGATTATGTTTACGCCCCCCGATGACGAGCTCAATGCTACATTTGATCAATAAAAAACGACAATGATTGTTTAAAATCGCAAAATCATTACACAATTTGATTGCCTGATCGATTTTGTATGTGCTTGTCCATTATATCACGCAACGTGGTGTGTTTTTACTATTCGTCTAAGATTTTATCATACAGGGTCATTTGGACATTGCGTTATGCCATAAATCATCCATGAGTACCGAATATTTTCACCAAAAATCCTGGATTTAATTTTAATTTTTTCTTCCATTTTGTAGTTTAGTGAGAGTATGGCGAGTGCGTAAGTGTATTTCTGCCTAAAAGTGCAAAGTTGCCGCTGCGACGAATCCTCCTAGAGTAGTAGTAGTGGCATTAGGGCGTGTAATATTAAAATTCGTTTTTAAAGACATTTATTTTGTTCGAAACTTACACTTTTTTACTTTAGGTAAAACTACGGTTGGAGTAACTTCTTGTAAACTGTTATTTTCAAGGAGATAAGTATGTGGTTTCATTGAGTAACGCAATATCAAAATGACCCTGTATATCCAACACCATGGATGAAAGAAGCGGTTAATCGTGACGGATAGCGTAAATCTGTAGGTGACGGTGTTTCCGCCCACAACATCTGATTTGAATAACTAGCCAGTAAACGTGAAATGAACGCGACCACACAGTTTCACCCCACCGCACCGCACGTTTTAGCTAGAGAAATTGGATGTAAAAATTATAGCCTCATCATTATAACTCGAAAAAAAAAATTATGACTGGCTCGGTTGTATTACGGTACGACTGCAATGCTAAGGTCTCGGGTTCAAATGCCGCGCCCATCCAAGATAGCGCCTGTGTGCGATATCTATGAAGCGCCTCTGATTTTTGTCGTCCTCTTTCAACATTAATATTTTTATTATTCAAAGTTAACCTTTCTTGGCTCACTGTGGAGCGCAGATTTTTTTTTTAATTTAGTAAAGTACCTTTTGTAAGGCATTTGTAATAAGATAATATGTAGTTGGCTATTACAGCGACTGCGGCGGTTCTTTTAATTAACGCTGGCATTTCATCCTGATTCCGGCGCCCCTATTGCCTTGGCGCCTGTGTGCGCCGCACACTTCGCACATAGGGACGGCGCGGCCCTGGGTTCAATCCCCAGGTTGGGCAAAGTAATATTGGGGTTTTCTACGCAATATCAGCCCGAATTGGAATTTATTCCCGATATGGCGATAGCCTCGCCCCCTATCACATCATGGGACGGAATACACACAGCAAAAGATGCACTAGTTGCGCTTCTGCCTACCCCTTTGGGGATAAAAGGCGTGTGTATGATAAAATTTATGTTACTGTACCTTATGCGGCCGGGTTGTACTGTGAACGTGTCGCATATGTTTAGCGAGATTGCTGGACGTAGTAGTTGCTTTCGGACATTGTGTGCATTTAAACGGTTTGTCCACTAGATGTGATCGCTTGTGCACTTTTAATAGATCCATTGTTCTGCCTTGGTATGGACAAACATCGCACTTGAAGGGAAAAATGTTTTCGTGTATACCCCTGCAATTTAAAACAATTCAATATACTGTTGCAACATGTTTTTATTGCCTATATATAAAAGCGAAAGGTCACTCACTCACTCACTCATCACGAAATCTTAGAAACTACAGTGCTAGGAGTCCCATATTTTTCATGGGGGTTCCTTTTAGGACGTATGTGCTCACTGAGACGGGATTTTGCGAAATTCAACCCCTAATGTGATAACAAGGCGTGACAAAGTTTATATCGTATAGTACGCGATAAGCTCAAAAAGTACCGAACGGATTTCGATGAAATTTGATATAGTTTGAGACCCTGGGAGGTTTTAGGCTACTTTTTATCCCGGGAAAATGTATAGCGCGACTTTAATCCAGGAAAAACTCTTTCGTGCGGGCGAAGCCGCGGGCAAAAGCTAGTATTATATATATATTTTTTTTCATTTGTGTATAAATGTATAGAGTAAAAAATGATATTTTTATCTAATATCAACATGATCTTTTAATCGTGGCTTCGCCAGCGTGAAGGAGGTTTTCCGGTATAAAAGTCCCGCTACATATTTTTCCGGGATAAAAGTAGTTAATGTCGTTCCCAGGGTCTCAAACTATCTCCTTCATCAAAATCCGTTTGGTAGTTTATCACGTTCAGACCGACAGACATGGTTGGAGACTGTTTATTAATATGCAAGGAAAAGACAAATAAATTTTTGTTTGAAATTTTGGATGTAAATATTTATTTTGTGTCTGGGATCTTTGCAAGAATTCACACATAATTACTGATACAACAAAACTAATTAGTTTAATAAAAAAATATTATGATCTATAGAAAAATATTATGTTACATACATACATATGCACTAAAAGGCTTGCATTCGAATGTGCAGTTTTACCACATATGTCACATAGAAACTTTCTTTTTGTTACTTCCTTGGACGGCTTTGGATTTGCATCATTCATCTCTATACTACATTTTGATAGATGATTGTTATATGATGCCTAAAAGATGAGAATTATATAATTAATACAAAAGGGCATTACATACACAAATGTATAACAATCAGTATATTTATGTTTCATATTTTTTTTTATTTTGTATGATTATATTTTATCAGCTTTTTCAAGAAAATACTACATTTATATCACAATGGATATATAGTATAAGGAGCTTTTAAATATTATTTTTTTATGTTGTTTGATTACATTTTATCAGCTTTTTCAAGAAAATACTACATTTATATCACAATGGATATATAGTATAAGGGGCTTTTAATTACAATCACTTTACTAAACATTTTACATGGTATCAAGATATGTTCAAACTGGGTAAAAATTGTGTCTTTTATTCTCTTTAAAGCCTTAAAGATATTTTTATTTGGTTTACTGCATTAAAACCATTTATTTCTCTACACACATAAAAACAACAAAAATATGTACAGGTGTCCCATAAATGGTACGACAAAATTAAAGGGAAGATAGCTTGAAATGCTTGAATGGTGCGCTACCAGTCATGAAAATATGACCTCTATAAAATTGTCACCACTTTTGAAATATCGAGGACTTTGTACTATTTTCGAAAATTCCCATTTTTTTACCTATGTTTTGTTGCTGTTTGTGCAAATAATCAGATATTTTCTTAATTTTTCTGCAGCAGACTCGGGATTAGTTGGTCTAGCATAAACCATGATCATTTTATTAAATACTGACCAGATCATAAAATTGTTTGTTACAAGTGGAACAACTCCATAGTTCTGAATTGTCTTCAGAGAATACTGGTGAAGGTATGTTGTATGACTCGTCACTATCACCCTGCACACGGCTGTCATCATATGCTTTGTAATCTGTTTGGCATTCTATAAAACATACATGGATTAAATTAAAATAAGATCAAAAGAGAAAATGCCTTATAAACCTAATTTTATTGTGTTATAAATTATTGCAGATAGATTTTGGACAAGTCTAACTTTGAATTAATTCATAATGGACACATTTATTTTACTGAATATTGAGGAATATAAAAGAAATATTGTCATGTATTCCTTTAAAGAACTTTAAATATGTGCACCAAATCTTTCATACAAATATGTCTTATTGAACACAAAGTCCAAATTGCGCAAATGTGTAATTTTTTAATTGAAGAACTCAAATTTCATATTATTTCTAGTACTTTACCCTTTTTAATTGCGACTTCCACCCACATTTTATTACTTCTCTGACACATTTCTCTAAACACAATACATCCATTTAACAAGTCCAGGCAATTTTGACACATGTGTTTAGAAAAATTGTCTGATTTATTCATCTGTAAGAAAGCAACAAAGAGATTAGACATAGAGAATTAATGGATTGTTGTTTGTATTGTTCAAATTCAAGTACCTTGGGTAGAATCTTAATCCTATGTCATTTGTATTGTAATTTGCTTTAAATAGTGATACATATCAATTTAGCAATAGTGTAGTGAAGGGAATTACTAACTTTTAACAATAGATTGGGATATTTGTTACTTATGCCTCCAAAATTCTGACTAAAAAAGTTACAGAAAGACAATATTTAGAATACTTACAGTTACTCCAGAAAAGTGTTGAATTTCTTCAGGTATATTTGGATGCGAAAAATTATCAAATATAGGTATATCACCTTTCTCTTCATTACAAATTCTACACATGTTTAAATTTAGTTTTTTTGGTGGTTGGCTGTGGAATAAATATAAAACTAATTGGAAATAATATTTGAACCCTAAGTTTTACATTGCTAAATAGTTTAAGTGTTAAAAACAAGTGAGTTCAAATAATGTCTCGGTTTGGCTTTTTAGATTTCTTTACACACAGTTTTAGATGTGACAAATAGTTTGTAATAATTTTTAAAATAAACAATTATTCGGAAATACACACATTTTATTTACTTTTCGTTTCTTCTTCTTTTTGTTCTTTTGCAAAGCATTTGCAAGTAACATGGACTTGAGTAATAAAAGAGAAGTCATTTTAATAACTAGACGTGAATTCGATAAACACAAGGAGAATGTACAATAAACGTTTTGATTTCACAACTTACTCATTCTTGCAAAATTAAATAATATCAACAATGAATATACTAAGGAATATACATAGAGACGAAATTATAATTCTCTTTGATAGAGAGTAGAGACTTTCAGTAGCAGTGTTGCCAGATGTTTGACGGATGAAGTCGCCGAAAAATCATTATGAAGTCGCCTCAAGTCGCCGCACCGTATATGGAGAGGCAAAGGAGCCAAAAAATAAAAAAAACCTCCCAGCCGCCGACGCGAAGAGCTAAAAAAAAAAACCTCAAATCCGACAAAAACAAGGTTTATAACGCAAATTTTCCAAAGTAGCCCAAATTGGCGCCTGAGTGCCATTCGCGTAGCCTAAACGGCGACCAGTCGCCATTCACAATTTTTGGTCGCCCCGACACCCTCCGAGGTAGCCTAAATGGCGAAAAGTCGCCTAATCTGGCAACTCTGTTCAGTAGTATTATAATTCTCTTTGATAGAGACTGTACTGTGTACATGACGCAAAGGAATAATATAATCTATGGGAATAATCATGAACATGAAGATTGAAGTATGAAGAGTAAGGCGCCCATTACACGCTCACACAATCGGCATTCAATTCCATTACTCATGATTGACGAGTGAATAATGAAAACAAATTGGCATTACAAAATCACTTAAAATCACCTTCAGTCATACTCAAGATTTCACGGAGAACACACGTTTTCAATCGTCTTAATATGAATAGTTATAATGTAAATTGGAATTTAGAGCAAAAAACCGTGTAACAAGAAAGCGTTGGGTAAAATATTCGCTGTATAAAAGAAAGTTTTATAGTCATACTTTTGTTTTACCCAGCTTTTTATAGCGGTTACGCCCGCGTGAAAAAGTTTTACCGGGATAAAAGTCCCGCTATATATTTTCCCGGGATAAAGTAGCCTATGTGTTATTCTATACTATAATCTATCTCTGAGCCAAACAGCCGATCTGGATGTTCAGCCATTCTGGTGTGATTGAGTAAAAAACATCAAAGTTTTCGCATTTATAATATTAGTATAGATTAATTTAGTCTGAAACACGACATACAAAAGAAGAGAAGTCCTTCTCTATGAAAACTATTTTCTTTATTATCTCACTAAAGATTCGTGGTATATACCACAACTCAGGGATTGTTCCAAAACTTAAAATAAAAAACTCTTTCTCCGACTGTAGCATAATGTTAGTTGGGAGAGAGTGTGATTGGCTGCGCACGTGCGCGGGCGCCTCGTCGTGGCAATATAATATGGCCAACTCCATCGCTATTCGCGCGCTGAATGTCGTTTGCTGAAAGAAATGCCATTAGAGGATCGCGCAAAAGTCATGACTGATGGTTGCGTGACGCGCAAATCAAAAAATTCAGATATTCGTCAATCGCCACCATTCAACTATCAAATCACTACATTAGACGATAGGTTATTCGTCACTCACAGACGTGACTCCGCAACAAGATTAGGATCTTTACCATCCGCAACAAGATTAGGATCTTTACCACGTGTATTAGACCGATCATGACATACGCGTTGCCCGTGTTCGCCCATATACCGCCTGCTCGTCTTAAGCGTATGCAGGTATTGCAAAACATTTTTCTTCGACACGCTCTTGGTGCCCCGTGGTACGTTCGCAATCGCAACCTCCACGTGGATACTAACATGCCGACCATCAGGCATTTCATGCAAATGACCAGCAAACGCTACTTCGACCGGGCGGTTATACACCCAAATACGTTAGTCCGCAAAGCGTCAATATACACTCCATTCGACCGCGCCAAATGGAGACGGCCGCGTTCAGTCCTAACCGATCCAGAGGAAGATATCACTCTGGCCATTTGCAGTAAGAGCGAGTTCCTAAAACTCCTACACTCCACACGACCGCAGTTCCGTCCTCGCCGCCGAGGACCTCGCCGCGTTCCCCGTCGCTCTCCCGACCCTCCTAACAGTTCCAGCCCGCGTGCCGACGAAATAAATGGATAGGATTAGGTTCAACACCAACCTTCCCTACTAATCGTTGATGTCTCATCCTCTCCCAGTGACCGTCCTGAGCCGAGGTTCGTAACCCGTTAGTGGGTTGCCCTCAGCATGGTTACTTAAATCAAGGGTTGCGAGCGCCTAAAGCGTTCACCCGAAAGTCCGGTGTGGCCAGAAAAGCCGACTCGCGTCAGGCTATTGGCCGGTAGGGCCAAAACAAAAAAAAAAAAAAAACAGACGTGACTTTGGTAAAACTGTCAGCAAAACGTACTGTCTAATGGGCGCCTAATTGTACATGACGCAAAGGAATAATATAATCTATGGGAATAATCATGAACATGAAGATTGAAGTATGAAGAGTTTAAGAAGTATTCAAATGTTTTTTATCACTTTCTAATAATACGTAAATAGGATAATACCTCAGACATATTTAAGTGTTTATTTGTAATTAAATCAAACAAATACTTTTATTTTGTATATGGCTAGTTGTATTAGCGGTAGCAGGATCGAAAAATATTATTTTCGTCAATTATATTAAAAATAGTAAGGAGCACGCGGACAGGAACCGTTTTATCCTCAACTTTGAAGAATTGCCTGATGATACTTAGTGTTATATTGCAAAATTGTGCTGGTATATTATCCAATATAGTTCTATTAAAGGGCTCAAATGAAGTGAATTGAAATAAGTGTGCTAATCTTGTGTTTTTTTTGTTGGCCCCAAAACTCCTCGATAAAGTCTTGGTAAGGTAGTCACTGCTTTACTACGACGACCTACTAAGGATAAAAAAAACAACAAAGTATGCATCTGAAGGACGTGTATCCCTGGACAAGAATACATTAATTAAAAAAAAAACAATGTGTCAGAGTTTTGGCGGGAACTTGGAAGTGTCATGAGGTGCTCTGGTGAGTTTTGGCGGGAACTTGGTAGTGCCATGAGGTGCTCTTGTTTTAATTCATTATTTTGGTGATACTTAGTGTTATATTGCATAATTATGGTGGTATATTATCCAATATAGTTCTATTAAAGGGCTCAAATGAAGTGAATTGAAATAACTGTGCTAGTCAAGTGTTTGTTTTGTTGCCGCCAAAACTCCTCGATAAAGTCTTGGTAAGGTAGCCACTGCTCCCTCAGAGTGGGGTTTTTCAATATCAATGGTATTAAAGGCCAACGAGCCGAACTCTCTTCTTTTGTCCGCGATAACAACTTAGACGTTTTCCTCATCCAGGAAACGTTCCTCAAACCCTCACACCGCAATCCCAACATCCCCAACTTCACTCTGGTGCGCAACGATCGCACCAGTGGCCCGTTAGGAGGCACTCTCATTTATTACAAAAGGTCCCTGCATTGCATACCCTTAGACCCACCTGTAACCTTGAGGAACATTGAGGCATCAGTTTGCAGGCTAGCTATGACAGGACATCCGCCGATCACCATCATATCGGCCTATCTCTCGCCCTCAAAGGAGCTTCACTCCAATGAGCTTAGATCATTATTAGTCGAAATGGGGGATTCCGTCATTCTGGCGGGAGACCTCAATGCCAAGAACACTCTCTGGGGCTGCAACTCAACCAACGGGAGAGGAGCCGCCCTGGAGAGTTGTCTTGACATAATAGACATGAGTGTCCTGGTTCCTTCTGAACCAACCCACTATAGCGCAATTGACGACGAGTACCGACCCGACATACTCGACATAGCGCTTGTAAGGAACGTAAGCCTTCGCGTGCGTTCCTTACAAGTGCTACAAGACTTAGACTCTGACCACAGACCTGTGATCCTAGATCTAGTCCCTCAACACGGCCCAACAGACACAGGTCCTAACATACCAATGAAGGTGAAAACGAATTGGCGCCTCCTAGGTACCAAGCTCGCGGACACCTCATCCACAGATCTTTCCGCGATCCCGACCAACATCGAGACTCCTGAGGAAACGACCGGCGCGATTCGCTCCTTCACCAACCACCTTCAAAACGTCTTGAGCGAAAGCTCCGAGAATGTGCCGGAGACTGTTCACAGTCATTGGCAAATTCCCGACGACGTGCGGTGGGTGGTGAGGAAGCGTAACGCTACGCTAAGAGCCTGCGCGACGAGCCCCACCCCGGAACGACGACGTCTTGCGCGCTTCCTCCAACGTGAGGTTAGACGTCGCATAAAAGAGGTCGTCGATTCGAGATGGGAAACTCGCTTAGCCGAACTCGACCCGACACACCAGGCCTTCTGGCAGCTGTGTCGTTCTTTCAGGAGAAACGATGTGACCTCCATGCCTCCGCTCAATCGTCCGAATCAACGCCCGGCGTTTGATGACGACGAGAAAGCGGAACTGCTGGCCGACAGTCTGGAGTCTCAATGTTCCCTCACAGCCATACCCGTAGACGACGGCCATCTTGTTGCGATTAATTCGTTAGTCGAAAGCAGGAACGCGGTCCGGCTACCGCCGATCCCTCCTAATTCGCAATCGATCAATGTCGACCCGGACGTCGACCCGCCACCACCCGATCCCCTTGCACCGGTGACTATCGAAGAAGTCATCACTCTGATCAAGGCACTCAAACGACGTAAAGCCCCCGGGGGTGATAGGATCCCTACCCGCATGATAAAGATGCTTCCTGAGCATCTAGTTCAAATCCTTACCGCGATATACGATGCAGCTTTTCGAAACTGCCTCTTCCCAGAGGTCTGGAAGGAGGCAGTTGTGATAGGTATCCATAAGCCGGGGAAACCCGCATCCGAACCGTCCTCTTATAGGCCAATCAGTCTGCTCAGTACTCTGGGCAAAATTTACGAGCGGATCGTCCTCGACCGCCTCAAAATAGTCGCTCACAACAACAATCTGATCCCTCCGGAACAGTTTGGTTTTCGTGCTAGGCACAGTTGCGTAAATCAGGTGCTCCGCATCACGGAGCACGTTTACGACAAATTCAAGATAGGCATACCCACCGGTGCTCTCTTTTTCGATATTGAAAAAGTATTCGACAGGGTGTGGCACAACGGCTTGCTTTACAAGCTGTACACTCTTAACGTGCCCACTCAACTCGTGCACATCATACGAGATTTTTTGTCGAATCGCGGATTCAAATATCGCGTGGAGGGTACTCTTTCTTCCCGACATACTATTACGGCCGGAGTCCCGCAAGGCTCCGCTCTTTCCCCTTTTCTATTCTCGCTATATACCAGCGATATCCCTAAACCGAAGAACGCCCATCTGGCGCTCTTTGCGGATGACACTGCAATCTACGCCTCACGTAGAAACCCCGACAATGTGGTGCGCACTTTGCAGGCCGCCGCCGACAAGCTCGGCGAGTGGTTCCGCAAATGGCGAATCACCGTCAATCCCACAAAGAGCCAGGCTATCCTGTTCACTTTGAAACGGAGAGTCCATGTGCCTCACAACTCAGTCCACATGTCCAACCAGGTTATCCCCTGGACGGACAAAGCCAAATATTTAGGAGTGACCCTTGATCGGAGGTTGACCTTCATACCACACGTAAATGCGGTACGCGCGCGAGCCGCATTCGCGATGAGCCAACTGCATTGGCTCATAAATAGGAAAAGCAAAATGTCCATCCGCAACAAGATTAGGATCTTTACCACGTGTATTAGACCGATCATGACATACGCGTCGCCCGTGTTCGCCCATATACCGCCTGCTCGTCTTAAGCGTATGCAGGTATTGCAAAACATTTTTCTTCGACACGCTCTTGGTGCCCCGTGGTACGTTCGCAATCGCAACCTCCACGTGGATACCAATATGCCGACCATCAGGCATTTCATGCAAATGACCAGCAAACGCTACTTCGATCGGGCGGTAAATCACCCAAATACGTTAGTCCGCAAAGCGTCAATATACACTCCATTCGACCGCGCCAAATGGAGACGGCCGCGTTCAGTCCTAACCGATCCAGAGGACGATATCACTCTGGCCATTCGCAGTAAGAACGAGTTCCTAAAACTCCTACACTCCACACGACCGCAATTCCGTCCTCGCCGCCGAGGACCTCGCCGCGTTCCCCGTCGCCCCCCCGACCCTCCTAACAGTTCCGGCCCGCGTGCCGACGAAATAAATGGATAGGATTAGGTTAAACCCCAATCTTCCCCACTAAACGCTGATGTCTCATCCTCTCCCAGTGACCGTCCTGAGCCGAGGTCCGTAACCCGTTAGTGGGTTGCCCTCAGCATGGTCACTTAAATTAAAGGGTTGCGAGTGCCTAAAGCGCTCACCCTAAAGTCCAGTTTGTTTGTATAAGCCGACCCTCGTCAGGCTAATAAACGATAGTCAGGTTAAAAAAAAAAAAGGTAGCCACTGCTTTACTTCGACATAGTACTACTACTACTGAGGATAACAAAGAAACAATATTATATATGTAACTTCCAAAAACTTTGACACTGGCAGATGCGCAAACCGCGCCTTGCCAAAGAGAAAAAAAAAAAAAAAAAGAGGTGCTCTGGTTTTAATTAATTATTTTGGTGATACTGTTATATTGCATAATTATGGTGGTATATTATGTAACATAGTTCTATTAAAGGGCTCAAATGTAGTAAATTTAAATAACTTTGCTAATCAAGTGTTTGTTTTGTTGCCGGCAAAACTCGATAAAGTCTTGGTAACAGCGACTATATAACCCCTAGTCGCTGCTTGGTAAGGTAGTCACTGCTTTAATTCGACATACTACTGAGGATAAAAAAAGAAACAAGTATACGTCTGAAGGACTTGTATCCATGGACAAGAATAAATTAACAAAAAAAAACAATGTGTCAAAAGTCAAAACTTGAGTGTTGTTTTCACAGCCAAAATAAACTTATTTTATTTGTGATAAGTTTGTTTTAAGTTCTTTAACAACTATGGCGGTTTATTTAACAAAATCTATGCTAACGAGGCTTAACAAAATGAGGTACACTTCATCTTCGCCAGTGGAGGCGAAAGATAGCAACGCTGGTGATCAATGGCAGCGGCTTATGGAAGGGTAAATATTGTTACCCTAATATGCTATTACAAATTCGAGTTCCAAAATTAAATTTTATCTGTAAAGTGTCTACTTCAGATTATCTTGAAAGTTTCTTTAACTGGATGATTGAATGAGTAAGATGCTCGCTTGACGTTAAGGGTTGCCAAACGTACTATATTTCCAGGACATATTCTGGTGTCCTGGGTTTTTAAACATACACCATGATTAGTTCTTTATTGTTTCTTTTATCTTGAACACAATAGGGCGTGTATGTTGTTGCTTGGCAGCAGAAGTAGATAATGCATTGGCACAAACACCTGGACAGGCCTTTGCCTATGAGAAACCTACCCCACAAATATAACTGGTTTTATGTTATTTGTTTATATTATGAGAGCATGATTACATGGTAAATAATTATTTTGTTATTTGATACTTAACATAATATAATGAATTATAATTTACATAAAAACTATTTTCAAAGCAGACCACTATAGCTCATAATTTTTTTGCAGTCCAACGCTGTTGTCCAAGGAAATGATATGCAGAGTTTGTGCCAGAAGTGGTTGTACACCACTAACTGAGAAGATCAATGCGATTGATATAATAACTGCAATTAGAAGTGTAACACATATTACTGTAAGTATAACATCCATAATTTAACAGTTTATTCAATTTATTTAAATATGATATTGTCGGGGATAGTGCAATACCGTGTAAGTGAAAGAAAAAAAATTGTATTATCAATCATAAGTTTAGTGTCATAAGTATCAATTTCAATTAAACTTTTTTCGTCACTTACGCTGTATTTGCCAGTGCTAGTTACGCAGTTTTGCACTATCCCCGACGATATGTACTATTAACTTTTGTTAAAAAAGAAAGATGTCCACAAATATTAGTGTTTAGCATTATTGGCATATATTTTATTTTTATACTATGAAGTATAGTGTGTAGATGAAGGTCCACCTCCTTGTAAGCAATCCTGGTGGCGGCCATGGCCTCCTCTAAAGTGTTCCAGACCAATTTTTTAGAAGCAACTATTTTTTACAGATTTTAAATTTATGGTTATGTACCATAGTGTTTTTAAAATTAACTACAAATTATATTTTCAGATAGACATTGATGATTCCCTGCCTAAATATATATGTACTGACTGCCTAGAGACTTTGAAGATTGCTTTAAATTTTAAGCTAAATTGTGAAACCTCAGACAAGAAATTTAGAAAACTCATTAATCCTACAGGTGTGTACTATATACAGTCAGCCACAAAAGTCGCTGAACAAAACAAACCCACGGAAATGGGTCAACACCTCAAAAATATAATGTCGTTGATCACTTCTCGCCACATATGTCACTGAACACATTAAAATCAAAAATATTGATGAACAACCTAGAAAGCAAAATGGCTGAATACTTACAACTATTCGTATATTTCCGGCAACATCACAACTGGCATGTTTCTTCATTTGTTAAATAGAAGAGCAGCAATGTTATTTCGTTTTTGTCATTTCATGCGTGACGTCAGAGAGGTAATTTGTTTTAAGATTGCACAATGACAGTTGTAGAATCATATTACAAATAAAATTTTGAATTATTGATACTAAAGAAATCTATACAAATAAGTCAGACTGACATATCTGTCTTTAATTCGGAAATAACTAAATTTTTATGATGTTTTATATTCTAAATTTTAATTGCAGTCTACATTAATTTACTGCAATTTGATAGTACTGAAACCAAAAATACACAATGATGGGGGTTTCGTAAGCATGTACTAAACTTTTTTAGCTGAAATACAAGCTATTATAAGAAAATAAAAGGTATCAGGTGACCGTAACCATATAACATTAAACATTCCATAGGTTTGAGTCGTCATACATTAGTGAAAAAAATACATGGGCGTAGCCGCGGTTAAGAATCTAGTTGATTATCAAAGTCATCGTGAATTTACTAAGGCCGGTTCTACACTTGTTAGCAACCTCGCAAGAAAATAGAAACCTATATTTGCAACATTCACTATATTTCGTTCGCAGGTTCGTTTGATAGACATGAATGTTGAAGAATGAATTTGCTTGTTATTTCTTCGCAAAATAAATATAATATAAAAGTGAAAATATAAACTTCATCATTAATATTTTTTATAAAATATGTATTACCTAGATACTTTTCATGTAAATGAACACTGCAATGCCTAATTAACATCCAATTAGAGTAGATTTGTTACGTGTTTGCGTTCGACTTGGCAAAAAACCCACGAATTTCGTATGGTATCGCGTCGCCTGTGAGTAATCTGCTTTATATTCAATAGCGTTTTTAGGGATTTTTTTAATTTTTGACAGCATTGTGGTGCAGTAGAAGATGAACTGGCTGTGGTACGAGTTGCCACAGGTTCGATTACCGCACTGAGAACTATTGTTTCATTTATTTATTTACTATTATGTATTGATTGACTGCCTCGGTGGCGTAGTTGTATTACGGTACGACTGCAATGCTGAGGTCTTGGGTTCGATTCCCGGGTCGGGCCAAGTGATATTGGGTTTTTTAAATTCAGTATCAGCTCGGAGTCTGGTATTTGTGCCCGATATGGCGATAGGCTCGCCCCCTATCACATCATGGGACGGAATTCGCACAGCGAAAAGTGGGTGCACTAGTTGCATCTCTGCCTACCCCTTCGGGGATAAAAGGCGTGAGTGTGTGTGTGTGTATTATGTATTAATCGCGGCACGAGATGTTAATCTAGGCCATGGTCCAAATTTATTTGGTATTCCTAACATCCACAGTATGCGTTTAAAACGAATTTTAAGAAAAATATTTTACGTGCTCAAAAATAATTAAAATGCTTTGATGTAGCACAATTTAACTTGTGAAAAAATGGTTTGTTGGATAAAACTCTCTATTTAGAAAAATCTACACTTGTAAGAAATGCAACAAAGAATCTTACAATAAAACTTTGTGAAGATAATAAAATCTATTTCAATTTGTATTTTATAAAAGTTAATCTTTTTTTTGTTATAAGCGTGTTCAACGTTTTTGTGTCCATGTTGGTCACCGATATTTACACTGTGAGTGTGTTCAGTCACTTTTATTTCTATGTTGTTCAAATACATTTTTGATTTTAATGTGTCCAGAGACTTATTTGTCGGTAATTGATCAAGGACATTTTTTTTTTATGATATAGGGGGCAAACGAGCATACGCTTCACCTGATGGTAAGTGATTACCGCCGCCCATGAACATCTGCAATACCAGGGGGCACACAGATGCGTTGTCGGCCTTTTAGGTGGGAATACGCTCTTTTTTTGAAGGTCGCCAGGTCGTATCTGTCCGGAAATGCTGCTGGCGGCAATTGGTTCCATAGTTTAGTAGTACGTGGCAAAAAATTACGGCTAAAACGTACAGTTATGTAAAAGTAAATGTATAATGTAAATGTAAATGTTATGCTAAGGGTGTTTATTATTTCTGTGGTTTTGTTTTTGTTAAGTGACTTTTGTCGCTGACTGTACATTCTTTTTTCTCCTTCTTATATAATTCCTATAGATATATAACATATCAAAGGTATTACAGCTAATAACAAACAGTTTTATGTATTGTGATATTTTTAAAAATAATCACAATAATTTATTTATTTTCAGATTTAAATTACAGCTCATATCCACATCTGAAGCATGACTTCCATTCTATATTACATAACATAAAGTTAAAACGGATGAAAATAGAAGAAGAGATTGAAAGGGAAAGACAAAGGAAAGAACGACTTATGTTAAAGAAAGTACCAAAAGTGAAACAATTCAAATGCTCACCCTGTGAATTATTGTTCCCTAATAAGGTAGTGTTGAAGTAGTTTAGTTAGTGCATAATTATGTTAGGTAGTATCGTTATTAATTCAAAACAAAAAAAACATCGAAAAACTTATTTATGATATCTATACTATCTATATCTATTAACCGACTTCAAAAAAAGGAGGTTCTGTATTCGACCCGTATGTATGTATATATGTAAGTTTGTATGGCCGCGATTTTCTCAAACGCTACTGATCCGATTTGGATTGGATTTTCGTTATTCAAATGTATATTTTTCAGGAAAGGTTTTAGTATATAATTTATTAGGATCTGATGAAGATCTTCGGAGATAGACAATAGAACTCTAAACTCTTCAATAACTTACAGTAGATGACCCGCGAATGCTGCCATCGTATGTCTATGATGTATTGTTTACACCATTCCATAATTAACCAACAAAAAAACAATAAATAAAATCGTTTTTAACAAAAAATAAAACGGACTTCAAAACCACTACAAACCAAAAAATAATTTAACTTTATATACTTACGTATATTTGGAGTCGGTGCCTAATTTTTGATCCATATAAAGGACGACATAACTGATTTTTAATATTTTTATCAAGATCAAGTTATATAATTATTGTATTATCTACAAAAGTAAATCTCGCGATAAGCTTTTATCTCTACATAGTATTTAACAAAGTTTGATTCAATTTAAAGTTTATATTTCTCTTTTTAGAGCATTTGAATAAAAGCTTGTTTTTAAAGATTTTTTTTACTTTAATTAATTTTTTGCTTTTTAGTTATTTTTCGAGTTATTCTCAACAAGCCCTTTCATTTGATATCCATATTATAGGAGTGCGTAAAAAATAACTAGTCCGCTATCTTGGGTCGTCCGCCATATTGGATTCAGAATGATGTCATTTAGCTAACAATGCTTTGTCACCCAAACTAAACATGTATGCAAAATTTCAACACAATCAGTGAGCTTCAAAATTGATTTGCAAGATTCCACCCGCAGAAACATAGTTAGTTACATACATACATACATTGCAAGTTAAATAAAAGCTTGTAATATAAGTGTTATTCACATCCCAAAAAGGGACTTTACGCGGGTGGACCCTCAAACTAAATCTATTGAAATACTTGTATTTTCTGCAGGAGAAGTTGATAGCTCATCGTCGTGAGCGTCAGTGCCGGCGGCCAGTGCAAAAGCAGAACATAACGCATAAATGTAACATATGCGGTAAAGAATTCCCCATTGTTGCCAGACTTAAGAATCACATGTGAGTTAGTATGAGTCCACAAAATACTAACTATAATATTAATATGACTTTGAAACCATAAAATATACTTTCGTCTTCGGTAAGTTTGGGCTTGTAGCCTATTACCTATAGCAAATCTACCGAAAGTACCAAATTTGAATAGATGATGATTAGTTGTAGCATTTCTAGGAGTATCGACATTAGTGCTGTCCTAACCGATTTGTGGGTGAATGAAAAGAGGTTTGTTTGCTATATTGAATGCGAAAATTTGTTGGAGAGGATTCAAATTGTGGTTCCCCGCCAAAATAGTGTCTGTAATCGCAAAACTTTTGCGATACCACATTTTAAAACTAATCTGGGACAACACTTCGCATTATATCGTATGGTTTCAGGCTAAAATGGCATTAGGCAGCAGTTTGACATTTTCTCCACCTCCTTATCTTCAGCTAAAGTTAAAATTAGAAATGCTATTAGTAGTTGAATTATGTAAACTTGTATCCATTATTAAACCTAAAATATTTTTATTTTTAATTAATAACTATTTTATTAATTTAGCTTTCAGGCCATTGCTATATTCTTTTTGTTAATAGTTGTTTTATCAACGCCGCGCCGTGTTCACTATTTTAGGACATACATGTACAGTCAGCAGCATAAGTAGATGAACAAATTCAAAATTTCAAATTGCCTACATACCTTTGTGGTCTTACTAATCTTTTTTCTCTCTTCACAAAAATAAAATAAAAGGTATTTACTTTACTTCAAACGAAGAAAAAAATATTTCAGTTAAACTTAACGCGTATATAAGCAATTTGAAATTTTGATTTTGTACAGATATTTATGCTACTGACTGTACATAAATAAAAAAGTAGCAAGAGTGTGAGTAGAATTAAGTAAAATTGTATGGTCCGGTTTGTGAAGAAAAAAAAAAAAAGTTATCACGATTTTTCATAATTCACCACTTAAGACATAAACTGTTTATTTCATTTTAGAATTATGGATAGCCAATATAATATTGTATTCTGGGGTTACACATTAACCATTAATGTGTTACTGACGATCTAACACAGGCACACTTTGTATCAGGTTGGTGCACACAAACACATTCAACTTCTTCTGCGACCTGTGCCCGTACAAGTGCAAGTACAAGTACTACCTGGTGATGCACATGCGCACGCACACCGGCGAGAAGCCGTACAAGTGTTCGCAGTGCAACGCAACATTCGTCAACCCCTCCAATTTGAACAAACACAAACTCACGCACCAGGAGAAACAGTTTAAGGTATATTCATAACATCACGCATTCTTTTTTCAGGCGTAGACAGAGGTGGAACAAATCCACATTTCACCGGTTATGTTAGGTCCTGTGTAATACAGGTCAGTTATATTCGTTTTATTATTTTTTATCATTATGAGCCACAGGATGTCCACTGCTGATTTCTAAACATAGACCTCCCCTGAAGATTGACTTAGAAGAATCTTTATCTCAATATGTTGTGAACTCCCTAAATAAATGGTGTAGCAAAGTGTAGGTTCATTATTAAATGTCGCTCTGTTGACTCTTTCGATGTTTATGTGCGTGAATTTACATTATTTCATTTGACAATGTTGTTAATTGATGATTATGTCATTGGTTTAGTGTTTGCTGTGCGAGAAGGCGTTCCGTACAAATAAGTTACTAAGAGAGCACCACGAGGCAAAGCATATGAATATTAAACACACTTGCCATTACTGTGGAAGAGATTTCTGTTACAAGTAAGTTTTTAACACGCTTTTATTAGCTTCACATGTATGTTAATATGTAACGGAAACTATGAACATGATTTAGACCCCGTTTAAAACGTCGGATTAAATCGAAATTTGGCATACTTATCAAGGACCGATGACAATTCAATATTTAAAACTAAAAAAATAAAAATAAATAATAGTATAAAAAAACTAAAAAACACGCATTTATAGAAAAATAATAAAATTAAAAAATTTGAATTAAGATTAGTGTAAAAAAGAAAAATATGTATTTTATTGTTAAAAAAGCGTGTGTGTGTAAGTGACATAGATACGCTATATTTTTTTTGTGTATAACATGAATAGCCGGCTCCACTCGCAATGCTAGTATTCCATATAAAACTGTCATTTCTTAGTCAAGCATAAACGACAGAGTAAAAAAAAAAAATATTAAACATAGCAACTCAACTCAGAAAAATCATAACACATCGTCATACTAAGAGAATAAATGTTATACAGTTTCATAATTACAATGGCTACAATGATTCCTTACTTGTCTTTTAGGTCAGACCTCCGTAAACATGAGATTCGTCACCATAATAGAATAAAACGCGACTACATAGGTGGTGAGCCGACGTATAAACAAGTGGAGAGGATGCAAAAAGTCCAAGAGACCAACGAGGTCATAGACCAATGGCGGGCAGAGGAGATAGCCGTCACCAACTCTATGCCCATAGTGCAGGCCACGTATATAGACCAACCGAAGGAGTTCCTACAGACGAATCACACGATTTACTTCTCAGATGTCTCTGGTTTGATACAACAACCGCAGATGGGTGAGCGTTTGAAATTTTTCATATTTCTAGATTTAACTAGTGGTAGGTCTCTCGTATGCGAGGGGCCGTCTGGGTACTGTAACACCGCAATGTCTATTTATATCGCCAAGTAACAGTGTGCATGTACCAGGGCTGCCAGATTGTATAATTGGATACAAAATGTGTATAATCAAGCTGTCTTATGTATCCAATATGTATATCAGATTACCTTGTATAATTGGATACAAAAATAAAAAATCTGAAGTAAAGTTTGCGTAGAAAAAGAAGCAAGCATGCATAACAATAGTTATATAGTCAGTGAACTTTACAAACTTCACAAGTGTTTTAAACAAGCGTAGCTTCCAAGAAGCTTATATGTAGTAGCTTCTCTAAATAATCTGTGGTCAGCGTTTTTTTTTTGCTCTTCCGTCTCTGTCACACTTGTGTGTATACTGACACTGGATTTTGTATAATTTCAGACAGATGTCGGTATAATATAAGTTGCCGCTACTGGCAGCCCTGGCATGTACTGTTGTGCGTCGGTTTGAAGGACATTGTAGTCAGCGTAGTTGGGAATTATGAGACTTAACATCTAATGTCGTGGGTGACAGACAGGGTGACGAGCGCAATAGAGTGCCACGCAGTACTTTATAATTAAAAGTTCTGTATGGTATTTTACTATTTTTGGGCTGTCGTATCGCTTATCATCAGGCGCGCGGCATGTTCGTCTCGTAATTCGGAAGAAATATAAAATAAATGTCGAAGTTGTTTCTAAATATTGATTCGTTTGTTACAGTTCAACAACAAACTGTGGAAATTACGCTGTAAGTATACATGTATTCCTTTAATTTAAATATTGTTTTTGTTGCCTGTTGATTAAATTATTAAAAACGCGAGATTTTCATAGGTAACGGCATTGTTACTCAACAATCCGCCACGATCCCTGGAAACCATCGCATTTATTACATGCTATGATTTTAGACAGAAATGTCATAAATTTTATTTTGCGATCAGATCGTTGTTTCGTAGTCCGCTTTTTCTTTAATTTTTATTTTGAACTATATCGGCACGTTATGATGGCCGTTTTGACAGCTACACAATAGTGAGGTGAAATTTCAGTTAATTATCGAAAAAAATATACTAGCTAGCGATCCTATAAGTGACGATCGTATGAGATTTCATATAATAAAATTTCGAATTTCGAAAAACCATAATATGGCGAGTTTTGCCGTAAAATTATACATTGCAATATATTTTACTGCACTTCACTATTGACAATAATGTACAGTCAGCAGCTATCTATCTACTATAGATGAACAAATTCAAAACTACAAATTGCCTTCATACTTTTTTGTTCTTACTAATCTTTTTTTTCTCTTCGCATAAATAAAATAAAAGAGATTTAACTTACTTTAAACGAAGAAAAAATTTGTTCAGTTTAACTTAACGCGTATCTAGGCGATTTGAAATTTAGATTTTGTACAGATACTTATGCTGCTGACTGTACAGCAATTAGCTCCTTCATCGTAGTTATGAATTAATACTAAGTTGATGATCGAATGTCAAAACGGCCATCATAGCGTGCCGATTCTATAGCATCTGTTGATCGTCCTTCGGTTTTTCCCACAGTATTGTACGAAAAGTATGCCACAAAATCAATGATCAAAATATGTTCCATTTTCTTTGCAGGCCCGAACTAGCTTTGAAGAAGGACGAGGTAAAATTATACGAAGCTCAGCAAGGAATCGGGTATTTTTAAACGGCACCAGTGTTGAATAAATTATGTAATCTCTCTAATCTCTATCCGTGTAAATTTGTGGCTTGGAGCGGAAATATACTGAGGCTTTTCCAGTATTTATTTATTGATTTTTAAGGGAAACATACAAGCAAATAAAGAAAAACATAACATAAAACAAATTAGGTAGTACATGGCTCAATTAAGTTTCCACAAGATAAGTTTTTATTTCTTACAATTATATTTTATTGTGCTTTATTTTTACGAATATTTGTAAAGAAACAGAGTTTTGTTATACAAATTTTATTTTCATGTATTTTAATTCTTTAAAAAGGCATTTTTTAAGTCTTTAGATTTATTGCTGCAGTCCGATTGTACGTTACCAAAAATATATTTGTTTTCATGTATTTGTCCAGTAAGTAATGTATAGATGCTCGAATAAACATGTTTTCATTTCAAGTCACGTTTCGGTAATATGAAGTAACGAATTATGATTGCTAATGTGTAATTCTTACGATTTTTTTATTAATATTGTAAATATTATATTATAGATTAAGAAAATTATAAAATAGAACATATTCTTAAATAAAATATTATTTTATTTTTAATGTTTTGTTATTCTTCAACATATTTTGGGCTGCATGGAATGTAAACTATAGTTCCTTATTATGCAACCGCCAAAAGCTTTCTTATTTTGCTTTTACTAATATTATAAATGCGGAAGTTTGTGAAAATGTCTGAATGTTTGTTACAAGCAAATGCAGACACCGCTGAACGGATTTGGGTGAAATTTGGCACACAGTTAGAGCCTCTCATGGAGTAACATATAAGCTACTTTCATCCCATGGGATATATTTGAATTTTTAATTAGATGGGACTGGCGTCGTTCGTCGACTTTCGTAGTGGAAAAGGCTTCACGCCGGCGAAGCCGTGAGCCATACATAGCTTGTTATAAGTAGTTTATAATTAGAAGAGCACAAACAACGAGGCGAGACATCTCATCCGCAGACTACCCTACCATCTTTTCACTGGTTCGTGACTACCTAAGTTCTAAACATTGGGGGTTTTTATATATCGATGGTTCTAAACGATGAGACGGAAAGCAGTCACCCAATTTTGCGCTAGAAGAGATAAGATCTCAAGATAAGACGAGTATTTTTCATATTTTAGCAAGCAGGGGCGATCGTTTCGGAGATATACAAAGGAGACAACAGATAACTTATTGTCTACTTTAGTTGTAAGTTACATGTTGCTGACAGACGACGCGCAAGCGGCTTATTTAGAACCTTAAGGTGATCGGGCATAAACTTTTCTGAATGTACCTAACGAGCCTATTCTTTTATCGAAATTTTCAACATGTTTTGCAAAATTAATGATCGTGTCTGGTTTTATTATCTGCTCCGACTTTTTTAGCAGGCACGTGAAAATGAATCCACTGCGCCTGATAGTAACTGTGTTGTGTATTATCCAGTATATTTTTTATCTTTCCTATCCTTAAAAATAATTTACAATTAGTTGTGATGTGTATTTGAGACCCCAGTTGCATCAATTTACACAATATCATTGCTCTTTGCTTTACACAAGTGCAAATAAAACATGCATGAAATATGCATGTGCAATGAAATGAAATAGATGCGTTCTAAGTGTTTACTTTGAACGCATCTAATTCATTTCGCAAAACAAACAACGAAATCCTACATTTTATGTGTGTGAATGTCCCTAATAGCCTGCTTTTGGTATCCATCTCGTGCAACCTACCAAATAAAGCAACAGAATGGGCCATTTAGCTGAAATAAAGACTTAAACATTTATTACGTTTGTTCAGGAGGTACAGTCAGCAGCATAAGTAGTTGAACAAATTCAAAATTTCATATTGCCTACATACTTTTGTGTTCTTACAAATTTTTTTTTCTCTTCACAAAAAATAAAAGCGATTTACTTTGCTTCAAACGAAGAAAAAAATGTTTCAGTTTCACTTAACGCGTATATAGGCGATTTAAAATTTTGATATTGTTCAGATACTTATGTTGCTGACTGTACATACATACCTACATAGATAGCATCACGCCTTTTTCCCTTTTCAGGGGTAGGCAGAGGAGTGAGACACCCACATTTCGCCAGCTATGTTAGGTCCCATGTAATAGGATGCAGGCCTATTGCCATTTACCGAGCACATTTCAGTCTCCGGGCTGATACTGAGTAAAAAAACCCAATATCACTTCGCCTGACTCGTAAATCGAACCCGAGACCTCAGCACTGCAGTCGTACCGTAATATACAACTACGCCACTGAGGCAGTCAGTCAGTTCAGGAGGTATTATAAAAAAAATATGCAGCAGACAGCAGATTTTAGTTATGTAGTACATAACTAAAATCTTTTGTCTACATTTCGACCTATTATTATTTCTAATAATCCCCAATTGCAGTTTTGCTTAAATCAAAATATTGTAATATCATTCTTATATTATAAACGCGAAAGTTTGTAAGAATGTACCTATGTTTGTTACTCTTTCACGCATAAACTACTGAACGGATTACGATCAAATTTGGCACACGGGTCGATCATGTCCTTGATTAGCACATAGGCTACTTTTTATCCCGGGTAAATATATAGCGGGACTTTTATCCCGGAAAAACTTTTTAAGGCGGGCGGAGCCGCGGTCAAAAGCTAGTATGGACTATTGCAGCACTGGTCGCCCAGTTTAAACTTAATTAGGACATTTTGTCTATAGAGTTGTGTTTGCGTAGGTTCTTTCCATTCAAAACTGCGTTATGTGCTAACTTATTTAATAAAGGCACAGGGTAAACGACGCTGGCCTTTAATTTAAACAGTTTGCTAAAATGATGATGGAGTAGGTATTATGCGGTCCACGCAGTTTCTTTACAAAGTTGTTCATAATAGGATATTAGCGTCCCTACTAAATTATTTTGTTGTGCGCAATGTATAAGTTATAATGGAAAAATAGGTATATTTTTGAACATAAAAGTAAGAAAATCAATAATTAACATAATGTGAAATAGATAAAAAGGCAATTTAAGTAGGTACCTATCTACAGTATTCCTTTCAGAGAAAATCACAAAATAGCGTGAACTTTGGATAAAATTTGTCAAATAAATATAAAATTATAATAAAGCATTAATCCTATGGTTATTCAAAAACTACACTTATATTGCCTATTTACAGAATTAAAAAAACACATGAAGTCGCATTGAGCATTATTTATAACGCATTCAAATTAAACATTGCGTTAACTTGAATAAATTAAAATAAACACCTTATCACATCTAGGTCGGCTGCCCTTTTATGGTTAATCAAAAAACAATCTTAAGAATTCACTGGGCGTCGTGATGGCGGGCCACAAGTCACTCATAATAAACTTATAGGCAGTAATAAAAAAATATGTTGACGGAGGACGCTAACAGATGGCCTTAGTAATTTGTTATGTCGCGTTCAGTTGAATACGTAGCTTGTACTTTACTGGCACGAGTCGATTATAGAACGTTGTTCCAAGTCTATGGATGCCTAATAGATTCCATTACGATAACTACCGACTTTAATATAAAAAGAGGAAAGCGACGAAGTATAAATCCATGGGATACGTCCGTAAATGAGATAAAAGTAATAGATTTCAATTCCCTCTACGAATTAACGAAAAAATTGTTTATTTCGACTCGGTTGACTGCTTATTGAACCTTTAAAATTTGTTCGAATCGAACGGTCTTAGGGCTAAGTCTTAAGGTCATAATATACTTGACAAGGAGGTATATGATCAAATATGAAACCCTTATAATACGTGTTTCATATTAGATGGTCTACCTTTTGTTACTAGTTCAGCCATTATAATTATTTTTGTATTTAGAATATTTCGATCTGACATGGAATTGATGGCCAGTAAAATTTCTTCTCAACCTCCTACCGCACTTTGCATCGCTCACTTACACTTCAATATCTAAACGTCTGCTCCTTAGGGCCGTATTCTGTTGCTGAAAGTTTTTCTAGCGCAATGTACACTAATATTATAAAGAGGAAAGATTTATATATTTGTAACGAATAAAATCAAAAAATATTGGACCGATTTAAAAAAATATTTCACTATTAGAATGCTTGATTGTCCCTGAGTAACATAGCCTATGTTACTCAGGGACTTTGTATACCGGGAAAATATAAAGCGTGACTTTTAACCGGGAAAATCTTTTTCATGCGGGCGGTGCCGCGTGCAAAAGCTACTACTTAATATATTTCGTAGAAGTAGTAGGACTGATAACAAGGGAGAAGATATTTGCAGTTCGTACTTATTCGTTCCTTCGTTGCCCGTGTTTTTCTTTCATCATATACTTTTGATTCATAGTATATACGTAATATTATTAATAACCTTTGTCTAGTTGACTATTAAAAGGTGATTGCAGCCTTAATTTATTTTAATTGGACACTGCCATCAAATCAAGTGCTTTTCTACACCTTTGGTGCGATCAAAGCGAGCGTCCAAGAAGTCGAGTGCACTTGATCTAAGTGAATTTTGATTTTGTCAAGGCGGCTTAAATCAAGAGATACGTCCTGCATCGGGTAAGGGGTTATAAGTATTGACTTTTTGTTTTTGCGGTTTCTGCCGATTGGCTCGACGAGGCTCTAAACGATGGTGTAGATTTCGGTCTTTCTTGCTCCGTCTAAAAACTTCATACGATTTATCGGGTGTGAAGAAGTAATTTGACCTATTGATGTTATCATCTTCTTCATGAAAGTATGCTATATTGTATATTGCTTTGCAGAAGTTCTCTATCACATTGGTATTCATACAAACATCTCACTTTCTATTGCTAAATAGATTGGTATGAAATATAGAAATTTGCTGGGCTTTTAAAAAAATATACTCAAACCGCTAGCTTGCTACCTACTGATCTTAAGATTGAAACGGATCTTAATAGTAGACCCCGAACAGATGTTCGGGGTTCTGTAATAGAGATCTATTTACTAGGAGATATTAATAATACATTATACACCGCCCCGCGATCTTAAGATACTTCAAGACTTATGAGTAAATCCCCAATATAATCTATTTTTATTTATTTATACACTTTCTAGAATGCTACGTATATAGGCCACGTGGCAGTTATTTTTTTGCTATAAATATCATAATATTTCAATGAGCGTGGTGCTACAGGCAATAATGGAATTATCTAGTCGACAGAGCGGTAAAACTCCGGGGATATCAGACTATACCTACAGATAACTTATTTGCGGGGCCATTCGCTATTTTAAACATGGTCTTGAAATTGATTTTACTTGTATTTAATTTCTACTGTTTATTTTCTTTCTGTAACACAAATGGCAAAACTTTTCAAGCAGTAAACAAACTGATAGGTACCCAGTACTTGCATATTAGGTTAGCACATAACTTAGTAGTACATCTTTTCCAAATACTCTCTTTGTTAATAACTAATTTACTATTTATGTATTGATTTAAATAATCATGGCGTAGTTGTATTACGGTACGACTGCAATGCAGAGGGTTCTCGGGTTCGATCCTCGGGTCCGGCAAAGTAATATTGGGTTTTTCTAATTAGTATCAGTCCGGAGTCTGGAATCTGAATGAACGAACAGAATGCGCACGCGAAATGTGGGTGCACTACTTGCGCCTCTGCCTACCCCTTCGGGGATAAAAGGCGCGAGTATGTGTGTTTCGATAATTATTCCGTCCAAGAGCTGATAGTATATTTTTTTTAGGGTTCCGAACAGCCAGAAAGGTGTGTGCTCGACCACCTCAAGGTTCTAAATAAGTCGCTTGGGCGTCGCCTGTTAGCAACATGCAACTTACAACTAAAAAAGACAATAAGATGTATCTGCTGATTCTTTGTACATCTCCGAAACGATCGAATTTGCTTGGTACAATAAAATATGAAAATTGGGCGTTTTATCTTGAGAAAGTGTATTAGCACCAAATTGGGTGATTGTACCTCAAACGGATCCCTTATATGATCTCTTTGTTGCTACAAAAGTCTGACGCCAGCGCCATCTCCTTAAACGACCAAATTAAAAATATTCTTTTTTTCTCATGGGAGCAAATTACCGGGATAAAAAGTAGCCGATGTGGTATTCCAGGTAATCATCGACCCGTGTACCAAATTTCACCCAAATCCGTTTACTTGTTTCTGCGTTTACTTTTAACAAACATTTTCACTAATTTTCGCATATATAGTATTAGTAAAAGGTAAGATACTCGGGTCTACGGTCTCTTTCAGCTGTGAAAAAATCTAACTTGTAAGTCAACGCGATTAAAAGATATCCCCGTTTATGTCCCATATTTTGCGATTTCGCAAGGGAATCAAAACCTATATATATGCATATAAACAATTATGAAATGTGGCAAGAAGCAAAGTCTTACAGCGCATGTCAAGGAAAACATCAGAAAGCCAAAAATATGAGAGAATATAAGATAAAAAAATCTACTTTAATAACAAACAAAGCGAATTTACTATTATAAACTTTTAAATTTCTTAATTTATTAATTAATTTTGGCGAACTATTACTATATACTTCATACCTTACCTACAAGTTTGTACGGAAATACGTAACCCTCGATACGCGATTCCGACTCTCACTTGTCAAGTTTTTCTTGTTGCTATAATTTGTACCTAGAGATATCAAGCGTAACCCTTGCTAATGAATTCCCTAGAAACCTCTACCGTTACTACCGAAGATAAATGTTCATATCAATAGCTAGCTGTTAACGAGCTCTAAAATCGATATCGTTAAGGGGAATTATTATCAAAGAAGGGGAATTATTACCTAGAGATATCAAGCGTAACCCTTGCTAATGAATTCCCTAGAAACCTCTACTGTTACTACCGAAGATAAATGTTCATATCGATAGCTAGCTGTTAACGAGCTCTAAAATCGATATCGTTAAGGGGAATTATTATCAAAGACGGCGTAAATTTCGTAGTCAAGTAATGGTACATTAGAGCATCGTATTTCATCCTTGGAAAGGGGGTCCGTAATTAGAAGTTGAAGCCGTCGGGTCAGCACGTGCTTACCTAAGTCTATTATATCGCTTCACTTATCTAACAAATAGGAATGCATATTTTTAAATGACGTATATACTCATAATAAATATAAATTAATATGATAATTGTAGAGTATAAATGAATATTTATCTTTCTTGAATACCCCTCACTGCTTGAGCACGGATTTTATAAACTAGGTACTTTCCTGACCACTTATTTAATACGGCTTTAAAAAACCTCAAATATGTTACACAAACTTTAGAGAGAGAAGATGAACAACAAAAACGTGATGTTTAATGTCGTTGTTAATTTATGAAATTTAGTAATGTCGTTCCTTACGGAAATATATCATTATTGTTTTTTTTATACGGGCACGGCGTTATGACCCCACTGCACCTGATGGTAAGCCGAGAGGGGTTCAGAGAGAGCGCCAACTGACAAGCGATGATTATCCCTCGTCAGTCGACAAAATTATGCAGGCATGTTTGAATCGGATATACACAGACTGATCCCGGAAGGCGGCACACTTACGTAGAACATCTGTAGGGCCCACGGGATAAGCTGTTGCACGAACAGACTTAACGTATTTCACAGTTCCATTATCTGAGAGTATACCAGCCTTTGGCTCTGTGACGTCGAAACTCGAAACCGATGCTTTGCATCTCCACTCGCGCGTTGAATGTTAATCGGATTTTCTCGATGCGGTTGCGAACTACAAACGGAAAGTCTTTACATGCAAGATAATTTTCTTTACGAGATATGGCTTGAAATATGTGAATTATGAACGTGATATGATTTATAAAATGTAAACTGTTTTGTAAGTAAAGAGTAACTATATAAGTAGGAGATACAGGGTCACCCCTAGTGTTCGCGATCCCAGGCTGTAAAACTGGTGACGTCTTGGGTTTAATTCAAGGTCAGGCAATAAAAATACCTATAGAAAGAAATGGGTACGTGAACTGACAGGATTAAAAATGGGCTCACCCCTATCGTAAAACAAGTTTGGTAAACCACGCGTGTAGTCGTAGCGCTTTCGCCCTTTCGGGGATATAAGCATAATCTTGTTACCAATGCCCTACCACCTCTTTAAACAACGTATAACAGAGTAATTATAAAGCAAGATGAACATTCGAAAGTATTATTTCTTTATAAATTATTCACTTATCAAACCGATTGTCAAATTACGAAGGCAAGTAAAATCAGATGAACATAATATAGAATCAAACGATGCTTAGTTTGAAAGTACAATATAATGAGAATTTGCAATTCAAGTGAGTACTTTCTGTACCTCGGGAATCAGGAATGGACACTATTGTAGATTTATCATCAAAGTAAAATTATTCAATTAGAAATTTACATAATATCTATCTACTCAGCACTAACATTAACGCCGGACTTTAAAAAAAGAAGCTACTAATAGGAACCTGGGATTTATAAATTATGAGGTATACATTTTTAATAATTGAAAATATATGATTGTATTACCTCTAATAAATAGGTAGTAGGTACCTACTTGTGAATTCGTTTGCTTTCCACGGGCACCATTAATATCGTACTACTTTAAAAGTAATTTGATGTTAAAAGTATATTTCACCGAGCAGTTTTGTAATCGTCGTAGTTTTCATCACGTGACCTACCCAACCGAGAAAAGGCAAAGTGTCTGACACACACAGTTACGAGGCGTAAACACTTCATTTTAGCTTTCAGTAAACGTTCGTGCTATTTGTTTAGTAGAGTAAAAATTTAGAAAACTCGCAATATGAAAAGACCTTGACGCGATGTTTTACACAACCGATAAAGACAGGCCGGGATTTATTTTGCGCTTTGTGGACAGCGACTGGGCCTTAAGTCGTCTTTATTCGCGAGAAAGATTTAGGTAAGCCAGTTTAGTTATAAAGTAAGAAGCGGTTTGTTTCCGTGTATTGTTGCTATACGGGACGTTAAAGTAACCTTCACGTGCATAGGATATGAATAAAATAAGCGAATTTTTATGAAGTGAAGAACGCTTGTGGTCGTGTAATAAATTAGTAATCTAGGTACTGTCGTGTTTGAGTCCGTTCAACTGAGTTTTGCGAGTATTTAACATACAATTTTAAGTTTTAAAATAACGCGATATCCAGAATTCCACCACGGTATCCCCTGCCTGTCGTAGGAGGCGACTAATAGGGGCCAGGGGGGGTTGGGGCGGTCGGCACGGGTGCTGTCCGCCGCAAGATAACATGTGTGCCCCCTACAAGAGGAGACGGGCTGCATTAAGCAGCACCGCGCAGGGGCGGTTGCGGACGACAACTTAGACACTTTTCGTCCGAGGAAGCCCGCAGCCGTCCCTAAATGCGCCGAAGAAGGGGAAAAAAAAAAAAAAAAAAAAAAAAAGGAGATCAGTTCATGGGAAGGTATGTACTTACATGGGTTCAATTAAACAAAAGCTAAATCTCAGATTATAATTAAATAACATGTAACAACAATAATTAACACATTAGAACAATAATTGTTGAGCTCTATAAGTTGGGTCAGAATATTTGAGTACTTTTAGGGTTTCGGACCTCAAAAGGCAAAAAAGGAACCCCTATAGGATCACTTTGTTGTCCGTGTGTCTGTCTGTCTGTCAAGAAGCTTTTTCTTAAGAACGTGTAGAAATGGTGAAAAGTGGGTGCATTAGTTGCGCCTCTGCCTACCCATTCGGGGATAAAAGGAGTGAGTGTGTGTGTGTGTGCGTAGAGATATCAAGTTGAAATTTACATCAAACACGTCTACGGTCTCTTTCAGCTGTGACAAACACAAACTTGGTAAGTTGACACGATCAACAGATATGACGGTTTATGTCGCATATTTTCGCATATTTTGCGATTTCGCACGGGAATCAAAACCTGTAGGATAATTCCCGCTGGACTAGAATCATGACATTTGGCAAGAAGCAAGGTCTTACAGCACATGTTAAGAAAAAATCTGAAAACCGTTAATATGTCCTTCAATAACAAAAAAAGCGAATTTACATTTTTTTAAATATGCTTAATTCGTTAATTAGTTTTGGCGAACTATTGAACTTATATACTTAGATACATTTCGTACAAGTTTGTACGGAACCCTCGGTACGCGTGTCCAACTCGTACTTGTCCGGTTTCTTAAAACTTACTTAAATGTTTTTGTCACGGCGAGTACGGCGCTTTTTTAATAATGTTAAGCAAAAATGTGAAATAGCTTTCCAAGTATCTGTTTTTTTCTTTTTTTTACGCCCTTTTTACATTAATGAGTTAAATAATATACTAGTCAGTAATTACTTTACATTGGCTCTGTTGTTGACCAGAAGTTATTTTTTTTATCAGTGGTTTGAACAATATGCGTGTACTTATACTATATGGAAAACATTGCATTCTCCGACCTATATGGTAAATGTATTGAGCATTCCGCCAACTTGATTGTTTTATGTTTCGAACACACGTTTCAAACTCAATTTATTTCCGTTCCAAAGTTTGCGCCTGTTTCATTGTAGTGCCCATGGAGGTCAGATGTAGTGCCGAAAGGCTTGTTGACGTAGAAATTAATACATGAATACGTACCTGTTTAGCTCGGATATTGCTATTCATATATGCTTTAATATGTATTGTAATAGGTATAATGTTTTGTCATTGAATGATTAATTGGTCTGATTGGCATTGGTTGGTCTGGAAGTCTTTAGGAGAGGCCTATGTTCAGCAGTGGACTTCTAAAGGCTGAAGAAGAAGAAGATTAATTAAACATATAAATATTTGATTTTAAACTGAAATAGATGAATTATTTCCCCATTATTAATGAATTTGCATTATAAAATGATACCATTGCTTTTACTTTTATAAAATACTTAGCTATTCATTGAAAGGTTCTTGGTGAGTGATATAAGTTGGCATAAACATTCTGATATATTTTATCCAATATTGTTCCAGACAGATCTTTTCTGGTCCAATAGAAAAACCGTTATTATTCTTTGGATGTTTCTTTATACGTTAAATCGCTCCTTGGGCAAGCGAGGTTGGCTTCCGCCCAATGTTTTCGAGAGCCACGTACCTCCGTTCCAATTTTTAAATGCATTGCACCTGCAATATTGCTGAAGTTTAATAAAGTCTTTTCGCTACCTAATCCGATTAGCATTTTTTCTATCGTCGCGTCGTAGGTAAGAAAGCAACAGTTTTATCTTGTCTTTTAAAAATGAATATTGTTGCAAGAAAACTCGGCTGGCATTTTAAGTTTCAGCGTTAGCTAAAATGAGATAGTGGAAACTAAAACATTTGACGTAATTCTTTATTCTGGTCTAAGAATAGTTTTAAACTTAAACCTCGAATCGATAATAGCAATGATATGCTATAAATACTGTGTAAAGTATGACATGTGTCATAAAGAACAGTGACGCCATGATGGTAATAAAAGTCAGTAATATTAATAAAATTGGGCCATCACAATGAATCATCGCGTTCGCCTACTTACTGTCTGTAAGAAAACAAGCAGCGCATGTTTATTACTTCATAAACCACCCGTGTGTGACTTGAATTACGGATTTGAGGCGTGCTTACCGTGCTTTTGGTTTGCCACTGAATTCCAATGGAATTGTCACGCCAGCGAAGTATAGATGCATTATTTGAACTAGAGGCCGCCTCATAGTCGAAATTCGTCTGTATTTCCATTATTAAGGTATAACCTTTGTAAGACAAATATTTGCTTTCTTTTTTTCTATATTTACTTTAACTATGCTACATCTAATACGTGTGCGTAATATTCCTAAGAAGGGATACGTAGATATCGTTTCACACATTATCATAATATAAAGATAGATATTATTCAGAAGCTACATCATGATTTTTCCTCGTAAGTACCAATAATTTAATGTTTTTATATTTATAAACTTTAAGATAATAATTTTTTTCTTTGTTGATTACGAATGTTCTTAACTAAAACAAAAAGATATTCGAAACTATGCAATAATTTTTGCGTGATATTGCATTCTTAGACTTTATATTACTTATTTTATTTATAGTATGTGCGTATTGATAGAGGAAATATGATTTTTTATTGCAGTTTAATCGCGAGACGAGCATGCTGTTTGCCTTTTATTTATTTTATTTACTTACATACCTATACATGGGCAGACTACTTTGTGTTTATTTTTCTAACATAATTCGACCAGCTCTGAAGTTGGGGTTTACATTAGATAGGAGGCTAGTCGTAAAATCTAAGCTAAATCTATACAGCGATTCCCAAACTATGGGTCGCGAGCAAAATATTGGATGTGCCCTGAAAAATAGGAGGATACATCGTCTGACCGAGTCATCAGCCGGATGGCCACTGACCAGATGGCCACTGATGTTAAAAGTAACTAAAATTATAGGTGACGCTAAAGTTATTATGACAATAATGAAAACCCCATCCAAATTGGATCAATAGTTTTTGATAAAATTGAAGACATACATAATATGGGTCGAATACAAAGCCTCCATTTTTGAAGTCGCTAGCCGATTAAAACACGAAATAAAAAACGAATACATCTCTGTCATTAAAACACCAATCCTTGCATTTAATTACCATACCATACCAGCTCTGTATTATATACTGCCCACTGCTGAGCACGGGCCTCCTTTACAACTGAGAGGGTTTAGGCCTTAGTCCACCATGCTGGCCAAGTCAGAGAAGTTCTCATTTTCGCATTTAATTAAATACCTATTAATTTCCACAGTCCGTCATTCTCTGGCTCGATTCTCGCCTAAACTATTAAAAACGTTGAATCTACTTCTTTTCCTCATGACATCCAAGAAGTGAGTCATGAATTTGGTAGTTTTGAAAGGTGGGTTGCCGTCCAGTTAACTTTGGGAACCACTGCTCTAAAGCATATTAATATGAGCATAAAAGTGTAGGTATAGGCATCTACTGCCCATTAGAGTAGGTAAAAGAATATAAAATAGAATATGTAAAGTTTACCGGCTTATTTATTTATTTACACTTTATTGTACACCAGAGACATAAATCATGGAACAATATACTATAAATACATACAAATGTTGTGTAAATGTATGTAACAAAATATATTATATAGATATTCACCTAAATAAATATAGAAACAAAAATAATGGATTCATAAATTGGCAATGTCTTTATTTAGTCTGAGATAATGCTCTTTGGCCTGTTTTTGGCTTATCTTAATTTTCTCCCTGTAGATTACTATGCAGAAGTTAACGTTGTAATTTTACATTCTTATAACAGCACCTAAACGAAGTCGTGTTACGTTATACAAAATTATGGAACTTGAAACGGGGCTTTACCTGTCTTTAAAAAGTATTGAAAAACACCTTTATAACTTTTCTTCCTCACCTCCTTTTAACGAAGTTAAAAACGACGTCTATTTGCGTTCCTTTCATTATTGTACTAGTTCGCCTATACCGTTCGTTTGTACTATTAATTATTCATTTCCCTTATAGAAATGATATTAATTCCTTTTGAAAAATTATTATTATATCGTTATATACGTATTTATCAAAAATATATTTATACTGGCTTCCGAAAATATTTCAATTATTTCATACGAATTGTTGAATAACACGAATGACCTAAATCTGCCATGTGGCAGAACAACTTTATTAGTATAGCATTGAGACGAATTGGCGATTAAAATCTGCCAGTAGAGCTAGTAGGTACTTTGACGATTGTTACCGACGTATGTAAATATTATATGAAAAGTTTTGCATTGGTGATCGTTATTTATGAACCTCGTAGTTCGTAGCTCGTAGCACTTGTAGCACAAGTCCTGATTGACACGGGCGATATTATGTTACGGCGATTTTTGTTTTGGATCTATAATCCGACAGTTATTTTGAAGAAATAAAAGCTATTCCAGAGACTAGTGTTTGATTACACCTTAGAAGGCCTCATTCTCATCTGATGTCATTTTCCGTTGCGTAACAATGTACAATCACCCAATTTGGTGCTAATACACTTTCTCAAAGTAAAACGCCCATTATTCATATTTAACCAAGCATGTGTGATCGTTTCGGAGATGTACAAAGGAAAAGCAGATAATTCTTATTGTCTACTCTAGTTGTAAGTTGCATGTTGTTGACAGATGACGGACTAATTTAGAACCTTACGGTGGTCGAGCATAGGTACACTTTTTTGTTTGTACCTACACATTATTCGATGTTCCAAATTACATCATTTACCTATTATTCTAACTCAGGTTGTATTGCTTGGACTTCATATTATATGAGAGGTTTCGTCACACAATAGCGTAATTTTCGTCGCCAATTTGATCGTCATCAATCGGTCACATATTTTTATGGAATAAAGATAATTTTTATATCTATCTGGCTGAAGATATGTTATGTAATTTTCTTAAAAAAATAAAAAAGAAGATTGGAAATCCAAATTACATTCGGTTTCATTGTAGTATGGCAACGATATATTATTTATAGGTACTACCGGCAACGTTAATTCCATGAGACGTGATTCCCTAGCTCATAGCTGGCAATATCTGTTGTTAATTAGAGTTGGTATTTTAGAGACAGCCTTAGTTCAATAATGTTACTTGTTTTTTTGTCAAGCACTCACGCCCTTGATTTTAACAACCTAAAATATTGATCTATAAGAGTTATAGAATGTACGAGGATATTTAAACTGATGAAGATAAATCTCTCCTATTCACGTAGTCCATGAATTCGAAGTGTATCGGTTGTTGAATACGGTTTCAGATAAAACCATTTATATGGTTCGTAATGATCCCTCAATCTTCATACGGTTATAAAGTGCGTCGTAAAGTTTTCCACAGAGTCGTAAGATTTACGACCATTTTCAGGTGCTGCAGTCTACTGCTTTTAGACAAATCACATCGTTATTTTTAATCTTTTTATTCGAAAGCTTTATTAATGCCCGTAAAATTTTATTCCGCAGATTATTTTTGTTCGACATTTTAAGATTCTACGTTTTTATTTCTTTTAGATAATTCTACCCTATAGTAGGCATATCTTCTTACATTGATTCCATTTCATTCATATGTACATAGGATTCCATATTGAGTTCTTTTTATCATCTGCGGCTGTAGTTTGTGACGTTTGCGTAAATAAATAAAGCCTCTTTATAAATTGCGGTCTGTCACACAGGCCTCGGGTCCGCTGTAATTGTTTTTCTGTCCATTTTTGTTTCATGCTCCATTGTTAATACTTCATTAACGTTTCAAACGACAGTAATCAACACTGTATTTTTGCTTGCTTCGTTGTTGGATAAATTTGTTTGAAAAAATACCTTTTTTCCTGTGTAATTTTTCATGAACTTCTTTAAAAATTAATGAATTTTACAGGTTTTCTATCTTATAATCTTGACATAATGTGGCGTTATGGATTGCCGAGGGGATTAAGTTTAATTTGCTAACGAGTTTTATTGGAGGCTTATGGAATGTGGATGCTAGGTTCCAAGCAGTTGAGACTTATAAAGCCCGTAAAAGCATCCGGATAAAACTGGATAAACACTAACCATGTTAGGCTAACGTCGATTTATTACGTTTGCAACTTACTAATTCTAAATCAGCACGCCGCACCATGGAACCGGCTATGCGGGTAGTCGATAATCAATAAGCACACTACCGGCTGAAGGAACGAATTTTAAGAACTGGCAGTCAATTTGCAACTAATGTCTCAGCTTGATTTGAAACATATTATGAAATGATCATTAGAAATTTAGAATTCTTGTAATTTATACTTCATGAATTTGTCGATAAAGTATTTACTTCGGTATTTTCTGTATCCTACTTATTGTATTTACAATAAGTAGGATTATTAAACCTGCATACCTACAAACTGATTCGATGCTGTATTTACAATATTAATAAGGGAGTTTTATACAAAATATAACAGAATGTCTAGAAGTTTATGAAACTGCTTCAAATAATAAATTAAGAACTCTCCAATATTTTGGTGTCTTGTTAGGTTTGGGCATAAAAACATAAATAACAAAATATATTCTAACATAGTTTCATAATATTTTCTGCTAACAAAATTCTTAGAAATAAAAGAAAAACATGTTTTCCTCGAATCGCTTGTATTTACGCTTGTAATCTTTCTGCTCTTTTTATCATAAATATTATATTTTTATTATGTAACTAAGTGTTGCTTGCGGCTTTGCCCGCGTGACAAATGGTCCCTGCTTTCTCGCTACAAAAGTCCTTAAAATAAAGCACAACGCCAGCGTCATATACTTAAAGGTTCAGAAAATAATATCCATTATTTCCCATGGGAGCAGATTACCGGGATAAAAAGTAGCCTATGTGTTAATCCAGGACATGATCTACCCGTGTACCAAATTTCATCCAAATCCGTTTAGTTATTCCTGGAAATTTACTTCTAACAAATATACAAACATCCAAACATTTTCACGAACTTTCATTTTGTAATATTAGTAAGAACAAGATAAGATAGTAAACTGTGATAATCCTACTATTATTATATTCCGGAAAATTTACAGCGCGAAGACTGACAGACAGGAAGAGTCGCCAGCAAGAGCTAGTAAAAGATTAATGTCGATGCAAATTCCCACTTACCATACTACGTTACATACGATTTATGAATATGGCTCAGAGCTAAGAGAGTTATGTTAGCAATTTAACAAAGTAATGACCGCTAGTGATTTAACCTTTGTCAGATAAGGCTGATGTGCCACTCTTGAAAATAATGTGTCTTAATTCATCAGTATAGTAATGAGACTCGGAATGGTCTTAGGCGTTGGATATTTATGGTTGGATATATCTTTCTGTTTCAAAAAGTTTTTGCACACATTATACTTGGTTTATTGAAAGTATCTTAAGTAGATACTTTTTGTTACCTGTTACGTATCAAAGTAATTTTAAATAATAATGAAAACATCTCCAATAACGATGTATTAAAAAAATAGTTATTAGGAGCCGGGAATACGCATACATGCTCACGCCTTTTATCCCCGAAGGGGTAGGCAGAGGTGCAACCAGTGCACCCACTTTTCGCCGTGCATATTCCGTCACATCATGTGATAGGGTGCGAGCCTATCACCATATCGGGCACAAATTCCAGACTCCGGGCTGATACTGAATAGAAAAATCCAATATCAGTTTGCCCGACCCGGGGATCGAACCCGAGACCTCAGCCTTGCAGTCGTACCGTAATACAACTACGCCACCGAGGCAGCCGGGAATAACCATAAAATTCTATACACTTATTGAATGTTCAATGACAACCTCGGTTCGCTGGTGTTAACAGTTAATGTGGAACCACTGTAAGCCGAGACGTTCATTTCTGATGTATACATGGGCGTATATAAGGGGGGGGTTTAGGGGGTCCAGACCCCCCTTACCTTACAATAAACCACGTTACGCCACTGACCGCTGACATTTTGGGGTTCCGGACCCTTAGCTTCTAAAATGATCGGGCTACCTAATATATTAAGTGACGGGGGGAGGGAGGGGGGAGGGTGAATACGGTGTCATGCAAGGCAAGAACCCACGCCACATTTTTTTTATATCGTAGGATGTGAAATGTGAAAGCTATAGCTACGCCCGTGGATGTATGTAATAGGTATTATGGATAGGACAAAACAGAACCGGCATACTTTCGCAAACAAATGGACATTAGAGCTGGCACGCACTATGATTTATTCTCACGATATATTTTTGTAGATATAAGTACCTATTTGTACCTACATGCCGAAGACTTTTTATACGGGTACGGCAAAGTGACCCCACTACACCTGATGGTATGCGGAGTTGTCCTGAGAGAGTGTCGAGTGTTTACTGACGAGAGATGCATCTGATTCCAGAACGTGACCCATTTACGTGGACGACTCTGGCGCGTTAGAACACCTTGTACGGTGGTCCACTCGCTATCTCGGCGGATATAATGCCCGCATGAATGTGTTTTCCCAGGATAAAAGTCTCACTTTATATTTTCCTGGGCTAAAAGTAGCCTTTGTGTTAATCCAGGACATAATCTACGCGCGTGCCAAATTTCATCGAAATCCGTTCCGTAGTTTTTGCGTGAAAGAGTAACAAACATCCATACATCCATACTTACAAACTTTCGCGTTTATAATATTGAGTAGGATAAATCTGTTATCAAAATTTGCTTTGAGTGTACCCTCACGCCCTCCCCGTCGGCCGCGTCCCATTCTACTAGTCCGTCGTTGTCGCACCAATGTGGGAAAGCACTCTCCCATCCCTCGTCTATCAGCGCTATATAACCAGCTTTCCACCAAAATTAATAGTCTAGACATTTACCATGAATCTCTATCATCGTTCAAACAAACTATTTTAAAAAATATGGATAATTTATAACATTCTGATAATAATAATAAGGTTTTTACTTTTTTTTTTTTTTTTTTAGATTTAGTTTTAAGTATGTTGATTAATAATTGATCTCATTTTTATTTATGTTTGTATTTGAATGTTTAGTTTTTATTTACCATAAAGCATGCTGTGGTTGCCTGTAATCCAAATTGCAATTAGTTCAATATTCTTGTTTTTTTTTTCGTAACAATTGTATGTTATATTGTAAATTTCGTTGGCAATCCCAAATAAATAAAATAAAAAATAAATTTCATCCAGATCCGTTCAGCTGTTCCAGCGTAATTGAGTAACAAACACCCATCCAAACTTTTGCATTTATAATAGTAGTAATATAAACAATTTTTTATTTAAAATTTTGAAAAAATAATTTTTGCGTTATAAGAGTGAAGGAAAACATCGTGAGGAAACCTGCATACTTGAGATGTTCTCTGAATTTCGAAGGTATGTGAAGTCCGCCAACTCGCACTAGGCCAGTGTGGTAGACTAAGGCCTAAACCCTCTCAGTTGTAGAGGGGGCCCGTGCTCAGCAGTGGGCAGTATATAATACAGGGCTGGTATGGTATGGCTATGAAATTGTAAGTACAGTCAGCCACATAAATAGCTGAACAAATTCAAAATTGCAAATCGCTTCTACACATTCAGTTGAAGTGAAACATTTTAATTTCTTTGTGTGAAGTAAAGTAAATACCTTTAATTTTATTTTTGTGAAGAGAAAATAAAATTTGTGTCGAACACAATAGTGTAAAGGCGATTTGAAGTTTTGAATTTGATCAGCTACTTATGTGGCTGACTGTACCTATAAGGTCTTATGATATTATATACAAAAGTGGAATACATACTATATAAAAATCTTGTTACAATTGTTTTAAAGAATTTATTTGCTACACTTCATTCTCTAAAATAAGTGGTCATTTTATTCAGTTCCGCCAAGTGAATTATGATCTAAGGGCTGATGGCGGTGGCATCCATTCTGGCCGCCAAGCAGACTCTGAATGCCAAACGCTACCTTTCGAATTTGGCAATCTCTTCAAGTTTGTCTCTGTGAGACCATAAATACTTATCTGCCACATAATCAAACGGTCGTATTTCCTGCAAATTGCTTTGTTAAATCCCTTTTGATTTATATACATGTAGCTTCTGTAAATGCAATTATTGTACTAGAATAAAAGTTTTTACGAGTATATTCGAATCGAATACTTAATATTTTCAACATGTTGTTAATATTATTATGGAATAAAGTTGCTTGTCTATTATTATTTATAGATGCAGAATTTTGTTCAAAGCATTTTGTGAAATTATCATAAAGCGATTATTCTAAAAAAATTAAACGATCTCCTACATCGTATTACAATATTTCTACTAATGTTTTAAAATGTAGATTTTATTTAACTCGCCGAACAAATAAACCGGTGCGGCGATCGAAGGCTACAAGTACTAGAATTGGCATGTTTGTCTGAAGTTTTGACTCGTTTAATATATAATGATTTTTCTCCTTAAATGCTTAATCGTATTCGGTTACATGAATGGTCATGGTCAATATATGTAAAAAGTATGTCTCAAGGACCTCAAATCGCGAAAGAGTTTTAGTTGTGTTCTAGTTTGGTAAGCAGAGTTTTTTAGTTTAGTTAGTTCATTAATACTTTTAGTTTTTTTTTATTGTATCACGAATGGTGGATGTTGTGACTGCCTTAAACAAGTGGTACACTTGTATATTTTGTAAAATGTCTTTTAATTATTAGTATAAGTTTTATTGTAACCACTACTGGCTGTCCTTAAAAAATAAATAAATAAATAAATAAATAAAGACCTACGTTTTTTTGCAAAGATAATTATTGAAGGCCCAGACAATTGCTTAGGTTACTTTTTATGCTTATATAAAAAAAGTATGTTGCGGATCAGAAACTCTTCGTATCACACACAGCTGAACATTATAAAATGGCGTCGTATTTTAAAAATATCTGCGTTACGGTGAACGGCCGTGCGTTAACTATACCTACTATAAAAGGATTTTAATTATAAATTTAACGAAGTAAGATATCATTCACTTATTGCGGAATCATTTCAACTATCATAAAGCTTGGCATTAAAACCGAGGTATGGGTTTAGAAAGGATTTTTATGAAAATTCTACCCTAAAGGGGTCTCTATAAATTTCACGCGGGCGAAGCTGTTATTAACAATAGTAATTTAATAAGCGCTGGGCGTTGAGATTAAAGTCAACATCCATAACTCCGCCAAAATGACATTCGCAAGATTTCCACATGACGTTGCGTAATATTACAATGGTATTTGATTTGTTCACATATAAAATATGTTCGTTTTCAAACTAATTTAAATTGCTACTATAAATTCATTCAACATTTTTCGGTTATAATTAGTACGCATTGTCTTAATTATTTCTGAAATACGACGCCATATTCCACACATACAATATGTGTTTTAAGAAGTCGTGTTGTTTGTTAAATTTTATGATGGGCTGTCGCGGGTTTTGTATTTGTTTATAGCCTTCAATGCGAAGAAAATATTAATTAATAATAATATTTGAAAACACCCGTGAAATTATTTATAAAGATACAAGTAGAAATGTTTTGGTAATGGCCAAAAACGGTAAATCCACTCGCGGCTCCGACTATTTTGCGAAGATTCTTGATTATCTGTAGGTTACTGTCTTTATTAAAATTGATTCATAAGTCCGAAATACTAACAGCTTATCACTGTGCCAGAGGTTGGAATTAATTTAGAAGTTGTGATGTCAAGAGTTATTTTTATTGACTTTGTGGTTTTGCCTTTCTTGATTACACAGCAGTATCTAAATACTGCTGAACCTTTGACGGCAGATGAGCTGATAGTTGTGCGTGGTAGCTTACCTGCTGTGGTCACTGTCATTTTTGGACATCGGATATACAAGGTGCATAGCGAAGCTATCCTTATTGAGTTCGAAAAAGGACTGAAAGCGTCGACGAAATATCAAATCAAACAAAAACATGTTTTACATTAGATACAACTGATACATAACAAATAAATATTTGTTGGGGATCCTAAGCTAAGTATCGATCGTCGATGTCGTATCGTGTTTTAATGAGTGAGAGGGTTGAAACAATAAATGCACCAGGTTAGGCCAATACAGTTTGTCGGGTTGTTTTGGTCACATGGATTGATCGACGTGGTGCATCTAATTCTAGTCCTAAATATCTTCTGTAATTGTATATAAAATACGATTATATACAATTACAGAATTGCCATTTGATAAATTACTAGTATCGCTCGCGGCTCCGCCCGCGTTATAAAGTTTTTCCGGGATAAAAAGTAGCCTATAGCACTCAGGAGTAATGTAGCTTCCTATTAGTGAAAGAATTTTCAAAATCGGTCCAGTAGTTCCTGAGATTAGCGCGTTCAAACAAACAAACAAACTCTTCAGCTTTATATATTAGTATAGATTTAGGTGCGTTTAGGCACATTCGTTTGATAATGAAATCTCGAAATTATCGTATGTGTAATAGAAAGCATTTAGTAGCAAAAATGAAAACACTTTGACTCAGAGCGTGTCAAGTCGTTTTTGTTTGAGAAATGCTCTCATCTATTGTTCGCCCATACAAGAAATCTTAATGGTTTGAAAATTCTGGGGTTGTGCCAACTAAATTGAAATGGCGTATGGAAATCTTTAGCTAGCGTAACACGTGAAGAGTGTAGAATACCGATCTCACGATACCTTAATTGAAGCCAACGTTTACAAATAAGTAGAGCCACGTCGCGTATCGGACGCAACAAAGGGGTACCGCTTTGCCGAAGTTAACAATGACGGCAGCGCGCTGCAAGCACTGTTACAATTAACATAAAGCCCTTTGAACTCTTGGCCATTCAAAATTTATACAGTATTTCTAGTTTTACTTGCACATATTACGCTCGAAATCAGAAAACCTTTAGTTTAAAAAATTTCCGTACAGGTGTTTCAGCATATTTGATATTGTAGGAATCTTTTTTATAGCACATAATTTTTTTTTTTCGAAATGTTATATTTGTCATTAATCCTTTTTTATCTCACATTTGCGTTCATACTAAAATGATATTTGTCGTTGAATGTGAACTTTGATTATAGGTGATTTGGTTTTGGTATTACGAACAATATAGGTGTTTATATTAAGAAATCATCAAATATGACGAGGGTTGACAATGTAATTATCTCTGCAGGCGCGGCTTATACATAATGGGATATCAACAAAAATCTGTCTCATGTATGAGTTCTTTGTTTATTCTCATACAAATATTCTACATATTTTTTAGGCCCATGTAACAAAGATGTACCTACTTTGCTGAAAGACATAAAAGTAATCAGATTTTAAGACGCCATTAACATTTTATTATTTCAGATATCCGTATCAAAATGGTATGAAAAGCCGTAGCTAGAATAATTCATGTTATCTTATATTTTTAAGCGAGCGTTCATAAATTTTCCTGGTATCCATTATAATTAGTTCTACATTAAATCTCTACGAAAATGTGGGCAAGAATTATCTTAAAAATATGTTTTATAAAATAAGTTAAGGCTTAGAGTACGATAGTGGGTTGGAGCTGTAGATTAAAACCTTTGATTAATACAGAGAGCAATAAACTGGATAAGGAGCAGCGTGACTTTTCTTTGCACTTTTTATGTCTAACATCAAACATGTTGTGTTTTTCTAATACGGTCGCGACTAATTAACTCATCTGCACTTGATGGTACGGAGACTTGTGTCCAGATAGAGTATCGGTTGCAGTGGCGAAGGGTGACATTTTCCGAAAGGGAACCCGACACAATATAGATAATAATATGAATAAATATGGTCTGCAAATGGTTCTAATGATAATTAGATTTTGTCTATTACGCTATAAAATTGTAGAAGTCTATGCATGACGAAGGTGGTTTTGTATAAGTACTTAAGTCATTATAACAGTTACTAGGATAGGTGATTAACAGGGTTTTTTAATACATCAATGTTAACACCTAAACAAGAAATAAAGCAAATCACTTCATAGTTCAAACACTTCATAATGTATTAAAAATTAAAAAGTTATACTAGGTTGTAAGTAAATAACGCAATTTTAAACTATCTCATTAAACTAATGTTAGAAATTAAAACTTAATAGTTACACGTACCTTCACACTACACACAAACGTTAATAACACTTTATAACACACAAATTCATTATTATATTCCACATTTACTAATTAAAAACAAACTTATCCAACCGGCGAAATTGTTTACTTGAGTTTTCAAACGTCAATAATACAAATATACACTTCTAATTAAAAAAGACAACAAATCTTAGTTGATCGTAGTTGGTGAGCGACAATAATTCATGGCCGGTTAATAGTGAAGCCAAAAGATTTCGGCTTACCTCTTACGCATCTTCCCGTGAACGAAAAATGTATCGGTATGAATGAACAAATAAGACAAAGATAGCAAATACGCAAACAAGTACTATCAAGAAAGAGACAAACGATACATCGCGGGGAAAGCCAAATGACAGCGGGTTCCCTCGCGTGGCCCCTGTGACCACGGGTCAAAATGGCGCGAATTTTAAAACATAGATCGCTAGCGCGCGGGCCAACACCATCTATTACCAATTATTTAAACTATTTTACGTCGATCGATGAAAATGAAGTGTTTATTTCACATTATTTTAAGATGAAATTTGTTGAAGTTAATTGTTTGTTTGTTAATAATATAATTCATTTTAAGAGTTTGATTTCATAAATTACAAAAAGGAAGCCGGTAGGAATCGAGTTGCATGGACCCTTCGCCACTGATCGGTTGACAAGAAATGATTATTTCGCGCCAGTCGACACAATTATGCCAGCCTGTTCGGCGTATCATTCGTATCTGCCATGGTCTTTTATAATAATTTTTGAACTGTTTCGAATGCACAGATCGTTTTTGTTTTGTATTAAAAAAAGAAACTTTTTGCTTTTTAATGACCGCTCGTACAACTTCAGCTCTCTTGACCTAGTCTTGAGTCTTGACCCAAACGCTAACCTATGTACTCGAGCCTATTTAGCATCGTATTAAGATCCATTTTGAAGTTGTTTTTTTGCTAACCATTAAATTATTTTAATCGGCTTTTAAAACTAACGACTGCCTCGGTGGCGTAGTTGTTGTACGGTACGACTACAGTGCTGAGGTCTTGGATGCGATCCTCGGGTTGAGTAACATCATATTTAGGTTTTTCTAATCTTTATCAGCCCTGGGTCTGGAATTTGTGCCCGATATGGTGATAGGCTCGCACCCTATCACATGATGTGACGGAATATGCACGGCGAAAAGTGGGTGCACTGGTTGCACCTCTGCCTACCCCTTCGGGGATAAAAGGTATGAGTGTGTGGGACGTGTGTGTGTGCTTTTAAAACTTTCTGTCAGTACAATATAATATTTAAGTAATACATCTTATAATCACATATTATACCTATCCAATATGTTCACACACATAACATGATTGATTTGTTATATATTATGTAGGTCGTAAAGGTCTTGTACAAATGGTACCTGAATATATATATATATACATATAATATTGTGTGTAGGTATATGTAACCTAATAATGGCTTGGTTCCGGATATGATTGAATTGCCCGGTGGCATCAGGCGACACGTACATCGGATTACGCATGATATCCATTTATCTTGCACGGCTTGCACCTCACAGCTCACCCAAACATAGCATGACGTATAGGTTACGTAATTGAAACATTTGTATGAATCAAATCGGCGTGAAATATTTCATCGAAAGGTTGTAGTGTTGGGGCCGTAAATAAATAAATCTATCCAACAGATTATTCATGACTCCCATAGGACAGGCGTAGCCTGGTGTGGGAGCCAATGTTAAACAAAGTCATTGTGTAAAATTTCCTTTTGTCAAATAATTTTGATTCCAAAAAAAATCTCGGTTTGCCTTTAAAAGGACAGTACGACAGCTACTGTTGAACGAAGCAGAAGAGTCATCACATTAGTTTATAATATTATGTTATATACCTACATTTTTATGTATTTATGTAATTATAATGTGTATTGTATGTATTTACAATTTTATTTATATTATGTATATATTCAAGATAGGTTTTTTTAATTAATTGCTATATTTACATTTATGTATGTTTATATGTAAGTTTAATTTATATCAAATGACCTTGTTGCACCTACCTTATTTATCTCCGCACCACCCTAAGGTTGACTGGGAGAGAATGCCTTTGGAAATAAGTCTGCCGATATACTTTTGTATATAAAGTGTAAAAATATAAATAAAAATATAAAAAATATACATGTTTAATATAATATATAGCTTTTGCCCGCGGCTCCGCCCGCGTGAATGAGTTTTCCCGGTATAAAAGTCCCGCTTAAAATGTAGCTTATATGACACGTTCGTAGATTTACCATAGCAGCGCCATCTATTGATTACTTACTCAACCCAGTCGAAAGGTATCGACATCTGTTAGAATCATTTGGAGTTAACAGATAATTGTGACTGTCAAATAATAACAGACAAATAATTAGCAATAAATTAAAATTGCGACTATAATTTGAGATTTAAACTATCCTATCTCTCAAGTTGGATCGAACTGCACATGGTGTGCGAATTTTATTATAATCGGTTAAGTGGTTTAGGAGTCCATTGAGGACAAACATTGTGACACGAGATTTATATATATTAAGATTGTAGAATAGATGTTCTGTAGACAATGCCAGAAGCTATACTGTGGCTTAATAATATTCACATTCTCTATCGAATTAATTAATTAACAGATTAGGAAGAATACAATAAACGTCTCTACTATATAATATATTCTTAAGAATGATAGAAATATAGAATACTAATTTTTACTCGCGGCATCACTCGCTTGAAATAGTTTTTCCAATAAAAAGTAGCCTAAAACCTTTCCAGGATTTCAAAACATCACCATATCAAATTTCATCAAAATCCGTTCGGTAGTTTTTGAGTTTATCTCGTACAGATGCGGCGGGTGACTTTATTTTATACTATGTAGAGATTACTTACTTGTGTAGTTTATATAAATGGCGATTTATTAAGTTGGACATGATCGCTATCGCACAGGAAAAAGGTCAATTTCAATTAAAATGTGAGTGTGTAAATGACCTTTAATTAAGAGAAAGGGGATTTTTAACACTCGGGTTAAGCCAGCCCTTTCATTCTAACGACCTAATCCGCTTTAGAGCGTGTCTCCGCTATTTACTAAATTCGAGGATATTAATTAACATTGAACGGCAATAAGGGAGATCTAAGACTATGCTATGAATTGCAGTAATAAAGGACACTTTGTTAGTTTTCTTGCCAACATTATTATTTAATTATTAAGTAACAATAATCAGCACCATATTTAGTTATTTTAAATTAAATACTCGATGATATTCGGTGTATACCAGATGAAGTGTAGAAAAAAAATTACGTCAAAGTGCTACATGAACTCTCAGATACACTTTTAAATTTATATGAAGCAACTGAAAGGCAAACGTGAAGGCAGCCGAGCGCGAGGTAAATCAGCCTCTGCACAGATTTGGTTCATTTATTTATAGATATACCCTAAATAATCTTTAATTTGGTACGTTTCGCTTTAAAATGCTCCTCTTGCTGCTGGATAAATTCAAGCTGTTGCAAGTTTAATATCCCGCTGTGGTTTAGAGATGGGTGGTATTTCTGTTTTATTTGCGATAGCGGTTTCTTAAAAATAGATTTACTCCTTTATTTTTGACGGACAGATAGATATCCAATCTACATGTAAATCTAAGCAAGTAAATATATTATGAATTGTTTTAAACAAAATATAAAGCTACATGTATTTTTTTACCTATACCTAGTTTATACCTTTGAGCTGATTTTGAAAAGATCAACACTAGAGTTTCTTGCCCTTTCTTCTCTGGTGGAGACTGCTTTCTGAACAGATGCTAGAGTAAAAATTTATTGAATCTAAGTTATATTTAACATTTATGGATTCGAATAAATTATTTAATTTCATTACTTGTTTTCTCAAATGTGGGCTATAACCATACCGAACATATTATTATATTCCACTAACTATACACTAGCTATACACGTAGCTTTTGGTATTCTAAAGTATTTGAAACACTCACGCCTTTTATCCGCGAAGGGATAAGTAGAGACATAACTAGTGCACCTACTTTTCGCTATGTGCGTTCCGTTGACGTTGACGTTATAGGAAGTGAGCCTATCGCCATATCAGGCACAAATTTCAGGGTTCAGGCTGAGACTGAACTGAAAAACTCATTATCAGTTTGCTCGACCCGGCATTCAAACTCAAGACCTCAGAACAGTTGCCATACCGCGCTCACATTACACCTTCGCAATCCGAGGCAGTCAATAAATTAGACTATAGTAAATTGATGATAATCGCAGTGTTCTAGACCTAGACAAACAAGATTGACGTAGGGTTAATATAATTTAAGGGAAAATACTATGTACGCAATCCTACTAAAAGCCTTATGGCATCGTTGCTGAAATATTATCCGGTCCATTAACTTGTGTAAAGTGGCGACGGCTGCCAAACAACATACGTCTTCTTGACATGTTTGTTGCGTCTCTGTTCCTAAATAACACATTTAATTAAGATTCAACTAATTATGGTTTTTTCGTAACACCCCACAAATAAAGATATAAGTAGTAAATATAAAATGTACACATTCGAACAATTGCGCCGATTGTAATTTTCTCACTCGCATTAAATGCGTTATCATGCGCGCTTCATGCTCAAAATGGTATCGTTTGATTTTAATTAAGGACGATTCTGTTCCGTTTATTAGCGTACTGTTATACTCTACTAACAATTCCATCATTATGTCATTTCTATCGATTTTATATTAGAGGAACGTACCCAAACGTTCACCGCGAGGCCGTTTTACGAAATGTGTTGAACTGTTTACTACTATTTGATGAGGCGGAGTTTCAAGAAATAATACGTTTGGAAGTCAGCGCGTTTTAACGTCATGAAAATATATTAATCATTTTATGTACAACTTAATAGATATTATTAATATATTTTTATTTATATTTTATGTGGGTCCATGTAGACTTAGTAGGATTTCAGTGAGTCAGTGAGAGAAACAGTCGTGTCTAATTAGCGATTTTATAATTATAATACAGTAATGATGTGTAAATACATAACTAATTTATGTTTACTATTGTATTTCACACTCAAAATATACCTGGGTTTGCACTTAGACGTGAGATACAATTTGAAATACAAGACAAGAGTCGAAACGTCGTATTATTGTGTAGTTAATGTTGATACTGTCTGGATTTTAGAACTGTCTGGATATCTAATAATATTTTGTAATTCGTTGAACTGCAAGAAAGTTAAGTATTTTCTTGCACAATAACGTAAAAGTTCTCACATGACTTAACCTTTACAACATACCATCTAAAGTCGAGTAACAACAACAAAACTTTTGTAGAGAGAGGCAATAGAAAAACAAGCTAACAAATAATCGGTAAGTCAAATAACCGACATAAACAATTGTAGTTCGTACAGACAAGAGGTTGAGGGACAGGGGGAAACAGCTGGAACAATAATCTTCGAAAGCCTTTGGTTGAAAATCGAAACATGTTTATGTTGTAATATTTGTATGCTTATAACAAATTAAGTTGGTATAATTATATTGATGAAATATATTTAATCATCGAAATTCTTTATCATAGCGAATGGAATTATCATTTAATCTTTCCTGAAATACATAATTATAAATACAATAATTTGGTTTTTAAAAGTACCGCATTACCTTCTGAAGCAAAAGCCATTCCATTTCAATAACTCAGATGATTTAATAATTAGCTCTTATAAGCTTAATACTTTTTATAAGCAGCAATGCTATACTGACATTGTATGGATTAAACATTTTAGATTGCCGTAATCAGTAGTGCATTAAAATAACTACAAGAATATTTAAAATTGAATTTACCCTACATTGTTTTTTGTATAACCACTTAAAGGCATGAAATAAATCATAAATCAAAAATGATCCTTCAATTAATAAAAATTAGTGAGGCAATAAAAATAAAATTAAATAGCGTGGAACTTTTTATAATGGCAGTAAATTTAATCTAAAGTGGCTATCAAGATACCCTTCGAAAAACATTGAGATTGATGACGGGACGAATTCAAAGTAAATTTATACTCCCTTGAAAAAAAAAGCAGCGAAATAAATAATGTTAATATAAAAGACTTAGGTAAAGTGATTTTACCTTACAAATTGTACCCGTGGCTATCTGTGTCAGTAAGACAGAATAGTCTAGAATTATATTTATTATATTTTTATATTACATGATAATGAGAGGCAGATCATCCACCTTACTGCAACCATACCATACTGGTCAGTATATATTTTTATACGGCGCAGCTGTGAAAATGTTACATTAACAATCATGTTATATTGTTTTTATTAATTACCTTGTTCTTACTAACATTATTTATGGTGATGATTACTTTCACCTGAATCTAAATGTATAATTAAAGTGAAATTGACATCTTTAATATTAATAGCTTTAATATTGATAGCTTTGGAGTTAGATTACATTATTTTGTGCTATTGTTTAAATGCAGTATATTAACAATATTAATTATCAAATTTAATTCAAATGTATTGCCTCCCGTACTAATTTATGGCAAGCCGCAAGATAGATTGTTTGGACGTCGTTCTAATTACTGCTTCTATTGATTAGTTTGGATCTGTTTGCTTATATTTGTTCAATTAACTAAGTGTTTGCTTTGGGAGATGCTTCTGTCAGATTTCACACTTTTTACTTAAGTAAATTGGATTACTTCGATAACCAATACAAATATTTGTGCCTGTGAGTGAATGAAAATGTTCTAATAAATGTATTCTTGTGAGTAAGCTGACAGAGGGTCATTTATTGAATGAAAGATAATACGTGAAAAGGTCGCAAACGGATAAACATGCAATTAAAATTATGTCCGTGAATTTTTTTGACTGCGATAATTATTATACATGTAGATTATTTGATTGGAAGCGTCTTGAAGATTACTTTTATTCAAGTATATTTAAGAGATTTACGAGTTCAGCCACTGCCGCGCCTACAGGTACTCACTTTATTGAATACGTTATTTATTTATTTATTTTATTTAAAAGCTTTATTGTACACCAAAACAAAAACAATGTACTTAAGATTAAGAAAACAATGACAGAGAACAGGTACAATTGGCGGTCTTATCGCTCGAGGCAATCTCTTACAGACAACCATTGGATGGAATAAGAGAAAATAAAGAATAGGGTAGTCTAGGGCGTACATATAAGCAAATATGAAATATATATATATATAATTTAAAATTAAAAGCACAATAATACTTACAGATCATACATACACGATAATACAATAAATATATATATACATACATACACACAAAATACATGAATTATATACGTATAAAATAAACAAACATATATATAAATAATTATTGCATAACAGAAAATGTATAACAAATTATAATCAATGTCACACAATTAAAGTATTAGGAACTGAGCAAATGTTCTTTTACCATTTTTTTAAAAACAGGTAGTGATTGCGCCCGTCTTATAGCTACTGGCAACGCATTCCATAACCTAACAGCGACAACAGTGAAAGATTTTTCCATAAAAGAAGTAGCATGCTCAGGCATTTTCAGTATCAAGTTCTCTGATGAACGAAGAGACCTCTCATGCGTGTCGTGAAGAAATAGAAACCTAGATTTAAGGTAACAGGGAGTAAGAGGATTGAATAGAATACTATAGAGAAGGGAAAGAATGTGGGCATTCCGGCGAAGACGAATAGGTAACCACTTGAGCTTAGTGCGAAACTCAGACACGTGATCATATTTGCGCAGTCCAAATATGAATCTTATGCATAAATTTTGGAGGCGTTATTGTATTTTTTTATTTATTGCTTTTGCCCGCGGCTCCGCCCGCGTTAAAAAGGTTTTCCGGGATATACAAATTCAAATTCAAATTCAAATCGTTTATTCAGTAATTAGGCCCCTAAGGGCACTTTTACACGTCATTTTTTTACAATATTTTATCATCTAAAGGATTCTACCAGTGCTTCGGAAAAGCCCACTGACCTGAGAAGAAGCACCAAGAAACTCAGCGTAGGTCTTTTATTGTTATATTTTTTATATATATATTTTACAAATTGCAAGTAACAATATAAATTCAATATTATATTCGATAAAACTCCTGCTTTATATTTTCCCGGGATAAAGGGTAAAACTTTTACAAATTTGACTGTCATTTATTTGTATCGAATTAACAGCCTAAAAAATAAGTTTCAAGCTTCTAGCTCTAAAAATGACGATACCTCTATACAACTTTTCATCCCCCCTATCAACCCTTTACAACCCATTTTCGCAGTAAAAATTAGCATATATCCTTTTTCAGGCTCTAGACCATCTGTGTACCAAATTTCCATTTAAATCGGTTCAGTAGTTTTGGCGTGAAAGCACGACAGATAGACAGAGTTACTTTCGCATTTATAATATTAAGTAAGGATTTAACACTTTATACAAGGTGTAATTTATCTTTGTTAATTAGATTCTATGTTCAGCAGTGGACTTCTAAAGGCTGAAGAAGAAGAATTAGATTCTAACGGAGATTCAATTACAAACAGCAATTCCGATTTGCTTATCAATTGCCACTATCACTCCTCGAAGCTAATTCCACATGACAAAGGACCCCAAAAGCGCTGTGTACCGACCTAATATATCAGATTAACTGTATTGACAATATCATTAACAATTGAATTGTAAAGGTACCTATTTGCTTTGAGATTGTTAAAATTATTCAATACATACAGTCTATTAATATAAGGAATATAGGATCCCATTCTAGAGATACGTACGCTCCGCAAGAGCAGATTATAAAAATATTATTAAAGGAAAAAATCGGCTTTTTTCCCCAGTTTAATCTAGCTAATATGAAACCGCATGAAAAAAGGTTTCATTTAATTTAAACGGATCGATAAAAACCAATCCATGACGAATGTAAAGATTTTTTACTTATCCCTAATGTTTCATTCGGTAATCCTTTCTTACACAATCCTATCTTACCTAATTGAACCCGGGCAAATGTAATATACTTTTATCGTATTCCAGGATTAGGAACAGGAATGTAAACTCTTTTAATCGAGTTTCGCAATCAGGACGCCTTAGCATTCCATACATATTCTAGATATAGTTGAGTTCCAGCAAAAGTTGATTGCTACCATCTCTGATGCAAAATATTCAATACGAATATGGAATTGAAATAAGCGGTATCGTGAGCTTATATGACTGTCTTTTCAATCGAGGCCATATACGGTTTCTTACATGTTTATCGGAATATGTATAGAGCAAAATGATTCTTGCAATGTGAATTATAATTTCTTGGTGTTTGTGCAAAATCGTTCTCAATAAGTAAAAAGGTTAATAGTTGAATATTGTTGTTTTTGGACGCGAAATTGTAGAATAGTGATAGAATTTAATTCCCACAGGGCTAAACAGAGTTGCAACTGGTACGTTTCCTTATGTGTTAGACGGTGAGCCTGTCGCTATATTTGCATATACGTCCAACAGAAAATATCGATGATCCTGTAATCAACATCCAATCCCTTTTTGAATAAACATTTTTCATGCTCCAGTAGGTAATGCACGCCGATGGAGCGCAGAGAAAGTTTGCGTTCATATTCATAAAAAATTTTAGCTCAGCGTTTTCGTATCACGGCCAGTTTTTTTGCAAGAATTTGCAATGCATGTGAAGTGGACACAGTGACGTAGCATCAATGTTTTTATCATTTCCGATCTATATCCGTCCGCAAGGGTACTCGACAGCCGCTGACACTAATACTTCGAATATGTACTGCTTATCGTAGGTATAATGTTTTGCTATCGATTTTAACTAGTAAATGCTTCTATAAGTATTTCAAACATTTATGAGTAACCTGATGCATAGAGCTAGCTATTTTCGTGAGTGTTAGGTAAGTTTTGTTTTGAACATTAAACGTAACAATAGTTTATATTTATAGTCGTATAATTATAAAAAATACGTTATAGACATGTAATTTTAGGTATTAGGTATAGTCTTTGCCTAATTTCACTTTATTTGTTTCCCTACAACTTCAGATACGTGCTCGAGTGGTATATTTATGTATAATGCTACAATACTTAGATCTTACAACATGGCTTTGTGGTTGACTTCACGAAGTTACGCTTTGTGTGACTTCGGGATAAACTAGCGTTAGACACGAAACTCTATTCTCAGAACAAACAGACTACGGATTGATAATACCTTGTAGGAGTAATAGTGCTTGAGATGGCAATCATATTATAAACAAAGTGACGACGCCCATTCAGCCTGATTTCTTCCGGACGACTGATATCTTTTACAATTGATGTAACGTTTTTGTTGTTCCTTAGAGAGTGTATTTCTTTTATTGCAAGGGAAAGTAATAAAACGAACGGTCCTTCAAAATTTTAACCGCCGTATTTATTTAGGCCAATTTGGAGTAAGGCCATAATTTCATTAGGGGTACACGGTGTATTTAGTATTTCTATCCTGGTATTTGGAGATTTTTCATATAGAGATTACTTTATATTATAAAACCGAAAGTTGAAGGTTACTTAGTAGCCTATATGTTAATCCAGACATGATTATAGGTGTGCAAAGTTTCATATAAAGAAATTTAGCGATTTATGTGTGATCGTCCAACAAATATTTTAACGAACGGATTAACAATATTAGTACCTTGATAATATTTCAATTAATTAGTTTATGCAATTACCATTGGCAATTAAGTTCAAATTATATATGTCGAGACCACAGAATGGTTATGCTAGCCGCATCATAAGCCGCGTACTAATTTAATATTACTTATCAATCAAAGCTGTCAGACCAAGCTGTGAAGAATTTATTATAATTTATGCTATAAAAACATTTAATACATCAATGTATAAAAAGATAAAAATTATTGCTACAAATAAAATTTATTTCCTAATATAAGCCACCATAAATATTGAACGCAAACTTTAACCTGTAAATTTTTATTCATGCGCATGCTCACGCCTTTTATCCCCGAAGGGGTAGGCAGAGGCGCAATTAGTGCACCCACTTTTCGCCAAGCGTATTCCGTCCCATGATGTGATAGGGGCGAGCCTTTTTTTTTTTTTTTTTTTATTTCATTAGCCTATCGCCATACCGAGCACAAATTCCATACTCCGGGCTGATACTGAATAGAAAAATCCAATATCACTTTGCCCGACCCGGGGATCGAACCCGAGACCTCAGCCTTGCAGTCGTACCGTAATACAACTACGCCACCGAGGCAGTCAATTTTTATTCATACTATTATTAAAGACCTAATTTGTGTGCTCAAAAGTGATGTCTAAGTGAATTGCAAAAAATCGTTGATTGATGAATTAATTCGACTTCGTTTGTAGAAAACCCTTTGTAGGTTCTTCGTTGTATGTATATAAAAATATTCAGCCAAGTAAATTATATTAGGCCCTACAGTTGCGATTTTGTTAGCGATGGTAATAAAGTAGTCAGATAGAAAAAGTTTAGTTTAGGAGTAACTGTTATTCGCAAAGTTTATTACATATAAAACACACTGAATTGTCGCATATTAATAAGTTTGGTAATGTTTTTTCTTTGTATATTGTTCAGGTTATTTGAACATTTTATCGGATTTCTTTAGCATTTGTAATACACAATGCACAATAAAACACTCAACAATGTCTTACCTATTAATCAGTTTACTAATTTTGGACATTAAGGCTGGCTTGTATAACAATTCATTAAATATGGTTAAAGCTAAATACGTGCATTTTAATAATAGTGCCGTCTTTGCCTACTCATAATAGATGACAATTTAGCGGTAAACATAGGTATTTAATACGTGTTTGTGCCACAGCTGCCTTAGAATATGTTTTTAAGTAATCAGCTATTTTGTTTACCATATTTTTACAGATTTTATCCATGTGAATACGATTTGATGGTGCAATCTGGCATCGAAGGCTACTTGATGTGGTAATTGTGCGGTTTACGCGGATGGTACCTATGCATTACTGTTATAAACAGTGTTATTTTAAACCATAAAATTATATCTAATATCCACTGTACAAGACACAACTGTTAAGAAACAAATTAAACCATCGATCATTCTCAGCGGTCAAACTCATCGAAGACAGCCTAGTTAAGTATCGAAACTGGGGCGATGTCTACCAAATAACATAGTAGCGTATCTGTATAAACGTTCAACCGTCCAAGTTAAACTTATGTTCTAACTTATATAGTTGGAATTAATAATAGACTTGAGCACCGAAGTCAAATATGAAATTGAAATAAAATAAACCACGGAAATGAAACCTGTACCATATTCAAAGTATAAAAATTTAATTAAATGTTAACATTAAAAATCAATCTAATATATTTGTTTATGTTCAGCTTTTATTTTCAAAGAGGTTATTAGCTATTTTCCGCCTGTATAACTTTTTTACCATTCCACTGAATGACGAATTCCTATTACGCCACACTATTTTTCTCCATTTTTATGCATAATATGTCGTATGATGACACGCACGTACAAATTTACAAAAACATAATATCAATGTACGAATGTGTCGATAATGTCGATTTCGCTGTGATATTTATATATTGTGTGCTATAACACGACAGCGGGTCTTCCGATCTCAGTGAGATTCTCTACATATTGATTGGAGTCGTTTAAAAAATGAATGAATGTTGACATAATTAGGTGGGTATGTGAATTATGAGGTCCGTATTACATTCACTTACAAAGATACACCTCGAATGAGACTATTTATTTATTTTATTTAAGGACCTCCAACGAAGTATACACGACATATTATAATAAAAACAATGATGTAGCATTTTCACAATTCACAGTGTGACGTGCTTCTTCAATTATAGGAGACCACCGCGTGCAAATTTAAGTACCAGTAATCTAAACATCTTTAGATTTGCATTGACATCAATGGTCATTTACGGTAGCTAAAGTAAATGGATATTGAGTTCGGGCTTGTTCACCTTCGTTGAAAAGAGAACACGACGGATATATAGCTTATGCAATTATCTTTATAAATTTGAACGTGAACTTTCGAAACATTCTACTTTTTAGTAAAAATGGACAAGCAAATGTTTTGAACAATATAACCTATTTACAGTTGTTCGGAATCTATTTTGTGAGCACAGTATATGCTTCGCAATTTCAGTAAGCAAAATAATAGTCCCACGTCCCAGCTAGTTAGCACGATTAATTAACATCGCTACAACAATATTTTCATTATCTATGATGATGTTACTAATAATAATCTTATCTCTGAAAAATCGCGACACGAAAGCCGGTTCTTTTGGAAGGCTTGCGTGGAGATATGGATCCAAAACGTAGAGGTCCCTTAAACATACTTTAATATAGTTGGGAAATGTATTTAATAGGTGTTGTTCGCGGCTTTGCCCGGGTGAGAAGCCTTTCACGTTACAAAAGTCGCTGAAACACAGTACAATTCCAGCGCCATCTACTTAAAGAATCCGATGAAAACCATTCATTATTTCCCACGGCAGCAAATAAGCGGGATAACAAGTACCCTATATATAAATCCAGGACATGATCTATCCGTGTGCCGAATTTCAACCAAATCCGTTCAGTAGTTTTTGCGTTTACTTCTAACAAACATCAAAACATTTTCACAAACTTTCGCATTTATATTATTAGTAAGATAAGATTATGAGTTTATATTCGGCAACTTTGGACACTTACAGTCTGTTAATTCCACAACAAAAAGGAGCACACAGCTCTCGGATGACGAGTTAAGGAAATTACCTCCTACACTCTTCACAAACTTTACCTATGGTTAACATTTGGTTCAAAAATTGCTTTTCCTCTTCATAAATTTCATCGTTGGCAGGTTCATAAGTTATAATAAATATAATTAATATTTGATTTTGCTTTTAAATATAACTGGAAGCACCTCGGCTTTTTAGGAATACAACGTTGAATAAATATTCGTAACTGGAGCATCTGTAATGATAAAAAATACCGTATATCATCTCTATTTTAACACGCTTTTATTAGCTTCATACGTATGTTAGTATGTATGTATGTATGTATGTAACGGAAACTTCAGCATGATTTTGACCCCTTCAAAACGTCGGATTAAATCGAAATTTGGCATACTTATCAAGGACCGATGACAATTCAATATTTTAAACTAAAAAATTAAATATAAGTAATAGTTTAAAAAAACCTAAAAAACACGCTTTTATAGAAATTCCAACTAAAAATAGAAAATAAATTTTAATAAATTTGAATTAAGGATATTGTAAATATTTTGCTTGGTATTGTTATATCTTACGTATAGAGCTAGATGAAAATAAACATTTGCGTTACAAAATTGTAATTAAATCAGACTAGATAAAATGACCATGACATTATGCTCGTTCTTTAACTAATATACGTCAGCACATTTCCTTAAGGGTAGAAGTAACAGCGAAATGTTTCTTGTACAGTTTTCTTACTGCATAATGTACGTTCACTCATCAATCACTCTGCAATCGTCTCGGCTCCCTCGAGATATTCCGCTGCGTTAGATCGTTTATAATCTTTTATGTTTGAACGTACAAATACTTATGTGCATATACTTCGGTTTGTTCTCTACAATTAAATTTTGATTTTTTTATAAACAATTACCTACATATTGATTTCGATAGAACTTAAAAAAATTTCTTGTAATCATTATAACAAGCATATAAAATTCGGTTGAAGAAGGTGTATTGGTTTCTAATTTATTTCAGAGCGTTAAAACACAATTAGCCGGTACCTAATTTACAATATGGAATGGTTGTTAACATTAAGCAAATATAAATTCAGCGTGGTCATTTCAACATTGCGAAACGAAAATAAAATTAAATGAAAATGTACATTTATTTCAATAACTCAGTATTAAGTAGTCCCTTTTTATCAAGGGAATGCTTGGAGCGTCAACCATTTTATGAACTCACCAACATTTCCATATTTTAATTAATTTAAATGTTTGAAATTTTACCGTGCATCTACCAAAAGGGTTGTGATGCACATGGCATGTGTGTATATTGTATAGTAATTGTATAGAGGTCGTTGTCACGAAAAATAGGCTCCGTAATTATGACACCATTGCGTTTATGAGAAAATTTTGGAGCTTTAGTGTTACTTGAATCTCTTTATGACTAGACCATATGAGTTTGTGAAGACAGACTGCAGACGTCGTGTGAAATTCAACAGTTTTTCAGAATTGAGTTCCTTGTAACCAGCTCATTAACTTGTATTCAGATTACTAAGCTTTGGTTTTTTGGCAGATGAGAACATAGGCATAAACTTTGATATAAAAAAAAATACAAACACACGAATTGATAACCACCTCCTTTTAGAAGTCGGTTAAAAATAGATTCTTTTTAAGTTAATTTAGATATATATTTAACTCTATGTTGAACTCAGAAAATTGTAAGTCTTACACGTAGCCAGTCTTTGGTTTCCTTATAGGTTTTATACTGAAGCATAACATATTGTAAGTTTAGTAATAAAAAAAAACTAAAAAACACGATTTATAGAAATCCAACTAAAAATAGAAAATAAATTTGAATTAAGAATAGTGTAGAATAAGAAAAAAAAAATATTATCGTAAAAAAAGCGTGGGGTGCTTTTTAAGACATTATCAAAATGATAATCCTTCTACTCACATCTCTCAATAAATTATTTATAACTATTGACACCATGCACCCCACACTTTTATTACAATAAAATACATTTTATTAAAAAAATATTTTCTATTTCTAGTTAGATTTTCTATAAAGCGTGTTTTTTTAACTATTATTTATTTTTCATTTTTTAGTTTAATATATTGAATTGTCATGGGTCCTTGATAAGTATGCCAAATTTCAATTTAATCAGACGTTTTGAAGGGGGTCAAAATCATGTTCGAAGTTTCCGTTACATAGATACATACATATGAAGCTCATAAAAGCGTGTTAAAAACGAGATCTGGACACTATTTATTGCGTATACTGTATAGGTAATATTACCTACGGTTACCTAGGTTTACATATGTAAACCTTGAAGTAATGATATTATTTAAAGTTCCGCTTGCAACAGGCGCTGGCTGCGTATCAATATACCGAGATTTTCATTTCTTTTGATTAAAGCAAGAGGTAAGTGTATACATAATCATAACGTAATTTTATCACAGAAAACCGATCTCAAAGTTTGTCGCAAAAACTTTTGGATCGATTGAAATTTAAATTGGATACGCTTTATCATTCATTGGATCCTGATTCGTTAAAGATATATTATTTCGATTCCCATGGACCAATTCACCATTCCAATAGTACCTATTCACACAATCATACTTACGTGGATAGATACAAGGCACCTATAATGGCGCATATAATGTGTATACGATAGTAATTTACAAATCTGTTACTTATTCTGGTAACTCATATTGAAAGTTTGTAATTCGTTTTTTGTTCGGTCAGCAGTCACGGCATCGATTCCGAACTTCTTGATCAAACAAAAATAACTATTTATCTTCTAAACTTGTACGCGGGGCGAACCCGTAATGCGACTTGGGTATTGCGACATTTTTTGTAGATCTATCACAAAACTGGGTATTTTATTTATTGTTATCAAGTCTCCGATAAATTGGAATATAATAGGACTTCATTCGAAATATTTCTAGCGCGACAAGCTCATTCAAAATTTAATATCATTTTATTGTGTTGCCAAAGAAACTTTAACTTCGTGGTGTCGCCCAATATTTTTTTTATGAGTTGAGTACCTATAAAAAATGTGTTCTCACGATTGTGATGAATTTGAAATATATTATCTTGAAAGAATAAAAAGCTACAAAAAAGGTTCATATTTTTTATTAAGTCTCTAGATTCTACTTAAGTATGTTTGATACTTATTCGCCGTGATTAATTAATAAATTACTTATGACATTTGCAAGTAAACACGTTAACATGAACATCTCACATTTGTTCATACCATTAATGATCTTAACAAGTCACACTTCTTAAAGTAAATGTATTTTAAGACACATTAATACTTTCTTCACTTTTATATTAAAAAGTTGTCTCGCTGTCGTCGTTGGGCGACGAGTGACACGATATTAAATCAACTTTGTAGCGGCAGCGTGCAATTTGCAGAACTCACTGCAAGTTTACTGGAAGGGAGCCAACTCGGTGAAACAAACAGTTGCTCACTAGAATACGTGAAATGAGGTTTAAATTTCATTGATGTCGCCTTTCGCAAGGTAAAATATTTGGTTTGTTTAATAAACAGCGGTGACGATTCAATTACGATGTAGACACTCTTAGATAACCATTTCAAAGATTTAATAAACCTAAAGTGGGAAATGAGTTCACCTGTGGAACTCCCTGACGTTTTATTGGCACGCTGCCAATAATTGCTCGGTAGAGTGGTCCATGTACGAAACAATTATCTAGTAACCTGACCTGGAAATAACTTCCCGCCAGCTTCACACTAAAGTCGCGTCGAAATCGTCGCGCGTTGTAACTTTTGCTTCTGAATTTAACGCCAAATCTGTGGTTATTATGATCATGGAAGCCATAACAATATTCTTATTATTTTATTTATTTTATTTTTTTATACCTGGATGTTCTGCGTAATTAATGTATGACGTTCTTTCGCGTTAAAATCAATCTAAATATAAACCAACGAGGAAGTAAGTGATCATTAAACAAACGATGAGAAAGGAATTCACTAAAGTATGTAGTATGTTGTATATGATATTTCTGTAAAACATCGTACATATACAGAGTATGTTCTACCGAGAAAACGGTAAAAATATGTGGCTCCTACGCTTGGACTCAGCAGGCGTTCGCCGTCGCGCACTTACAATATTTTGCAAGTATTTTAAAAATGTGGCGCTAAGGCTGCATAAAATCCCAAATATTTTATAATTCAATAAGGTGTTTCGGCAAAATGTGAATATTTTATATATAGGTATTCAAGTTAATCAGCTAATGAATAAAAATATGTAAAACATTATCTAAAGAGATTCAATTATTGACCGTATTTATTTGCTTTAATAACTTAAACGTGGATTTGCTTATCGTATAATTCAATTCAACCAGTCTATTCAATAAATGCCTTAACTCAGTTACTTAAACAAAAGCGTTATTGTAACGTCAAAAAACCGGAGTTTCTTAAGTAAATGCGAGCTTGTTTTCGTTTCATAATAAGATTCGTGCTTGTTTTGGGAAAGAAAGTGGAAGAAATAAGTCACTGTTTATCTACTTTCGTTAATAGTCTTGTTTCACCAAAAGTAATATTGTTGGTAGTAAACAACATAGTCATGATTCACTTAAGTTCCATTTGTTGCGAACTCCTTTCTTTTAATTTGACTCTAACTTTTTAGTTTGCATGCTACAGGAAATCTTTTTGGAACGAAGTTCCTTATCGCGCGTTGTGAAAGGGGGCTAGACGGAAAAAAATCCTCACGAAAAGTTGTCACGACACTTTTTGCTATTATCTTACTAATATGAACCTTAAATACAATGCGTAGAAGCTATAATTCTTGAAACGAGTATATTTTTATTTATTTTATTTATTAAAGTCATTAAAACCATTTCTTACTAATCTAATATGAACCTTAAATACATTGCGTAGAAGCTATTTCCCCAGCGTTGGCACGGCACGAGTACAAAAGAATCGAACGTAACATTCTTTTTTCAAATTTTGTTGATTTATTCTACTTTGGTTACTGACATTCATCAATAACAAGACTAAACGGGCTTTGCTCGCGTTTAAAAATCTACTTTATGTGGTAAGCGTAAAATCGAATTTGTGTTTAGTCAATCAAAATTTGTGATAAATATGCTATGCAATAGCTTTACCGCGGCAGTCTCCGAGTGCCACACGTATTTATTTGTTTTTTTCTCTAGAAACTTATGTATTGGAACGGAAATAGGAAAATATTTATATATTTATATATATACACACTCTGTTATATAAATAAAATTTTATTACAATTCCTTCACTAATTAATCGAAAGGAACTTCGTTCCATCCGGGTGACCCTTGACACCTCTCATTTTTTTTTATTTATTAACTCATAAAAGCATTAGAATTGTTATTCTTGTAGGGTCACTATGTCATACGGCCTGTGGTACCTGTGCCGCTGTCATACTTTCCTTTAATGACGTCAGTACTTTTGGTGACGTCAGCAGGTTCGCTCTCCTGGTACGTTTTAATGGCACAATCATTTGTTGCCTACTGTCTGCCTTTTAACATTAATGTACTATACGTATTATTAGCACCAATCCCTGTTTGTAGAATTAACATTACTCAAATATCCTACACCATTAATAATTCAATACAATTACATATTCCTCCCTGCCTACTAACATAGTTAATTAACTACCGTAGCCCGTAGGTAAATAGTAGATAATTCAGTTGAGCTGAAAATCAATGCTAATACATAAACACAAAATTATGCAAACACACCCTGTTTAACTGTAAGTTACTTGAATATATGCACCGTATGCCTGTATGCGATCCAATGTGAATAAAGACTTTACGGCCGATGTGGCGCGTCCCCGATAATTCGACACCGATCGTTATTTACCCAATGTACGTTGTTATATTATCGTCCGCTATAAATTACAATTACGCATGCTCACGCCTTTTATCCCCGAAGGGGTAGGCAGAGGCGCAACTAGTGCACCCACTTTTCGCCAAGCGTATTCCGTCCCATGATGTGATAGGGGGCGAGCCTATCGCCATACCGGGCTCAAATTCCAGACTCCGGGCTGATACTGAATAGAAAAATCCAATATCACTTTGCCCGACCCGGGGATCGAACCCGAGACCTCAGCCTTGCAGTCGTACCGTAATACAACTACGCCACCGAGGCAGTCAATTACAATTAAAACCAATTTACACTCACTAAAAACAGTGTGTATCCCTTAACGCAGTTTTATACATTCAGCAGTAGTTTGCGGAGCGTATACGACCAGTAACCACATACGTTAGCAGTTATGTTTTTACTTTTAGTGTGAAAGCTAAACATGACGCTGTTAAAAACAAAATAAACATTTTTTTCAAACCGCATATACATTTGTTTATTTTGTTAATTATGTTTTTGTCACATACAAGTATTTTATATGTAAATAATAGAATTTATTGTTCTATAACATATCTATCATTAGAGTTAATGATAATATCTTAATATATATAAATCTCGTGTCACAATGTTTGTCCTTAATGGACTCCTAAACCACTTAACCGATTATAATAAAATTCGCACACCATGTGCAGTTCGATCCAACTTGAGAGATAGGATAGTTTAAATCTCAAATTATAGTCGCAATTTTAATTTATTGCTAATTATTTGTCTGTTATTATTTGACAGTCACAATTATCTTAACTCCAAATGATTCTAACAGATGTCGATACCTTTCGACTGGGTTGAGTAAGTAATCAATAGATGGCGCTGCTATGAATGATTCTAACAGATGTCGATACCTTTCGACTGGGTTGAGTAAGTAATCAATAGATGGCGCTGCTATGGTAAATCTACGAACGTGTCATATAAGCTACATTTTAAGCGGGACTTTTATACCGGGAAAACTCATTCACGCGGGCGGAGCCGCGGGCAAAAGCTAGTCTTCTTATAAAATTCTTAATTTTGACTGACTATACAAATTCTAAAGTAGTTTCTCTAAATGACGTAGTTGAGCACAAAGAAATTATTTTTATTAATTCCCCTAAGTGGGTTAAATGGAGGATGAAAGTTTGTATAAAAGTTCTTCATCTTTGAAGTTAACGATATAGAAAATTGTTTCGAGGCCTCTGTTGATAAATAAGTCGGTAGCATCAATGGTTTTTGGCAATTCATCCCTTGAAGGGTTAAAATGGGAGAAGATGGTTTGTATATCAAATAGGGTAAAAACGGGATAGATGCCCCACTTTTTGAAATAGCTTCCTAATTTTTAAAATATTAATTTTATATTAATAATTTCTATGTATGTAGCTAGCTTAATCATTTGTGTTGAATTGTTATTTTTTTTTCTGACCTATCAATTACAGATTTTGCAAAATGTAGCTTTTTGAGAAAACACTTTTTTTGAGGATAGATGCCTACTTGTATGGATAGTTGCCCCACCATGGAAATAATAAGAAGGATAGGTACCTGCAGTGCGGCATACATGCCTTTCATACTGTGTAAAACAGCAATTCTCCTAAAACAGCAATTGTCTTCAAGAAACATGGTTCTAATTACGAAAAACATTTTGCATTTTTCTTAAATCTTTTAATTGTTATCGTTATAAGATAATATATCGCAATGTTCTCGATGGGATCCCAAATCGTCGGGATATTTCGTTTATGCTCACGGTTTTTTTATCCATTTCATCGAAAGCTGACTGTAGTTGTTCTGTAGTCCAAGAACATACTCGAGCTCGCACTCCTTCCTTTCTTTTGTATTTTCGTGGCATAGTTCTGCTACAAACAGTAAAAAGTCCAATTATAAATATACGTAAATACATAAAAAATATAACAGGACACTAAAATATGTCAAAAATATACACGGGCCCCACATATGGGTATAAATGGTGTATGGAGGGATCGATGCCCTAAGGGCACCTACACCTCGGAAAATCAGGGCAACTATCCTTTTTGATAGGGATAGACGCCCAAGTACTTTTTAAATAAATGAAAAATAAAAAGCCTCTATTTACATCTAGATGCACACTTAATGAATCAGTATATTGACGTAACAAAAAATATATCAGAAATTATTACTACTTATAAACTTATACAACGATAAAATACTAACCTTTCAAATTTTTACGTGTTCGTGAAGTTCGCCGCGGAGATAACTACTCTCACGAGCGAAACACGTACTCAACTCACGACAGCCCGTGGACAAATAAAGTGCGGGGGGACTATGGCTTCTACTTATACCATTCATTCTTAGTCGCAAGCTTGGCAAGTTAGGTTTTTTGAAAATGAGGCATCTATCCCGATGCGGCATCTATCCCGGTTTTACCCTACGTCATTGAAAATTTGCGTTGATACTTTCTGTTTATAAGTAAAAATCTGTTCTGTTCTCTACTAACATAAAAAAAACGTATTCTGATTGGTTAAAATGGGTATAGAATTTTGTATGGATTATTTGAAGTATTAAATTATTGGTTTAGTGTTAGTTTTTACGATAACACCGTGTTAAAGTTATGAGACACAACACTATTTTATTTTTAAATAAATGATTTGTTCATAAAACTCTGATACTCCTCTATAAGCCTCATTTTATGTAATTTAAAAACGTTAAGATATATAACCTGTCTATTGTTATTTAATTTCGAGAGCTACATTAATGAATGAAAACTTTTATTGCTACATTTTTCCTCTTTATTTCTTCGCAGCGTTGAAACTTTTTACCGCGCTATCTGCTTGAAATGTTGATTCTAATTAATGGAAACGGCAAACAAGCTTTGTGTTACTACTTCTGAAATAATTGATGGAAATTGCAAACAAGCGCCGTTGTTTCTTTTCTTTTAGTTTTGTTTCCAATGAAAAATAATGCCTTAGGTTAAGTCGGTCGATGCTCTATTTAGGGTTCCGTTGCAACACTACGTGATTATTTTAACATGAATTGTCCCATTGTTCTCTAATTACTTTGGTATCTCCTTCGAATTATTGGCCAATATTTATGTAGCCTTAGCGAATATTCGCCTTTATTTTCTAATAGTTTAAATTAGTAAGATACAAAACACAGTTAATGGTATGGCTAAAATATCAGCAACCAACAGGGATTAATAACGTGCCAATTAATTAGGGTGCTTTAAATCCTCATTAGCGTGAATCCGTAATAATTTAAGACCTGGCAAGCTATGCGACTACATTTATTTAGTTCGTGAATCTGCTGAAGAAGCACAACTTCACGAATAAATGCTATTAATAACTGTTCATTTCAAATAACTTGAGAGATCAAAGTACTGCTTATGTTAATCACTGAATAAATGTTTATTGATCACTCTTTAAATACTTCGTTTATTGCTTCGTTTATTTAATTAAAATGAATCTTTTATCTACACAAAATCTATTGTTCAAGTCAAAATAGTGACATGGTTGCTATTCCAATGCACCAATACTATATCTAAGTATTTGTGCATTCGAATCAATAAAGGTTTAATTTCCTTTGCTACGGAATGCCAATAACACGAAGGAAGAATCCTACTAATATTATAAACGCGAAAGTTTGTAAGTATGGATGTATGAATGTTTGTTACTTTTTCACGCAAAAACTACTAAACAAATTTCGATGAAATTTGGCACACGGGTAGATCATATTCTGGATTAACACATAGGCTACTTATTATCCTGGGGAATATAAAGCGGGACTTTTATCCCGGGAAACTCATTCACGCGGGCAGAGCCGTGGGCAAAAGCTAGTTTCGTATAAAGGTTTACTTACATTTTATGTATTGTATCACAACACAGATCACAAAGCACATTTCTACTAATTGGATAGATTACTTGATAAGATTACACGAAGTCGGTGAGTGTAAAGTTGAATTACGGGCTACAAATTTAAAGAACAGGGATTTATTTGTAATTAACCTTAACAGGTTAATGTTTTAGTGACAAAGAAGACTGCCTCGGTGGCGTAGTTGTATTACGGTACGATTGCAAGGCTGAGGTCTCGGGTTCGATCCCCGGGTCGGGCAAACTGATATTGGATTTTTCTATTCAGTATCAGCCCGGAGTCTGGAATTTGTGCCCGGTATGGCGATAGGCTCGCCCCCTATCACATCATGGGACGGAATACGCTTGGCGAAAAGTGGGTGCACTAGGTGCGCCCTCTGCCTACCCCTTCGGGGATAAAAGGCGTAAGCATGCGTAAAGACTTTTCCTGATCTGGGTGTTGTATCTAGACATGTTCAGGATCACTAAGTTTAATCTAATACGCCTTACTAATATTGTACAGAAAAAGTTTGTGAAGATCTTGGATATTTGTTAGAAGTAAAAGCGGAAGCTGAATGGATTTGGCTCACTGATTGACCAAGATTCTGTCATGGATTACTCTGGGAAAGTTTTATCACGCAAGTGGAGTCACGTGCACTACCTAGTTATATTATAAAATAGTTTTTGCTCGCAGTTTCACCCATATAAGTAATTTTTTTATTTTATTTTCTACAAGAGAAGTATTTATGCAGGCATTAAACGATATTAGCCATTGTTGCGAAACTACTCGCTCAACTACTTAGGATTGTTGGAACGCGTTAAAGCTAATACTTCATATGCGGAATAATGTTTTACACTCTCTATTATTTAAAATATGTATATCGCGGCAATCCATTTAATACTTCCATTTATATTGCATCGTATGTATCGATAAATTATATTTATAAAGAATCTGAAGTCGCGGTTGCTACTAAGGCACAGTCACTTCGCTTACTTAACTTGTATTTATTTTCTCATTCTCAGCTTCCTTAAGAAACGGATTTTTCAATATTTATTGTTAAGGATACTGTCAGTATTATATTTTGAAAAGGTCACAATATTATTAAGGTACCGATGTAGAAAAGTTTAGAAATAAAGAGGAAAAATATAGCAATAAAAATGTTCATTAATTAATGTAGCTCTGGAAATGAAATAACAATAGACAGGTTACATTTTAATGTTTTTAAATTACATAAAATGGAGGCTTATTGAGGAGTATCACTGTTTTATGAACTAATCATTCATTTAAAAATTAAATAGTGTCGTGTCACATAACTTTAACACGGTGTTATCGTAAAAACCGACACTAAACCAATAATTTCATGCCTGTTACTTCAAATAATCAATACGAAATTTCGTATCCATTTTAACCACTCAGAATATGTTTTTTTTATGTTAGTAGAGAACAGAACAAATTTTTACTTATAAACAGAAAGTATCAACGCAAATTTTCAATGACATATATAATATACAAACGATCTTCTTCCATTTTAACTCTTCACGGGATGAATTGCCAAAAACCGTGGATGCAACCGACTTATTTATCAATAGAAGCCTCGAAACAATTTTCTATATCGTTAACTTCAAAGATGAAGAATTTTTAAACAAACTTTCATCCCCCATTTTTAAATCAATATGGATCAATAGGGATCAATAATGATAAAATAAAAATAATTTCTTTGTGCTCAACTACGTTATTTAGAGAAACGCTGTGCTAACTTTCATGCCTATGAAGTTACTACTTTAGTCTTTGTATAGTCAGTCAAAATTAAGAATTTGATAAGAAGACTAGCTTCTGCCCGCGGCTCCGCCCGCGTGAATGAGTTTTCCCGGGATAAAAGTCCCGCTTTATATTTCCCGGGATAAAAAGTGTAGCCTATGTGTTAATCCAGGACATAATCTACCCGTGTGCCAAATTTCATCGAAATCCGTTCAGTAGTTTTTGCGTGAAAGAGTAACAAACATCCATACATCCAAAAAACCATACATCCATACTTACAAACTTTCGCGTTTATAATATTATAGTGGGATGGGTAAATATAACAGTTGTATTTAAATTAAAATAAATATGCAATTTCTAAAATCTATACTTATAAAAAAGCACTAGAGACTATTTATTTTTTCTATTTTGATGCTTTAATCTCTGAATTCCTAATAAGAAGCTACATTATGCCTGAGTATTACAGGCTACTTTGCTCCAGAAACAGACACATATGCGGGCCAAGACGTGAGCAAAACTTAGTTAAACATAGAATAAATACGAAGGTTATCATCATCGCATAATTAAATAAAATTTATTACTATAATGGACGATAAAATATTTCAAGAACGTTGTCGCCAGCACTTCGATGAGATATAAGACGATTCATAAAATTCAAATACAAATTCCTTGCCCAAAAATAATCCTTAAAACATTTCTATTGTAATAAAGTGCTCTTTTCAATAATAGCCGTGTAGTAGGGTGTTAATTTTAAAAAAATATTTCAGAAGGGCCAATTTGCCGACATTTCATACAATCTTCAAGTCCAGGTTTATTTTGTTCAATGAAAATGGTTGGAGTAATGAATTATGGCAGTCCGTCACGGCGAGGTTCAATTTTTCTTTCGTCCGTACGACCCGAGGACAAATTTTGAGGACCCTGATATGGGTCGGTATTGACAACTCGAGGATTTCATTACCAGAGTGTAATAAATAGTGCACGAATGATGAATTTGAGTTATTCAATATGTTCTTGCAAGACGTATATATTTTTTTCACCTGTATATTTGACCTTTTATGTTAATAAATTTCACTCAAATTATTAATAATATAATAATTTTATGCAATACGAGTTTCCTCATATATACAAACGGAACGTTTGCTCCGCCTTCTAAACGGAAATGGTACTTTCCGCGTTGTATGCATCCTCGTTTAAGTTTGTTCGTGGCATCCTGTGAATTCAAATGATGTACAGATACTTGTGTAGCTTTTGCTTATACTAAGTATAGATACTACATTTTAATGATACAACTGACACAAATTTCAGCTCTACTTATTAATCAATCAATTTTCACATAGATTTTTCTGTTTCCAAGGAGCCCATTTGTATAATGGAATCAACAAGAAATTATTCGTTTACTCCCTAACAAAAATTTCCTGCAAAAAAGCAGTGACCAATTTTTTGCTCACATTAAACTATCAGGATACCGAAGACTTACTGTGTCCCTTAAGTTAAATGACATAATATCATATACTTACTTATGAACACATACATCGAAACATCGAAATAAATTTATTGTCAGGAACATTACGAAACAATATTTTTACCTATAAGTATCATTGTCTTAAATTAACTGAATATCGGTCCAGGATGATTTTAATACAAATGTAACTTAAACTTATAATTGAGAGCCTGGTGTTCTGTGTCCACAGGCTCTGCCTAGTACAGACACCAGTCTCACACAATGGAGTATAATATGTATTTTCATTCATGTAATCGATGTATAGTTATATTCTTCGATTATGTACTGTTGTGTTGAGAAATAAACTGATTTATTATTATAATTACGCTAACTGTGATATTAAACGGAAAACATCATGCTCGTAGTAATTGATTTACGCAACTACAAATTTAGCCCGGTTTATCCTTTAGGCAATTTTAAACCAACGGTTTGCGTGTAATTGGGTGAGCCTCAAACCGGGATTCCAGGCGGAAGATTACCCTTGCGATGACTGTAAATGTGTAGATATAGCGCGGTGTATCCGAGTAGTGGTGTAGCTGCGTAGCAGCGTAGTGTCGTAGCGCCGTAGCAGTGTAGCGGCGTATTGTCGGGCTGTTGCGGGCGGTGGCTTCCGTTTGACGCTCGCTACGGTTGGATTTACAGTACGTACTTGGTAATGTACTGATTACATTTAGCTGCTCGGAGTTGATTTCATGAAATATTTTAAATTCACCTTTAAAGTTTTTAATTGCTTTTGGAGAAATGTGGACGGACTATTTTTAGTGTGTATTTATGAAAGCCGTACTAAAAACTCATTTTAAAAGTTCAAAAGTGTATAAAATAGAAATATTCAAGTGAAATTACTAATTCAATATTTTTTTATTAGCATGTCATTTACGTGCGTTCTTATCTAATCCTACTAATATTATAAACGCGATAATTTGTAAGAATGTATGTATGGATGTATGTTTGTTACTGTTTCACGCAAAAACTACTGAACGGATTTCGATGAAATTTGGCACCCGGATAGATCATGTCCTAGATTAACACATAAGCTTTTTATCCCGGGAAAATATAAACGGGGACTTTTATCCCAGGAAAACTTATTCACGCGGGCGGAGCCGCGGGCAAAAGCTAGTAATGATAATGACTAAACTAATGCTATCTATTTTTATATATTTATTATTATTCATTATAATGACTAATAGCTGTACTTACAGCTTTCAGATCAATAACAAAATATAATGATAATTCCAAAAGCAGAAAAAAAATTGACCCTTGAAGCTGGGGACATTTTAACGTGGAGGACATTTTAAAGTGGAGGATCAAAATTATGTATGTACTTACAAGAAAAGATTTGAAATAAACATATCATAAAATCATATAAAAAATCTTCTATAGAATTGCAATTTGCAGCCAGATAAAGATTAGAGCACGTCTTAGTTCGCCAAGTTGAAAAGATTGAGAAATTGAGTTTTACACGATCCGTTGGGGTTTATTTCGACGCGTAGTTTATTTACTCTGCGGAGATGAGTGAGTCCAAACTGAACAACTTTTGATAAGCTATGAACATCAGGACATTAAACTCTGATGTAACTTACAATAATTAAAAAAATAACCACTTGCATGAAAACAAAATACACATCCAAAGGATATAATTTATTTCACGGAACTTTATTCCAAAACACAATATTTTCCTCCAAAAAGAAAAAGTGTTAGAAGGTTAGTTAGTAGTTGCATATTTAATTAAATTTTGTTAGGGTTGGAATTTGAACTACGAAACTTTCAAGTGGGAAAAAAAGTATGAAATTAATTAAATATTACATCTAGTTGTCCAGCCACATTATCTTAGTAATTGAATTGTATGATAATATAAATTAAAAATTTACAGTCATCGGCGTTCTAGTTCATTTTAATACAGTCATATTTTACACAGAGCATATGTATGTTGTAAAATTATTTTAGTTGGATATACTATATAAATAATCGTTTAGGTTGTGACAGTAAATTTGAAGCGCTTAAGAAAAGTGTCAGCAAAAAAAATGAACGTCGGAGTTATCCTTGCGATTTTCCGGAACATTTGTGCGAACCGAAGAAAAAGTTCAAGGAAGTTCATTAGAGTCGTATTATTTTTCTAGTTGTTTTAATGTGCGCGTTAAATCTTTCGATAATTGCATTCGTATCTTTACCGGCGTATAGTTACATTATTCATATTTATATACGAACACGGCAAAATGACCCCACTGCACCCGATGGTAAACAAAGTTAGGTACAGATAGTGTCGACTGAGGAGAGACTGACTGGCGTCCTGTTTGAACTAGATATACACAGACTGATCCCGGAACGTGGCACACTTACGTGGGCCACTATGCCGTGTTTTAACATCTTATGTACGGTGGTCGCTATCCGGGCGGATACAAGATATATCCTAACACCAGCGTATTCTGAAATGGTTACATTAAGCTGAGAATGAAATTTAACTCACGAATGCAGAGATCTACATTTTATTAACAATGATTTCTTTTTCTCATTTCAAAAGGAATATAATTTAGGGCTGGATTCTGATTGTCAATTATTAACTCGTTATTTAAAAAAATATAATTATACAAATAATTGGTGTAATACGTTATCGATGAGGCAGATGCGTGTAAAAGAAAGTAAAAATGCTAAAACCGATGCTGAAACCGATAAATCATCTTTATAATAAAATAACAAGCCCAGTTTCGACCCAAAGAAATATACTAGGTATATACAACCTACCTACTATAAAATATTTTTCAAATTTAATGATGCATGTGGTTGTGAACAATGTTCATTGCTCTTTATCGACTTGTTGCGGTCCACTCTTGGTTATCTTCAAGTGCCGCCGCCCATTCCTCGCCGGGTTGTCTCCGACGAACGTGCTCGTAATTAAACATGCTGAGCTATTTTATTTAATTATCTATTATTTGTTTTTATTGATGGCACGGCAAAGTTGCCTCACTGCACCTGATAGTTTGAGATGCTTAGCAGTTTCAAGGAGAAAAAGACCATATATTTCAAAACCATAATATGTGAAAAATCATTCTATGCGTTTTTAAAGTATATATATAGTAGCATTCTAATAAATATCCAAATCATTTGTGTATCTGCGCCTACTTTTATCGGCACAATTAAAACTTTCCTGCAAACCGCCGCGCCGGGGGCGAATGTATACAAAATAATATTTATTGATGACCTTAAAGTTGGCCTCTAAATTTTAATATCTAACCTTTGTTACATCTTTCTCATGTTTCATGCGGAAATCTAAATAACACCGAATGTAATATACATACCAGAATACATTTTCATTATGAATTCATATTATCAATGTTTAAAAAATCGATTTTCATGTTTGTAATCGAATATTTAAAAGAATTTAAATCTGGGAACGGTTTGTACAATGACATTCCAAATTATTACGGTCAAACGATAGGTTACAATAATTAAATTTTATGCAAATACAATAGTATTTTCATGAAATTAAATTAGATTGGTAGGAATTAACGTAATGAAGCATATTTACAATGTGTGGCTATTTTAATTAAATTACAGATTAGTTAAGTTTGAAAAGCCTTAGTGTGTTTAATAAAAGGTTAGTGGTATTATTTTTTTAAACCACATTATTATGGCTATTCTGAAATTCGAGCCGTAGTTTCTAGTTTTGTTTGTGGCGTAGAGTTAAGAATATATAGAAAATTTCAGAACTCCAACATCTGTCGTCTATTTTTATGGCCAGCCTAAAGGCCGTCCCAACTATTGCACACGTTTCTTATAACCCATAGGTCAGTTCTAAGAGAGATTTTTTGAAATGGGATTCGAAAGACTGTATATAGATTTTTTTTAAAGATAAACCTAAGTGTATTGATGGTGCTTTTCGTTTCTGAGATGTTACTGTATTGGATACCCAATAAAAAGCCCGGTCTAGTACACTGCTTTTTGAAAATGAATCTACTTTGTACTGGCAAAAGAAGTCAATTACAATAAAAAGTCTTCAAAAATATTTTAGTCCATTGAAAAGTTATATTTGGGGTTGCATTTTTATTTTTTAGATGTCTAGGGGGGTTAGTTTAAATCCAAGTTTGTGGTTTCGCAACCCTTGTTCCGTGGCCACCACCTTGACAAAAGTGTCGCAGATGGTTTTTATGGTTTATGTGGAAAACTACTGGCTAACTAAAATGGCTACTGGCCAGGACTCTATACACATTAATTCTCAAATTTGTATTGCAGTATTATCTTGCTTGATAGACCGTGGCTTAAATCTCTTTCAAATTTATTTTGAATGTGGATAATATATCTAATATACTTTTTATATAAAAGGTCGCAGAAACACACGCTGGATGCAGGCCGCTTTTGACAGGTCCGTCTGGAAATCTTTAGGGGAGGCCTATGTTCAGCAGTGGATGTCATGTGGCTGATGACGACGATGATGATGATGATGATTTAATATTATTTACGTATGGCTTGAAACAGGATTTTTATTGTTTTTATGTTATACTAGACTTCTGCTCGCGGCTTCGCCGGCGTGAAAAAGTTTTTCCAGGATCAAAATATTTTGCCGGGATAAAAACTAGCCTATGTGTTAATCCAGGACATGATCTACCCGTGTGCCAAATTTCATCGAAATCCGTTAAGTAGTTTTTTAGTTTATTCGTAACAAACATACTTACATACAAATCTTTCCTCTTTATAATATTACTAGCTGTTGCCCGCGGCTCCGCCCGCGTTTATGAGTTTTCCCGGGATAAAAGTCCCGCTTTATATTTTCCCGGGATAAAAAGTAGCCACAGTTACTCCTTATTACATCAGCTACCTGCCAATAAAAGTCCCGTCAAAATCGGTCCAGCCATTTCAGAGATTAGCCGGAACAAACAGACAGACAGACAGACAAAAATTGTAAAAAATGTTAGTTTGGTGTATATACCGTATATGTATTCATATACATGTAGTAAAAAACGGTTATTTCAATATTACAAACAGACACTCCAATTTTATTTATATGTATGTATAGATAGTTGAACAAAGTTCGTAACTTATATCTGTAGAATATCGATGAATTTTAGACCGTTTGTCATATATTATTGACTCTTTGGTCTATACCAGAATCATTCATGAAAGTTTTCTTGAACGAATCCCAAGTTTCATGTATATCTTACAATTGGAGTTAAAGTTATTCTACAACTAAGGCAAATAAATAATTGCCAGAGATACTATTTAAAGCAGTTTTCTGAGACATTGTATCAGGTCCGTAGACGAGGAGGGCGGGTAATTTGAGTGGTCAATCACCAGAAATCTTTAAATAATATGCGAAACGTAAAGGTTTTTTTATTCAACAAATGGATGGATGGACGGATTTCAGTAAACTCGTCCTTCGATTAACTGAAATAAATATAATAAAATTCTTAATAAATATATGTTTTATTAATTTACGAATCTCTATAATCAGTAGAGATGTAGCATCGCTCTGCATTCTCTATCGTATTTACCACGGGGAGTGCTCTGAAGAATTGTTCGGACTTATCCCTGCTGCTGAATTCCATCACCGTACATCGCGGCAGAACTCCAAATTCCATCCACATCACCTCGGAGGTTGGCAATCCACCACTGTACGTTTTAGCCGACATTTTTTGCCACGTACTACTAAATTATGGAACCAATTGCCGCCAGCAGCATTTCCGGACAGAGACGACTTGGCGACCTTCAAAAAAAGAGCGTATTCCCACCTAAAAGGCCGGCAACGCATGTCTGCCCCCCTGGTATTGCAGATGTTCATGGGTGGCGGTGATCACCAACCATCAGGTGAACCGAATGCTCGTTTGCCCCCTAAATAAAAAAAAGTAAACCCCATATCTGGAACATAATATAAAAATACTGGGGTCTGTAAATATGGGGCTAGGAAAACACGGTTTTATAAAACTTTGGTATCAGTACTTCCACATGAAATCATTCGGTCATCAAATAAAGAGTACGCTTTCGTTTGGTCGGATGCTCTATGGAAAATGGATTTTATGTCCCAGGAACGCACATAGCGTTGCTATGACATAAAATCCATTGGGTACATCCGGTACACAATATTTTTAGGCCCCATTTAATACTATGTTCTCACAGTAAGGTATACTTTTTACGGTCTTTTATTTTTACTTAAAAAAAAAATTCATTATATCTACCTAGGTTATATTAATATAAGTTAATACAATAATAACTTTAGCAATCAGTAGTCAGATTTAAATTTATACAATACCATCCTACTCCTCGCCCCGAACCTCGCCGTGACGGACTGCTATAATTCATAACTCCAACTATTTTCATTGAACAAAATAAACCTGGACTGGTAGATTGTATGAAATGTCGGCAAATTGACCCTTCTGTAATATTTTTTTTAAATTAAGACCCTACTACTCGGCTATTATTGAAAAGAGCACTTTATTACAATAGAAATGTTTTAAGGATTTTTTTTGGGCAAGGAATTTTTATTTGAATTTTATGAATCGTCTTATACCTCATCGAAGTGCTGGCGACGACGTTCTTGAAATATTTTATCGTCCATTATAGTAATAAATTTTATTTAATTATGCGATGATGATAACCTTCGTATTTATTCTATGTTTAACACGTTCGCGGACGCTATCACTTGAGTCGGTTTACTAGATTGACACAGTAAATGTCCATACAAAGTTATATGACGTATGAGTACGTAGAGTCCCATGATATTATATATTATAAAGACATCATGACAGAATCGTTTTATCACGTCATCGTTTGCATACGTTCTGTCATTATTAGTAAAATTGACGAGACGTGTACGGACACAACGTATAATAACGTCCAACGTGTATATACGATCTGGCACATCATAATATGTTGATGTCAAGTAGTAGCATCACAACGTCATTGTGCGTAATTTTGTAATTGTGTAATTGGTGTTAAATTTTCTAAAGTCAACGTCTCATTTTGAGACTTGTCGAATAAAGGCGGTAGTTTGTCAAGGGATCTCAATTCACCTGCATTATCGTATTTTTCATAATTTTTTTTACTTAGAAATCTATACTAATATTATAAAGCTGAAGAGTCTGTTTGTTTGTTTGTTTGAACGCGCTAATCTCAGAAACTACTGGACCTATTTTGAAAATTCTCTCACTAATAGGAAGCTACATTACTCCTGAGTTCTATAGGCTACTTTTGTCTGGTACTTTTTTGTACTCTTGTACTTGTACTTTTATCCCGGAAAAACTTTTCCACGCGGGCGGAGCCGCGCGCAAAAGCTAGTTATTGATAAAGTTGTCAAACCCAATGTCCCGTTTTGGGAGACGTTGTGTGAAGGTAGTTTATCCTGAGTCGTCTCATGAGATGATGTTTGTACCAGATTAGTCGAATTTCATGCATGTGGCATTAAAAATTTAATGCCACATATTGAGAGGATAATTCAATAATATCAGGTTCCGAGGACCTACGTCTTTCTTGAATTATTTAATTGGAATTTGAATCACAGTAGGTACGGTCATAATTGGAGATGTAACCAACTTCAAACGTTTGCCTAGGGGAAAAATATCTTCAGAGGAATTCGAGTCATAGCCTGCATCCTCCTCTTGAAACCGTGATGGTGTGTTCACAGTGCTTCGTGAGCAATCACTCCTAGCCGATTGTGTATCGTCTTCATCGGTACTAGGTTCAAAACTAACATTGGTTTCGGGTTTCTGAGTCGAAGTGCCAACCAAATTTGATTAAAACTTAGTAGTAGTTTTTGTCGATTTCTGTCGGCAATTAAAAGAATAAGAACTGATTTATTTCCTCGTGAGACAAAAGCTTTATCCGGACCAAAGATTCCATCATCATCCTGGTAAGAATCCGCCTCGGTAAAGTTGTGAGAATCATCAAAAATCCTCAAAGTCTTGTTTTGAGCTTATCCATCTAAATCGAGTAAAATAACGCATTAGACATCAATTTCATACAATAAAATTATTAATTCACAGTAACAATAATATAGTTTACATCCAAGTAACAATAAAATACATAATAACATAAACCAAATACTTACGATGGATGTTTTATGTCGGCAAAAATTACGATACCCTACGAAATTGTCACAGGAACGCAAACGCACCCCTACGGTGACACAGCCGCACTGAATGTAGGAGCGCGGAAGGCGCGGGGGACGTATAAACACGTTGTGCGGGTGTGCGTATCGTTACCGCACACTATCAACAGCACTTATTTGAAATGGTTTAAAACTTGCTCACGTGACAGTGTAGTGTCGGGTATTTTACATGTTGTGACACAAGGTACATCCAATAGGATTTTAACTTGAAAGTTCATCGGAAATGAACGTTCTGTTGTAAATAATATTTTTCATTTGAACGTCATCGTACGTTGTGCCATACCAAAATCTCAAATTATGACGTATAATCACGTTGTGTCCTCGAACGTGTTAACTAAGTTTTGCTCACGTCTTGGCCCGCATATGTGTCTGTTTCTGGAGCAAAGTAGCCTGTAATACTCAGGCATAATGTAGCTTCCTATTAGGAATTTAAAGATTAGAGCATCAAAATAGAAAAAATAAATAGTCTCTAGTGCTTTTTTATAAGTATAGATTTCAGAAATTGCATATTTATTTTAATTTAAATACAACTGTTATATTTACCCATCCTACTAATATTATAAACGCGAAAGTTTGTAAGTATGGATGTATGGTTTTTTGGATGTATGGATGTTTGTTACTCTTTCACGCAAAAACTACTGAACGAATTTCTATAAAATTTGGCACACGGGTAGATCATATCCTGGATTAACATATAGGCTACTTTTTATCCCGGGAAAATATAAAGCGGGACTTTTATCCCGGGAAAACTCATTCACGCGGGCGGCGCCGCGGGCAAAAACTAGTATGAAATATTTTCCCTTACTTTACATAAAACCTGCCTGCCTTGGTGGCGTAGTTGTATTACAGTACGACTGCAAGGCTGAGGTCTCGGGTTCGATCCCCGGGTCGGGCAAAGTGATATTGGATTTTTCTATTCAGTATCAGCCCGGAGTCTGGAATTTGTGCCCGATATGGCGATAGGCTCGCCCCCTATCACATCATGGGACGGAATACGCTTGGCGAAAAGTGGGTGCACTAGTTGCGCCTATGCCTACCCCTTCGGGGATAAAAGGCGTGAGCGTATGCGTTACATAAAACCTAGTAAATCTTAATTAAGGGCGCAGTCTTCTCAGTTGGGACGACATTTTTGTTCCTAAGATGATGAAATGAACTTGTTGCCGTCTAAAATATTAATTACCGGTCGCATCGAGGCAGAATTCATCAAAGTGTATATAAAGGAAGATAGCACAGTCCAAGATACACTTTAGTGAGATAATTACTGGACTAAATTTGATTTCTGGGTTCACATAAATTCGTCGGCCACAAACATGTATATACCTTTTTCTTTTTTCTACATTAACATTTAAATGTATGTCTTAAAATTTCAATTGCAAAATATACTATTATTTTAAAATTGGTTTCATGTTAATTCAGATTAGTACACTACACCAGGCAATTTCCTGCTTTAAATTTTCCCGGGATATAAAGTAGCCTATGTTATTCGCTGATAATGTAGCTTTATATATCGGTGTAAGAAATTTTAATAAAATAAAATAAAAAATCTGTCCAATAGTTTTTGAGTTTATCTATTACAAACAAACAAAAGTCAAGTCTTTCCTCTGTATAATATTAGCATAGATAAAGTGTGACATACCTACTAGACAAGGGCCATGAATGGGGTTAATCCTGTTTGCACATATTCTAATACATCACGATTTTTTTCCAATCGAAAATTCACAAATATTTTGCACTTTGTGACACTCGCCGGATCTAAACATAAACAATTAAAGTCAGTACTCACTGCTACTAAAACGAATCTCGAAAGAAATACAATTATAAAAATAACGACGAAATCTAGAATTTAGAAAAATAAAGCTTCCAACAACACGCTGAGTGGCTCACGGTCACTCAGCGAGCTATGGAGAGGGCTATGCTAGGTGTTTCTCTACGCGATCGAATCAGAAATGAGGAGATCCGCAGAAGAACGAAAGTCACTGACATAGCCCAGCGGATTAGCAAGCTGAAGTGGCAGTGGGCAGGGCACATAGTTCGAAGAACTGACGGCAGATGGGGCAAAAAGGTTCTCGAGTGGAGACCACGTACTGGCAAGCGCAGCGTCGGCCGTCCACCTGCAAGGTGGGCAGACGACTTGATAAGGGTAGCAGGAGCACGCTGGATGCGGGCCGCTTTTGACAGGTCCGTCTGGAAATCTTTGGGGGAGGCCTATGTTCAGCAGTGGACGTCATGTGGCTGATGATGATGATGATGAAAGCTTCCAACACAAATTTAAAAAGCGGTCAATTCTTTGAATTTATTTCTAGTAGCGCTAAAAGGTTTTCGTAGAAAATATTCCCAGTGCACAGACAGTTCTCCACAGTTTTATTATAGTGTAGATAATTTTGGTGCGGAGAAACGAAATGCTTTTGTCTACAACAATGGTGAAAATTCTACCAGAATTGTCGGAACTGTTCTAACATAATAGAACATTTAAAATCCATTACACCATAACGTCTATTAATCTTAGAGTATTGAGCAATGCTCTAAGCTATTAATACATTAACACCTATACAAGTGAAGAAAGATTAACCTTTGATTAATTATATACCTAGATAGAGTGACGCGCTGCAATGAAACTAAAACAAACAGGCCAACTTTTCTTAAGCTAGTATGCGTGACAGCTGTGTCATACGCTATCGCTGCATCATTCTGCGTATCCTTGTGTGCGCACATAATGATACCAGTTATTACATGGTTTCTATTAAGACGGGGAGAAAATTATATCAATGGAAAACAACAAAAATTAATTCACTCGAACTCATTTAGCGGGGAACAGTTCGCCTCTATTTTTTTCGACGCGTTTGAAACGTTCACTGTCTATCCAGGTATATAATTAATCAAAGAGATTAACATGAAAATTAATGATTTTCTATGTGTACGCAAATGTTCGATATTTAAATTTTCGGAAACGTCGGGAGAAAAAATTAAACAAATTTATCGCGAAAAAATCCCTTAGTTTTATTTCAATACAAATTAACATAGAGCAGTTATACAAATAAATATCATAGCCGTATACTAAACTATATTATACTATATTACTAGTGGTAGGTCTCTCATATGTAAGAGTCCGTCTGGGTGTACCCACCCATCGTAATGTCTATTTCTACCGCTAAGCAGCAGTGTTCATGCACTGTTGTGTTTAGGTTTGAAGGACATTGTAGCCAGTGTAACTACTGGTCACAACGAGACATAACATCTTATGTCTCAGGATGACGAGCGCAGTGGAATGCCACACAGTACTTTGTAACTCAAGGTGCTGAATGGTGTTGCTACTGTTTATGGGTGGTCGTATCGCTTACCATCAGGCGAACAGCATGCTCGTCTCGTCATTCAATGCAATAAAAAAAAAACCGTTACAATTGTGAATATTTATTATTTCCGTTAGGTTGTGTGATAGATGATAAACATTTTATGATAGGTATAAACGTCATTCCTCCACCTCGTGCCTACTTACTTTTCAACTATCCATAGTTAGATTCACTTAAAGGTACATACATTTTATGTTCATTTATGTCTGTTGCCATGAGAGAAACGTTTTACCCAGAAACTCAATTAATAGTAGAACCTTAGCGAGGTATGACGGCAACATTCTAGTATCAAAGAGCAACGAGCCACTAAATTATTTCAATTTCGAATAATTTAAATTCTGCGCGTACCTTAACTCGCGCTCCGCGTTGTTACGTACAAAACTTATGAGATTATAGCGTTTACAATTATAACTACTAAATGTTTCTTAAACATAAATTATTAATAATAATTTATTGATTGGCACAAAAAAATTACAATAAGTTTACACTAAGAACATAGGCTCTGAAAATTGTGACAAAGATAAGCCTTTTTTTTATCGCGGGGAGAAAACGCGTTATCGCTGCCACCACCGGGGGGAGAGTGGAATGTTTAACATTCGATATGCCGAACTAGGTTAAATACTTGTATCTCAGCACACAGCCCCGTTCCCCACAGTTTTAGAATAGCCTCTAGAATTCATTTAATAACTATTGTAATAAGAGTCTAAGATGATGCTTCGTGTAGAAATAAATAGAAGAAGTAAATTGTTTGAATTGTGCGTTTTTATTAAATCCAATATTGTTCTAACCTTTTCAATGGAAAATTATTGTGTAAATTTTCGCTTCAAATATCCAATCGATTAGAGCCCACGCTCAGTGGCTAAAATGTCATACGTATCTCCATGAATTATTCTGCGAATGGGTAAATGACAGCGGTCGACGTGCAACCAGAAACTATTGCTTGAATATACGGGCACTAGATAGTCCACTAATCTGTGAACCTATCTGTCTATCGACCCTGTATTTAAGTTGTGTAGGTATTAAAGGATACCTACTATTCCATAAAATGAAATATGTTAATGAAATATGGGAAGTATAGCTTATATTTAACTAGCCTATATTGCTTAGATACTATGAATGGACAGTACAGAGGATCGTTACTCGTGTTAGTCACTTGCATGCACAACGTAAAGCCATTTACATTTTTATTACACGCAGCATCTGGCGCAGAAAAGATTTTCCTCAAGGCAATTACAGTGGTTTAAAAAAAACGGATTATAATCGTAAAACATACTTTTTTAGGTTTTGCTCGCGGCTTTACACGTTTGGAAGTTTTTCCCGAAATTAAAGTCCTATTTTTCTGCATAATCAGTACCCTATGTGGTGATTCAGCGCATGGAATAGAAAAAAAATATGTTTTTTTTATTTCTGTACTCGGATGGATGCTCACGTTTCAATTATGCTCTGCCGTGACGAGCTACCTTCGTCACATACCTCTAGTGTTATCTGATTATACTGGCCAATGTAACATGAAACGTATAGAAGGAAATATGCTACTTAACCTATCTTCCGTATAAGGCAAGATATGTTAATTAGCAAGTACAACCTTACCTCTCTACTTTTTCTCCACTCGGTAAAAAATCGTTTTTATTATCACTTTTGTTTTTTGTATAAGAAATAACAGTACAATGAACAAAGTTTTCACACGCTGGTTAATCAAAAATAAAATTGCTATCGAATGCTATAAAAGTATTACTTCGAAATAAATTTATTGAAGTGGATATTATTGATCTTTTTTCAAAACTTATATAATATAAGGTGTAATGAAGTATTGATAATATGAAGGACATTTAGAAATCATAAAGTGAGTCAGATATGAAGTAGATAAATTCCATTATATACAGTGAAATCATAAAACTAAATCGATTATGCGTTATTGATACACAGACTCCGTCCTGTTTTCCACGCTGGCAGTCAAACGAACCATTATGGCTAAACAATCTTTCATCGTTTTGGCTCAATTGCTACTTGGTTATAGCGCTGTATACCGGGTTAAATGATTGGTAGTAAAACTATATTCAGAGAACAATGGAACTATCCGGGATTTATTTATATATTTTGTTCATAAGAATAGGTCAGTTCAATTTGTTTAATTATTACTTGCGAAGTATGGAAACAGAATCATACTTTTGGTTATTTACTCAATTTAGAGATTCCTCATCTTTGTGCTTTTTATTTTTGATCTTTATAATATTTTTAATCTAGATAATAAAAATTGGCGGAACCACCAGTTTACAAACCTCAGGCAACATAAGCAATTTGTACGAACGAGTTTTCATATGGCGTGCTCATACGCCCTCGGCTATAGCAGTTTTTACCTCTTATGATCGTCCATTTCGCGATGCCTTCTTTATGGTGATTCGTTTTGAACTGCGTGGCGGGCGAAGATGGGTGCTTATATTTAAAAAGCTAAGCGGATCGGAAAGTTTGATTACACCAATAGGTATTTAATGCACATACAAGAAAAAATTAACACCGAATTGCAAAACGATTAATACAGCTCCGAGTAGGTGTAGTGGTTAATATATTCGTTGTTTTCAAGTTCTTCAAGATATATCGATAAGGAAGTCGGTTAAAAATGTATGATTTGAGCTCCATTGCCAGGCAAAACGGGGATAAATAGAAATACAAATTACTTCGATGTAATCTAATGTCATAACTGTCGTTTCCGTATCATCTCCTCACAAACTATAAATTGATATGAGCCACTGATAAGGATCAGTATAATGTATTTATGTAACGGTCAAATTATCTATATCCTAGATTATCCATTTTTTTTATTCATGAAAGGTTATCCAGTACGATTTTTAACTAAATAAGACACGATTTTTTTTTTAAAAAAACTACTTTTTAAAAAATACGATTCTTTTTAACTTTTTATTATTATCCAATTTCGTATGTACGTTATAATTGTACCCGAAAATTGCTACCGAAGCGCGACATGTAGAATAGAATAAAGGTTGTGTAGGCCGACGACAGGGGAAAATTTATTACTAGTGAGGTTTCTTTCGAAAATATTATGTATTTGGAGCCTAGGTTGAATACGTCCATCTTAAGAAATACACGTGACAATAGCAATCGACCGAAACCCTCGTCAGGGTTGTCAGACTCGACGAGAGCCTTGAATTAATAGGCACGCCGGCTCCATCGTATATTCCATAATTATACGAGTACGGGATTAATTAAAATTCTGGAGGCGAGTCACGTTTGGTGGTTGGCGTTGTCCCAACTGAGAAAATATTTCAAAAAGCCTAAGCTGGACAACTACGTCGGAAATATCAGAAATCAAGTCAAGTAATTCTGTTTTATACGATATTGTTGTGTTTTATCCGTCATCCGCAGACTTTCATGTGCTGGAAATAAAGTGATATAGGCACTTAGGCTGAGTTATTTCAACCGTGGTCAGGTAAAGTTAAGGCTTTTATCAGACTGGTCAATTGCAAGGGAATTCACAGCAATGCGAAGGCATTGTGCGCTCGTCCAATGTAATAAGACCGTTAACTTTACTTGACCATCGATAAAAAAACGGCGAAAATAAGCTACGTTCTGCTGAGATAGATATTTCTGTTGTATCGTAATCAAATATTACGTAAGAACCCGTAAATATAAAAAGACATAAAATTTTATTGACACAAATATATAATCAAATTAACTCTTAACCACCTCCGCGCCGGACGATAGCCTAATTTACTAAAATATATATTTTTTAAATATCTTCCGGTATTCTATAAATTGAATAATTTGAACTTTTTAGAGAGGGGCTGGTAATGATCACTTTAGTATGGCAAATTACTGCTATAACGAGCTTGTAGCTTTTCAGGCGCGCGTCTGAAATGTATATCATATTAAAGTAATCTACCAATGATTACGAAAATGGAATGGCTAATAAATCTGAAGCTCTGTATGTACATAGTCTTCTGTATTCACTTCGGTATTCATTTTTATTGCCTTAAGAGTGTTTAGAAAATACTGATTTGTAGTTGCAGTTATTTAGCAGTGATAAAATGATGAGTAGTATGTGTGGGATGAAAGTAAGTGATAGAGTGAGAAATAGCGTGATAAAAGAAAAATGTGGATTGAAAGAAGATGTAGTGACTAAGATTGAGAAAGGAATGCTTCGGTGGTTTGGCCACATTGAAAGGAAGGACGAAAGAAGAGTAACGAAAGAAATTTATGTCGCGAAAGTAAGTGGTAGTGTCGGACGAGGGCGTCCTAGACGTACCTTCATGGACCAAATTGACGACCTCTTACGGAAGGGTCAAATAAGGAGTTCTCGTAACCGACGAGCATGTATGAAGAGACTGATGACTGTGGAAGAAGCGAAAGAGGTATGCTTGGATCGTAGCACTTGGCGTTCCATAGTCTCTGCCTACCCAATGGGAGAAAGGCGTCAGTTTAAGTAAGTTTGATAATTTTTATTATGCTTTAAATAAATGATCTCCCTCCAATATAGTATCACGAAAGGATAGTTTACTGGTAGGTATCTTATATGTAAGAGTCCGTCTGGGTGGGTACCACCGTAATGTCTATTTCTACCGCCAAGCAGCAGTGTGCATGTACTGTTGTGTTTCGGTTTGAACGGCATTGTAGCTAGTGTAACTACTGGACATAATGAGACTTAACATCTTATGTCTCAGGATGACGAGCGCAGTGGAATGCCACTCAGTACTTTGTAACCCAAGATGCTGAATGGTGTTGCTAGTGTTTATGGGTGGTCGTATCGCTTACCATCAGGCGAACGACATGCTAATCTCGTTATTCAATAAAAAATGTTGATTGTATGATACAGGTATTTTATAATCGAAGGTTAAGGCACGTTTGCGAAAACGATTTGAAGTGTTCTTACGATACACTAATAAATTCTATTTTTTTGTTTATGTATTCACGTCTTTGGTAGATACGAAGACAGGCTAAAGTTAACCTACTTTTTAACTGACTTTCAAAAAAGGAGGAGGTTGATAACCTCCTCTTTTCGAATCCATGTGTTTGTTTTTTTTTAAATATTAGTATTATAAACGTGTTCAGGAGTCCTCCTTTTGCGAAGCCTTTTGTTTCAATCACTGCATAATATTGCAATTGTATTGCATATTACAATATCTTTATTAAAGATAACAAAAACTAACAGAGTAAACAACATTTTTGCAAATACACGATCCTTATTAGTGTTATGGTTTGCATTATACACATAAATTATGTTCTACCTATCCTTACGATATTTAATCGGTTTTTGTAGCAAAGTTTCATAAAACTATTTCTCCATACAGATTATTACTTATAACTATTGTAGAGTGAACTTCAAATTATCTCCCAATTATATAATATAATTATATATATTCCCAAAGCAACTGTTGCTGATTGATTGTAAAGACAAATAAACAGTTTGTTTTACAATAAAAAGTAGTTCCACGTTATTTTGATACAAATGCAGCCCAGTGCAATGGAAATTTGTTAAGACCGTGGTTCAATAAGCAAAGGTTGAGTAAAGTCGAACCTGAAGAACCATAAAAATATTTTATTTTTCCTCTACATAGCTTCATGCGCCGGTTGACAGCTAGCACCCAATAAAATGTGTATGGAAATACGAAACAAGGGACGGGTCATATAATACGATTGTTTTTGTTAGCGCATAAAACTGTTTCGGGTTTTAAATACTAGTTTTGTATCTTTTTTTAGGGGTTTTTTGTTTGTGTATTGTATTATGTCTTGAAAATCATTGCATATACACCATTGATTGACGATTCAAATCTTTTTGTATAAAATGTATATAGATCCATAACATATTATTTAAGAATCTCATAGTATCTATGCTGATCAACTCTATGTTAAATTAACCTACAACGGCAAATACCTTCACCTTTAACCTTTGTGTGTGATATCCGACGCCGGGTTTCTTATTTGTTACTCTGCCATATCCTCTGAAATCTCGAGGGCAATATGCGCTCATGTGCTTATTTCGTCGACATAATTCGTAATAATATGGTTCACTTCGTATCTCAATATTTCACTGATACTCCTTTTCACGGCTTTTGGTGTATTTCATTTACAACATCTGATTTTGTGTTTATTTAATACATACTAACTAATTATGTTACGGTTGACAAGTTGGCAATGTTAAATATCAAACCAGCGTAAATCTTCGTTCAGTTTAGGGATTGAATCCTGTAAGCTTTTCGATTTGGCGTCCGGCCAAGCCATAAATCCAAGATAAAATTAGGTTTTTATTACTTTTACGGACTCTTCGGCCGTAACAATTTATTCATCGACGCTAACCACATTCAAAACAGAAACAATGACGATCCTGTTAATTTTGTGGTTAGAAAATTCAATTAGCAAGAAATTAAATAGAGATTTGAATTTTACAAAGGTTCCCATATAATTAACGACATTTTGTATAATGAGTAACGGTTATGTTTTATAACCGTAGATGAAACATTCTATTTTATTATTTTACGTCGGAAAAAGCAGAGAAAAATTCGTTCCGGAACGTAAGTTATTTCTAATTTCGCGATTGGTAATTCAATGGAGTGATTCTCGGCATTGCTTCAATTCCGATCCCGATGGAATCGCGCAATAGCCAAGGACGGTCAACTAGAATTCCACAATAGGAGTAGCAGACATTCAGAGACAATTTAGTAGAGAACCGTCGACTACTGAGTACACACGTAGCTCTGTGTTTGCATCACAAACATACATTGTGGAATACAGACAAATCTAAACATGGCAAGAAGTTAAAATAACGTACCAACGCGTTTTGGAAGTAATTTCTAGCATATATAAACAATGCACGGGCTGTTTACTTATACTGTTAGGTTTGTATTTAACCTTTTACAACAACGACTAAAGTTGAAGTCAAGAATTTAATTTAACCAATGTGTATTATGGTATAGTAATTCCCCGATAAAAGCCAAAAATATTCTTAGTTTTTAGCCACAGTAGAAATCTGGAGTCGAGTCGCCACGAAGGATTTGCTGATAAAACTTTCATGAAGTGGTCAGAGCAAACTAGATTGTCGCCTGTCGCAACTAGAACTCCGTCGCAATTTGTTTTGCTACACTTTTATCTGTCCGCAGGGATTTTATGTGTTCGCATAATGGGACACGGTGATGTACAGCGGCCTTCCACCTTACGCATAGAATAAAAATACGCTAGAGTCGTTATAGTACAATGAAAATTATAAGTTACAATCGTGATTGTTTTTGTAGGTATTTTATTCATTCAATTTAAAGAGTTAGGGAACACGTCTTAGGTTCGCCGTGTAACATACATTTTATAGAACAGTTCCAAAATCCCTCGATGATAGTTTAGGGCTGCTTATTTTAAAAATCGTTAACACCTGTTGTAAGCGCCTATCTATGTACAATAGCATATTATACACGCGCACTTTTTGCGCGTTTTCAACACGTACATTAATAGCATGTAAAAGTAGGTACAGTGTTTGCTTGCATCGCGTTTAATAGGCGGAAAGAAGCGCATCGTTGTGTACGTATAAACTATAAGATACCGTGCAGTTTGCATAGGGTCTAATAATTAATCAGCTCATTTATTTTTGTGAAAGACAGTTGAAATTTTATTTTATTTTTTACTAAGAAGTCTCTCACACACCTGTCCTACAAATATTATTTAAATAAATTATAAAAAGCCATAAAAAAAAACTGAAATATTTAAAAGTTTTATAACTAACTTCATCAAGCACATACGTAATAATTGTGGTTCGAGGTTTTATGTTATAAAGGTCTGACATTCATAGCTAATATGTAAAACAGTGGGTTTCTTACATTTCTCGAGTAAACCCTTTAAGCAGAGGTTAAGCCTGCCCTTGATTCAATGGATGTCGGCCAGGGAGCCGCGTCAGCGTAATAAAGGCTTCGCGCTGGTTCACTTGAATAGTAATACTGGGGTGTAATAGTATGCCACTGCGCCGTGAACAAAGAAAAATACATCTAGACCCACTTCTCCACGCAATCTCCTTTATTGAAGCAATATTGGATTCTTTATAATGAAAACCGATTCCATACGGGTTCATTATTGGCCTGTACTGAGTGCGATCGTGAGTAAGAATTGCAGGAAAGAATGAATATTGTAAAACAAATATTCTAAGTGCCGTGAATCTCTGAGGAAGCTCTTTAGAACTCTCTCGTTGCAGTTTCACAAGAGCAACTTTTGCTCTCAAGTGCCATTCTCGTATTTTTTGCATTGTTAACCAAGAATTGCAGAAAAAATGGAATTTATGTTTGAATTATGTAATTACTAAAATGCAATATGCCTGTAAAGTTCATATTTGATACCATTATTACATACCACTGTAGTTGAAAATCATAAGTTCATTGTTTTTACAAGTCTCTACTCTAAAATTATAAACCATTACTTACGTTTAAATATTATTATAAAGAGAACCTCCTTTTTTGAATTCGGTTAAAAATGAAACTGCATGCATAAGAACCAGCTATTGCCAGCTAAGTTAAGCAAATACACGAACAAATATACGAAAATAATGTTCAATTTAAATTAGGCACCGACTCCAAATATAAACTCCGCCCCGTGACCACGAAGTGCTGCAAAGCCTTCGAAACGTCGGGAGAAAAATTAAATAAAAAAACCGCGATAAAATCCGTTATAATAGTTCAATTTCAATGTCTAACATTCGCGTAAACATAAGGAATCATTATACGTATATAAAGTTAAATTATTTTTTGGTTTGTAGTAGTTTTGGTCAGTTTTATTTTTGTTAAAAAGTTTTTATTTATTGCTTTTTTGTTAGTTAATTATGGAATGGTATAAACAATACATCAAAGATATACGATTGCAGATTTATACGATTGGGTCGTCTGATTTTAGTTATTGAAGAGTTCCATTGTCTACCTCCAAAGATCTTCATTAGATCCAATTAAAATATATACTAAAACCTTTCCTGAAAAATATACATTTGAGTAACGAAAACCCCATCCAAATCGGGTCAGTAGTAGTAGGTTTTGCGAAAATCGCGGCCATACAAACTTACATACGTAGTACATACGGGTCGAATACAGAACCTCCTTTTTTGAAGTCAGTTAAAAACAACGTTTACTACGTTCAGACATGTTTTTCTTTGAAGTAAGCCTTTGAACAACTCCCAGAAAAGCTACATTGTTCTTGTTTTCGGTGTTGGAATTAGGAGCCATTGTCTTGAAAATATTGCGCGTTGTATTTCATCACATATTGTGTTTTGTCTGAAGTATATGTACAGCTTATTACATTTGGCAAGACGTTTTATTCCTTTTTAACCGACTTCAAAAAAAGGAGGTTCTGTATTTGACCCGTATGTGTGTATGTATGTAAGTTTGTATGTCCGCAATTTTCTTAAAAAACTACTGATCCGATTTGGATGGGGTTTTCGTTATTTGTTCGTGTATTGGCTTAGCTTAGCTAGAATTTAAATTAGGCACCGATTCCAAAATAGGTATATAAAACTAAATTATTTTTTGGTTCGTAGTGGTTTTGTAGTCGGTTTAATTTTTATTGTAAAGTTTTTAATGTTTAATATTTGATATGGCATAAAACGAGATGGTGTTTATATACTTTATCATATTCGTCTTAAAACGAACTTATGTACTTTAATTCAGATTGCTAAGAAACCTTTTACCTATGGCTACATCTTGGCGATAAGATCTTTTGTTACCGTATTGGGTACGTATCGCAGGGCACACGCCTGCAAGTTCGTTTGAATAACCCAGCGCTAATTCGTTTAGTATGGGATTGCATGCGCTTGCACGTGCGTAATATTTCTGCGCAGCTCGGATATACACGAGCTTGTTGAAGTTATACTTCTTTTGACGCGTGCAACTTCTAACGCGTGTATAAGTACACACACACTTTTTTTTATAGGTATATGCTTGCATGCGCATAATTACGGACCTCTGCCACAGATATGTCCCATAATAATATGTAAAATTATTTAAACAAATATCAACAAAAGCAGATGCTGATTACATTGATAGCGGCTTATTGCTTCCAGTCATGTGAAATGCAGAAATTAAGTTAAATACGTCAAAGAATAATGCAATATAATTACTCCTTATATTGTTTTGCGTTATGAACAAATTGTTTGTTCTTATAAATGCATGATTAGGAGAGTTTAAAATTAATTAATTAATTGATTTCATCCAAGGTAAGTAGAGAATGAAACGTTCAATTTCATTACACTTGGGTGTGGGTGTATTCATTAGCAATCAAGTCAATAGAGCATGGAACATTGCTTTGCTTTCTAAAAGTGCTGCGCTACGGCCATTAAATGTTAAAGTTACAAGGGTGAAAACTGAAAGCATGAGAATATCAGGATCCGGCTCGCGTCGGGCGAGGCGGGGCAGTCGAGGCACACCCGGGAGCAGCCGGGAGTCGGGTCGGCGGAGCAGTGTGCTCCCGGACCGCGACCCGCGTGCACTACTGTCGCACCACGCCGCCGGCGACGCCGCCGCGAGCACCGCGAACTAACTTCTACAACAATCGCACAATGGGAACAAACCAGATCGCCGCGTTTCACGCCGAATCGAATATGTGAAGTGCTCTACTTGTGTCCTAGCCGCGCCGACCGCCGTCTGAAACACTCACAATTATTTTCGTGTTTGCATTATGTCGGCTGGCGTTTAAGCTTTGATTTTGGTTGCATTTTCCAGTTTCAATTATGCAGGTAACTATCCCGTGATTCCATGGCTTACAATTCAATTTTATCTAATTTAAGTACAGAGTTTTATTTCTATTCTTCGGTAATAAGCTGCGCCATACTTCAGATATACCGAGAAATTCATTTATAGCAGTATATTAAAAAGACAGAATAAACCAATAAAAAGATATTAGTATAATTCACAATCAGTACGGAAATATACCAAACAAACGAAGATGAGCTAAAAGCTATTAGCGTCAGAAATTCAGGAACATATACGAGTAATAAATAACAGAATCCACTGATTGATTCTTTCCCAGCCGCACGAATAATTCAGCTCAGCGTTTAAACGTTTATTTGACAGAAATTTCACTTCATAGAATATGGAGGAAATGATTCGAGCCATATGTTTTCAGCATTTAAATTATGCCTTTAGAATCTAAATGTAAAAATTATTGGAAGAGATTATGACATTGTTTCAATAAGGAAATCTTAAAAAAGAAAAAGTAGGTACAGCAGGAAATCAAGCTGTTCACGAACCGAACATTGATGGTCAATATTTATATATTACCCTACTTAATGAAAAAGAATTTGTAGATATATGTAATCAAGCATAGACACGAGTTATTTGACATTCCAAAGAAACAAATAGTTCCTATCAAAGAATAGTTATATAAAAAAATAGTTAGTATACTGGACATCAGGACCATATTTTTCATCCATAAGTAATTACCAAGTGGTAATGAGTCGCTGTCTTATGTGACACGTACGTGTGACAAGCCGTCTCGGTATGCTTAAATTTTGTAAAGAAGACAATATTTTGGAAGGCAATATACCAATTTGCGCATTACGATCATGTCAAAGTATGTTCTAATGCATTTTACATAGGTGTTTTGCTATTTCACGGTAGATTGAGTTACTGACGAACAGGCTCAAAATTTTTGTTTGACAATTTTCCCAATGTCCGCTCTATATAATATTAGAAATCTTTAGTTCCTATGGATGGTCACGCACTGTCAGCTTTCATTGAACATTCGTAAAAAGTGAGGGTTCCAGTTGAAAACCAGCGCAAGGCGCACCTTCCCGGCATTTTATGCTGAACTGGATCCTTTTCGACAGTATCATGGGATGCACGTTGCCCGCATCCTTTATGTAATATCACTTATTTTTGTTAATTGTTTGAGTGCGTCCCAGTATATGTGCTAATAAATGTTTCTTTCTTTCTTTCAAAAAGATTACAGTAAAATGATGCTTTGAATTTTACTTAGGTATACCATTTACAAGAAGTTACAGATAATATTTAATCAATTTAAGGATAGTCTTAAAGATTTAATAATTATATTATAATATTACTTTAGTCTAACAACTTATGAAATAAAAGCTTATACTGCACTAATAACTTTATTTAGGTTTCATGTTATAAAATCTATCAAAGTTATAGTTTTTCGAACGTGATCCACTGAGTCTAAGTTTTAGTTTTTTATTAAAAGTAGAACTAGGAACAAAGTAAAGAAATTAAGTTAACGTTATTGAAAATCTTCCATGATATATTCTATGCCCTAAATTTTTTAATTCATACTCAACGATAACTTTTGGATGTACGGATTAAAAGCACTGGTACCGGATTCTGCCGATTTGATCCTCTCTACATTTTTTAGCCTCATCACATCGAGGCGACAAGTATTTATACAATACAGTCGCTCTAAGTTTTTACTACAACATTATTAGGAAAAACCGATTGATCTTTTTTATAATTACAAGGAGAGTATCTGCTTACTTCTTGTTAATATTTTACTTCTTACTTATATTATAAATGTGAATGTTTGTGAAAATGTTTGGAGGTTTGTTAGAAGTAAACGCAGAAATCGCTGAACGCAGATGGATGAAATTTGGCCCATGGATAGACCATGTTCTGGCCTGATATATATACTTTGAATTCCAGTAATTTGCTCCCGTGAATAATAATTGATGTTTTTATCTGCTTTAAGTAGTAGATGGTGCTAGTTTCGTACGTATGGCTCTATGGATCTCTTTTTACGCCGGTGAAGCCGCGAGCAATATCTTCTTTTTTATAATTAAATTTAGATTCCTCTACGTTTGCTTTAACTTCAACTTTCTCTTGACACTCCTCTCATATATTAAGACTAAGTAGACATTCAGAAGCAAAGATATTGACTACAAAAATACTATACAATCAATTAGTAATAATATGATATTACTGAGCCACCATGTTAAACTCCAAAACAAATCACTCGTCTAAAATCACTTGACAAGGCTTGAAGTAACCAACCTGCTACGCTTTGTCAAACTACAAACGTAATAACGAGAATTAGGAACATTTTAGTACGATGAAATGTTCCCGACGACTCAAAAGGTAGTCAACAGCCAACCCAATTACTTTAATTCACGTTTACACCAAATAATTACTGGTCAAAATGATTACTGGTTTCATAAGGGATTATTTTTGAAAATATAAGAATTCAATTTGTTATTGATAACATTTTATACCCATTAAATGATATTACGACACACATGGTCGACAGGCAAACAAATCTGTTGGTTTCGGTGAGAATATAATAGATGTATAGCGTAGTATGCATCTTACAAAGTCTTAAATCTTCTAGCACTCCACTGAAATTAGTAAATTGAATAGTTAAACTATTGTATTACCATGGGAAAACGAAGATGGCTCAGGTGGTTAGACTGACTTTGTTGGTCGTAAAAAGCTTGTCAAATCACCAGAGTGATAAGAAAGCCTGAGTTAAGGAACAGCGTGAGACTTCCGTAATCGTGAGGTCCCGGGCGATGGACCGCATCGCAATATTTAGTACATTTGTCTAATTTCCTATAGAAATTGTCAAAATATTCCTATATAAATGACAGAAAAGGCATGAGAAAAGTAAAAAAAAACAGCTATAATCTTTCTTTCTATAAATGAAATTAAAAAATCTAAACTACCGAACCGATTTCAGAACAATTTCTATGGGACGAATCTGGAAATATATTTTTCAAATAAAAAAAAAATATATTTCCAAATGCGTTTAGAAATTACAGAGTTCTGAGGTAACAAACATTAAACATACAAAAAAAAAATACGTTTCGAAAATCAGTTTAAATACTGTAAAGAATAGAAACATGAAGTCGCGATGAGGGGTGAATATTTTGCGAAATGTGTGTGAACAGAGGTGACTGTTGGCAAATTGACTGATAGCTATGACGCCTGTCAATCAAGTATTAATGTGATCCAGATTGATGCTCTTAATCAAAGTATCGAAATGTTTTCTAAGCCGGTTCATGAACCAAGCAATCCCTGTGTTATTACATGATCAATCTAACTTCAATCGTGGAATCGTTATCGTAGTTAAAATACATTTTCCAGTTTTAAATTTTAATTCTGTCAGTCTTGTAATTTTTAAAGAATTTGAATAATTCATAGATGTAACTAGGTTACAACCTAATTTAATTTATTCTGAGCACGATAATCCTCACGTTCCAAAGCAGATGAGAGCTCTTATGATTAGGAGGCAATTTAATTTATTATTCCTCGGGTAGGTACGAGGAATTTATTTAATTAAACGTATAATCTTATTCCCCTGGCGCATTAACAGAGATCTCAAGTTATTTTTAAGTAGTGTACTTATTTTAATCAAGTCCTAGTAGTAGGCACAACTATGTAAATAAATATGTGCACAATATTTTTCATCTTTATTACTGTTAAAAGATTATAATCAATAATCCTTCCCTAAAGCTTAACATTTTTATATTACAACTGATAATTCCAGGTGACCTCTGTCTGTCAGAGAGTCACCGGTACTATGCCGATACTCTTCGCGCTCTATACCGCCTAAAGAATTTCCTCCCGCCTAAGACCATGACTATGCTGGTACAAGCCTTAATACTTCGTGTAATCGACTATGGTGATGTGTGCTATTTTTGCATTCATTCTTAATAACTGCATTGGATTCGTGTATAATTTTCGAAAATATGATCACATTTCTACTTATCGACAACAATTAAAATGGCTACCTATACGTCAGCGCCGATCTTTGCAGGCACTTACCACTCTATTCTCTTTGCTTATCTCCCCTACTCCACCTAACTACTTATCTTCAAAAATGCCATACCTTTGCAATAGCCATGATAAAAACCTTTGCTCATCTAGCAATCATCTCCTTAAGTGTCCTTCTCACAGCTCTGACTTTATTCACTCTTCTTTCACTATTTAATCTATACTTCTATGGAATTCACTCCCCCTCGAAATCAGAGCGTCTACGACTCGGTTTACCTTCAAAATAAGGGTACGACAACTATTGCTGAATGGAAAGGAAGAGTCACCTCCTTAACTCATTATATATTTATACTAGCATTTGCCCGCGGCTCCGCCCGCGTGAATGAGTTTTCCCGGTATAAAAGTCCCGCTTAAAATGTAGCTTATATGACACGTTCGTAGATTTACCATAGCAGCGCCATCTATTGATTACTTACTCAACCCAGTCGAAAGGTATCGACATCTGTTAGAATCATTCATAGCAGCGCCATCTATTGATTACTTACTCAACCCAGTCGAAAGGTATCGACATCTGTTAGAATCATTTGGAGTTAAGATAATTGTGACTGTCAAATAATAACAGACAAATAATTAGCAATAAATTAAAATTGCGACTATAATTTGAGATTTAAACTATCCTATCTCTCAAGTTGGATCGAACTGCACATGGTGTGCGAATTTTATTATAATCGGTTAAGTGGTTTAGGAGTCCATTGAGGACAAACATTGTGACACGAGATTTATATATATTAAGATATATCGTATTTATATGTAGTCTATATATTTATTATTTTTATTCTTCATTTTTAGTTATGTCTACATTTAATATATTTATAATTAATAATAATAATAATAATCTTTGCACCAGCCTAAGGTTGACTGGTAGAGTTGTATATAAACTGCATAAAATAAATAAATATTTAAAATTACACTTTCAGTAATGTAGTTTTGTATATAAATGTTTCGTTCCTGAACACTTCCGCTACAGGGAGGTTGCCTAAAATCTTATACAACCGTTCTAAGAATTACTTTCGTACTTAACTCAATTAAAGTCTTGTGCTAACTTGCCGTCTTCAATGAATAGAAAATTTTAAATGTACTTAAATTGTATTTAACTTAGTTGAGCCGCTCCCAAGGGGCGAATCTTAAAATTGATTACAAATCAGAAATTACCGTAAAGTTTTCACTGAATACGTAATTTGTTTGTAAGTTTAAGCCTTTGCCGAAGCTAATATCTCATGCAACACTTACTTATTTACAAACCCTATTTATTCATAATATTTGAAATCTTCCTTTATTCGCACAAATGCTAATTTGTTTTTGGGATACAACCTATTATATAATGAGATATTAATTGTTATAAATAGCGATAAAAAAATATTATATGCTATATAGTGCTTACAAGTATAAGTAAATGATATGTAGAGTAGGTATTTTGAAATAGTTAGGTAATTATTAATAACTAGCTGTGCCCACATCTTCGTCTGCGGGAACTAAAATCTTTTTGAGCCTTAAAATTTTGAAAGTCAATTGCAAATATCTTACAATGAAGATAACGTTTTTCGGATATCCAATTTTAATGAAACAAAGCCTATATTTTGCTTACAATTATACGAGCTGTCCACTTGTGAAAATGCGTAAATTCTGTTAAGTAGTTTTGGAAATGCGAGCTTACAAACAGACAGACAGAAAATAATTCTAAAAATCGCTGATTTGTATGCTTTCAAAACAGACACTGCTGCGTTTTGTATAATCAGTAAGATAATGCGGTAACCCAATAATTATCCTGTCCTTTCCCAATTCTTATTTCTCCTCTTTAAAGGTAAGGAATGTACCTTTAATTTCTTTGCTCCTGTAGAATTCTAAACGTTGGTTATCGCTTACGATCAGTCGATTTACTTGATTTACTACCTGATGCTAAACAGGGTCATTTTGACATTGCGTTACTAAATGAAACCAAATACTAATCGACTTGAAAATAACACTTTCCATTAAGTTATTTTAACCATACATATAAAATAAAGTAGTGTAAGCTTCAAACAAAATAAATATCAATAAAAGAGGATTCGCCGCAGCGGCGATTACACTTTCAGTCCGAAAAACACTCACGCACACGCCATATTCGCACTTAACTACAAAATGATAAAAGAATCAGGAAAGTAAAATTTAAATTTTTGGTGAAAATATTCGTTTTTAATGGATGATTTTTGGCATAAAGTTAGCAGAGGCAAAGAAAAGTTGGTATGTGATTTATTAACGCAATGTCAAGATAACCCTATATACAAACCAACGATTATTCTACAATTACTAAACTTCGGTATCGCACTTTTTCAGTACCAGAACGTACATTCGATGTTTTATTACATAAACAATCGTATAACTTTATTTACCCTGAGTTTTTATATCAAATCCCTAATAAAATGTCTATTGTTTTGTGAATGTATTTACTACATCGCGTATCACCTAGCGTCCAGCCTGTCATTGTTCGCATACATTTGTCACGTTTCACCTTTCACAAGGATAAAATCCACTTTTTAAAAACGGAGAGCAGTGAAAAGCACACGTAGGTATTCATTGCATGTCCAACTAACACAATTTACAATTTAAGATTATCTGTCCTTTGTTTGAACTAGCTTTTGTTATTGTTCTGGAGTTTAAACCATTAAATCGTATTTACGCAGTGTAAAAGCTAAACAGCAGCAACTAACAGCAGACGATAGCCTAGTTGGGAATGGAACGGTCTGCCGAGACAATGTCCGGAGGTTCAAAACCCTAGGCACACACCTCTGACTTTTCGAAGTTATGTGTGTATTGTTTATCAATTATCGTTCACATCGTCAGGAAACCTACATACCTGAGAATTCTCTATAAGAATCTCCAAAGTATGTGAAGTCTGCCAACCCGCCCGAGACCAGCGTGGTGGATTAAGGCCTTACCCCTCTCAGTGGTAGAGGAGGTCCGTGTTCAGCAGTAGGTAGTATATAATACAGGGCTAATTGCATTGCATTGAAAAAACGAAATGTATTGTTATAAAAAATGATCAATGTCAGAATGATACATATGTGTTACAGATAATATTTATCTACAAAATATTGGGATTATCCAAATTGTTCAGGGCCCTATTATGTTGGGTCATGATATCTAAAGTAGTGTAATTTAGTTTCATTTTATATGTAATGGCATTTGCTAATTGCATCAACAAGAACAGATGCCTATTTTAGTTATTTATTTATTTAATACTTTATTGTACATCAAACTAAGGTAAATGTATAAACATAAAATAAAACTAAGATGATAAAAACACAAGTACAATTCCCGTTATTGTTGACTACAATTAATGTTACCCGACTGCGAAAGAAGTAGGGTTATTTCTAGGTATGTTTTGTGCATTGGATCGTTGTGCTTGTTACATCTACGATTGTTAGCAAAATAATTCCACCCGATGTATAAAAATAAAATAAACAATATTTTGCATTATGTGCTTTCTAGACAGATAGTCGCGTCAACTAAGCGGAGCAAAATATAAACTATCAAAAATGCATAAGATGGAAGAGTTGCCTACACAATTTTATCACAGTGCGTGCTCTCACTGAAAATTAATTCAAATAGCGTATAGGCTTTGGGGATTCCTAGAACTGGAGGTAATTGCTATGCCGAATCCATACTAATTACTATAATTATCGCATTCATCAAGATGACGCGTAGGTATATAGCCAAACGGCTATAACTTATTGCAATAGTTTTATAGTACTATTGAATTAAGCACTAGGTGTTTGATATTACATTAGATTTTGAGACATAATTTTTACACGTTATTTACATTAACCGGAGCGGGGCCCGAGAATAAAGAAGTACACTTTTATGTCAAAAAACATCGATAAGTGTCATAAGAAAAGGGGTTTTGCTTATGTTCCGCGTGTTGTATGAGAACATTTATTTTTTTTCATAGTGTAGGACATGCAACTTGTGGTCACTCGCAGGCGATACTTATATCATAATTTTAAAAAAATCTACATACGTGTCCAATATTCATGCTTCCCACATAATATGTCTGTTAAGTGTTCACATATAATAATATGTCCTCTTCATCAGAATTATACAGCAAGTGAATACGTGCCGTCGCAAAATTCTAACACATGCCCAATGCACGCCAGGTTCTAAAATTGTTCCGAATTTTTCTTTTCTGACTGCGACAAACATATTATGTTTCATGGTGGTAAAAGATTGCGTAAGTGCAAATATCAAAAAATTTACTATATTTCAAGGTGTTATTCTACTTTGTGAATAACCCATAGCAGTTAAATATTATATATATATATTTATAATAATATACAACATCATGTTTAAATTTTATAATATACTTAATATCTATTTCTACGGCCAAGCAATAGTATGCTTGTACTTTTGTGTTCTGGTTTGAAGTTTACATTGTAGCCACCGTAATTACTCGTTATCATAATACTTAACAGCTTATCGCTTAGGGTGACGAGTACTTTGCCACGCAGTACTATAAAATTCAAGTTCTATATGGTATTGCTACTGATTATGGCCGGTCGTTTCGTTTACTATCAGACGAGCGCCATGCTCGTCTCGTCATTCAGCAATAAAAAAATAAAAAATGCAATAAAAAAATAATGTACACACACACACACACTCTCACGCCTTTTATCCCCGAAGGGGTAGGCAGAGGCGCAACTAGTGCACCCAGTAGTCCGTCAACTAGTGTCCGTCCCATGATGTGATAGGGGGCGAGCCTATTGCCATATCAGGCACAAATTCCAGACTCCGGGCTGATACTGCATTTTCAATCCAATATCACTTTGCCTGACTCGGGAATCGAACCCAAGATCTCAGCATTGCAGTCATACCGTAATACAACTACACCACCGAGGCAGTCAAAAAAATAATGTGGCAGCTATAATACACTTTAAAGCAAGGTAAGACAAGAAGGGTCTTAAATTTTAAACCAGCAATATTTACCTTTCGGATGATATAAAGAAGTGATGTATCGGTAATTGTTAACAGTTTGTTACCTACGTGATAATATACTCTGGGAAAAGTGTAAATACATAGCAACGACAATAGTAAAACAGAAGTGTTGACAAAAGTGGATCAGTAAGTAGGCATGGTCATTGTTAGGTTATCAGATGACAAGATAAGCTGGAAGTCGTCACTACAATGCTATCTCAGCACTGTTGAGTTTCTATTACGAGTAAATGAAATTCTTCGCGAGTTACGTTCAACAATTTAGAGAACAAAGCCTTTTAAGAACATAATTAAGCTACTGAAATGATTTAAAAACATTCTTATTTTAATATCATTAATATTCGTTCGTTTTTCAACACCGTAAAAAATTATAAATGTATTTTGAAACATTAGATCTATAGCTGTTATAAATGGTACGGTTAGCTAAATAAAATGAGAAATCCAAAAAATATTTCTTTTTTATACATTTTATTATACTGCCTCGGTGGCGTAGTTGTATTACGGTATGACTGCAATGCTGAGGTCTTGGGTTCGATTCCCGGGTCGGGCAGTGATATTGGGTTTTTTAAAATTCAGTGTCAGCCCGGAGTCTGGAATTTGTGCCCGATATGGCGATAGGCTCGCCCCCTATCACATCATGGGACGGAATAACGGCGAAAAGTTGGGTGCACTAGTTGCGCCTCTGCCTACCCCTTCGGGGATTAAAGGCGTGAGTGTATATGTATGTATTTTAATTCACTTATGCGTTAAAATTTAAGATAGTAACGTTTTTATGGTATTCTTCAATGTTCTATATTCTTATATTATAGTCGGCGGTATAGTATAACTTGTATTATAACAGTGTCTAATATTAGTAAATATTTTAGCATTGATAAAACAAATATGTAAGCATCACACGCCTTCCTGTGAAAATAACAATTTCTCAACATCTTTGTGCTAAATCAACAATATTAGCATATTTGTTACCAGGGTAGCACGATCCCTAAACCTTTCAACAGCGCACATCAAAGGCTTATGCGGCAAGTATAAATGCGTCAAATCCGTGGTTCAAACGGCTCACGATTCGATATTGTTTGATAGGCAAAATTCTGTCAACCTTTTGAGTAATACGCGAGTTTGAATATTTATGGGTGGTTAGGTGTGACGCGCCTTCCGACTTCATTTTCATAGTGTTTACAAACGAGAACAACTCTTGCTTCATTTTCACTTTCTATGTAAATTAACTCTGGGCGCACGCCACTAACCATATACACATTAAAATACAAATTCTGGGTACATGTATACTGTAATACGCATGCTCACGCCTTTTATCCCCGAAGGGGTAGGCAGAGGCGCAACTAGTGCACCCACTTTTCGCCAAGCGTATTCCGTCCCATGATGTGATAGGGGGCGAGCCTATCGCCGTATCGGGCACAAATTCCAGACTCCGGGCTGATACTGAATAGAAAAATCCAATATCACTTTGCCCGACCCGGGAATCGAACCCGAGACCTCAGCCTTGCAGTCGTACCGTAATACAACTACGCCACCGAGGCAGTCGTATACTGTAATAATATCTATAATATCTATACCTACTAATAATATAAAGAGGAAAGATTTCTATTTTTGTTTGTAACAAATAAACTCAAAAACTACTAGACCGATTTTAAAAATTCTTTCACCGATAAAAAGTTACATTATCAGTGAGTAAAAAGGGCTACTTTTTATCCCGGGAAAATATAAAGCGGGACTTTTATGCCGGAAAACCTTTCCACGCGGTTGGAGTCGCGAACAAAAGTCTAGTAAAGTATATTTCGAAATGGCTTTGCTAATTTGACACAAACATTAACTTTTGAATTACTAAAGTGCAGCAGAAGACCAACACAAACTTTCGTCTCAGAGAATTAATACTTAAGTTAATTTATACTTATATACATGTCTATGTATATCATACTAGATGATAGTTTTTAAATGCATTATATATTAACTTATAAGTTATAACTACTTAATTCAAATTGTCTTAAATAATTAATTGTAAATCTCCAACGTTAGGCCAGAGAAAGCAACGCCAGCTAAGCCTTTTGCGCTATTTAATCCAAATAGTACCTAACTACTCTAGTATTAGTGCCTAATATATATTTTAATTTCCTTTTGCGGCCTAATACCTAAATGTGTTCACCAACATGGAACAAACAGACCGTTGCAAGGTTCTAAAATATAGCCCTTGGCTTAGTTCACTTCAGACCTCTAACAAATTAAGTCTACTAGGTTAGGTGGTGTTTTGTACTTAACATTTAATCTCCTAGATTAAACAGTAATTATTGTAATATGTAGGTACGAATACACAAATTGAAATCGTCTGTGACTTCAAAATAAAGGCTTCTTGCTAAGCACACAAAAGAAAATCACCAAAGCCATTACGGGATTTTTTTATTTCTCTGTTCGTTAGTCCGGGTAAATCTCGGATCCGTCTGCGTGTTACTGACCAATTTTGAAGGACCTTTCATTGACAGATATCATGACGAATGATGGAGATTATGGGTATAAAGAAAAGTTGTCATTTTTAAATAAATAATTTAATGTTAACTTGTATTATTTAATATTAAATAATATATAGTACTTGTTTGATAAATTTATAAAAGATACGCGGGTAAGAATCATATCTTTACCCTTTACTTACGCGAACGGATCTCCGAGTAGATGTTAATTTATTCATATGCAATAAAACAATATTATATCCAAATGAACAGTCAGACTATTTAAATATTCAATGGCCGTCATGCACTTAGCCGGTAGCACGTTAAAGATTTTCATTGCTCTAACCGATTATTTTTAACTGAGGTTTTCAATATACGAAACAGAAAGAAAGTAATCCCGATGCATGTCGGACAAGCATCTCGAATATAGTTCTTATATGCATACGAATAGCACTCGAATAGTTATCCGAGCTATTTGAGTGCACATGCAGAATATTTGTCCGAACGAGAGCTCATCCCAGCGCTCTATATTCGGGTTCAATACCTAACCCCAGACTATTTCCTCTATTTTATTCAATTTCAATCATTCCAAACCTCTTGTTGCGTTTGTGTCTAATATTTATAAAAGCGCAATAGGTATCGGATGGTACATATTAAGAAGCAATGTGCCTGTACATAATATATGTGCCAATACAATCAACATATCGCACCTATGTGTCTTTTAAGTGAGAAAGTGGTCTCATACTAAAAGCAAAATATACGGTGGGATAGTTTCTAATACTTTAAACGTCTTTACCTACTTATATCATGATGAATCTGTATATTAATACGCGAAGGAAAAACTTTATACCCTTTAAGCACATTTCGCGTACCGAACAGTGTTATATTTAGCATAATTACAGTTTATATGAAGCAAGAACGCAGAAAAATAAAAATTATGAAATGCGGTCGAGTTTCGGCCAGTGGGCGACCACTAGTGTGTTTATTGCGAATCCCTCTGTCACTCAAAAAGAGAACAACAGATTAACAAGATATGCATGATATTCAACTACTTACATCGCGGAAAAGTACTCAAGCTCTGTCCCTTTTAGTCACAAAGAAGACTTTCACGCGGGCGGAACAACGAGTAACAACTATTCATTTATGAATTTCATGCAATATGTATACTTTAATAAGTATACTCACAGTTTATTTCCTTTATTACATACTAGGAGTTGCGTACAGCTTCAAACGCGTGAAAAGCCTTTCCGATTAAAAAATCCCAGGGGAGCAAATTATAATTAATACTTAACCTATATGTTAATCCAATACGTGGTCTATGCGTGTGCCAAATTACATACAAATCTTTTCAGCAGTTGCTGCGTTTAGTTCTAATAAAAATTCAAACATTTTCACAAACATTTGCATTTATAATATTGAGTAAGAAGTAAGATATTACAAAACTTACTCACGGCTCTACAAGTCATTTTGAATATTAGTGCATAAGCATAAGTTGACTTTACGTAGACGATCTAATTTTTATAGCAGGAAACCAATAGTAGAGGAAACTAATGCATTAGTTAGCGTATTTAGGTTCGAGTCGTTTATCGTCCATTCATAACACCTGCCGCTCCGCGCCATCGACGCAACGTTAGATTGCGACCTGTCTCACAAAGTTATATCTAAACTATGTCATTTATCGTATCGATGCACACTTTGTGTATAAATTACGATTTTAGTCATTTTTATTTATAATTATAGCGCACAATAAAACGAAATTTTATTGTAATTAATAAACAAAAACATTAATTTAAACATTTACTTTCCATTTTCGGATTATTGTCTTTAGTTGTTAAAGTTTAGATAGAAATAACTCAAATCAACAAAAAGCTCTTTGGGTAATCATTTTTGTGTAATATAGTATAATTCTGAATATAGAAGAAATGGACTATGTGAATATCAGATTATATTCGAGAGAGGGTTTCCAGTTTAGCTATATAAGTTTATTTACTTAGGGCTTCAGCTGTTAATTCAAATTATAAAGTAAACATTTTTTTTTTTTTTTTTTTTTTTTTTTTTTTTTTTTTTTTTTTTATTGCATTTAATGACGAGACGAGCATGCCGTTCGCCTGATGGTAAGCGATACGACCACCCATAAACAGTAGCAACACCATCCAGCACCTTGACTAACAAAGTACTGTGTGGCATTCCACTGCGCTCGTCACCCTGAGACATAAGATGTTAAGTCTCATTATGTCCAGTAGTTATACTGGCTACAATGTCCTTCAAACCGAAACACAACAGTGCATGCACACTGTTGCTTGGCGGTAGAAATAGACATTGTGTGAAATATTTGACGTTATCTTAAATTTAAGTGGCTGTAGTGACAAATATGTCATAAAACTTATGACTTAAAGAAAGACTTCGCCTAAAAACGACATTACGTGGTCGCGGTGTACCTCAATTTCAACACTAAGTTATGACAAGCACCGTATTCATTTCCTCTTGGCTATTAAGTCTCGGGCACATCTTTTGCCTGTGTTAGGTACAAAGAAAATCCCACAGTAGTTAGCTCTAGCATGGCTATTCACTATAGTTCCTTATATTTCGAGATTTTTGGTGTGACCTGCGACGTGACTGTAATCTTATTTTCCTCTAATTGGGTGCTTAGATATTTCACAATTCAAGTAATTTGATAAATTTAATGTTCACGAATAATGGATTTAAAGAAGCAGCAAGGCATATCCATCAAAATGACGTCCTTCACAACGAAATGGCGAATCTACAAGCAAAAGTTAGCTGATAAGAAAACTTTATTACACTGTTTACTTGGACTTGGTTTCAATATAATACTCTATTTTTATATAATGGTAGACATAAATTGCCGTGATTCTATTTTTCGGGACTACGTTAGAAAACAAAATGTTTGCTGAATCAGTGTTGACTTTTATAAGGCTGTTTGCCAAGTTCATACCAAGAGAGTGAAGGTCAAGAAGGTGACAAAAGGTTGAATGTGGGACAGAACAACGACCTGACAGCCAAAATTAGATTAATTGTCGCAAGCATTAAACTCTTTAGTGGGATTAAATTGAGTATTAAGAAAGCGTTTTCTAATCTCTTAAGTCCTCAGACTGTTACGGTTATTTGTAACTTGTTTGCCCACTTATTTGGGGGTTTATTAGTCCTATTTATTACATTTTTATGCATTGGTTCATTGAATACGGTACCTACACATGTTTAAATTGCAATCAATGCAATCAGCCCTGTATTATATATTGCCATTACTGAGCACGGGCCTCCTCTACTACTGAGAGGGTTCAATTAAATTTCACAAATTATTTCTTATAATGTATTATCAAGATCACAGACGTATATACTACACATTTTCACTTTTAACTTAAGTAATCAAACAGAAGCTAATTATCTGCCTCTCGAAGAAACTAATTAAGAAAATAAACGAATGCCTCAGTGATACAACTGCATAGTATTCCTAGTAATGCTGCTGTTATTCTCGCTGAGAAATAACACCTCGCCTCGTATGTTTACGTCTCCGGTGGGGTTTGGCTAAACTCTACAGAATACTTGTACGTAGGTACTTGATTTACTTTTTATTTTTCTTCCTGTTCACAAAGAAACTCGCAGTGTCGAGCGGAATGTTTTTCATGGATATTCCACACAATTGCTCAGTTTCTTAGCTATTTCTTGTAACCACTCTGCTTTTGCTTTTACCTTTGGATATTCTTTTCTCGATGATTTAAATTGAATCCGTTGTAATACTTATCGTATCATTTTACTTCCTATTCATATAAATGTAACATTTAAGACGATGTTTGGATATTGGATGAAGTACCAAATACAAATGGAGTACTTAACGTTGAAACCTGAACCAATTTACATCAAATTTTTCACAAATATACATCAAGTCCTGGATTAACGTAATATGTGCAACTGGAACTTTCATTCTGGAAAATGAAAGTTATTCGATAAAACCCTCTAGTTTTATCGAATAAATGTCTTTATATTCATCTATAGGTTAGTGATAAACTTAAATTAGTCCCCGTTGTTGACAGCCCAATGAAATCAACGTATAGATTTGATATTATAATATCTGGCAAGATATGTTTTATGAAATCTTTATAGGACTTTTTTTGCTTTATTATTATAAGTCCAACATACTGCGAGCTCTACGGCGTTATGGAAATTTGCAAAGTATATTAAGGTGGGTGATACATTCATTACATTTGACATTTTCCTCATGTCATGTAACATTAGTACCTACCTGATATTCACGGCTTAATGAGACATTCTTGTGAAATTTCACTCGTTATATGAAGAAAGATTACGGAAAATTCTTCGAATTTAATTAGTTCATCGTCTACATGGGTTAAGGTTACAGCTGTTTTTATCTGTTAAATAATTCCTCTTTCGCAAAATGGCATTGGTACTTGAACCTAGTGGTGTTTAATGTCAAAAGGTTTTATAACATCAATTTGTGCCGGTGGTTCTCAAGTTGCTATCATCTCTAAGAATGCTCTCTCTGTATGCTAGAGACATCTCTAAGGAAACTTCATATTCTTTTTTTGTTTAATTATGAAATGATACTTGCAGGCTAAATGGATGATTCTCTTGAATACGATATTATCATTGACAAACCTAGGATTATGTCTAATTAATAAAAAGGCGCCCGTATGATTAATTTTTCCACTCCCAATTATACATGTCATATTATGTCGTTAGTAGCAAGCGATAATCACGTGTCCTGATTATTTTTTTCTGGGACACATATTTCGACAAATTATGTCTGTTGAGATAAATGTCCATTTTGTGAGAATTACCCTCAGAACCAACAATGTCTATTACTTATATTTTGTGACGAAACACTAGCAAAACGATCGAGAACTTCATTAATTAAATTACTTACAGGAAAATGTGTTGAAAATGGTTGTTGTGAAGCTATTTTTCTTTATTAGTAGACAACCTAGGCCCCAGAGGTATTGTTATGTACTGTGTACCAACGTTTATTACATTTCGAAAGCACTTAAGTCAAACATAGTGTAAACAATTTATCACAATTCATAACAGAGTTTATAATACTACTTTATAAAATATTATATGCCTGAAATGTATTTCAGTGTACCGCACGAGCTGTCCCATTCACAAACCGCACGGAAATAGTGTTCCTATAATGGTTTTAGAGCCCGCCCGCTTATAAAGCGTCTATAGCGTCTAAGCTTGACTTCTAGCTATATTGTGTTTACTGTTAACGTTCGTAAAAATTAATTATAACTTATACATGTAATGTCGTCTACCAACCCGCACCAAGCCAGCGTGGTGTACTAAGGCCTACACCCTCTCATTTGTGGAAGAGGCCTGTGCCCAGCAGTGGGGCAGTATATTACAGGGCTGGTATCATTATACATGTAATGATGTATAGCATAATATGTTGATTTGTTAACCATCTTAAGTGCGCATATTATATACGATGTCTACTTCGACATTGTAATTTCAACGGTCAGAAAATATCTTTTATGGTAAATAGTACGTAGGTAAACTAACAAATATGTTGGAGCTTGTTACAGTCAAAGAGCAGACGATAAGCCAAGTTAGAAACTTTATGGGTAGCTGAAAGTTCTGCCCCTACATCGGTCTGGTTAAAACTTTAGTCGAAAGTAATCCATCAATGCATAAATTAACATAAAGTTTGATAGATCGTAGGTACAAAAAAAATGTATATTATACCTAACTTGATAAAATAAGCCTTTTTACTGCATTCCAAAGACAAATTCCACCCACACCACACCTACATTACTGCTCAAACTTCATTTACTAATTAATTTCTTTCAAAGCTCTTTTGTTGTTACATCAGTATAGGTATCAGATTCTTGTTGAAGGTTATCTAAGCATCGCTGACAGATTTTTTATATCTTAACATAAAAAACATAATCGAATTGATGTTAATAAATCTAGAAATTTAGAAGAGACAATTATCCGCCACCTGTGAGTTTAAGTGCTGACCGAGTCGCAGTATTTCTCCATTACAACCTATAAATATATGTAAACCTTGTTATTTATCCTCCCGACGTTCAGCGCCACAATTTCTGCGCATTTTCCCGCTATTTCACGACTTTTCTTGATAACATTTTTATTACTCGTTGCAGTATACGTACAGACAGAGTATCCAACATTTTGAAATTCAGCCAAGCTAGAAGAACCAACTCCTAAGTAAGTAAAAGTTTATCAAACTTACTTAATCACTTGGACTTTGGCTAAAACAACGGCTTCGAAAGTTGTGTAGCCGTACATAAAAAGGACGTTAAAGTTTTAAGGAAGGGTTTTACGTAACACCTTTATGTGTTACATATTGTGTATAATGTAGGGGAACCGCACCTATTTCTCTGGTCGCCTTATTTCCTCCCTTTATTTACATGAATGAAGTGTTTAAAAAAATATATGTATTTTATGGCAAGTTAAGCATCCTATTTCAGAGTAACTTATACTTTATTCTACCATAACATTAATATTATTATAATAATGCATTGTCTTAAAATGTTTTAGTATTTTTTCAATTATTATACTGTAAGGGTTGTTTAATACATCAATGACTGTAAGGTAGTACTTCGTTTATATATTATTTCAATGTATATAAATTACGATTCGAAAAAACACGTGACGATGTATTATGAGCTCGCAAACTTCAGTAAGAACTATAATCAAACAACGTTCTCAGATTAATGCGTCATGGGTTTTTATTACGAACTAGATTTTTCTCGCGGCTTCGCCCACGTGAAAGGGTTTTTCCGGGATAAAAGTCCCGCTTTATACTTTCTCGGGATAAAAAGTAGCCTATGTGTTAATCTAGAACATGACGTGAACGTGTTCCAAATTTCATCGAAATCCGTTTAGCAATTTTAGAGAAGTGCAGTAACAAACAAACAGAAAAATAGACACAAAAGAATTTCAATAATCGCTGATTTGTGTATGTTACTCTTCTTTAGTCACCCACTTTCTTTTTTATCACATTTCTTTAAATGTACAGACACACCGGTTCTACTGCTCTATTATATATATATAGATCTATCGGACATTTAATTTTTAGGTATGAATTACGCCATTTTTCTTGCGACTTTTTTAAGAGAACACTTATTTCTTACACAATACTTTTTCGTAACAAAATGAAAGGAGATGCGTAGAGTCGTTAACGAGCTATTTCATAATATTGATATATGGGGCCTGGTTCTTAAAATTTTATAAATGATTCATGAATTATTTTTTGCCTCGGTGTCGTATTTGTATTACGGTACAACCGCAAAGCTGAGGTCTCGGGTTCGATCCCCGGGTTGGGAAAGTGATATTGGGTTTTTCTACTCAGTATTAGCTCGGAGTCTGGCATTTGTGCCCGATATGGCCATAGGCTCGCCACCTATCACATATGGGACGGAATACGCACGGTGAAAAGTGGGTGCACTAGTTGCGCCTCTGCCTACTCCTTTGGGAACAATGGGCGTGAGTGTATGTGTATGTGTGAATGTCTTTTTTGGTTCTACTATAAATAGATAGTAATATTATTAATATGCCATTTACAAATATAATCCAAGTATGTAAATATAATAATTATGATACCGTATAAATGCAAATTAAATTTATTGAAACAGATTTAATTACATATTTGTGTAAGAAGGTAAATTTTATATTTCACAATAATTTCTATGGAAATTACCCATCAAATAAAATTTGAGTCAATATTTGCTTACCTACCATTTTGCGGTATGAATTAATATGCACGTTACGTATATGTATTATATTAAATAATAAAAAACGTAAAACTTTTTACACGCTTTATATTAGCTTCACTTGTATGTTTGTATGTATGTTTGTAACTCTCCGACTCCGACTCCTTTAGGCGCGATTTTGACCCACTTTAAACGGTCAGATTTTATTCAAACTTTGTAGGTTTGTCGAGTACCGATAACAATACACTAATTTGATAAGATTATGCCATTATTCAATTTGCAAAATGAGATTTTTGTCAATTTATATATTTTTTAGTGACAGATAATATGAGTAGAAGTATTATATATCATTTTGATAATATCTTAAAAAGCACCCCACGCTTTTTTACAATAAAATTCATTTTTTTCTTATTTACACTATTCTTAATTCAGATTTATTTTGTATTTTTAGTTGGGTTTTCTATAAAGCGTTTTCTATTAAACTATCACATCATGGGATGGAATACACACGGTGAAAACTGGGTGTACTAGTTGAGCCTCTGCCTACACCTTAGGGGATAAAGGCCTTGTGTGTATTTGTGTGTGTCTAATTTATAAATGTAAATAATAAAGACCAAGGCATTTATTGGCATTTCTTGTGAAGAACTTCGAATAACTGAGCCGTGAGGCGCGACCGAAAAACAAGCGAACCGCCCATTAATCATTCCAGTTAGAGCCAAGTGCCAACCAACAAGATAACTTGTTTTTGAATATATTCAGAGCGTACGATGTTGGCCGTGACGCTTCATTTGCGACAATATTGATCTTAATATTTCATGGATTTGTAGCTACTTGCCTAATATAACCCTGTCGATCGTTTAATAGCAAAAGCTTGTAACTTCTGCGTTATTGTCGTGTAACTTAATAGTGTGCAGTAGAGAAATACTGATAGAAATATTAATTGATTTAAAAATTAGCTATTGTAACAAGAGAAGTTCTCTATGAGAATTTCGAAAGTATGTGAAGTCTACCAACCCGCACTAGGCCAGCGTGGTGGACTCAGACCTAAATCCTCTCAATTGTAGAGGAGGCCCGTGCCCAGCAGTGGAACAGTGTATAATACAGGGTTGGTATTATATATGGTAGCAATAATTACGTGATTCTATTTCAAACCCTTGCTGGATTAAAATTTCTTAGTGTCCAGTCGCATCAGACTAGAGTATATTATTTACTCAACATCAGTCAGCTTATACTTTTAACTAGAAATTGTACTATATACATCCTGTAACTGAGTATATATATCCTTTTTTAGAAGTGGTAGAGCCATGCAGAGATCTGGTATTGTATTTGTTTTAGATAACGAAGATCACTTAACGCTAGGGAATCAACTTGGCCCTGTGCCGAAATATTTTATGAAGCTAAAGAAATATTTAAGTTACATTGATAACTTTTACCACAAATTGCCCTCTAAATGAGAAAAAGGACAAATGAATTCTGTATTCAGCTCATGTGAAAATATTGAGTTTATAAAGGGACAAGAAGTTGAGTGTTATCACGGAAAACTGAGGTCGTTTTATATAAATACAAAACTCTCTCTTTGATATTTTAGCGTTATTTCAGATTATATATTTTACTGGATGTTCAATATTGTACAGTACTTAAATAACAATAAATAACAATAATAAATAAAATAAGTTGTTTGACTACAAGATGACTTATGTATTTGTGTGTACATAGACCTGCAAATTCACTTACCGGTAACGTTCGTTTTACTATGTAAATTATCGCTACATTTGAACTGTTCAGTGTAGTGGCGTTCTGGTAAGGAAATGTAATTTCAGTATCGTCACCAGGTCGACATTATAGGTAAATTAAGTTTCACAGTATTTATGTAACTATCTTATTTTTTAAGGGCTGTAAAGAATTATTTATGATCCTTATAAATCCAGAAAAATTTGAAGATGTTTGCATGTTTGGTATAACAAAACCAAGTAACAGCTTGACGGTTTAACATAAAATTTAAAAAAAAAATCCTGGACAATATTAGGCTACTTTTTCTAGGAAAGTGCCCGTGAAAAGACTTTCACCCGAGTGAATCCGCGTACAAAAGCCAGTATTATCTATTTTCTACACGTATGTAGGTCGCACACATCCGTATTTAATACGATCTATACTTGATACCCATTTAGTATCCGGTGTGGCGGCTATGTTAATGGACAAGATAATGGATTTGAGATATTGAAGCTGAAAATTGGCACAGTAGCCAAAGTTTATTTTGAAATTTCGTATTGCAAAAACATGTAGATATATGTATATCTTCTAAGGCTGTATGGTCGCTGTCTTTAGCCTATATGTCCACCGAATGCTGAATGTAGGCCTCTTGGATTGCACGCCATGTTGTTCCGTGTATATACGTATAGACATTATTTTATTTTTACTTTATTTGGAAAACTACAGAAAAAACATAACTCTTATAAATTAAAAACAATTAAACAACACATTATCCACAACAGTTTCCACAGATTACAATATCATGTAAACAAAAAAAAAACACAAAGGTGGCGCGGCGCGCTATAAGTACGCACCTACACCCAGAAATCATTAACTAAAATTCTTAAAATTGCTCATAATAATATACAATTACATTTACTTATAATATTTTTTTTGTACTGGGATAGAGAAAGGTGAAAGATGTCGATGCAGTCAGTATCCACAGATGTGATATTATTGTACAATCGACAAGCTCTTTTAATAAATATGTTCATGCCATAGTTTGTCTTCGCTGTACCGATATGAAACAAAAACTTCTTACGTGCACTTAGACGGGGATAACCGAAACATATCTTACCAAGTAGGTAAGGGGAGTCAACTTGATTCCTAATGATTTTATATAAGAACATAAGGTCGCGCTCTGAGCGCCTGGACTTTAAACTTAATAACCCATGTTCCAACTGAGTGTCATGACGATTACGCCATTGGAGATGCTTGATAAATTTTTCTTGGATACGCTCCACTTTCCTTATATATGTGTCATATCGAGGATTCCAAACCACTGATGCATATTCAAGTAACGGCCGCACAAGAGATTTATACAATAGCGTTAAAGTTGTTATTTTTTTGAATTCTCTACCAATTCTTAGTACAAATCCTAACATACGATAAGCTTTCCGAGTCATATGATTAATGTGAGAATCAAAAATGAGTTTACTATCAAAGAGAACCCCCAGGTCTCGCGCCTCGGAAACTCTTACAATCTCTTCACCGTTTAGATTATATTTATATTCAATAGCTTTTCTTTTTCTAGTGAAAGTAATGATATTACATTTTTTTACATTTAGAAATAAAAGGTTTCCCTTGCAATAATCACAAAATCTATCAAGGTCAAATTGTAAATCGCGACAGTCATCAAAATTTTTAATTATTTTATAAATCTTTTTATCATCAGCATAAAGAATAACATTAGAAGAATTAAAACTTTTAAGAACATCATTTATAAATATATTAAATAGGAGTGGTCCAAGATGCGATCCCTGAGGAACCCCAGATGTTACCGGCATAAAGGAGGAGCAGAACCCTTTAACGGTAACAGCCTGACTTCGCTCCCTCAAATATGACTCAATCCATCGAAGCAAATCGCCATGTATACCAATTTTCTCAAGCTTTCGTAATAAAATGCTGTGAGAAATTTTGTCAAACGCTTTTGAGTAATCAGTATACACGACATCTACCTGAAAGCCATTGTCCATCGCCGTTGAAACAAAATCCACAAATTCGCACAAGTTCGACTCGGTTGATTTCTTACTAACAAATCCATGCTGCTGAGGCACGATTATCGGCTTAATGATAGGGGAAATTATATCACAAATAATTTTTTCAAAGAGTTTAGGGATAATACTAAGTTTGGATATGGGACGATACATTTTAACGTCATGCTTATTGCCACTCTTAAAAACAGGTACAATATATGAACGCTTCCACGTAACTGGCATAACTCCCAATTGTAAAGATAAATTAAATAATTTATGTAGAGGCACCGACAAACTTTTATAGCATTTTTTAAGGAACAAGGGTGGGATCCCATCTGGGCCAGCACCCTTCTTAATATCTAATGATTTTAAATATTTAGCTACAGTATCTTCTGGAATGTGCACAGTACCAAGGTTTAACGCATTACTATAGTCTGCAGTTTTAGCAACATTATGTGAAGGCACAGTATTATTCTCCTCAAATGCTGATTTAAAATAATGATTAAAAAGGTCGCTTATTACTCTTCCATCAGAAGAGGTAAAATCATCCAAAAACATGCAATCAGGAAGAGTATTAGAGGCCCTTTTCGCATGGACGTAAGTCCAAAAACTCTTACTATTTTTTAATATTTGCTTTTCGGTGTTTTCTACATAGCGATCATAACATTCCCTTTCAACTCTTTTTTGTCTCTCTCTTAATAAAGCAAAACTAGAATAATCATTAGGACGACCATACAACTTCCATTTTTTATGAAATTTTAGCTTTCCTTGATAATTTTTTTTAAAGCTTGAGTATACCAAATCGGATATTTGCGATCCCCAGAAATCCTTCTCAGCGGTACATGATCACTTATGACTTTATCCAAAATGTCACCGAACTTATTTACACTATGATCGACGTTGTGACCTATGATACATGTATTCCAATCAATATGACCAAGGACTTCATTAATCAAGTCATAGTCGGCTCTTGCGAAATTCAGGGATATTCTAGTCGGGGGGCGAAGATAATTTGGGCTAAGATTCGAGGCAAATATATTTAGTGGAGGATGATGGTCATCCTCGGGGACCAGTGGCAACTCGAATTTTTTAACCTGACAATTAACATTACTTATAACAAGATCTAATAATCTGTTATTTTTATTCATAATAAAATTAAATTGCTTAAAATCAATAAAACACATAAAATTAGATAAAGAATTTGTGAGCAAATCATGAGCAGCTTCATTAAGAGAGATTACATTATCATGATCTGATCTAAACCACTGTGCAGCGCTTATATTGAAATCACCAGTCAGTAAAAAGTAATCGTTAGGATTCTCAGTCACCGACCGAGAGACTTCGTCATAGAAATCAACTTCATCATCATGCTGCAGATTACACTGTGGAAAATAGCAGCAAAACAATCTTACCTTTAGAACCTTGCGGTTTTTCCTTATAAGAATACACAGGGAGATTATGTCCGCCGAGTTAGTATTACTAGAAGACAACACACAAACATCTGTTACAATTAGTCCCTTTCTGGTGGCTATTAGAACTCCACCTCCCAATTTATCTAGTCTGGATGAATAATCACCATCGCATCTGTATACATTGTAGCTACCATCAAATAATTCAGCATCGAATATACCCGGTAACAACCAAGTCTCAGAAAGGCAGACGACATCAAAGTTTGACAATAACATATTTGCATGAAATGTATTCGTTTTTGTACGGAGCCCACGCACGTTCTGATAATATATGCTCAACTGCGACGCCATAACTGATATTTAAACGTAGACTTCATGAACAAGATACATGTAATAATGTGACGCGAACACAAAACTGATGACATGAAAATTAATAAATATATCATGGATAATTTCCTTCTCCAACTCAATACAATATTACAATTAAAGTTAGGAAGACACGCAACCAGTAACACATCAAACGTTATAAAATAATGAAAGTTAAAAGTTATTAACACTCCACAAGTATCAAGAGAGAACATGATTCGATACAAAATCATAACATAAATATCACTTATACAATGTATTTTAAATCATCATCCGAAGAAATAGGTACAAGTTTACTAGTATCATTTTTTCGTGCCATTATGGAATGATTCTTAACCCAAACGTATTTATATTTTTTTTCTTGAGCAATTTTTTTAGCTTTATTTAATAACGACTTATTAGAACTAGTAAGGTGGTCATTAAAATAAATAGGAGATAAGTTGTTACTATAACCAATATCGCACGCTTTGAGATTTTTAATAGTTCTTAATCGGGACAAAAAGTCATCTTTTTTATATCTAGCGAGAAAGCGAACAATAATTGGCCTGGGCTTCTTCGTATCTTTCTTCATATGCGCTACACGAGTAACAAAGTCGATGTCAGTTTCAGTGTTAACTGGGAAGTTGGCATGAGCAGCAAGTTGCGATATAATCTTCAGCAAATTCTCTCCATTCTTCTCAGGTAGCCCTACTATCTCAATATTAGAACGACGACCCCACTGTTCCTGTTTCTCAATATTTGATTTAAGAAATGCTAGTTGTTTAGAGGTATCATCAATTTTGGTCTCTAAAGAATTTATTAAGATGGACTTTCTTTCAATGTCACCAATTCTTTTAGTGATCGAATCGTACTTCTCGCTAATAAAATTAACTGAATCTCGAAGATTCGTGACTTCTGCTCGTAGATCCTTTAAATTAGCGTTGATGTTTGACATTGCACCGCTTATCTCCTCTCTAACAATTGAACGTAGCTTCTCAGTATCTTCTCAGTTGTTTTGTATGACTTGCAACCTCGGTAATAGGTTCTGGGGTAGTGGCAGTTATATTTTTTTTAACGCGGACGGTGACTCTGTTAAAATCTTCGTCAACAAATCCACTGGGTATCTTGGCTGACTGCTCTAATCGTATATTCGAACGTACTGGTGTGTTACTGTTATCTGTGGGGTAACTCCTGAAACTGATTCGATTGTTCGATTGTTCCTGGATTCGAACTCGATTCGATCTCGATTCGAACTTGAAATGCGCACTCCCGACGTCGATCGACTAGCTGATCAAAAACGGCCGTTATAAACTCGTCGATCGAGTATTCGTTCACAGATTATAGCTGTATCCTGTAGATCACGTCATATTTATGTGGCTATGTTCTATGGAGAACTACATTACAATAATTTATATTTAATTTATTTTACTTATAAAACGATGCTCCAGTTGTTGTTACATACATATTTATATAAATATAAGAAATTATTACGTTGTTTATTGAGTTTTTTGTAATAATTCAGCAACCAAAGATAAATTGAGTTGCCCTAATCTATTTAGTCTATGCTATGAACTATCAAAATATCTGACATTGTCAGCGTCACGTCACAACTATATAAGTCGTAGCGGGAAACTCAAAATACAGTTTTTGGTTAAGATTTAGAATCTTGTAACAGGAGTTTGAGGTCAAAACTGGCATTAATTGGATTATTTATTGTTTTCACATATAACAAAACCATTTTCAAGCTTAGAAAATATATTTTTTTGGAAACTAATATCGAATTATTTTTATTTTTATATGGTTAAAATAAGTAAAGTTATAATTTACTGGTCTCTCATATGTAAGAGTCCGTCTGGGTGGGTACCACCGCAATGTCTATTTCTACCGGCAAGCGGCAGTGTGCGTGCACTGTTGTGTTTCGGTTTCAAGGACATTGTAGCCAGCGTAACTACTGGACATAATGAGACTTAACATCTTATGTCTCAGGATGACGAGTGCAGTGGAATGCCACACAGTACTTTGTAACTCAAAGTGCTGGATAATATTGATATTGTTTATAGCCTGGAGTCTGGAATTTGTGCCCGATATGGCGATAGGCTCGCCCCCTGTCACATCATGTGACGGAATACGCACGATGAAAAGTGGGTGCATTAGTAGTAGCGCCTCTGCCTACCACTTCGGAGATAAAAGGCGTGAGTATGTGTGTGTGTGTAAAGATAAAAATAAATTGAAATCAGTTTCCAAAAAAAGTTACAGGCAAGTTCTAGTCTCAAAAATGGTTTTATTATAAGTGAAAACAAAAACCAAAAAATGTATTTTTTTCAGTATCAACTATCAGCCCTTAATTAAAGTTTGAACATGATATGATGTGTAAATCAGAATGATTATAATGGTTATGATATGAATATAATAAGAACTAGACTTCACCCAGTGGTCGAGATTAGACTGCATTTCATAAAAAATATGTAACAGGGCTTAATGAGATAAAAGGAAAAAGTAGATTTTTGTCTTAACATGTATATTATTATTTTATAACAAACTAAGAAACAACTAAATTTAAAAAAATCAAACAATAAGTCACAGACTTTGAACAAGACGTTGCCGTGCATTTTGCCTACGTCGTAGCTCATCATTTCGAGATGATGATGAGCCATGTATGACATTGTCTGCAATGCCTGTCTCCTTGTCTTCAGCAATAATAATAAGGAATGGGCAGTTATGCAAACTTCGAAACTCATCGCAATCCATATTAATTGCCCGATTAGTAAAACGGCCCATCCTAAGCAAGTTTCTTCTTCTTCGATTGTCAATACGGTTAGCTTCTTTAAGAACATTAAAAAATGATTGAAGTCTAGCCACAATTGCTCAGATATTTTTAAAAATTCTCACCAAAACACAAAACAACTTCACTTGAACCGTACACGGCACCTATTTAGCAATCGTAGAATTTGACAGATAAAGTCGAATTGACAACTCGATTCACGATCGTACGAACGAGTGGAGAGTAAGCATTTCTCGATCCTAACGGATTTTTTTGATCCAAGTAAGTTCCCATTTGAGGCACGGCTCGATCGTGCGCTAGTGTAGATTTCGGGAGTACCAAAACGCTTGAGATCGAATCAAACTCGATTTGATTTAGGATTCGAACGTGTCAGGAGTAACCCCACTGATTTCGGTTCTTTACTTATACACTCTAAACATTTCCAAGCTAGTTTTTGCTCACTCTTTAGTGCCCGAAATTTTTTTGCGCTGACATTAGCACATTCGAGATCATATTTATTTGAACAGTGGGTGCAGGTAAGAAACTCTGGATAGTTAATTAAGTTTAGACAACCCGAACATTTAGTTTTATTTGCGGGCATGTTGCCTGTTCAATTAAAATTTTTAAATTTCAAAAATTGTTTCTGTCTACGTGACTTGAACACACGATCGCGTGCTCGACGAACGGTGTATTAGCCGTTCGGCCAAGCTTTCAATATGGGGTTTGACGAAATTTACAACTACTTATAGAATAAAGCAGTATGAGACCTTGTTAATGAGTCCAAAGTTCAATCTATTGTTCACTTTACAAAAGATTCGTTGCAGTTTTAATATTTAAAAGTTAACACTTTTAGATATAGTTTAACACTGATTTAATTGCACTATCGTTTTCGTTATTGTAATTACCACTAGAACACTCGGTTTAGAGACGAAATATGCACTTTTGACTGTACTTTTTGATTTTTAAAAACAGAGCAACTCACTCGTGACAAATCTATAAAGCGCCACCTGGTGTATTTAAAATATAATTACTTTAATTTTTTTCGATACAGATATACTCCCCGCTCTATTCTATACTTAATGTTATATCAGTGAACCTTGATATAAATAGCTCGAGATGGGTTGTGGCTGTTTTATATGTGTCTGCGTTACTCAAGAATTTATCTCACTCATAAACAATGAACAACAAGAAATTCTGTTGAAAACCTACCTAAAAATATACCTACGTATACAAATTAATCAGATAAATCGTTTTCGCGCAACAAAGATGGCCCCAAAAATTTCACGACATTAAGATTTCCAAATAACATCTGAGATGCTTAAATCTTTGCGACATGACTTATCGGATACAACAAGCGTTTAACAACTTAAAATGTTGACTCAAATCGAGGAGCTCGAGATTTTAGCCGATGTTGGCTCTTTAAATACTCGACATGGTATTATGCATGATAATCATCTTACAAAATTGTCACCTTTAACTGAGTAACTTGCAGTTATAAGGTTTTTATATGAATTCTTACACTTAACAGCTACAGACAATAATATTATTATTGGCTAAAAATGAAAGAAAAACATGTTTTGAAAATCACGTTTATTTCAAAAATGTAAAAATTATTAAGACCTTCAAACACATATGAATGGGATATATTATTATGAACTACTCAGGGTTGCTAAATATGTATATATTTACTGTATTCGAAAAACCTAGAACTTCAATATCTGTTCGCCAGAAATCGAACATCGACCGCCACTTGTAAATAAATGTAAACTCTACAAAATAATAAAATATATAATATTGTGGTAAAGATCCTACCATAGCGAACAATCACGCCTTTTATCACCGAGAGGGTGGGCTGGGACAAAGTGCAAGCTCATTGCCAAATCTGGCCTAACAATAGTCCACAGCAATACACGAATATTTTTTTGAATCATAAAACCTGCACGCCAATTTATTTTAAGAATTATAAAGTTCAAGCTCGCTTATGATAAGATGCTTAGTTGTTTTGTTGGCAACTGATATTGAACAATTACATGTTTGCTCAACAATCTCAAGTGTTAAGTAATAAATACAAACTAAACATAATACAGCGTTAAATCGTGGGGAAAGGACGCGCACAACAAAAGACGTACGATAAGCGTTAGGAACCTATATTATGAGCGAAATTTTGTTCACAAACACCATCAATTTTCCGTGGATAAGAATTATATTTGGCGCAGTCTCGTAAAGGAAACAGGGAACCCTTACAATTTACTACGACTCTAAACTTTAAAGTATTGGACAAAGTGATTATTTGATTAATAGTACTATTCCGACATAGTAACTCTTATCATCAAGGTTTGATTGTTTCACAATAAATGACATCTAATTCTGAAGTTAGCAGTACCTAATTTGCATTTATTTATTCATTAGCTCCACCAACGGTTTTCACATTATTACATTGTGTTATATTAAGTATAGTTATAGTGTTAATCTAAATGTGACAAACCAACTTATAGGTAAATACAGCTTGCATTATTTAGCAACGCTATAAAGGAACAAGTCAAATATAAAAAGTGGGAGTTGGAAATCAATTCTTATCCAGTTCATTTATTAGTTACTAGGTGTTGCTCACGGCTTCAGCCGCGTAAAAAGCCTTTCCTGCTACAAAAGTCCCTAAGACGCCAGCGCCATCTGTTTTAAAAACCAGATGAAAAAAGCAAATTTTCCTAAGGGAGCAAATTACCGGGATAAAAAGTTGCCTATCTGTTCATTCGGGACATGGTCTACCCGAAATTTCATCCGAATCCATCAAGCTGTTTCTGCGTTTACTTCTAACAAACATCCAAACATTTTCACAAACTTTCGCATTTATAATAATAGTAATTAGTAAGGTGCCTTAAAATAAATAAAATGTATTTAATAAAAATAGTCATCTTCGCTCATAAGTACAACAAGTAACACAGGTGCCTCCCTTTCCACCGATGGGTTATGTTGGCAGAAAAATTATCGGTTTCCAGTCAATATTTCCAGATTTTATCGCGGTTTTTTAATTATTATTTTCTCCCGACGTTTCGAAGGCTTTGCAGCACTTCGTGGTCACGGGGCGGACTGAGGTGTTGGTGGTCCGAAAAGTTAATGTTACAATATCTACCTTCATTTTTTAATTATACATTTTTAAAAATTAGTTGTTAATGACGGTCCGATCTACGCAGAAAGAGCTCACAGTGTCTTGAGGTCTGGCAGTTGGTATTTTGGAGTCCGATTTAATAAGATGTATAACTGGATCCCAGGCTTGTGCAAGCTTCCAACCATCTTCTCTATTGAAATTTGGATGTTTTTTAATTTCAATAGCCTCGCGAATCATCCTAGGTAGGAATCGGTGTTCTTTGGCAAGGATTTGTGGTTTGTCAAATCTAAGGTAATGCTTGGAGCCTTGTTCTGAATGTTCAGCAACTGCAGACTTCGTAGAGCGTCGGTGTTTTACGTCAGCTATATGTTCTTTTACGCGGGTCCCTACGTTTCTTTTTGTTTGGCCGATATAAGAGAGGCCACAGTCACAATCAATCTTGTATACGCCTGGTTCTTGTAGAGGTATATGGCACTTGACAGGTGGTAAAAATTGACTAATCTTTTTAGGCGGCTTGAAATAAGTTTTGATTGAAGCACGCTTCAGGATGTAGCCAATCTTGTCGGTGACTCCTCTTACATATGGTAATACAACCGGGACACGTTCGACTGTGGCTGGTTTCACTCGGTTTCTGTGACGGCGGCGTGGAATTTGGAGCTTGTTGTCGCGCAGTACTTGCTTGACATGTTGCAGCTCAGCGCCCAGGTGTTTCTCGTCACAGATTCCTTGTGCTCTCTGAAACAAAGATTTACCCACGGTAGCTAACTGTTTTGGATGGTGATGAGATTCACCGTTCAGGTATTTATCTGTATGGGTCTTTTTTCGATACACAGTGTGGCTTAAAGACTGATCAGGATTACGGATGACTAAAACGTCTAAGAAGGCAAGAGATTTATTGTGTTCTAACTCCATAGTAAATTGGATTTTGTTGTTAATGGAGTTAAGGTGATTTAAAAATGCAGTTACTTTATCAGATGGTAAAATTGTGAAAGTATCATCTACGTACCGTTTGTAAAACCTTGGTGAGACCGGGGCTGTGTTCAGGGCTGTCTCCTCGAAGTCCTCCATGAAGATATCGGCGACTACGGGAGATACAGGTGAGCCCATCGCTACCCCCTCAACTTGTACATAGAACTGATCATTCCACAACATATAGCCAGATGTGAGGCAATGTTGGAGTAGTTCTGCATATTCCACAGGGATGTTATTCTCTACTAACCTCTTAGAGACAATTTTGATGCAGTCTTGTAACGGTAAACTTGTAAAAAAGTGACTGGACATCAAAACTAACCATTGTTTCATTGTCAGCTAATTGTAGGTGTTTAATATCACTGACAAATTGGTATGAATCCTTCACAGATGCTCTAGTGTTTCCTCTGAGTGGTGAAAGCACTTTAGCTACGTGCTGAGCCAGTCTATAGGTTGGCGTGTCAATCTGACTCACAATGGGACGTAGTGGAGCATTTGGCTTGTGTATTTTTGGTAACCCATACAATTTAGGTGGTTTTGCACACGATGGAACGAGTAGGTCTACGTCTAGATTTAACTTGTCGGAGTGATTCTTTATTAAAGAGCCAGTAGCCTTTAAAATTTTGTTGGTCGGGTCTGTTTTGACCATTTTGTACGTACTTACATCCGATAAAAGTTGTTCAATTTTATTGTTATAATCCGACGTATCCATTACTACTGTCGCATTCCCTTTATCTGCACGGAGAATTGTTAAGTCCTTCATTGATCGCAAGTTCTTTAAAGCGATATATTGATGTCTGGGGAGATTTGGTTTCGGCACTTTGTTTTGACGCAATATAGACGAAATGTCTTGGCGTATAGCCTCCGAATCTTCCTTTGTCAAGTTGTTTTTAAAAAGACTATTCTCAACGTTGCAAATAATGTCTTCATACGGCATCCTTCGTGGGGTTACAGCAAAATTTAAACCTTTCGATAAAACCTGAACTGTGTTTTCATCCAATAATTGTTTTGACAGATTTACCACCGCGCGTTTATGGTCTGCGCATGAGAGTGTATTATCTATGGTAGCGCGCGTTCCGTTCCTACACTCGGTGTTTATAAAATTATTAGCATTTGATTTTGATAGTTTTTCATATTTTATTATTTGTTTATTTTTGCATTCGTTGTATTTAGATATTTCGCGCTTATTTAATGTTTCGATGCAATTTTTAAAATCAAATGTTGATAAATCTGTCTTAAGTTCGTTGGATATAATCTCAACACAATTATTTATGTAGTGGAGGTCAGATCGAGTTTCGTGTATGGTAGCTCGTAACAGTTTTGTACTCGCCTGGTTTAGAATTTTAGCGCTCCCTCGTATGTTCGTCTTGGGTGATATCTTGACACACGTAGGGATGAGATTATGATCACGGCATCTCTTCAAGAAATTTAACGATGTACTAAATCTTGCGCGCTTGGTCTTCAAATTCTCCAACCGGCGTATCTTGTTGGCAATTTCCAGTCCGTACTGGTTTGCATAATGACTTCTTATATTTACGCGAATGTTAGACATTGAAATAAAACTATTTTGCGGATTTTATCGCGGTTTTTTAATTATTATTTTCTCCCGACGTTTCGAAGGCTTTGCAGCACTTCGTGGTCACGGGGCGGACTGAGGTGTTGGTGGTCCGAAAAGTTAATGTTACAATATCTACCTTCATTTTTTAATTATACATTTTTAAAAATTAGTTGTTAATGACGGTCCGATCTACGCAGAAAGAGCTCACAGTGTCTTGAGGTCTGGCAGTTGGTATTTTGGAGTCCGATTTAATAAGATGTATAACTGGATCCCAGGCTTGTGCAAGCTTCCAACCATCTTCTCTATTGAAATTTGGATGTTTTTTAATTTCAATAGCCTCGCGAATCATCCTAGGTAGGAATCGGTGTTCTTTGGCAAGGATTTGTGGTTTGTCAAATCTAAGGTAATGCTTGGAGCCTTGTTCTGAATGTTCAGCAACTGCAGACTTCGTAGAGCGTCGGTGTTTTACGTCAGCTATATGTTCTTTTACGCGGGTCCCTACGTTTCTTTTTGTTTGGCCGATATAAGAGAGGCCACAGTCACAATCAATCTTGTATACGCCTGGTTCTTGTAGAGGTATATGGCACTTGACAGGTGGTAAAAATTGACTAATCTTTTTAGGCGGCTTGAAATAAGTTTTGATTGAAGCACGCTTCAGGATGTAGCCAATCTTGTCGGTGACTCCTCTTACATATGGTAATACAACCGGGACACGTTCGACTGTGGCTGGTTTCACTCGGTTTCTGTGACGGCGGCGTGGAATTTGGAGCTTGTTGTCGCGCAGTACTTGCTTGACATGTTGCAGCTCAGCGCCCAGGTGTTTCTCGTCACAGATTCCTTGTGCTCTCTGAAACAAAGATTTACCCACGGTAGCTAACTGTTTTGGATGGTGATGAGATTCACCGTTCAGGTATTTATCTGTATGGGTCTTTTTTCGATACACAGTGTGGCTTAAAGACTGATCAGGATTACGGATGACTAAAACGTCTAAGAAGGCAAGAGATTTATTGTGTTCTAACTCCATAGTAAATTGGATTTTGTTGTTAATGGAGTTAAGGTGATTTAAAAATGCAGTTACTTTATCAGATGGTAAAATTGTGAAAGTATCATCTACGTACCGTTTGTAAAACCTTGGTGAGACCGGGGCTGTGTTCAGGGCTGTCTCCTCGAAGTCCTCCATGAAGATATCGGCGACTACGGGAGATACAGGTGAGCCCATCGCTACCCCCTCAACTTGTACATAGAACTGATCATTCCACAACATATAGCCAGATGTGAGGCAATGTTGGAGTAGTTCTGCATATTCCACAGGGATGTTATTCTCTACTAACCTCTTAGAGACAATTTTGATGCAGTCTTGTAACGGTAAACTTGTAAAAAGTGACTGGACATCAAAACTAACCATTGTTTCATTGTCAGCTAATTGTAGGTGTTTAATATCACTGACAAATTGGTATGAATCCTTCACAGATGCTCTAGTGTTTCCTCTGAGTGGTGAAAGCACTTTAGCTACGTGCTGAGCCAGTCTATAGGTTGGCGTGTCAATCTGACTCACAATGGGACGTAGTGGAGCATTTGGCTTGTGTATTTTTGGTAACCCATACAATTTAGGTGGTTTTGCACACGATGGAACGAGTAGGTCTACGTCTAGATTTAACTTGTCGGAGTGATTCTTTATTAAAGAGCCAGTAGCCTTTAAAATTTTGTTGGTCGGGTCTGTTTTGACCATTTTGTACGTACTTACATCCGATAAAAGTTGTTCAATTTTATTGTTATAATCCGACGTATCCATTACTACTGTCGCATTCCCTTTATCTGCACGGAGAATTGTTAAGTCCTTCATTGATCGCAAGTTCTTTAAAGCGATATATTGATGTCTGGGGAGATTTGGTTTCGGCACTTTGTTTTGACGCAATATAGACGAAATGTCTTGGCGTATAGCCTCCGAATCTTCCTTTGTCAAGTTGTTTTTAAAAAGACTATTCTCAACGTTGCAAATAATGTCTTCATACGGCATCCTTCGTGGGGTTACAGCAAAATTTAAACCTTTCGATAAAACCTGAACTGTGTTTTCATCCAATAATTGTTTTGACAGATTTACCACCGCGCGTTTATGGTCTGCGCATGAGAGTGTATTATCTATGGTAGCGCGCGTTCCGTTCCTACACTCGGTGTTTATAAAATTATTAGCATTTGATTTTGATAGTTTTTCATATTTTATTATTTGTTTATTTTTGCATTCGTTGTATTTAGATATTTCGCGCTTATTTAATGTTTCGATGCAATTTTTAAAATCAAATGTTGATAAATCTGTCTTAAGTTCGTTGGATATAATCTCAACACAATTATTTATGTAGTGGAGGTCAGATCGAGTTTCGTGTATGGTAGCTCGTAACAGTTTTGTACTCGCCTGGTTTAGAATTTTAGCGCTCCCTCGTATGTTCGTCTTGGGTGATATCTTGACACACGTAGGGATGAGATTATGATCACGGCATCTCTTCAAGAAATTTAACGATGTACTAAATCTTGCGCGCTTGGTCTTCAAATTCTCCAACCGGCGTATCTTGTTGGCAATTTCCAGTCCGTACTGGTTTGCATAATGACTTCTTATATTTACGCGAATGTTAGACATTGAAATAAAACTATTTTGCGGATTTTATCGCGGTTTTTTAATTATTATTTTCTCCCGACGTTTCGAAGGCTTTGCAGCACTTCGTGGTCACGGGGCGGACTGAGGTGTTGGTGGTCCGAAAAGTTAATGTTACAATATCTACCTTCATTTTTTAATTATACATTTTTAAAAATTAGTTGTTAATGACGGTCCGATCTACGCAGAAAGAGCTCACAGTGTCTTGAGGTCTGGCAGTTGGTATTTTGGAGTCCGATTTAATAAGATGTATAACTGGATCCCAGGCTTGTGCAAGCTTCCAACCATCTTCTCTATTGAAATTTGGATGTTTTTTAATTTCAATAGCCTCGCGAATCATCCTAGGTAGGAATCGGTGTTCTTTGGCAAGGATTTGTGGTTTGTCAAATCTAAGGTAATGCTTGGAGCCTTGTTCTGAATGTTCAGCAACTGCAGACTTCGTAGAGCGTCGGTGTTTTACGTCAGCTATATGTTCTTTTACGCGGGTCCCTACGTTTCTTTTTGTTTGGCCGATATAAGAGAGGCCACAGTCACAATCAATCTTGTATACGCCTGGTTCTTGTAGAGGTATATGGCACTTGACAGGTGGTAAAAATTGACTAATCTTTTTAGGCGGCTTGAAATAAGTTTTGATTGAAGCACGCTTCAGGATGTAGCCAATCTTGTCGGTGACTCCTCTTACATATGGTAATACAACCGGGACACGTTCGACTGTGGCTGGTTTCACTCGGTTTCTGTGACGGCGGCGTGGAATTTGGAGCTTGTTGTCGCGCAGTACTTGCTTGACATGTTGCAGCTCAGCGCCCAGGTGTTTCTCGTCACAGATTCCTTGTGCTCTCTGAAACAAAGATTTACCCACGGTAGCTAACTGTTTTGGATGGTGATGAGATTCACCGTTCAGGTATTTATCTGTATGGGTCTTTTTTCGATACACAGTGTGGCTTAAAGACTGATCAGGATTACGGATGACTAAAACGTCTAAGAAGGCAAGAGATTTATTGTGTTCTAACTCCATAGTAAATTGGATTTTGTTGTTAATGGAGTTAAGGTGATTTAAAAATGCAGTTACTTTATCAGATGGTAAAATTGTGAAAGTATCATCTACGTACCGTTTGTAAAACCTTGGTGAGACCGGGGCTGTGTTCAGGGCTGTCTCCTCGAAGTCCTCCATGAAGATATCGGCGACTACGGGAGATACAGGTGAGCCCATCGCTACCCCCCTCAACTTGTACATAGAACTGATCATTCCACAACATATAGCCAGATGTGAGGCAATGTTGGAGTAGTTCTGCATATTCCACAGGGATGTTATTCTCTACTAACCTCTTAGAGACAATTTTGATGCAGTCTTGTAACGGTAAACTTGTAAAAAGTGACTGGACATCAAAACTAACCATTGTTTCATTGTCAGCTAATTGTAGGTGTTTAATATCACTGACAAATTGGTATGAATCCTTCACAGATGCTCTAGTGTTTCCTCTGAGTGGTGAAAGCACTTTAGCTACGTGCTGAGCCAGTCTATAGGTTGGCGTGTCAATCTGACTCACAATGGGACGTAGTGGAGCATTTGGCTTGTGTATTTTTGGTAACCCATACAATTTAGGTGGTTTTGCACACGATGGAACGAGTAGGTCTACGTCTAGATTTAACTTGTCGGAGTGATTCTTTATTAAAGAGCCAGTAGCCTTTAAAATTTTGTTGGTCGGGTCTGTTTTGACCATTTTGTACGTACTTACATCCGATAAAAGTTGTTCAATTTTATTGTTATAATCCGACGTATCCATTACTACTGTCGCATTCCCTTTATCTGCACGGAGAATTGTTAAGTCCTTCATTGATCGCAAGTTCTTTAAAGCGATATATTGATGTCTGGGGAGATTTGGTTTCGGCACTTTGTTTTGACGCAATATAGACGAAATGTCTTGGCGTATAGCCTCCGAATCTTCCTTTGTCAAGTTGTTTTTAAAAAGACTATTCTCAACGTTGCAAATAATGTCTTCATACGGCATCCTTCGTGGGGTTACAGCAAAATTTAAACCTTTCGATAAAACCTGAACTGTGTTTTCATCCAATAATTGTTTTGACAGATTTACCACCGCGCGTTTATGGTCTGCGCATGAGAGTGTATTATCTATGGTAGCGCGCGTTCCGTTCCTACACTCGGTGTTTATAAAATTATTAGCATTTGATTTTGATAGTTTTTCATATTTTATTATTTGTTTATTTTTGCATTCGTTGTATTTAGATATTTCGCGCTTATTTAATGTTTCGATGCAATTTTTAAAATCAAATGTTGATAAATCTGTCTTAAGTTCGTTGGATATAATCTCAACACAATTATTTATGTAGTGGAGGTCAGATCGAGTTTCGTGTATGGTAGCTCGTAACAGTTTTGTACTCGCCTGGTTTAGAATTTTAGCGCTCCCTCGTATGTTCGTCTTGGGTGATATCTTGACACACGTAGGGATGAGATTATGATCACGGCATCTCTTCAAGAAATTTAACGATGTACTAAATCTTGCGCGCTTGGTCTTCAAATTCTCCAACCGGCGTATCTTGTTGGCAATTTCCAGTCCGTACTGGTTTGCATAATGACTTCTTATATTTACGCGAATGTTAGACATTGAAATAAAACTATTTTGCGGATTTTATCGCGGTTTTTTAATTATTATTTTCTCCCGACGTTTCGAAGGCTTTGCAGCACTTCGTGGTCACGGGGCGGACTGAGGTGTTGGTGGTCCGAAAAGTTAATGTTACAATATCTACCTTCATTTTTTAATTAAAAAATGAAGGTAGATATTGTAACATTAACTTTTCGGACCACCAACACCTCAGTCCGCCCCGTGACCACGAAGTGCTGCAAAGCCTTCGAAACGTCGGGAGAAAATAATAATTAAAAAACCGCGATAAAATCCGCAAAATAGTTTTATTTCAATGTCTAACATTCGCGTAAATATAAGAAGTCATTATGCAAACCAGTACGGACTGGAAATTGCCAACAAGATACGCCGGTTGGAGAATTTGAAGACCAAGCGCGCAAGATTTAGTACATCGTTAAATTTCTTGAAGAGATGCCGTGATCATAATCTCATCCCTACGTGTGTCAAGATATCACCCAAGACGAACATACGAGGGAGCGCTAAAATTCTAAACCAGGCGAGTACAAAACTGTTACGAGCTACCATACACGAAACTCGATCTGACCTCCACTACATAAATAATTGTGTTGAGATTATATCCAACGAACTTAAGACAGATTTATCAACATTTGATTTTAAAAATTGCATCGAAACATTAAATAAGCGCGAAATATCTAAATACAACGAATGCAAAAATAAACAAATAATAAAATATGAAAAACTATCAAAATCAAATGCTAATAATTTTATAAACACCGAGTGTAGGAACGGAACGCGCGCTACCATAGATAATACACTCTCATGCGCAGACCATAAACGCGCGGTGGTAAATCTGTCAAAACAATTATTGGATGAAAACACAGTTCAGGTTTTATCGAAAGGTTTAAATTTTGCTGTAACCCCACGAAGGATGCCGTATGAAGACATTATTTGCAACGTTGAGAATAGTCTTTTTAAAAACAACTTGACAAAGGAAGATTCGGAGGCTATACGCCAAGACATTTCGTCTATATTGCGTCAAAACAAAGTGCCGAAACCAAATCTCCCCAGACATCAATATATCGCTTTAAAGAACTTGCGATCAATGAAGGACTTAACAATTCTCCGTGCAGATAAAGGGAATGCGACAGTAGTAATGGATACGTCGGATTATAACAATAAAATTGAACAACTTTTATCGGATGTAAGTACGTACAAAATGGTCAAAACAGACCCGACCAACAAAATTTTAAAGGCTACTGGCTCTTTAATAAAGAATCACTCCGACAAGTTAAATCTAGACGTAGACCTACTCGTTCCATCGTGTGCAAAACCACCTAAATTGTATGGGTTACCAAAAATACACAAGCCAAATGCTCCACTACGTCCCATTGTGAGTCAGATTGACACGCCAACCTATAGACTGGCTCAGCACGTAGCTAAAGTGCTTTCACCACTCAGAGGAAACACTAGAGCATCTGTGAAGGATTCATACCAATTTGTCAGTGATATTAAACACCTACAATTAGCTGACAATGAAACAATGGTTAGTTTTGATGTCCAGTCACTTTTTACAAGTTTACCGTTACAAGACTGCATCAAAATTGTCTCTAAGAGGTTAGTAGAGAATAACATCCCTGTGGAATATGCAGAACTACTCCAACATTGCCTCACATCTGGCTATATGTTGTGGAATGATCAGTTCTATGTACAAGTTGAGGGGGGTAGCGATGGGCTCACCTGTATCTCCCGTAGTCGCCGATATCTTCATGGAGGACTTCGAGGAGACAGCCCTGAACACAGCCCCGGTCTCACCAAGGTTTTACAAACGGTACGTAGATGATACTTTCACAATTTTACCATCTGATAAAGTAACTGCATTTTTAAATCACCTTAACTCCATTAACAACAAAATCCAATTTACTATGGAGTTAGAACACAATAAATCTCTTGCCTTCTTAGACGTTTTAGTCATCCGTAATCCTGATCAGTCTTTAAGCCACACTGTGTATCGAAAAAAGACCCATACAGATAAATACCTGAACGGTGAATCTCATCACCATCCAAAACAGTTAGCTACCGTGGGTAAATCTTTGTTTCAGAGAGCACAAGGAATCTGTGACGAGAAACACCTGGGCGCTGAGCTGCAACATGTCAAGCAAGTACTGCGCGACAACAAGCTCCAAATTCCACGCCGCCGTCACAGAAACCGAGTGAAACCAGCCACAGTCGAACGTGTCCCGGTTGTATTACCATATGTAAGAGGAGTCACCGACAAGATTGGCTACATCCTGAAGCGTGCTTCAATCAAAACTTATTTCAAGCCGCCTAAAAAGATTAGTCAATTTTTACCACCTGTCAAGTGCCATATACCTCTACAAGAACCAGGCGTATACAAGATTGATTGTGACTGTGGCCTCTCTTATATCGGCCAAACAAAAAGAAACGTAGGGACCCGCGTAAAAGAACATATAGCTGACGTAAAACACCGACGCTCTACGAAGTCTGCAGTTGCTGAACATTCAGAACAAGGCTCCAAGCATTACCTTAGATTTGACAAACCACAAATCCTTGCCAAAGAACACCGATTCCTACCTAGGATGATTCGCGAGGCTATTGAAATTAAAAAACATCCAAATTTCAATAGAGAAGATGGTTGGAAGCTTGCACAAGCCTGGGATCCAGTTATACATCTTATTAAATCGGACTCCAAAATACCAACTGCCAGACCTCAAGACACTGTGAGCTCTTTCTGCGTAGATCGGACCGTCATTAACAACTAATTTTTAAAAATGTATAATTAAAAAATGAAGGTAGATATTGTAACATTAACTTTTCGGACCACCAACACCTCAGTCCGCCCCGTGACCACGAAGTGCTGCAAAGCCTTCGAAACGTCGGGAGAAAATAATAATTAAAAAACCGCGATAAAATCCGCAAAATAGTTTTATTTCAATGTCTAACATTCGCGTAAATATAAGAAGTCATTATGCAAACCAGTACGGACTGGAAATTGCCAACAAGATACGCCGGTTGGAGAATTTGAAGACCAAGCGCGCAAGATTTAGTACATCGTTAAATTTCTTGAAGAGATGCCGTGATCATAATCTCATCCCTACGTGTGTCAAGATATCACCCAAGACGAACATACGAGGGAGCGCTAAAATTCTAAACCAGGCGAGTACAAAACTGTTACGAGCTACCATACACGAAACTCGATCTGACCTCCACTACATAAATAATTGTGTTGAGATTATATCCAACGAACTTAAGACAGATTTATCAACATTTGATTTTAAAAATTGCATCGAAACATTAAATAAGCGCGAAATATCTAAATACAACGAATGCAAAAATAAACAAATAATAAAATATGAAAAACTATCAAAATCAAATGCTAATAATTTTATAAACACCGAGTGTAGGAACGGAACGCGCGCTACCATAGATAATACACTCTCATGCGCAGACCATAAACGCGCGGTGGTAAATCTGTCAAAACAATTATTGGATGAAAACACAGTTCAGGTTTTATCGAAAGGTTTAAATTTTGCTGTAACCCCACGAAGGATGCCGTATGAAGACATTATTTGCAACGTTGAGAATAGTCTTTTTAAAAACAACTTGACAAAGGAAGATTCGGAGGCTATACGCCAAGACATTTCGTCTATATTGCGTCAAAACAAAGTGCCGAAACCAAATCTCCCCAGACATCAATATATCGCTTTAAAGAACTTGCGATCAATGAAGGACTTAACAATTCTCCGTGCAGATAAAGGGAATGCGACAGTAGTAATGGATACGTCGGATTATAACAATAAAATTGAACAACTTTTATCGGATGTAAGTACGTACAAAATGGTCAAAACAGACCCGACCAACAAAATTTTAAAGGCTACTGGCTCTTTAATAAAGAATCACTCCGACAAGTTAAATCTAGACGTAGACCTACTCGTTCCATCGTGTGCAAAACCACCTAAATTGTATGGGTTACCAAAAATACACAAGCCAAATGCTCCACTACGTCCCATTGTGAGTCAGATTGACACGCCAACCTATAGACTGGCTCAGCACGTAGCTAAAGTGCTTTCACCACTCAGAGGAAACACTAGAGCATCTGTGAAGGATTCATACCAATTTGTCAGTGATATTAAACACCTACAATTAGCTGACAATGAAACAATGGTTAGTTTTGATGTCCAGTCACTTTTTACAAGTTTACCGTTACAAGACTGCATCAAAATTGTCTCTAAGAGGTTAGTAGAGAATAACATCCCTGTGGAATATGCAGAACTACTCCAACATTGCCTCACATCTGGCTATATGTTGTGGAATGATCAGTTCTATGTACAAGTTGAGGGGGTAGCGATGGGCTCACCTGTATCTCCCGTAGTCGCCGATATCTTCATGGAGGACTTCGAGGAGACAGCCCTGAACACAGCCCCGGTCTCACCAAGGTTTTACAAACGGTACGTAGATGATACTTTCACAATTTTACCATCTGATAAAGTAACTGCATTTTTAAATCACCTTAACTCCATTAACAACAAAATCCAATTTACTATGGAGTTAGAACACAATAAATCTCTTGCCTTCTTAGACGTTTTAGTCATCCGTAATCCTGATCAGTCTTTAAGCCACACTGTGTATCGAAAAAAGACCCATACAGATAAATACCTGAACGGTGAATCTCATCACCATCCAAAACAGTTAGCTACCGTGGGTAAATCTTTGTTTCAGAGAGCACAAGGAATCTGTGACGAGAAACACCTGGGCGCTGAGCTGCAACATGTCAAGCAAGTACTGCGCGACAACAAGCTCCAAATTCCACGCCGCCGTCACAGAAACCGAGTGAAACCAGCCACAGTCGAACGTGTCCCGGTTGTATTACCATATGTAAGAGGAGTCACCGACAAGATTGGCTACATCCTGAAGCGTGCTTCAATCAAAACTTATTTCAAGCCGCCTAAAAAGATTAGTCAATTTTTACCACCTGTCAAGTGCCATATACCTCTACAAGAACCAGGCGTATACAAGATTGATTGTGACTGTGGCCTCTCTTATATCGGCCAAACAAAAAGAAACGTAGGGACCCGCGTAAAAGAACATATAGCTGACGTAAAACACCGACGCTCTACGAAGTCTGCAGTTGCTGAACATTCAGAACAAGGCTCCAAGCATTACCTTAGATTTGACAAACCACAAATCCTTGCCAAAGAACACCGATTCCTACCTAGGATGATTCGCGAGGCTATTGAAATTAAAAAACATCCAAATTTCAATAGAGAAGATGGTTGGAAGCTTGCACAAGCCTGGGATCCAGTTATACATCTTATTAAATCGGACTCCAAAATACCAACTGCCAGACCTCAAGACACTGTGAGCTCTTTCTGCGTAGATCGGACCGTCATTAACAACTAATTTTTAAAAATGTATAATTAAAAAATGAAGGTAGATATTGTAACATTAACTTTTCGGACCACCAACACCTCAGTCCGCCCCGTGACCACGAAGTGCTGCAAAGCCTTCGAAACGTCGGGAGAAAATAATAATTAAAAAACCGCGATAAAATCCGCAAAATAGTTTTATTTCAATGTCTAACATTCGCGTAAATATAAGAAGTCATTATGCAAACCAGTACGGACTGGAAATTGCCAACAAGATACGCCGGTTGGAGAATTTGAAGACCAAGCGCGCAAGATTTAGTACATCGTTAAATTTCTTGAAGAGATGCCGTGATCATAATCTCATCCCTACGTGTGTCAAGATATCACCCAAGACGAACATACGAGGGAGCGCTAAAATTCTAAACCAGGCGAGTACAAAACTGTTACGAGCTACCATACACGAAACTCGATCTGACCTCCACTACATAAATAATTGTGTTGAGATTATATCCAACGAACTTAAGACAGATTTATCAACATTTGATTTTAAAAATTGCATCGAAACATTAAATAAGCGCGAAATATCTAAATACAACGAATGCAAAAATAAACAAATAATAAAATATGAAAAACTATCAAAATCAAATGCTAATAATTTTATAAACACCGAGTGTAGGAACGGAACGCGCGCTACCATAGATAATACACTCTCATGCGCAGACCATAAACGCGCGGTGGTAAATCTGTCAAAACAATTATTGGATGAAAACACAGTTCAGGTTTTATCGAAAGGTTTAAATTTTGCTGTAACCCCACGAAGGATGCCGTATGAAGACATTATTTGCAACGTTGAGAATAGTCTTTTTAAAAACAACTTGACAAAGGAAGATTCGGAGGCTATACGCCAAGACATTTCGTCTATATTGCGTCAAAACAAAGTGCCGAAACCAAATCTCCCCAGACATCAATATATCGCTTTAAAGAACTTGCGATCAATGAAGGACTTAACAATTCTCCGTGCAGATAAAGGGAATGCGACAGTAGTAATGGATACGTCGGATTATAACAATAAAATTGAACAACTTTTATCGGATGTAAGTACGTACAAAATGGTCAAAACAGACCCGACCAACAAAATTTTAAAGGCTACTGGCTCTTTAATAAAGAATCACTCCGACAAGTTAAATCTAGACGTAGACCTACTCGTTCCATCGTGTGCAAAACCACCTAAATTGTATGGGTTACCAAAAATACACAAGCCAAATGCTCCACTACGTCCCATTGTGAGTCAGATTGACACGCCAACCTATAGACTGGCTCAGCACGTAGCTAAAGTGCTTTCACCACTCAGAGGAAACACTAGAGCATCTGTGAAGGATTCATACCAATTTGTCAGTGATATTAAACACCTACAATTAGCTGACAATGAAACAATGGTTAGTTTTGATGTCCAGTCACTTTTTACAAGTTTACCGTTACAAGACTGCATCAAAATTGTCTCTAAGAGGTTAGTAGAGAATAACATCCCTGTGGAATATGCAGAACTACTCCAACATTGCCTCACATCTGGCTATATGTTGTGGAATGATCAGTTCTATGTACAAGTTGAGGGGGTAGCGATGGGCTCACCTGTATCTCCCGTAGTCGCCGATATCTTCATGGAGGACTTCGAGGAGACAGCCCTGAACACAGCCCCGGTCTCACCAAGGTTTTACAAACGGTACGTAGATGATACTTTCACAATTTTACCATCTGATAAAGTAACTGCATTTTTAAATCACCTTAACTCCATTAACAACAAAATCCAATTTACTATGGAGTTAGAACACAATAAATCTCTTGCCTTCTTAGACGTTTTAGTCATCCGTAATCCTGATCAGTCTTTAAGCCACACTGTGTATCGAAAAAAGACCCATACAGATAAATACCTGAACGGTGAATCTCATCACCATCCAAAACAGTTAGCTACCGTGGGTAAATCTTTGTTTCAGAGAGCACAAGGAATCTGTGACGAGAAACACCTGGGCGCTGAGCTGCAACATGTCAAGCAAGTACTGCGCGACAACAAGCTCCAAATTCCACGCCGCCGTCACAGAAACCGAGTGAAACCAGCCACAGTCGAACGTGTCCCGGTTGTATTACCATATGTAAGAGGAGTCACCGACAAGATTGGCTACATCCTGAAGCGTGCTTCAATCAAAACTTATTTCAAGCCGCCTAAAAAGATTAGTCAATTTTTACCACCTGTCAAGTGCCATATACCTCTACAAGAACCAGGCGTATACAAGATTGATTGTGACTGTGGCCTCTCTTATATCGGCCAAACAAAAAGAAACGTAGGGACCCGCGTAAAAGAACATATAGCTGACGTAAAACACCGACGCTCTACGAAGTCTGCAGTTGCTGAACATTCAGAACAAGGCTCCAAGCATTACCTTAGATTTGACAAACCACAAATCCTTGCCAAAGAACACCGATTCCTACCTAGGATGATTCGCGAGGCTATTGAAATTAAAAAACATCCAAATTTCAATAGAGAAGATGGTTGGAAGCTTGCACAAGCCTGGGATCCAGTTATACATCTTATTAAATCGGACTCCAAAATACCAACTGCCAGACCTCAAGACACTGTGAGCTCTTTCTGCGTAGATCGGACCGTCATTAACAACTAATTTTTAAAAATGTATAATTAAAAAATGAAGGTAGATATTGTAACATTAACTTTTCGGACCACCAACACCTCAGTCCGCCCCGTGACCACGAAGTGCTGCAAAGCCTTCGAAACGTCGGGAGAAAATAATAATTAAAAAACCGCGATAAAATCCGCAAAATAGTTTTATTTCAATGTCTAACATTCGCGTAAATATAAGAAGTCATTATGCAATATTTCCAGTTCAAATAGGCAGTTTTATACGTTTCCTCAATCGGAAAAGAAATATGCTTCCTGAACGAGTATTACCTATTTTTGCCTCACAGTATGACATCGTTCATTTCAAACACATTTTAAATTCGCTTACGTCATTTTCTCTGAAGTGAAATACGCTGGAGAGCCTCGGATGTATTATGAGGACACTTATCGTCATTATATTTTTCATTCGTGAACAAGATAAATTAAGTACTTACATGTCTGTGACAGAACACGATTAATTTTGTTTGGAGCTTATTCTATTTTTGTGAAAAAGTTTCAGTGTTTATAAAATATGTTGTACCCTAAAAAAAAAGAGATTTCCAATTCAATTATAAGTACCTATATTTTCTATAGAGTAAAGCTTGTTTTATGTTCCAAGTTTTTCCAATCTATTTATTAGATAGATTTTGTTGTTGGTTAATGGTTTGGTAACCCAGAAGTTCATGATTTTAGTGCTCTGTGCATTGATGGCTCTGTGTCATCAAAATAGGTATTACTGTCAATTTTCGCTTACAGGAGTGACAGTAACGGGATAAGGGCGGTATGACATTGATTACCTGCCTACGTAGATACTGCGCTACCTTGAGTCCTATATCTAAATAATTCAATTAATATTATTCGTTTAAAAATGTATTGCCAGTACGTGTATACTCCAATTATGAGCGGGTCACTGAACTGATGAAACGAGTCATGCCTGCCCATAAACAGCAAGTTCATCTAGAACTTTGAATTACAAAGTCCCTGCGCTCGTCACCCCGAAGTAATTTGATGTTAAGCTTTATATTAATAACACTTTTACTAAAATTACTTTTTTCTAGTGCAAAAGTTTATTCATCATCTTATGCAAGCGAGGGTCTTGGTTTTGACAAAATAAACTTCTTGTCACAAATAACGAAAAACATAACTCAAACTTGTCTTACTGCATGAACATAATCACTCACCACAACTGCGAAACAAGACGTAGTTACGGGGCGCCTTGAATCACTTCCTCTACCGTCTGATCTGTTTCGCTAATTAGCAAACGGAGTTCCGGAATACATTCACTGGATGGAAATAGCATACTTAACAAAGGGTGGGTCGATTCCTATGTAGACTAGTACAAACAGCAAGCGGAAGGGATTAACCACACACACATTTGTCATTTTGCCAAGCTTGAGTTATCGCCTGCAAAGTATTCGAAAGATAAGTTTGAGGAACAATAAAGCTTAGCGGTTGTTTCGCTGCCAATGAAACAGTTCCGGGACAGATTCCCGGCTGAGACATTTACTTAGAAGTTAGAGCAGATGTTTGCACTAGTCGTTATCAGTTATGTATGTATAATAATAATAATACCACCCCTGCATTATAATACTGTCCCACTGCTGGGCACGGCCTCCTCTACTAATGAAGGTTTTAGGCCTACCAACTACCAACCCGCACTAGGCCAGCGTGGTGGGCTACGTATGTATAATTCAGGCTTAATACCCGGGGTAGAATTTTAAAATAGAATTTAGATTCAAAAGAGCTTCAGAGCTAGGCGCTATAACTATTCTTAAAGTTCTGTTGTTGAAAGTAATATAATCTGTGTCACCAAATATCGACGGAATGTTACAGCTTACTATTGCGATTTGCATGCAAAGCGATTTCCCTTGAGATCCAAACACTCTGTTTTTTTTATTCCTTTCTGTAAAGACGGCACCACATTCATATTTTTTTCAATATCGTAGGTGTTTAGAAGCAATGGAGGTTATTTAACATCATGGTAACCAATTTGCTTGGTGTTTGGCCTATGATCAGAAAAGTATAACAATAATTATAGTAGAGATACATTTTTATTATTATTGCAGGATACAACCGCTATGAAAGCCTGCCGCTCCGTAATTCAATCCTCAGGAGCGACATAAAAAGTTGTGTGCTTGCTACGTAATTTGTAGCCAATATGGCGATAAGCTCGCCCCATCCGATTTCATGATGTATTATGTCACGGACATACTTATTTCCGACCAAACATGTCCTAACTTCACTTTTTCTTACAAGAATAAAGGCTTATTAAAATAAGCGAACGTGTGAATTTACAAAACACCGCTATCGATATTTTTGTGTATTCGCTTTTTGTCTTACAAATTTTATTATAGATAAACTTATTAGTAAAGTGATTTCAGGATTCTACATGAAAATACCAGACAAAGAAAATAGATATGAACAATTTACACGTTGCAAATTCAGCCCAAATAAGCCGTCCGCGAGGACAAATAATTGTTGTCAGCGGTTGATATTACCTACAGATTGTTTATACCCATTTATACCATAACAATGCTAACATATTTTTAACTGATTTTTCTCTACAATTATTATTACGTAACGCGGGAAAAACAAAAAATAAGAGATAAATGAATGAATCTCATTGCGCGTTTAAGTTAAAATGTGATTTTCGACTGAGCGGATTAACGGTAATCGGCTAAGAGTTCAGAGTACACTGTAAGTATTAAGAAAAGCTGGTAGGTTGCACGATGCACAGCGTACTTTATAAATTACGAGATTGTTTTACGCGATGTGTTGAATATTAACCATACCAGCCCTGTATTATGTACTGCCCACTGCTGAGCACGGGCCTCCGCTACAAATGACAGGGTTTAGGCCTTAGTCCACCACGCTGGCCTAGTGCGGGTTGGCACTAGGCTTGAATATTTACTTTTAAAATATTTTATGTGGAATATTTTAAGGGCAATAAGACGCTGTCTACTATTTACGTATGGAAAATTGAAATATTTTAATTATTACTGTATTTAACTAGTACCTAAATACTAAGCAACCCCACAGATATACACAACTATACTGCAGCATTAATTACCATAAAACTTATTTGTAGATTTGCTGGCTCGCGTTCTGTTACCGTTAAAAGCGAGATTCACTGTGTATTGATTACCTCTCTATTTAGAACCGAATTGAAACTAACCCGATATTTTTGCGTTCAGACGCGGCAACGGCGATAAAGAAGAAATACTGCTGTCGATGTAACTGAAGTGTACTTCAAATCGGCATTCCGTAGCTAACAACCGCACCGATGATGGCAATACAGAGTAAGTATTTAATAAAAATATGTTACCTACCTGTTAGTAAAACCAGAAACATATTTTTTAGTTTTAAATCATGTATAGAAGATATTTAGATCACAGAATTGTATTTTGATGCACTAATTTATCCGTAAATATATTATAGGAATACCCTGAGGTATTGCTATAATATATGTACAGATAGCTACACATATAAAAATATACTTTCTCAATACCTACTTCGATACACCTAAAATGCAAATTTAGAACTTATTTAACAAAAAAAACTTTTTAACAAAAAATAGCACCGACTTCAAAAACCACTATAATTTAAAAAATAACTTGTACTTACTTTGCTTATGGGTTTTAAGAAAATTTAAATAATATCAATATTATATACACTGCCATACGTGTAATTATATTTATGAACAATAAATAAATCTTCGCAGTCGGTGCCTGATTTTTCGTACTAATTTGACACTTAACTAGTATTTTTATTTAATTCTTTACTAAATAAGTATCTAGTTCAAATTACAATTTAATTTGTGTAGGTATTATAAGGATATTTTTATATATACATATATTAGCGTAGGCAGCTCTCGTATGACGCGTTGTTTTACACTTGTTCGATTTTTTATTTATGACTGGCACCGACTTATACACAAAAATGTATTTTATAAGCATGTCTGCAAATTTTCAACAAAGTATTCACGAACACAACTTCAACATTGTGACTAGATATGCAATCTTTCATTTTGGTGGCATTGTGAAAATACTGGGTGTTGTGTTATTCGTAAATTATTCAGCAAAAACATTTTTTGGATGGAATAGGCTTTCCCGCTTGAAATTTACGGCAAATGTTAAATCTAAAGATAAGAATCGTTGACCTTCTGCTAAATCTCATTTGAATATTTTGTGAATGTTTTCATTTCTCTGTCTGGAAAGTTTATGGTAAATGTTGTTGTTTTTTGATTCATTAATATATTTCTTTTGTTCAAATTATGCTAATGAAGACGTCGAATTTTATAAATAAAATGACTATAAGTGATTGCGTTTTGCGACCACGTTGTCCCACATTGATAGATGAAAATATTGTAATTTATCATTTCATTTGCACTTTAGACTGACTAAACCATTGATTTGCTTACACACATATAAATAAATATAATACAAAAATGATTTACCCACTGCAAATTGTGGTAGAAACAGTACTAGCTCAGTATGTACATTATTGAAACACAACACTTGATTTAAAGTCCTAATGACAAAATACAAAACTAATATTCTATATTCTTCATGTGCAGGACGGATATGGCTGCGGTCCGGCGCAGTGGTGCTCGTGATGCCGGCGGTGACGTACGCACGAGTGGCCGGCAAGATGGGCGGCTACTCCAACAAGATGGGAGGTCGGTTGCGTCTCCATTTATACTCGCAGCTAACTTAACACTCAACTCACTCGCAACTACCCTTAAAGTCTACTCATACGCTAAGTGGAGCGATAAGCAAGTTACTAGTTTCCACTGCTCATAAATTTTGATAGAAATCCCAAAATGTTTAGTCATTTAACAAAGTGTACTTTAAACGTTTACGAAAGTTGTTACACAATTTCGTACTTTGTCTAACAATCTGATAGATATTTGAAACTGGTTCCGCTGAACAAAGTTTTTGTAAAACACGTTCATTTGTAAATATTTCTTTGGGGAAAAGCTACTGCTTTAAGCATACGGTATAATTGAATTGTGTGGGAGTGTTTACCTTTCCGCTCCTAATTCAATTTATAATACAACGTCTTATAAGAAAACTCTTGGGCGCTGTAGAGCATAAAGCCCTTCGGCTATTCTTATACGTACCGACGGTTACATAATTTTAATACCTGTTTAATAAAACAACTTACGTGCAACGTTTGAGAAATATGTTAAATTGCAATGCAATGCAATCAACCCTGTATTATATACTGCCCACTGCTGAGCACGGGCCTCCTCTACTACTGAGAGGGGTTAGACCTTAGTCCACCACGCTGGCCTTAGAAATATGTTAAATTACAATTCGAAAAACTAGAAATTTGTATATTATTTTTTATATGTTGTAAGAAAAGTCATTACATTCCATGCGCACAAATAACTTTACACTAACAATTAACAAATAACTATATATACATTATTCTTTTTTTATATTATACAAGAAAAACTAAATATATTACTTAACAAAAAGCCATTGTCCCCCGTAGAACATAAAGTTCATAGTGTTTTATAGTATTATTTTTATATTCGATGGATATTATGTATCATGTGTATATAATTGTATTTATATTAGAACGATTTAATTGTTAGATCTCAACTTAGATCTATATTAGAGGATCGCACCAAGATTTATTATCAAACTCTCATACCCAAGTAAAATAGCAATTCCAAACCTCAATATTAATTGGGTTTAGGATTATCGGATTACAAAGTTCCTATGCGTCGACAAATATCTAACTAATTTCTGATTGTTCACATATTATAAAATGTATTCAGTGATGAGGAAATTCTGGTCATCATAAATAAAAATACTTACAAATTAAATTAAAAATCACTTGAATTAAAGTGAAATAAACAGTAAAGGCAAATATAAATATTCCAAGATGTAAAAGGTAACGTTAATAAATTATCTTAAAGCTCTTTTATTCATGAATTGTCATTGCTTCCTAGCGAGTGTATTAAGTACTAGACTTTTGCACGCGGATCCGCCCGCGTGAAGGAGTTTTTCCGGGATAAAGTCCCGCTTTACATTTTCCTGGAATAAAAAGTAGCCTATGTTACTCGCTGATAATGTAGCTTCATGTTAGTGAAAGATTTTTATAATCAGTCCAGCAGTTTTTGAGTTTATTCATTACAAACATACAAATATACAATTCTTTCCTCTTTATAATATTAATGTAGATGTACTCACAAGAAATTTAATGGAAGTATCGACTCTATACACATACACAGCAAGGTCTACTATCAAATTAATAAGCTAAGGCGCTTGGAAAGCGCAAAGTGTATTTGAGTTTGAGAAACACGACTCCCGAGCCAAACATAATTTACGGATCAAGTATTCCTGTCGTTCTTTAAACTATTAACACAAACAATATCGGCGGAACAATGGCAAATTGGTTTATTGTTGAATACCTAGATGTTACTGAAATGCAATTCAGTATTTCAGATCTTGATTATGTATATAATAGTTCTAAGTTCTACTTCTGCCGTTCTTCTAAAAAAACGTTTAACGTTGCGTATATTTTCAATATAAAACATAGACTACATTATGTTATTCCAAAACAAGGTCTTTGTGTGCCAAATATCCAAATCCGTCCAGCGATTTCTGCGTTTATTTTTACAAACATTTAAAAATCTTCACGAACACTCAGATTAACTATTAGTAAGATGGTTAAATTGGTTACTAATGTATTCACTCATACGCTGCGTATATTGTCTATATAGTAGGTATATATCCACGAATATTATATTATGAATTATTAATTACATTACACTTTAAAAGTTAAGTCGTAACGTTGAATATTCAAATTCCACTGCTAACTACGAGTATATACTATGAAAGTTTACAAACAAATTGAAGTTACCATTCTTTAGATATATAATATTTGCAAGTCCTGAAATTATTTGTCATCCTTTCATAAAAACCTATAAAATGAACAAAAACGTCCACACGCGTTATATACGAGTATTAGTTCTAAGTACTGCGTCGAAGGTGGCCGTCTATCTCTGACGCAAGTCGCAACACATTTATTTTTTATAGTATTTCGGTATATCTCGGGGTGATGGTACATAAAAGTGGTGATAACATGTCACTAAGACGTAGACGTGAATGTGCAGATGAAAGCGCTTTTTGAGCCAGCTTCCAACGGTTCTCCATCCTCTTTTCTTTATTTTCCATTAAGGCGGGTAAACAGCACGATGCCTTCCCTATGTAACATGAACTCGTGCATTACTCGAAATGTGAACGCCTGCGATTTAACAACGCTAGCTGGAAATAATTAAAACAACGCGCTCAATTAACTTGCATGATATTTATTATGTGGAAAACGAGCCAAAGCTCATTTAAGTTTTGCAAATTTTATAGTAACTAATGAAATGGCAATATGATGCTCTAATTTAAATGGCCATTATTACGAGCGTATAGTATTTTAATGAATCAGTTCAGAGTTTCGTGTTTAGTGTTGTATGTATGTTTAATGTGGGGACGTATGGAGTCACACAGACGGGTTCAGTTCGCCTTATTGGAATTATTTCACCCTTAGTCCCAGTTTTGGTAGCGCTGCCACTTCCACTTTGGGTCGGCCCGCTTCGGTATCATGCCCAGAGGCCGCATTCACCATAGGGAGTTTCGGCTGTGGCTTAGCTAGACCTTAAAGGCATCGTGGGTCCCGTCCAGGTGTGCACCTTACTGGTTGCTGATCTCTGCCTTCCACTGAGGTTACCACCATTTTGACTTTGATTGATCGTTGCGGCTGGAGCCAACAGGGGAGCTGTGCTCAGCCTGTGCATTAAAAACCGCACAAGCTGGCAGGCCTTGTCTGCCCACATACACTCCCACGTCCCAGGCGGCGTCCCCTAGTTGGATACAGCATCGCTTGCCTTACCTTGGCTATTAGTAACAGTTTCCACCCTAGAGCACTGGTTTCACTGGTGCTCCTGCAGTCTGTCTTTACAAACCTCTTGGTTAACCTACTGAACCTGTAGTCCATGCGTTAATTTTTAACAAACACAGAAACATCTTTATAAGCTTTCACATTAACTATATTAGTAGTTAACGTAGTTCAACCCGTTTTGTTGCACAAATAACTTGGTGATCTTATGAACAAAAAGTGTAATATTCAATGCAAAGCTTTATTTTAAAACAAAATTATTCGGTCCGCTCTCCTCTAACTCTAACTGTCGGCTCGTAATATAAAAAAATCTAAATTAAATCGCGTCATCTTTCCCAACAAGTTATTCTGACCAGCAAGTATTTAAATATAAGTCCGATGTGGTGAACATTACACTGTTTTGCGAACATTTACAAAAAGGTACGAAACGAGCGGCTATTTGCAACTTATCGGCCGTATTCAAGTGTGGGCTATATGGTTTCTGAGATATTTTATATTAAGTGGGTTTAACAAATTATACTTATGGATATTATAGTCAACAGAAACTTCAGAATTTCATCTTAATTTTGCATTGTTCTGGTTACTTGAGCCGCTGCAATATACTTAGGTATAACTTAAAGTAGATACCAGTATACCAGATACGACACAATCGTCATTTTACTTTGAAATTCAAATGGCGTGTAACCAGTTGAATTATCTGGTGTCTGACTTTATTAACAACTTTGCAAGACACGCAATCTATAGGCTCAAAAGTCTGATTTAGAGAATTACGAAAATGGATGGAATGAATGTCTTGTCATTATTTTATATTTATGAAGTCTATAACTTTGTGGCATGACTAAAGAGATTGCAAATTAGTTCACACAAGTTCTTAAATAAATTACCTTGTTTTGTACAATAGAATAGTTCGTTATGTATCCTTTTTAATATATCATTGTTTATACAACTGCTGGTAAGAGGAAAAATGAGATTATAAAACCCAAACATCTATCTGTGTGTAACGTAAGACTTTTTGGTGACTCCGACTACCCGAAAAGTAGCTAGGTCTAGCAACAAATATTACAGCATTCTAGTCTTTTATTTACCACTATCCAAATGTGTCGTTTCTTAGCCAACCTTCAGATAAGGACAATCAATTTTTATACCAGTAAAATTTTAGAAAACCTCATGTCACATAATTTCTACTCAATAGGCTTACCAAAACAACATCCTATAAATAAATAATCTCCGCGAACTTAACACCGATTACATTGATTGGTTAGAATTCTGTCTATTCCTTCTTTTACAGGCGTGAGCCTATATTGTTAATCTTGTCCATATTATCAGAGTGTTTATTGGGAAATTGCACACGTGAATTATAAAGTTATCCCTCAGGCACTGCTCTACATTCCGATGATAATTCGATATATGGGCTGCAGCTGCGCATACTTCTCGATTTATATAATACTATAATATCGGATTATACGCGGTTAAAATACAGCAAATAGCAATTTCTTATCCGTACTATTTCTTCGTAGCTGAGAAGAATCTATAAAAGTTTTATTTCATAAAAGCGGTACAAATTACCTCATTGCTTGCATTGCTATTTTTCTACAAATATAGTTAATGCAGAAATTCCCAGCGGACGAAGTCTCGTATTCGAGAGACCTACCACCTTCACTGATTTTACGGCTCAAAGATACTCGGGAGTATAACATCATCCGAGCTTGTATTGGACCGAGTCCCTAACACTATGTTCACCCTACATCGGCATGCCAACCAAAACCCGCGGTGGCCTTCTTCAGCGCATACAGGATGGCCCCGGGGTATCTTGTTGCACGAAGATAGCTGCACGGAACCGCCCCTGCGCAATGCCGCATAACGGCCCCTCTCTAAGTGCTAATGCTATGCAATGCAATGCTAAAACATAAACGTGAAGACTGTTTTCATTTTGCTGTATGTGGTGTACAATAAAGTGTTTTCATTCATTAATTTAAACATGTTTGTGTTTAAACTTAAGACTCTACTGTACAGTCAGTAGCATAAATATCTGTACAAATTCAAAATTTCAAATCGCCTATATACGCGTTAAGTTAAATTAAAACATTTTTTTTCTTCGTTTGAAGTAAAGTAAATCTCTTTTATTTTATTTTTGTGAAGAGAAAAAAAAGATTAGTAAGAACACAAAAGTATGTAGGCAATTTGAAATTTTGATTTGTTCATCTACTTATGCTGCTGACTGTACATATATTATTTTTGTATCGTCCTATATGGACGTGGCAACTTAGCTATTGCATATCATATGGTACCATAGGTCAGAAGCTTTACTAAAAACCGAAAAAATACAGTTCTAATCAGCATTCCTTTTTTATAGTCAGCTACACACCCACGCCTCCTCCGACAATGTGGGTGTTTATGAGCAGTGATATCATTCGGTGGCTCATTCGCTAGTTTGTTGACCCCCAACATAGTAAAAATTTACTCTTGTTTAGTTTAATGAAAACCTTTTTATACGGAAAGTTTATAGCCTTTGTGTTTTTTCGTATTAATTAAATACTGGACATAATGAGACTTACCATCTTATGTCTCAGGATGACGAGCGCAGTGGAATGCCACACAGTATTTTGTAACTCAAGGTGCTGGATGGTGTTGCTACTGTTTATGGGTGGTCGTATCGCTTACCATCAGGCGAACGGCATGCTCGTCTCGTCGTTCAATGCAATAAAAAAAAAAAAAAAAAACTTCATCGCGCTTGAAATATTGTGCATATTACTCAAAATCTGTACACCTGATTATGAATTTATAATATTTAATAATTTACTAAAAATATTTTCCACAGGAAAATCTACAAGCGGTATAAACGAAGAGATCATATGGATAAGTATAAGCATGGCGATAGCGATTGCAGTGCTCATCGCCATCGCGCTCTGCTACATCCTGAAGGAGAAGTGCACCAAACGCCAGTCGTACAGGGAGCAGTCATGACGATACAAGGAGGAGTTTGCGAGGCACGCGCTCGCAGACTCCCTCAGCGACCTGGACCTTGACCTGCCCGCGTACACACTCTACCCACAATACTCCCCAGACGGCAAGGAATACTTCTACAATTTCCACCGCTTCTCATACATAAGGGATAGTTTTAAACTACCCCCAAAGGATTACCCAGTAAAAGTAAAAGAAGACATTTACATCAACGCGTGATCGAATAGGCGCAAACAGGTCAAATTATTTTGTATGTGTCGATGAGTATCGATTTAATATTATTACCTATATAATTAATTATATACATTTTAATATCAAAAGACATCAAGTGTGAATTAATTAAACGTAATTAAATCTAATTCATCCAAAATAAATAGTCTTGTTGACATTCTCAAATGAACATAATTGTAAACGAAGATATTAAGTCATAAAGACAATGGAATTGAAATCCACTTGACTGTGATAGAATGTCTTGGCGTGTCGCACTAATCTAAGCAAGTTTATTTAACTAACTTAGCTAAGATTTAAAAAGCTTAAAAATCTGGCTTATTCGCCACATTTGCTATAAATAATAAATAATAAACATTGTAATAATACAGTAATAATACAGTACACCAATTATCGCAGTTTCTATCTTTAATCAACTGGCATCAATATAATAGTATTCGTAATGTAAATCATAGAATGTTGGATCTTGTTATTTCTAATCTTATTTGTGTCGTTACACGTGATAACCCTATATCGTTGCCGGAGGACGCTCATCACCCTGCTCTATGTAATAAAGTGGAAATTGGTCTAAGTGAGCGGTTTTTGCATCCACCACCGCGGACAGTCAGGAGTTTTCATCTGGCTGATTATGACGCAATCAATGCGCAGTTGGGCGAGTGTAACTGGGAACAATTGCTAACTGGCGAGGATATAGATACGGCCGTGAAGAACTTCTATTCAGTCATAAATAGTATCATTGATTTATTTGTTCCATCAAAATTTGTAAATGAATACCGTGGATATCCTCAATGGTATTCACGCTCTTTAATCAGATTAATAAAAAGAAAGTTAATTATTCACAAAAAATGGAAAACCTATAACAGGCAGAGTGATTATGACAAATTTAGTGAAATAAGGCATTTAATCAAACTCAAACAAAGATCATGTTATAAATCATTTATAGAAAAATCGGAAGCTAGTATTCAATCATGTCCAAAAAAATTTTGGTCCTTCATTAAATCTAAGAAAAGAAGCAATAACATTCCAGACACAATGTACCTAGATAATCAAATGGGTTCTGATGGCCAAAGTATAGCAAATCTATTTAACTCATTTTTTCACTCAGTATTTGAACCAAATAACATTCCACAATTTACTAGCCGACTTTGCGAAAATCAAATCAATATTACTTCAGTTGAGTTTGGTACCTCCCAAATTGAAAAATATTTATCCCAACTGGATGTAAATAAGGGTAGTGGTCCTGATGGATTGCATCCACTATTTATGAAACTATGTAGTAAGCAATTGTCAATCCCCTTATCGAGACTATTCGAAATGTCTTTTCATCAAAAAGTATTACCTGACGTATGGAAGCAAAGCCTTATCACTCCAATTTATAAAAGTGGGGATAAACACGACATAAAAAATTACAGAGGTATATCTAAACTTTCAGTAATTCCTAAAATGTTCGAAAAAATGGTATATGACGTTTTATTCCCACTTTTAAGACCTATATTGATACCTCAACAACATGGATTTGTGTCTAAGCGCTCAACTGAGTCTAATCTCTGCGAGTTCACGGACAGAGTCTTACGCGCTCTTGAGCAGGGATTTCAGGTTGATGTCGTGTACACCGATTACTCGAAAGCATTCGATAAAATTTCTCATTATTTACTAATTAAAAAGCTTGAGAGTATCGGTGTGCGCGGCGACCTCCTGAGATGGCTGGAATCTTACCTGCGGAATAGAACACAGGCGGTTGCGGTCAAAGGGTATACTTCTAGTTTTGTTCCCATCACATCCGGCGTGCCCCAGGGATCTCACCTCGGTCCACTACTTTTTAATGTGTTTATTAATGATGTAATTAATTACATTCATAACTCTGATATATTACTATATGCTGATGACACAAAATTTTTTAAAGTAATTGAGAATTATTCGGACTGTATTTGTTTACAAAATGATTAAATTATTTTAAGTGAATATTGTTTAAGAAATAACTTGTATCTAAATGTTGAAAAATGCTGTATAATTTCTTTTTCTCGTAAAAAAAATACAATTTCATATAAATATAAAATATATGATAAACCTTTGAAACGTGTAACCGAGGTGAGAGACTTGGGCGTACATTTAGACAGTAGGCTTTTATTCGACAAACATATTGAGAAAATCACAGACAAAGCATATAAGATGCTAGGTTTTATCTTTCGCCTAACTAATGATTTCACTCATGAAAAGACTCTAATTATGCTTTATAATTCCCTAGTCAGATCTCAGCTAGAGTATGCCTCGACAATTTGGAATCCCCAGTATGATATTTACAGTCATGCAATTGAAAAAATTCAGAATAAATTTGTTAAAAGACTAACATATAAATTTAAATCACATAATATCAGAATCGTATCCCTAGAAAGTCGTAGAGAACAAAGAGACCAAATATTATTGTATAAAATTATAAACAATCAACTTGATTCACCTTATTTATTGAGTAATATCTATCTTAATTGTCCACGTATTAATACCCGTCATAAACCTACCTTTTTCATCCCAAAATGTAGAACTAATTACTGTAAGAATCGTTTCATTCCAAGAGCATGTCACATTCATAATAGAGTGTACAATCATATTGATGTATTCAGTAAAACGAAAACAACTTATATCAATTCCTTAAAAGCAATTAAGTGTTCTTCTCAATAGATTTTTTACATGTATTTTGTTAATAGTTATTTTTATGCCACTTATAATAAGGTTCACTCCACAAACCTGTATTATTTAATAGTGAAAACTTTATTGGCTTTTTATATTATTTATTTGAATAAGACACAATGTTGTATTGTATGCTGTATGTTTTCCTATGAGAATAAATAAATAAATAAATATTAACCCTGTCTCTTAAACTAGGATAAGCCTGTATCTTAAGGGACAGTGTTCAGCTCAAGACTTATCATTATTTAGTACTGCAAATACCATTAAATGTCTGTGATCTTTTCCTTTCAAATATTTTAATATTGCCATGCATTATAAAGGACTTTGGTGTGTTCAAAATATGCCAACTAACAATCTCTGTCGTTATTAATAAAATTATCGAAATACAACAGTACATTATCGCATGAATTTATTATCATCACATCGTTTAATATAAGTAGCCTAGCTTACAGTTGTATGTAATGATTGTAATTATATTTATTTGTATTATACTAATTATTGTATTCTTACGGAATGCAGGAATTTTATATAGAAAATGTAAATAATTTATTGTATAAATTAAAGTGTTAAAATGTGCTAGGTGTACAGAATGTGCTCTGGTAGTAAATGTATATGTGTAACGTAAAAAAATATTATATAAACGAATATTACACGGTAATAATGTAATTTAACAAGTAAAGACCAAAAATTATAGTTAATCAGACATTTCATGTGATTATTCATTTTTTTAGACGGAAATAAAATTACGGTCAAAAAATGCATTTAATTTAATTCAAATAGTTATGATACCAGTAGCTATAAATTGGGGTGAAATATGGATAACCAATACTATGATATGGGATATCCATACTATAGATATGCGTTCGTGAAGCATTATTTATTTCAGACCATTTCACCATACCTACTACGTATTAAAGTACTACGCTAAACCTTATTTGGTGAGGTAGGCATGGCGTAACTAGAGTAATTTTCAAAGGAGGGCCAGTATCCTAGACTAAAAAAATTAAATGAATTCTGTATAGGTACTTGCAGTTTTGATAGTTTGTGTCGTTTTACTTTATAGTAGTAGGTAGAAGGGTGCTTCAAAATCCATTATATGGGCACCACGCGATTCTGGAGTGTGGATAGACCACCCGGCACCCCTCCTATATACGCCTATGAAGTAGGTACCTATATTATTATTTGATATTTATTATGATTAGGAAGTCATTAGATGCAGACCGCATCCAAAAAATCGGCTTGAAAATTGTAGACGTAGGTAGACATAGGTATTCAACAGTTGACATCCTATGGTTGATGATAATAAGTACTACAGAATACTGAATAGTACTACGTGCTAATACTATAAAGTTGTTCAATGAAGAACCAAAATCTGCGACATATGTTTTTTATGGCATTGAATGACGAGACCAGCATGCCTTTCGCCTGATGGTAAGCGATACGACCACCCATAAACAGTAGCAACACCATCCAGCACCTTGAGTTACTAAGTACTGTGTGGCATTCCATTGCGCTCGTCATCCTGAGACATAAGATGTTAAGTCTCACTATGTCCTATAGTTACACTGGCTACAATGTCCTTCAAACCGAAACATAACAGTGCATGCTCACTGCTGCTTGGCGGTAGAAATAGACATTGCGGGGGTACCCACCCAGACGGACTCTTACATATGAGAGACCTACCACCAGTAACATAGCTCTATTGGTCGCTTAACTACGAGCTATTTCATTAATGAAGAATAACGAAGGCTAATTTAATTGTTGCAATAACATTTAATCTTCATTAAAACTAGTCTGGAACACGTCGAGCCATGTGTTCTTTAACTTTCATTACTGTTAATTTCAATTCTAACGAACTATAAAATAAGTTAAACTTAGTCCACTTTTATACCTCGTAAACTATTTTATTTTAATTATTTGTTAATCTATTACTATAGTATTATATTGTATGTATGTATGTCTATTGGGGACGTATGCAGTCGCACAGACGGGTGATCAGTCCACTTCCTTGGAACTATTTCACCCTTAGTCCCAGTTTGGGTGGCGCTGCCACTTTCGCTTTGGTTCGGTTCGCTTCGCAGGTATCATTCCCAGGGGCCGCATTCACCATAGGGAGTTTCGGCTGCGGCACAGCTAGACCTTGGAGGCATCGTGGCTCCCTTCCAGGTTGCCGATCTCTGCCCAGCACCGCCTTCCACTGAGGGTCCCGCCACTTTGACCTTGATTGATCATTGCAGCAGGAGCCAACAGGGGGGCAGCGCTCAGCCTATGCGGTGAGGGCCACACAGGCTGCCAGGCCCAGTCTGCCCACATACTCTCCCACCCCCCAGGCGGCGTCCCCCAGTCTGACATAGCGTCGCTCACCTTTCCTTGGCTATTCGTGACAGTCTCTGTGGCGGCATAATTGGCAACAATGCCACCTATCAACATGGCTGGGAACTGCTACAGTAAATTGTCTACTAGATGACCGGGTATCGACGATTAGCAGATGACGCCCAAAATCTACACCAGATGGCATTGCACGATCCAGAATTGCGATAGCAATATTCGCGCGAAGCGCGGTATATATACTCACCTCCGAGTAGGAACCATCGGAGGGGCCGCGGCCGGTCAAGCGCAACATCTGCTTGACTGGGAATCTTCCCCTTCCATAGAGGAACGCATCCATCTGTTCCTCTACAGCGGCGACGCCCTTTAGCCGCTAAAATCTCCACCCTGAAGCACTGGTTTTACTGGTGCTCCTGCAGTATGCCCCCTTCTACTCTTACAAACCTTTTTGTTGCCCTACTGCACCTAATCATGTCTCCTAGCTTTACCTCTTGGAGTTGTGCTACTTCCAGTCTGTCTGTTCCCAGTATCTCCCATCTTGGCAGAGAGTACATTGGGCACTCTGCCAGAAAGTGGATGCTGGTCTCTTCTTCTCCACATTCTGGACACGAGGCGTCTTGGGTCTTACCCATTATTTTTAGGTGCCTGTTCAGCGTGCCATGTCCGGTCATGACTCTTATTATTGTTCTTATGTCCTCCTTCCTGAATTGGAGTAGGCTTTTGGTTTTCTTGTAATCCAGAGTCTTGATGAAGACTTTAGATTGACGGCAGCCCTTCATGTCTCTCCATCTAATATTTGTCTCCGTAACTATCTTCCTGCTGATTACTCCTTTCGTGACTTTTGCCGGTATGGGCAGACACGGCTCCGGTCCTATGAATGTTTCATCAGCTCCATCTCTCGCTTATAGTAGTAGTTAGTATTATGTTGCTAGAGGTAGTTAGGGCGCTAATATTTATCTGTCGACTAGCTTAATCGTATGGTCAGCTGCTACTTAACAAGGTGGTCTAAAATAAAAGTAATTTCCACCCAAGTTTATATGTTAGTATCTCAGATTTTCATCGTTTCTATTTAGTATCCTCGGTCTAGGCCGGATTGGAACTAAATTGATAGCTAGGCCAATACAAACCTAATCGAAAATGCCCACTTTGGAAACGAATGTTTTCAGAAACGGAACCGGTTTTTTAATTTCATTTATAATCCACTCGGCAGTTTTAAATCCACTTTTCATTTTTTCTGAAGGATACTCCACCCAGGCTAAGCCAACTTTTCTTTACTTTGGAGTCTCAAGTGCTCTTTTATGTGAGGATAGATGCCGTTAGAAATTACAAAGATTTTTTTTTTATCACTAATGATGTAGTTTTATTGCAAATGTAACAATTCAACCTTAAAATATAGTTTTAGTTTATTAATATATTTTTCTTATGATTAACTACATACCCTTCTGTTTTCTTTTTTGGGGTACATTTCTCAGAAGTTAGTTTAACTTTAAGTAATTAGACTTTTCAATTAAATTCGTTATTCTAACAATAATAACATAATAATACCAGCCCTTTTTTTAACACGGAGATATCCTTTTACGGATTTTTGCCGGACTCACCGGTTTAAACCGTCCTATCGACTAAAACCCCGCCATTCTACTCTCTCTCCCTTATATCGAAGTTCGCGGGGTGCGCATGTGCATGCAACCGCAACCCTCGCAGGAGTCGGCTCTTGGACAGAGCCTCTCGCCGTCCAAGGAATAAGGCCTCGGTTGGATCACGGCCGTGCATGGGCGCAGCAAGCCAGCCTCTTTGGCATTATTTGCCCGGTAGCGGGTCACCCGCCCGCCACCTACTGACCCGCTTAGGGAGAGCCCTGTATCATATAATGTCCCACTGCTGGCCAGGGGCCTGCTCTACTAGTCCACCGTGCTGGACTGATTTCACATACCTTCGAAATTCTTATGTAGAACTTATGATTATATAATAATGCAGCTATAATTCACAAAAAATACACACATAACTTTTTAATAGTCAGAGGTGCATGCCCTTAGACTTTGAACATGCGGACCTTCGTCTCGGCAGTCCATTCCACTCACAACCAGGCTATCACCGCTATTTCTAAAAATAATTGGACTATTTATCGTTCGTATTCGTTCCTGGTATTCAATACTGTCGAACTATACATACATACTATCACGACTCTGTCCCATAGGGGTAGGCAGAGACTATAGATTGCCATTTCCAGATTATGAACTGTCGAACTATGTTATTTGTATTCCTCGTCCTAAGGGCATCTATCCTCCATGCATATATGGGCATGTATACTTTTGGATAGGAAGAGTACCATTGTAACTATTAGTAACTTTGTACACAAAATATTTTATCAGATATTAATACTTATATCGTATCTACGGTTTATTTAAACACTTTATATACCTCGAATAGAGACCTTAGCTCTGCAATTTTACTTCCCGCGTATAATATGGTTACTGCATTTCGTTAACATAGTTTTGCAACTCGCTTTAAAGCATACGTAAACGAGTCATCACACATCAGACTACATCGTAAGGATTTTATGTTTAACATATAAAATGTTCTTTTTTTAATCGGCAGAGTTACAGTGTGACAAGTTGTGACCACGGTATGGATGGAACAGATCCACAGGGACAGTATCCATTGCCCAAAAAAACCCGACGAGTTGTTTTGATATTGCGTTTCATAAGATCGTATTACGTAAGTATTGCGTTGCTGTCTGACCACATATTTGATACTCCTCTCTATAATCTTGATGTTTCCTTATATGTCTGCAAAGTACCTTGCCTGTTGCCATACTTCCTCCCGTTTCCACAAAATCATAGGAGTTCATTAGCATTGATGATCTCTCATCACCAGGTGCTCTCTTGCTCATCAGTTTATTTATGCGCAAAAAGTATGTACAGTCAGCCACATAAGTAGCTGAACAAATTCAAATTTTCAATTCGCTTATACGCGTTCAGTTCAATTAAAACATTTTTTTCTTTGTGTGAAGTAAAGTAAATCCCTTTTATTTAATTTTTGTGAAAAGAAAACGAAAACTTGTAAGAACACAAAAGTATAGTGGCGATTTGAAGTTTTGAATTTGTTCAGCTACTTGTGTGGCTGACTGTACTTATCTACTACGGAGACTATGATTCCTGAATTGTATTTTTAAAAGATTTTGTCTCATTAGATACATAAAAAACAAGAAAGTAAACAATAACCTTAAGTACCTACAAAGCTAAATTAGTATAGTTACTAGGTATAAAGACTGTATTGCCACTCCCGGGCAATTCTCCGTAAAGCAAGGTTTTGGTATAATTTACCTGGTTCATTTTTTTTTTCTATATTTGCATGATTTGCTTTATTCATATTAAAAACGTTACTAAAAGAAATATAATGATAGTGAAGGCACTTAAATCGATTCACTAGGTGAGGAGATATAGCTCATTGTTTTTTTTTATTACCAGCTTAATGAGATGACGACAGATAAATGAAAAAAAGATACATGTAAATTAGAAAACCATGAAAAAATAAGTACAAAGCCATGTTTTAATCATCTTTAATCAATAAATTATAATTAGTTATCACAAATTATTAATATTATTAATTATAATAACTTACTTGTCTTTGTTTTAATTTTAAAATTAGCATTAAATGTAATCCTGCTTATAGAAGTCATAACTTCAACATCATTTTTCCTTCTGTTCAATAACATAACTAATAAAATCAATAAGTTTATCATAACGTTATGAAATCAAATTAAAATTTGTAATTAATAAAAATGAAGCTTAATTTATTGAGCATTATAATTCTTTTATGTTTCTATTTTAATACTTACTCATGATCACTTCTAAATATGTTTTACAAAATAAGGTATTATTAAACCTTATCATCACAATTAAATAGGAATTATTAATCAGTTCGAGGTTATTAGATAACTTTTTTAAGTAAAAATATAAAAATAATTATTAATATAATCAGTTAGAAATTCTGGCGGCAATAAAATTTTAATATTCATACAATTAAAAAATATTCAGATCATCACTGTCAGAATCGCCTCCCCAAAAACGAATATTCATTAAATTCTCAAACGTATCATCATTATAATTTTGCGACTCTGGTTCATCTGTCAAAGCATTCTCTTTTATATCAATTTTATTCTGGCTGGCTTGTTCTAATTTCAATGAATTATCTGTGAAGGTGATATTAGCAGGTTTGACCACAATATCAGACATTATTTTAACACAATTTTTATTTGATTTTGGTTCCAGTTGAGGTGCAGAATCATTAAGTGTGGTTTCTTTCAGAATATTCGGCCAATCTTCTTTTCTTAAGAAGCTAATTTCTTTTGTAGATTCCACTAATGGTACAACAGCAACGGTAGTATAACTAGGAGGCAGTGAATAAAAACCTAGATGCTTTCCATGAGGACATAAACTAGTTTCATCAACACAAGAATTTTCGCAACAGCTCAACTTTCGAACAGCAATAATATTTGAATCAAATGTCCACACGATTTGATGCATTTTCATGCATCCAGGGAAACCATTAACCTTTTGTGGAAATAACAAATCTTTTTCATACACGTCGTATTCTGATACTGGTCTTACAACTACGCTATGGACGTTCTGAGAAATAGCCTCCAGGAATTCGTCAAGCTCAGTAATATCCATTCCACGAGATACAACTCTGTCGGCAGCTTGCTTTATCGTGGCTCCAATCCCATCAGGAGCCCCTTTTCCGTGTCCTGATTCACTATAGTGCCATGTAATAGTACGCAAAGAATTAATATATTGAGGAAGTGAAGATATAACATGAAAAATTTTTTTGTTACGATATTGGCTTGATGGCGAATCAGATATAAAATGGATACATTGAAGATTTGGGCATATGTTTTCGGCTATGTAGTCTAGAATAGGAACAATATGGGCCCATACTGCTGAAACATCGTGACGGTTACACTCACTAACAGTACAAAATGATTGATGTTTAAGATCATCACCATTTGCTTTCCTGTAATAGATGACTGCAGTGTGTAAGGTAATTTGCTTGCGGCTACTGCCGAAATGGTATGGCTGTATCTCTTCATTACATTTCATGGCGTAGTTTTCACTAAAATCAATATGCACTATGCATTCCCCTTCGGAGAGATTTGTCTTTAAATATGTGATAGCTTGATATTGTGCAGATATATTGCCACAGTGTACATAAAAATCTACTAGAAGTGAGTCAAAGTCTCTAATGACATCCATTAGTGGTTTACGTATTTTTACTTTATGAGTAACTCGCATCTTTTTTTGTGTGTTTTCTAGAGCTTGTATTTTAGTTACCCACTGCCAATAACTAATTTCTTGATCACTACTAAATTCTAAGTATGGTACCACCTTGTGCTTACAAATATCACAATTTCTTTGTAAACACTTAACGTTATAAGGATCACAGCATGTTTTTTCCAACAAATCACGGGTATTGTTCACAGCCATTACATTATTTTGCCGTAGAGCTTGAATAATTAAATGTACATTAACATGTAGCTTACAGAGACAAGTTTCCCTGGAATTAATATTTGGAATCAATATCCAAAACGGTCTCAATCTACAAAAGCTTGTATAACTGATATTAATGTTCTTCTCCTTCACATACTTTTTATGTAAATTAATTAAAGAATCAGAAAGGTATCGCTTTTGTTTCTTTACTTTATTTTTAACCATACATTCTTTTTTACCTGCACAAAGGCGACTATTTCTATCCTCTTCTAAAAAGTTTTTAATATCTTTGATCGTTGCTGATATTTTTCTTGTTGCACATGAACTCTTACATCCTTTAACTATTTTCTTCGACTTTTGAGCTATATTTTTCCTGGAATTATACCATTTTACCATAGTGGACGAAGTATGCTTTGAATATCTCTTAATTTGCTTACGGTAACTCTCATTAATTTTCCTCAAATTGCTTATTTTCTGTTTGAGTTCGAGGATCTCTTTGTCCTTCTTGTAACGCAAACGACGCTGTGCGGAATTTGAACAGGATGCAATTTGTCTATTTTGAGTAATGGGTGATCCAGGTTTAGGAATATATTTCTCACCAGATGTAATTGAAGGCGATGGCGACAAGACAACTTCATCCGCATGTTCTTGAACACGTTCAACATCAGATCCGTATGTGCTTTCAGGGGGAGTATTAGTTGCTAGCAACTGAGCCGTTTTCTTCTGTTCCTTTTTCCTTAAATAGTAAGCCTTGAAATTTTGCCTCCATCTTTTTCTTAGCATTCTCTGTTCTCTTGGTGACATTTCTGAAATACTAAGTTGTTTTTTATCTTCTTTACGCCTAATATATCTAAGTCGGTCTTTCTCTTGCCTTTCTTTCCATAAATTCTCGTCATTCTTGATTCGGTTATATCTTCTTTTCTCTGCCAATCGTTTCTTCAATAGTCTTTCTTCTCTAGTCTGCTTTTTTATCTTCCCCATTATCTTATAACATGAAAAGATAAAATTTCAACTGTTACAAAGTGAAAACCCTAATTTACCTGTCCCCTATCTCATTCACATGGAGTGAATTCGCCAGAGAAATGCAGATTAATTAGACCCAGATGAATGAGATATTTGCACTAAAATTAATTTTACTGCTGATTTTAACAGAATTCACAAGCAACAAAAACAACAAAAATATTTAAAACTGATTTGATTTTTGCTTATTTCAAATAGAAAATACTGAATTAATATTAGCGAAATAAAATACGACCATAAAAATGAGACCACTTACCTTACAAAAGCCAGAATCGACGATATTATCGTGTGTATTTCACTAATTACGTGACATAGAGACGTCCTCACTTCACGCTAGCACAGCGAGGACTGACATCAAAGGAATGCCGAGTCACGTAGGCCGATACACATTCACAGTTATTGTAGGTACTTGGCGAAAGCATGAGCCATAGAAATTATGCATGTACGTCTGGACATTTTTTAAACTTCTGTAAATACCATTGGTTCTTACTAATTAACCTACTGTATGTATTAAATTACGGACACATAGTTTAAGTACCGATCCAGCTACTTTAAATTAATGAAAGGGTTGTATTTATTTTTTTCTAGCGGTTTAAAGTTGTAATTTGGACTTTTGGACGCGCCACATTAATTAGATTTTGCATGTTTAATTTTTTTTTACTAGTAAATTATCATATTATACAAAAAAATATGGAAAGGCCTTAGTAGAAAACTAATATTAGGACAGTATAAAATATAGAAATAATGAAAAATTATCAATAAACATATGTTATCAGACGAAAAACCTGTTTTTTTGCAGTTCAGAGAATTGCCCTCGGACCGTAGTCATTAAATGTTACGAACTCTTTCTTTACAAAATAATATCTATTTTGCACTCTTGAATAAGTAATTCTTAATTACTATTTGTTGAAGTAGAAATCTTGACTTATGAAAATAGAATTTCATTTTATGATGAGTTTGAAATCGAAAACAAGGACGAAAATTAAAATCTTACGCTTGAAATGCTATTAAGGCAGCTGACAAAAGAGAATAAGAATTCGAGGGTACAACAGACTTTTTTTCATAACTTGCTATTTATTTTTTGGAGTTGAGCGTGAAAAAAGGCGCCTAACAACAAAAATAATGGAATTTCATTAAATTTGCATAGTACAAAAAATCTTAGTATACTTTCATAGATCTCGCTTAATGTTTTTGTTCAATGCCTTGATAAACAATGATGATAAATTATAAATTACAATTTTATACACTTACGACGGGTTTTTAATACATCAATGCTTACGACCTTATTCACAAACAGTTTATAAACCTATTTTAGTTATAGAATGTTATGTCTTCTTCCTTCAAACTCAATTCCAAATTCGTTCGAAGAAGACATTCAATAAACATTCGATAACTAAAATAGGTTTATTAACCGTTTATGAATAAGGCCGTAAGTATTTGCAAAATGCCGGAATGCTTACAACGACACAAAATGTCGTTCTAGCCAGTGTCTAAAAAAACAGAGAACACATTATCACGTGCAATAACATTTGCAAGTTCTATTACAAAATTCTTTTATATGTGAGAACAAGATAGCTGAGCCCAAAAGTAGAGCGTAATTTCCTTCGGCACGATACGCTCGGTAAATTAAAAACGAGAACGTGTAGTCAAAGACGGATACAAAAAAATTTGTATAATGTTAGAAAATATGAACTGTTGTAAGAAATAATAATCGTCCCACGCATAAAGAAAATACTGACAATTTTCGCCAACATTTGCGTGCGTGTGCTATAATATCACAAAGTTGTATGAAGAGCTGATGTATTGTATTCGAGTTGAACAGGAAGTCAATGAGGGTAAGCACGGAAGTGGGTCACTCTCGACTTGCCGAGATATATGTACCTTTTGTTTCAATTTCACACGTACCGAGGATAGAGGTTGGCTATTACATTTTGCATCACAGGATTTGAGACGAGGGTCCGAGGTGCTCTAATCAAGGGATTTATAGGTTCGACAAGAAATATTGCCTTTCCTTATTTATTTTCGCTCTTTTTTACTTGGAAACAGTCATGTTGAGTTAGTATGTTGCTTTTTACGAGGGTGGTCTTTCATAATTTATTTACAAGCTACAAGCATCAGGTATGTACTGTGTATTCATAGTATTGCATAGTTTTCTTGTCATTTCCCCTAAAAGCTCATAAAATGGGTATTTTTTTTTCTTTATTGCATTTAAATAAGAAGACGAGCATGCCGCTCACCTGATGGTAAGTAATACGACCGTCCATAAACAGTAGCAACACCATATAGAACATTGTACTTATTACAAAGTACTGCGTGGCACTCCACTGCGCTCATCACCCTGAGACATAGGGGCGGTATTAATAAATCAATCTCAAGTTTGAGTTACAACTCAAGTAGTCATAATGTGTTAATAGTTCAATACATTATATCTACTTGAGATGTAACTCAACTTGAGATTGATTTATTAAAACCGCCCTAAGATGTTGCACAATAATTACGCTAGCTACAATGTCCTTTAAATCGGAACGTAACAATGTATGCACACTGCTTGGCGGTAGAAATAGACATTGTGGAAAGTAGGGATACCTAAATTTACATATTTTGGAATATAAGCCGTTGGTCTTCATCTTGTATTATGTGAGTACTTAAGTAGGTACATGATATTTTTATTTGCTGTGGCACACGATAAAAATTGGGTTTAGCTGGTATAAGCACATTTTTAGATTATAATGAATACCTATTATCTTCTTTAATATTGAATACAGAAAGATGAGTATACTTACTCTTTAACTGTCACTTCAGTTTCCTTATAGACGTCAAAGGAAACCGTTTAAAAAATCCTTATCTAAATTTTGTATAGCCACAGCATACTGAATTTTACTTCGCAGTACAGCTTTCCATGCAATTAGATAAGGCTTAGGGTACGTGAACATATTGGTTGGGGCAAAAGTTTCTTCGCATTTTATATGAAAACTCAAAACTTCATTTTTCTAAGTTTATTTACATTTAATTATATAGGTGCCATTTTGTTCGATGACTTTCTGCCATCTTGTAGGTAGTGCCATAATCTCGTTGCTGTAGAAATTATGGAACTTATGTTAAAAAAAATCGCGACAAGTAGTTTGGCAGTCCTCTCTTGGTGTTAACCTGACACTGCCTAAAGAATTTTGAAGAGAAATCTGAAGTTGCAAGGTCGGGGCTATATGGTGGATGCGTTAACACCTCCCTGCCAAACTCTCTTAATTTTTGCTGAATGGCTATAGATGTGTGTGGTCAAGCGTTATCGTGATGAAAGACCACACCCTTTCTATTGATCATTTCCGGTCGCTTTCTCTCAACTTCTTGCTTTAATCTCATTAGCTGTTGGCAGTAGAGATCCGAATCGATGGTTCTGCCCTACGGTAAAAGCTCATAATGAACAATGCGTTTCCAATCCCACTATACACACAGCATCACCTTATTGCGAGTTAACCAAGGTTTTGCCACAGTCTGTGAAGCGTGACCGATCTTTGACCACGACCAGTCTCGTAAGTTCTTGTCGTACGTGATCCACTTTTCTTCACCAGTTATCAATCTCTTCAAAAACAGTTCGGTTTCATTACGTCTCAATAAAGAATCGCAAATGAGTTCACGGTTCATTAGGTTCCTTTCAGTGAGCTCGTGTGGCACCCAAATATCGAGCTTTTTGTGTACCCAGCTTTTTTCAAATGGGTCAAAACTGTTTTGTGGTCAATTCTCTGTTCTTCAGTTATGTCGTAACTACTGATATGTCGATCTTTCTCCACTTTTTCAAAAATGGCGTCCACTTTATTCGTAACAGGGCGACCAGAGCGAGGTGCATCTTTGATATAAAAATTCCCGGATTGAAAACGCTTAAGCCAACTTTGTGCTACTCTTACTGCACTAGGTTCATAATCGTAACAATTTTTTTCGCGGTTTGCGGTGCATATTTTTCTTTTCTATACAAATATTATAGAGGAAAGATTTGATTGTTTTTTTGTTTGTAGTGGATAAACTCAAAAACCACTGGACTGATTTTGAAAATTCTTGCACTAATAGGAAGCTACATTACTCCTGAGTACTATAGGCTACTTTTATCCCGGGAAAATATTTTTATCCCGGAAAAACTTTTTCACGCGGCGGAGACGTGAGCAGAAGTCTAGTTTATAATAAAATTTTAAAATATATGGAATTTCTTCATTAGATTCACTCACTTTCACTGAAAGAAAAATAAATGAAATATAGCTGAAAACAACATTTTACTAATTTGTTTCTTTTTTTGAAATGTAACTAGTACAGGATCCCTGGTTCATTTTTGCACTTGATTACTATCAAGCCAATTTTCCGTGAGTAGCTTCATTTTGAGGAGACGCCCAACAATTTCCTGTACCAAAACTCGATTGTGGTAGGTAATAGGGGTAGCAGGGATAAAATATGTTGATTTCATGATTCTCAAAAATGATTACTAACTGGGTTTTTTTTGTTACATCTGATGATAATTATCTAAATTATTCCAAAAACTATTTGTCCTACAAAATGTATGGTTTGACCAAAGAGTCCCCTCCTTCCAACATGTATCGATAACGAGGTCATCAAAAATAATTACTAACCAGCTGATTTTTTTTTAATACTTAATTAATATTTATATAATTTAACAGTCACATTGTCCTACAAATTGCGTTGTACGTTATCCCGGTCCTACGCTCAAAAGTTGTAGTACATATCCTTGAAGTAAAAATAGTTGCTATCTAGCTGAATCTTTATGAATAGCTTCGTTTCGATGAGACGCCCAACAATTTCCTAACAGAGGAAGCAAGGATAAAATATGTCGAATTGATGATTCTCAAAAATATATTACTAACTGGCTTTTTTTTGGTAAATCTCAAGATAATTAACTAAATTATTTGAAAACATATTTGTCCTACAAAATGTATGGTTTGATTAAAGAGTCCCCTCCTTCCAATATGTATCGATAACGAAGTCATTAACCTTTCAAGGCCCCCGACGTGTCAAATTCTATCATGCAAAATTCGATCGTATGCAGTGGGCAAAAAGATGGCGCAAAAGTGCGCGAATCCTAAACCTTATAGATAAAAAGTGCCATAAAAACAGTTACGTGTCATGGGTCTTTATTCTGTAACAAGAATTGTTGCAACAAATTAAAAGAACTGCATTCATCTGTCATGTATGGTGTAGTGATGTAACGAATGTCCAATTTCCAATATTCGCGAATGCGAATGCGAATATTTGAATCCAATATTCGCGAATGCGATAGTAAAAATATAACTAGTCCGTTCGGGTTAAGTAAATAGTGAGTCATCAGTGTAACTAAATGATTTAAAAGGTATACTGACATTGAAGGAAAAACATCAATAATTTATAATATTTTAAAAGATTTTAATGTGTTCGTTATATTCTCAGACTGCCTCGGTGGCGTAGTTGTATTGCGTACGCGTTACGAGTACGATTTGCGCGCTGAGGTCCTGGGTTCGAATCCTGGGTCGGGCCAAAAACATTGTGACTGGGTTTTTCCATCTTAAAAATTACTCAGTCGCAGCTCGGAGTCAGGAAGTTGGCGGTGTGATACTCCCGTGCCTCGGAAAGCACGTAAAGCCGTTGGTCCTGCGCCTGATCTCTCTCCGGTCATGTCGGATTGCCGTCTCACCGGACTATGAGAGTAAAGGAATAGTGAGTGCACTTGTGTATTGCGCACACACTTGTGCACTATAATATCTCCTGCGCACCTGGCTGATCTCCGTTGAGATTGGCCGCCGTGGCCGAAAATCGGCTAGGAAGGGATTATTATTATTATTATATTCTCATAATGTCTTCCAATAAATTTATAAACAAATAATAGATTAAATATAGAGAAATCTGCATAAATAACAACGTAAATCCTATCACGTTGTGATCTCGGTAAAAAAAATATTTCGTGTACTTAAATGCGTTTAGAAAGATGGAAGTTTATTGTTATCAAAATATATAATTATTATTTTGTATGAGTACTATAAATACAAACAAAATTATTATTTATACATTGTAAACATAATCTGTTGCAGTCTTATTTTATAAATTATTGTCACATGTCATAGTCAAAAATATTCGCATAATTTATTACGAATGCAAATATTAAAAAAGATGCGAATATTCGCAAATGCAAATGCGAATATTCGTAACACCACTAGTATGGTGTAATGTACACATGTGGTGCCCCTCGGAAAAATTGCCAGAAAATTTTGGATGGACATCTGGTTTGATGGTCCCCAAAGTCCATCTTTTGAATTGTCTTATGACATACAAGGTACCCTATTAATACTATTGTTTTTACTGGTTGATTATTCATTATTATATTATTTACTTAATTTTTTCATGTTATTATAGAGTCAGATATCACGAATGAGGAAGATGAAATAAATGAGGATGACAGTGATGTTAGTAGCGAAGATAATGAAGATTTATCAGATGAATCTGATGAAGATTTTTTTTATATGTAAATACACAAATTTTTGTGCCTAGTTTATTAAAAAATAATGTTATTTAAATTCTAAGAAAGATGTTTTCACTGTATCTTATGTTACAAGTAGGAAAACGAAAAAATGACAATTCTTGTCGGACTAGTGATACATACCTGTTTTCTTGTAGGACATTGTTACATTTGGGTAGAGAACACACCAACCTATTATGTAATATTTTTGTCCTACAGTTAGTAATGAGAAAAATGGTATTGTGGTATTAGCAATTTCTGAGCGTAGGACCGGGATGACGTACCACCCAATTTGTAGGACAATATGACTATTAAATTATATAAATATTAACTAAGTAAAAAAATAAAAAAACAGCTGGTTACTAATTATTTTTGATGACCTCGTTATCGATACATGTTGGAAGGAGGGGACTTTTTGGTCAAACCATACATTTTGTAGGAAAAATATTTTTTGGAATAATTTAGATAATTATTATCAGATGTAACAAAAAAAACCCAGTTAGTAATGATTTTTTGAGAATCATCAAATCAACATATTTTATGCCTGCTACCCCTATTACCTACCACAATCGAGTTTTGGTACAGGAAATTGTTGGGCGTCTCATCAAAATGAAGCTACTCACGGAAAATTGGCTTGAAAGTAATCAAGTGCAAAAATGGACCAGGGATCCTGTACTAAACCTTTTTAATGTCATCAAAACCAGCCAGATACAAATAGTACAGCCAAAGAGATTTTATTACATGTTTATACATACTATACAGGGTCATTTTGACATTGCGTTAATAAATGAAACTGCATACTTCAAAAATATCTCGTCAAAAATAACGCTTTCCATTAAGTTATTTTAACCATAGACGAAAAATAAAAAAGTGTAAGTTTCGAACAAAATAAATATCAATAAAAAGTAACTTTAAGTTTACACGCCCTAATGCTACTACTACTGCTCTAAGATAATTCGTCGCAGCGGCAACATTATACTTTAATTCAGAAATACACTTTCGCACACCCCATATTCGCACTAAACTACGAAATGATCAAAAAATTTGAAAACTACAACCGGGATTTTTGGCAATAATATTCGTTATTCATGGATGATTTTTGGCAAGATGTTAGAAGAGGTAAAGACGAATATGTGGTTTCATTTAGTAATGCAATGTAAAAATGACCCTGTATATATGCGAAATGACTTTTTCCCCGACCTATTGATGACATTCATAATAATATTGTATAAATGTATTTTTTACTTTTTACGTGCCTAATACCTTTGCGTAAATAAAAAATACATAATTAAATTACTGTAAAATTATACGATTACTCTTTTCATGACGTAAAATTATTACCATAACAAGAAATCATGTTTCTGTAAAGGCTCGTAGTTGGAAAATGTGCTTTAGCGTAAAAATAAAATGCTCCGGACAAGACAAAGCCCCGTTGTTATTATTGGAGACGCTGAATGTTCTTCAATGAGGATTGAAGATTAAAAATGTAAGATGAACAATATTCATTGAAGTAAAAGGAAGCTACGTTCTGTTGTAGTTATTTTCTTTTGAAAATATCGAATGCCTTTTTGGCTGAGGGTGTTTACGCGTTAGACGTTAGGTATATACGCGCTGACCGGCGGTGTTTTGAACTTTAACATGAAGCTAGTAACTTAGACACCTCATTTCCACTTCATGGTTCATAAAGTCAATCACGTGGCGTATCTCTCTATGTTTTGTAAAACTGATAAGCGACCTTTATTATTATTCTATGAAACCACATTACATGTTATCTCGCACTTTTGCGATAATGTGAGTTTAAGACATTTAGGCTATGTGCAGACGCTGTCAAACTGTTGCCGAGAAGTACTACTGTCAGTTTCATAGTAGTGTAAAGTGTTTCTCGGCAACAAGTTGAAATCATATAAGCAACGCCCTATTGCAGAAGTACATACATACATATACACTCACGCCTTTAATCCCCGAAGGGGTAGGCAGAGGCGCAACTAGTGCACCCACTTTTCGCCATTATTCCGTCCTATGATGTGATAGGGGGCGAGCCTATCGCCATATCGGGCACAAATTCCAGACTCCGGGCTGACACTGAATTTTAAAAAACCATATATCACTGCCCGACCCGGGAATCGAACCCAAGACCTCAGCATTGCAGTCATATCGTAATACAACTACGCCACCGAGGCAGTCAGTGCAGAAGTAAAAAAAAATATTGGATTTACTATTCATAATACACTATGTAGTAAATATTACCTACAACTGAAGTTAGGTTACGTGTTTTATTCGTGACTATACGCTATTCTGCAGACAAAGCCACCCTCCACACGACAACTAAAAATAAAAAAGAAAATAATGCTTATCCCCTGTTCAGTGGTACGTATGTGTGCTATACGCCGGTTAGGTCCTTCCAGTTGACTGAGACCGATACCATCCTCCTCCCGGGATTCGCAGGCGGAAACCTCGTCTTCGGAACACGACGACGATGGTTTCTCGACTGTGAAGCGCGGGAGGAAGAAACAAAGGAGCACCAACGCTCCGGCGCCTTCAACGCTCTCCGCGCCCTCAGCGCCTACCGCGCCCACTGCGCCTTCTGCGCTCACTGCGCCAACCGACGCCCCACCGTCATCTCAGCCTGGCAAAGGGAAGAAGCCAGCACGCATTTTTATGCAGCTTCCCCCAAACACCACCATCCCCATGATGCTGCACGCGTTCCACAATGCGGCCGTCAAGCTGTCCCACAACGAGTGGCACACAAAAAAACAGCTGTGGGCTCTTCAATGCTCCACCATCAACGACCATAGGTCGCTTACTCGTTTCCTGGATTCCAGGGAATTCTATTATTATACCCACGCACTTGCCGACGAACGTCGTTATCGTTACGTGATCCGCGGCATTCCGCTGCAGATGACGACCCAAGAGGTCAAGGACGGCCTTCTAGAAAAAGGCATTAATGCCGTAGAGGTGCATCGTATGCACCGATCTTCCCGGGCTAACTCCCCCGGCTTCATGTACGATATGGTTCTCGCTATATTAGCGTCCCCCACTGACGTCAAACGTCTTTATGAGATCCGCGATATCTGCGGTCTCGGCGGATTCCGCATAGAGTCCCCTCACAAAAAGGGAGAGATAGGACAGTGTCACAACTGTCAAAAATACGGCCACTCCTCCCGTAACTGCCGTCTCCCAGCGCGCTGCGTCAAGTGCCTTGGAGAACACGGCACCGCTGACTGCTCTCGTCCGAAAGACAGGACGCTGTGCACGGAGCCGCCTTCGTGTACAAACTGCCGCCAGTCGGGCCATCCGGCCAACTACCGGGGGTGCTCAGTCGCCCCAAAAAAATCCCCCAGGGGACCGAGAGGCTCCACCTCACGGGCCCCTCCGGCTTCTCAAGCCCTCCAGGCCCCTCAGGCCACTATTAGGCTAGCGCCTACGCCAGTGCAAAACGCATGGTTTCCGCCATTGCGCAGCACCAAACCTGCCACTCAGGCCCAAAGCGAAGCCACTCTCGCCTCCCCGGCCGCTCCTACCACCTCATCCCCATCCTCGGTACCTGCTCCCGCAGTTGCCTCCACTTCTGCTCCTACGGCTTCCAAGGCTACCTCTTCAAAGGTAGACAAGACTAAGAGCACACCGAAACCCCAGGCTCAGATGACGGTAGCCCCCTCGGCCAACTCATCCCCTGCGTCTCACGCAAATCGCGCGGTCAGCGCCCTTACTTCAGCCGGTGCAATTCGCCTCATAAGCATCCTCACCGACCTTATCAGCCGAGCTCAGGCACTAGGTTACCCGGACGAAAATCTCCTTGAGGAGATTACACAAGTCCAAATTCAAATCCGTCAGCATCAGCTGACCGCACTTTTTGGGCCTATAAATGGCTAATAATACTATCACTCCCTCATCGCGGATTAAACCCCGTTCCTTAAGAGCGGGGTTCTTCAACATTAACGGTATCGATGGTCAGCGTACCGAACTTTCTCATTTCGTCCGCGACAACCATTTGGACGTTTTTCTGCTACAGGAAACGTTCCTCAAACCTCATCGACGCAATCCGAATCTTCCCAATTACGGCCTCGTACGCAATGATAGGACTTCAGGCCCCAAAGGTGGCACCCTCGTTTATTATAAAAGGTCCCTGCACTGTATACCTCTAGATCCCCCTGTAGGCTTAAGAAATATTGAGGCTTCGGTCTGCAGGCTAGCAATGACAGGTCATTCGCCGATCACCATCATATCGGCTTATCTCTCACCCTCAAAGGAGCTTCTCTCCTCTGACATTGAACTACTCTTAGGCATGGGGGAATCCGTCCTTCTGGCGGGTGACCTCAATGCCAAGAATACTCTATGGAACTGCAACTCGACAAACTCGAGAGGCAGCGTTCTAGAGGGTATAATTGACCGCACCGCTTTTGACATCATAGCTCCCTCTGAGCCCACCCACTTTAGCTTCATAGATGACTACCACAGACCTGACATTCTCGACATAGCACTTGTTAAGAACGTATGCCTTCGCGTGCGTTCTGTGCAGGTGCTACAAGAGTTAGACTCCGACCACAGACCTGTGATCCTAGATCTCGTCCCTCAAAACGGTCCAAATGACACAGGTCCCAATACCCCGATGAAGGTGGAAACGGATTGGCGCCTCCTAGGCGCCAAGCTCTCGGACACCTCATCGCCTGATCTCTCCGCGATCCCTTCTGATATCGTTACTCCTGAAGAAACGACAAGCGCGATTCGCTCCTTCGCTAACCACCTGCGCAACGCCATGAGTGAAAGCTCCAGGGAGGTGCCGGCGGCTGAACCAAGCCACCTGTTAATCCCTGAGGCAGTGCGGTGTGTCGTGAGGAGGCGAAACGCCGCCCTTAGGCTATGTTCCACGGATCCCACCCCGGATCGACGACGTCTAGCGCGCTACCTCCAACGTGAGGTTAGACGTCGCATTCAGGAGGTCGTCAATTCGAGATGGGAAAACCATCTATCCGAACTGGAACCGACACACCAGGCTTTCTGGAAATTGTGTCGCTCCTTCAGGAGAAACGACCTGGCATCCATGCCTCCCCTCAATCGCACTAACCAACGACCGGCTTTTGACGATAAGGAAAAAGCCGAATTGCTGGCCGACAGCCTGGAGTCTCAATGCTCCCTCGCGTCCGTTCCTGTAGACCACGACCATCTTGTAGCGGTTGACACCTACGTCGAACAAATGAATTCGGCCCCGCTGCCGCCGATCTTGCGACCGGTTCCCGTCGACCCGGAAGTCGACCCTCCGCCCGACCCTCTCGCACCGGTGACGGTCGAAGAGGTCATCGATCTGATCAAGGCACTCAAAAAACGCAAAGCCCCCGGGGGCGACGGCATTTCTAATCGCGTCCTCAAAATGCTCCCTGAGCATCTAGTCAAGACCCTCACCGCCATTTATGACGCAGCCTTTCGCAACTGCCTCTTTCCACAAGAATGGAAAGAGGCGGTTGTGATTGGCATTCACAAACCGGGTAAACCCGCGTCCGAACCCTCTTCTTACCGACCCATCAGTCTACTCAGCACTATGGGAAAGGTATATGAGCGAATCGTCCTCGATCGTCTCAAAATAGTCGCCCATCAAAACAACCTGATCCCCGCGGAGCAGTTTGGCTTCCGGTCTAGGCATAGCTGCCTTCACCAAATCCTCCGCATCACGGAGCACATCCACTCTAAATTCTACCTAAAAATGCCTACCGGTGCCCTATTTTTCGATGTAGAGAAAGCGTTCGACAAAGTGTGGCACAACGGCTTGCTTTTCAAGCTGTACACTCTCAACGTGCCCACTCAGCTCGTGCACATCATACGAGATTTCTTGTCGAATCGCGGCTTTCGTTATCGAGTGGAGGGAACCTTGTCTTCCCGACACCCCATCACAGCCGGAGTCCCGCAAGGCTCCGCACTATCCCCATTTCTTTTCTCGCTTTACACTAGCGATATTCCAAAGCCGAAGAATACCAATCTGGCACTCTTCGCTGACGATACTGCCATCTACGCTTCACGTAGAGATAAAACACAGTTGATTCGCCTTTTGCAGAACGCTGCCGACAAACTCGGCGAGTGGTTCAGCAAATGGCGAATCACCATTAATCCCACCAAAAGCCAGGCCATTCTTTTCACTAGGAGTAGGATTGCACCCCCAGTGCCTAACGCTACTGTCACAATGTTCTCGCAGTCCATCCCATGGACCAATACAGTCAAATATTTAGGAGTGATCCTTGATCGGAATCTGTCCTTCATCCCACATGTTAATGCGGTACGCGCGCGAGCCGCATTCGCGAAAAGTCAGCTCCACTGGCTCGTTAACAAAAAGAGTAAGCTCTCTATCCGCAACAAGATACGTATCTTTACGACATGTATTAGGCCGATCATGACATACGCAGCACCCGCGTTCGCTCACATACCACCCGGTCGGATTGAGCGCCTGCAGGTTGTCCAGAATAAATTTCTACGACAAATACTCGATGCCCCGTGGTACGTGCGTAATCGCAACCTCCACGTGGACACCGACATGCCGACCATCAGGCACTTTATTCAGACGCTTAGCAGGCGCTACTTCGATCGCGCGGTTAATCATCATAATCCGCTCATCCGAAACTCATCCATTTATACTCCATTTGACCGCGCGAAATGGAGACGTCCCCGTTCAGTCCTGACCGATCCAGATGATGCCATCACTCTGGCCATCCAAAGAAAGCACGAGTTATTGAAACTCTCACACTCCTCAAGACCGCTGTACCGTCCTCGCCGTCGAGGACCTCGCCGTGTCCCCCGATGTCCCGACCCAGTTAGCAGTTCCGGCCCGCGTGCCGATGAAAACAATGGATAGATTGGTGTATTACACCGCTAAAATCCCCTAATCGCTGATGTCTCAATCATCTTCCAACGACTGCCCTGAGCCGAGGCTCGTACCCCACTTAGGGGGTGCCCTCAGCGTGGTCGTTTAAATGTAAAGGGTTGGAGCGTCTAAAGCGTTCGCCCGAAAGTCCGGTGTGGTCAGAAAAGCCGACTCGCGTCAGGCTACTGACCGTAATGTCCACAACAAAAAAAATCCAGTTGACTGAACTTTGAGAGTTGTGAATTGTGAATACTACGGACAAAATAAAATATCAGCTGAAAATCAAAGAACGAAAACAAACAACACAAAAAATCTAGTAATGTATTCAACATAAGAAAACACAAGCAATGTACAGTCATGCTATCCTCTAGTAACTCGATAAAGGTCCTCCGCTTAGCTGAAACTTTCCTATGCGTGGTTGTTAAAGTTAAATTAGTGACAGGAAATCCGTACAATATCATGGATCCTCGCGCTTGGCGGGCCTAATTTATTACAAACTAGCATTGCGCGCGGCTCCGCCCGCGTGGAAAAGTTTTTCCGGGATAAAAAGTAGCATATAGCACTCAGGAGTAATGTAGCTTCCTATTAGTGAAAGAAATTTCAAAATCGGTCCAGTAGTTCCTGAGATTAGCGCGTTCAAACAAACAAACAAACAAACAAACACTTCAGCTTTATATATTAGTATATAGATGAACGTAAAACAATATATACGCTCACGTAATGAATGACGTTATAATTCGAAAATGTATAAAGTTTAACTTTACACTTTACAGCATTAAAATATTTATTATTTTTATTTAAATGATTATTTTCCCTTAGTTAAAAACAATAATGTCTTGTTTAGCTTCGATTAAATTGCACTGAAAGTTTCATGTTAATTACTAAGGTAGCATTAAATCTGGTAATTTGTCATAAGTTTTAATTTATCGTAAGGTCGTGTGATCGATAGCCCGGTTCCTAACGTGACCCATGGTTTCGTGTTTTTTTAGTGTTGTAATACAAATACATAATACGATTTTTTGTTAGTTCTTTTATTATTACATTTTATAATACGGCTGCCTCGGTGGCGTAGTTGTATTGCGTACGCATTAAAAAATACTCGTACCATTCGCGCGCTGAGGCCCTGGGTTCGAATCCCGGATCGGGCCAAAAATATTGTGACTGGGTTTTTCCATCTTAAAAATTACTTGGTCGCAGCTCGGAGTCAGGAAGGTAGCGGTGTGATACCCCCCGTGCCTCGTAGGGCATGCAAACCGAAATAAGACGTAATATCGGAATTCCGATATTCATATATTATACGTATAATATAGAAATACTAACCGAAAAATTCATCATTTTGCCAATTTACTTGCAGTCTTACCGGACTATTATGAGAGTGAAGGAATAGCGAGTACACATGTGTATTGCGCTCACACTTGTGCACTATAATATCTCCTTTTTTTTTTTTTTTTTTCGCGGGGAAAAAACGCGTTATCGCTACCACCACTGGGGGGTCAGTGGAACGGTTATGTTGGTTTCACCGGTCTTACAGTCCAATGTCGACACTTGGGAGTATAGCATCATCCAAGCGAGCATTGGACCGAGTCCCTAGCCCTATGTACACCCTACATCGGCATACCAACCAAAACCCGCGGTGGCCTTCTTCAGCGCATACAGGACGGCCCCGGGGTATCTTACAATAATATAATATAATAATATAATAATTATAATATCTCCTGCGTATATAATACCTACCTGGCTCATCTCTATAGAGATTGGCCGCTGTGGCCGAAATCGGCTAGGAAGGGATTATTATAATATGTAGTAATATGTTGCGAATTAATCAAAGATTCATCTTAATATTTTATGAAACAATTTTTATAGATTTTTTATAGATTTTATTTTACTGGTGGTAGGTCTCTCATATGTAAGAGTCCGTCTGGGTGGGTACCACCGCAATGTCTATTTCTACGGCCAAGCAGCAGTGTGCATGCATTGTTGTGTTTCGGTTTTGAAGGATATTGTAGCCAGTGTAACTACTGGGCATAATGAGACTTAACATCTTATGTCTCAGGATGACGAGCGCAGTGGAATGCCACACAGTACTTTGTAACTCAAAGTGCTGGATGGTGTTGCTACTGTTTAAGGGTGATCGTGTCGCTTACCATCAGGCGAACGGCATGCTCGTCTCGTCATTTAATGCAATAAAAATAAATAAAAAAAAGTAAAAATTATGTGGGGCATCAATAGTTCCGTAGTACGTAGTACCTTAGTTGTTCATTATCGTATTGCTGAATGTAGAGTTCTGCACATGTAACATGTATTGAGGCAATGCCATACACGTGGCAATAGACATGTTCAACAATACAACCTCTCATCAAGACAGTGACAAATAGGCGGCTTATAGCGTTTGAGTTCGGTGTACCAGTAAATCTCACAACACCATCAGTCTTCATCCCAGAGAATACAAATAAACAGACGGAAAATATTTTCACTTCGTTTCCTCTGAAGATAAAGTGTTTCTGAGTAAAACAATGGAATTTTCTTTAAACTGGACTACAAGTACGTAAGAACGCTATAAAATTCAGAGATAATATTTTTAAGGAAAAGTCTCAAAATGTTGCAATGGTGAAAGAGTAAATACTGATATGTTCAGCTATCATATTGTCTTCTTTTCGTCATCATATTATGGAGTATAGCTTTTGCCCGCGGCTCAGCCTGCGTGAATAATTTTTTTCAGGATAAAAGTCCTGTTATATAATTTCCCGGGATAGAAAGTAGCCTATAGCATTCAGCACAAAATATAGCTTCCTATTGGTGAAAGAATTTTCAAAATCGGTTCAGTAGTTCTAAACATTAGCCCCTACAAACCTACAAACCAACTCACATACTTTCCTGTTTATATTATTAGTATAGATATTTTGAAATATTTTTTTGTATTAGGTAATGAATTTTAAGACTAAATTAGGATCGCTCCAACGGAAATACCTGTCTGAGTAAAATATGGGTATTTGAAATATCTATTTATTCATAAGTTGAAACCAGAGGCAAACTAACAAAAAATAAAACCGACTTTAAAACTACTACAAACCAAAAAATAATTTAACTTTATATTTAAATTAATCAATATAAATGTTATGCAAAATCTAAGTGAATAATCAGATTTTTACTATTGCAGCTGTTTCATGTAAGTGGGTCACTGTTTATTACATTTAAAGCTATTTCCACGGTAGAATTAGTCACCGACTGAGGCAATAAACCGGCAACAATTGATTATGTGCCCACTTAAAAAGAGAAGGCAACTGTTAGATAATTTAATGCCAATAACTTACCTCTAAATGTGTTAAATCTAGGATCTGGTAATACATACCTATTATTTAATCTAATTTAAAGATAATTATACACACCAATTAATTATTTATACCTACCCGTTATTGGTAAAGTATCCTGTTTCTCAATATTTGTGTAGGTAAGTAAGTACTCATTATTTTTTTAGGGTATGTACTCTAAAAAAATAATGCATACGCACCTAACATCTCAAATTTTTAAACTTACAAAGAGAAGTAGAAATCATTTGTGATTTGTAAGGCAATAATTTATTTTCTAGTCAACGAAAATTAACAAACATGATCTCCAAATGAAAAACTCCCACCATTTCTTTGTGAATGATTTAAATCTGTTGATCGCCTCTTATGAGAACTATCCCCGCGAGATATCAGCGTACAATCTATACTCTGTAGGCGATTAGTATTCCAAAGTCGTCGAGATACGTCACACGATACATAGTAGGTGCAGTACGACCGATTTAGATTGACCGCTTTGAATTTTGCAATCAACAGTTACATAAAAGGGACGTAGTTTTGGCCTAAAGGGGTGTAGATCGTCAGTTTTCTGTAGAAAGTCAAATAATTCAGCATATTAATATCATATAACTTATACTTAAGTCACGCTGATATTCATAACACAGATAAACATTATAGTCTAGAGTTGCGTTACAGCGTTTTACAGTATGGGAGGCTGAGTAAGTGCCTAAGAACTCTAGAGAAGCGTAATCTAGACCTGGCTAGCGAAGATAGCTGTTCGCTCAAAAACCCCCCGCCCTATTAAATCATGATCATTATTTTTGAAGACTGGGGACAGAAGAGACTTTATAATTTCAGAACCTCAAACAATACTGTACATAGCATACCTATTAGCTGAGAAGTCTATATTTAGTGTATTATTAATACTCCTATATACTTCACGGCAAGAGACGCGTTTCTAATCGCACATTTCCATCGAACTATTTTTACAATGCATTATCACATTGCTTTGATATGGTATACTGCATACAGTATGCAGCGTTAAGAATCGCGTTTAAGATATTATGTAGAGGTAAGTGAAAGGAGGTTAATGCATAACCTTAAATTTTTATTACTTTTTCATTGAAGAATTATTTTATACCAGCTTTTGCCCGCGGCTCCGCCCGCGTGAATCAGTTTTCCCGGGATAAAAGTCACGCTTTATATTTCCCGGGATAAAAATAGCCTAAGTGTTAATCCTGGACATAATCTACTCGTGTGCCAAATTTTATCGAAATCCGTTCAGTAGGTTTTGCGTGAAAAAGTAACAAACATCCACACATCCATATTTACAAACTTTCGCGTTTATAATATTAGTAGGATTTTGGGTAATACAGCCTCTCACGGAACTGTATTACCCAATTCGGGAACACCATAATTATCTATTAATTTCAACCAACTGAACTAAAGATCGAAACACATTTCTATTCACTTAGGAATACTATGTATGCATATATAGGCTCCTCGTAATCCTGACATCCAGCTGACATCGTTTCCCAATTTGAATGACTAAAGTAGTGTTGTGCATACCAGAATACACCACTAAATAAATATACTTAGATGCAGAGTTAATCGAAGGAATATATAAATTAAATATTATTTTGAGAAGACAGTAAATTGGCAAACAAATACTGAGATTAAGTAATTCCTTCTGTCAAGTAACCAAATGTTTGCCTCAATAACTCCAGCCATGTTAGGTCTCACCTTTAGTGCTACTTTTATCGTCTTTTTACAAATGGAACAAAATATTATTATATTATATATATATATATATATATATATATATATATATATATAATATTATATATATATTCTAATATTTATTATATTATTTATTATATATTATTCTAATATTTTATATATATATATATATAATATTAGAATATATAGAATACTTTTACCCCGTTTAAAGGCTTAAGTTAGGTACAACTCCATTTTATGCCCATTTTGAATTTTTTTAATAAAATAAGCAGAGCATTCTTCGCATATTCAGGAAATAAGTAGTTATACCCTTTGGTCTTGTGATTTCTCGTGCCATTTTTTTGTTAAATACAATACCGTGTATAAAATCTTAATTCATATCAGCCAAAATCCTCCAAAAGCATGTATTTTATATCCCTCACATTACGATCTCTGTGTTATTTATTTGATTTTTAACCGACTTCCAAAAGGAGGAGGTTATCAATTCGTGTGTTTGTATTTTTTTTACTATACTATGACTTAATAATTACTCTATTTTAAAACACAATGTTGTTTTTTTTTTAAAATATCGTTATATATAACAAAATATTTAATAATCTCGAAACACCTACTCAAACAACAGTTTATAATAATAGTAACATTTGCTCCAACGCACAGCCAGGCGTTTTCACCCACTAATGTCGAAGTCAATTATTATCTAGAATGTGTATATTATTTACTAATAAAAAGAAAATATTCTAAAATGTTATGTACATTTTACTATAAATAGAAAAACTAAAATTTAAGTTAAAGAAATTTACCCTGTGATTTGAACCTTGTCTATTTTACAGTCATTCAATGCCTTAGCCTCTCATACTAAAGGTTTTTGGTATCCGTTAAGCCCTCGCGTGCCGGGAATGTACATACAGTTCTTCTTTCGCTATTTTTGGCTTGGCGTTGTATGCAAGATCTTTATTTATTTATTTAGTATTTGGGAAACATACAGAACAATTAAAACTGAAAGTAAATAAAATAAATATAAAACAAAATCCAGCAAAGTTTCCACCAAAAGCTAGAACATACTAGAACAAAGTGAACGGGAACAAATAGTAATGAATACAAGATAATAAAAATAACTCAATGATCACAATTATACAATACAAGATTGATTGAGCCAAAACACACATTACATAAAATTTTGGAAAATTAAAATTATATAAAGCAAAAACTTTATGGCGTGGGTTTCTTAATAAAAAAAGAACACAAAAAAAGAATTATTAAGTTCACAGGCGTATCGGAAAGAGTTTGCATCCTGGAAATAGAGATAGAAAGTAAACACTTTGCAATTATACAAGCATATTCACCAACAGAAAGCTCCTCTCAAGAAGATATAGATAACTTTTATGAAGACCTAATAAAAGCTCACCAATCCATTTCAACTAAATATATAATTTCAATGGGTGACTTTAATGCTCAAATTGGAAATACAAAAACCTACGAAAATAAAGTCACTGGAAATCATGGTTATGGAAAAAGAAGCAAAAGAGGGGATAGATTGATCGAATACGCATATGAATTCAACTTAAAAATATTGAACACCATGTTTAAATTGAAAAGGAAAAACAGATGGACTTGGATCATCATCATCATCATCAGCCTTGTATTATATATTGCCCACTGCTGAGCACAGGCCTCCTCTACTACTGAGAGGGGTTAGGCCTTAGTCCACCACGCTGGCCTAGTGCGGGTTGGCAGACTTCACATACCCTCGAGATTCTTATGGAGAATTCTCAGGTATGGACTTGGATCTCGCCAGATAAAAACACAAAGATCGAACTTGATTATATTATGTCATCAACTCCTCATTTATTTTCCAAGTACGAGGTGCTGACTTCCTTTAACTTTAGTTCAGACCACAGACCAATTAGAGCAACTTTAAATCTATCTATTAACACGAAAAGCAGAAAACACTTCAGCAAGCCAATACTTACTCTAAAAACACTAGACGAGCAAGAGACCTATAAGAAACACTTAACTAAATATTTACCAAATTTATTGTCAACACATGAAGGAAGCACAATTAATGAATACTATATGATGATTGTAAATTCCATAAAAGAGAGTATAAAAAATATTAAAAGAAAACCAAAACAAAATATATTGAGCGAGAGAGCTATGCAGCTTATTAAAAAAAGAAGCTCGCTTCAAAATAAAGCCATTTTAACCAAAAAAGACAAGGAAAACCTGAAAAGTCTATACAAAGAAACAAACAAGGAAATAAAAAAATGCTATCAAACTTACAGATCAAATACTTTACGGAAAAACCTAGAGTCCTCAAGAAGTGCTAAAAAAGCATTCAAAGAATTAGATAATTCAAAAGTTTGGATTCCATACCTCCAATCCGGCGCTAACAAAACCAAATCGCGCGGAGATAATCAGTATAGCCACAGAATTCTATGCAAAGTTATATAGCGCACAAATCCCTACACAAGAGGTGACGTCATACAACCGGCTAAACACACAACAATTTCAGCCTAACCTCAAATTATTTGATGAGCTTGAAATCTTGAAAGAAATACTAAGACTAAAATCCGAAAAGTGCCCAGGACCCGATGGTATCACAAATGATTATATCAAACACGCCAAAACGATTATGCTGACGCCACTTACACACCTGTTCAACAAAATATTAATAGAAGAGCACGTTCCAGATAATTGGACTGAATCAGAAATTATTCTACTCTACAAGAAAGGTGACCCAGCCGACATAGGAAACTATCGACCGATTAGTCTTATGTCATGCCTCTACAAGTTATTTGCCTCGTGTATGTTAAATAGAATTTCACTTGATATCGACAATCACCAACCTTACGAACAAGCTGGCTTCAGGAAGGGCTTCAGCACAATTGACCACATCCATGTAGTTGAGCAAATAATAGAAAAATATCTAGAGTTCCGGAGACCACTTTATTTAGCTTTCGTAGACTACACAAAAGCCTTCGACTCTATCTCACACAATAGTATTTGGGAAGCGTTAACTCACCAAAATATACATATCAAATACATAAACATCCTGAAAGATATTTATATTAAAAGCACGAGTAGAGTCAGGTTAGAAAACACAGGTAAGAAAATAAATATAAACAGAGGCGTTAGACAAGGCGATCCATTATCACCCAAATTATTCATAGCGGTCCTACAGAATATACTAAAAGACCTTCCCTGGTCAATGCAAGGAATCAACATAGATGGAAAGTTTTTGAGTCATTTGAGATTCGCAGACGACATTGTGCTTTTTTCAGAGAGCCCTGCAAAAATGAATTGCATGATAAACGAACTACAGACAGCGAGCAATCAGGTGGGACTACAGATGAATCTCAACAAAACTAAAGTCATGACCAACACCAAAACTATACCCATCCTTGTAGATAACAGTCCACTCGAATATGTACCTGAATATATTTATCTTGGAAAACAAATATCTTTTAAAACAAAAAGTAATGAAGAAGAAATAAATAGAAGGATAATAATAACTTGGAAGAAATTTTGGGCCCACAAAGAAATATTAAAGTCTCAACTACCTATAAAAACAAAGAAAATTGTATTGGACTCAGCAATACTACCCTGCCTCACCTACGGTTGCCAAACCTGGTCATTTAGTAACAAAATTCAATCAAAAATCAAATCCACACAGAGAGCAATGGAAAGAAGTTGTCTGGGCATCAGACTAAAAGACAGAATAAAAATTGGGGACATACGCAACAAAACTAACGTGATTGACGCCTTGCTCGCAAGATGAATTTAAACCATGAAAAACAAATTTTAAATGCTTGATGTATCTATTTTGAATTCTCTCAAGTTGATTTATGTGACTTAAATATTGTGGATTCCATACTACTGAGCCATATTCTAAGGTTGAAAGCACAAAAGAATTATACAAAAGCTGTAAGGTAGATACTCTTTTAAAATCTTTACCCAATCTAAATACAAAGCCCAACATACGGGAAGATGAGATTTCTTGACGAAAATAATATTAGAATTGAGAAAAGTCGTCGCCATTTACAATTTCTTTTTTCTAAAGACTGATCCAACCTGACGTTTGAAAAAAGTGGCCGCCATGGCACGCTTTTATCAGCTTTATATGTATGTATGTGGTGAAAAGTGGATGCACTAGTTGCACCTCTACCTACCCCCTCGGAGATAATAAATGTAAGTGTGTATGTATGTATTTTAAGTTGGACAATTTTCACCTTCTCGCGAGGAAAAACGCGTTATCGCTACCACCGCCGCGGCGGGGCGAAGGATGAGTGAAAAACATTTCATTACCACTATTTATGGACAGACATAAAAATTATCGCCTTATTTATATGGGCTATTAAAAATTTAATTACATTTTGACAAAACTTATTTAAAGTTTAAAATACTGATGTGTTATATTTTCTTTTATATACGTGCACGGGAAAGTGACCTCACTGCACCTATGTAGGGACAAACTAATATGGCCGGTATGACATGACACGGTTTTGAATTTTTTGGGTAGACGTTCTCACAGAGTTATCGCGTCGGGAAAAAAATTGAATTGTCATACCGGCCAGCTTAGTTTGTCCGAACTATAATAATTAAAGTGGCATCCAGATAGACAGTTTCTCAACCTTATTTTGCAAACCGCTCACTTTGAGACTATATTTTTTCTAGAGTCCCCCATCATTATTTTACTTACCATCTGTCGCGAATTTAAAATAGCTACTGCCACGATTATATTTAAACGCGTTATATTATATTACGGTTGTAAGATAGGTAGGATATGACCCCTATCCTATTTCTGAGTTTGAAATGCAGAATGAAAGAAGAATGAAAATGAATGGGAGCAATTAAAACGCTTACTTAGTTATATTGAGGAATATTTTTATCAACATTCAAACCACATGAATTTATAACATAACTAATGAGAAGGTTGATTTTGATACCTGTAAAGGAGTTTGTTAATGTCAGGCTCGATTTTGCTTAAATACAACCTTAGGCCGCCGCGTTTAGTAACATGAAGCCGATTTCTCATTTTAGTTACCAACGTTGCTACAACACTAAGCCCACGTTCAGCTAAATAGTAAAATGGGAATGCTATCAAAAATCGTAAAACAATCAACCATAATCCGGAACCATCGTTGAACAATAATAATCCTGGGTACAGTTGTGAAATCGGCTTCTGCAGCCAAAATTCTTGTTAGCCATTCTTGAATGTAATATTTAATTCCTCATTTGTCGCCAGTTCCATTAGTTCTTCTTCTAACTGGGATGACTGTATTAACATTTGAAAAAGGATCCAAAATCCAGTCTGGTATACCCACGTTTAAAATATCCTGGAATCGTTCCTTGAAATCTCTGTGGAGGTTTTCCAAGTGTTCACAGTAAACAAAGAAATCGTCGTTATTGAATGATACTCTTGATAAATTTGGGAATTTATTGAATTCCTGTCTGCCGATATTTCTTTTGTATAATAATAGTTTATAGATATAATAAAATTTCCTTCCCGTCTCCACTAAAATTGCACTTGTACAATCTCTTCTCTTCCCTCTGTTTGATTATGCTGATGCCAGTTATCTCGATCTCACTGAAGTCCAGTTTGAAAAGCTTGAGAGACTTCAGAACTTCTGCATCCGATTCATATTTGGACTGCGCAAGTTCGATCATGTGTCAGAATTTCGGACTAAACTCAAATGGCTTTCTATACGCTTTCGCCGTAATACTCGTATCCTTACATTGCTTTACTGTATTTTGTTTCTACCAACTTCACCTTCTTATTTAAAAGAGCGCTTCCACTTCTTGAGTAGCACACATTCACGAACCTTGCGATCATCTGAGAGTCTGGAACTAGAAATCCCCAAACATGCCACTCAGTTCCTGAGTAAGTCATTCACAGTACATGCTGCTCGGTTGTGGAATGACTTGCCTGTGTCAGTAAGAAGGGTCAAATCTCTTTCGACTTTTAAAAAACTTGTTAAGCAACATTATTTGTTACTGTGCTAAAATTGTATTTCTATTTTCTTTATATTATATTATACCTTTGGTAATATTTATGTTAGTGTTTATTGTATTATGTGTATGTATGATATTATTATGTATGTTATTTTTGTTAATTATTTATGAATTGTGTATGTATTTTATTATTATAAACATATATTGTATGCAATAGGAGTTATTATATTATTATATTAGTAAGTACATCGTCATCTTTTACATATCATAGTATATACTTCATCTTTCTGTATCAGTCGACACCCCTCTATTAAATTTCTTATCATCTCCAATCACTGACCTCTATTGCGTTCTAGTATAATAGAGGTCAGTGTCTCCAATCCATCCAAAGGTTGTCTGTAAGAAATTGCGGAATGCGATAAGACCGCCAATTGTACTTGTGTTTTTATCATCTTAGTTTTATTTTATGTTTATACATTCACCTTAGTTTGATCTACAATAAAGTGTTAAATAAATAAATAAATATATTTATAATTAATTAATATGTACATATCTGTCGTATAATATTTATGTTCATTATAATGCATCTACTTTGTTTATCTCTGCGCCACCCTAAGGTTGACTGGTAGAGAATGCCTACGGCATTAAGTTCGCCTATGTACATTTGTTGAATATGACGTGCATAAATAAATAAATAGTTTAGATACGACAATAGCAATGCATTTTTTTGTCATATTATATTAAGCTAATTTAGCAAAAACATTTTTATTTAAATTGGATGTAACTAAGAGTCATTTAGACAAAAAAAAAGAACGGGTTGCACTCCGGGAGTGCCAGCAGAAGTGAAAACATGAACATTGACATTGTGCATTTTTGAATATTTTGGAATGGTTAGGGAATAATTTCACACGAATGGCTTTTTTATCAGAATAAAGTTCTAGCATTTCTGTGGTAAAATACAATATTTTTGATTGCGCTGTCGTCCAGGATTGAGTGTCGCCATCTAGCAGTATTATTGGGCGTCATCTGCTAATTGTCGATACCTCTGAACTTCGATGTCCGATGTATGAGTGTCGGGTCATCTAGTTGACTACTTAATGTAGTAGTTCCCAGCCAATATTGATAGGTGGCGGTGTTGTCAATTATGCCGCCACAGAAAAAATGACAGAAATGCAATGGTCATCACAACCAAAATAGAATAAAACAAAATTTGAAAAAAGAATGTAACGTTCGATTATTTTGTACTCGTGCCGTGCCAACGCTGGGGAAATAGCTTCTACGCAATGTATTTAAGGTTCATATTAGATTAATAAGGGATGGTTTTAATGACGTTAATAAATAAAAAAATACGTATGGCACTCGGAGACTGCCGCGGTAAAGCTATTGCATAGCATTTTTTATCACAATTTTTGATTGACTAAACACAAATTCGATCTTACGCTTACCACATAAAGTAGATTTTTAAACGCGAGCAACGCACATTTAGTCTTGTTATTAATAAATGACAGAAATGCAATGGTCATCACAACCAAAGTAGAATAAATCAAAATTTGAAAAAAGAATGTTACATTCGATTCTTTCGTACTCGTGCCGAGCCAACGCTGGGGAAATAGCTTCTACGCAATGTATTTAAGGTTCATATTAAATTAGTCAGAAATGGTTTTAATGACTTTAATAAATAAAATAAATAAAAATGCACTCGTTTCAAGAATTATATCCTCTACGCATTGTATTTAAGGTTTATATTAGTAAAACTCCGCATGCATTTTCGTCAGATTCGGTCACGTGATCCTGACGCGAGTACGCGAGTTTAACATTTCATACCCATCTCAAGAATAGTGCTCAACGCCGCTAAAGAAGTTTACACTTCAATAAAATAAAATATTATTGATATGCTAATAAGTTTTCTATGCAAATTTTGTACTTTTCAAGTGGCATTCGACCTTTGAGTATTGCTCTAAGCATTCGACACATAAAGGTCATTGACGTTCCTATTCTTATTCGAATCGCATTGTAAATAGGAACGTCTTTTATGCTCCAATGGAAAGTTGAACACATAGTCCGAAGTAATAACCAACGGTGTCATTTTGTTTCGGTCGTTTTAAATTATGACGAATGGTTAAAGCAAATCATTCACATAAGGGTTCATTTAGTAATGGACTGTTACATTTCCTTCATTGGAGGCGCAATACTTTAACAATTGTGTTAATTTTAATGCCCAATTAACTAAGAAAACTAAGAAATTGGTGAAATTAGACCTTAGTATATTTTTTAGTGGACGTTAGCCTAGTTGGGAATGGAACGGTCTGCCGAGACAATGTCCGTAGGTTCAAAACCCAAGGCATACACCTCTGACTGTTCAAAGTTACGTGTGTATTGTTTATCAATTATCGTCCGCTTTAACGGTGAAGGAAAACATCGCGAGGAAACCTGCATACCTGAGAATTCTCCAAAACAGTTTCGAGGGTATGTGAAGTCTGCCAACACGCACTAGGCCAGCGTGGTGGACTAAGGCCTTACCCCTCTCGTGGTAGAGGAGGTCCGTGCTCAGCAGTGGGCAGTGTTTAATACAGGGCTGTATTATTATATGTTTTTTAATCTGCCCACGCCCCCTCTTCGCTATCTCAATGCCCTAATGTAATTTTCTCTGAGTCTTCTACTGCGCACCCCCCCGAAAGTCTTAAACGCCGACACCTTGAGAATCTATGATAGAGTATTGATTGATGAGAGACGATTACTAACATTACAATTACGTAGGCCTGTTCAAAACCGTATAAGTATAGGTTCCGGACCGCTAACACTTACATGGGCCACTGAGGTGGGTTTTAGACCTTGTGTTCGGTGGTCGTATCAGGCCGGATACAAATATCCTACCAGCAACAAAAATTAGGTACGAGGTCAGGTGATGGACGGAATAGGGGCCCGTGACCTTAATATGAGAAACTAGGTGTTGCTCGCGGCTTCGCCCGAGTGAAACGCCTTTCCCGCTACAAAAATCATTAAACTACAATCTTAGAACTATTACAAAAATCAGATAAAAAAGTCCATTATTTTCCATGGGAGCTAATTACCGAGATAACAAGCGGCCTATGTGCTAATCCAGGACATCCTACCCGTGTGGCAAATTTCATCCAAATCTGTTTAATTGTTTCTGCGTTTACTTCTAACAAAATTAATATCCAAACATTTTCACAAACTTTCGCATTTATGATATTAGTAAGAGTAGGATAAGATATTAAGGTATTTAACGGAATTTTTATCTTAATTTGTTCTAGAGTTTATTGTATAAGTAGGTATTTTTGTTTAGGTAGGTATTAATTAATGAAATTTGTTAGAAATTCTTTCAGTATTAGAAAACTTTAACTTTCGGAAAGTAGGTAAGTATATATTTTTGCCAATAACTATTGACGTCATTGAACCTGTTTCGTTAAAATAATGCTATTAAGTGATACTTAAATAGTGAATTCATTCTTTATCGAAACACCATTAATTTTATTGTTTGGTTTCTATAAAAGATAACATTTTTTACGACGAGTTAAGACCTTAACTTCCTCCTGTGGAAGTCGGTTAAAACATTTAAGTTGTCATGGAAACGAACTGAAAAGCATAATAGAAGAAAATAAGGTCGCAAGCCGCTGTGCTCTGTGATCTGGGTGTACGGTAGTGCCCCGCCAAGATGAGCCAAGCGAAGCACTACCTACCACTTCTCGAAGCGGTTCGTCGTTTTCTTTAACCCTCATAACTTGGGTTTGGATTATACCAGATAAACAAAATTCTTTGGATATGATGATATGATGTGGACTTATTAAACATATTTCAATTGCATGGCTCTTATACTTTACATTTTTTTGATATCTAAAAAAAATCAACTGATGACTGCCTCGGTGGCGTAGTTGTATTACGGTATGACTGCAATGCTGAGGTCTTGGGTTCGATTCCCGGGTCGGGCAGTGATATTGGGTTTTTCAAAATTCAGTGTCGGCCCGGAGTCTGGAATTTGTGCCCGATATGGCGATAGGCTCGCCCCCTATCACATCATGGGACGGAATAACGGCGAAAAGTGGGTGCACTAGTTGCACCTCTGCCTACCCCTTCGGGGATTAAAGGCGTGAGTGTATATGTATATGTATGTAAAAAAAATCAATTTCGTCACTGATGGCTATTTCTACCGCCAAATAGCAATGTGCACGCACTTTTGTGTTCCGGTTTGGAAGACATTGTAACCAGCGTAATTACTAGCCATTATGAGACTAATGTCTCCGGGTGACGAGCGCAGTGGAGTGGCACACAGTAGTTTATACTTAAAAGTTCTGTATGGTTTTGCTTTTATTTATGGGCTATCGTATCGCTTACTCTACATTCGACAAGCCAAATATAGCAAACGTCCAAACCACATATTTTGACTAAGGTGTAGAGTTTGTGAAGTTAGAGCTTGTATAGTTAGGGCATGTAGCGATAGAAGCTTGGCTCTACATGAGATCTAATAACTTTCTAACAGCGCGAGCAATATGATCTCGTCTTGTCAACATTTTACATGAAAATGTTTTGGTGGGATTAATAATTACCTACTTACATCATTACACACGGTGGCTTGTGTGATAGTAATGTAACCACGGGTATACTCGCGAGTATCAACATAGGTAGCTCTACTTACATGTTTAACTTTTTGATATTATTATTTTTTCCTTTTGTGGTTCACATATTCCTGACTGATCCACCACCACCATACCAGCCCTGTATTATATACTGCCCACTGCTGAGCACGGGCCTCCACTACAACTGAGAGGGTTTAGGCCTTAGTCCACCACACTTGCATAGTGCGGGTTGGCAGACTTCACATACCTTCGAAATTCCTATAGAGAACTTGTCAGATATGCAGGTTTCCTCACGATGTTTTCCTTCACCGTTAAAGTGAGCGATAATTCACAAAGAAAACACACATAACTTTTTAGAAAAGTCAGAGGTGGGGGTGCTCTTGAGTTTTGAACCTGCGGACATTCGTCTCGGCAGTCCGTTCCACTCCCAACAAGGCTATCGCCGCTATTCTGACTGATCATGATGCAGGAATTAATTTTGGTTAATCTATGCGTTCGGGGCCCTAAGCGTTTGGGTATAAATGTTTGTATGATTTTACATTGAAAATACAGAAATTGTATCTTTCATAATTAAGGCGACTTTTATACCAATAAACAGTAACTTTCGTTAGTTAGTTTAAAGCACGATTTTGATTGAAAACGGCAACATGTTTAAGTCTCCGTACAACAAAATTTCCGAAACTGACGTTGGAACTTGGTGGATAGATTGAAATTAAAGAAAGATATGAAAAATGTGGCTCGTTTGTTTTATTAGTGTTGAAATAGTCTTTCCGATGATGTAGGTATTAGAAATTAATGAGATCAGTTTATTTTTTGAATAATCACGATGAAAAGTTGACTGAAATAGTTGAAATTTCGTATACGGCCTCTTAAATACTTGTTGCCATGTTCTGCCATTGCTTGTTGCCTTTTTACGCAAAATTTCTTATGACCAATATTTTATTTCAAGTATATGAAAAACGAATACCAGATAAATCAAATCGAGCTAAATAAATTATTTTCAGGTACTTTCTTGTTCTCATAAAGTATAGAGTACAATTAACCGAAATAGCGTACAAAAATTTACTATAAAGTACGGGCGGCAACCCTAGACACAGCATAATAAGTACATGTAGTATCTACACATAATATAGGTACCTACATACTACATCATATACCTCCCCAATCAACTGACCGTTTTCGTTTAAAATCTCTAAAAACATGCAAAAAGAGATTATAAATAATAATGTACTATTTAATTGCATAGATTGTATTCTACGAAGCAGTTTCTCCAGCTACCTACCTACCTACCTACCTACCTACATACTTACCTATATTCTTTTCTATTACAATTAATTGCACTTCGATTATTGTACTCACGAGTAATGTAGCTTCCTATTAGTGAAAGAATTTTCAAAATCGGTCCAGTAGTTCCTGAGATTAGCGCGTCCAAGCAAACAAACAAACTCTTCAAATTTATAATATTAAGTATAGATTAGTAGCTACTGGTATGTGGGATGCATCCCCTGGATCAGTCCTTGTCCTTGTCCCAAAAATCGAAATGCTACAGAATATACAGTTTTAGATATACAACATGTTTTCTAAAATAAATAAACCTTGTTTTCATGAGTTACGTGATGATCGCACTTAAATTTATTTTATTAACACGGATAAACAAATCACGCTAATGTATATAATATAACATAATCTCAATAGTAAATTACAATTATTTAAACATATACAATATCAGTAATAATATAAATAAGACATAGTGCATCAAGAGTTTTTTTGCATTAGTGCGATCAGACACGCAGAACATTAACATGTAACAACTCAAGACGTATGCACCATGTCGATGTCGACGCATTTAGTACAATAGGTACATTGCTATCTTTGTATGAAGAACTCTATCCTACTAATATTATAAACACGAAAGTTTGTAAGTATGGATGTCTGGATGTATGGATGTTTGTTACTCTTTCACGCAAAAACTACTGAATGAAATTCAATGAAATTTGGCACACGGATAGATTATATCCTGGATTAACATATAGGCTACTTTTTATACCGGGAAAATATAAAGTGGGATTTTTATCCCGGGAAAACTCGTTCATGCGGGCGGAGCCGTGGGCAAAAGCTCGTACTAAATAGGTGTATAATCTCAAGTTTCACGAAGTTGCTTCATTGTAAAATAGACTTTACTGTATTAAACATCGTCAATACCTATTAGCGGGTTAATATGAACTACTGTTGGTTCATGTAAATTAGAGTACTATATAAAAGCCTTGCTTCTAATTTAAATTACTAGTTTACACAATGCGTCTGTTTAATGAAATACTTCTTTTGCTGTATTTCATATTCTTGAACATATTTAATGGAGTCTCATCTATCAAGACAAACGTGACAACTAACGATTTAAATCAATTTGTGCAAATCTTCCGTACCTTCAGCTTATCCAATGTAGCCGCCAACAATATATTATTGAAACCGTCCAATTACCTAAAGTATTACTCTGGTCTCAAAAACGAAGATTTATATCTAAATGCGCCACAACTTATAAGGAAATATGGTTATCCTGTAGAAACGCATCATGTTACCACCAAGGATGGATACATTCTGACATTATTTAGAATCCGATGTGGGTCTATACCGGCATTATTATTCCACGGTCTACTGTTAAGTGCGGATGATTTCATAATAGCAGGACCCAATGAAGGATTGGCATATTTGTTGGCTGCAGCTGGTTACGACGTTTGGTTGGCCAATGCACGCGGGACCAAATATTCAAGAAGACACGAGACCCTAAATCCCGACGTGGACTCTAAATACTGGAACTTCACCTTCCATGAAATTGGTGTAATTGACACTCCCACGATTATTGACTATATATTGGGTGTCACTGGATATTCAAAATTAATATACATCGGGCATTCACAAGGAACCACCATATTTTTCGTAATGTGCTCCGAACATCCTGAATACAATGACAAAGTTTATATTATGTTTGCTATGGCCGCCGCAGCATTTGTATGTAATATGAAGAGTCCGTCATTCAGAGCACTTGCCTATTTTGCAGACGAGGAATACTTTTTATATAAACATTTGGGTTATCCCAATGAAGTTTTACCAAGCAATGCATTGACAAAAGCAATTTCTGGCATCGCCTGTGGTACAAGCGGTCTCGCAGTGGCTACACTTGTCTGTACAAATATTGTATTTACGTTTTTTGGGTATGATTACACTCTAGTGAATATAACAAATATACCAAACATTGCTCAGCATGCACTATCTGGGGCATCCACTAAGCAAATAATACATTTTTTTCAAGAAGTAAATTCTTGTAATTTTCAACAATTTGATTATGGCGAAAAGAAAAATATTGAAGTATATGGTAACAAAATTGCGCCGCCGTATTGCCTTGAGAGGGTGACAGCTCCGGTTTTTATCTTCTACAGTGATAATGACTGGCTCGTAGATCCTAAAGATGCGTGGAGAACTAGAAGTAAATTACCCAATGTCATTGAATTTTACAGAGTCCCCTACTCAAAATTCAACCATTTAGATTATTTGTGGGCCATAAATTCGAAAACTTTAGTATATAACAAAATGTTCGATGTACTAAGAAGAATTGGGCTTCATAGCAACGATACTACGTGTTCAAAACAATAACTTGAGTGAGTACCTATTAAAAATTATGTCGTTTTGTCATGGTGATAAATTTGTGGTATTTAATAATAATTATAATGTTTTAATACACTAGGCCCGTGTTGTTTCAACCGTGCTTAATTAAAGTTAACGGTCCTATTACACTGGACGAGCACGCAGTATCTTCGCCTCGGTAGGAATTCGCTTGCAATAGGGTAGTTGACTACTTTTTTAAAAATACATTTCGCACATTTAGGACGAAAACGACGCAATTAAAAAAAACATAAAGTGGATTATCGTCATAAAATGACTTAAAACTGATCCCTTTTTTATGAAAATATAATAAATAAATAATAGTTTAAAACAACTAAAAAACACGCTTTATAGAAAATCCAACTAAAAAATAGAAAATAAATTTGAATTAAGAATAGTGTAAATAAGAAAAAGGGTATTTTACTGTAAAAAAAGCGTGGGGTGCTTTTTAAGATATTATCAAAATGATATAATATAATACTTCTACTCATATTATCTGTCAATAAAATATTTATAACTATTGACACCATGCACCCCACACTTTTTTATACAATAAAATACACTTTTTCTTATTTACACTATTCTTAATTCAAATATATTTTCTATTTTTTAGTTGGATTTTCTATAAAGCGTGTTTTTTAGTTGTAACTATTATTTTTTTTTATTTTTTTTTGTTCTGTCCAACAGATGTCACTAAAAACGAAAGCGCCATCTTGTGCAAAGTAGGATTTTTTACGCATAAGAGTAGCTAGTTTAGTTGTAATTCTAGTATGGTCCAACAGATGTCTCTAAAAATAAATATAAATTGTCAAAAATCTCATTTTGCAAATTGAATAACGGCATAATCTTATCAAATTAGTGTATTACCATCGGTCCTCGACAAACCTACAAAGTTTGAATAAAATCTGACCGTTTAAAGCGGGTCAAAATCGCGCCCAAAGTGGTATTTTTTTTTAGGTAGGCGATCCTGCAGTCAACACGGGGGAAACCTGCGAATCGGATACTGGAGTTCCCCGGCTTGACGACTGCAGGGGCCTGGGAAGGGAGTGGACTGTGGAATAGGGAGATGGGAGGGAAAGTGGGGGAAGGAAGGTTCTCAGGATGGGCGGAAAGAGAAGGGGGTGCCAGGAAATGTTCGCGGGCCCTTTTAGGCCTCAATGTGTTATCCAACCAAGAGGTATACACACTGAACTGTGTGCCTCGACCCGCGGCTAATGTCCCCCCGCGCATGGGCGTGCATTGGGTGTGAAGACCCAGCGCACAAGAAATGCCCCGGGGGCGCGCCCAAAGTGGTCGGTTACCAACATACAAACATACATACAAGTGAAGCTAATATAAAGCGTGTAAAAAGGATCGATAAAATAGTTCTGTCCTTTTCCCGCTTGAATATGGCGGTGTTTGAACTATTGTTGTATTGACAATTTCGTTTTATGTAATTTTAAGACGATAACTCAATTTTCGATTTTTTTTAAATGTGTCGTTTTCGTCCTAAAGGTGCGATTTGTCAAAAATGTATACTATCCAAAATCTAGCGGAAAAAGAATTTTTCAAAATTGTGGCAATAATACGTAAATTATAAAGCTATGAAATTCCGTAGAAGGGGTAATTATCTAATAACAGTAATATCAGACTGTAACGTCACCTGCCATAACGCTGCGTGCGTGCGAAAGAGATAGCGCGATATCCCCGCTACGCTCTCACTTTTGCTCACAAAAATATTTCAAATATGAATAACTGCTTCATTTTTATGCTGATTTCACAGAAGAATTTCTTTATCGTCTTATTTTCTGTTACATATAAAATAATGTACGAAATCAACCATAGGAAACTACCCTATTCGCCAGTTTGTTAAGAGCCTTAACTTTGCCTGACTACGAATGAAAGAACCCGGCCTAAAGCTATGCGGTGATATTCAATAACATAATCATTAATCATATATTATAATCTTATAGGTAATATAAGTACAGATGATTTTTTAAGTAGATGTTGATGGTGGTATTCACAGTTATGAAGAATAGCCAAAAATTCTCAAAGCAGTCTCAGTCACCCTTTTAATAAAAACTGCAACATTGGATTTTTAATAATCTATGTATACAGGGTAATTTTTAATAAATGAAACCACATACTCGTCTTTGCCTCTACTAACATTTTATTAAAAATTATCCATCAAAAACGAATATTTTCACGAAAAATCTCAATTTTACTTTCCTGATTTTTTGATCATTTTGTAGTTTAGTGCAAATATGGCGTGTGCATGAGTGTTTTGCAGACTAAAAGTGTAATGTTGCCGCTTCGACGAATTTTCTTGGAGTAGTAATAGTGGATTAGGGCGTGTAAACTTAAAGTCACTTTTTGTTGATATTTATTTTGTTCAAAACTTACACTTTTTTAATTTACATCTATGGTTAAAATAACTTAATGGAAAGCTTAGAGCATTTAACAACTCTTAGATGGAAAGTGTTATTTTCAGTTCCACTCACCCCCCAGTGGTGGTAGCGATAATGCGTTTTTTCCCTGCGAAAAAAAGTATGTGGTTTAATTTAGTAACGTAATGTCAAAATGACCCTGTATAAAACAAAGTCATGTTAGTTACACCATTTATAACTCAAGAATGGCTGGACCGATTTTTGTGTTTGATTTTTTGGATTTATCTCCGCCCCATATAGTAAATATCTATAAAAAGATCGGAAAAGATCACGGAAAAAATAATTATGAAGAAATTAATTTTCTCAAACATTTTGTATACGACGCAATCTCTGATCTATGAAAGATAAAACCAAAACACGGACAAAAATTAACATGGGGATCATTGATGTAGAGGGGATGTAAATTTTTTGTCTAGAATTTTTATCTATTTAGGGCCTGTTTCACAAATTTTAAGTTAATTTTATTAAACTGTTATTGCATTTAACAGCTAATGTAGATATTACCCATCTGATAACCATTTATTCGAGAGCATAGATTAGAGTGTGACTTTTACATTTGGTCGGTTTATGAATTTATGTGACGACTAGCATTTATCAGCTGGTGGTGAAATAGCCTTTAATAGTCTACACTTTAAAGGAAATGTGTGGGAAGCAGATTTTAGAAAAGGAATGGGTTGCACAGATCATGTCTTTTCCATAAGGTCCTGTACCTACCGGAGAAACAATTCGCCTAGTAAAAAAAAAGTATTTTGTGCCTTCGTAAGCTTGGAAAAGGCTTATGATCGTTCTCCTTATAACTTCTAATCTAAATAGCATTATGCATTATTTATTCGTTGCTGCGCCATTTCACATGGAATGGGGCAGCGGTGCACCACATATTAATTTGTTATATTTTAATTAGGTATTTACTAACATAATATTATATTTCTTTTTGTATTTTCTACTAACACTATGGGTCTTTGGTTACCCGAATAAACAAATATAAATAAAAATAAATAAATAAAATTATGCCTACCTACATAATATTACGTTACATAAGTGCACGACTTCTTTGCAAGCTATTTGGCGAATTATTCGCCAACAGTCTAAATGAGACATTAAAAACATGTTATTATTTTTCAGCCTGACAGCAAAGTTTCTACACGGTGCCTGATACCAAATATGGTACTTAATTCAATTATAATATTTTTAAGTAACAAGAAATATTGGGTCTCTAGACGGTCGCGAGAAATATGCAAGTGTGACTTACTGGATTTACCTTGCCGGATATCCAGAAACAAACCACTATAGTGGGGTTTCCAAAAAGTGCACGGTACCTACTCGCTATTAAGGATTATTCTTCTGGTGCAGCATTTATTGGATACACTGCCTCCAGTAGAACATCACGACCGATACTCGATTAGTTTGCCTAGAAATACCTATTTTTTAAATTAATTTTTTTAAACCCTTTTATTCTTCCACCTGTCCTTATCTATCTAAGTAAATATATAGGCAATTCTTGTAGCTTATCCTTCGTGAACAATTATAACTTTTTAACGACTATTATTGCAAATTAAAGTTATTTAAGTAATAAACACAATTATCGTTTTATTTCTCTAACCTATTGGTATAATAAAATTGGTAACAAATCATTAGATATACGGAATTTTACTTTTTATGTAGGCTTTATGCTATTGGGCACTAAACAATGGCATAATAATAGTGGCACCCTCTCTTTCCGCCCATCCTGGGAACCTTGCTCCCTTCCCCCACCTTCCCCCGTCCATACTCCTCTCCACTTCCTTCCCAGGCCCCTGCAGTCGTCAAGCCGGGGGACTCCAGTATCCCATTCGCAGGTTTCCCCCGGTGTTGACTGCAGGATCGCCTCCCGAAAAAAAAAAAAAAAAAAACCCCGTCGCCCACGTAACCATGAGTTACCATTGCTACGCTCTACTGCTAATTCGGCGCCATGCACTAACTATGATACTACGCATTTAATGTAGGTTTTCAGGGTGCTGCTGGACTGTGGTATTCTGATAATTCGGAGCACTTTTTTATAATGGTAAGAATAAGTGACCCCACTGCACCAGATGGTAAGTTGATTAGGGTCCAGACATAGTGTCGACTGACAAGAAATGATTATTGATTACCCCTCGCCAGTAAGCCGGTCTATTTAACACTTCATATACACATAATTATCCCCGAATGCGACACTCTTACATGGGTTACTAAGGCGCGGCGCGCCGCGCGACGGGTTGACCTTGTGTGTCTACGGTTACGGATTGCCTCCGTGGCGTAGTTGTATAACGATATGACTGTAATGCTGAGGTATCGGGTTCGATCCCCTTGTCGGGCAAAGTGATTTTGGGTTTTTCTATTCAGTATCAGCCCGGAGTCTGGAATTTGTGCCTGATATGGCGATAGGCTCGTCCGAATACGCACGGCGAATAGTGGGTACATTAGTTGCGCCTCTACCTACCCCATCCGGAATAAAAGACATGAGTGTGTGTGTGTGTGTGTGTGTGTCTACACTCTACGGTGGTCGCTATCCAAATTATTCAAATTACTATTTGGCATACTAAAAACCCGCTTAGCCAAAATTAAAAAGTAGTTGTGTAGTAGGTACTATGCTAGCATTCAGTAACGGCGTCGTAACCAGGGCTGGCAACCCCAAAAAAAAGTAATATAATAATTAAAACAACTAAAAAACATGCTTTATAGATAATCGAACTAAAAAATAGTAAATACGCATGCTCACGCCTTTTATCCCCGAAGGGGTAGGCAGGTGCGCATCTAGTGCACCCACATTTCGCCAAGCGTATACCGTCCCATGATGTGATGGGCGAGCCTATCGCCATACCGGGCACAAATTCCAGACTCCGGGCTGATACTGAATAGAAAAAATCCAATATCACTTTGCCCGACCCGGGGATCGAACCCGAGACCTCAGCCTTGCAGTCGTACCGTAATACAACTACGCCACCGAGGCAGTCAAGTAATTAAGTAGCAGTAGGCAGTCATGTAAGTCAGTAAATAATTTGAATTAAGAATAATTTAAATAAGCAAAAGTGTATTTTATTGTAAATAAATAATAGTTTAAAACAACTAAAAAACACGCTTTATAGAAAATCAAACTAAAAAAATTGGAAAATAAATTGGAATTAAGAATAGTGTAAATAAGAAAAAAATGTATTTTATTGTAAAGAAAGCGTGGGGTGCATAGTGACAATAGTTATAAATATTTTATTGACAGATAATATGAGTAGAAGTATTATATATCATTTTGATAATATCTTAAAAAGCACCCCACGCTTTTTTTTACAATAAAATTCACTTTTTTCTTATTTACACTATTCTTAATTCCAATTTATTTTCCACATTTTTTAGTTGGATTTTCTATAAAGCGTGTTTTTTAGTTGTTTTAAACTATTATTTATTTACAATAAAATACACTTTTGCTTATTTAAACTATTCTTAATTCAAATTTATTTTCTATTTTTTAGTTGGATTTTCTATAAAGCGTGTTTTTTAGTTTTTTTAAACTATTATTTATTTTAAATTTTTTAGTTCTGTCCTACTATTGTCCAACAGATGTCACTAAATAAACGAAAGCGCCATCTTGTGACAAGTAGGATTTTTTACGCATAAGAGTAGCCAGTTTAGTTGTAATTCTACTATGTTCCAACAGATGTCACTAAAAATAAATCGCGCCCAAAGGAGTTACAAACATACAAACATACATACATACAAGTGACGCTAATATAAAGCGTGTAAAAACGAAATTAGGTAAACGTTGTAATTGTATAAAATTATTTTCTGTTCTCAAATCAGCATTTTATGTAAGTACGTCTAGTCATCTCTTAGACCACTTAAGAGTTTAGAGCTAGATAAGAGTTGTCCGGTAAACATCGTGTAAGTTTTTCGTAGGTATTTATGTGGACAAAAATATTGTGTTTGTGAAATTTCGGATTAATAAGCGATCTTGTCCTCGCCGACAATTAAAAGATGTTTAAGTACCTATACCTAGTAGTTTTTTTAGAGTTTTGCTTTCTTTGACTAATGTCTCATGGCAATGATTTAAATCGTATGGTACTTTTAGACACTTTTATTACCTCTCCGTTTTATTGCGTGCATTTCACCCTTTGAGTTTTAGCTCCAATTTCATAAAACAATAAACATCAAATATCATCTTCCTGGAATGTCTTTTTAAGACGACATTAGTTATTTGTAACGTGAAATAACCTAAACATAATTAAAACGGGACAGAACATTGACAAGAACAACAAGTGCTTTAGTTATTGTTCTGAGGTAACAACAACAATAGCTGACATTGTTAATTATCATTTTTGACGTGCGATCCGCTTGCGCCCTCTGGTGCCGTGCGCCCGGGTGTCACGCACTCCTTGCACCCCCGGGTAAAAACTGAAAATCGTACTATAAGCGTAGTAAGCAGCAGATATTTTTTTCCATACAGTGTTCTGTCAATTTTATTTGACCAGTTGAAATTGACACCCTCTGGTGCTTGGTAAGGGAAAGTGAGGTAGATTCGTACACGGGGCACATTCAAACAGTCTCTATCTTTCGTATTATCCATAAATAACATGTGGAGTCTTAATATTCCCTCTCAACAATACCTATAGACCACGACCATCTTGTTGCGGTTAATTCACTCGTCGAAAGTAGGAACGCGGTCCGGCCACCGCCGAACTCGATTTCGCGACCGATAAACGATACCGATACCGCCAACGTCGTCGACCCGGACGTCGACCCGACGCCGCCCGATCCCCTTGCACCGGTGACGATCGAAGAAGTCACCGCTCTGATCAGTTTGGTTTTCGTGCTAGGCACAGTTGCGTAAATCAGGTGCTCCGCATCACAGAGCACGTTTACGACAAATTCAAGATAGGCATGCCCACCGGTGCTCTCTTCTTCGATATTGAAAAAGCATTCGACAGGGTGTGGCACAACGGCTTGCTTTACAAGCTGTACACTCTCAACGTGCCCACTCAACTCGTGCACATCATACGAGATTTTTTGTCGAATCGCGGTTTCAAATATCGCGTGGAGGGTACTCTCTCTTCCCGTGACGCCATCACGGCTGGAGTCCCACAAGGCTACGCCCTCTCACCTTTTCTTTTCTCGCTGTACACCAGCGATATCCCTAAACCGAAAAACGCCCATCTAGCGCTCTTTGCCGATGACACCGCAATCTACGCCTCACGTAGAGACCCCGACAATGTGGTGCGCACTTTGCAGGCCGCCGCCGACAAGCTCGGTGAGTGGTTCCGCAAATGGCGAATCACCGTCAATCCCACAAAGAGCCAAGCTATCCTGTTCACTTTGAAAAGGAGAGCCCACGTGCCTCACAATTCAGTCCGCATGTCCAACCAGGTAATCCCCTGGACGGACAAAGCCAAATATTTAGGAGTGACCCTTGATCAGAAGTTTACCTTTATCCCACACGTAAATGCGGTACGCGCGCGAGCCGCATTCGCGATGAGCCAACTGCATTGGCTCATAAATAGGAAAATCAAATGTCCATCCGCAACAAGATTAGGATCTTTACCACGTGTATTAGACCGATCATGACATACGCGTCGCCCGTGTTCGCCCATATACCGCCTGCTCGTCTTAAGCGTATGCAGGTATTGCAAAACATTTTTCTTCGACACGCTCTTGGTGCCCCGTGGTACGTTCGCAATCGCAACCTCCACGTGGATACCAACATGCCGACCATCAGGGATTTCATGCAAATGACCAGCAAACGCTACTTCGACCGGGCGGTTAAACACCCAAATACGTTAGTCCGCAAAGCGTCAATATACACACCATTCGACCGCGCCAAATGGAGACGGCCGCGTTCAGTCCTAAGCGATCCAGAGGACGATATCACTCTGGCCATTCGCCGTAAGAACGAGTTCCTAAAACTCCTACACTCGACACGACCGCAGTTCCGTCATAGATAATATTACTGTGGTTCCGTCCTCGCCGCCGAGGATCTCGCCGCGTTCCCCGTCGCCCCCCCGACCCTCCTAACAGTTCCGGCCCGCGTGCCGACGAAATAAATGGATAGGATTAGGTTAAACACCAACCTTCCCCACTAATCGTTGATGTCTCATCCTCTCCCAGTGACCGTCCTGAGCCGAGGTTCGTAACCCGTTAGTGGGTTGCCCTCAGCATGGTTACTTAAATCAAGGGTTATGAGCGCCTAAAGCGTTCACCCGAAAGTCCGGTGTGGCCAGAAAAGCCGACTCGCGTCAGGCTACGGGCCGGTAGGGCCCATCAAAAAAATAAATAAAAAAAATAACATGTTTTTACCCCGCGCAAATAGTTATTTAATCTAACTTATAATTTCATTTTTCCTTCCCTATTTCTTCCTCGAAAGTATGCTTATAATTACCATAAAATATTACCCGATAAACGGTTCTTTTTGCATTCTAATGCCGCTCGGAGCCTTTTATTTAAATTTGACAGCATACATTGAATCGGCGATAAAAGATTCACACATACACTTAGAGCATTCAGCTGCACATACATAATGTCTATATACTTGTAAACAGTCTATTTACAGATCTTTCCCTATTTGACGGTCTTAGCCGACATGGTGGAGGAATCCGTCTAAATGACCATTTTACAAATTTGATTTTTTTTTCATTACCCCATATTTAATAGTCAACTAAATACTTTATCATATCAAATTTTAAAATTCGTTAAAATCATTACCGAAAAGTCCAAAATTTATCGTTGAACTTGTTTTAAATAAAGTATGTGTCTTCGACACATTGACCTTACTTATTATTGTGCAAGCTTTTGCGTGTGAGTAACCTACCATCTACTTGATTTATGCGTAGCTTGATTTAGTTAAAAATAGCTGGACATAATGGCAATAAACTTTGAGTATTTAACCAATGTTAAATGCTCTAAGGCAATAAATATATTATTTTTAAACTAACTTAAATTGAAGGAACGTACAACGTAGAAAGCTGCTCACGTAGGCTGTATCATTGATGCTCTGGTGCCTGAATTACAAATATTTTAAGAAACATAATGCGACTGGAAACGTCAATTACTCTGGTCAATTACTAGGTGGTAGAGTTCACAATGGGTTATCGGCATTGATAAAATAAACAAAGTTTGTTTTATAAAAACATAATTGTTGTTTAGTAACCCATCGAGACAGTCAGTAATAATGCACTACGAAATGTGTGTGACGTTATTTAAAACTGGCATTTACACAGTACCGCGAAATTATACGACAATTTCATCACAATTTGTTCAAAAGTGCAAAACATTGGTGCACAGGAAAATCAGCTGTGAGGCAAGTAAACAACTTATGTCAAAGTAAAATTAACCACACTTTTTTGTTAACAACGAAGTTATTTTTTTAGCCATGCTTTGGAAAGTTTAGGTTAAAAACTTGTTTGCTTGAATTAGAAAATTTATTCTACTTTACATAAATAACTGTGAGTATAATTCCTTGCTAAACGCAAAACTCAATGTCGTATTTTGTAATTTTTTAAATAAAACGCACGTTCACTTGTAATATTAATGTAGCAATTGTGATAAAGGCGATTATCAATTTTTGTTTGTGATTGCGTCGCCTAGTTATCAACGTAAGGTCAGCGATTTCTTGTTATATTATGAAACGTTTGGCAATCCCTAGGCCAGTCATTATTTTTGCACTTACGACGCCGCAAGTGAAGATAGCTTAAAAGGTTTATTTAATTTCAGCCGTTGTATTTAGCAAAATATTTTAGTACCACTCCGGCCATGAGTAGCAAACTTATGAACGGAAACTTGTGGGACACAGATCCTGAATTATATGAGTTAATCAAAAAAGAAAAAAGCCGCCAACATGCAGGGCTGGAGATGATTGCCTCAGAAAATTTCACATCCGTTCCTGTACTGCAATGTCTAAGCACATGTCTGCATAACAAATACTCAGAGGGAATGCCACATCAAAGGTATGTTTGTTGCAAACCACATCCAATTCATTCCATAAAACTGTTCATAAGCTTGGGGACTTGTTATAGTAAAACTGAACTACTACTTACTAACTTTGGAAGACCACTGTTGAACTGCCTCCTGCAAAGATTATAATCCATACTAACCATCTAACGAAATCTGTCTGTCTGTTACGCTTTCACAACTAAACCATTGTATATTTTGATAAAATTAAGTATGAAGTAGGCTTGAAATCAAAGAAAGGATATCGCCTACTTTTTATTGTGGATAAGTTTATTCCGAAGATCAGTTTAACACATTGGCAGGGCAGCTAGTAACTTTATAAATGTAAAATTAACTGTCTGTCTGTCAAACTTTTGTAGCTAATCCACTTAATCATAATTGATAAAATTTTGTATTCAGTAAGCTTGAATCAAAAAGAAAGACATGGCTATTTTTAACCTGGAAAATGGGTGGGACTTGTGACCAGTGGAACTCTCCGGGAAAACTATTTCAAACAAGCATAAGCTAGTCCTGCATAAATATTTATTCTGTTGCAGATATTATGGAGGCAATGAATACATTGATGAAATAGAACTTCTGGCACAGAAAAGATCCCTTGAAGCGTACAGATTAAATGCTGAAGAATGGGGTGTCAATGTACAGCCCTACTCAGGTAATATATTAAAAACAATTTTTATTATTATTTTCAAGTATCTACCTTAATAGTTTCAAGCAAAATAATAGATTATGAAATAAAACAACTTATTATTTAAAATCACATAATTCGATATAATATTACCGAAGATAAATGTGTGCAACATTTCTAGAGCTAGGATGGAAGGATAATTACATTTGCAAAAACAAAGTCCTTTTGTTAAGATTGATTGACAACAATTTTTTTCACTCTTCAGTAAAACCAATAAATACCCTCTAAAGGGAAACTGAGAAGGAAAATAACATTTAGGTATCCAATATAATAATTATGTCTCAATAATATTACATTTTAAAAGTCTTTGAGAATGTGGTTAAATTACCGTTGAAAGCAGTTTTATTTATTAAATTTATATGAATAAAAAAACAAAATAGGTTTATAATCCTTATTTTTTCTAAAGGTTCACCAGCAAATTTTGCTGTGTACACTGGTATAGTGGAGCCCCATGGCAGAATCATGGGTTTAGATCTACCTGATGGTGGGCATTTGACTCACGGCTTCTTTACACCCACTAAAAAGATCTCTGCCACATCTATGTTCTTTGAGAGTATGCCTTACAAAGTAAGTACATTTTCAAATTTAAATTAGTATAGTTTTATGACGCCAAGATTGGGCAATTCACAGACATACACACACATACTCACGCCTTTTATCCCCGAAGGGGTAGGTAGAGGCGCAACTAATGCACCCACTTTTCGCCGTCCGTATTCCATCCCATGATGTGATAAGGGGCGAGCCTATCACCATATCCGGACTGATACTGAATAGAGAAACTCAATATCACTTTGCCCGACTTGAGTAGTCGAGAGAGGTACAACTGTACCGTAATACAACTACGGCACCGAGGCAGTCGGTGCCGTAGTTGTATCGTTGTATTAGATTGGGCAATATAAACTGCTTTTTGAATATGACTGATGATTGCATTTATTGTAGATTAGTAGTATTAATGTGCTTCTGTATATTTAGACACCATATAAATTGTTCACCGATAATTTTTATTTACTTAAATACAATGTGTAAACCACCAAACATTATGTTATAATAAATCAAGGCAATAGTCATGTTCAAATGGTCTCAATGGCGAATTTTGTTGTAATGCCAGCCAAAGTAATTTAAAAGTTAGTCACAATATCATCGAGCCATAATGTACCAGTGTGCCGCAATATGGCCTTAGACATTTTGTCATAATGTTTTAGATAACTTTAAGAATTGATATGTAAAACAACAATAAACTTGATTAAACAAACAAAGTGTGTAGGTCAATAGGAAAACCTTGGTTTAAACTCATTAATCAATCAATTACCAAAATGAAAATTTATATCTGCGGACTGCGACCATGATAAATACCTACAGCTCTTATATAATTACTACTATAACTATAGCACTCAGGAGTAATGTAGCTTCCTATTAGTGAAAAAAATTTTCTAAATCGGTCCAGTACTTCCTGAGATTAGCGCGTTCAAACAAACAAACAAACTCTTCAGCTTTATATCTATAATACTAATATGCGCGCGGCTCCGCCCGCGTGGAAAAGTTTTTCCGGGATACAAAGTAGCCTATAGCACTCAGAAGTTTGAACGCGCTAATCTCAAGAACTACTGGACCGATTTTGATAATTCTTTCACTAATAGGAAGCTACATTACTCCTGAGTGCTATAGGCTACTTTTTATCCCGGAAAAACTTTACCACGCGGGCGGAGCCGCGCGCAAAAGCTAGTATTAGTATAGATTAGTATAGATATCTATAAAGTTTTTTCCTAACCGTCTCGTTATTGATAGGTTGATCCAAAGACTGGCTTGATAGACTACGATAAACTGGCCGAAACCGCGAGACTGTTCAAACCCCGCTTAATAATTGCCGGTATCAGCTGTTACTCCCGCTGTCTTGACTACAAACGGTTCCGACAAATTGCGGACGAGAATGGAGCGTATCTTATGGCCGACATGGCTCATATTTCCGGACTTGTTGCTGCAGGTAAGTCTCAGTGTTGATATGTTAGATATTAGTTTTGTCAAATGTAAAATGTTGTCTGTGTGCTAGCTTGACTGGAACAGTACCTTATCTCATTCAAAAACTGACTTAAGATAACAACTCCTTAAGTAAATAATATTGCAGAGATCCAAAGACCACTCCCAACTCCATTGTAATCTTGTACCGAAGCTACAAATTCTCTGATAATACGAGTGTTTGGAAACAAGAATAGGTACACTTGTTTTTGTTTTTTTTTTGTTCATTTGGTGTCCAATTGAACTACGTAGTATGTTTTATGAAAATAGCGATTGTTATTGCTATACTAAATAATATGTTACTGACGCAAAACAAATAATATGTTTACTCTTTAATCAGCCGTGTAAGCAAAACAAGATAAATTTTAATGTCGATTTAGGTCAAGAATGCATAGACGTAGTACTTATTATTTATTTCATTATATTATATATTCGTTGCATTAATCTTGTTATGAATATCAACAAATTCTCTAAAGATTGAATAAGTTTGATGACCAAATTTAAACAGAGTTCAGATTAATACGCTATCAAAAAATCATTACACAATTAAAGTGTCTGTGTAGTGTCTTCCGATTACTTCAATTGCGATCGTTGCGCCGACCCCATATTGGAATGGTATGGTCCAATATGGCTCGGCGCAAATCACGTCGCAAACATGTTGCTATAAGAATTTGGTCTCTTTTTTAATCGACTGCATGCCTGACGTTAACCTCCTCCACCAGTCTCAACTCGCAAGCAAACCGTATTACAAAATCCACACGAAGTTTAGCCCGCCAACGCATTAGAAGGCGGGACCTGCTGAAGCGTATACGTTATCACTAGACTAACGAGACGAGACAATTACTGACACTCATGTCATTAATGTTGTACAATATCGTTGATTAGTTCCAAGGTTTATAAATCTCGTTTGATTCAAAATACTGTTCATCAACACTATTATTATAAAGAGATTAATCTTGTTATATTGGTTTTCAAAATTACACAAATACATTACATTATGCCTGAGTAACCATCTATAAAAATAATTTACATTCTCATTTGATTACTTTAATTACGGAAAAAGATTGTTCACACATTATTTAACTTTTAATCTCAGGTGTGATCCCAAGTCCGTTCGAGTACTGCGACATAGTGACGACAACCACCCATAAGACGTTGCGTGGCCCGCGCGCCGGCGTAATATTTTTCCGCAAGGGCGTGCGTTCTGTAAAGGCCAATGGAACGAAAGTCATGTACGACTTGGAGAACAAGATCAACCAAGCGGTGTTCCCGGGGCTGCAGGGCGGACCCCACAACCACGCCATAGCTGCCATCGCGACTGCCATGAAACAAGCCACCTCTGCCGAGTTCGTAGAATATCAGAAACAGGTGTGTACTGTTTTTAATATGACCATGTATTTCAGCGTTAGCTACGGTCTATGGCACTAAGTCAGTTATTATGGACAGAGTACTTGTATGCACTGTCAAGTGGCTGGAAAGGATCATCGCGGGCACAAAGGCACAGTAAACAATAATTGTATAACATCGATTAAAATAACAATAAATAAATAGCCAGTGTTATGATACAATGTATTATATGCTCAGTACATTATTTTCAACGATAGAGAAAAGATACTCGATTCCGCCTAACGAACCATACCTCTATCTTCGAAATAACACAATACATTGTATTTATTTATTAAAAATTGCTCGCATTAACAGTGAATATCATCCGGAGGCAACTCATATATTTTATCATGTTTAGAGGGACATTGGAGGCTGTAAGCGCAAACTGGCCTAAACCAAAAACAAAGCAAAAATGACTGGACCGGTTCAGGCTAACGTTGCTTTATGCCAAGATGACATCACATTTTTTTCGCCTGGGAATAATGCAAAATTGGCTAAAACCGGTTAAATCATGAAAATATCGTTACGACTGTTAACTGAAACATAAAAAGGTGGTTTCGGCCAGTTTTGCGATGACTATTCCAATTATACCACTGATAATTGCAATGATATCATTAAACATCATTAAGTTATAGGTATTATTAAGTTTGGTTTATTTTATGTAGATATCATTCAATATTTTCTTATAATTGAGCAACAGTTTACGTCGTTAAATTATCAGTTATATTCAATACTAGCTTTTGCTCGCGGCTCCGCCCTCGGGATTTTTTGTCCGGGATTTTTATCGTCGTCCCGCTTTATATTTTCCCAGAATAAAAAATGGTTCCTATGTTACTCGCTAATGTAGTTTATATTGGTGAAAGATTTTTTAAAATCGATCCATTAGTTTTTGAGTTTATCCGTTAGAAACAAACAAAAAAATATATATATCAAAACCTTCTCCTTTATAATAATACTATAGATTTCAATGTCATTACGTTCAGCTCTATAAATAGTTATTCTGATAACAGTGAAGGTGCCCTATAATAAAAGGTATTCGCGTAGCATGCAAATTGCACTATGTAATAAACTCTTGATTCGTTAGTGTAATAACTAATAAGTTTATTGTAGCTAATTAACAATGCAATTTCATTAAAAAGTTTGCAAATGCAATACATTCCACCCTCATTTTTGTTATCTCAAAATGAATTGTTCTGTTGGCCTAATGACAGCATAATATATGGGCTGTTCAATCGCTCGCTCACATAATTCAACCTGGTTGATTCCCAGGATTATGCGAGAATTTTTAATACAGTCGTCCCGCTATTAGAACCTGTCGTAAAAACAAAGCCAAATTGTTGCTGCAATATACCTAACATATTAATCTGGTTAAAAGGTTAACCGGTTTTCCTTAACCTTTTATTTTGGTTAACCCTTTTTCGTGATAGCCTGTATACATTAAAGGGTAATCATTACATGTTGCTGATAAATCCAAATGAATAATACAAGAGTAAATTTTTTGACGAAAACAGATCTCATGTAACAGCCTGGTTGCTTTGATTAATTAGGCCCGTATTCACAAACGATACTTAGCTAAGGACAGCTCAACGCTATGATAATAAGTCTGTTTTCGTTAACATTACTTGCATAAGTATAGAAGTAACACTGGCAAGCCATTCATTTCATAAACGATACTCAAGGGACTCTTTACTGTGCGTTCCCATAGCATTGTGATTGGTTTATATTGTAATGAAACTTCCTCGAGTAGATTGACAGAAAACATCAAACATTGACTTTGAAATTGCAATTTTTATGGAAATTATCGGAAATTATCAATAGGTATTAAAAATGACACGGATTTCAAATAGTAAAAATACATTACATACATGCGACATCACCGATAAATTCTTGGTAGAAGCCACAACACGAAAGAAGGAGACAACATGTAAAATTTTTAGTTAAAATAATATTATGTTCGCATTTGCATTATGGACACAAGTTTCGCGCCTTTATTGAGTAAAAATCTCCTAAAATGTGGTAAGTATGATGTTTTCCAGTTTGTTTCCTGGTTATATATATTACAATAATATAAAATGATAAGAGGAATAACAGAAGTTGATTTCTTTTAGTTCAAAGAAGTTACCATATTTTACTTCTTCAGAGAGGGAATTAATCGTGGCTTTGATGCGGGAACGGCCTATTATTGAAGATACCGTACGCATGCTCAAAATATAGAGCCAAAGAAGAAGGCTTGGGATAAACTGACAATAGCTTATAATGCACAGTCGTATGTTACACCCAGGGACAATGTACAGTTGAAAAGATGTTGGGAAAATATAAAACTTATAGAAAGAAGGAGCTCTCTCAAGAGTCAATGAGTATGATGCGTATAGAAAAAATATTACATTATAAAAACAGCTCTATGCTTTACAATTAAAAAAAAATGGAAATAGAACGATAAAAAATACATCTTGAAAATTTAAATATATTTGTTTTATTTTATCCGACCAAATTAACTAAAAATGCTGTGTTATAAATTATCTCCTGTATCGGAGCGCCTCGTTATGTAGGTATTTTATAAATTATATTATTATCATTTATATTTTCGATAATGATGCCATTGGATGTACTAATCTAAACTATCTTCCACAAATAGGAAGCTACATTACTCCTGAGTGCTATAGGCTACTTTTTATCCCGGGAAAATATTTTTATCCCGGAACAACTTATTCATGCGGGTGAAGCCGCGAGCAATACTAGTATTGTATAAAATCGAAGTTGCTACAATCACATGGCACGTTGTTATGAGACTCGTAGCCAACTTTTTCGTCAAACAAGGATCAAATCCTCTTCGACTCCCCTATTGTACGTTCTACTGTGTTTCTAGTTTTTATGTTAGCTTTATTGTAATTTTCTTTGGAAATATTGCCTGGTTGTGATACTGTGAGATTTGAAAATCTCGATCACTTTTCTAGTGTTATTCGTTCTCTGTAGGTCTCTTTCAAGGATAATCATCAAATTCTTTTTCGCTACTGCAGTCCATCGCAAGTTAAAACGGATCAAATCAAGAAAATCACACGAATTTACAAACCTAACTTACGTGGTCTGTAAAACCCGGTACTAGATTGACGTTTGTGTTGATTTGTCACACTATGCGTTGCGTAAAATAGCTCGCGAGCTCCTTTTGCTGTGCGTTCATTTTCCTAAATGCATACTGTCATTCGTCCCTTAAGTGTTGTTTAAGAATAAGTTTGACGGACCCTGTGCGTTCGAGAATACTATGCGTCCTCGGGTTGAGTGTTTGGGCATGACAGCCTACGCACTGCGTAGGCCAAGGGGCGCTGTGATTGGCTAATATTGAGATACAACTTTACATCAGTTAGCTGTCAGATAAACAAAGCTGAACAAGGCCAAAGAAAACGATAAAACAACCGACACTATGCGTTCGGGAGCGCTATGCGTCCTCTAAGTATTGTTTGTGAATACGGGTGTAAGGCCCGTATTCACAAACGATACTTAGCTAAGGACAGCTCAACGCTATGATAATAAGTCTGTTTTCGTTAACATTACTTGCATAAGTATAGAAGTAACACTGGCAAGCCATTCATTTCATAAACGATACTCAAGGGACTCTTTACTGTGCGTTCCCATAGCATTGTGATTGGTTTATATTGTAATGAAACTTCCTCGAGTAGATTGACAGAAAACATCAAACATTGACTTTGAAATTGCAATTTTTATGGAAATTATCGGAAATTATCAATAGGTATTAAAAATGACACGGATTTCAAATAGTAAAAATACATTACATACATGCGACATCACCGATAAATTCTTGGTAGAAGCCACAACACGAAAGAAGGAGACAACATGTAAAATTTTTAGTTAAAATAATATTATGTTCGCATTTGCATTATGGACACAAGTTTCGCGCCTTTATTGAGTAAAAATCTCCTAAAATGTGGTAAGTATGATGTTTTCCAGTTTGTTTCCTGGTTATATATATTACAATAATATAAAATGATAAGAGGAATAACAGAAGTTGATTTCTTTTAGTTCAAAGAAGTTACCATATTTTACTTCTTCAGAGAGGGAATTAATCGTGGCTTTGATGCGGGAACGGCCTATTATTGAAGATACCGTACGCATGCTCAAAATATAGAGCCAAAGAAGAAGGCTTGGGATAAACTGACAATAGCTTATAATGCACAGTCGTATGTTACACCCAGGGACAATGTACAGTTGAAAAGATGTTGGGAAAATATAAAACTTATAGAAAGAAGGAGCTCTCTCAAGAGTCAATGAGTATGATGCGTATAGAAAAAATATTACATTATAAAAACAGCTCTATGCTTTACAATTAAAAAAAAATGGAAATAGAACGATAAAAAATACATCTTGAAAATTTAAATATATTTGTTTTATTTTATCCGACCAAATTAACTAAAAATGCTGTGTTATAAATTATCTCCTGTATCGGAGCGCCTCGTTATGTAGGTATTTTATAAATTATATTATTATCATTTATATTTTCGATAATGATGCCATTGGATGTACTAATCTAAACTATCTTCCACAAATAGGAAGCTACATTACTCCTGAGTGCTATAGGCTACTTTTTATCCCGGGAAAATATTTTTATCCCGGAACAACTTATTCATGCGGGTGAAGCCGCGAGCAATACTAGTATTGTATAAAATCGAAGTTGCTACAATCACATGGCACGTTGTTATGAGACTCGTAGCCAACTTTTTCGTCAAACAAGGATCAAATCCTCTTCGACTCCCCTATTGTACGTTCTACTGTGTTTCTAGTTTTTATGTTAGCTTTATTGTAATTTTCTTTGGAAATATTGCCTGGTTGTGATACTGTGAGATTTGAAAATCTCGATCACTTTTCTAGTGTTATTCGTTCTCTGTAGGTCTCTTTCAAGGATAATCATCAAATTCTTTTTCGCTACTGCAGTCCATCGCAAGTTAAAACGGATCAAATCAAGAAAATCACACGAATTTACAAACCTAACTTACGTGGTCTGTAAAACCCGGTACTAGATTGACGTTTGTGTTGATTTGTCACACTATGCGTTGCGTAAAATAGCTCGCGAGCTCCTTTTGCTGTGCGTTCATTTTCCTAAATGCATACTGTCATTCGTCCCTTAAGTGTTGTTTAAGAATAAGTTTGACGGACCCTGTGCGTTCGAGAATACTATGCGTCCTCGGGTTGAGTGTTTGGGCATGACAGCCTACGCACTGCGTAGGCCAAGGGGCGCTGTGATTGGCTAATATTGAGATACAACTTTACATCAGTTAGCTGTCAGATAAACAAAGCTGAACAAGGCCAAAGAAAACGATAAAACAACCGACACTATGCGTTCGGGAGCGCTATGCGTCCTCTAAGTATTGTTTGTGAATACGGGTGTAAGTCTGTTTTCGTTAACATTACTTGCATAAGTATAGAAGTAACACTGGCAAGCCATTCATTTCATAAACAATACTCAAGGGACTCTTTGCTGTGCGTTCCCATAGCATTGTGATTGGTTTATATTGTAATGAAACTTCCTCGAGTAGATTGACAGAAAACATCAAACATTGACTTTGAAATTTCAATTTTGATGGAAATTATCGGAAATTATCAATAGGTATTAAAAATGACACGGATTTCAAATAGTAAAAATACATTACATACATGCGACATCACCGATAAATTCTTGGTAGAAGCCACAACACGAAAGAAGGAGACAACTTGTAAAATTTTTAGTTAAAATAATATTATGTTCGCATTTGCATTATGGACACAAGTTTCGCGCCTTTATTGAGTAAAAATCTCCTAAAATGTGGTAAGTATGATGTTTTCCAGTTTGTTTCCTGGTTATATATATTACAATAATATAAAATGATAAGACGAATAACAGAAGTTGATTTCTTTTAGTTCAAAGAAGTTACCATATTTTACTTCTGCAGAGAGGGAATTAATCGTGGCTTTGATGCGGGAACGGCCTATTATTGAAGATACCGTACGCATGCTCAAAATATAGAGCCAAAGAAGAAGGCTTGGGATAAACTGACAATAGCTTATAATGCACAGTCGTATGTTACACCCAGGGACAATGTACAGTTGAAAAGATGTTGGGAAAATATAAAACTTATAGAAAGAAGGAGCTCTCTCAAGAGTCAATGAGTATGATGCGTATAGAAAAAATATTAGATTATAAAAACAGCTCCATGCTTTACAAATAAAAAAAAATTGGAAATAGAACGATAAGAAATACATTTTGAATATTTAAATATATTTGTTTTATTTTATCCGACCAAATTAACTAAAAATGCTGTGTTATAAATTATCTCCTGTATCGGAGCGCCTCGGTATGTAGGTATTTTACAAGGATCAAATCCTCTTCGACTCCCCTATTGTACGTTCTACTGTGTTTCTAGTTTTTATGTTAGCTTTATTGTAATTTTCTTTGGAAATATTGCCTGGTTGTGATACTGTGAGATTTGAAAATCTCGATCACTTTTCTAGTGTTATTCATTCTCTGTAGGTCTCTTTCAAGGGTGTAATCATCAAATTCTTTTTCGCTACTGCAGTCCATCGCAAGTTAACGGATCAAATCAAGAAAATCACACGAATTTACAAACCTAACTTACGTGGTCTCTAAACCCGGTGCTAGATTGACGTTTGTGTTGATTTGCTATGCGTTGCGTAAAATAGCTCGCGAGCTCCTTTTGCTGTGCGTTCCTTTTCCTAAATGCATACTGTCATTCGTCTCTTAAGTGTTGTTTAAGAATAAGTTTGACGGACCCTGTGCGTTCGAGAATACTATGCGTCCTCGGGTTGAGTGTTTGGGCATGACAGCCTACGCACTGCGTAGGCCAAGGGGCGCTGTGATTGGCTAATATTGAGATACAACTTTACATCAGTTGGCTGTCAGAAAAACAAAGCTGAATAAGGCAAAGAAAACGATAAAACAACCGACACTATGCGTTCGGGAGCACTATGCGTCCTCTAAGTGTTGTTTGTGAATACGGGTGTTATATACCTAGATAGAGTGACGCGCTGCAATGAAACTAAAACAAACAGGCCAACTTTTCTTAAGCTAGTTTGCGTGACGGCTGTATCATACGCTATCGCTGCATCATTTTGCGTACCCTTGTGTGCTCGCATAATGATACCAGTTATTACATGGTTTCTATTAAAACGGGGAGAAAATTATATTCATGAAAAACAACAAAAATTAATTCACTCGAACTCATTTAGTGGGGAACAGTTCACCTCAATTTTTTTCGACGCGTTTGAAACGTTCAGTGTTTATCTAGGTATATAATTAATCAAAGCCTGGTGGTAAACCGGTTAACACTTACCGTAGAGTTTTTATCTCATCCGAAAATGACGCCAGGTTATACATTCCCCTTATACATTTTCGCTCCCAGGTAAAAAGTGGTGTTCCGTAATGGTAATCCACACATTGAAGTGGTTAAGGGCCGACAGAAGAATAATGTGTAGAAATAACTTTGCGATTATCATAATATTTATTTGGTCTATAGACACTGCTCTTGACTGGTACTTTGGACCTTGAGAGAGGATCTCATAATTCCGCTCTCAAGGTTATTCATAATTATAGTGATATCAAGGGCGTTATCCATAAGGCCAATAACATAATGTTAAATAACCATTGATAAATTTAATGGAATGATAAATATGCTAATTATGGAAAAATATTGTATTATTGTTTATTTGTTTATTTAAACTACACGAACACACTCACGCCTTTTATCCCCGAAGGGTTAGGCATAGGCGCAACTAGTGCACCCACTTTTCGCCGTGCGTATTCCGTCCGATGATGTGATAGGGGGGCGAGCCTGTCGCCATATCGGGTTGACCCAGGGCTGATAATTAATAGAAAAACCTAATATCACTTTGCCCGACCTGGGATCGAACCCAAAATCTCAGCATTGCAGTCGTACCGTAATACAATTACGCGACCGAGGTCATTTAAACTAGTTACATTAATATTATTATAGCAATGTGGTGTTTGAATAAAAAGTATTTTATATTTATGGTTTGCTTCAACAATATGGTAATTGCTACTTAATAATTGACTACTAAAAGGAGGTTTCATTTAAACTATGAATAAAAAAACATAACTGGGAAAAATATTATCCTACTAATATTATAAACGCGAAAGTTTGTAAGTATGGATGTACGGTTTGTTACTCTTTCACGCAAAAACTACTGAACGGATTTCGATAAAATTTGGCACACGGGTAGATCATGTCCTGGATTAACACATAGGCTACTTTTTATCCTGGAAAACCTTTTCAACGCGGACCGAGCCGCGGGCAAAAGCTAGTTTTGTATATCTAAGCCTTATCATATTTTTTTTTCTTGCAATTGCATGATGAGACGAGCATACCGCTCGCATGATAGAAACACCATACAGAAATTTTAGTTACAAAGTACTGCATGACATTGCCAATCTACAGCGCTCGTCGTCGTCCTGAGACATAAGATCTTAAGGTCGTATTTCACCATGCTCTGTTAGTTACTCTAACAGTTAAGGTTTTTGAGTGTCCCACCATGCCCTAACAGGCGATTATCTTCCTTAACTAGGCGTTTTTTCATTAGGCGGGCGATACTTTAACATTCGCGTTAATTTTAATGCCCGTTTAACTAACGCCCGTTAAATAAGAAATTGGTGACATTGAACCTAAGTCTCATAATGCCCACTAATTATAAAATATAGCGGGAAGCTGGAATACCACAGTACATGCTCACTGCTGCTTGTAAGTATAAATAGACATTGTGGACCACCAGAGTGGTGTGGTCTGGGTAGCAGAGGTACCAACCTCTGCTACCCATATTCCCTGTCGCATACAAGAGACCTACCACGAATTTATTGATTTTATACAAAGAAAAACAATTGGTGTGTATTCTCATATTCAAGTATTGCCGGCTGCTTTGTGTTTATTTAGGTGAATTGATAAAGAAACGCATAATAAATCTCGAATTCAAAAAATACTTGAGTAACAAAATAACTTAGTATTTTTTTAAATAAGAACAATAATCTTAATCATCTTCTAACATTAAACGATTGTGTTAAACATTACACAATATAATATTGTTGTTCAGGTGATAAAGAACGCTCAGCGCTTGTGTGAGGGTTTGATGTCGCGCGGGTACGCGATCGCGACGGGCGGCACGGACGTGCACCTGGCGCTGGTGGACATGCGCAGCGCGGGGCTCACGGGCGCGCCCGCCGAGCGCGTGCTGGAGCTCTGCAGCGTCGCCTGCAACAAGAACACCGTGCCCGGCGACAAGAGCGCGCTCCATCCCAGTGGGATACGGCTCGGTAATACCACACAATAGCAACACACCTTTTTCACTTTTCAGGAGTAAGCAGAGGAATTAACTAACTAGGGCGATGCCCAGGCACAGGGAGCAGAAATGACCAGACCAGGACCAACTTTTGGGTCATGCATATGTACCGTTATAGAAGCTTACACCGGACGTTTAAAAGTCTAGATACGGCACTGGTTATGCCACCCAGTTTTCGCGCTATGTAAAGGCAATTACACTACCAGAGAATACTTTCAATAATCTACATATTCTAAGTTGACGTTTTGTTACATGTGCTATCCCCTGTTTTATTTACTGTCACGGAATACTTTATTTCTTATCAATGACAATAGGGTAGTTGAAACATTTTTTAATGTATGTAATCCAAAATCTAGAGGGCAAATATTTTTCAAAATCCACCCAATAATAAATGTTATAAAGATTTGAAATTTGATGGAAGGGGTAGCTATCAAATAACAGTAATAGCAATCCACGCTCCCACATTTGCTCGGAAGAATATTTCAAATATGAATAACTACATTATTTTTTACTAAAGTTTGAGTCTAATTTCACAGAAAAATGTCCGTTTCATATTATTTTCTGGTACGTATAAAATAATGAACAAAGTCAAAGATAGGGAACTACCGTATTACTCTTGATACCATGTCAACCATCGAAGCAACTAGATTTAAACTGTCTGATCGTTATACACTGTGTAGCCTGACATAATGGCGTCCTCATAAAGTTACTTAGAATGATCTATAAAAATTAACGTAAAAAATAAAAATAATAAACAAAACATGGTCGTTCATAAGCCGTGTTCAATTTTTTTTATAATACTTTTTTTTTGTCAGGTACTCCCGCTCTAACAACTCGAGGGCTTAAAGAAGCCGATATCGACCAGGTCGTAGATTATATTGACAAGGCACTGAAGATTGCTCAAGAAATCACAAAGGTATCCGGTCCGAAGCTAGCAGACTTTAATAAAACCATTGAAGAAAATGCTGAATTTAAGGCCAAGATAGAAAACTTGAAGGATCAAATCGAAAACTACAGCAGATCATTCCCATTACCAGGCTTTGAGAAATATTGATTTTTGATTTAAGGTTATTTACTATGTAAAACATTTACATTCGTGCATTTATATTTTATTGTTTACACTTACGTATGGCTATGTTTAAACACTCAATTCTATTGAAAGGTGCCTTAGTAATATTGATTGCCAATAGTGTGTAAGAATCTCTGTACTGTTATCTAAAAATAAAAAGACTATTTTAATGATATGTTTGCATTGTATTACTTCGAACTGAATATAACAGTGGATATGTGCAGTTTATTATGAAAAAATTGGAAATGCATTAAGTTGATTACAGTTAGTAACATAGGCTTACATATATTTCTTATCAGAATTGGGCATAAGCTATTAATATTACACTATTCTACTTGATGGTAAAAAACAATGAACTGCATACTCCTGTTTGTAATAATAATTCCGTGGTCAACATGATCTTCACCACTCACCATACAACATCACACATAAACAACCACAATAGGTACCAAGAGCTGTGGATGCAAAAGATATTAGACGTACGGCCCGCCGGGCATTTCATGCGGCCCGCGTAACTTCTGCAAGTGGCCCACGAGTCTTCAAAAATTTCACTAAAGCTAAAGGAACTGTTCCCAAGATCACTTGAGCTGTTTGCTAGCTAACCCTATAGGAATCCAATGATTGCGTTAAATGTAAATACTTTATAATAAAATCAATAAAACATATTTTAGTTACGCTTTTAGACACTTAAGTAGGTCAATGGATTTACTGTTTGGCCCGTATAGCAAAAAGATTAAGTACGTCTGATCTAGATGTAGGTATCCTATTGTTTGGATATGTTAAAGTTCCACTATAGGCCTTTGCTAATGAGATACAGGCGACCCCCTGCTTACTGTGACAGCTGCTCGGGAGAGAGAAAGGGATGGGAATGGAAAAGGGCTCTTAAGATGGTAGGGGAGGATAAGGGAGGCGAAATGTTCGCAAGCTATTGAGACTTAATTTGTGTTTAGTTACCGATAAGGACTAACGGCCGGTCTCAACAACTTACTAACATATAACAAAAAGTTAATGATTACTTTTGGTGGTCATCTGTGCTTCTAAAAACTAAGATAGACAAGAATTGATATTGATACAGCAGTAACAGTTAGTGTAACTTTAACTGTCGAGTTAGATATTAAACTCCAGTTAAATGTTAGTAAGTTATTGATATCGGCCGTAAGTAAGTATAATGTGTACTTACTTCGGCATCTAGAAAATGACTCTCCGGCCTCCGTTCATGGGCGTGCATTAGTTCATCCATACATTCCCCAAGGGCTGATTTGCTTGGAGCAGGGAGATGTGTCATGTACCTCTCCTGTTATATTCTGTACCAAATTACTTAGTATTATGGTAACTACCTACAGCTATGTGAAAGTCATAATTTTTCATAGAAGGTAGATAAATATTAACTTTTCAGATTATTTTTAAACCTAAAAGGTTTTACGTCATTGGGCTTGTCAGTAGTCACTAGTGAAAACTTAAGCGAACTGTGGACTGGAAAGCACTAGGTTCGATTCCAAATGGGACGAAGAGAATATAAAACAGGTCTACAACATCTTTTGCTCCACCCCATTGAACGTATGGATAACGCGTTCCCTACGAAAATAGGTAGGTATAGGCAATTGTGACTCATAAGGTAGTGGCTGAAAAGAGATATCAGGCAGTCTGGAGGTAGTAATAACTAAATCAAATCGTTAGATGCAACAAGTTAAAAACCGGCCAGATGCTATATGGCCTCATTTTTTTTTTGTTTGGTCCTACCGGCCATTAGCCTGACGCGAGTCGGCTTTTCTGGCCACACCGGACTTTCGGGTGAACGCTTTAGGCGCTCGCAACCCTTGATTTAAGTAACCATGCCGAGGGCAACCCACTAACGGGTTACGAAACTCGGCTCAGGACGGTCACTGGGAGAGGATGAGACATCAACGATTAGTGGGGAAGGTTGGTGTTTAACCTAATCCTATCCATTTATTTCGTCGGCACGCGGGCTGGAACTGTTAGGAGGGTCGTGGGGGCAACGGGGAATGCGGCGAGGACGGAACTGTGGTCGTGTTGAGTGTAGGAGTTTTATGAACTCGTTCTTACTGCGAATGGCCAGAGTGATATCGTCCTCTGGATCGGTTAGGACTGAACGCGGCCGTCTCCATTTGGCGCGGTCGAATGGAGTGTATATTGACGCTTTGCGGACTAACGTATTTGGGTGATTAACCGCCCGGTAGAAGTAGCGTTTGCTGGTCATTTGCATGAAATGCCTGATGGTCGGCAAGTTGGTATCCACGTGGAGGTTGCGATTGCGAACGTACCACGGGGCACCAAGAGCGTGTCGAAGAAAAATGTTTTGCAAAACCTGCATACGCTTAAGATGAGCAGGCGGTATATGGGCGAACACGGGCGACGCGGATGTCATGATCCGTCTAATACACGTGGTAAAGATCCTAATCTTGTTGCGGATGGACATTTTGCTTTTCCTATTTATGAGCCAATGCAGTTGGCTCATCGCGAATGCGGCTCGCGCGCGTACCGCATTTAGGTCATTCGGCCTAAAAGTACGCCCTTTTTTTTCTATCGTCTACACAGTCAAAAATATAGTGTCTAGGAAAACGTTTTAACACTCTATGTAAAGTAAATTTATTCTACTTTTATTATTTAATGAGTTTTTGTACATTACTTCATTGTTTTTTTTTTGGAATACATGTTTAAGTGCATCGGGGGAAATTCGTACTATTGACCCGTTATGTGGGTAAAACTACGCAGAGTGTTTATGGAGAATATTTTTTTTCTGTATAAGGTCTAAAAATCTTTACAAATAATATTCGCCTTAATTGCAGCTTAAAGAAGAAAAAACCGTGCGATCATTGTAATGAAGTTATAACAGGGTGCGTACTTTTAACCTCGTACTCTTGCCTAAACAGGGAATATTTTATACATTCACACGTTAGTTGAGACGCATTTATTTTCTAGGACAGAATTAGTAACTAAAATAAATACTATAATAATCATGTAAACTTAACATAATTAACGGACTTTTGTAAACTGATGCACCGTCTAGCCAGACACTTTTTTCCCAGCACAAAATGTTGGTAACTAATCAACAAAATCACGTTGTTCACCGTTTTTCGGTAAACAAGTGAGGCTTGGTAAAATAGCTTGTGACTCTGACATCGTTCCTGACGCGCCCCTGATCTAGCCGAAAAAGTGTCTGAGCCCCCTCAATAGGTTCCGAGATATTGACCATGCGAACTTTTACCCACTGCGTGCTGTTGCCCCGAATGACCCTACGTGTGGGATGAAGGTCAACTTCTGATCAAGGGTCACTCCTAAATATTTGGCTTTGTCCGTCCAGGGCATTAGCTGGTTGGACAAGCGGACTGAGTTGTGAGGCACATGGTCTCTCCTTTTCAAAGTGTACAGGATAGCCTGGCTCTTTGTGGGATTGACGGTGATTCGCCATTTGCGGAACCACTCGCCGAGCTTGTCGGCGGCGGCCTGCAAAGTGCGCACCACATTGTCGGGGTCTCTACGTGAGGCGTAGATTGCGGTGTCATCGGCAAAGAGCGCCAAATGGGCGTTTTTCGGTTTAGGGATATCGCTGGTGTACAGCGAGAAAAGAAAAGGTGAGAGGGCGGAGCCTTGCGGGACTCCAGCCGTGATGGGGTGACGGGAAGAGAGAGTACCCTCCACGCGATATTTGAAACCGCAATTCAACAAAAAATCTCGTATGATGTGCACGAGTTGAGTGGGCACGTTGAGAGTGTACAGCTTGTAAAGCAAGCCGTTGTGCCACACCCTGTCGAATGCTTTTTCAATATCGAAGAAGAGAGCACCGGTGGGCATGCCTATATTGAATTTGTCGTAAACGTGCTCCGTGATGCGGAGCACCTGATTTACGCAACTAGCACTAGAACCAAATTGTTCCGGAGGGATCAGATTGTTGTTGTGAGCGACTATTTTGAGGCGGTCGAGGACGATCCGCTCGTAAATTTTGCCCAGAGTACTGAGCAGACTGATTGGCCTATAAGATGACGGTTCGTATGCGGGTTTCCCCGGCTTATGGATACCTATCACAACTGCCTCCTTTCAGACCTCTGGGAAGAGGCACTTTTGAAAAGCAGCATTAAATATCGCGGTGAGCGTTTGGACCAGATGCTCTGGAAGCATCTTAATCATACGGGTAGGGATCCCGTCGCCCCCGGGGGCTTTTCGTCTTTTGAGCGCCTTGATCAGAGCGGTGACTTCTTCGATCGTCACCGGTGCAAGGGGATAGGGCGGCGGGAAGTAAGTAAGTAAGTAGGGAAGTACCCTATAGGTTTTGATTACCTTGCGAAATTGATAAATATCCGAAAATATGCGACATAAACGGCTGAAAAGAATAACAAGCACACGGTCATATCTTTTGATAGCGTTGACTTAAAAGTTTGATTTTTTTCACAGCTGAAAGCTTAGAGCATATATGAACTCAAAGGCTGAAAGAGACCGTAAACCTGAGTATTTGATATAAATTTGACATCACTACGCTTTCCTGAAAAGTAGTCGGGTAAAAAGGGTCTTGACAGACAGACAGACGAAAAACAAAGTGATCCTATAAGGGCTCCTTTTTTCCTTTTGAGGTCCGGAACCACGGGCGTAGCTATAGCTTTCACATTGGGGGGGTCCTGCGATATAAACATTTTTGTAGCGTGGGTTCTTGCCTTGCATGACACCGTATACACCCCCCCGTCACGTAATATATTAGAGTGTGGAACATGTTTGGTAGCCAGATCATTTTAAAAGCTAAGGGGGTGGTCCGGATCCCCAAAATGTCAGCGGTCAGTGGCGTAGCGTGGTTTATTGTAAGCTAAGGGGGGGTCCGGACCCCCTGAACCCCCCCCCCCCCCTTATCATACGCCCATGTCCGGAACCCTAAAAAAGTATGTAGCGTCGACTCTACATAAAAATTTACTTAGGGAATGAGTATCTTTTCAAAGTTCGTAGCGGACTAAAAATCTTACAAACCATTCATGTAACCTATACATCAATGATGTAACCCCAGGAAAGATTGAACTTGGAACTGTATTTTCGAAGCCTATCCTGATACAATATCAACGTACCCAAAAGACTTAAGACTGGCAGCTGGCAACTTCTCTAGATTTTGTTTAGATTTTACGTTTTGTAACTGAGCTTACCTTCGTAAACTACATATTTACTGGTGGTAGGTCTCTCATATGTAAGAGACCGTCTGGGTGGGTACCACCGCAATGTCTATTTCTACCGCCAAGCAGCAGTGTGCATGCACTGTTGTGTTTCGGTTTGAAGGACATTGTAGCCAGTGTAACTACTGGACATAATGAGACTTAACATCTTATGTCTCAGGATGACGAGCGCAGTGGAATGCCACACAGTACTTTGTAACTCAAGGTGCTGTATGGTGCTACTAATGTTTATGGGCGGTCGTATTGCTTACCATCAGGCGAACGGCATGCTCGTCTCGTCATTCTATGCAATAAAAAAAATTAAAAAAATTATTCGTTTTTTGCTACCCGAGAATAAAAGGAAATAAACTTGAATAAAAATAAATCGTAGGTAGGTACTACGTAGTAGCAATAGATACTAAAAAGTTGCTTCAGAGATATTGTATCCGAACTCAATTAAACATCTGTAACAAGAATGAATGATAAATAATATTCTGTATGTGACCATTCAATACTCATTCATCTCCAATTTTTCATTCATTATTTTCATGGGAATTGGGTTGTTTTTTCTGAGTGTTTTTGTGTTCACACTAGTGTAATTAAAACGTAATTGATATGCCAATTAAGCCAAAATAGATCTCTAAATAAGCATTCTAAATAGCATCCTGACGGCAAAAAACATTTTACTTGTGTTTATACAGTTAATAACCGACCGACCTTGTGTGCGCGAACGTATGTTATTTTGGTTGGCAGATTGAAGAAAAAGTGGATTAAATTCTTGTTTGATAGACACATTAATCAGTCTAGCGTTATAAAAACGATTGTTGTGAACTCGGAAAACAGTGTGTATTGATGGATTATCCTTGAGACTGAAGTTCGGCAGTAGTATGTTTGCTTTTGCGTGTGGTAAATACCACCTGGAGAGTAGGCGAGCATTGTCGTGCTCATCATGACTATGTTCCCTTCATCTGGAACAGGTGCAGGGCCGCAACAAGCGACTGGGCAGGTTGCTCAAAATGGGAGTACAACACTACCAAGATCCCACCATCATAGGACAGGTATTGTAATCCAAAACTTTCACGCATTACCTACTACTCGAATTATGAGCGAAAGTGCAATTTTCGAAGTTTGTGTAATAAGAATGAGGAAAGAATGCCAATCTATACGATAAACTTGGAAGCAGTCTACTTTGCATTAAAAAGAAGTGGTTAATTACCATTCATAAAATTATATATTCATAACACATTGTTTGTATCTTTGGGTATCTATGTTTCGACAACTAGTTTATATAACGATGTAAATAATACATAAGAAATACTATGATTAATTATTATTCTTCATGGTTTCGTATTCATATTACAAATGAGCTACAAGAAATCATATGTTTTTCTATAAACAAAATGACTCACAAGTTCTGACAATACACACTCCTACGTTGTGCTAAATCATTATCCTTTAAATGTGTGACAAAGTGACTATTGAACAAAAATTTGGAGCCACTTTCTTTTTTTAACATGAATGAACTTTATGAATTCATAGGTAGTGATGCAACCATCTGTATTGTAAACCTTATTTCTATCTTAAGATCTTTAAATAGGAAGAACCTCATTGCAATATCAGGCATAAATACTAATCCAGGGCAATGCACATGAAGCACTCGAACACCATGCACTTATATCATTGATGCAGCCTAAATATGCTATCACTAGACTAGTGTGATACATTAGGTCAGTACAACAATAATTATTGCGTGAGAATCCAAGAAATGACAATTACCTCTGGACACTTCTTATGACAACAGCTGTGCCTTTGATTTCAAAACAATCATTTCCAAGCATAGTTATAATACTAAGCCATAATATTAACTTTCTAATGATTTAAACCGTCAATGCCCGCTTATATAGATATAGCATATTTTCCTATATACTCGGACACCGGTGTCCACCACAGGCGTTGACGGGTTAAATCATACTTCCGATTGATAGAATATATTATGCAAAAGTTTTCAAACTTATGTTTTTTTTTATGGCATTGAATGACGAGAAGAGCATGCCGTTCGCCTGATGGTAAGCGATACGACCACCCATAAACAGTAGCAACACCATCCAGCACCTTGAGTTACAAAGTACTGTGTGGGATTCCACTGCACTCGTCATCCTGATACATAAGATGTTAAGTCTCACTATGTCCTGTAGTTACACTGGCTACAATTTCCTTCAAACCGAAACACAACAGTGCATGCACACTGTTGCTTGGCGGTAGAAATAGACATTGCGGTGGTACCCACCCAGACGGACTCTTACATGTGAGAGACCTATCACCAGTAAATACCACTAACACATAAAACCTCTTAATAGACAAGGAGACCTGTGCTCAGCAATTGGCATTATTTTAACAGGGCTGGTATTATTAATATAATAATAATTAAATAGACATTGCGGTGGTACCCACCCAGACGGACTCTTACATGTGAGAGACCTATCACCAGTAAATACCACTAACACATAAAACCTCTTAATAGACAAGGAGACCTGTGCTCAGCAATTGGCATTATTTTAACAGGGCTGGTATTATTAATCTTACTATATTAGGATCACAAATTAATTCAAATCCTGGGCATTTGTAATAATATAATATTATATGCCCAAAGATATGACAGAAGTTTTAATGCTCTACCTTGTGATAAAATACGGGATCTCACTGATTTTATTGGTACATCTTATGTATCATTAGTATAGATTTTGTAAGTTGTACATTCCCAGGTTGGGCAAAACATTGTGTGAATTTTGTTACAACATTTACCCTTGGATTGGATCCCTCAGATAAGATTGCCTTTAGGCAGGGTACTGATAATAAAACTAAGCAAAATTTTGCAAAATTATTATTACATACCTTTTATTATTTTTAGTAATACTCACTACTATAATAGTAATATTCCCGCATACGCATACTCACGCCTTTTATCCCCGAACTGGTAGGCAGAGGCGCAACTAGGGCACCCACTTTACGCTGAGGGTATACCGTCCCATGATGTGATAGGGGGCGAGCCTATCGCCATATCAGGCACAAATTCCAGACTCCGGGCTGATACTGAATAGAAAAATACCATATGACTTTGCCCGACCTGGGGATAATATTATAATAATTATAATATTTAAATTATAATAAAATAATATTCACTTATGATCGGACTATTAATTTAATGCTTTTTTCAACATTAACGCGATTTTTCATAAATATGCGATGAACTTAATAAAATATGATATCCCGAAATCGATCCGAGACGTCAATCTCGATAGTCGAATTACATTTTCGATACTGTGTTATTACTCTAAGTTCGATAGGATATCGCAGGCACTTCAACTGCAGCAAGTTGGTCACTCAATATTCAGTGATCTCCATACTCCGCCGCGTATAAACATCCATAATTCCATAGGAATCCACGTCAAGAAAAAAGGGATAGGGTTAAGGAAGGGGAAAGCATTATTTTGGTCCCCAAAATCCACCTTCCATAAGAAACGCACTAGTAGATAATATGTTATCGAATGAGCTCTTTCATGCTATACTCGCTGATCCTCGTGATCGTCCCCTGTTGCCCTGCATCAGTGTATTCCCATTTTTTTTTTCAGAAACGTAAATAAATATACCCATTTGCGAGTAATTCTTTTTCTTCTGCACTTATGTGCAAATATGCACTAACGCTATAAGTTATAAGAGAGTGCACTTTTATATCCTGATGTTTATTAAAAGGACATATTTAGTCCAAAAAGATAATGCAGCCATTATGTTGTTAATTTTTTCTCTACTGAGCTTAAGATTATTGGATAAAATATATTAATTATAAACGAACTAGATTCTAATTCTTACAAAACGTTGACTTTATGTTCGACAGGTCGGCCACCAACAGCTCCCAAATCTTATGACTATCTACTGAAAGTGCTCCTTGTTGGCGACTCTGACGTGGGCAAGCAAGAGATCTTGCAAGACTTGGAGGATGGCTCTGCCGATTCACCATTTTGTAGTGGAAGCGGTAAGATATGAAGATAATCGGAAAATAAAGAAATTATTGATCATTCTTGATTTCTTACACCCAATATCGATCACGACATCAAGTATTATTAATAAGCTTGCGTCGGTATGCATTGTCGCGCCGGCCGATTTTATGTCTCCCATAAGAAATCAAGATATAATAAAAAGGTCAGATAAAACGGCCATGAATTTTTATTCCCAACTGGAACAAACCATACGCTAAGTGTTTCTTATATAATACGAAAGTAGCAACCTTTGCAATGTAAATATTATACAACCAGGCAGTGTGATGTCATCATTTTGTTTTGATATTCTAACAGTACAATTGTTACATCGTCCAACATGTTCACTCTGGACATTACAATAGACACTGGCCACTGTCATTATTAACATCTTTTCATGCCCTTTCGTTTCTTAGTATAACAAGATTTAATAAAATATATTCATTTTTCAGCATACAAAACCACAACAATTTTGTTGGACGGTAAAAGGGTGAAACTCCAGTTATGGGATACATCTGGACAAGGCAGATTTTGCACCATCATACGCTCCTACTCGAGAGGAGCGCAAGGAATCCTACTTGTGTACGACATCACCAACAAATGGTCTTTCGACAGTATTGACAGGTGGCTCGAGGAAGTTGAAAAGGTAAACATAATCTGTAGTCTGTGCTGTATGCTAGCAGAAAGCAGGGGCGAAGTTAGAGTAATTTTCGAGGGGGGTGTCCTAGACTAAAAAATAAAATGTACCGGCAGTTTTGATAATTTCTATCGTTTAAAAATGTATAGTTGTAGGATGCTTTAGAATTCTGTGGGTGGGCACTAGGAAATGTTGGAGTGCACCCCCCTCCCCCATATATACGCCTATGGCAGAAAGTAGTACGTTATTCAAAAAAGGGCTCGGTTTGTACCGAAATATTATAACCAGTACGCACATTCAGCTCAACGTTTAATTATTGAAATGTTGTTTCAGCATGCTCCGGGCGTACCAAAAGTATTAGTCGGAAATCGTTTACACCTAGCTTTTAAACGCCAAGTCCAAGAGCGCGATGCTGAATTGTACGCGGCAAAAAATCACATGGCGTTCTTTGAAGTCAGCCCCCTGTGCGACTTCAATATTAGGGAGAGTTTCTGCGAGCTGTCGCGCATGGCTTTGCACAGGAACGGCATGGAAAGACTGTGGAGAAGCAACAAAGGTAAAGTTACACTTTTAAAAGTTTTTTGTTTTTTTTCAGAAATAGATAAGCAGTTGTCCTTGCTCAATTAAGGTATCCAGGTTTTTATTGCCACTAGGTTGGCGGCAGGTTTTTTATGCGGCAAAATCACTCCACTGCACTTGATGGTAAATGAAGTGTCGTCGAGATGGAGTATCGATTGACGAGAGGTGATTGATGCCTCGCCAGTCGCCACAATTATGCCGGCCTAATCGAAACCATCCGGTTTCGACTAAGCCGGCGTCCCGAGATCAGCCTGTGTATATCCATACACAGGCTGATCTCGGTACACGATTCCCCGAACATTTAAAACTAGTTCGACAATCGACATCCATACTTGACGCGTTTTTATCACATTGCCATATTTTCTACCTTGTTTTAAATTTCTTGGCTTTATTCTTTTTATCCTAATTTTTATTGTATTTGTAAGCAACGCCACAAATCTTGTTAGAAACGTGTGGATCACCCATCACGCCTTTATTCCCTAAGAGGCAGGCAGAGATGGATCCACTTTTAGTCATGTGTGTTCCATCCCATGTGATAAGGGGCGAGCCTATCGCCACATGGGGTACAAATTGCAGACTCGGAATACTAAGTAGAAAATTCCAATATTAGTTTGTCCGAGCTGGTATTCGGTTGTGGTGATGGTATTCGTATGTATGTTGGTTTGTTTGTTTGTTGCAGTGCTGAGCCTGCAGGAGCTGTGCTGCCGCGCGATCGTGGCGCGCACGTCGGTGTACGGGCTGGAGCGGCTGCCGCTGCCCACGACGCTCAAGTCGCACCTCAAGTCGTACGCCATCTCCGCCGCGCCCAGCCGCACCCGCGCGCGCCCGCACAAGCACGCGCACCACGCCAGGCTCAACTGCACCGGACGCAACTCCTGCGCCATCGCCTGAACACTCACCACCACCACCACCACCACCCCACACACACACCTACAACATGTCTCAACCACGGCGTCGTCTGGATTCTACTAAAGGTATGATCGCAGTGCCGTAAGCCGCGACTAGAGCAGTGCCAGTGGTGCCTAGGCACAAGGTGCATACCTTGGAGGGGTGCAAGAATGAGTTTTGGATCATCCATGAGCACAGTTGTAGAACCACGCATCGTGCGTATAAAAGGGCTAGTTACGGCACTGGATCCATGGCATTTTAAAATATGACGAATATACAAATAATTCTACTCCCATTTATTGCCAACATTACTTCAAATCGTACGTCCCTTGGTTTTCATGAATTTTCAAACTAGAATAACATGGCTTAATAGTCCATGAATGACGAAAAGTATTCGGAATTTGTAAATTGTAAAATAAATATTATATTGTAACATTCTTTTTAAATTTATAAACCTCGATTAATATCTTATGGGGGTCGCTCACTGCTACTTTTGCAACGACGCAGTAACAATGCAATCTCAAAACGACCGCGATACAGTCGCGATGTTGTCGCTGGCAGTCCACCTTCGCCAACGTCCACGAGTCTATCGCTACATTCGCGATGCCATCGCGCTTCAGTAACGATATAGACGGGATGCAAACGCGCAACATGGATATAGGAATCAATGTGAACGCCACAGTTACATTTAGCGCGTTTGTATCAATACAATAGCAATGCTGCCGCGCGTTTGTATTGATATCGCGTTCCACACGCGACTAACGCGCGTCAGTATCGCTGCAAAAAGTCGCTGCAGGCGACCTCCCTTAGGGACTTAAATTGAAATGTTAATTATATTATCTCATTCAATATCAAATTGGATATAACACTCAGTTCACTAAATAAACCTACCTTGTGTCCTTCATCACTCATTTAAATGATCATTATTATTGCAACTAATGACACCAATAATTATTATGCAGTATGTAGTATTTTCAGTATAAATAATTGTTTAAAACTGCCATTATAATATTCCGTGTATTGCAGACAGTAAAAGTTAAAACGTTCCTCAGATGTTGATTAGCATTATAAGAATTGATTTGAGCAGAGCTTATTCATTAATTGCGTAACTGCCCGACTACTGAATTATCCTAACATACAATACAGGCTGTAACTGACAACGGATTTGTGACTAGCTATTATAATAGAATAAGGTATTGTTACTTAACAGATATATGAATTAAGTGTTATTTAATTATAATATTATGATTGTCAATATTTTTTGGCGGTGCGACTGGCGTTCCATTTGTCTATGATTATTGTACGAACTTTGACTGTGTATGTACTAACAACATTATACCGTGCCTAGTGACATCGTTAGAAACCTGATTATACAAAGGGAGTGCCATGAATGTACAGTCAGCAGCATAACTATGTGAACAAATTCAAAGAAATGTTTCAGTTTAACTTAACGCGTATATAGGTGATTTGAAATTCTGATTTGGTACAGATATTTATGCTGCTGATTGTACTTCTGGCGCGTAATAATAGAGATCCTTCTTCGCTGCATATATCAAACAAATTTTACTTACCATTTAAGTGTAATTAAACGATTATTATAATTTATTATTGCATGCTTTCTTTATAAGAAAATTTTAGACGTATATTCTTTGCTTCACCCTTGCATACATTTAAAGTATTTTTATTTTGCACCCTTAGATATGCATCGGTCTTGATAATGTGTAGCTTTCAAATTGTACAAGTCACTTATTGTCCACTATTATAAGGTGTTTAGTTAGTAAGTTCTTATAATGTGTAAATACTTTGGCTATATTTGTAATTATTCTATGAGCTCATTGCATACCAAAAGTTCAGTCTAAATTGTTGTCTTAAAGCATTGGCTATTTTCAGATATATATTATTTACAATAAGTTATTGTTTAGGGTATTAGTCAGAGTAGTCCGCACGTCTGATATATTGTATATTTTCTATATGGTTGTGTATGTTTTAGCATGTTATGAAATATACGTAGTGTACGCTGCATTTAAATTTTCAGTTTGATATGGTCATCGCATTGACTCTATGTTAATCAACATCCACCAATGTGACGTACTGAATCGTGTCAATAGCACTAATTTGGTTCATTCCGTCCCTAGTAAATAACGAAACTGACGATAATTGTGCATGGTAACCGTCTCTACTCCGGTACTCACTATCCAGATTTACCTAATTTACGACTCTCGACACTATCTTATTGACGTTCATTATAATATTATTAATTTAACATGACATTTTGGTGTCTTGGTAAGAACTTACACAAATATTTGCCGTCAATATTAAATACATTTGTAAATATTGTGTTACTCCTTACTTCTCATATTATGTATTGTGATAAATTTTAGTTTACAGTTAGCGCATAATCCAAATACAACTAATGCCAGCTATAAGTTTGGATTAGGTCGATACAGTCATAACTTTATTATTACGCATTACAGTAAGTTGTGAAATTAAACTAATTTATAATATTTCCGATTTTTTAATCCACCTGTATCTCTCCATCGCTCGTGTGTAAATGACAATTGATATCCGTAGTTGAGATAATCATGCGCGTTACGCACTACTAGTAAAAAATAAATCAATAGAAAATAACATGCGCGCCGCATCGTGCCGCGCTTCATTCCGGCGGCCGGCCTGTGTTCAAACAATGTTTGGAATTCGTACTCGACGTATTTTAGCAGTAGAGTGATTCAAATGTTTGATAGAACGAAGCAATGTAATTTATCACACAAAATGATGATTCGCCTAAATAATTTTTTGTACGTTTTCAATTTACGTCAAGGCACTATTCTCATTGCCGTCCATCAAATCGTAAGTACCAGCGCGATGCGCATTACCGTTGTCATTAAAATTGCAAGTGGTTTAATTGGTGATAACGTTCGCAGGCATTATCGTCATTTATTTTGATAATATTACTGGTGGGAATTTCACATGTGGGAGAAATGCTTTCGATGTTGCACAATGATATGGAAGACGATGCTGAGCGCCGAGGGTTCTACGAGGTAGCCTACGGAGAACAACTTACTTTCCACGAAGGAGAAGTGACGAGCACCAACAATCAACGAAGATTCGCTAAAGCCCAACATCTGGCTTCAGGTTTTGTTACTTAATATTATTTACCTACGTAGTGAGTGGCCTTGAAGTCTTTCATGAAAAATTATCCTAGATCAGAATGAAATTGACAATTGCTATAGCATCGTTCAGCTAATATTGGATATTATTGAATCTATGTTATAAGTAATTCCGATGCAGGTAGGTATGTGTAATTAATACTTAGGACTAATTTTTCAATCGTTAGTTAACTTCTATCGGATGAATAATTTTGATAAGTTCTCCATAAAAAATGTCAACATTGCAAATCATTTTCATTGTTCTATATTCTGAGCTTCCTTTGAAAATCAGCTTGTGTTTAAATATAGACAAAGGTATTTACATTTGTTGGATATAAATGACATTGACTGTGATCATTATAACCTTACTCTGAATTGTAGGAATTATAGTATTTTAATTTGCCTTTCTATCAAAATAGAACAATAAATCTACTGTCCTGGGTAAGGTATATCTATTTATTTATAATCTGCTTACTGTTATTCCGCAGCGTACTTGGGGTTACGGAACAGAGATTCCGGTTCGATTCCTAGTTTCCCCAATCATTTTTATTAGCAAATGTAAGTTAAATATAGTCAGGGGCAGTGGCTTAGCTTGCCATAGAGGCCTACATCAAAATGTTGTTGGCGTCCCTCCAACGTCAGATTTATACTTTCTTAAGTACAGGCCAGTTACTTAGTTTGTGCCGCTCGGCATGTCCCACGTCCGGAGGCCTAATATTATGCAGTTGCATAAAAAAAGATCTTCGAATTTTGTGTGAACGCTTAGTTTAGCGTATGGGCTAAGGGGGGCCGTATCAATGATACGGCTGATAGAGCTACGCCCCTGGTCAGGTGCCACTTACGGTCTACGGCCAGTTGCCAAAATGTGCGAATGTGGCAATTATGAACTGCCACAACTTATTTACCTAGTACCTCCATAGGTACATTCGGAATAGCTGTAACTTTCATGGTTCAAATTAACAACATCATTAATTTAGATTAACACTCGCAAAGCATCTCCACCCGAACCGAAATCTTTTCTTTGCCGCACCATCATTTTCATTTGGCTTTGAAATAGTTTACCGGCGCGCGTGTTCCTTCCTTTCTATAATCCTGGGTCCTTCCGACGTAGCGTGCAGAAACCGCTCAGTAAGCCGGCATATGATTGTGTCGAATGGCATGAGATAACCATCTGCTACCATTCGATACTCTATCTGGAAGGCATCGCGCTTACTATCAGGTGAGGTGCAGTCATTCTGTCGCGCCCGAATAAAAAAAAACACACGCCTGTTATCTCCGAATGGTTCGGCAGAGGCGCAACTATAGTGAACCCACTTTTCGCTGTGCGTATTCCGTCCCATGATGTGATAGAGGGTGAGCCTATCGCCATATCAGGCACAGTTCCAGACTCCAGACTGATACTGAATAGAAAAACCCAATATCACTGCCCGACCAGTCGAACCTTAGTACAACTACGCGACCGAGGCAGTAATTTAGATCAACATTTGGTATTTTCAGTAACGGTTATATTTCTATACACGAGCACGATCCTGACGTCCATATACCTGATGTGCTGCATCTCGCTGCTGCACGGCGCAGTGAAGTACAAGCGCGAGTACGTCTTGCCGTGGATCATGGCGGCGTGTGTGGGCGTCGTGCTGCTGATCGTAGCGATCATCGTCGGTGATGGGTACCCTTGCGTTGTCAACCTCTTCGGGGGACACAATCTTTACCGTTAGTATTTGAAAATTACTTATAGAATAGCGCTTCCCAAACTATGGGTCGCGACCCACTGGTGGGTCGCCAGGGAATATTGGGTGGGCTCTAAGAAATATCAACCGGCCAAGCCAACAGCCGGACGGCCTATGATAGACGAGAAAAATAACTAAAATATTCGAGAAAAGTATTAAAATTATTTCACAACAGCCAAGAGGTGAGTCCAGAATTTGGAAGTTTTTGTGAGGTGGGTCGCGGCCCGGTCAACTTTGGGAACCACTGTTATAGAAAATATATTTGACTTTATTACATCAATAGTTATGGACTTTGATCACACAAGGTAGGTACCTACGGCAGTGCATTGCCAACTTAATGACCACCATGCATGGTGAAAAATGTACATTGACATATTGTCATGTTCCGAAATCAGCTAATGTATATCCAGCAAGACACTTGAAAAAATAATGAATATTTTCAGACTTTGGTTGTGCGCTATTCGTGCTGACGTTCATCTACGCGATCTGCGCGGTGAGCAGCTTCGCGCTGGAGACGGGCGCGCGCTGCGGGCGGCGGGAGGGGAGGGAGGGCAGGGAGGAGCGCGGCGAGCGCCTGCTGCTGCTCGACCACGCCGCGCACTCCAGCCTGCTCTCCGCCGCGCAGCTCAACAAGCTGTCGCACGGCACGCGCACACAGTTCGTCTGAACACCGCTAACGACCTGTGATTCCCTATTATCGCCTTAATATGTTGTGCAATTAAGTTTTAAGTTTGAAAAGTTGAAACAAGCCACAGTGCCGTAACGAGGCCATACGCACAGGGCGTAGGCCCTGAATAGACGCAGAAATTCTCAGACAACGATCTAGATTCGATTCATGCATAGGAGCAGTTATAGAATATAGCTTCGGGCGCAAGAGGTTAGTTACGGCACTGACAAGCCGTAAATGCCTTATTGTAATTGATCTTGGATTTTTTTTATTTTCTTATTTTGATGTGTCATATGCACAAGTATCTCTTTATTTAAGTCTAGTTTAAGATAGGTGTAACGGTGTTATGAACCCACTTACAAATATGTAGTTGCTTATGTATATTTCAATTTTACTATTATTTAAAGAAGTTGCCTAAGAAATTATTTTGTTTACGTCCATTTAGCATATTAGGCAGTATTTGCTTAGTCACAAGTGCAAACTTAATTATTATTGTGATATTTTTATAATTTTGTTAAGAACAGCATTTTAAATATGTACAAAGTGTTATTTTAAGAAGTGAATAAAGAAATTATTAATTTAGCTTTGGAATTATTCATGAAAATTAATTTAATGTTACAGAGATATATTTTACTTGTAGGTAGATAATAGCTAGAATAAAGCATAAAATTATTCAAATGCTGACGCATAAATAAAGTCTTTTATTTAAACATGTTTACCTCAAATGATAGTAAATTGTTACCATTTTAAAATTCTATAAAAAGTTTATACAATCTTTCTAAAAATGATTATGTTCTAACTGACTAATTACTCACAAAAGATTATTAAATTTAATCGTAAAAAATTATTTACAAAGAATACTTAACATGGCACAAATGTTTATAGCAAGCCCAAAGTTAATCATAAGCAATATTGCAACTTTATGGTTTTTAGATCCTAAAAAGGGTACTGTTTATGGAATGAAGTGACAACTTCAGATTTGCCAAACACAGATCACTAGCAATTAACCCCACCTACCATTCTCTAATGGCCTTTGAATTCCCTTAAAACCTCTTGCTAAAATAAACTTCTCAGAAGAATCAGTTCTGCTTGCATTAGGCTTCAATATTTTGATATTTTTGTAAAATCTGCCCAAATCCATTTCCAATATTGGCACTTCTTTACCATCCCACACTTTGAAAAGCAGATTACCATCTATTTTGGTGACTATGGCAGCAAATCTAAGAGCCATATAGCAAAGTCCTATAATTCTATCCTTATCTAATTCTTTAACACCAGTGGCACTGGGTGCCATATCTGACAAAACTATATCTACTTTTCTTCCCTCTAATGTAGCAACAACTCTGTCATGAGCCTCAATTGTGGAAAAATCCATGTTACTCATTATGGTTGCTCCCTGAAACAACAAGACAAATATATTGAAGCAAACCATAATGCATAAATCAATTAGTATGATAAAAGATAATAGAATGGAATTACATTATTAATTTAATTATTCTTTTTTTATTTCCTGTTATGCCAAGCCAATTAGCCCATGTGGACTATAGTTGTAATTACACACCAAAGAAATTGATGTAATAAAATAAATAGATGTTCAGTTTCAAATCAGTTTACAATACATTGCTTATCAGCTTAATTGCTCCAATCATGCAAACTGATGCCACTTCATTAAAATATGTAAAGGTCATAGATATTTAAAAAAAAAATATGTAGCAATTATTATAGCTTACCTCAATGGGAAATATCTGTAATTTGTCAATAGACAATACTGTTCCTTTAGGTTTGGAAGGGTCTGCCCCATCAGCATTTGTTTTCTGTACTGCAACTTGTGTCCATGACCCTGGTGACGCTCCCAAGTCAATCACAGTTAATCCAGGTCTTAATATGTTTGTCTTCTCATTCATTTCTAATAACTTAAATGCACTACGACATCTACAACAAAACAAGATTCATTATAAGAATCAAAATTATTTTTGATTTTATACTATATTTTTAAATATCATCGGGGATAGTGCAATACCACGTAAGTGATTTTAAAAAAGTGTTGTATTATCAATGCTAAGTTTAGTGTAGTAAGGATCAATCTCAATTGAACTTTTTTTATCACTTATGCGGTATTGCACTATCCCCGACGATATATCATTCTTCTGTGCGTGTGTATGTCACTAAGCTCCTAAACGGCTGGACCGATTTTAAAGACATTTTTTATGTGTTTCGTGAATGGGTGGTGGATTCGAGATTGGTTTAGATTTACAATTCGGTCTGAGAAAATGTATAGCGGAACTTTTATTAAGGAAAAAACCTTTCATGCAGTCGAAGCCGCGGGCAAAAGCTATAGTAATATATAAATTACAAAAATCAAGGATTCTTTAAAAAAAAATTGTGACTTAAAATATTTGGGAACTTGTAAAATTGAACTTCTAACTGCGTGCAAAACGTAAATCGCATAGGAAGGTTATTTAAGAAAATAAGCTCGCTATTTTATTGGGGTTGAATTTTAATCAAGCAGTTAAATTATACCACAATTAAGGCAAAAACCTCACCGGTAATTGTATATCTTAGCCTTTTCTACGTATGGATCGGCTCTTTGACGGCTTAACCATTGCTGAGAGCTTTTAAATCGTTTGAGACAGTTTACAAAAAAACACATTCTTGCAAAATTCAACTTATTACCCACGACCCTGCGCGAGTATAGCATTGTCTTAATACTCATGCGTTTCGTAAACAATTATGAAGTTATTTATAAATATATGACTATACACATTGCATTGGCACAACAAACCAGAGACAAATAAACTAGAAACTAGACAACAAACAAAGAAAAAGAAAATAATTTGGATTTTGGAGTCGTCAGTTGTCACATTTGTCACTGACAAATTGTCACTGTCATGAGTGAAAGAAAACCAATGAATAAAGAAAGTAAAGGAAGCAATGGGAGTTTTGGCGGGAACTTGGAAGTGTCATGAGGTGCTCTTGTTTTAATTCATTATTTTGGTGATACTTAGTGTTATATTGCATAATTATGGTGGTATATTATCCAATATAGTTCTATTAAAGAGCTCAAATGAAGTGAATTGAAATAATTGTGCTAATCAAGTGTATTTTTTTGTTGCCGCCAAAACTCCTCGATAAAGTCTTGGTAAGGTAGCCACTGCTTTACTTCGACATACTACACATAATAAAAAAAGGCAATCCATTATCCAAACTTGACATTGGCAAAATGTGAACACAAGTGCCATTAAACAAAAAAAAGGAAGCAATGTAAATTGCATATATAATTTATTCTTATACAAATATGAGGAAAACATGAAATTTAATGGCAAAAATATATCTATCTCATTTGTACACGGGTTAATCTACGTAAGTAAAAAAAGATCAAAATAGGTCCATAAACTACAATTTTCTGTTGTCAATGATTGTAATATCAATTAGTCCCGCCTTGAAGCACTATTTTTGACATGTCGCCATTTTAGGGTAAAAATACCATGCATATTTGTAAGTAGTTGATCTGTCAATCTTGTATCATACGAAGTGTGTTTTAAGTTTTACTGGGAACTGTGGCTGTGCTGAAGTGTTTCGATAGAAATTCAAAAGATATTTGAGCAAATTCTATTGTGTCGAGGTGTTGCATCATAGGGTGCAATTCAAATTATTGCAAAAATAACGAAAGATTGTCATTTTTCAGGTTAGTTTCAATTTTTCACCTAATCAAGCTTATATTTAGTGAACATTAAGTTTTGTGTCAGTAACTTGAATGTTAAATCATTGTTTCCGTCGTTACACGCACTGTAAAATGACTAATACCAAGTAAAATAAAATGAATAAGTATTTGTAATGTTTACATAAAAACATAGTGTTGTGCCAACGTGCAGTCATGTTTGGAAGTTATCGATATAAAATATTGATTTTGTTTATTGAAATAAAACTACTTTGCGTATGTTTTCGCTATGCTTTTCATGGCTTTGCTGCACTTCATTGTCATGGAACAGATTCAATTATCAAAAAGCAATGAGAGGTGTCAAGGGACACCCGGATGGAACGAAGTTCCTTTCGATTAATTAGTGAAGGAATTGTAATAAAATTTTATTTATATAACAGAGTGTGTGTATATATAAATATATAAATATTTTCCTATTTCCGTTCCAATACACAAGTTTCTAGAGAAAAAAACAAATAAATACGTGTGGCACTCGGAGACTACCGCGGTAAAGCTATTGCATAGCATTTTTATCACAAATTTTGATTGACTAAACACAAATTCGATCTTACGCTTACCACATAAAGTAGATTTTTAAACGCGAGCAAAGCACGTTTAGTCTTGTTATTGATAAATGTCAGAAACCAAAGTAGAATAAATCAACAAAATTTGAAAAAATAATGTTACGTTCGATTCTTTTGTACTCGTGCCGTGCCAACGCTGGGGAAATAGCTTCTACGCAATGTATTTAAGGTTCATTTTAGATTAGTAAGAAATGGTTTTAATGACTTTAATAAATAAAATAAATACAAATATACTCGTTTCAAGAATTATAGCTTCTACGCATTGTATTTAAGGTTCATATTAGTAAGATAATAGAAAAAAGTGTCGTGACAACTTTTCCGTCCAGCCCCCTTTCACAACGCGCAATAAGGAACTTCGTTCCAATAATCGGGAAACGTCGGGATAAAAACTAAAACAAATTATCGCGAAAAATTCAACAATGTAGTTATATTTCAATACCAAACATTTGTGTAAAAGGAAATCATATGAATTTTGACTAATAATGTTGATAATTAAATCAGTCATAATTAAATTACCTTAATATAAGTATCACGGTAAAAAACACACTAAACAAGTGTCAAGAAGATTTTGTTTAACAAAATTAAACATTATTGCGTTACGATTAAATCAATTTTATTAATACAAATTGTTTTAGATATCCTTAATATTTACATTAAATATTAATTTAGGGCCACTCTGTGTTCTCTTATAATTACAGCCTATACACATGTATCAAAATAAAACTAAAATTGGCAGGCAATACGCTGGTATTTCCTAAAGGTGTGAAATTGATGAATTTCAATGTAAAAGAATTATATCTGGCAAATAAGTATTTGTACTCGAAGGTAAGTAAGGTAGCTAGGTAAGGTAATTCTTGTGCGTTTGGCGCTCATACCAAATGCACATCCCTGCACCCTTTACCTTTATCTACTTTTCTACCCATTTCTATTCTTGGTCCGCTACTGTTGCTAGCCCGGAAGGTCGCCTATATAATAGGATATCCCGATGAAAATTGCCACATTTTTTGTTAAGGACGGTTACGTCCTTAACAAAAATCATCTACATCTACAATCATCGAAGCATCTTTACAAACTCGTATTTATAATGATTTTACAGTAAAATTAAATGAAATAATATAAATATTTAGATCGATATCGATATTTGGCTTCAGGTCACGTGGTTTCATCTAAGAAGAAAACACATCTACGGCTGGACTTATACATCCGGAATGATGTTCTAAATTCAGAATCTGAAAAACCGATGCTTGCCCCTAATGATGTTGAAAAATAATTGAACAAAAGATACGTTAAAAAAAAATTAAACCATTTAGAGCTAAAATATTATACATCCCCTTATTAGCGTGAGCTTACTGAGTGAGCTTCTTGCTTGCCATCGACATTCTTTCTTTTAAGAATTTTAAGAATCATACGTTAAATCATTCACTCACGGAAATATTCAACAAGTCGCCAGACGCCAAGGGTCTGAGTTAACGCGGTTTAATATGAGATCCGGAGCGTTCTGGATCCCATTTCTGAATTTAGAAACAAAAAAAACTGATGTATAACTGGACTAAGCTCGGCCACAGTGTCTGTGGGCCACAGTAACTTCGTCGTCTGTGGCCAGTTAGCATCTGTGGTTTCTAGTTTGTCTCTGCTGTAGAGTGTGGTTCTCATTATTTGGGGCTCTGTTTGGGGCTTAATGGACTAGTATCCAGCTTTGCCTTCCTAAAATGAAGGGAAAATTAAAAAAATAAATCTCTATGACTTCTATTTTGTGTTTTGGCGGTTGTTTGCTTCTTATAATTTTGTACTTGCATTTTATTCTTTATCTCTTTGATTCTTTACAAGTATAATAAATTATCTTTGAATATGTACTGAAAATATGGTGATAATTTATTATCATTTATCAGTCACAGTATGAGATTAATATTACGCGATGCATTTAACCTCAAACATAAAAAAATACATAGTTCTGTACGAAATAATTATTACATTTTAAGTTTAATTAGATGTAAATCTAAAACTATGAAGTATTTAAATGTAGCCGAAAAGAATGATGCTGCAAAGAATATTGCGCTTCATTTATCAAGAGGCACTTCTAGAAGGGTGAGTTATGATAATTGCGCATTTTGTTTCTCCTATTTATAAAATACTAGACTTCTGCTCGCGGCTCCGCCCGCGTGGGAAAGTTAGTCCGGGATAAAAGTAGGCTATAGCACTCAGGAGTAATGTAGCTTCCTATTAGTGAAAGAATTTTCACAATCGGTCCATTCGTTTTTGAGTTTATTCATTACAAAAAAACAATCAAATCTTTCCTCTTTATAATCTTATCTATCTATCTTCTATCCATATATATAAAAATTTCCTGTCACAGTGTTTGTTACCATACTCCTCCGAAATGGCTGAACCAATTTTGATGAAATTTTATATTCACACTTGGTAGGTCTGAGAATAGGTTGTTATCTATTTTTTTATCCCTCTATGTGATAAGGGTGGCCCACCCCATAAAGAATTTTTTTATATTTCAGACAGAATTTTAATTTTTTATTTTTTATGATGTGGCATTAAGAAATATATCGACGGTTAACGGCCAAAAGGGGATAACCGCCACTTTACAAATTTTACAGGAGAGTGGTTTAAAGTTGAAAATAACCGAAAAAAAATCATATAAATTTTTCCTTTGATTCCAAAAGTTTCAAATTTTAACCATATAGCTTTTAAATGGTTTTCTTCAAAACTGCATTGTTAAATTAATATAAATCACCGTTTTAACACTATTTACTGTCGCTTACCCTCAAATGTACCTGATTTTACTAACAGGAAGAACGTCGTAAATGAAACAACTCACTGATCCTCTTCCAGCCTAAATGATGTTACTGCCTTTTTCATTTTGTTTAAATGATGGAAAAAGAGCATACTGTGAGTTTTTTTGTTTATCAAGTAGCACGAAATATCATATAACCGACTCTTGGGTAGTGACAAACAGACAGGGAAATTGTAATAAATGAACAGTTTATAAAACTTACATTCAGCTCCTTAAAAAACAAGAAAGCACTTTGTGTGATTGTCTTATAAAATAACCATAATTCCATAGGATCTACACCCAGAGACCTGGGATATAAAAAAAATATTGTTTTTCTTAAATCAGTCTTTATTTTCTCTAGATTATCAAAATAAAGTTTTCTTCGAGTATGGAGGCATATGTTTGATTTATGTAATGCTTTGCCGATGATGTCCGATGCACGATGTTTTTGAGACAAAATGGGCTGCCTGAAACGGAAAAATCTTGTCTTACTATAATGTAATAATAATTATTAATATTAATGCGAAAGTTTGTATGAATTTGGATGTTTGTGAGAAATAAACACAAACTGCTGAATGGATTTGCATAATATATGGCACAGACATAGACCATATCAGATTAGCGTATGTTATGCTACTTTTAATCATGGTTAATTGCACTCGTAGGCAATATTTGTTTTTTTTTTTTATCTGAGTATAGTAATTGATGTTAATGGCATACGCATACTCACGCCTTTCATCCCGGAAGGGGTAGGCAGAGGCGCAACTAGTGCACCCACTTTTCGCCGAGCGTATTCCGTACCATGATGTGATAGGGGGCGAGCCTATCGCCATATCGGGCACAAATTCCAGACTCCGGGCTGATACTAAATAGAAAAGTCCAATATCACTTTGCCCGACCCGGGGATCGAACCCGAGACCTCAGCATTGCAGTCGTACCGTAATACAACTACGCCACCGAGGCAGTGATGTTGATGGCGTCATACCGATAACGCTATGGATAGCTACAGTGAAAAGTACACAGTAGGATTTTTACACCGTGAAATGTCTTTCACGCGGATGAAGTCGGGCAACATCTATACTCTATGGGTTTACGTACTAAATGGGTGTATGTAACTAAACTAATTAGGTATATACCTATATTAATACTACTACAGATAACTATCCAAAGCGATACATTATGATTTAAGTACTTAAATTTTTAACCCCCGACACAATAGCGGGTTGTTATAAGTTTAGGATGTGTATCTGTATGTCTGTCTGGTGCATCGTAGCTTTCAAACGAATAGACCAATCTTGACGCGGTTTTTTTTTGTTTGAAAGCTGATATGATCACGATGGTTCTTAGCTATAATTTATGAAGATCTGTTCAGGCGTTTGAAGATTATCTGCTCGTTTCCAATTTAAAAAGCCCGATTAAATTTAAATTTGGTGTACTGTGACTTCGGCAATATTTTTAAACATGAGCTGATGCTGCAGCATCAAGTATTCTGCGGGATACCCAACTCCTTAGCAACTTATAGCAGATATAGCGTGTTTGGTCTCATAAGGATGGTCTCATCGAGTAAGTGTTAAATAGTTGATTATCAAGGCCCCATGATGGAGAATAAAGTAATTTAAAAAGTTTGAAATAAAAATTAAAATAACCCCCGACACAAAAATCTTTAAAAAGTAAAATAATAAAAGTGTCTTTGTCGTTTAAGTACCTAGTAATAGTTTGAGCTAAGCGTCTTCACGTCGGGGGACCGAATTCAGGACTAGGGAGACGAAAATACTTCTTTAGCAGTCCCCCGACGCGACAATGCTTGGGTCAAAATATTACTAGGTACTTAACGACAAAGACACTTTTATTATTTTACTTTTTAGAGATTTTTGTGTCGGGGGTTATTTTGTCTATATAATATTGTATAGTATTATATAATAGGTACAATAGCACAATCTAACAAGTGCTGAAACATCAAGGATGCTCTCCAGGACTAGAAGATAAGGTGTCCTAACAATCTACCAATTACTAATCAAGTGTTTTTCAAGACGTCACTAATACTATGTAATAGCGAGGTATATAGGCACATATACAATAGTATACATACTTAATTACATTCGAAGGTAGGCAGAGGTGTTCTCACAGCAATTTTTCACCCAGCTATGTTAGGTCCCATGTAATAGGGGGCGAGTCAATTGCCATTTACCAGGCTGATACTGAGCATAAAATCAAAATATTATTTTACTCGACCCAGGAATCGAATCCGAGACCTGAGCATGAGAGTTGTACCGCAATACAATAATGACATTACATCACCAATACACTAAAGCGTTCAAAATGAGTGAATAAGCTTCCTAGCAGAATGTTTTTTATCTCAATAAAATCGTTACAGTAACATAGGAAAATTGTATCTCCTCCTCCTCCTTGCATCGTTTTCCTCAGTGCTGAGGGTCGTGATCCCCTGAACATGGAGTAATCCTAGTCTTCATCAAGTTGCGCTACCTGTTACCACCTGTTCTAAAGATACAGTATACATACACTTATATTTCGTTTTCTAGCTAAAATAATGATGATCACAACCAAATCAAAGCATAGCAAAGCTACCTAACAAATAAAGCATTCAAAAACTAATATAGCGTATACGCATTTAACCACTCATATTGACATTATGTGTGATTTATATCTAAATAAATAAATGGCAATACTTACATACAATTATTATCAATAAGATAAACTATGAACTTACCTTTTTAACAGTTTACGTAGACACAAGACGGCGTGCCAAAATGACTCACGCGCACATGTGGTGCTTATGCCGTAGTCGTGTGAGCACTGGATGTTCGCTGTTCAACTATAACCCCATTTGATTCAAACGAGTGAAAGAGTTTCATTTTTGTTGGACAAGCCAATCGCCAAATTCTTCACGATTAGATTTATTCGAATTGGGTTAACTATTAATTTTCGTTTTACCTTTTTATCTAACCACCATTCTGTTAAAATTTATCGGGGGGGAAAAAAAGGATAAGCGACAATATTTTAGGTGAGGTTTGTTTGAGCGATTTATATTAAGCGTCATGGATAATTGACATAGGGACTCGAAAAAAAAGGACTAAACGCCAAATAAAGTCTTGAAAATTCGGTCTAAACGTATTAAATGAAAATTATTTTTTTCTAAGAATGAGACCTAATATCCTAAGCAGAAATTTAGACCAAGAATATGTAAGCAAAATTGGAGTAATCTATTTATTTGTAAAAAATGTTTCCAGCCCAAACAGGTTAACGTGCAAGAAACAATATTTTATATAAAGCCTAAATAGCATAACTGTCAATTTTGAAGAACTGTTTTCGTCCAACTACCATAATAAAAAAAAACACAAATAAGTCCGTCGTTTACGACGACAAATTTAATGGTATTGCCCTAAATTTGTGCCCGCTTAAGCGACAAAAAAATTCTTGTAGCGTCATGAAACTTAGACCAAACGACGGAGAAAAAAAAGCCGATTCTAACGGTATATATAACTCTATTTCGTAAAAAATGTCGCTTACGACGTTTTGGCCGTTAACCGTCGATATACAACCCAAATTTTTTTCCTTCTTCCATCATCCCCTATTTTTTTAATAGCGATATTAGTCATTTAATAACTTTTAACCCCGGTTGGTAACTGATCAATTTAAAGAATTTATATGGCAAAAAAAAACATTTGCCGGGTCAGCTAGTATTAGTATAGATTTTTCATATATTCAGGAAAATAATTTTACAAAGGAGCTTAAACATAGGCTGTCAAACAATTTTCGAATGAACATGTTTCTCACCAAATTTATTTGTTTCTTTGTATTTTTTTTTCTTATTTATGTGTGATTCATTTGATATTGGCCAGTTACATATTAGTTTTATTCTTTAATTAAATAAAATAACATCATCTAATGTGTTTATTGTGTACACCAATTTCATGCACTCAAAAAGTCTAGTGTGTAACAACTAGTAGCAGACTACCAAGAGACAAGGATACCCAAAATCTTTCTTTATTGTTTACAATTAAATTGTAACAGGTCACATAACTGGTTCTCACTATAGGGTCATATTGTGTTCGCATGATTTACATTTGACAATAACTATTGGCAGATTTTATGCTCATTGTGTTTTAACATTATGTGTATACAATATAGTTATATTTTATTATGTTTCCTTTCAGCGTGAAGGTTTGTCACAATACAACAAAATATATGAATTTGAGGGAGAGGTGATGGGCCAAAAGGCCCAGATGGTGATGACTTCTGTATCAGGACATCTCTTGGGTTTGGAGTTTGTTGGTTCATACAAAAATTGGAACACTTGTGATCCTTTAATACTATTTAGTGCGCCTGTTTTCAAATACTGCCCTGATAATTATCAGAAAATTAAAGTAAGTAAGGTCAGAAACGTGTAAGTTTAAGACCATTTTTTATTACAAATAAGAATGTTAAATTACTTTTCTTTCAGTTAACCTTAGAAAGGGAAGTACGTGGTTGTCATGGACTTATAATCTGGACAGATTGTGATAGAGAAGGGGAGAATATTGGCTTTGAAATAATACAAGTATGCACTGCCGTTAAAAGCAACCTACAAGTATACAGAGCAAAGTTTTCTGAGATCACAGGAGTGTCAGTAAGAAGGGCACTACAAAACCTGGAAGCCCCTAACAAGAATATCAGTGATGCAGTAGACGTAAGACAAGAACTTGATTTGAGGATTGGTAAATGTATTCATAATATGGTCTTTCCAGTGAACCCTTTTGCTTTGATATAAATATTAAAAGTTTTTTTTTCTATAACATAAATAGGCATGAGCTTATACTTACAATTCACGCTCAGCCACAATGGGTTGCAACCTTTTGGAACTGACATCGCTCGGTAGCATCAGCACCACGCTGATGCTTGAGGGATACAAATTATTTAAATATGAAAAGATTTTGACAATTTTTATATAAGTAAAATTGTACACGTGTACAATGGATAGGAGAAGAAAATCTGCTAAAATCACCACCTTTTATGATTCTACAAAACAATAATAACTAAATAGAAGAAAATTTCATTAAAAAAATCAAATTCGAAAATGTATGATAGGATAAGATATACTTTGCTTGGGAATTGATATTTTTCATTTACTTCGACAAGGTTCCACCCCATTCAGATCGCGCGCGGATTATTCCTCTCGAAAGGAAAGGCAGAAAGTTTTGTAAAGTGATAGGAGCCTTTCATTATAAAATAGGGCACAAATTTTCTTCTAATCAACTTACAGTATGTGCTGTAAATATTGTCATCAGTTAACTTATTCTGTGCTTTTCGGAACAGGCGCCGCATTTACAAGATTCCAAACTCTTAGACTACAAAGGGTTTTTCCCAGCAAGTTAGCAGACAGTCTAATCAGTTATGGTTCTTGCCAATTTCCAACACTTGGTTTTGTGGTTGAGAGGTACAGGGCCGTAGAGAATTTTGTGTCTGAAATGTTTTGGAAGTTGAAAGGTGAGCATTATGATGATTGAAACAGTTAAATAGATGGATATTTCAAAAGTACAATAAATTTTGTTCCCCTTGTTAATTTTATGAAAATCTGTAATATTTATAGAAACAGTTTGTGACATGTCATAAAGATTAGAAATATCATATTGATCTCACATTTTTTTTTTCAATTTATAGTTCTTTTGGCGCGTTAGGGAAAAATGATGAGAGTAAATTTTTACGATGCGCGCGCACACCGTCACGAAAAACCGACACCCCGAAGTTAGCTATAATCAAAATTTTAGTTTTGAATTTTGAACGTAGAATACGGTTTTTTTTTATTTATTTTTTATGGCATTGAATGACGAGCCGAGCATGCCGTTCGCCTGATGGTAAGCGATACGACCACCCATAAACAGTAGCAACACCATCCAGCACTTTGAGTTTCAAAGTACTGTGTGGCATTCCACTGCGCTTGTCATCCTGAGACATAAGATGTTAAGTCTCACTATGTCCTGTAGTTCCACTGGCTACAATGTCCTTCAAACCGAAACACAACAATGCATGCACACTGCTGCTTAGCGGTAGAAATAGACATTGCGGTGGTACCCACCCAGACGGTCTCTTACATATGAGAGACCTACCACCAGTAATATTGAAGTTATACTTCTTTTGGCGCGTTATTTAAAAAGATTTTTATCTTGTTACGCCAAAGAAGTATAACTTCTAACGCGTGTACATAAGTACATAAGTACACACACACTTTTTTATTATGTTTCAGTTATTCACACATTAAACAATTTAAGTGTAGAGTTTGTTTGGGACCGCGTGCGGCTGTTTGATGAAGATGCATGTCAGGTCTTACATGATATTTGTTTAGAAAATCCTCAAGCTATGGTACGAGATGTAAAAACTAAGCCTAAATCAAAATGGAGACCACTTCCTTTAGATACAGTGGTAGGTAATTGTTTCTTGGTTTCTGGAGCAAGTCTATTAATAATAATTATGTGTTTTTTATTTAACTAATAATTTTATTACTTAACCAGTAAATATTAAAGAATGATGGCAAGTTTATACCTGATTGTTTCAGTAAGCGTCTAAGATTAAGATGTGTAAAAACAAGTATAATTTAAATAGCTAATATTTATCACAGTTTTAGTTTTATTGTTAAAGGCCACAAAGTAATGTTTATAATTAAAAGTTAATCATTTATACTTCCGGTTACGTTATTTGTGATTTGTAGTGATATATAAACAATGTTGCCACTTGAGAATAAAAGCGGCTGAACGCGGTAGATATATTTATGTTTTATTTTAATAGTAAAGAAGTGGTAATAATATGTAATAATTATTTTTAAATACTAATAATGTAATAAAATAAACACCAATCGCCTTTTTGCTATTAAATGTCAAGTTCGCATAAAAGATTGTTCCATTACCCAACCTACTAAGGTAATTATAAAAAAAGTAATAGCAACCCAGTCGATGACAGCGAGCGTAACATTATGACGTTTATACTGTTTATTACTGTTTGTGTTTGCGAAACATGTTTGGAAATCGCAATGGCTGCAGTAAATCAAAATCTTCAGCAAATACTAATACTCCACAAGCTGGAACAGGCCAACTAGGTTATACTAATGTTTGTATTTTGTGTGGCTGTTCACTTGCACGACGGCAAAGTGATAAAGTATTGAAGGATAATCCCACTGACTTGCAGCAGACTATTATTCTGATAATTCAAAGCCAGAAAGAACCACAACAGGTGTGTAGTTCCATTTAATTTAAAAGTCTAAAAGATTACTTTATGATATAATATTATGTGTAGTAGTTATTGGGCTTTTAGGATTTCCATTTTTATTTAACCTGGTATGTTTTGTTCAATGGGTTACATTACATAACTGTAATTTTGTTTATTACTATGGACGTTTGTTTTAAAATATTTCCTTTATCTAGGACTGGATTTTGTATCAGAATTATACATCTTATTTTTGTCACACAGATAACATCTACAGACTAAGTATGCCATGTTGTTGGTTGCATACCAAAAGTGAAGCTGTCCATAATATTCAGGCTACCGAATTAAGATTACGCGATGGAGCAATAGATCAACATGAAGATGTTGACGATGAGGAACATATCTCCGGGCTGAATGCAGGGAGTTCAATAAAATAGAACCAACCCAGTGAGGACTCTCATGTTGTTGATGATGCCAGGGCATAAGGATCACAGAATATGGAGTCCAGAACAATATTATTACCTAACTACAGGAGAGCGGCCATCACCGGTAACCACTGTCTTTTTCCTGACTGCCCAACTGTTGGTACTTTACAGAGTGTGACTGATAAACTATGAGCCATCAAATTATGTAATAATACGTTTTATGTGCCACAATTGGCCCGTGTATGTGGAGTCCATTTGTTTAGGAGTTCATGGGATGAATTATATTAATCAGAAAATAGCATTAATGTATTTATTGTTGATCAAGTGCAACACATTTTATAATTTGTGAATGCATTCAACCCTACATTAGATTTCGAAAATGATGAGGAATAAATAAATTGTCAATAAATCTAAAGCTTGTTTTATTTAACCGAAAGGCTATCTATCAATGGAATTAGATTTTTTTACCTGAGATGGACCATGACAAATAAATATAATACATACATAGATATTTATGATTTATTGTGATGTAGATCACTATTTCAGAAATTAAGGTCTGGGTGTAGTTTAACATTGTAGAACTCAGCTATTAAATATTATTAGTATTTGTATGTCAAGTAACCATGATTCAAATAATTAGTACACATGAAAATTTATTCTATTTTAGTAACAATTAAAGCTGTGTTCTAATAAACATCCAATTTCTAATTAGTAACAGAATCATAGTATGTTGAGTGTTCAAAGTCAGTGACCTAGCAGTGGGAGTAGAGTAGCCCACCCTCAAAATAGTTTAATAAAATATACACCTACATATTGTTTTGATTAGAAAAATCATTAAGTCGTTAAGTATTCATTTTTAAGATATATTATATGGTATTAATTAAATACAGTCTATATCTGCTGTCATATCTCATTGACAGATAACCTCTAAGTATGAAAATGTTAAATAACGAATAAGATTTTTTTGTGGCCTCCTAATAGAAAAATTCTTTTTGATTTGGTTCAGGATAAGTATATTCTATGGTTCTTACATTTTTTCATTCCAAGACGCGTCAAATCGATATCAGGTAAAACGTTGTATGGAAACTTGCCATCATTCTTTCAAGACAAACACAGTTAAAATCTATTTATTTTTTAAGGAATTGGAAAAACTAGCTTCAAGAAAATTAAAAATTAATGCAAAGGAAACAATGCGGTTGGCCGAAAAATTATATACGCAAGGTTTGATCAGCTACCCGCGTACGGAAACCAACGAGTTTCCTAAAGAGATGCACTTGGCAACATTAGTGGGGCAACAAACTGGTGATGCCAATTGGGGTGCTTTTGCACAAGGCATACTTGACAGTGGGGGGCCCACGCCACGTCAGGGTAACAAGAGTGATAAAGCCCATCCTCCCATACATCCCACTAAATACACTAATGGTAATTATGATGTTAATTCTCAACAATAATACTTATTAGGTGAAACTTGCCCAGAACATGTTTATTCATTAACTGTGGTCAGGCAGAACAACCATACAGCTTGACATCTTCTCCTGTAATAGCGGATAACTATGCATTCATTACTCTCCCTACATCTCCCTCTATCGACTGCCTCGGTGGCGTAGTTGTATTGCGTACGCGTTACGAGTACGATTTGCGCGCTGAGGTCCTGGGTTCGAATCCTGGGTCGGGCCAAAAACATTGTGACTGGGTTTTTCCATCTTAAAAAAAAATAATTCAGTCGCAGCTCGGAGTCAGCAAGTAGGCGGTGTGATACCCCCGTGCCTCGGAAAGCACGTAAAGCCTTTGGTACTGCGCCCGATCTCTCTCCGGTCATGTCGGATTGCCGTCTCACCGGACTATGAGAGTAAAGGAACAGTGAGTGCACCCTGTGTATTGCTCACACACTTGTGCACTATAATATCTCCTGCGCACCTGGCTGATCTCCGTTGAGATTGGCTGCCGTGGCCGAACTCGGCTATATTATTATTACTCTCCCTACATAGGGTTCATGAACATGAGAGTATCCAGCTTTTGGCGCATGGCAGTATAGGTTGAACTGGGTATTTCTTACTCACATTAAAGAAACTGTTACCTTCAGGTTTATCTGGCAATGAGCAGCGCCTGTACGAATTCATAGTGCGTTCGTTCCTCGCTTGCTGCTCTAAGGACGCTCAAGGTCAAGAGACCTCAGTGACTATCGTAGTGGCTGAGGAAATATTCTCGGCGAGTGGACTTATGATCACTGCCAGGAATTATTTGGACGTGTACCCTTACGACAAATGGTCATCTAAGGAGATACATGTTTATGAGGTTGGTTATATTGTTGGCTTTTTAAAATGCTTTAATATACATTTCATCTTATAATCTGTACAATGTTTTTCGATTGAATATCCATTTTACTCTTGGAGCTCGTTAGTTATCGTTTCAACTTATTGATTTCTACAACCGTCTCGGATTGGAGTTGTAATACTGACTGTCCGGTGATAACAAATACTATTCTCGTCTTTCTAGAAAAACTCCAAATATTCGGATGGAGCAGTCATTAAATAAAGATCTTTTCAGACAGGGCAAGCATTCAATCCAACCAGTATTGATATGGTAACGGGTTCCACTTCGCCTCCGAATCTATTAACAGAAGCCGATCTTATAGCACTAATGGAAAAACATGGAATTGGTAAGAACTAATATTTTTTTTCAACTACTACTTGCCATAAAGTTTGGGCAGCTTATCATACTACAAAATAGAATCATAATACATACAAAATTAAGTACTTACCTACTTACCATTGCAACTTAAAAATACTATAAAGGAAGTAGGAGTCACCAATATATAATCTAATAAATAAAGATTTACGAAATATTTGGATTAGATAAAAATTTATGACCACATTTTTTATTATTCCAGGCACAGATGCAACACACGCCGAGCACATTGAAACAATTAAAAACCGTTCATACGTCGCGTTGTCTGACGCAATACATTTCATACCTGGCCTACTAGGCATGGGTCTGGTCGAAGGCTATGACTCTATGGGTTTGAATATATCCAAACCACATTTAAGGGCCCAGTTAGAAGCAGACTTAAAAGCTATATCAGAAGGTAGAAAGCAACCAGACGTAGTTTTAGCTGAGCAGGTGGGTTTCTGAATCCTTGAGATTTACAGTCCTCAGGATTCATTTGTTTTTTTTTTATATGGCATTGAATGACGAGACGAGCATGCTGTTCGCCTGATGGTAAGCAATACGACCGCCCATAAACAGTAGCAACACTATATAGCACCTTGAGTTACAAAGTACTGTGTGGCATTTCACTGCGCTCGTCATCCTGAGACATAAGATGTTAAGTCTCATTATGTCCAGTAGTTACACTGGCTACAATGTCCTTCATACCGAAACACAACAGTGCATGCACACTCCTGCTTGGCGGTAGAAATAGACATTGCGGTGGTACCCACCCAGACGGACTCTTACATATGAGAGCCCTACCACCAGTAAATTAATTAAAGTAATTCTTATTCGATTCAATATAAATTGACTGTTACTGTTGTGTAGATAGCAAAATATAAAGAAGTGTACCTAACAGTAACGGCTGAGGCGAACAAAATCGACGCAGCGTTAGGCGAGAGGTTCCGCGAACAACCTTTACAGCCACCGCCTAGTACTGAAAATGTAATTGCTAACATGCCTTCAGGTTAGTACCATATTTTTTTTCATGTAATAATTTGCATACCGTTCTCTATATTCAGTTTATGTTCTCTAAAGCCTGGGGCGAAACTATTAAAGCCGCCTCGGCTTCTCGTGTCCCCCATGTCTCTACTACAAACATAGAACATGGACTAAGTAATCTGCTCACAAAATTAACTTGATTGTGAAGTATGCAGGAACATCTCGATGCGATTTAGTAGCTACATGGTTGAATTACTTAAATTTTCGACTACGGTAAAACGTAAAATAACTGAATTGTGAATTTTCATTTCAGTTTTCAAATGTCCAAAATGCGGTTCGGAAATGTGCGTCAGGCGAAAGAAAAATAATACAGACGAATTTTACATTGGCTGTATGTTGTACCCGAGGTGCAAAAATGCCGTCTGGCTTCCTAGCATTGTCAAATCGTTGGAAGTTATGCCTCAAACATGTTCACAGGTAAAAATTACGATATGTTACATCTTATAGCATCTGATTACACGTTTGGTTTTAACTTGTGCCATCTATATAGATATATCCTAAAGCGAGTTGTTAAGCTTTTAATCACAGTAATAATATCAATAATGTTCTTCAAATCGAAAACATATAAATGCTTGCATTGTGCATACTGCTACTTGGGCCAGGAAGATAATACACCAAAACGGACTTCCGCTTACAAAAGATCTTACACTTAAATAAACTCTCTGGATACTAAATTTTGAAAACAATTTATAGAAAGAAAGAAACATTTATTCGCGCAATATACTGGGACGCACACAAACAATTAACAAAAAAGTAATACATATTACATAAGGCATGTGGGCAACGTGCATCCCATGATACTGTCGAAAAGGATCCAGTTCAGCATAAAATGCCAGGCAAGCCGCAGGGTGTGCCTGGCGCTGGCACACCATTTATGACTAAAGGATCTTTGTAATTGTCATTTCAGTGTGGTCCGAACTATAGGAAAATTAAATTTGAATGGCGAAACAACTCTATAAGCCACATTTACCCGTCACCATGTATATCGTGTATTGGAGGTTGTGACAGAACCTTTCTAGAACTACTTAAAATAAATCTGTCTAGCGTACGATCTACAGGAGAAAACCAAGTTCAAGCTAGCAACAGACCTCATACAGAAAATACAAGTACAAGAATTAATCAAGTTACAGCTAGAGTCAATCAGGTACCTTCGGGCCAAGCAGGAAACTCAGGAAGCAATCGAGTTACAGCTAGACCCAATCAGGTACCGTTGGGCCACGCAGTAAACACAGGAACGTATCCAGTTTCTACTAGAGTGAATCAAATACCGGCGGGCCGGAATCAAGTGACGGCGGGACCTTCAAATGTGAACCATACTAATATCAGCAGACAAGAAACATTTATACCTCCAGGCAGTATTAATAGAGCGCCTATTACAAATACAAGGATACCGACACCACACGGCGATGATGCAGAACTCAACGAAGTGTTCTGCGCTTGCAATAGACCAGCCATCTTATTAACAGTGAGAAAACAGAACGCAAATTTCGGTAAGATAATCAACATAATCGTGTATTTACTTGTACGGTACAACCGCATATACACCTGCACACGCAAACGACCAATAAACTCATCAACACGCATTAATTTGTAAAATACAATCAGTTCATAATCATACCGCGTTCGCAACGCTCATTTATCACTAGCATAAGCAGTAGTGAACTCATTATACATCTGTTTTTGGAACAGTCTACATTGTTTCATTTACTTTGAAAAGGTGTACGTTTAAAATCACATGTTTTGGTCCTTCGAGCCGGATATTTGAATATTGTTACAGGTAAAAAATTCTACAAATGTCAAACTGGCAAAGAAAATAATGGCTGCGACTTTTTCCAATGGGCTACTGAGTCCACGAGTGTTGTACAAAACGATTTTGAGACGCCTCCGCCATCGACTAGCTCATGGGGAAATAATTCACATACAAGTCATAGTTTCGATAATAGAACTTGGGGGGAATCGTCAAGCGAGGTTACATGCGAGTGTGGGTTGCCGGGTAAAAAGTAAGTAATGTATAGATTTATTATTTACAAGATATTGCAGCTCCACCCGCATGTATTTCCAATTCGTTTTCAAAAATATTCACCGTGAACTTTCCCTGCATAAAAAATAGCCATTTATTCACGACTCTCAAGTATACCAAGTATACCGTGGGCGTATATAAGGGGGGGGGGGGGTTTAGGGGGTCCGGACGGCCCGAGGCAATTCTTGTGCGCTGGGTCTTCACACCCAATGCACGCCCATGCACGGGGGGACATTAGTCGCGGGCCGAGGCACACAGTCAGTGTATATACCTCTTGGTTGTAAATCATATTGAGGCCTAAAAGGGCCCGCGAACATTTCCTGGGAACCTTCCTCCCTTCCCCCACCTTCCCTTCCATATTCCTCCTCCACTCCCCTCCCAGGCCCCTGCAGTTGCTAAGCCGGGGGACTCCAGTATCTAATTCGCAGGTTTCCCCCGGTGTTGACTACAGGGTCGCCTACCCAAAAAAAAAAAGTATACTGTGTAGTATGTCAAGTATCTGTGTAACCAATTTAATCCTATCCAGCCAGCGGTTTCTGGGTCTATTTCTAATTGACATCTGAACATCCAGACATTCCATAACCTTTCGATTTTAGAATTCGTAGTCAAAGATGCATGCCTTGGCTAGGAATCAGACATCCTTCGCAGCAGTCAGTTCATTCCCCATTCGGCATTCCCGCTAGTCTGTCTCTATTGTTTATCTAAAGTATTAAGTCTATTTCAGGATAACTGTTCAAAAGGAAGGGCCAAATAAAGGACGTCTGTTTTACGGATGTGCCAACGAGTTATCTAAAAGGTGCAATTTTTTCAAATGGGCTGATGAAGCAGTATCGACTTCAGGTACATGTTTTTTTATGTTTGATACAAATAATGAGTCATAGTTTTATGTTAGCCCGCTTTAAAAGTATTTTAAAGCTAAATATGAAATGAGATAAATCAATTCAAAAGTGAGATCTATACATAAAATACAAAGTAATGATTGACACATGGCATGGGAAGTGGCGATAGCCTAGTTGGGAGTGGAACGGACTGCCGAGACGAATGTCCGCAGGTTCAAAACCCAAGGGCACACACCTCTGACTTTTCTTAAAAAGTTATGTGTGTATTATTTCTGAATTATCACTCGCTTTAATGGTGAAGGAAAACATCGTGAGGAAACCTGCATATCTGAGAAGTTCTCTGAATTTCGAAGGTATGTGAAGTCTGGCAACCCGCATTTGGCCAGCGTGGTGGACTAAGGCCTTAACCCTTTCAGTAGAGGAGGCCCGTGCTCAGCAGTGGGCAGTATATAATACAGGGCTGGTATGGTATGGATTGACACATATATGCCTGTATTCACAAATGTTACTTAGCTAAGACACAGTAGTACTTAGCTAAGGACAACCCAATGCTATGATAATTATAAGTGTTCTCAGTGCTTTCGGCATGACAGACTTCCTAGTGTCTAGGCAAAGGGGCGCTGTGATTGAATATCATGGCCGTATACAAAGGAGGGGTTCGGGGGACCGGACCTCCCCAGCCCCTCAGCTTACAAAAACAAATCCGGGCCACAAAATATGTTCACATTATAATGCCTATGTGCACTTCTAAGAAACATTTTCACAAACTTTCGCATTTATAATAAGATGATAGACCCGTAAGATAAAACTTTTTAATTTTGATGACGAGGATGTGTATACGTGATATGATTGAAAGGTTTTTAGGTGTCATGTGGCAGCAAGAACCCACGCTACGCCATTAATATTTTGGTGTTCTATATGTGAAAGCTAGCTACACCCGTGGATAATATTGAAATACAATTTTGCTTCAGATGGCCGTCAGATAAACAACATTATATTTAAATTATTGTATTTAATAGTTTCGGCAAGCAGTCCCCCACCGTTCCGCGGACGCGGGAGGGGTCGGGGCGCGGGCCGGGGTGGGGGCGGGGGGCGGCCGGCCGGCGGGGGCGGCGGCGGCAGGAAGTGCGGCATTTGTAAGCAAGAGGGACACAACAGGACTAACTGCCCCACCATCAGATAAATGTACTTGGAGATAAAATACACCGTGACTGTTTAGTACAAAACTAATATTTTTATATTTACCCCTAAATATAATTGTTGATTAGATTATAATATATACACTCAACGCTGTTTGCTGATATCCGTTAGACCTACAACGCAGTACGCACTAACAGCTGGCCGCAATACAGCGCGCCGTACTCCGACTAACCGTATCGTCTCGGTCCTATTGCAGCCCGCCGCAATGATCAGTGTTTCCAGTAGTATTCTCACCGCAACGAGTGCGTGGAGTAGGCTGCTTTTTATCCCGGGAAAATATTTTTATCACGGGAAAACTTTTTCACGCGGGCAGAGCCGCGTGCATCACCTGGTAAAGTACTATAAACGAATCGATAAGACACCTTATTTGCCAAAATCAGTTCAATAGGGGCGACGCTGGAGTGGACCATAAAATGGATACATACACAGGGTTTTAAAACCATTACACCCTTCCTTGCTTTGCCATAGTCGGGTAAATAGGAAGTGCGTCAACAGTAATGAAGCGCCGCATTACGGCCACCCGCTCGTGCGTTGTAGGTCTTACTAAATACAGAAATAGTGCACCTACTATAAAAATTGCTAGTGAAAATGTGAGGTTATAACTTGTTGCTGATTAATAAAAAAATTATACCATAAACAGTTATTTTTATAGCTCAAACAAATTGATTACAATAAACATTACCATTTTTGCTTTTTACTTTTCTGTTTTATGTTACCTAAGCTTTGCGCCCTTTGCATTTCGGCTTGTTGTTCCGCTTCTACTGTCTTGTCCGTCATCATATCTAATAATATTTCAAATTTTAACCTCAACATATTGTTCTCTTCTTCAAGTTTCTCTAATTCGTCCTTCAAACGAATATTTTCTTTGTGTGCTACGCCGGCTTTCCCTGAAGCTATGAATAAAATAACAAATTAACCCCTAAGTTTTCTAATGAAATAAAGTGTTCTACTGCATTGCGTGAGTGGGAAAAGTAACTAAGTCTCGCTCTACCGTTAGAGGTTCGAAGAAATATCTTGGATATATTAATTAGAAATAATATGCTCTAATTTGGTCAGAAATGTTATTCAAGTTAAAATTTTGTAGCGAAATAAATGTGCCTACTGTTGGAGAACCCATTTTTTTTATATATATAAAAGACCATAATATTGTCTTATCTGAATAGTGGATAATTGGATTTATTGTAAAACAGATTTTATGTACCTACATACACGTGCAAATAACGACATAATATTTGCGGTTTTCTAAAGGCACGGAAATTATTTACAGGCCAATAGGTACTAGTAAGAGTTGAGAGGATTTTTTTTAAATACCTAACAATCCTGACGAGACCTTTCATCATGTTATAAAGTTACCTGGTATCCATTGCCCGTCTTCGAAGGAAACTTCAAAATCTCCCAACTTAATTTTAAGCGGTGCTATCTCCAATGACAACTCTTTAGAAGCATAATCACTACCTAACTCGTTTTTTAACACAGAAGTATCTTGTCTCCTTACGGGTATGGTTTTAGGCGTAAACTTACTGCTAAATAAAGGCATGTTTACGCGTTAAAACTTAAATGTGGGGAAAAATAACATTATTATGTACACTTCAATCGTTGCCATAGCAACGCATGCAATCCATAGAGAATATAAACACTACGCTGTTAGAATGCAATTAAACTGGGATTGGTGATAACTCAGATAACGTTGTACTCAAGAAGCGTTGTACTAGTCAGACGTATAAAACGACTATATATCTGTGGTACTAGTACTTATATGTACTATCGCACGTCTTTACTAATATAAAGAGGAAAGATTTGTTTGTTTGTAATGAATAAACTCAAAAACTGCTGGATCGATTTTGATAATTCTCTCCATAATAGGAAGCTACATTACTCCTGAGTGCTATAGGCTACTTTTAATCCCGGGAAAATATTTTTATATCGGAAAAACTTTTCCACGCGAGCGGAGCCGTCTAGTACTTAATAATTCTATGGTAATAACACAAAACCATCCACCTCATGGTATGCGTATGGTCGATGCACAAGTTTTTTTTTATTCATAATTTTGAAAAAAAAAACTACTGTACAATATGTCTTATAAATCTAATGAACTTATTAATTAACTACTAATTATTGTACCTACAATCCACACCATTGTCCCCATATTAATTGTATATTAAACATTGAACCCACAAATCCGCTTTTAGATTCTAAACTACAGATCAATATTTAACATTGAATTCCTTGGTTTTCGTCAAGCATTAGCGTCGGCTGTATCGTCGATGCACGTACTAGTAACACTAGGTAATAGGTACCTAGCGTCTCTTAGTTGGAAAAAAAAAACAGAAAGAATCGCAAAAGTTTTTATTTTAATACTGTTATTCGACCTAAAAATTCGAAAAGAAAAATATATTGTATAAAATAACATAAAATTCACCAAAATATATGACTAAATTATGGACTTATTGTATAAATTACAACATTATTATTGCTTGTAAATAATGAGTGGGTACAATGCTTATTAAGGTCACGTCTTCAGTCTAAATAACATCACAGTTGGAATTATTACGATAAATGATCCTACAGTGTAAGTAGTAGCTGCTCCGAAGCACCAGTAAACTGAAAAAAATACAATACCAAGATTAAATTAAACATATGACCAATAAAAAACTATATGGTTGTTTGTTTATATTTATAGGTCAATACAAGTGGAACAGCCATAAAAGGAAGCCCTTACTATTATCATTTATTCTGATTAGTTTATCGTATGATGAAATAATGACATTAAAAAGTCAGATTGGAGTCTATAGGATTTCTAATCAAACATAGAAGCAATGTCTGCATCTATTTTTTAAATTAACAGAGCGTCTTGGAGGCTTTATTTTATTTCTGAAGAACGTGGGCACAACATTCAATTTAAATTAGCCTATTCAAATCTAAATAAGTATTCATACAGGTTTTACTAATGATGTTTAGGAGTATCATTGAAATGTCATACAATAAACGTGTCACCAGCCGAACGAAGCGTAGATTCGATCTTTCTTTAAAACTGATTGGTCTTTTTAACCGACTTCCAAAAGGAGGAGGTTATCAATTAGTGTGTTTGTATTTTTTTATGTCTAATGATCGTTAATTAGTTTAAGCCTAAAATCTAATAAACCTTACAAAATAAAATCAACAATTACATAATAAATTATAAAGTTAACTAAAATTGTAATTAATTTTAAGCTTATTGAGTTTTTTTTCTCATAATGAACTATAATCAATTAATCTACATCCTTGGAGATCAGGGTGAATTAATGTTTTAAGCACAACTATTTTACGGAAAGGAGATATATACGTATGAAAAATGGGACCTGACTTCAGTTACTTGTACCAAAAAACAATATTTCGCCACATTTGATTTTGATAGAAAACAAATAATTTACGAAGGTTTGTATTGTACCGATATTGAAGTATAGCATGACCAGGAAAAAAATCCTTACTGTGTTGTGATAAAACATGGAACTAATTTCTTGTACTGACAACATTAACTATAAACCTAAAACCAATAGTGGCGCCGCCAAAGTTGGGATCACTAATTAGACTTAACCCACAACGATTCAAATAGAAAGTGAGACAGGAGTGTAGGAATATTTTCCTGTTCAGGCTATAGAGCAGGGGTCGGCAAGTAATTTCTAACGGGGTCCGGATCCTGTTGAAAATTTGTATCGAAAGCCAAAAAAAAATTCATAATACTAAATGAATGTACAGCTAGTTATATAAAAATGTAATTTAAATTGAATAGGTAGGTATATTTTAAAATATTCGGCGGTCCAAGGATCGACCTTCCGCGGTCCGCCTGTTGCCGACCGCTACTACAGAGTGTAGTGTGGTGTGGTGTAGTGTGGTGTGGTGTAGTGTAGTGTGGTGTGGTGTAGTGTAGTACGGTGTAGTGTAGTGTAGTGTAGTGGTACCGGCGGAGGCGAGCAGCGGCCCGGCGGCGCGCGCGAGTGCCCCGAGCGAGCGCAGCGTGCCGAGCACGGCGCCGCGCGCGCCCGCCGGCGCCTGCCCCGCCGCCATCGACGTCATGCACGACACCGCGAACGCCGTCGCTGACAAAACAACTTCCTTATTATATTTTGTTTTATTTGTTGCACCATATTACGCCTTACCTACATCATCATAACAAGTGAACACAAATGTAGAAAAGTAATCACGCAGTTGAGTATTCTTCTAAAAGTAAATAATTCTAAATAATAATTTTACTGGTGGTAGGTCTCTCACATGTAAGAGTCCGTCTGGGTGGGTACCCCCGCAATGTCTATTTCTACCGCCAAGCAGCAGAGTGCATGCACTGTTGTATTTCGGTTTGAAGGACATTGTAGCCAGTGTAACTACAGGACATAGTGAGACTTAACACCTTATGTCTCAGGATGACGAGCGCAGTGGAATGCCGCACAGTACTTTGTAACTCAAGGTGCTGGATGGTGTTTCTACTGTTTATGGATGGTCGTATCGCTTACCATCAGGCGAACGGCATGCTCGTCTCATCATTCAATGCAATAAAAAAAAAAAAAAAAAAACACTGGAGGATTATTCATTGTTTGGCGCCGCAAGTAATGTGATAATTGTAGCTTTATACAAATTTCCACAAGTTATTATTGCAAAAAAATTTGAAACATTTTCTAAAAATGTTTGGAGTACTTCTGTAAAGTAAATTTAATTGAAACAGGTGTTCTTAATAGATTTCGTCATAATTGCAGCATCTGATCAATCAATATTACATAGGTATCTACGAACTTCAAATACCTACTTAGTTATAATAAATATTTAATCTTCAACGGATGAGAATGTCACCAAACGAGACCAACAAGTTCATTGTTTTATGACATATTGAAATAATAATATCCCATGGACTTTATCAAAATAAAATTTGATGCATATCTATTATCTAGCTACTGCCTCTGCAATTTGTAAAGTCTAATCGTTGTCCAGTCTAGGTAAACACATCCAGCTAAATCTTCAACATCTATTTCAAGTCCTTGAGATGGTAGTATTCCGCTTTCAATTGGAACTTTCATAAATTCTAATTAACTACTGCCTCGATGGCATAGTCGTATTGCGTAAGCGGTAGGACCACCGCTCTGTGGTCCCGGGTTCGATTTCCGCATCGTGTAAACTGATATTGCATTTTTCTGCTCAGCATCATCTCGGAGTCTGGAATTTGTGCCCGATATGACAATAGGCTGGCCAATCATACGCATTATGGGAAGAAACACACATGGCGGGTGCCTTGGTTGCACCTATGCCTACCTAAATAAAGGCTTGATTTGTATTCATTTTGCTGTATGTGGTGTACAAAAAAGTGTTATCATGCATTAATTGTTACTTGCAAAGAAAGTTTGTAAACTCACATAGAGCATAGAGCACGAGTCCAGTCCAGAGCCACGCCCAGGGCGAGAGCAGCGGCGGAGTCGGCAGCGCGGCGCCGGCGATGCACAGGAACGACAGCGGCGTCAGCGCCAGCGAGCCGCGCGCCGCCACCTCCGCACCGCGCGCGCCCAGTCGCCGCGCCGCGCCGCCTTGCAGCACCGCCATTATCAACCCTGCCCGGCGCGGGGAACCGTTAGCTTTCAACACCCATGCATTTAAGTAGGTACATGGGAAAAACTGCCTGCCTTTATAGCCTTATGGCTTATCCAGAAGGCACGAAACGGAGGCACATTAGTGACTTGTGAATGTTCAGTTTCACACCGTAAACGCCGAAATTTTTCGCGATTAAACCCGTAATCTATACTCGATTTCTACTGGCTTTCATGTGCCATGTGGCTACTATACACTTTCGTTCAATTTCATCTGTGCTCACGACTTGTGTCGTTTACTATACATGGTAGGTATATAGAAAAGGACCAAAGAAGACATATGACCGATTGGCCCTAAGCAGAATCGGTATACAGAAATAAGGTATAAGTAAAACATTTAAAATATTATGTGAATAAAATATGGAGTCATTGTGTGGGTTTTTCAGAATGATAACGCACAAATGCGCAGTAAACATCAAACCACAAAAAGGTACCTAGGTTGCAAGGGCGGGTGGCCTAAAGCCACTAACCGCTCATATTCTATCGAATGAAACGCAAGTGTCAATGTGTGCATATGCCAAGATTACCCAAACACTCCCGAGTTTCAATCAGATCCTATCGAGCTCCGGAGTTTTGGGATGACGTAACTGCGTGCAATATGAAAAAAAACCTACAATTTGTTAAACAATCTAAACTTAAAGGTATGCACTTATCATATCCTTAACACAGCGACCATATAGCCTCTATTATAGCACATGTGTTTCTGTGGCTGCGTAAAACGAAATGATGTTGGCAGGGCCAATCATAGTGCAGTACCCCGCTTCTTCAAACCTCAGGTTATGACAGAATTAATTTGAAGAAAATTATTGGGCATTAACTTGGTGTCTAGAGGCTATATGTTATAGTCGCTGCCTCAACAAAATGCCACTTATTGGTACTATGAACTACACAGGTTTTAAAAACCTGAGTTTTTGAAACTTGTACCTATATCCATACGAGAAAAAACATTTTTGAGCCTTCAACGTTACTTTACCCTCCTTAGTCCACCTTCCCTTGTGTTGTACCTAACCCTACCTACTGCCCCCCGAGGCAATTCTTGTGCGCTGGGTCTTCATATCCAATGCACGCCCATGCGCGGGGGAACATTGGTCGCGGGCCGAGGCACACAGTTCAGTGTGTATATCTCTTGGTTGAAAAACACATTGAGGCCTAAAAGGGCCCGCGAACATTTCCTGGCACCCTCACTTTCCGCCCATCCTGGGAACCTTCCTCCATTCCCCCACCTTCCCTTCCATATTCCTCCGCCACTCCCCTCCCAGGCCCCTGCAGTCGCTAAGCCGGGGGACTCCAGTATCCTATTCACAGGTTTCCCCCGGTGTTGACTGCAGGGTCGCCTACCCAAAAAATCCCAACCTACTAATTTTACATGTTGATGAGAATGCACATTACTTTTTTAGACGAAACTTTATTGATATACATTTTATTTTTTTACCGTACATTCCTGCAGTTAAGGATATTTTTTTTATAAAATCCAACAATACATTTACGAACAATGAAGCCACAGTAACAAATTGTGGGTATTGTATAAGCGTTCAAATAATAGAAATAGTGTACAAAGCAGTTAATCATAAAAAAGTTACTTATATAGTAGGTAAATCATGTGTTGTTTTTTTTTATTAATAATGATTCTTCCTTTTTCTGTAAAACATAATTTGTTTAAATACTATACAAATTATATATAGGTACTTAAAGGCGTTTTATAATAGGCGTCGATTATCGAAGCTTCGGCGCTTGTGACACTGCCCACAATCCACGTTATAATGACGTGCTAGATACTAATTAGTCCTTGACTGCACTGATCTCCATTACTTATATAAACCATAAACCTCTATCTACACAACAGTAACACATATAAAGCATAAACCTGTATCTACAGAACAGTGACACGGATGGTTTAACTATTGTGATAGGTAACTGGCGAAGTTGTTGTAATTATAAGTCACTTACCTATGACTAAGAACATTTTCCCTTGCTGCATGGCAGTGTATTCAAACGTATGATGCGTTAAGAAGGTGATCGTGAATTCGAGTCCGGAATATATGAATAAATACAAGAAATATGTCAGTCCAAGTTTCGATAATATTCTGCTTTGCCGTGGTGATAGATTTTCGACGGCGGTGAACTTCAACAGGTGGAATGGTGATACGAAATCCACAGTCTTCATCAGACTAAACGAAAGTGGTGCCCTTTTATCCTAAAAAAAAATAAGTTATTGTATTATTTTTGTACCTAATTGTAAAGCAAGGTAAGTAGGTAGCAAGTAAAATGCAAATTACTGATACGAAAACGAGTAAATGCTGTCTTGTTTACTGTCTAACCCAGCCGCACTCAACTACCCTGGCGGGCCGCATGGAAATCCCGGCGCGACGAGCCACAGGTTGAATATAGTTGGCCTAACCGCTATATTCGGTCTTTTTGCATATTTAAAATATGGAAGTATATTCTGTTTAACTATGTTCCTAGTAGTACTTGTTGAGCGTTTAATGAATGAAATTAGGAACGTTAGATCTCAAGACCTATTTTGTTGTGTGACAGCAATTATTCGCTTTGGTAAAGAAATCAAATTGCCTGTGCCAAATTTCATCCAAATCCGTTCAGCTGTTTCGACACTTGCTTCTAACAAACATTTTCACAAAATTTTGCATTTATAATATTAGTAAGAAGTAAGATTATTCTAATTTTATTGATTCGAATGAATGTCTAAACCAGGTTTTTCCAAAATATGAATGGTGCTAGTTTTCTGTGGAAATACGGCAAATGATCTCAGTAACTCATATTAGGTAAATGATGATTATGAAAACTAAATTATATCTATTCACTTTTCTCACCTATATTGAAAAGAAGGTTTTTACTGAACAAGAAATAATGTAAAAATGGGCCAAAGAAGTTAAAAGAGAAGAGATGGTCAGCAAAAATATGGAGAAAAATACCTCTCTAATTATTATTACCTATCTTATTCCTGCTTAAAAACATATTTGCAAACTCGTAATTCATATCGCAGCCAAATGTTATGTTTGCAAACTTTGTCAGGCTATTGCGTGTAATATAAAATTAATATTCTTGAATATATTATGCAGGTATATTTATTTTCGGATACAAATATATGAATTTTAATTAAGACAAGATTTTATAAACGTGCCTCAATTTGCATGCTGGTCTAACGCAAAAAATAGACAAATTATGTTAATAATAAAAAAAAACAAATAATGTGGCCATGACATACTGATTCTTAAAACAAATTTTCTTAGTGCAGAAAAACACGATCAAGTAACGATAGTCAGCCTGTTTCCATAGCGTGATATTAAAAAAGACATGTTAAGGCCGAAGATTGAAGAACAATAATGTAATTATACTAAGACTAGAGTCACGTCTGCTAGACGATTGTAATTGCTGTCTTAATGGTCTGTCAGCGGTTAGGAATACAAGAGATAATTAACGTCAAACTGTACTAGGTGCAACAAGGAGCTCGAAGAAGCGGCGCGGCGGGGTGGTGATAGGGATTCATGCTTGGTTTAATATAGGTAGTGAGAAAATGATGTCACAATGATTTATTTTGCTACCAATGGGAATTCTTCATAATTATGATATCGTCAATATAAGTCAAGTCAAATAAATAATAAATATGCGGTTTATAGTAGTTCCACTTACCTTAGGCAGTGTTTCTGGTATAAAAAGTAATACCAGCGCGATGTTGACAAGGGAAAGGCACACTGCGTAGAACGCAGGTCGTTCCCCCCACAGACCCATAGAAAGGTCACTAGTTTTCGCGATCCATGCCCCGGCTAATGGTCCTATAATAAATGCTATAGAAAATGCCAGCCCTATGAGCGCCTGAAATAAACATTATTTTTAAATGTATCTATGTTACAAAAATACATTTAGATGTTTGCATTCTGAGGCATATAAATAAATAGATAATGTACAACCAAGGAAGTTGTTAACATGAAATCTAAAATTTATTTCCACCTTACATAATATAAGGAAAAATATAACTTTCTCATGAGACACTGCGCGACACGCCACAGAGCACAACTGGTTTTGAAACAACAGTCATTATATTTAACATTTCTTACCATCCCTCGAGCCCGAGTCTTTTCATCGGAAGCATCTGCAACAACCGCCATACTGAGGCTTACATTTGCTTTGCTTAGACCACCGATGAATCGAGCCAAAACAAACAAACTGAACGTGCTGGCACTGCACCATAGGCCGTGAGATATTGTTATCCCACTCTGAAACAATGTATGTGATAGTAAAGTAACAAAAAAAGTTGAAACTTATAGTACAGCATGTATAAAAACGAATTAAATTGTACTGCAGGGCCGGTATTAGCTATTGGTGTCCTATTCAAAAAATACTTTAGCGTCCCTATTTCAGGCGACCTTTTTTAAAGTCCCAACTTTATTTTTGATGGTAAGCCCAAAGAGGTTATAAACACTATCTGGGTAAGCCTTTATATCGATTATGACGTTTAGCCCGCGGCGCCCCCTTGAGCCTATGGCGCCCTGCCTGGATTCTGGCGCTCCAAGCGACTAATCATCCCGCCGACCCTAAATTCGGTAATGAATATAAATAAATTGTAGTTAGTAAAATTTATATAGATTAAAAATAAATACACGACTAAAATACAATACCTACATATATACTAACATAAATAAACAAGTAATGACCAGAACTATAATATATTAAAGTTCAAGGTTAGTGTAGTTCTTTTTGTAATGGCAAGCCTGTTTAGATTTAATCAATGCATATTCATTAATGTTAAAATTTGTGATTTTTTCTGTGTTGTGGACAAAAAGCGCGTATCCGTTAAAAATCATAAACTAACACATGAAATACGCATGCTCACGCCTTTTATCCCCGAAGGGGTAGGCAGAGGCGCAACTAGTGCACCCACTTTTCGCGAAGCGTATTCCGTCCCATGATATGATAGGGGGCGAGCCTATCGCCATATCGGGCACAAATTCCAGACTCCGGGCTGATACTGAATAGAAAAATCCAATATAACTTTGCCCGACCCGGGGATCGAACCCAAGACCTCAGCCTTGCAGTCGTACCGTAATACAACTACGCCACCGAGGCAGTCAGAGAATAACACATGAAATATTTTAGATAATATAAATTAATAAATTTAATGATATATCCAAGAACCAAAAATACTGTCTCTTTATCTATAATTAAAACTCAATTTATTACTACTATATGGCAAATTTCAGGTTATTTATCACTTTAACTTTTATATTCATGAACATGATAAAACAATTGAGTATTTAATTCTCGTTAATTTTATGGATACTGTAGGTACATCCCGTACGTAATTTCTACAGTTGCCTTGAGTATAAAAAAGAACACTTGAATAAATGCTGGTTATAATAGGAAGGTACTTGCAACATATATTTTGTACACACATGAAAAACATGCAGTATCCTTACATATTATAAAATAAAGTCCCCCGCCGCGACTGTCTGTCTGTCCGTCTGAACGCGATAAACTCAAAAACTACCGAACGGATTTCGATGAAATTTAGTATGGAGATAGTTTGGCACCGAAAAAAGATTTTTCCGGGATTTTTATCGCGGAAAAACTTTTTCTTGGTTGAAACCAAAAGCCATTTTTTATGGAGATCTTTTGAGGCCCTGGGAAGGACATAGGTTACTTTTTATTCCGAAAAATATAAACCGGAACTTTTATCCCGAAAAATCGTTTTCAGTGAGTGGAACCGCGAGCAAATAAGTATGGAGATAGTTTAAGACCCAGGGAAGGATATAGGCTACTTTTTATCCCGGAAAAATATAAACCGGCACTTTTATTCTGGAAAATATTATTCTGCGAGTGGAACCGCGAGGAAATAAGTTTGGAGATAGTTTGAAATACAGGGAAGGATATAGGCTACTTTTTATCCCGGGAAAATATATAGCGGGACTTTTATCTTGAAAAAACTTTCACTAGGATGGAGCAGCAAGTAATTTGGTATGGAGATAGCTTGAGGCCCTAGGAAGGACATGGGCTACTTTTTTCTCCAGGGAAAATATATAGCGGAACTTTTATCCTGGAAAATGAAGCGCGCTAAACCAGATACTAAGGCAGAAAAATAATGAAAGCAATGTGTAAGCAATAAAAATAATATGTTCTTCTACGGAGACGAAGCTGGGACGGGTCGTTAGTATGAAATAATCAATAAAAACCGGACAAGTGTATTTTTTTTTTTAAATTCAACTATAATATTTTGTATCAAAATGTAAGAGGTCTTAGAACGAAAACTGATGTCTTATATTCAAATATTCTATGCAATGAGTACGATATTATAGTTTTGACCGAATCATGGCTGAATGAATCAGTTTTCGATCGCGAATTAGTAGATGAAAGATATGCAGTATTTAGGCGGGATAGAAACACAACATCGACTTACGCAAGGAAGAAGGATGGTGGTGGTGTTCTTATAGCCATCCTTAAGAAGCATAACGCTCTTAGGAAACTCAATTGGGAGTCTTCTAATGAAATGATCTGGATTACCATTACATTGACAACAGGCAGGCAACTGGCCATTTGTGGGGTTTATGTGCCACCTCCACCTTCTAATGAATGTATGGAGATTTTATCTAACAATTTTTCAGACGTACTAAACAACAGATTATCTGATACCGCGGTAGTGATGGTTTTGGGCGATTTTAATTTTGGTAACATTGTTTGGTCGATAGGTCACGATCCAAATAGTTCAATGTTAATTCCGCTTCAAACTGCAGGTACTAATGAGAACATGTTCACGGAGTGCTTGGCATTCAATAACTTGCACCAATGTAACCCTGTTTTAAATTCTAATCACAGGATTCTGGACTTAATACTGACTAATCATCCTTATGATACTAGAGTCTGTGCTGCTCCATTGTCGTTAGTCAATCCAGATATTCATCATCCTCCATTACTTGTTACTTTGCATATCTCCCGACATAAAACAGTTAAGCCTAAATTAACTCAATTTTTAAATTTTTCAAAAATAAATTATGATTGCTTGCGGAATGATTTAGGTTCTACCGACTGGTCCTGTTTAACTATGGGTAACTTAAGTGTAGACGACTGTGTTAATCGTTTTTATGTAATTCTTAGAGATCTAATTAACAAACACGCACCATTGAACAAACCTCGTAATAGCAAATATCCAATTTGGTTTTCACGTCCCCTTATTAAGGCCCTTAAAGAAAAAGCTAAATACCACTATCGCTATAAAGTGTACAAAAATGCCATGGATAAGTTCATTTACGAGCTATTGAGAACTAGGTGTGACGTAATGATTAGAGATTCCTTTAACCATTACAAAAAGCATGCCTCATCTCTATTGCGTCGTAATCCTAAGCATTTCTGGAAATTTTGTAAGGGAATGAAATGTAACAATAGTGATATACCGCAGGAGATGTTTTTCAACGACAAAACTGCTGTCGGTGGTCAGGCTGTTTGTGACATGTTTTCAGAGTATTTTCACTCAGTTTATACTCGGGCCTCTGACATGCAAACTTCTAGTTTTAATAATATTCTGCTTTACCATACGTTGTCTTATAGTAATTGTTACATTACGGAATCTGAAATACATAGGTGCTTACTCAACCTAGATTGCAATAAAGGATCAGGTCCGGATCTTATCCCACCGATATTTTTTAAAGAATGTGCAGATGAACTGTATATACCATTACATGTCATCTATAACAAATCTCTCGTTGCTGGTACATTTCCTTCTGTGTGGAAGTTTGCACATCTGACGCCAATTCATAAACAGGGTAGCGTGCAAGATGTTAGTAATTATCGCCCGATTTCCTTACTCTCCACTGCCGGCAAGATCTTTGAATCTATAGTCCAAAAGAAGATCTTTGCACATGTACAACACCTGATATCTATCAACCAGCATGGATTTTTGCCTTGCAGGTCCACCACTTCTAACTTAATAGGCTATGTTACAGACATTATTGAAGTTCTAGATAAGGGTGGAGAAGTGCATGCTATATACACTGATTTTTGTAAGGCATTTGATCTGGTAAACCATGATATACTTATTTTCAAGCTGGAGCAGATGGGTATCCACGGTTCTCTTCTTCGTTGGTGTGAATCATACATAAGAAACAGGTCGCAACTTGTGTCAATGAGTGGTTTCAAATCGATACCGAGGTTAACTCCATCTGGTGTTCCCCAAGGCTCTCATCTCGGACCACTCTTTTTCGTGATATTCATAAACGACTTGGCTTTTAATCTCACGTCCTCTTTTAAACTTTACGCTGATGACCTAAAAATATACCGGCCCGTAACTTCCTATGCCGATGTTTACATGCTTCAGAAAGATCTGGTTTTGTTGACGGAATGGTGCAGGGATAACGGTATGACATTAAACGCGGATAAATGCTATCACATTAAATTTAGCAGGAAAATAAATTCGTTAGCGGCATGCTATTATATCAACGACAATCCTCTAGCTGAAGTATCGCAAATTCGAGATCTTGGGGTCATAATAGACAGCTCTTTATCTTTTAGGCAGCATATTACCTATATTGTAAACAAATCATCCAAATTAACTGGTTTTGTCTGCAGACAAATGAAACTCTTTCGTGACCCAAAATTATCTATAATAATATACTGCTGTCTTGTTCGAAGTATTCTGGAATACTGTAGTTCAATCTGGAACCCGTCATACCAAGTGCATTCCGCTAGGATAGAGAGGATTCAAAAGCGTTTCTTGCATATGTTAGCTTATAACGACGTTAATTGTAAAAAAACTCCCTTCATATGATCATCGTTTAAAACACTACAATCTCACTGCACTTCAGAAACGAAGAACTGTTGCTGACGTTATGTTCCTCTACAAAGTGATTCACGGTCTTGTTTTGTGTCCAGACTTGCTCCTACGTTTGAAGTTCAACTTATTCCGTCTTAGTAGCCGCTTGCAAAACCGTAAAACATTTGCTCTTCCTTTATATAAGTCAAACCTCGGTCAACACTCACCTCTGTATCGCATGTGCTCTTATTATAATGGAATTTGTAATAAGTTCGACATCTTTTTTGGTTCGAAGGCTTCGGCTAAGACCAGAATGTTTAAAACCATCGAGTAGTCTTAATTGCAACAACTTGTGTCCCAAGTGATAGTTAGTAGTTATATAAAATGTCATCCTAAACTAAGCATGCTGTGTTCACATATATAAGGTTGCATACACTAGTCCTACATCTTGTGTTTACCTTTAAGACAGTTTGTTTGTTGTTACCAGTTTTGTGAACCTATAATAATAAAATAAAATAAAAAAAAAAAAAAAAAAGTGCGAGTTGGACTCGCGTACCGAGGGTCCGACAAACTTGTAGGTAAGGTATCTAAGTATATAAGTTCAATAGTTCGCCAAAATTAATTAATTGATTAATAAAATTTTAAAAGTTTGTAAATAAGCTTTTTTTGTTGTTAAAGTACATATTTACAGCTTTCTGATTTTTTCCTTTATATATTCTGTAAGACATTGCTTCTTGCCAAATTTCATGAGTCTAGATCGACGGGAAGTACTACTGTACTTCCCGTAAACCTATAGGGTACTCCCTATAAGTTTTGATTCCCTTACAAAATCGCGAAATATTGGACATAAACGGCCATATCTTTTGATCGCGTTGAATTACAAGTTTGATTATTTCACAGCTGAAAGAGACCGTAGACCTGAGTATTTGATATAAATTTCAACTTGATATCTTGACACGTTCCGGAGAAACAGGGTCTTGACAGACAGACGGACAAAAAGTGATCCTATAAGGGTTCCTTTTTTCCTATCGAGGTTCGGAACCCTAAAAACTATCTCAATGTGGACATGGGCGCCCAGCCGCGCCGCCGCGATTTTTCCAGTCGGCGCTCATGTCTTCCCCGATGGAATGCACAGTCTTGGTATCGAACTCACTATATATTATTTTAATAAAACAGAACCATTGTATCTGAAACTCCTCCTACTGAAATGAATTTCATGTAGTTTTCACAGGTGGAAAAGAATAAAATTGGGATCAGAATATAGGCTTGGTTAATTTGAATCGGATATCGAAAAACGTCATTTTATGATATTTGGAATTTACACATAACTGCATATCACCTGTGGTTCCCACAAATGTAGCGGCAGAATGAGCATTTTCGGCCACAGGGTACTTGGCCTGCAAAATCAGAAGTAGTCTGTCAGATGAAACCCTTAATAGGCTATGTTTTTTGAGTAGGAATTTTAAAAATTAACTTTTTTTATTTAAAACACATGTGACAAAAATGTAATCTAGACTTACAAATTTTAACCTTCATTACTAAAACAAGTCTTATTACTTTTTATTACTTCATTTAAATGTTTTATATTTTTTTGAGAACCTGAGATGTTTGATTTCATTTTAATATTTTCTTTCACTTTTTAACTATACAAACTAAGAATGTGACAAAAATGTAATCTAGACTTACAAATTTTAACCTTCATTACTAAAACAAGTCTTATTACTTTTTATTACTTCATTTAAATGTTTTATATTTTTTTGAGAACCTGAGATGTTTGATTTCATTTTAATATTTTCTTAAAACTAATTATTACTCTAGAAAGCTGATTTAACCAGACCACCTAAAAAATGTGATTATATAAGACTATAAGCTTGTAGCCAGTGCAACTACAGGACATGGTGAGACTTAACATCTTGTGTCTCAGGATGACGAGCATAGTGGAATGCCACACAGTACTTTGTAACTCAAGGTGCTGGATAGTGTTGCTACTGTTTATGGGTGGTCGTATCGCTTACCATCAGGGGAATGGCATGCTCGCCTCGTCATTCAGTAACAGAAAAAAAAAATTATAACTTGATGGTGAAATATATAGTTATAGTGTTTTATTTTGAAATACACATGCTAAATGGATTTAATAGCATGTTCATACAGTTTCAGGGTCTCACAAGATCTCGGCTTCGTCTAACATCTCACAAGATTGCATTCCCTAGCCGCGGGCAGCAACAAGGGTAAAATATTTTTATGGTTTTTGAGAGCATTTTAAATTTTTGTTGTAAAATATACAACACCCACTTAAGATATTGTCATAATTTTTATCTCTTATTGCTACATTTAGTGTATTTTATCATGATCTAGTTTTGATAAGATCAAGAGTTATGAGAGTGTGATAAAAAAACAAATTCATGGTTCTATGACTGTAAAGTGTATTCAAAATCTTCAAAATATTCAGAGAGGCAATTATGATACTTGAAGTAGGATTTCATTTCAGTGACCCATATAAAACATATAAATTAACTTACCAAACAAATAAGCAGCATGGGTTTTCTGCCATATGCATCAGAAAGGCTGCCAACTATGGGGCTTGTTAAAAACTGTAGAAAACTGTACATGGAACCCAAGGCCCCTCCGAATAGTACTGACGAGAACCGGTCAGGAACACCAGTTAGCTTCTGAAACCCTTGAACTGCTTTTAATAATGACGCGTATAAACTGTGTCCATGGCCTTCTTCTCTGTTATAATAATCGAGCAATGAAGGTAGGAGCGGCAAAATCATCGTGAAAGCTAGTAGATCCAGTAGTAACGAAACGAAAATAAGTGCGATAATTTTTGAATTAGATTTGCCGGAACTTTTCATTTCTATTTTATTATCGTCTTTTTCTTCTGCTACTTCATTTATAATTTTATTAATCCTTTTCTTTAGTACTCCATTTCTTTCGTCGTGCTCCTTAAAGAAAAAATCTAATGTTTAATAAATTATTGTAGAATAATTTAAATAACAATACATTTTTAGGATGCGTAAAGTATTAATGTATGTATTGAATATATTGGAACTAACTTACCATTTCATAAAATTTATAAACTATGCTACAATGATCCACCGAATATGACGAGCCATTGAGTTAGGTGGCAATTATAAACTGAAAATAAAATAAATAAACTTTCACTTTCATTATACGTCTCGTCGACATACAAGTGTTGCCAAAGTTCGGTTTACGTCGTGCGACTTTTTTTTTTTTTTTTTTTTTTTCTTATTTATATGGCTACAAGCACTGGGTTGTTGTGCTACGCCAACGACAATAAAGTTAGGGAAACCATTATTTAAAGAAAATACAAATAGCTTAATATGAATATCAAATATAAGTCAGTCAAGTTGATAAAAATATACAAATTATAGTAAAGTTGTTATATGTATTATATTAAATTGTCTAAGGCAATATGTGACAATTATAGTTTTATGTTATTCTCTATAATAAAAGAAGATATAGCTTTATAAATATTAATATTAAATAAGAGTAAGTAAGAAATACAAGAAGGAAGAGGAATATTTAGAGAAATGAGCCGATTTATGAAAGAAGAACGATCATAACGTGGACAAGAGAAGAAAATGTGTTCAAGGTCTCCAAATATCTCACCACATTCACAAGCACTACTCCCAACAATTTGAAGCCTGGCAAGGTGAGCTGGTGAGCACACATGCCCCAAACGCATTCTTATTATACAACTAGTAGATCGCTTACCAAGCTTCAATTTGCTAAACCACGGCTTATTAGGAATGTTGGACTGGATTTTAGCATAAAATTTTCCTTTCTTCTGACTGCTTTCTTCCCAGTACTTTTCCCAAGATTCCCTAAGAAAAGTAGATGGAAGCGCAGCCAGATCACTGCAGTAATTAATATAGGGAAATACATCTCCATCAGTAATCGCTTCACTAGCTAGACGGTCCGCCTTTATATTTCCACTTATACCGGAGTGGCCGGGAATCCAAGCTAAAACTACAACTATGCCTTTAGAAAGGCATTCATACAACATTTCTCTTATAGTAATAATTATGTTAGATTGAGGCTTTGATTTAAAAGGAAATTTTTTAATGGCCTGAAGGGCGCTGTATGCATCTGAAAAAATAACAGTTTTGTTAAGTTTAAGTAGGAGAATGTACTCTAATGCCTTGTAAATTCCATAGCATTCTCCCGTAAATACTGAAGTTTCTGGGGGGAGTTTTATTTTTTGGATAATATTATATCGAGGGTGGTAAACTCCTACGCCACAAAAATCTGAGGAAGTATGTTTGGATGCGTCAGTGAAAATAAGATGAAAATCAGGCCATTTTGTATGTACTATTTCGTTGAAATGAGTATTTGCACTGGGATGATCTTTTTCAATACCCAATGAGTAACAAATATCAGGTTGCAGTAAAAGTGATTGAAAGCCGGACATATATAGAGGAAGAGAAGCCGAACGAAATGTTGGAGCCTGAAGGCTTGAGAATTTACGGAAACTAACAACTAAAGGAGGGGGTGACTTATTTCTCCAAAAAGGAAAAGTTTCAACATATTCTGAAAGACTTTGGAGTTTTGCAAAAAGAACGTGACCAGAAAATTGAAAAGCTCTAAACAAAAATTTGTCACTTAGAAACTGCCGTCTCAACTTAAGAGGAGGTTCTCCACACTCTACTTGAAGGGCATTAATTGGACTCGACTTCATTGCACCGGAAATTATTCTAAGAGCTTTACTTTGAATTAAGTCAAGTTTTTTGAAGGCTGATAAATTACCAGGCTCTAAGATAAATGTTCCATAATCCAATAGGCTTCTAATCAATGCATTATAAATAAGTTTTAATGAAAATGGATGAGCACCCCACCATACGCCAGAAAGACATCGAATAATATTCAGATTACGTTCGCATTTGGTAACTAGATAATCACAATGCGAAGAACCCGTAAGTTTTGAATCCAATATGATACCAAGGAATTTCACTTCTTTTTTTAAAGGAATAGAACAGTTATTGTATTTTATGTCAACATGGGGAGTTATATTTTTCCTGCTAAATAAAACCAACGAGCTTTTAGAAGGGGAAAGATCCAGTCCATTTAGAGTCATCCAAGACTCTAAAGAGGACATTGCCAATGACATAGTAGCACACATATCTGTAAGGAGTTTACCGGATGTATAAAGGAGAAGGTCATCTGCATACTGTAAAATTTTAACTGATCCATTTAAGGATGATTCGAGGTCGTATGTATAAATATTATATAATAGGGGACTTAAAACAGATCCCTGGGGTATACCTTTTGATACGGTTCTTGAAAATTTTACGGAATCATCTGGACAAACACTGATATATCTAATTGTTATTAAATTAGAAATAAAGTTAGACAACATATCAGGAACTTTAAGTTCATGCATTTTATTCCTTAGAACAGACGGAACCACGTTATCATATGCTGAATTAATATCTAAAAAAACTGCAACTAATGATTCATTTTGTGTAAATGCCAAACGAATATCAGACACAAAAATACTGATACTGTCAATAGTACTTTTCCCTTTGCGGAATCCGTATTGGCTATCAGATAGCATACGATTGCTTTCAATATACCACTCCAATCGGTTTTTCACCAGATGTTCAGCAAGCTTCAACAATACTGTAGATAGAGCTATGGGACGATACGAAGAGCTTTGGGAGGGATTCTTACCAGGCTTTAATATAGGTAACACGATTTGGGATCTCCAAGAGTCAGGTATGTTACCGGTAATCATTACAGAATTAACAATGTTTAAATAGTAAATAAGGGCCGTATCATTAAGGTTGCAAAAAAAAGAATAGGGAATTCCGTCTTCACCCGGGGAAGAATCTTTTACGCTGCTTAGGATTCCTTTTAGCTCGGATAGCGAAAACATGGAGTTTAATTTATGTATATCATGTGTAATTGGAGATTTATAAAGAGGAAATTTTTCTGGAACAGAAGGGGGAGCCAATTTATCCAAAAAAACTTCTCTTAAAGGAGAAGAAAGGGTAGAAAATGAACTATCCCTAAAAGCTGATCTAAACCGTCTAATATTATTCCAAACAATTGATGGACGGGTATCCGGAGAAATAGATGCACAAAATAATTTCCAACCTTCAATTTTTTTCTTTTGAAACAGAATCTTCGTCTGTTTAGAAACTAAGATATAGTTATTAAAATTTTCAGTAGTCATATTTCTACAGTAAGACCTTTCACTTTCTTTTCTATTCTTAGCAGCTTGCGAACACTCTCGATCCCACCATGGAGGAGAGGGAATTTTTGAACACCTGCTTTTCTTAATGAGAAAAACCTTATCTGCAACTTCAATCATTGCCTTAGCAAGAGCCTCAGAGCATATAGTTTCGTCATTACATTTAACATCAGGAAGCTGAGAAATTTTGTCATCAAGTAATTTTTTATACACAACCCAGTCTGCATCCTTTAGAATGTATTTTAAGCGAGGCGATCGGACAACATCAGGTTTATTGTTATTAGGAAACTGAATTACAATAGGAAAGTGGTCACTGCCGTATGAATAAGAAAGGATTTCCCAAGAGAGTGAAGAAGCTAAATTTGGTGTACTAATTGATAAATCAATGGCGCTAAGACTTTCATTAGGATTAGAACGACGAGTAGGAGAACCAGAGTTTAAAACACATAAATTAAAATCATCTATTATATCCATGAGGACTCTTCCACAAGTTTTTGTTGTAGAACAGCCCCAAGATTGATGATGGGAATTAAAATCCCCCAAAATTAAAAAAGGTTTCGGCAATATAGAAATAATATTATTTACTTCACGAAATATAAAAGGACAGGGACGAGGAATGTAAATCGAAACAAAGCAAATATTATTAACTGAAGCGGCAACTATAGAAAAATCTTTATGGTGAGAAGGTAAATTGAAGGGTGAAAAATGTTGGGAGTTTTTGATGAGTATAGCAACACCACCATACCCATCAGCTCCATCTTCCCTGAGACATGAATAACCAGGAATTTTAAAACAAAATCCTGGTTTTAACCACGTCTCACATAGAGCTATAACACTAGGGTTATATTTATTAATAAGGTAACATAAATCAGATTTGTTCTTCACTACGCTTCTGCAGTTCCATTGTAGAACTTTGCCTAAGTGAGCCATTATTTAATATTTCAGTTATTGTTTTCAATAAAGTGGCAACGTTGGACGGTAAAATGGTTTGTGACAATGATGAAACTAAAGCTACAATAATGTCGGCCACCGACTGTGGTTCTGGCGGAGTACCAGCTTTAGGAAGGGCACACCCATCAGAATATGAGGGAGAGTTGAAATCACCTACAAGAGCTTGGTGGGCTGCGCGATCATAACCTTGTATCGATTTAGGTGGAGAACGCGGCTTCTGGAAAACAGTTTTTTTATAAGAGTTACTGTGCAATGGTTGAGTGGCTGGAGTTTTGATATCATGGCTGTTGGCTACAAAAGAAGACGAGGACGGAAACTTTAACGTGTCAGCATATGATTTTGTCACCGGAGGATATACCTTCGATGCTTCTGAATATGAAACGCAATTTTGGGCCATATACTTTTTTATATTTGTCTGCCTACTGGCTTCCGGGCAAACCTTGCTGATTGCAATATGATGACCACCACAAAGACAACAATAACTATTATCTTGGTCGCAGTCACAAGTTGCACCAGTATGCCCTTGTCCACATTTGTAACACCTTGGTTTAGACCTACAGGTATCCTTAGTATGACCATACCGGCAACAATTATAACACTGAATTGAAGGGTAAATATATAATTCAACTTTGAGGGAATTGAAACACATAAATACTCTAGTAGGAAGGACTTGACCATCAAATGAAAGGACTACAGTCTGGGATGGTTTCCAACTGACAGAACCATCCACTATTGTTTTATAATTTAATCGTCTTACTTTTATTATGTCACCACAACCCAAAGGAACACTAATATTTTCTTTTATTTCTTCCACAGACATGTCAGCCGGTACACCTCTTATGAGACCCATCCTGGTAATGTTAAATGATGGAATAAAGGCTTCATAGCCTTTTTCCAATAAGGCATGATGCTTTAAAAAAGAATTTGCAGCTGAGTGACTGGAGAATGCCATTGAAATTTTGTTGCGACCAATACGCTTCAAACTGCCTTGTATTATGTTTGGCACCTGGTTTTTATATAAAAATCTACCAAAACATATTGGATGCAAATTGAGATCCTGTGTTACCTCACCAGTGCCAGACTTAGCAACATGAATAATAAACGGTGAAGAGTCCAATGCAGTGTATTCTTTTCTAATACTATCAGATTTATTGGGAGGCAGCTGAGAGGTGTGAGATGAAAGAGCTAGTGTATGTGGTGGTGTAATAGGTGATGGATTTTCAGTGATTTTTTCGTCACTGTCTTCACAACGACATCCACTTCTGCCTGAGTCTACAGCCATTGCATTTTTGCGTTTTTTTTTGTTGCATGTTTTGCACACCTTATTTAAACGTATGCGTTTTCTTTTATTTCTATTAGACACTGAACAGTCAGTGTCTAAGCTTGAAGCAGTTTCTACTGTTACAAAGTGTGATGGTTGGGGAACATCACCCCCAGGATCTGGGGGCTCGTCCATCCCAACCCCTGAATTAAATACTAATAAATTACTTACCAATAGTTGAGTTTTTATGTGCACTATACTACAAATAAATAAATAATGAAATATATATACAATTTACAACTTATCTGACAAAATTTTTGAATAAAAGTAATTTTCAATTTAAGTTAAAAAAAAGACACCCGCCAAATTCGAAGGTTTCCCGCGCTTTTTTCGTCGTGCGACTTACGAGTTACGAGGCTACAGAATTATGGAAAAGGAGGGAATTTATTTTTCACCAGTCAAGGTTCGCATTAGGCCGGGCTCATACATCCGGAATAGCGTTTTGAATGTAGTAAGTAGTAACGGGATTGAGAATCTGAAAAACGAATACTTCCTCAAACCTGTGCCTCACACCTTTCTTAAATTCAAAAGCATGGCCACTTTCCAACTCAAGGTTCTAAAGAAAGCTAGATCACCTTGCTTTACGAGAAAGAGCTTACTTATACTATTTAATTAAAATTATAATTTTAAGCAAAGTTGCTAGATTTCCTGTTTTTTTGCAAAAAGTAGCAAAATTTTTATAAGAAGCCTAGCTTCTCTAAGTAATCTGTGCAAGACTATGGTTCTTTGAAAAGATACTTGTGGTCTATGGTTTTAAACGCCATTTCTGTGGCCATTTTGATTTGCGTCTAATGTTTTGTCGTGGGTAATTTCGTTGTGTGGTATTTAAAGATTTCATAATTTGTGTGTGAAGGAAAACAATGGGAGAAGACAAAGGTAATTCTTTTATTAATAATGCTAGTAATATTTTTCTAATAAAACAAAGCGTAATCTACTTATAAATATTTTAGTGGAACGTCGACGCCGATCACGCTCTAGGGAAAGAAGACGTTCTAGATCCCGGTCAAGGGATCGTCGAAATGAAAAGAAGCGGAGCAGATCGAGGTCTCCGAATAAAAGGTCCCGCCGAAGAAAACCATCTCTGTACTGGGATGTTCCACCTCCAGGCTTCGAACATATTACGCCGCTACAGTATAAAGCGATGCAAGCTGCCGGACAGATACCGGCCAACATCGTTGCAGATACTCCTCAAGCCGCTGTACCGGTGGTTGGATCCACCATAACACGTCAAGCGCGTCGCTTGTATGTAGGAAACATACCTTTTGGTGTGACTGAAGAAGAGACTATGGAATTCTTCAACCAGCAGATGCACCTGTCTGGTTTAGCGCAAGCCGCAGGCAACCCTGTCCTCGCGTGTCAAATCAACTTGGACAAAAACTTTGCATTCCTTGAATTTAGATCAATAGATGAAACCACACAAGCGATGGCCTTTGATGGTATTAATTTTAAGGGCCAGAGTTTGAAGATTCGCCGGCCACATGATTACCAGCCTATGCCGGGAACAGAAAATCCAGCTATTAATGTTCCAGGCAAGTTTTTATTAGTCATTCATATTAAGTGGTCTATGCATATTATTCTTCCTATTTCAAACAGATTTGGAACACTAATACAATTATTTATTTTCAAAGTATTCAAGTATTGTGCACACACTTGTGCACTATAATATCTCCTGCGTACCTGGTTCATCTCCAATGAGATTAGCCACCGTGGCCGAAATTAGTTAGGAGGGGATAATGTTAGTCTAGGGTTCAGTATATATGTCTGTAAAATTTCCCAAATTCAGCCATTTGTGTTAACTCTCAACAAACCAAATATGGCACTGTGCGTTTCTTTGAAATTAAATTCCTCCCATGGTGTTTCCACAGCGCTATGACTTATCCTTCAAATGAGGTTTACAAAAAGTTTTTTTATGATAGGCAGCTGCTTAGCTGTGCCCCTGGCATTGCTAACGTCCATGGGCAACGGTAACCACTTACCATCAGCTGGGTGGTTAGCTTGTCTGCCATTGAAAGCCATAAAAAATTATGGCAACATTGTCACAAACATCCACATTTATTAAGTAGGATAAGATTGATGCATTAAGAACAATATAAGCATTTTCTTATTGTAAATCAATAACAGTCGTAAGGCCTCGTTTACGGAGCCGCGTAGCGTCGCGCGTTGCGTTGGGCGGGCGGGCCGCACTGAATTCAACTATATTATGGCGTTGTATGAGTGCCTTAACCGAGAAGCTATTTTACACGCGTTTGCTTTAAATGTAGCGATATTTGCGGCAGAGCCTGCGGACTCTTCACGCCTTAAATCTTTATAGACATACTACTTACTAGTCGTTTAATATGTTTGTGCTTACGCGTGCGATGACGCGCCGCCGCGCTGTAAACGGAAAAATTGCCTGACACGCCCGCCGCGAGACACCACGCCACACACGACGCGCGACGCCCTGCGTCTCTGTAAACGAGGCCTAACCACTTGGTCTTGGTAGATGTGAAGTTAGTCACAAGTGAGAAATTTACCAGTCATTCATCTTTTTTAGTACCAAATGCCAGGAAGAAATAAAGATTTATTGTATTTTTAACATTATTTTAATTTTCCTAAAATAATGGGAAAGCTTTGCCCCCGTTTTTTCAACTGTAGTTATCTTTTGTCAGGGTCTTATTAAGCTGGACGCGCTCGCAGCACCTGGACCACTCGAAACTCTGTGAGCGCGTCCAGCTTAATAACACCGATGATTACCCAACTACAGTTGAAAAAACGCAGTCTTAATGTTAGTTTGTATATAACCTCTTTTGTTAACATAATATTGACTTTTCAGCTGGTGTTATCAGCACTGTGGTACCTGATTCACCTCACAAGATATTTATTGGTGGATTGCCAAATTATTTGAATGAGGACCAAGTAAGTTATACATTATTTTCAATATTATTGCATTCACATTCTCTGACACACAGGTTTTATGATGTGGCTAGTTTTGCCATAAAAGTACTCAATATTGTCAAATATAAAAAAATACTAGCATGTTACTAATTCTGTACAAATTTCAAGTGGAGTCATCATAAAAAAGTGTCATAGAGATTATTAATTTATATATTTATGATTTAGAGTATAATATACATATTGGTGAAAATATTATTTAAAATTTATTACAAATATTCATAGATTTTTTACTTTAAATGGAAAATTGAATAACCCTCATGATTTAAGCTATGTTTTAACTTACCAATGTTTTGTCTCTTTTACTTGCGTTTCTGAGAAGTGAGACATTTAATAAAAGGCAAAACAGGACATAGTTAAAATCTAAAATTTTAAAAGTAATAGGAGAAAGGGAAAAATGTAACTTCAATTACAGTTGTCTGTCTGTGCAGATGCAATGATAATTCATAATAACTTTGTGTTGTGCACACATTATGATTTTGTTCAGGAATACTCTAAAATCTTCATGGAGAAAGAATTATATAATATTCCTGATTTAAAAATCTTATGAAATTCTTTTACTCATGTGTGTGCCACATGTTTATGAAATTCATATTGATTTTAAAATTGTATTTTGCAGGTTTTATCAAAATCATCTAATGAATACAGCTTTATCCTTTCCCTCAACATTCCCACATTGGTAGGAAATATAGTTGTAGGTCCCCAATACACACTTGAACAACATTCTAGCCTCTAGGACCTAAACTTAAACACAAATAACATCAAAAAGTATACCTATCACATAAGAGTTATGTTACGAATTGCAAATGGAGTCTAGACATTAGTTCCCATTAGGTAGAATAGTGGCCGCAGCTATTTCAGGGCGAGATTCAACAGTTGACAGGGCACAGGGCTTCGTTGGCGCCAGCACAATGCCGCGATATATTTTTGGTCCGTTTCAGGTATTTTCAGGTACCCATAGCTGGGACGAGCGTGCACTCTTCACGCTCGAAACTTTCTGAAACAACTCACTGATATAGTTTGCTTTCTGCCCCTCCCTAGCATAGATTTGGCACATTCGCGGCCCGCGTGTCACTGTTGTCTCTCATTCTCACCTATACGTCTTGTACTTGAACGAGACGTCGGCACTTCAAGGCAAGTCTCCTCCATTCACATCTGATTCTATCATGCGGCTAGACACAGGTCAGATAACATTAATTTATGTATTTGCTGCATTTTGCTGAGCAAATTTTATGGGAACAATAGAACTTGTGTGCAATAGAAAACTGCATTATATTTATATCTGTACGAAAATGTTTATTCAACTTACACTATGGGTCTTTTTTATATCGTACTGACTATTTTTCGATGTATAGGTGAAAGAACTCTTGATGTCATTTGGCCAGCTGCGAGCTTTCAATTTGGTGAAAGACTCGTCTACGGGTTTAAGCAAAGGCTACGCCTTTGCAGAATATGTGGACATTTCGATGACTGATCAGGTGAGTCAGGTAACAAAGCCAATTTATTATCGATATACGTACATCGTAAAGACTGTGTTTATTTATTTATAATACTTTATTTTACACGTAAATTAGAAAAAAATAATGTTTATATTTTACACTTATCTCATTGAACAGGCTATAGCTGGACTAAACGGAATGCAGTTGGGTGACAAGAAGCTGATTGTACAAAGGGCCAGTATTGGGGCTAAGAATTCTACCTTAGGTAAACGCTATACTATTTCAATCATTATACCTTCCATGTTCCGAAGACCCTTTCAATTTAAATATGACGTTTCGTAGCAATGACGGGAGCGGCGCCGGTTCAGTTGCAAGTGGCCGGCATGACGCTGGCGGGCGCGGGCCCTCCCACCGAGGTGCTGTGTCTCCTGAACATGGTCACGCCAGACGAACTGCGTGACGAGGAGGAATATGAGGATATTCTTGAAGACATCAAGTATGAATCTTCAACTATGCTTCCAAAACATTTTTTTTAAATATGCCTCTTATATTAACGCTTATGATTGATTGATGACTCTGCTTTTTACAGAGAGGAATGCAACAAGTATGGTTGTGTACGTAGTATAGAGATTCCAAGACCTATTGAAGGTGTCGAGGTACCTGGATGTGGAAAGGTAATATTTATGCAGTAACCTTGATGTGAATTGTAAATGGTACTATTCATTTTAAAGTTGAAATAATAAATAAGATATATAAAATTCTTAAATGATTGTTTCCCAGGTATTCGTAGAGTTCAACAGCATAGCAGATTGTCAGAAAGCTCAGCAGACACTTACAGGACGTAAATTCAGTAACAGAGTGGTTGTCACTTCTTACTTCGATCCAGACAAGTACCATCGCAGAGAATTCTAAATTTACTACTGCTTATTCATATTAAGCTATTATTTTCGTCGATAATTAAAAACAAATCTCAAACGAATGACATGTTCTTTTTAGTGGATGAAATTGAAAAAGGATATCTATTGTCTTTATTATATGATTATAACAACTGAGAATAAAGTAAATTGTATTTGAAAACATGTTTTATTACTTTGAAATTAACACTTAACAGATTATTATGATAATAGCATAAAAATATCGTCTTCAAAGTGAAAAGTTATAAATTACAGTGTTATATATTTTTGTTCGTAACGGCTTAAAAATCAATGGCTGTATAGCCTATACACAAAAATATACCTTGTGTTAAATGTAACTCAACATAGTAAAACAATACACTGTCACAGACTTATATAATTGCATGGCAGAATTCACACTAAAATACGACTACTATTATTTCTAAACTTCTCCTTGCATTGCGGGCTGGTAAGTGTTGAGGGAACCAGTTTCTGAGGAGAGTACAATCTTTCTCATCACCACATATAATATTCCGCCAATTATTAACATCCCAATACCAGCCATTAAACTAATAGCCCAAGCAGGAACAGCATTGCCTTCTGAAAATTAAAAGAAATACATTTTGTTATATAGGGTCATTCGGCCTAAAAGTACGCACTTTTTTTTCTATCGTCTACACAGTCAAAAATATAGTGTCTTGAAAAACGTTTTAACACTCTATGTAAAGGAAATTTATTTAACTTTCATTATTTAATGAGTTTTTGTACATTGCTTCACTGTTTTTTTTGCAATACATGTTTAAGTGCATCGGGAGAAATTCGTACTATTGACCCCTTATGTGGGTAAAACTACGCAGAGTGTTTAATGAAAATATTTTTTTTCTGTATAAGGTCTAAAAATCTTTACAAATAATATTCAACTTAATTGCAGCTTAAAGAAGAAAAAACCGTGCCATCATTGTAATGAAGTTATAACAGGGTGCGTACTTTTAACGTCGTACTCTTACCCAAACAGGGAATATTTTAAACAATCACACGATAGTTGAGACGCATTTATTTTCTAGGACAGAATTAATGACTAAAATAAATACTATAATGATCATGTAATCAATCAATCAATCAGCCTGTCGCCGTCCACTGCTGAACGTAGGCCTCCCCAAGTGAACGCCAACCATCCCGGTCTTGAGCAGCCCGCATCCATCCGCTACCCGCCGCCTTTTTCAAGTCGTCTGTCCATCGTGCAGCAGGGCGTCCTACACTACGTTTACCTAAACGCGGTCTCCACTCCAGCACTTCTCTGCTCCATCGACCGTCTGTCCGTCTGCAGACATGGCCAGCCCACCTACACTTCAGTGTGCTGATTTTGCGAGCGACGTCGGTTACTCTAGTTCTCTGGCGTATAACTTCATTTCTGATTTTATCTACCAGAGAGACCCCGAGCATCGCTCGTTCCATAGCACGCTGAGCGACTCTAAACTTAACATAATTAACGGATTTTTATAAACTGATGCACCGTCTAGCCATACACTTTTTTCCCAGCACAAAATGTTGGTAACTTATCAACAAAATCACGTTGATCACCGTTTTTCGCTAAACAAGTGAGGCTTGGTAAAATAGCTTGTGGTTCTGACATCGTCCCTGACGCGCACCTGATCTAGCCGAAAAAGTGTGTGAGCCCCCTCAATAGGTTCCGAGATATTGACCATGCGAACTTTTACCCACTGCGTGCTGTTGCCCCGAATGACCCTATAACCAGTTATAATAAATATGATGAAGTACTGTATTTGAATAAACTTTTTTTTTTTTTTTTATGGCATTCAATGATGAGGCGAGCATGCCGTTCGCCTGATGGTAATCGATACGACCGCCCATAAACAGTAGCAACACCATCCAGCACCTTGAGTTACAAAGTACTGTGTGGCATTCCACTGCGCTCGTCACCCTGAGACATAAGATGTTAAGTCTCATTATGTCCTGTAGTTACACTGGCTACAATGTCCTTCAAACCGAAACATAACAGTGCATGCACACTGTTGCTTGACGGTAGAAATAGACATTGCGGTGGTACCCATCCAGACGGCCTCTTACATAATGAGAGACCTACCACCAGTAAGTAATCGATCGAATAAAATTCAAACAAAGTAGAATAAAGCCTTTATTCGTTAGTTTTTAAGGGACGTCAACTACCCACACAAGTGAATTAAATGTGTCAGTGGGTAGGACTGTTTTATTAAAACAGTTTGTGTACGTTGTTACTTCTTACTATCTTGCATACAATTCAACTTTTTACTTTGCATAATGTCTGAAAGAATATCGCCGTATGGTCCATGGGAGTATATTTAGCCATCAAGTTTGCAGCGAGTCAAGCCAACTTCAATAAACTATCCCAATTGTTACTTTTGGATCGATCGCGAAAATGGTTTATTTATGATGATTGGTTTATTCTTGGGATTAATGAGGATAACTTGTTAAAACTGCTGTTAATATGTACTTATAAAGCGCTTAATAATTAATCAATAAGTACTTAATAATAGTATAACAATTTTACTCACGGTAATACGTGCGCGTCATCACCCGTCTCCCTCTTAGAATTCTTCGTCTGGCCTCTGCTTCATGTGTAAGCATGCTCAAGACGACTGAAATATATAAAAGTAATAAAATCAATGGGTAGGTATAGATTATCAGATTGGTATGATAATTCATAGATGCGACGTTTGACAAGATCAAGAAACTACCCCTGCAAAGTGCAAGCAAACAGGTTCTGTTAAGCGGCAGCCCTAGAATGGAGCGAGAGGTGCGGTTGCTCTCTTAGCTCTTGGCGCCAGGTAGCAAAGAGCGCCAAAATGCAAATGCGAAAAACAATTGCTAGCAAAAAAAAAACTTGAGAGGTGTCAAGGGACACCCGGATGGAACGAAGTTCCTTTCGATTAATTAGTGAAGGAATTGTAATAAAATTTTATTTATATAACAGAGTGTGTATATATATAAATATTTTCCTATTTCCGTTCCAATACATAAGTTTCTAGAGAAAAAAACAAATAAATACGTGTGGCACTCGGAGACTGCCGCGGTAAAGCTATTGCATAGCATTTTTATCACAAATTTTGATTGACTAAACACAAATTCGATCTTACGCTTACCACATAAAGAAGATTTTTAAACGCGAGCAAAGCACGTTTAGTCTTGTTATTGATAAATGTCAGTAACCAAAGTAGAATAAATCAACAAAATTTGAAAAAATAATGTTACGTTCGATTCTTTTGTACTCGTGCCGTGCCAACGCTGGGGAAATAGCTTCTACGCAATGTATTTAAGGTTCATATTAGATTAGTAAGAAATGGTTTTAATGACTTTAATAAATAAAATAAATAAAAATATACTCGTTTCAAGAATTATAGCTTCTACGTATTGTATTTAAGGTTCATATTAGTAAGATAATAGCAAAAAGTGTCGTGACAACTTTTCGTGAGAATTTTTTCCGTCTAGCCCCCTTTCGCAACGCGCGATAAGGAACTTCGTTCCAATTTGCGAGATTTACTTTTGCCAAGATCAAGTTGTTAAGAACTTGATTTCGAATAAGTTTTTGTATGTTACTTAGCTTGATTGGCAATTTCAATTAAGTAGGCACCGACTCAAAAAAAATATTTACCTACCAAAGAAGCTTAGTGATAACAACGCTTGCGTTTAAATAATTAGTGGTTTATGAAGTCGGCTTGACTTGTTAATTATAAATCACATATAATGGAAGTTGGAACCCAATATAAAAAAATAACATTCTGGTTCTATTTTATTTTGAGAAGATCCCTCCTGCCACTACGAAGTTCAAGGTCAAACAAAAGTATTCTTACTATAATGGTAGTATGTTAAAACTATACTGAACCCAACACAAAAAAAAATACAACTCGGTTTTGAGGAGTTCCCCTCTGCATCTTCAAAGTACATTGCGTTATTATTCTAAGCATGGTCTTATATCAATGAAGTTAAAATGGGACCATTCCAAAGCTATACGAAATTCATCGCAAAAAAAAGGGTAAAATATTAGGTCCTTATATATGAAATTGCCGTTTTGTCGTACCTACTAGCCATTTTGATCTAAAATATCTCCCCTTTGGTTAATAATTCCAAATTAAAATTTATAAATGCATTTGACTGGTAGGTACATTTGAGTTTCGAAAACAGTCTTTTACTTATGTCTTTTTTCCTGATTAGTTTTTCTTTGGCGTCTTTCATATAGCACAATGGAAAACATGAAATATCGCTATATTTACGAGTATGAGTTCAGAAACAGCTTGAAGGATTAACGATGTACATGTATAATTCCGCTGGTGTCGCAAAAAAAACAAGGTACGTTTTTGGTTTTTCGTTCTGGAAATTTCGACCTTCAGAACAAGCCCCGTGGGCCAGAGACCAAGGGGGATAATGAGGAATTAAAGGTTATTGTGGAAGCGGATTCATCGCAAACCACTTCAGAGTTAGCTGCAGGATTAGGCTGCAGGCATCGGTGTGAGTGAAGGGATTAATGAACTCCCTATGAGATGTCATAAGTGCATAAATAACAATGGTGCATACTTTGATGCTTTGATTAATTATATTTTACAAAAACAAAATCGACTTTGTATTTCTACCATACAAAACGTCAATTTCATATTATGTTAGGACAAAAAAAACATATTACCGACCAATTGAGTAACCTTGAAATCGGTTTAAGAATTTATACGTCACTTTACGCCTGTTTACAATGTCTGAGTAAACCAGCAACCAGAGTAAACGCTAATCCTCGAAATTAATATATAGGGCGAGTGGTGACCAAGTAAAAAAGTCATGTTCACACATAAAAGGTAATAAAAAGAGTAGGTATATACACGAATTACGGATAACATTTACTTGAACATTGTGGAACAGGTCACTATTGTTAAACATCTACCCTTCATTTACCTATTATAAGTACTAAGACCGGATTTTTTCAAGTGTAGTTAGAGTATTCTTCGGCGTTATTAAGCTGGACGCGTCCAGCTTAATAAGACCCGGAGAAAAAGATAACTACAGTTGTAAAAACGAGGCCTAACAGTTACTTGGGTCAATTGGATTTGGGGTGTAGTTTGTTAGTTAGGTGAAGGTTGACGCACATGAGCTAAATAGTTAGTTACTTATAATGAAAGTGGGTCATTGATTAACCATTTAATTCCATATTTTACGAATTACCTAAGTACAGCTACCTTCCTCCACAACATTTTTATGTAAGTATACCTACATTGATAAAACTTACCTAAAATAATTGCAAAGTAGTACAATAGTGGTTTTCTCAGCGCCATTTTATTAATTTTGCACACTAAACAAAAATAAATGAATAACACAGAATAGCGCAAAGCGGTAGATGACACACTAAAGCAAAGCCATAGGTGTGTTCTTTTGCGTTGTGCTCTTATCAGCGCTAGATAAGATAAATTGATTACTAATGTGCTGATATGCTTTCATCGTGTATAAAATATGGATATACTATGTCCTTAATAACAATGAGTAAGTTGTAGATGGTGAAATTCCGAATTCTTAGTAATACTCAAATATTATCATGTAAGTAAGTGGGTATCTATTTTAAATTGCTTGCAGATTTCAATCTTGGAGGGATCGTTAGCGTGATTTGAGGGTTTTACGCACTGGATAGATGCGCAGTTTTGATGGGGACACCGCCTTAAATACCAAAAGTTTGGTGGTAGGTCTCTCATATATGAGAGTCCGTCTGGGTGGGTACCACCGCAGTGTCTATTTCTTCCGCCAAGCAGCAGTGTGCATGCACTGTTGTGTTTCGGTTTGAAGGACATTGTAGCCAGTGTAACTACTGGACATAATGAGACTTAACATCTTATGTCTCAGGATGACGAGCGCAGTGGAATGCCACACAGCACTTTGTATGTCAAGGTGTTGGATGGTGTTGCTACTGTTTATGGGTGGTCGTATCGCTTACCATCAGGCGAACGGCATGCTCGTCTCGTCATAAGTTTTCAAAGTTGACCGAGATCACAGATATCAATACCTACCTACTTATTAATTAACCCGTCAACGCCCGCTTATATATAGTTACTAGCATTGCGCGCGGCTCCGCCCGCGTGGATAAGTTTTTCCGGGAAAAAAGTAGCCTATAACACTCATGAGTAATGTAGCTTCCTTTTAGTGAAACAACTTTCAAAATCGGTCCAGTAGTTCCTGAGATTAACGCGTTCAAACAAACAAACAAAGTCTTCAGCTTTATACATTGGTACTAGCTTTTGCGCGCGGCTCCGCCCGCGTGGAAAAGTTTTTCCGGGATAAAAGTAGCCTATAGCACTCAGGAGTAATGTAGCTTCCTATATAAGGAATTTTCAAAATCGGTCCAGTAGTTCCTGAGATTAGCGCGTTCAAACAAACAAACAAACTCTTCAGCTTTATATAATAGTATAGATAGATAAGCTAATTTCCTTATCTAAATGGACACCGGTGTCCACCACGGGCCTTGAAGGATTAATGATGATGTTGAACAAAATCACTTCATGGATCCCATACCAAATAGCATACTTAATATCTCCCCATTTTGATTGCTGGTTTCAGGTTTTGGGTTTGTATTAACTATTATGATTAAGTATTGTTTCGGAAATAGGTACCTACTCGTTGCAAGTGTAACTTGTAACAGGTGGGTTCGATGTACTTATGACTATTTTAATGTAAACGGGCGACATATTATGTATTTTGAAACAAGATGAAATTAGCTAGGTAGGTCAAGTCGCGTGGCCCACGGGCCACGCCTTACGCCGTCTCTGGTAAAATATAGCACCAATTTTCTATTGAATTAGGTTGGTATAATACCTACGCGTAGGTAAATTATTCTATCTCATCACCATCATCTATGAGCAATAAAAAAGATTTGATACTTTATTAACAATTTATGTAATTTAATTCTACTAAAATAACACAATAAAACAACTATGTTTGAAACCAACGAATGACTACTTCTAGGTTGCACTATTCTTTAAAAATATTTTTTATATCAGCTTCTGCTAAAACTTGTGCTGTTACAGAATCTGGATTTTTTGCGCTGATTTTTGGTGTCTCCGTTTGACGTTCACTAGCTACCGCCTTTGCTGATATCTCAATTATTTCGTTTTCTGGTACGCCTTCCGATTGCAATTTTTTGTATTGTTGAATAAGTCTCTTTATTTGTGTTTCCGTGGTTTGATTGAGAAGGTTCACTGCAGCCAGGCCATGACCGTTGGCATGAAATTTTCTGCAAATACGGTAAAAAAAAAATTACAACAGCAGGTACGAGGTAAGTATCTATAATAATCTAGCTTTTGCCCGCGGCTCCGCCCGCGTGAATGAGTTTTCCCGGTATAAAAGTCCCGCTTAAAATGTAGCTTATATGACACGTTCGTAGATTTACCATAGCAGCGCCATCTATTGATTACTTACTCAACCCAGTCGAAAGGTATCGACATCTGTTAGAATCATTCATAGCAGCGCCATCTATTGATTACTTACTCAACCCAGTCGAAAGGTATCGACATCTGTTAGAATCATTTGGAGTTAAGATAATTGTGACTGTCAAATAATAACAGACAAATAATTAGCAATAAATTAAAATTGCGACTATAATTTGAGATTTAAACTATCCTATCTCTCAAGTTGGATCGAACTGCACATGGTGTGCGAATTTTATTATAATCGGTTAAGTGGTTTAGGAGTCCATTGAGGACAAACATTGTGACACGAGATTTATATATATTAAGATTAATAACAGCCATAATACTGGGCAAAATGAAGTAAAAAGAAACTAATTTAAACAGAGGACCAACTGAACTGTGGCTCTTCTCGTCGTAACCTCCCCTCGCCTTTCCAATGGTCTGTTCTTTTCTTAGAATTCATCAAAAGCTCCGTAATGTGTCGGTGTCCATTGAGAGAGTGGATGAAGAGCCCCACCCTTGCTGTCTCGCACGGCATCGCACGAGGCATACGATATTGTCGATCCGGAGATAGGTAAAATATAACACATCCAACACCCATCACGCCCTTATCTCCAAAGGGGTAGGCAAAGGTGAAAAATATATAGTTAGATTATTAGATACATTTTATTCGGAAGGAGCGCTTATCGAATCTACATAGATACAGGGCCGGTATTAGCTTCCCGAGCGCGTTGAAGAAAATTTCTTCGAGCCTGTGGCGCTTCCTTAGGACCATGCTGCCCTCCCCAGGATCAGGCCTAGGCATGACCACACAATATCTCCCCGCCCTCCCGAAAACCGGTATTGAACCTATATACATATTATGTAAACTTACGCCCTAATAGCATCTTCTTTGTAAAGTATTTGTCTAATGGGTTTGATTTCTGGTTTTGGTTTGGCGAATTTAGGTTCCGTCTTAGGCGGGAAAGCTCTGTACACGTCGAACCACAGCGGCCTGTCGTCCGGTTTCAGAGCACCTTTGGTAAGGAGACCTTCGACCCTATGGAAAAAATATGAGTTATAATTCTTGTGTTATAGGTTGATGGCCTTATGTATTCGTTAATAACATAAGTGAAAATGTCAAGTTTTCCTTAAATACATATTAAATAAATGGTTCGACATTGCGCTCAACATCTTTGTATTAAGTTTTCCAAGCTCTTTTATTATAATGGCTTGATTGTCTTTCAAATTAAGCATAATAATTAACAATACTTCGACGCTGATGTTCGCCAGCAGAAATAGACAAATCTGAAAATGGTGGCGTTCTCAGGCGCAATATATTTGACCGAAATTTTACCACCCATTATAAAGCTCAGTTTACATTTTAGATTTTACATTGCTTTCAAATCTTTGTCTACATCTACAGGAACTGCATTAGCAACCTTTTTTTTTTTTTTTTATAGCGGGGAAAAACGTGTTATCGCTACCACCACTGTGGGGTGAGTGGAATGGTTATGTTGGTTTCACCGATCTTACGGCACAATGTCGACACTCGGGAGTATAACATCATCCGAGCGAGCATTGGACCGTGTCCCTAACACTATGTACACCCTACATCGGCATACCAACCAAAACCCGCGGTGGCCTTCTTCGGCGCATACGGGACAGCCCCGGGGTATCTTGTTGCACGAAGATAGCTGCACGGAGCCATCCCGGCGCAATGCCGTATTACGGCCCCTCTCTAAATGAGGGGGGCTAAGAAGCCCCCGACCTCCAAAGCACGCCTTTGGCGTCTACGACTGCAGGAGACCGACCACCCGCAATGTCGTCCACCTCGGAGTCGCATAAATTGGAGTAGCAGCCCCCCACTGCTCGCCCCGCGACTCTAGCCAACTTAAATCTTAGTATAAACGGAAACTTCATTGTGAGTTGAACAGTAAACAGCAGAAATAAATGAAAACGCAATTTTAGTATTATATTTTTATTAGTACTTAACATATCCTTACATAAACTTTCTAGCTTACTTACTTCTAGCTATGAAACAGAGTAAGTCAATATTTGCTTAAGGCAATTCCTAAATTCTAAGATTTTTTTAATAGTCAAGTTGGTGTAATGAAATAAGTACAGACATGTTATTTTATTATAAATAAAACTATGGCTACTGCTGACAAAATTCATTCATTATTTTAGAATATAAAGATGTTGCGAAAAATAATAAAATTATAGAAAAGTTAATGTTATGAGAGATCATAACTCATTAAAATTATACATAGGTGTAAGTAGGTATATGAAATTAAAATTCATTCTGCATTGCATGGAAGATTGTGCGCCTCATTTCTTCCCATCCTCGACGTTTGGTCTCCAGGACTAACTTTTGCTGTAATTTTTTAATGTCTTCTTCTAATTCATTGGCCAATTGATCTGTTTCTGCCTTCTGTTCAGATTGCATTTCATCACATCTAAAAATAAATTGATACATGCAAATTACAGTCTTAAAAAAATATAAATTAAATTAATTTTAACATAATGAATGTAATATTATTACTGTTTCTTAAAGGTATCATAGATTTCCTTTAGAGCTTTCAGTGTTTGTTTATGAGCTATTGTTCCTTGTTGAATACATTTAATAAGAGCACCTGTTAATTGCTCTAGTTTTTGTTCATTTTCTCTCATAACACTGTGATCAGTTTCTAATTGTGATATAAGTTCAGATATACATTTAAGCAGGGTTTCACTGTTTTGTTTCCTGAAAAGATTAATAATTAAGTATACTTATATCTTGTACCTACTATATTTTTTGAAAGCATTTTACACTTATTATTGACATAAGTTACTTTTGGGACTATTTTATACATTAAGTATACATACTATTTAAAATCATGGTTTTTATACTTAGTTCTAATTTTTTTAAAGCTGTTGCTATAGTCAATAGTGCCCTTTTCAATCACTAAATTATAATATGTAAGGTGAGTATACAATAAATAATAATTTTGAGCCAAAGGCATGAACTTCGGGCTATATTTTTTCCAATGTAATAAGAAAGTAGGCACATATTGGGATAGAAGTCACATAAAAAACATTTACCTCGATATTAATTGTTGGTCCATAACTTCTATTATTTTCTGGCGAGATAGTTTTCCAGGTTCAATATTTGCTTCTATTTTCTTCTTCTTACCACATACCTTTGGGATATCATCATTTTCGGTTGCATCAATCTTTTGCCGCTTTTGATTTTTTTTATTAATAGGTGATTCTTTGAGGAATTGGGAACCATTCATCAGTTCACTAATATCTTCAGTTATAAATTTCGACTTTGCTACTTTTTTTAGCGAAGCCATTATAATAAAAGCAATTACAATATCTTTTACTTATTTTAGCAATGGCTGTACCTAATTTTTCCCGCCGAAAGTTATGTTCACTATAAAGCAGATATATTCGAAATATAAAAGAAGACCATAAACCTTTTAACTTTTATGTACCAAGAAATAAGTACATAGTTCCCTCTTGCCTTTAAAATAATAATATACCCTTTTCTAACATTATTACTTACCTTGTATAGATAGTTCCAATTCTCTCCAATCTACTGCTCGCCATGATTTATTAAGGTTTAGTTATTAACAATAATAGAGGTTCTAGATCTCGACTATTTCACAGTACAATTTCACTATTTTTTAAGGTTATGGTTATGTTTCTTTCCCAATTGACATTTGAATTTGACGGTAGGGATGGTGCGTATTTACGCGACCAGGTTTTTCCTTGCAAGTACGCCGACCAGGTACGACCCGAAATACTTGCAAGACTTGAAAGTATTTTACCTGGCTACTCCCTCGCAACACCGCGTCCGGCGTATCGTCCGCAAATGCAATTATGGTTCTTATTTCAACAAACTCAGATGCAGATGTTCATGGGAGGCGGTGATCACTTACCATCAGGTGAACCGTATGCTCGTTTGACCCCTATGTTATAATAAAAAAAAACTCAGTGATCAATTTCCTATGCAAGTATTGAAGTGTTAATAGTTATTAATTTGTTAACGCGATTGTGCTCCTTATTCGTTCCGGGACAGAGGTCAATAACCTATGCAAGTATTCAGTAAGAAAATACTTGAAAATCTTTCGGCAATCCAACTTCCAAGTATTTGTGCTCCTTATATATATTGATACACGGATCAATTTCCTATACAGAAAGCAAAAACTTACTATTTATAGAATCGAAGTATTAGAAGTTTTTATTTGTGAACACAGACTGTGTTCCTTATCTGTATTGAAACACGGATTAATTTCTTATGCAGAAAGAAAATACTTGAAAGTATTTCGAACCCTGGTTTTTGGCGCTGGTTTTTTTAGGCGGACGTACTTGTAAGCCCTGGTTCACGATTTTGCAAGTACGACCCATGCTTATTTGACGGAGCATCAAATATTGCCATTTAAAAAAACTAATATCTATCTATATCTATAAAAATTTCATGTCACAGTGTTTGTTACCATACTCCTCCGAAACGGCTGAACAGATTTTGCTGAAATTTTATATTCACACTTGGTAGGTCTGAGAATAGGTTGTTATCTATTTTTCATCCCCCTAAATGATAAGGGTGGCCCACCCCAAAATTTAATTTTTCTTTTTTTTGGACAATTTTTTTAATTATTTTTTTATGATGTGGCATTAAAAAATACATACAACCCTAAGATTTCTGCCTTCTTCCGTCATCCTCTATTTTTTAATAGCAATATTAATAATTAAATAACTTTTAACCCCGGTCGGTAACTGATCAATTATCTCTGACCACTTATTCCCGCTAGGCGTCTGCTGGTGCTGCTGGTGTCACTTCTCATTCAGTAAACAGCTTGGAGTAGGGATGAGACCGAAGCGCCGGTCACCTGTGCTTCTTCCACTCATACACTACATCCTCACGTACTTACAATCATTTATTCATTTTTTTCTACTGAAATAATCTCTAAAAATAATTTATATGGCAAAACAACGTTTGCCGGGTCAGCTAGTCTCTATATATAAGTGTCCCTCGGTGGCGTAGTTATAAGGTAAGACTGTAATGCTGAGGTCTCGGGTTCGATTCCCGGGTCGGGCAAAGTGATATTGGATTTTTTTATTCAGTATCGGCCCGGAGTCTGGAATTTGTGCCCGATATGGCGATAGGCTCGCCCCCTATCACATCATGGGACGGAATACCTATACACGGTGAAAAGTGGGTGCAACTAGTACAGCCTCTGCCTATCCCTTCGGGGATACAGGGCGTGAGTGTGTGTTTGTGTGTAAGCAGCTAAGTACATATTAAGTAAGTAGGATAACCTAGCCTAGGAAACTACTTACTAGTTATTTTATCGTGAGCGTAGGTAAGTCACTCGTACGTCACTTTTTTCACCTTATCCACCTCCTTTATTTATTAATCCAGGTATTTTACTCGGTGGAAAAAGCGAAACATCTACCTATTAAAAAAAATTAATCAAATTACGTGCTAGGGTATATAAAAACTTATTTATAATCTTACCTTTCGGAGTTTCCAGGTAATTTAAAAAAAATACGTGTGGCACTCGGAGACTGCCGCGGTAAAGCTATTGCATAGCATTTTTTATAACAAATTTTGATTGACTAAACACAAATTCGATCTTACGCTTACCACATAAAGTAGATTTTTAAACGCGAGCAACGCAAGTTTAGTCTTGTTATTGATAAATGTCAGAAATGCAATGGTCATCACAACCAAAGTAGAATAAATCAAAATTTGAAAAAAGAATGTTACGTTCGATTCTTCTGTACTCGTGCCGTGCCAACGCTGGGGAAATAGCTTCTACGCAATGTATTTAAGGTTCATATTAGATTAGTAAGAAATGGTTTTAATTACTTTAATAAATAAAATAATTAAAAATATACTCGTTTCAAGAATTATAGCTTCTACGCATTGTATTTAAGGTTCATATTAGTAAGATAAAAAAGATGTCAGGTTATTTTCGTTACGGAATTTCTGGATTCGGTCTCCACGCTCAAGGTCCGCGATAGAAGCTATGCAATAGCTTTAAATATATCTCTGGGTGCGTTATTGAAGAATTCAAACAACCAAAAACAGCACAATATAGTCTATAATGGCTCTTTGCCATATTATGTAAGTACTTCTTCGTATTTAATTCAAATATTCACAAAATGCACGCTTACTGCTTACAAAACAATTACACGGTTCGTTCGTCACTGCGGCGCACTCGCGACTGTTTGTGTACTTAATATGTACTAATATCGAGTCACGTAGGCATCACTCGCTTTTTTTTTTTTTGTTTTTTTTGTTTTGGACCTACCGGCCATTAGCCTGACGCGAGTCGGCTTTTCTGGCCACACCGGACTTTCGGGTGAACGCTTTAGGCGCTCGCAACCCTTGATTTAAGTAACCATGCTGAGGGCAACCCACTAACGGGTTACGAACCTCGGCTCAGGACGGTCACTGGGAGAGGATGAGACATCAACGATTAGTGGGGAAGGTTGGTGTTTAACCTAATCCTATCCATTTATTTCGTCGGCACGCGGGCCGGAACTGTTAGGAGGGTCGGGAGGGCGACGGGGAACGCGGCGAGGTCCTCGGCGGCGAGGACGGAACTGCGGTCGTGTGGAGTGTAGGAGTTTTAGGAATTCGTTCTTACTGCGAATGGCCAGAGTGATATCGTCCTCTGGATCGGTTAGGACTGAACGCGGCCGTCTCCATTTGGCGCGGTCGAATGGAGTGTATATTGACGCTTTGCGGACTAACGTATTTGGGTGTTTAACCGCCCGGTCGAAGTAGCGTTTGCTGGTCATTTGCATGAAATGCCTGATGGTCGGCATGTTAGTATCCACGTGGAGGTTGCGATTGCGAACATACCACGGGGCACCAAGAGCATGTCGAAGAAAAATGTTTTGCAATACCTGCATACGCTTAAGACGAGCAGGCGGTATATGGGCGAACACGGGCGACGCGTATGTCATGATCGGTCTAATACACGTGGTAAAGATCCTAATCTTGTTGCGGATGGACATTTTGCTTTTCCTATTTATGAGCCAATGCAGTTGGCTCATCGCGAATGCGGCTCGCGCGCGTACCGCATTTACGTGTGGGATGAAGGTCAACTTCTGATCAAGGGTCACTCCTAAATATTTGGCTTTGTCCGTCCAGGGGATTACCTGGTTGGACATGCGGACTGAGTTGTGAGGCACATGGACTCTCCTTTTCAAAGTGAACAGGATAGCCTGGCTCTTTGTGGGATTGACGGTGATTCGCCATTTGCGGAACCACTCACTGAGCTTGTCGGCGGCGGCCTGCAAAGTGCGCACCACATTGTCGGGGTCTCTACTTGAGGCGTAGATTGCGGTGTCATCGGCAAAGAGCGCCAAATGGGCGTTTTTCGGTTTAGGGATATCGCTGGTGTACAGCGAGAAAAGAAAAGGTGAGAGGGCGGAGCCTTGCGGGACTCCAGCTGTGATGGCGTGACGGGAAGAGAGAGTACCCTCCACGCGATATTTGAAACCGCGATTCGACAAAAAATCTCGTATGATGTGCACGAGTTGAGTGGGCACGTTGAGAGTGTACAGCTTGTAAAGCAAGCCGTTGTGCCACACCCTGTCGAATGCTTTTTCAATATCGAAGAAGAGAGCACCGGTGGGCATGCCTATCTTGAATTTGTCGTAAACGTGCTCCGTGATGCGGAGCACCTGATTTACGCAACTGTGCCTAGCACGAAAACCAAACTGTTCGGGAGGGATCAGATTGTTGTTGTGAGCGACTATTTTGAGGCGGTCGAGGACGATCCGCTCGTAAATTTTGCCCAGAGTACTGAGCAGACTGATTGGCCTATAAGAGGACGGTTCGGATGCGGGTTTTCCCGGCTTATGGATATCTATCACAACTGCCTCCTTCCAGACCTCTGGGAAGAGGCAGTTTTGAAAAGCAGCATTGAATATCGCGGTGAGCGTTAGGACCAGATGCTCCGGAAGCATCTTAATCATACGGGTAGGGATCCTGTCGCCCCCGGGGGCTTTTCGTCTTTTGAGCGCCTTGATCAGAGCGATGACTTCTTCGATCGTCACCGGTGCAAGGGGATCGGGCGGCAAGTTATAAGCCATTGAATTTCGTTAGGAGGGGTAAGTGTCAAAAACCGAGAAAAGAGACGCGATCGTGACGATATCGGGTATAACGATGCGTGCGAAAGAAAGAGATGAAGCGATAACCCCACACGCACACACTCTGAAATATGAATTACCATCTCATTTCTTAAACAATTTTAATGCAGTTTTCACAGGACTACTTTTTTGGACTATTTGCTATTATATAATATAAAACAGTGAACAAAATCCATCATAGGAAAATACCCTATTGACACATTTTTTTTTCTTTGTGTAATGTAAAGTAATTCCCTTTTATTTTATTTTTGTCAAGAGAAAAATAAAACGCGAATAAATAAAAGTGTAAAGGCGGTTTGGTGTTTTGAATTTGTTCAGCTACTTATGTATGGCTGACTGTATGTCTAAAATATACTTTCATCTTTCTAGACTTCAAAGCAATATATATTATTACCCTTTTGTCATCTCAGGAATCTTGTATGGGGAAAGATCATAGAAAACACTTTCTGTCAAATAATAACTTACAAAAACTAGCATGAATATGTAAGAAATGTTTATTTTCTAAATAAAAGTGGTCAAAAATAAACTCATTCACATTCTTCTCTCAACTAAAATACATACTCTTAACATTGCATAATATACACTAATTTATTATTTACAGCTTATTGTAATAGAACCTTCAATTTCATATACATGAGACGCACATTTACGACAAATATACTTTGTCTGTGTTTCAAATGCGAAGGAACCCTGCTAATGGGTTAACTGTATCCCAGTAAGGATAAAAAAAATCAATGTGGCAGGATTGGAATAAATATTTTTGCTTTTACAATTCAGCTTAATACTTTCGTAGACGTCGTTTGAGATTCCTTGACATGTGTGTGCTATGACTGGGAACGGTGTTTTCTGAAACTTCTTTTGTCGGCTTGCCGAGCTAAAATATCAGACACGAATTTTCTATGAGTAAATACACGCAGAATATCTTCACGGGCTTCCTGAACGCCTTCGCACACGATTTTACTTCGCTGTATATTACCCTGTGAACATACAATTTGAAATTGAATAATAAAAAGCTATTTGATTGCACTCCTCAGTAATAAAGATCTCTTGGGTTCAACATCATACAAATGACTTGTTATTAAATTATAATTGGTGGATTGTATTTAGGAGCCAGTGTCCATATTGTTATACGTGTAGTGTGGTTTGTACTAGCTGAATGGATAGGAGGCTGGATGGCTGGGTACCTTGAGCAGCTCGAGTATGGCGTGCTCGTGCGGCTGCAGCGCCTGCAGCGCGCGCGGCGGCGCCCCGTCCAGCGCGCGCAGCAGCGCCGACAGCTGCGAGCCCACATCCGACTCCAGAGACACCTGTGCAACAGCATTCATCAGCTTTTACTGAACACACCTATATCTTAAATTACTCAATGCCATAAGTGAAACTACTTCTGACTAACCTAGCAGGATATGGAGTCCAATTGGACTTGTCCCTAATTCCCGCATTTAGACCAAATGTGTAAATTATTAACTAGGTAATTTTGCATAGAAAATTAATTATGAAAATGTCTGTTCACTAAATACAACGTTTCTTGAATAGTAATACCAAGTCGTCCATTTGCGCGGTGAGATGGTGCACCTTCCAGCCCTCGGCGCTGGTGAGCACGTGCTTCTGGCCCGCGATGGCGAGTATGTCCCTGGCGCGTGGCTCGCGGCGGCGCACGTCGGCGGGCCGCACGAAGTGCAGCGCCGTGCTGCGCCACTCGCACACGTAGCTCGAGCTCAGCAGCGGCCCTGACACATTCGCTATATTTGACATGCTGAATATAAGATACGTATTTGGCCATTGATTACATGTTATTCGACACATAGGCGACAGGCTCCCCCCATCACATCGTTTGACAAAACACACAGCTAAAAAGTGGGTGCTCTGGTTGCGCCTCTGCCTTCCCCGTTCGGGGATTAAATCGTGATGTGTTTGTTTTGTTGTTTTCGACACATTGATTACATATTTGACAGTTTAATTACATTTTTGACAAAGCGGCTCCGCCCGCGTGAATAAGTTTTACCGGGATAAAAGTCCCGCTTTATATTTCCCCAGGGTAAAAAGTAGCCTATGTGTTAATCCAGGACATGATCTACCCATATGCCAGATTTCATCGAAATCCGTTCAGCAGTTTTTTGCGTGAAAGAGTAGGTAACAAACATACATACATTCTTACAAACTTTCGAGTTTATAATATTAGTAGCATAATACTAGACTTTTCCTCGCGGTTCCACCCGCGTGAATGAGTTTTTTCGGGATAAAAGTTCCGCTTTATAATTTCCCGGGATAAAAAGTAGCCTATGTTACTCGCTGATAATGTAGTGTGTTTCTATAGCAATGCTAATAGAGACAAAATTGCTACGTTTTCACTCGGAACAATTTACGCCGATTGAAAAAACTAACAATAACTATAAACAGGTACGCTGAATATACATACGTTTAGGGGTCTTGATAGTCACTGATTGCGGTGACGGCGGCGAATCTTCTGGTTGATAATCACATTGCCTCACTTCATTGATAAGCCTTTAAACAATAAGACCATAATATGATGTGTAGCTAATAACATTTGTATGTATTATATACTTTAATTTTATATTATAATTTTAAGGGTAACAGCTACAACAGCCGTTTAAAATGACGAAAAAACCTGGTTCGGTATTTCAGTAAAAAAATTACTTACGTTTGCTTCCTCGGTTTCTTCCTAGGTGAAAGATCTGGGTCGACCGCTAGTTGTGGGGGATCCAGCTCGGTGTCGGGCGCAGGCGATGACGACGCCGATATAGTTGTAGAGCCCGAGCCGCCCACACCCGCGGGCACGTCCTCCCACCCCGTGCTGCCGATACGCACGAATGTCACTCCTGGACTCTTCGTCGGAGACCTGTCAGTTAACAAAACATAAATAAGTCTTATATTGTTTTTATACTAGATTAAATTTAATGAACAAGAGTTACCCTTCTACATCTCGTTTCCTTAGTATAGACGGTCTGGGCAGACCCGGTGTTGAAGAAATTGACACGGCCGTGGGACGGATCTCCTGTACCGGTAGGCTCGTGTTAACAATGTTTACTGTGGATACAAAATAAAAATTATATTTGAAAATAAGGAAGTGGATAACCAGAATAATACCAATAGAAACAAGACGTTATAGGTATTGGGTGTATGCAGGAAGCCGATTTAATAAGTAGAATAACTGAAACTGGGCATAATATTTATTTAATGAAAAATATAATAATAGTTTTACACTTATACCTGTAACCAATTACCAGATAAAGTGATTAGTATCTATCCGAACGCCAGCAGTACACTGACCTCTAGATCACGTGGCCATCCGCCCGCCTTAGACCCAGCTGATTTCACAAAAGAATTTCTTTTTCGTATTATTTTCTGTTACATATAAAATTATTCTCAAAATCAAACATAGGAAGTTACAATTTTCCCTTTGTTTATTATATAATTAAAAAAATAATAACCTATTTATGAAAAACATGCTAGAATTGTTTAAAAACTGACAAACTGAGATTTAAAAAAATAAAATGGACTAGCTTTATGACACTCACATACGCAAATCCAGTTTAAACTAAATTCACAATTTTTACAACTATTGCACCGTGAACCTTCGTAGAGGTGCGGGGGGCGCGTGCACTTAACGGCCGAACGGTGTCGGCGCACGATCACAGGCTCGTTTTTTTTTTTGGGCAAACGATCTACGGTTCGTCTGACGGTAAGTGATCAACGCCGCCCATGAACATATGCAATACCAGGGGACATAGAGATGCGTTGCCGGCCTTTTAGGTAGAAATACGCTCATTTTTGAAGGTCGCCAGGGCGTATGTAATCCTTCTGCGAGCGTGTCATGTCGCAGAAGGAAAGCGCAGATCGAGCTCGGGAACGAACCGATCCCACCCGCCGCCTAACGAGAAGGAGGAGGCGCCGGGCTGAAGATTGACCTGCGGCCCCCGCCCTGTGGTATGGGGGAATTTAAAGAATTCCGCCATGGTATTCCCTGCCTGTCGTAAGAGGCGAGTAAAGGGGGGCTAGTGGGAGTTGCGGTTGCGCAGCGGGGAATGCGCAGTCTCAAGTCAACGGCAGCACGGAATCATCGTGCGGCCATTAAAGAAGGGGACCTCTGAGCCCAAAAAGGCGAGCCGCGAAGCGGTATTGCGCGGAGACGGGTCCGGCGAATTTGGATGCATTCACGCCCCCCCGGAACCGTCCCACATGCGCAGCGGGCCACCGCGGGTTTTAGTCGGTATGCCGGCATAATTTGAGGGATCCGTTCCATAGGTCATTTAGGTGGCATCTGGGTCGGAACGCCGGTGAATCCGACATAACTATTCTTCCCTTCCCCAGGCTCAAGATAAGTATCCATAAGACGGATTATTCCTGCGGGACAAAAAAAAAGGGCGTAACTGTCCGGAATGCTGATTTAGCGTAGGACCTTGATCACCTGATTTTTAGTTCACTGGCCGCGGTGTCACGGGTGTTTTGGAAAATAAACAAGATTTTGATGAAAAATTATGTATGTATGTATGTATGTCTAATGGGGACGTATGCAGTCGCACAGACGGGTGATCAGTTCACTTCCTTGGGAACTATTTCACCCTTAGTCCCAGTTTGGGTGGAGCTGCCATTTTCGCTTTGGTTCGGTTCGCTTCGCAGGTATCATTCCCAGGGGCCGCATTCACCATAGGGAGTTTCGGCTGTGGCACAGCTAGACCTTGGAGGCATCGTGGCTTCCTTCCAGGTGTGAACCTTCCAGGTTACCGATCTCTGCCCAGCACCGCCTTCCACTGAGGGTCCCGCCACTTTGACCTTGAATGATCATTGTAGCAGGAGCCAACAGGGGGCAGCGCTCAGCCTATGCGGTGAGGGCCACACAAGCTGCCAGGCCCAGTCTGCCCACATACTCTCCCACCCCCCAGGCGGCGTCCCCCAGTCCGACATAGCGTCGCTCCCCTTTCCTTGGCTATTCGTGACAGTCTCCATCCTGAAGCACTGGTTTTACTGGTGCTCCTGCAGTATGCCCCCTTCTACTCTTACAAACCTTTTTGTTGCCTTACTGTACCTTATTATGTCTCCTAGCTTTACCTCCTGTAGTTGTGCTATTTCCAGTCTGTCTGTTCCCAGTATCTCCCATCTTGGCAGAGAGTACATTGAGCACTCTGCCAGAAAGTGGATGCTGGTCTCCTCTTCTCCGCATTCTGGACACGAGGCGTCTTCGGTCTTACCTATTATTTTTAAGTGCCTGTTCAGCGTACCGTGTCCAGTCATGATTCCTATAATGGTTCTTATGTCCTCCTTCCTGAATTGGAGTAGGCTTCTTGTTTTCTTCTTGTCTAGCGTCTTGATGAAGATTTTAGATTGGCGACAGCCCTTCATGTCTCTCCATCTGACGTTTGTTTCTGTAGCTATCTTCCTGCTGATTACTCCCTTCGTGACTTTTGCCGGTATAGGTAAGTACGGCTCCGGTCCTATGAATGTTTCATCAGCTCCCTCTCTCGCTAGCTCATCGGCCTTCTCATTTCCTGTGGTTCCTTGATGGCCAGGTACCCAGGCGACGATGACCTCTTTGTCGGCTGCTAGTGTGTTCAGTTTGCTTTTGCATTCTTTCACTAGGGCCGACGTTGTCTCTGGTTTGTCAAGTGCCTTTAAGGCTGCTTGACTATCACTATAAATCAGTATTGTGCTGATTTCCTTATTGGTTATTTGCTTAGTGCGATCAGCGCATTCTAGAATGGCCATTATTTCCGCCTGGAATACGCTCGCATATCTGCCTAGCTTTATTGTGGTTTCTTCTGTGTTGGGTGGCGTGGTTATAAATATTCCTGCCCCCGACAATCCTGTTGATTCCTTCCTAGATCCATCTGTGAAACATTCCACCGACTTATCATGGTCGTGTGGAAGTTCCCAGTTTTCTCTTTGTCCTATATGTATTCTGTATTTTTTGTCGAAGATCTTTTGTTTCTGAATTAGATCATTGTTTCCCAAGATCATCGACATTTTTCCTTGAATTGTATTGATTACATCTTTGTGTCCTTTGTTTGTGGAAGTAGTTTTCCATAGTCCATAGGACTTTAATCTGTAACATTGTTCTAATGCTCTCTTTTTAGCCTCCAGATCCAGCGGTATAAATCCTAGAATGATGTCTAGTGCCGCGGTTGGAGTAGTTCTTAGTGCACCTGTAGTCATAAGCCCAGCGAGTCTCTGTACCTGGGCTAGTTTCTTGTAATTTGCCTTTATGGTCGCCCTATGCCACCATACCAAGGCTCCGTACAGCAGTCTTGGGAGTATGATGGCCTTGTATATCCAGTAGGTTATATTCGGCTTCATACCCCAAGTCTTGCCTATCGCTCTATTGCATTGCATCATCGCTATTTTAGCTTTAGTGCATTGCTGGCTTATGTGCGAATTGAACAGTAGTTTGTCATCCAGCACTACTCCTAAATATTTGATTTCTTTAACTATTTCTAAATTTCTGCCATCTATTACAATTGGTAACAGATCTTTGTTCTTCCTCTTTTTGGTAAACAGAACCACCTTAGTTTTGTCTGGATTGAGGTTTAGGCCTCGCTCCCTACACCACTGTAAGGCTATTCTAGTTGCCATATTTAGTCTACTGCACAACATATTGAGGTCCTGTCCCACTACTAGGATAACCCCATCATCGGAATACGCCTGCATGTATATGTGCCTGCGATTTATTTCCTTGATGAGGTCATCCAGCAGCAGGCACCACATCAGGGGAGACAGGCAGCCCCCTTGCGGAAAGCCCCTGTTTGCCCTAACCGTGTACGTTATGTCACCTAGTTCGGCTGTTATTAATCTTTGATTCAGCATATTCATAATCCATTTTTTTATTAGAGGATTGATGCCTTCTCTATTTAGTGAGGATTCTATCGCGTATGATGTCGCTTTGTCAAAGGCGCCCTCTACGTCAAAGAAACACCCAATTGCTGATTCTTTCCTCTCCAATGTGTTCTCGATTGTAGCCACCAGGTTGTGGAGAGCTGTCTCCGTGGACTTGTTCTCCATGTATGCATGCTGATTTGCATGCAGTGGCTTGCTACCTCTTCCTATTTCTTCTCGTATGTGTCTATCTATTAGTTTCTCTAGCGCCTTTAATAAGAACGACGAGAGACTAATGCATCTAAATGATTTAGGATCTTGATATGTCTTCTTACCTGGCTTGGGTAGAAAGACAGCTCTTACTTTCCTCCAGCTTTCTGGTATATATCCAATTATTAGACATCCCATGTAGATTGCTAGAAGGTCCTCCTTGATATACTTGAGTGCATGTTGTAGCATCTTGGGAAAGATCCCATCCGGTCCTGCTGCCTTGTATGGCGCGAACGACGAGATGCTCCATCTTATTAGCTCTTCACTAACAACAGATTTCGTGGCATCACCGAGAACAATACTGGGCCCCCCCGTCACTTCACTCTCTGTGGGTTCCGTGCTCTCAGGGAAGTGGGTGCTCATCATTGTTCTCAGCACCACGTGGGGATCCGTTATCAGTTCGTTGTCTATTTTCAAACTCCCCAGTTTGCATGTCTTGTCGCTGGCTAAGGCTTTTACCAACCTTGCTGCTTCCGGATACTCCGTAATGGCAGCGCAGTAGGTGTTCCAGCTTTGCTTGCTTTCCTTCCTGCACTTATTGCGCATTTTGTTTCTTTGTGCCCTGTATAGATCCCAGGTGGCGTCGGTGATGAAAAATTAAGGTGTTTTTTTTTTCTGATTTGTTTAGGGTATCACGGTCTGATTTAACGCCTTCAATTACTTTACTAATTAAATCGGCATCCGGTATAATTGTATTAGTACAGAAACAATAATTTTATTTCGGGTGGTGTATGGCATATATACATAAATTATTACAGTCAAAATTTAGCAGTCACTGTCGGAAATGCGATTTTTCTGGCAATGTGAGTTTTTCATGGATGCTGATGATTATTTTGGAATGAAGCAGTCCAGTGGGCTTAGAATGTGACAAAAAGACGCAACTCGTAAGACGATGTCGTATAATTTTGATGTTTGTGATTGATCGAGAGACCAATACGTCAGTCACGTGTTAGTCTCTCAACCAATTCCAATAGAACAAAACGGAGTTGTATCGTGTTTTTTTTTCACATTCTAAGCCCACTGCTATCTTAAAAACTCACATTGTGCGTAAGAAGCGACAGGGCGGTGCGTATGCGGTGCGAGTGCGTGCGCCAGCGCCGGGTGTGGCGCGTGTGGCGCGTGCGGCGTGTGCAGCGCGAGCGGCGCGGCGGCGGGCGCGGGGGCGGGCGCGGGGGCGGGCGCGGGGCCGGGCGCCGCCGCGGGGGCGGGGGCGGGAGCCGGCGCGCGCGGCACCTCGTAATACAGCTGTGTGGGCGCACTGTTGCCCACCACGCCGCGGACACCCACACTCGCTACACCTACCACCTGTTATTAAATAACCACAGCGTTATATATTTTAGTCATTACCTAATGACTGAGTACGATTTTATGACAAGAAATTATAAAAGTTTACCTTTGCGGGTTGGTAATTCCGTTGTAGGAGTGGTAGGGGTCGAGCTGTAGAAGTGATTGGCGCCGGTGTCGGTGTCGGCGTTCGTGGTGTTACACCGCGTACTGTGCCAGATATCACACCACTTGCTAGAAAAATCGTCTCACACTTTATATAAGCACTTTATATAAATAATAAATTTAATCATTATAGCAAGCAAAAAATTAACATACACGTGAGCACTGAAGTGGTAGGCAGTGTGAGTATGGCGGAATGTGGCGAAGTAGTCGGCGCGTGTGTGACGTGTGAGGCGGGCGGGGACGCGCGCGTGAGCGAGCCGCGCGCACCGTACACCAGGGCGCCGCGCGGAGCGCGCGTGTTACTCGACCACGCGCCACCTGACGGGCACAGACAACGTACTATTAGTTACATTATTTATGTTACAATTTGATATTACTGCTGAAAGCCCATAAACCATCTTTCTCTTCCCAAGTATTACACCCTTTTTTTCAAAGGTTACCAAAGGTAGAAAATGCTGCAATATATTGTTTTAAAAATAGTGTTACATAATAACTCATGAACAGTTTGGAAAGATATTGATGATGTTTCTCGGAGAAATACCTTGCGCGCCTCCTACTGGTTGTGATGCAGGAGGTGCTACAGGGCGTACGGCAAGGGACGCTCCGGCGGCGAGTCCCCGCGGCACGTGGCTGGTCACCCCAACACCCATGCTCTTACTCACAAGCACGCCACTTGCATTGCTCACGTTCACACTCGAAAGTTGTACTTTACATGGACAAAAAATATTAATATATTTAATAATGGGTTTATAGCTGGCCATCTGCTTCAATAGACCTATATAGAATGCTTTATATCACATAGTACGGTATAAGTGGCTGGGTGATTGTTAAGAATGCCTTAAGCCTAGGAGGGCTGGCCACAGACTTGAGCTTCATGCAATTCTTGGAAGACAGCTTTAGCATACAAAAATAGTATACATATACTTAAATGGAACAGAGGGTGCCAATTTTTTTTTTCGTCTGTAGCGCCAAGGTACCACCTAAAGCCAGCCCTGTTTTACTATGGCAAAGCTTTGGATGAATAAGTTAAGTGACTATTGTTTTAAGAAATAATATATTATTCATATTAATATAGTTTTATGATTTCTGATTCCACATCACTACTAGGATAGTCATTAAAAGTATGGAATAAAAAAAATATAATGTACTAAACACCAGTTACTGAACTGTAAGCTCACTATTCACTAAGATACATAACATGAAATAATTGATCTCATAACATTTAAGATTTTGTTAATAATTACATATTATGTAATAAACCTATGTCGGTTTATTTAGTTTTATCTAATGAATAGTCCTTTACAAAAATCAGTTTTTCCCTTGCATATTTAGTAATAATACTGTACTCACCTGGCCTGTTGTTATGATGCTGTAGAGGTGGTAAGACTCGCACAGTCTGAGGCAATGCCCTCATAGACGAATTGACCACTAAATTGCCACCTACACTCACCAACTGGCCAGCAACATTTAGCACCTGGGCACCGCTCACAGATGAAGCAACACTAGTTTGGCAGTTCACAGTATTACTTGAGCTTGACACAGGTACTGAGAGCTGCGTTCCTTGGCTTATAATCTGAGTAGCCGGACTGATTATTTGGCCACTGGGCGTGATAAGCTGCGATTGTGATATAATTTGAGAACTCTGCCCAATAATTTGTGAACCTTGGCTGACAATTTGTGTCCCTTGCAATATTGGTGATCCACTTACAATCATTTGAGGCTGAAAGTATTCATTCATGATTGGATTGTCTTGATCAAATTTTTTGTCTTTTTTAAACTTTGTTATGAAACATTTAACTTATGTTTAAATAACAGTGAAAGATCTCAGTTTAAGTTAGCTTATATTGTGGTCTAATTAATAATATGAAGCACAGTTAATACTTTAGAGAAAAAATAATACAAATTCCTTTAAATGTGATAAACATATTATAAGATTTGGTATTAAGACAGAAAAAATGTTCATGACCATGTTGATGTCACATTCAATCTGGAATAATGTACAAATTTTCATGAAAGGCCCATTTGTTTTAGAGATTATCTATATAAATTAGTAAGCATTACAATTGGTAAAACTCTGTTTATCTGAGTGATAAATATAAATAAGAAGCATTTATATATAAAATAACATTTTAATAAAAAGTTATTGATTGCAATATGAAGCATAATGTTTTCTATGTCTTCCTTAGTTTTTATATAACATTTAAGCACTTAAACATAACTCACATGCTCACAACAATTATAATTTCAAAATGTAATCTGTGGAAAATGTTCTGGGTAGCATGTATTATTAATTTTGTAAATTTAGATTAAGTATGCTGTACCAATGTATGCTAATATTTTTTTTTAATGAAAATAAAAAATAATGTTCACGTCTTTCATCACCAAATAAAAGTATACTAAAATCTTTGTTAAAAATAATCAGGTAAAAAAATATATTTATTGCAGCTACGAAAAGACAGTTCTAAACATTTTTTTTGATATACACAGGTTAAGAAAAGCTCAAAGTATCCGTGATTTTTAATTAATACTCACCTGTGACGCGACGCTTGGAGAAATAATTTGTGCAAGACCTGGACGCATCAAGCCTGAGCCAGGTCCCGCGTGTCCTATTAACTGATTGGTGCCAGAATTCTTCGACTGGCCCGGGATCAGAGCCATTTTCACCTCAGCATTGGATACGCTTTTAACGATAGTTATTTTTTGAGGCGCTAAATCTATCGGATACATTTTGCCAGTCGTGACCGACCTGTCGCCGTCCAAGTTATTACTCATTCTGACTGTATGGCTTTATCAAACAATCATCATGAATAGCCTCCACCCTGATCACTATTTTGAGTGGTTTCTCATAAGATAAATGTTAATATGTTATAAAATTTATAAGCTTCTGTAAAATATTTTAGAATTGACAAATGACAGTAGACATGACAGTTGCGTTGCTGCACAGATTAAATAAGGCCAAGCTTATACATCCGGAGAGGTACCAACAAAGAGAATTATAGTACCAAGAAAATGCGTTTGCGTGCATTAGTGCCTTTGCCACAAAAATAGCTGATATTTTTTTTTCTACATATAAGTTGTGAGTATTGTACCTTTTTACACGCTTTATATTAGCTTCACTTGTATGTATGTTTGTATGTTGGTAACCGACCACTTTGGGCGCGATTTTGACCCACTTTAAACGGTCAGATTTTATTCAAACTTTGTAGATTTGTTGAGGACCGATGACAATACACTAATTTGATAAGATTATGCCATTATTCAATTTGCAAAATGAGATTTTTGTCAATTTATATTTATTTTTAGTGACATCTGTTGGACCATACTAGAATTACAACTAAACTGGCTACTTTTATGCCTAAAAAAATCCTACTTGTCACAAGATGGCGTTTTCGTATTTAGTGACATCTGTTGGACAATAGTAGAACAGAACTAAAAAATGAAAAATAAATAATAGTTTAAAACAACTAAAAAACACGCTTTATAGAAAATACAACTATAAAATAGAAAATAAATTTAAATTAAGAATAGTGTAAATAAGAAAAAGTGTATTTTATTGTACAAAAAAGCGTGGGGTGCATGGTGTCAATAGTTATAAATATTTTATTGACAGATAATATGAGTAGAAGTATTATATATCATTCTGGGACTAAGGGTGAAATAGTTCCAAGAAAGTGGACTGATCACCCGTCTGTGCGACTGCATACGTCCCCAATAGACACATACATTATATATTATTTTGATAATATCTTAAAGAGAACCCCACGCTTTTTTTTACAATAAAATACACTTTTTCTTATTTACACTATTCTTAATTCAAATTTATTTTCTATTTTTTAGTTGGATTTTCTATAAAGCATGTTTTTTAGTTGTTTTAAACTATTATTTATTTTAAACTACGTAACTGTTTAATTATTTTTTTTTGTAAAATAAACAATAAACTACTTAGATCCACAGAATAAAATTGCATTGTGTTCAAAAACCATGGACCTACCAACGCGATATAAAAAAATGTTTGTGTTGTTTATGGTAAACCATGGCGGAGCGAATTGGTGACTGTGATTTTTTGGAAGAAGATATACAAAAATTTAACAATGAAAGGCGGAGTAGTAAGCAGTGGGTGAAGCTTAACGTTGGCGGGACATATTTTCTGACAACCAAGACGACTTTATCTAGGGACCCTAATTCATTTTTATATCGATTAGTGCAAGAAGACAGTGATTTGATTTCGGACAGGGTTTGTGTGATTTTTCATTGTCTTTTTGTATGCTAATGACCACCACCTTTTATGTAAAAATAATGAATTTATTAATATTGTTTTAGGATGAAACTGGCGCTTACTTAATAGACAGAGACCCGACGTATTTCTCACCAGTACTCAACTACCTTCGTCATGGCAAATTGGTCATAAACAATGATATTGCAGAGGAAGGAGTGTTGGAAGAGGCTGAATTTTATAATATCACTGAGCTCATAAGACTAGTTAAAGAAAGAATATGCCTTAGGGAGCGACGACCACTTAAGGACTCCAAAAAACATGTTTATAGAGTTCTCCAGTTTCACGAAGAAGAGTTGACACAGATGGTTTCGACGATGTCAGACGGTTGGAAGTTTGAGCAGTTGATTAACATTGGATCACAATATAACTATGGCAATGATGAGCATGCTGAATTTCTTTGTGTAGTGAGCCGTGAGTGTGGCAGTTCTCTAAACAGTAATGACATCGAGCCCACAGACCGTGCTAAGGTGCTTCAACAAAAAGGCTCACGGATGTGAGCTTTCCCTATGTTGTGTATTACATATGATTTTTGAGACTGTTAGCTCTGTGTGTGAATTGTGTACATATTTTTTAGAGTGTAAACAGTCTGGCAATTTTTTTGTTTCTACATTATGTATCTTAACTTCTTTTATAACAGCTTAAGCAATACTGTTTGGGAGTAGTCATTTGAGCAGTAACTGATGCATTTCTTCTATATTGGAAAGTGTGAAAATTATGACAAATACTCAGTATGATATAGTTAGGAGAAAGTAAAACTTTTGTATGATTTTGTTATTGTAATTTTGAATCTTTAGTGAAGTGTTGAATATAGTCGACAGTGCAGGTTATCTGAATGAAAACAACACATAAGAAAGTCCAAAGGACAGTGCTATTCTTTCTTGTGTAATTATAGACTTCATGGACACTACAATTTGTATGTCAACATATGCTGAGCTAATTGGGATTTCCAGTTGTGTATGCAAGTTTTCCACACATGTACCACATAATATATAGTCCTTATAAATGAAATATTTTGTAAATATAAAATGTAATAATTCCTTGGATCAGTAATAATCAATTCCAGATATTATGCTCATTTATGAAATGTAATAATAGAAACTTATGATTCCAAAAGTTGTTTTATTTACATTGTGATATAACATTTTTGTGAAATAATACCCCTTTAATGTTGTTGATACCTTTATTTCTTGAATAAGTAAACAATTGACTGAAAACATAATTTATGATTTGACACTCCTTTACTTATACATTATTAGTTTTCAAGTTAATTTCATAACTACACAATATATAAATCTATAACACAATGTTTTTTTATTAAAAAATAAACATTAGCACTATTTAAAACTTAATTACACAATTTATTATAAAATATTGCATTTAACTGCATTAAATACGAGTTAACAAGATGACCTGTTTGCTAGTCTTAAGAGATAACATTGTTATTATCAAAGTACAGAAAAAATTTCACACATTTTGTAAGGCAATAGGGGGTTTATTGTGTAAAATTAAAATCTAATTGCATTATTATCATTAAAATGTCACATTTCAGGCCTAGCACCAATCTGCCATGTAGGTGAAGTCGTGGAACATCTTGTGGTCTGTGGCACTGAGTGGTCGCGGCTCCTTCGGCGGCGTAAGCACGGCTGCTTCAGACGTGAACTCACTGTCGAAATTGCTTACATCCTCCAAGTTCTGTATTGTTGGCACAAATGGTGGTTTTACCTTACGAAGCAACAATTGCTCCCAATCTACATTACGGAAGAATGCCTGCTTCTTCACATCTTCTGCATCTCTCTCAGAAGAGCCCAAGCGTCTTTCAGGGTTCTTGCGTAGCAATCTACGCATAAGCGCTATGGCTTCTAGAGATAAAGTTCTAGGGTAGCGTACTTCATCATTAACAATAGAGTCAAAAACTTCCCCTTCATCTTCACCTGGGAATGGTGATTCGCCAACTAACATTTCAAATATTAGAACACCTAGACCCCACCAATCAACAGCTCGCGTGTAGGATGTCTCGGTTAATACCTCCGGGGCGAGAAATTCTGGTGTACCACAGAATGTACCCGTACGGTCACCCCATCCCATACCTTCTTTACAGAGGCCAAAATCAGCTATCTTAACATAGCCCTCAGTATCTAAAAGTAAGTTGTCTAATTTTAAATCTCTATAAATAATATTATTTTCATGTAAATACTGTAGGCCTAATACTACACAAGCTGCATAAAATACTGCCCTTGGCTCAGTGAACACATCAGCATGTATATGCATCATAAGATCACCCCCAGCTGCATACTCCATTACAAAACAAACATGTTGATCTGTCTGGAAACAAGCAAATAGATTTACCAAAAATGGATGTCTGATAGCATTAGCAACCTCAAATATTCTTTTTTCAGACAACAAAGAATCAACTTCATCTCTTGCTATTATATCACCTTTCTTTAAAGCTTTTATTGCAAAGTACTCATTTGTTGGTCTGTACTGGGCAAGGATTACTTTGCCAAAGTGGCCTCTCCCAAGAACACTTAACAATCTGAAACTCTCCATTGACATTTCGCCAGATTGTCTTCTAGAGTCTTGTTCTTTGCCCATCGTTTCTATGACGGATGAGGATCGAGAGGAAGATAATCGCATATTACTTGTTACTTCGACTATCTGGTCTTCATTGCTAGGGTACTCCAATAGCAATTTTGGAGATGGTGATGGAGGATATTCCACCAATGGAGTGTCACAAGATGGTGTTTGTGGTTCTTTTGTGACATAATTATCTTTTGTATAAGAGTCTTCTAAAAATGCAAATGCTTCTTGAAGTTCTTTTTCCATTCTGAGTGTAGATACATTGGGTGGTGGTTGAAGGGGTAAAGTTGGTTTGGGTGCAGGAGTGCTGGGCACTTGTGGTGTTGTTGGTGTGGAAGGTAGACCCAGTGGGCGAATTCCTGCCATTCCACCAAGTGTGACATTTGGATTTTCTATATCTCTATTATCAATAGATGCAGATTCAAAGCTGTGCTGTTGTGGAGGAGTTATATGAGCAGTTTGAATATTTTGAATAGAAGGAGAGGACCGTTTTAACAGTCTTCCCAATACAACAGCTGGTATATGCATGTCTCCATAAGACGGTCTTGGTATATTTTTACCTTGTTGCTTGAAAATCTTTCTCTGTCTCTGTAGTTTTGGTTTTCTAGATATAATTGGATTTAAAAATTTTATTTCAGCAAACAAAAGACCTTGTGGTTCAAGTTCTAAAGCCATACCATGACGGATATCATCAATAAATTCTTCCAATCTTAAGAACTTGATAGCACATAGTCCCCGCCAATCTTTCCAATGAATTCCAATCTCAAGTTCTCTTGATTTATCCAACTTCATAGTGAACCTGAAATGTAATAATATGAGCTTTTAAATATTGTATACAAATTTTATGCAAAAATATTTTTATACCAATAATATGACCTAGTGTGTAATTGTAACTATTACTTAAAAGGGATGGCTCACTAGAGATGGGCCCAAATCTGACAGAAATCCTGCATTTAGTGGCACCTTCTTTGGTCTTTTTAGTAACCCCACCCTTTACAAATGTAGTTATGATTCTTCTCGCAACCTGAGTGCTTATGAAAAGTAGTGATTACTCACTACCTTACCCTTTTGACTTGTATGCTGATCTTATTTTAAAGCAAATTCAACATGCATGCCTTTTTCCTTTAAATCTCATTGTTAAAACTTTAATTGTTAACAATTGACAATTTATGAATAATAAATTAATAAATATCTAAGAATAAGAGTATACATAAAATAAATTGCACAAAAGATCCTCATTGAAGTTTAATCTGTAGAGATAAAAAATATATGCTATATTTTATAAACTAGTAGAAAAAAAACATGTTACTAAAATAAGAGCCTTGTGTAATGCATGACAACACTTCTGCCATAAGTTACAATTTTAGTCATAATGTAAATATGTGCCTATAGAGGCAGATAAGATAATGAGTAATGGTGAAGGAATCATAAAGATTGTAATTCAAGGAAGCAGATACATAAGATAAATGCAATTAAGTGTTTTTTTTATTATTATATAATTATACTGTTCAATGATGTAGTATGGAGTGCTTAGAGGGGGTGTGCAAGTTGCAACACTTTACATGGAATTAAAATACAAAGCAAGTGCTTTGATATGGCAAATATTAAGTATGAAGGTTGTGAATGTCACCTTTGATCCCATGCTTGTTGTGAGCATGGTCTCCAGCTGGTCTGGGCCACTGTGTGATTGTCAAGCTTTAATACTGCCATTATCTCATTGCTTGTGTCTTCTTTAATGCTGTATGTATATTTCATAGAATTACGTATGGTCACACCTTTGACAAAGGATTTCAAGTCTGAGGGGCTGGCGAGGGGATCACGACGACTGCGGCCTGGTACATCTTCCAAGAGATCTTGGCAACCCATTAACCGGACTTCGAGTGTACCAGTCACCTGTACACACGGACTGATTATGGGCGCTGGTGACAAGAATGGGGCCCTTGATCCACTCCCACCTGACAGACTTACATAGCCTGGACTTGAGCCAGTACTGCGTAACTCGTGACCAAGTTCAACAAAAGCAGCACTTTCAGCAGGCAGCTCTTGCCGACGCATGTCAAGAGATCTACGCAGTAAATCTAATTTCTGTGTAGACTCCAGAAGGCTCGTCTGGGCTTCTTGCAAGGCTTTCTTGTCAGTCACTTTTTTATCACTTTGCAAAAGTCTTATGGCATTTTTTGAGCCTTCTACTACAGCTGCCTCTATACGAAGACGGTTCCTTAACTCTGCTATTCTCTCATCTAACAATGCATCCACCCCAGTTGCATCTGTTGCCCTTCCATCACCATTAGATCCAGCATTGTCACCCTTTTGTTGCTTGGTCAATTTTGATATACGCAACTTTAAATATTCAATTTTATCTTTAGAATCAGCAAGCATTTGATGAGCTTCTGCTAATAGCTTTTTGTCTCTTGATTGGTTACTGCTGCTTATACTTTGTATCATATTTTCGGCGCCTTGCTTAACTTTTAGTTCAATGTTCAACTGTTTTTCGAGAGATGCAAGTTTTCTATCAGTTGTGGCCTCACCAAGCTGCCTCTGTTGCTGCGCCGCTTCCGAAGCCAAGATGATTTCTTCATCGTAAGATAAGTCCTCCGGCGATGTGGGTGTAGATTGGCCACGGGACAATAGGAGTTGAGATTCCAGCTCTTGCAGGTCCGATTTCAACTCATTCAGTTTTATATTAGCTTTCTTGACGATATTGGCAACGTCGGAAAGCGATCGCCTGTCAGTAGCAACCTCGCGCAGTTTCTCAGCACCCTCTTTTATTTTGAGTTCTTTACGTATTTCTCTACGTATGACATCCTTGATTTCCTCCAACTTAGTCGGCAATGCTATTTCTGGAATACATTCAGTCTTTATTCCGTACTTGACGCCAAGCTCGTGAAGAACAGGGTGTCGAATATAATCACTGTGATAATAACCTGGGTCTGCCATAATTGAGGATGCACAATCTAACGTCAGTTAACCATAATTATGTGGGAAAATATCACTGCTATTGCTTCTGGATCACAAAATATTGGCCCAGATACAATATTTGTTTGCACTAACAGTTTTTGAAATAATATATGAATACATTATGTCAAAACCTTTATTTTTTAAAGTAAAAATGAAATTATTCACAAAACAAAACAATTTACACAAGTCGGTCGTTCAACGAAACCAACGAAACGACGAAACCAAAGAGAATTATAATACATATGGATTATGGAAGCGAAACCCTACCATTAAACCATAGATTAAAGAAAGATATGATGGCCACTTTGAGTATTTACATCAAAGGATAGCCATGGACTACAAATAATAATAAAACTCTGGCAAATTAGAATAATTACAATTTATATAAAAGGCTTATAACATTGTAACTAATAAACTAATTTCAGTTCAACAATGGATTGTAAATTGTTTACTTCCACATCCGAACAAAATATTTCAATCCATAAACTGTATCTTCTAACAATTTTAGGGTGGGTTGCAGAAAATAACTTTAACAATAACATAGGTCTAACCAACTGTCAAATCTTCGGTTAAGCAATTTTTGGGTTGCATAAAATTAACAATTGTCAAAACGACGTCGCGAATAACAGTAACATTAACCGCTCAGTTTCGGACGGTTAATGTTAAAGTTATGGTTAGTTTTCGTAATCTGTGTGTATACTCTGTATAATTAATTGTCATTTGTCAAACGATTTGCAATAATAATGTCCTATGCGCTATTTTAATACAAATACTCTGTTAAATACCTGCGTAAAATGTTTAGTACGCGAAATATTGTGGGAAGCAAGCTCTAGCAATGATAGCGATTCTGATAGTGGGTCTATCCAAATAGTTTGGTGGAGCAAAAAATTCCGCTGAAATTCTATGATAGAAACAAAGAGGATGTACATACTAGATACCTACGTAATAATAGAAATTTGAATAATGAATCGATATTTCATCAAGATTTGATAGTTATATTAAATCATTGCCAATGCCAAAATATTACCCGTGCAAGTTTTTGGGGTAATATAGCATCATTTCACTGGTCACTCGTTTACCTTTAACTTTAACAATTACAGCAATGGTGCAACAGAGGAAATGTCAATTTCAGTAGTCATTGTTATTGTCACTGCTAAAGTTAACTTTAACGGTAACACTAACGTCAGATTTTGTGCAACCCACCCTTAATGTCTCTAGTTATACATCAATGGTCTTTACTCTTTAGGCATGTTCATGTATGCAATTCTGTGTGTATGCATGACAAAAAACATTAATTGGACTTGATGAATGATGATATCGACTTAGTTTTATTTGTTCATCCTTTTTCCGTTTCTGAATTCAGAAAAGGAATGCAGAACAGCGCGGCGCGGCGGCGCTGCGTTCATACTTCACATAACTTTCCGTAGTATTATAATGCTCTTCGTCCAGTGTTGCCAACTTTATTTTTTAGATGATCGTACCAGACACTAAGAGAAATCGTATTTTACCAAGAATTTTTGAAAAAAAATAGTACGCATTAAAATTTCAATACAACAAAAGTAAATGAATTAAATGCGAAATTTAATTTAACAATTAATATTTGGCATGTAGATAATCTATCTATAATAGATTAACAAAGATAACAAGTAGTGACTTTTTTCACCTTGGTTATAACATCTCTTCTAAAATATAGGAAAATACCTATGACATGTAACATTTCCATACAGATATAGCTTAAAATCACGAATTTGTAGGCGAACTGCCTCGGCCGCGTAGTTGTATTGCGTACGCGTTACGAATATGATTTGCGCGCTGAGGTCCTTGGTTCGAATACCGGGTCGAGCCAAAAACATTGTGACTGGGTTTTTCGGCAGCTCGGAGTCTGGAAGTTGGCGGTATGATACCCCCGTGCCTCGGAAAGCACGTAAAGCCGTTGGTCCTGCGCCTGATCTCTCTCTGGTCATATCGGATTGCCGTCTCATCGCACTATGAGAGTGAAGGAATAGCGAGTGCACCTGAGTATTGCGCACACGCTTGTGCACTATAATATCTCCTGCGTACCTGGCTGATCTCCATTGAGATTGGCCGCCGTGGCTGAAACTGGCTAGGAGGATTACTTTGTAGGCGGATGACAGGTGTACCAGATATTTTACAAGATTATACGTTATAAGAAGTTTAAGGCTCGTTCAAATCTGTTGGTTGTTATTGATTTTTTATAAGAAAAAATGAAGTTAATACGTTTTTTTTTTTGCTGTGAGTAGGTATTAAAAGATTTGAAAAGATCGTATATTTGCGTACGATTTCTAATTTACGATCGTACATCGTATCAAAGCCAAAAAGGTCGTATGAATACGATTTAAATCGTACGGTTGGCAACACTGTCTTCGTCACACACATATTAAATTTTTGCGTGAGTAAATTCTAACCAAGATATTTCGATAGTACTCTCAAAAACTAGGCCTTTGCAATAAATCATATAATTATAAAGTCCTCCGATTTTGAGATTTTAATTTGCTTAAAAACTACAAACTACTCAGGTTAGCCAACTTTATAGCTAGAGGTAAAAGAACTCTGAACGCACCGTAGCTGTCCTTATTCGGCTGTCCTTTGTCCTTGTCATTGATGTATAATAAAAACAACCGTTTTAAGTAAGGCCTCCGCCTAACGCCGATATATTACTTAATAGATAAACATATTAAAATTAAGCTAAAATTTAATTTATATTTGAATTATCGTTTAGGAATTTTATAACTTATGTTTTTATATTATAAAACTCATAATAAAGATTTTTAGTTGTAAGAAGTAACTTAAATCAATGCCAATTTATGCCATTCATTTATTTCGTTCATCAAAATTTTATACCTAATAGATTTCTTTTTTGACAACATATGGCAATCTACGCATAAGCCGATAATAATATTAAAATACACTAAGTTTGTGGTTAACACGTTTGTATTCATCATATAAATAAATAAAACGTATGATTATCATGCTGATATTGCTTCTTTGAGTTACATTTTGTTCATAATTTATTATTACTTTATAAAAACACGCAAACGCAGTCGCGTAAAAACAGTTTGATAGTAATCAAGCTTTGTTTAACTAACCACCCTATTACTCTCAAAAGTGTATGTATGGTTAGTGATAGTGATATACTGTAAATAAGGGATCTAAGAGATTTCATTACGATGGCGCGGCAGATATAGATTGCTTAAAATAATATTTCCAGTTAGGAAATATAATTTTCTTTGGCTTGCTGTCATGTAATCTACTTTTAGAACCCTTATTTTGCAGTGTATTTAACAATAACTGTAAACAAAAATAGTAAGCAAGAGATTGTGGTGCCACCTGCAGGATTTTAGCAGCAATAAAACATCATCAGTGGCCTCTGTTGTTAATTTTTGAAGACATGCCATAATTTGACAGTTGTTGATTGGCAGAAAAAGGGTACAAGTAGGTTCTCTATTTCAGTAGTATTATAATTCTCTTTGGATAGAGCCTATACCCTATAAGGCACTCCTCACACACATACACACCGAAATTTTATGTCAGAGTATGGAACTTTCACTTCTTTTGTAAAAGAAAATTAGCGGTCAAACGAAACTGTAATATTTGATGCTATCGTTTTGTTATATTGCAATTTACCAATTTACTAGTAACTAAGATTTTAATTCATAGAATTTACTGGAAAGAAGACGATCTGTCAAAAAGCGCTTGTCCCCGAAGAAACACTTATCATCCATCTGTCAAAGTCGCAAGATCTAGTACATTGTTTTAAATGGAACAATAATGCCAGTTAAAGTCGATATTACACCGCCCCCTCCTGCGAATTCAAAACAGCCTGGTGTCACAAAATCTCTTCTTTACAACGGGTCGAAATTTCAAGGACACCAAAAAAGCAAAGGAAATTCATATGAGGTCGAAGTAGTTTTACAGGTTAGTAAGAAAAACAAAATACGCAATAAGACAATGTTTTTAATTATCGCAGTGTTTTAGTAATGTAATTACTTAAAAACTTATTAATATTGTCATTCTTTTACGTAAATGTAAGAAGCATAAATTTTGAGATACTGAGTGGTGTAAATCGTTCATTATCACAAGTTTAATGTTTAAACATATATTACTGTTTTCTAGTATTGTTCATCATAATATAATTTATGTTACAGCATGTAGACGAGGAAAATTCATACCTTTGTGGGTATTTAAAGATTAAAGGTTTAACTGAGGAGTTCCCAACCCTGACTACATTTTTTGATGGTGAAATTATATCAGCGAAGTACCCTTTTCTTACAAGAAAATGGGATGCTGATGAAGATGTTGATAAGAAACATTGGGTATGTGTATACACATTGGTTATGATTGCATTTCATATTTACAATGTGTTTAAAATAAAATTTATTTTTTAGAGCAAGTTCGACTTATTTGTACCATATTTAAAGACTTTCAATTCAGATTCGTTTGATTATGAGTCTCTTGCAAAGGCTGACTATGTATTTATGAGGTGGAAAGAACACTTTTTAGTGCCAGACCATACAATAAAGGACATAAATGGTGCTTCGTTTGCTGGTTTTTATTATATATGCTTTCACAAGTCTGCAGCCACCATAGAAGGTTACTATTATCATCGGAGCTCTGAATGGTAAGTTTGAACATAAACAACATTTGTAAATAATATAAGTATCATGGTTCCCTAAAGATAATGTCACAATCTCAAAAGCAGTGCTTCTTATTAAAACTTTTCAAAGAATTAAAAACTTGACAGTGACATATAGTGCTATTTCATTTTAATTAAACTAAATTGGTAAAAAAATATTATAAGTTCTCAGTATTAAAAGGTTGAATTTTTTTGATGGCATTAATATGTTTGGAAAATGGAATGGTTGTCTGTGTTCATCTGAGGGAACTACCGACAATTGAAGCGCAAGTTTTATATATCTTTGGCAGTTACACTTGGTGCCATACTTGGCCATACTTTAAAGTTAGCCACAATATTTTTTAGTTTGTGTGTTATTTGTGGGGAACAGTAAATTAATAAGTTAGTCTCCTGCAGCTAGGATGGTGCCTCAGCAATTTCATTTTTCTGAAATACCAAATAAAAGGATGCTTTAGTTAATTTTTATGTTACTTTCTACTATATTTATAAAGGCTCTGTAAGACATCAATTATTGCCATAAATAATTGTATGCAATGATTGCTAGCTATATTCCTTTGTTGAATATTTGTCAAAAGACTCATATGTACATAAACACAGGTGAGAATTGTGTCACCATTGCATATGTTCAGATGAAGTAATGTTTTGAAGCAATAATTGGATACAATTATTAATAGTAATAATTGACCTGTATAAATCGGGCTTCAGTGTAATATATATAATAACCTCTAGTCATATGTTTTCTATCTGAGTCATACTAAAAACCTAATATTATTTCTTAGTATTAGGAATTGCAATAGTAACTAGAGGTTGCCAAGGCACTAAGTTATTTGCGTGGAAACAAAAGTATCCTATTAATATTTGATGTTTCATTTATTTGCTTTTTATTAATTACATACACCTTATGCTTAACATAATCTCTTTTATTAGTCATAAGTATATTTGATTTGTTTTTCTGTTGTCATTAAAAGTGGGGTTAAGAGTGTTTGTTATTGCTTCAGATTGCATATATTTACTTTGTATGAGTTATCGAGTTTATGTTACATTTATATAAATTACAATCCTAAACAATTAAATATAAAGAGAATAGCTAAAAATATATATTTTACATACCTACATGAAATGTTGGTTCTAGGGATTGTTTATAAACTACATTGGCTTGGCAGATAGGACATGGTAGCACTACAGTATGCTACGCTCTCCATGTAAATAAATTAATACAAATTTAAAATATAGCATCTATTTAAAAATGTATACATGAATAGAGTTTCAGCTACATCTATGATAGATAAAAAACCGGGCAAGTGCGAGTTGGACTTACATACTGAGGGTTCTGTACAAACTTGTAGGTATCTAAGAATATAAGTTCAATAGTTCGCCAAAATTAATTAATAAATTAATCAAATTCAGAAAGTTTGTGAATTCGCTTTTTTTGGAATTAAAGTACATCAGTTTCCAGATTTTTCCGAAATGCGCAATCCCAAAATATGTGAAAATGTGCGACATGAACGCACGAACATGAACGGTCACATTTTTCGCCCGCGTTGAGTTGTTTGATTTTTTCACAGCTGAAAGAGACCATAGCCCCTAGTATTTCATATAAATTCCAACTTGACATCTCTATTCGTTCTTGAGAAAAAGGGTCTTGATAGACAGACAGATGGACAACAAAGTGATCCTATAAGGGTTCCATTTTTCCTTTTGAGGTCTGGAACCCTAAAAACGAACTGAATTACATAGATTAATTTTTTTTTTTTCCCTATTAAAATAGTAAGAGTAATTTACAATAATTAAAAATGAGTCTTCTACCTTGAAATTTATTTTGACTGTCACTAAAAAAAGGAAAATAATCTTTTATTATGTTTAAATTAGGTACAGTAAGCCACATAAGTAGCTGACCATTTTAAAAACTTTAAATCACTTATATGTGTTATGTTTAATAGTAACTTTTTTTTCTATGTGTGAACTAAAATTCCGTTTTATTTTAGCGAAAAGAAAAAAAAATGCTAAGAACACAAAGTGTATAAGCGAATTGAAGTTTTGAACTTGTTCAGCTACTTATGTGGCCGACTGTACATTATTTGACATTGACTTAATACGTTTTTGAAATCACTATCTCTACAAAAATTTACTCCCTTAAGTAGGTGGTGAAGGGCTAAATTCTTAAGCTAATAATTAAAATACTTTTTGGTTGTCACTAATTTGCTTAATTTTAATAATCCCATTTAATATCCCTTAAAAATAGCGCTCGATCTTTTTTTATTGCGAGTAAAACTAGAATGTTAAGCAGGGGTTTAGATTAGCATGAAAACTTGCAGAAGGTATCTTCCGCAAGTGATTTTTGTCGTGTAAACAGTTATTGCAAGCTGACTTCTGCAAATTTTGCAGGACTTGCAGCAAGTCGCATTTGTATAGATTTATTAAGAGAGCTTTCACAGAAAGATGTCTGGTTGTAAGGTTTTCGTCGTTCAAATATAATGCATTGGCTTCATGTCTATGATAACTATTATATCAAAAATATTCTTTATTTCATCTTCTTAAATAATAAATAAATAATAGAGCGATATTTTGGGTAATTTACTTATTTATTTAATAATCACTGCCTCGGCGGCGTAGTTATATTACGGTATGACTGCAATGCTGAGGTCTTGGGTTCGATTCCCGGGTCGGGTAAAGTGATATTGGTGTTCAAATTCAGTTTTAGCCCGGAGTCTGGAATTTGTGCCCGATATGACGATAAGGTCGCCCCCGTCCCATGATGATCACATCATGGGACGGAATAAGCACGGCGAAAGGTGGGGGCACTAGTTGCGCCTCTGCCTACCCCTTGATTCTGTCGGGGGTTAATAAAATTGCGTAATTTGCTAATAAACCACCTCACATATGAGGTTAGTGAGCAACGAATTAAAACCTTGATTTACATTATTTCTAATACTATATACCACTGTCTGTTGTAAAGTATTTATACGGAATTACGGAACTTGACTGTCTTGGTGGCGTACGCGATCCAAGTAGGATTAAAATGTGCTGAGGTCTTGGGTTTGAATCCAGGTTCGGGCCAAAAAGATTTTGACTAGGTTTTTCTATGTTAAAAAATACTCAGTCGCAGCTCGGAGTCAGGAAGTTGGCGGTGACACCCTCATGCCTCTGAAGGTACGTAAGCCGTCCTGCGCCTGATCTCTCTCCGGTCAGGTCGAATTGCCGTCTCACCGGTCTGTGACAGTGAAGGAATAGTGAGTGCACCTGTGTATTGCGCGTAGACTTGTACACTATAATAGCTAATATCTACTGCGTACCTGGCTGATCTCCGTTGAGATTGACCGCCGTGGACGAAATCGGCTAGGAAGAGATTGTATGGAATATTCATTTCATCGGAAAACTCATATCGGAGCGTGAAGCCGAAAAATTTAAGATACATAATTTCTGCTCAGATGAAAATTTATAAGCTAATTGTTAATATAATGCTGTAATTAATAAAAATAATGTGTTATCGGTAAGTCGAGGGAAACATTGTCATCTGATGCATTTAAATATGTAATAGAAGCTCTCGCCTAACACCTGCGTTATAACTTTCAAGGCATCAGCTGACGGTTTTTGCCCCGGCATACAGCCAGCTGACATATTTATTCATAGTTGCGTATAAGCTATCAGGTAAATTTTTAGTTGAGAGGAAATCACTGTAATTATTTATTTTTTTACATGTTTTATTGATCAGCTGGCATAATGCCCCGAGTTACAGTCAGCTGTTTTTTTTATTCAAGGTATTGGGTTAGCTTCAATTTAAAAAAGTTTTTAGTTGGGAGAACCGCAGCTGACGTTCACGAGGCTTTATTATACACTTGTCTAATGAGTCTCATCAATTATCGTCTCAGAAGAACTTGGTCATGGAAATCTGTCACTGGCCCATGGACCATAATAGTAAGAACGCAGCTAACTTGCGCGGCGCAAAAATGTAAAAGCGCTTTTAATATATTACCGCTAGTGTAAACGCCTCTGGAACTTCTTGCGCGATATATTCCTGCGAGAACTTGCTAGTCTAAACACGGCTTTAGAATAATAGCAAGTTCGCCAAATGCAACTATTTGAGTTACAGTACAATATTATACTGGTGGCAGCTCTCTCACAATATACGAGAGCCCCACTGGGTTAATAGGTACTACGTCAATGTCTATTTCCGACGCCAAGTAACATTCTGCAAACACTGTTATTACTGGTCATTACGAAACTTAATATTTAATGTCTTAGTTTCACAAAGGCAGTTCTATGCCCCAAGTTCATTCAGATTTATAAATCAAAATTCTAGGGCAATCATGTTGGTGACAATCAGGTGAAGCAGCTTACTTGTTTTGTCTAAGAGTCTTGGTAATGATAATATAAACAGCACAGAATGTCTTCTCTTCTAGAAAATTGTATAAAACAAGTTAGATTTAGCTAATTCTGAGGTAGGGATGAGGACAAAAACATGTCGCGTAGTTTATGGACAATCCTTTATCGCTTGTGGTAATAAGACTGATTAGGGCATACGTTTTAAAACATACATAATTATATGTGATGGCATACCTTAATTGCTATATTAAGTTTTAAAATATGGTTATTAAATATCTGTAATGTACATTTCTTCACCAAGGTTATAAATATCGTAGATATGTTGTAATCTATTTTCAATATTAATGATAGTATATTATAACAAATAACTGAGGATTTGTCTTGCTTGTAGAACTGATACGCTTTGTGATATAATATGCTACATCAATTCATTGTTTTTGTTTCACGTAATATATTTTTAATTATTAAGATGTGTGAGAATTATTATACTATTATTTTTTTATTGCAACAGTATTATCTGCTGATTCTTTTTTATTTTGAGTCTTCAGTTGAAGTTAAATATCAGCTTAAAACAATCTAATGTGAACAGTATACACGGAGAACTGTTTATTACACCTGCAGAGTGTTTATTTAAGGCAGAACAAATTAATGTGCTTGTGGAAATGTACTCAACATGTTTTTTTGTATTTCTGGCTGAAATAATGAAAACTAATTTGAAAACAAAATATACTTAGTCCATGTTGTAGTCGGCAATTTATTACTGGTACAGTCTAGGTCTAACACAAGCAGAACAACTTTGTACTACATTACTGAAGTTTGCTTGGGGCTTGTAACACATTTCCAATTGATGGTGTCTCTTAATGTTATAGGGCATTACTATTTTATAAAAGTTTTACATTTTCCAATGTTACTGTACTGAACCCGCATACACTGTGGTACTATGATACAGAACATTGTTTAGTAAATTTGAATCATATTGATTTTCAGGTATCAATCTCTGACTTTAAGCCATGTTCCCGAACACAGCATTCAAATTTATGAGTTCAGATGAAATAACTGAGTGGAAAATTTTAAACATGGATTGATAATTGTGTCCGCTAGTACTTACTTGATCGAAACGTCGTCGTATCTTCAGTTGATGTAAAAACATTGCCAATGTTAAGTTTCTTCAGTAATTTAAGACAAAGATGTCAGGGTTGAAATTTGTGATTACTCTTGAATGGAAAAAAACCCAGAGATATGATTTAACTTGCTGTTCATGAACAATATTGTAATGGTCTGTCCTTGCATATACTTTAGAAAGTAGGTAGTGATGTTCAATCATAAAATATCAATACAGATTTTAACATTAAAATTTTTGGTAATGTAATTTTGTAATACCTCACAGACTGGTCAAGTTGGAGTGTGAATTTATGTATAAAGTTTCCTAATAATGTTTTGTTATATTGTGATAGTTTGTACAAGTTGCGTGTAAGTATTGTTCGGTTGCTATTTCTATGTTAAGTATACTATTTTTCTTAAGAATGAATTTATAATCACGGACATTATAATAAATTTGTTATCCATGGCGTATAAATTGAACTGAAGTATGTGCAAGTGCTGGGAATACCACTTTTGGACTAGATAAATTTGGTTCTATACCATATCACCTGTAGGAGTTATTGATTCAAATGTTACTGATAAATTCAAAAAAATGTTTTTTTTTTTTAATAAAATATCTTGCATCAACAACTTGAGTTTTATTGTATTCTGGGAGAAATAAAACTAGTTCTGTATACATTTCATTTTTAATGTAACACATTCATTTATTTACAATAAAATACTGGCATTGATAATTTAATAATTTTGTATTTGCTGAGTTTTCAGTATAAGCGAAGTTTTAGCAAGACTTCCCAGGTAGTTGAAATATTAAGATGTCTCATGACGCGTTATTCTACTTGACTAAATTCTTAAAATATTTGTACAATAGTTTTCTCGATATTTCTTTACCATATAGGAGTTTTTCTTACATAGACATATGTTTATAAAAAGCATGTTAATTTGTTGTACAAAACCGGCATTATATTTTGTGTGATGTTTGACCATAGTAGTAAGATTTTGTCCGCATTAATCACGCCGTTTTGTACTTAGAATAGTTATTAGAATAACAACACATGGTTAGTTGATAAATTTTAAATTCCTTACTAATATAGGTAATTATAGTAACCATTTCTTGTTTAAAATACACTGGTTTTAAAATATTCTTGTTAAACTTATGTGAAAACGTCGCTTATCACCGTTAAAATTGGCTAAATCTTTGATTTTCTTAAAAGTAATAATATTGTAGATACACAATTTCTTACGTTTTCTAATGTTTCGAGTAAAGATAGTAAATTATGTTTTTTGTTTATGACCTAAGTATATCCAATGTGGCAAAATAAGTACTTTCGAATATAATTATTATGATAAACGTTTGATTCAAACTTTTATCTTTTAAATTAATCAATTGAATATACAGTAACTTATTTATTGATTAGAAAAATATATTTAGCTCGTCTACCGTCTAGATAGTTTCGAAAGTTTATTATGAATAAAACTAAAATCTTAAACTAAGCTTTGGTGGGATCGTTAATGTGTAATAGTTCGGTAATGCAGGTATCCAGCCCGTACAAAAGCATAACAATGCATTCACCAAGTCTTTATGCCACTCGACAGCTCAATCCTCTTGCAGCTTGTGATTTAGTAAACAATACTACATTCCTCTAAAGTTAATAACAAGGCAAGTTTAAACAGGCTCTATAAGCCAATCGCGAAAAATAATATGAGCTTGATCAAGATTATACTGCGCTCGAGTTTTAAGGTGGGTTTTGAGTGTCCGATGTTGCATTTGGTTATTGTCTTCAACTAATAATACATACCTACTTCTACTAACTATATCTACACACATCATAAACAAATAAGTGGATTCACAGAGTATTCAATTATAATAGTAGGTATCAGGATACGTCCTTTAGAAAAGTCCGCGGCAAGCCAGTGCCAATTTCATATTATTATAGGTATCAAATAATTAATTTGAAGATCTAACATTGATTTTCACTACATTCACAACGAAAAATTTATACTTATACAAATATACATCGAATAAATATAAATCAGAGATTTAAAACAATTTTACATTAAAATAATATAACACAACGATAATACTATGTGAACAATTTTTAGCTGCAAAACTAAAACACTTAATTTAACAGATATTTACAAAACTTAAAACATCTAGCAAAAAATTAACTATGACTGTATTATTTGGCTTTGAAATAAATAACCTAGTATGTTGAAAGCTATGGATAGATTTTTTTAAATCGGATCTATTTAGTTAGGTAATTGTAGTTTGACTGTAGGGAAAATAAATAAGTAGGTATTACTTTGTTTTTATTAAACAGCGATTATTTAAAAATATCTATGTTGATTTTGTGATAATATTATGCTAACACCTACACTTTTGATTTGTATAAATATGCTCGTTTTCTCCATAGCTTTCAGTATACGTCGTCGGGTAACATCGATTTGTCTAATACATCAGAAACAAGCTATCTCTTGGCTGTGCCTTCACTACTGAACCAGTGCCTCAACCCGAGAAGGCTGTAGAGGTCCTGGTTGTTTGTGTGAGATCGCTGCGGACTTGCGTGTTGTTGAGCTACTCTGTGAATGTACCGCTTGAGTTGATCAGGATACGCGTCTTGTGCTCCAGAATTAAAGCCGTAATAAGGGTAGTTGTGAGGTCGGAAATTATGAGGGTAAGAATGATGGTGACGCCGAGGATTCTCATGAGTATTATAGACTCCTCCGATTTTATTTTGTCCGGGCCAGTAGTCTTGTAAATGCCGGAACGGATACCCGGGTGGTGGTGACTGAGCGTGCTGACTTGGCCAAGGGTACCGGTAAATAACTCCGTTATTGATTAAATCGTCATAAGTTTGTATTTTGTTTTTGTCGCTCGAATCCTGTGGCATTGTAACTGCCTCAGATTCTTTTGTCTCTGTAGGTCTTGGTTTATTGCGACGATGCTGAAGCTTAGTGCGAGTTCCCAATACGCCGTCTTCCTTTATTGCAGCTTTCTTTAGGTCTTTGGCAAAGTTATCATCAGTCGTTACTTCAGCAAATCGGCTTATTAATTTTATAGCCTCACCAATGTCTGAATAATCGCTTTCTGGGTTAAGTTTAGATTGATCTCCATCTTTTTTTAATACGTCGGATGATGGGTTGATTTTTTCCTCAGTAGAATTTTGGTTTACAGTACCATTTGAGGATGTTGCATTGCTTACCACTTCCAACAAATCGGTGGGTTGATCCTTTACGAGTTCTTCAGACTTCTTGTGTTGATTTTCAGTATTGTAAATGATAGGGTCAACATTAACGTGTCCATACACAAATTCTTTTTGACCTTCGTCGGTGGTTACATTTACAGCTTCAATATCAGTAATGTTGAGAGGACTGTCACGTTTTGGTTTCTCTGGGTAATGTAAGTTAGTCAGTACGTTATGATTTAACACACCTACTCCATCGGGCAAACCCGTGCTGTTACGAGAGTTTTGAAGTTTTAAGATTTCTAATTCAGCTTCTATGCTGGCGTCACCATTTTGTTTATTTGTATCTTTCTTGTCAATATTAGCGGAATTTCCTTGTAGATCTTGAGCCTGGAATTTTAAACAAAAATCCTTATAATATAATCTTCACAATTAAATGCCTATGTTGATAACCTACATACAACATTAAATTGTTTTATTAGCTTTATTTATAAGAGGCT